>CM060941.1:31230000-36030000 GCA_030765085.1 Allium cepa
TATGAATGAAATTTATCAAATCGAGTTATTGCAAATTGTTTGAGTATCCGGATTTTGAAATCTATTGAATTTGAAGTGGTTTAAATTATGGTTCAAACTGGAATTTGAAATTGATATAAGTTAAAATGGTTTGAATGAGAATTTGAATTGATTTGTGAAATTGGAAGAAACAATTCAAATTTGAAACTATTTTATTGTATTATTTTAAATTTATAAACAATTATTTTTAATATATATAAACTATTTTTAATATATAAACTATTTTTAATATATAAAATATTTTAGCCTATAAACTATTTTAAATTATAACTATTTCAATGTATATAAACTTTTTTCGAAATTCAAACTGTTTAAGTTGGAACCATTATGATTTAGATATAATGGATTTAAATGCTAATATTTTGATACGATGGTTTAAACTATTTTATGGATATGATTTAAAGTGAATAAGATTTTGAAAGTGATGTGATTTTGAAATGAGTGTGATATTCTGATATGATGAATGAACTTTTTGCAATATAAATGACCACGGTGTGAAATAAGTGTTTGGTTGTTAAGGAGACCGGGATTGGATATTGTCATACTCTCTGCCAATACCGAAAACCACTTTAACAACTATAAATGTGGTGGAGATTCCAGAACGAAGTAGGATGGTATGGTGAACAATTCTACATGAGGTATTAACGTAGCCCTGACTCCTGCGGGTCAGCATGATGTGGTTAAAAAAGGAGCCATACCGGGCCAAGGGGGTCGCTCTCCCTTTCGGTCATATTTTTTCAATACCATTCTATTACTTAATGATTTGATTGGGTGCACCTTTGATTTGGGAGTGTGTCTCGAGGTGGGCGGTAGTAGCTGCTATGCGTTACCACCAGTCCGGATCTGCAAAACGGTAGAATCCTAGTCTAGGCATTGCCTCGCATGACTTGTCACATGCCTTATCGCACCTTCTACGAGTTTATTTTGTACCGTACCTATGGAGTGCTCCCTGAGTATCTCATCATTTTGGTGGGGCTTATAGTATCTATATAAACCACGGGAATATACAAAACGTATTAAGAGGGATATGGGTAATGCCTTAATGCTATTTTAATAGTTTACTTTACTATAGACATTATCTATGTAGCGTATTTTACTATGTATGTAGATAGTTTAACGGATCCTTAAAGGATGGAAATTCCAAACATCCTTTAAGTTATTCGTATTTCAGTTGACATTTCACTTGAGTAGATTTGCTGGTGTAAGAATGTTAATCCTTACTCGAGTGTTTTGTGTTTTGCTTATGCTTGGTTTAGACTACGTATCATAGCATTTGAGACCTACCTTTGGAGTTTGGAGCTTTGCTTGAAGATCTGTCTTTGTCAATTCAGCTTTCTAGTTACTTTAGTTTATTCCGGTTGTTTTGTTCAGATTTTCCATTTGCTTTGTTAGATTTCTGTTGTAGTAGATTCTGTTGATTTTTATAGTGGATTCATGAACTACTATTTATCTATTTCCGCTGCTTATTGCTGTATTACTCCGTATCTGTCATTTTGTGATTGATTTATTTACTATATATGATGAGTTTTGCCAAATATAAATTAACAATCTGTTGTTTTGAGCAATTCAAGTCCAATATGTGTGGATGATTGTTGATTTGAACAATTCGAAATAGCAGGTCAATACAGGTGGTATTAGAGCTCTGATTTAGGCAAAACTTAGCATATGGAGTTTAAACTCATTAGAGATAGGGTAGTGGTACCCTAGAATGAGTAAAATTAATCATAGAATCATATTCGTTCGAGCTCAAAATTTCTTCATTTGGTCTTCCTAGATTTGGATTTCTTTTGAATCTTGGAACTTTCCCTTGTTCTGAAATCCATTCTTGTTTTTCTGGTTTGTTTTCTTCTTGATACTGGAGCATCTCGTAGCTCTATTTCTGTCGATCTCTGTAATAAATTTGAGCTCATTTTGCCATCACAATTGGAAACTTCATCCTTATGTATGACTGAATCCATCAGCAGTCCCGCCAACCTTGGTATGATTCGTAAAGGGGTGAAAATTCTTTACAACAGGCGTCGATTTACCGGAGATTCTATGTCCTCGGGTTTGATATCATTATTTCTTGCAAAGCCCGAACCGTTTCTCTAGTTGGCGACCAGGGTAATTCTCTTGTGATCTTGGTCGAATGCCTCAGGATTATACAAGTAGTTTCATCTTTTCGGTTGATTCTCAGCCTCGTGATCCTGACTCCACCCAATAGTCAGGGATTATCTTGATGTTTTGCTGAAGTCACTTCTCCATCTCCGAAGCGGGAAATTGAATTCTACATCGATTTTATTCCTGAAGCTCAACCTATTGTCCTTCTTCCGAGACAGCTGGTTTTTATGAATGGTCAGTCATTCCCTTTGGATTAACCAATGCACCTTCCCTCTTCGTCGATCTCATGAATCGCGTTTTTCACAATGTTCTCAACAAGTTTGCCTCCATTTTCTTTGATAATATTCTCTTCTTTCTAAGTCTCGGTTAGCCTGGTTAAGGTCGCCGTGATTAATATAAGTCTATCTATCTTCCTCTTTTGTGATCTAATTATCTTTTCTTCCTTCCGAGCCTATCTAGTTAGAATTCTCTTCAATTAGGGTCCCTCTCAATTTGAATCTCTATCCTTGTTCTAAAATCCGTTCTTGAATCATCCTATGAGAGAATGTATTTTTAATTTGATATAAAATGTTTTACATTGTGTTATTTGAGTTGTTAAGTTTGAATTTTGGGTTTCGATCGATTTGCGTAGCCAACGCTATCGATAGGAATTCCAAAATACTTGAATAGAGCAAATTGACACAATATTTTTTTTGAAATTTGTAAATAATATAATTTTATGTATGATTATATTTTATATACAAAAGTATGATTTTCTAAAATTAGATAGTTAAATGAATTGGTTGTTAAAAATGATAATATTATATTATTATTTATTATTTTCTCAACATTCCTAAACCATTAACTATTGTTATATATTATAAGGAGTTGAAATTTTAAAGCATGGTTTATAAACTAATTTGCAAATGAAGTAATTTAGGACTTGAATCCGGTGCTTTTCAAAATTTGGTTTTCAAGGTTTTGGAAAAATATATTATTTGAAAGCATTTTCAAATGAAAATTGTTTCCGAAGAATTTTAAAAGAAGTAAGTCAGTACTCTCATATTTTGTTGCTGGAAAATAGATTCGATGATGACTGCAGCATCGTCGACATTCATTTTCGAGTTTCAGCATGGAGAGACCACTTAGTAGCTTTGCTACACCTTTTGTTTGAAAAATGGATTTGATTTGAATTTCTTGAGTATGATTTGATGTATTATATATATATATATATATATTTCAAAATGGTTCGAAGTGAAGCCAAAAATTTAACTCTTATGTCTCATGTTAAGTGATGGTTTTCAATTATTGAAATGAAGCAATTTTTTTGAATAATTGAGTGTCTAAAATGACAATGGAATTGAAACAACTTGAAATAGTTGAACTAGGAAAAAATTATTTGTATAATACTCAATTGCATTCTAAAACATATATGACTTACCTGAAAAATATTCAAAACGTTAAAATGTTAATGTGAATATGTAATTGAAGGTATACAAGAGAAAACTTAAGTAATAAAAATGTTCAAATTAAATTTTTGTTTAATAGAAATGATGTAAATAAAAGGTAAATTTATATGGTTTTGAATTAATTGTTGTATGTGGTACTATGTATTTCGAATCTATCTTTCATTTCTGTTGCTTCTATTCTCCTGTCTCATTTCTTTTCGGGGACAAAAAGTTTGACTAGGGGAGAGTGTAATGACCCGGTAATTTTAACGATTTTAAATAATGTATTAACTAAATTTTTCAAGAAATTATAAAGTAAGATTTCAACAATGAAAATTTGGTTTTTGGTATGCATCTATTTTGGCATAGTAAGTGGTAGATTTTCATTGGAAAATAAAAAAGTTATTTCTGTTGAGTAATTTTCAATTTCAATTTAAAATCAGTTAAATTGATGAAAATAAAATATTGTCGAAACCTGAATATTTTTATATAATAAAAATGTAGATCATTTTCTGAGTGAGTCATCGTATTTAGTTTCGCCAATTTGGACTATTCTAGCAACGTTTATCTTATTTTCGGCGTTTTAGCAGCATTTTGGCAACGAAAGTCGAACTTTGATAGGATGATCATATCGCTTGTATCTGTGTTTTCTGTTTGTTTCATCATGCCGATCTCTGTAGTATATTTATTTGTGTATTTCGATGTCCGGTATGCGGCAAAATCTTTAAAATGGTTAGCCGTTTCGGTACCCATTTGAGTCGTTTAGTTTTCCCGTGTACATTTGTTTGATTCCCATGAGAAATTGAATGGCCATGAGCTTTTATTATTTTTAGAAATATCCGTGAATGTTATTATTCCTACTATTTCACATTATTTATATTGGTCTGTCCATTTTTCTTCCAGTCTTCTTTTCTTTCGTTCTGACTTCTTGTTTGAGATATATGAAAGTATACAATATATATTATTCTAAAGCCTTTCCCCTTCTCTCATTCTTTCTAACCCGACCATTCTTCGTTGCCATCTGCCACATCCTGACAACTACCGAAACCTACCTGCTTGCTCTTCTTCCCTTCGATCGTTCTAGAACTCCTCACAACCATAGCAGACTCACCTCCTTCAATAAAAAAAATTAAAGAAATATTATATGTATCTACATGCAAATGGAACTGCTCATCCCCCTTTTCATTTTTGGTCGTATTGTTTGAAACCCATCCGACTCCTTCATTTTCCATTCGTGCCCACCTCTATCCACCACCTTGGAAACCCTCCACCTTGCTCCACGCCGTATGCCTCCAGATCCTTCACCGCACTTAGACGATAGCTCCAAGACCTCACCTTGCATCTCTGTGACCAAGTCCACTCGGCCTAGTCCCCTGTCCTGTCTCTCCGCCTTATTCCCCTATCCATCTTAGCACGGCTCCGACCTGGCATCCCCTTCATCAAACCCAACCCATGACATTCCTCCACAAGCTCCTCTGCGCCCTATGTCCCACTAGAACTTTCCTCTGCTCGCCTGAACCCATGCTTGTTCATATGAGAATATATATTATAATGTGAGCTTTTTTTTTGTTTCTGTGAAAGCTAGTGTTCATATATTTATATTTTAGTTTGCCTTCAAATTGATACTTAATTTTTTTTATTGTATTTATACTACATATATTAGATTACATATATATTACGCATATGTATTATAATATATATTTGATATTGTCCAGCTATAGTCTTATTCCTCTTTTTATGAAAAAAATAGGAGTTATGATTTCTTTGTTTTATATTCTTTCATATTTATAGTTTTATAAGCTTGAGTATTAAATATTATTAATATATATTATAAGACATATATATCGCATATATATTTGATATTGGTCCACCTATATTACATATGTATATTATATTTGACATTTGATATTTGGCTCCACCGGCTTGGTTCTTCTCCTTTAAATTTTGACTTTGGAGAAAAGGTGTATACATTATATATACATATTGACTTCGGAATTCTATCCATATTGATTTGTTTTCCCATTGTCTAATTTGTCGCAGCGATTTTCTAGCTTGCCGCTGTCCGAATCTGCATTTTAGCAGCAGTTTTCTAGCTTTGTCAATTATCCGTGCTTATCCGTGTCTGTTTTCATCTTGTTCTCATGTTTCTCTAGTCTCGAAAGGTGAGCGATCACTCACGATTAGCATTCTTATATTTAATAAATTTAATTCACATGAAATGACAATTGAAATATGTTGTTAAATTTGAATTGTTAGTTTTTTAATTGTTAAATATAATATGACAGTATCATAAGTTGTTTATTATGACATATGACACCATAACCTTTACCTGTTGCATACTTTTAAATTTTTAATTATGATGATATATATCTGCTATTGATATGTATGTCATTTTATAATATTATTTTATTGTTCTTGCTCTGCAAGTTTCCTGTTAGTTCGAAATTCCCTATGGGTTGAAATGTTACATATCCGAATGATATTATAGATTAGGGAAAAATCATTATGGGTTGAAATGATAAACCCAAGCGATTTATTGATTTTTGAAATTTTGGGATTGCGGGTTGAAATGATATATATCCGTAAAAATTTAAATTGCGGATTGAAATGATAAATATCTATATCACTTGACCATAGGATAAAAAATTATATACGGACACCGTTGGTCTATTTTTGATAATGATTTCTAAGGTTCGAAAGGAAATATATTAGTTTTAATAAATATTTATTTTTTAATATAGTATAAAAATTTTAATTTTAAAATATGTATAAAAGTTAGATTTTTAAAATTATATGCTTTGGATATTTTAAAACTATAAATTAAGTTTTAAATTGTAAATTATAAATTTTTACTTGTAATTTTTTTATTTTTAGATATATAAAATAAGGTTTAAAATAGATTTAATAACAATAAGATTTAATTTAATAATATTAATATAATAAAATTTATTAAGAATTTAATTTAACTAATATATATAATATGTTTTAAGTATTTATTTAATTTATATTAATATTTTGAAAATATATTTTTGTAATAACTTTAATAAATTAAGGTTGGAAGGATAAATAAAAATAGATTTGCAATTTAAGTTGTTAAGAATTGAATTCAAATAAGAATTGCTTTGGACTAATTGATTTTAAGGTTTTAAAGATATGAAATTTGTACTTGATAATTTGATTTTAATTAAAGTTGACTAAATTAGTATTTTCGAATTTAAATAAATTGAAATTGAATATTTAGTTTTGATTTGTTGTGTAATACGAGATTTTATTCAATGCTTATAAAAAGGCGATGTGCACGTAAATGTGCATATATTCACATCCATATTTTATCTCTTTTTATTTAAATAAATATCATTTGGGTATTTTAACATGTTTAAAACTAAAATTCAATTATTTTCAAATCATCATATATTCATCTTCATTTAGGGGCAAAATGGTTATTTTTGTGCATGTGTCAATTTGAGAATTTTTACTTGGACATTTTTATGATTTTATAGGAAACTTTGATGCATATGGAACAGGGATTCATGAAGATATATGCATGCACAAGGGAATAGAAAGGAATGAAGAGGAAATAATTCAAGTTCATGATCATGGGGACCCCGTCCACTTACCTAAATCTATTATTAGAAGCTAATAGACAACTAAGTGGAGGTAAAAGCTTCATGCACGGTAAATGATGGATTAATTAGTGGCTAGTGGTTACTTGGTGGCCACACTTCCTAAAGGGCATTTTAGGAAGCACCATAAAAATGAAATTAGGGTTTTATGCATGTATAAATAGCCCTCTTATGTACATGTAAATATCTTTTACTCTCTCTCATATTTACCTAGGAAATTAACAAGTTGTAAATACAAAATCAAAGTGAAATAACAATTGCTTCAAAGCCTATTTCTCCTCTCTTTTCTACATGTTTTTTCTTGCTTTTATGTTGATGTTTATCTCTATGCTTTCTTTTATATCATATTATAGCTTAGATCTACATTCATGCAAGTAGTGTAGCTTTAATTTTTATGCAAGTAGTTAGTAGCTAATCTCTTTTGCTTTCTTTGCTTAGTTTTATTTCTTTTGCTTTTTAATGTTGAAATTACATAGAGTTAGAGAGCTTCATTACCCCTAAATTGAAGAGGTGTACTACTCATTTGTGTTATCAAATCATAGAGTTAGAGAGCTTCATTACCCCTAAATTGAAGAGGTGTACTACTCATTTATGTTATCAAATCAACACTTGTAAATTTCAACATTAAAAAGCAAAAGAAATAAAACTAAGCAAAGAAAGAAAAAAAGATTAGCTACTAACTACTTACATAAAAATTAAATCTACACTACTTGCATGAATGTGGATTTGAGCTATAAACATGAAATAAAAGAAAGCATAGAGATAAACATTAAAATAAAAGCAAGAAAAGAATGTAGAAAAGAAGGGAGAAAGAGTCTTGGAAGCCATTTTTATTTCACTTTGATTTTTTGTTTACAGCTTGCTAATTTCCTAAGTAAATATAAAAGAGTAGAAGATATTTACATTTACATAAGAGGGCTATTTATACATGCATAAAACCATAATTCTATTTTTAGGGTGCTTCCTAAAATTCCTTTTAGGAAGTGTGGCCACCGAGTAACCATTAGCCACTAATTAATCCATCATTTAATGTGCATGAAGCTTTAACCTCCACTTGGTTGTCCATTAGCTTCTAATTGTAGATTTAGATAAGTAGGTGAGATCCACCATGATCATGAACATGAATTATTTCTTCTTCATTCCATTGTGCATGCATATATCTTCATGAATCCCTCTTCCATATGCATCAAAATTTCCTATAAAAATGTCTAATTAAAAATTTTCAAATTGACACATGCACAAAAATGACCATTTTCCCCTGAATGAAGATGAATATATGATAATTTGAAAATAATTAAATTTTGGTTTTAAACATATCAAAATGCAAAAATATGATATTTATTTAAATATAAAGAGATAAAATATGGATGTAAATATATGCACATTTATGTGCACATCAAATACCCCTACACCTATCTTTTTTTCGTCCTCGAATAAAGGAAAACTAAGATAAATCTGTTTTCATAGGGAGCACGATTTCATTGAGCGTATGCAACAAGCCGTTAAACCTTTAGGTGTCCCCAGTAGGACGAGTGTTGTCTCATGAGGGTTTTTAGCAGATGCTACCCACAAAATTCGAATGCAAAGTGAAAATATTTACGAAATGCAAGATTTATTTACAAAGAGATGAATGCAAGTTTTTGAAAATATTTACAATGAAGGATTTACTTTCAAATTGACACAAATAAGTTAAATGTAGATTTTGGTCATTATCTTGAAAATTTAAGTCATTTACTTGTTAAAATTTCTAATAAAAATGAAGTTATCGAAACAAATGGGCTATAGTTTAACTCGTTGTTTCGGTCGATAATACAATGTAACTATGAAACAGATCCTTAGTTGATTATCAAAGTTTATCAAAGTGGTATTTTCATTTCTTTCCAATAACAAGTCGGATCAAACAAGTTAAAATGGTGCTTGGATTTCAATTGCTCACTCTCTCTTATTTTTAAAATTTTATTGATATTAACAATATTTACATATGCCTAACTCAGGTAAACTGAGGCCAATTATATTACTCATGCACTGCCTTGCAGACTGATGTGAGGGGAATACAGAGCGTGGCGAGTGAACACACAAATGTGAACACTTATTGACTGTAGGCATTAATATACATACACCTAACTCGAATTAACTAAGTCCTGATATACCGATCGTGCCTGCCTTTCGGGCTTACGTGAGAAGGGTACAGAGCATGGTAAGTGAACACACGAGTGTGAACACATTTTTAGGTGTTATACACACACACACACACACACACATATACAAATGTTTTTTTACTTATATTTTTTTTGTTTTTTCCTATTTTTTTAGAAAGAGAGAGTTTTTTAAAATAATCTTAGCACCATTTAATTTAAGAAGATAAAAGTGTTATATCCTTTACTTTAAATTTAACACTTTTTCAAACAAGGATTTTCAATAAGAACATACTTCATAATTAACACATATGAACCTTCCTATGTACTAGTTAAACCATTGTTATTTGTAATCAAACTTCATTTTTATTTTTGTTAAGATAAATAAATTTTCAAAAATTTCAATTTATTGACCAAAACTTATACTTATCCCATAAGGTTTCTTCAAAAATAAATCAAAATGCTGAAAAGAAAATATTTTTGAGATTTAGAAATTTTTGAGATTTTTTTAGGTTAAAAATGCCATGAAACTTAGAAGAAATAAAAATGAGACCCCCCCACCCTTGACTGTGTCCCCATAGTTAATGCATGATATAATGAGTGTGACGGGAAAAACTATGTACATATTTACAAAAGAGGGTTAACATTCTTACTAGATGTAGCTTGGCTCATGAAGGATCATGAGCTCCTCCTTTTGGTTATTTGGTAATTCCAAGAAAGGTTTCAAACGATGACCGTTGACTGTGCAAATCGATCCATCCCTAGGGTTTTCTATTTCTATGGCACCAGGTGGAATAACAATCCGTACAATAAATAGTCCAGTGCATCTCGATTTAAGTTTCCCAGGGAATAAATGAAGTCTTGAGTCATATAAAAGAACTTTCTGGTTAGGCAAAATCATTTTTCTTAGGATTGAATTGTCATGAAAAACTTTTGTTCTTTCTTTGTAAATTTTCTCGTTTTCATACGCATCATTCCTAAGTTATTCTACTTCGTTGAATTGTAGTTTTCGGTTTTCGCCAGCTTTATCGAGATCAAAGTTTATGTTCTTTATTGCCCACAACGCTTTGTGTTCGATTTCAACGAGTAAATGGCAAGCTTTGCCGTAAACTAAATGAAATGGGGACATCAAAATGTTAGTTTTAGAAGCAGCACGGTAAGCCCAAAGCGCATCCGTCAATTTCTGAGACCAATCTTTTCGATTTTTGTTAACAATTTTCTCCAAGATTTGTTTTATTTGTCGATTTGAAACTTCAACTTGGCCACAAGTCTGAGGATGATATGGAGTGGATAACTTGTGAGTTATTGAGTATTTTTTTCATTAAAGTTTCAAAAGAATGATTACAAAAATGGGTTCCATTATCATTGATTATTGTGCGAGGTGTGCCGAACCTCGAAAAGATGTTTTCTTTGAGAAATTTCACAACAATTCTATGGTCGTTGGTTTTGCAAGGAACGGCTTCGACCCATTTTGAGACGTAATCGACAGTGAGAAGGATATACAAGTTTCCAAAAGAATTGGAAAAAGGTCCCATATAGTCGATACCCTAGACATCAAAGATTTCGATCGTAAGAATGGGGTTTAGAGGCATCATATTTCATCGAGAAATTCATCCAAGCATTTGACATCGATCGTAAGTTTTACAAAATTCAAACGAGCCTTTGAAAAGAGAAGGCCAATAGAAACCATACCAAAGCACCTTTCCCGTAGTTTTTCGAGGACCGAAATGCCCACCGCATGCTTCATTGTGGCAAAACAAAAGAACACTCCTTATCTCATTATCCGTAATGCAATGTCGGATGATTTAGGCGGGACAATATTTGAACAAGTACGGATCGTCCCAATAGAAGTATTTCACTTGGGACATGAATTTGCATTTGTCCTATTTGGACCAAGATGAGAGAGTTTCTTTGGTAACTAAGTAGTTCACTATATCAATGTACCATAGATCGATAGAAATTGAAAGCAGTTGTTCATCGGGGAAGTTTTCATTGATTGGCAAAGAAGATGGTACGTTCGGATGATGAGATAAGTGAACGGCTATGACATTATCGGATCCTTTTTTGTCTTTGATTGTATGGTCAGATTATTGAAGTAAAAGGATCCAACGAATCAAATGGGATTTAGCATCCTTTTTGGAAAAAAGGTATCGAAGAGTAGCATGGTCAGTGTAGACCATGATGTCTGGCTCTATCAAGTAAGGTCGAAACTTTTCGAGCGCAAAAACGACAGCTAGAAGCTCTTTTTCAGTTATTGTGTAGTTGAATTGAGCATCTTTCAAAGTCATACTCGCGTAGTAAATGACATGAAGGATTTTTTTGATGTGTTGTCCTAAGACAGCACTAATCGCAAAGTTCAAAGAATTACACATTATTTCAAATGGGAGACCCTAATTGGGTGCGTAAATGATTGGAGCAGAAATGGTTCGTTTTTGAGATGTTCGAAAGAAGAGATACACTCTGAGTTGAAATCGAATGGAACGTCTTTTTCGAAGAGAGTCATCAAAGGACGAGCGATTTTGCTAAAGTTTTTCACAAAGCGTCTGTAAAAGCCAGTGTGTCCTAGAAATGATCGAATGTCCTTAACAAATTTGGGAATGGGTAGGTTTGCAATTACGTTGATTTTTGCTTTATCTACCTCAATGCCTGATATGTCATAGGAAAATTAATTTATTTTGCTCCAGAATCATTTCATCTTGTTTTGCTTTCAATACCATTTTCAAAACAAATTTTACATAGTTTTTAACTAAGGGATGTCGACATCATGGGATACCCCATGTCGACATGGTGGCCGTTAAATTCAAAAGTTTCAATTTTCAAAAGAAGTATCTATTCGTTTAAATCTCTTCACGAATGGTTATGACTGTTATTGGTCTATAAATAGCCTTCACAAACGAATTTTTAACTAACTATTTTCTTATTTTCTTTACTCCTTCTCCACAAATCCATATTCTAAAATTTTCATAATTTTAAGATCGTGGCGAAATTCTGCTGAATTCTCAAGTGAATCAAATTAGAATTTCATTTTTGTTTGATTCTCTGCCCTCTCTCGAAGATCAAAGTGCTATTCACAGTTATAGAATCATTTTGTAATCAAAAGTTTATCTAGTCTCTCTATAAGGTGTGGTTGTGTCTGGAAATCAATTGGGTGATCTTGTGCCACGTAAATCAAGAGAGTTTGCCCCGGACTCGAAGACAAGAGGGTACCTCAAGGCCTTTAGAAATTGAGAATTGTAATCTCGACATTGGTATAATAAAAATCTATACGAGGTGTTTGCCTTGGTGTAGGATTGGATGTAGGGTACCTCCAAACCAGTATAAAATCCGGTGTGTTCTTTCCTTTTACTGTTTTTATTTACTTTTTGCATCTGTGTTTGATTACGTGATTGTTCTGTGATTAAGTTCTGCATTTCTTTATATCGTAATTTTTAAATTAGTCCATATACGTCTTAGAATCCATTAAACACTATTCACCCCCCTCTAGTGTTAAATTAGCCTCAAGATCCTTAATCCGCACTCCCTTTCAGTCTATTTGTTGCATTATAGTTTGATAGTTTAAGTTATGTTAATTAATAGCATAAATAAACCATATTTACGATAAATGCAACAATTATTTCATTTAACATCAAAACTAGAGATCATAAATTATTTGATTGTTGATTTACAAAAATGTGTGAGTGGATTTACCTCTAAATTGTTCTCTAGTCTAACAGTTTTTAAATCACATTTTAATTCTGGTTTAGCTTCATTTTTGTAGTTAACAATTTTCTCTCATTTTGGTCTAATTTGATTGAATTGATTTTTAAAATCGAAAACAATTCCCTACGGGTCGACCCATACTCGCCACGTACTAAAATTGTACGCCATACGCTTGTAGTTAAAATAAATTTAAAATTAATCAACATTTTTCTAACTCAATTAAAAAATTTGTTGTTAAACAAAAGGATTGAGTGAATGGTTTAGAATTAAATGTAACTAAAATTAGATATTTAATTATTGATTTTATTTAAGTTTGTAATTTTAGATTTTATTTAAATGTTGTTAAAATGATTAAGTGAATATTTTCAAATTTAAATAAAATTAAAGTTAAATTTGAAATATGAATGAAATTTATCAAACTGAGTTATTGTAAATTGTTTGAATATCTGGACTTTGAAATCTATTGAATTAGAAGTGGTTTAAATTATGGTTCAAACCTGAATTTGAAATTGATATAAGTTAAAATAGTTTGAATGAGAATTTTAATTGATCTGTGAAATTGAAAGAAACAATTCTAATTTGAAACTATTTTATTGTATTATTTTAAATATATAAATAGTTTAAAATATATATTTTTAATATATAAACTATTTTTAATATATAAACTATATTTAATATAGTCTATAAACTATTTTAAATTATAAATATTTAAATACATATAAACTATTTTCAATATTCAAATTGTTTAAGTTGGAACTGTTATGATGTGGATATAATGGATTTAAATGCTAATATTTTGATATGATGGTTTAAACTATTTTATGGATATGATTTAAAGTGAATAAGATTTCAAAAGTGACATGATTTTGAAAGTGATGTGATTTTGAAATGAGTTTGATATTCTGATATGAAGTATGAGCTTTTTGCAATATAAATGACCACGGTGTGAAATAAGCGTTTGGTTGTTAAAGAGACCGGGATCGGATATTGTCATACTCTCTGCCAATATCGAAAACCACTTTAACAACTATGTACATTGTGGAGATTCCAGAACGAAGTAGGATGGTTTGGAGAATGATTCTATAAGAGGTATTAACATAGCCCCAACTCCCATGGGTCAGCTTGATGTGGCTAAACAGGAGCCATGCCAGGCCAAGTGGGGTCGCTCCTCCTATCGAGCACATTTCTTCTATACCATTCTATTACTTTATGATTTGATTTGGGAGCGTGTCTCAAGGTGGGCGGTAGTAGGTGCTATGCTTTACCACCAGTCCGGATCCACAAAATGGTAGAATCCTACCCTGGACATCTCGCGTGCCTTGTCACATGCCTTATCACGCCTTCTACGAGTTTGTTATGTACCGTACCTATGGAGTGCTCCTTGAGTATCCCATTAGTTTGGTAGGGCTTACAGTGTCATTATAGCCTACGGGAATATATAAAAGGTGTTAAGGGTGATAGAGTAACGCCTTAACACTATTTTAATAGTTTACTTTACTATAGACATTATCTATCTAGCGTATTTTACTATGTATGTAGATAGTTTAATGGATCCTTAAAGGATGGGAATCCCAAACATCCTTTATGTTATTTGTATTTCAGTTGACATTTCACTTGAGTTGATTTACTAGTATAAGAATTTTAATCTTGACCTGAGTGTTTTGTGTTTTGCTTTACGCTTGGTTCAGACTAAGTGTCACAACATTTGAACTCACCTTTGGAGTTTGGAGCTTTGCTTGAAGATCTGTCTTTGTATATTCAGCTTTCCAGTTACTTCGGTTTATTCCAGTTGTTTTGTTCAGATTTGTCATTTTCTTTGTATTAGATTTCTGTTGTATTAGACTCAATTGTTTATTGTAGTAGCTTCATGAACTACTATTTATCTATTTCCGCTGCTTATTGTTGAATTACTCCGTGTCTGTGATTCTGTGATCGATTTATTTACTATATATGCTAATTTTTTCCAAATATAAATTAATAGTCTGTTGTTTTAAGCAATTCAAGTTTGACATGTGTGGATGATTGTCGATTTGAACGGTTCAAAATAGTGATTCGTTACATTTACTCTCACAATTATCTCTAAAATCGGAATTTCATGTGTTACTAATTGAGTTGAAGTAAATAGGGTTTGCATGTTGTACAAACTTTGTTGTTTGATGCCTAATTGATTTTACAGTAAACTTAAAATTGAAATCCTATAGGAAATGCAAGTTTTAGTATTTGATTTGCTTGCTTATGATTGCATGCTAGTTCCTTGATGGTGTATATGTATATTGGAAAGATCAGTAGGGATCAGATGCGAAACCTTGAGCAAAGCTCCAGGATTCTTCACGGTCACTGATGGACCAGTGGGTCAGATAGGTGGACCAATGAAATTGGATTATTGCTTCAGGTTTTCGATCTAGTTTTGAGTATATTCCATTGTTGATGTTATTGCTTGTTTTCATGGCTTCAATGATAGTATATAATTTGTTTTAAATATGGACGATACTTTAATTTGATAAAAATGGAATTATAACTATATATTGTTTTATAGAGACATTTATAAATTGATTTTAACAAAGGAATTCACAAAATAAAATTATATATATTGTTTTACCTCCACAATCATTCCTAGCTTATATATTACCGTATTAGTAGATTCATTTCAGAAATCTTAGTTTTAAAATGAAATAGAATATTTTGTCAAAAAGTGAAAAATGAACTATTTCTTATAGTCATTTAATCGACAGATTTATGGTATTTGGCTTTTAAGCTAAACAATTCTTTTGTTATAAAATTCGAATTCTATTTAAACACTTACTAATAAGTGGTTATAGGACATTAATTTTCACTTCATTGTTTAATTAAATGATTTGTTTGTGTGTAGTGAAATTTATTAATTAATTGTAAATGCTTTAGCAACACCAACGGTTATGGGACTCGGGTCTTACTTTATTGATTACTATTAAAAGAGTAAATGACACTACTGAATTAAAATAGTATCATAGTCAAAGCATATTATTTATAATACGCTATATTCCTTAGTGCATTTAGCAGCTTGACCTTGAGGCTAGTTGTTTACCTACCGGTTTGATTCTGGTGTTCGCCCCCTCCTAGTTGTGGTATCCATTTAGTTCTAGCCCTATACCACCGAGCCAGCAGTCTGTACAACGGGCTATATTCAATGTTATAACAATTACACCATCCGTTAGTAGGTGTGGCAGCTTAGAAGTGCGATAAATAAGTTGAACACCTATTATTGACATTCTATACATTTTGGACCGTTGGTGTAATGACCCGTTTTCCCGTACTCTTTGAATCGACAATAAACCACACATGTCCAACTCAAATTGCACGAAAAGAGGGATCATTAAGGGTGATAAAGAAAAGTAGATAGAACAGAATCTCACATGAATGGATAACATATATTATTTCAATAAAAATCTTTACAGCGAAAAATTTAAAATGCAATATCAGAGTCTAACCTAGATTCAGCTTGGACAGTTATAAAACCTGCCCTTACAAATGCTGACAAACATCAAACAAAATACACTAAGCAAAGCGGATAATAGCATATCTCCATACATCGATGAATATCTCCATCTCTCCTCTGGAAACTCCAACCATCTTTGACTAAACCTGAAACTACTCGGATCTGACCCGAGTATTGAAAATACCCGGATCAGGCTTGATAAACCAGCTTGAGAAAAACTCAATAATAAATGACAGTGTCATATATCAACCTTTGGATAAAATCCTTTGAAAACAAAGAGTATCTCATAAGACCACGCCCATACATAAATACGGACGGGTTTTTACCTTATGATAACTGAATCACTTTTATATATATCAAAACAATTGATATTATTTCTAATGACATTCTTTGAAAACATTTGCAAATAAACTTATTAATCTTATCCGAAATTGTTACCCATATAGCATTTCAAGGATATTCATTACGCCAATACAAACAAAACCATAGGTTCTTATTGGTGAATGGATTTCCATACAAATGACCAGGCGCATTGTCTACCTTCCGAAATGGGTACACCTCTAGATGAATGTCC
This sequence comes from Allium cepa, assembly GCA_030765085.1. Taxonomy (NCBI): domain Eukaryota; kingdom Viridiplantae; phylum Streptophyta; class Magnoliopsida; order Asparagales; family Amaryllidaceae; genus Allium; species Allium cepa. Next base: position 31,247,073 of record CM060941.1, read on the forward strand.
AGAGAAACCATCACAAAGCTCCTCTACCAACACAAGACTGGCCCACCTCTTAACTAGATGGTACCGAATATGTCATCCCTCGGTCGTTACCGACCTTTAACCGAGCGCTCGTTTTCCATACAACACATTAAGTAACATCCCGAACATTATAGCGGAAAGAAATATATCTAGAAGAGGATGACCATATCCTAATTGGGAATGATCCACTTAGCCTTGCTGCATCTAATCCTTTTTCGGTCATTTCTAGTTTGATAAGGCTTGAGGCAAACGATTACCTTTTCTCACAGCATATATCACATCTTTGAATGCCACATTGCCATTTCCGTTTAGCTACTAATTGCCTTCCACAAAAATACAACCCTTGAGCTCATATGCCTCAAGGAGGGTGTTAAGCTAAGAGAAGTTGCCTTCTTCGCCACCACTGATGTATGTTTGTAAAAACTAATGTACGTAATCTTTAGAAATGCAATGTCGGACAAACGTCCATACAAGTTGTCCAGGAACAGAACAAACCAAAGACACTTTCCTCGGCCATTACTAGGCGAGAAGCCCTTGCAATCTGCAAAATCTCCATCACGAGGAGACCACTGCTATATATAACTCGGGAGCTACCCATAGCAAGTCAACAAGCAGTCCTCACGCTATAAAGATCAACGGTCTTCAATAATCATCATCTTCAACAAGTCTTAACGTTCGAACGTATACATTGGTTCGAAGTGGTTTTCGGATAGGAATTAACCAAATCCGACTCCGGTTCCTTCGAAATCCAATCATCGATAAAAGTGAATATGAGTATATAGGATTTATTAAGTCTCTTTTCACTTTAATTATTTTTGGATGATTTTGAAATCTCTTTCTTTTAACTTAGGATGATTCTAAGAAATTCATTCTTTTGCTTTTGGAAAATATCTCAAACTTCCTTACTTAATTCTTGATCCAAATTTCTTTACTTTTAAGCAGGTCAAAAAACAATGTTATTTAAGACATCGTTTACGATAAACCCTAAATTAATCTTAACAAACATTTTGACGTAAATAGGATGACATAAATCATTCATCTTTAGAGATTGCTTAACTTTTGGATAATACCAATCTTTTTTTATTTTGAAAAACTTAACAGAATCTTTTTATTTAAGAGCATCCAGGCTTTCCTTTCGGTCTGTTCCATCCCTCGCCTAAGAAAAGAAAACGTAGGCCAGGTAAGTTCAGGGTACTGGTTGCTCCATCCCTAACCTTAGTTAAACACCTAGTTTTATCTTCCCAGATCTCACAGGTAGGACAAATGTACTAGTCGTTTCCGCATACTCAGATTTTCAAATTTATTTTGGAATTGCTTATAAATATTCCAAATTATCTTTCAAAACGCTTAATTATCCTTTTCAAATCATTTACAATTATTCTGAAAAACGTTGTTACAAGTAAACTCATATTCCAAAAGTTATACATTTCGCAGCAGAAAAGTGCTGCGGAAAGTACTAAATAAGCTAATTTAAATTAAACAACTTTTAAATATTTGAAAATTCATATTTTTTGATCCAAATCTCTTTTAAATCATTTAAATAGATTTATCAAATTTATTCCATATTTTTCCATAATTAAAACGTTCATTTAAACAGATTTCCTGTTATGGTCACTAAACTGCACTAGCGCGATTTTTCTAGAAAATTGATTTGGGCTTATTTCAAAATCTACTCAATGAAACTTTGATTTTCTTTCTTTGTTTAGAAGGTATGGATAAAATAGTCCGGAATTTTCTTATCTCGAAGAATAGCGAGTCATATTCCACTCTACACATTCATTTGAACTTTTCGGCGCGGAATCGCGAACTACCGTTGCGCGACGCGTCTAGTTTTAACTTTATTTTTTAATATTTGAAATAATCCATTCAAATTGGATTTCAACACTTATAAAATCATTACAAATCATTTTAAATCAATATTCTCACTTTTGAAAGCTTTTAAAATATATTTTCATTATTACCATAATTACAATATTATTATATTTCCATTATTTTAATACTAAATTTTAAATTCCAGTTTCAACTCTATTTCAATTCTAATCTCAAATTAAACACATTTAAAACTTAGATTTCAAATCTAATTTCAATTTAAACTTCCATTCAACCTCAAACTAAACTTCACCTTTTCAAAATTGATTTCAATTTCAATTTCAATTTCACTATTCATCTTAATTTCAATTTCTAATTAACTATCATTTTGAAATCCGTTTCACTTCAAATTTCAAATTCTCTTTCATTTTAACTTTAATTTCACTTTTAAATGGAAAGAGACTTATTTTTCCACAATATCTCATATTACTAAAATGTGGTCTTACTAAACAAAGGGATTACTTAATTAATAGGAATTTGATGTCCAAATTATCATCACGACCATACAGCAATCATGTAACATCAATATTTTCCATACGGTAAATGTCATAACATTACTATGGATTATCCAACATATTCAAACAATCAATCAAACATCCATATCATAAAATGGTGATTATCTAACATAACAATTAAGCATGATAATAATATTCAAAAAGCGGTGAGAATTTCTCATCATAATATCCGCTCCGTCAATCTTTAATGTGAGATACGCGTTTCTCGCTAACGTACTATTCCCAACGTCTCGCCTTCTTCGCTTCTTTTTCAAATGCTTTTGTTTTCCTTTCTTTTTCTTTCTCTTTTCTTTTTTTATATGAAAGAGAGGCACGAACTTGGTGTAGGGGAGGGTATGGCGTGTAGGAGAGGGTAGGAAAGTGTGGTGCTCGGCCTAGGGGGTGTGGAGCTCGGGTTTGGTGGTGTGGGCTCGGCTTGGGCTTGTGTGTGCTTAGCCTAGGGATTAGGGTGCTCGGGTTTGGGTCCTTAGGGCTCGGGTTTGGGGTTTGGATGAGGAGGAGGTGGCACAGCTTGGGTTGTGAGGAGGAGGGGGTGTGTAGGTGGAAGTTAAGCTTGTGTAAGGTGATGCAAGGTGATGGTTTGGAGTATGAAGGTGATAGCTTGAAGGTAGAAGGGAAATGGTGGAACTAGAGAAAGTTTTTGGAAATTTTAATGAAATGAAAGTGTAGTGGAAATGAAGAGAGGTGTGGTTGTATTTATAAGTGAACATCTTTAGTGGTAAATGACATTAATACCCTCTTTATTTTTGAATTTAAATATACTTTTCTTTTATGTAAAAAAGAGTGATTTGGTATGTATTAATGGTGATGGTAAGAAAGAGAAATGATTACTTTCTTAGATTTTGTGTTTAAAGAGAAGACTTTAGAATGATTTGATTTGCATTAAATGCATGTATGTATGTATGTATCATTAACTCCTTACATTAGCTTTCTTTTCATTTTTTCATTTGCTCCTTTCTTATGTATAAACATAACATTTTATTAATGAGATATGAAGTAGAGTAATGATGTTGTTTTATAAAAGGTTTAATAATTTTTTAAAATTGCCAAATCATACCTTTTACTTTTTATACATTTGTGTAAATATTTTCAAAAGTAAACTCTTTTTGTTTTTAGTGCTAAATGTATAATGTTTATATAGTTTGTAAACTTGTATTTATAAGTTTGAAAATGTATCAAGTTGCAACAACTTGTCGACAACTTATTTTGGTTGAAAACGGCGTCTTTGACGACAAATTATACAGTCAAAATTTGACGTTTTTATTAAGCTATATATTGGAGAAAACTAAACTTTAAAATGAACTTTTTTCTTCTTCAAATAAATTAAAACAAGTCTCATTATATTTTAAAATCATATTTAATTAATATCAAAATCTCAAATTTTACAGTGTATGTAAAACTGACAAAATGCGACAAATTTTGGTTATTTTTATAAAACGATTATTAACAAACTTCTAAATCTTTTAACATACTTTTATTATCTTTATTAGATGTTTTAAATAAGATTTACCTTTTTAAATAAATATTTAAATTCATTTATTTAAGCCTTTATTTTATTTATCAAAACTTAACTTTTGTCGATTTGTTCTAAAATCCAAATTTATACTTTTTAATTTATTAACTATAAGAATAGATAATTATTTATATATATAACATATTTATTTAAGATTTAAACTCCTTTTAAATTTAAATCCAATGAAATCTTTCATTTTCGAAGTAGCGTAATTTTGGGTCGTTACATTCTCCTCTACTTAAAAGCATTTCGTCCTCGAAATGAAATCAAAGATACAGAACTATAAAGGTCAACAATATATGTCAAAGGAAATACTATCACTAAATACGATCATAAAGTACAATCATTCATCCTAGTCCTAACCTGAGTGCGTACTACACAATTGAGGTAAATACAAAGTCACAAGTCAACTATCTATATTAGTCAACCCAAAATATCATACAAAAAGACTACATCCCATATCTTAGCGCGTACTACATGCTTGAGATAATCATAACTGCTATAGTAATACAACAACCCCAAAAAATGTTTCAAAGTGAAACACTAATCATCCGAAAAACCCTTTGATGGTGCTTCTAAGTCTATCTCTTCTGGTTCCTCATCTTCCTCAACCGGCTCCTCCTTATCTATCTCTAGAACTATGTCCCATCCTAGTGGCTGCCACTGCTGGTCTTCCGGGAACCATGGCTCATGCTGCTCTATCTCAATATCCTCTAAACCGATATCCTCAACTACCATCGAAATGGAAGATCCTATCTCCTGAATGGGCGTACCCATATCCCAAATAATCTGCTCACCGTCTTTCGAATCGTCTTCCTCGTAAAATCTCGCATCGTAAATCCCTGAGACTTCCGTCTCTATCTCCATGGGTTCTCCGATCAGTGGCTCGATCTCCATGGGCTCCTCCATAGGTTCCTCTTCCTCTGGTTCCTCATCGTCACTCAAGGGATCTAACATCCAGTCATCTACCTCATCCTCTGCCTCGTCATCTGCCTCGGCTGCATCGATCTCTATGTCTCTGGGCAAAACATCCTCAACTATCAACTCCTCATCGTCGGAGATCTCTATCGGGTGGTCAAATGATCCCGGTACTATCCTTGAGGGTCCTCCTACTGGTATATCTACCTTGTCACTCGTGATCGACATGTCAACAACTTCCAAGTCTCCGTATTTGGCTAAGACTTCCATAAATCTTTGCCTAAGTGCTAGTCTTTCGGCATTGGTTGGTTTCTACAATTTTATATATGAGAACTCAAAATTAGTTATCATTTCCTATCAAAGATTAGCTTTTATTTTTATCTCATTTTATTAAGTGCTTCTTACTTAATTATCATCATATTTTATTTTATTTTATTTCTAATGGGTCCTAGCAGAATTTGGACATTAACAAAATAGCAAAATGATAGTTTATATATTGATTCCAAAATACATTCATACTAAGTGGCTTCTAAGAAGTACACTCCAAAAAGTTTCACAAAAAGTCATACAATACTTAGATAAGACTTGCTTATACATGCTTAACTAACTTAGACTTCCATTATCCCTTTCCCTTTTTCTACGGCAGTGGGTGGACGAGTAAGTGTAACAAAAGGCCTCGGTTGTTCTGCCTCCTTGAGCATTGGACAATCTTTGGCGATATGTCCTATAATGTGGCAGTAGTAACAACTCCTAGGGGTAGTTTTCTTAAAGGTCTTGAAGTTTGCTCCTAATTTACATTCTTTGACCATATGTCCTAATTCTTTGCACCGATAACAACACCTTTCCTTCCTTTCTGGGGCTTTGAGTTTCTTCTTTGTGCTAGGGCAATTATGTAGAAAATGTCATAGCTTCTTACACTTAAAGCAGCGTATATCTTTTCGAACAGGTTTTTCTTCCTTCTGTTTCCATATTTTCTTGGTTGGTGCTTTAGTAGTCGGCTGTAGAAAAGTATCTTCGAATTTTAGGGTATTGCTTATCATTTCCCTAAACGATCCATGGATGAAGCTTACCGTGCAACACTGGAGCTCATTACATTTGCTTAACCAATTCTTAACTTCTATGATCCTTTCTGATCCTGAGAACTTCCTTTGTCTTAAGAACTCGAACTCCCAACAAAGTGAAGCGAAGTTCAGTGGGTTTGGTCTTTCCCGAAAAGAATATTATTTCTCTACATATTATCCTCAAATACCTTATAGTCAAATTGTGAAACTTAATTCTTATTTACTCATTTTATACTTATCAAATCATTTATCATTTCTTAAGGCTGAATATCTAAGGTTATGAAAGTTCGAAATTATATTTCTCTATCAATTGATTTCTTTATAGGATTATCTTATAGTAAAATTGTGCAATTCTAATCACAAGATATTCATATTTTAGTTTTACTAAGCTAAATTACAATCAATCCTTAATTTTTGACCCAAAAGGTAATAATATCCCCTTTAGTATTGTAACGATCCCGGTTTAATAACGAATTTAAATTTTTGATTAAATTTAATTTTTGGATTAAATTGTGTGTTTATTTGAATTTTTCAAATTTAATAAGAGATATATACTTATTTGTTTTAGAATTTGGATTTGAAACTTAAAATAAATATTTTCAATTGAATTGGATTTATAAATCGTACTTTAGAAAGAATAATATATATGATTATTATTAAATGTATAAATTGTGTTTCATTCATTTTCTTTAAAAAGTTATAAAACTGTTTAAAATAAAAAAACTATTTATCAATACTGAACATAAGTGTATAGAATAAAATATATGTATAAATTTAATACTTGATAGTTAAACCATAAATAGAAAGCAAACTATAAAATGATAACAAATGTAATACATATACCTTAGGCAAGCAAGTTCAAGAGTCATTTCAGTAAACAAAGAAGAAATAATATCTACATACCAACAAAACATCTATTTGATAAAATAATAACAAATGAAATGCAAATAAAACAAAAGGCAAGCAAGAAAATATTAAAACAAGAAAATATGTCTATGGAATGAAGCTTGCAAAAGTAGATAAACAAATAAACAAAAAGAAATGTCTATAATACAAAACCTGCACATACAAAAATAAAAATTAAATGGATTTTTTATAGACAAAAGTACACATGTACATGCTTGTACAAAGTAAACAAATGGAATACGTACAGCATGGGTTGTAAACAAGGACTCTTGCATTTAATATCCAAACACAAAAAAATCTCTTCAGCACGACTTGATATCATTTCGGCCTCCATATAAGAAAAAAATCCTCCGATTAAAGGTATATAAATATTTATAAAGTACAACTAAAATCTTGCTTCAATATTTTACTAAAACCTGTACACTTCTTTATATATCAATCCATTATCTCATTCCAGTTCGTTCAAGAAAACATAATTTAGCAAGCAAAAGAAAATAAACATCATTCAACTCAAAGTTCAAAGCAAAAACAGGATTCAAGAAGAAAATCAAAACAGCAGGCCTTCAAAAAAAAACACAGGATTATTTTCTGTTTCAAAACTTTTCACGGTGAGTAAACTTGTTTTGTTTTTTTTTAAATTGAAAACTGAGTATTTAGTCCATAGAAAATTTTGTGTTGTTGTATAAGGAAGAAATTTATTCTGTAAGTTCTTTGTGATTCAGGAAATTGCTTTATGACCTGTTTTCCCTGTTTTAGGTTTCAGAGTAAAGTGAGTTTAGAAAGAAATCAAATAAACCTTTATAAAAACATGTTTAACTCAGGATTCTTAAACAAAATAAGTTGTTTAAACTTAAATCACAGTTTAAAATTTTGTTTTAAGCTTGAAATGAAATTTTTGACTCTATAACCTGAATATTACAGTAAAAATAAAATTTTAAGATGAAATCAAGCATTTTAAATCATTGAATTGATTTCATAATTTGAATGAACATATGAAAATAGGATTTTTAAAACAATAGTGAAGATTTTTAGTTGAGTAATTCGAGGGCTGTTCGAATTTGAACAAAATCAGCATTTTGATCAATTTCTGGAAATTGAAGAAATACTGGATGTTGTAATTTCGTTTGAAGCTAGTTTGGAACTTAATGATGTTAGGAAAAATGTAAAAAAATTTATCTATTGCAGAAATTGTTTGGTCGAGATCAAATTAGGGTTTAAGCTCAAGTTTTGTTGCGATCTAGAAATAAGGTGATGTCGTCACCTCTAGGGCATCGAGTCGCTCGAGTTTCAAGGAAATGGTGGAGCGGAGGATTGGTGAGGTGAGGCCGGAGTTATGGCGGCTCAGGTGAACAACGTGGGTAAGGCAAAGCTTTTCTGTTTGATGAGTTCACTTCTAGTTTTTTGAACTGAATGTTGGTTTTTGATCTGAGGGTTTTGGCATCGAAACGACTTTGGATATTGGGTGTAGTGGTGATTTGCGACTCGCCAGAGGATGGGAGGGTCTCCAAGGTGGTGGCGAGGCGACGTGCACGACATTGATACCATGCCTGGAATTTTCTGGGGGGCGGACAACTCGAGTAGGACTCGAGCAAGTGGAAGGTTTTCACGGGTTCAAGCTCGAGTACGTGAGTTAGTTGCTTGCTAGTATAATTAGATCTAAACTTAAGTTAACTAAAGAAAAAATAAAAAGGGGAAGAAGAAGAACGAACGTGCAGGTAAAGGTCTCAGGAAAAAGGGGTGTTCGACTCGAAGAAATACTCGAGTATCATAGGGATGGAATCGGGTTTTTGTCAAACTGGAATATTATGTTGTAAAAGTATAAAGTTAAAAACCTTGCTTTCTACAAGTTTTAAATACTGTAACTTAATAAAGAGTTCAACTGTTAAAGTCAAGAAATTTAAACAAGTCTTAATTATTTTAGTTAATACTTTAGCAAGGTTTTTAACATCTAATTATTATTTTTAATCAAGTAATTAAGTTAAGTATAAAATTAGTTAAGATTTAAAGTTGTAGTTAATATTAAATTGATTTTCAAAGTTTAAAGAAGATTTCTTTGAAAATGTTAATTAGTGAATAAATAATATTAATTGATTATTTTCTGAAAGTAATTAAGAATAATTACTTTTTAATTGTGATTAGTAATGAATTAAGTAATTTAATTATGAATTCATAGTTAATTAATTAAGTAATTTCATTAAGAATTAAGGATTAATAATTGATTAACTAAGTAATTAAGTCATTGATGAATGGATAATTAAGTTTTATTAAGGTTATTAATTAATGATTAAGGGTAATCAATTAAGTAATTAAAGTTAAATAAATTGATCAAAGAAGTAATTAATTAAATAGTGTGAAATAAAATAATTAAGTAATTAAGATTTAATGATTGATTAAGGAATGATTTATTAATTAAAATGATTTGAAATAGGATAGTTAATTAATGATTAATTAAACAGGGTTAAGTAATTAATTCTCAAGTAATTGATTTTACATTGAATTAATTACAATAAGAATTAAAGATGATTGCTTATGGATTGTGTATGTAGGATATCTGATTTGTTGTAAAATGAATTGATATTTCTGTTTGAAATTGTGATGCTGTGAGATGTGAATTACTCTATGCTGGATTATGATTGGTGATTTTATTATGTATCGATGAGAAAACCCCTTTGCCTATAAAACGGCATTTGATTTTTGATGCGACAGGGATTCGGATTCTGGTTAGTTGTCTGAAACCCACATCGAATCGTAATAATGAATCTTTATGATTGATAAATTTATTTATCTATGAATCGGTGAATGAAGATAAGCGTTATGGATTATATCGCTTATCGAGATTGATACGATTGAATCTGTGATGATTGATGTTGCACTTCTATTGTGTAAAACCCTTGGACCACACTATACACACACAAATATGGATTTCACGTGGAAATCGGTTAAGTCACAGACTTTTAAATAAGTTTTGAATTTGAATTTTTAAATTCAAATAGTTTTGGAAATAAATTAAGTTTAATGTGAAAAGCTTTTGAAAAGGTGTTTTAAGAATAAAAGTTATTTTGAATAACAAATAGGATTTGGAATTTGAATAATTCGATTTAAATTGAAATTCAAAAATCTGAAATTGAATTCTGTATTCAGTATTTATGATTTAAAAAGGACTTTACAAGTTATACGTGTTTAAACCATTTTTGAAGCGTTGTTTTGGAAATTTGAATTAACCCAAAGATTTTAACTTGTATAAATGAAATTGGATTTTTTTGAAATGAAAACTGTTTGTTTTCAAATAATAAAAGCTTTCGTATAAGAAATGAATTTCCAATTTATATTAAAGGGGAGTTCAAGTTGAATTGAAGTAGTTTTCCAAGTTATGAATGAATCTTTGGAAACAGTTTTGAAAGCTATGAGATAAATCTTTGATTTAAAGATTTAAATGAGTTAATCTAATTGAAATGAAAATTTCTTTGAAATCCGTAAATGGATCTTTGTGAAACTGAATGAACTTTGTAAAGTAAATCTTTTTTTAAAGGATTTGAAATGGTAATTGGTTTAAACCATTTGAAAGAAAGTTTGGAATTATTAAGTTGTGACTTAATTGAAACCCCATATCCATATGTTTTTAAATATTACGCTCATTATTCGGTTTAGCTGGGAGAGGACCGAATAATGATACGTCGTTATGGATAGCATTTGAAGACTGTTGGTGAAGACCGGTATTTGCAAGAACGATAGGATAACCTATCGATTGTCTCTGCACTGAGTTACTCTGGTATAGAGATTCCTTAAGTGATGGGAAGCTCGATCGGGATTGTGAATACCCGGATTGCAAGGGCTTCTTTGGAGGTGCCTTCGGTTCTGTTCAAACCCAGAACAGACTTGTATGGATTGTATGTCAGACATTACATTTTGAGATATAAAGCAGATTTCTTTCAAAGACATTTCTGTTGGTGGCGGAGAATTTATTCTCTTAGCTTAACACCCTTCTCTGAGACGTACGAGCTCAGAGGTTATGTTGTTGAAGGTTATCAACGATATATTCCTAACTTGGTAATGTGGCATGCTGAGTGTTGCTGATCATTTGTTGATCGAAGCATGGCTTTGTGAAAAGCATGGCTTTGTGGATGAAAATTCGTCGAACCTCACAACCCGGCAATGGTCAAAACAGGAAAGACGCAGCAAGGTTTCAGGGGTAGCTCCCTTAGGGTATGACCATTCCTTCTGGAAAAGGGTAGTATCATGGTATGGAGCCCAGATACTTACTCATGTGGACACTGTATTTTATTACTTTGTGATGTTGTTGCTTTAGAGAGCTCTCGTATAAAGGTCCCTAAGGACCGGGGGTGGCATATCTGAGGTTTTGTTTATCCCCCGGGAAGGGGGGTAGCCGGCCTTGTTTTGCAGAGATACGGTTAGGTCTCTCGGGGCGTCCTTCCAGAGGCGTACCCATGTGGCAATGAGAAGTTCCTTGGCCTGACCATTTGTTGAAAATCCATTCATCCAATATTAGCCTTGTACGGTTTTAGTTGTAGAACCTGCCATCTACTTATGGTGGCGCCCACTGTTTGGATGGTAGCTATAGTAGGCGTAGTTCGAAATGTCTATGCTGGCTAAGATTAATATTATACTTTCGAAATGTTTTCTGCACTTTGCACTTATAGTAATAATATCAAAGAAATTTGCGTATCAAGCATGTTTGACTATCATAAGGAGAAATCTCCTCCGATTCTGCGTTTTCATTGTGTGTGCGTGCGGGAGGCCTTATGGTAGTTCCATTTTCTAAAAGCATTGCAGATCTGTTTTAAAATATTTCTTTGTTTGTTTTTAAGATATAACCGTTTTAAGTTCTCACACCAGTCACATGACTGACCCGGAGTTTGTTGTCCCTTTCCTAAACTCTAGGTGCCCACAAATTTTCCACACGGGCAGTCTAGAGTTTGGTTTTTCAGATAGTTAGGTTCAGTAGATTATCTGGAGCTAGTTCAGTCTTTGGATGTGGACGAGACTTGCTTGTCTTGGTGAAATCTTGATGGTGGATCGAGCTAGGAGTTTTGGAGCTTTGTCTTTGGAGCTTTTGGATCAGAGTTGCAGTATTGGATATCTGTGAAGACTTATCTCATATTGTATCATGTTGCGCTGTATTTTGTGTTGTATATTCTCTGATGTTGATGATTATCATCGTTTCAAATTGATGTATCAAATATTGTATTCATGTTGTATCATTGATATCATTTTATTTTTATTTCCGCTGTGTTATTTATCATCTAATGGGTGTTGCAAGCTCCCACGATACGAATTTGATGTTATTTGTCGGACATCGAGTTCGGGTCGTGACAAATTGGTATCAAAGCTGAAGGTTGAGTAAGAACTTTAGCTTCAGAGTGTAACACATTAGATGACTCATTGAAGATAGGGTGAAGTATACCCTAGAATGAGTACAACCAGTGGAACCAAAACCCAAATTTCTTAATCTATTCTTTTCATCTGTTGTTATTCTCTAAGATATTTCGTCCAAATGCCTAAATTGATCTTCTTACTATTACAGATAGTAAGAATGAGTGGAAGAAGGGGACGAAATAGGAGACAGGAAAGTACCACTTCAACTGGTCAAAACCCTGCGACGACAGATATTCCATTCAATCTCAATCAAATTTGGCTGATTTATATCGAAGTTTTTCTAGACTTGGTGGAAAGCCATTCACAGGCAAGGAAACTGTTATCGAAGCACAAGCCTAGATTCGATCGTGTGAAAAGATTTTCAAAGGACTAAAATTAGAAGATGATCATATGCGATTGATAGCTTCTTGGCAACTCCAGGAAGAGGCTTTAGTTTGGTGGGAAGCAATTACCGTGGATGAGTCGGCGGATAAATTTACTTGTAGTCGTTTCAAGAAAGTGTTTGAGCAGCGATATATGCCGTCTACTAGTATCTCTAGAGTGTACCAGGAGTTTATGGATTTAGAGCAAGGAACTTTATCATTTGAGGAATACTTGAACAAATTTATTGAATTATCTCGATTTGGTCCAGAATTGGTGAATACACTGTTAAAGAAGAATGAAAAGTTTATTCGGGGAATGAACTAGGAGTTTCAGGAAAGGATGACTACTCACGTCAAGGAATCTTTTTCTGAATTAATCGATATGGGCTATCGATACGATACTTTGGAAAAGCAAAAAGATCCGGAGGAGAATGGAGATGCAAGTAATTTGAATTGGAGAAAAAGGAAGTTTGGCGGAAAGAAATCGAGGAAAAATAAAGGAAAGAAGAGTATACAGAAGAAAAAAATGAAGGATGTTACTTGTCTAAATTGCTTGGAGAAAGGTCACTACTCGGATAAATGCAAGAATCCTTGGAAGCCAGGAATGAGAGAGCCATTTATAAGGCCAGATCAGGAATCTAGTGGATGTTATTACTGCCGCAAGCCAGGACATAGGATCAACGACTGTCCAGCTCATGAGCAAACTTCAGTAAAGAAAGTGCATGTAATTAGAGACGATTCTTCAACCTCAAAAAGGTGATTAGGAAACGAATTTTATAAGGTAATCTTCTCGTTTACGATTAAATTGTTTGAATTTTGTTCGACATGAAAACTACCCTTAGTTTTATTTTTTAGCAAATCGTAAATAAGTTAAATCTTGAATTTGAGATCGTAATCGAATCTATTTCTGTCTATTTCATTGGGTTTCAATATATTCTACGAACGGTTAGTTATCCCTTCGAACTAACCAATACCCCTGTATACTTCGTGGATCAGATAACCCAATTGTTTCGTAGTTGATTGAGTTGTTCTCACATCTATTATTGATATTCTGATTTGGTAAGCCAAAATGCAGAATAAATATCCAGTTTGATTTGGGAAGATATTTCTCTATCTTTCATCTATCTTCGTTATCTCCTTGGCAAATTTCGAGGACGAAATTTCTTAAGGGGGGAAATATGTAACGATCCCGGTTTAATGACGAATTTAAATTTGTAATTTAATTTAATTTTTGGATTAAATTGCGTGTTTATTTGAATTTTTCAAATTTAATAAGAGATATATACTTATTTTTTTTAGAATTTGGATTTGAAACTTAAAATAAATATTTTCAATTGAATTGGATTTATAAACTGTACTTTAGAAAGAATAATATATATGATTATTATTAAATATATAAATTGTGGTTCATTCATTTTCTTTAAAAAGTTATAAAAATGTTTAAAATAAAAAAATATTTATCAATATTGAATATAAGTGTATAGAATAAAATATATGTTAAATTTAATACTTGATAGTTAAACCATAAATATAAATCAAACTATAAAATGTAACAAATGTAATACATATACCTTAGGCAAACAAGTTCCAGAGTCATTTTAGTAAACAAAGAAGAAATAATGTCTACATACCAATAAAACATCTATGTGATAAAATAATAACAAATGAAATGCAAATAAAACAAAAGGCAAGCAAGAAAATATTAAAACAAGAAAATATGTCTATGTAAGGAAGCTTGCAAAAGTAGATAAACAAATAAACAAAAAGAAATGTCTACAATACAAAACCTGTACATACAAAAATAAAAATCAAATGGATTTTTTATAGACAAAAGTACACATGTACATGCTTGTACAAAGTAAACAAATGGAATACATACAGCATGGGTTGTAAACAAGGACTCTTGCATTTAATACCCAAACACAAAACAATCTCTTCAGCACGACTTGATATCATTTCGGCCTCCATATAAGAAAAAAAATCTCTGATTAAAGGTATATAAATATTTATAAAGTACAACTAAAATCTTGCTTCAATATTTTACTAAAACCTGTACACTTCTTTATATATCAATCCATTATTTCATTCCAGTTCGTTCAAGAAAACATAAATTTAGCAAGCAAAAGAAAATAAACATCATTCAACTCAAAGTTCAAAGCAAAAATAAGATTCAAGAAGAAAATCAAAACTGCAGGCCTTCAAAAAAAACACAGGATTATTTTCTGTTTCAAAATTTTTCACGGTGAGTAAACTTGTTTTGTTTTTTTTTTAAATTGAAAACTAAGTATTTAGTCCATAGAAAATTTTGTGTTGTTGTATAAGGAAGAAATTTATTCTGTAAGTTCCTTGTGATTCAGGAAATTGTTTTATGACCTGTTTTCCCTGTTTTTGGTTTCAGAGTAAAGTGAGTTTAGAAAGAAATCAAATAAACCTTCATACAAACATGTTTAACGTAGGATTCTTAAACAAAATAAGTTGTTTAAACTTGACTCACAGTTTAAAATTTTGTTTTAAGCTTGAAATGAAATTTTTTGACTCTGTAACCTGAATATTACAGTAAAAATAAAATTTTAAGATGAATTCAAGCATTATTAATCATTGAATTGATTTTATAATTTGAATGAACATATGAAAATAGGATTTTTAAAACAATAGTGAGGATATTTAGTTGAGTAATTCGAGGGTAGTTCAAATTTGAACAAAATCAACATTTTGATCAATTTCTGGAAATTGAAGAAATACTGGATGTTGTAATTTCGCTTGAAGCTAGTTTGGAACTTAATGATGTTAGGAAAAATGTAAAAAAATTATCTATTGCATGAATTGTTTGGTCGAGATCAAATTAGGGTTTAAGCTCAAGTTTTGTTGCGGTCTGGAAATAAGGTGATGTCGTCACCCATGGGGCATCGAGTCGCTCGGGTTTCAGGGAAATGGTGGCGCGGAGGACTGGTGAGGTGAGGCCGGAGTTATGGCGCCTCAGGTGAACGACGTGGGTAAGGCGAAGCATTTCCGTTTGATGAGTTCGACATCCAGTTTTTCGAACTGAATGTTGATTTTTGATCTGAGGGTTTTGGCATCGAAAGGACTTTGGATACTGAGTGTAGTGGTGATTTGCGACTCGCTGGAGAACAAGAGTGTCGCCAAAGTGGTGGCGAGGCGACGTGCACGTGCACGGCGTTGATACCGTGCCTGGAAATTTTTGGGGGGTGGGCAACTCGAGTAGGACTTGAGCAAGTGGAAGGTTTTCATGGGTTCAAGCTCGAGTACGTGAGTTAGTTGCTTGCTAGTATAATTTGATTTGAACTTAAGTTAACTAAAGAAATAAATAAAAAGGGGAAGAAGAAGAACGAACGTACATGTAGAGGTCTCGGGAAAAAGGGGTGTTCGACTTAAAGAAATACTCGATTATCATAGGGATGGAATCGGGTTTTTGTCAAACTGGAATATTATGTCGTAAAGTATAAAGTTAAACAACTTGCTTTCTACAAGTTTTAAATACTGTAACTTAATAAAGAGTTCAACTGTTAAAGTCAAGAAATTTAAATAAGTCTTAATTATTTTAGTTAATACTTTAACAAGGTTTTTAACATCTAATTATTATTTTTAATCAAGTAATTAAGTTAAGTATAAAATTAATTAACATTTAAAGTTGTAGTTAATATTAAATTGATTTTCAAAGTTTAAAGAAGATTTCTTTGAAAATGTTAATTAGTGAATAATTAATATTAATTGATTATTTTCTGAGAGTAATTAAGAATAATTACTTTTTAATTGTGATTAGTAATTAATTAAGTAATTTAATTATGAATTCATAGTTAATTAATTAAGTTTATCATTAAGAATTAAGGATTAATAATTGATTAACTAAGTAATTAAGTCATTAATGAATGGATAATTAAGTTTTATTAAGGTTATTAATTAATGATTAAGGGTAGTCAATTAAGTAATTAAAGTTAAATAAATTGATCAAAGAAGTAATTAATTAAATAGTGTGAAATAAAATAATTAAGTAAATAAGATTTAATGATTGATTAAGGAATGATTTATTAATTAAAATGATTTGAAATAGGATAGTTAATGAATGATTAATTAAACATGGTTAAGTAATTAATTCTCAAGTAGTTGATTTTAAATTGAATTAATTACAATAAGAATTAAACATGATTGCTTATGGATTGTGTATGTAGGATATCTGATTTGTTGTAAAATGAATTGATATTTCTGTTTGAAATTATGATGCTGTGAGATGTGAATTACTCTTTGCTGGATTATGATTGGTGATTTTATTCTGTATCGATGAGCAAACCCATTTGCCTATAAAACGACATTTGAATTTCGATGCGACATGGATTCGGATTCTGGTTAGTTGTCCGAAACCCACATCGAATCGTAATGATGAATCTTTGTGATTGATAAATTTATTTATCTATGAATTGGTGAATAAAGATAAGCGTTATGGATTATATCGCTTATCGAGATTGATAGATTGAATCTGTGATGATTGATGTTGCACTTCTATTGTGTAAAACCCTTGGACCACACTATACACACACAAATATGGATTTCACGTGGAAATCGGTTAAGTCACAGACTTTTAAATAAGTTTTGAATTTGAATTTTTAAATTCAAATAGTTTTGGAAATAAATTAAGTTTAATGTGAAAAGCTTTTGAAAAGGTGTTTTAAGAATAAAAGTTATTTTGAATAACAAATAGGATTTGGAATTTGAATAATTCGATTTAAACTGAAATTCAAAAATCTGAAATTGAATTCTGTATTCAGTATTTATGATTTAAAAAGGACTTTACAAGTTATACGTGTTTAAACCATTTTTGAAGCATTGTTTTGGAAATTTGAATTAACCCAAAGATTTTAACTTGTATAAATGAAATTGGATTTTTCTGAAATGAAAACTGTTTGTTTTCAAATAATAAAAGCTTTCTTATAAGAAATGAATTTCCAATTTATATTAAAGGGGAGTTCAAGTTTGAATTGAAATAGTTTTCCAAGTTATGAATGAATCTTTGGAAACAGTTTTGAAAGCTATGAGATAAATCTTTGATTTAAAGATTTAAATGAGTTAATCTAATTGAAATGAAAATTTCTTTGAAATCCGTAAATGGATCTTTGTGAAACTGAATGAACTTTGTGAAGTAAATCTTTTTGTTTAAAGGATTTGAAATGGTAATCGGTTTAAACCATTTGAAAGAAAGTTTGAAATTATTAAGTTGTGACTTAATTGAAACCCCATATCCATATGTTTTTAAATATTACGCTCATTATTCGGTTTAGCCGGGAGAGGACCGAATAATGATACGTCGTTATGGATAGCATTTGAAGACCGGTGGTGAAGACCGGGTATTTGCGAGAACGATAGGATAACCTATCGATTGTCTCTGCACTGGGTTGCTCCGGTATAGAGATTCCTTAAGTGATGGGAAGTCCGATCGGGATTGTGAATACCCGGATTGCAAGGGCTTCTTCGGAAGTGCCTTCGGTTTTGTTCGAACCCAGAACAGACTTGTGTGGATTGTATGCCAAATATTACATTTTGAGATATAAAGCAGATTTCTTTCAAAGACATTTCTGTTGGTGGCGGAGAATTTATTCTCTTAGCTTAACACCCTTCTCTGAGACGTACGAGCTCAGAGGTTATGTAGTTGAAGGTTATCAACGATATATTCCCAACTTGGTAATGTGGCATGCTGAGTGCTGCTGATCATTTGTTGATCGAAGCATGGCTTTGTGAAAAGCGTTGCTTTGTGGACGAAACTTTGTCGAACCTCACAACCCGGTAATGGTCGAAACAGGAAAGATGCAGCAAGGTTTCAGGGGTAGCTCCCCTAGGGTATGACCATTCCTTCTAGAAAAGGGTAGTATCAATGTATGGAGCCCAGATACTTACTCATGTGGACACTGTATTTTATTACTTTGTGATGTTGTTGGTTTAGAGAGCTCTCGTATAAAGGTCCCTAAGGACCGGGGGTGGTATATCTGAGGTTTTGTTTATTCCCCGGGAAGGGGGTAGCCGGCCTTGTTTGGCAGAGATCCGATAAGGAGTCTCGGGGCGTCCTTCCAGAGGCATACCCATGTGGCAATGGGAAGTTCCTTGGCCTGACCATTTGTTGAAAATCCATTCATCCAATACGAGCCTTGTACGGTTTTAGTTGTAGACCTGCCATCTACTTATGGTGGCGCCCCACTGTTTGGATGGTAGCTATAGTAGGCATAGTTCGAAATGTCTATGCTGGCTAAGATTAATATTATACTTTTGAAATGTTTTCTGCACTTTGCACTTATAGTAATAATATCAAAGAAATTTGCGTATCAAGCATCTTTAACTATCATAAGGAGAAATCTCCTCCGATTCTGCGTTTTCATTGTGTGTGTGCGGGAGGCCTTATGGTAGGTCCATTTTCTAAAAGCATTGCAGATCTATTTAAAATATTTCTTTGTTTGTTTTTAAGATATAACCGTTTTAAGTTCTTACACCAGTCACATGACTGACCCGGAGTTTATTGTCCCTTTCTTAAACTCTAGGTGCCCACAAATTTTCCACACGGGCAGTCTAGAGTTTGGTTTTTCAAATAGTTAGGTTCAGTAGATTATCTGGAGCTAGTTCAGTCTTTGGATATGGACGAGACTTGCTTGTCTTGGTGAAATTTTGATGGTGGATCGAGCTAGGAGTTTTGGAGCTTTGTCTTTGGAGCTTTTGGATCATAGTTGCAGTATTGGATATCTGTGAAGACTTATCTCATATTGTATCATGTTTCGCTGTATTCTGTGTTGTATATTCTCTGATGTTGATGATTATCATTGTATCAAATTGATGTATCAGATATTGTATTCATGTTGTATCAGTGATATCATTTTATTTTTATTTCCGCTGTGTTATTTATCATTTAATGGGTGTTGTAAGCTTCCACGATACGAATTTGATGTTGTTTGTCGGACATCGAGTTCGGGTCGTGACAAATATTTATAATATAAACCCAAGGTAAAATTATTTCATTTACCAATTTATTTAAAACAAAGTCATTTTTATAAAATTTACAAATACGCGCTCATATATATAATACTATCATTACTCATTTTAGGGTGTTACTAACCCTATCTTTAATGAGATACGCATCCTAGGATATTACTAATCCTATCTCTGATGAGATTTTACCCATAACAGAGCCAAGGTTCTCGTTTAACCTTCAGCTCTGATACCAAATGTAATGACCCGTTTTCCCGTACCCTTTGAATCGACAATAAACCACACATGTCCAACTCAAATTGCGCGAAAAAACGGATCATTAAGGGTGATAAAGAAAAGTAGACAGAACAGAATCTCACACGAATGGAATAGCATATATTATTTCAATAAAAATCTTTACAGCGGAAAATTTAAAATATAATATCAGAGTCTAACCTAGATTCAGCTTGGACAATTATAAAACATGCCCTTACAAATGCTGACAAACATCAAACAAAATACACTAAGCAAAGTGGATAACAGCATATCTCCATACGTCAATGAATATTTCTAGCTCTCCTCTGGAAACTCCAATCATCTTTGACTAAACCTGAAACTACTCGGATATGACCCAAGTATTGAAAATACCTGGATCAGGCTTGATAAACCAGCGTGAGAAAAATTCAATAATAAATGACAGTGTCATATATCGGCCTTTGGATAAAATCCTTTGAAAACAAAGAGTATCTCATAAGACCACGCCCACATATAAACACGGACGGGTTTTTACCTTATGATAACTAAATCACTTTTATATATATCAAAACATTTGATATTATTTCTAATGACATTCTTTGAAAAAATTTGCAAATAAACTTATTAATCTTATCCGAAATGGTTACCCATATAGCATTTCGAGGCTATTCATTACGCCAATACAAACAAAACCATAGGTTCTTATTGGAGAATGGATTTCCATACAAATGACCAGGCGCATGATCTACCTTCCGAAATGGGTACACCTCTAGATGGATGTCCGAAGAAACCATCACAAAGCTCCTCTACCAACACAAGACTGGCCCACCTCTTAACTAGATGGCACCGAATATGTCATCCACCGGTCGTTACCGACCTTTAACTGAGCGCTCGTTTTCCATACATCACATTAATTAACATCCTGAACATCATAGCGGAAAGAAATATATCTAGAAGAGGATGACCATATCCTAATTAGGAATGACCCACTTAGCCTTGTTGCATCTAATCCTGTTTCGATCACTTCCGGTTTGATGATGCTTGAGGCAAACGATTACCTTTTCTCACAGCACATATCACATCTTTGAATGCCACATTGCCATTTCCGTTTAACTACTAATTGCCTTCCATAAAAATACAACCCTTGAGCTCGTATGTCTCAAGGAGGGTGTTAAGCTAAGTGAAGTTGCCTTCTCCACCCTACTGATGTACGTTTGTAAAAACCAATGTACGTAATCTTTAGAAATGCAATGTCGGACAAACGTCCATACAAGTTGTCCAGGAACAGGACAAACCAAAGACACTTTCCTCGGCCATTACTAGGCGAGAAGCCCTTGCAATCCGCAAAATCTCCATCACGAGGAGACCACTGCTATATATAACTCGGGAGCTACCCAGAGAAAGTCAACAAGCAGTCCTCATGCTATAAAGATCCACGGTCTTCAATAATCATCATCTTCAACAAGTCTTCACATTCGAACGTATATATTGGTTCGAAGTGGTTTTCGGATAGGAATTAACCAAATCCGACTCTGGTTCCTTCGAAATCCAATCATCGATAAAAGTGAATATGATTATATAGGATTTATTAAGTCTCTTTTCACTTTAATTCTTTTCGGATGATTTTGAAATATCTTTCTCTTAAGTTAGGATGATTTTAAGAAATTCATTCTTTTGCTTTTGGAAAATATCTCAAATTTCCTTACCTAATTCTTGATCCAAATTTCTTTACATTTAAGCGGGTCAAAAAACAATGTTATTTAAGACATCGTTTATGATAAACCCTAAATTAATCTTAACAAACATTTTGACGTAAATAGGATCATAGAAATCATTCATCTTTGGAGATTGCTTAACTTTTGGATAATACCAATCTTCTTTTATTTTGGAAAACTTAACAGAATCTTTTTATTTAAGAGCATCCGGACTTTCCTTTCGATCTATTCCACCCCTCGCCTAAGAAAAGAAAACATAGGCCAGATAAGTTCAGGGCACTGGTTGCTCCATCCCTAATCTTAGTTAAACACCTTGTTTTATCTTCCCAGATCTCACAAGCGGGACAAATGTACTAGTCGTTTCCGCATACTCAGATTTTCAACTTTATTTTGGAATTGCATATAAATATTCCAAATTATCTTTCAAAACGCTTAATTATCCTTTTGAAAACATTCAAAATTATTCTGGGAAACGTTGTTACATTTAAACTCATGTTTCAAAAGTTATACAATTCGCAGCAGAAAAGTGCTGAGGAAAGTGCTAAATAAGCTTATATGAATTAAACAACTTTTAAATGTTTGAAAATTCATATTTTCCATTCCAAATCACTTTTAAATCATTTAAGTAGATTTATCAAATTTATTCCATATTTTTCCATAATTAAAAACGTTCATTTAAACAGATTTCCTATTATGGTCACTAAACTGCACTAGCGCGATTTTTCTAGAAAATTGATTTGGACTTATTTCAAAATATACTCAACGAAACTTTGATTTTCTTTCTTTGTTTAGAAGAAATGGATAAAATAGACCGGAATTTTCTTATTTCGAAGAATTCCGAGCCATATTCCACTCTACACATTCATTTGAACTTTTCGGCGCGAAATCGCGAACTACCGTTGCGCGACGCGTCTACTTTTAACTTTATTTTTCAATATTTGAAATAATCCATTCAAATTGGATTTCAACACTTATAAAATCATTACAAATCATTTTAAATCAATATTCTCACTTTTTAAAGCTTTTAAAATATATTTTCACTATTACCATAATTATAATATTATTATATTTCCATTATTTTAATATTAAATTTTAAATTCCAATTTCAACTCAATTTCAATTCTAATCTCAAATTAAACACATTTAAAACTTAGATTTCAAATTTAATTTCAATTTAAACTTCCATTTAACCTCAAACTAAACTTCACCTTTTCAAAATCGATTTCAATTTCAATTTCACTATTCATCTTAATTTCAATTTCTAATTAACTATCATTTTCAAATCTATTTCACTTCAAATTTTTAATTCTCTTTCATTTTAAATTTAATTTCACTTTTAAATGGAAAGAGACTTATTTTTCCACAATATCTCATATTACTAAAATATGGTCTTACTAAACAAAGGGATTACTTAATTAATAGAAATTTGATGTCCAAATTATCATCACAACCATACAACAATCGTATAACAAATATATTTTCCATATGGTAAATGTCATAACATTACTATGGATTGTCCAACATATTCAAACAATCAATCAAACATCCATATCATCAAATGGTGATTATCTAACATAACAATTTAGCATGATAATAATATTCAAAAAGCGGTGAGAATTTATCACCATAATATCCACTCTGTCAATCTTTAATGTGAGATACACGTTTCTCGCTAACGTACTATTTCCAACGTCTCGCCTTTATCGCTTTTTTCCGAATGTTTTTGTTTTCCTTTCTTTTTCTTTCTCTTTTCTTTTTTTTTATATGAAAGAGGGGTACGGCCTTGGTGTAGGGGAGGGTATGGTGTGTAGGAGAGGGTAGGAAAGTATGGTGCTCGGCCTAGGGGGTGTGGAGCTCGGGTTTGGAGGTGTGGGCTCAGCTTGGGGCTGTGTGTGCTTGGCCTAGGGATTAGGGTGCTCGGGTTTGGGTCCTTAAGGCTCAGCCTTGGGGTTTGGATTGAGGAGGAGGTGGCACGGCTTGGGTATGTGAGGAGGAGGGGGTGTGTAGGTGGAAGTTAAGCTTGTGTAAGGTGACGTAAGGTGATGGTTTAGAGTATGGAGGTGATAGCTTGAAGGTAGAAGGGAAATGGTGGAAGTCGAGAAGGTTTTTGGAAATTTTAATGAAATGAAAGTGTAGTGGAAATGAAGAGAGGTGTGCTTGTATTTATAATTGAACATCTTTAGTGGTAAATGACATTAATACCCTCTTAATTTTTGAATTTAAATATAGTTTTCTTTTATGTAAAAAAGAGTGATTTGATATGTATTAATGGTGATGGTAAGAAAGAGAAATGATTACTTTCTTAGATTTTGTGTTTAAAGAGAAGACTTTGGAATGATTTGATTTGCATTAAATGCATGTATGTATGTGTCACTAACTCCTAACATTAACTTTCTTTTCATTTTTCCATTTGCACCTTTCCTATGTATTAACATAACATCTTATTAATGAGATACGAAGTAGAGTAATAATGTTGTTTTATAAAAGGTTTAATAATTTTTAAATTTGTCAAATCATACTTTTTACTTTTTATACATTTATGTAAATATTTTCAAAAGTAAACTCTTTTTGTTTTTAGTGCTAAATTTAAATGTTTATATAGTTTGTAAGCTTGTACTTATAAGTTTGAAAATGTATCAAGTTGCAACAACTTGTCGACAACTTGTTTTGGTTGAAAACGGCGTTTTTGACAGCAAATTATATAGTCAAAATTTGACATTTTTATTAAGCTATATATTGGAGTAAGACAAACATTAAAATAAACTTTTTCCTTCTTTAAATAAATTAAAACAAGTCTCTTTATATTTTAAAATCATATTTAATTAATATCAAAATATCAAATTTTACAGTGTATGTAAAACTGACAAAATGCGACAAATTTTGGTTATTTTTGTAAAACGATTATTAACAAACTTCTAAATCTTTTAACATACTTTTATTATCTTTATTAGATGTTTTAAGATTTACCTTTTTAAATAAATATTTAAATTCATTTATTTAAGCCTTTATTTATTTTTATCAAAACTTAACTTTTGTCGATTTGTTCTAAAATCCAAATTTATATTTTTAATTTATTAACTATAAGAATAGATAATTATTTATATATATATATATATAACATATTTACTTAAGATTTAAACTCCTTTTAAATTTAAATCGAACGAAATCTATCATTTTCGAAGTAGCGAAATTTTGGGTCGTTACAGTTGGAGTTTAGCGGCTAAACACTTAGAGCTTTCCATTTCAGCCTCCCCTTGGAAGAAAGCAATTCTCACTAAGAATATTCATTTGGTAAAATGATAAATATAAAATCCGTTATTATATTTGACTTGCCTTTGTGCAATTGCTTCATTCACTCGCTTTCACGTATTCGTTTGATTTTCATTATTTTCATCTTATTGTTTTCATTTTGTTAGTTTTCGTATTAGTTTGTGATTTATAAGATTTCTTTCATCGTATTTTTAGATGATTGTCATTACTGGGTATGGGATGACTTTTTGTGACATGGTGAGTATCTTGTGATAAGAATTGTTGAGATCTTATATATGTTTTACATTAGTAACCGTAAATTGTTATTATTGATGTATATTCAATAAATTTTTCATCTAGATCTCACATTTTTGGCAAATAGAGATAATCTAATCCGGGTGTTATTTTTATGCTCAGGTCAGACCGAGACTTATCAGGTACAAGGTTTTGAGGACTTTAAATTTTTGCTAGTTTTTGGGAATAGATTATTGTGTATTTGTAGTTAGCTATGTCATATGTACGTTACGTAGTCGTACTTTCTGATATGCATTGTGTATGAGACAGTGGCTATAGTTATCATGTATATTTTTTAGGCCATGGGGTAGTCTGTATGTATACTATGTGGGTCTGATCTCTATTTTGTAACCTCAAAGTATATATTCGATGTATTACTTTTTCTGCTGTGTTATCTGATTCTGTGTTCTGTGTCATATAATACGTTGTTCTGAATTTTGTTTAAAGCCAACTTATCTATTACTTTGTGCCGAGACTGTTCACATATATTATATTGTTTATACGAAAAGGTAAAATGTGGATGTGTTAGCCCAAAACAATAAATACGGATGACCGGTCATAACCAATCTTATTCTCTACAGTAGCACACAATATTACTTGGTAGCATTCTTTATTAATGTAGGTTTAAAGGTGGGGCGTTACATGTAAATCAAGGTTTACAATATTAAACAAAAGCTAAAAAGAATTCTTCACTTTCATTTCTCCAAAAGTCCCACGATCCAACTTTAATTATCCGAATCTGAGATGTATATTTGCAACACCATGAGCGGCACTGACCCAGTGAGGAATCTATTTAATCTAAATTTCAGGAAATATCACAAAATTCTCCAAGATATCTAAACCTTGTTTTGATGGATATTTACGTATCAAACATATTTTACTTAATTAAAATAGATAAATTTTCTTCAAACATACTTGTCAAAACTCGTTCTACATATATAGGTATCGTTTGTAAACTAGGAACATAATAAAATCTGAAATCCATGCGAACTTAAATATGAATGCATATGGATCTAATCGGAACACATAGTAGGGGATTAGCTCCTAGAGACATTTGATCCCATTATGGCTGGCATCCTAACACACAATATGGATGTACTCTATCCTCTAACATACAGTATGGAAATAAATTAGTAGTGCTCTATCTTAGACCTTTTGTCATTTACGACATTTAAAGCCATCATAAGTGTGTGTGTGTGTAACTATTCTTCAAGATAAAATCATAAAACAATATTGATTATTCTTTCTTTCAAATTACCGAAGCATCAATCATATATGCTTGGTTGAGGTCAAAAATATTATAAGCAAAAGATAAGTCAATAATAGCAAAAGGGTTAAAATAATGCAACATATAGATTAAACATATTATAAGTTACACATTACTTCATGGAATGACTTAAAATTTTAAAATTAGATAGTTTCCTCACCTTAGCAATTATAATTTGGCCTATGGTTTTGCTTCTGGCTTTTCCTAAGATCTTATTTGTTTTCTTACTTTTGTTTAGCTTTTGGATTTATAGAAGTATGAAAACCAAATGAAATTACCATCATATTTATAGCGTTTCTTCAAGGCTAATTTACTCTTTTAAATTTCGATACTTGTCCATCCTTTTCTATGCAAACTTTGGTGTAATTACACATGCCTCCTTGGTTGTCATCTTAATGATCATGATAATCTTATCAGCTTACACATCGTTAGCCGATGTGTCACTCCCTTATTTAAGGATACTTTGGTCTTTTCAAATTTGGACACTTCCTTCCTTATCCCATGCAAATATTAGGGCAATTACACCAGCCCCCTTGGTTGTCACCTTATTAAGCATGGTGATCTTATAAGCTTACACATCATTAACCGATGTGTCACTTCCTTATATTAAGTGCCATGATTAATTCCACCTCATGCCTTAATAAATAAGGTGGTTACAAGCTTACACCTAATTAGCTTATGTGTCACTACCTCATTTAGATGTCATTCTTAATGCCACGTCATGTTATGATAAACAGGGTGATAACATTACAAAGTTACACCTAATTAGCCTACTAGATCATATGATTATCTTTTTGTCTTTGAAACAAAGTTTAGTATTTCATATTTCTAGCAATTATAAAATCATTTCATTTTGATCTACAAACATAGAAGGAAATAAGTAATTGGGTTCTAACAGACCATTTGTTAAGACCGATGGCAAAATAGCTATTTATGATGTTGAGAGCACATAGCATTGAGAGTCTAGATTAGTATCCATGATACTGAGAGTAGTGTAGATCAGTAGAGGTCAGAGAGTCCGTTAAATTATTTTATTGGCTGAGAGCGAAGTCGATTACAATGAAGTTGAAAGTCTAGATGTTCGTTATGTGATTATTGATCATTTGGATTATTCATGAGACTGTGAGTCCATGAAGTTGTGTAGCACGCACACATAAATTATACCACCATCGAGGATAGAAAGAAGTGTTGAGAGCATAGAGATGGTGTAACATCCCATAAATTTTAATAAGAAATTAAATAATTAAAATAAGATTAAAAATGAAAATTTTGTAAATGTCAAAATTTGTCACGAAAGTTGCACCATTGTGTCCGTGGCTATTTTCTGATCCATTTTCATATATAATATATTGAAATTGGAGTTCAAACGGAGAAGTTATGGAGTTTAAAATAATACAAATGAGTTTAAATTTGAAAATTTAAATATTTGAATTTGGACATTTAGCGTTAAAGGATACTTAATGTTAAGTAACACGTTAAAGTAATGTGTGTGACGTAAGAATTGAATTAAGTAATAATTAAGTGATGAATAAAATAAAAAGGAAAGAAATAAATTCACGGTTATAAACGAAGATCGGTCGACCACCCCCAAGGAAAGCGATCGACTGTTGGTGGTCGATTGCTTGTGGTTAACGATTGATTGATAAGTGATGATTGTGGTTAGTGTTTTCAGGCTTGAATGACCCTCATTTTCTTACTTTTAATTTGACGGTTTGGATTTCTTCTCACCTCTATAAATAAACCCCTAGACCCCCACTTTTCTTCATAAAATTTTGAAAGAAACAGTGAAGCTCTATCAAATTCTTTCCCCTTAGAATTTCAAACACAGTAAACTTTGTGGTAAGTATTTCTAATCTCTAATTTCTAATTTAATCAAATTTCCAATCTTTCACTCTCTATATTGATTTCTCAAAACTGCTCTATATATAAAATCCATTTATTGTATATTCAAAAAGGGGAAAATCTAACAAAGAATTAGGAGTGGTAAAATCTGATCCCATCTTCTTCTTCTTCTTCTTTAGATTCTAGAATCAATTAGGATTTTCAGCTATGAGGTTTAGATATTTAATTATTTTGATTTTCGATTCTGTTCCTCTCTAATTTCCGATTCTAAATCTAATTTCTATATACAATTCACTTTTTTTGTATTCCAATTGAGAGAGCTCTCAAAGTGAATAAGGCATGGTGGAATCAAATCCAACTAGGAAGCAAACAATTCTCTATGAGTGGAAATATCAAGTTTTTCATATTTTGTAATTGAGTAGTACCTATTTGGATTTGATGTATGCCTTTGGAAATTTTGGTAAATGAAAAAAAACATCAAAACCCCTAAAAAATTCCTAAATAAATGCCAACCTTGAATATGCTAGAATTTCAATTGTTTGTATTAACATAGTAGGACCAGGTCTGTAAAATATAGATAATTTATAATATATTTCACTTTATTTCTTTTGATTTCACTTGTAATAGTAAAAGGGTTCTAAAAGAAAATAAAGTTAGAAATGGTGTACAAAGGATGAATTTGATTATATTTTAATTTGCATTGCCTGTTTCTGTAAATTAAACATGTATGAACCTTTTTTTACTTGAAGGTGTTATGTGTAAAAGATGAATAAAATGTAAAAGATCTAAATTATAAGAATTATTTTCCTTGAATTAGAGGAGGTAAATTCTACCATGTTAATATGTGATATGTGATGAGTTTGATATTATTCTACAAATTAGTTCTTGGCTAAGGATATTAGCTATATTTTTATGGAGTTTGGAACTCAAATGAGTTTTACTTTTAAATCAATTAGCAATTTCATTTTTTATTATTAAAAGCTTGTATGATCCGAAGATCATACAGTCATATCACACGCACATATCGACCAAGCCTTATATATACACCGGCTAATAAGGCTTGGCCGGTAGCCCGGTTTTTTAGGTGGATCGACCAACGTAACAAAATGATATATCATAGGTGTGGTGCAGATGCACCTCAATAGCTACAGCAAATGACAAGTACCATAACATAACATAGTCAACAATACAAACAAACGTGCTCATTGCCTACAATTCCAAAGGAAAGACGAGCTATATCCCAAATTTCAAAAATTAAAGTTTCCAAGGTAGTATGAGAGCTACCCGAATTTCCTAAAATACTAAAAAAACCGAGTCTCAACTGTAATATTTCCCAAGACCCATATGCCAAGACAAGTTGTATGCCCAAACCCAAAAATCTGTAGATGCTGGAAAAACAAACATATGTCCTAACTAAAAGAAGTGATCTAGCCAATAAGAAATGGAGGGATCTTGGTCTCAGCAACTACACCAGACCAACAACCATGATGCTCATGAAGCACATAGATAACAAGCTCACACCGGCCACCCAAAGCAATCTCCATGGAGCAAGAATGACAATAAAAGAAGCAAGGTTGAAACGTGGCGTAAATCATTGAGGCAAAAACAACACCAACACAACAGCTGGAACACCTCAATACCATCAAGGTCTAAAACATATATCCTAATGCTGAAGACAAATAACCCAAACCAAAATTTCCATGCATATACTACAAAAGGAGCATCGTCACAAAGTAGAATACCACCTTTAGGAGCATTTTAGGACTAGAACAGCACAAAACAAATAACAAAAATGCCCACTTCCAGTCCAACAACCCAAACAAATGCAACAGAAGAAATATTTCACAAAACAAATCACCTTACATGAAAAAACCAAAAGTAAAACGACAAAAAAATAGTGGAAAATAACAATATCATAACAGTTATCATTAGAATCAAAATCTCTAAAATAATTGGCCAAAAAATGAACCAGCAGCATGAAGATAGATAACCAAAATCTAAAAGGCTACTAAAAAGCCTAATGAAGCCCCACAAGCAACACCTTAAGGACCCCCCATTACAAATGCAATCGCCAAGGAAACTAAAGAAAGTTACGAAAAAAGGGCAAGGCAACAACTTAGATCAATACCCAAAATCCAAGTACCAGATCCAAAATTGATCGACATAATGATATCTTAGAGCACTAAGGGAAAATAAAAAATCCAGAGCTTACACTCCCAACGACCATAGATTTATCCAACCACATACAGACCCTGAACCTGACAGGAGGTGCTGAAGTACATGGCAGTAACCTCAAAGTTCAAGCAAATAAAATCTAGAAAAATTCAGTACCGCTGGATATCAGCAAGATAAAAGCTGGCAATGCAAGGTCAGAGCGAAGGTCGGTAAGTGAATCGAAATGGAAAAGAAAAAATAGACCAGGTTAGAAGATGATGGAAAAGGAGGATTGCGACAATGGTAGAAGCTAGGACTAAAAACGGATGGCAAAAAGATAGATTGACTGAAGAAATGATGAGACAAAGAGGGAAAAAGAAGAAAAAAGTTGACAAGCACCTTTGTCCAAGTGGTTAATTGATTCGGCTTTGGTGCAGGATGTCACAAGTTCGAAACTTGCTTTCGAACGTTTATTTGACATGGGATATGTTGTCCCAATAATTTGTTGTATATAAAGTACCAGTTCAAAAAAAAAGGAGAAAAAGAAAAGGTGGTGGAAGGAGAGGGGAGTCACCGTCCCCATCGATGCAAGCCACTGTTACTTTGCATGTGATTATAAATATTTTATTCAAATCTTATGTGTGTATAATATTAATGTATTGATTATTAAAGTTAATAACCTATGATTATAACGTATTGAACGTATTAATTAGAAATAGTACGGTTGTAAATAACATGCATTCCTTAGGAAGACAGTTAATGATAATTATGGGAATCAATCCTTAATTGGAGGCATAATAAGTGGTTATCTTATATGCCTTTAATTTTTAATGTATAGGATAGTGTATGTATGCAACTGGTATACATATGAGGGATGACTAAGTTAAAGGAATGTGAGATCAGTATAAATTTACACAGAAGCCTGTCAAGTTAATTTGGCTATCAACAGTGTAGCTTTAGGGATTAAAGTGGGACATTACCTATAATAAACAACCTCAATGGACGCGAGTTTAGTCCTAATTCCATGGGATAAATTGTCCAGTCAACCTGGCTACCAATAGCAGTGAATAGTCAAATAAAATGAGACATAACGGTTTGGGTTATGGGTCATAATTGCACTAGTGATACAACATGAGGAATCTTTAGAGGGTCCTGTCTAGGTTTTGAGGTATTAAGTGGCTATTGTATGGTCCGCCTCTTTCCTGATGAGATTTCTTACGGTGTCAGTTAGTAAGAACCACATAGGGACCCGCCTTGGGTATGTATTGAATGACAGGGACCTACCTATTTTTATAGGTATTAAATGGACAAAGACTGCCTAACTCCTAATAAAAAGATATTAAGTGGTTTGAGGCTCTCTCTTGCATCGTTAACGATAGTTTAAGTTTGAATTTAGAAATGGACTGTGAATGGGTTAGGTATTAAATAACAAGAACTGCTTATTTTATAGATATTATATGGTTAGAGTCTGCCTAATTTCCAGTTTAAGATATTTAATGGTTTAGATGCTCTCTCTCACATCATTGAGGTTAGTTGTGTTAGTGTTTTGGAATTGGAATGGAAGGGCCTTTGGGCTTACAGTTAAATTTATTAATATGGTGTAGTTTTAAATACGTAAGACATATTTCTTATCTAAATAACACTGCAAGTATGATTACGGTAAAGCCCGATATTTTCATTCACCAAACATTTGTTGTACAGACCCACTCCTCATTACAAAACACAAGTTAGAGGAGACAATGTTGATTTTAGGGGTGAATGTAGAGATAAAGACTTGTGGCAGTTATTTACCTATTTATGATTTTTAATATTTCTAATGTACCTAGTTCATAAAAAATATGTTATTGTGGAGATTTTATGTACAATTGTTGTGAGATTTGGTGATAACATGTATATTTTCGAAATAGTTTTCTTTGGTGAAATAGGTAATTGTTACCGATATTATATTGTACCCATTCCGCTATGAGATTGTAAAAGTATAAATAGATAGCTCTTTGTATTAAGTATTTTTTAAATTTTATCAACCTAACAGATCACTTTGAGATGGGCCTAAGGTTCGATGAGCTTTTATTGGGTCAAATTAGGCCTTTTTTGGGGCTGATTATTGCACTCGATATCAGAGCTTAGGTTACCTGATCAATGAAGATAGGTATACATATGAGTGATGTACTTGCTATTTTTGAAGGTATTTTTCAAAAATCTACTATATATATATACTTAATTTAAATTTACTCTATAAATTTCGACGGCCATATTTCGAAAGGATGGGAGAGGTGACTATGGGTTGAAAAAATAAATAGAATAAGGAATGTGCAATGGAGGTCATATTGTAAGGAATGTAAATGAAAAAGGTATAACTATAAAATTAATAGGGCAACGGGTGTGCAATAAATATGGTGTTATAATAATTTAGTAAGGATATAAATGCACTAACGAAAGAGATTATTAGGGTAATAATGGAGAGGTAAATAAGTTTTAATCGGGAAAGTTGGTCAAATAAATAAATGTATTTAGAAATTATCCAGTTAGAATAATAATCATTTATTACGGACAATCGACATTTATAAGAATAGCAAGTAAGCATGTTAGGCAGCAATTAAATACTACAAGGTAGTATAGTTGTAAACATTCGAAGTAAGGGATAATAGAAGAAGAAAATTCAATACAAAGGACAATCAAAGTCAATTTCTAAAATCCAACCGCACGTGAAAGAACTTGATAAAAAGATTTTCTCTGGAAACTTCCTTGAAATGTTTTGAATGGATTTTTCAACAGATTTATTAAGATGTTGTTATTTTGAAAAGTAAGGAAATTTGGAAAATCATAACTCAAAAAGAAGTTATGGAGTTAAAAGTTTGGATTAAAAGGTTTTTGGAAAAAAAGAATTTTTCATTTTTGAAACTCTTAGTCTAAAATTTTGTTGGGTCAAAAAGTTTTCGGTTTAAAGATTTTTCGATAAAGGGATTTTTCTTTTTAAAATAAATGAAAAATAGAGCGTAGGCTGTATTTGATGATTTTTTCTATTCTGTAAATGTGGAAGTTCTTTAAAATTCTTTTCTTTTAAATGGAAGTAAAACTTGAATAAATTGATGTAGAAGCATTTAAATAGGAGAAATGTAAATAGAGGTAATATTGGAAGATTTGGACATGAATAGCATTAGGAACCTATAAAATAGGATTAGCAATCCAATTAGAGATAATATAGGAGAGAAGTGATGAAAATAGGATAGGAAGATAATAAGATGGAAGTTATCTTTGTCTACTCCACTTTTCATTGTTTAAAGTTACGGAAGATGTTTTCGAATGTTTTGAACTCAAATACAAACTTTTAAAGGAATAAATCTTTGATGTAGAAAGTTTTCGAAAAAAGGAAATTATTTGGCTTCTTCTTGGAATTAAGTAATCCTTTTGAATTTTTGATGGTTTGATTTAATAATTGAGTTTTTTAATGTTTGGGTTAGTTTCCCTACTTTTAAAGAAGTAAGTTTTGAAGGTAAAAGTATTTAAGAAGGGAAATTATTTTGCTAAGAAATTTTTGAATATTTGAATTTAGGGTTGAGAATAAAGCGCTAAATGTTTTGAAAATTTTGAAAGCTTGGGTTCAAATAATTTTTGGATGTTTTTGTTCAAGTGTTTCATAAAAATCAAACAGTTACATAGAATAAAATAAATATGATATTTAACTGCTTTTAGGAACTCAATTCCCAAAACTCCTTTTAGAAGTTGGAAATTGTGACGACCCGCCTTTCCAACCACATAAAGACATATCATCAATAAGAAAAGAAAGAGATAGAAATAGAAAAGATAAAATGAAAGAATAACAACATCATAATCTCACAGCGGAAACAGAACAAAATAAATACATCACATAACTATTACATAGTTTTACACATATCAGAGTTACACAACATCATACAACAAGACAGTCATATATATATATCGGTCATTACATACATCCCAAAATACAACATTCATCAACTAACACAGCGGAACTAGATAGATAGATATGTCTGGACTTCTGCTCCAAGCTCCTCCAGAACTCAACAATTCAAAACCTATCACTTGGCTACTCATAAAAATTTGAGTACCTAAGAGTTTATGAAAAAAATTAAACTCTAGGTCAGACATGAGTCTGGTGTGAGTAAACGGGTTAAAGATGTTTAACTTTGAAAACCATTTGAAAACAAAGGTATCACGTAAGATTCTCACACATAAACACGGGTAAGTTTTTACCACACGCTAACCAAAACATTTGATAGGAAATCCGGTGATATTATAATAGTTTCTAGGGTTTTCAAGTAAATAGAAAATAGCCAAAGTTGTTACATTCATTAAATTCCAGCTACTAGCCACAAAAATGGGTAATACAATCAAAACGTTGGGTCTCGTAGGGAAAATGGGTTTCCATCAATGGCAGGGCTACTGGGGTATCGCCCGTCACAGTACGAGGCCTAGATCGCCGTACCGAGTATCACTCTCGACCATCTACAACACAAGGCTGGAACCATTCCTTACTGAACAGTTCCAAACAAGATAACCCCGCAGTTGTGGCCAACAACTGCCCACACAGCCGAAATAAAGGGACATCTAGACAGGGGTATATCTCGTCCTGCTTGGGTGCTACCCACCTAACCTTACTGCACCTCCCCTGTTTCATCCATTCTCGGTTGATGAGGCTTGAGGCTTCGATTACCTTTATAGAAAATATCTCTTAGAATGCTCATCGTCCACCTGACGATGTTTTGAAAGCATTCAATCCATATAAGTTCGTTCCGGGTTCGAACGAAACCGAAGGCATTATCTCGTTACATTCATTTTGGAATCACCCTCAGAGTTAACGACGGTAACCCTTGTACTTTAAAACACCATCTCGATCTTTACTTGAGATGTCATGACCTAACGTTTAATTTGGATCGATGTGGTTTTCGGATAATCATAACTGACACCCGATCCCGGTCTCATCGAAATTCGAACGCCATATTAAAGGTCAGATTGTTTAATAGTTTAAACAATTTAATTCAACACTTTGAATTCACATGGCATTTATCATAGATAGATCATACACAGTCATCACAGATATATCAAGGCATATCACAGAGTATCACAGAATATCACCAAATAGATATCACAAATTCAGATATTCTACTTATACAACATCCAAACAGGAATTATTCATTCATGGTATAATTAATCATCAATTATGTAATTATTCCATTTCAAATCATTTAATTAATTAATTACTTCTTAATTAATTTATTAAACCTTAATTAATTAATTACTCCTTAATTATTAATTAATAGCCTTAATTATTAATTTATAAAACTTGATTACCCATTTATTAATCACTAATTACAAATTAGTCAATCGCTAATTACAAATTAATTACTTAATTAATCTTTAATTTATTTCATAAATTATCAAAATTTTAATTATACTTAAGATAAACATCCTCTTTTAAATACTAAATCACATTACTAAAACATTTACCTTTAATTAACATTTAACTTTTTTAATAAAATAATTAAGTTTAAAATATATTTAAGTATTTAACATACTTAATTTAACAAACAAACTGTTTCTTAATTAAAGTTTTGAAAGACATTTAATTTAAAGAATTTATAAAAGATTATAACAATTTCATTTTTACATTTCCAAAAGAACTTATTAAAACATGTTTTAAATTTTGATTGCCCTGACTTCGGGTTAGACCCGATGATAACTCGACCCTGCTTTGAGTTATCTCTCCTTCCCTTGTTTATATTTTTTTTACAAGTTTAAGTTAAAAACAAAACAAAGATGGATTCTCACACGCGATCCTGAGTCCCAACCCGATTTCCTCTCCTTTCCACTCGAACACTCCTTCGAGTTACTCACAAACCCAAAACTCCCTAACACAAAATCGATGCCGTGCACGTGCACCGACTCTCCAGTAGCCTCCGACCAACCACGATACTTCCGACCCATCGATTATCGTCTCAACAACGAACCCCGATCATCCAAACATCCACATAGGTCCACTATCGAAATCGAACATATCTAGAGCAACCAGAACTCCGACACCAAACTTGCCTCGTAACCACGTCACTGACCATCGGAAGCTCCGAGACTCCGGCCACACAATCTCCACCCATCCACGCTCCCATTCACCAAGTTACGCGAACTCCGACGCCAGAGAGACGATGCAGTCGTCAATTCTTCAACCTCGACCATTTCTTATTTCTAAACCCTACTCTCTCGAAATTCCGTCACCACAATGAACTGGAACGACTCCGGCTTTTTTCCCGACATCATTGGCCACACCTCCATCCCCGATCAAACTCCTGACATCCCAAGGTCCTCCGACCATCTGAATTTGCTCAAAACCCACTCCCCAGTCATCTCCGTAATGCAAGTTCGATCTTAAACTAAAATTCATGATTTTGGTTTTAAAATCTTATTTCTCAGAGTATATTCAAATTAGATAACTGAATCAACAAATTATGATACTTGAATTTAACATATTTTTAAGATTTGCAGCTAAATTACTTGATTTCAGGGAAAGTTCAAACCTACTTTACTTGGATAAAATTTTAAGCTAAGGTTTATGTTTAAACAAACATATTTTATTTGATATTCAATTCTTAACAATGATCTGATAGGAAGATTTTAATTTTTCTGACTTGTTTTGAACCGTGTATTTTGAAACAGACAGTTACAGACACCCAATCATACACAAATCAGGCACACACATATATATACACTGAGATTTATATCTATATATAAATATGCAGCTTACATGTCGTCAAGAACATACACATACACAATATTTATTACTATGAGAATTTTAGTTAAAAGTTTACTCACCTGAAAAAAGATTGAACAGAGAGCAGCTTCCTGTTTTGAAAGCTGTAAGCTTGATCTTCTTTGATCTTTTTTTTCCAGTTGAGTTGTTAATTTAAGTTTCAGTTGTAAGATTAGTTTCTGAAATTCTAAATTTTGATGAATGAACTAGAATAAGAAGAATGTTGTACATATATAGAGAGAAAAGGTGTTTACAGGGAAGGCTTGCGGTACAAGATTTTTTTGACCAGGCAGATTTTTCTTTTGAATTGAAATGAATTTTACACATTCGAAATGACTTGTTTTGTGCTGAGATGATAGTATTAAATGCAATGCTTCCTTACAAGTTTACAGCCTCATTTTTTTTCTATATGTACATAGATATTTTGTATTTTGTTCTTGTAATCACACATGTATTCCATTTGATTTTGTATGTAGATATTTTTTCTTTATTATTGCCTTGCATATACATGTATTTCATAGGTTATACATTTCTAGAATTGTCTTATGTTTCCATATAACCATATAATTTATTACTAACATAATCCTTAGTTTTTATTTCTATTTAAAGTTTAACTATCCAAACATTTAATTTATATTCATATGTTTTATACTTATATTTTATACTTATATTTAATATTGATAAGATTAATTTTATTTTAAACATTATTATCTATATTACATTCATATGCACATATTTAGACTAAATGTTGATAATGTAGGGCTTTTTAATTTTAATTCAATGTGAATAAGATAGATTTTATTTTAAATATTTTCGAAAGACTTTATTTTAAATTTTCAAACCATAGTTTTCTTCACAATACATATACATATACATATATATATATATATATGTATGTATGTATATATAAATGGTAAATGTCCAAAAGTTTTATTCATTTTTAAATGATAAGTTTGTATTTATTTAATTAGATTAAATACTTATTAAAATAATATTGCCAAAATCCCGGGTCGTTACATTACTCCCCCCATAAAAGAATTTCGTCCCCGAAATTTGAAACAAAGATAATTCAAAAGCTTTTAAATCAACAACCCAAACATACATATCATCCATATAATAATAATCAACCAAACAGTCCATCCTAACAAACATCACTAGTTATCCATACACAAATCCTCATAGGCTTTCCTAAAGCTATCCAGAGTTTCCCTGGTACAATCTCTGGGATCCTCGCTCCACTGCACTTTGACGAGCTTCACTATTTTGCTCCTGAGTTGCCCCTCGTCTTGATCAACAATCTGCACAGGTTTCCTGACCACAGTCAAATTTGGCTCAACCTCTAAATCTTCCTAGACTACTGGTTCTACAACCAGTGACGGGTCATGGACAAACTTCCTTAGATGGGATACATGAAATACATTATGAATTCCAGACATCCGTTCTGACAATTCAATTTTGTAAGCTACAACACCAATTCTATCCAGCACCCGGAATGGTCCAATATATCTCGGGGCAAGTTTTCTTGTCTTTCCAAATCTAATAACTCCTTTGATCGGGGAAACTTTAACAAAGACTAAATCTCCGATCTCAAATTCCAATTGTCTTCACCTTTTATCTGCATACTTCTTCTGACGGTCTTGAGCAGCTTTCATTCTTTTCTTGTTAAGCTCAACTTTCACAAAAGCTTCACGAATCAAATCTGGTCCAAGCACAAGACGATCTCTCGACTCTATCCAACAGGATGGGGATCTACACGGTCTTCCATATAGAGATTCATAAGGAGCCATCTTAATACTCGCTTGGTAACAGTTATTATAGGAGAATTCTACTAGATGAAGATGGTCTTCCCACGATCCACCAAAATCCAATACACAAGCTCGCAACATATTCTCTAGAATACGATTAAGCTCTCCTTCTGTCCGTCAGTCTAAGGATGATAGGCTGTACTCAATTTCAAACTCGTTCCCATAGCTGATTGCAGAGCCTCCCAAAATTTGCTGGTGAAGATAGGATCTCGATCACTTACTATGCTGAAAGGAACACTATGCAATTTGACTTTCTCTCTCAAGAAAATATCTGCTAGAGAAGTTGCAGTACGATTTGCCTTAACGGGTATAAAATGGGCGCTTTTAGTTAGACGATCCACAATCACCCATATTCCTTCATTTCCTTTCTTGGTTCTAGGCAAACCATCGATGAAATCCATCGAAATCATCTCCCACTTCCACATCGGGATTACATCGGGATTTCCAAAGGTTGCAATAAACCTGCCGACTTCTATTGATCCCCTTTAACTTGTTGGCAGATAACATATCTATTAACGAAAGCAGCTACATCCTCCTTCATACCCTTCCACCAAAAGACTCTCTTCATATCCTTATACATCTTTGAGATTCCTGGGTGGATATTTAATTTGGAAGGATGACTCTTTGACAACACCTCCTGTATCAGATCCCTATCATTCGAAACACAAATCCTCTCGTTAATCCTCAATGTTCCTTGGCCATCAACCTCAAAACTTGAACATTGACCTTTCCTTACTCTTTGATGATTCTTTTCAACATTTTATCAGATTCTTGCTTGCTCGAAATCCTTTCAACAAGAGATGGAACAACTTCCAAAAGAGACAGAACTGCATTCTTGCTAAGAGCATCAGCCACAACATTCGCCTTTCCCGGGGTATATAGAATATCCAAATCATACGATGCCAGAAAGTCGACCCATCGCTGCTGCCTCAAATTAAGATCCTTTTGAGAGAAAATATATTTCAACGGTTTGTGATCTGTGAATAACTCGAACTTCTCTCCCAAAAGATAGTGCCTCCAGATCTTCAAAGCAAAAACAATGGCTAACAATTCTAGATCGTGCGTAGCGTTGTTCCTTTCATGTGGCTTTAATTGCCGACTCGCATACGCAATTATTCTTCCATTCTGCATCAAAACTGCTCCCAATCCAACTATACAAGCATCTGTATAAACTTCAAGTTTTCTCTTCCCATCCGGAATAGCTAGCACAAGTGCACTGATTAGCCTCGTCTTCAACTCCTCGAAAGCCTCTTCACGCTAGGCTGTCCACTTAAACTTAGCTCCTTTCCTTGTCAACTTAGTCAGATGTGAAGAAATCTTAGAATAATCCTTGATAAACTTCCTGTAATAGCCAGCTAATCCTAGAAAACTACGAACTTCAGTCGGCGACTTCGGCTACTTCCACTCCAAAATAGTCTCAACCTCCGCTGGATCTACAGAGATACCTTCTCCAGAAATAATGTGTCCCAAAAATTTGACTTCCGATTTCCAAAATGGAACTTAGAGAATTTCGCCTTCAAAACATGTCTCCTCAGTGTCTCTAACACAATTCTCAAATGCTGTTTGTGCTCTTCTTCAGACTTAGAGCAGACCGAGATATCATCTATAAACAATAGAACGAACTTATTCAATACATCTCGAAAGACTCGGTTCATCGGATCGACAAAGTAAGCAGGATCGTTGGTTAGCCCGAAAGGCATAACCAACCACTCATGGAAACAATTTGGTCCCCTAAATGCAGTCAAGGGAATACTGTCCTCAGCTACCCTTAACTGATGGAAACCTAATGCTAAATCCAGTTGAGAAAAGATAGAAGCTCCATGCAGTTGGTCCAAAAGATCATCAATGCGAGGAAGAGAATATTTATTTCGGATAGTCACTTTGTTCAATTCTCTATAATCTACACAAAAACTTAGCGATCCGTCCGACTTGGTGACAAACACCATAGCAGAGCCCCAACAATAAAAATTGGGCCTAATCAATCCCTTCTCCAAAAGATCCTGAGCCTGCTTAACTAACTCCTCCCACTCCCTAGGAGCCATCCTCCTACTGGCTGAATTACTGGTACTGCTCCTGGAATCAAATCAATGCGAAACTCTATCTCTCGGTGCGGAGGCAGACACTTGACATCCTCGAATACATCAGGAAAATCTTGGACCACATCGATATCTTCAACCTTCTCTTGAGAAGTTTCAACTCTATGTAAAAGACTACTCAAGTGAATTCCAGAATTATCACACGTCACCCTGGCAATTCTACCCAGATCGGTTTCCAACGAAACTATTCTCTCATCACAATTCAGGACAGCCTAATACTTATCAAGCTAATCCATCCACAATATAAGGTCAAATCCCTTAAAATTCAACACATATGGGTCACAAGAAAAACTGTGGGACAGACAGGAAATCCTCAAATCCTTACAGATCATATCTAATTTGGTTACCCCTCCTATAGGATTAGACACAAAGATGGGACAGTCTATAGTACTAGGGGTAAGAAAGAACTTCTCTACAGATTCTAGAGAAATAAAACTCAAAGAAGCACCCGAATCAAACAAAACTTTAATATACTTGCCATTTAAAAGTAATGTAACTCCAATACTCCCTTACCTTTAGATGAAGTAAATGGTGCACCTTCCAAAGCAAATACTTTAATCTGCTGAGCTTTATGAAGTAACGGGCAATCCTTGATCATATGACCTGGTTGGTGACAACTGAAGCATAGAGATTTCTGAACCAAAGCCGAACCCGGTCCACTTTGATACGAATGCTGCTGCTGCTGTTGAAATCCTTTCCTAGGACACTTATTCGCCAAGTGACCTTCTTGTTGACATATATAGCATTCTCGAGGTCCGTTATTACTTCCAGTCTTCTTCTTGTTCTGCTTCCTCTAATTGGGATCGAACTTCCTCTTATTTGGATTGGCAAAATTCCCTCCCGATGCTGTTATTAGTGCCACTGATTTCTTGTTCATCAAATCCTCATATCTCG
This sequence comes from Allium cepa, assembly GCA_030765085.1. Lineage (NCBI taxonomy): Eukaryota > Viridiplantae > Streptophyta > Magnoliopsida > Asparagales > Amaryllidaceae > Allium > Allium cepa. The sequence goes on from CM060941.1 coordinate 31,288,941, forward strand.
GATCCATATCAATTAACTCAAAAAAAGATCCTTTCTAATGCGCCGTCATCTTTTCATGAAATTCTGGCCTTAAGCCTTGCACAAACATTTCATTCTTTTTGAGGGGAGTATCAATGAGCCCTAGTCCGTAGCAAGAAAGTTCATTGAATTTGGTCTCATACTCTGCTATAATCAGGCTTCCTTGCTTCAAATTCAGAAAATCCCGATACAGACGAGTTTTCCTACTGTTGGCATAAATTTCTCCTCAGATAACTCTTTAAATCTTCCCGAAGAAATATCGTCCTCAGAGGCATTTGTTACCGCTGCATCCCACCAGGCTGCAGCGCCTTCCTGTAAGTGCCATGAAGCCATTTCCCTTTTCCGCTCATTAGACAACTTCATACTCTTAAAGATTCGCTCACAAGAGCGTAGCCAAGCTTGAACCTCAATTATCGATTCTGACCCTTTAAATGGTTTACCTCCAAGGTTGGTGAAGTCTTTTGCATAAAGCGGGAAAACTAACCTAAGGTGGTACTGGATCTACAGCCTCACTAGCAGTTTGACTTCGTCCATTATCAGTCGAGGTACTGCCTCTACCTCTGCCTCTCCTTTCAAAACTCATGTTGGTAACCTGGACAGGTAACTCAACAAATTTAGATAGGTATATAGTTATATAAAAGTACAAATACGCACTCTCAAGATAGATATTACTCCAGAGCCAAGGTATTATCTCAACTTATGCTCTGATACCAACTGTGACGACCCGCCTTTCCAACTACAGAAAGACGTATCATCAATAAGAAAAGAAAGAGATAGAAATAGGAAAGATAGAAAGAAAGAATACCAACATCAGAATCTCACAGAGAAAACGGAACAAAATATAATACATCACATAACTATTACACAGTTCTACATATATCAGAGTTACACAACATCATACAACAAGACAGCCACATATATATATATATCTATCATTACATACATCCCAAAATACAACATTCATCAACTAACACAGTGGAACTAGATAGATAGATACGTCTGGACTTCTGCTCCAAGCTCCTCCAGAACTCAGCAATCCAAAAGCTATCACTTGGCTACTCATAAAAATTTGAGTACCCAAGAGTTTATGAAAAACAAAAATAAACTTCGGGTCAGACATGGGTCTGGTGTGAGTAAACGGGTTATGTTTAACTTTGAAAACCATTTTAAAACAAAGGTATCACGTAAGACTTCCCATACATAAACACGGGTAAGTTTTTACCTTACGCTAACTAAAACATTTGATAGGAAATCCGGTGATATTATAATAGTGTCTAGGTTTTTCAAGTAAATAGAAAATAGCCGAAATTGTTACATTCAATAAATTCCAGCTACTATCCACAACAGTAGGCAATACAATCAAAACCGTAGGGTCTCGTAGGGAAAATGGGTTTCCATCAATGGCAGGGCTACTGGGGTATCACCCGTCACAGTACGAGGCCTAGATCGCCGTACCGAGTATCACTCTCGACCCTCTACAACACAAGGATGGAACCATTCCTTACCGAACAGTTCGAAACAAGATAACCCCGCAGTTGTGGCCAACAACTGCCCACACAGCCAAAATAAAGGGACATCTAGACAGGGGTATATCTCGTCCTGCTTGGGTGCTACCCACCTAACCTTGCTGCACTTCCCCTGTTTTAGCCATTCCCGGTTAATGAGGCTTGAGGCATCGATTACCTTTATAGAACATATCTCTTAGAATGCTCATCGTCCACCTGACGATGTTTTGAAAGCATTCAATCCATACAAGTTCGTTCCGGGTTCGAACGAAACCGAAGGCATTATCTCGTTACATTCATTTTGGAATCACCCTTAGAGTTAACGACGATAACCCTTGTACTTTAAAACACCATCTCGATCTTTACTTGAGATGTCACGACCTAACGTTTAATTTGGATCGATGTGGTTTTCGGATAATCATAACTGACACCCGATCCCGGTCTCATCGAAATTCAAACACCATATTAAAGGTCAGGTTGTTTAATAGTTTAAACAATTTAATTCAACACTTTGAATTCACATGACATTTATCATAGATAGATCATACACAGTCATCACAGATATATCAAGGCATATCACAGAGTATCACAGAATATCACCAAATAGATATCACAAATTCAGATATTCTACTTATACAACATCCAAACAGGAATTATTCATTCATGGTATAATTAATCATCAATTATGTAATTATTCCATTTCAAATCATTTAATTAATTAATTACTTCTTAATCAATTTATTAAACCTTAATTAATTAATTACTCCTTAATTATTAATTAATAGCCTTAATTATTAATTTATAAAACTTGATTACCCATTTATTAATCACTAATTACAAATTAATCAATCACTAATTACAAATTAATTACTTAATTAATCTTTAATTTATTTCATAAATTATCAAAACCTTAATTATACTTAAGATAAACATCCTCTTTTAAATACTAAATCACATTACTAAAACATTTACCTTTAATTAACATTTAACTTTTTTTATAAAATAATTAAGTTTAAAATATCTTTAAGTATTTAACATACTTAATGTAACAAACAAACTGTTTCTTAATTAAAGTTTTGAAAGACATTTAATTTAAAGAATTTATAAAGGATTATAACAATTTCATTTTTACATTTCCAAAATAACTTATTAAAATAGGTTTTAAATTTTGGTGCCCTGACTTCGGGTTAGACCCGATGATAACTCGACCCTGCTTTGAGTTATCTCTCCTTCCCTTGTTTATATTTTTTTTACAAGTTTAAGTTAAAAACAAAACAGAGATGGCTTCTCACACGCGAACCTGAGTCCCAACCCAAGTTCCCCTCCTTTCCACTCGAACACTCCTTCGAGTTACTCACAAACCCAAAACTCCCTGACACAAAATCGATGTCGTGCACGTGCACTGACGCTCTAGCAGCCTCCGACCAACCACGATACTTCCGACCCATCGATTATCGTCTCAACAACGAACCCCGATCATCCAAACATCCACACAAGTCCACAACATATCTCGAGAAACTTGAACCAAAACTCCAACCCCAAACTTGCCTCGTAACCACGTCAACGACCATCGGAAGCTCCGAGACTCCGGCCACACAGTCTCCACCCATCCACGCTCCCATTTACCAAGTTACACAAACTCCGACGCCAGAGAGACGACGCAGTCGTCAATTCTTCAACCTCGACCATTTCTTATTTCTAAACCCTACTCTCTCCAAATTCCGTCACCACAATGAACTGGAACGACTCCGGCTATTTTCCCGACATCATTGGTCACTCCTCCATCCCTGGTCCAACTCCTGACATCCCAAGGTCCTCCGACCATCTGAATTTGCTCAAAACCCACTCCCCAGTCATCTCCATAATGAAAGTTCGATCTCAAACTAAAATTCATGATTTTGGTTTTAAAAATCTTGTTTCTCAGAGTAATTCAAATTATATAACTGAATCAACAAATTATGATACTTGAATTTAACATATTTTTAAGATTTGCAGCTAAATTGCTTGATTTCAGGGAAAGTTCAAACCTACTTTACTTGGATAAAATTCTAAGCTAATGTTTATGTTTAAACAAACATATTTTATTTGAAACTCAATTCATAACAATGATCTGATAGGTAGATTTTAATTTTTCTGCCTTGTTTTGAACCGTGTATTTTGAAACAGACAGTTACAGACACCCAATCATACACAAATCAGGCACACACATATATATACACTGAGATTTATATCTATATATAAATATGCAGCTTACATATCATTAAGAACATGAACCTACACAACATTTATTACTATGAGCATTTTAGTTAAAAGTTTACTCACCTGAAAAAAGATTGAACAGAGAGCAGCTTCCTGTTTTGAAAAGCTGTAAGCTTGATCTTCTTTGATCTTCTTCTTTTTTAGTTGAGTTGTTAATTTAAGTTTTAGTTGTAAGATTAGTTTCTGAAATGCTAAATTTTGATGAACGAAATTGGAATAAGAAGAATGATGTACATATATAGAGAGAAAAGGTGTTTACAAGGAAGGCTTGCAGTACAAGATTTTTTTGACCAGGCAGATTTTTCTTTTGAACTGAAATGATTTTTACACATTTGAAATGACATTTTTTGTGCTGAGATGATAGTATTAAATGCAATGCTTCCTTACAAGTTTACAGCCTCATTATTATTTTTTATTTCATTTTATATGTACATAGATATTTTGTATGTAAATATTTTGTATTTTTTCTTGTATTCACACATGTATTCCATTTGATTTTGTTTGTAGATATTTTTTTCTTTATTATTGCCTTGCATATACATGTATTTCATAGGTTATATATTTCTAGAATTATCTTATGTTTCCATATAACCATATAATTTATTACTAGCATAAATCCTTAGTTTTTATTTCTATTTAAAGTTTAACTATCCAGACATTTAATTTATATTCATATGTTTTATACTTATATTTTATACTTATATTTAATATTGATAAGATTAATTTTATTTTAAGCATTATTATCTATATTACATTAATATGCATATATTTAGATTAAATGTTGATAATGTAGGGCTTTTTAATTTTAATTCAATGTGAATAAGATAGTTTTATTTTAAATATTTTCGAAAGACTTTATTTTAAATTTTCAAACCACAGTTTTCTTCACAATACAATATATTTATATATATATACATAAATGGTAAATGTCCAAAAGTTTTATTCATTTTTAAAATGATAAGTTTGTATTTTATTTAATTAGATTAAATACTTATTAAAATAATACTGCCAAAACCCCGGGTCGTTACAGAAATTCTTTTGGAACGTATGCTTACAAGTTTTCTTTTGAGATGTGGAATTTTTTTTGCAAATTTGAATTTCAAATGTCGCATACTAGCATAATGTGGGTTTCTAAGTAAATATTTTACGGAGTAGGTAGGGATCACTATCTAGATAAGAAGGAATTCAAAGTGTTATGATATGAGTGGAAATAAGAATGGTATTAAAACATGATCTGAAAATTTGAAATCAGTCCAAGACATTTATTTGTAGAATGTTGGTAATGTTGTAAAGGTATTCCAGACCTATTGTTGGGTTGTAAGTTAGGTTGCCCTTGGAATGTGAATTTCTATATTTTGATTTATTAGGAGAAGGTTTCGTGTAATTTCCGTAAATTATCTAATTCTATATATGTATAAAAGTGAGGCATTGAATCAACAAAGTGTATACCAAAATGGGAAAGAGATGTGTAAGATATGGATATTCTTTTCCGTAGTTTACACGGTCTATTTCAATAAAAGAAAAGAAGTACTCCCTTATAGTCTCAAACAAAGAAAAATCTCACTTGTGGTTTATTTATGAGAAATTACAACGGTAACCCATTTTGGAATGATAGCACTTGTAAAATAAAATATGGAAAGAAATGTTATAGTTTAGAAAAATAATTAGAAATAAGAGACATATAAATAGCGTCATTTACAACTGTATTCATATTAGTTATAAACAACGTAGTAATTACAGGATTATGATTTATAGACATTCATTATAGATTTAATGGGCAATAAATTTGTAATTAATAGAGAATATAAAGGAATTAAGTAGGGGACTGATTAAGAAATCCAATATGGTATTTATGGAGGAATTGAATACCCATAATAGGTGAATTTTGAAACTGGTAAACGGATTAAAAGGGGTTAAATAAAGATTCATTAGAGAACATCAATTATGACATTAATGATCAGTTATTATGGGTAATGAATATTTAGTTGAACTAAGAAAATAAAATAAGAAAGGTGGGTAACACCAGTTGTTATTATGGTAAGAAGCATTCGAACCTCAATACCGGTAACACCAGTTGATGTTTAATGGCAACTTCTAGTAAAATTTTCTTTTAGCGTTCTTGGGTTGTAACTGCTATTTGTCTCCTTTATGGAAAATGTTTGATACGGTATAAGACTTGTTTCTTTTTTATCGCTCTGTTGATTTTATGGATAGGATACACACACACACTGAGAAACAATGCAAACGAGAAAATTTCATAAGGACACTTAACTAGCGATGAACTGAAGTTAAAACTGGAAGTTAATGAGGAAATTAGATTAGAATGCTTCAAATCCAAAGCTTGCAGAGCATCACCATTCACCCCAAATGAGTTAAGATGTTATGAAGAGAATTTTTCTAATAGGTCAACGACAAAGAGATAATTGTCGAATTTTTTCTAAATTTTTAATGTGCCAAAGGATTAAGATTGAGTAAAGGAAAGCTCGGAGGGTTTTATTACCATTGGAAGTTATAACTTGGAAAGAGGAGTATATATACTGATGGACTTTATAGATGGGTTGCCTAAAACGGGCAATGATGCTATTCAGTTTATAGTATATTGCCTCCTTTTATTCTCGTTAGAAGTAAAAGGACTGCGGCATCTCTAGCATAGGTATATGCCAAGGATTTCGTGAAACTACACGGAGTTCTAGTTAGCATTGTTAGTGATAGAGGCCCTTTGCTCACTAGGGAATTTTGGAGGAGTTTATTCAATCTTCTTTAGGAACGACTTCGGATCGTAGCACCACTTACCACCTGCAGACCGATGGTTAGACAGAAAGGGTGAACATTTTTTTAGAAGATTTGCTGAGAACTTGCATCGTGGATTTTAGAGGACCTAGCAGTATGGAATATCAGGAGTCCTATGTTGACAGGCAAAGAAAGGATTTGGAGTTTTTAGTTGGGGACATGGTATTTGTCAAGGTTTCCCCTCTTAGAATGTTTATGAGGTTTGGTACATCTGAGAAGTTGGCACCAAAATTCGTTTAGCTTTTCTGATTTTTGAAATGGTGGGGAAACTTGCTTATTAGGTGGAGCTTGTGGAATAGTTACGGGAGCCCATGACGTCTTTCATTTCCCATACTTTAGGAAATATCTGCATGACATTGCCTCTATAGTAGAGACTGATCAGTTAATTGATGTTGAAACGGAGCCCTGCGCCTCCCATGCCATCGCACACATTGTGGAGCAAGGTATCAAGAGGCTTTGTAACAAAGAATATCAGGTTAGTCCATGTAGAATGAGGAGATAACCTAGTGAAAAGCACATGGAAAACCGAAGAAAATTTTAAGGTTTCTCATCTAGAGATTTTCTCTGGTAAACTTTACTCTTCAAAATATAGGCATCTGGTTGCATCGTGGTTGCAAGATTGGATGGTAGGAGATGGTTGCCATCCTTTTTACTGTTGCTTTTGCACCTATATAAAATTTTATGTATATTTAGGATGCTTGCATACATGCCTATATGTCACAACCTTGCATTCACGATAGGATTGAGCTTACTTATAGCATGTTTCATATACAATACCATTGCATTTTTGGTTGAATAGATGTTTGTGAAAAGTATTATAAATAACTTGGTTGTATGACATTGTTATTGAGTGCGCATTACACTACCTGCCCCTTGGTGATTTCGGGAGCGAAATCCCTTTTACGGGTGGAGGGGGTGATGTAACACCCCATAAAATATAACAAGAAATTAAATAATTAAAATAAGGTTAAAAATTAAATTTTGTATGTATCGAAATTTGATCACTAAAGTTGCACTATTGCATCCCTGGAGATTTTCTAATCAATTTCCATGTATAATATGTTGAAATTGGGGTTCAAATGGACAAGTTATGGATGTTTGAAGTTTTCGAATTTAAAATAATTCAAACGAGTTTAAATATTTGAATTTGAATATTTAATGTTAAGGGATACTTAACACTAAGTAACACGTTAAAGTAAGGTGTGTAACGTAAGAATTGATTTAATAAATAATTAAGTAATAAATAAAATAAAAAGGAAAGAAATAAATTCACGGTCATAAACAAAGACCGGTTGACTGCTCATAGGCAAGGATCAACCGCTTATGGTCAGCAATCGATTGGTAAGTGGTGATGACGGTTAAGGTTTTGAGGCCTAAACGACCCGTGTTTTCTTACTTTTAATCCGACTTTTCTGATTTCTTCTTACCTCTATAAATAGACCCCTATACCCCTATTTTTCTTCATAAAATTATGAAAGTAAAATTGAAGCTCTGTCATATTCTTTCCCCTTAGAATTTCAGAAACGATAAACTTTTTGGTAAGTAGTTCTAATCAATAGTCTCTAATTTAAATTAGATTCCCAATCTTTCTCCTCTTTATTTTCTAATTTCTGAATTCTAATCTATATATACAATCAATTGTTGTATATTCAAAAAATGGAATATCTAATAGAGAATTAGGAGCTGTATAAGTTAGATCCTTTCTTCTTCTTCTTCTTCTTCTTCTTCTTTAGATTCCAGAATCAGTTTGGATTTTTAGGTAAGTGGTTTAGATGTTTAATTATTTTGCTTTCTGCTTCTATTCCTCTTTAGTTTCTGGTTCTAAATCTAATTTCTGCATACAATTCACTTTATTGTATATTCCAAAAAAGGAGATCTAAAAGAGAATTAGGCATGGTGGAATCGATAATCTAGTTAGGAAGCAAACAATTCTCTATGAGTGGAAATATCAAGTTTTTCACATTTTTGTAATTAAGTAGCGTCTATTTTGATATGATGTATGCCTTAGGAAATTTTGGTAAACGAAAACAAAACATCTAACACCCCCAATATTTCCTTAAATATATGTCAATCTCCGAATATGTTGAAATTTTAGTTGTTTGTATTAACATAGTTGGATTAAATCTGTAATTGAGATTTAGTTAATTTATAATCTATTCCACTTTATTTTTTTGATTTCACTTGTAGTAGTAAAAAGGTTCTAAAAGAAAATATAGTTATAAATGGTGCGCAAAGTATGAATTTGATTATATTGTAGTTTGCACCACCTATTTCTATAAATTAAACATATATAGACTCTTTTTCACTTCAAGGTGTTATGTGTAAATGTTGAATAGAATATAAAAGATCCAGATTATAAAAATTGTTTTCCTTGAATTAAAGGAGGTATATTCTACTATGTTAATATGAGATGGGTTTTGTATTATTTCTTTTTGTATACAAGTCAGTTGTTGGCTAAAGATATTAGCTATATTTTTGTTTGGAGTTTTGCGCTTGTATGAGTTTGACATTTAAAATAATTAACAATTTTTTTGCATGTGATTAGAAATATTTTATTTGAATCTCGTGCGTGCATGTATGTGTGTATAAATATTAACTATTGATTGTTAAAGTTATTAACGTAATGATTATAGCATATTAAACGAATTGATTAGAATTAATTGGTAGTAAATAACATTAATTTCTTAGGAAGGTAGTTAATGATAATTATGGGAATCAATCCTTAATTAGAGATGTGATAAGGGGTTACCTTATATTGCCTTTATTATTAATTGTCTAGGATGATGCATGCATGCAATGCACATATATACGAAGGATGGCTAAATTATAGGGTTGCGAGGTCAGTCTAAATTTACATAGAAGTATGCCCAGTTAAATCTGGTTACCAATAGTGTAACTTTAGGGATTGATGTGAGACATCGCCTATAGTAAATAACCCGAGTGGATGCGAGGTTAGTCCCAATTCTATAGGATAAATCTATCTAATCAATCTGTCTACAATACCTACGAATAGTCGGATTAATCTGAGACATCATGGCTTGGGTTATGATTCATAATCACACGATTGATACGGTAGAGGAATCTTTAGAGGGGTTCGCTTCGGTTTTAGAGGTATCAAGTGGCTATTGTATGGTCCGCTTCATTCCTTTAGGAGAAATAACAAGTGACCAAATGGGATTCCTTACGATGTCACTTAGTGAGAATCAAGTAGGTTCTTGTCTTGGGTTAGGTATTAAATGATGGATACCTGCCTATTTTATAGGTATTAATTGACAGAGTCTGCCTAATTCCTAATAAAAAAGGTTTTAAGTAGTTTGGAGGCTCTCTCTTACATCATTAACCATAGTTGCATTAGAATTTAGCAAAATTGGACTGCAAATGGGTTAGGTATTAAATGACAAGGACCTACCTATTTTATAGGTATTAAATGGTTAGAGCCTACCTAGTTTTCAATAAAAGGTAATTAGTGGTTTGGATGCCTTCTCTCACATCATTGAGGTTAGTCACATTGGAGTTTTGGAATTAGACTGGAAGGGCCTTTAGGCTTACAGCTAAAGTTATTAATATGGTATATTTTTAAATACATAAGACATATTTCTTGTCCAAATAATATTGCCCAAATATAATTACGGTAAAGCCTGATATTCTTATTCACTAGACATTTGTTGTTCTAACCCACTCCTCATTACGACACATGAGTTACAGGAGACAATACTAATTTTAAGGGCGACGGTAGAGGTGAAGACTTGTGGTAGCTATCTATCTATTTATGCTTTTTAAATATTTATAATGTTCCAATTTTAGAAAATTATTTTATTTTGAAATATTGTATTATGGAGATTCTATGTAGACATGTTGTGAGATTTGGTGATAATATGTATATTTCTAATATATTTTTCATTTATGAAATGGGTACTTGTTTATGATATTATATTTTATCCTTCCGCTATGAGATTCTGAAATTATAGATAGATAATTCTGTATACTTTGTATTGTTTAAATTTTAGCAACCTAAGCTCGCTTTGAGATGGGCCTAAGGTTTGATGGGCTTTTATTGGGCCGAAATTAGGCCTGTTTTAGAGTGGGTTATTACAATTAGACCCTAAACCTGACTTTTATATGGTTATTTAAGATATGACCCTGTCTACTGAGGGTATGCCATATTTATATTTTATGTATGTTTTATTTGGGTGATTGCTATATGTTTTATATATATTGAGTAAGATGGACCCTGGATATGTCTACTTTACAAGTAGGGTAAGTGTGGCTCACATCCTCAATAAGTTTCAAAATAGAGAAAACATCCTTCGCAAACTAAACTTACATTTCCGCTCCTTATATTCAAATTCACGCACGCAAAAAGACCCAAATACCCTTTATGTTTTTAACATTTCAAACGCGTATAACTTTATATAGAAAAATTGGATCAACATACCGTTTTCACCAAAAAAATCACAAATTTTATGATCATTAAAATGAGATCCATTGTCGATACCAAAAATTCATATTTGTAGTAAAGGTGCAATTATTTCATTTATTTGCAGACAATTCAGTAAATTTTGAACACTTTCGATTTTTTTTCAAATTTACAACATTTGCAAATAATTGTAGAAATTTCTGCAACTATGTGGTATAGTTGCAGAAATGTCCGCAACTACTGCATATAGTTGCAGACATTTCTGCAACTATTGCATATTTGCAGAAATGCAACTATTGCATATACTTGCAGAAATGTCTACAACTATTGCATATTGTTGTAGAAATTTCTGCAACTATATGGTATAGTTGCAGAAATGTCTGCAAATATTGCATATAGTTGCAGACATTTCTGCAACTATTGCATATTTTCAGAAATGCAACTATTGCATATAATTGTAGAAATGTCTGCAACTATTGCATATAGTTGCAGAAATTTCTGCAACGATACGGTATAGTTGCAGAAATGTCTGCAACTATTGCATATAATTGCAGACATTTCTGCAACTATTGTGTATAATTGCAATTTTCCATTGAAATCGAGAAAGCTGAGCTCGCAATTGAAGAAGAAGATGAAATCAAGAAACATAAGTTCGCCAATGAAGAAGAAGATGAAATCAGGAAAGATAAACTCGTTATTAAAATCAATCATCCAAGAAGCGGAGCGGTATTTTAGGAAAAAAATAGCCAAAATGAAAAACAGGGACCTACAAACTATGTTTTCTTACGGGAGGAGTTTTAGTGAATTAAGTTTCCTTTTAGGGATGCATGCCTAATATTCACTTACTATTATCCGAGAGCATTGTTATATGCATGCCACATGATGTTTGGTGACCTCTTGTGCATGTTAATAATTAGAATATTGTCGTTTCACACATATGATTATTTCCCTTTTGATGCGTTGATCGACTTTACTTAGAGATGGGTTAACTTTTATGCGCATGGTTTTGAGATATGTTGACACTTTCTATAGGCACGTGCCACTTGTGTTACACCTGTTTACACCTTGCAAGATGTTAATTTATACTGAAATCTACATTCTAAATATAGTCTGATCCGCGTGTCATTCATATATACTTAGGTCAATTCGAGACATTACAAGTTTAGGGACGAAGAGACCAGATTGAGATTATTAGGCATAGATGTAGGCTAGTTTGTTAGTTCACCAGTTTACCATTATCTATTTTGTAGCCTCGTGTATATTGATGACATTGAGGTGTATGTATTGGATTTATACATTGTATAATTTTGAGATAGCGGGCGTGTGACCTATTTTATATCCCACTCTGACTTATGTATATTTTTATTATATGTTCGCTGCGTTAAGGACTCCATGTTCTCCATTTATTTACATTATGTATTATTCCATCCTTGAAACGAACCTTTTTATTGCTTTGTGTCAACACTATGTACGTATAGATGAGTTGTTTATGATTTTTGAAATACATACCAATGTTAGCCTAAGGCAATATTCACACGTAACAGCTAAATATCGCCTCCTTTAATGTATTACCAAACAGTTAGCCTAGTAATACTCTTTGGTAGTATGGGTATAGAAGTGAGGTATTATAACAAGAATGGGTAGTCCATGGCCATTTGTGGTTTGGAGAACTGACATCATCAATGTGCTACTGATGTCAAAAGGCAGAGAAAAATATGTCATTATCTTAGTTAACCATTTTTTGAACAAGGCCAAAGCAGAACCGCTGGCCATGATCGCCATGAAGAAGGTAATCTACTTCATAGCGAAGAACATCATATGCCGATTTAGAATTCCACAAACGATCATCTCTGATGATGGAACCCAATTGGATAGTATTAGAATTGGAGACTTTTGCAACAAGTTCCAGATTGAAAAAAGATTTATGCCTATAGCATACCCACAAGCAAATGGATAGGTAGAGGCATTAAATAAGATCATCAAATCCCTCCTAAAGAAATGATTGACGAAGGCTAAGGGTAAGTGGCTTGATGAACTACCCCTAGAGTGTGGGCTTACTAAATGACTCACAAGTCCACGACCGGCTACACTCCATTCGCTTTGGCTTATGGACCGAAGGCCATGATTCTAATTGAATTGGAACTACCTTCTCATTGGAAGATTTGCTACGATCACAATATGAATGAGGAACTCTTGCTCGAGGCCCTTGGTATGACTGATGAGAGGCATAAAGAAGCTGACTTAAGGGTTGCCGCTCTGGAAAAAAGTAGCATGACAATTCAATGCAAAGGTCAAGAATAGGACCTTCGAGATGGCTATCTCGTCCTAAAATGAACCTTCCATGGTCCAGTGGCTCTGGGTCCAAATTAGGAAGGTCTATATGCAATCAAATACAAGCTTGGAGACGGAACATTCATGCTAGTAACCGTCGATGGAAAATCACTTCCAAGGTCGTTTAATAGAAAACACCTACGACACTATTTCGCTTAAATGTATCTTTGTAAATATCTAACTTGACTCTGATGTAATAAGGTAGAATCTTCCATTTATATGTCCATAAAAGATATTGGCTTTGGCGATCGACGGAACTGTATTCTCAGTAGCCTAGATTTAGACTATGTAACAGTAATAAATTGTATATTCTATTTTTTGAAAATTAGGTTTCTAGGTACTTAGAGATAGGTATCGACAGACTCCTTCAATCCATGATCGGGTCATGGGGGTATAATCATTCTAGGTGTCCAAAAATAGGTAACAACGAACTCCTTCTATCAAGATCGGATCCGAGAGTATAATTACACTACGGTTAACCATAATTATTCCCCTATACCTCTAGTCTTTGACCATTTCTCGAAGATAGGCATGGTCTAATCGCAATGCCCACAGATAGGTGAGATCGTGTACATATGTCTTGAGATCGACATCCGAAATGTTAGATTTTGGTGATACAATATTTAATATTTAAGTAAATCTTGGAGATATTTGAGTTATGTTGGAATTGTGACTCAAATACATTGCCTCTTTTATAAATTTTATAGTTTTGGAGATAATTAATTGTTTCTTTTATTTCATTAAAATGGGAAAAGAATTGTCTACATGGGAATGATTTATTTTAAGAGGTCGAAATAATCAACAGTTGATTAAGAAGGCATTTAATCAACGTCTGATACCACTGTTATGTAACGATGATCGAACCAAGATTCCCTTATCTAGCCCGTGGCGTATACATATGAGTTGGCACACACTTTCTTATAAAAAAAGGAATCCCTAATGTTACGTGCCTACCAATCCATATTTATGTACTACTTCTCCAATTTATTTAGCGATGCGAGACTATTCTAATTCCAAATCATCGTTCCTGTTTGCAACTTGCAAGACAACCCTAATAGTTTTCCCTTTGACTCGCATCCCCTTGGAGTAAATTTTAAGAGCACTATTTTGTCTACATGACCAAGCTCGCAGCCTTTGCTCTAATACCATTGTTATGTAACGATGGTCGGACCAAACTCCCTATCTCTAGCCCATAGCATATGTATATGAATAGGCACACACTTTATTGTAACATAAGGAATCCCTAACGTTACATGCCTACCAACCCGTATTTATGCACAACTTCTCCAAGTTATTTAGTGATGCAAGACTATTCCAATTTTAAACTGTCATTCCTCTTTGCAACGTGCGAGATAACCTTAACAGGAAACACCACTTCTAATGAAAATTTAGGATCAATTCCTAAAGATAGGCAAAATCGAGAGTGGATGTGTAGAAATAGATGTCCATGACATTACTTCCTAAAGGTAGGAAGTGATGTGAAAATCCAACGTTATCCTGGGTCAAATAGAACCGGACTAAGGATAAGCCAAGTTGGCTAAGAGTTAACCAAATGATTAGATTTTTTTCTAGCTAACGCAGAAACATTTTGGTAGCAACAAACAAAATGAAATAATGAAATAAGCTGAGTAATGGTGAGAATTTATTTATACATATAAATTTATGGTGAGTAATAACATGGCTCTAATTTACACATAATTACAATAAATATAATTGAACTAAGTATATATGATAAAACAAGATGGCGGTCTAAAATAAATAGCTATCTTATTAAAAACTGAAAATCTTAATAAACAAAGGTGGGAACCATACCCGCACAATGACAACCTATATAAACAGCCAAACACTAAAACCAACGAAAACACATGAAAGCAACGATTAAGTGTGCTTTTCTTCCTCTTCTTCTCCTTCTTTACCTCGAAAGAGACTATGATAAGCCTTTTGCTAGATTTAACTTTTCTTACCTTGGTCCAATAAACCTTAAGATCGATATCCCAATCATAGTCACCGCTTGGAGGCTTAGGAGCCTCAACTTGAACACTCCCCGTTATAGGAGCGAACGCTGGAATAATAAGTGATAGTATAGACAAAGAAACTAAAAAAGGAGGAAGAGCATCATCAATCTTTTCCCTGTTGATTTCTTAGACCTTTTTAGGTTTTAGTGTCTTTTCTCTAGCATTGAGGACCTAGACTTATGCTCGGTGGACCCTATAATAACTTTGTCCTTGTCCCCCTGCATCACACTGGGATCGTCTTAGCTTCCTCAGTCAGTGCGTGAAACCTTTCAGCGTCAGGACTGAGCATTTGACCAATTGAAGAAACTAGAATTTAAGTTGGGAAAACGTGATAATTGACTCTATCATTAAAGCCTAGGTGCCCAAAGTCAAATCCCTTTCGGGTGAAGGGGCAAGAGACGGTGGACCTGAAACTTAAGAACATGAAAAATAGAGATTAGGAGCATCGATGGGTTTCATTTGAGCCTTCTTAAACACAGAAGAAGTTAACAATATACCTTTAGGAGAAGCAGAGGTCACGTATGAAGGAGTTCCTATAGAACTCCCTTTCATAATTGGAGATAAGATATGCAATTTTAAAATGGACTCTAGTTGTGTATAACTAGGCTTCCAGGATTGTATTTTACATAGGTAAGTTAATGTCCTTGAAGTCGCCGTAGTAGTTGGAACTGTAGTATTATAAGAGGAAGGAATAAAAGACTTAGTTGCAAGAGGGCATGATGTGAAAGAAGCGATGACATTGGAAGTAGCCATCATTGCATTTGGAGTCTCTGTTTGAAATCCCCTAGATGCAGAAGTAGATCTTTCACCTAAATCTTTAGAGCTAGATTCGAGGAAGATCCCAATAGGGACACCTGTAGGAGGACTAACCTGAGTTTCTAATATAATTTGGCCCACACTCAACACATCCAAATCTTCATCATCCAAAAGGTCGTATTTCAACTTCTCTTCATTGACCTCAACACCATCTGAGTGTTCTCGTTCTTGCTTAACTCTTTCCTCCCAGGCCATAGCCAAGGCCGTGCGATGTTCCTCATCAAGCCATCTCAAATTCCTAAACTTGATAATATTCACATAGTGTCTGACTAGGATAGGCTTTATTTGGGACTTGATTTGGCCTTCAGAAGTTTTCACATAGAGCTCTGCATCCTTTTGTGCTTGTTAAGCATCCACCAGTTGCTCTATATATCTTGGGCTTAGGCAAGAGTGCCATCTTTCCTTTTCTTTTCAACCTCTAATGCGGCCTTTAAAATTTTGATTTTCAAAGCTTAATCATTACCTTTCTTCCAAAGTGTTTCATTTTCTTGAGTAAGATTATGACTCTTATGATGTGCAACTTCGATCTGGTTCTGTTATAGTTGAGACTATTCTACAAAAGCTTTTCTTTCTTATTCTAATTTCTTCTCCACAACTGAATGAGATTTCCCGAGCTTTTCCACCTCCATATCTTGAATTGCAACAATGCGCTTGTTATCTTGCTCCACTAACTCCTTTCCTTGAAGAGCCACCATTTTTTCCCTATTAACATTGAAGAGGGCTTCTGCGTGTCTCCGCCATGTGTAGTTTACACATCACCTACACAGGCTATGACTTCTGTGCCTACATTATGGAGAATATCCTTTAGATTATAGATAAATTTTAATCCACTAGAGCGTAATTTGGGGGAAGGCTCTTTGCATCATGGTGAGTTGTGGAATGGAAGCAGATACAGTCACTATCATAGAAACACGAACATGATTGCGGTCTTGCCAAGCCTTCATCTAGAGGAATCATAAGAGGCAGACATAGATGGTTGAATAAGCTATTTGGATTTTTGAGTATATATCTTTGGCTGCATGGCAGGCGGCACTAAAGTAGGCACGATTAGATAAAAGAATGAGATCTGGCCTTGTCAAATAGCGATCTATACCTATGGGAAAAGGAGTGTGAACCCTATGTTGTGTAGGAGATGTCTTATCAGACCCTCTGTCATGGTCATATCAACATTTGTAGTCTATTTCTTGGCTTTCTCGCACATTTCTATGATGCCAAATTAAGTCAGATTCATGTAATAACACATGGTGTCATCATGAGGAATTAGGACTATGATAGCCGGTAGAGTATTCTTAAAGCTCATCAAAAAGGTGTTGACGTTCTGTTGAATCTAAAAATAAAACATAATCGAATTAAAATTTGGAAAATCGCGAGCAACATGTGTAGTGTAAACATGTCATGACTTTAAGTGTTATGAAGTACTAACGTGTTCTAGTGCCCCCACGGACCATGGTTTTAAAGTTCACCATTGGGAGGTTATCTCCTGAATAGCTATTGCGGGCACTTTAGCTGTCAGATGGATATGAGAACTTCTATTACCAAGGCTGATATTGTCAAGGCCGTAAGAAGGGTTTTTATCTAATATACTCCTGAGTGAGCCATATATGTTAACTGTCGGAGGAGCTAGTGTTTCTTTCTTGACCGGTGCCTGATGTGCCTGCATGGCCGGATGGGGTGAAATAATATTCAGCTTTAAATGATGAGGAATAAGTGGTATTTGATTGTTGCCACCAATCTCTCCAACAGACTCGTGACCAGGGTTCATGCCCTCACCATCACCCCATCCTTATCATTATCGTCGTCGTCGCCATCATCATCTCCTCCTTCCATAATGTCAACATTAACATCTACCTCCACATTCTCTTCTTATTTAATGGGAAGAACCTAAACATGAAGGATCTTTGGGTTCTCTTTAACTTAATGCTTGACTTTATCCTCTTGAGTGGGCTGAACACCTCTATGAACATTTCGTATGAGTGCTAAATTATGATTGGCTTTCAAAAGATTAAAGTGAACGCACCCTTTCATCCATCAAAAGAAATCTCATTTCTTGCTCTTTGACAGGAATAGCTTGTAAATCTTGGAGAGTACGTGCTAAATTTGCATTACTAGGCCTCTTAGGAATATTTGAGAAATTACAAAATAAAGGAGTTAGCTATTCGGATGGATTAACCGTGTTAAATGAAAAATGATGGTAGAACTTACGTCTGGGTAGCCATTTCTTAGCAAAGCCAATGGGTAGTGTACAAAGAAGTACTCGTCCCTGAAATAACCAAGTTTGTTCTAGAGACCGATAATAATGCGGTAGCCCTTAGACTGGTCCAAATAAGTAAGAGAAGGATTTTCTTTCTGTAGGATCGATTTCATCCTAGGGGGGTTGAATAGGGTGATACTATCAATTATAAAAATTATTTCGGAAGCTTATAAAATTATTTCAACACAGATATATCAAAACAATAGCAACTCAAAGAATAGCAGAATAAATGCAGAAATAGAACGACACAGAATTTACCCAGCTTCGGCAAAACCCTGCGTATGTGCCGCCCCCAAGGTTTCTACTAGAAATTAGATAGTCAGACGCTTACACACATAAACTTGGAATACCTGCTATTTACTAACCTAACTCTATGCTCAAAACCCTGCCACAACTCAACCACTGAGTTGCAAATTCTCAAACTACGCCATGTAGTTTGTCCCCTAGTCACACGACTAGAAATTACAATGGTTTTAAAAAGGAAAAATACAATTTAAAACACAATTAAAAATAAAAACCCTAATTTTTAACTATTAAGCCTTTTAATTAAAACAAGGCCGGCCCAATCCCTTTTCCTTTTTATTATATCGGTCGTATTTCTTTGCTCTGTAAAATGGCGGCTCGTTGCTTCTTTCTTATTCGATCAAAATTAGGGCTTTGGAGAAATTTGAAGATGCCGACTTTAATTAGATCGATCGATTTCAATTTCCTTGCTATGTCGATTGATCGTCTCTTGAGATGGGTTCGACTGCTTCTATTTGATTGAGTTTGACCTTGATTCGGGTATGTAATTTTTGCCTTTTGCTCTCTAGTTTGAATACTTGAACTCGATACTCTTTATTTGTCGATGATGTTACTTATTTATATAGGATTCGAGACCCTTGAATTTCATTCTTATACATTTACTTGAATTCATCACTTGATTTTTCTCGGTCATTCGATTTTTTTAATGCTGATGATAAGTTCTGACTTGTTCATATCGAATAATTTTGTTTACTTTATTAACACGGTTTTGATTTCGAACTCGCTCGATTCCTTGATTGTCACGGCTTAGATTCAGAACCGTTCGATCTTTCTTTGGTCGTTATGGTAGTGAATTTCCTACTTGACTTTAGCTTTGATTTTTGACCTTTTCAATTGTATAATTTGCTTGCTTGTCACGGCTTGATTTCTTGGTTGTCACAGTGTCGATTTCTGACTTGGTCAATTTACTTGGCAACCACGGTTTCGAAATGATTTTGCTGATGTTGATTTCGTTCTTTGTTTCCTTTGACTTCGGTCAGTAGCTCACGGCTTTAACTTGATGTTGCTTGATGTTGTGCCGCTGAGCTTGATTCGAACTTGTACCCTGTTTTGTTCTTTGTGCTTGTTAACTTCTGCTTCTATGTCTTGTTCATTTGACTTCGGTCACTTGACATTACTGACTTCTTTGTGGTTTAGTTTCACTGTTTAGTTTCAATGCACTACATATGCTTGATGTTCACTTATTGTTCGAGACAGTTTGCACTAATCTGTACTCTATTTGAACTGAGCATTTCGACTTGTTTAGGTTTTACTTGCCGTGCCAGTCGAAGCTATCTTGATTTTGGCTTTGATTATGTGCACTGATTTAATTCATTGCTGTAGCATACTTGACTTTGTTGTTGTTTGGATTAGCTTGTGGTCTGTTCCACTTGCTGTTCTGGTTTGATGTACTTCATTGAGTTTGACATGAAATGGTTCATCACTATTTCATGTGTTTGCAGCCTCCATATATACTTGACGTCTGATTGCCTCGTGTACTGAATTGCATTCACTAGTGTACATATTGCACGTTCACTTGGTTGGAGCTTTTTTATATAGTAGCCTAGTTTGCTAGTGCATATGTTTCATTTTGAAGTTGCCGTAGTGTTGCAGTCTTGAGTCTTGTACATGTATCATTAGCATGACCCTTGTGACTTGTTTGCATTGTTGATGCTATGTTCAAATGTGATATACTTTTCTGTGGCATATTAATTCCTCTGGCCGTTTGTGTTTATTCCTAATAGCACTGTCCACTTGAGTACAGTCTTCACTGTAGTGTATTGCTTGCATTCATATTCTTGCTGTCTGGTTCAGTCTCGATTTCTTGTATATTGATGTTGAGCCACTGTTTTACTGATGCATCACTTGTTGTTGCCTTTTACTTGTGTACCTTGGAGATTTAGTCGAGGCAGATCATATTTTCAAGTTGACTGCGACTTGCTTATGCTCTATACTTTAGTTTGGTTGCCATGTATGTGATGCATGTTTTGTTGACTTTGTTTGCTACCAGGTCGACATGTATATATACATACTTGGATCATAACATTCATTTGAGTTGCATCTGTGTTGAATCCAGCTTTAAAGCTCGGGTTTGACCTTGTGCTGATATTGTGACATTATTTTTATTGCACTTGAGTTGAACCCGGCGTTTTGGGTTTGACCTGTGCTCACCTATCCCTGTAATTATATCAAGTGTATATATCGGTGTGCACGGCCTTGTGGCATATACAGTGATACACTGTGTATGTCACAAGCTGTTCGTGTATGATGAATTCAAGATTAAATAATGACGAACAACCCAAATAACGGAGGCAAATATTATTTTCAACATCCACATTTTATTTTATACTGCAAAAATATTTTATTTTCAATTTTACTGCGTCGATGTATATTTCTGCAGATTGCTCAGAAGCTGGATTCACATTGGAATGAAGTTGAAGATAAAATACATGTTGAGTGAATGAGTGATATGTAGTGAGGTCAAATGTAAATTTGAATCATGATGTTATCAAAATTGTACTGTAATTGAAATTGTATATATATATAGTGAGAGCTTGAAATTTGTACTATACAAAAATTGTAATAAATATTTGGTTGAATAAAATTTCTGTTTGAATTCAAATTTTGTGTTATTTATTTTTATTCAGCACATATTTATTTAATCTATGAGAAATAAAATAGTACATTAACAAATACATTTAAATGAATATATATATATATATATGTTTATTATCATCAAACAAAAATCATATAATCGCATATTCAACAATCTCCTCCTTTTGATGATAACAAACATATATTTAAGATTTTGAAAATGTTAAATGTATTTGATGATTCCATTTGCTCCCCCTATTTGAATGCTTCCTCTCTACACAAAGCTCCCACTTCATATATGCATACAATTAAAAATATGCAAATGAGCCTAGATGCAAATAGAAAATATTTGACCTTTACTTAATTTTATTTGACAAAATCTTAACTTTTCTCTCCCCCTTTTGTTATCAGCAAAAAAGCAATACTATTAGAAAAAATAGAGATAAAGTGATCGATATTAATCCAACATTAAAACTCAATTGAATATAAATATTAAATTTCAATAAAAAATAAAACAAAAATCATAAATACTTTGTTAGGCACATATTCCACTTTTAGAATGATGGGAATTATGTCATCTTATAAAATCATACAGTTGTTTCTATTTGTGGTATAGTTATATTAGGAATTTGAATATCTACTAACCATGCATAACCATTAGGACTTTTAAATGAGATTAGTAGTATTCCAATTTTATTTTAAAAAATGAATTCAAGTATCTTCTAACCACGAATAACCGTGGGACTTTTAAATGGGATTAGAATCAACTTGTTTATTTAATAAATCAATTTTGATATGCGTTCCAAAAATGCATAACCATGAGGACTTTTAAATGAGCATGGAAGCACATAACAAATTCCAAGTAATTCACCCATGCATAACCGTGAGGACTTTTAAATGAGAGTGAATACTTTGGATTTTATTTTATTTTATATATAAAATGAAAAACGAATGATTCCTGTTTAAAGTACCACATATCGAAAAACTATATTGAATTTTGATGAGCGATGGTCGATAGAAATATGATGAAATAGAGATGGTCATGGAATTTTTACCAACAATTTTTTTTATAATTCTTGTTTAAATTTCTAAAGAAATTTACTAATTATACCGTCTCGAGTCATAACATATGATAAATATTAATACTCATCACTTTTTCAATCACTATTTATCTTTTCGATAATTGTTAGGGAGTCAGATTAGTCAAAATAGTTATTTAAAATCAAATTCAAAAATAATTATAAAATCAATTTTTCAAAATGACTGATCTGAAAACATGGTCAAAAATGATTTTCTCGAAGGGGTTATATGAGTAAAATTTATGCTATTTGAAAATTATTTGAAATGAAAAAATACGCAGATATTTTCTTTGAAAAACGATGCAGTTACTAAATGTCTCAACAAAAACCACTTTCAACTAGTAATTTTTCTATCAACAGATTACCAGTGTAATCTGCATCTGAATTTCTCTTTCACTCTAAATTATTATTAATTGATTTTGATAGTCCAGACCATGAAGTGTGCAACAAAAAAATTCTCAAAATCAATGACATTCTCTTGAATTTGAATTGAAGCCATGTAAATAATCAAAAACCGTGAATATAGAGTTAGCCGTAAAATAACCAAATGTATTATCATCCAATAAAACACTATTATTAATCCAAACTAATATATATGAAGTAATTCAATGACTCTACAGACTTTTATAGTGTTCTTGGCATAAGAATATAATTGGCTAACAATTTTGAATAAGTCAAAATCAAAATCATCATTATTTCATCATCACATTATTGACTGATTTAACTCTGATTACGGTGCATTTAATATATCGTTCAAATAAATATACCATTACCTGTTTTACCTTTACGATATTTTTCGTTGTTGTCCATTGTGATTCCGTCACCTTTATACTAGGCTAAGGAACTTTGCTTTGTCGCTTGTTGTGTCCTTGGAACAACCATAACGCAAGTAACACTATTGTTGTTCCTTAGCCTGCCACCACTCCTACACGATAAAAGATTTTTGTGACCTATTTGCTTTTATAGGTCCATGATTGTTAGTGGAAGAATATTTTGAAAAATAATTTTGTGAAGACCCATAACTATTTATATATGTTCCTTTTGGCGCCCAGATTTGTTTAACTTTAAGAGATTTTGTATTTGTGCCTTTTGGAACCCAAATTGGTATAGTTTTCACGTGTTTGGGCCTATACCAACAATTGTTTTGATTGTGTCCAAATTTTCTAAAAATTGTGCACATTGAATCGACTTGATTAATTTTATTTCTAACAATTTGAGATTTATTATATCCAAGTCTTTGTCTAACTGTATTAATGGTTTGTTTTCCTAATAGCATATTCAACAATTTTTCACCTTTTGAAAATTTATCTAAAGTCGTTGATAGTTGTTGGACTTGTGTTTTGAGAGATTCATTTTCGTTTAACAATTGTGTGCACCTTTTAATAGAATTTTCTCTTCTTGTATTTTCACTTTCTTTCAAAATCAGAATTTCATTTTCAAGCGATTTAATTTTGATTTTTGATTTTTTAGTCTCTTCTTCGAATGTTGGACACTTATCACACTTAGGGATCCTACTTTGATAGGTTTTAACTAATTGGTCAAGTTGTTTATTTAAATCTATCAAAATATCTTTTTGTGATTCAAGTTTGGCAACTTTTCCCTAAGTCGTTCAAAACAGCCATTTACTTCGTGGAAATGTATAAGTAATTCTGAATGAGTATGTTTTGATACCCCACTTGGCTCGTCATCATCACCGTCAGTTATTTCACCATGAAGACACAGATTTGCTTTCTCACTCTCACTGCTAGTACTTTGATTATCTTCATCACTTGTATTCCACGTGGCTGTAAAACTTCTCCTTTTTTATTTCTTTTCAAAGTCGCGTCGATTTTGTGGACAATTGGGCTTGATCTGTCCGGGTTGGTTGCACTTATGGCAGATGATCTTCTGTTCTTCTGAATAGTCTAGTGCTTTGGCTATTTAGCTTTTCAATTTTTGGTTTCGAGATGGATTTCCGTATTTGTAATTCCACCTTTTGAATTAATTTATTATCAGCTCCAATTCTGCTGCTCCATTATCATCATCACCAACACTTTCTGTTGTTCCTTTGAGCTATTGATTTCTTTCGAGTGTCACCTCCTTCACGCTCTTCCTTGAATTTCACTTCTAGCTCATAAGTGGTGAGATTTCCGATGAATTCTTCAACTTTCATCTGTTTTAATTTTTTTGATTCTTGAATAACATTCACTTTTGCTTCAAATCTTCGTGGAAGGACTCTAAGGATTTTTCGGACTATTTCCAACTCTGTGTATGATTTTCCAAGAGCTTTTGATTTGTATACGATATTGGAAATTCGTCCATACATCTCTTTGATATTTTCTTCCTTCGTCATTGTGAAGTTCTCGTATTCGCTGCTTAGCATGGCAAGGCGTGATTCTTTGACTTGAGATGTTCCTTCGTCACTTCTAGTGTGTGCCATATTTCATACGCAGTTAGACAATGTGAGACACGATTAAATTCAAATTGATCCAATGAACAGATAATAGAATTTATAGCTTTAGCATTTTGTAATTTATTTTCTAGTTCTGTCCATTGATCCTTTGGTTTCTCTATTTCCTGATTATCTACAATTATAGTTGGTCCTCTATAACCTGTCTCAACAGTATTCCAAGTGTCAATGGTTTTCAGAAAAATTTTCATTCTATTTTTCCAGTAGGCATATTCACCATTGAACATTGGTGGTCTAACTATGGACTGACCCTCAGCAAAAACATTATTAAAAAGAAGCCATTTTAAAAATTCAACTTTTAAAATGAAAATTGATTTTGAAAATCAAATTTTTAAAAAACAAAAGCTGTCTTCTATTCCTAGCACTGATACCACTTGTAGGATCGATTTCACCCTAGAGGAGGGTGAATAAGGTGATACTATCAATTATAGAAATTATTTCGGAAGCTTATAAAACTATTTCAACACAGATATATCAAAACAATAATAGCACAGAGAATAGCAGAATAAATGTAGAAATAGAACGACACAGAATTTACCCAGCTTCGGCAAACCCTGCCTATGTGCTGCCCCTAAGGTTTCTACTAGAAATTAGATAGTCAGACGCTTACACATGTAAACTTGCAACACCGGCTATTGACTAACCTAATTCTACGCTCAAAACCTTGCCACAACTCAACCGCTGAGTTGTGAATTCTCAAACTACGCCACGTAGTTTGTCCCATAGTCACACGACTAGAAATTACACGGGTTTTAAAACGAAAAAATACAATTTAAAACACAATTAAAAATAAAAACACTAATATTTAACTATTAAGCCTTATAATTGAAACAAGGCCGGCCCAATCCCTTTTCCTTTTTTTATATCGGCCGTATATCTTTGCTCTGTAAAACGACGGCTCGTTGCTTCTTCCTTGTTCAATCAAAATTAGGGCTTTGGAGAAATTTGAAGATGCCGACTTTAATTAGATCGATTGATTTCGATTTCCTTGCTCTGTCTATTGATCGTCTCTTGAGATGCGTTCGGCTGCATCTATTCGATTGAGTTTGACCTTGATTCGGGTATGTAATTTTTGCCTTTTGCTCTCTGGTTTGAATACTTGAACTCGACACTCTTTATTTGCCGATGATATTGCTTATTTATATAAGATTTGAGACCCTTGAATTTCGTTCGTATACATTTACTTGAATTCGTCACTTGACTTTTCTCGGCCATTCGATTTTGTTTTAATGCTGACGATAAGTTCTGACTTGTTCATATCGAATAATTTCATTTACTTCATTAACACGGTTTTGATTTCGAATTCGCTCGATTCCTTGATGTCACGGCTTTGATTCAGAACCGTTCGATCTTTCCTTGGTCGTTACGGTAGTGAATTTCCTACTTGACTTCGGCTTTGATTTTTGACTTTTTCAATTGTATAATTTGCTTGCTTGTCACGGCTTGATTTCTTGGCTGTCACGGTGTCGATTTCTGACTTGGTCAATTTACTTGGCCACCACGGTTTCGAAATGATTTTGCTGATGTTGATTTCGTTCTTTGTTTCCTTTGACTCCGGTCAGTAGCTCACAGCTTTAACTTGATGTTGCTTGATGTTGTGCTATTGAGCTTGATTCGAACTTGTACCCTATTTTGTTCTTTGTGCTTGCTAACTTCTGCTTCTATGTCTTGTTCATTTGACCTCGGTCACTTGACATTACTGACTTCTTTGTGGTTTAGTTTCACTGTTTAGTTTCAATGCACTACATATGCTTGATGTTCACTTATTGTTCGAGATAGTTTGCATTAATCTATACTCTGTTTGAACTGAGCATTTCGACTTGTTCAGGTTTTTACTTGCCATGCCAGTTGAAGCCATTTTGATTTCGGCATTGATTATGTGCACTAATTTAATTCATTAATGTAGCATACTTGAATTTGTTGTTGTTTGGATTAGCTTGTGGTCAGTTCCACTTGCTGTTCTGGTTTGATGTACTTCATTGAGTTTCACATGAAATGGTTCATCACTGTTTTATGTGTTTGCAGTCTCCATATATACTTGATGTCTGATTGCCTCGAGTACTGAATTGCATTCACTTGTGTACATATTGCACATTCACTTGGTTGGAGCGTTGTTATATAGTAGCCTAGTTTACTGGTGCATATGTTTCATTTTGAAGTTGCCGTAGTGTTGCAGTCTTGAGTCTTGTACATGTATCATTAGCTTGACCCTTGTGACTTGTTTGCATTGTTAATGCTATGTTCAAATGTGATATACTTTTCTTTGGCATGTTAATTACTCTGGCCATTTGTGTTCATTCCTAATAGCACTGTCCACCTGAGTACAGTCTTCACTGTAGTGTATTGGTTGCATTCATATTCATGCTATCTGGTTCAGTCTTGATTTCTTGTATATTGATGTTGAGCCACTGTTTCACTGATGCATCACTTGCTGTTGCCTTTTACTTTTGTACCTTGGAGTTTTAGTCGAGGCAGATCATATTTTCAAGTTGACTGCGACTTGCTTATGCTCTATACTTTAGTTTGGTTGCCATGTATGTGATGCATGTTTTGTTGACTTTGTTTGCTACCAGGTCGACATGTATATACACATACTTCGATCATAACATTCATTTGAGTTGCACCTGTGTTGAATCCAGCTTTAAAGCTCGGGTTTGACCTTGTGCTGATATTGTGACGTTATTTTTATTACACTTGAGTTGAACCCGGCGTTTTGGGTTTGAGTTATGCTCACCTGTCCCTGTAATCATATCAAGTGTATATATCGGTGTGCACGGCCTTGTGGCATATACAGTGACACACTGTGTATGTCACAAGCTATTCGTGTATGATGAATTCAAGATTAAATGATGACGAACAACCCAAATAACTGAGGCAAATATTATTTTCAACGTCCACAAAATATTTTATACTCTAAAAATATTTTATTTTCAATTTTACCGCGTCAATGTATATTTATGCAGATTGCTCAGAAGCTGGATTCACATTGGAATGAAGTTGAAGATAAAATACGTGTTAAGTGAATGAGTGATATGTAGTGAGATCAAATGTAAATGTGAATCGTGATGTAATCAAAATTGTACTGTAATTGAAATTGTATATATATAGTGAGAGATTGAAATTTGTACTATATAAAAATTGTAATAAATATTTGGTTGAATAAAATTTCTGTTTGAATTCAAATTCTGTGTTATTTATTTTTATTCAGCAAATATTTATTTAATCTACGAAAAATAAAATAGTACATTAACAAATACATTTAAATGAATAAATATATATATGTTTATTATCATCAAACAAAAATCATATAATCGCATATCCAACACTTTCTCCTTCTTTAAGGCGTACAGATAAACAATATCCTCTAGTATGCGCACCTACCCAGATAATGAAGACATACCATATACATGTTGTTTAACAAAGCATAGCTATTGGGATGAAGTTGGACAAGGGAAAGCTCATCGTGTAATAGGTATGCACTAAGGGTAATAATGTAATTTGTTACGTAAATCTTGCTTGATGGCCAATCTTGCTCAAAACAAAAGGTGTTTCCTTACTGTAATATACTTGTTATAAAATATTATAAATGATTAATTAGTTAATTTAAGTATATATATCACAAAATCCATAAAGGATGTGTTTGTGATAGCACTACATGATAAGCACATCATTTTAAATATTCCAAGTCAAGAAATATCTAGACTGCATATCGATGCATCCATTGAGACTAGAGTACGTAATGCTCTCCAAAATTGGGCAATGTTATTACTCATGGTTGTTGGGGCACCAAGGGGTCACATACTGATAGTTATTGAATATTAATGGAATGACTCACTCAATAGTTTTATTGGTTAATATAACTAAAGTCAAATAGAAAATATCGAAGTGACTAAATTATACGGTTCTTTTGACTTAAGAATACTATTGATCATTGATATGAAAGATCTGCTTTAATTAAAGTTAAATCATGGCACGATGTCCATCAAACGACTATAGTTGGGTTGAGTGTAAATATTAAAGTGAAACATTATTCAAAAGAGGATTCGTCTCCTCAGTTATATGAGGTTAGTATCATAGTCAACTGAAGTCCACTCAAAGTCAAAATCTCTCGCCTGAGTAGTTCTCGTTATTATTGAACCGAGAACTTTTCTTTTGGACTATAAATTTGAATATGGATGATATTAGAATTTCGACCATTACCAAATTCCATAAGTCCAAAGTGATACAGTTTTAACGAATAGAATTG
Organism: Allium cepa; assembly: GCA_030765085.1. NCBI lineage: Eukaryota > Viridiplantae > Streptophyta > Magnoliopsida > Asparagales > Amaryllidaceae > Allium > Allium cepa. Next base: position 31,317,994 of record CM060941.1, read on the forward strand.
GTGTAAATAATCGTCACTACTAGAAAACACTTAACAAAGTGAAATTAGATTTTACCAAAACCAAGTAAGTGATAAATTTGGCTAAAATGATAGAACACCTACTAAGTAACGTGTGAATATTAATATTTTGAATTATTCAATATTCATCGTTAACTAAATTTATGACTTAAAGTCACACAACCGAAACATTGAATACTCCTTTGATTGCTTGATTTAATTAATTTAAGATTGTTATAAATTAATCAATATTTATGAAATATTAATTATGAAATTTGATTTGATGCATTGAATATCATTAAATAATATATTTATAATATTTAGACATATACTAAACGATATGCGATGTCAGCGCACGTTTAAAATTTCTTCATAGGAATTTTTGTATTGATTTAAATATGTTTAAAGTCCATGAGCAAGCACACATAGCTAGACCTAATTTCTACAAATATAGTGTAACATCTCGGAATTTATGAGAAATTTAAAAAGAATATAATAGGAATTTAAGAGAAAATTTAATAAGGAAGGTGAATTAAATTAAAACAAGGACTTAAAAGTAATTTTTTACAAACATTAAAATTTGGCTACGGACTTGCACCATTGTGTCCGTTGCGATTTTCCAAGAAATTTTCATATATAACTTGTTGTAATTTGAATTAGTTTAAGACAGTTATAAGCATCGGAAGAGTTGAATGAAACTAAATAAATGCATGAAAAAATAAATAGGATGGGTCAACCTAAGGGGTTCCCAGGTCGACCGTTAGCGGTCGACTCGTGCAGCAAACTATATGGGTGTTGTTTGCTTCATTGGATTGGAGATTTATGAAGAGATTGATTATGTGTGAGCAAAGTAAACGATGACATGTTGAGATGATTTTCAAACTAATCTAGTGGCCTTAATTAAGCTAATTACGTTTATAAATTAGACGTTAAGCTAAACCCTAATCTCTAGTTTGAGATGCCAGTAACCTAATGCTATCGAAATTTCCATCGAAATCCTAGTTTCTTCCCCAATTATCATATCATAATTAAACCAAAAGTTAATCAAATTAAGAGTGAGATAAAGAGGAGAGACAAGTAAATAGAATATCTAGAGGAGCACTATCGTTTGGGGACCAATTTTGCAGATCTAGAGCTAAGGCTATAAGGTAAGTGGGCATGGATCTAATGATTTTTTGATTATCTAAAGTAAATTTAAATCTATTTTAATTAATTGGATTGGTTAAAACTCCTAGTTAATCCATTAAATTGGAATGAATTGGTAAACTGTAAACCCTATAACTTACACTTGAGTTGGGTCTTATAACTGTTAACCAGACGTTTGTTATTGTAAATTGCAAACCTTAGAACTGCTAGAAACTATTAGGGTTGGAAAAATAAATTGTTTAATCTAGATTAAGGTGATAATTAGAAATTTATAGACTAGAATGAAGTCTAAAATTAATGATCAAATTACAAGCACAAAAATAGTGGAACGAATCAAAATTAAAGGGATGCTGTCAACCCTTGAGTAGTCCAGGTCGACCGATAGTGGTTGACCAAGGGAAGGTCTGGCTTGACTGTATGTATTGAAAATTGGCAGTTTGAACCTCGGCCTTAGGCCCAGTTAAATGAATGCAAGTTGGAAAGCGAATTGTTTTGGGCCATGTTGTATGCATAAAAGAATAGCGAAGTTACTTCCTTATTAGAGTAGTCTAGGTGGATATGGTTTGCGATGACGATAGGACATGGACTATCAGAAGTTCTATAAACAGTAGGATGAATCATTAGGCGGATATGAGGCTAGACGTGGATAACTATGAAGAGATATGGGCAATCTATTTCACGTCAGACTCAGAAGTCTTACGATAGAGTAGGAATAGCATGGCGATAAAACTATTTGAGAAGCCCTGTCCGAACGGGAGATCTAGGCACTGCACATGTTCTTGCACAACATGGTATGGGTGGACGTCGGTGTTGGACTAAGTGACAATAAGAAGACGATTATTAGATGAGGAGGCTAGTTCTAATAGGGTCCACACACTATGGAACGCTTAACAATAAGTTGCTATAGGAAATTGATTATTAGATGGGGCCCGATACTAATGGGGTTTCACACACTGTTACACCGGGTGGTACAATAAGAGGCATTTTGCCACTACGATCGAGAGATGAACACGGGGTGCATTCGATGAGTCACTTTGTGAGTTTTCATTATAGTGTTCTCCCTTTTCAAGGGTAGTGTGAGTAGAAAGGGGAGTAGATCTCGATTTGGCCGATCGTTTGGGTGAAATTCGATTTGTAGATTGGCCTAGTGTGTTAAATAGGTATCCTTAGGTATATGACCTTAGGATTGCATGGATACTATTTGTGCATTCTATATCACTTAGAGTAGATTTAGATTATTGCACTTAATCATCTTATTGGTCTTGTTCTCATTCACTAGACTTTTGTCTGACCCATTCCATTTTTCCGTTTTCCCCACTTAGGTGGATAGGGCAGTGTGTGAATTGCACATTCTTGCTTTCAGACAGCCATGCTTAGCTTGGAGCTTAGCTTACTACTCTTAATAATCACACTTAGAAAACTTCTAGAAGCAATTAGCAAAAGTAAAATAATCATTCTTATCCTTTAGTTAGCTCTTAAGTGTCTGAATTTGAAAAGTGTGATGTGATGTGGATGGTAAGTGTTGAATTAAATAAGTTTACTTAATTCTTAAGGAAGATTATTTAAGTAAAAACACAAATCTATAATTTAATCTCAAATGTTTTCTATAAATACCCATCCTCTTCTTCTTCACTTTTACACCATTTCTTCTCTACTTTCTCAAGCTCTTTTACATCCATTAATGACTATTCACCTTGACAAAGTTATGCCAAAACATTTCAAGAATTAAATCATAAAGCAAAACTCATCAAAACCACTCAAACTCCTCCTCCCCCCTCTTATTACTCACATCCCCCTTTTCTCCATTTGGCCAAGCACATCTTCCCCTTCAAGCTTGGCCATGGCCTCATAAGGTAAGTACGATGAAGTTCAGCAAGTTCTAAGAGCTTAAGGCAAAGTTTAGCAAAGTTGGAAAAGTTTAAAACTAGTTTGAAAGCAACAAACGGTGAGAACTCTAAATTGTTAAGAAGGAAAAGTTTATATGATCTTTTGAAAGTTATAAATGTTGTGTGGATGTTAATAATAATGTTTGATAAGTTTTTGAAAAAGAAAGTAACCACGTTTAAATCATTTGCAAAAGGTAGTTAACAAATATGTACATAAATGACAATCATGTGACATTGTAATGAAAAAGTTGTTAAATTGATATGCAAGTTCATATGACATGTTAGGATATGGTAAAATGGTTATAAACAGTTTTTGGATGTTTATTAGTTGTATATTGAATATATATGTTGAAAGAAGTCACGGATTTACACAACATATAATCACATGGAAGTCACTTTGCAAAAGAAATGAAATGTGATAGGAATCATTTATACCTTTGAAAAAAAATGTTTGAATATTCTTTAGAAAAGATTCCTAAGAGTTTAAACTTGTCCCGATAAAATTTGGATATGAATCTCAAAATGCGCCTAAAATTTGATACATCACGTAACAATAGTTCGTGTTTTCATATCAAAAGTTCAAATGAATATACGAAGTGGAATATAGTTCGAAAATCTTTGATCTAATAATTTTCCGAATCCTTATATCCATATCTTTCAAATGAAACAAGAAAATCAAGATTTCATATTGTATATTTTGAAATATGGCAAAATCAATTTTCAAGAAAAATCTAGTTTTTGCACTAAATGACCAAAGTAGGAAATTGATAAAATGAATATTTTTAAAAATATGAAATAAATTATAAAAATATTATAAAATGTTTTAGAAGTTATTTAAGTTGAAAAGATGGATTTCTAAATGATATAAAAATCATTTTAAAGAATATAGCTTTTAAAATACTATTTGCAACACTTTTTCGCAATGCTTTCAATAACTTTTGAAATAAAGGTTGGAACTAAACAATTCTTTCTCAAGTCTTATGTAAACATTTTTAAGTAAATAATAAAGTATTTTAAAAAGATATTTTAATAAGTGATTTAAAAAGGGAAAATGAGTATGCGGAAACGACAAGTACATTTGTCCCGCCTATGAGATCTAAAAGTGAAAATAAGGTGTGTAACTAAGGTTAGGGATGGAGCAACTAGTGCCCTCAACTCATCTGGCCTCAGTTTTCTCTTTTAGGCGAGGGGTGGAACATATCGAAAGGGAAGCCCGGATGCTCAACTTGGATTTTATAAAAATAATCTTCTTATATTCATTATTAAAATCCGAAGAGGGAACTTGTCCTATTCGTGGAATTTAAAAGGTGATCTCACCGTTATTCTGCCCATTGCACTTGTTGAATATGGTAGTTGATACTGAACAATAATAGAGTGGTTTCGATAATCCTGTTTTCTCAAAAGATACTCTTTAAATATGATTTGAGAAATATTCAAAAAGAGGTTTAAATGATCCCGTATTCACTAGAAGAATATTTTGAAAATATATATCTCTCGAAGATATTTTGGTAAAGAAAAATGAATGAATCGAAAAATAATCACCTAACTACATCATTTTTTTTATCGATAATTGGATTTCAAAGGAACTAGGGTCGGATTTGGTTGATTCCTATCCGAAAACCACTTCGAACCAATTTACGTGTTAGAAGAATGAAGATGTTTGAAGAAGGAAATATTGAGACGAATAATAACGAGAGACTACCTATTGATTAATTGGGGATAAACTCTCTACTCACTATTGTTAGTCCATGAGATGGTGGTTTTGATGACAACAACCTTGGGACTTGTTATAAAATATAAATACTAACCATATGGTTTAGATATATATGCATATGCAGAATATAAACATGCAGGAACAAAGAATGAAGACTGTACAGTATAGAGATTCAAGACTGAAGATATCAAGATTGAAGACTCATGAGTATCAAGATATCAAGAGTTCAAGATTTCAATAGTACAAGATAAGTATCGAATCTAGAATTATGTTAAAACTTTTTGAAAGCACTTACATCTTTATTCGAAATTTATTTATGGAATGGAATCCACTTCGAGCCTGTTAAAGGGATGGAACCCTAATGGGATGGAACCCATGACAATATCTAGTGGAACATATAGTGGTCCTATTTTGATATCTACTAATTTTATAAAAATGCTTTTCAAAAATATATCTCTTGTTTTTAAAAAATGTTTTCAAAACTTTCTTTTCAAAAAGACATCTCTCTTGGTTTTAAATATTGTAGCCTCAAAACTATTTTTATCATTTTTAATATTTTGATTTCAAAATTGTCCTTGTTTTTAAACCATCTCTTGTTTTAAATATTTAGCTTTAAAATATTTATATACTCGGATTTTAAATCACTTTATAGATTTAGATTATATATATTAAAAATTACCCTCCAAACTCTTTTATATGTTTAAACTATATTCAAATATATTTACAAAGTTTAGAAATTGTTTTGACAAATTATAGAAACCAATTTTAATAAGAAAATCAAAACACCAATTTTGCCTTGAGCATGTCGACATCCCTCAACCCCCATGTCGACATGGTGTCCGTTATTTTCAAATTTCAATTTTCAAAAGAAGTGTCTATTTGTCATATCCTTTCATGAATAGATATGGCTATTGTCTACTATAAATACCAGTAAGTTCTAAATGAATTTTTTACCAGATTTCATTTATTTTCTCTCCTCTTCATCTTCCACATTTATTCTAAAGAATCCTAAGCTATACTCTGTCGAAATACCAAGTGAATCAAACTTGATTATCTCTTGTATGATTCTCTGCCACTTTCTCCATAAGATCTCAGTTCTATTCAGAGTTATGGAATCTTTTATAAAACAAACTATTAAGTATAAGGTGCGGTTGAGCTTTGAAATCATTTAGGTGTGATTGTAGCCCCGAAAATCAATTAGGTGATCTTTTAGCCTAGTTAAATCCAGAGAGTTTGCCCTGGACTCGAATATAGGAGGGTGTACCTCGTAGCCTTAAAACCGAGGGTGTAATCTGGGAGATTATTTTGATAAGAAATCCGTATGATTGGGACTTGATGTAGGGTAACTCCTAACTAGTATAAAATCCTGGTGTGTCCTTTCCTTTACTGCTTTTATTTAGTATTTGCATCTGTGTTTGATTCTGTGATTATATCTGTGTCTGTGAATTGCATTTGTTGGTGATTAAATTACATAAGTTTCAAAAAGATTTAGAAAATTCACAAAACACTATTCACCCCCCTTTAGTGTTATTCCAGGCTTAAGATCCTTAATCCGCATTTCTCACATTTGGTATCAGAGCATTGGTTTCCAAAGTTTTCATAATCTGAATTTTGAAAAGTTTTAAAAATGGCTACCAACACTGGTTCTGTTAACACTATCACTTGTTCATTTATAGAGGGTCGGTCTACTGCCAGATCACCACTTTTTAATGGTAGTAACTATGCGTATTAGGCATGTAGAATGAAAATATATTTACAGTCAATAGGATTAGACACTTGGAATATCACACAAACTGAATATTCTAAACCCACAACTAGTTTTTCACAGTTGGCTACTAAGCAAAAGACTATTGCACAAAATAATTCCAAAGCCATGAATATTTTATTTTGTTCACTTGTTAGGAATGAATTCAATAGAGTATCTGTTTGTAAGTCTGCATATGATATCTGGAAAAATTTGCAAGTTACTCATGAAGGAACAAGCAAAGTCAAATAGACCATAATATCCATACTCACAAATCAGTTTCAATTATTCAAAATGAATTCTAATGAGTCCATTTCAGATATGTATAGGAATTTAGGATTTTAGGATATTGTGCTTTCTCATATATTATTGGGAAAAAGTTTTTTCGAAGAAGATCAAGTCAGAAAAATTCTAAATTCTCTTCCGGAATGGGATCAGAAAAGTCTTGCAATCGAAGAAGCAAATGATATCAATACTTTAAAGATTGAAGAATTGATTGGAAATCTAATGTCGTTCAAAGTACAAATGCAAGGGAGAAGAGATAGAAAGGTATTCGAAAAGAAGTCAATTGCGTTCAATGCATTAACAGATGAATCAGACTCAGGAAGTGATGATGATGAAGAAATAGCTTTCATGAAAAAGAATTTTCAAAAGTTTCTGAAAGATAGAAAGATGAGCAACATCAAAAAGAATGATCACAGAAATTATGGAAATCATAATGAAGTACCAAACCACGTCAAATGTTTCAACTGTGTTGAACCAGGCTATCTCAAAAGAGACTGTCCACATCCTGATAAGCAAAAGTTTCCTACAAGCAATGGTTATACAAAGAAAAGAAAAAGAGCGATACCGCTACACTAGACGATTCAGACTCAAACTCATCCTCAAGCAATGATGATCAGAAGATGGAAAATTCAAATATGTTCTTTACTGCTATTCATAATTCTGATGATCTCGGAGATATGAATTTAGAAAAAGGTACATGTTTACAATATATTGGTTGAAATTGTTTGCTGAAAATTGTTTGATTGTTTTTGAAATTATGCATTGTTTGAATTTTAAATTTTTTATTATTATGTTTATTTTTATTTTTAATATTATAATATTTTTTATTAAAAGAGTATTATTATATTTAATATTACTCCATAAATTATATAGACATAAAAAATAATATATGTACATAGATATTAAAGTATATAGGAAAATATAAGTCACATGAATTCTCTAACCCATGTCATCATAGCCCTACCTATGATGTCGGCATCCCTGTCAGAAATTTGAAATTTTCCTTCACCTTTTCATCGAATCCAATGTTCTGGAAAGGTACCTCTTGACCAGAGAACATGTCTATTGAATATCTATTTATTTCCATTATCTTATCATACATTTTCACTTTCATTTTAAAATTCAAACTCTCTTTCACTCTTTTAAACTTTATACTCTCTTTAAAAATGGCTTCTTAAAGCACTCCATCCACATTGAGGCTGTCTAAAACCATTAAAGAGAATCTCTATAATGATCTGGAAGCAATCAAGGCTTATATAAGCTATGCTAATTTTGGAAAAGTTCATACGAGAAAGTTGCTATCTTTTGCGATTTCTCTACATATGAAATCAATACTCTTCTTGAAGAGAATCATATCCTTAGTCTTTATGAAATTCTCAAAATGATTTTTTTTATTACCCAAATCTTGTTAAAATGTTTTATGCGAATTTGAATCGCGGTTTTTATGAAGGAAATGAAGATGAAATTTGGAGTAGTGTTAATGGCACTAAAATTATTTTAAATTGTGAAATATTTGACAACGTTCTCAATTGCAATAATTCAGGAATAGATCTTTCTACATTTAATATTGATGAACATGATCGTGAGATATTTCATCACATTTTTCGAAGGCGATGACAATTTTGAATTTAAAAATTGTAACTTTAGTCCGCAGGCATGTATTGTCAATCTTCTTTTACAACATACTATCACCCGACTTTAAAAGTTTGTAAAGATCTTTTTGTTATTTTTGGTCATTATGACATTAATTGGGCACTAGTGATTATGGATGAACTTCGTCCTAAGAATTTGAAAATGGGTGAGAATACCTTGTATCATGGAATCTATCTCACTCGGATTTTTAATTATTTTGGCGCTGATTACAAAAGGAAAGAATTTATTTCAAGAAAAGTGTTTAATCATGCCAACATTTCTCTCATGAACATTCCTTTCATATTTCAACAATATGAATCTCTTGCCGAAAAAGATGAAAGATTGGCACATGAAGATATGAAGGAAGAAGATGAAGAAGAAGAAGTAGAAGAAGGGGAGGAAATAGAAAGTGAAGAAGACGAAGAAACCTCCTTGGAAAGTATTGAATATCCTACCAATACTAACAATCCTTCCAATAAAACTCTCCTCAAAAATCAAAAGATTATAGTGGAAAATCAATGGATTCTCAAAAGATCCGTTAGTAAGAAATTGGATAAAATGTCCACTAATATGAACAAAATTGTAACGACCCATATTTTTACGGATCGAAACATTGTTAAACTATATGCTTTAAGTCGTTATTGTTGTTAAGGTGTATGGAACTTAGGTTGAGTGGAACGACCTATAGAAGTTGGCGACTTAAGAGGTTTAGGTCGTTGGGTAGTTTAGGTCGAGTGGAGCGACCTATAGATGTTAGCGGCCTAGGTGATTGCCGACCTAAGGGGTGAGACCGACCTAAGGAAGCTAGTGGTAGTAGTTAACGGCTTAGAGGATGGCCGGCTTAAGGCATGGCCGACTCATAGTTGTTGCCGACTTAGAGGTGTGGCCGACTCATAGGTATGACCGAGTTCAGGTTTGGCCGACTCATAGTGTGACCGACCTAAGGGATAGTGATATAGGAGTTACCGACCTAGGGGATGGAGCGGCTATGTGATAGGTCGCATGGTGTTTAAGTCGTGGCCGTGTAGTTAGGTCGTGGAACGACCTAGTTAGGTCGGCAGGGTAGTTAAGTCGCTGAGTCGCTTGAGCGACTTAGTGATAGGTCGGCCATAACGAGGTCGTGTGTGTGGTAAGTCGTTGACTCGGGGTTGAGTTAGGTCGGTAGGCCTGTTAGGTCATTAGGTCGGCAGGGGACTAGGTCGTGTGACCCTGTGTAGCATTGAGTCGCATGAGTCGTTAGGTCCTATGGTTAGGTCGGTAGGTCGTGTGATTGGTTGAGTCGACTTTGTAGTTAGGTCGGCCTTGGTTTTAGGTCGTAGGTCGGCGACGACTCAAGGGGACGGCCGAGTTAAGGGGGTTTCCATCCTATAAATAGAGGGGTTTGGCTCACTTTTTGGCACCGGATTTTGAAGCGACGAAGTGCTGCCATTTTGATAGCTCGACTACAACACTTCTTCACTTCTTTTTCTCCACTCTAATCTAGTGCGAACATCCATCAAGATCGAAGATCCAAGAGCCAAAGTTGAAGATCTTCATCCAACAAAGAGAGATTTCATCGTTTGGAGTGAGATTTTGCCGGATCAAGCTTAGATCTTTGCTGTCCAGATCTGGAGTTGGTTGTTTTTGAGGTGTTTAGGTGATTCGGTGAGTGGTAGTTATCTCTCACACGGACCCAAGGGAGTATATTGGATTGGTGGCTTGTTCATGTGTTAAAGATAGTGATTTCTTACATTTTCCCTAAGTATGCATGTAGATCTATCACCTATGAAGTTTTGACACCCATTTTACGACATGTTAACTTATGAAAGTTCATTCACCAAGTTGTAGAGATATTGTTCATAATTCATGCTTGTTAGGATGCATGTTAGACTTGAACTCTTTATTTACGAAATTGCCATTATTGTTGTAATTGTTTATTTAGATCTTGTTTGAATGATTGATTGCTTGGATTAATGTTTGATTTGATTGATTAGTTGATCGACAACTTGACTTGGGAAAGTTGGTCGAAGATGATTCAAAAGCTAAGTGGAAAGGCTCTTGAATAAGGAAAGCTGCCTGTGGCATATGAAGCGGATGTTGAACTCATATGGATATATTTGATGATGATGTTGAGATGGGACTTTGCCATGATGCGATGAGGCAAACCATGATGTTGAGATGGGACTTTGCTATGATGCGATGAAGCAAAGTATGATGTGAGAAAGCCTTGGTTAATCCAGACGGGATCATCCCAAGCATGTTGATAACTCGATGATGCGATGCGAGTTGGTTGATAATGGTGGGATCGAGAGGCGCTTGAGCTAATATGAGAATAGTAGTCGAGGAGGATGACTAGGAGGCTTGGATTTTATCGTTATTGAAGGTTCTAGCATGCTCAAAGCAAGAGTACGTTGGAACGGGCTGCGACGACGTTCCAAGCACGGGCTGCGACGACGTGCTAGTACTCTGGGTAGTTGCGAAAATTCCTAGGCACGGGCTGCGACGACGTGCGGAGTTATGTCTAGAACCGGGGTTACCATTAGCCCTTGACAGGCGGTCATTCAACTAACGGTGATATCGAGGCAATGATAACAGTGATAGCCAGAGTCATGGATGTTTGGTTGTATCATCATTCGGTCTCAAGAGCGGTGTTTTCTGGGTGCTTATCTGATCTTGGTTTAGGCCTTGGGGGTTTGTATTTGGAAAACATCGACCTTGACTCGAGTGATAATTACTTTATTCCGAATGTCTGCTTTACTATGCTTGTTTATGCTTAGTGGGTCTGGGGGATATCACTGTAGAATGAGGTGGAGTGGGATGGTTAAGTTCCTATTCCTTTTATCCTTTATGCTCTTTTGGTATGTTTGATAGTTAATTTACTGCTCACTAAGACTGTTGTCTGACTCAAGGTTTTATGTTCAACTCTTATTACCTTGGGCTGTTCATCCATGTTGGGATGGGCAGACTAGGTAGCAGGTGACAGGTGCTGTTCTTGGCTACCAACGCTGTTGATGACGAAAACGAGCTGGAGGCTAGCATATTAGTTTTCTTACTATATGTACTGGATGTTCCGCTGCTTGTATATGTTTTGAGTGTTATGTAGTGAGGGTTGATGTATTGATTGTTCAGAAGCTTGTATCAAACCTTTATGAATTCTATATGATGATATTCTGTTATGAGCTTCACTATATACATATATTTCTCTATTGTATTTTGTCCATGCGCTGTGAGTTGTACGATAGAGTTTCTGTTGTTATCTTACCCTGACTATCGTCCATGGCTGCCTGGCATGCCTTTCAGCGCACCATTCTCTTGTTTTAGTGCGGGAGTCATGGGCGGTCGTCACATTTGGTATCAGAGCTTTGGTTAATCGATTTTAGCCAACGCTCGCTGACGTAACTACGTATGAGAGACGTAATTGTAATTTTGATGGATGATTACTATATATAATATAGTAGTTTAGAAGGATTTGAACTCCTTATGTAGTTGTTTCTCAAGGTGTTCTAAATCATTCCTTTTTGTAGATATTAAGGATAAGTCGAAGTGAGAGACAAGCCGCTAGGGAAAGCCATGCTGCTGGGGGAGCTACTGACTATGCTGCAATGTTCGAAGCTATGATGACTTCGATCATGAGAAGGATACCAACTTCAGGACCGTCAGTAGATGTTGGAGTTCAAGTTCAAGCTCCAAGTCCAGTGGATTTTGCTAAGTTGTGTAAGGACTATACTGCTCTTGGAGGAAAGGTTTTCTTGGGAACAGAATCAACCATTGAAGTGTAGAGATGGATTGATGCTTGTAGAAGGATCTTTGGTGATTTGAGAATTGAGGATGCAACTAGGAGGAAGCTTGCATCAAGGCAGCTTCAAGGGAGAGCTTCTGATTGGTGGGGTTCTATCACTATTGATACTCCAAAGGAAGAGATTACTTGGGAGCAATTCCAAGTTAGATTTGAAGCTAAGTTCATTTCTACGGCTCAGAAATCTGTTCTGTTTAAGAAGTTTGTGGAGCTCAAGCAAGGTGGGAGACCAGTTCTTGAGTATGTTTCTAAGTTTGAAGCTTTGTGCAAGTATGTTCGGTCGTATATTGAATCTCCCTATCAGAAGAATGAGAAGTTTGTGACAGGCTTGGACAGTCATCTTGGGAGACAGTTGGTGGATCATTTGGACGATCCGTTTGAGAAGCTTGTGGAGAAAGCTCTCAGGCACGAGAGTTTGTTTCCTAAGGAAGGGTCTGTTGTTGCTGTGACCAAGGAAGAGTCCAAACCACAGCAGGGTGGAAACAAGAAGAGGAAGCAGCAACAACAAAAGGGTAAGGATGGCCAGAAGAAGCCGAAGGGCAAAGTGACCTGCTACAACTGTCAGCAGAAGGGTCATCTCTCCAGGGATTGCAAGAAACCAAGAGTGTCGGCAAAGTGTCACAACTGTGACAAACCGGGGCATTTCAAGAGGGACTGTCCGGAACCGAGGAAAGATAAGCAAATTGTGCAAGCTTATGCTTTGGGGGCTGTTCCATCATCTTCGAAAGCTCCTACTGCGGAAAAGAAGGGGAAGAGTGTGGTGGTTCAAGGTACTCTTTCCATTTGTGGTGTTCCAGTTAGAGTGTTGTTTGATACTGGAGCGTCGCATTCGTTTGTTTGTGATGATCTTGTAGGCCGGTTGGGTTTGGAACCGGATATTGTTGATAGACCATTGGTTGTGACTAATCCAGTTGGGGGTTCGTCTTGTTTGTGTATGGTATGCCGTGGTCTAGTGGTGTCGAGTCATGATTGCTCTTTTGTTTGTGATTTCTTTGTTCTGAACTTTGCGGGGTTCGGAATAATTTTGGGTATGGACTGGCTTAGGAAGTATGCAGCAAAGGTTGATTGTGGGAAACTGGAGGTGACAGTCGGGAATGTGGAAGGGCGAAAGGTTGTGATACGATGTAAGCATGAAGAAGGCGTCTTCATGGGCTTCATGTATTCGCTGGTTGTTCCATGGGATGGACTGTCATCGATGCCAGTTGTGAATGGATTTGAGGATGTCTTTGACGAGGTCAAAGGGTTACCGCCGCATAGGGAGATCGAGTTTCGTATCGATCTAGTTGAGGGAGCCAGACCAGTTGTGATGCCTCTTAGACGGATGGCGCCTAGAGAACAACAAGAGCTGAAGGTGCAGGTTGATGACCTTTTTCGGAAAGGATTCATTCGGCGTAGTGTGTCCGAATGGGGTGCACCAGTTGTGTTCGCAACCAAAGCGGATGGATCGTTAAGGTTGTGTGTGGATTATCGTGAGCTGAATAAGGTGACTAAGAAGAACAAGTATCCATTGCCGAGAATAGATGACTTGTTTGATCGGCTTCACGAGGCTAAGGTGTTTTCTCAGATGGATTTGGCAACGGGATTTCACCAGTTGAGAGTGGCTAAGGATAGTGTGCCGAAGACTGCTTTTAGGACAACATCCGGTTTTTATGAGTGGCTGGTAATGCCGTTTGGATTGACTAATGCACCAGCATATTTTGTGGATCTTATGAATAGGGTGTTCAGAGATCAGTTGAACAAGTTTGTACTTGTGTTCGTGGATGATATTTTGGTTTACTCCAGAAATGAAGAAGAGCACAAGATTCACTTGCGTATTGTTTTGGAAATCTTGCAGAAACATCAGCTAAAGGCTAAGTTTTCGAAGTGTCACTTCTGGAAGAGTGAAGTGAGGTTCTTAGGTCATGTTATTTCTGGAAAAGGAATAGCGGTTGATCCCGCTAAGGTGGCAGCAATCCAGGATTGGGTTAGACCTAAGAATGCATCTGATGTGAGAAGTTTTCTTGGATTAGCAGGATATTATCGTCGGTATATCAAAGACTTTTCCAAGATAGCTGTACCGTTAACAGGATTGACGAAAAAGAACCAAGTGTTCAGATGGGATGATAAGTGTGAGCAAGCTTTCGTAATCCTGAAAGAGCGACTGACAAGTGCTCCTGTTTTGACTATTCCGAGTGGGAATGATGAGACGGTGGTTTACACCGATGCATGTGGTACTGGACTTGGAGCAGTGCTAATGCAAAAGGATAAAGTTGTTGCGTATGCAAGTCGACAACTGAAGCCGCATGAAAGGAATTACCCGACTCATGATTTGGAGTTAGCGGCGATTGTATTTGCTCTGAAGATGTGGAGACATTATCTATTGGGAGTTCGATTCGAGTTGTTCACGGATCATAAGTCATTGAAGTATCTGTTCTCCCAAAAGGATTTGAATCTTCGGCAGCAAAGGTGGCTAGAGTTTTTGGCATCATATGATTTTGATATAGCCTATACTCCGGGAAAAGGTAAGCAGTGGCCGATGCGTTAAGTCGAAGACATGCAGGATTGGGAGCCATGTTTTCGGAATGGAAGAGTCTTGAATATTTGGCTGGATTTGACTTCAGGCCTAGATGTGAATTGGAACCTGAGATGTTGGCAAACTTATCGATAAGACCTACTCTTGTGGAAAGGATTGGCGAGAGCCAAAAGCGAGACGATAAGCTTGTCAAGATTATCCGTGATTTGGAATCTGGATTGAACCCACAAAAGGATAAAGGATACGAGGTCGATCGAGAGGGTTGGCTTCGGAAGCAAGGACGATTAGTTGTTCCTGATATAGATGGATTGAGAGATGAAGTTCTGAGGGAAAGTCATCACTCGAAGTTGACAATTCATCCAGGTGGAAATAAGATGTATCGGGATATGAAGAGAACCTATTATTGGGAAGGTATGAAGAAGGATGTTGGAAATTTTATTTCCAAGTGTATGAACTGCCAGTTGGTAAAAGCCGAGCAGAAGAAGCCCAGTGGATTTCTTCAGCCATTAGAGGTTCCTACATGGAAGTGGGAGCAGATATCGATGGATTTTATCGATGGTCTACCTAGAACCAGGGTAGGAAATGAAGGGATTTGGGTCATCATAGATCGTTTGACTAAGAGTGCAAGATTC
The DNA here is from genome assembly GCA_030765085.1 of Allium cepa. Lineage (NCBI taxonomy): Eukaryota > Viridiplantae > Streptophyta > Magnoliopsida > Asparagales > Amaryllidaceae > Allium > Allium cepa. The sequence continues at coordinate 31,333,317 of CM060941.1, forward strand.
ATTCATGTTCGATCAAATAGGACTGCATCGAAGTTGGCTGAGTTGTATGTTAAGTGGATAGTTCGATTCCATGGTGTTCCGAAGAGTATAGTGAGCGATCGAGTCCCATTGTTCACTAGTGGATTTTGGAAGAGCTTCCAGGAAGTTTTGGGAACTGAGTTGTGTTTGAGCACAGCTTATCACCCCCAAACAGATGGTCAGACCGAGAGAGTCAACCGAGTTTTGGAAGATCTCCTGAGAGCATGTGTTTTGGATTTCGGAGGATCATGGGAAGATCATCTTCATTTGGTGGAATTTGCGTATAATAATAGTTACCAGTCAAGCATTGGTATGGCACCGTATGAAGCATTGTATGGAAGGCTGTGTAACTCTCCGATATGTTGGTTGGAAACTGGAGAAAAGTTGATACTTGGGCTAGAAATGATTCGACAGACTTCGGATTGTATAGAGGTCATTTGGCGACGAATGAAGGCAGCCCAAGATCGTCAGAAAAGTTATGCCGATAATCGTCGTAAGGATTTGGAATTCGACGTAGGTGATATGGTTTTTGTGAAGATTTCTCCTCTGAAGAATGTTATTAGATTCGGGAAGAAAGGGAAATTGACTCCGAGATTTGTTGGACCATTCCCGATTATCGAGCGAATTGGAAAGCTCGCTTATAGATTGGAGTTACCGGAAAAGATGGCGGGTGTGCACAATGTTTTTCATATATCTTATCTACAAAAGTGTGTGCATGACTCGGATACGGTAGTTTCTGCTGATAGCTGTGAAGATTTAGAGGTTGATCCAGTTGTTACGAGACCACGTAAGCCGCTTCGTGTTGTTGAAACCAACACAAAACAGCTTAGGAGGAAGACGATTACGTTGCTCAAGGAACAATGGAGTGATGATGTTGACGACTGTACATGGGAGGAGGAAGAGAGGATGAAGGCAGCTCATCCTGAACTCTTCGAGGTATGGCCCTAAGGTGTCGTGACATCTCACGAATTTGTAACTTGTTCTAAGTCTTAGAATTCTGCATGGTAGGCTAGTAATTGGATGCATGGTTTGTTGATTGTTATGGATGGTAGGCATGCGGAATAGCTTTGGTTGCTCTTGTTTGTTTGGAATTTCGGGGGCGAAATTCCTAAGGGGGAGAGAATGTAATGACCCGTATTTTTACGGATCGAAACATTGTTAAACTATATGCTTTAAGTCGTATTGTTGTTAACGTGTATGGAGCTTAGGTTGAGTGGAACGACCTATAGAAGTTGGCGACTTAAGAGGTTTAGGTCGTTGGGTAGTTTAGGTCGAGTGGAGCGACCTATAGATGTTAGCGGCCTAGGTGATTGCCGACCTAAGGGGTGAGACCGACCTAAGGAAGCTAGTGGTAGTAGTTAACGGCTTAGAGGATGGCCGGCTTAAGGCATGGCCGACTCATAGGTGTTGCCGACTTAGAGGTGTGGCCGACTCATAGGTATGACCGAGTTCAGGTTTGGCCGACTCATAGTGTGACCGACCTAAGGGATAGTGATATAGGAGTTACCGACCTAGGGGATGGAGCGGCTATGTGATAGGTCGCATGGTGTTTAAGTCGTGGCCGTGTAGTTAGGTCGTGGAACGACCTAGTTAGGTCGGCAGGGTAGTTAAGTCGCTGAGTCGCTTGAGCGACTTAGTGATAGGTCGGCCATAAGGAGGTCGTGTGCGTGGTAAGTCGTTGACTCGGGGTTGAGTTAGGTCGGTAGGCCTGTTAGGTCGGCAGGGGACTAGGTCGTGTGACCCTGTGTAGCATTGAGTCGCATGAGTCGTTAGGTCCTATGGTTAGGTCGGTAGATCGTGTGATTGGTTGAGTCGACTTTGTAGTTAGGTCGGCCTTGGTTTTAGGTCGTAGGTCGGCGACGACTCAAGGGGACGGCCGAGTTAAGGGGGTTTCCAGCCTATAAATAGAGGGGTTTGGCTCACTTTTTGGCACCGGATTTTGAAGCGACGAAGTGCTGCCATTTTGAGAGCTCGACTACAACACTTCTTCACTTCTTTTTCTCCACTCTAATCTAGTGCTAACATCCATCCAAGATCGAAGATCAAGATCGAAGTTCCAAGAGCCAAAGTTGAAGATCTTCATCCAACAAAGAGAGATTTCATCGTTTGGAGTGAGATTTTGCTGGATCAAGCTTAGATATTTGCTGTCCAGATCTGGAGTTGGTTGTTTTTGAGGTGTTTAGGTGATTCGGTGAGTGGTAGTTATCTCTCACACGGACCCAAGGGAGTATATTGGATTGGTGGCTTGTTCATGTGTTAAAGATAGTGATTTCTTACATTTTCCCTAAGTATGCATGTAGATCTATCACCTATGAAGTTTTGACACCCATTTTACTACATGTTAACTTATGCAAGTTCATTCACCAAGTTGTAGAGATATTGTTCATAATTTATGCTTGTTAGGATGCATGTTAGACTTGAACTCTTTATTTACGAAATTGCCATTATTGTTGTAATTGTTTATTTAGATCTTGTTTGAATGATTGATTGCTTGGATTAATGTTTGATTTGATTGATTAGTTGATCGACAACTTGACTTGGGAAAGTTGGTCGAAGATGATTCAAAAGCTAAGTGGAAAGGCTCTTGAATAAGGAAAGCTGCCTGTGGCATATGAAGCGGATGTTGAAGCTCATATGGATAGATTTGATGATGATGTTGAGATGGGACTTTGCCATGATGCGATGAGGCAAACCATGATGTTGAGATGGGAATTTGCTATGATGCGATGAAGCAAAGTATGATGTGAGAAAGCCTTGGTTAATCCAGACGGGATCATCCCAAGCATGTTGATAACTCGATGATGCGATGCGAGTTGGTTGATAATGGTGGGCTCGAGAGGCGCTTGAGCTAATATGAGAATAGTCGTCGAGGAGGATGACTAGGAGGCTTGGATTTTATCGTTATTGAAGGTTCTAGCATGCTCAAAGCAAGAGTACGTTGGAACGGACTGCGACGACGTTCCAAGCACGGGCTGCGACGACGTGCTAGTACTCTGGGTAGTTGCGAAAATTCCTAGGCACGGGTTGCGACGACGTGCGGAGTTATGTCTAGAACCGGGGTTACCATTAGCCCTTGACAGGCGGTCATTCAACTAACGGTGATATCGAGGCAATGATAACAGTGATAGCCAGAGTCATGGATGTTTGGTTGTATCATCATTCGGTCTCAAGAGCGGTGTTTTCTGGGTGCTTATCTGATCTTGGTTTAGGCCTTGGGGGTTTGTATTTGGAAAACATCGACCTTGACTCGAGTGATAATTACTTTATTTCGAATGTCTGCTTTACTATGCTTGTTTATGCTTAGTGGGTCTGGGGCTATCATTGTAGAATGAGGTGGAGTGGGATGGTTAAGTTCCTATTCCTTTTATCCTTTATGCTCTTTTGGTATGTTTGATAGTTAATTTACTGCTCACTAAGACTGTTGTCTGACTCAAGGTTTTATGTTCAACTCTTATTACCTTGGGCTGTTCATCCATGTTGGGATGGGCAGACTAGGTAGCAGGTGACAGGTGCTGTTCTTGGCTACCAACGCTGTTGATGACGAAGACGAGCTGGAGGCTAGCATATTAGTTTTCTTACTATATGTACTGGATGTTCCGCTGCTTGTATATGTTTTGAGTGTTATGTAGTGAGGCTTGATGTATTGATTGTTCAGATGCTTGTATCAAACCTTTATGAAGTCTATATGATGATATTCTGTTATGAGCTTCACTATATACATATATTTCTCTATTGTATTTTGTCCATGCGCTGTGAGTTGTACGATAGAGTTTCTGTTTTTATCTTACCCTGACTATCGTCCATGGCTGCCTGGCACGCCTTTCAGCGCACCATTCTCCTGTTTTAGTGCGGGAGTCATGGGCGGTCGTCACAAAAATTCTTTGCTAAAGTTACTCGGAAACTTGGCTTATCATCATCCTCCTCATCCTCTACCACATTCTAAGAACTAGGTTGTGATGTATTAGTTTGTTTTGTGTGAGCTTATAGGTTTCTTTTTATCATATTATGTAGTATCTTATGTATCATCTCATCTATTTATAAAAATCGTCTATCTTATGTTTTTCTACCCTTGTCTCTGGAATAAATGTTTGTAACGACCCATAAATTTTAACTACTTTAATAACGTAATTAACTGGAATTTTGTGAAATTTTAAATGGCAATATTTTGAAATAAAAATTTTAATATTTGGAATACGTCTAGTTAAACATAGCAAATGGTAAATTTTTATCAGATAATATTGAAGTTTATTTTCTTATGTAATTCTATTTCAATTTAAATCAGTTGGTATTTGACGATATTAAAGGTTCCAAACTTGAATATTTTTCTATAGGAATTTGGTAAATTACCTTTTGAGTGAGACGTTATATTTCGTTTCTGCAAATTTTGACTATTATTGCTCCGACTATCTTATTTTTGGCGAAATAGCAGCATTTTCGGTACCGATATCAGTTTTTGATCGGATCATCGTAACACTGATTTTCGGTCCCGATATCAGTTTCGGTATATTCAATTTTGTATTTTGAAGTCCGAAAAATGGCGGAGTCTACGGACCGATTTCCGTGTCGGTTTCGCTATCGAACCTTTTGGCTTCCCGTGCCTTTCAATTTCCACCCTTTGAACTAGCAACTGCTTTCTTTTAATATTCCCAAATGGCTTTTGTGATTCCACCGTTTCATTTTTTTATTATTTCATTTGCCTATTCATCTTGATTTTCGGTTGCCAAAATTTTGCTCTACCATTTGTTTGGTCATCCACCTTTCATGTCCCTCTGTTATTCTACCTCAGAAAAAAAAGGATTAAATAAATCCTCGCCAACTTCCTCTTTGATAGCATGCATCACATCTCCACCGTCTTTTCCTCTCCCTCCAGCTGAGCCTAAGGCGCCACTTCCCATCGGCCTCCACCCAGCACCGACTTTGCTCCCTCCCATCGAGCATCGAGTACGGTCTTTCCTTTCCTCTTTCCCAATCTCGGCCAAGCATCTTTCGGTTAAGGTATTTGTTTCTACCTGTTTGTTATATCTTAATCTTCTTGCAGTGTATATATACACATCATAGAGTTGTTTTGGTTGTAAGTTTATATAAGTATTTTAAGTTATAAAGTTAGTTATATAACACAATGATGGTGTGGCTATTCTCAATATAATGTGTTTAAACTTACCTATAACTGTAAGCATATTTTAAAATATGTTTCTGTTATATATAAAAAGTTTGTGTACATTCTTTTATAGTTAGTTTATACAAAGGTCTACTTTAGTGATAATGTATGTGTCTAAAGTATTTACATATATTATATAAATTATATAATGTTTATATTCCAAGTTTCTATTTTACGTGGGGTTCTAGTGTGTGTGTGTGTGTGTGTGTGTGTGTGTATCTTAGTTTGTATATATGGATTTGTATATATATGAATAACAATTAGTTTATATGTATAGTAAGTTACAGCATGTATATAAAGTTTTGTCTGTATGTGTTTGCATATTGGTTTTGCACTAAATTTGTTAATTGCTGAAGTATAATATATGTACGAAATGTTTGCCTAAAGCTATTTTTAATATTAACGAAATTTACTATACCGATGCCGGTTTTGATATAATATTAGTAAAATGTATATATTTTAAATATATGTTTAATTAATAAAGTGATCTTGAGATATATAATGATTTTATGTTATTATATGTATGGTTAGAGTATTTGTATGTACTATGTTCAGATTTTGGAACTTACAGTAAAGTATATATATAATGGGGTTTAAAATAATGAAATCAAACTACCTGTTATATTTTATATGTCCGTGTTATGAGTGTATAAGTTTTATATGTTGTATATATATTAGTTTATTAAGTATATAAGTACATGAGTTGGTTTCAAGTATATAGGAAGGTTTGATTTTATATATGTGTTTTAAATGTAAATAGTGATTTTAAAATACATATATATATTTTTAAATTTGAAATGAGTTTAATTGAGAATATGATTTCATAAATAGTTATTTATAGTTATAAGCATATAGATATAAATTCACTTATACCATTTATCTTCATCAATCCAGTTTGATTCGATTTCGTCAATTCCAAGCTATTAGCGTTATGCGTCGAATTCGTGCCAATCTAGCCTTGGTTTGGGATTTGTAACTCATTTCATTGTAGAATCTCTCTAGCCTCGAAAGGTGAGCAATCGGTCACGATTAATGTTCTTATATTTATTAAATTTGATTTCAATTGAAGCGACAATTGAAATATGCTGCTGTTAATTATTTACATTGTTATATATATGATATCTATTCACCTGTAACATCTGACACCAATATCTGTTATTTATATTGATGACGTATGCCTGTTATATTATTACCATATTTGTTATCACTCTGCAAGTTCCTTGTTAGTATAGAATTCCCTATGGGTTGGAATGATACATACCTGAACAATTTGTAGAATAGGAGAAAATCGTTATGGATTGAAATGATAAACCCAAGCGATTTTCATTGAATTGAATTTGGGATTGTGGGTTGAAATGATATATACCCGTATTTATATTTAAATTGAGGATTAAAATGATAAATATCTGTATCACTTGACCATAGGATAGAAAATTATATACAGACACCGTTGGTTTATATATAAATATTTTGAAAATGATTTCTATAGTTTTGGAAAGAAAAATATGGTTTTAATAAATATTGATTTTTAAGATATTATATATATATATATATATATGTATTTTATAAGTTTAAATTCTTGAATTTAATTTATATTTTTGGAAATTTTAAAATTATAAGTTGGTTTTGAAATTATAATATTTAAGAATTTACTTATAATTTTACTATTTTAGAATATGTATAAATTAGTTTTATTTTAAAATAAGTTTGATAATAAGATTTAAATTAAATAAGTTTGATTTAATTTATATATAACATGTTTAAGTATTTATTAAAAATTATATCTTTAAATATAGATTTTTATAATGATTTTATAAGTTAAGGTTGGAAAGATAAAATTTGAATTTATTTGAAATTGTATTTAATTAAAAAAATTATTCAATTAAATTGATTTGGAAATTATTGAATTCGAGATTTTCAAAGGATATGATTTTATAACTTGATTTTGGTTAAGGTGATTTAAATGAATATTTCAAGTTTAAATAAAGTGAAGGAAATATTTAGTTTATTTGTAATTTGGAGTTTTATTTAAAGGATATTGGATTTATTAAGTAAATATTTCAAAACTAAATAATAGTAAAGTGAATTTGATATACATATATGGATTATCAAATTTAGTTTCGAAATATTGAATATTTAAAGCTTTGAAATATATTGAAATGATTTATTTTGGTGTTCAAATCTGCATTTGAAATCGATATAATTTGAAAGACTTTATTGAGAAACTGAATTGAGTTGAAATTTATGATTTGAGACTTGATTAAATTTGGATTTTGGAATTCGAATTAACTTGGAATTGATTTGTGAGATTTGAGGAAGCTATTTTATTATATAAAGTAATTTTAAATTTTATTTAAACTATTTATATATTTTACTTTACAAATTATTTTCATATAAACTATTTTCATATAAACTAGTTTAATATAAACTATTTTAATATAAACTATTTTAATATAAACTATTTTAACTTATATCTATTTTATATAAACTATTTTACTTTATAAACTATTTTATTATATATACTGTTTTAATATCTAAACCGGTTAAGTGGGAAGTATTATGATTTCTAAATTATGATTTCCAAAGTATTATAATTTCAAGTGTTTGGTTTCGTAGTGTTATAACTTTGAAGTGATATGATTTTTGGAAATGGATATATTTGAATGGAAATGATATCGTATTGATTTGGTTTTGAAATGGCAATGATATTTTTTGAAATGACCACGGTGTTATAATAACGTTTGGTTGTTAAAGAGATAGGGATTGGAAGTTGTCATACTCTTTGCCAACTCCGAAAACCACTTTAACAACCGTGTACGCGGTGGAGATTCCAGAATGAATTAGGATGGTGGCGACGTCCTATATGAGGTTTATACGTGGACCCGACTCCCGTGTGTTGGCATAAGGTGGCTAAAACAGGAGCAATCGACGGGCCAATGAGGCAGCTCCTTTGATCAGACACACTCCTTCGATACTATATTCTGACTTTGTGATTGATTTGGTGGCCACTTTTGATTTTTTTTATTTAGGAGTGTGGCTCGAGGTAGGCGGCAGTGGCTGCTATGCGTTACCACCAGCCCGGAAGTGTAATTGGTATATCTACCCTGGCATTGCCTTATTATGCCGTGTCACCTACCATAGCGCGCCTTATACGAGTTGTTTTGTACCAAACCTATGGAGTGACATCTGATGACGCCCAGCACGGGGGCGATTACGATACTGTATAGACTATGGGAATATATAATATGTGTTAAGGGAGATATGGGTAACACCTTAATGCTATTTTAATAGTTTACTTTACTTTGGACATTATTATAATAGCGTATTTTACTAAATAGTAGATAGTTTAACGGATCCTTAGAGGATGGGTATCCCAAACATTCTTTGAGTTGCTTGTATTTCAGTTGTTATTTCACTTGAGTTAGATTTATTGATATAAAAATGTTAATCTGACTTGAGTGTTTTGTGTTTTGCTTTACACTCGGGTCAGACTGAGTGTTTTGGGAGTGTTCGAGACTCACCTTTGGAGTTAGAGCTTTGCTTGGAGATCCATCTATTGATTCTGCTTTCAGTCATTCACTTGATTCCAGTGACGTATTCAAATCTTGTATTTGATTATTGTATTGAGACATCTATGTATTCGTGATTTCAGTTGTATCTTGTTTAACTCTGTTATATGTATATAGTAGCTTCATGAACTACTATTCTTTTGTTTCCGCTACATTATTATTATATTACTCTGTGTTTGTGATTGTGTGATTATTTATTTACTGTATATGCTGAGCTTTGCCAAATTTAAATTAACAATATGATATTTTTAGCAATTCAAATCCGACATGTATGGATGCGAATGGTTGAAAATATCAGAATGTTACATGTGGTATCAGAGCTCTGGTTTTAGGCAAAACTTAGCGTATATAGTAAATTTAATTTCGGAATCACTTTCTTTCGGGCTTGAATCTCTTTCTCTTTGACTCAGTTTTTCTTTGAACTTTGGAACGTTCCCTCGGTTCCAAAGTCCATTCTTTCCACTCCCTATTCGTATTTTCTTGATTCTGGAGTATCCCTTGGCTCTACTGAATAATTTGTAAAGTGGTGGAACTCCTTTACAATTGGAGTCGATTCACCGGAGATTTCTGTATCCTCGGTTTACGATGCTATCTATCTTCTGCTATGCCTGAATTCTATCTCTTGGGATCTGATGCCGATTTGCCTCGGAATTCTGCATCGATTTCATCCTTGAAGTCACGGTTGATCCAATTAAGGCCACCCTTGATTTATATTAATTTATCCATCTTCCTAGTTTGAAATTCAATTGTCTTATCTCCCATTCAAGCCTATCTTCCAGTTTGAATTTGTTTTGATTAGGATCCCTTAAATCTAGATCTCTATCTTTTTTTTGATATCCCTTCCGGAATCATCGAGTGAGGGAGTGTATTGTAATTAATATTAAAATATTTTGTGTTGTTTGAGTTGTTATGTTGATTTGGGTTTCCGATCGATTCGTCTGGTCAATGCTATCGATAGGATTTCCAAAACACTTGAACCGAGCAAACTGACACAATTGTTTTCAAAATTTAATAATTTTGTATAATTTATTATATATAAGTAATTTTCTGAATTCAATAGTTAAATGATTTTATTGTTTTGTAAACCATTGAATAAATGAATTTATAAACATGGTTTATAATTTGATTTGAATCTAAATGAATTTAAATTTAGAATTTGAGAACTAAATTATCGGTGATTCCAAACTTTGATTTTGAACTTTAGAATGTATATTATTTATAAAAAGCAATTGTTTTCTAAAGAATTTTTAAATGTCTAAATCAGTGCTCTCCTCTTTTGTCGCTAGAAAATAATTCGTTGATGGCGACTGCATCATCAACATTGATTTTCGAGCTTCGAAGTGAAGAGACCATTCTATAGCTTTGCTACACTTTTGTTTTGGGAAATGATTTTGATTTGAATTTTTGAGGTATGACTTGGTTTGTAGTATATATATGTATATGTTTGTATATTTTCTTTGATATATATAGTATATATATTATCTCTAAATTGTTTGAAGTTAATCGAAAATTTTATTCTTAAATTTTATGTCGAAGATGATTTCAATTATAAAAATGGAACCAGGATTTTAATAAATATTTAAACTAGAAATAATTGAATTAGGAAAATTTTACTTGTATAATACTCAATTGCATTCCAATATAACTTACCAATATTATTCAGAAGTTGAATATTTAATTGGATAATATACAATATAAAATGATTTTATAAATGAAATATGAGTATTTATAATAAACGTTATACACTTAAATTTTAATTATAAAAACGTTAATAGGGTTAAATATAATAATAAGTTAATTGAATAATAGATGTGATTAATAAAATAAAATTTTGTTTTGAAATTTAATAAATTGAAAGTAAATCAACTTAATGAAATACCTTGAATTTAAAATCAATTATTGAATATTAATTAATTTGAATTGAAATTTATGGTTTAATTAATGTTTTATTTTGTTTTTCAATCTATTTTCTTTCTGTTTATTTCTATTCTCCTACCTCCTTGCTTTTCGAGGACAAAAAGTTTTGAGTGGGGGAGAGTGTAACGCCATAAATTTTAACTATTTTAATAACGTTAACTGGAACTTTGTGAAATTTTAAATGAAAATAAATTGAAATAAAAATTTAATATTTGGAATACGTCTAATTAAACATAGCAAATGGTAAATTTTTATCGGACAATATTGAAGTTTATTTTCTTATGTAATTCTATTTCAATTTAAATTACTTGATATTTGATGATAATAAAATGTTTTTCAAACCTGAATATTTTTTTATAAGAAATTTGTAAATCATCTTCTGAGTGAGACATTATATTTTGTTTCTCCAAATTTTGACCGTTATAGCTCCGACTATCTTATTTTCGCGAAATAGCAGCATTTTCGGTACCGATATCGATTTTTGATCGGATAATCGTAACACTAATATTTGTATACCATTTTGATCATATCATCGTGTTGATCTCTGCGGCGTATTCAATTCTGTATTTTGAAGTCCGAAAAACGGCGGAGTCTACGGACCGATTTCCATATCGGTTTCGCTTCAAACCTTTTGGCTTCCTGTGCCTTTCAATTTCCACCATTTGAACTAGCGTCTGCTTTCTTTCAATATTCCCAAGTGGCTTTTGTGATTCCACCGTTTCATTTTTGTATTATTTCATTTGCCTATTCATCTTAATTTTCAGTTGCCAAAATTTTGCTCAACCATTTGTTTAGCCATCCACCTTTCATTTCCCTCTGTTGTTCTACCTCAGAAAAAAAGGATTAAAAAAAGCCTCGCCATCTTCCTCTTCGATAGAACGCATCTCATCTCCACCATCCCTTCCTCTCCCTCCAACCAAACCAAAGCCGCCACTACCCATTACCCATCGGCCTCCACCCAGCGTCGACTTAGCTCCCTCCCACCGAGCATCGAGCACAGTCCTTCCTTTCCTCTTTACCAATCTCGGCCAAGCATCTTTCGGTTGAGGTGTTGATCTCTACCTGTTCGTTATATCTTGATCTTCTTGCCGTGTATATATATATAGACATCATATAGTTGTTTTGGTTGTAAGTTTATATAAGTATATTAAGTTAAAAAGTTAGTTATATAACACATGATGGTGTGGCTGTTCACAATATAATGTTTAAACTTACCTATAACTGTAAGTATATTTTAAAAATATGTTATGTTATATATATAAAAGTTTTGTGTAGGTTCTTTTATAATTAGTTTATACAAAGGTCTATTTTGGTGATAATGTATGTGTTTAAAGTATTTACATATATTATATAAATTATATGATGTTTATATTGCAAGTTTCTATTTTACGTGGGGTTCTAAAGTGTGTGTATATATATCTTGGTTTGTATATATGGATTTGTATATATATAAATAACGGTTAGTTTATATGTATAGTACGTTATAGCATGTATATAAAGTTTTGTCTATATGTGTTGAAGTCCGGATATTTTTGAAAACGGAAGGATTACCGTCGAATGACTCTGCATCGGCTGATCTCCGATATAGAGGTTTTATCACCCTTAGTGACGGGAAGTCCGGACGTGATTAGTGAATATCCGGATTGCAAGGGCTTCTTTGGAAGTGCCTTTGGTTCTGTTCGAGCCCGGAACAGACTTGTATGGATTGTATGTCTGACATTACAAATTGAGATATAAAGCTGATTTCTTTCAAATATATTTCTGTTGGTGGTGGAGAATTTATTATCTTAGCTTAACACCCTTCTCTAAGACGTACGAGCTCAGAGGTTATGTAGTTGAAGGTTATTAGTGATATACTCCCAATTTGGTAGTGTGATATGCTAAGTGTTGTTGAGCATTTGTTGAATTAAAGCACAACTTTTGTATAAAGCGTGGCTTTGTGGACGAGACTTCGTCGGACCTCACACTTCGGAAATGGTCAAAACAGGAAGGATGCGTCTAGGTTATTAGGGGGTAGCGCCCCTTTAGTGTATGTCATTCCATCCGGATAGAGGTGGTATCATGATATAGAGCCCAGATATTTAACCTATGTTGTTGCTGCAAATTTATTACTTTATAGTTGTTGGAATCGAGGATCCTCGGATATAGATCGGTTACGATCGAGGAATGACATATTCGTGTCAGTAGTTACCCAGTTTGAAGGGTAACCCGGCCTTGTGTTGGCAGATATCCGGTTAGGTTCTCGAGTCGTCTTTCCAGAGGCGTACCCATGTGGCAATGGGAAGTTTCTTGGCCTGACCATTTGTTGGAAATCCAAAGAAACAATACGAACCCTTTACGACTGCAAATTGTATAACCTACTTCCTCAGGAAGTAGCTATAGCGGGTATAATATAATGGTACCTATGCTGGATAAGATTTATATTCTACTTTTGAAATTGTTTTCTACACTATGCACTAATAATAATATCAAAAATGATTTGATTTTGCGTAGTAAGCATCTTTGACTAACATAAGAAGAAATCTCCTCCAAGTCTGCGTTTGCATTGTGTGTGTGGTGGGAGGTCTTATGGTAGTTACATTTTCAAAAAGCATTGCGAATTGATTTTAAAATTTCTCCTGTTTTTTGTTTCAAAGATAAATAACTGTTTTAAGTTCTCACACCAGTCACATGACTGACCTGGAGTTTATTGTTTCGCTTCCTAAATCTGGGTGCCCACCAATTTCCACACGGGCAGTCTAGAGTTAAGGTTATCAGGGTATTCTGGAATTCAGGAGTTTCTACAGAAATCTGGAGGCGAGCTGGATGGCGTAGCATATTACTAAGTATATAGTATTTTTTTTCCGCAGTTGTTGTTGTAAACTCTGATAATGAATGTAATGTATAAAATGTACAGTTCTTTTGTTTTAATGATTATTCATTTATATATTATATGTTGTTCCGCTGCGATTGTGAGATTCTGATATTGTTCTGTTGCTTCTTCTTTCTTTCTTCTTCTACTTCTTTCTTCTTCTTAAACCCTAAGAATTCGGTTTTCCGGCATTCGATTTCTCAGCAGTTGATACAGTGGACGTATTGATGTCGGTTTTCGGAAGTCGAAGAATCGGGTCCTCACAAATAAGATGAATATTTATAGAATGATAGAAAAATATAGCATTGAGAAAAATGTTAGACAAACATGTCATGATAGAATGATAGTTGAATATATCATTTTATTTACTATATTTGTTAGGATGGTATGATAAAAGATAATTATTGAATGATAGCTCAATTTATCATTTGATTTGCTGTATTGATAATTATTGAATGATAGCTCAATATATCATTTGATTTACTATATTGATAGTTATTGAATAATAGTTCAATATATCATTTGATTTACTGTTTTGATAGTTATTGAATGACAGTTCAATATATCATTTGATTTTTATGCATCATATTAAAATATAAGATGATAGAGAAAAATATGATAGACAAACATAGCATTCAATCTTTCGAATTTAGAAGCATACATTGAAAAAAAGAAATGACAGAAAAATATAGCATTTGAAAAAAGAATGATAGATGCATATAACACTTGTAAATTATGCTTTCATGGTTGAAAAAATTGATAGATAAAAATAAGAAAGCATTTAAAAAGTGAAGACATAAAAATAACATTATAGTTTGTTAAATACCGAATTTTTCATTCACAGTTTTTTGTACAGGGATCAAAAGGTAAAACAGTGAGGAAAGCAAAAACAACTGAAGGAAAAAAGCCAAAGAAAGTATCTCAAAAAAAATCAGTATAGATGTAGCTTACTGCCAATGATAAAAAATTTCAGGAAAATTAGGGAAAAAGGAGGTTATCTTGTAGATCAATTAAATTATTTAAAACAAACACCCTTCGAAAAATTCATGCTAGTGTTTTTCAAAGAAAATTTATCCATAGCTGCTTTTACAAAATCATCAACAACCTTAGATGATATCATAGAAACATTTTCTTTCAATGATGAAGCTTTTAAAGTGGGGAATATTTTTTTAAAAATCAAACCTGAAGATGTTTCAATTCTCTTTAGCTTACCTTTGTCTGGAATAAATATTTTTCCATTACCTAAAATGAGTTTACAAATCCTTACAGACAATTGTAAAGATTTTGCACTGAGAAATTTTGGAACAATAGAGCACATCACAAAAGATCTTACAATTTCAAAGATAAATAATGTGCTAGAAACACAACAATTTCAACATGAAAATGATTTTCCAAAAATGCTTGTAATTCTTGCAATGATAACCTTCTTGTTTCCTGATAACCAAAGATACTTACCATGGGGATATATTCCCTATATCCTTGATCAAAACAAAATGAACTCAGTATCTTGACCAGTTTCAATTCATCATTCATTGATTAGAGCTTTGACGACTTTCAAAACATAGCCAAAAATCATGCCGGGTTGTTCCATGCTCCCTATTGTAAGTACAACATTCTAACTTTATGTTCATGCATCTATCTCTATAAATTAAATTATACACATTATATGTTTTAACAAGTAATATTTTATTTGTAGTTTTTTCTATGTGAGCATGTGAATTTGATATCTCCATTAGCAACATATTATTCAATCTTACCTAGATTTGGAAGGTGGAATATTGCAAGCTTGAAAAAGGTGATCTCAAGAGAAGCATTGATGAACATGGACAATAGAAAGGTATTATTTATCACACAAATATAACAAATATATAATGATAGGTAAATATATCATAACATAGTGTATATCAACAGTTGTCATTTTGTTATTGTACAATCATAATTTAAATGATAGATACATATATCAGTTCTGCACAATTACAATTTTCTATAGGTGCTACTAAAGAATGATAGTCAGATATAGCATCACATGAAAAATAACAATTATATGTAAAATTAGTTCATCCATTGTATGTTACCTGATTCATTACTATTTATGTTATTACATAGATTATTGTTGAAATAAGAAATCTGACCGAAGATGAAAAAGCACTTCTTCAACAAAAAAACCAACAAAAATTTGTCCAGCTGGATAACAATGAGAATATTGGGATGCACAAAATAGAAAATCTGGAAGAGACATCAAAAAAGCAACTTGAGTCAATGCAGCAGTACATTATTAATTTGGAAAATAAATTGAAGAAAATGAAAAAGAATTAGAAAAGGAAAAACAGAAAAGAATACAAGCAGAAGGCATTGTCATACAGTTGCAAAAAGAAATTAAGATTTTGAGATCAAAAGCAAAAGTAGAAATAGAACCACCATCATTTGATCTCAATATAACTCAGGAAATTAAAAAGATACAGCAAGAGAAAGAACAACAGGATCAAAACAAACCTTCAGAGGCAACAGAAAAATCACCAGCAGTGCTTGAAAAAACACAGAAGAAACCAAGCTCTTTAGTTTTGAGGGTTAAAATGCGCCAACGAAGGAGTAAAATTGATTCTGATTGCCAATATGAAATTGTTCACAGAAAAACAAAGAAAAATGTGGACAATGAAAACCAAAAGCAGCAACTCGAAACCAAGGAAGGTCAGAAAGAAAATACAAATGAACAGAAACAAGAAGAACAAAATCAAAAATCAGATTATGAACATGAATCTGAAACTGAAACAGATGAACAAGTCACAACAATTGAAAATGAAGAAATTATTGATGTTGATGGATACTCTCAATCAAGTAAAGCCTATAAGAGTAAAGATATCACAAAAAGCAGTATTCTACAATTATTGAATGAAGAACAGCAAAACAAAAATCTTACTTTCTTCAAATTTAATGAAAATGAAAAGTAAGAATTCTGATATTTTTTCTTTCATTATATTTGTAATTAAATAAAATTGAAGAAAAATCAACTTGTCAATTATTGATTTTCAATTACAGCACCGTAGCATGTGAAAAAGATGAAGGACACAAAGCAGGAATCACAATAGTTAAATCTATGCTGGAAGCTGTTCTGTTTGAGGGGGTTACAGATGGACAGGTACGCATCAAATTAAAATTATGATAGTAAAAAGCAGTATAAAAATATATAAAATGAAAGAAAGATAACTAAACCTGGCATTCAACTTTTCAAAATGCATATGAGTGAATTGAATGAGAGAGTGGCAGCTAAAAGTAGCATTAGTATTTTTAAAATGCAGATAACTGTATAGAATGGGAGAATGATTGATAAAACTAGCATTCATAGTTTTTTAAGTGCGTATAGGTGTATAGGATGAGAAAATGTTAGTTAAAACTAGCATTCAAAGATTCGAACTGCATATAAATGTATTGAATGAAAGAATGGGAGTTAAAAATAACATTGATATTTGTAAACTGCATATAAATATATAGAATGTCCCAGATGACTGATTAAATGATCATTTGCATTTTTCAGTGCATACAATGTAGTAAACAAATAAATGAAACTGAATACTAGCACAAATATTCCTGGTTCAAAAAAAAATTAATTATCCCATGAAACTTACAACCTTTGTTGTTTGGTTTAACCGCTTATTGATTGGTTTTATTACAATCAAGAGATGTATGAACAACAGTCACTACTTCACCACAATGATGATGGTAAGTATAAGCTTTTAAATATAAATGTTAAAAATAATATAAAGTATTCTAATACATATGAATCTGCAGAATGCTTTAGCACATGACCAGCAAACTGTGATCAAAGACATAGTTATACCAACAATAGATGTCATTGTCAAAGATGAATTTACAGAGAAAATTTTCTTCCCTCTACATTACGCAAACCAATGGAGCTTGTTGATGATAAACTATGAAACAATGTAGTGGAGTCATTATGATTCAACAAAACCAAAAACTAGATCAATAAGGACTTCAAACCCCAGCTATAACTAAGCCATC
Organism: Allium cepa; assembly: GCA_030765085.1. Taxonomy (NCBI): domain Eukaryota; kingdom Viridiplantae; phylum Streptophyta; class Magnoliopsida; order Asparagales; family Amaryllidaceae; genus Allium; species Allium cepa. The sequence continues at coordinate 31,350,847 of CM060941.1, forward strand.
ATTCTTGTAAGAAAAGTATAATTTTGAAATCACTCTAACATTAATATACAACACTAATTTTACTTCTTGCAGAAAGATAAAACTGAATTGATGCTCAAGACAAAATGGGAAGAATTAGGAATACTGAATAAAGAATTTCACAAACCTAAAGTGCTGCAGCCAAAAAGCCCACCACAGGATTCAGATTCGTAAGTAAATAATTTCATTTCTTCCCTTGTTTAAACTATCATTTCTATTTTTAAATTACAGAAGAATGCATTAAATATGCAAAATGATAATTAAAACTAGCATTACTAATTGACAGTTCATTGGTTTGCATTTACTGAACAAAAAGATTATGTATAAGCTGCACATTCCACACTCAGCAATGATGTCTCTATGAATGCATTGATTAATATTATGATCAAAATATAAAGCTATATTTTAGAATTATAGAGTAAAAATTGCAATATTATTTTAGAATTAGGTTTTATTGTAATATGAACTAATATTTCTATATTTGAAAAAGACTTGATTGTGCGTTCTTTGTCATGGTAAACATGAAAAAACTGGACAAGGATGACAAACCAGAAAAATATCCAAAGGAAATGCTTAGAAACCTAAGAGCTGTCATGGGGTATAGCATACTCAATGATCCCAATACAGTTGGTCAGTGGAGAAATTCTGCAAAGATTCTACATAAAAAAAGATGTTGCATATTAACTTCTAAGAACTTTGGATATATTTGAACTGAACCACTTGTGCTAATTAAACTGATATGGAGTCTGATATGAAGTCTAAGATGGAATCTGAGATGGAGTCTGAGATGAAGTTTTACATGTTTTCCAATGATTGTATTTTGTTCTCAGTGTATAAACTGGTCAGATGAATTTGAACTTCTTGATTTGAATTTTATTTGATTATAGTTGTCTGTTTTCATTGCATGAACTACAATGTATAAACTATGGATATATTCAAGTGTCATTTTTATGTGTTTTTTAATGCTTTTACTGTATTTCTGATGTACCAAATAATTTTTTATACTGAAATGCTAGATAGAACTAGCATTATGCGAAAATACATTTCTCAGTGATTGAACTGTGATCAATAATGTGTGAATTTATCCATATCAAATTTTTATATGATTTCCAACGTTTCTACTCCATTGCAAATGAGATGACTATTGTTTACACTGTAATGCTAGTTATAACTAGCATTTAACTGAAATGATGAGCAGATATAGGCAGTTATGGAAATGGTAAGTGCTGGGGTAGAAACATGGAGATGGTGGTTTTATTGTAAGTAAGGAAGCAAAAGGCAGTGGGTTGTTGTATGGTGATAATGGAAGCATTGCTGTATGAAGAAAATGGTGAAGATGTCAACAATTTAGCAGTGGAAGTTTGAGTGTGGGATGTATAGCAGCAGAAAAATAAAGATGTAGTTTAAAATGAAGTATCAAGCAATAGTGGCAGTTTAAGTAGTAAAGCGTAGTATAATGTTGGGGTGGTGATGAAGTATGAAGGGTGAAAGAAGTAATTGATAGATGACTGGTATGCACATTTGTGACTGAAGTAAGGAGATTAGTTTGCACAGTAAGTAAAGTAGTTGTTGAGCACACCGTTTGTTGTGTAGCAGTTAATGTTGTTTTCTGTTATTTTCTGAAAAAGAGAGATGCAGTCTGCATAATGAAAATATCCCATTTACAAATTACTATTAATTATTTTTTCTAACAGCTGTTTCTAAGAATAAGAGAAGATATTCCATTGCAGTATAGAAGAAATATGGGAACAGATGTTCCACAATATCATATAAACAATACATCATCATACTGGAAAAAAATTACAAAACCAATTAAGTAATCTAACCAAGTAATCATATAAACAATATATCATCATCGTCAAATCCTTCGTTCTTGCACGAAAGCTTACTCAGTTGTATACAACGACAGATGATGGGTTTCAATGAAAGAGAGATGCATACTGATTATAATGAAATGCTAGTTACAACTGGCGTTCAATTGAAATGATAAGTACATATAGCATTGAATAGAAATATCAATACCGAAATGCAGAGGAATAGCAGATATTACAAATTAAAACAAAATAACCAAAACATTTCACATTTTTTTCTAACGATTTCACAAAGTCTGACTTCATTTTTCTATAAGCTTTAGCAGCTGTGCACTTAAAAAAAATTCTCAATTACAGTAACAAAACACATAAATTTTCTTAAATTTTTGAAGAACTAAGACAATTCCTTTTATTGTGGCCAACTTCATTACACTGACTACATCTGTTTCTATTACTTTGAGCATATCCAAATCCACCACGCCTCTTTATAGATGGTCTTCCAGCACCACGAATTTCTTTAGGAGGCCTAATCAAAACATCATTTTCAGCAGCAATTGGCTTATCAAAATCTGGAATTGGATTGATAGCATTAGCATATGAAGATCTGAAAGCATAAACAGTAAAATAGTCCTCCGCAAAATCATAAACTGGTAATCTACACTTGTTAATGAACTTAATTGCATGAGCACATGGAAAATTAGTAACTCTCCATTGATTACAACTGTATAAACGATTTTTAAGATCAACAACCTGTGACTTAGGAGATTTAACTTCAAACACAAATTCCGAAGACTTTAAAACATCCCAACCAAAGCCATCATCTACTAACTTTGACAAACGTTCCCCTATAACAGGACAAAGATATGTTGTCCACAGAAAACATTCCTCTCTTCGTCTTGCCATTTGCTCCATAACTTTCACACGAATACCATCCAAACAAGAAGTTATAGGCATAACTCTATCTTCCAAAATACATGAGTTGAAACTTTCTGCAACATTAGAAGAATATTTACCATAATGCTTTCCTTGAAAAAACAAATCTTCCCAATGGTCAAACGGTTTATCTCTTAAAAAAAAATTCTGCAGATGTACCCCCAATATCTTTAAATTTAGAAAGATATCGCTCAAAATCATACACATTAGAAGCTCTAGCACAAAGTTTGAACAACTCCACAATAGATGAATCACCTTTAGCCGCCTTGACAACAGTATCAATATTCTGTTCCATGTGAAGTAAACAATAGCTATGATATGAAGAAAGAAATATTTTAGGAACACCTAAAACAAGACCTCATTGACGATCAGACATAAAAAGAAAAGACCGATCTTCATTAAGCATTCTTTTCAGATGGGATAAAAACCAAGGCCAATTATATTCATTTTCGTGCGATACAATACCCATAGCAAGAGAAAATAAACCTACAAAATAAATAATTAATGACGCTCAGTAATAAGAAACGTGAATTATATTAAACATTAAAACCACTATAAGATGTTAATAATTTCTATTATACACAATTAAGGAAAATTCAAAATGATATTTGAATATAGCATATGTTATTTTAAAGTCTAGTTACCGCTGCATAAAATTTTAGTTCTTTTTTTTGTAAACATTTCTACTTTTAAAATTTCTAGCCTAACTAGGTCAATCATTGAAAAAAATAAAGCCAACAATTCTTGTGTAAACATGGCTGCATTATAATTATGTACAACATTGAACAATGATAGTTTAATATATCATTACTAGAAAAACAAATAAGTAAATAAAAAAAGTAAAATGAAACTCATACCTTGATTACCATTTTTAGAAGTAGCAGCTAACAAAACACCCGGTCTTCTCTTCAAAGCAGCTGCGTCTAAAAATATTAAAGGCCGACAGTGTTTAAATCCAAGTAGACAAGCACCAAAACCAATACGAACTCTCTCAAACTGATCAGTAGAACCATTAACTTTCGTGGCCATATAACTAACATGATTATACTTTTGCAACGGCTCTAAATACCAATGTAAATCATTATATGACATAGCATCATCCCGATATATTTCTTTCAAAGTGACGCAGCGGATTAATCAAAATAAACTTCAATCGGTGAAAGTAGCAATCGGTGGATTGATGAATACCAAAATGCCCAAATTCGTTGATCCGAAGATACCGAATTCTAGCTATCTCAAACACGTTGATAGCGCACTATACCGTGTTCCAAGATCTACGATTCTTCGTATGTTGATCTAGCGTACTAGATACCGTGAATCGGCTTCTACGATCGTTGAATCGAGCGCACTCGATTAACCGAAAGAGGAGATAGGAGATTACACTCAACTACCAATTTAGGAAGAAAGCACACAGCAATCAACAAGAAATTTTATTCAAAAATCAACCCCTTCAAATCTACAACTCACGCGTATTTATAGAGCTTCACAACACAGCCCCTTAAGTCGTATACGACTTACGACTCATCCCTAGGTCGTTGCCGACCTAACAGACACCCTGCCTCTCCAACAGTACTCGACTTAAACCATAGCGACCTAAAACGCTACGACTCACGACTTATAATACATGGTACAACACAACCCAGGTCGCACACGACTTATCAACATACACGGGACGCGACTTACGACTCATTGACTTACGACCTACTATTTACAACACAAAGTACACGACATACGACTCAAAGTAATTACAACACAACCCCACACTTAGGTCGTATACGACTTACGACATAAGAAGTAAACGACTCAACCTTCCACGACTCATAGAAAATCTACACATCCAGGCTTACGACTTAAGACTCCCAACGACTCATGCTCTTAGGTCGTAACTCGTTAACATCCTTCTCTGTTCTCCAGTTAGGTCGTGGACGACCTAGGTCTTCAACTTCTGCTCTGTTAAGTCGTGAACGACTCATGTCGTTGCTCTTAACTCGTGTACGACTCATCAGACTCGAACGACTTAGGTTCCCACTAAGTCGTAGCTTCTTTGCATCCTTCTCTTTAAGTCGCAAATGACTTAAAATCACTTCGTTAGGTCGCAAACCATTGGAGTTAAGTCGCAGCTCCTTTCCCTTAAGTCGTGGATGACTTAGCTCTGCTTCATTAATTCGTAGCTCCCCTTTACGAGACCCCATAGGTCGTAGACGACCTATAGTTTCCCCCTTAAGTCGCGAACGACTTAACCTTTCCATGAGTCGTGTACGACTCATCTCTGGTAGAGTTTTTAGTTGCATTTCTTCTCTGTTTTGAGCTGCATCATCCTCCCCTGGTTGAGAAAAATTCGTCCTCGAATTTGTAAGTTTTTCCACATCAGATTGTCCATTTCCATAATATGGCACAAGATGCTTAACATTGAATACATCGGAAGTGTATACATCCTCCGGCAACTTCAACTTATAAGCATTCTCATTGACCGTTTCACAACTTCTACGGGACCAATCTTCCTGGCTTTTAACTTGTTATAAGCGCCCACTGGAAAACGATCCTTCGTTAACACAACATACAGTAAATCACCTTCGTTAAATTCAACATTTCGTCGCTTCAAGTCTGCAAATTTCTTATATTTCTCATTTGACTTTTCCAATCGTTCCTGGACGATCTTATGACATTCAGTTAATTCATCAACAAAATCAACAGCTCGTTTAACTGTCCCCCTCGGTTGTGGTACTACCGTTAAGTCCAACGGTCCCCTTGGCAAACTTGAATATACGATCTGAAATGGACTGAATCCCGTACTACGATTCACTACATGATTATGAGCAAACTCTGCCTGGCATAACTTCATGTCCCAACTCTTCAGATTTTCCTGTACAAGACATCGTAACAAATTTCCCAACGATCTGTTAACAACTTCTGTCTGTCCATCTGTTTGTGGATGATAAGCGCTACTAAATTTCAGCTTTGTTCCAACCATCTTCCACAAACTTATCCAAAAATGACTTAAAAATCTAGTATCTCGATCAGAAACAATAGATTCTGGTAACCCATGCAATTGATACACCTCCTTAAAGAATAATTGTGCCACTCGAACTACATCCGCTGTCTTCTTGCAGGCAATAAAATGTGCCATCTTTGAAAATCTGTCCACCACAACAAAAATAGAATCATTTCCCCTTTGAGTTCTAGGTAAACCCAAAACGAAATCCATGCTGATATCAACCCACGGTTTAGATGGTACAGGTAACGGCATATACAATCCTGCATTTGTCGCTGTTCCCTTCGAAACCTGACATATATGACACCTCTCCACAAATCTTTCAACTTCTTTCCTCATCGACGGCCAAAAGTAAGATTGAGAAATCAAATGTAATGTACGATCACGGCCCACATGTCCTTCCTCGTGCAACTCTTTGATAATCTTCAATCTCAAACTGCTTTCTGGAATACATAATCGATTTCCTTTAAACAAGAATCCATCAACCAACATAAATTCATCAGTACTCCCATCCTTAACTTTCTCAACAAACTTTGCAAAGTAAGGATCCTCCTCAAACAATTCTGGCAATAATTCAAACCCTGTCACCTCAACTTTCATTGTAGTCAACAAATGGTTCCTTCTACTCAAAGCATCAACCACATGATTCGTTACCCCATATTTATGTTTCACGACAAAAGTAAACTATTGCAAATAAGCAATCCATGATGCATGTCTCGCTGAAATCTTATCCTGCCCCTGCAAATGCTTCAACGCCTCATGATCAGTGTAAAGAACAAACTCTTTCTGAAATAGATAATGCCTCCAATGTTTAACAGCTTGCACAACAGCATAAAACTCAACATCGTATGTACTATATCTCATCTTTGCCCTTGATAGCTTCTCACTGAAATAAGCAATAGGTCTTCCACAATGACTCAACACTCCTCCAATCCCAACCTTTGATGCATCAGTATGTAGCTCAAACAACAACTGAAAATCTGGTAATACAAGAATTGGCGCTGTCGTCAAAAGTTCTTTGATTCGTTCGAAAGCAACTCCTGCTTCCTTCGACCAAGAAAACTGTTTCCCTTTCATACAATCGGTAACTGGTGCCATCACGCTACTGAAGTGTGGAATGAATCTTCGGTAGAATGATGCCAATCCATGAAAACTTCTAACTTCAGTGATAGTTCTTGGTTGTGGCCAATTTCTAATAGCTTCAACTTTACTCTGGTCCACCTGGATTCCCTTCTCAGATACAACATATCCCAAAAATAATACACTTCTCGTCATGAACACACATTTCTTCGTAGCTGCATAAAATTGTTCCTCACGAAGAATAATTAACACCTTTCTTAAATGCTCTACATGTTCCTCTATGCTCGCACTATAAATCAGAATATCATCAAAGTAAACTACAACAAACTTCCTAATGTACGGTCTGAAAATTAGATTCATCACCCTCATAAATGTACTTGGTGCATTCGATAGACCAAACGGCATAACCAACCATTCATATAATCCTTCCCTCATCTTGAATGCGGTCTTCCATTCGTCTCCCGGTCTAATTCGAATCTGATGATAACCACTCTTCAAATCAATCTTCGAAAAGATAGTAGCCCCACTCAACTGAACTAGCAAGTCATCCAACCTTGGCATAGGAAACCTATAACGAACAGTAATCTTGTTCAAAGCTCTACTATCGGTACACATTCTCCATGTTCCATCCTTCTTTGGCACCAACAATGCTGGCACTGCACAAGGAATCAAGCTTTCCTGAACACGTCCCTGTTCTAACAACTCTTCCACCTGCCTTCGTAACTCCTCATGTTCCTTCGGACTCATTCGGTAATGTGGTCGATGTGGTAACACTGCTCCCGGAACAAGATCAATTTGATGTTGAATGTCTCTCAGTGGCGGTAACTCCTTAGGCAATTCCTCTGGAAATACGTCTTCAAATTCTTTCAGAATTGGCTTCGCTTCTTTTGGAATCTCAACCTCTTCATGACTCTCTCGTCCAATCAACAAATAGACTTCAGTCTCATCTTCAACTTCCTTAACAAACTCCTTCAAAGATAACAAAGTTTTCAGTTCTTCGATCTCCTCCAACTTGCTCTCCTTCTGTTGTTGCTTCTTAGGGACTAAAGTGATTTTAGTACCTTCAAACATGAAACTATAGCTATTGGCACGACCATCATGTTGCACTGCTCTATCAAACTGCCATGGTCTGCCCAACAACAGATGACACACATCCATGTCTACAACGTCACACCAAATTTCATCTTTATACTTCTTCCCAATAGAAAAATTAACACAAGCCCTTCGACACACCTTCACTTCACCACCCTTCCTTAACCAGGCTAGCTTGTACGGTTTAGGATGCTTCTCAATTTTCAAGTTCAACTTCCTTACTGCTTCTGTAGAGATAATATTATCACAGCTTCCAGCATCAATAACGAACTTGCAAACTTTCCCTAGAATAGTGCATGTCGACTGAAAAATATTGCTTCTCAACCAACTAGAATCCTCTTCTTGCTTTAGTGTAAGACATGACCTTCTCATCATAAGATTACAACCTTCATCCCCAGACAATTCTTCTTCCTCCTCAACATAAGGTGTATTTAAACATTCTGCCTCCTCACCATCATCCTCAATCTCAGCAACCATTGCTCTCTTCTTCGGCTTCGGACATTCATTGCTTTTGTGACCCAACTCCTGACAATTATAACATTTGAAACCACCGCTAACCTTCGCCTTCTCAGCCTCCTTCACCACTGGCTTACTGACAGGTTTAGAAACATTAGAACTCCCACTAACACCCTTCACTTGATTATTGGAATTAGTAAACACACCAACTCCACGCCTTCCTTGCTTCTCCCAAGCCAACGCTTTCTGATGTGCTTCTGCAACAGATCTTGGATCAAACATATTAACCATATCCTGGATCTGCATTCTCAATCCCCCAATGAATCTAGCAGTTAGCTGTTCTTCCGTTTCCATAATATCATTCCTGGCAATGAGTTGGTAAAATTCATCAGCATAATCACTAACAGACTTCGTCCCTTGCCTCAGATTCTGCAACCTCTGGTACATAAGTGATTGGTAGTTGTAAGGCAAAAATGTAGCTCGCATCAACTTCTTCATCTTCTCCCATGATTCAATCTTTGACTTTCTCATTCTCTCCCTTGTAAGTTTAGTTTGCTGCCACCATGCCAAAGCTCTCCCCCTCAACCTTGTAGCAACCAACTTCACTCTTCTATGCTTAGGAACCTCCTTGAAATCAAAGATCTCTTCAACATTTGACAACCAATCTAAGAATTCTTCAGCTACCATTCCACCCTTGAACTCTGGAATTTCCATCTTCATCCCCGACTCCCATCGACGATCATCTTCAACATCCCGATAAGAATTTCGAACTGGGTCTCGATCTCGATGGTGAATACTTGCTCTATCACCCTCTTCATCAAGATCAAATGTACGTCTATATCGATCTCGACCATTATCATCCCTTCGTTTATGCATGCTTCTTCGACTATGTCTCTCTTCTTCTTTATACGGCTCTTCTTCAAACTCACGTTGACTACTTCTCTCTTCATGTCCATAGTCATGATGATCTCTCCGTGATGAAATTGATGTTTCTCTTCTATCTCTAAAAGAATGCGGTGATACCCTCCTCGCTTCCGTAACCAATGGCGAAACTCTGTTTCCTCCATGGTTCGAGTTTGGTGATCTCCTCCTTTGAGTTTGATTCAAATCATTCATCAACTTCTCTAACTTCCCAAAGCCTTCATCAAATTTCTCATTAATACGTTGTTCCATAAGCTCGGCTTCTTCTCTTCGATACAACGCTTCAACATTTTGATGACGATTAGCTCTCCTTGGTGGCATGATTGGAAACTCTTCACAAAAACTTCAACAAATCGGACTCAAACTTCAACGCAAGCAACAAATCACGGCCTCGACCTTAACTCGGCTCAACTATCACTTGACTCGGCTCGGCAACAAACAATGACTCAAGGATAGGTCGGCTTCAACTCAACAAAGCACGGCTTAACACTCCACTTGGTTCGGCCACCTACTCCAACCCTTCAATTCGAATGACAAGGCACGGCTCCAACTACTAGCTCGGCCTCAAGAATCAACTTAGCTATGATTGGCTAAGTATGGCTCTGATACCAAAAAACTGACGCAGCGGATTAATCAAAATAAACTTCAATCGATGAAAGTAGCAATCGGTGGATTGATGAATACCAAAATGCCCAAATTCGTTGATCCGAAGATACCGAATTCTAGCTATCTCAAACACGTTGATAGCGCACTATACCGTGTTCCAAGATCTATGATTCTTCGTACGTTGATCTAGCGCACTAGATACCGTGAATCGGCTTCTACGATCGTTGAATCGAGCGCACTCGATTAACCGAAAGAGGAGATAGGAGATTACACTCAACTACCAATTTAAGAAGAAAGAACACAGCAATCAACAAGAAATTTTATTCAAAAATCAACCCCTTCAAATGTACAACTCACGCGTATTTATAGAGCTTCACAACACAGCCCCTTAAGTCGTATACGACTTACGACTCATCCCTAGGTCATTGCCGACCTAACAGACACCCTGCCTCTCCAACAGTACTCGACTTAAACCATAGCGACCTAAACCGCTACGACTCACGACTTATAATACATGGTACAACACAACCCAGGTCGCACACGACTTATCAACATACACGGGACGCGACTTACGACTCATTGACTTACGACCTACTATTTACAACACAAAGTACACGACATACGACTCAAAGTAATTACAACACAACCCCACACTTAGGTCGTATACGACTTACGACATAAGAAGTAAACGACTCAACCTTCCACGACTCATAGAAAATCTACACATCCAGGCTTACGACTTAAGACTCCCAACGACTCAAGCTCTTAAGTCGTAACTCGTAACTCGTTAACATCCTTCTCTGTTCTCCAGTTAGGTCGTGGACAACCTAGGTCTTCAACTTCTGCTCTGTTAAGTCATGAACGACTCATGCCGTTGCTCTTAACTCATGTACGACTCATCAGACTCGAACGACTCAGGTTCCCACTAAGTCGTAGCTTCTTTGCATCCTTCTCTTTAAGTCGCAAATGACTTAAAATCACTTCGTTAGGTCGCAAACCATTGGAGTTAAGTCGCAGCTCCTTTCCCTTAAGTCGTGGACGACTTAGCTCTGCTTCATTAATTCGTAGCTCCCCTTTACGAGACCCCATAGGTCGTAGACGACCTATAGTTTCCCCCTTAAGTCGTGAACGACTTAACCTTTCCATGAGTCGTGTACGACTCATCTCTGGTAGAGTTTTTAGTTGCATTTCTTCTCTGTTCTGAGCTGCATCACAAAGCCAACCGTTTTCCGCTATAAGCATAATAATATGAAAGATTAAAATTGTACTCTCTTCTAAATTCCTTCATAATATCTTTTGGCTTCTTCATAGGAGCATCTCGAATTTGATCAACAATCAAAGATTTAACAAACCTACTTAAAATATTAACTTTATTAACATCTCTAAGACCGGCTCCACACGAATGATAAAAATTGTAAGTTCTAATAAAAAACCGAGAGAGTACACCAGGATCCGAAGAAGCATTAAGATAAACTTACAACCATCCTTCAACCAAGAGCAAATTCTATCAGGATAATTTCTTACAAAAATCAAATCATAACCATTTTTATTTGATATGCCATTAAAAACTCCCGAAAATTCTCAGCTCCATTAAAACAAAAAACAAGAAAATCCAAAATAGTTTTTTGACAACCTTTCTTCAACATCTTTCAAATAATAAGAAGAATCAGCATGTGAATCACTATTTGAACCAGAATTACTACCAATTGAAGTGCTTTGAACACTTGCATTGCCTAAACCATAGCCAGCAATATCAGCTTCCTTAACACAAACATTTTCCTTAACAATAAACTTAAAATATTGACTCTTCTTGAAAATTAGAAAACACACAATACTAATCAAATCTGAATCAATATCAATGATTATATTCTTATTCTCAAGAACATAAGATATCTCAATAGAAAATGGGCTAAGATGTGGCCAAACTTCATAGATTTCAGTCTTAACACCAAACAAAGAAGAGCCCATCGTGAGTCGAGTAGAATAACAATTCTCATTATGTTCAAAAATAACTAGCAAACTATTTGCTTCATCATTGTAGATATCAGTACTGCAAAAGAAATTAAAAAACCAATTAACAGACTTACTTAATGTTATGATACAGCAACAACGGAAAATGTTAAATTAACATAGCATAACAAATCAAAATCAAATTAAGAGCTAAATAAAAGAAATATAAATTAATTAAAAAACAGATGATAAGTGAACATAGCACAATCAAATTACAACAAAATATGAATACAACAGCAAAGAATGCTATATAAATATAGAATAACAAAAAAAAGTACAATGAAATTCACTAGAAAGATAGATGAACAGTAAAGTTTTAAAACCTTAAAATGTATTGAAGAAACAGAATGATACACAATAAAAGCTTACGTTGCCATTGAAACAAATCCAAAATAGGAACTGAAATCTGGAAGAAGCCAAACTATACAACCTAGAATAACAAAAATATAATTAATAATCGAACGATATTTTATCAGAGAAAGATAAAAAGAATATCGAAACAAAGAAAAGCAATATACCTGAATGTAACGAAATTGTTTGATAAAGATCTAGAGTATGATGAAGATCGACGATAAAAAAAGACGACGAAGATCGATGACAATCGAGAAGGTCGAATACAAAAAGCATCCTTGAATCGAGAAGATCGATGAACAAAGATCAGTAATATCACAAAGAAGGTAGAGAAGAAATAAAGACGAAAATTTAAATTTTACAAAAGTTTGTCCTTGGAACGAAAAAGTAAAGCCCGTGTCATTCAGACGAAAAAAAATCATCCACGTCCATAGGCCAAAAAACAGAAATAAAAACTTCCTCGAACCCATTTTCCTGTTATTTAAAATTATATTTTTAAATATAGATTTTTATAATGATTTTATAGGATAAGGTTGGAAACATAAAATTTGAATTTATTTGAAATTGTATTTAATTAAGAATTCTATTCAATTAAATCGATTTGGAACTTATGAATTTGAGATTTTTAAAGGATATGATTTTATAACTTGATTTTGGTTAAGGTGATTTAAATGAATATTTCAAGTTTAAATAAATTGAAGGAAATATTTAGTTTATTTGTCATTTGGAGTTTTATTCAAAGGATATTGGATTTATTAAGTAAATATTTCAAAACTAAATAATAGTAAAGTGAAGTTGATATATATGAATTATCAAATTTAGTTTTGAAATGTTGAATATTTAAAGCTTTGAAATATATTGAAATGGTTTATTTTGGGGTTCAAATCTGTATATGAAATCGATATAATTTGAAAGAGTTTATTGAGAAACTGAATCAAGTTGAAATTTATGATTTGAGACTTGATTTAATTTGAATTTTGGAATTCGAATTGACTTGGAATTGATTTGTGAGATTTGAGGAAGCTACTTTATTATATAAAGTAATTTTAAATTCTATTTAAAACTATTTATATATTTTACGTTATAAACTATTTTAATATAAATTATTTTAGTATAAACTATTTTAATATAAGCTATTTTAATTTATATCTATTTCATATAAACTATTTTACTTTATAAACTATTTATTATACATACTATCTTAATATCTAAACCAGTTAAGTGGGAAGTATTATGATTTCCAAAGTGTTATAATTTCAAGTGTTTGGTTTCAAAGAGTTATAACTTGAAGTGACATGATTTTTGGAAATGGATATATTTGAAATGGAAATGATATCGTATTGATTTGGTTTTGAAATGGCAATGATATTTTGATTTTGAAATATAAACTATTTTGAAATGACCGTGGTGTTATAATAACATTTGGTTGTTAAAGAGACTGGGATCAGAAGTTGTCATACTCTCTGCCAACTTCGAAAACCACTTTAACAAACGCGGTGGAGATTCCAGAATGAAGTAGGATGGTGGCGATGTCCAATATGAGGTATATACGTGGACCCAACTCCTGTGAGTTGGCATAAGGTGGCCAAAACAGGAGTAATCAACGGGCCAATGAGGTAGCTCCTCTGATCGAACACACTCATTAGATACTATATTCTGACTTTGTGATTGATTTGGTGGCCTCTTTTGATTTTTTTTATTCGGGAGTGTGGCTCGAGGTGGGCGGTAGTGGATGCTATGCGTTACCACCAGCCCGGAAGTGTAATTGGTATATCTACCCTGGCATTGCCTAGCTGTGCCATGTCACCTACCCTAGCGTGCCTTATACGAGTTATTTTGTACCATACCTATGGAGTTTCCTCTGACGACACCCAGTACGGGGGAGATTACGGTACTGTATAGACTATGGGAATATATAAAATGTGTTAAGGGGGATATGGGTAATGCCTTAGCTGTATTTTAATAGTTTACTTTACTTTAGACATTATTATAATAGCGTATATAACTACATATTAGATAGTTTAACGGATCCTTAGAGGATGGGTATCCCAAACATCCTTTGAGTTACTTGTATTTCAGTTGTTATTTCACTTGAGTTAGATTTATTGATATAAAAATGTTAATCCTAACTCGAGTGTTTTGTGTTTTGCTTTACGCTCGGGTCAGATTGAGTGTTTTGGGAGTGTTCGAGACTCACCTTTGGTGTTGGAGCTTTTCTTGGAGATCCATCTATTGATTCTGCTTTCTGTCATTCATTTGATTCCAGTAGTGTATTCAGATCTTGTATTTGACTATTGTATTGAGACATCTATGTATTCGTGATTTCAGTTGTATCTTGTTTAACTCTGTTATATATATAGTAGCTTCATGAACTACTATTCTTTTGTTTCCGCTGCATTATTGTTATATTACTCTGTCTCTGTGATTCTATGATTATTTACTTGCTGTATATGCTGAGTTTTTCCAAATTTAAATTAACAATTTGATACTTTGTGCCATTCAAATCCGACATGTATGGTTGAAAATACCAGGTTGTTACAATGTTAGTATAGTATATAAGTTTATATATAAACATACTTATTCAAAAAATAAATAAGGTACATAAATTAACAGATCCATGTCGACATGCCTCTACCCCCCTATGTCGACATATAACTATCAGATTTGGTTATTTTTTAAATTTTGAAATTGAAATAACTAACCCGTGTCTATTCATTTTAAACAAATTTCTGCCTATTTATACACCTGTTTCTTCCAGGAATTTGTAATCTTTTCATTTCTACTTATCTCTATTTGCATCTCTTCACTACTTATCAAAAATGGCTTCCTCTTCTCAAACTCTAAGTGATAATCTTAAAGAAACTCTCAATTCATTTAAGAATATAGTTACTTTTATTCTCTGCAATCAAAGGCACTTAGAACTAAGTCAAACTCAGATGACAAAAGAACAAGAGAAGCATTTCGATGCCCTCCGTTGGATGATTTATGCCCTCAACCAAGATGATCTCGATGCAAATCCTGTAGGAACTTTGATTCAAGATAATGAAGATTGGGAATTTATTAAAAAGGATCCTATCTTTGGAGAAGAAGGATGGGTTGAAGTTGCTAGAAATATTTGATCTCCTTATGGTTTGAATTGCTTGTTTTTGAATTGTGTGATTTGATTTGATTTTCTTTGATTTGATTAGAATTGATTTAGTTTGAACGGATTGTATAATATTATATGAAACACAGTATATATTTATTGGGTTTAAACTTTTATATTTGTCATCCAGTATAAAACTATGGGAGAGTTATATTAGTTTAGGATAAGTTTATTGATGGCAAAGGGAGAGAAATATAAAATAGAGTAGTTAGAGTGGTAGGCTTAGATTAAGGGGGAGTTATTAGTTTTAGGGGAGTTATTGTGAAGGAGAAGTATATTTTATAAACATACGTTGTCATCATCAGAAAAGGGGAAGATTGTTAGTCCTTGAGATGATGGTTTTGATGACAACAACCTTAGGACTTGTTATAAAATATAAATACTAATGCTAAGGTTGTATATGCAGAATATAAACATGCAGGTACCAAGAATGAAAACTGTACAGTATAGAGATTCAAGACCGAAGATATCAAGATTTAAGACTCATGAGTATCAAGATATCAGGAGTTCAAGATTTCAATAGTACAAAATAAGTATTGAGTCTAGAATTATGTTAAAACTTCTTGAAAGCACTTACATCTTTATTTGAAATTTATTCATGGAATGGAATCCACTTCGAGCCTGTTAAAGGGATGAAACCCTAGTGGGATGGAACCCACGACAATATCTATTGGAACATAAGTGGTCCTATTTTGATATCCACTAATTTTATAAAAATGATTTTCAAAAATATATCTCTTGTTTTTAAAAAATGTTTTCAAAACTTTTTTTCAAAAAGACATCTCTCTTGGTTTTAAATATTTTAGCCTCAAAACTATTTTTATCATTTTTAATATTTTGATTTCAAAATTGTCCTTGTTTTTAAACCATCTCTTGTTTTAAATATTTAGCTTTAAAATATTTATATACTCAGATTTTAAATCACTTTATAGATTAAGATTATATATATTAAAAATTACTTTTAAACTCTTTTATATGTTTAAACCATGTTCAAATATATTTACAAAGTTTAAAAATAGTTTTGACAAATTATAGAAACCAATTTTAATAAGAAAATCAAAACACCAATTTTGCCCTGAGCATGTTGACATCTCTCAACCCTCCATGTCGACATGGTTTCCGTTATTTTCAAATTTCAATTTTCAAAAGAAGTGTCTATTCGTCGTATCCTTTCACGAATAGATATGGATGTTGCTCTGTTATAAATACCAGTAAGTTCTAAACAAATTTTTTTAATCAAATTTCATCTATTTTCTCTCCTCTTCATCTTCCACATTTAATCTAAAGAATCCTAAACTATACTCTGCCAAAATACCAAGTGAATCAAACTTGATTATCTCTTGTTTGATTCTCTGCCGCTATCTCTATAAGATCTCAGTACTATTCAGAGTTATAGAATCTTTTGTAAATCAAACTGTTAAATAAATGGTGCAGTTGAGCCTTGAAATCAATTGGGTGTGACTGTAGCCCCGAAAATCAATTAGATGATCTTGTAGCCTGGTTAAATCAAAAGAGTTTTCCCCAGAGTCGAATACTGGAGGGTGTACCTCGTAGGCTTGAAACCGAGGGTGTAATCTGGGAGATTATTTTGATAAGAAATCTGTATGATTGTATGAGACTGGATGTAGGGTAACTCCGAACTTTTATAAAATCCTGGTGTGTTCTTTCCTTTACTGCTTTTATTTAGTATTTACATCTGTGTTTTATTCTGTGTTTATATCTGTGTCCATGAATAACATTTGTTGGTGATTAAATTACAAAAGTTTCAAAAAGATTTAGAAAATCCACAAAACACTATTCACCCCCCTCTAGTGTTATTCCAGCCTTAAGATCCGTAATCCGAATTTCTTACACTATTATAGCAGTGGTCTCTTTGTTATGAAAAATCTCAGAACCACGAGAACGTCTAGTAATGGCTGAGGAAAGTACCTTTTGTTTTGTTTTGTCCTAGAACAAACTTGAATGGACAAGTGTCTGACCTTGCATTCTAAATCACAATGAGTGATCTCTATAAATATATATATATCAGTCGATGGTGGAGAAGACACCTTCTCTTAGCTTAACACCCTTTCTCAATACATATGAGCTCAGGAAGTTATATATTTATAGAGACTAGTCAT
Source organism: Allium cepa (assembly GCA_030765085.1). Taxonomy (NCBI): domain Eukaryota; kingdom Viridiplantae; phylum Streptophyta; class Magnoliopsida; order Asparagales; family Amaryllidaceae; genus Allium; species Allium cepa. The sequence goes on from CM060941.1 coordinate 31,368,382, forward strand.
GAGTGTATGGAATGGCAATGTCGTATTCAAAGTGAAAAAGATGTGTCATGTGAAAAGGTAATCGTTTCCTCAAACCTCATCAACCGAAAATGACCAAAACAGGGTTAGATGCAACAAGGCTAAGTGGGTCATTCCCAATTAGGGTATGATCATCCCCTTCTAGATATATTTCTTCCAGCTATGATGCTCGGGATGTATATTAATGTGGATGTATGCGAAGAGAGCTCTCGGATAAAGGCCGGTAAATACCAAAGGGTGACATATTCGGTACTATCTAGTTATAGAGGTAGGCCAGTCTTATGTTGTCAAAGGGCAGATGTTCTATGTCTCGGGACATCCATCAAGAGGTGTACCTGTGACGACACGTAAATTTTAACTATTTTAGTAACGCAATTAACTGAAATTTTATGAAATATTAAATAATTAAATTTGGGAATAAAAATTTAATATTTGAAATGCGCCTATAGCATAGCAAATGGTAAATTTTCACCAAAAATTATGAATGTTTATTATATTGTGTAATTTTATTTAAATTCAAATCAGTTAGAATTTGTTGGTAATAAAATAATTTTTCAAACCTGAATATTTTCATATAATAAATTTGTAAATTGTCTTTCGAGTGAGACGTCATATTTCATTTCACCAAATTTTGACTGTTATTGCTCATTTTATCTTATTTTCGATGTTTTAGCAGCATTTTCAGTACCGATTATCGATTTTTGATACAATGACTGTACCACTAATATCCGTATACCGTTTTGATCGTCTCGTCGTGCTGATCTCTACGGTATATTCAGTTTCATGGTTTGAAGTCCAGTATGTGGTGGAATCCGTGAAAACGTTAACCGTATCGGCATCGGATCCATGACCTTTTGTTTTCTTTTACATTTCACACTCCAGCCTTGTCGTCCAACCAACAATTAATTGCTTTAATAATTTTTCCCTGGAATCAAAGCTTCAGACTATTGCTATTTTATTTCATTCCATTTTCAAACGTTCCATCTTCTTCTCTCTCTAATATAACTTAAGAAGTATAATATTATATAACATTTTTTATTATGGCTATAGCTTTCTCGTCTTTCAATTTATCAAGGCCTCAGCGTCTCTTTTCCCTACGGCGTTGTACCTTGAACCATGCAAGCCTACCGATCCAACAAATCACCACAACATCCATCAACCTCCGCCATTAATCTCTCAAAGCCGCATCAAACTCGCCAGCAACCCGTCGTTCCCATCGACCAATCGCCGACCCTCACCCACCAAGCCATACCGCCCTGTTTCCTCCGCCACATCCACCACCATGGCAGCCACTCATCCAGCCATCTTTCCGTGTGAGTTTATAGAGTTTTATATATGTGTTTGTTTATATCTACATGCATATTGTTTGTGGGCAAGTAGATGTATATTTGAATAAAGTAAGTTATAAAAAAAAGTATAAGTATTGTAACGATCATGGTTTAAAGACGAATTTAAGTTGTAATTAAATTTAACTTTTGGGTTAAATTATGGATTTGTTTGAATTTTACCAATTTAATAAGGTGTATATACTTATTTGCTTTTGAATTTGGACTTGAAGCTCAAAATAAATGTTTTCAATTGAATTGAATTATAAATAAAAAATTTGATTTGGAAATTCAAAATATATTCAAAAATAAATTGGATTTAAAAATTTTACTTTGGAAAGAATAACATGTATGATTATTTGTTAAATTATAAATTGTGTTTTAATCCATTTTCTTTATGAAGTTATAAGAAGTATAAAATAAAATTTATCTTATCAATATTTAATGTAAAGTATAAAATAAAATATATGTTATAAATTTAATACTTGATAGTCAAACTATAAATAGAAATGAAATTCCAGCATATATGTTCAAACCATTTGAAAGAAGTTGGAATTACCAAGTTGTGAATTAATTGAAATCCCATATCCATATTTTTTTTAAAAATATTACACTCATTATTCGGTTTAGCTGGGAGAGGACTTTGTGTCATATAACCCATTCCGAATAATGATACGTCGTTATGGATAGCATTTGAAGACTGGTGGTGAAGACCGGGTATTTGCGAGAACGATAGGATGACCTATCGATTGTCTCTGCACTGAGTAGCTACGTTATAGAGATTTCCTAAGTGATGGGAAGTCCGATCGGGATTGTGAATACCTGGATTGCAAGGGCTTCTTCGGAAGTGCCTTCGGTTCTGTTCGAACCCGGAACAGACTTGTATGGTTGTATGTCTAACATCACACTTTGATATATAAAGCAGATTTCTTTCAAATACATATCTGTTGGTGGCGGAGAATTTATTCTCTTAGCTTAACACCCTTCTCTGAGACGTACGAGCTCAGAGGTTATGTAGTTGAAGGTTATCAGCGATATACTCCCAATTTGGTAGTGTGGCATGTTAAGTGCTGCTGTGTGTTGATCATTGGTTGATCATTTGTTGATCAAAGCATGGCTTTAGTGTAAAGCATAGCTTTATGGGCGAGACCTCATCGAGCCTCACAAAACGGTAATGGTCGAAACAGGAAAGATGCGGCAAGGTTTCATGGGTAGCTCCCCTATGGTGTGACCATTCCTTCTGGAAAAGGGTAGTATCATGGTATGGAGCCCATATACTTACTCGTGTGGGCACTGTAGTATATTTATTACTGTGTGATGTTGTTGGTTTAAAGGATCCTCGTATAAAGGTCCCAAAGGACCGAGGATGACATATCTGTAGGTATTACTCCCGGGCAGGGAGGAAACCGGCCTTGTGTTGGCAGAAAGCCGGGTATGTTCTCAGGGCGTCCCGCCAGAGGCATTCCCATGTGGCAATAGGAAGTTCCTTAGCCTGACCATTTGTTGGAAATCCATTCATCCAATACGCCCCCTGTACTGTTTTAGTTGTATAACCTTCCATCTACTTATGGTGGCACCCCTCTGTTTGGACGGTAGTTATAGTAGGCATAGTTCGAAATGTCTATGCTGGCTAAGATTAATATTATACTTTCGAAATGTTTTCCACTATGCACTAATAATAATATCAAAATGGTTTTTACGTATCAAGCATGTTTGACTATCATAAGGAGAAATCTCCTCCAATTCTACGTTTGCATGGTGTGTGTGGCGGGAGGCCTTATGGCAGTTTCATTTTCCAAAAGCATTGCAGATTTCAAATTTAAATCTTTTGATTGTTTTAAAGACCAAATGTTTTTTTTGCTCACACCAGTCCCATGACTGACTCGGAGTTTATTGTTCCCTTCCTAAACTCTGGGTGCCCACAATTTTCCACACGGGAAGTCTAGAGTTGGGTTTTTCAAATAGTCAGGTCTAGTAGATTATCTGGAGCTAGTTCAGTCCTTGGAGGAGAGACCTTGCTTATCTAGGTGCAATCTTGATGGTGGATCGAGCTTGAAGTTTTGGAGCTTTGACTTTGGAGTTTTTGGATTAGAGTTGCAGTATTGGATTCTGTGAAGACTTATCTCATATTGTATCGTGTTCCGCTGTATTCTGAGATGTATATTCTATGATATTGATTATTATCATTGTATCAAATTGCTGTATTGGATATTGTATTCATGTTGCAACAGTGATATCATCTTTTATTCCCGACGTGTTATTTACCATCTAATGTTGTTGCAAGCTCAGGCGATACGAATTTGATGTTGTTTGTCGGACATCGAGTTCGGGTCGTCACATTTGGTATCGGAGCTAAAGGTTGATTAAGAACTTTAGCTACAGAGTGTAACACATTAGACGGCTCATTAGAGATAGGGTGAAGTATACCTTAGAATGAGTACAACCAGTGGAACCAAAACCCAACTACTTAGTCTATTCTCTTTATCTATTGTTATCCTCTAAGATATTTCGTCCGAATGCCTAAATCGATCTTCTTACTATTACAGATAGTAAGAATGAGTGGAATAAGAGGATGAGATTGGGGACAGGGAAGTGCCAATTTAACTGGTCAAAGCCCTGCAACGACGGATATTCCTATTCAATCTCAATCAATTTTGCCTGATCTACATTGAAGTTTTTCTAGACTTGGTGGAAAATCATTTACTGGCAAAGAATCCATTATCGAGGCACAAGCCTAGATTCGATCGTGTGAAAGGATTTTCAAAGGACTAAAATTAGAAGATGATCAGATGCGATTGATTCCTTCTTGGCAACTTCAGGAAGAGGCTTTAGTTTGGTGGGAAACAGTTACATTGGATGAGTCGGCGGATGAATTTACTTAGAGTCGTTTCAAGAAAGTGTTCAGGCAGCGATATATGCTGTCTGCTGGTATCTCTAGAGTGTACTAGGAGTTTATGGATTTGAAGCAAGGAAGTTTATCATTTGAGGAATACTTAAACAAATTCAATGAATTATCTAGATTTGGTCCAGAATTGGTGAATACACCGTTAAAGAAGAATGAAAAGTTTATTCGGGTGATGAACAAGGAGTTTTAGGAAAGGATGACTATTCACATTAAGGAATCTTTTTCTGAATTAATTGATATGGGCTATCGATACGATACTCTGGATAAGCAAGAAGATCCGGAGGAAAATGGAGATACGAGTAATCTGAATTGGAGAAAAAGGAAGTTTGGTGGAAAGAAACCGAGGAAAGATAAAGGAAAAAAGAATATACAGAAGAAAAAGGTGAAAGATGTTACTTGTTTCAACTGCTTGGAGAAAGGCCATTACTTGAACAAATGTAAGAATCCCAAGAAACAAGGAATGAGAGAGCCATTTATGAAGCCAGAACAGGAATCTAGGGAATGTTATTATTGCCACAAGCCGAGACATAGGATCATGAATTGCCCAGCACTGAAGCAAGCTCAAGCAACGTGGGCATATGCGATCAAAGGTGATTCTTCAACCTCAAAAGCTGATTAAGGAAATGAAATTTTATAAGGTAACCTTCTCGTTTATGATTAAATTGTTCGAATCTGTTCGACATGAGAACTACCCTTAGTTTTATTTCTCAGCAAATCGTAAATGAGTTAAATCTTGAATCTGAGATCGTAATCGAATCGATTTTTGTCTATTTCATTGGGTTTCGATAAAATCTTCGAATGGTTAGTTATTCCTTCAAACTAGCCAATACCCCTGTATACTTCGTAAATCAGACAACCTAATTGTTTCGTAGTTGATTGAGTTTGTTCTCATATCTATTGTTGATATTCTGGTTTGGTAAGCCAAATGCAGAATTGATATCCAGTTTGATTTGGAAAGATATTTCTCTATCTTTCATCTATCTTTGTTATCTCCTTGGCAAATTTCGAGGACGAAATTTCTTAAGGAGGGGAATCTGTAACGATCCCGGTTTAAAGACGAATTTCATTTTGTAATTAAATTTAAGTTTTGGGTTAAATTGTGGATTTGTTTGAATTTTACAAATTGAGTAAGGTGTATATACTTATTTGCTTTTGAATTTGGATTTGAAGTTCAAAATAAATGTTTTCAATTGAATTGAATTGTAAATAAAAATTTTGATTTGGAAATTCAAAATGTATTCAAAAATAAATTGGATTTAAAAATTTTACTTTGGAAAGAATAACATGTATGATTATTTGTCAAATTATAAATTTTGTTTTAATCCATTTTCTTTATGAAGTTATAAGAAGTATAAAGTAAAATTTATCATATCAATATTTAATGTAAAGTATAAAATAAAATATATGTTATAAATTTAATACTTGATAGTCAAACTATAAATAGAAATGAAATTCCAGCATATATGTTAATAATAAAATTTTATGGTTATATGGCAATAAAAAAAATCAAACTATAAAATGACAATATAAGATAAATACACATAGAATTGTATGTGAATTAGACAAGCAAATAATAAATGAAACTAAAGTGTTTTGTATATATAAAGAACAAAGGAAATAATAAAACACAAAAGCTTGCAAAAGAAGAAACAAGAAAAGAATAATATCTACACACAAATAAACATCTATGTACACTTGAAAAAGGAAGAAGCAAGACATAACAAAACATCTATGTATAAAGAAGAGACAAACAAAACAAAATATCAATGTAATAAAACTTACAAAAGAAGATAATACAAGAAAAAAACAATATATCTACAAAAAACAAAACTGCACATATACAAATCAAATGGATTTTGTATGTAAACAAAAATGGGCACATGCATTGAATGCTTCCTTCTCAAGCACAAAAAAAATCTTTTCAGCCGAAATTTTGTTAAAACCATATCAGTAAACTAAGATAAAATATCTTTAGTCAAAAACAAAAGAAGCTTAATCTAGTTATAACCTTCCCTGTAAACACCTATTTGTACAAACTGTTCCTTCCTTTATATATACATCTATCTTATTCCAGTTCGATCACTCAACTGAGCATTTCAGAAAAGAAAGAAAATAAGAAACATCATTCAACTCAAAGGAAACAAAATAAGATTCAAAGAAAAAAAATATCAATCAGCAGTTTTCAAACAAAAGAGCTCTGTCATCTTCTCAAAATAGTGAGCAAACACCTTGACCTTGCTGTTATCTTGATGTTTGAATTTATATTTGGAGCTATGATGTGAATAGGCTAGAATGGTTGTGTGGATATGACTACATGTTGAAGATATTCGTGTGCATGTTTATATGTATAGGAATAAAAAATCATCTCTGTTCATACCTTACAGGTTTTAAAACATGATTTAAAATTTCAAATCACCACCTACAAACAATTTTTAAAACTTGAACTCTAAATGAAACTTGGTTATAACTACCTGATTTAATTTTACAAACAGCTCTATACATTTTATGTTTAGTAAATATTTAGGAAAAGAAAATTTTACAGTAAATCCTTTCGGATCTAAAAATTTAATTGATTAAATTTTGAGTTTTGAATGCATGATCTCATTCACGTTTGCAAATCATGATTTTTAAAACAAAAATCCAGTTTTCTAGTGTGAGATCGAGGGAGGAATCGCGAGATGAACGGAAAATGCTTTTTGGTCAATTGTCGTCGATCGAGGCCAAACTGGGGCTTGAGATTTTTTTCAGAGGAAGCTCATAGTACGAGGATGATGGAAAAAATACTATTTAAATTTATCAATAATCATGGTGGAGGAATAGTGAGGTTATAGGGTTTCAAAGCAAGTTTCGGTCAGTTGAGTTTTTTTGGTTACTACGTCAACGTGGCATCGGGAGTCATCACGACTGGGGGGAAAGTCGCGTTGGTCGATGGCGAATTCGTGGGCATAGTGGTGTGCGTTGAATCAATCAGTGGTGGTGATGCGTTGTGTTTCCAGGCTATCGATTTCGTCTTGTCAGGTCTCGAAACCTTCAATTTTGATTCGATGAACTTCTCACGTGTCTGGGTGGTGGCGAGGCTTCAAAGCATCATCATTGACTTGCTGAGAATCAGGACAGTGGCCGGTGGTGGTTGGGGTTTGTGTGCATGTGCACGTGTGTAGTTGAATATCTGGGGAAGCTACTGATTGGGGAAGATGAAGTTATCCTCGGGTATAGGATCGTTTGCCTCGAGTAGCACACGGGTAAAGGGTAGGGTTGCTTCGGTTGGATTCAAGTGTGTAGATATGTTTCCTGTACCAAAATTTAAGACTTAAACTTGACTGTAGAAAAAAAAGTAGTAGAAGAAGAAGGTATGGTGAGGCACGAGAGATGACTCGGGGAAGTTGGTGAGGAAACTCGAAGTGCGAGTATAACCTGAGAAGTTCTCGGGTAATTTTCTACAAACTGCAATGTTATAAAAAAAAATTAATTAAGTTAAGCCGATTATCTTTCGAAAAGTTTTTTTATATATTAGGGTTTAACGATTTGAGTTAAGACTTTAATGCAAGTTTTAATTATTTTAGAATGTTTTTAAAATCTTAGTTAATGTTTTAATTAATTTGATAATTTAAGTTAAATGTTAAAGTTAATTAACATTAAAGTTTTTATAATTAATAATAATCTGTTTTCAAAGTTTAAAGAAGATTTTTAAAATGTTAATTAGCACAAATTATTATTATTAATTGTTTTAAAAGGTAACTAAGAATGGTTAATTAAGTTAAAATTGTAATTAACTAAGTGATTAGAGATTTATCAAGTTGTAATTAAAGAATTGGTTAATTAACAATTAAATAGTTAATTTATTTGTAATAAAGAATTGTTAATTTGATAATTTAAGTTGATTAATTATAATTGGCAGTTAATTAAGATAATTGATTAAGGGATAATTGATCAATGAAGTTGATTAAGATTTAATTAATTTATCAAAATTTATCATTGATTTAAATCCATCAATAAAAATAATTACGTGGTTAATTCTTTTAATCCACATTTACCTCGATTGAAAAATAATCAACTATTATTGTGTATTGGATTGATATTCCTGTTTTGTTTGTGACTTTGTGTGATGCGAATTTCTTTGTGCTGAACTGTGATTTTTGATTCGTTTCTGTATGAACATGAAAACTCCTTTGCCCGTAAAACGGCATTTAAATTTCAATGCGACGGGGAGTCGGATTCCAGTTGGTTATCTGAAACCCACATCGAATTGTAATGATGAGTCTTTGTGATTGATAAATTTACTTTATTTATAAATCTGTGAATGGAGATAAGCGTTATGGATTATACCGCTTATCGATATTGATATATCTGTGATGATTGATGTTGCACTTCTATTGTGTAAAACTCCTGGACCACACTTATACACACACAAATATGGATTGCACGTGGGAATCAGTTAAGTCACAGATATTTGAATTTTTAAAATAGTTTTGAATTTGAATTTTAAATTCAAAAAGTTTTGGAAATGGAATTGAATTAAATATAAAGAGCTTTTGAAAAGGGATTTCAAAGATAAAAGTTATTCTCAATTACTTAGTTGAGATTTGAAATTTGAATAATTTGATTCAAATTTGAATAATATCTGAAATTGAATTCTAGATTTGGTATTTATGATTTAAAATGGTATACAAGTTTATATGAGTTTTAAACCATTTTTAAAGTGTTGTTTTGGGAATTGGAATTAACCCCAAAGATGTTAACTTGTATAAATAAAAATTGGATTTTCCGAAATGAAAACAGTTTGTTTTAACAATAAAAGCTTTCATATGAATAATGAACTTCCATTTTATATTAAAGGAATTCCAAGTTTGAATTGAAATAGTTTTCCAAATTATGGGTGGATCTTTGGAAACGAGTTTTGAAAGTTATAAGCTAAATCTTGATTTAAAGAGTTAGTAAATTAATCCAATTGAAACAGAAATTATTTTGGAATCCGTGAATGGATTTTTGTGAAACTGGGTGAACTTTGTTAAATGAATCTTTTTGTTAAAAAGATTTGAAATGGTAATTGGTTCAAACCATTTGAAAGAAGTTGGAATTATCAAGTTGTGAATTAATTGAAATCCCATATCCATATTTTTTTTAAAAATATTGCGCTCATTATTCGGTTTAGCTGGGAGAGGACTTTGTGTCATATAACCCATTCCGAATCATGATACGTCGTTATGGATAGCATTTGAAGACCGGTGGTGAAGACCGGATATTTGCGAGAACGATGGGATGACCTATCGATTGTTTCTGCACTTGGTAGCTATGGTATAGAGATTTCCTAAGTGATGGGAAGTCCGATTGGGATTGTGAATACTCGGATTGCAAGGGCTTCTTAGGAAGTGCCTTCACTTCTGTTCGAACCCGTAACAGACTTGTATGGTTGTATGTTTGACATTACACTTTGAGATATAAAGCAGATTTCTTTCGAATACATATCTGTTGGTGGCGGATAATTTATTCTCTTAGCTTAACACCCTTCTCTGAGACGTACGAGCTCAGAGGTAACGTAGTTGAAGGTTATCAGCAATATACTCCCAATTTGGTAGTGTGACATGCTAAGTGTTGTTATGTGTTGATCATTGGTTGATCATTTGTTGATCAAAGCATGGCTTTAGTGTAAAGCGTAGCTTTGTGGGCGAGACCTCATCGTGCCACACAAAACGGTAATGGTCGAAACAGGAAAGATGCGACAAGGTTTCAGGGGTAGCTCCCCTAAGGTATGACCATTCCTTCTGGAAAAGGGTAGTATCATGGTATGGAGCCTAGATACTTACTCATGTGGGCATGTAGTATATTTATTACTGTGTGATGTTGTTGGTGTAGAGGATCCTCGTATAAAGGTCCCAAAGGACCGAGGGTGGCATATCTGTAGGTATTACTCCTGGGCAGGGAGGAAACCGGCCTTGTGTTGGCAGAGAGCCGGGTAGGTTTTCGGGACGTCCTGCCAGAGGCGTTCCCATGTGGCAATAGGAAGTTCCTTAGCCTGACCATTTTTTGGAAATCCATTCATCCAATACGCACCCTGTACGGTTTTAGTTGTATAATCTACCATCTACTTATGGTGGCGCCCCCACTGTTTGGATGGTAGCTATAGTAGGCATAGTTTGAAATATCTATGCTGGATAAGATTAATATTATACTTTCGAAATGTTTTCCACTACGCACTAATAATAATATCAAAATGGTTTTTACATGTCAAGCATGTTTGACTATCATAAGGAGAAATCTCCTCTAATTCTGCGTTTGCATGGTGTGTGTGGCGGGAGGCCTTATGGTAGTTTTATTTTCCAAAAGCATTGCGGATTTCAAATTTAAATCTTTTGATTTTTTGAAGACCAAATATTTTTGTTTGCTCACACCAGTCCCATGACTGACTCGGAGTTTATTGTTCCCTTCCTAAACTCTAGGTGCCCATAATTTTCCGCACAGGCAGTCTAGAGTTGGGTTTTTCAGATAGTCAGGTCTAGTAGATTAACTGGGGCTAGTTCAGTCCTTGGAGGAGGGACCTTGCTTATCTAGGTGCAATCTTGATGGTGGATCAAGCTTGAAGTTTTGGAGCTTTGACTTTGGAGTTTTTGGATCAGAGTTGCAGTATTGGATTCTGTGAAGACTTATCTCATATTGTATCGTGTTCCGCTGTATTCTGAGTTGTATATTCTCTGATATTGATGATTATCATTGTATCAAATTGCTGTATTGGATATTGTATTCATGTTGTACCAGTGATATCATCTTTTATTTCCGCTGTGTTATTTATCATCTAATGTTGTTGCAAGCTCCGGCGATATGAATTTGATGTTGTTTGTCGGACATCGAGTTTGGGTCGTCACAAGTTTGATTTCGAATCATATTATATATACATATTTTTTTTCCATTCGAATAATATTATAAAGATTTTTATAGGTGTTTTGACATATGGTTTGTTCATGTGGTATTTCATATTTACGTATGGTTTTGTGTGTCCAGTCTAGTTCTGGTTATGCATACTGGGCTACTGTATTAGTTTAAGATATTGTGCATTTGTATAAAAATATATTATATGTTAGTTTATACATTTTTATATATTTGTTACCGTATATTTTCAACAGTATGCCGGTTATAATATAAAGGCTAAGTTTTTATATTATTACGGTATGTATATACATATTGGCGACAATGTATATATAAGCCTACAACATTTTGTATAGTGTATATATGTAACGACTCACCATTCTTTCCATAGAATGACGCATCATTAATAAGAAAGAAAGGGATAGAAAATAGAAAAGATGGAGAAGAAAGAAGAAACAACGTCAGAATCTCAACAGCGGAACGAATAAATTATATTAATAACATAAGGTAATACATAGTATACAACATCAAACAGAGTTACACAGATAATACATCACATACTGGACAGTTATAAACACCTGTCTACTTATTACAACTCAAAACAACTTAGAGAAAACACAGAGATACCAAAACAGTGGAACATTATACATATCTACAACGCTGAAGCCTCCTGCTCCATTGCTCCTCCACAATTCGTCAAAGCTAACCTAAATACCTTGGCTACTCGTAAAAAATTGAGTACCCAAGAGTTTAAGAAAAACAGAAATCTACTTCGGGTCAGACATGGGTCTGATGTGAGTAACAGGTTAAGGTTGCTTAGCTTTTAAAAACCTTTGAAAGAAAAGGTATCACGTAGGACTTCCCACACATAAACATGGATAAGTTTTTACCTTACGCTAACCAAAACATTTGATAGGAAATCCAATGATATTATAATAGGGTCTAGGGTTTTCAAGTAAATAGAAAATAGCCGAAATTGTTACATTCATTAAATTTCAGCTACTAGCCACAAAAGTGGGTAATACAATCAAAACCGTAAGGGCACGTAGGAAGAATGGGTTTCCATCAATGGCAGGGCTACTGGGGTACCTCCCATCATATTACGTGGCTTGATCAACGTACCGAGGATCTACCCTAAATCCCCTGCAACATAAGGATGGAACCATCCCTTACTGGACAGACCCGAACAAGACAACCCCGCATTTGGTGCGCATTCCAACTGCTCACCAAACCGAATAAAAAGGGACCTCTAGACAGGGGAAAATCTCATCCTACTTGGGCATGACCCACTTAGCCTTGCTGCACCTCCCCTCTTTTAACCATTCCCGGTTGATGAGGCATGAGGCTATGATTACCACCAAGAGTGCTGCAACTTCGGCCACAATCTCGTCAATTACCACACTTCCATCTCTCCAAACCCCACTGCACTCGATCAATCATAGAAGCTGTGTCGACCAATTTACTAAGCCTATAAAAAACTAGGGTTACAAAAAAGAAATCACCACCAGCCATTTTTCCCATCAACCAAAATCACTCCTCCATCATTACCCAAAATCCCGACCTCTCCAAACACTAAGATCACCAAAAAACCCCAAAGTTTCATTTCCAGTTTAGACAAGAACTGTACACTCATCCCCAAACTAAAAACTATGCTTCTTGTTTTAAAAATCATGTTTTAGTTAAAGTGTTTAATTTATAACCCTGAATTTAAAAATTAAAAAGTTTGAATTTTACTTTATTTTAGCATGCACTGTTGTTTTTAATTTTGCAGAGACACTCAGGCTTAATTTTGACTCACATAAATTTTTAAACATTAGTCTATGATAAAACAAACAACCTTTGTTTGTGAACTAAGTTCTAACAAAAACTAGATCAAGTGGTAAGGAAATAAAAATGAAATCTTGAGCCTGGGAAACAAACTAAGAACAGAGCAAACAATCACATATGCACACCAATACATCCATATAAATATACAGAGATATACTTATAAATGCATTCACAAACATATTTGTTTTCAGAGGTAAACATGCAACATAATTATACTTAAACTATTTAAATTGTGATGTTACTCACCAGACATGGAAAATGAAGACAGAGTTCCATTTTGAAGTTGCTTTTAACTCAGAAAACTTGAATTGCCCTTTGTATAAAAATTTAGTTGTTTGTTGTTAAGATTTGCATGCAGGCTTGACTCCACATTGCATTTGAAAATTTTAAATTTGAATGCTTTGCTTTAAAATGCTTTAATTTAAAAACTTGCAGTTGCATGCAGAGATGGCTTCATCTCAGGTTGAAGAAGAAGTTCAGGCTCTGGTTTGAAATTGAACTACAGGTTTTTGTTGTTTTGATTTTGCAAATGATTACAGGCTAATGGTTTGAAAATAATGAAGGTTTTGATCTGGTTTTGAGGAAGTTGTTCTCGGATTTGGTTTTGAGGAGGGTTTCAGCTGAAGTTTTCTTTGTTTAGAAATGAAATGAGAAAAAGAAAAAGAAAATGGAAGATGTGTGCTTATATAACTTATTTTATGATTTATTAAAACTCAAAGAAAATGAAAATAAATCATGACACTTGTCTTCCCTTCTATTTAATTTCCTAACACTTGTTATCAAGTGAATTTATATGCTAACACTCGTTTAAACAAGGTCTCTATAGATTTGCACATGTTCTTTAAGTAATTTATATTTATATTTTTTTAAAGTTAATATAAACTTATACTTAACTAATTAGTTTGTAAGTATTTGTTTATATATATATAATTTTAAAGAAATAAAACCAAATACATTCATAAATAAAAGTTTATACATATATTTTAAAATCCAAAACAATTTAAAATATCTATCTTTTTAAATTTCAAAACTATAAATTCAAATTCAAAAGTCCAGTTTTAAAACCAAGTTATATATATATACATATATAACCACATAAATTTAATTTGAAATAACAATTCTATTTATATTAAAATTTATTTGTAAAAACAATACACTGTTAATATTGTTTTAAAATAACACATTAACAATTTGAAATAATTTATAAAAAAAATTCTTCTGTTTATTAATAAATTACTTATTTTATCAAGCTATATTTAAAAAGAACAAAACAAACCTTATTATTAATTAAATTAAATTTAAACTTAAACTAAAATCATTTTAAACAATTTAAACTTTTATCTTAATAATTTTTAAAATCATATAGTTTTTAAATATTTTTGAAAAGCTTAATATTAAATAAAAATCAAATTTCGAAATTACCAAAAATATTAGAATTAGAAAATATGCCTTTATTTATTAAATTTAAAACAAAGCTTATTTATTTGCAATATATACAATATATACACATTATAAATAGAAAACAATTTAATTAGCTTTTAAAAAGATAAAATCTCCAATTAAATATTTATTAAGAAGAAGATTATTAAATTATTTAAAATTTATTAACAAAAATTATCAAATCAATTTAAATTTTAATACAGATTATTAAATTGGTATTGCCGAAAATTCCGGGATATCATAATATATATTAGATTTTTGAAATTAAATGATGATAGTAAGTATATTTTTTATTTTTAATTTACATATATACGTGTGTTTAGAGTAGTTATATATATGTTTAGATTTCATTAAATTTTACAATAAGGATATGTATTATAGGTTTGTATATATATACCGAGTTGTGTTTCAAGCTTTATATATATAGTTATATTAGTTATAATAGTTTACTTTATAATATAAGCTGTAGCCTTCTTTATATGTTACATAGAGGAGTATTGTATATATGTAAGATCGGTTGGGTTTTATTTTACAATGTACGATAGTCGACCCGTATAGTCGGTCGTTTATAGTAATGTAATGTGTTAGTGTATGTATAATTTATACCCTATTGTTTTAAGATATTGTTTTAAAATATATTACAATATGGATTTTTTATATATATATTTACGAATCCTTTGTTTGTACTCAATTTAATTGTTGTATATGTGTATACCTATATACAAAGCTACAGTATATATGTTACGATATTTTATATATATATATATATATATATATATATATATATATATATTAGTCATATAGTATTTTATAACATATTTAATGGTATATAATATAATTGTTATGAAGTTAGTAAGTTGTTCTCTGTGTTTATATTAAAGCAAATTTTATAAATTTATATAAATTACGTATACGTATGTAAAGTTATGTGTATATATTAATTGTTTATCGATTTTGGATTTTATTATAAAGGCCTCCTTTGATTTTAAGTACAATGTTTAAATCCTGACACGTTTATTTATGTATAAACCATACACATGTATATATTGATATTTCGATCATTAAAAATGTATATAAAGGATTTTAAATTATAATATAAGTAAATGTTTTGAACCTTACAATATATTGGATTATTTCATAGCTGAGAAGCTGTTTGCTTTTGGTATTGACTTTATAACGCTATTTTAATAGTTTACTTTACTATAGACATATTATAACAGCGTATATTACTACATAGAAGATAGTTCCACGGATCCTTAGAGGATGACTATCCCAAACATCCTTTAAGTTACTTGTATTTCGGTTAACATTTCACTTGAGTTGAATTTATTAATATAAAAATGTTAATCCTGACCCGAGTGTTTTGTGTTTTGCTTTACACTCAGATCAGGCTGAGTGTCACAACATTTGAGACTCACCTTTGGAGTTGGAGCTTCACTTGGAGATCCATCTGTATCCATTTAGCTTTCAACTATCCAGTGGTTTTGTTCATATTTTTCATCTGTTTGTATTCGAGAATATATTGTATTTGATATGTTCTATTGTATTTTATTTCAAACTCTGTTGTTTACACATTAGCTTCATGTACTATTTATCTATTCCAAGACTTATTTTTATATTACTCTGTATCTGTGATTTTGTAATTATTTATTTACTGTATATGCTGAGTTTTGCCAAATATAAATTAACAATCTGATATTTTGGGTAATTCAAGTCTGACATGTGCGGATGCGAATGGTTGAAATACCGGCTCATTACAGTTGGCATCAGAGCTCTGGTTTTAGGCAAACTTAGCGTATATAGTAAAATTTAATTACAGAATCACTTTCATTCGAGTTGAATCTCTTCCTCTTTGATTCGAATCTCCTTTGAATTTTTGAACATTCCTTGTTCTAAAATCCATTCCCGTCTCTCCCTGTTCGTGTTTTCTTAATTCGGGAGTATCCCATAACTCCACTTCGATTGATCTATAATGAATCGGTGGTTCCGCCAATCTTAGAATGATTTCTAAAGGGGTAAAACTCCTTTAACAACCAGCGTTGATTCATCGGAGATTTCTATATCCTCGGTTTAGATGCTGCTATCACTTGCTATGTTCAAATTCTATCTCTTGTGATCTGATGTCGATCTGCCTCAGATCTACATCGGCTTTATTCTTAAAGTCATGATTGACCAGTTAAGGTCGTCCGTGATTTATATAAGTCTATCCATCTTTTCTCTTTTGTTATTTGATCATCTTATCTTCATTTCGATCCCATCTTCGAATTTGAATTTTTTGATTAGGGTTCCTCTAATTTGGATCTCTATCCTTATTTTAAAATCTATTCTTGTATCATCAAGTGAGGGAGTGTATTTGTAATTAGTATAAAAATGTCTTATAGTGTGCTGTGTGAGTTGTTAAGTTTGAATTTTGGGTTTCGATTGATTCGTCTAATCAACGCTATCGATAGGGATTCCAAAACACTTGAACAGAGCAAACTGACACAATATTTTTTTCAAAATTAATTAATTTTGTACGAATATATGATATATATGTAAATTTTCTGAAATTGTAGAGCTAAATGAAATAGTTGTTAGAAATGATGATGCTAAAACTTTCATTTATTACTTTATTAACATTTCTAAACCATTAACTATTATTGTATATTATAGGTGAACGAACATTATAAAACATGGTTATAAATTGATTTGGAATTTGAAATGAATTAAGAATTTGAGAATTTAAATTTTCGGTATTTTCAAAATTTGGTTTTTAAAGTTTTGGAATATATTATCTGAAAGTATTTTTGAATAGAATTGTTTCAAAGGGATAAGTTTAAAGGAATTAAGTCTGTACTCTCTTCTTTGCAGCAGCATCGACATTCATTTTCCAGTCTCGAAGTGGAGAGACACGTAGAATTTTTGCTACACTTTGTTTTAGGCAATGAATTTTGTTTGAATTTCTTGTATATAATTTGAATTTCTTGTGTATAAATTGATTTATAAAATATATCTGCATTTAATTTTTTCAAAATAGTTTGAAGTGAAACCAGGAATTTGAATCTTAAGTTTTATATTAAGAAATGGTTTCAATTATTGAAGTAAAGTGCAATTGTTGAATAAGTGGAATATCTAAAATGATAAATGAAATTTAACCAACTTGAAATAGTTGAATTTGAATAAAACTTATTTGTATAATACTAAATTGCATTCTAATATATAACTTGCCTAAATTATTCAAAAAGTAAAAGGTTAGGATATAATAAAAGGTTATACAAGAAGAAAACTTAAGCAATAGATTGTTCAAACTAAAATTTGGCTTAATATAAATGTTGTAGATAGAAGGAAAATTTATATAGTGTTTAATTACACTCAGAAACATTAATATAACTTACCTAGGAAGTTTAAATGTAATTTGAATGTAATTGGATAATATACACTATGAATAAGTAATAGGATATCAAAAATGATATTTTGTTAAGGGAATTTACTGATAATAAATTGGATAATAAAAAGGAAAATTTATTTGTTGAATAATATAGGGTTATAATAATTGTTTATACACGTAGTATATGTTGCAAGATATATATTAAGTGAAATAAATTAAATAAATAAAAAAGAAGACAATTTAAGTAGGTAAATATAGACTTAAGAATAGTGAACTTGAATTTTTATGGAATCAACTTAGCTAAAGATAAATGGATAAAATGAATGAATTAATTTAAAAATGAGTTTGTTTGAAATAAATGTTGGTAAAATGAAAGAAAATCAATCTTTAAATTAAATGACTATTTATTAGTTGAATAAAATGGTTTAAACCAAATCATTGAATAATTTTTTATCTAGAATTGAAATCTATATGGATTTGAATTGTTGGAGTTGAATGTTGAGGTGAAATTAACTACAGTTGATCTAATAAGTTTAATAAATGGGTGAAATATAACAAATTTTGCTGTGAAATTTCTATAATAAATGTTAATAAATGAGAAACAAATCAATTGAATAAAATATAAGGAATTGAAATTAATATGAACACAATTTATTTGATTGATTAAATAAAATTGAATTGGAATTAACTAATTGAATATAAACAAATTTTAAAATAAATGTATTTTATATGGTTTCAAATTAATTGTTTTATTTATATTTCAAATCTATTTTTCTTTCTGCTTGTTTCTATTCTCCTACCTCCTTCCTTTTCGGGAATGAAAAGTTTTGAGTGGGAAGAGTGTAACGACCCGTAAATTTTAACTGTTTTAATAACGCAATTAACTGAAATTTTATGAAATTTAAATAATTAAATTTGGGAATAAAAATTTAATTTTTGAAATGCGCCTCATAGAAAATGGTAGATTTTCATCCGAAAATATGAATGTTTATTTTATTGTGTAATTTTATTTAAATTCAAATCAGTCAGAATTTGATGGTAATAAAATTTTTTTTCAAACCTGAAAATATTTTCATGCAATAAGTTTGTAAATCTTCTTCTGAGTGAGACGTCATATTTCATTTCTCCAAATTTTGACTGCTTTTGCACTGTTTTTCTTATTTTTGATGTTTTAGCAGCATTTTCTGTACCGATTATCGACTTTTGATATGATGACCGTACCGTCAATATCAGTATACCGTTTTGATCGTCTCATCGTGCTGATCTCTGTGGTATATTCAGTTCCGTGTTTTGAGGTCCAGTACGTTGTGGAACCCGTGAAAACTTTAACCGTATCGGTAACGGATCCGTGACCTTTTGTTTTCTTTTGCGTTTCAAACTCCAACCGTGTCATCCAACCAACAGTTAATTGCTTTAATAATTTTTCCCTAGAATCAAAGCTTCAGATCGTTACTATTTCATTTTATTCCATTTTCAAACGTTCCATCTTCTTCTTTCTCTGATATAACTTAAGAGGTATAATATTATATAACATTTTTATTATGGTTGTAGCTTTCTCATCTTCCAATTTATCATGACTTTGGCGTCTATCTTCCCTTCGGCCTTGTACCCTGAACCACGCAAGCCTACGAATCCAACAAATCACCAAAACATCCATCAACCTCCGCCATTAATCTCCTAAAGCCGCATCAAACTCGCCAATCGCCAACCCTCACCCACCAAGCCGTGCCGCCCTGTTTCCTCCGCCGCATCTGCCACCATGGCAGCCGCTCATCCAGCCTTCTTTCCATGTGAGTATATAGAGTTGTATATATGTGTTTTTTTATATTTACATGCATATTGTCTGTGGGCAAGTAGATGTATATTTGAATAAAGCAAGTTATAGAAAAAATATAAGTATGATTTCAAATCATATTATATATATATATATATATATATTCCATTCGAATAATATTATAAAGATGTTTATAGGTGTATTGTTCATGCAATATTTCATACTACACATATGGTTTGTTCATGCGGTATTTCATACTTTACGTATGGTTTTGTGTGTCCAGTCTACTTCTGGTTATGCATACTAGGTTGCTGTATTAGTTTAAGATATGGTTTATTTGTATAAAAATATACTATATGTTAGTTTATACATTTTTATATATTTGTTACCGTATATTTTCAACAGTATGCTAGTTATAATATGAAGGCTAAATTTTTATACTGTTACGGTATATATATACATATTAGCGACAGTGTATATATAAGCCTACGGCATTTTGTACAGTGCATATTACTTAGATTTTTGAAATTATATGATGATAGTAAGTACATTTTTTATTTTTTATTTGCTTATATAGGTGTGTTTAGAGTAGTTATATATATGTTTAGATTTCATTAAATTTTACAGTAAGGATATATATTACAGGCTTGTGTGTATATATATACCGAGTTGAGTTTTAAGCTTTATATATATAGTTATACTAGTTATAACAGTTTACTTTATACGATGTAGCCGTCTTTATATATTATATTGAGGAGTATTGTATATATGTAAGATCGGTTGGGTTTTATTTTACAACGTACGATAGTCGACTTATATAACCGACCATTTATAATAATGAATGTGTTAGTGTATGCATAATTTATACCCTACCGTTTTAAGATATTATTTTAAAATATATTACAATATGGATATTTTATATATGTACATACATATACATATATATATATATACACACAAATCCTTTGTTTGTACTCAATTTAATTGTTGTATATGTGTATACCTATATACATAGCTATAGTATATACGTTACGGTATTATATATATATATATATTAGTCATATAGTATTTTACAACATATTTGATGGTATATAATATAATTTATCATGAAGTTAATAGGTTGTTCTCTATGTTTATATTAGAGAAAATTTTATAAATTTATATAAAATGTATATATGTATGTAAAGTTATGTGTATGTATTGATTGTTTATCGATTTTGGATTTTATTATAAAGGCCTCCTTTGATTTTAACTACATGATTTAAATCCTGACATTTCTATTTATGTATAAACCATACACATGTATATATCGATATTTTGATCGTTAAAAATGTAAATGAAGGATTTTAAATTATAATATAAGTAAATGTTTTGAACCTTATAATATATTTGTTTATTTCCATAGCTGAGAAGCTGTTTGATTTTGGTATTGACTTTTAAATACGATATATGTAAAAAATTAAATTTTAATAGGAGTTTTAAACTCAGTATTGATTTTGATAAAACAATAGTATAATGTATATATATTTCTTTTTTCAGTTTATATCAAAACTGATTTGATTTTTTTATCAATTCCTATTTATCAGCTTGGATCGTCAAACTCGTGTCCATTGTGCCTTGTTTCGAAATTTGTGCATGGATTCGTAATTCATCTTATTCTCGTCCATCTCTAGCCTCGAAAGGTGAGCAATCACTCACGATTAATGTTCTTATATTTATTCAATTTGATTTCAATTGGAACGACAATTGAAATTTGCTGCTGTTATTTATTTACATTGCTATATATATATGTTGTTATCTATATCTATTCACATGTGACATTTGACACCATTATCTGTTATTTATATTGATGATATATGCCTGTTATATTATTATCATATCTGTTATCACTCTGCAAGTTCTCTGTTAGTATAGAATTCCCTATGGGTTGAAATGATACATACCCGAACGATCTGTAGAATAAGAGAAAATCGTTATGGGTTGAAATGATAATCCCAAGCGATTTTCATTGAATTGAATTTAGGATTGTGGGTTGAAACGCTATATACCCGTATATACATTAAAATTGTAGATTGAAATGATAAATATCCGTATCACTTGACCATAGGATAGAAAATTATATACAGATACCGTGGGTCTATATATAAATATTTTGAAAATGATTTATATTATTTTGAAGAAAAAAATTATGGTTAATAAATATTGATTTTAAGATATTATATATATAAGTGTGTATTTTATAAAGTTCCAAAATTTAGATTTTTAAATTTATATGTTTAAAAATGGTACAGTTATAAGTTAATTTTGAAATTATAAATTTTGAGAATTTATTTATAATTTTCTATTTTTAATATATATAAATAGATTTAATATATAAATAAATTTAATAATATGTTTAAGTATTTATTCAAAATATAGAGTTTATAAAAGAAATTGGCTGAAATCGTATTTACTTAAGAATTATACTCCGATAAGTTTGATTTGAAAATTATTAAATTTGAGGTTTTGAAGATATGATTTTATAACTTGATTTTGATAAAAAGTGATTAAGAATATCCTCAAATTTACATAAATTGAAACGGGATATTTTGTTTATTTAAATTGTAATTTGAAGTTGTATTTAAATGTTAATGAAATGATTAAGTGAATATTTAAAAACTAAATAATAATGAAGTTAAATTGAGATATAAATGAAATTATCGAATTTGGTTGAACAATGAATATTTAAAGCTTTGAAATATATTGACTTGGAGATATATTGAAATTTAAATGGTTTATTTTATGTTTCAAATCTGTATTTGAAATCGATATAATTTAAAATGGTTTATTGAGAAACTAAATAGAATTTAAATTGATAAACTGGGATTGAATTAAATTTGAATTTGGAATTCGAGTTGATCTGAATCGATTTTTGAAATTTGAGGTAATTATAATATTTTACTTTATAAATTATTTTAATATATATACACTATTTTTAATATAAAACTATTTTTAATATGAACTATTTTAATATACTAATTATTTTAATATAAACTATTTTATTTTATAAACTATTTTATTTTATACTATTATTAATATCTAAACTGTTTAAGTGGTGGAAGCTATGATTTCAAAGTTATGGTTTTCTAAATTGTTAAAAATTTCAAATGTTTTGGTTTTGAAAGTGTTATAACTTTGAAAGTGCTTTATTTTGGATATGGATATATTTGAAGTGGAAAATGATATCGAATTTATGGTTTTGAAATGATATGATATTTTGGTTTTGAAGTATGAACTAATTCAAATGAAATGACTATGATGTTATAATTAAGTTTGGTTGTTAAAGAGACGGGGATCGGATATTGTCATACTCTCTGCCAATACCGAAAACCACTTTAACTAGTGTATACGTGGTGGAGATTCCATAAAGAAGTAGGATGGTTTGGTGACGATTCTATATGGTATTTACGTAGCCCTGACTCCCGTGAGTCTGCTTGATGCGACTAAAACATGAGCCACGCCGGGCCAAGTGGGTTCATTCCTCCGATCGGACACATTTCTTCGATACCATTCTATTGCTTTTGTGATTTGATTGGGTGCACCCTTTGATTTGGAAGTGTGTCACGAGGTGGGCGGTAGTAGCTGCTATGCGTTACCGCCAGTCCGGATCCGCAAACGTTACATCTACCCTTGCATTACCTCGAGTGCTGTGTCGTATGCCCTATCGCGCCTTCTTCGAGTTTGTTTTGTGTCGTACCTATGGAGTGCTCCCTGATATTCCACTTGGGAGTGGAGTTTACAATATCTATATAGACTACGGCAATATAAAAATGTGTTAAGAGGGATATGGGTAACGCCTTAACGCTATTTTAATAGTTTACTTTACTATAGACATATTATAATAGCGTATATTACTACATAGAAGATAGTTCCACGGATCCTTAGAGGATGACTATCCCAAACATCCTTTAAGTTACTTGTGTTTCGGTTGACATTTCACTTGAGTTGAATTTATTAATATAAGAATGTAAATCCTGACTCGAGTGTTTTGTGTTTTGCTTTACGCTTGGGTCAGACTGAATGTCATAGCATTTGAGAACCACCTTTGGAGTTGGAGCTTCACTTGGAGATCCATCTGTATCTATTTAGCTTATAGATATCCAGTGGTTTTGTTCAGACTTTTCATCTGTTTGTATTCGAGACTACATTGTATTTGATATATTCTGTTGTATTTTATTTCAAACTCTGTTGTTTATATAGTAGCTTGATGAACTACTATTTATCTATTCCGCTGCTTATTGTTATATTACTCTGTGTCCATGATTCTGTAATTATTTATTTACTACATATGCTGAGTTTTGCCAAATACAAATTAATAATCTGACATTTTGGGCAATTCAAGTCCGACATGTGTGGATACGAATGGTTGAAAATACCGAGTCGTTACAGTACCCATCGAAAGGTAGTCCCTTCACCTGGTCATTTGTATGGAAATTCATTCCCCAATAAGAACTTACGTATTTGTTTGTAGAACCTAGTGTGCTAAAATTTAATCAATGTAACAATTTCAGCTAAGATTAATAAGCTTATTTGCAAATGTTTTCAAAGCATTTCATTAAAAACAATATCCCCAAATTTTATGTTATAATGATTTTTGGTTATCATAAGGTAAAAATCCGTTGCATTTTTAAGTGCGTCGTGGTCATATGAGATACCTTTTTGCTTTCAAAACATCATACTTTGAGTTCTCACACCAGTCCCATGACTGACCCAGAGTTTGTTTTTCTCTTTAAACTCTAGGTGCCCTATTTTTTGGGTAGCCATGTAGTCATGATACCTTTGGAGCATGTTGGGGAGCATTTTGTAGAAGTCTTTTGGAGCTACGAAGATTGAAGTACCCTATGTGGATATCTACCTATATTCCACTGTGTTATGTAGTATGTATTTCCCAGCATATGTATGGATAAACAGTTATAACCATCCCGCTGGATTTGTATTTGACTCTGATCATTTATGTATAACTAAAATGTTGAATGCGATGTGAGATTCTATTATTGTGTTATCTTCCATCTTTATTTTCTTTTACATCCCTGATAATTTGCCTCTCCGCCACTTGGATTTACCGGCACATGAATACCGTGGATGTATTAGCGTCGATTTCGGAGGGTCGAGGAGATTGGTCGTCACAATATATATATGATTCATGATAAAAGGAATGATTCAAAAAAATTCTTTCGAAAGTGGGTTTTTAAAGTATAAATGTGTGTATATATAACTATTTTCAAAACGATTTTTCAAAATTTATCAAAAATCCCGCATATTTATGTCTATGCGCATTCAAATTCCTTCCTGTACTATTTCTTATCTCTTACCCTTGTTTTGAGCTATTTGTGGAAGTTATTAATTAAATCTTTAGTATTCACAGATAGAGATGGTTGATCCCACAGGATTAGGCTTTATCGATGTTCCTGAAATTCTGGGTGTGAACATACACATACGGTTGTGCCAGTACATAAAGGCTAATGGATAGGCTTAGCAACCACTAGTTAGAGAACCTACGAATGTAGTGAAAAGTGAGGCCCCTCGCCTACTTTTCGCTCTTGACTTTGCAAAGCTATACAAGGACTTATCTTGTTTGGAAGGTAAGCCTTACTTGGGAATGGAGTCTTACATGGATTCGAGGGCATGGATCCGCAATTGCGATAGAATATTTGGTCTTATGGGATTGGCTGATGGAGTCAGGTGGCAGCTTGCTACCAAGCAGCTGCAGGGTGAGGCTTTGAGCTGGTGGAAGGTTTTGGAGGCAGAAATGGATGGTGGTGATATGACTTGGGGAGAGTTTCGTAGGAGGTTTGAGACGAAGTTTCTATCACATGCTAAGGAGGGTGTCCGTTGGAGAGATTTATCAATCTCAAGCAGGATGATATGTCAGTTAAGGAGTACGTGAACCAGTTTTATGGTCTTAAAAGGTTTGGTATGGAGTTGATCGGTACGCCGCATAAGAAAACTCTCAAGTTTGCTAAGGGTTTGAATTAACCTCTTCAGGATTAGCAATGAGTCATATTTCGACGGGATCTACATTCGAGGTACTTGTTGAGATGGCCATGCTTACTTTTGTTGATAAGAAGTAGTGAAGGAAGAGTCTTCGATAGTTGCAAGGAAAGGATCCTAAAAGGGCAAGAAGAAGAGTGGATTCGGGACGAAGCGGAAGATTCAGAAGGAGGACTTGAAGTGCCATGAGTGTGGAAATCTTGGACATATTACTAAAGAATGTGGTATGAATCTTTTTAAGACGAAGTGTTATAACTGTGATTAATTTGGGCTTATGAATGCTTGTCCAGCACCACCCAAAGCTTCTTCTCAGGCTTCGACACAAGTGGTTCAGACTTATGCTCTTAAGGCAGTCCCTAGTCCTAATATGTAGCCAGCACTGGATAATGGGGAAAAGGTAGTGATTGAAGGTGTGATATCTCTTTCCAGTCTTTCTACTTGTACTTTGTTTGATACTAGGGCTTTTCATTCCTTTATCTCTTATAGACTTATTGATGATTTACATCTAGACACTAGTATTGTGACAGACCCTATAGTTGTGTCAAACGCCATAGGTGTATCAACCTATTTGTCTATATTATGTCGAGGTTTGAGGTTGATGATATTAAGGGTTGAATTTTATTGTGATGCCTATGTATTGTGATTTTCTTGGTTTGGATTGATTTTAAGCATGGATTGGATGTCTATGTATAGGGCTATTTTGGACTATGGTAGGAAAGTTGTTAAGTTAGGCACTTGTAGTAGGCGTAGCTTAGAGGTTTTCTATGATCCATGAGGACCAGCTATATTAAGCTATCTTTATTCCCTAGACCCATCACATGATGAGCTTAGTGGAGTGCCTATAGTTAGAGATTTCCCTGACGTTTTTACTAAGGTTACCTGTCTCCCGCCCTAGAGAGAGATCGAGTTAAGATCTATCTAGTAGAGATGCTAGACCTGGCGCCTTACCGCTAAGGCATATGGCTCTTAGGGAAAGGTAAAAGTTGAATAAGAAGTTAATGAGTTATTGGAGAAGGGCTTTATTAGGAGAAGCATTTCTTAATGGGGAGCGCCAGTCGTCGTTGCCGGCAAGATGGATGGTTCTTTTAGACTCTGCATCAATTATAGGGAGCTTAATAAACCGTTAAATAAGAATCTCTATCCTTTGTCCTGCATAGATGATCTCTTCGATCAGTTAGTTGGAGCGAGAGTGTTTTCTTGACAATATTTGGCTACTGGATTTAATTAGTTGTGAATTGTTGAGTTGAGGATAGTGTTCAGAAGACAGCTTTCTGTACTTTTAATGGATTGTATGAGTGGTTAATCATGCCAATCGAACTAACCAATGCACCTGCCTACTTTGTGTATTTAATGAGCCGAGTGTTTAAGGGGTTTCTGAATAAGTTTGTAGTTGTATTTATGGGTGATATCTTGGTATACTCGAGGAGTAGGGAGGAGCATGCATTGCACATGGAGGAGATGCTTAGGATACTCCATGCATACACACTTAAGGATAAGTTTTCAAAGTGCCACTTTTGGAGAGAGGGTTATGCTTTTTAGGGCATGTTGTTTTAGAGAGTGGTTAAGCTATGGATCCGAGTAAAGCAGTAGTAGTTTAGGATTGTCAAGTTCCAAAGAATGCTACGGAGGTGTGAAGTTTTCTTTGTCTCGTGGGTTATCGGGCGTTGATTAAGGACTTCACAAGGATTTCAGCTCTTCCGACCTGCCTTACCAAGAAGAATCTTATCTTTGCATGGGATGCTAGGTTTGAGGAGGCTTTCTTTTGGTTGAAGGAGGCTTTGACTAGTGCACCGGTATTAGTGTTGCCAAATGGGAATAATCCCTTTACATTTTATACGGACGCCTGTGGTATGTGATTAGGTGCAGTTTTGATGTAGGAGGGAAGGGTTATATGTTATGCAAGTAGGAAACTGAAGACCGTGGGAGGAACTAACCGACACATGATCTTGAGGTGGTGGCCATAGTTTTTGCGCTAAAGTCATGGATGCATTATCTTCTAGGAGAGAGGTTTGAAATTTTCACTGATCACAAGTCCTTGAGATATCTGTTCTCTCAAAAGAACTTGAACTTGAGATAACAGAGGTGGATGGAGTTCTTGGCATATTATGATTTTGAGATTTCTTATCCCTTGGGCAAGGACAAAGTGGTAGCAAATTCTTTTAGTAGGCAGAGAGCAGTATTGAGTCCTCTATTCTTGGAATGAAGATATTTGGAGTATATTTCAACCATTGACTTCAGACCATCATTAGATATTACCGTTAGATTATTGGAAGCTTTGGATGTTTAGCCTACTTTGTTGGAGCATATTGAATCTCGACAGAGTGAGGACGAGAAATTAGCGGATATTTGGATAGGATTGGTAGAGGAGAAACACTGAGTCACTTGAGGCTTTATGTCATAAACCCAAGAGGATGATTGCGGAGGGATGGCATGTAGATAAGATTTATCCCGGTGGTCTCACCACTCTAGGATGACCATTCATCCTAATGGTGATAAGATTTATAAGGACATGAAGCGAATTTTCTTTTGGCCTAGTATGAAGAGGAACGTAGCTGAGTATGTAGATAGATGTATGACTTTCCAAAAAGTGAAGGCGGAACAGAAGAAACTTGGAGGATTGTTGCAACTACCAGATATTCCTCAATGGAAATGAGAGAGTATTTCACTTACTTTATTGGTGGATTACCGAGGAATAGGAGTGGAAATGAGAGTATCTGGGTCAAAGTAGACAGATTGACCAAGTGTGCTCATTTTATTCCAGCAAGGAGTACTAGGATGGTGGTATCATTAGCAGCTTTATATGTGAGAAAGATTATTAGGCTTAATGGAGTTCCTACTGGTATAGTTAGATACCAAGACCCACTTTTTACTAGTGAATTATGGAGGAATCTACAGAAGGCGGTGGGGAATGAGCTGAGCTTGAGTACAACATACCATCCATTGATAGACAGACAAACTGAGAGGGTAAGTCTAGTTTTGGAGGACTTTGTATGGATCTGTATCATTGACTTTGGAGGTTCATGGGAGGATTAGTTTCCACTGGTTTAGTTCACCTATAATAATAGTTATCGGATTAGCATTAGGATGATCCCATTTGAGGCTTTATATGGCAGTCCATGCAGACCACTATCGTGTTGTGGGACATGACAGATAGGATCATTCTTGGGTCGGATATGGTTAGGAAGATATTAGAGAAAGTGGATTTGAATCAAAAAAGGATAAAGACTGCCCAAGATAGGCAGAGGCCTTATTCAGATAGGAGGCACATAGAGTTGGAGTTCGCAGTGGAGGATATGGTATTCGTGAAGATTTCACTCCTAAGACATGTGATGAGGATTGGTAGGTCGGGAATATTAGCACCAAGATGTGTTGGAACATTCCCGATTGTGCTAGGATTGGAAGTTGGCGTATAGAGTTGAGCTTCCTGAGAAGTTAGTTGGGGCTATGATGTTTTTCATGTTTCATACTTGTACATGATTCTGCTGCAGTTGTTGAGCCTAGTCAGCCGGAGGAGGTAAAGGTTGAGTGTGAGTCACTCATTTGCTTTGCACCTACCCGCATCTTAATGCATGACACAAAGAGACTCCGCAATAAGGAGATTAGGTTGGTCAAGGTTCAGTAGGGAGACGATCCGGTAGAGTGTACATGGAAGCCCGAGAAGAAAATCCAAGCTTCCCACCCACAATTGTTTTTGGTACATCTTAAGTTTAAGTTCTAATCTTTCTTTAGTTCTAACCCTTATGATTGGATCAAAGAGGGTATACCATCTTAGGAAGAGACCAACGGATCACAGAGATGTTTGCAAATGTGTCAATATGAGTTGTTATAAGTGGTGGATTCTATGGGATGTATAGGGATGCTTATGGATGGATTGGTTGCATTTTGTGTTTCTACACATTAGGATAATAGATCATATAGTACACACACTCATATCAGGTACATATTGGCTCTTGATTGTTGTTATCTATGGATATTATGCATATGGATATTGCACATGGTCGTATGGTAGTGCATGCATATAGAATTATCAGTATATCATTAGGATATTGCATACATTTGGACGCATAGCATAAGCATTCTTGCATAAGCAGGAGGTCAACTGAACCAGTATAACGACTACTCTTTTGCAATGGCTCAGGTTCACATGCATTCCACATTGCATAAATACATAATTGCATTAGAGAATATTAAGGATTATGGTTTCCATAGATTATGGATGAGTAGATGAATGTATGTTTTGATTATTGTGTGTGAATTGCATTTTTCCATCCATAGAGATATCGGGGACGAAATCCTTTGGGGGGGGATGTAACACCTCAAAATTTACGAGAAATTGAAAAATAATATGACAGGAATTTAAACTAAAATTTAAAAAGGAAAGTGAATTAAATTAAAACAAGGACTTAAAAGTAAATTTTTTCAAACGTCCAAAGTTAGCTACGGGATTTGCACTATTGTGTCCGTAGCGATTTTTCAGGCAATTTTCGTATATAAGTTGTCGTAATCCGAGTTAGTATGAGAGAGTTATAAGTGTCAAAAGAATTGAATGAAATTAAATAAATACAAAAAAACAAACAGGTTGGGTTGAGCCGGGGGTCCTAGGTCAACCTGTAGTGATCGACCCGTGTAGTAAATTGTGAGCGTTGTTTGCTTCGTTGGATTAGACATTTGTAGGCGAGATTGACTACATGCGAGCGAAGTAAATGATGACTAATTGAGATGATTGCTGAGTTAATCCAATGGCCTTAATTAGCTAATTATCCCTATGAATTAGATGTTAACCTAAACCCCAACCTCTAGTTTGAGGCGACGGTAATTTGATGCTACCAAAATTTCCACCAAAACCCTAGTGTCTATCCCAATTCTCAGATAAAAATCAAACTCCAAATTAAATCCAAAAGTAAATTAAATCAAGAGTGAGATTAAGAGGAGAGGCAAGTATTTGGAGATCTATAGGAGCGCAATCGTTTGGAGACCACTTTTGCAAATCTAGAGCTAAAGCTATAAAGTGGGCACAGATCTAAATATTTAATTATCTGAATTATATTTAATTCTATTTTAATTGATTATATTACTTACAAATACTAATTAATCTGTTAAATTTGAATTGAATCGGTAAATTGTAAACCCAATAATTTACACTTGAATTAGATCTTATAACTATTAACCGAACATCTGTTATTGTAAACAGTAAACCCTAGAACTGCTAGAAACTGGTAGTGTTAAAGTAACAAATTATGTAATATGGAAATTAAGGTTAGAACAGGAAATTAATAGAGTGGAATTAATTTATAAAACTAACGATCAAATTGTGCATACAAAAATAAAGGAACGAACCAAAAATAAAGGGGTACGGTCGACCTTGGAGTAGCCCAGGTCGAACGGTAGCGATCGACCCGAGGAACGCCTAGGTCGACCATACATATTGAAAATTGGCAGTTTGAAACTCAGCCTTAAGCCCGATTAAATGAATGTAAGTTGGATAGTTAATAACCTAGAAATTGAACTATTTTGGGCCATGTTGTATGCATGAGAGAATACGGAAGCTTGTTCCCTATTAGTTTAGTTTGGGTGGATTAAGTCCGCGATGATGATAGGATAGGGACGATCCAGAAGTTTCGTTAATGGTAGGACGAATCGTTTAGTGGATATCAATGAAAAGATAGTGCGGATCATGCTATATGGAATTATACTATACTAGTGTGGAAATAAAATAAGATACTATAGCAAAGTGAATAAGTAAAATAAGACAAGCACACCAGGAATTTTTATACTGGTTCGAACTTCCCGTTCTGCGTCCAGTCCCACCTTCTGAAATTTTACTAAAACAACAACCCTCACTTAACCCGAAGGAACGGGTCTATACAACCCCTGAGCACCCGATCGGGGACCTAAACAACAGAACAGGATTTCGCCTCAATAGCCGAAGAGGACTTCACACGTCTGAGCAGCAGAATAGGACTTACAAATAAAGTTTCTTGATTCTATGTATTCTTTAATAACACGAATTTGTCAATTATAGTACACCCTTCCTATGATCTTCTCCTTTATTATGTATATATGAATACGTGAAGAATAAGAAAGTAGTAGAATAAATTTTGTATGAAATTGAATTCATAAGAGTATTAGAATCAAAGAATATGATAGTAGAGTAAGAATAAATTGAATTAAGTTATGGAAACATGATTCTAATGTGTTTATATAGATTATAAATAGGTTCATATGTTCGTGAAGAGTTGTCATGAAGAGATATGGTCATATCTATTGAAATGAAGGATGCATCTCTTTACGAATGGAAGTGCCTATTTGAAAATATAGCCGTTGTAGATATTCAGACTTCTGAAATTGCATGAGCTCAAACCAGATAGAAAATAGACTAAATAAAACCATTTTCAGACAGAAATGAACAAGTCAGTCTCTCAACATTGTACTAAACAATATTCATTTTTTCAGATTCAGACGTCTGATTTTGGTACATTCAGATGTCTGAATATACACTAAAAATCAGAATATGCAAAGACTATTAGTGTATGCTAATGAAATGAAAAAATGTCGAAATATATGTCATATAGGAGAGATTTTAACATGAGTAAACTCTAGGCACAGACTCGATACATCTTATATAAGATTTGAAGCTTATTTGGATCCGGTCTTGATTAATTCCTGTAAAAACTAGTTAGTATATAATAATGACTTGTATAGTTGTCATAGTCAAAATATCGTAATTACTAAATATCGTAAATACGAGGTTTCAACATTCCCCCCCTTTTTGACGATGACATCTATATAAGTATGTACACAATATGAACATATATAAACATGAAATAGAATTATATGTACTCCCCCTTACTATAAGCTCGCCCCGTTGATGGTAGTTTTTAAACTCCTTCTCCCCCTTTGACATCAACAAAAAGAAAACATAATATATATGAAATACTCACATATCATATGAACGGCAGTGAATATACTACACAACAAAAATGACATAGATAATGTAGAATAGTTAACATACTACACTATTCCAAAAGTGACATAGAAGTTTAATTTTACAAACCAACATAGCAAGTAGGAGATCACCACATAGATACATACACAACAAAAAGCATATAACTATGAATGTTTTGAGATAAGAAAACAACCAAACCTCTTCCTTAAAACTTTTCGCTTGACTCATCTTCACTTTCTTCTTCATCGTCATCATTATCATCATTATTGGTGCCAGAGCTAGAGGACCATTGAAAAGGGGCTGGATCAAAAGCTTCGGTAGAAGTCGAGGAAGAGCAACTAATACGTTCCCATATTTTATTTATAAAACCACGAATGGAGTTGAACCTTTTATTGGTTTGCCTCTCAAACTTATCCATTTTAATCTTAAGCTTCATGAGGTAGATTCAAGATTTAGAACTTCTATTTCTTCATCATCTTCCTCTTGAACTTGTATAGCAACATGGTGATGATGTTGAGGAGGTAGAGGACGATTTTGATCATGGTTGGCGGCCCATTCTTGGAATGATATAAAAGCTAGACTTTATGGACATTTCGGTAAGTTCATAAGTCCCAAGTTTTGGATACAAGCTCTTTAATTGTGGAAAATTCGGATTTAGAAAAAGAAATACCATAGTTTAAAGAATTTTCATTATATAGGCACCACAGTGAAAAAAATTATAATGAGGACGGCGATTCACATCCATAACCTCTTCCATAATGACACGGCCCCTATCCACGGAATGTCCAGAATATATAACGTAGAGAGCTTGAAGTTGTGGTTATTAACAACTTCATAGCTACCGGTTCGAGGTAAAACGGAGCGAATCAAAGCTCTATGAATGATACGGGCTTGTGGCCGAAGTTAAATAGATGTGAGTTTAGTAATATCGTTAGAAAGAAAGCTGTGAGAAACTTCATCTCGTTCATCCAAGAATAGAGAGACCTCAATATCATCTAAATCAGCTCCGGTTGAAGGACATTGAAGAATTTCTCCAAGACGAACAAGTGGAAGGTAAATTTTAGTACCACAAACTATAGTCCAAATACAATCTTCACGATTGTGAGGATGGTGATGATCCAAATTCATGTTTGCATTAAAAAGCTTGACCAATAAGTGATTAATCTTTACATTATTGGCAGTAAATGAAAGAAGAGATTCTAACCCATTAGAGCGAGCTATTTGTTGAATTTGATAAGGCTCAAATTCTTCAAATTTCATGAAGGCACTGGGAAAGAAGTTGGATCTATCCATTTGAGCAAAATGTCCTTTCGCCTCGTCATTCCAAATCCATTGGTCAATGTTAGGAGTGGATGAGGAAGTTGAAGCCCTAGATCTCTTTGGTTTTGGAGCCATTTGTGAAGATTTGATGATAAAGATTGAGTTTTTAAGATTGAAAAGGTGGTTTATGGTGAAATAAAATGAAGTGGCTTATTGAAAATGGGTATAGAGGAGGATACGAACGATTTTAAGATGGTAGGTGGAGAGAAAATGTTGAAAAGCCCCCAAAAATTTGAATCAATAGGATTTTTCAGACGTCTGGATTTGGTATTTCAGACGTCTAAAATCAAAAATATTTAAACAGAACATAAATAGTTCATTTTGGACATATTCAAACGTCTATTTTGGGTGTTTCAGACGTCTGAATCTGAAGTCAAAAATATTTATTTGACAATTTTCATACATCTATTTTAACCATTTCAGATGTTTGAATTTCAAGAAAAATGCATTCCTCAGAATAAACATATTTATTATTAAAAAAACAAGAACTATAGAAGTTGTTTATTAAAAAATACAATTATAAACACAAAAACAACATTTAAAATCAATTGACGATTTTGTGTCTATGATGAGGAAGACGATTTTCTAGGAGTCTTAGGCTCTTCTGGTTCTATCTTTATCATTCCCTTGGATGATCCTACGGAATTCCAGTTACTGCCATGTTCCTATGAATTTGGTGATACAAGAGGACGTTGCGGTGTTTGATTCCATGAATTGTGATGGGAAGATGATGTAGGTTGATGAACATTAGACTTAGATGAACCGCAGATTTTCCAACCAAGATTCTCCAGAAAGTTAAGACGTTGTAAATTAACTTTTTGCTCATAGTACATTTCTCGTTGTAGTCCTATCGATTCCTGTTGATAATGATAAATATCATCAATCTTTTGTTTAGTTTGTAGAGAACCAAAGAACAAGAAACGACGAGCTTTCTTCTTTTCTGGAGTATGTCCGGTATGATTATTCGGAGATACATACTGGGCAGGTTCATCGTAGGAGGTTGGTGTTGGTAAATCGGAAGAATATGCTGACGATGGTGTAGAAAACTCTATTGAAGAAGGTTCTTCTAAAGTAGAGCCGTTCGATGCCACAGAATAAAAGAAAATTGCGAGAAATTTGGAAAGAAACATGGTTTTGTTAATAGTTGAAGATAGAATTACAAAACAGGGGAGCTGATATGGGAAAAAAAATATAGCGAAAGGAGAATTTTTATAGATGAGAGGAAAATATATATTGGAAAGTAAATGGGTGGATGAGAATCAATGATAAATAAGCTCCAAAGATTTAAAATAGCAAACCAAAAATATAGACAATTTCTTTACCGGAAATAAATGGTTAAAAAAATTAAAAGGCAATTCATAATGTAACTTATAAAATTGGAATATAAATAACATTAAACTTGTACTTAAGATCATGCAGAAAAAGAATAGTATGCTAGTGATAATATATTTCAGAAAATCAAATTATAAGTTTTTAAACGAGACGATTTCGAGTTCTCGTCTTAGTTTTATAAAAATATTTTCAAGAAGTGGTTTCGTAAAAATATCAGCCAATTGATTTTCAGATGAAACAAAATCTAAATTTATTATTCCTTTTTCAATACAATCATGATGAAAATGATGACGAATATCAATATGTTTCGTTCTTGAATGATTAACTGGATTTTTTGATAAATTAATAGCACTCGAGTTATCAAAATATATTGTAGAAAATTTTAAATTTATATCAAAATCTCTAACCGTCTGTTGCATGTAGATAACTTGAGCACAAGCTAATGCAGCAGAAATATATTTTGCTTCACGTGTTGAAAGTGAAACGCGGTTTTGTTTCTTACTAAACCAAGAAACTAACGATTTTCCAATAAAATGTGCCGCCAGTACTTTTTCTATCTGTCCGTGATCCATCGAAATCAACATCACTATATGATCTAATTCGAAACGACACTCTTTTGGATAGAAAAGTCTAAAGTCCTTGGTATTACTAAGATAATGTAATACACACTTGACTACTCTTAAATGTGATTCCTTTGGATTGGCTTGAAATCTAGCGCATAAACAAACACTCGTCATTATGTTAGGACGACTGACCGTTAAATATAGTAATAATCCAATCATACTTCGGTATAATTTTTCGTCAATACTTTTACCATTTTCATCTCTATCGAGATGTGTGTTTGTACTTATAGAGTCGGTTTGGCAGAAGTATTTTCCATTTCGAAGCATTTGATTAAATTATTACAATATTTCTCTTGCTTAAAAAAAATACGGTTTTGTAATTGTTTGATTTGTAAACCAAGAAAATATGATAATTCTCCCATGTGGGACTGTTCGCCGACGAAAATTCTATTGGTTTAGAAAACCGTCGAACGAATTTTGAAATAAAAATAACCGCAAGCGCACGGTGTACGAATGTAGCACGTGGCGAATACGGGTCGATCCGCAGGGAATTAATGATTTAAATTTCCTACTTAATCAAATTATACCAACGTCGAGAGTGTATTTAAGCTAGAAAATGAGAAAATGAACTAACTAACAAAAAGAAAAGAAATGCAAATATGAGAGTTAAATGTCAATTTAGAGAATAAATCCACTCTCTATATCATGTAGTTCAACACATGAAATCATGATCTCTCTTTTATGGTCATTAGTGTTTTAATTGATGTGTTTATCATAAGTATGACATATTTGAGCTATTAATTAGCCAACATAAGTCATCAAACTATAACACAACCCTTAAAACACTTATTAACTTTCATGAAACTTGGCAAAGAAAATGAAAATGAAATCTATTTTAAGTATGGCCTATTAATTATTGATTAGAAACATAGACCATCAAATTTTAATTTCAAATCACTTTCTTATGCCATAATCATATATTGATGGAGAGGCATTTGTGTTAGTGATTGTTTAAGCATAGCCTATTTGGTGTCAACAATATAGACTATCAAATTCAAGGCAAAAACAACAAATAAAACCACTTCTATCATCATTAAGCACAAAAGGAGAGCATGAATTAACAAAATGTTGAAGCTACATTAATTAGAGAGCTTCATTACCCCTAAATTGAAGGGGTTTAGCTTCTCATATTTGTCATTTTATTAACAAATGTAGCTAACAATATGAAAGCAAAATAAAGAGGAAAAAGAGAGCAAAATGAAAAGATAAGCTAATTAATTTGCATAAAAGAAAAGAGATCTACACTACAACATGAAAGTAAATGAACATGAAAAGGAAAGAGCATGTATTAAATTGCATTAAATAAAAAAGATTACATAAAATAAAAATGGCTAAGTAGCCATGAAAAGAGAAAGAGGAGCTTTCATTTTATTTTCTAAACTAAAACTAACTAACTAAGAGGAAGATGACTACATGAAACACAAGGGGTATTTATACAAGTTAGAAACCCTAATGCATATTTTTGGGGAGTACCCAAAATGCCCTTGGCGGAAGTGTGGTGGCCAAGTCATCATTAGCTTTAATAATCTCCCACTTAAATGTACATGAAGCTTTAAATGTCTTTTAGCATGTGCATTAGCCTTTAATTTGTAAATTAGATAGTGGGTAGGTGGGGTCCTCCATGATCTTTACTTTGAATTATTTCGATCTTCGTTCTTTTATATTCTTTGTGCATGCATATTCCTTTATGAAACCACTCCTATTTGAGACCATTTTCCTACAAAAATATATATAAATTTCCAATCAATTTTTCTCAAAGAAATATATGCACACAAATGACCGTTTTGCCCCTAATGAAGATGGATATGTGAAAATTTAGAATTAATATGGATTTTGGTTAAAACAAGTTAAAATACCCAATATGATCATTTATTTAATTTAAATAGATTAAATATGTTGGTAAAAATATGCACATTTATGTACACATCAGGGACATTTCAAATTCTTTGGTCATAATATCGGAGAAGGCTTGGCATAATTTTTCGTTGGTAGAACCAAAAATGATGTCATTAACATAAATTTGAACAATTAAAATTTCCCTTTTTTATTGTTTAATAAAAATGTCTGATCAACCTTTCCAATTTGAAATCCAGATGATAGCAAATAGCTCTTAAGCCATTTGTACCAAGCACATGGTGCTTATTTCAAACCGTATAGAGCTTTCTTAAGTTTATAAACATGGTCTGGATATTTCTCATGGATAAATAAAGGAGGTTATTCAACATACACGTTTTTTTATATAACCATTTAGAAAAGCACTTTTAACGTCCATTTGATAAAGTTTGTAATATGAAAACATGCATAGGCCAATAAGATATGCATTGCTTATAATCTAGCGAGAGGAGCAAACGTTTCTTCGTAGTCAATTCATTCCTCTTGATTATAACCTTAAGCGACTAACCTTGCTTACCTTGTTCGTCCGCCATATTTTTATAGACCCATTTTGTACCAATAATAGTTTGATCACTTGGTCTAGGAACCAACTCCCAAACTTCATTGCGTTCAAACTGATTTAGCTCTTCTTGCATTGCAATTATCCAGTAGTCATCGGTAGATGCTTCTTTAGGGTTTTTGGGTTCGATATTGGAAAGAAATGCTACATGGCCCATTTGATTTAATTAACTTCTAGTTCGGACGTTTGAATTAATTTCTCCGATAAATTTTGAATAGGATGATCCCATAATATTTTGGTGGAGATCTTAACTCATTGTTGTTATGAATAATGTTTTCATCTTCTCTAGAATTATCAATTATGTTTTCATTATTTTCAAAATTTATATTGTCAATATTTGTGATATTATCTGAAAATTCTTCATCATCTCTTATACTTGGTTTTTGTAGAAAATTTTCATCAAAAGATACATGAAGAGTTTCCAAGAGTATTAGTTCTTTTATTAAACACCCGATAAGCTTTGCTTCGATCTGAATATCTTAAAAGATACCTTCGTCGGATTTCGCATCAAATTTGCTAAGCTGATCTTTGGTATTTAATATAAAACATTTTGATCCAAAAACTTTAAAATAGGAAATATTTGGTCTTCTTCCATGAAAAAGTTCATATGAAGTATTTTTAGTAAGAGGTCGTATAGAAACACGATTCAATACATAACAAGCTACACCTTCTGCCCAGAAATGTTTTGGAAGTGTGCTTCCATTTAACAAAGTTCTTGCACATTCTTGTAATGTTCTATTTTTCCGTTCTACAACTCGATTTTGTTGTGGAGTTCTAGGAAACGAAAAATTGTGAAAAATTCCTTTCTTTTTACAGAAATGTTCAAAAGCTTCGTTTTCGAACTCTCCTCCATGATCACTTCTAATATTCTTTATTTTTAATCCTTTCAAATTTTGGATTCTTTTGACAAAAACTTCAAAATGGTCAATAGTATCACTTTTATTTTTCATAAATATGGTCCAAATATATCTAGAAAAGTCATCTATAATTACAAACACATATATATTGTTATTTATGAATTGTACTTGAGTAGGTCCAAATAAATCCATGTGTAGTAATTCAAGTGGTTGTAATGTAGAAATAACTTTCTTAGATTTAGAAGATGATTTAGTTAGCTTTCCTAATTGACATGCATCACAAATATGATCAACTTTAAAGTTTATTTTTGGTAATCCTTTTACTAGAATCATTTTTAGAAAGTTTGTTTATGGCTTTGAAGTTAATACGATAGAATTTCTTGTGCCATAACCAAGAATCGTTTTCTTTGGCTATTAAGCACGTATCTGAATTATGATTAATTTTCATATTCAGAACGTATGTGTTTCTATCTCTATTACCTTCAAAGATAAGATTCTTATTTTGATCATAAATACTACACTTGTCCTCATAAAATGAGATTTTGAATCCTTTGTCACACAATTGGCTAATACTTAACAAATCATGCTTCAAGTTTTTGACAAGTAAAACCTTGGAATTGAGAGGTAAATTAGATATACCGTAATTTCTCACATCACCTTTGCCGATGATATAACCTTTGGAATTGTCTCCAAATGTGACAGCGCCTCCATCTAAATATGTGATATTTGTTAGCATATTTTTGTCACCTGTCATGTGTTTTGAGCAACCACTGTCGAGTATCCATTTTTCTCTTTTCTCAAGTGGGACCTGCAAAAAATAAAAGAATAACATTGGTACCCACTTTTTAATAGGGTCCTAAGAGTTAGGTCTTAGGAAACCAAACCCAAGAGGGTTCGGTATTCCCTTTATATAAATAATTTTTATTTTTATGACTCAATATATTTATTCCTAATCAAACTGTTTTTTGTTTTAGGAAACCAAATTTTTATGGTTTTTGAGTTTTGATTCCTTTTGGTCGAACTATGGTAGACTTAGGTATAGAAATATTTCTCTTATTCTACTTAATTTTTAGTGGAGCTACTGATTTCTTAGTATAAATTAGTCCTTTATTATTCGAGACAGACTGAGAATTTTCAATAATTCTAGATAAGTTTTATCTTCCTTTATTAAAGTTAGACACATTTCTAGTAACATCGTCCAACTTAGTTTTGAGACCGGTGTTATCTTCGATCATTTTAACTTTTGATTTTAGGTCATTATTTTCAGAAACAAGAGCATCATTCTTTTCTTTTTGAGTCTCAATTTCTTGACACAATTAGATAAGTTGAGGATTAACATTAGAAAATGAATCTTGAATTTTCTCAAGTTCTTCTTCCAATATTTTCTTCTCATCTTTAAGCATATCTCTCTCGAATTCTGCTTTTCTCTGATTTTCTAGAGCCTCTTTATATTTCCTTTTGATACTTTTTTAAGTATCTAATAATTCAGAATTCATTTCAATCATGTCATCAAAAGTATGATTATTTACCTCATTCCCTGTAGCCATGAAACAAACCTTTGCTTGTTCTTTTTCACTATCATTGCTACTTTCAAAAGACGAAGACTTTGAGTCATCCCATGTCACCGAAAATGCCTTTTTTTTGAATTTGTCCTTTCTATATTTATTTTGTTTTCCCTTCCTTTATTATGGACAATCTTATTGCATATGACCCTTCTTATGGCATTTAAAGCATTCTAGTACTGAGGATGATGGCTTATTGTTGAAGTTTCTTTTGCCATTATTTTGATTTCCTTTTCCGTACTTCAAAAATTTCTTAAAATTTTTAGCAATGAATGCTAAGTCTTCTTCATTCGAATCTGATTCTTATTTTTCTGCATGAAATGCCATATTCTTTTTGTCTTGTGCTTGTACTCTTTTAGCCTACAAATTCACTTCGTAGGACATTAGATTTCCTATTAACTCTTCTGGCTTCATTGTAGAAAGATCATTTTCTT
Source organism: Allium cepa (assembly GCA_030765085.1). Lineage (NCBI taxonomy): Eukaryota > Viridiplantae > Streptophyta > Magnoliopsida > Asparagales > Amaryllidaceae > Allium > Allium cepa. The sequence goes on from CM060941.1 coordinate 31,409,455, forward strand.
CTTCAATGGCTAAGACCTTTCTTTCCTATTCATCCGTTGAAGTGTTTAGGAATTTTGGCACAATATCAAAATCAGTAAATTTTTCTCATAGTCCTAATAGAGAGTGATAAATATCTTGAAATCTAGAGTACATATCATTAATATACTCATCCTGTTTCATTCTAAATTTTGAAATTGACTTTCCAACATAGAAATTTTGCTTTGTTTAACCTTGTTAGTACCTTCATGTATAACTTTTAGTTTTCTCCATATTTGACAAGCAGTTGTACCTATACTAACTCAGTTAAATTCATTTTTATCTAATGCACAAAACAACATATTCAATGCTTTAGCATTAGCAGTAGCATCTTGTTTTTGTGCAGCTGTCCATATAGAATATTCAATAGTAGGTGTAGTATATTCTGCTTGTGTAACATTGCATGCATCAAAACTATTGGCTTGCATGTAAATACGCATCGTGTTGCCCAATAGTTGTAATTCATGCCATTGTATAGTGGAGGTTGTGTAGTAAATTGTCCTTCTACAAAACTGGTGTTAGTGACAGTGCTAGTGCTGGTGTTGTTTTCCATATTAACAAAATATAAAATAACTTTGTAATGGTTATTAGATGCCTTGCTCCGATACTAAATGAAAAGACGGTGCGGATCATGCTATATGGAATTATACTATACTAGTGCGAATATAAATTAAGATACTATAGCAAAGTGAATAAGGAAAATAGAACAAGCACGCCAGGAATTTTTATACTGGTTTGAACTTCCCGTTCTACGTCCACTCCTATACTCCTTCTAGAAATTTACTCAAACAACAACCCTCACTTAACCTGAAGGAACAGGTCTATACAACCCCTGAGCAGCTGAACAGGGACCTGAACAACAAAACATGATTTTGCCTCAGCAGCCGAAGAGGACTTCACACGCCTGAGAAGCAGAACATGACTTTTACAAATAAAGTTTTCTTGACTCTATGTGTTCTTTAATAACACGAATTTGTCAATTATAGTACACCCTTCCTATAATCTTCTCCTTTATGATGTATATATGAATACGTGAAGAATAAGGAAGTAATAGAATAAATTTTGTATGAAATTGACTGCACAAGAGTATTAGAATCAATGAATATGAGAGTAGAGTAAGAATAGATTGAATTAAGTTATGGAAACATGATTCTAATGTGTTTATATATGTGCATATGTTCGTGAAGAGTTATCATGAAGAGATATGGTCGTACCTATTGAAATGAAGGATGCATCTCTTCCCGAATGGAAGTGCCTATTTGAAAATATAGCCGTTGTAGATATTTAGACTTCTGAATTGAATAATTCAGACTTCTGAAATTGCACAAGCTCAAACCAGAAAGAAAATAGGCTAAAAATAATCATTTTCATACGTTTGAAATGAACAAGTCAGATGTCTGAATATTGTACTAAACAATATTCATTTTTCCAGATCCAGACGTCTGATATGGTACATTCAGATGTCTAATGTACACTAAAAATGAGAATATGCACAGATTATTGGTGTATGCTAATGAAATGAAAAAATGTCAAAATATATATCATATAGGAGAGATTTTAACATGAGTAAACTCTAGACACAGATTCGATACATACTTATATAAGATTTGAAGCTTATTTGAATCCGGTCTAGTTTAATCCTGTAAAAACAAGTTAGTATATAATAATGACTTGTATAGTTGTCATAGTCAAAATATCTTAATTACGAAAATCGTAAATTAGAAGTTTCAACAATCAAGGCTGGATGTGGATAGCTGTGAAGAGATGTGGATGATCTAGTTCACAATAGACTTAGAAATGTTACGATTTGGTGGGTGTAGCACTGATGGGAACACTATTTGAGGAGCACGGTCCAAATAGGAGATCTAGGTACTGCATGTGCTCTTTTGCAATGTGGTACGGGTGAACGCCAACGCTGGACAATAAGTGGAATAGAAAGATGATAATTAGACGAGGACCCAAATCCTAATGGGGGTTCACACACGGTGGGCACTGGTGCTAGACAATAAGTGTCACAACCCATTTTTCCGTACCAATTTGAACTGATTTAAACCACACTTGTCAGTCAAATCGCACGGGAAGACGGATAGTGAAAGAAAGAAAGAAAGAAGGTAGAAATAGAAAGAAGATAGAAGAAAAGAGAACAATCAGAATCTCATAGCGGAACGAGTAAACTATAATATAAACAAATCTTTACATGAAACCAAAACTGTTACTTTAATAACATATACAGAATTTAAATCAGAGTTACAACCATACAACTCGAACAGTTTATAAAAATCCTGTCCTTACAACTAGTTGACAACACAACCAAATATAATTGGATATAAGCATCTACGTGAATACATCTCCTGATTCCAGCTCCTCTCCTGAAGATTCCACTCTTCCAACTAAACCTGGAAATATGCTCGGTCTGACCCAAGCATATAGGAAAAACACCAAGCCCGGGTCAATCTGGTAAACCAGCATGAGAAAAACACACAACTTGATTATTTAAAATTAAAAATCCTTTTGAAATCAAAATATCTCGTAAGACCACGCCACAAATAAACATGTCGGGTTTTTACCTTACGATAACCAAAACATTTCTTATAAAATCTTCTGATATTATAATAGTGTCTACGTACAAATACTTATTCAAATAGCCGAAATTTTTACATTCATTAAATTATAGCATACTTACCACAAAGTGGGTTCTACAATCAAAACCGTAAAGGGCACGTAGGGAGAATGGATTTCCAACGAATGATTAGGCACTGGGGTACACCTATCACGGTATCTGGTCTAGATCAGCGTACCGAGGACCCCTTCGTTCCCCTGCAACACAATACCGGACTAACCCTTACGGGATAGACCAAGTAAGATCGCCCCACGGTTGGGATCAGCAACTGTCCGCACAGCCGGAATCAAAAGGGACTTCTAGATAGGGATGACCATACTCTAATTGGGTGCTACTCACTTACCTTGCTGCATATCCCCTATTTTTCAGTCATTCCCGGTTGATGAGGTTCGAGGCTCAGCGTTACCTTTTTAGAACATATCACTTAAAATGCTCACCGTCTACCTGACGATGTTCTGAAAGCAATCATCCATACAAGTCCATTCCGGGTTCGAACGAAACCGAAGGCACTATTCCTACTACATCCATTTTGGAATCACCCTTGGGATTAGTAGCGACTAGCCCTTACACTTCACAGCTCCATCTTCGACTCCAAGCTCTTGTCTTCATCACGAAAACGTACTCGTTGGATCGAAGTGGTTTTCGTATTTTAAATCCAATCCCGGTCTCTTCGAAACAAAGTTCGATATTTCTTGGTAAACTCAACCCCGGTTCTTTAGGAAATATACTGACGAAATACAATATCGGAGTTCACCTCCTAACCGTTAGTGGACGTGTCTCCTTATAATTCATCCTAGAGAACAAACGAGTTTATACGTATGGTATAGCACCTCAAACGGTAATTGTACCATATAATTCTCGAGTATCCTCTAGATATTTCCAAAGTTATGTTTTTGTCCAAATTTGATAATCGTTTGTTTAACTATCAAAACAATCAATCAATTCAACCAAGTTATTTCCTGTTGCAACCATTAAGCCTTATTCACATTTACAATCCAAATGGATTAAAATTTACTAAGAAAGCTTATTTCATCTGATATATATATATATATATATATATATATTTAAAACCATATCTTTCCAAATCATACTTATGAAATTTCCAAATATTATTTTCAAGTTTATCAAATGAAATACTCTTTATAAAAGTTATTATAAAATATTATTTAAAACAACATTTATAGTAAATAGATTTATAAGGAAGAAAATATAGTCAAATACTAATTTACTCAAAATTAACCTTTAAATGATCATTACAAAAATTGTTTATACTCGAAAATAGTTTAAATAATACCTACTTATAAAAATTATACCTTTATAAAGATTTCCAAAAATAATAATAAACTACTTTTGATATTTCCAAAATATTTATCAATCTTTTAAAAACATTTCTAAAAATAATATTTATTTTTAAAACAAAACTAGGTTCAAAATCAATCCAAACAGAATAAGGCTTATCAGTCTCAACGGTACTTATGAATCTATAATTCACAGACAATACAAATATTCAAAATCAATCAGCTTTCATAGATCGATTCACATCATATTCTCAAATATAATTAACAGGAAAATAACAGATATATGCATGAATAATAGATCAGAGGATACCATTGCTGGTAAACAATTACACAGATAATATCAGATAGATGGCTTATACTATCCACAAAAGGTAAATTAACTACGAAGCGGAACAGTGTCTGTTTCCACTGTCCAGATGTCAAATAGTTCGAATAATCTAAAATAAACACATCTATGCAGTTTGTGAACGTCTTAACAGATAGGCCACAAAATTATACAAAGTCATTCATTTCCAATTGGTAATTAAATCCTGTCTGTACAAGCTTATAAATTTTCTTATTTAACTTAACAACGGATCGTACGACGGCGTACCATCAGTCGATACGAACCATCTTCTTAATAACACACTATTATATATGAAATTAAATAATTATAATAAATATAATATCACTTAAGAACTTGAATTAATTTCAAAGTATAAACATTTATTTTCCCTTAATTATCTCCATTTTACTTCACTTTATTCAAAAACTCAAGGATTAATAATAAATTGTTTTTAAAAGCTTGTCCGCTTAATAATAAAATAACTTATTTAAATGACTTAAATAAAATCTCAAAGAAAATAAAGTTTATTTTCCAAATTGTTTGTCTTTATGAAACTTAAAATAGACATTTAGCATTAAATAAAATTGGTTTTAAAATATTTATTTTAAAACATCATCCCTGTTATAAATTTTTGGAAAGTCAATTTGTTTTGAATTTTGTTTCACTTTAAAACCAAATTCCTTTATTAACAAATCTTGTTTAAATTAAACAAGGACCCATTGGCCTGAAGCCCACAATCAAAATTAAAACAGCCCGCACCTGTTAAAATACCCAACACAAACACAACCAAATTGGACCGAAGCCCAATCATGAAAACACCGGAACGAACCAGAAGACCCAAAAACAACGAAACACAGACACCCTCCAACCTTCTTTCTCATCACCTCTCTACTCCTAGGAAATCATCCCAAATCCACAAGAAAACGATTGCCACGAATCGGAGAGAAAATCTCCGAACAACTCCAAACATTCCCAAGCGAACATCCATGCTTACGCGACACGACAAGACCCTGAAATCGAACCCAAACTTCACGCTCGATTCGCCCAACCCAGAAACTTCCACGTGCACATTGTGCTCGTGTATACCTTCGCGAGCGTCCCTCTCACCACCGCGATAGGCCCACCCAGTCACTCATCATCTCCCGACCCCAAAAGCCACTTTGTCGAAGCAAATATCACCTCCGATCGAATAATCGATCTTCAGATTCACCAAATTCCAAAACCAGAAATCAACAACCACCACAACGACCTACCGCACCCACGTCCGGCCACTACTCCACACGCCACCTTCCTTGACCGAAAAGCCTAAACATGCAGTCGCTTCGGTGCCAATTTCCATGAATTTCGATCGCTCTACCATTGCCCAAAACAATCGTGCTCACCCGCCACCCAAGATCTTTATAAAACCCTACATTCCACTCACACAACCAAACCAAACTCAATTTCAGCATTCCGCCACGGTCGGGCCTACCCCAATGTCCACCAGCTCCTTCTAGAATAGGCCGCAACTCCTCTCGTCAACGAAGTCGACGGAAATATTTTTTTTTGAAAGAAATCCGTTCATCTAGCAATATCTCGAGATATACAACACTAAAAATTATAACTCTACCGCTAAAATTCACATTTTCATACAAGGATCAAGACTGCATGTTTGAATCCTAGAATTAAAAGCATTTGTTTTTCACTGAAACTAGATTGTTCGATGTAAAATGGAATCCTCTCGAACTACACAGCATAATTTGCTCACAAACAATTTTTTTAAATACTATAATAGAAAATGAACATATTTCTAGTTTACATCAACATGCAAAATGATCCAGGTGAAGAGATATACATTTTTGAATACTAGAATGAACAATGCATTTACAGTCAACAGAGAAATTCAGTTTCCAGGTTTAAAAATTCAGTTTCTCACCTTCCACATTGATTCCAAATGCTTTAAAATTTGAAATTTAAGTCTTTGAATTGCAAAGTTGAAATCTTTAAATTTGAATCCAAATTTTCTTTTGAATCTCCTGGTGATTTGAATTAAACAGAGATGCTCCTGATTTTTTAAACTTCCAGGCTAGTTTTATAGAGTGCTTACTTATTCTTTTCTTTTAAATTTGTTTTCTGATTTTATACAATTGAAAATAGGCTTCTTTGCTTGTTTTGAAGTTACAGTTTTGATTTCTAAAAAAACCACTTAGATCTGATATATTCATTTATATGCATGCTTCAAATCACTAGAAAATAGACATAAATGACTATTTAGGTGGTCGAGATAGATATCGTCTCTTGCTGAGTGATAATTTTAAAAATAAAATTAAAATGATTATGTTTATTTTGATAAGGTAGCTTATGCCAGATGTTTAACATGTTTACTGATCCAAAATATCTCACTAACTTACCCATTTTTTGTTTGATTAAAAATAGTTTTTAACTTGTTTTTGTAAACCTGCTTTCACATAATAGTAAATGATTTGCAAACTATTCCATTATTATTTTTATAATATTAACCATACAAAATTAAAAGCATATGCAAGTATATCCAAGAATTTAAACAACCCATAATTTTCATTAGTTGTCAAAGTAGTGTTTGTATTTGTATTTGCCACCTATATATTTTAAAACAAAAATAAGAAACTAGATTAACGTAATACTTCTTGGTTTATACTTATATATAAATATGTTGTTACTTAAATAACATTCAATATTAACACCTTATATTCATATGTTACAAGAACTTCAAAGTGGTGTAAAAATTATTTTTAAATCCTTCATGTATATATATAACCATATATACATCTTTTTATTTACCGTATAGCAATATATTATTTCAAATAAACTAAACTCGCTAGTTATCTATATATATATATATATATATATATATATATAGTTTCCTCTTATTTATATTTATGTGATTATTATACACGTCTCTTAGTTTACAACATTTTTAACTATTTAAAATATTATAAACTTTATTTTTACTTAACATAACATATATATATATAATTTCCTTATTCAATGTATATATATTATTTAAGAAATTTAAAAATTCTTTATTTAATATAAATAATATTGTTCATATATACCAAAATCAAAAATATCACTTTTACTTCACTATGAATTTCTATCCAATTTTATTACATATAAATTTATTATTCCTATATGTAAAATATATGCATTTGACTATTCCAATTTATTTAATGCACTATTATATTTCACCTTTAGAATAAAATTTACATATTTATCTTTAAAACAAATATATATATATTTAATCTAAAACAATATATACATATAAGAAATTCCATTTAAATCAAATCTGTAATTTAATATAGATTTGAAAATTCAAGTTACATTGGTTTTGACAAATTGTATACAATTATTAATTATTGATTAATCGGAATATTGTATATTAAAATACAATACTATTGAATATTATAAATTAATATTCACAACTCGGGATGTCCAAAATCTCGGGTCGTTACATTCCTCCCCCCTTAAAAGAACTTCGTCCTCGAAATTCCCTAGCTACACACATTAGAATTGATCGATAACAACCCATACGTCACCAGTAAATACTTTAGATTTCATACTGTATATCAAAATATAGATTATATCTAGTATCAGCCAGAATATTCCTACAAATGTTATCATCATCCATACAAACACACACAAATATGTGTGTGTGTGTGCACCCTACCAAACATTTAACACCTAACATCCATAATGTCCAAGGTTCATAGACACAAACAAAAAGCACACACTACCAAGAGAAAGCAACCCAAACTAACAACGGACTCTTACTACCAGAGTGCTCTCCTTTGGGTCTTGACAATTCCCTTGACTCTACATCACTGTCCGGGGCCCAAACAATCTCCAGACTAGGCTCTCTCGGAAGGAAATCTACACCAGCAGCTGGCTCCTCAACAATTTCCCCTATCTCCCAAATGACTGCATCGCCATTTTCTTATTCAGGATCCTCCTCCACTTCAAACTCTTCCTCGTCGTCAAACTCCTCATCTTCGCCTGCGCTTTGAATTCCTCTTCACTGTCAAAATCCTCCACGGGATCTTCCTGTTGAGGCTGAGCTAAGGCTGCTCAACAGGCTCTATCGGCTCCTCTGGCTCTTCTTCATATAAGGACGGCTCGTTAAGATTCACCCGAATTCTCCTAACCCGCTCAAAATCACCATCTCTCCTAGCTCTAGCCACAGCTCCACCACGACTGATGCTACGGGTTTTCTATAATCAATACCAAAACCCAAAGGTGAGATCCTAAGGTTAGACTTCTTTAGGCTAAGAGTACATTAAAGTTTACATCACAGTTTATACTTCACAATTTATTCCCTTTTAAAATCCCTACTATCCAAAATTTTATAAAATCAGCTTTCTAAAATAATTTAAGGATATATCTGAAAAGTGATTATAGGTAGAGAAAAATATACATATAGTAAGTTTATAAACAATTTATTCCCTCAATTTATAAATCCATATATATATATACATATATATAACAAAATAAATTGTTATAAGGTTTTAAATTCTCAAATATCCTTTTCCACAAATCCATAATTATGAAAATTATCTTAAAGGGTGGAATTTTTTTTCCCAAAATACTTGTAACGACCCATTATTTTAGACCATTCGAATCGAAAATAAAACCACACATGTCTGACTTGAATAATTCAAAATACCAGATTGTTAATTTAAATTTGGTAAAACTCAGAATATACAGTAAATAAATCATAGATCACAGACACATAGTAATATAATAATACAGTGGAAGCAAAGAGATAGTAGTTCATGAAGCTACTATATATACATCAGATAAACAAGCTACAACAGAAGTCTCAATATGATAATCAAGTACAATCAGAATACATCACTATAATCAACTGGGTAACTTGAATCAACTGGATAACTGGAAGCGAAACAGATAGCTGGATCTTCAAGCAAAGCTCCAACTCCGAAGATGAGTCTCAAATGCTGTATCACCTAGTCTGACCCGAGCGCAAAGCACAAAACACTCAAGTCAGGACATACATATTTATACAATGTAAACAAACTCAAGTGAACTATAATATAAGGTACAAGTAACTTAAAGGATGCTTGGGACCGTCCATCCTCTAAGGATCCGTTAAACTATTTACTATGTAGTAATATTTCGCTATTAAAATAATGTCTATAGTAAAATAAACTTACCTTCAAATAGCATTAAGTCTTTACATTTTCCCCTTTAACATGTAATAGTCCCAGTAGTCTATCTAGTATCATAGTCCCTCCTGATCGGGAAGCCACCAGAGGATACTTCACAGGCTACGAGAGAAAACCAAAATCGTACAAGGCGCGCTAGGATGGGTGACACGGCACAACGAGGCAATACCAGGGTAGATATACCAATTACGCATACGGGCTGGTGGTAACGCGTAGCGCGCAACTACCGCCCACCTCGAGCCACACCCCCAAATCAAAAATCAAAAGTGGCTACCAAATCGATCTCAAAGTCAGAATATAGTATCGAAAGAGTGTGTCCGATCAGAGGAGTTACCTCATTGGCCCGAGATCGCTCCTGTTTTAGCCACCTTATGCCAACTCACAGGAGGCAGGTCCACGTTCATACCCCAAAGGACGTCGTCACCATCCTACTTCATTCTAGAATCTCCACCGCGTACACGGTTGTTAAAGTGGTTTCGGAGTTGGCAGAGAGTATGACAACTTCGATCCCAGTCTCTTTAACAACCAAACGTTATTATTACCCATGGATATTTATTTCAAAATCATTTATAATTCAAAAATCAAAATATCATATCCATTTCAAAATCATATCAATAATATATCATTTCAATAAAACCCATATCAATAAGATATCATTTCCAATTCAAAACGAAATCAAAATATGTCATTTCCATTTCAAAACCAAATCAAAATATCATTCCAATAAAACCCAAATTTCAAGACACTGAATATTTCCTTCAATTTATTAAATTTGAAATATTCCTTTTTAATCATCTTAAACCAAAACCACGTTATAAAGTCATATTCTTAAATCTTCAATTTCAATAAGTTTCAAATCGACATATTCTAAGACAAATCTTAGTTAATACAATTTCAAATCAATTCATCTCAAAAATCATAGCACTTTTAAAGTTATAACAATTCCAAAACCAAAACACTTTGGAACCATAATATTTTGGAATCATAACACTTTGAAACATATTTATTTAAACCATTTAAATTCAATGTTAATATCTTCAAAACAAGATTCATTGAAACCATTTAAATTCAATGTAAATATCTTTCAAAACAATATATAGTATTTCAAAAACATTGTCAAATTTAGAAACAACAGCACTTACAAAGTGCTACAGTAGGTATTTAGTTATTATTTCAAAACAGTTTACTTTCAGCAACAACAACACTTACAAGGTGCTGCAGTAGCTTACTAGTATTGCAAAACAGTTTACATTCAGCAACAACAACAATTACAAAGTGTTGCAGTAGCCTTATTATTATTTCAGAATATAGTTAAGTCTAAGAATCGATAGCACTTAGCAAATACTATCTTAAACCACAACATTTCTAAAGTGCTACCAATACTAATTCCAGATTTATAATAACATTACAGCCACATTAAAATTTCAATTTTTAGCCATTTTAACTTATAAAAATCATATTTCATGCTTCATAAAGTATTCATTTGAATATCATTAACTTATGATTTAATAAAATAAAATTTTGTCAATAAATATCCAAATTAAACTATAATTCATTTATTAAGTCAAAAGCACATTATTACTTAAATTTTATTTTTAACCAATGACTTAATACTTTATTTTAAAATATCCGTCTCATAAATAAAATATTTCTATCACTAAATTAACTTAAACTTTCATTTGAAAACTAAATTCCCAATTATCAAGTTAAGTCATCTTTAAGTTACATTTTTCCATTTAAATCATAATCATTTATTTCTACAAAACATAACCATAAATAAAATATTTTATCATAGTTAATATAATAATCCAATTCTCTTTATAAATCTATTCATTTAGGCATCAATTAACTATGATTTGAAGTTAAATAAATTTTATTACAGAATGCCAATGAAAACTGTATTTCATTTTATCAAGTCAAAATACATTATTTATTATACAAACATGTCCATTTTAGGAAACAACCTTTATTAAAATTACTAGGTTAGATTTAAGATTCCAAATTAAATCAAACTTAATTATTAAAATATTGATCATAAAAAAATCTTTAAGTTCAACTTAAAATCAATAATAGATTTATAAATTTCTAGCTTATAGAAAACCAAATCTCTTTATATTTTAAATCATTAAATCAAATCTTTGAGATAAAATTTCATATATTCAAAATACTTAATAACTCTTTAGGAAAACATTATTTTAAAAATATTAACGATGGGCCTGTATGATATTTTCTAACCTAGGTCAAGTGATACGGATATGTATCATTTCAATCCGTAATTTAAAAAGAAAATCTGGGTTCTATCATTTCAAACCTGCAATCCCAAGTAAATCAAATACAATAAAAATCACTTGAGCCTATCATTTCAGCTCATAATGATTTTTTCTTATTCTAAAGTCCGTTCGGGTATGTATCATTTCAACCCATAGTGATAGGAAACTTCAATGTGAGATACAGTAAATAAAATGAAGAGTATAGCATAAAATATCATATCAGGTGATGTAACAAGTATATAAACAGCATTTAACATCATATAAACATATCATAGGCAGGTATGAACATAGCATATTAATTTATACAATTCACTTGTCATCGTTTCATAATTATATAAGTATGGATGCCTAGAGTGATAAACTCACCTTTTAAAGCTAGAATTAACAAACTAGAGATACACAACAAACTCTGAAAAGCACGATAAGGCACGAATCAAACTTGAGTGGATGGAGAGTTAAGATCCATATCTTGTAACAACAAAATAAATCAAACGAATATAAGTATAGATTCAATACAAAAGAATATAGATTAAAACAATGGAAAAGAATGGATCAAAGTGACATAACCTTTGCTTTAATCAATCAATGGACTTGGCTACATCACCTATAGGCTCGGCCATCATTTGTTTGTGGAAACTAGGCTCGGCTAAGTTGGTTTTGAGGTAAATATACACGGCTAGCTCAGGGAATATGAAGAGATAGGGGTTGTGAATGCAAATAAGCAAGGTATGTTGATGTTTTGGGTTCAAGTGGCTCGGCCTTAAGCTAGAGTGGCTCGGTCAGGGTCCTTGCCTGGTACAGCCTAGTCTGGTCATGGCTAAAGGTCAGATCAGGTCATGTCATGGCTAGAGATGGTGGCATAGGTGGTGGCCGAGGTTAGAGAAGAGATGGTGATTTCATAGGTGAAGGCCGGCTAGGGTTTTGTTGAAGTTTTGTGGTCGTGTTTGGTCAAGGAGGTCACGACCTGGGATGGATCTGGTCATGGCAAGGGGTTGCTAGCCGTGGAAGGTGATGGTGGAGGGGATGTGGTCGGCAATAGAGGTGGAGGCCGAGTCAAGCATGAAGACAAAAGAGGAAAAAAAATGGAAGAAGAAAGTAAGAAGAAGCCATGGAAAACTTGTATATTTTTTTCACGCAAATGAATTTTTGAGATAAGGAACTTTGTACGTGAATTAGATAGAGTAGTGGCGGCTAGGGTTAAAGGTAGTGAACGATGAATATGTGGAAAGGCTAGAAAATGAAGAGGCCTAACTTCCTATCCAAGAAAAAGGAGCCTAAATCTATTTGAATTTCCAAGAAAAATTTTCAACTAAAAAAATCACATTAAAAAGTTCACATAAAATAGAAAATCGAAAAATAAAATATAAATAGAAATGAACTAGAAAAATATAGAATAGAAAATAAACAGAAAAAGGTTGAAAATAATCGCGTGTAAAACGTTGAAAGCTATCAAATTAAAAAAGTATAAAACAGAATTTTACGAAACAAAAAGTAGAACTAATATTAAAATTAAAAAAAAATTAGAAATTAAAAATTCAAATTTAAAATTTTCAACTATGGTGAAACTTTGACTTTCAGTTGACCAAAATATAAAATTTTATAAAATTGTTTATTTTATTGTATTTGGGAAAACAAATTCCAAAATTACATTGGAAAATTCCATAAATTCAACTTTTAAATGATTTAAAAATCAAAGTTTTCAAATAAAATTTAATTAAAATATTTAAAAAATTATGGGTTGTTACAATACTAGTTTAAAAGTTTTCTAAATTCCTTTGGTAAATAAAACTCAATAAAAATCCATTTTCCAAAGATTCAAATTCTAAAGGGTTCGGATCTCCAAGGTATACTTAAGGTTGACGACTAAGACCACTCAATCCTAGATGATAAATTATTATCAACTCAACCAATCATTTTAAATACCATATATATTTATAAATCGTACTTTTTATATAGAAAATATGTCTAGGTAAAATTATTTCATCTACCCTTAAAACAATATTGTGTCCGTTGGCCTGGTTCAAGTGTTTAGAGATCCCTATCAATAACGTTAGCTACTCGTATTGACCTGAGTCCATATGCCACTTAACCGATCAATTAACACAATATAGAATCATTTTTATATAACTAACAAATACGCGCTCTCGTATATATATACACTCAGACTTAAACAGGTTGCTACAGACTCTATTCCTAATGAGCAACCCACCCGAACCTAGGTATTCACTCAACCTAGGCTCTGATACCACAATGTCAGAACCCATTTTATCGTACCAATTTAAACTGACTTAAACCACACTTGTCAGCCAAATCGTATGGGAAGACGGATAGTGAAAGAAAGAAAGAAGGTAGAAATAGATTGAAGAGGGAAGAAAAGAGAACAATCAGAATCTCACAACGGAACGAGTAAACTATAATATAAACAAATCTTTACATGAAACCAAAACTATTATTTTAATAACATATACAGAACTTAATTAAGAGTTACAACCATACAACTCGGACAGTTTATAAAATCCCGTCCTTACAACTAGTTGGCAACACAACCAAATATAACCGGATATAAGCATCTACGCGAATATGTCTCCTAATTCCAGCTCCTCTCCTGAAGCTTCCACTCTTCCAGCTAAACCTGGAAATATGCTCGGTCTGACCTGAGCATATAGCAAAAACACCAAGGCCGGGTCAGTCTGGTAAACCAGCGTGAGAAACACACACAACTTGATTATTTAAAGTTTAAAAATCCTTTTGAAATCAAAGGTTTCTCGTAAGACCATGCCACAAATAAACATGTCGGGTTTTTACCTTACGATAACCAAAACATTTCTTATAAAATCTTATGATATTATAATAGTGTCTATATTCAAATACTTATTCAAATAGTCGAAATTGTTACATTCATTAAATTCCAGCATACTAGCCACAAAGTGGTTTCTAAATCAAAACCGTAAAGGGCACGTAGGGAGAATGGATTTCAAACGAATGATTAGGCATTGGGGTACCACCTATCACAGTACCTGGTCTAGATCAGCGTACTGAGGACCCCTCCGTTCCCCTGCAACACAAGACCAGACTACCCCTTACTGGATAGCCCGAGTAAGATCATCCCGCGGTTGGGTTCAGCAACCGCCCACACAACCGAAATAAAAAAAGGACTTCTAGACAGGGATGACCATACCCTAATTGGGTGCTACCCACTTAGCCTTGCTACATATCCCTGATTTTCAGTCATTCCTGGTTGATGAGGTTCGAGGTTCAGCGTTACCTTTTTAGAACATTTCACTTAGAATGCTCACTGTCCACCTGATGATGTTCTGAAAGCATTCATCGATACAAGTCCGTTCCGGGTTCAAACGGAACTGAAGGTATTATTCCTGCTACATCCATTTTGGAGTCACCCTCAGCATTAGTAGCGACTAGCCCTTGCACTTCACTGCTCCATCATTGACTCCAAGCTCTTGTCTTCATCATGAAAACATACTCGTTGGATCGAAGTGGTTTTTGGATTTCAAATCCGATCCCGGTCTTTTCGAAACAACGTTCGCTATTTCTCGGTAAACTCAACCCCGGTTCTTTAGGAAATACACAGACGAAATACAAGATCGGAGTTCACCTCCTAACCGTTAGCAGACGGGTCTCCTTATAATTCATCCTAGAGAACAATGAGTTTATACGTATGGTATAGCACCTCGAATGGTAACCGTACCATATAATTCTCGAGTTTCCTCTAGATATTTCCAAAGTTAGGTTTTTGCCCAAATTTGATAGTCGGTTGTTTAACTATCAAAACAATCAATCAATTCAACCAAGTTATTTCCCATTGCAACCATTAAGCCTTGTTCACATTTACAATCCAAATAGATTAAAATTTACTAAGAAAGCTTATTTCATTTGATAAATATATATATTTAAAACCATTTATTTCCAAATCATACTTATGAAATTTCCAAATATTATTTTCAAGTTTATTAAATAAAATACTCTTTATAAAAGTTATTATAAAATATTATTTAAAACAACATTTATATTAAATAGATTTATGTTGAAGAAAATATACTTAAATACTAATTTACTCAAAAATAACCTTCAAATGATCATTACAAAAATAGTTTATACTTGAAAATAGTTTAAATAATACCTACTTATAAAAATTATACCTTTATAAAGATTTCCAAAAATAATAATAACCTACTTTTGATATTTCCAAAATATTTATCAATCTTTTAAAAACATTTTTAAAATAATATTTATTTTTAAAACAAAACTAGGTTCAACATCAATCCAAACAGAATAAGGCTTATTAGTGTCAATGGTACTTATCAATCTGCAATTCACAGACAATACAGATGTTCAAAATCAATCAGCTTTCATAAATCGATTCACATTATATTCTCAAATATAATTAATAGGCAAATAAGATATATGCATGAATAACAGATCTGAGGTTATTATTGCTAGTAAACAATTATACGGATAATATTAGATAGATGGCTTATACTATCCACAGAAGGTAAATTAACTATGTAGCAGAATTGTGTCTGTTTCCGCTGTCCAGATGCCAAATAGTTTGAATAATCTAAAATAAACACATCTATTTGGTTTGTGAAAATCTTAACAAATAGGCCACAAAATTATACAAAGGCATTCATTTCCAATTGGTAATTAAATCATGTCTGTACAAGCTTATAAATTTTCTTATTTAACTTCACAACGGATCGTATGACGGCGTACCATCAGTCGATACGAACCATCTTCTTAATAACACACTATTATATAGGAAATTAAATAATTATAATAAATATAACATCACTTAAGAACTTGAATTAATTTCAAAGTATAAACATTTATTTTCCTTAATTATATCCATTTTACTTCACTTTATTCAAAAACTCAAGGATTAATAATAAATTATTGTTAAAAGCTTGTCCACTTAATGATAAAATAACTTAGTTAAATGACTTAAATAAAATCTCAAAGCAAATCAAGTTTATTTTCCAAATTCTTTGTCTTTACAAAACTTAAAATAAACATTTAGCATTAAAGAAAATTGGTTTTAAAATATTTGTTTTAAAACATGATCCCTGTTATAAATTTTTGGAAAGTCAATTTGTTTTGAATTTTGTTTTACTTTAAAACCAAATTCCCTTATTAACAAATCTTGTCTAAATTAAACAAGGACCCATTGGCCCGAAGCCCACAACCAAAATTAAAACAACCCGCACCTGTTAAAACACCCAACACAAACACATCCAAATTGCACCGAAGCCCAATCAAAAAAACACCAGAACGAACCCGAAGACCAAAAACAACGAAACACAGACACCCTCCAACCTTCTTCCTCATCACCTATCTACTTTCGGGAAATCATCCCAAATCCACACGAAAACGATTGCCACGAACTGGAGAGAAAATCTCCGATCAACTCCAAACATTCCCAAGCGAACATCCATGCTTACGCAATACGATATGACCCTAAAATCGAACCCAAACTTCATGCTTGATTTGCCCAACCCAGAAACTTCCACGGGAACGCTGTGCTCGTATACACCTTCGCCAGCATCCATCTCACCGCCGCGACAGACCCACCATATCACTCATCATCTCACGACCCCAAAATCCACTTCGTCGAAGCAAATATCACCTCCGATCGAATAATCGATCTTCAGCTCCACCAAATTCCAAAACCAAAAATCACCAACCACCACAAAACGATCTACTGAACCCACATCCGACCACTACTCCACACGCCACCTTCCTCGACTAAAAGCCCAAACATGCAGTCGCCTCCATGCTAATTTCCATGTACTCCGATATCTCCACCATTGCCTAAAATAATCGCGTTCACCTACCTCCCAAAATTTTTATAAAACCCTACATTCCACTCGCGTAACCAATCTGAACCCAATTTCAACATTCCGCCACGGTCGAGCCACCCTGATGTCCACCAACTCCTTTTAGAACAGGTCGCAACTCCTCTGGTCGACGAAGTCGACGGAAATAATTTTTTTTGAACGAAATCCGTTCATCTAACAATATCTCGAGATATACAACACTAAAAACTATAACTCTACCACTACAATTCACATTTTCATACAAGGATCAAGACTGCATGTTTGAATCCTAGATTTAAAAAAATTTATTTTTCACTAAAATTGGACTGTTCACTGTAAAATGGAACCCTCTCGAACTACACAGTATAATTTGCTCATAAACTATTTTTAACTAATACTATACTAGAAAATGAACATATTCCTAGTTTACATCAACATGCAAAATGATCTAGGTGAAGAGATATATATTTTTGAATACTAGAATGAACAATGCATTTACAGTCAACAGATAAATTCAGTTTCCAGGTTTAAAAATTTAATTTCTCACCTTCCACATTGATTCGAGATGCTTTAAAATTTGAAATTGAAGTCTTTGATTTGAAAAGTTGAAATCTTTAAAATTGAATCCAAATTTTCTTTTGAATCTCTTGGTGATTTGAATTAAACAGAGATGCCCCTGACTTTTTAAACTTACAGGCTAGTTTTACAGAGTGCTTACTTCTTCTTTTCTTTTAAATTTTTTTTTCTAATTTTATACAATTGAATAGAGGTTTCTTTACTTGTTTTTAAGATACAGGTTTTGAGTTCTAAATATGTTCATATATATATATATATATATATATATATATATATATGCATGCTTGAAATCACTAGAAAATAGACAAAAATGACTATTTAGGTGGCCGAGATAGATACTGTCTCCTGCTGAGTGATAATTTTGAAAAGAAAATTAAAATGATTATGTTTAATTTGATCCAGTAGCTTATGCCAGATGTTTAACATGTTTACTGATTCAAAATATCTCACTAACTTACCCATTGTTTGTTTGATTAAAAATAGTTTTTAACTTGTTTTTGTAAACCTGCTTTCACATAACAATAAATGATTTGCAAATTATTCCATTATTATTTTATTAATATAAACCATACAATATTAAAAGCGTATGCAAGTATATCTAAGAATTTAAATAGCCCATAATTTACATTACTTGTCAAAGTAGTGTTTGTATTTGCATTTGTCACCCATACATTTTAAAACAAAAATAAGAAATTAGATTAACATAATACTTCTTGGTTTATACTTATATATAAATATGTTGTTACTTAAATAACATTCAATATTAACACCTTATTACAAGAACTTCAAAGTGGTGTAAAAATTATTTTTAAATCCTTCATGTATATATATAACCATATATACATCTTTTTATTTATTATATAGAAATATATTATTTCAAATAAACTAAATTTGCTAGTTATATATATATAGTTTCCTCTTATTTATATTTATGTGATTATTATACACATCTCTTAGTTACAGCATTTTTTATCTATTTGAAATAATATAAACTTTATTTTTACTTAACATAACATATATATATATATATATATATAATTTCCTTATTCAATGTATACATATTATTTAAGAAACTTAAAACTCCTTTATTTAATATAAACAATATTGTTCATATATACCAAATCAAAAATATCACTTTTACTTCACTACGAATTTCTGTCCAATTTTATTACATATAAATTTATTATTCCTATATGAAAAATATATGCATTTGACTATACCAATTTATTTAATGCTCTATTATATTTCACCTTTAGAATAAAATATACATATTTATATTTAAAACAAAAAATATATATTTAATCTAAAATAATATATATATATATATATATATATATATTACTTTTAAAACAAAATATAAATATAATAAATTTTATTTAAATCAAATCTGTAATTTAGTATAGATTTGAAAATTCAAGTTACACTGGTTTTGAAAAATTGTATATAATTATTAATTATTGATTAATGGGAATATTGTGTATTAAAATACAATATTATTGAATATGATAAATTAATATTCACAACTTGGGATGTCCATATCCCGGGTCGTTACAATAAGTGGCTATAGGAAATCGATTATTAGATGGTGCCTAGTACTAATAGGAGTTCACAAACGGTGACACCGAAGCTGTACAATAAGAGTCATTTCCCCACTACGATCAAGAGATGAACATGGGTGCATATGATGAGTCACATTGGGATTTGCATTACAATGTTCTTCCTCTCTAGGCGTAGTGTGAGTAGAAAGGGGAGTAGATCCCGATTGGCCGATCATTTGAGTGAAATTTGATTTGTAGATTAACCTAGCGTGTTAGACAGGTATTCTTAGTTATATGACATTTGGATTGCATGAACACCGTTTGTACAATTTTTATATTACTTAGAGTAGATTTAGATTTAATTGCACTTAATCATCTAATTAGTCGTATTCTCATTCATAGACTTTTGTCCGACCCATTGCATTTTTTCTTTTTCCCCGCCTTAGGTGGAGAGGGCAACAGGTGACCGACCCATTCTTTCTTTTAGACAGTCGTGCTTAGCTTGGAGCTTAGCTTAATACTATTATTCTTTGTCATGTATTGCTTATTAGTACAGTTATCTCTATGTTTCGGTTTTTGAGGAATATTTTTACGATGTACTCTGATTTTGACTTATATACTTGAACTTTCTTAGACTATGATATAATATGATATTTCTGTGACTGCTTATATTTTTTTGAGATTATGCATATAACTATTATATTGCTTCCATTGTGAAACATTTAGATTAGATAGATTATTCTTCATATTGTTCTCTAAGTCTCTATAATGCTAGTTTATTTTAATCCGACGATCCACGTTTCTCGATACAACGATTTTTGGGCATATCGAGAGGTGCATTTTGTCACATATACCCAACCCTAAAAGATGCAGATGAAGGGATTTTTACATTTGAATTTTGAAATGAAACAGTTGTATTTAAGGAGATTAATGGCTATATTAATCACAACGTTAATTCTGTTTCTTTAATATGACTTAACCCTTTCATTTCTATTATATTTTAATTCTAATTTCACACTCCTACATAACAATAATTTGGCCATGGCTTGATAATAAAATAAATACAAAATTCCAAGTTTAATATACATTAGAATAACATGATTCGATCATTGGTGGTAAGGCAGTTCAAGAGCTAGCAACTTCAGAACTAGGATTCCGATTCAGGGAGGAAATTCAACGTTTTAAAGTGTGAATTCAAGGCTTCGGTGAAAGGTATATTTCCGGTTTAAGAATGTTTAATTCAATTATAATATCACATACTAGTTAGATATTTCATTTATCAATAATCTTTTAAATCGATTTTCTTCACATAATCGATAGTTGTATATTCAAATGCATATAATAAAAAAATTATTTATGTATACACAAGACTCATGTTGCTCACACTTTGAGAGAAAAAATTCCAAAATTAAATATAATGTTATTTAATTGATTTTAACTATGTAAATATTTGTATATTATGTATCTGTTACACAAATTATGATATAAATTTGGAGAATTTTATCTATGCATAATAGCATAGCATTACTTGGCCTTGCATAATTTCATAAAACTTATCATTAATTTTATATATGTGCGTGTGTATACCCATATGTAATTATTTACATGTTTATACTTATATATATATATATATATATTACTTTTCTTTTTAAGCTCAGAATTTTTCCTTTTGTAGTAATATTTTATAAAATTATCATATATTAGTTTTCGTTTAAGTTTTGAAATGGAAAAGTAGTATTAAATGAGATTAATGACCGTATTAAGTTGCTCGTTAATTTCTTCCTTTAATAATACATTGCCCCTTTATTTCAAACAACTTCTTCATACCACCATAATTACTTTTATATAAACTTTGTTTGTTTATTTTATATAATCATTTTATAAAACTTATCACACATTAATTTCCTTTTAAGTTTCGTAAAGAAAAGGTAGTATTAAATGAGAATAATAACCACAATAATCACATTTTAATTTTCTTCCTTTAATAATATATCACCCCTTCATTTCAAATCACCTCTTCGCATCACCTTAATCATTTATATAAACTTATATGTTATATGTATGTATGTATTTATATTTATATGTGTATGTATTATATATATAAAAAAAATTAAAATTAATATTTATTTTTCAGGATGAGAGATCCTCATATTATATTTAGTTTCCAATGTGCTTTATGCTCGGTTGTCTTCCTATTGTATTCGGACCAGCTTATTTCTTTATTGTAGAGCTTCCTAATTCTGTGCTCCACAATGTGTGCAATGGCATGTGATGCTATTAGCTCTGTCTCAATATCCCCCAACTGATCAGGCTCTATGACAGCGGCTTTATCATGAAGGCATTTCCTCAAATATGAGATGTGGAAAATGTCATCGACTCTTGCCCATCTATCCGGTAGCTTTATGCAATGAGCAAGTCTCCCTATCCTTTTCAATATTCAAAAAGGCCCAACAAATCTTGGTGCCAATTTCCTAAACTTATGAAACCTTATAACTTTTCTAAAAGGGGAGACTTTGATATATACTAACTCTCCAACCTCAAACTCTAAACCTTTCCTTCTATTGTCGGCTTAGGATTTCTGATGGTCTTGCACAGCCTTCATATGTTGCCTGATCAACTCTGCTTTTTGCAAAGTTTCACAAATCAAATCAAATCCAAGCATAATTTTTTTGGTGGTTTCACACCAATAATTTAGCGATTTGCATGGCCACCCATAAAGCACCTCAAAAGGGGCCATACTAATTGTCGATTGGGAACTATTATTATGCCTGAGATCAACTATGTTAGGTGCCGCTCCCAATGTCCTTCAAAGTCCATGATGCAAGCTCTCAACAAGTTCTCAAGATTCTATTTACCCTTTCAGTTTGACCATCGATCTGTGGGTGGTAAGCAGTGCTAAGATTCAATGAAGTTCTCAAAGCTGCTTGCGAATTCCTCCAAAACTCACTAGTGAACATGGGGTTCCTATCACTAACAATGCTCACCTGAAATCCATGCAGTCGAATAATCTCCTTAATATAAATCTATGCTAGAGACAATGCGATCCCGTTGTTTCTAATAGGAATAAAATGAGCTTTCTTAGTTAGTCTATCTAATGGGACCGAAATAGCTTCACTGCCCATCTGACTCCTAGGCAATCCTTCTACGAAGTCCATTAAAATGTGCTTCCATTTCCAAGTTGGAATCCCTAATGGTAACAACAATTCTCTGGTTTTTCCTTCCTCGGCCTTAATTCTTTAACATGTTAAGCACATGTCAACAAACTCAGCTATCTTCTTCTTCATTTCTGGCAAAAAGAAAATTCTCTTTATATCTTTATACATTTTACTTCCTCCGCTGTCAATAGTCATCTTTGAGTGGTGACACTCTACAACCACTTCCTCTAACATACTATCAATCATTGGGATACAAAGGTGTCCATCCCATCTTAAACATTCCTTCTTGTCAACTGCATATCTACCGAGTGGGGAAAAGTTCTTCTCTTCTCAACTTATCCAGAATCTCCAGTATCTTCTCATCCTCCATTTGGTCAAGCCTAATGCAGCCTATCAAAGCTGACCTAACCTCCATCACTGCCAAAAAGCCTTTGGATGGGTCCTGTTTGCAGTTGAAAGTTTAAATTTGAGAGGAACTCCAACTGCCTCCATTCATATATAGCACCTAAGGTAGCATGCCTCCGACTGAGGGTGTCGACGAAGACATTTCTTTTTCTGGGGGTATATTGTATGCCAAAGTCGAATAATACTATATATTCCATCCACCTCTGCAGCCTAAGGTTTAAATCTTGTTGGAAAAATAAGTATTTGAGTGATATATGGTCATTAAATAACTCAAGCCTTTATCCTTAAAGATAGTTCCTCCACATTTTCAAGGCAAAGAAAATAGCTACCAACTACAAGTCATCCACTAGGTATCTCTTCCCATGGTCCTTAAGTTGTCCACTAGCATAAGCTACGACCCTTCCTTCTTGCATGAGAACCACTCCTAATCTTGTGCCGCATGCATCCATGAAAACTACAAAAGGCTTTGTCCCATCAGGAATGGTAAGCACAAGTGCACTTGTCAATAATTCCTTAATTTTCTCGAATGCTTCAGTGCATTTATCATCCTAAGTAAAGACTGTATTCTTCTTAGTCAAGCAGGTTGAAGGGACCGCTATTTTTGAAAAGTCCTTTATAAACTTCCTACGACACCTTACTAACCCGAGAAAACTCCCAACTTCCATTGCATTCTTCAGAATTTTCCATTCTTGAATAACTTCCACTTTTGCATGATCCATCGCTAATCCATGCTTAGAAACGACGTGTCTAAGAAATCTTACCTCATTCTTCCAAAAGTGGCATTTTGCAAATTTGGCTTTAAGTCGGTGCATCCTTAAGGTCCCTAGTATCTCCCTTCATTGATTAACATGCTCTTCGCCACTCTTGGAGAATACTAAGATATCGTCAACAAACACTACAATGAACTTATTAAGTTGTCCCCTGAATACTCTAGTCATTAAATCTACAAAGTATAAGGGCATTCATTAACTCGAAAGGCATTACTTCCCACTCATAGAGTCCATCTGGTGTATGGAATGCGGCCTTCAACATGCTATTCTCTACGCTCAACTGATCAAATCTAGTTATCTAGTCCAATTAGGAGAAGACTTTGGCTTCCATAAGTGTATCAAACAAGTCGTCTAACCTAGGTAAGGGATACCTAGTATTCCTTGTCAACTTGTTAAGTTCTCTATAGTCGATGCATAGTCTCAATGAGCCGTCTGTCTTAGTGGCAAAAACAATAGGGGTTCCCCATTCCAAAGTACTCTGTCAGATGAATCCTTTGTACAACAGCTCAGAGATTTGCTTATCCAACTCATGCCTTTCTTTAGGGGCCATGTGCCTTAATGCTAGAGCGACTAGTCTAGCATCCTTCCCCAAATAAATTCTAAACTTAATCTCCCTTTGGGATGGGAGACCTAAGACTTTCTCGACGACATCGGGAATTTCTCGAAATACGGGGACAGATGAAAGCTCGGTATGAGATAGGCTTAGGGAGTACAAATAACTTGACTCGATTAAGTCTTGGGTGTACAGTGGAACTCTAAGTGTCACCCTCTAGAACTCTTTAATTATATGATCCTCTAATTGCAATCTAAAATTTCCTCATATTATGATAACCAATCCATTCCCAAGATAAGTCCATAACCCTTAAAATGTAGAAGTGTGCATTATATATGAAATCAACGTCACATATGTCCACAACTAGGTCTTTACAAATTAAAGAGAGATATGTAGACCTTCCAATTGGATTAGGAACTACTATTGGGCTGGTGACATATTGGGTTTGAAAATTTAAGGAGTTAACTACATTTCTAGCTATAAAGGAATGCGATGCTCAAGAATCAAATAGGGTACAAATTATAGATCTAAAAATAAGAGTTATATCTTCCAATGCTAATTTTCCTTAGTCGTTAGAGGGTGGTCTTCTCGAAATAGGGGCAGTCTCAATGGCCAAGGCTTGTCCACTCGACCCTTCCTTTGCTAGCTTCGGACATTGGTTCTTGAGGCGCCTTTCCTTGTGGCACTGATAACACTTTCCTTTAAAAGCTCCATTCTTCATACTCACCCTTCAATATTTGGCCATATGACCCTTCTTTTGGCATCTTTTATACAACTTACACTCTTTCTTGAAATTTCATTTCGACTTTTTATTCGCCCAAGAGTTTCTCTTCTTGGTTTGATTTTGAGTAAGTCCTTCCTCCTCCTTCTCCACCTCGTTTTCTTCCTAAATAGCCATCTGAAGCAAAGCCATATTAATTAAGATCTTGTATGTGGTGCCAATGTGCACTTGGCTTAACAATAATTCTCTAAGCGGGGAATTTAGACCCTTTAAAAATTTCATGGCCTTTTTCATAAGTGTATCGATCAAGATCATCCGAACTTAGCCAACTCTGTAAACTTACCAATGTACTCCTTAAAAATGGAGTCTCCTTGCTTAAGTATATAAAAATTTCCAGTTGTAAACTTACTTCTGTCCTCGACAAACCTTGACTCAAATCTTTTCTTGAATTCATCCTAAGTGAAAACCCTACCAACATTCTCCTCAGCTAAAATACTACACCAATCACAAACTTCTCCATTGAGGTGCCAAGCTGCCATTCTCCTCTTCAGCCGATCCTCCCAACGAGCTCCCGAAATATCTTCTTATACTCATTTATCCATATCTTTGACTCCACAAAACCCTCCAGTCTAGAATATATTCTTCCTTCCATATTGAGATTTTTTTACATATCTTTGGAAAATCCAACGGGACGGGGTACTATGTCGGCATGTGGGGTGATGGGTGTCGTCGGTGTAGCTTAAGGAACAGGGATTTCACATACTTTCCTGAGGTATTGTTTAAACCATTCAAGGATCCCTCAAATGGCGAGTCTTTCTCGGATAGGATTCCTAGTCATAGAAGAATAATTATAATGATCCTGGCTCGACCTTCGAAAATCGGCACCGAATACGACACTCATATTCAGATGCCGAAGATCCAAACGTCGAACCCGATTCGCCGGAAATTATAACACAATTAAGTAAACAACATAGCGGAAGAAAAAGAATAATACATTGATATACAACATTGATACAATATCTGATACAACAGATGGTCCAATAGATACATCAGAGATATGATACAATAAAATAGCAGCGGAAAAGAAAATAGCTAACACCAGCAGCGGAACAAATAACTCAAGATAGTCTTCAAGAGAGAACTCCAGCAGCAGCTCGAAACCAACATCACGTTTCACTAAGACGAGCAAGACTGGTGTGCATCCAAAGACTGAAACTATCTCCAGATAATCTACCAAACCTAACTATATGGAAAAACCCAACTCTAGACTGGTCGTGTGGAAAATAGTGGGCACCTAGAGTTTAGGATAGGAACAATAAACTCCGGATCAGTCATGGGACTGGTGTGAGTAACAAAAACATTTTGTCTTCTAAAATCAAACAAATAATTTAAGACAAATCCGCAACGCTTTTCAGAAAATGAAACTACCATAAGGCCTCCCGCCACACACACAATGCAAACGTAGAATTGGAGGAGATTTCTCCTTATGATTGTCAAATATGCTTGCTACGCGAATTCTTTGATATTATTACTATAAGTGCAAAGTGCAGAAAAACATTTCGAAAGTAGAATATAAATTTTAGCCAGTATAGACATTCCGAACTATGCCTACTATAGCTACCATCCAAACAGTGGGGCGCCACCATAAGTGAATGGCAGGTAATACAACTAAAAATGTACAGGGCGCATATTGTTTCGTTTGGATTTCCAACAAATGGTCGGGCTAAGGAACCTCCCACTGTCCATAGGATCGCCTCTGGCGGGACGTCCCGAGAACTTAACCAGCTCTCTGCCAACACAAGGCCGGGTTACTTTTGTAACTAGGTGACTACTTCTCGAGCATGCCACTCCCCGGTCCTTTGGGACCTTTATCTGAGGCGCCTCTAAAGAAACAACCACACAGTAAATGAGATTGGAGCCACCACATAGGTAAATATCTGAGCTTCATACCATGATACCACCCTATACCAGAAGGGAATGACACACCCTAAAGGGCGCGACCCTCATAACCTTGCCGCATCTTTCCTATTTCGACCATTTCCGGGTTGTGAGGTCCTGATGCAGTCTCGTCCACAAAGCTACGCTTCATACAGAAGCCATGCTCTGATCACAAATGATCATCAACACACAGCAACACTCAGCATGTCACACTACCAAATTGGGAATATATCACTGATAACCTTCAACTACATAACCTCTGAGCTCATACGTCTCAGAGAAGGGTATTAAGCTAAGAGAATAAATTCTCCACCACCAATAGAAATGTATTTGAAAGAAATCTGCTTTATATCTCAAAGTGTAGGGTCAGGCATACAACCATACAAGTCTGTTTCTGGGTTCGAACAGAACCGAAGGCACATCCGAAGAATCCCTTGCAATTCGGGTATTCACAATCCCGATCGGACTTCCCATCACTTAGGGAATCTCTATACCGTAGCTACTCGGTGCAGAGACAATCGATAGGTCATCCTATCGTTCTCGCAAATACCCGGTCTTCAACACCGGTCTTCAAATGCTATCCATAACGTTGAATCACATATTCGGAATGGGTTATACGACACAAAGGTCCTCTCCCGGCTAAACCGAATAGTGAGCGCAATATCTAAAACATATGGATATTGGGATTTCAATTAAGTCACAACTTAATAATTCAAAACTTTCTTTCAAATGTTTTAAACCGATTACCATTTCAAATCTTTTAAACAAAAAGATTTATTTCAAAAGTTCACTCAGTTTCACAAAGATTCATTCCCAGATTTCAAAACAATTCTATTTCAATTGGATTAATTCATTTAAATCTTTAAATCAAAGATTTGTCTCATAGCTTTCAAATCGTTCCCAAATATTCACTTTCAAAATTCATTTCCAAATATTCATTTATAACTTGGTAAACTATTTCAGTTTAAACTTGAAATCCCTTTAATACAATTTGAAATTCATTTCTCCTATGAAAGCTTTTTATCATTTAGAAACAACAATCTTATTTCGGAAAAACCCGGTTTCATTTATACAAGTTACAATCTTTGGGTTATTTCAAATTCCGAAAAAATACTTTAAAAATGGTTTAACTCATATATAACTAGTATAATATCGTTAACCCCTAGTTTCAAATTATAGAATTCAATTTCAAATATTGAATTCAAATTTAAATCAAAATATTTAAATTCCAAAACTCAATCAAGTTATTCAAAATAAATTTTATCTTTAAAATTCCATTTCAAAGGCCTTTTCATTTTAAACCTGATCCATTTCCAAAACCATTCGGATTTAAATATTCAACCTTTAAACTATTTCAAAATCTGTGACTTAATCGATTTCCTCGTGAAATCCATATTTGCGTGTGTATAAGTGCGGTCAAGGGGTTTAACACAATAGTGCAACATCATTCAATCATCATAGATCAAAACACAGAAATATAGTTAATAAGCGATATAACTATAACGCTTATCGCTCATTCACAGATTCACAGATAATATACAGATGTATCATCAATAAATGAATAAATTATACATAGCACAATCCACAGAACAAAGTGTCACAGATCAGATATGACAATCAATTCAAGGCATCTCATACAATAAAATCATTCATAAGTAGGGCAAGCATTCAATAATCATTTATAAGTAGGATTAATTAACCGTTTAATCCCAATTAATTCAACTTATTTCCAAGTAAATTAATTACTTATGAATTTATTACTCAATCCTGATAAATTAATTACAAATCATTTGATATAAATAAATTAATCAATCACCTTAATTAATTAAATTATTTTTGATTTATCATATCAATTAAATCAACCTTTTAAACCAGTTACATAATTAATTAACTTTAATAATAAAAATATCCAACATTAATTTCAATAAGTGATTAATCCTTAAAATCATTTCTTAATCACTTTCATTAATTAACTAACCTTTAATAAATAAATTCTTCTCAAATTAATTACTTAAACTAATGATTTAAACCTTTAATTACATATTTAATTCATCCAATTCGTTAATTAATTAAATGATTAAATTATCCATTTTAAATTCACAGGTTAAAGTAATATTTTAAACATTGATTTAAAGTCTAGTTCAAGACTTGCTTAAAAATTTAAATTTTTTTACTTTAGATTTACAAAAACAAGAACAGGTTTTGTTTAACCCTGTACAACATTCCCACCTAAGCCAGAAACAAATTTGCTTCGAGCCAGCCCTAGCTAAAACTCGAGCTGATCATCAAGTTACTCGAGAAAATCAAATCCTACTCTGCTCAACAACCACATAGCAAAACACACCCAAAAATACTTCGAGCCAAACCAAATATACCCGAGCTAGCCAATCTTCTCTTCCCTTCTTCTTTTCATTCTACTGACACACTCAAATGCACATGAACGTGCACAGATGATCGAAGCTCCTCCAATCATCGCCTCCATCTCCTACGAGTCATCACTGACCCTCTTGACCCAACCAACCACCCGGCTCCGACCTACCGCCCCTAAAAACAAAAACGACCCCTTCGACTCAAACTGGAACTAGATGAACATCCCACGATCAGCTCGCACTGCCGCCTCAGGCCATCTGAGGCCATGAAAATTTCGTCAGAGCTTCGCCTAAGCCCCTAGCTCCTGTTCCCCCTGGACCGATCGACCAACAAAGCTTGACGACGATGCAAATCCCATCGAGAACCAGTTCACCAAAAACACTATTCAAACCCTAAAACATCGAACCACCGCCATGCCAATCACCTAGAAAATTCCTAGCTATTTTTCCCTTAATCTGCGGCACCCCAGACACTTTCGACGAGAACCCCAAGGTCTAATACCTTGTTGATCATCAGAATTTGGTGAAATACCCGATTCTGTTCAATTCCCAAATGTTCAATGATTATGCCCTTAAAAATCATGAAATGAGTTTCTAAATTCATATTTTTGAAATATGAATAAGCTCATATAATCAAAGTTTGAAGATTGTAAAATCAGATTTTTAACTTAACTTCATTTTCACTGATATTCCCAGTTTTCTCGCGATCCCACTCATTTGTTTTACTTAATAATATTTTTGAAAATGATGTTATGTTGTTACAATCATATCTTCTTTAGAGATTATAGTTTGAATTCAATTAAATAGGAAGATGTGAAAATTTTCAATTTGTAGACCTGTAATACTCAACAGAGCCAAACACAAATATGCATATACAGGCATGCGCACCATTCTCAGATGAATATACACACATCAAAACACATTTTTACTTCCAGGCTCCTAGAATAATCACATGCAGATCAAGCTCGAAGCCAGGTTTAGAACATTAAAATGTAGTTTACTCACAGTGTTTTTCCAGAGAAATGAAACAGAGCACTTCATGTTGGAACAGGCTTTGAAATTTGCCAGCTTTCTCTTTAATCCTCTTTGATTGTATTATTGTTTAAGCTGAGATTTTTGTTTTAGTTTGAATGATGATGTTTCCTTCAAATTGTTCTCAGCTGTGATGGAGGAAATGAAATGAGGAAGGCTGATATGTATAAAGAAAAGAAGTTGATAGGTATGCTATTATTTTGTACAGGTGATAGTATGTTTTATTTGTACAATATAATGATGTTTTCTTTTTTTTGTACTTAGAAATTGTTTATAAATCTTCAAGTCAGAGATTGTTCCTTGCTTGGGGGCTGAAATCTTGTGTACTAGAGCTATTGTATTAATTGTTATTGTCTTCTACTTCCCAGTCTCCTTATACAAGCTTAGACTTATCTATTTTTCTTGCTTTCTTTACTTGTTGACTTCGGCTGAAGCTTTGTTTTACAGTTTTGATTCCCAGACATAATTCACTTCCAGATTTTTATTTCCAATTTGCATGCTTTGAAACAGATCTTTGTTTTGATTATTTTCAGCTTGAGTTTTTAAAATGATAAATCTGGTTATACTTTCTTTAATTCATTATTTTGTAAAATTAAATTTCAAAAGAAAAGATAACATTGCCACTTGTATGTTATGTTTTAACACTAGTACACTAAGTTGTTACTTATCAAACATTTGTCAAATATGATAAAAATTGGGTTTAAACCCTTATTTTTATTTTTATTTTATTTTTACAAAATTATGTTTAGCCCTTATTTCATTTTTAATTTATAAAACATGTTTATCTATTTTATACTTACATATATATTTTTGTTTTATTTTATTTCTTTGACTTATACTTTGTTTATTCTTTTGCCTGGTTGCTTTCAAAACTTTTTCTTAATTGTTCTTGCCTTGGTTTGTTTATATACATAATAGACTTTTGCCTTGTTATTGTTATAAATTTTAAATTTAAGTATTAATCCTATTTCTAACACAATTGCATATTTTAATTTCTCTGTTATTTTTAAAACTTAAACTATCAAACATTAAATTTACTAATGTATTTATTCTTGTACCTATGTTTTAATATTTATAAGGTTTATTTTATTTAAAACATTTTTGAAAGACTTCATTTTGAATTTCTAAATCATAGCTTCTTTCAAAACACACATATTTATATATTTATCAAAAATTTGAAATGACAATTTCTATTTAAAATAAGAATTCATTTGTATAGGCATTACATTATAAACATTGTTTTAAAAATAAATCATTATTAAATTAGAACAATTTATAAAGGAAACTATCTCTTTATTAATAACGTATTTTATTTGAATTTGGAAAATTTCAAATCAGTTTACGAATTAATTTCACAAATTTTATTCAAAAATTAAATTAATTATCATTTTAAACTAAATCAAAATCCGAGATCGTAACAATAATGATTATCAGCTTGTTGGTTGGGCTTTTAACGATAACTTCCTAAGATAATATTATATGCTGAAAGAAAGATTTGCCTAACGTGTATGCATATGTTCAAAAATAGTGTGTGTATATATATAGTAAGGGTTTTTGGTTTCAAAAATAAAGAATATGTCACTCATACATATACTTTTCCTCATTGATTGGGTAACCTAGGCTTTATTACCAAATGTAACAACCTGCCCTGAAATAGGCGTAAATACCAGTACAGAAAAGATCCATCAAAACTTAAACCCATTCCAAAATTGGCTGTTGGTTGGTTAAAAAAATACAGAACTATTTATCTATTCATTCAGAATTCACAATGGAAGGATAAAATATAATAGCATAGACAATAACCTTTTTATTTCAAACATAAAATGTCATAGAACAAAACCATAACATAATGTCAACAATAATTGTCACATCATCTTGTCCAAAGATACATTTTTAATTTCAAATGGGTACATAAGAAAATAGCATAAATAGATAAAAGACTACTTCCACAAGCTCCTCTCATCGTCATCTCCATCTTGATCATCGTCTCCTTCCCTATCCTGTGTTGTAATGAGTAGGGAGTCGGAATAACAATGTCCAATGAATAAAAAATCTCGAGCCTTTCTATATTAATACTTGGGCAGTATAATTTAAATAAGGATATGTCTTTTGCATTTCAAACTATATTAAAAACCATTTAATACTTTATATAAAGGAAAAAGAAGGACCCTTAAACAACCACTTAATATCTTTAATCCCCAAAGCAGCCATAATCGATAACCTATAACCATTGTTATTAATGTTTACCAATGAGAGAGATAGAACCCAAGCCACTTAATACCTTTTGATGGAAAGTATGCAGACTCTGACCATTTAAGACCTCAATTGAGGCAGGCCCCTATCATTTAATACCTATTCTCAAGGTGGACTCCAAACATGTACCTATCTAGCTAACATTGCATGAAAATCTCTTCAGACACTTAATACTTCAATTAAAGCAGATCTTCCTGAGATATCCTCAACCATGCCGAAGCCCAATCCTGGCCATTTAATACTTCATATAAGGGAAAGAGATAGGCATTCAAACAACCACTTAGTACCTTCAATTCCTCGAAGTAGGTCCTTTGTATTATAACCTGTACCACATGTAGATGTCTCATATTAGTCCGACTATTCGTAGGAACTGGTAACCAGATTAACTGGGAAGATTTGCCTAACTGAATTAGGACTAACCTCACGTCATCCGTTTTTACTTATTATAGGAAATGTCTCACATTTGCCCCAAAGTCACATTGTTAGTAGCCAGATTAGTTGGACAGACTTCTTTGTGCTTTTGACTGACCTCGCATCCCCATAACATAGTCATATTTCATAGCACTCTCTAAGTATATTATCACGCATCTCACTATATTTATTGTTTAGTCCTTAGAAATCCTTCTTTTTTTTATTTAATTACTTTCTTAAGTGGGATTTAAATGACAATTATTAACCTAATTAACTACACAATTAATACATTACAATTTTATGTTATTTGTGCTAGTTTATATACATATAAGTATGCATTTATTAGGCATGCAGAGATTATGCCCTAAACTAAAATTCAAATGTCAAACTTCCAATGTTATACAAGTCTCATTTCCATAATATCATTAATATCCTTTTTACCATAAATCAAATATTCCAAAATCAAATCAGTAGACTTGCACTTAGAATCCGATCCAACTTATTTATATTAAAACAGTGGAATAAAACTATAATAATGGAAACTTGCAATTTAATAGGTTTAAGCTCCATTCAACTCCTTATTACATGAAATTAGACAAGGGAAGTTTTATTCAATTTGAAGAAATAGGTAGTACAAACTACGAATAGGAATTCATATCTTACACACCATTTCTTAATCAAATCCAAAAAAAAGAATAAGAAATGGAATAAAAGGTAAAACACGTATACTGCGAATTCCATAAAAATTCCATTATTTTAATATAGAACAATTAATATTCCTACCTAAGAATTGACATTTTGCTTTGGGAGAATTATTGGGATTTTTAGTGTCATGTTTTCGTAATTCAAAACTCTCCAAGGCATATATCGAATCCAAATTATACTATTCAATTACTAAAATAAAAAACTAAGATTTCCACTAACAGAGGTCTTTAGCTTTGCCTCCTCTTGGATTTGACATGCCTTTAGTGAACCCTTTCAAATCTCTTTTTTTGGTATATACAACAAGGGGTTAGTATATATATTCGGTTCATAAAATTAAAAGTTTGGTGGAGAAGATATTAAAATAAACAAAGATAGATATAAAAGATTTCTTTCTTGAAATCTTGATAGAGTTTTCTGAAGACGAACTGATAGAGCTTCGCTAATGTTTCCAAAATATAATATAAATAAAAGTGAGGGGGTTGGAATCTTATTTATAGTGGTTGAAACGCACCAGAACCGTCGGATGAAGGTTGGTTAAAAATAAAGAATTTGGTACATTTAAAATGAACAATACCGTAGCCACCACTATGGTAATGATCGACCGTTGGCTTTTCACCAGTCAACCCGTAGCGGTCGATCGACCATAGAAAAGGGGTCGACCGCTCCTTTTGTTTGGGGAATATTTTGATTGCAGTTGATTTATTTATATTTAATTTCTTAATTATAACTTAATGTTAACATTAATCTTAACATTTACTTAACCCTCAAGTATAATTACCATTGACGTTTGAATTTCAAATATGGGAATTAAATATTTATTTGAATTTGAATTCTATTTAAACTATTTTAAACCCAAATACTTCAAACATCCATAACTTCTTCGTTTGAGCTCCGTTTTCAACATATTGTGTTTGGAAATTGATTATAATTTCAACACGTACGTAACAACGTAACTTTTATAGTCAAATTCAAACTTTTGCAAAATTTCCATTTTTACCCTTATCTTATTGAAATCAATTTATTAAATTTATTTACTTATGTTGATTTTATGGGGTGTTATAAATTTGGCTTTGGGATAACTATCAATTTTTTTTTGAAAATAAATGTAAAGTTTTTAAATTTAAAAGTTAAATTTGAATGAAATATGTTTATTATAAAAGTTGTAATATAACATAAGTTTTTAAAATGTTTAAAAAGATAATAAAATATCAAAGTGTAGGAAAATTTAAAATCAAAACTTAAAATTTAAACAATAATTTCGAAAACTAATATACTAATAAGATTAATAAAATTATTTAATTAAATAAGTTAATTAATTAAACATATACATACATATATAAAAATATGCATGTTTTATATATATATTGATATATGTCATATTATCTTAAAATGTTTAAGATAATATAAATATACACGTACGTATACATAAAATGACTTTTGAAATTAATGTAATTTAATCAAAAAATTTTAATTAAATGAATTAATTAAGGTTAACTAATTAAATTAAAATGCATACATACATACATATGATATATGTGTATTACTACAAAAGTTATAATATATATAAATTTAATATAATATTTTAAAATTAAATAATAAACAATAAATAAATAGTTGACTAATCAAAATTAATTGGATATGATTTAATTAATATAATATTAGACATGAGATTATTGTAAAAGCTAATAAAAATATAAAAGTTATATAATAATGAAACTTACATAATATGATTATTGTTTGTGCCAAAATTGGTCACAAACCCCGAATATTGTGAAAGCACCAGTGTATGAATACAAATCGATAATATTCAAACACAAATCTTAGATCTCAGCAAATATTAAACAGCAATCCAAAAGTAAAGCACAGAGACACAAGTTTTATAGTGGTTCGGCTATCTCCGGCCTACGTCCACTCCAAAGTTTTATCCTTTTATTGATTATCCTTGCTGGTTACAAGTGATTACAGTAGTTATAAAGTCCAAAACTTGAAATAAATTGCAGTAATGATGTTATGGAGTGATTCTGGCAGCGTTCGGGCGTGCTTTCTCTCTCCAAATTCTCCGACCCCTTTTCTGAATGACTAGGGGCTCTATTTATAAGCGTAGGAGGCTGATATTTCTCCTAAAATCCGAGAAGACCGCTTCAGGCACGTGAGGGGGCCCACTCGCCCGAAATCTGGAGGTCCGGGCCCACATCAGGATCGATTCGACCCTTGGTTCGAATCGATCAAGGAAATGTCCAATCGAGGTGAAATTTGGTGAGAACATTCTTCAGCATGTATGTAAGCTTCTGTGAAAATTTCATAGCATTTGAACCAACGGTTTGGAAGATATGATCGATTCAAATTTAAAGTTCCGTGTGCTCGGCCTGGTTCGAACCCATTCTTCGAACTCGCCTCCTTCGAATCCATCTCGTTCGAATCCCTCTTCTTCGAATCCATTGCTTCGAATCCTCCTTCGAATCCATTGCTTCGAATCCTCCTTCGAATCCAGTGTTTCGAATCCACTTCTTTCGAATCCATAGCTACGAGCTAACCTGTGTACGCCGTATGGATACGAAGGAGATCCATGCTGTGATCGAGTCGAAGTCTATCTGTCCTTCATCCTACTTTGCCTTTGATACGAACACCATGAAGTCGTCTCCATATTTGATCGATACGAGCGGCATCGATACGAAGTCCTCGCCTTTCGATCGATACGAAGTAGCCGTGTCAATAACTCGATCGATTCGAAGCCCATCGAGTCGATCCAACATCTAGCCCGAACTTCTCAGAGCCGAACCCATACCAATCGATACGAAGTGTATCGATTCGAACCTTGTGTGCCTTCGATCGATTCGAACCTGATGGGTTCGAAACGAACACCTTGATGGGTTCGAGCAGCCATGCCCTTCCTACCTTGCATCGATCATAACTCCTTCATATAAACTCCGATTAACCTAAAATTTGAAACATAGCCTTTCCTAGTCCTTATCATCATTTCCAATCAATTTCGTCCCGATCGGAGTTCAACCAAATTTTGACGATATCGATCGTAGCCTTGATTCCAACCGATCTCCAATCCTGATATCCATCATCCCTTGCCAAATTGTTGATATTCCAGTTTTGATCAAAAAGTGGGATAACACTTTGCCCCCCAAAACATGCCTTTTGATAAGAAGGCGTGTTTTGAATAGTTCCGATTCCAATATCCAAAGTCCATAGCCATATCGCCGGAGTATGCCATCCTTGACTGCTTCGGGCCGATGCCCAATTCCAAATCCCATAACCAAAGCCTTAGCCAATTCCATGTCCATCCGAATTCGACAGCCGAGTCCTAATCCATCCTTATCCACTAGCCAATAACCAGATCCAGGACCTCTCCGGGTCGATATCTGAATTCATAACCTCTCTGGGTTCTTGCCAAGCGTGATCCACACCTAACGACCGTGGTCCAATGTCCCTAGACGTTGAGCTAACCTCTCCGGGTTCTTGCCAAGCGCAATCCACACCTGACGACCGTGGTCCAGTGTCCCTGGACGTTGTTCAAAGCCATGGCTTAAGTCCTAAGCTGAATCCCGGTCTCTCTGGACCCTTGTTGAGCGTAGTCCATACTCAACGACCCGAAAATAACAATTGATAATACAGGGCCTAAGTCCTAGGCCGAATCATGGTCACTCCGGACCCTTGCCAAGAATAGTCCAAAATTGACGACCTTAATGGGCCAATTTACTACGTTCGGGCAAAGTGACTCACCCATTGCCAGGCATAACCCATACCCGACGATCGTTTATCAAAAACCAGATAAAAATCCAATCAAAATCCAACCCAAAATCCAAATCCAAACCAGAAAACCAGAAATCCAAAGCAGCATTCAAAATCAAAAACAACCATCCAAAGAAAAACCCAAATCAAAAAGTAGGCAAAACCAGGAGTTCAATCCGAACTCCAAACCCAAATCCAAAAAGAAAAGCATTGTCCAATCAAAAAGCAAAAGATAAATTTCACAAACCACAGCATCGCATTTATCATCATTCAGAGCATGCCTAGGGGCTATCTCTGTCCCCATACATGTGTAAATGACTTGGTTGCTTGCCAGTAGTTTGCTACTTATTTTACATTATCCTGATCAGTGGATGATCAATCGACCATCATCCCTGGGCCTCACATCATCACGGCGTGAGGTTGTCGGTGGTTGCTCCTGCTCCACCGTTGCATTCCGAGTTCCGACATATTGCTGTAACTGTCCATTCCTTACATGCTCCTCGATTATATCCTTTAAGTGCCTGCAGCTGTTGGTATCGTGTCCATCTAAATCATGGAAGAGGCAGTGCCTTCCTGATATCCTTTCCCGTTCTGATGGTTCTCTCCTAGCCGGCCTCCGGTAAGGAAGGCGATTCCGAGTATCCAGGTATATCCGCTCCAGCATCTTGTTCAATCCTGTGTATGTGGAAAACTTTGGATCCTTCCATCGCTTCCTGGCGTTTCCAGAATCATCGTCCAACTTCCTTTTCCCTTTGTCTTTGTCCAAACCTTTGCTGGATGGTCCTACATCCTGAGTTGCATTAACCTTTTGCACCTTTAAATCCGTACTCGCATCTTCCTGCCGAAGGAACCTTTCTGCCTCGTGAAAGAATTCGTCGAGATCCTGTGGGGGATCTCGTATCAGAGATACCTTGAAATCCGAGTCCTCCCTGACTCCTGATACTGCTGTCATTAAAACCATCGATGGATCAGGCCGATCCACCGAAGCGACTGCCTCACTGAATCGAGTTAGAAAAGCTCTAAGCGATTCATCCATCCTTTGCTTCACCGATGTCAATGCCATCACATTCTTCGGCCTCTTTACGTGAACCCGAAACTGTCCCAAAAACTTTTCCACCAATTCCCTCCAAGTCGTGATAGATCCTTCTCCCAGCTGTCTAAACCACATTGCAGCTAAGTCCGTCAGATACAAAGGGAAGCATCGGGCCATCACTTCCTCCGATGCCCCCAGCACCTCCATGTGTCTGGTGTACCTCATCAAGTGATCAGTTGGGTCTGCCTTACCATCATATACCTCCATGCTAGGTAGCTTAAACTTAGGTGGATTCTGAGCCATCCTTATTTCCCGAGCAAACGGACTCCTATTCACTCCTTCCAAGTCTCCGTTGGTCAGACCACCTCGCACAGTTCTTCTGATGATTTCTACTAATCCGGTATTGTCTGTTGGGGGTTGCCCTCCATGCCCCCGAAGGAACTCTGGCACATATTCCTCGTGTGGTTCACTAGCAGCAATGTTAGCTCTAGCTTGTTGAATTCCTTCCAAAGGTCCTCCTATGTTGGATCCCGTGGGCCTGCCCCCAAGCCCTTGTTGATTGCCTTCTGGCTCCGTATCTCGTCCTCCATTGGGTTCCACGACCCTAGTCCCCTGTCCTGCATCCACAGCGACTATAGCTGTTCCTAAGTTCTGCATCCCTGCAGCTCTCATTTGCTCAAAGAAAGTCTGCATCATTTCCTGTTGGTTCTTCAACAATCTCTCTTGCAAAGAATTCGTCATAGCTTCCATTTCATTCCGAGTTATGTAGATTGAAGCCTGTCCTTCCCCAGCTCCGGAGGATGCTTGTTGACTTCCTTCCTGTTGGCTTCTCTCAGCCCTTTGCCTTCTACTATTTGGTCTAGTCATTGTCTTTAGACCGAAACTCCTCAAACTTCTTCAAATCCAAACTTCAAATCCGATGTAGCGGGTGCTAGTCGTTCTCAGTGAAAGCACCAAAGTGTTTGTGCCAAAATTGGTCACAAACCCCGAATATTGTGAAAGCACCAGTGTATGAATACAAATCGATAATATTCAAACACAAATCTTAGATCTCATCAAATATTAAACAGCAATCCAAAAGTAAAGCACAGAGACACAAGTTTCATAGTGGTTCGGCTATCTCCGGCCTACGTCCGCTCCAAAGTTTTATCCTTTTATTGATTATCCTTGCTGGTTACAAGTGATTACAGTAGTTACAAAGTCCAAAACTTGAAATAAATTGCAGTAATGATGTTATGGAGTGATTCTGGCAGCGTCCGGGCGTGCTTTCTCTCTTCAAATTCTCCAACCCCTTTTCTGAATGACCAGGGGCTCTATTTATAAGCGTAGGAGGCTGATATTTCTCCTAAAATCCAGGAAGACCGCTTCAGGCACGTGAGGGGGCCCACTCGCCCGAAATCTGGAGGTCCGGACCCACATCAGGATCGATTCGACCCTTGGTTCGAATCGATCAAGGAAATGTCCAATTGAGGTGAAATTTGGTGAGAACATTCTTCAGCATGTATGTAAGCTTCTGTGAAAATTTCATAGCATTTGGATCAACGATTTGGAAGATATGATCGATTCAATTTTAAAGTTCCGTGTGCTCTGCCTGGTTCGAACCCATTCTTCGAACTCGCCTCCTTCGAATCCATCTCGTTCGAATCCCTCTTCTTCGAATCCATTGCTTCGAATCCTCCTTCGAATCCATTGCTTCGAATCCTCCTTCGAATCCAGTGTTTCGAATCCACTTCTTTCGAATCCATAGCTATGAGCTAACCTGTGTACGCCGTATGGATATGAAGGAGATCCATGCCGTGATCGAGTCGAAGTCTATCTGTCCTTCATCCTACTTTGCCTTTGATACGAACACCATGAAGTCGACTCCATATTTGATCGATACGAGCGGCATCGATACGAAGTCCTCGCCTTTCGATCGATACGAAGTAGCCGTGTCAATAACTCGATCGATTCGAAGCCCATCGAGTCGATCCAACATCTAGCGCGAACTTCTCAGAGCCGAACCCATACCAATCGATACGAAGTGTATCGATTCGAACCTTGTGTGCCTTCGATCGATTCGAACCTGATGGGTTCGAAATGAACACCTTGATGGGTTCGAACAGCCATGCCCTTCCTACCTTGCATCGATCATAACTCCTTCATATGAACTCCGATTAACCTAAAATTTGAAACATAGCCTTTCCTAGTCCTTATCATCATTTCCAATCAATTTCGTCCCGATCGGAGTTCAACCAAATTTTGACGATATCGATCGTAGCCTTGATTCCAACCAATCTCCAATCCTGATATCCATCATCCCTTGCCAAATTGTTGATATTCCAGTTTTGACCAAAAAGTGGGATAACAATTATATAAAACAAAGGCAGAATATTATGAAACCCTAAATACACTCAAGTAATAAATACATATGTAAATGTATGTATATTGTGATTCTCGATGTGTCTGATGCCCGAATTACAAGGGTTTTCATAAAGAATACATTATTCCATAATTCGATATCACTTAATGTAACAACCCTAGATTTTTTAAATATTTTAAAATTTGACTTTATTTCATTTTGAAATTATTTTAAATTTATTTTTATTTTAATATTTTATTTTAAAATATTTTTAAAGTGATGTTAAAATTTTTCCAAAGCTTATTGTATTTATTTTCAATTTTTAAAACCTAGCTTCTATTTTTAAGCTATTTTCTTAATTAATTTATATTTATCTAAAATTTATTTATTTATTTTCATTCATGCTTTATTTTTTTTTGTTTTTATTTTATTTATTTACATTTTTTCATGTGTT
Source organism: Allium cepa (assembly GCA_030765085.1). Taxonomy (NCBI): domain Eukaryota; kingdom Viridiplantae; phylum Streptophyta; class Magnoliopsida; order Asparagales; family Amaryllidaceae; genus Allium; species Allium cepa. The sequence goes on from CM060941.1 coordinate 31,451,008, forward strand.
CAAAATGAAAAAAAGAAAATAAAAATATGAAGAGTTTTATAACTTTTCATTTACCCCAACCTCTTCATATTCTTTACCTTTTCATTTCAAATTGCCACTTGCATTGATGAGGCCGACTACTTCCTTTCTTCAGCCGCATATCATCTTTCATTTTCATGCAATTTTTTTACTTCTCATCAAAACTTTCGGCCATCATTTCTGAAACAAAAATTGGTAATGGTTTTTCACTTTTTTTCTTACTTTTTTCCTCTTTATTTTATGTATTTTCTTTGCCTTGCTTTCACTATGTTGCTCGGCCTATGGCTCCACCATCATCACCACCTCCACCACCACCTTGATCAGCTGCCATCTCCTCCAACTCCTTGTCCATGTCAAGGCCATGGCCCCTATGATGTATGCTCCACCAAAAAAAATAGCAAACATTCCTTATACATGCATAGCCGAACTCAACTTGCTTCATCACTCCACAACACCCTCTTGGCCACCACTAGCATCACTTCTCCAGACCCTACCTGACCCTAGGCCACTGCTACACCATCCTCTAACCTCCACCAGGCATGGTCGTGCTACATAAGGCCATGGCCGAACCTTGTGATGCACACAAAAATTCACTTTTGCCTTGACTTGTGTTTGTTCATACCATTAATCACTTTAGCTCCTTCACTTCCTTGATAGGCCAACCATGTTGACCATACTTGACCAAATACACCACCATGGCCACGCATTATCACTATATGGCCGAGCATAGGATTTGCGAAAGCATGGGCAAGTTGATTGATTCTTTGTTGTGCATTATTTCTAGACTTGTTTAATGTAATATTTTGGGTTGTATATTCATGTTGCAATCATGTTTTTTTTGATATGTACAAGATAACCGTTTTGGCTCTCCCCTTACTTGAATCATAGTCATGCTTTCGTGCTTTCCAGATCTCTATTTGTGTGTCTAAATTTGTTACCTCCAGCTTGTAGAGGTGAGTAATTCTCACACGACATTTTGTACTTATATAATTTGTAAATTGACACCATTTGAATCTGTAGAATATATTATCATATTACACCTGCCTATGCTATGATCATATGATGCTCACCCTATTTATACACCTGTCATGTCATCTGCTACTGTTATATAATGCTATTCGGTTTATTTATATCAGTTTGTCACACTGCAAGTTCCCTGTAGATTAGAATCACTATGTGTTGAAATGATACATACCCGAACGGACTTTAGAATAGGGAAAAATCATTATGGGCGAAAATGATAAGCCTGAGCGATTTTTATTTATTTCATTTTACTTGGGACTACAGGTTCGAAATGATAGAACCCGGGTTTTCTTTGTAAATTACGGATTGAAATGATAGATATCCATATCACTTTACCTAGGATAGAAAATTATATACAGACCCGTGGTTAATGTATATTTTTCTATAATTTTTGAAGTATTTTCACATGTAATATTATAATATTTAGATTTGAATTTGAATTTAAAATGATTCTTATAAAGTGTTATTGATTTTCTATAAATTAAAAATGGTTAAATAAACAAATGTTTAAAATTGAAATTTTGAAATATAACTTAACTTAGAAAATGTGAAATGTGTTTTTAAATTAAAAGTTAAGTTAAGAAAATAAAATGGAATTTAAATGTAATTTATGAAATGGTAAATTAAATTGTAAAGTAAATGAAATATTATAAAAAAATTACATTTATTTTATATGTGAATTATTAAAAATTTGATAATTATTTGTGAAAATTTCACTTTATAAAATCATAACTTATAAGGTATTTAAATAATTATTTTAAAGTGAGAAAATATGATTTTTATAGGTTTAAATTTGTTTAAATAAAAATTTAATTGTTTATGAAAGTGTATTGAAATTTTGGAATTTAATTAATAGCATTTTGAAATGCTATCATTTCTTAAGTAAAGGATATTACAGCATTTCTAAGTGCCAGAGTTTATACAAATGAACTAAATGGCTAAATTGAACTAAAAGGGCTATTACAGCACTTTGTAAGTGCTGTATTTGCTGAACTTAACTAAATAAAACCTATTGCAGCAATTTAAATGCCGTCTTTGCTAAATTGAATTATTTTAGACATAACTTTCTGTAGCTTTTTTCTAAGTGCTCTGAAAGTTGAAATTTTCACTGTTTTAATAAATTTAAGTGAATAAATGAACTTTGAAAAGGCTAAATATTTGGGAATTAAATATTTTATTTTTAAATATAATTACTTTATTTTTAAATGTTTAAATGGAGTAATTTTATTTGAAATATAAACCATATTGAAATGTGATTTGAAATGATATTTGGAAAACATGATATTTTGATATTTTGAAATGGATTTGAAATGATATTTTTTTTAATGATATTTGATTTTTAAAGTATAAATACCATTTTTAAATTATAACCACGGGTTAGAATAACGATTGGTTGTTAAAGAGACCGGGATTGGATATGGACATACTCTCTGTCAATACCGAAAACCACTTTAACAACTGTGTACGCGGTGGAGATTCCAGAACGAAGTAGGATGGTGGCCGACGATCCTATTATGGTATGAACGTGGACCCGACTCCCGTGAGTTGGCTTAAGGTGGCTAAAATAGGAGCGATCGACAGGCCAAGTGAGGTTGCTCCTCCGATCGGACACACTTCTTTGATACCATTCTATTACTTTTGTGATTGATTGGGAACACCCCTTTGATTTTGGGAGCATGGCTCAAGGTGGGCGGTAGTGGCTGCTATGCTTTACCATCAGCCCGGAAGCGTAATTGGTAAATCTACCCTGGCATTGCCTCGTGTGCCTTGTCGCCTACCATAGCAAGCTATACTACGAGTTTGTTTTTCTCCCGTAGCCCATGAAGTATTTAGGGTACTCTCCCGATCTGGAGATATGCTGATACTGGATGGACTACTTGGACTATTACGTGTTAGGGGCTATATGGGTAACCCTTCGACGCTATTTTCAAGTAAGTTTATTTTACTGTAGACATTATTATAATAACGCAATATTACTACATAGTAACTAGTTTAACGGATCCTTAGAGGATGGGCGGTCCCAAGCATCCTTTAAGTTACTTGTATCTTATTACAGTTCACTTGAGTTGGTTTATATTATATAAGTATATATGTCCTGACTCGAGTGTTTTGTGTTTTGCTTTACGCTCGGGTCAGCCTGAATATTCACAGCTTTGGATTCTCTTTTTGGAGCTTGTCTTTGCTGGAGATTCTGCTTATCTATTTATATATCTATTTCAATTTCAGCTATTCTAGTTTATCTCATGTATTAGTGAACTTCTATGTATTTGAGATTTCTATTGTGTTGTTTTCAGACTGATATTATGTATTTGTTTTAAGACTTTGTTATAGTAGCTTCATGAACTACTATAGTATTTTATATTCCGCTGTGAGTTAATTTGATATTTCCGTGTCTGTGATTCTGTGATTGATTTCATTTGCTCCAAATTTATTTACAATCTGTTATTTTGCATCATTCAAGTCCGACATGTGTGGATTATTGTCGATTTGAATGGTTCAAAATAAGGGGTTGTTACTTTTGGTATCAGAGCTTTGGTTTTAGGCAAACCTTAGCCTGCGGAGCAAAAACTCATTAGAGATAGGGTAGAAATACCCTAGAATGAGTGAAATCAATCTTAGAATCATATCTTTGTGAGAGAACGTATTTTCAAAGTATAAAATGATTTTCAAAATGATTTTTCAAAGGATTTTCAAAGATTATTTTGATATAAAAAAAAAATTCTTGTTTTAAAAGCAATTTTCTAAACTTCCTTCCTTTCGTATCTGCCTTGTTAGTATTTTCTTTCATTAGGATATTCGTTCAAGTGAATTTATCTTGTCTTATCTTAATTTATATTTGGCTTCTCTATACCTTGTCCTAAATTCATTCTTGATTTTTTAGGATGAATCGAGGAAATGCAAGAGGTCGGGGTCGTGGTATTTCCCCAATTCCTCAGCCTGCTGCACCTGTTAAGTCCACTGTTCTCTGTAAGGAATTCACTCAACTTGGTGGAACCCCATTCATTGGTTCAGAGTGCATCATTGAGGCACAGTAGTGGTTGCAGAGTCTAGAGAGGATATTTACTGATCTTCAGATTATTGATGCCCAGAAGCTTCAGCTAGCAGCTTGGCAGTTGCATGAGGCTGCCCTTGAATGGTGAGAGTCTGTTACGACTAACACCGTTGAAGCTGATATTACTCGGGAGAAGTTTAGGTATCCTTTGTGTTATATTGAATTTTGTTCCTATTTTTCCTTTTACTTTGAATCTATCTTAAGTTTGTTTCTGTATCTATTTTCCAGGGAGGCTTTTGTGGCAAAATGGATGCCCGAAGCCGGGAAATCTCAGCTTTATCGTGAATTTATGGATCTTAAGCAGGGTACCATGTCTTTTGCTGAGTATAAGAGGAAGTTCAATGAACTTTCCAAGTTCGGTCCTAGCTTGATTGACACTCCTCTCAAGAAGAATGAGAAGTTCATTGTTGGTGCTCGTCCTAAGTACTATAGTCATCTCATTTCTCATGTGCATGGCACCTTTACCCAGCTTATAAATATGGCTATATGTTATGAGAACCCTACTTCTAAGGGTCCTGCTGCTTCTGGTGCTCCTTCATCTCAGTCTTCCTGTGCTAATTCTAGGAAGAGAAAGCCTAATTATCACCAGCAGAAGAAGAATTGGCACAAGCATCCGGTTTTGGTATCTTCATCATCTGCTCCTTCTCAGAGGCAACCCATTGATCTTCTCTCTATCACCTGCTTTAGATGTGATCTGATGGGACACTATGCCAATAGCTGTCCTACGTTATCTGGTGTTGTTGTTCCTCCACCTCCTCAGTTGGCTAGGCGTGATCTTTGCCATATCTGTCTCCAGCCTGGTCATTGTAAGAAGGATTGCCCTATCCAATAGAAGGGTAAGCCTTCTGGTGTATTTTCTGTCTCATCTGCATCTTCTCCAGTTTCCCCGCCTGCTTCTGTTCCTGGTGATGACCAAGGTACTCTTCAGGGCACATTTACTTTATTCCATCATCCAGTTCGAGTTTTATTTGACACTGGAGCTTCCCACGGTTTTATTTCTGTTGATTTGTATGATAAGTTCAAGCATCTCCTTTCTCTTGGGTATGCTTCTGTTCCTTTATATGTTTCTAATCCTATTGGAGGTCCCGCAAACCATAATAGGATTTGTAGAGGAGCGAAACTCTTCCATTCTAGTTATTGTTTTTCTGGTGATTTCTATGTTTTGGGCTTCGATGCTTTTGATCTATTACTTGGTCAAGATTGGTTGAGGAATCATGATGCCCGTATTTCTTGCAAATCTATAGTTGTCATTTGTGTCGGAGATAAGGGTAATTCTTTGATTATTCAGTGCCGCATGCCTCAGGATTTTGCTGGCAGTTTTATTTATTATCTGGATTCTTCTCCTGGTGATCTTAATTCGAATCCTATGGTCAGGTTATATCCCGATGTATTTGGTGAAGTCACTTCTTTGCCTCTTAAGTGGGAAATTGATTTTCGAATTGATCTTATTCCTGGTGCTCGACCTGTTGTTCTTCCTCCTAGAAGAATGGCACCCTGCGAGAAGGTTGAGTTAAGGAAACAAATTGAGGGCTTAGCTTCCAAAGGTCTGACTAGGCCTAGTTTTTCTGAATGGGGAGTAGCGATGGTTTTCATCACCAAGTCTGATGGTTCTTTGAGCATGTGTGTTGATTATAGGGAGCTGAATAAGCTCACTATGAAAAATAGATATCCAATGACTCGTATCAATGATATGTTTGATCAGCTTTATGGTGCCACTATTTTCTCCCAGCTTGATCTTGCCATAGGTTTTCATCAGCTCGGGGTTGTTGAGGATAGCATTCCTAAGACCGTTTTCTGCACTGAGAATGGGTTTTATGAATGGTTAGTCATGCCAATTGGTTTGACCAATGCTCCTGCTTTCTTCGTTGATATGATGAATTGTGTTTTTCATGATGTGCTTAATAAATTTATTCTAGTCTTTGTTGATGATATCCTTGTCTTCTCTAAGACCAAGGAAGAACATGAGTCGCATTTGAAATCTGTTTTGGAGACTCTCAGAAAATCATCAGTTGAAGGCTAAATTTTCTAAATGCCATTTCTGGAAGGATGAAGTCTGATTTCTCGGGCATATTGTTTCTGGTAATGGAGTTTCTGTTGATCCAGTCAAGATCACTGCGATCAATGTAAGCTTTCTTTCCTCTCTTTTCTTTTATCATTTAATAATTCTATCTTTTCAGTTGTCCTTATGTTCTCCCTATTATGTTACAGGATTGGGAAATTCCAAAGACTCCATCTGATATTCGTAGTTTTTCAGGCCTTGCCGGTTACTACCGGAGATTCCTCGAGAATTCTGCTCGGATTGCTGCACCTCTCACTACTTTGACTCGTAAGAATGCTAGGTTCATCTACGATAAGAAGTGTGAAGCTGCGTTAAACGAGATAAAGAGCAAGCTAACTTCTGCACCGGTTCTTACCATTCCGAATGGAAGTGAGGGATTGACGGTATATACTGATGCTAGTCGTGAGGGTTTGGGTGCTATTCTCATACAGGATGGTAAGGTCATTGCCTACGTCAGCCGTTAGTTGAAAACACACGAGGCAAATTATGCTGCTCATGATTTAGAGTTGCTTGCTGTTGTCTTTGCTTTGAAGCTTGGGAGGCATCATCTTCTAGGAACCAAGTTTGAGCTTTTCACCGATCATCAGTCTCTAAGATATATCTTCTCCCGGAAGGATTTGAATCAGAGGCAAGTTCGTTGGCTTGAGTTTCTGGCTTCTTACAACCTCGATATTAGTTGTACTCTTGGTAAAGCTAATGTTGTGGCCGACGCTTTGAGTCAAAAAAGGCTTTGTTGTGTCAGCTTGTTGTTTCTTTTTCTCCTCTTTTGGATCGTATCATGGCTAAGCAGGATGAGGATGAGATGCTTAGATTGATGAAGGAGGGTGTTCGTAGCAGGGTTGGTAGTGGTAGTAGTAGTGGTAGTGGAGCTCAGATCGATGATAGATGGATTTTGAGGATTAATGGCATGATTTGTGTCTCGAATGTTGATGGTTTGAGGCAGGAATTGCTTCGGGAGAATTATCGATCTAGACTTTCTATCTGTGCAGTTAAAGCGCTCGGCAGCTTCAAAGCGGTGGAGGTGCAAAAAGTCATAGCGGGATATAGCAAGGATATAGCGAGATATAGCGGATGGCTCTAAAATAGCATATAAAACTCGTACTTAATGTTTTTACAAATATATAAATGGTAATTAAATGAAAAATTATCATTCAATTGAATTATAATTAATACATAAATAATTTTAAACAAAAAACATGTGTGAATATACTTTAAATAAACGTAAAACTGTTATATAACATAATTGAATTTAGTAGAATATTAGAGTATTTTCATTTCTGAAAATATATTAAAAATTAAATCAAATAAATTAGTTTCATAATTTTTATAATGTATAAATGCAACTTTTTAATTCATTTTATTAAAGAAGATATAGCGAAAATAGCAAAATATAGCAGGAATAACGAGATATAGCGGAAATAGAGGGGATTAAAGCAAAAAGGCTATATTTTGGGGCTATATGGAAAAATTGTAGCGATAGAAATCCGCTATGGGATATAGCGGGGTTATAGCGGGGTAATAGCGGGGTACTAAATATACAGCTTTCTATTCATCCTGGTGTGTCGAAGATTTATCAGGATATGAAGAAGCTTTATTAGCGGAAGGGAATGAAGCAGGATATTTCTATCTTTATTAGTCGGTGTGCGACTTGTCAGCAAGTCAAAGCCGATCACCAGAAGACCCCTGGTTTGTTGCAGCCCCTTGAGATTCCCAATTGGAAGTGGGAATAGGTTTCTATGGATTTCATCGATGGTTTACCGAGGACTCGGAGGGGTAATGAAAGTATCTGGGTTATTGTGGATAGACTGACCAAGTCCGCTCATTTCATTCCGATCAAGTCTACCCGTTCTACTTCCAGCTTGTCTGAGACCTACATGAGAGCGATCGTTCGTCTCCATGACGTACCTCTAAGCATTGTTTATGATTGTGATCTTATCTTTACCAGTTAGTTTTGGAAAGCTTTTCAAGAATCTCTGGGTACTTATCTGAATCTGAGTACCGCTTACCATCCATAGACCGATGGTCAAACGGAAAGAGTGAATCAGATTCTCTAGGATCTTCTTCGTGCTTGTGTGCTTGATTATGGAGGATCTCGGGAAGATCATCTCCATCTTGTCGAATTCACCTACAATAATAGCTATCAGGTATAATCTTATCTTCTGTTTCAAGCCTATTTTAATCTCTTTATTTATCTTATTCCATCTTTGCATTCAGGCCTGTAACGACCCGTAAAATTGATAAATAAATTGGTTAATTTAATTAGATTTTTGTAATTAAATCTAGTAAGAAAAGAAAAAAAACTTTATAATTTAATATTGGAATGAACGCTAAAAATGAAATATAGCAATGTTAATTAAAAAACTAATTATTAGTACTTTGAATAAAATTCTAATAATTGAAGTAGTGAAGGTGCTATACCTAGATATAAATTGAATATGAGGAAATAAAAGTAAGTATTGGATTAAGTAATGAATATATACATTGTTAACAGTAATTGAATGTAAATTAAGGAAATATGTTAATGCAAGTTAATAATTAATGAACTTAAATGAACATTCCAATTTAATAAAATAATTTAAATGTTATGATTTAGTATAAATGGAATATAATAAAAACAAATGCAATTATTATATTAATGTGTGAAATAATATAATAGATAGTAGTTGTTGTGAAGGATAAACATACAAGTACTATAAAGGGGTATAATGGTACAAATGTTTGTCGTTACCGGTAATTTACCAATTTATAAATAAAAGTAGTTAAATGTTACTTTAATGACAACTAATATAATAACGGAAAGTGTGAAAGTATAAATTTCATAGAAACTTAATGTATGTACAAAGTAATAAATTGGTACTAGAATGGAATTCAAATTAATTGAAATAGTGGGAATAATAGTTTGTAATAAATGAAATATAGCTAAACAAATGTAAGTGTTGAATTAATATATGTTAGTTATTTAGGATGTTGAATTAAATTGGCAATCAATTTACAACTAAAGGTAATAATTTTGATGTAAGCTAATAAATAAAAATTTCAATGCAATACCAATCAATGGAAACAAATTGTAAAGTTATGATTGATTGAAATGTGTAATTAGGGAATGAATTCAAAGTTATATAAATTAATGTAAGTTAATAAATTTATGAATTGAAGGAAATATCAATTAATGAAAAGAAATCTAAATGCTATGTTTGGCTATAGATTGAGCATAAGTGAATGAAATTAGCATTATGAAAATAAATGATAACTTTGATTTGTAAGTAATAAAAGCCTATTTATGGGACAAAAGGTTAACGGTAATGATTTTGTATGTTACCTATTTATTAGCCAGTTAAATTGAAATTGAAAATAAATTTTAATAAATGTAAATAAATGTTACGTTAATGTGAAATGAAATCCCAATAAAGGAAGTAATGCAAATGTTATATTGGGCAAAATTTCAATATAAGTGGAAATTATAGTTAATGCACAATTGCAAGACTTTAATTGATTTTATTTAGTAAATTGGGAAGTAAATTTTAATAAATAAAATTAATGTAAATTATGATAATATTTGAAAGTAATGTCCGTTCCATCTATAATATGACTATTGGTTGATTTAAAGTATAGAAAGCAAGATTTATTAATTTAATTGAAGCATAAAATTAAATAATTGAAATTATTGCAAATAAAAGAAATTAAACATTTAATTATTACGTTAATAGAAATTTAGATGAAATTTGAGAATATTAAGATAATAGATTTTGAGCCCAATGTTAATTTCATCCATTTGATAATAATAAATTGAATAATAGAATGAAAAGTAAAGTAAATAGAATTATTGGAAATTAAATTTATAATTTTGAATTAAATGAAATTCAGGTTAATACTAAAATTGATAAATTTATCAACTCTAAATTGACATTTAAATTTGTTTAAATCATTGTAAATGATTAAGAAAGTTAAAATTGATGGAATTGTCGATTATAGAATGGAAATTTAAAAATTGGATTTAATTAATTAATTATTAATTTATTTAATTAATGTAAAAATAGCCATTTTGGCCACTGACTCGAATTTCGACGAAACCAGTTTCATTGGATCCGTAACGGTGAATTATTGTAGGATTTCAAGTTTCGTAGCGATCGGACTTGTCATTTGATCGTACGGACTCGAAACGCCTTGAAATCAATTTGAAAAATATTGATTTTAGCATAACTTCTTCATATGAGGGGATTTGAACTTGAAACCTTTTCCATTGCGTTTAAAATATTTTAAAACATCTATTTTGATATATGGGTTGACTCAATTTCGTTCCGGAGTCGAAACGGGCTTTTCGGCCCATATATTATTCATCAGGTTTATCAATCCAATCCATCTATTTTGTTTTCATCTTGCCTATTTACACCTTGTTATAAACCCTAGCCTACCTCTATTTCTCATTTGTATGTGCGTACAGTCCCTCTTCACCTCCTTCTCAATGGCAGACAATAAAATTCCAGATCCAATTGAAATTCCAAATCAAATCCAAAGCCAAAATTTCAAACTCTTCAGAAAAATTCAAAAAAATTATATATGCTCTCGAAGAGCGCAAGTCATATCTGCAGTCCATTTCTCGATCTGAGTTTTTGGGTGGCCAGAAATTGAGGTTTAATTCACGGCCGTCCATCACGCGTCGATGAACGTTGTCGGATTGACGAACCATTTCTGGTTTTTGGAGAGTGGACGATGGGGAGTTCATCGGTATACTCCATTTCACGAATCAACAGTTAGATCTACGAAAAAATTCGACTAGGGTTCACTATTATTTGCGGCGGCTGTGCATTTTTGGCCGTGGCTGGAGCTTCTTCGCGAGCGCGTGGCCATAGAAGAGTTTGTGAGGTTCGGCCGCGAGCTTGGGACGTGGTGGCGACCGATGCCGTTGCGTGCGTGGGTACTGGGATTGGTAGGGTTTCATGATAATCGTGCGTGGTTTCGTGTGTTGTGTATGAGTTGCTGTAGGTTTTGGGAAGATGGTGATGTGGCACTAAGTGGAGGTAAAGTGTTCTTCTATTTTTATTTTTAATATTAAAATTCAAACCTACTAACACTACAAGAAAAACCATTTATAGTTGCAAAAATAGGTGGCGTTTTATTGTAAATGCAACAAAAAATAGATTACCAAATAATATAAGCGTGGCAAAAAATAATTCACGTTTCCCGCTTCTAAAAAAAGAGTTCGCGCGAACTAAATAAACGTAACCTATCATTTTACTTTCGTACTTAACAAAATTCTCGTCCCTAATTTGCTTTCTTCTTCATAAATTTTTTTCCCCCTTTTAATCGTGTTAAATTTTCATCGCACTCAAGTATCATCGTCAACTCTGTCATTTCCCCCTTACTCAACATCGAGTCGCGGCAGCCAGCAGATCTAGGTATAATTAGGTATGAATCTTTTAAATCGATTAGGTATATTTAGGTATGAATCTGTTAAATCGACTTTGTGATTCTATTTGGCTTTTATATGAATTTGAATGCATCTTATTTTCGTATTTTTTCCTAAACTATTACTGAAATGGTTGATTTAACCCTAATTGCAATGATCTATTGGGATATCTGCTTTGATTTCTTTGAGTATATGAATGTTCTGTTGAAGTGGTTCAGTGAATCAATGGTTGCTTGCTGAGAGGAGGTTGAGGTTGTATCAGTGCAGTAGTCAGTAGGTTGTAGAATGGTTATTGAAGCAGGCTACAGGAATGTAGGCAAGTGGATATTGTCTTTGGTGATATGAATGAATGTGGTGTGTATGAGATGAAAGTGAGTATTGTTATAGGCTGGTATGAAACTGTGTTGTTGTGAGGAGTGAATGAATTGTTTAACAGTGGAGTGGGGGAGTGATTGCAGTGTTGAAGTATATTTATGGAAGTGGTTGAATTAAACAATGTTGTGAGAAGTGGTAAAATAGGAGGATTGAGAGTATGGTGATGAGAGGTTGCTGCGTTTTTTGAAAGTTGCAGCAATGTGTGGCAGCGGAAATGCACCAGCGTTTGTTGGTGATAGGTGGGAGGAAGTTTGGTCAGTGGTCTGTGTGTAATGGTGAAGTGCAGAGATTTGCAAAAGTTTTGTTGAAGTGGAGTGACTGGAATGTTGATTGTTGAAGTGGAGCGTTTGTGGATGGATTGACAAAGGAGGAGCAGATAGCTGTAACTATTATGCAGCAGTTTGGAGGGTTGTGACTTGGTCAGTTATGTGTGGGTAGGAGTGTGGTGTTATGCATGGATTAATTATAAATACATGTAAATCTGAGGTTAAATGCAAAATATAAGTGTAAAATTTATATTTTTGGAAAAGTATTCTTTGCCTTTGTCTACTAAACCACCGTGGTTATATGCAATAGTGCTACAAGTATTTGTACTTCAAAGTCTAGTTATTTTTTTGATTACAACAGATAACCAATTTATACGTCAAAGATTGGAAATTTATTTGCCTTCAAATGTCGATAATGGAAAAAGGCTGGGTTTTTTTAAACAGGTGATAAAACCATGATTAACTTAATATGTATTTTGAGAATTAGAACATATAATCTAATACTAAAGCTCACTTTTTTTTTACTTTTTTCATAGAACTAGTATAGAATACCGACAAGGAGCAATGAATTTCGTGCATGCTGCAAAGAGGAATGTAAGAAGTGTAGAAAAATTTTTATGCCCTTGCAAGGATTGTCGGAATCTTAGTCGTCATGATGACCAAATCATCGTTGAACATTTAATTATAAAAGGAATGGATCCTAAATACATTGACGGTGTATGGTTTAACCATGGTGAAGAGATGAATGTAGAGAATAAAACAAATACGTTTGACGTATATGAACTATTCAAGATGATTCACTATGAAGATGAAGATTTTATGAATCAAGATTTTCTTGATGATGATAAAGACGATGTTGATTCTCGAAGAAAAGAGGAAGATGCAGAAACTCCATTATATCCTGGTTGCACAGATCACACAAAATTATCTGCCATCACCGTCTTGTATAATCTTAAATGCGAGACTGGCTTGCCCGATAGTGGTTTTGATAAGCTTTTAGCTGTGCAACATCTATTTCTGCCGAAGGATAACGTGCTTCCCAAAACCTTATATGAAGTCAAGAAATTTCTTAAAGCATTCGACATGGGTTTTGAAAAGATACATGCTTGTGAGAATGATTGTTGCCTTTTCAGAAAAGAATACAAAAATTTAGAAAGTTGTCCAAAATGTGGTTCCTCGAGATGGAAGAAAAATCAAGATATTGAAGAGGTTATACAAGGTGTTCCAGTTAAAGTATTGAGATATTTCCCAATTATTCCGAGGTTTAGACGAATGTATAGATCTCAAAAGATGGCTGAAGAATTAAGATTGCATTTTAATAATAAAAGTAACGATGGAAAAATGCGTCATCCCGTGGATTCTATGACATGGAAAATGGTGGATGAAAAGTATAAATCTTTTTCATCTGATCCACGCAATCTTAGGCTTGGTCTTGCTACAGATGGATTCAATCCATTTTCCATGTTGAGTTCGAAATATAGTTGCTGGCCGGTAATGCTTGTGACATACAATCTCTCGCCTATGTTGTGTATGAAGAAAGAAAATATTATGTTAACTTTACTTATTCCAGGCCCGAAGCAACCCGGGAATAATATTGATGTATATTTGGCTCCTTTGGTGGAAGACTTGCATAACTTGTGGTCTAATGGAGTTGCTGCTTATGATGCATTTAGTATAACTTTATTTAAACTGAATGCAATTTTGTTATGGACGATTAATGATTTTCCGGCTTATGGAAATCTTGATGGATGTCGTGTGAAAGGTCAAAAAGCTTGCCCATTATGTGGTGTCAATACCCATTATCGTTGGTTGAAACATAGTCGAAAGTTCGCCTACATGGGTCATAGAAGATTTCTACCTCCTTCAAATTCACGGAGGAAACAAAAGGCATTGTTTGATAATACCGTAGAGACAGATGGTGCTCCTAGAATGCTTTCTGGGAGAAACATCTATGCATTATTGAAGGATTATCCAAATGATTTTGGAAAAGGAATAGAGGAGAAAAGTAAGAAGAGAAAGCATGTCTATGATAAAGAAGATGAATATGATGCTACTAACAGTTCTACAGAAGTAGAGCTATCAAGGTGGAAAAAACGATCAATTTTCTTTGATTTGCCTTATTGGGAGGTTAGTGGTTAATTTATTTATTTTTCATTGTTTTAATACAAGAAGAACCCAATAATGCATTATTGTTTTGGTTTTCATAGGAACTTCCATTACGTCACAATTTAGATGTGATGCATGTGGAGATGAACATTGGTGAAAGCCTATTGGGCACAATGTTGCATGGAAATAAATCCAAAGATGGAACCAACTGTAGAAAGGATTTAGAGGATTGGGGAATTCGAAGTTAGCTTCATACACAACCTCGTGGGAATAAAACATATCTTCCAACGGCTCCTATATGTTGTCAAAATCCGAGAGAAAAATATTTTGCAAAAGACTGTATGATTTCAAAGGACCGAATGGCTACTGTTCAAATTTAAAAAGTCGGATTTCATTGTCGGATTGCAAAATTAGTGGATTGAAGTCACATGATTACCATGTATTAATGCAACATTTATTGCCAGTAGCATCGAGAGGGTTCATGGCAAAGAAGGCAAGAAAAGCGATAATTCGCTTATGTTCTTTTTTCAACAAATTATGTCAACGTGTTCTTGATAGAGAGAAGGTAGAACAAATCAATGTTGAAATTATTGACGTTTTATGTGAGCTTGAAATTTTTTTTCCACCATCTTTCTTTGATATAATGATACACTTATCCATTCATCTTGGAAAAGAAGCACAAATGTGTGGACCTATTCATTTTCGATGGATGTACCTATTCGAAAGATATATGAAGACACTCAAAGATTATGTCAGAAACTATGCACGACCAGAGGGATGTATTGCAGAATCGTATCTTGCAACAGAATGCATGTTGTTTTTCAATGAATTTTTGAAGAAATCAGGACATATAGAGGAGAAAGGAGCTCGAAATGAAGATTATGAAAGTAGTAGAATATTAGAGGGACGTCCAATTTCAGTATCGAAGACAATTAAATTGCCAGTTAATGAGAAAAAAAGTGCTCATTTAGCTGTGTTAATGAATATGGCCGTGGTGGAACCGTTTATAGAGTAAGTTTATGTTATATTGTTTTAAATATTTTGATGTGTTCGCAATGATATATATAACTTATAATCAATTGTTCAATACTAGTTTGCATTTGGAGGAATTAGAAAATTCAGACCAACGCATGACAAAAAATGCGACCTTACTTTGGGAAACACATACAAAAAGTTTTGTCGATTGGATTAAAAGGAAGGTTAGTTAGATTTCAAATATATTCTCATTCAACTATCAATATTACTATATAAATTTACATGCTAAATGAAATTTGTTGTAGATACCTATTACCTCCAAGGATCATAATGACATGTTAAAATGGATTGCTTATGGTCCGAAGGATGATGCCATGTCTTTCAAAGGATATATCATCAACGAGCAACGTTTTCATGTAAAAGATTTAGGTAGAGAAACTCAGAATTGTGGGGTGACTTTTGATGCAACTACTATGTGTAGAGCAAGTGCTAAAGATATGTCCCAAGTGGTTGATGTGGTCACTTATTATGGAATATTGACAGATATAATTTTATTAGAATATCATTTGTTTTATATTCCAGTTTTCAAGTGTCGTTGGACGTATAAAGGAAATTGAGTAAAAGTTGATGATGATGGGTTCACTCTTGTTAATTTACATCAAGCATCATTTTCACGAGACCCATACATACTTGCATCTCAAGCAAAACAAGTATTTTATTCAAGAGAGAACGATGTTTCTAATTGGTACGTTGTAATGAAAGCACCATCAAGAAGTTCTAATGATATAGAGGAGCACGATTGCATCGAGGAAGATATTCAAGTGGTGGAAGATGAAATAACTAAAGCGGATGATGAAGATGTTTGCTATGTTAGAGAGGATTGCGAGGGCATAATTGAGTAGATTATATGTTCTACTTGAGCATAGTTGTTCATTTGCTTTAGTGATGGTTGGACTTATATATTAAATCCGGGCTATTTGGAAATTTCATTGAACTTGTATTGATTTTCTTTAGTGATTGTACCATTTAATTTTCTAATCCATTGCAAATGCATGTACCATTCAATTTTTGTTATTTGTGTTTTGATCTTTGTATACTTCCAGAGACAAAGCATTATATGTTCTTATCAATTTTGTTTGCATATATTGCTTGATAATGAGTAGTGTTCTTATCAATTCTGTTTGCATTACATGTACATTTTCTCATAAAATTACAAATCTGTTCATCATCTCAAGGCTTTTAGGCCTGCTTGTTTGGTTTGCAAACTGCCACATCTCTTTTCAGCTACATGTTGATGATATTTAAGTGTTGTTTGTTAATATTTATCGCTGCTTATTGTTTACATGTGCTTATTGGTTTATACTGTGTTTTCTGTCACTTGCAGAAAAATATGTCTACAACATCTGTACGTACCCGCTTGCAGAGAAAGGCTGAAGAACAAGCAGTCAAAGGTAAGAACAAACAGTCAAAGCGAAAACGTAAAGTTTCAGCTAATATAAATGAAATAGAAGAACAACCAGACAATGCTAAGAAGCAAGCCACTGTTCACAATGAAGAAGACGAACAACCACTAGATGATATCCCCTCTGACCCAAATGAAGGACTCCGCTCAGAAAATGAAACCCGTCCTGAACAAACTGCTGATGCCGAGCTGGAAATTGGGAAATAAAGTGAAGCTGAAATCGGAAGTACATCTCGGAAAAGAGGCGGTAGAGGTCTAGCAAAAGCAAAAAGACTCCCGTCATGCAGTCAGGATCGAATTGAAGTTGAGTTCAATGATCTAGGTATACCAGTAGGGCAAGGGTCGGTATATTTATCCTCTTTTCTTGGACCGCTTGTGCGGGAGCAGGTTCCATATACCATTGATGATTAGAGGAATATTAGTAATGACTTAAAAGAAGTTTTGTGGCAGTCGGTTCTGGTATGAAGCAGGCATCTATTATTTAACATTCTGACTCTAATATGTTTTGAAAATGACTTCTAATATTGCATGGTCTTGCCAATTATAAATTGAAATTGCCATCTAATAACTTATGGATAAATTGAAAAATAGTTCTTGCCAATTATAAATTGAAATTGCCCTCTAATAACTTCAGAAAACCTTTCAGATTTAATTAAATCTGTCGTATTTAAATTAAATAAATTTTACTAATATCATGTTTTGATGTATTGTTGCAGATTAGATTTAAATTGGAAGAGGAATGGCAAAGAAAAGCAATATTTCAACAAATAGGAGTACTTTGGAGATCGTCAAAAAGCAAATTGGTTCGAAATTTGCAAAAAGCGGAGAACGGTGAGGAAAGACTTAAAATGAAACCTACGAACATAAAAAGCATAACCGATTGGAGGAAGTTTGTGAAGGCGAAAACAAGTCCGGAGTTTAAGGTAAATCATTCCTACTGAACTCGTCTGGCATGTTTCTGCAAATCCATCTACATAGTTAGCAACCGATAAATTTCTTTAGAAGTGAAGTCCAAGTGTTGGTGGATGCTGAGGGTTCCTGTTTAGGTATTAGCTGCAGGAACCTATGACAATACAAAATACAAATGTGTTATGACAAGCACAAGAACATTTTAAATGAAGTAAAAAAAAACTTTGCAAGTTAGTTCAATCTATAAATATTATTAGTAGATATGGAATGCTGTATATGTCACTGAGTTATCCAACATTAATAATACCAAATAAGTATATGACCATGATGAATTGATTTTCAAATAAATTGCAATCCTCACCATACATATTTACCCTGCATTATAAATATTAGATAGTTCTTTTTTTATGATTTTGGTTGTTAAATTCTAGCATCTTTCAACATTTTCAGCAAAAAAGTGAGAAATATTCAGCCCTTAGGTACACACAAATTCCGCATACAACCGGTCGTAGGGGAATGGCTAGAAAGACCGAAGACATGGTAAGTTAATTAACTATAGCATTATTTAACATTATTTTATACTTGTCAGTTTATTAATTTAATGTTATTCTATTTTTAGAAAAAAGAAAGTGTAGATCCATCGTCCATAAGTAGAGCTGATGTGTGGATTAGATCTCACATTAAAAAAACTGGTGAACCAGTGAACATGGAAGCTAGGAATACTATTGTAAAATTGTTTTTAATTTTATTGGTATATTTTTTTTGAAACTATGATATTTTTACCATTGTACATTATCTATGTGTATTTATTTATATAGGAGGAGATTAAAAAATATGGTAGCCTATCCCAATCCGGCTCGTCACAGACTGATATTGGAAAAGATGCTCTTGTACATGTACTGGGACAAGATAAACCGGGACGGTTAAGGGCATTGGGTAGGGGTTGCACTTTAACCAAGCTAGCTTTGGCCCAATCCAAAGATAAACAAGTGTCTCGGTGTCGAGAGGAAATAGCAGAATTGAAGGGAATGATACAGACTCTGATGGACCAGAAGGTAAATTTTTGGAAATTAATTTATATTCGTAAAATATTAATTTATATTCGTGCTTCGCTGCAGGGTAAAGAAAGTTCGAGAAGGAACTCACCTGATTCGGTAAAAATAATATTTATATTACTCAATAAATGAAATTTATATTTTAATTTTTTAATCCAGTAATTGATTTAATTTTCGGTTGATTAATTGTAGAGCGACGACGAAGTATGTTTGCTATTGAATTGGGATGGAACCTCTGGAGTTGTTGCCCATGGGAGGCTGTTGTCCATAGACCCAGATGACGTTGTCAATGGCATTCGTCTGGGACCAAATGTCGGAAGCGTTGTTATAGATTCAATGGATAAAGCAGATACTTATTTATGGAGGCCTACACCTGAAATGGCTGTCTTAGCAGACCCTAAGAATAAGGTAGTTGCTTGGCCATCAGTTTGCATCAAGGTCCCGCTGCGAACACGGTTGAACTGTAGTGCAGCCAGTACGGTAATTTTTTTCACGTTAAGTATATTAGTGTAATATGCTGCGAGCTTATTGATGTCTAAAATGCAGCGAGCACACCCCCCATCTGAATAAAAATTTAACACATATTCGTTGTTTTTGTATAGCATACTAAAGTCTTGAATTTCACTTCTCATTCTTAGAGTACCAGCATCATCGAAGACACTTGCAAGATTTACGGTTGGACTGAGGGTGAAGGTGTAATTGCCGAAGGACGAATCCATGCCACTGATCCAAAATATACTGTTAATGGTATTCCACTCGGTCCGTCTGCTGTTGTGATTTGGGTGGACAAAGTAGTAAATAAAGATGCTTATTTGTGGCGACCCACATCTGATATGTCGTGCATTGGAGATGCAGTTGGTATGAAAATAGCATGGCCAAGATCAAAAGTAGAAGCTGATCAAGAAAAACTAGATGAGAGTCGTGATGATACTGAAAATGTTATGAATTCTCCCATGAAATCCGCACATATGGTCATGAATAAATCGCAAAATGTAAGTATTAATTTTCAAATTTGAAGAAGTTAACTGTGTATGAAAGTTTATTTAATGTGCATGTGTACATTGTGCGTAATAATCTCTTTTCTTTCAGCCAATTGCAACCATGCAAAAGGATGCCAAATGCCAGTTGATCGATTTGGGTGGAGCAGACGTAGTGGCGGAAGGAAGTATTGCATCAACTGATCCGATAACGATGGTCCATTGTCGTCCACTGGGACGTAATGCTGTAAAAGTTTGGATTGAACCGGTGATAGTTCCAGATGCAGAGATATGGAGACCAACATCGGGTCTGACGTGCATGGATGATTGCTTTGGCGTTCCCATAGCTTGGCCAATGGAAAAAATCATTATTAAGTCAAAATGAAAGGTATATAATTTTTTTTTATATATACATTAGGAATGCTAGCAGCTAAAGTGCAGATAGATTTTTAGTAAACTGATAAAAGTACATAAGTAGGGGTGTTATATTCGAATTGTGATTGAATGATTGTGATTGGTGAGGAGTTATGTATGGATTGTGGTGGAATGTTAGTGATGCAATATCATATCTACTTAAGAACTTTCTCTATCATATAAAATATTTCACGCGTATTCACTTTAACAGGATTCACTCATTCTTCTTCTGGAATTAATTAAAACCTATTATTGTCATTTTCTAAATTAAAAATAAAATCCAAGAAATTATTATAAATTCTGATATTCGAGCATATTCGAGCAAGCTGCTTTTGTTTTGTGTTTTCCTAAGTACTATGGTGTTTGAGAGTGTGTGCATGCTAGCCTGCTAGGTATATGTGTTGCTACTGCCTTGAATTTCTATGTGCATGAAGAGAGTGTGTGTGTGTGTTTTAGTATTTTGTATTGGTGTGCATATAGGTGTGTGTTGCCTGGAGTATATGTGTTCTTACGTACGATCTGTGTTTTTGTGTGTACAGATGAGCGTGTGTGTTGATTAATTTGTATGTGTGTAACCTGTAGGTGCGTGCGCGATTTTGTATATATGCGCTAGTGTGTTTATGAGGATGTGTGCTTACCCAACTGTGTGTGTGTGAGTGTGATTGTGTTAAAATTATCATCTGTTTACTCAATATCATACTACTGAGTAAACAGATGATAATTTTAACACAGTATCTAGCACAAATAATTTTATTACGGTACATTAGCATAAAGTAGCGAGAAACTTATAGCAAGTAAATTCCTAGTTATAACTAGAAGTGTTGGATGTGCCATATTATTCACTAATTAATTTTTTATATATATAAACCTTGTCTTAAGCGGTTAACTATCATTTAAGGCCATGTAACCATGATTAAGCAATGTGTGTTCTGCATTGTGTTGTGTGTGTGCTTTCAAATGCTATATGTTTATGCGTGAGTGCATTTGTGTCTGTGTGTCTATATATATAGTGTTATGTATTGTAAGAACTGTTGTGTTTATATTGAATGGATGTTGTGTGTGTTTGTGTGTTGTCTTCATATATTTGAGTTTCAGTTTTGTTGTTGTGTATCTCACGTGCATGGGGTGTATTGTTGTGCTTTTTGGTGTTTTAGACTTGTTTAATTGATGGTTACACTATTACAATACTCTTACTATATCATATCTTGTCCATTTTGTAGAATTGATTTCATTTCTTTTATGCGTAGGTACATCCCTATTTATCTATGCAAGTTTTAGTAATTTATATTTTTAAAATACATATGTCTGTATATTTATTCAGATATTACTTTAGTATAATTGATGGTGAGGAGTTATGTATGGATTGTGGTGGAACGTTAGTGATGCAGTTTTAAGTTTAGGTTTTGTTTTCTCACTCTTTTGTTCTGTTCTTTGTTTACAGGTAGTCCAGGTTTTGAAGACATCAGCAATGACAGGTAGTTCAGGTTTTTATGGTGGTTCAGGTTTTGCTCAGTACTTTGGTTATTTCAGACGTTTATTTCAGATGTATATGTACGGTTATGACACTTATGGTAGTTTGGTTATAACACTTATGGTAGTTTGGTTGTGTATGTGTACGGGTAGCTTTTTGTCGACACCTATGTATGTGGATGTATGAATGTCTATGTATCTTGTGGATCTTCAATGTGTATACGTATTTTGTAGTTGTTTAATATATTGTGTTCAAAAGTGTATGTGCTTGCGTATTCTGTTATTATATAATTGCATGCTAGATCAATGGTAAATCTGGAGGAGCAGGTGGAGGGAAACAAACGCTACTGGATATTATTTATTTTGGTAGCGTTAAAATGTCGCTACAAAAGAGTGATTAAAAACTCAAGTAAACTTATGCTGGCGTTTATTAAGCGCTACAAAATAGTGATTAAAAACTCAAACACACTTATGCTGGCGTTTATTAAGCGCTACAAAAACTGTATATAACGCCATGAAAAGGTAATGTGGAGGAGAAAACCCTTTCGGTGGCGTTAAACAGGCGCTACAAAAAATTTAGATAACGCCATAAAAAAGTATCATGGAGGAGAAAACCTTTTCGGTGGCGGCAAATTGGCGCTACAAAAAAGGAATTCTATGGCGTTATAAAAACGCTATCAAAAAAAAAATTGGTAGCGTTTAAAAAAGTGCAACTAATACTCGAGGATTTTTAGTGGCATGTTTTTTCGTAACGATTATCGAAACGCCACTAAAAATACTTAGTGGCGGTTTTTGGGCGCTACAAAAAATTAGTTTTCTTGTAGTGTAATCGTCATAACTCTCGCGTATAAGGTCCGTTTCACGCACGGTTTTCACCGCTAGGTTCGTATTGGAATTTCGAAGATTTTGGTGCTGGTTTGAACGGATTCTGAGACTGCGAAAATTTTGGGTTTAAATTGGATTTGAATTCAATTTAAATTCAAAAGGTGAGTGTTTTAACCCACTCATAATTTCTAAAATTTCTTATGTGTGTAAAATTAATTTCTAATGTGATTAGAAATTTATTTATTGCTATTTGGTATATTTTTATCATCATTCCAGTTAAATTTTAATTTATTGAATTAAATTGTTATTTAATTTATTATTGCATATAAACTGCCAGTTAGATTGATTGTTTAATTTATTATAGACTGTCAGTAATTACCTGTTATTTATTATATGTTCAATATTGATGTTATTGTTTAAATTGGATGATGATTGTAATAAATGATTTATGGTTGATATTGAATGAATAGATGTTGTATTTTATATTGTTTTAAACTGCAAATTTGTTATGCACTTTATTTCATTCGGGATTGCGGTTTGAAATGATATGTAATCGTATTTTTATTTTAAAATACGGATTGAAATGATAAATATCCGTATTACTTGACCATTGGATAGAAAATTATATACAGACACCGTCAGTCTATATATATAAATGTTTTGAAAACGAATTCTATGGTTTTGGATAGAATTATATGGTTTAAATAAATATTGATTCTTTTTGATATTATATAAATCTGTTTAATGACAATAAGTTAAATAATGGTGTTTGATTTATTAAAATAAATTTGGTTAAGTATTTAAATCATACTTTTATATAGAGGTTATAATGATTTAAATAAATTAAGATTTGGAAGATAAAATATGAAATGGATGTGAATTAAAGTATTTAAGAATTTTACTCGAATAAAATTTGATTTGAAATTTAGATAAATATGAGATTTTATGAAATTGAATTTATTTAAGAATTAAACCAACAAGGTTGATGTGAAATTTATTAAATTGGAATTTTAAAAGGTATAATTATTATAACTTGATTTTGTGTCTAGGTGAATTAAATAATTATTTCTAGTATAACGAATTGAAGGCAATATCTAGTTATTTGTACTTTAAGTTTTATTTAAATAATAAGGGGTTTATAACATAAAATATTTCAAAACTAAATAATAGGAATTTAAATTTTTGAATCGAAATTATCAAATTTAGTTTTGTAATTTTGGAATATTTAAAGCCTTGAAATTTATCGAAATAGAAATGTTTATAGAAATTGAAATGTTTTGAAGTTATGAATTTCAAAGCATTATGTTTTAAAGGTGTTAAAATTTCAAATGTTTAGTTTTGAAGTATAAAATTTGGAAGTGCTATGATTTTAAAAAGGGGACATGTTTGAAATAAAATGATATTATATTGATTTGGAAAAAGGGATATCACATTGATTTGGTTTTTAAATTGGAAATGATATCATATTTATATGGTTTTGAAATAAATATTATATCTTGGTTTTGAAGTATAAATTATTTTGAAATGACCGCGGTGTTATAATAACGTTTGGTTGTTGAAGAGATCGGAATCGGAAGTTGTCCTACTCTCTGCCAACTTCGAAAACCACTTTAACAACCGTATACGCGGTGGAGATTCCAGAATGAAGTAGGATGGTGGCGGCGTTTCCTTTGGGGTAAATACATGGACCCGACTCCCATGAGTTGTATAAGGTGGCTAAAACAGGAGCGATTGACGGGCTAATGAGGTAGCACCTTTGATCGGACACATCCCATTGATATTATACTTTGACTTTTGGATTTATTCGGTGGCCACTTTTGATTTCTTTGATTTGGGGGTGTGGCTCGAGGTGGGCGGTAGTTGCGGCTACGCGTTACCACCGGCCTGAAAGCGTAATTGGTATATCTACCCTGGAATTGCCTAGTTGTGCCGTGTTACCTGCCTAACACGCCTTATACGATTTTGTTTTGTACCATACCTATGGAGTGCCCTCTGACGACGCCCAGTACGGGGGAGATTACGGTAGTGTATAGATTATGGTAATATAAAAGTGTGTTAAGGTGGAAAATGTAAAGCCTTAACGCTATTTTCAGTATATTATACTTTACTTTAGACATTATTATAATAGCGTATATTACTACATAGTAGATAGTTTAACTGATCCTTAGGAGGTGTGAATCCCGATCATCTCTTAAGTCACTGCACTCACGTTAGACACTGGATAAGAGATGTCAAATCCCGTAAACATCTCTGACGCCGTTCCACTCATATTTTACCGTTGATTTAACTTGCATAAGATCTTTTAGTTCTGAATCGAGTGTTTTGTCTTTTCAATTCGCTCGGGTCAGCCTGAGCATTTCAGGATTTGAAGGCCTTATTTTTGGAGGACGAAGATGAAGACTGTATTATTACTACTATTTACTATAGTATTCCACTACATCACATTGTTCCGCTGCATTGTTATTATTCTTTGATATGTGTAACTCTGGTATATATTGTATAAGTATAATCAAATGCTTTTGTAAAATAGCTTCATGAACTGTTTATCTGATTATTATATTTTATTTTTCTGCTACAAGATTCTATTTTGTTTTTCTTTCTTTCTCTACTTTTTCTTATTTACCCCATAACAACCCGCCCTTCTGTATGGTTTAAGTCTGACGTGTGTGGTTTATCGTTGATTTAAAGTGTACCAAAAGGCGGGATGTTACAAGGACAGTATCAAAATATCTCTGTTTGCTACTCTAGATGGACGACCATGTAGATCTCCATCTTGCTGGATTGAATCCGGTAATTGTTTGGTTCTTGGTCTTGATGTGATTTTGGAAGCTTCTGAGAGAGTTGAGGAGATTAAGAGGAGGTTGAGAGCTGCTCAGGATAGGAAGAAGAAGTATGATGATAGGCGTATGCAGAGTTTGGAGTTTGCTGTTGGTGATCAGGTTTTCCTTAAGGTCTCTCCCTTAAGGAATGTCATTCACTTTGGTCGTAGAGGGAAGCTTTCTCCTAGGTTCATTGGCCCTTCTCGTGTTGTGGAAAGAGTAAGTTCTTTGGCTTATCGTCTGGATTTGCCCGAGAAGCTTTCTGGAGTGTATGATGTATTCCATGGCTCGCATCTTCGCCGATATCTTCATGATCCATCTCTTATTATCCAACCTTATGCTCTTGATAGTTTGGATATTGAGCCTAATCTAACTGTCGAGAGGAAGCCACTTCGTATTGTCGACAGAGGTACGAAGCAGCTCAGAAGGAAATCTGTTAGTCTGGTCAAAGTACAGTGGAGTACCGATGATCAAGATTGTACCTGGGAGACGGAGGAAAGCATTCGTGCTTCGAATCCGAAATTATTCGTTTCAGGTACTATATTATTTTTCTATCTTGTTTTCTTTATTTTCCTTGTACGTTCTTTCCGAGGACGAAAAGATTTGAGTGGGAGAGAGTGTAACAACCCTAGATTTTTGAAATATTTTTAAATTTGACTTTATTTCATTTTGAAATTATTTAAAATTTCTTTTTATTTCAAGATTTTATTTTAAAATATTTGTAAAGTAATGTTAAAATTTTTCCAAAGCTTATTGTATTTATTTTCAATTTTTAAAACCTAGTTTCTATTTTTAAGCTATTTTCTTAATTAATTTATATTTATCTAAAATTTATTTATTTTCTTTCATACTTTATTTTTCTTTGTTTTTATTTTATTTATTTACATTTTTTCATGTGTTCAAAATGAAAAAAAGAAAATAAGAAATATGAAGAGTTTTATAACTTTTCATTTACCTTAACCTCTTCATATTCTTTACCTTTTCATTTCAAATTGCCACTTGCATTGATGAGGCCGACTACTTCCTTTCTTCGGCCGCATATCATCTTTCATTTTCATGCAAATTTTTCTTTTTACTTCTCATCAAAACTTTCAGCCATCATTTCTGAAATAAAAATTGGTAATGGTTTTTCACTTTTTTCTTTACTTTTTTCTTCTTTATTTTATGTATTTTCTTTGCCATGCTTTCACTATGTTGCTCGGCCTATGGCTCCTCCATCACACCATCTCCACCACCACCTTGATCGGCTGCCATCTCCTCCAGCTCCTTGTCTATGTCAAGGCCGTGGCACCTATGATGCATGCTCCACCAAAAAAATAGCAAACACTCCTTATACATGCATAGCCGAACTCAACTTGCATCATCACTCCACAACACCCTCTTGACCACCACTAGCATCACCTTCTCTAGCCCCTACCTGTCCCTAGGCCACTACTACACCATCCCCTGACCTCCACCAGGCGTGGCCGTGCCACATAAGGCCATGGCCGAACCTTGTGATGCACACAAAAATTCACTTTTGCCTTGACCTGTGTTTGCACATACCATTAATCACATTAGCTCCTTCACTTCCTTGATAGGCCGACCATGTTGACCCATACTTGACCAAATAAACCACCATGGTCGTGCATTATCACCATATGGCCGAGAATAGGATTTGTGAAAGCATGGGCAAGTTGATTGATTCTTTGTTGTGCATTATTTCTAGACTTGTTTAATGTAATATTTTGAGTTGTATATTCATGTTGCAATCTTGTTTTGTATGATATGTACAAGATAACCACTTTGGATCTCCCCTCACTTGAATCATAGTCGTGCTTTTCGGATCTCTCTTTGTGTGTCTGAATTTGTTATTTCCAGCTTGTAGAGGTGAGTAATTCTCACACGACATTTTGTACTTATATAATTTGTAAATTGACACCATTTGAATCTGTAGACTATATTATCATATTACACCTGCTTATTCTATGATCATATGATGCTCACCCTATTTATACACATGCCATATCATCTGTTACTGTTATATAATGTTATTCTGTTTATTTATATCAGTTTATCACAATGCAAGTTCCCTGTAGATTAGAAAAACTATGGGTTGAAATGATACATACCCGAACGGACTTTAGAATAAGGAAAAATCATTATGGGCTGAAATGATAGGCCTGAGCGATTTTTATTTATTTCGTTTTACTTTGGACTGCGGGTTTGAAATGATAGAATCCGGGTTTTCTTTGTAAATTACGGATTGAAATGATAAATATCCGTATCACTTTATCTCAGATAGAAAATTATATACAGACCCATGGTCAATATATATTTTTCTAGAATTTTTAAAGTATTTTGAAATGTAATATTATAAAATTTTGATTTAAATTTGAATTTAAAATGGTTTTTATAAAGTGTTATTGATTTTCTATAAATTAAAAATGGTTAAATAAATAAATGTTTAAAATTGAAATTTTGAAATATAACTTAACTTAGAATATGTGAAATGTGTTTTTAAATTAAAAGTTAAGTTAAGAAAATAAAATGGAATTTAAATTTAATTTATGAAATGCTAAATTAAATTAAATTGTAAAGTAAATGAAATGTTATAAAAAAATTACATTTATTTTATATGTGAATTATTAAAAATTTGATAATTATTTGTGAAAATTTCACTTTATAAAATCATAAGTTATAAGGTATTTAAATGACTATTTTAAAGTGAGAAAATATGATTTTTATAAGTTAAAATTTGTTTAAATAAAATTGTAATTGTTTATGAAAGTGTATTGAAATTTTGGAATTTAATCAACAGCATTTTTGAAATGTTATCATTTCTTAAGTAAAGGATATTACAGCATTTATAAGTGTTGTAGTTGATACAAATGAATTAAATGGCTAAATTGAACTAAGGGCCGTTACAATACTTTGTAAGTGCTGTAGTTGCTGAATTTAACTAAATAAAATCTATTACAGCAATTTAAATGCCGTCTTTGCTAAATTGAATTGTTTTAAACATAACTTTCTATAGCATTTTTCTAAGTGTTGCGAAAGTTGAAATTTTCACTTTTTTAATAAATATAAGTGAATAAATGAACTTTGAAAAGGCAAAAATTTTGAGAATCAAATATTTGATTTTTAAATATAATGACTTTATTTTTAAATGGAGTAATTTGATTTGAAATATAAACCATTTTGATATGTGATTTGAAATGATATTTGGAAAATATAATGTTTTGATATTTTGAAATGGATTTGAAATGATATTAATTTTTTCAATGATATTTGATTTTTGAAGTATAAATACCTTTTTTAAATTATAACCAAGGGTTATAATAACGATTGGTTGTTAAAGAGACCGGGATCGGATGTGGACATACTCTCTGTCGATACCGAAAACCACTTTAACAACTGTGTTCACGGTGGAGATTCTAGAACGAAGTAGGATGGTGGCGACGATCCCATTATGATCTGAACGAGGACCCAACTCCCGTGAATTGGCTTAAGGTGGCTAAAACAGGAGCGATCGACGGGCCAAGTGAGATAGCTCCTTTGATCGGACACACTTCTTCGATACCACTCTATTACTTTAGTGATTGATTGGGTGCACCCCTTTGATTTTGGGTGTGTGGCTCGAGGTGGGTGGTAGTGGCTGCTGTGTGCTACCACCAGCTCGGAAGCATAATTGGTATATCATACCTGGCATTGCGTCGCGTGCCTTGTCACCTACCATAGCGAGCTTTACTACGAGTTTGTTTTTCTCCCGTAGCCCATGGAGTATTCAAGGTAGTCTCCCGATCTGGAGATATGCTAATACTGGATGGACTACTAGGACTATTACGTGTTGGGGGCTATATGGGTAACCCTTCGACGCCATTTTAAAGTAAGTTTATTTTACTGTAGACATTATTATAATAGCGCAATATTACTACATAGTAAATAGTTTAACGGATCCTTAGAGGATATATAGGCGGTCCCAAGCATCCTTTAAGTTACTTGTATCTTATTACAGTTCACTTGAGTTGGTTTACATTATATAAGTATATATGTCCTGACTCGAGTGTTTTGTGTTTTGCTTTACGCTCGGGTCAGCTTGAGTATTCATAGCTTTGGATTCTCTTTCTAGAGCTGGTCTTTGTTGGAGATTCTGCCTATCTATTTATATATCTATTTCAGTTTTAGCTGTTCTAATTTATCTCATGTATTAGTGAACTTCTATGTATTTAGGATTTCTATTATGTTGTTTTCAGACTGATATTACGTATTTGTTTTGAGACTTTGTTCTAGTAGCTTCATGAACTACTATGGTATTTTATATTCCACTGCGAGTTATTCTGATAATTCTGTGTCTGTGATTCTGTGTGATTGATTTCATTTGCTCCAAATTTATTTACAATCTGTTATTTTGCATCATTCTAGTCCGACATGTGTGGATTATTGTCGATTTGAATGGTACAAAATAAGGGGTTGTTACACTTAATATAATATATTAAAGATTATGAATCTTTAATATAAATTGCCTTCCACCATTTATATATTAATTGATTGCTTGCATACTTTCTAGTTGTTGATATTCTTCAAGTTAGAGATGTTATGTGTAGCACTATTAGTATATTGACTAGACAAGATAAGGTATTTGCGTATATTTGTTGATATTCCTCGAGGTACCTGCATTATACTTAGGCCGTCGTGAGATGGTGAGTGTGAATCTTTTGATTTATTGATATTCCTCAAGGTCAAGATGGGATTAGGACAATGTCCATGGGTTAGGAGTTATATTTGATACAACCGATAAAGTGTTATCTATCTCCTGTAGGCCTTGATTTGTTAATATTCCTCTTAAGGTCAAAATCCCAAGGCAAACGATTCCTAACACCCACTAGAGAAATAAAATGAATTCTGTTTTTCTTAGGGTATTGACAAACATAAACTTTAGCGGGAGCATTATTAGAAAAAATGAAATGGTAACATTTAACTTTTCTTATATTGTAAGAACATTTGCTAAATAAAGATTAATAATCTACATTGATAAATTTTAGCAATTAATATAATCAATAAAATATTTATCAATAAAGATATACACATGAATTGAATTAAAGATTGACAAAAGAAATATAAATTATACTTACTAATAAATATTTTTTTGCACGTTACTGTTTCAATACCCATGCAAGCGCCTAATTTTAACTACCAAATATGTCCACAATTAGTCACTTACATGTTAATTTGCCTAAGACTGTGTATTGACCTTTGTAAGTATCAGACTCTAAAAGTAATACTTGAATATGGATACATGATCCATGTACGATCATATATAAATTTTGTATGGTGAACAATCATAATTCATAATGTGCGAAACCCCAATGAAATTGGTTTATTTGAAATAAGAAAGTAAACCATAGTGTAAGATCGTATATTCAATATAATCATGTCGTGTTAAATATAACATTAGATCGAAAGCTACAAGATAGGTATAAGAACTCAATCATTGAAAAGTCATGTGATATCCCGAATTTTTGGACATCTGTTCTTTGATAAGTAACTGGATTAATTAGTAGAAATCCTGATTTATAAATTAAACAAATAAATCTGATAGTAAATAATTATGTCTGGGTATATATTTACCTGATATATATATATATATATATATATATATATATATATATATATATATATATATGCATTGTGGTTTGGTAGTTATATTTGAAATTTAATATAATAATTTTTCAAGAACTATTTAAGGATTAAAATACTAATATGTATATATATATATATATATGTAATTAGTTTTGAGGGATGCATAAATATCTATAAAAAAGAAATGCATTTATTAAAAATAAAAAATATTCAAAACATAAGATTTATATATAAAACTAAATTGAAATTAATGTAAAATTTTAATAATACATATTAATACATTATATAATTCTCATATAAAAGACAAATGTTAAGTTTTTAACACACAAATTAACAAATGTAAATCATTTAACTTGGAAATAAACAAGTGTAACATTTGTAATATAAAATTTAAACAAGCGTTAATTTCCTTTTTTTAAATAATAAATAATAAATAAAAGAAGAAATATACATCTTTACTCCTTTCTCATTTCTCTTTTATCTTTATTATCAAAGAAACAAAGTAAACAAAATCTGTAACAAAGTTCAGTAAAAACATATGAAAAGAGAAACTTTTTCTAAAAATACAAAAAAATCATTAACAAAGCAAGAAGGCATTCTTTCTCAATTCAAAAAGCAAGATTTTCAAATCCAGGATCAGTAGGAAGATCTTTTCATCTTAGATCAATTTCAGTTTCAGTATTCAAAGATAAACTAAGTCTTCAAGTTTTCAAATTTAAAACTGCTCTGCTCATATCAGCATGGTGAGTAACCTTAAACATAAATCAGTTTTCATTTCTGATGTATGTGTAATGTTTGATGAAATCTTGTGATGAATGTTTGAAAATATGTATGCATGTTAGTTTTAGATCTGAATATATGTATATATGAATGCAAACCTATGTGCATGTATCTGTATCATCATTGTTCTAGACTACAGAGTTTAAATTTGAAAAAAATTCTCTAATCTCCTCATCTAATTTATGTTATGATGAAGTATTCAAAAAAAAGTTGTTTGTTTAAACATAATTAAGTTTTTAAAATTTTATTTATAAGAAATAAGTTTGAAAATTTATCTGGAAAATGCAAAGAACGGCGAAAATTAAAGAATAGGTAAAAATCAAGTGCAACGATTTGTAAATTCAAGTACATAATCTGAATTCCCTTTGCAAATTAGGATTTTTAAAACAAAAATCACGATTTTTAGTTGAGTATTGATGGTGCAGTTCGATGATGATCAGAATTTGGTTTTTGGGTTATTTCTTGCGATCGACGAACCTTTGGTTGGTCGGGTTTTAGTCGAAGCTTGCTTGGTGATTGGGGGTGTCCGGAAAAATGATGGAAGTGTTGATTGATTGTCGTGGCATCAGCGATCGATAGAACTAGGGTTTTTGAGTTGCCTGTGGAGGGACGTCGTTTTGATGGGAATGTCGAGTTGCACAGGGAATAAGAAGCGATCGGTCCAGAGGGAGATGATGAAGGAGGGAGAGGGGAAGCTCGAGGTGACATCCGGTGGTTATTGGTGTGGTGGTTCGTCATCGCGAGGTGATTTGAGGTTAGAGAAAATATTTCCAGTTTGAACTGGTAGGCTCGATTTCGATTTCGAGCCTATGTTGAAATCTAGGTGGTTTGGATCGAATAAGGTGATGGCCGATGACATGTTGGAGGAAGTCGTAGACACCGAAGCACCGTCGTTGGCCGGTGCACATGCACCAGTTTCTTGTGGAGTGGAGTTTGGGTGTGGGAACGAGGAAGATTTCCTCGGGTCGAAGCTCGGGAAGAAAGATGGTAAGCTCGGGTTTGTTCTCGTGAGCGCGTGAGTGTTCTATCATATCAGCTTATAAACCAAGTTTTTTTTTAAAAAAAGCAGGAAGAAGATGAAATCTCGGCAGGACTCGAGTAATTGACGGGTTGAACCCGAATCAGGAGATAAGCAAGTTTTTAAACATGTTTTTTTTTTAATTTTTGAAAAGCATAGTTTTGGAATTTAAAGAGAAATTTAGTTAAACTTTCCTTAAATAAAATTCTTATATATATAGCAATTTTTTTCTTCAATATGTGATTAGGAATTATAAGTATGTTAACTAAAATCGTTAAGCTAATCTTTAAGTTACTTTAAAACAATTTTTTTTAAATATAATTAAGTGGTTGATAAATGTTTAAACCAAATATGTGATTTGGAATTTAATAAAGGAAATGATTTTATCTTGATCTGATTAATGTTTTGAAAATTAATGAGGTAATGAAAGAGTAATTAATTTACTTAATTAATTAATGATTAAGGATTAACTAAATTGTAATTAAAGATTATAAGTTAATTAATTTGAGATTTATTAATTTGTAATTAGAGATTATTAATTAATGATTGGAGATTAATTAATTAAGTAATTTTTGTAATCAATTTAAAGGATTGATTTATTAATGAATTAATTAAAGTAATTAATTTAAGGATGATTAATTAAGATTAATCACTTAATGAAATTGATTTATAATAATGAAGTAATTAATGGATAATTGCTTAATGACATTCATTAAGGAGGGTAATTAATGGGTAACTACTAAATGTGATTTGTTTAATGATACTTACTTAATTAAGTAATTAAGGGTTAATTACTTAGAGTAATTAATTGAGGGTTGATTGATTAAGGAAATTAATCAAGGGTTAGTTAATTAATGAGTGTGATTAATTAAAGGATAATAAATCAATGCAAGTGATTATAGGTTAGTTAATTTGAGTAATTAATTAAGGGTAAATGTAATAAATCATTGTTAATTACTTTATAAGAGTAATTAAGGGATTATTTAATATGATGGGTGAAGTTTAATTAATTTGTGTAATTAATTAAGAGTTAATTGCTTATTGTAACTAAAGGATAATTAGTCTAGGGTGATTAATTAAGATGGATAATTAAAGGATGATTAATTAATTGGTTTGTAATTAATTAATGTTAAGTAAAGGGAATCTAAGTGATTAAAGATTGGTAATTACTTTAATTAGAGATAAATTTAATTAATTTTGGAAGTGATCAATCTTGCTTATGAATGAGTGAATGATGCTAAATGCCTTGAATTGGTTGATGTCTTTGATATAAAATGTTTTGTGATATGATATTGGGTCGATAGTGATAATATGGTTATCTAACGATGATGAATTGCTGTGTAAAAAGTGAAATCTTGTATTTGAAGTTGAATTGCATTTCACTTGGATAACTTGGGTTAAGTCGGTATCGAATTCGAAAAGACCGAGGTCGGGTATTAGTAAATACCCGAACCTACTTCGATTTGTAATCTACAAGATTCTTAATAGATTGATATGTGAAATCAATAGACTGAAATGGAATAATTGAAATGAATGGACCATTTAAAACCAAGTAAAGGTATTTAGAGATTGATTGTGAATATAAGTATTGACTATAGCAAGTTGTGAACTTGTTGTGATGAACGAGTTACCCCGGGTCTTAAGTAAATCTTTTGTATTAGTATTTCTTATTAGATGGGTTTACTCATGCTTGTTTCCGACCTGACCCGGGTGTTACTTTGATGTAATGCTCGAGTCAGACCGAGTATTAAAAAATTTCAAGTAAGGACGTTCTGGAGCTCAGGAGGCGAGCATGATGGTAGGAACGTATGGAGTGTATTCCGCTGTGATATATTGTTATTTATCTGGGAGAAGTTATTTTAACTGTCCAGTGATTATGAAATTTTGCAACTCTGATGTATTAAAAATGTAAATTTACCGATACAGCTTGTTTTGTATAAATGATATTATTTGATATTATATCTTGATCCGTTGTGAATGTAAGAATCTGTGTTTTGTTTCTGTTTTTTCTTTTACCTCTTTTCTTCTTTTCCGAACTATCTGGGGTTTTCGGGATCGAAAATTCTGGGTTGTTACATTTTGGTATCAGAGCAGAAGTTAAGCGAGAACCTTGGCTCCGATGGGTTTACTCATTAAGGATAGGGTCAATGGTACCCTAGAATGAGTTGAGTGTATATATATAAGAGCATACATGTTATTTTCATACATAAAGATTTTAAATGGCTTTAAAAATAAATGATTTTATATAAGATTATATTTTGATATACGAAGCAATATTTCTTTCTAATAAATATTAAGGTAATTAGTTGTTAAATCATTGGAATTGAATAAAATAATGAGAATTAAGTGGTAATAAAAATACAACCAAACTGAAATTGAATGAAGATAAGTTTGAAATGGATTCAAACAGAAATTAAAATCTTGAATTTGGAGAAGAGTTTTCAGAATAAGATAGTAGTGAATTGATATCCATATATTATAATCTTGGTTATTATCATAAATGATTGTAGTGTTTATTAATGAAAAGTGTATTAATGAGTAAGAAAAAATGAAATGTTTAGGTAAGTATGACTTATAAATTGGAATTGAAGATGATCTAAATTGTGAAGTTTTAAATCTAGGTCCAGAAATTTGAAAATTGTTTCAAAGTGATAAAGAAATAATAAATAATATTATTTAATGAATTTGAATGAAAGAATTCTATTTCAAACAAGAGTGGTTTGAAAAATTAAAGGAATTTGTTTTGATTTAAAAACCAAACGTGGTTTAAAATTTAAGAATAACTTGGTATGCAAATGAAATAAATATGTATATATGTGGGATATACATAAGATCAATGTTGATTGGAAGTAAACACTAAGTGTTGAGTTTTGAATTTTCCCTGAAATGTGATAAGTTTTTGAACTTATAAGTGGAATAGGATATTGATAAGAAGTTTAAAATTTGAAATGGAGAATTCAAATTTGAGTAAGGTTGATTGTATTTTTAAGATTAAATCATATAAAAAGTTATGAACTCTAATTTGAACTTTGAAAATAAGTTAAGTAAAGATAATTTAAAATGGAAGTTTGAAATTTGGACTCGGAATTAAATGGATTAAGAAAAATTAAATTGTTAATTTAAAAATAAAGGTTGGTTTGATTTGAAGGATTAAATCAACATTTAAAAATTTAAATCAAATTTATGAAATTCAAGATGGTTTTAAGTAGAGATTGGAATTGAAATTAGTTTAAATTAAATTTGATTTAAATTCAATGGAAATGAGATTGAAGTTGAATGAATTTAATTCAAATGGAATTTGATTTGAATTTGGAAAGAAATTGAGCTTAATTCAACTTGAATTGGGATTGAATCAATTCAAAAGGGAGTGGAAATTTAAATGGAATTGATGGGAATGGAGATTGGGAAGTTGAACGGTTTAGCTCTGGACTATTTTTAAAATAAATGTTTTAATGCACACTTTCATAAATATATTTTTCCTAGTTATTTACTATACTATCTTTTCTTTTTAAAACTCAAACTATCTTATACTTATTTTACAACTATTTTTAGAACTACTTAACTATTTTATAAATGTTTCATAAACTAATTACTATTTTTAAACTACTTTACAACAAATTACTATTTACAACTATTTTACAATTATCTAAATATTATACAACTATTTGACTATTTCTAACAATTTTATAACTACTTAACTATTTTACATCTATTTTACAACTAATAATTATTTTTTAACTAATTAGCTATTTTTAGTTTTTCAAGCTATTTTCTAAATTTATGCTGGACGGAGTTCAAACTTTTTATGATTAAAATACCAATTGAGATAAGAATTAAAGTGATAATCCAAAAGGGATTGAGGCAAATGTGAATAAGTGAATAGAAATCGAAAGTGAATATGAATAGAAAGGGAATTAATTTGGCTAATAATCAATGGGGATAGAAACGTAGGATATACGTGTATTGTTCTATTCGCATAGTGATTTGATCCAAATTCGAGCACAAAATTTCGAGGTAGTATATCGATCCGAGTTGGGATTTTTCACTCGATTTTTGACGCCGAATCTGGATATGGATTTTTGATTGTTTCTAAATATTCTCTATCATAGTTATGGCTATGCAAGGAGAATGATGGTTTCTGGTCAAGAAACTAGATCTGAGTCTGCACTAGGAAGTCGGGTGGACGATACTAGATCGAAAGAGAAATTGTGTGATCGAGTGAGAGATCAGATTGATGAAGCGTACGAATGATATGTGTACATCGTACGGGTTTGAATGAAATTGATATTGAGAATTTTTGGATAAGAACTGTAATGGTTTTTAAAATGAAAAGTATATTTTGTGAAATATATGATGAAATAAAGTGGAAATTGGATATTTCTATAATAGAAATTTACTTTACGGAAGTAAGTAATATGGTAAGTGACCTTATAGAGTAATCAAGCTTGAATATTGATTTGGCATAAATAAAGTTATATATGTGCAATATTGATAAACTCCCCTAGTTGAAGCTAGCCAGAATAAAAAGGGTATTTGAAAGTATTTGAAGTACAAAAAGGGAATTTATACAAGTATGAAATGATCCAAAGATTTTTCAAGAATATATATATCTATGTATATACATAAAGGATTATATGAGAATGATTTTGGAAAAAGGTTTTGGTAACCGATGGATTTGGAAAAGGCTTTTGATTTTTGGGAAAATCAAATTTTGGGAATTTGAAAAGCCTAGTTTGAGAATTCTCGATTTTGGGAATCCATTTTGTGTACTTCTAAGTGATTAAAGATTAGTAATTAATCCATTTGGAAAGCCTAGTTTGTAATTAATTAATGTTAAGTAAAGGGAATCTAAGTGATTAAAGATTAGTAATTAATTTAATTAGAGATAAATTTAATTAATTCTGAAAGTCATCAATCTTGCTTATGAATGAGTGAATGATGTTAAACGCCTTGAATTGGTTGATATCTCTGATATGAAATGTTTTGTGATGTGATATGTATGGGTGGACAGTGATAATGTGGTTATCTAACGATGATGAATTGCTGTGTAAAAAGTGACATCTTGTATTTAAAGTTGTATTGTATTTCACTTGAATAACTTGGGTTAAGTCGGTATTTAATTCGAAGAGACCAGGGTCGCGTATCAGTAAATACTTGAACCCACTTCGATTTGTAACCTACAATGATTCTTAATAGATTGATATGTGAAATCAACAGACTGAAATAGAATAATTTAAATGACTGGACCATTTAAAAATATGTAAAGGTAGATTGATTGTGAATATAAGTATTGACTATGGCAAGTTGTGAATTTGTAGTGATGAACGAGTTACCCCAAGTTTTAAGTAAATCTTTTGTATTAGTATTTCTTGTTAGATGGGTTCACTCACGCTGGTTACTAGCCTGACCCGGGTGTTACTTTGATGTAATGCTCGGGTCAGACCGAGTATTACAGATTTTCAGGTAAGGACGTTCTGGAATTCAAAAGTCGAGCTGGATGGCTGGAACATATGGAGTGTATTCCACTGTGATATATTGTTATTTATCTAGGATAAGTTATTTTAACTGTCAAGTGATTGTGTAATCTTGTAACTCTGATGTATTAAAAATGTAAATTTACAGATACAGCTTTCTTTGTATAAATGGTATTATTTGATATTATATCTTGATCCGCTGCGAATGTGAGAATCTTTGTTTTGTTTCTGTTTCTTCTTCTACCTCTTTTCTTCTTTTCCTAACTATTTGGAGTTTTCGGGATCGAAAATTCCGAGTCGTTACAAGTCAGTTTGCTCAATTTATATAAAATGCAACTTATTCGATATTCTTAAATGTTAGGAAGGACTAAATGCATACTTATAAAAAGTTTGTCATGATCGTTTGGTAAGAGCTTCCTTTTGAATGGTTTAACTATTTAGATTTATTTCATATTTGGGAAACGTCAAACTTACTCATTTGAAATCAACTTTTTATTTTATTTTTTCAAAAATATTTTTTATATAAATAAACTACGTAGACCTAGTGTTAAACAGATCAAGGTGAACAACATCGGTCGACTGCCCATAGCCCAACCAATCGACCGGTTGCGTCAAGGTTTGATAGGTTCGATCATAATTTCGAGCTGTTCAAGCTCCAGGAATGCCTTATCCTCTCTATTTCATTTTGTGCAAACCCAATTCTTCTACAATGCAAAGCAATTTCAAGCTCATCAAGGCACATACATCATACAGACAACATCATCATCATCAATACACTATTAATCTATAAGGTTTAAGGATGAAGGAGAATAAATAGGTTCAAGCAAATAAAAAATATATAAAGCATATAAATTTCAACACATGGATCGTTTAATAGTTCATTAAACAATGCAAACATTGGATTCAAGACATAGATTTATGCACCTCATTAATAACAAGCCAATTCATCTTCAATCTCTTAAACCTCTTTCATTTATTTTCTCCATTCTATTTTACAAAGAACTATTTCCACTCAACCAAAACAATTTAAAGCCATAATTTAAAATCATATCTACTTTACACTTTTGTTTAACCCATTTTGTAAAAATCTACAAAACTTATTTGTAATATCCCAAAAAAATATAAATACTTTATATTCAAATGTAGGGATTATCTAAATATTTGAGTTGTGAATTAAATGTTAATTAAATGGATCTAGTGGTCTTGTTAAACACCTTTTAATTAATAAATAATGACAGTGAACTCATATTGTTAATTTGTTTACAATGATAAATAGTTCAGTGAAAAATTGAAAATGTGACCAAATTTTTTTTCTAGATTTTCGAATTTTTGTCGAACGGAAGTTGTTGCAACGTTATTGCACACACATTCACATCTACTACACATTTATACACATTAAATAGGAGTTTAAAAAGTTCAAAATAAATTAAATAAAGCATGTTTTCTTAAGTGCTATTAGAAAAGTATTAAGTGTAATTTGAGTCCCCCGATTTGTGCCTTCTTTTGTGGGAGATTTTTTCTATATGCTTTCATTACTTCCAATGCGATGTTAAGTGTTGTTCCTAGGGTGGTTAAGACATGGGTAAGAGGGGGCAAAGTTAATTAAGGTATGGCATAGAACATGTCGTAAATCAAGGCATGAAAAGTGGAGTGTTTCATGGAGGGGTAGTTAAGTAATTTGGCAAATGGGCACTTAAGGTCTTTTGCCTCTTTTTACCAACTCTATATAAGTGCACTCATACCTTTACTTTACCTTTTACATTTTCCATTTCTTCTGCACTCATTTTCCTTAGTCTTCATTTATGGCTCTTAAGCTTAGATGCAAAATAAAAACTCCTCTTTTCCAACCAAACCACCTTCCATAACCTTTGAACAACTATGCAAACACCACCACCTTACTAAAGGTCAAAGTTTTAGAGCCAAGCCTATCCATTTTTACCTTGGCAGTGCATTTTTCATGGCCTTCCTATGCTTGAACATGAGAATTTGGTGGGAAGGGGAGTTGGAGCTAGTTTGGGTTGAGGGTAGGAAGCAGCGTGTTGTTGCTTTGTTATGGCGAGAAGTGTTGCTTCTTCTTTGAATTAAAAGTGAGTTATTCTCACTATAAAATGGTTTTAGAAATTGAATAAGTGTTGTAAAATATGAATTGTTGTTTATACTTGTGTATATTGCTTGTTTGGATTTGATTCCCGCTTGGAAGTGGATGGCATAAATAACCATTGTTTTATAGGGGACAAAAGCAAGAGGAAGTTGAAATGTTTTCAAAGCGAATAGATCACCACGGAACACTTC
This sequence comes from Allium cepa, assembly GCA_030765085.1. NCBI lineage: Eukaryota > Viridiplantae > Streptophyta > Magnoliopsida > Asparagales > Amaryllidaceae > Allium > Allium cepa. Next base: position 31,491,406 of record CM060941.1, read on the forward strand.
GAAGAACATAAATATATTAGATTTACAAGGGACATTTTGTAGAGAGAACCTCAGGGGTTTCTCGGTAATGTTGGTTTACTTCTATACTTATTATGTTTATATTGAAGTTTGATTGAAATATTTGTATGAGTTATTAGTTGTTTGCGAAAGTGTCGTTATAGCGATTATCGCTATACTAACACTTATAAAATCTCCTTTTTCAATCTTTGTTAGTTGCTCTTGTGCTTCTGTTTGCATTACTAAATATTTGGTCACACTTTTGCACTTCTAAATTGGTGTTTTAGCAAGCTTTAATGGCTCAAAAAAGGTTATAAAATCTAACTACAAAGATTTTAAAAGTTAAAAAGGATTTGGTCGCGTTTTTGCAGTTCGAATGTCAAGTTTTAAAAAACTTTCAATTAGGTTTTGTTGATTTCAAATTCTCTATATTTTGTGAATGCATGCTAGACTCATAGTATTTTATCCCAAAAATAAAATATAGTATTCATACTTTATGAAAATTTGGAGAAAATTCCAATTTGAAATGAACCGGTTTAAAGGAATTTTCCATAATCTTTTTAGCAGCACTTTTGCGGTATTATTTCCAACTTTTATAAAAATGGTCTTAAACTTGATTTTTCTTCTTCAATCTTTGGATTATCTTTCTAACCAATGTTGACATGTTTTAAAAGTGGTTTGAAATTTATATAACTTTTTTAAGGGATTTAATATAAATTATCAAAGAAGAAGTTTTTATTTTGAAAAGGAAATGGTTCTGAGTTTTAACATATTTAAACTTGATATTTTCTAAGTAATATTTGAAATGGATGTTTTAAACTAAATCTTAAGTATTTTCAAGTTTAGGGAAAGAGTAAAAGGAAGCATGGATTACAACACCATTGTTGTCGTAAATATTTTCCAAGAACTGAGAAATAATTCAAAAATTATAACACTTTTGTTATAATAAATGATTTCACAAAGTTATTAAGAAAACTTGATACTTGACTTAATAATTATTGATATTCCTAAATCATTGGAGGAGTTTTGTTTTAAAGATAATAATAAGTTGATTGATAAATGATATTTTATAAATGAAAAAGTGTTTAAAAAGATCGTTTTAAATATGAAGCTAAGTGTAATTGGTTTTGGCTTTATAGTAAATAATATTTTAATAGCATTTTTTTTAACCCTTCTTTTTGATACCCTTAGAAATATAATTAGCTCTTAAAGAATATTTTAAAGAAAGATTTTTAAAGTGTTTTACAATATTTGTGTTGTGAAAATCAAGCTCAAGTGTGGGACAAATGTTTTAAAATGTTAAAAAGTTTGATTTTATTCATGGAAAGGATTTATTCTCAATACCAAACATTGGGAAAGTGGATTCATTACTATCTTTGAGATTTAAAAACTAGAGCGTCTAGGCAAGGCCAGGAGCAACCAGTGCCTTGACTTACCTGGATTCGTTTTTAAGCGAGGAATAATACAAGTTGGAAATCAAAGTTGGGTAATAAGGGTAATAAATTTAATTTCCATAAACGATATCACTTATATGGAAAGGATTTAGGCATATACTTAACACTAAACGTCAAGGTACGGAAATACTTCTCTATCTCAAAATTTAAGAATGTACGTCGAGGCAAGTTCTGAGAGGCAACAATGCCCCAACTTGCTTGACTTTATTGTTAATCGAGGGGTAGTACAAGTTTGAAATTGACGTGTAGTGATAAGTGTATAAGATTTAATTTCCATATACGACCATTTTTGTTATTTAGATAGTTGATTTATTGACTATCAACATCCTTCTTTGAGTTTCGTCAATTTAAGATGATTTGTTGCTCGTTTGGGGCATCGATATCCTTTATCGGAAATGACTAAAACCAAAGAGCGAGTGGAAGCCAAGCTACGTAGAGTTTCTCCCATTAGGTTATTTTCACGTCTACACTAGAGTGGTTTCGGCCGTATGCGGATGAAGATGTAAAATAATCGAATACTCGGTAAGGTTGGCGAGGCCCGACTTAGACGTGTCTGTGAGCGTCATTGTCGAAAAAGATCCTTTTCCTTGTTTGATTCAAATAATAAAATTGTTTTCTTAGTTGCATCGAGAAGTACCTTGTGCTCTTCTCCATGCTTAATATTTGTGTCCATTCTTTTAGGTTTGGATTTCGATATTGTTTGTACCCATTCTTTCATATTTGGATTTTGTTTTGATTTTTTTCCATCCTTTCATGTATGGTTGTTGTTCTTGTACGGTAAAACCTATTCCGTGTTTGGCAACTTGGTCTTACAGATTATTATATATTGCTAGTTTTCCAAACCTACCCAGGTGTTATTTTATTATAACATTCGATTCAGTGCTGAGTATTTTTCTAAGTTTTCATTAGCAGGATATGAAGAGGAACTAGCAGTTCACCTAGCGTAATATTTTTCTGCTATATTATTATATATACCCATCAGCAATTGTAAGGTCGGGGAGTTATAACTGTCCAGGTTAACGAGGTTTTTTTTACCTCTAGTATACCATGTATCTTAGATTGATAGCTTTTGTTGTCTTTGTTATATTATATGTTGCTCCAATGTGAGATTCTGTTTACCATATTCCTTTTCTTTATATTTTACCCTAATAATCCATCTTTTAGGACTTGGATTCTTGGCATGTGAATACCGTGTATGTATTAGTACAGACTTTAGAGGGTCGAGAAGATGGGTCGTTACATTTAGTATCAGAGCTGAAGGTTAAGCGATAACCTTGGCTTTGGTAGGTAAGGCTTATTAGGAAAAGGTTAAGTGACACCGTAGAATGAGTTGAGAGTATTATATATACAAGAGAGTATTTGTTATTACTGTAAAAACATACTATGTTAATTGGTTTTTGAGTGGTTTATGAATTCCGATGAGACGTAGGATGCCACGATGTTAATAGAGATTTCTAAACACTTGAATAAGGCAAAGTACACGATATGGATTTTTGAAAATTGGTAAATGTAGGATTATATATTTTATATATGAATAAGAAATATTTTTCAAATTTATATAGTTATTTATGGTGTGTTTTTTGTTAATGAAATTTTTTCTTTATTATCATTGTTGTTTGAATTGTCATGCTTGGGTAGTTTAAGAGTATTGGCTATGTATTATTGATCGTTGATTTATGCTCGATGAGTTTATTATTGTTTTGATAATTGTGATTGCATTAAAATGAACCCTTTGTGAATTGAGTTTCATAGTTTGACTATCAGGTGTTTGGTGAAAATGTTAAGTTAAAAGTCATCATTTAATAAAGTTATTTGATATAATCTAAATGGGAAGGTAAGGCATTTAGAAGATAAAAAATTGTGAAAAGTTTATTATAATAAATGGAAGTTATTATAATATAAGTTGATTTTAAAGGTACATTTTATATGAGTATGGTATATAAAATTATTTATATGATTTATAAAGGGTGTTTTATAAGTAAAAAGGGTTTTTGAGAATTTAAATCCCAGTATTGCTTAAAATCATTTCAAAACGATTTTGAGAAAAGTAATGGAAGTATTACTTGGAAATATTTATAAGTATAAATATTTCAAACAGAATTTTTAAGAAAGATACATTTTCTTTAGATAGTTCAGAAAGATGTCTTGGTTACTTTTGTGGTAATCAGAATAAACTTCTAAGTGACGATCGAATGTTTGCTTAGGCGAACATGTAGTGCACTGAGTAAATTATTCTCTTTATCATTATGCAATTGAAATGAGTTTGAATTCGAATGAACCCACAACAAGTGCTAGTGAATAAATTGTTAAAGTTATTTTATATATAGAAATATATGTTGTATGATTTCAAAATGGGTTTTGAATAAAAACTAGGTATTTAGTTCTTAAGTTCCTAAAAGTATATTGATTTAAATAAAAGGCATTTCGATGAAGGAATGTTTTGATAAATGAAAATTTTAACTCTTGAATAGAGAAGAAACAATTTAACATAAGTTTTAAATGGGTTAAATTGGATAGGAGGATTTTAATAAACTTTGTTTTATTAAAACTGCATCTTTGTTTAAACATCTAAGTCATATAAACTATTTGATTATATTGGGCCGACTAGTAAACATTTTTACCTTAGGGATGTCTAAGGAAAAGTAGACTCTAGGAATGAGTTTGGATACTAGCATCCCACTTTTCTTAGCTACTTATCGGACCAGATAGGTAAAGATGTCAAAGTAGTCAATTCAGTTTTAAGACCCATATTATGTTTGGCCTCCTTATGAATTTTGAAAGGTAAAATGAAATTGATATTTTTTATATGCTCTTAGGATGTAGAAGAGTATTATACAAGTAAATAAAAGTGGATTAAATTTTTAATTTAATATTTTATAAATATGTGTCTTTATAAAATGTTTATAAACTTAAGTAGATATTTATGAACCGATTCATAAATAATTTTTGTATTGAATGAATTACTATAAATGAAAAATGAAATTGAGTTAGAAAGAAATTGGTGTATTTAAGAAACCAATAAGTATATTCGTATGCTATGTTTGTGGCTTAAGGAAGTTTAGGGAGTGACTTTCAATTTTGTTCTGAGGTAGCTTTGATAATCTTCTAAGCAATAATCGAAGTCTGATAAGCAAAATGGTATGCTTAGGAAGTTATCTATATCTTTGGACAATCAAGAAATTTGTGAACCTAAGAAAAATTCTAAATCTTTTTTTAGTTATTTAACATTTTAAATAATGTTAAGTGTTAGTTTATTCATTTATGGAATTTGATTTGGTTGATAATGTGATTTTGTATACTATGGTTTATAAAGTATGACTTTATAAGCTAAGGGTTTTAAAGTTGTTGGTTATTAGGACATAAATCCCGATGCTTTTGAAAATGTGATTTCCATAGATTTTGTGTAAGAAATAATAATAATAATATTTTGAAAACTTTGGTAAAGTATTATTATTTCAGGACATTCGAAAAGAGTTTTGTGAAGTGATTTTTCAAATATTTTTGTTATGACTAAAGCTGGGCAATTGGGGATTTCCAATTTGAAAGACTAGCCAGGTATATTTGTTTGCTCTATTAATTATTTAGGAAGAAACCGAAATACCACTGGATGCTTTATATTGTTTTAATTCTAGAGTTACACCATGCTTTGGCAGGAGGAGCCCCCTCCTTATCATGATTGATTTTGGTTTTGATATATTTCTATTTGGAGGAATTTAAAAATATATTTTGAATATAAAAACCCAGACATTTAGTTCTAAATCTTTTGAAAAGATTAGATGCATAATATTTTATCATAGAGTATTCTCTGTACTTTTGTTGTAGTTTTTTCGATATGGATTTTCCATAAAAAGGATATAACTACTCAGATTACTGAAAGAAAAGTAAGTAATTTGATTTTAGGTGGGGATATTACTTTTTGCGCTTCGTGATAATTTTTAAGATGAAATTCTGTTAAGGGGGAGAATGTAACATCCTAGAAAAATATAGGGGAATTAATCTAAAGGACAAAATTTGTATATTTTTAGCCTCAAGAATACGACCTCAATATTTTAACCACAAGGACAAACATTCTCCAAAAAATCAATCACAAGGACAAATATTTTTCCAAAATTATTCATAAGGACAAACTTTCTTTCAAACTGCTACCGAACTAAAAACTGATACATAAAAACTGCTACCGATAATTATAAACTGATACCTAAAAACTGGTATCAATAACTAAAAACTGGTACCTAAAGAAAGTTTTCCTTCAAGCAAAAATACTGAAGGTTTGTCCTTAAAGCTAAAATGCTGGGAAATTTTTTCCTTGATAATAATTTCCTAAAAAATATAAATACATTAGATTCAAATATAGGGATTATTTAAATATTTGAATTGTGAAATAAATATTAATTAAATTGATTGTATTAGCCTTATTAAACTATTTTTAATTAAAAAATAATGATAGTGAACTCATATTGTAAAATTGTTTACATAGATAAATAGTTCACTGAAAAATTGAATATGCAACCGAAATTCATTTTCTGAATTTTCGAATTTTTATCGAGTGATAGTTATTAGTCGTTGCAACGTTTCGCACATAAATACATACATTTGTTGCATATTTATACGCATCAAATAAGAGTTCAAAAAGTACAAAATAAATTTAATAAAGCATGTGTTCTTAAGTGTTATTCAAAAATTATTAAATGTGATTTGAATCCCTTAATTTGCGCCTCCTTTTAAGGAAGACTTTTTCTATGTGCTTTCACTACTTACAATGTGATGTTAGGTGTTGTTCCTAAGGTGGCGAAGGCATGGAAAAGAGGGGACAAAGGCACTTAAGGTATGGAATAAAACACGCCTTAAATCAAGGCATGAAAGGTGGAGTGTTTCATGGAGGGGTAGTTAAGTAATTTGGCAAAGAGGCATTTAAGGTCTTTTACCGTTTTTTCTCAAATTTAGATAAGTGCACCCATACCTTTGCTTTACCTTTCGCATTTTCCATTGCATTTGCTCTCATCTTCCTTAGTCTTCATTCATGGTTCTTAAGCTTAAAAGCAAAACAAAAAATCCTTCATTTCAACCACAATTCCTTCCATAACCTTAGAGCAACCTTGCAAAAACCACCACCTTGCTAAAGGTCAAAGTTTCAAAGCCAAGCTCATTCAATTCTACCTTGGTCATGCATTTTTCTTGGCCTTCCTATGCTTGAACATGAGCATTGGGAGGGATGGGGGAGTTTGGAGCTGGTTTGGGCTGAGGGTAGGAAGTAGCCTGTTGTTGCTCTATTGTGGTAGGAAGTATTGCTTCTTATTTGAATTATAAGTGAGTTAATCTCACTGTAAAATGGTTTTAAAAATTGACTAAGTGTTGTAAAATATTAATTGTTATTTATGCTTGTGTATATTGCTTGTTTGGATTTGATTCCTACTTAGAAGCGGATGACATAAATAACCATTGTTTTGCATGAAAAAAAGCAAGAGGAAGTTAAAGTGTTTTCAAAGAGAATAGGTCACTACAGAACACTTCGAAGAACATACATATATGAAATTTACATGGGACTTTTATAGAGGGATCCTGAGGGGTTTCTCACCAATATTGATTTACTTTTATATTTACATTGCTCATATTGAAGTTTGATTGAAATATATGTGTGAGTTATTGGTTGTTTGTGAAAGTGTCGTTATAGCAATATCGTTTTACTAACACTTACAAAATCTCCTTTTTCAATCTCTGTTAGTTGCTCTTGTGCTTTTATTTACATCACTAAATATTTGATCGTGCTTTTGCATATTTAAATTATTGTTTGAACAAAGTATTGATGGCTCAGGAAAGGTTATATAATCTTACTCCAAAGATTTTAAAAGTTAGAAAAGATTTGATCGTGTTTTTGCAGTTCGAAAGTCAAGCTTAAAAACAACTTTCAAATGGGTTTTGTTGACGTCAAATTCTCTAAAAAAAATTGAATACATACAAGACTCATTGTACGTTGTTCTAAAAATAAAATTTACTGTTTATACTTTAAAAATGTGGAGAAAATTCCAATTTGTAAAGAATCGATTTAAAGGAATTTTCCATACATTTTTTAGTGGCACTTTTGCGGCACTATTTCCAACCTTTAAAAATGGTTTTAAACTTGATTTTTCTTCTTCAATCTTTTTGGAGTATCATTTTAACCTATATTGAAATGTTTTAAAAGTGGTTCAAATTTTATATAAATATTTTAAAGGATTTAATATAAATTATCAAAGAAGAAGTTTTTATTTTGAAAATTAGGAAATGGCTTTAAGTTTTAATATTTTTTAAACTTGAAATTTTTTTAAGACTATGTTTAATGGATGTCTTAAACCATATCTTAAGTATTTTATAGTTTATAGAAAGAGAAATAGGAAACATGGATTACAACACCGTTGTTGTAATAACAATTTTCCGAGAATTGAGAAAGAATTCATGGATTATAACACTTTTGTTATAATAAATGATTTCATGTTACTTGAATTAATAAGTGTTGATATTCTTAAATCTTTGGAGGAGTTTTATTTTAAAGATAATAATAAATTGATCTATGCATGACATTTTACCAATGAAAGTCTTTAAAAGATCGTTTTAAAGATAAAGCTGTGTGTAATTGGTTTTAGATTTATAGTAAACAATATTTTGATGACATTTATGTTTAACCCTTCTTCTCGATACACTTAGAAATATAATTAGCACTTTAAAAAAATATTTTTACAAAGTGTTTTTAAAGTGTTTTAGAAATATTTGTGATGTGAAATTCAAGCGCACATGTGAGTCAAATGTTTAAACTTTTTCAAAGTTTGATTTCATTCATGGAAATGATTTAGTCTTATCCTCGATACCAAACATCGAGAAAGTAGATCCGTTACTATTTGTGAGATTTGAAAACTGGAGTGCCTAGGCAAGGTCAAGAGCAACCAGTGGCCCGACTTACGTAGTTTCATTTTTAAGCAAGGGATAGTATGAGTTGGAAATCAAAGTTTGGTGATAAGGGTAAGAAAATTCCATAAGCGATATCACTTATATGGAAAGGATTTAGGCATATAATTAACAGTAAATGTCGAGATATGGAAATTCATCTCTATCTCAAAAGTTAAGAATGTATGTTGAGGCAAGGTCATAGTGGAAACAATGCCCCAACTTTTCCGACTTCATTGTTAACTGAAGGGTAATACAAGTTTGAAATCGACGAGTAGTGATAAATGTAATAGATTAATTTCTATGTATGATCTTTTTTATTTCAAATAGTTAATTTATTAACTATCGACATCTTACTATGAGTTTCGTCAATCTAAGAAGATTTGTTGCTTGTTTAGGGCATTGATATCCTTCATCGAAAATGACTAAAACCAAAGAGTGAGTGGAAGCCAAGCTAAGTGGGGTTGCTCCCATTATGGTATTTTCGCATCTACTCTAGAGTGGTTTCGGTTGTATGTGCACAAAGATGTAAAATACTTGGATACTCGTTAAGGTTGGCAAGCTCTGGCTTGGACGTGTCCAAGAGCCATTGTAGTTCTCAAGTACATTTTCGAGAGGTATACTTTTAATAAGTGGGGGTGCGCACTCCTAGGCATTATTGGAAAATTCTTTTTCCTTGTTTGATTCAAATCTTGGAGTTATTTTCTTAATTGCATTGAGAAGTGCCTTATGCTCTTCTCTATGCTTAATTATCTGTGTCCATTCTTTCAATTTTGGTTTTTGATCTTGGTTGTGCCCATTCTTTCAAGTTTGGATTTTGTTCTGATTTGTTTCCATTTTTTTATTTATGGTTGTCGTACTTTTGAGGTAAAATCCATTCCATGTTTGGCAGCATGGTCTCATATATTATTATATGTTTGCCATATTTTTTGAGTTTCTCTTACGCTTGTTTTCCAAATTAATCCGGACATTATTTATTATAATACTCGGGTCAGTTCGAACATTTTTTCAATTTTCATTGGCGGGATATGAAGAGGAGCTAAATGTTCACTTCTGTAATATTTCTATTTTATGTTGTATTATTAAGTATCCTATCAGCAATTGTAAGGTCAGGGAGTTATAATTGTCTATGCTAATTAGGTTTGTTTTTAACTTTGATATACTATATATCTTAGAGTGACAGCTTTCATTGTCTTTTTTATATTATTTATCTTCGTTCACTGTAAGATTATGTTCTGTTTCTTTACATTTTACCCTAACAATATGCCTTTCTAGCATGTAGATGCTCGGCATGTGAACATCGTGGATGTATTAATGTCGATTTTCGAGGGTCGAAAAGGCAGGTTATTACATTTTGTATCAGAGTTAAGATTAAGCAAGAACCTTGGCTTTGTTAGGGCATGGCTCATTAAGTACATGTTAAGTGACTCCCTTGATTGAGTTAAGAGTATTATATATACGAGAGTGTATTTTTTATTGCTCTCAAAACATATTGTGTTAATTGGTCTATTGAGAGGTTTATGAATTCTTTTCGAGATGTGGGATAGCACGGTGTCGATAAGGATTTCTAAGCACTTAAACAAAGAAAACAGACATAATATTAATTTTTGAAAATGGATAAATTAGATATTTTACCTAGGATTATATTATATTATATATATAGGAAGTAATTTTCAAATATATATAGTTATGTATGGTGTGTTTGTTTGTTAATGATAATACTTCTTTATTATTATTGTTGTTTGATTTGTCACACTTGAATAGTTTAGGAGCATTGACTATTGTTTATTGATTGTTGATTTGTGCTCGATTAGTTTATAAGCTTTTATTGTTTTGATAATTCTAAGTGCATTAAAACTAATCCTTTATGAATTGAGTTTTACAGTTTGACTATAAGGTGTTCGATGAAAATGTTAATTTAAAATTCATTATTTAGTAAAGTTGTTTGATATAATCTATATGGGAATTTAGAGGATAATTCTTTTGTGAAAAAGTCTATTATAATAAATGGAAGTTATTATAATATAAGATCATTTTAAACGTACATTTTATATGTGTAAAATGAATGAAATGTGTAAAGTATGTCATTTGAAATAATAAGAAGTATACCAAAAATGAAAGAGATGTGTAAAGTACTATAATGACCTACAAATTTATCACTTTGATAAATTTTATTTACTTTTCAAAATATTGAAACTAAAGGTTGATAATACAAATAATATTTTTTAAGTGATAATAAAAATAATAATTATTATTCAAATAATAGTTTTTAATGATAATAATTAATTTTAACTAATTTTAAAGTGATAATAAATCATTTATAATGGTTTTATAAAGATATATCGTTAATTTGAAAATATAAGGAAAATCAATATCGGTTTATCGATATAAAAACGCTTTTTGAAAACAGTTGTTCGATATTGACTTATATGGTTTTATATATAAATTCAAATCGTTTTAATTAATTAGTAATGATAAGAAATTAGTCTTCAAACTTTGTTTATATATATATAATCTAAGAAATGAAAATATGATCCAAAATCGAAATCGGGATTCATAACGATTCAACGTGTAATAGTTGTGCAACGTTGCGGATTAAATGTAAAATACATATGCACATATCCATGTACACATCAATAGACTTGTACACATGCACATGAACACACACACAGATGTATATACATACATACTAATTATATACGAAATCAAAAATATGTATAAGAAATATTTTAATAACTCTTTAGCACTTAAGCAACCTTAAGTCAACAGTACACATCAAAGTACAACCATAATCACATGCACATAGGACGGGGTCATGTCAGCCATGCCTATATAGTGGTAGAGGGGACTTGGCCATACTAGGCGATGATGAAGGAGGAGGTGGCTCGTATGGGTAATGATGGTGGAGAGAGAAAACACTTAAAATATCTAAATTAATTATCACTATTTGTTACATCAAATATCACCTCCAAGAGGGCACATGGCCTTGCCCATGCTTGAGGGAACTTCTGGCCGTCTTAGGGTGGTGTAGGAGGGAGGTGGTAGGTGGTGGTGGAGGTGATGGTGAGGTGATAGCTCAAGATGATGTTCGTGGATAATTTGATGCACTTTCCTGTAAATACCCACCCCCTTAGCTAATTTTTCATCTTCCATAACCTCTCAAACTAGAACCAAATGGAAAAATTACTTTTTCAAACCATGTAAAATTCCAGTGGCTACAACTTTCGTGCTTACCACTTCTTCCCATTTCGAGTTTAGCTATGTCAAAAACCCACTTCTTTCCAGTGCATTCACGAGTTTAATTTTTGGGAAGAATGCCTCTTCTTCCATTAAACATATCTCCCTTAAAACTACTCGAAATTAAGTAATTCCATTTTTTAAATAGTAGAGAAAAGAATTTGCAACAATTTTAAAGTTGAAAACTTGTTCAAATTTTGAGTGCAACATAGTCAAAAAGTCGACAGAAGATGTCTCATTTTCAGGTACAAATATTGTGAACTAAAGACCTCTTCATTTTCCAATGATCAAGCTCTTTGACCCTTAGCCCTTGTACCATGAGCTATGGTAGTGGAAGGATGGCTAAGAGCAAGGAGGGTGGTGGAGTTGTCTTAGTGTTGATTAGCGAAGTGTCGATTCGTTTGAATTTTGATTGGAAGAATAAGACTTGGAAATGGGTGTGATAACTCCATTTATACTATGTATACATATATATTGGATGGTATAATATTGTTTGCTATGCTTAGTTGTGATTATTGTTAATCATGTTTGGTAGTTTAATATGATTGTTCAAGTCACGTTAAATACACATTGATATTACAAAAGGAAATCACTTTACGAATCAAACTATAAAAGTAGTATGGAATCATTAAAATTATTTGAAATAGCTATAATAAATATGTTTGATAACACTAAAACAAATATGGTGAAGTTTGAATAAGATAGAAAAACAAGTCAAAACTAGGCACGTCGCGTAACGGTAGTTCGCGATTTCATGCCGTGTAATTCAAATGAGTATATAAAGTAGAATATAGATCGAAATTCGTTGTGATAAGAATTTTCCAAACTATTATATCCATAGTTTTCAAACAAAGAAAATGATCAAGATTTCAATAAGTAGTTTTGAAATATATGTAAAGCATGTTTTTAAGATACTCGCGGTTTTATAGTTCAAAATCCAAAAGGGATTCTTTGAATTTGATATTTTTAAATGTTCAAAATATGAAAAATTCTTTATAAATATTTTAAAATGTTTTCAAAGAGATTTGAGTTATATAAATAAATTTTCAAATGATAGAAAAGTCATTTTGATCAATATAACTTTAAAAACACTATTCGCAGCACTATTTGCAGCAGTTTTCAATAACAATTAAAATATGGTTTTAAACATAACAATTCTTTTTCAAATCTTTTATAAATATTTTTAAATAAATAATTACGTGTTTTAAAGATTATTTGAAGATCATATAATTTATTTAGAAGAATTTAAATAAATGAATTAAAGAAAAGTTGTTATAAGCAAATGTTTTAATCTTGGCTCTAATGAGCTGATGAGTATAACTGATTGTTCTATTCGTGCGATCTGTATGAGGTGCTTAAACTAAAGAGATGTTGAAGAGAAACCAGTGCCCGGGCTCTCCTAGCCTCCCTCGGGCGAGGGATAGATAAGGCCAAAATGTCGGAAACGAGTTAAGTATAAACGATTAAATTTTCTAAATTTAAAACAATTTGGTTTTACCATATTAGATAACATGTTTCAAACTTATTAAAAAAATACGTTTTGAAATTAAGAAATCATTATTAAGATTTAAATAAATGATTTGGAAATATTTTCTTAACTAAAATGTTTTGGAACTATTCTAAGTTTAAAAAAGGTTTAACTAAACCAAAGAATTTAATAAAGAGAGGTTTGATGATTCCATATATACCAACAAGAATTTTTTAAAAGATATATGTATGTATGTGTGTGTGTGTATATCTATCGAAGATTTTTTTTGATAAAATGAAATGAATAAATCAAATGATAATCACCTACTTATAAAACATCTTTTTATCGATAATTGATTCAAAGGAACCGGGATCAGATTCAGGTAATTCCTATCTAATAACCACTTCGAACCAATTTACGTTTCGAAAGTGAAGAAATATATATTGAAGACCTTGATTTTGAAGGTGAGGATCTTCATAAGGTAAGCACCGCTTGTTGTTAATTTTGGAATGGCCCGTCGGAATAAATAAATAGCAGTGGTCCTTTCGTTTTGAAATCTTCCTATGCAAGGACTAACTCGCTACTAATCCTAGGGGTAGTGCCCGATAGAATATGGTAAGAGAGTGCCTTCAGTTTGTCTTGTTCTTGGACAACTTGCATAGACGAATGTCTGACGTTGCATTTCTAGGTTGATTAATCTTTATGAACGTATCATTTGTTTGGTGGCGAGATGGCAACTTCTCTTAGCTTAACACCCTTTTCGGAGATGTAAGAGCTCGGGAGTTATACATTTGTAGAAATCAATTGTGTGATTAAGGAATGACAAAGTGACATTCCAAGTGGAATATATGCTATATGAAACGTAATCGTTACTTTAAAGCCTCACACCCAAGAATAGTAAAACATGGGATGATTTAAGGCTAAGTGGGTGCTACCATCTAGGTATGAAACCACCTTTTTAAATATAAATAATTTCTACCTGCTATAACGTAGGGTTTAAATTATGTGGTGTATGCTCGGGATCCCGAATAGGTTGGTAATGGTCGGGTGAAGTAATACTCAGTGTTATTCATATATTATATTTTCAGATAGGCCGGTCTTAATTCGCATGAGGACCAACATAAGGGACTTAGGTGCATTCCCCTAGAAATGTACTGTATGGGAGATAGTCCCTTACCTCATTATTCAGTTGGAAATCCAATATCCAATAATTTCCACATGGACTTAGTTGTGCAAATACTGAAATGTGAGATGCAAACATTTCAGCTAATATTTTTAAGTTTGTTTGCAAATGTTTTAAAAGAATGTAATTAAAAATAATGTTAAATTATTTTACTTATAAAGTGTTTTAAGTTATCATAAGGTAAAAATTCATCCATGTTTATATGCGGCGTGGCCGTATGAGATACTTTTTTTCAAAGAGCTTTTGAATAAAATGAAGTAAATTTGATTTGAAGAATCTAAACATAAAGATTAAGCCAAGTATGTATTTAGAAAATTGCATATTTGATTTTTGCATCATAGGCTCAATGAGTCCTATTTGTGGTAGGAGAACTATGTTGGCTTGATCCGGTATCTAATTGGGTATGTAATTAGATAGGGGTACATTGGCAATCACAAGTGGTAGTGATGCAACACCAAAAAAAATATAACCCTTTCCTTTTTATCTGTTATGGGTTGTTATCTGTCTGATGTTCATGTATCTTTCATGCTTATCATTTTATTCCGCATTGGCATAACTATTGAGCTCGAAGGTAAGGATATTACTGCCTCTCTTATCAGAGTGCACAACGATAGATTTTTAGATATTGGTATTTGGTATGTATTAAACACACCTTGTAGAATTAGTAAATTCCTCTGATAAGTTGTATAAACTGAATTTGTATCCTATACATTTAGTAGTGTTAAATCTTTGTCAAATAATATAAGTATTAAATTAGTAGTTTTAATTTCTAGTTTAAATTGGACGAGTTTTGGCGATTTTGACAAGTCTGGAAATCAAGATCCTCGCATTTGGTATCATAACATAGGTTAGGTGCCTATGTAAAAAATTTCCTTGGTTAGTAACTCAACCTAGGAATTTTAAAATGAAACTGCCTTAACTTGATAAACAAAATGGATAGGATACGGCACCGCACCTCCGACTGGGATTGTGGATGATATAATTTTTTTGGTGTGCTTAGCTTTTGTTGATTGTTTGGTTGTTTGATTTTTTGCTCAGCCAATTTTTGAGCAATTAATTTCCTTTGGCATGGGTTGGGTAAAAAGCAACTGTAGGTTAAACACTTTAGGATTTAATTCACGATTGGACTATAAGGTATTTAACGATAATATTAATTCACTTCAATCTAATTAAGTACGAACACCTCACGAATTTACTTTCGTAATTGGACTATGTGGTGTTCGATAAATAATATTGGTTTAAGAAATTTATTTAAGATAAATAAAATTAAAAATGTGTTTTACATAAGTAATTAAATAAATTGGATTTATAAAACGTGTTTCATAAACGAATTTTTGAAAATCCAAATCGCGATATTTTTGAAAAGAATCTAAAGATTAACTAGCTTGAGTGGCTTGAAAGTAATTAAAAATGGATAGGAGTTGTGTTCAAATGGAAAACGCTCCTCTTAAGTATTACACTTCCTGTTAAAAGAATATGTAATACTATTTATAATATCTAGTTCCTTGTTATTATTTTGGAGTTGCTCGATCTATATAAATTTCTAAAGTTAAAAAGATAATTTTGAATCATTGATTATTAGGTAAATTTTCGATATAAAGGTTAGTTAAAAAGGAATATATATTATAATAAGAGATATTTATAGTAAAATTGGAAAATAGAAGATAAGTTATCTTTAAATTTAAATAGTTTCTTTTAGAAAAGAGACATAATTATTTTGAAAATAAATTAACAATTTGAAGTGATAAATTTATAAACATAGTTTTGAAAATAAAGGGATATATTTATAAATGGCATTTTTATAAGTGCTATAAAGAAGATTTTATAACGGAGTAAACTTTTGAGTGAAACTTAATAAATGAAAAGTTTTCATAAAGATTTTGGGAAGTTAATAGATCATTTCGTCATACAGTTTTAATCTAAGGTTTGAGAAAGAACTTTGAGGTGTTTACACTGACCCAAAAAAGGATTTGTCACTCGATTCTTGACGACGAACATTGATGAGGGCTTATGGTTGGGTACTAATGATTTCTATCGTAGTTGAAAGCTACGTAAGGGAAACAAAGTTTTCTATACAAAGAGCCTGATTAGATTCTGTACTAGAAAACCAGATGATCAATAGTAATTCGAAGGTAAAAGTTGTAAATTCGAATAGTAGATCGAATCAGATATGACATACGAATGATCTATATACATCGTATGGATATTAATTTAAAAATAAATATTTTGGGCAAACACCTTTAGATTTCTGTTCTGGTGTAATTTCTAGGAAGAAACTCTTTTAAGGAGGGCAGTCTATCACGACCTGCAAATTTATCATTTTGATATATTATATTTATTTTTAAAATAATCAAATAAAAGCTTGGCAATACAAATAATATTGTTTGAGTGATAATAAATAACAATAATTATTTAAATAATAGTTTTAAAATGATAATAATTCATTTTAATTAGTTTTAAAGTGGTAATAAATCATTTATAATAGTTTTATAAAGATATATCATTAATTTGAGAATATAAGGAAAATCGATATGGGTTTATCGATATAAAATTGTTTTTGAAAACAATTGTTCAATATTGATTTATATGGTATTATAATTCAAATGGGATCACTTTAATTAATTAATAATAATAAGAAATTAGTCTTCAGACCTTGTTTACGAATATGTGTGTGTACACACACACACACACACACACACACACACATATATATTAACTAATCCTTTCAAAAAATATATTAATTAAGAAATGAAAATGTGACCGGAAATCAAAATCAGGATTCGTAATGATTCAACATGCAGAAGTTGTGCAATGCTACGGATTAAATGTAAATTACATATGCACATATCCATGTGTACATCAATGGACATGTACATATGCACATGAACACATATATATGTACACATATATACATATATACTAATTATATACAAAATCAAAAATATATATAAGAGATATTTTAATAATTACTTAAAACATAAGCAACCTTAAGTCAACACTACACATCAAAGTACAACCATCATCACATGCACATGGGAGGGGTCATGTCAGCCTTGCTTAGGTGGTAGTGGAGGGGACTTGGTCGTGCTAGGTGATGATGAATAAGGAGGTGGTGCATAGGAGTAATGATTGTAGAGAGAGAAAATACGTAAAATATCTAAGGTAATTATCACCATTTGTCACATAAAAATATCACATCCAAGTGTGCACATGACCTTGCCCATGCTTGAGGTGACTTCTGGCTATCCCCAGGAAGTATAGGAGGGATGTGGTAGGTGGTAGAGGTGATGGTATTGTGATAGCTCATGATGATGTTTGTAGATATTTTGATGAACTAGCCTATAAATACCAACCTCCTTAGTTCATTTTCCATCTTCCACAAATTCTCCAAAACTGAAACAAATGAAGACATTCCTTTTTTTAAAACCATGTAATATTCTAGTGGCTACAACTTTTTTTTACCAGTTTTTCCCATTTCGAGCTTAGCTATGTCGAAAACCCACTTCTTTCCATTGCATTCTCGGGTATGATTTTTATGAATCCAAGAATACCTCCTATTCTAACCATATCTCTTTCAAAACAACTTGATATTAACTAATTCTTTTTCGTTAAATTGTAGAGAAAAGAATTTTAAACAACTTTACAGTTGACAACTTATCCAAATTTTGAGTGTAACATGGTCAAAAAAGCCGAGAGAAGACAACTCATTTTCGGGTCCAAATATTGTGAACTAAAGACCTCTTTTTTTTTCAATGATCAAGCTCTTTGACCCTAGACCCTTGTACCATGAGCTATGGTAGTGGAGGAAGGAAGGCCAAGAGCAAGGAAGGTGGTGAAGTTGGTTTAGTGATGATTTAATGAAGTGTCGTTTCGTTTGAATGTTGGTAGGAAGAATATGACTTGGAAATGGGTGATATAACTCCATTTGTACAATTATATATATATATATATATTGGATGATATAATATTGTTTTCTATGCTTGGCTGTGATTATGTTTAATCATTTTCGGTTGTTTAATTTGATTGTTTGATTTCATTAACAAGTCACGTTGAATACGCATCGATATTACACAAGAAAATCACTTTCCGAATTAAATTATAAATGTAGTATGGAATCATTAAAATTCATTAAAATGGTTTTAAAATGATTTAAATATATTGTATAAACACTAAAAACAAATTTGGTGAAGTTTGAATAAGAAATGAAAAACAAGTCAAAACTAGGCTTGTCGTATAACGGTAGTTCGCGATTTCATGCTGTAAAATTTAAATGAGTATATAAAATGGAGTATAGCTCGGAATTCTTTATGATAAGAATTTTCCAAACCATTATACCCATAGTTTTCAAACAAAAGAAAAATGTCAAGATGTCAATAAGTAGATTTTGAAATATAAGTTAAACAAGTTTTCAAAAATAAGCACGGTTTTGCAGTTCGAAATCCTAAAAGGGATGTCATGAAATTTAATATTTTTAAATGTTTTAAAAATATGGAAAAATATTTATAAATATTTTAAAATAGATTTGAGTGTTATAAATAATTTTCAAATACTGGAAAAGTCATTTTGATCAATATAACTTTAGAAACACCGTTTGCAGCATTGTTTGCAGCGGTTTTCAATAACAATTAAAGTATTGTTTTAAACTTAACAATTCTTTCCCAAATCTTTTATAAATGTTTTTAAATAAATAATTAAGTATTTTAAAGATGATGTGAATATTTTATAATTTATTTAAAAGAATTTAAATAAATGAATTAATGAAAAATTGTTATTAGCAAATGTTTTTATCTTGGCTCTAATAAGCCGACGAGTACATCTGATTGTTCTATTCATGAGATCTAGATTAGGTACTTAAATCAAGGAGACATTCAGGAGGAATCAGTGCTCTAGCTCACTTGGCCTCCCTTAGGCGATGAATTAAGTATAAAAGATTAAATTTTCCAAACTTAAAACAATTTGGTTTTACCATCTTAGATAACATGATTTCAACTTATTAGTAAGTTACGTTTTGAAAATAAGAAATCTTTATCAAGATTTAAATAAATGAATTGAAAATATTTTCCTAAGTAAAATATTTTGGAATTATTCCAAGTTCAGAAAAGGTTTCTTTAAACCAAGGAATTTAGTAAAGAGAGGTTTAATGATTCCGTATATACCAACAAGAATGTTTAAAGATATATATATCAAAGATATTTTTCGATAAAAAGAAATGAATAAATCAAACGATAATCACCTACTTATAAAACATCTTTTTATCGATAATTGATTCGAAGGAACCAGGATCTGATTTGGGTAATTCCTATCCGAAAACCACTTTGAACCAATTTACGTTTTGAAAGTGAAGAAAATATATATTGAAGATATTGGTTTTGAAGGCGAGGATCTTCGTAATGGAAGTATTGCTTGTTGAAAATTTTGGAACGACCCCCTCGAAAATAGATAGCAGTGGTCCATTCATTTTGAAATCTTCATATGCAAGGACTAACTTGTTACTAATCTTAGGGGTAATGGTCAACATGATATGGTATGTGAGTGCCATCGGTTTATCCTGTTCCTAGATAACTTGTATGAACGAATATCCGACATTGCATTTCTAGATCATACTGATTGATCTCTATGAACGTATCATCTGTTTGGTGGTGGAGAGGGCAGCCTATCTTGGATTAACACCCTTATGTAAGGTGTACAAGCTCAGGAATTACACTTGTAGAAATCAGTTGTTTGATTGGGAAATGACAGAGTGACATTCCAATTGAATATATGCTATATGAAAAGTAACCGCTACCTCAAAGCCTCACACCTAGGAATAGTACAAAAAAAGGAATGCTTTAAAGCTAAGTGGCTCGCTACCATCAGGGTATGAAATCACCTTTCTAGATATAAAAAATTTCAGTTCGCTGTAACGTCGGGTTTAAATTATGTGGTATACGCTCGAGATCCCGGATAGGTTGGTAATAGTCGAGTGATGTATTACTTGATGCTATTCATATATTATATTTTTGGATAAACCGGTCATAATTCACATAAGGACTAACACAGGGGACTCGAGTGCATTCCTCTAGAAATGCACGGTACGAGAGGTAGTCCCTTACCTCGCTATTCAGTTGGAAATCCAATATACAATAAGTGTTGTACGAACTTAGTTGTGCAAATACTGAAATGTGAGATGTAAGCATTTAAGCTAAGATTTATACGTTTATTTGTAAATGTTTTCAAATAATGTCATCAAAAATAATATTAAATGATTTTACATATAAAGTTTTTTAAGTTATCATAAGGTAAAAATCCGTCCTTGTTTATCTATGGCGTGGTCTTATGAGATACTTTTTTTCAAAGTGCTTTTGAATAAGATAATATAAATTAGATTTAAAGAATCTAAACATGAAGATTAAACCTAAGTATGTAATTAGAGAATTGCATATTTGTTTATTGCATCGTAGGCTTCACGAGTTCTATCTGTGATAGGAGAACTACGTTGGCTTGATCTTATATCTAATTGGGTGCCTAATTAGATTGGGGTACATAGCAGTCACAAGTGGTAGTGATGCATCCCCAAAAATAATATAACCCTTTCATGTTTATCTGTATAGGTGTTGTTATTTGTCTGATGTTTATGTATCTTTCCTACTTATCATTTTATTCCATGTCGACATATCTATTGAGTTCGCAGTAAGGATATTGCTACCTCTCTCATCAGAGTGCGCAGTGGTAGATTTGTAGATAATGGTATTTGGTATGCATTAAACCTACCTTGTAGAATTAGTAAATTCCTTTGATAAGTTGTATAAATTGAATTTGTATTCTATACATTTAGTAGTATTAAATATTTATCAAACGGTATTAGGTAGTAAATTGGTAGGTTTCATTTGTAGTTTAAACCGGATGGGTTTTCGGTGATTTGACAAGTCCAAAAATCCGGGTCGTCATGAGTGTGGATGTTCTTTCCCGTAGTTTGCACCGTCTATTTCAACAAAAGAAAAGATATAATTCTTTGTAATTACACAAAAGCAAAGGTTTCAATTTTTGCTAATTTATGGAAAGTTATGACAGTTATCCTTTTTAGAAGGTTGGCTCTAATAAATTAAAACATGGAAGGCAATGTTCCATTTAGGAATTAATAGTTGGAAATAGGAATACACACACATATATAATCGCGTTTACCAATTAAAAATAAAAAACATATTTATATAGCGTAATATACGTCGATATTCGCACTAGTTACAGTTAGGACGTTTAGGTATAAAAATTGTAGCAAATAATAGGATTAAGAGGTGTAAATGGAAAAGAGACAGTTACTCCAAAATTAAAAAGGCCAGAAGTATGTAGTTAATAGGAACTTACAGGAATTAAATGAAGATATAAATGTGTTTAATAGGATTGGTTAAAAGATTTAATATGGCATTTACGGAGAAATGAAATAGACTCGATAGGTTGAATTAGAATGAATAAATAAGTATTATTAGAGATTGTCTAATTAGAATAACAATCACCATTGGAAAATTGACATTTATGTTATATAGTAAATAAGCATATAAGATAGGAATTAAATGTTGGAACAAAGTATAATTTTCATAGTGGGAAATTATACAGTCGTAATTATATGGTTAGAACGAGCGTGAATTAGTGGGCCTAACCCGACATTTTAGCTTAGGATAGTTGGATTAGTTTAATGGGTTAGAATTTTAGGTCAATAGGTTACACAACATAAGTCTGCCCTTAGAGGCAACAACTAGTTTTGTATACTTACCACCGATGTGGGACATCTCCAATCGTAGGACCTATGGAGAAGGGTCATGCGATTGCGAATAGGTTGGGGAAAATATACCAATGGTTCGCCTCTTGATTGAAGTATTATATAGCCTAGTACTTTTAAGCAAGCTACGACGCCCCACCCCAAGACCGACATTAACAAATAGAATTACTTAGTAATTATGTCTGCTAATGCGGAGAATAGGGCTGGTTAAGGGTGACCATCATAGTCTTGCATTAGATAAGTGCTAAATATGTCAATTTGGTACTTATTTTTTTCATTTAACTCAAGTATTCGACATGCTTAATTCCTATCAACTACACTACTATGGTTGCTACAGGATTGGTTCAGAAACAAAACATAATAATAATATCATAACACAAGTCACATAATAGCTACAAAGAAACGATACACATATACATACATCAAATATCATACAACATATCGCGAGTGGTATTCGACCACCATATATACATACATCCCCCACAAAAGAATATACATCATAAGATTCCCCAACAAAAGACTGCTATACAAAAACTATGTCATCCAAGGTCGAAGGTGAAGTCCAAAATGTAAAGTTAGCATAGGTTCAAAAGCTAACCTGCGACTCGGTCTGACCCGAGTAATAAATACACGGGTCAGGCTAACTAGAACTTGATATTAACAAAAGATAAAGGAATATAAGTGAATAAGGAAAACATTTCTTTAAAGATAAAGGAATGATATAGGTAAAGTCTATTGATACAACTAAGAATAGGTGTTCCATAAAGGCTCAAAGTTAATCACATGATAAGGTTTAACATGGCATAGATGTTTCACATTCAAAGGGCTTTACAGTGTAAGTGAACATAAGCAACATGTAAGCCATAAGTGAAATCATCAAAATCTCTAAATCAAAACTCATGATACTCAATAAGAGTTCATAATCTCAATATTGAAATCAACATAAAACATATATTTGAGCCTTTTTTTAACTCAAAGCTATAAGTAAATTCATCATCTCAAATTGGTCAAATCGAAATCAAAAACTCATAAAAATTCCCAGGATTGGCCAAATCCCATTTACAAGCCGAAGCGATGATGCACGTGTCATCCCACCAGTACTATGCATATTTTAGGTACCTCTTCCAGACAACCGAAGTCATAAATCCCAAACGACCGAAGTCATAAATTCCTGATGACCGAAGTTGTAATCCCATATGACTTGAAGGTCTATAGTACTGGCAATCCCAGAATGTGTCACAAACTCCTAGATAAGAACCCGAAAAGTGTTAACATGCGTCCCACACCATACGTTCACACTTAATGGTTTAATAACTGTTAGTTAATGCCACATTAGATAATAGAAATCATTATCAAATCTCAAAACTCGAAAACTCAGACTCGCCTCATCTCATCGGCATATAAAACAGTATATCGGGTTCTCATAGATCATAACTCCTAGAATATGAGATCTCAAACTACAACATGCCAAATTTTGGCATTCCTAGATAATTCCTAAGGATAGGAATTATAATCTCAGAAACTCGCCATAAAATGGCTAAATAACTCAGAAATCAAATACCCCGGTACAAATTCGGGATTAACCAATAAAGTAAACTCACGTGTCTCATACCACTTGTTTTACTAAATCATTTAATTCTCTTTCTCATACGTCCGAAAAGTGTAAAAATAGTGTAAATTATTTATAAAATAATTTTCTTGAGAAAATCGGATTTTAAAATAATTTTTGGAAACCATTTTGAAAGCAATTTATTGAAAATTTCTCCCTATTATAGGAAATAACATATTTAAAATGCTTTAAAATAATAATTTAATATTTGAAAATATTTAATAATAATGATTTCAAAAGCCAAGTAATCTAGAAATTTTCCAAAATTTATTTGAAAGAAATAGTGCTTGAAAATCGAGAAAAACGTTGAAAACACACCCAATGGATATTCAAATTCGAATTGAATTTAAATACAAATTTTAAAATTCCAAATTCCTCCAAAACTCATCTAATCCATTGATGGATATCATAGCCTATAAACATCTTCAAAATTATCTCAAAACATGCAAACGAATTGGCCACAAAAACCATAGAAAAGTGTAGCATATAAGGCAAAAAGGCTCGGATCAAAAGGCAATAGGATCACGTACCTAGGTCAACAGGGGTTGACCCTGACCAATGGCTAGGTAGACCTCTAGGTCGACCACTAGGTTGACCACCAGGTCGATCTGGAGACTGTTGGTTCGAGCATCTCGTCGACCCATGCTACGAAATTATTTTCCTAGGTGTTTTCTGCTTCGTTTTGAATTTCCAGAGCTCATTTGACATAGCAAACAGTTGAATTACGGACTGAAATTCGAAATGCAACATGTTTAACAACCAGTCAATACTTTGGAAAAAATCTGGTACCAATTTGAGTGAAAATCAAAGAGATATTGGCGCTCAAAGTAGCAATCAGAAATAAGAAATTCAAAGAACAACAACATATAACAATATATATATGTGTGTGTGTGTGTGTGTGTGTACAAAACTTGTTTCCAACAATCAATTTTTATAGGAAAAGCGATTTTTAGCTAGCAATTGTGAGGTTTTACACTCACCTTGGCGATTTGGCAATGATTTGTTAGCAAGCAACGATCTTTGGTGGAGAATTGAGGCTCTAAACACCTGGGAATGGTGAAACATGAACATGCAGTGTAAAAGAAATAAGTTACAGATAGTTTTATTTCAAATTCAAGATTATTGATGAAATCTTCCAAGTATTGGATGTGATTACATTGTATATACTCTTTTTTGAAGACTCTCTTCCTTAATTTGCAACGGATTGGTGAAATTTGGCTTTAGATTGAAGAAAGCATGAAGTTTCTTTCTTTTTTCTATTTACTGACCGTTTTCTTTGAGAAGGAGGAGAGAAAAAATTACGTACAACACTTGTTTCTCACCAGAATTATCTAAAAAATGGGCTTTGGATCCCATCCCAAACACTACTAAGCCTAAATGTAAAATATTTAAAGAAAATATAAGGCTATGTATACATTTTATCTTATTTTATCACCCTATTCTCACTTTTCTTCATTTTAAAATCAACAAAAATGTACACATCTTATTTGTTTTGAAATTAAATGATTATTATAAAAAACATTCAATTTAACAATAAAAAGATATTTTTAACAATATTTTGCAATTTACACTACTTTTAGGGTAAAAATACCATTTTTAACACAACAAGCTTAATAAAAATTACTTTCTTGCCGAATATATTGCAATAAATTATTCTAACACTTTTGAATTATTGAAATGATATTTTTAACCCATATTTAACCTTTTGTAGTAACAAAACCCATATTTTCTTCCTATTTCTCCTTTTATATTCAATATAAGGGTTAACATTGGCATAATTACCAATATTATCACATTATCTCAATTAAATCTCTATTTTCATCAATTTGGATTTATTTTTGCAATTAAATGTTGAAATACAACACTTGGTAAATTTATTTACTCAAATTATCAAAAGTCCAATATTTTCCATTTATTAATCTAAATCATCAACAATGAATTTTAAAACCCAATATTTAATTCCAAACATATTGTTTATTTGAAATAAACAATTTAAACTAATTCATTTTCTCCATTTCATTTTATTCTCAATATTAAATTATAACTATCGTTATAATTTACTACCATAGGTAATCATCAATACCAGGGTTGTTACATACTCCCCTCTTATAAAAATTGCATCCTCACAATTTCTAGCGAAAATTTGTATTCAACGCATTTTATTTCATTAAACAAAGTAAAATTAGTAGATTAAAAAGAAGGTTCTTACCCTTGGAATGAGAAGATAATAAATCAGGATACGATCGCTTGATGAATTCTTTGGTTTCCCAATTCAGTCATTGGGATTATCGAACCATTGAATCTTCACGAGCGGAACACTCTTGTTTCGAAGAGGTCTAATCTCCGAAGTAAGAACTCTCATGCGATGCTGAACATAAGATTGATTAGGAGAGACCTCCAACTTCTCTAAAGCATGAGAATTAAGCACAAAATCTGAATCTCGTAGACACTTCCTCAATTGAGAGATGTGGAATACGTCGTGAACTCCAAAAACTGCTCGGGAAGTGTTATATGATATGCAATATGACCAATACGCCCTATAATAGGAAATGGCCTAATATAGCATGGTGCCAATTTCCCTGTCTGGCTTAAGCGTACCACTCCCTTTAGAGGAGAAGCTCAGATATAAACAAGACCGCCCACTGAGAATTACAGAGGTCTCCTACGGTTATCCGCGTAGGATTTCTTTCGACTCTGAGCCTCTTTCGAACCCTCATGAATAAGATGGATCTTCTCAGATGATTCTCGAATAGACTCGGGACCAAGAATGAGCTTTTCTCCCAACTTCTCTAAGAAAACAGCTAGTACATAGAAAAAAGAAAGAAACTTCATGTTTTCTTTAATCTAAAACCAAATTTCATTAAACCTGTTGAAATTAAAGAAGAGAGTCTTCAAACTAGAGTATATACAAGCATTTACAGGTGTTTAGGGCCTTAATTCTCCACCAAAGATCGTTGCTTGCTAACAAATCATTTCAAAATTGCTAAGGTGAGTGTAAAAGCTCTCAATTTCTAGCTAAAAATTGGTTGCTGGAAACAAGTTCTGTATGTATATTGTTACCTGTTGTTGTTCTTTGAATTTCTTATTTTTGGTTGCTAATTTGAGCACCAATATCTCTTTGATTTTCACACGGATTGTTAGCGTATTTTTCCAGAGTGTTTTTTGATTGTTAAACTTGTTGCTTGTCGATTTTTAGTTCATAATTCAACTGTTTGCTATGTCAAATGAGCTCTGGAAGTTCAATACGAAGCAGAAACCACCAAGGAAAACAATTTTGTAGCCTAGGTCGACAGGTAGGTCGACCCTGCAGTCTCTATGTTGACATGGAGGTCGACCTAGCCACTGGTTTAGGTCGACCGACCTAGGTATGTGAGCCTATTGGCTATAGATCCGAGCCTTTTTGCCTTATATGCTATCTTTCTCTATGGTTTTTGTGGCCAATTCGTATGCAAATTTTGAGATAATTTTGTAGATGATTATAGGCTATGATATCCATCAATGGATTAGCCGAATTTGGGAGGAATTTGGAATTTTAAAATTTGAATTTAAATTCAATTCGAATTTGAATATCCATCGAGTGTATTTTCAATGTTTTTCTTGATTTTCAAGCACTATTTATTTCAAATAATTTTTGGAAAATTTCTAGATAACTTGGCTTTTGAAATCTTATTATTAAATATTTTCAAATTATTTTTAAATTATTATTAAATAATTTTATATCATTTTCCTATAATAAGGAGAAATTTTCAATAAATTGCTTTCAAAATGGTTTTGGAAAATTGTTATAAAATCCTGTTTTCTCTAGAAAATTATTTTATAAATAATTTACACTATTTTTACACTTTTTGAACGTATGAGAAAGAGAATTAAATAATTTAGTAATACGTGTGGTATGAGACACGTTAGTTTACTTTATCTGTTAATTCCGGACTTATATGATCGAAATATAATTTTCTCTTATTATATCACCCTAATATCAGTTTTCTTCATTTTAATATCAACCAAAATGTACACATCTTATTTGTTTTGAAATAAATGGTTATTATAAAAAAATAAAATTTAATTTAACAATAAAAAGATATTTTTAACAATATTTTTCAAAATTTATTTGAAAGAAATAGTGCTTGAAAATCGAGAAAAACGTTGAAAATACACCCAATTGATATTTAAATTTCGAATAATTTGTTGCAATTTATTTGGCAAGAAGTTAATTTTTTATTAAGCTCGTTATGTTAAAATGGTATTTTTACCCTAAAATAGTGTAAATTGTAAAATATTGTTAAATTATCTTTTTATTGTTAAATTAAATTAAATTTTGTTATAATAAACATTTATTTCAAAACAAATATGTGTACATTTTTGTTGATTTTAAAATGAAGGAAAGCGAGAATAGGGTGTAAAAGAAAATGTGTGTATAGCTTTATATTTTCTTTAAATGTTTTATATTTGGCCTTAGTAGGGTTTGGGATGGGATCCAAAGCCTATTCTCTAGATAATTCTAGTGAGAAACAAGTGCTGTACGTAATTGTTTTCTCCTCCTCCTCTAAGAAAAAAGTCAGTAAACAGAAAAAAGAAAGAAACTTCATGGTTTCTTCAATCTAAAACCAAATTTCACCAAACCTGTTGCGAATTAAAGAAGAGAGTCTTCAAACCAGAGTATATACAAAGTAATCACATCCAATACTAGGAAAATTTTATCAATAATCTTGAATTTGAAATAGAACTATCTGTAACTTATTTCTTTTATATTGCATATTCTTGTTTCAGCATTTACAGGTGTTTAGAGCCTCAATTCTCCACCAAAGATCGTTGCTTACAAACAGATCGTTGCCAAATTGCTAAGGTCAATGTAAAAGCTCACAATTGCTAGCTAAAAATTGCTTTGCCTGTAAAAATTGGTTGCTGGAAACAAGTTTTTTAAATATATTGTTATCTGTTGTTGTTCTTTTAATTTCTTATTTCTGGTTGCTACTTTGAGCACCACTATCTCTTTGATTTTTTACTCGAATTGCTGCCAAATTTTTTACGAAGTGTTGTTTGGTTGTTAAACTTGTTGCATGTCGAATTTCAGTCCGTAATTCAACTGTTTACTATATAAAATAAGCTCTGGAAGTTCAATACGAAGCAGAAAACACCAGGGAGAACAATTCCGTAGCTTGGGTTGACAGGAAACCTAAAGGTCGATCTGGCGGTCGACCTGGCCACTGGTCTGGGTCGACCCCTATTAACCTAGATACGTGAGCCTATTGCCTTTTGATCCAAGCCTTTTTTCCTTATATGCTACCTTTTTCTATGGTTTTATTAGCCAATTCATATGCAAATTTTGAGATAATTTTGAAGATGATTATAGGCTATGATATCCATCAATGGATTAGCTAATTTTTGAAGGAATTTGGAATTTAAAATTTTGAATTTAAATTCAATTCGAATTTGAATATCGATTGGGTGTATTATCAACGTTTTTCTCCACTTTCAAGCACTATTTCTTTCAAATAAATTTTGGAAAATTTCTAAATAACTTGGCTTCTGAAATCATTATTATTAAATTATTTTAGAGCATTTTAAATATGATATTTCCTATAATAAGGAGAAATTTTCAATAAATTGCTTTTAAAATGGTTTCGAAAAATTGTTTTGAAATCCTGTTTTCTTTATAAAATTAATTTATAAATAATTTAAATTATTTTTGCACTTTTCAGACGTATGAGAAAGAGAATTAATGATTTAGGAAAACACGTGGTATGGGACACATGAGTTTACTTTATCGGTTAATTCTGGACTTGTACGATCGAAACTATTCGAGATATTTGATTTCTGAGTTATTTGGCCATTTTATGCTGAGTTTCTAAGATTATAATTCCCATACTTAGGAACTATATGGGATTGCCAATATTTGATGAGTTGTGGTTCGAGATCTCCCATTTTAGGAGTTATGATCTATGAGAACCTGATATAGTGTTTTACTTGCGGATGAGATGAGGCGAGTCTGAGTTTTTGAGTTTTGAGATTTTACGATGATTTCTGTTTTCTAATGTGGCATTAACTAATGGTTAGTAAACCGTTAAGTGCGAACGTGTGGTATGGGACACATGTTAACACTTTTCGAGTTCCTATCTAGGAGTTTGTAACACATTCTAGGATTGCCAGTACTATAGACCTTCGGGTCATCTGGGATTACGACTTCGGTCGTCAGGGATTTACGACTTCTATCATCTAGGATTTACGACTTCGGTCGTCTAGGAGAGGTATCTAAAATATATATAGTACTGGTGGGATGACATGTGCAGCATCTCTTCGGCATGCAAATGGGATTTGGCTAGTCCGGGGAATTTTTATGAGTTTTTGATTTCGATTTCACCAATTTGAGATAATGAATATACTTATAGCCTTGAGTTAGAAAAAGGCTTATATATATGTTTATAGTGATTTCCATGAACTCTTATCGAGTTTCATGAGTTTTGATTTGGAGATTTTGATGATTTCACTTATGGCTTATATGTTGCTTATGTTCACTTACATTGTATAGCCCTTTGAATGTGAAACATCTATGCTATGTTAAACCTTATCATGTGATTAACTTTGAGCCTTTATGGAACACCTATTCTTAGTTGTATCAATAGACTTTACGTATACCATTCCTTTATCTTTAATGGAATGTCTCCTTTATGCACTTATATTCCTTTAGCTAATATCAAGTTCAAGTTAGCCTGACCTGTGTATTTATTACTTAGGTCAGATCGAGGTGCGGGCTAGCTTTTGAACCTATGCTAGCTTTACCTTTTGGATTTCACCTACGACCTTGGATGTTATAGTTTTTGTGTAGTAGTCTTTTGTTTGGGAACCTTATGATGTGTATTCTTTTGTGGGGGATGTATGTATATATGGTGGTCGAATACCACTCGTGATATGTTGTATGATATTTGATATATGAATATGCATATCGTTTCTATGTTGCTATTCTGTGACTTGTGTTATGATATTGTTATTATGTTTAGTTTCTGAATCGATCCTGTATCCACTATAGTAGTGTATTAGATAGGAATTAAGTATGTCGAATACCTGAGATTAATGAAAAAAACATAAGTGCCAAATCGACATACTTAGCTCTTATCTAATGCAAGACTATGATGGTCGCTCTTCACCAACCCTATTCTTCGTATTAGCAGACAGAATTACTAAGTAATTCTCTTTGTTAATGTGGTCTTAGGGTGGGGCGTCACAGCTTGGATTTATAAAATTTTGAAGTTATAAATGGAATTATTAAGGTAATGGATTTATAAAAATGCAATTTTATAAACGAGATTGTTTTTATAAACTACTAGAACTCAAAGGAATATAAATATTTATAAACGATGTTTATAAATAAGATAAGCGATATTAATGGATATATTGAAAAAATAAATTCGTAGGATGAATTTATCTTAGAATATGGAAATAGGTGAGGAAAATAGTGGATACTATTTTTGAAAAGTGAAAATGGTTAAGGGAAATTGGAATGGAATTAATGTGATGGAAATTGCGAGGAATTTATAAGTTGAATTGGTTATTGAGATTTTGAAAATATATTTTAACTTTAAGAAGTAAATTTGTTTTGAAAGGAAAATTATATAACTTAAAACTATGAGAT
Organism: Allium cepa; assembly: GCA_030765085.1. Classification (NCBI taxonomy): domain Eukaryota; kingdom Viridiplantae; phylum Streptophyta; class Magnoliopsida; order Asparagales; family Amaryllidaceae; genus Allium; species Allium cepa. The sequence continues at coordinate 31,522,652 of CM060941.1, forward strand.
TTTAAGCTAGATGAGATTGAAATACTTAGGTAAGTAGATTTTCAAATACTAAATACATATTTAATAAATTCTAACTTTTAAAAAAATCAGCTTCGAAAATTTATATGTTATCCAAAAATGAGTTATTAATTTTTCTATAAATGTTTTCGATATTTTAATTAATTGAACATGTTTTAAAAGTAAATTATAAATCTTTTAAATACTTATTATATATATATATAGAGTTTTAAAGTGATTGAAAATTTTATTTTATAAATTCTCTTGAGATTTGAAAAAAGGGCTATAAAAATATATGATTTTAAGGAGAAGAGATCTATTTTCGATTTCGGAGATTTTTGAATAAGTAACGGAATAATTCTCTGAAACATTAATATCGATAGGATTTTGGAAAACAAGACTTATAGTATTTTCCTAAGTATAAAAATGGAAATTTGGAAATATTTCTATGTGTTGAGATGGTTTGAAAATATCCTGTTACGGATTTAAGCATTTGAAAAAAAATCAAATATTGGAATATGGAGGGGGATTTGGATATATATCTTAGTAAAGATATTTCGAATAAAGGTTTTGAAGAATTGTAATATAAGGCCTAGTGTCTTCTTATGGATGTTTTATTGATAGTTAAATAACCGATTATAAATATTGGCCAATTTCGTATCGTTTCGAAGAGACCGGGATCGGATTTTAATTATCCAAAAACCACTTCGATCTGGTTTGAATGTTACAAATGAATACCATGAAGATGTTGAAGAGGGTGATTCGGTTTGTCCAGATTCAGGACAACTTGTATGGACGAATGCTATCAGAACATTGTCATTGGAGGACGATGGGCATTCTAAGTAGAATTGTTCTCTTGAAAGGTAACGCTTAGCCTCGAGCCTTATAACCAGGAATGGATGAAATAGGGGAGATGCGGCAAGGCTAAGTGGGTCGCACCCAATTAGGGTATGTTATCACTTTTCTAGATGTCCTTGGAAACCTATTTATTATGGATACGGTTGTGCATGGAAGGAGCGCTCGATGGTAAGGGTGGGAACACCCGGGGTGATAACATATTCAGTCTATCCAGGTTAGGGGTAGGCCGGTCTTGTGTAGCAGGGGATCCCAGCGAGGACATCGGTACATTGTACTAGAGGTGTGATGTGATGGGCGGTACCCCAGTGGCTCAGTCATTCGTTGGAATCCATTCTCCAATACGAGCTTACGGTTTTGTTTGTTGAGCCTAGTATGCTGGAATTTAATTAATGTAACAACTTCAGCTATTTCAATAAGTATTTCTATTTATACACTAATATAAAATCACTAGATTTTCTACAAAATATTTTGTTTATCGTAAGGAAAAAACCCGTCATGTTTATATGTGACGAGGTCTTACGAGATACCTTTGCTTTTGAAGGAATTTTGATAACTCTAATAATTCAAATTGAGCATGTTTTTTTACGATGGTTTTCCAGACTGACTCGAGTGCTATTTTATTATAATGCTCGGGTCAGACTGAGTATTACGGATTCACGTCAGAATGCTATGGAGCTCAGGAGATGTGTTGGAGGAGTTCAGACTTATATCACGTACTTGGTATTCCGCTATGTGAGTTATGTATATCAAGGCAGGTTATTATAACTACCAGATCGATGTATTGATTGTTTTACTCTGATGATTGTAAGTATATAAACGGTTACAGATTCTTTTGTGTAAAAATCTGTTACTATATATTATATTTTGTTCCGCTGCGATTGTGAGATTCTGTGATGTTGTTTTCTGTTTCTTCTTCTACTTTTCCTTCTCCACCCCTAAAGATTCATATTTCCATTCAATTTGAGTTGAACTGATGTGAATTATAATTGACTCAAAGGGTAAGGAACTGTGAGTCGCTATAGATTCAAAACATACGAAAATGATTAATATGCAAATAAATCACCTTAACATATGGCCAAAAAGTAGCACCTTGAATGATGAATGATAGCTCTAAGATTCTTAAATCTAATCACATATTTAGCAAGAATTGAGAGATAAAAACCACTTTTTGTTTTTGATTTTAATTTGATTTTGTTTTTAGAATTTTATCCATGGGGCCCATTAAAATTTTAACCATAAGTTGATTAGAAGGAAGAAAAATTACAAAATGAGAATTGTACGTAGAGACCGATGAAATGAATAACAAAGCACGTTTAAAGGAAACATTGAAACCTTTTGATTTCTTCCTTTAAAACTTTCTCTATTTAATTCTTAATTAGATCTCGTCAAATCCTCTCCTCTCTTTATTAATTATGGCTCGCTATAATAGGTGCTACATGACCTTCAAAAAAATTCCGATATCACTTAGCCTTTAATCTATTAAAGTCCAATTTAAATATTCTACTGATATCATATATCGATATGTTCATTTATAACTATTTGTATATGCACTTTATTAAATACTAATTGTATTCAAACAGATCAAATAAAATTTTAATAATCATTAGTTCACAAATATTAGTTCATTTGATTTATACGCACTGTATTAAATACTAATGGTATTCAAACAGATCAAATAAAAATTAATAATAAATATTTCATAAATATTAATTAGTTTAAAATAATTATAAATAATTAAATCATGTTATTTTAGAGAATTCATCATTATGGTTGTGCGACCCAAAGGTGTAGATTCAACTGATGATTAATATCGAACTGTTCGAATATTAACTTTCACCCATCACCTTTGTAGTGGTATGCCATCGTGGCTGAATTTAATGCTTACTCACCTTTTTGGTAAAATCCATTTTTATTTATTTTAGTGAATATTAGGCATGCATCCCCAAAAGAAAACTTAATTCACTAAAACTCCTCCCATAAGAAAACATAATTTGCAGGTCCCTGTTTTTCATTTCGGCTTTTTTTCCCTAAAATACCCCTCCGCTTCTTGCATGATTAATTTTAATAACGAGTTTATCTTTTTTGATTTCATCTTCTTCCTCATTAGCGAACTTATGTTTCTTGATTTTATATTCTTCTTCAATGGCGAGATCAGCTTTCTTGATTACAATGGAAAACTGCAATTGTACACAATAGTTGTAGAAATGCCTGCAATTATATGCAATAGTTGCAGACAATTCAGAAACTATATGAAATTGTTGCAAATATGTCTATAATTATGCACAATAGTTGTAGAAATGTCTGCAATTATATGCAATAGTTGTAAACAATTCAGCAATTATATGCAATTATTGCAGACATGTCTACAATTGTACGTAATAGTTGTAGAAATTTCTGCAACTATATAAAATAGTTGCAGAAATTTCAACAACTATATGCAATAATTGCAGACATTTTTATAAGTATAAGCAATAGCTGCATTTCTTCAACTATATGCAATAGTTGCAGAAATTTTGCAACTATATGCAATAGTTGCAGACATTTTGCAAATGTTGTAAATTTGAATAAAAAATCCAAGGTGTTCAAAATTTGCTGAGTTGTCTGCAAATATATGAAATAATTGCATCTTTACTAGAAATATGAATTTTTGGTATCAACAATGGATCTCATTTTAAATATCATAAAATTTGTGATTTTTTGGCGAAAACGGTATGTTGATCCGATTTTTCTACATAAAGTTATACGCGTTTGAAATGTTATAAACATAAAGGGTATTTGGGTCTTTTTGCGTGCTTGAATTTGAAAATAGGAACTGGAAATGTAAGTTTAGTTTAGAAAGGATGTTTTCTCTATTTTGAAACTTGTTAGGGATGTGAGCCAAACTTACCCTTTATTTTAAGCAATACCTGGTAGTAGCGAATGTGTACACAATTCTCTTCGTCAAAACTATATCACATTTGGACTTATGGAATTTGGTTTTGGTCAAAATTCTAACATCGTCCACATTCAATTTTGTTTGTACAAACAAAAAATCCTTATTCAATAATAACAATTATTAGTCGTATAGTTCTGGCCAAAGACTTTGACTTTGAGTTGACTATAGTTGATCGTGATACTAACCTCATATAATCGAGGAGAAGAATTCCTTATTAAATGGTGTTTTACTTCCAATGCTTTAACTCAGACCTAAGTATACTCATTCGATTGACATCATGCCATGATTTAACTATAATCAAAATGGAGTGTCCACATTGAAGTTCAATGGTGTTCTCAAGTCAAGGGAATTGGGTAACAATATTACTTCAATATTCCCTATTTGACCTTAGTTATATTAACCAAATGGAACTCTCGAGTGGATCATTCCATAGTTGTCCAATAACTATCAGTACATAACCCATTGGTACCTCCACTAGCCATAAGTAAATACCGCCCAACGTTTGGAGAGCTTTAGCACTCCAGTCTCGGCGGACATATCGATATTCCATCTCAAAACATATAGGCTATAAAATAATACGTTATTTAATGTGACAAATTTCTCAAGGTTACAACACATTGTAATTACTATCACATCACATATTATTTAAGGATTTTTTATTTAATATACTTTAAACATATAAGTTAATTGTATTGTAATATAACAAGCATATAATAGAAAGAAAACATATTTTATTTTAAACAATTAGTAATCAAGTTAGATGTAAGTAACAAATTACATAATTTCCCCTAAAGCTTACCCCTAACTCTATCAATCTCCCACTTGCACTAAGGGTTAATTATGGAATCTTATGCCACCAATCAACCTACTACCACCTGCAAGTATTAGCGACACACCACCCAAAGCTCCAGCTGCCTCCAACACAAATTGACCCCTAACCCGAGTCAATCTCGTTGTAAGACATTGAATCGGCCTCAGTCAAACACCGCTCACCACCACCATGTTCCACCTGGACCCACGCCACCTGCTCCACTAGCTAGCCTACTTACCTGAGCACTTCCAGACTAAACCACAAGGAGGTCGGTGCCCCAAATCCACCCTACCATTGAAGAAACCCGTGCACACCTACTGGCATCACCTAAATCCAAAAACTAGCCCTAACGACCACCTCTAACCACTGCTCCACCCACAATTAACACCATAGTCCCACCACCGTCAAGGCCACTCCAGCTCCAATCGCTCCGCCTAAAATTGCCTAGGTAACTGGAATTCGTTTTTTGATCCAAAATCGATCTACTAACCACCACGACACCATCCGACACCCTAAAATCATGAAACTTACTCTAAAAATCATGATTTGCAGATACAAACATGATTGCAAAGGTCATTCATCGATTCGCGATCAATGAAAAAACGACATAACATAGACCACTCACTGTAATCGAGCAAATTTGACCCCATACTCGACGAAACGTCGAGCAACCATTTTTAAAAATAACTATGGGCTGAAACTAATAACTCTGTGGTTGATGAAAAGTGTTACTTATAAACGATTTTTTATTAATTTTTGAATGTAAGTATGAGGAGTTGGTTTGCAAATATACAAAGAACGGTATGATTTTTGAATGTAAGTATGAGGGGCATTAAAGCCAATCCAAAACATATCACTGCATTACAGAATGTTAGAGCCCCATTGAAATTAAAGGAGTTGCATAATCTGAGTAGGAAGAACACAACACTGAGCCACTTTATATCTAAAGCGACGGATAAGTTTATACCATTCTTCGATGCATTGAAGAAGGGTTAGAAGAACTTTGAATGAAATCAAAACTGCCAGCTAGCATTTGAGGAATTACATCAACATTAAACATTGCAAGTTATATTTAAACCAGCAGATGGGGAAGATCTATTCATCTACTTGGCAGTGTCTGCCCATGCGCTAAGTGCAGCACTTGTGCATGAGGAGGCTAGGATTCAATGACCCGTCTACTACATCAGCAAATGGTTCACCAAAGCTGAACGAAACTGCTCGAAGATAGAAAAGTTAGCATACTGCTTGTTGATAGCATCAAGGAAGCTGGAGCCATATTTCCAAGTTCACCCATCATGGTGTTGAAAGATCAACCCTTGAAGCTTGTACTTTACCGATCCAAGACTTGGGGACACCTTCTAAAGTGGAATATTAAGTTAAGCCAACATGATGTGACTAATCATCTAGAAGAGCGATTAATGGATAGGCGTTGGCTGACTTCATCATTGAGTTCACAATTCAAGATGATGAGGAGAAGGACATGATGGTTGTAGCATCACAATGGAAATTGTTTGTCGATGGTGCATCAAACGAATTCTTCTTAGAAGTGGGAGTTATGCTGAAACTCCTAAAGAGTGGCCAATCTATTATGCTCTAAGGTTAGAATTCCTTGCTACTAATAATAAGGTGGAGTGTGTTAATAGCGATTTTGAAGGTTGTGAAGGAAATAGGAATTAAAGCCCTATATATATACAACAACTGTCATTTAGTCGTATGTCAAGTGAAATGAGAGTACCAGGCTAAGGGTGCGAACCTCGGCCCTTACCTGTCGAAAGCATGGGAATTGCTCGAATTGCTAAATGATATCGAACACTACACGATAACTCAAATTTCTAGGGAACAGAATGTGAAGGTCGATCACTTGGCTAAACTGGCCAGTTCGGGAGATGCATAGTTGCTAGGATTAGTTCTAGTGGAAGTATTGTCGGCTCCCAACATAGATTAGATGGATGTCGACTGGATTCTGGAAACCATAAAAGAGGAGGAGTTGTGGATGACATCATTCAAGGACTACCTACTTAGAGGAATACTCCTAAGGGACTAGAATGAACGGAAGAAGCTCCTTTGGAAGGCACTATGATTCGTAATGCAGGATGGAGTACTGTACTAGAGAGGGTTCTCTGCTCCCTTACTCAGGTGTGTAACCAAAACGAAGCCAAGAAAATCCTCTTGGAGATTCACGAAGGCAGTTGCAGTGACTATACCAAGGGGAAGACATTGGCGAAAAAAGCACTCTGCTATAGATACTTTTGGCCAACAATAAACTAAAACGCGGCAAACTATTCCAGATCATGCGATCGATGCCAGATATTTACAAAGATTCCACGTACCCCATTTACGAAGCTTAGGCAAACAGTTAGTCCACGATTGCTTGTAATCTGGAGGATTGATCTAATTGGCATGTTACCAATAGCAAAAGGAGGAGCTAAATATCATGATTACTTTACAAAATGGTTTGGGGTTCCATCGAAAATTATCATGGACAACAGAACTCCGTTAAAGAGTGCCAAGTTCAAAGACTTCTGGAAGCGTTACTAGATCAAGAAAAGCTTTCCATGGTAGCACATCTATAGGAAATGGGAAAGTGGAGGCAGTAAATGAAATAATCAAATTCACCACAAAGAAGAGATTGACAAATCTAAAGGAAATTCGGCTGAAAAACTTCTGCTTGCACTATGGGCTTATAGAACGACATAAAATCTACGCCTAGACACTCTCCTTGTGCTATATCTTATGGTTTAGAAGCTATGATATCAGTGGAGATGGAATTCCCCTCTCATCATAGAAGGCATTTCAATCAAAGAGAAAATGAGCAACTATTGCTTGAATCACTTGACCAGATCGATGAGAAGAGAGAGGAAGCTAAGCTTAGGACTGCTGCTCACTAGAAAAGAGTGGCACGACACTTCAGTACCAAGGTTCGAAACCATAACTTTGAAGTGGTAGACTCGTCCTTAAATGGATCTTCCCGAGTATGACAACACTTAGGCTTAATTGGGAAGGACCCTATGTGATCGGCTAGAAACTTGGAGATAGGACATTCAAGCTAACGACGGTCGATGGAATTCTGATTCCCCATACTAGGAAAAGTGACTCACTACGACACTACTATATTTAATACTTATTTATGTATTTTCTATTTTCGCAAATAACCCATCCAAGGACACTGGGGCATCGTAAATATGCAGGAGTTTCTTTTCCTTTTATTAATAATATATCTCGCTTCTTAAACCAATAGAACCACGTTCTTGTAAATAAACCATCAAGTTGACGGGGAGACTTGACTCAAACAATCGGATTAATAGGGAAAATTGATCCATGCCTTTTGAGAACTGCATTGCTTCGGCAGTGTCGGGAAGGCCCGTCTCCTTATGCACCACTAATAAGCTGCATATCGCTGCTTGGACCAATGGAACCCTGTTCAAGTACGTAGTACTCCTTGTGCCCCATCAATAAGCTGCATGCCGCTGCTTCGATTAGTAAAACCGCGTCCAAGTACACAAAACTCCTCGTGCGCTATTAATAAGTCACGTGTTTGCTCTGGAACTGATGGAACCACGTAACTACGAGCAACACACGTCCTGCACAATCGAGAAAATATTACACAATCTTTGAATGAGGATCATAGACCCTCAAACCGTCGAAGAGATAGATAAATTGATTTGAAATTTCCTAAGTACTAGTGCTGCCCCGACAACACTTGGAAATCCTTTTATTCTCTAGTGATCGGTGTTACTCGATGTTACCCTAGTAACAACAAAGAGCTTATACAAACTTTCTAAGTACCAACATTGCTCTGACAGCATTGGGAAAGTTTTCTATCATAGGATTGGTGAAATCAGTATTGCTCTAGCAATATTATAAAAGTCCAAATTGCTAGATCGATGCAGTACTGAAGGAAACTCCAAATACTTGCGCTATTCAAAAGTTTTCAAAGGTAGAAACTAAATTGCGAATAGGATCTCAACACAGAACTTGGAATAATCCAATCACAGTCAAGGAAAGAAATGCTTAGAATTGAGCATCAGAACCCCAAGTTCCCAATGATAGGAGTCTACTTGCGACTCAGACTAAAGACAATCGAATGAGTTTCCCAGAAAAATCGATCTCTAACCAATTGTTTGAACTCTGAGTTCGGAGTAACCAACCCTATGGAGTAGAAGTCATAGCCATACCAACACGCAGTTACGACAGGCTAAACCCACACCATAGTTTTGTTACGCTGAACTGTGTATTTTGGCAAATCATAACAGAGTTAAGTAATATAATATGCTAGTAAATGTAGGAATACCATTTATAAGCACAGTGTTGCGGTAAATAAATACATAGCACAGATACAGAAGTATATGATATAGGAAATTGCAATACAGGAAATCGTATTATATACACAAGCAGTTGTTTATAAACAAGTGCAGCATATAGAATGTAACAAAAGTACACATGAGAGATTAAAATACAAATGATAATCTTTCATTACTAATATCATTTTATATACAGATTCAACAAATAACAGGGGCCGTTCCTGTACAATGCCGGCCAACTTTAGACATTACGTAACAAAAAACCAAAAATAACAGAAAGTACAGAATCTATACTTATACATACTCGATTGACTCAAAAAACATACGAAAACCATAAATGCCCAACTCCACTAGAACTCGGTCAAATCATCAATTCTTTCCACCGTAGCCACCTTTACCACCCATGCCCAGATGATTCGAAATCTTTTTCCTCTTGCTTTCCTTGCCAAGGGCAATAACACCCTCCAAGGATTCAGACTTTCCTCCCGTGGCAGGGCCAGACCCCTCAGAACCTCCTATAGCGGCGTCTCCATCCTTTAATCTTCGGAGCTTGATTGTTGTCAGAGTTTTGTGCTTTGGTTCCTCCTTCTCCTTCTTCACCTACAGCCCCTTCTTTTTCTTCTCAAGTCTCCCCACCATTGTTTCCTTGTTTGTTAGGTTTGACTCATGGAACACTATCACTTCTTCTTGAGACATGGAGACATCCTCCAGGTTCTACAATGCTGCTACCTACTCAGATTCAGGCCCATGCCCGATGATTGAGACAAATGTTGTACCTAAAGCCACTAAGGAGACAACGGTGGAAGCGGTAAAGTTTCAGCGGCTCCTGAGCCTTATGTAGCTAAAGGAAGAGGTGGAAAGATAGTTGGGCTACAAGTTGGGAAATGTAGTTGTATAGCTAAGTAAAGGACTCCGGAGTGAACTTGATCTTACGGAGTACCGCAGAAACGAGGGAAATACATAAAGCGGGAGTTTGACCATGAACTTCAATTTTAAAACCCCTTTCATAAGTTTCCACTTTAGTGGGTCGCTCAATGATCGAAGGAATATACAACTCGCATAGCGCTTCAGATGTAGAAGAGTGCAGGCAATTGAAGACCCCTATGGATGCAGGAACGATTGTTGCTTGATTTTGAGATTTACAAACATGCATTTCTCGCTAACCTGAAGAACTCGGGCCAACATTAGCTTCGACAATTTTCTTCTCCCTCTCTTCTCGAAGGATCTCCCTACCAGTTGTTAGAAATTCTATATCCTCAAGGCTAAGATAAGTGGCTATTAATTCTTCTTTAGAGCGCATATCCCTGGCCCATTCTGATCTTTCTAACACCTCTTCCCAAACCATGGCAGAGTCTAGGGATAATCATTCCTTAGCCACTTCAGATTACCCTTGTTTATGACATTGCAAGAATAGAAATGTAACGCGTTGGCATCCATCTGGCTCATTACTTAGTCATGCTCTTTCTGATGGTTCGAAAGCTCTGATCGTGTGACCAGATGGTCGATCTCTTCAGCCAGTTTATCAGCTGCAGCTTGTTTTTTCTCCTTGGCCCATCTTGCAATCTCCTTGTGGAGCCAAGTGAGTTCAGCAGCCTGCTCAGCAACGGTGGTGGATTATTCGACAATAGTTTGATCTCGAGACTGGATCCTTATGAGCTTCTTTGAGCTGATCATTAATCACAAGAAGTGCTTTATCATGAGCCCGGTTTGCCTTATTGGGAAGCTGTCACTAACAGCTTTTTCTTTTAAGGCTGCATCTCTCTCAGTCTTCGACTGAGCTATCTTTTTGTCACAATCCTTAATTATTCCATCATGAGCATCCCTTTCCGCCACAAACAAAAGAATCTCTTGCTAGTTAATACGGTTAATGTTAAAGGGCTCATATGAGACTCTGCCACTCGAACGCAGCTTCCAAGTCCTCACAGACCATCTTAAGATTCGGAAGGGAAGTAGCTTTATTGGTGGGCTTTATGTTCTTATCAAATTTAACTCCACGAAAGGACAAATGCAGGTAAGTAGCTTGAAGCTGGGCGGACTCGGTGGAAGTGTGAACGCTTTTCTCCTACTAGAAGACCAAGAGCAGCCGCAACAGTAATGGACTGAGAGGATGGAGTTTCCTGCATCGCGGCAGTCTGAGCCTCGGTGTGGGAAGGAATAATGGATAGTAAGGTCTTACGGTGATCATAAGAATCCCTGTGGCGCTTGTGCGTATTGTTGGGGAATCACCTTCATTACCCTTTTTTCTCTTCTCTCCGCTCTCACTCTCTCTCTCTCTCTCCAAGTGGTGGGCCTCATCATCTTTTCCCTTCCTCCTCTCCTCGATAATTTCACGATGAGAGCGATAGGCTAGATTTGGAGTTTGATCCATGTAGGAGCCAGAATATTGATGCATTTGATGGTAAAGTCCATGACCCATGGAACTTGAAATGAAAAGAAGAATGGTGCTAACACTTGGACTCTGAAGTTTAACTCAATGCAGAAATGTGTGTCCATGATCCAAAAGTGGAGTGTGTAGTGCTGATGACCCCATATATATCCGACCTACCATATGGACATTGTTCAAGAGTTAAAGTCTCTCCACCCTCGCTTACGAAAGAACTTGAGGATATGTCGATACCCAAGCTGATCTCTCCTATTATTTCACTAAATAAGAAATCCCTAAATCATTCAAGTTAATGGAGACATCTCCTAGAAAATGCAAATGTGAATATACCGAACAGGTGTTTCAGTAGCTTGGCCCTTAGTTAATTGGGGAATTTCGGTAGTTAGTTGTTCTTGAGGTGAATGGGAATCTCAGGACTCAACCCCTTGGTAGTTAGCAATTCCAAAGAACGTAGAACAGGAAGATCAGGGCTTATCTCCGGCGATTCACCGTAGGACTCTTCTCCTTCCACGGTGGCATGAAAGTCATTATCGTCGTCATGTGTGGCATCTTCCACCTCCTCCACGACCATCTTTTATTTCCCTTCTCTCCTCTGAAATAGTTTTTCTTCTTTCAATGGGATCGAGGATATCCTACGTGTCTCATCCCTATCCCTCAGAATATCTTCTACGAAAGATAAATCTACGTTGGTTTCAAGAACTCCATCGAGTTGAACACCACTAGATGGATCGACCATTTTCCCTTGAGCATCCTCGTTGGAGTTACGAGTAGGGGCAGAAGAACAAATTTGCATCCTAGATCTAGTCGAACTTAAAGGTTCTTTAGCCAAAGAAAATCTTTCAAGATGTAGTAAGCCAAACCTTCGAAGGTTCTCATTTGTCAGAAGGAACTGAACCGAGCATTTAGAAGTCCTTATAGCCTTCAAGAGCATAAGCATTTCCTTGAGTTCATGATTGCTTTCCTTCTTTTAAATAGCTGCATAAAATGTGTAGAACTTTAGAGATATGAAACATCATAGTGTGGTGGGAGCTAAGGAATGGAAGCTTGCCTGTGATATCCAGAGACGATTGAAGCCCTCTGGACGTCGAATGAAGAAACGCTTATTTTTGAAAGCGGACCATTTGTTGTGGAGATCTCCAATCATCTTGTATCCACTCTAAGCTTTTATAATTATAAAGGACGGGCAATATTGCTACCTCTTGAATTGTAAAAGGAATGTTAGCTCATTAATTCTTGGAGGCCGCCCAAGCCTGAACATGAACAAGATATACAACAAACTCAGGAGCACATAACCATTAGGATGAACTTGGAACGATGCAAGTTCTAGTCCTGAAGCACCACCATCAAGATTCGATTAAATAGTGGCACAACACTACTCTAACACATGTATCAATTGGATGTAGTGAAACCTTATGGGGACTGTGTGCAAGCTTAGCTCGAGTGGTCAATTGAACATCGCTCTCTGGAATGTCGTGTTGCATGCATATATTTCTAAGCGATCTTGTCGATAGAATTGAAGGCACATGCTCTGGAGGATCAGTTTGGATTTCCATCCCGGGAGGAAACTGTTTGAGCATATGCCTAATAGAACCATCAGATCGTTGAATTAACAAGAAATGGGTTGAATTGGACTCGTAGGAATGGATAGAGAAATTGGTGCAGTTGATGATTCAACTTCTGAAGGTGTAGATGCTCCTTCATCAGATTTACGGCGGGATGACCAACGTGTCATTCTAGATAGCAAAACTCGTTGATGATGGTTAGGTAAGCTTCATTTCTGATAGGAATTCCCATATGATTAATGATTGAAATCCAAAGGAAGTCAACATATGCCGACCAATCGGATTCCAAGTGTTGACCAGGGTAAGCAAAATGTGTTATCTACTCGATGTAGGTTCAGTATCCCAAATACCGTGAACTGACTATCTTGTGTACATAGCTCGCTCACATTAGTAAAATGATCTACTTCATTCATTGAAATTATCTTACTATACTTACCAGTTATCGATTGAAAAATCAATAATGGACATGTTGTCCGAAACAACATGGAAAAATTTTCTATTCAGGATCATTGGAAGTGCAGAAATACGAAAGTGATATAATGGAATCATCCAATATGTCTGAATTTGATGCAAATCATTGTATTGGAGTCTATTTGGTGAACGGGACTTGGTCGGTTCCATGAAAATGATAGTTTAAGCTAGAGAGCACAACTTATCTCCATAAATCATGCGTACTCATTCGAGGCCAAGCCCTAATTTCATCGTCAATCCAATACACATGAGAATCAACCACCTAGTTCCGACCTGCGACCAATTAAGATCCCATTCATTGTCACCATCTACGCCTAAGAAGAATTCACCAAGATCGACCTTCAATTCAAGTTAAGCCCTAAGGTTTGATTAATCTTGGGTTCGAGTTTTGGAGAGGCGACTTCGTCGATAATGGCTCAACAAGGCGATGGTGATGGCTTCAAGCAGCAGCAAAGTAACGCGACCGCGACAGGATGAGCCTGAGGCACGGTAGGAGATAGGTCAGTGGTAAGTAAACCTAGGATAAGTTGGCTAAAAGCAAGAGACGGCTCGGGTAGGAGATGGAAATTGTCGGCATTGCAATGGAAAGTGAAGAGAATCCTTGGCAAAATTTCTTAAGGAAATTTGTACAAAAATTTAAGTCTATAACTCGGTATCGAGTTATAAATTCTCGCCTGGGTCAGCTCCAAATCAATACAATGGACCTACATGCTAAGATAAGGTACTATTTGATCTCCAGAACAAAGACTACATCATCAGTGCAGGAAATTAGAATTCAGATTGAAACCAGAACAAATAGCTAATCAGACATCACCCAAGTAAAAGAAACATCTCAAGACGACATTCAAACAACCAACTGGAATTCACAGGCTAATAATTCAAGATCCATCTCATTTTAGAGCACACTGTATTTCCAACGAAAGTGAACTCTAGAGGCAAACGTTAACTAGGTTTTTAACCAGGCAGAATTCAATGGAAGATAGAACGTCGATACGAAGACAGAAAGACCTAAAACCTGGAGGATAGACCCAAATGGACTAAAGAAACAAGTCATGAAAAGTTGGACCACTATGGAGCTAAGTCCATAACTCGGTACTGACTTATGGTACTCATAGTTGGAAGCTCCATCTTTGCACATTCCATCCTCTAACTATTATATGCGAGCCTAATCAATTTCATAGAATTCTAGACGACTTATCTCAAGAATTGAAGGGTTAGCTGCAGTAAACTGCATAACAAGCCAAGTCATGAAGGAACGATCATCAAAATAAAGAATTGGACCATGGAAACACAAGGAGCACCTTAGAATGAAGTACGAACAATGATCTAGGAGGAATCACTGAGTTTCTCCCTAATGGGAATTCAATACTGAGTTATAGGACAACTCTGTACCAAGTTATCACTTCAACTCGTAGTACTTACAACTTATTCATACAATCTGGGGCTGACGTCTATATCTCTTTTATAGTGGGCTTCTGATCCAACATGATTGTTATCCCTATAAATGCAAACTGTTAAGTAACTAAGAAAGGATCTGCTTTCTACCATCACTACATGGAAGCTCTCTCTGTAACAATAGAATTCGACCATGAAACTTGCACCATTGCTTTCTTGGCGAAATTTTAAGCAACTTTCATATTTGGAGTTTTGCGATCAGAGTCTAAACGAAGAAGTTAAGGACGAAAAACAAATTTGGAATATAAATAATTAAATTGCATTTATATAATAAATATCGAGACCCACCGGTCGACCCCATTATTGGGTAAGTTGACTAGTAGCAGTCGATCCCTTTAAAGGGAGTGACCAACCGATCAAGCCTGAGGCAGCTAAGGTTAGCCATGGCCAAACGGCCCGGATTTAATATATTTGAATCTAACAATGGTGGTTGATTCTGGAACTTGTAAATTCAGGCATATTCCTCTCTTCTCTTCTCATATTTTTCTAAAACCAGCAGCGAAGCTCTGACATTTTCTCTTATTCACTATTTTCTAAATTATAAAGTATAATATTTATATCTGTATATGTACAAGTTGAAGATGAATAGAAATCAAATAAGAGAAGAAGAAGAGTGAATCAATACTATGCGATAACGAGGTAATTAATATATATATATATATATGTTTGTATATGTATATGTATATGTATATGTATATGTATATGTATATGTATATGTATATGTATATGTATATGTATATGTATATGTATATGTATATGTATATGTATATGTATATGTATATGTATATGTATATGTATGTGTGTGTGTGTAATTATATTTTCCTTTAACCCCAAATCTCTCTCAGATTTGTAATTCTAATATATGTATATACCCTTTTTATACATATTTCTTGTAATAAGAAGGAAATGGAGTTGAATCAAGGTTTTACTTTAGATCTGAAGATTTGGAACGCTTTTAGAAGGTGAGTGGAAAATTTATACATTGTTAATAATTTTGAATCTATTCTGTTGCCATACATTTGAGTTTTATGCCTAAATCAATAACTTTTGTGAATTGTAGGCTCAAATTAGCATGGAAAATTATTGCCTAGATCTGATAGGAATTATGGCTACACCCTGATCTGTAAATCAACCCCGAAAGTTATAGATATGAAATTTATTTCAGATCTGAAATTAGGTTGTAGATTATTAGTATGAATTTGATTATTACCCTAATTATGTTGAATGGGGGATTTTCCATAGTTTGATTTATGAAACGAATATCCATTTGATTTTTATAAATTTGTTTGTGTTTTCTAAATTGCATAGAAAATGCAGCGTTTGATTTAACAAGGAATATATTTAAATAAAAAGGAAGAGACATGTAAACTACATAGTTATTCTTTGTAGTTTACACTGTCTATTCCAATAAAAAATAATAATCATTCCTTGTAATTTCAAACAAGGCAAATCTTTCTTGTACTATACTAATTTATGGAAATCATAATGAAGAATCTTCCTAAGAAATGTAATTTCAGCAAATTAAATATGGAAATAATATTCTAGTTGAAGATTTGTGACTAGAATATTTTTGGTAGAAGTATGTATTTGGACGTATTTATACGTGCTAATAAATATGATGATTTATTATGCTTAATACTCACTTAGGATACTAGTATACACAGTAATAATTTCATTTGCGGATAGGAATTAGGAAGGAAAATGTGGAAAGGTAGTAACTCCAATTAATGGGTAATGAATTTGGGAGTTGCAAATAATTGATAGGGTAAATGGATTAATGAGACTGATAAATATGGAAGATTGGATTAATAACTATGGAATAGTTAGAAAAATATTACTAATTGAAAATTAGTAAATATATAAATGTCATAGGAATGTCCTTAGGATGATAATCTTTTATCATAGACAAGTTGACATTTATAGAGAAATAGATTAAAAAAAAGGGATTTATGGAAAGTTAATTATTTAAGGTAATTTATATAGCCTTAAGTAAATAGGAGGTTAGTAAGCTATTAGGATTATAAAGCTTAGTAATAGTAAAGCCTAGGATAATATGGCTTAAGGTAGTAAAGCCTAGAATAATTAATTGGACTTAGTAAGTTGGAATGCAAGGTCAATAGAATTACATAACAGAAGTTTGCCCTTCATTTTGAGGTTACCAGTAGTTGTGTACACTTTCTACTAAAGTGGGACATCTTTAATCATAGGGCCCATATAGTAATTAGGCTTAGAAGATTGGGATACAAGGTTAGTAAAATGACACAATGGAAGTTGGCTCATCACTCGGAATCTACCAGCAGTTATGTACACGTATTACTGATGTAGAACACCATCAATCATAGGACTCATGGTAAACGATTATGGGAATAATAACATCTGCTTGGGGATTAGAGTTATTAAGTAGTTTTTTGATGGCCCACCACTTTCCTAATTAAAAAGTGAATGGTCTGAATTACCGATTAGGAGCTGTAGTGAATATCTCGGGAAGGGTCTGCTTCGATTTTGAGGTATTAAGCGACTAATCTAGGATCTGCCTTTTTCCTATAAAGAAGTATTAAGTGTTCCACTTAGATTCCAAGCAATGTCAGCTAAATAGTACTAGTAAGGAGTCTGCCTTAGGGTTAGATATGAAATGGCAAATGCCTACCTAGAATATAGGTATTAAATGGTCAGGGATCTACCTAGCCTCATTAATAAGGTATTAAGTGGATTTGGGTACTATCTCTCACATGGCTAAGACATTAATGACGAAAGATGCGATGGTAGTATGACTATTATATATATATATATATATATATATATATATAAAAACCATAAATAGCGGTCAAAGGTTTCTATAGCTAGGACCAATAGACCAACAGTGACAATGCTAGGAGCCTACCTCATATTTGGGAAGTATTAAGTGGTTGATGGACTTACGTTAGTATTTTGTACCTTGGGAAGGGTAGGTAGATGAACTGTGCTAGGTAGGAATATCGTGTGTGCAATATTAAGTTAATTTATTTAACCTTAGAATAGTAGACATAACAGTTAAATGGAAACTAATCGATATAAATTTATATGATAGACACTGCATAGATTTTCGAGTGACCAGAACCTTTGAGCCCTCCTCATTACAACCCACAAGATAGATTTAAAGGAACATGTTACTGGAGCTGGACGTGATTGATTGCTATAGAAGTCTTCTTTTCACTCATGCTCAATGTTGATGTGCCAATCTGATATCTAAGGAATACCATTGGTTCCAAGGTAGTAGCCACAGTCGGTATTTATATCCTATCGTTATTTCCACTGTGAGTTTAGATTTTTATCAATCTCTTGTAATGCTCATGCATATTTGCAGGTACCAAATCTAATGATCTGTACTTTGATGCACTCAGGTTTCGATTCTTGTCGAAATTTAGGCTCATTATATTGTGGGTTGTTATATTGCCTCTTCTTCATTTCCTTCCTCTGCACAATAATCACCAATGCCACTACTTTAGGCAATTCTAGGACTTAGAATCGGTTTAACTCCTCTATTTGTGACCTATTCTCTCACAAACCTTTTGTAATCTTTAAAAAAACTCTATCAAATCTATAAAAAAAAAGCTATAAATTGGACATAGGCCAAAGACTGCAGAACCACTATAAAATCTTGTGTCTCTCTTTCTTACCGATGTTTACCATGATCCAAAACAAACATATATGTCGCAACGCTAGTCGATACCTTTGTATAATGACAACCTCCATAAACAAGTGTAGTCATCCTCTATCATCGACTGTTTCATTCAACAAATCTTTTATTATTCAACCTATTAACAGCTCTTAACATATTGCCATGTGATTTAACAACTCTTCCCTATGACTCTACAACAAAATATTTTGGCTTACCCTTGTCTTACTTTAAAATTTAATAAGTTTTAGTCAAATCGCATCTCTTAAGTCATCTTATAATAAGCTTAGATGACTTGAACCGTATTTTAGGTAAAACGATACGGAAAGGTATTTACTCTTTATTCTTACAGAAAAATCAATTTGGTACCCTACTCTTCTAGCTCGAACGTTGATGAAAAAGCCACCAAATATCTGTAGTAATTTTTCCTCCATCCCAAATCTTCCAACACTTCACAAATCTATTAAGTTCAATACTAGAAAGTCCTTAACACATTGGCATATGAACCATTCTAGTTAGTTCAACATAATTAATCCAAGCTTTACATAGGCTGTATAATTCTTTGTTTTCTAATTCCAATCCAAAATAATGAGTTTAGGTGAAAATCAGAATGACATTTTCATTTCAGTTTAAAATAAAAAAACCATTGAGTTCCAACTTCATCGATTTTTTTTCACAAAAGTAGTAAGCTTTTAAAACTATAATTTCTCAACTAATTTTACTAAATGCTTAACAAGAGTCACAACACTTTTTTTAAAATTAAATTCTTTAAATTCTACTTAAATAAACTTTAAGTCGGTTTTACTTTAGACATTTCAAGTTAATCATTTCATGGGAAATCATAATTCAAATTTATTTCATTCACAAGCTAGTTTCTTTTCAATGATTCTTAAAACTATTCGTTCTTAAAAATATTTAAGCTTCAAAACTCAATTCTTCATAGTTTAATGAACACAACATCAATTACTAAAAATATTACTAAATATAGAATAACTTCAACTATTTCCTGGAATACTCATGCTTTATATTAATAGTAATATTTTTTAACCATTTTATCATGTATATGTGTGTGTGTGTGTGTTTGTATGTATGTATATATGTATGTATTGCCGTATCTTATTAGCCAACTTCCAACACCTTTAAATAATACATCATGTACATACATAAAATATATTTCTAAAATTCAGTTTTGGCTACCAAGTATTTTCATATCAAATCCTAAAATAATTTCCAACATTTCATTTATTAACGCATACTTTCAAGAGTTTATATCACGAACATTTTAATTTCCATTAAAAAAATGCATACATGTCAAAATAGAGAAATTTCCATAATTTTATAATAATAATTTTTAAATCCTTTTTTATCCAATTTAAATCTATTCAAGATGGTTCGACTTAACTTAGAAAATACGGCTTATATAATATACTTTTAAAATTAATAAGAATCATAAAAATGTAAAAAATGTAACAAACTTTTTTCAAAGTTTGATAGAAATACTTGTGCAATAAAAAACATCAAAAAGATGCATTTTACTTAATTTTTTAATTTACTTTTAAAGTTCTTTTTCAAAAGCAAAGTACACATCAAGACATAAGTACAGCAATATGCCATTCATTAAACATTTTACAAAAATAAATTCTTTAAAATATTTATGGAAAATTATTTCTTATTAAATTTTCTTATGTTGAAGACTAAACAAGGGGTTATTATCTCAAAAAAATTGACAAACTTCAACTTCTATATTTTTGCAAAAATCTCGAACATTAGTTGTTTTAACATTTTTGAAAACATTTTGGATAATTTGAATATTTTAATTGGAGTTGATTATAACTTACATAAGCCCAACTAGGTCATGCAATGTATCAAGGCTTTAAATAATGCTCACATTATGCCTTATCGGCATCACACTTATTTTCTATGGACTTAACAGCACTACTCTTCTTGTAACAACCCGACTTTTCGACGCTCGAAAGTCGGCACTTAATACATCCATGGTATGCAAACGCCGAGCATCCAAGTGCCGTAAAGGAAAATTGTTAGGGTAAAAAGAAAAGGAATAAGGAAAATAGAATCTTATAGTAGAACGCCAACATATAATATAACAAAGATAGTTATCACTCTAAAAATACATAGTATACTAGAGTTAAAAACAAACCTCATTAGCTTAGACAGTTGTAACTTTTTGAACTTAGAATTTTTGATGGGTATGCATAATAAGACAACAGAAAATAAAAATATTGCGACAGGTGAACATCCAGCACTACTCCATGAGCTTCATGTCCTACCGACGACAACCTGGAAAAACTCGATCTGTTTTGAGAATTATAATAAAATAACACCCAGATCAGTCTTCAAAACCAGCGTGAGAAAACTCAAGAAATATGGTGAACATATAATAATTTTGTAAAACCATGCCACTAAACACGGAATGGGTTTTACCTTACAAGAATAATATCCATAGATGTTAGAATGGAAACAAGTCCGAACAAAATTAGACTTGAAAGAATGGACACAAATAATTAAATATCTAGAAAATCTCCAGGCACTTCTCGATTCAATTAAGAAAACGATTCAAAGATTTGAAAATAGGGAAAAGGAATTTTTTCAACAATGACTAGGAAGGTGCACCCCCTCACCAAAAGTATACCTCTAGAAAATATACTAGAGAACTACTATGGCTCTCGAAAACCTCCAAGCCGGACCCCACCAACCTTGCTAAGTATCCAAATATTTCACATCTCCGCGTGCATACAACCGAAACTAATCTAGAGTAGATTTGAAAATATCCTAATAAGAGCAACCCGATATAGCTTGGCCCTCACATGCTCTTTATTTAGTCATTTTCGGTAAATGATATCAAAATCGATAGTTGATGAATCAACTATTGTAATGACCACCCTACACCTTCGATGCTCATATAACCGAAGCGTGCATTACTAGAGCATCCAGTCGATGTAGGATGATTGTCAAGGGAAACAAATAGAAGTAAAGAAGAGGAATAGAAAAGAAGAGAAGAGAATAGAAGAGAAAGAAAACATTACACAATCACATAACTTGCTGTATTTCTCACACCGCATTAGATAGAATGTAGTAATCATCACATTTATAAAAAAGACGGGATGGTAATAACTACAAGAACCACATAATCAGAGTACACAGGCTCATATGATTATACAGAACAATAATAGAGTTTGTACTGCTGATAAATATACTCAACTGATAAATAATAGTAAATTAACATTGTAAAGGCTCCACACTGTCACACAGTGGAATAAACAATAATAAGTCCAAAACATAAATATGAGAAAGCATCACCTTCTGCTAGACCATCTACACAGCTCCAAGTGCTATTTACACATACGATCTAGTCTACTCATTTAAGAGTACCCGAGATAATAAGAAGTAAAGCAGAAAACTTTGAGTCAGACAACAGTCGGTCTGGTGTGAATGATAAATAATTTCAAAACATTATAAAAGTCTATAGTATATGGAGTAGAGGGTATGGAGAATCATATCTCACCTGTCCCAACGTCCAAAGAGTTATCACATAACACTGGATATACGCTACTCTATATCATAGTCGTCATGGGTATACTAAACATCAAGGTATTATGGGTGTCTAGATATCTACATCGATAATATCTACATCGTGTGACATCCTTAAGGTGATAAACAATCAAGTACACATAGCATCTGTCATCCATCCTCACATCACACCCAGTGCGTTGGATGTATAATACTCATATACTCCATCTCGTCAACAAAGACTACTCAATGTCCCCTGCCACTCAATCCATCAGGGTATAGATTGGTTCTAACGTCAACAAACTCTGCTATATCGTCACTATTTCCTTACGTCAACGGACTATAGTATATAACCCTTCCCCGGTCCTAACGTCAACAGATTTTGGGGTACGGGCAGATCAAGTCCTAATGTCAATGGACTCTAATCACATCCTTCTATAACCTTATCTCTAGAGTGTACCTCATCATCTCAAGTATTAATAATCCCTTTGCATATGTCATCATTAGTAGAGCACATTCGAGAACCTTCATCACAACTCCCGTCTGAAATTGTCTTGGTAGTGAACTATTCTAGACCATCGTCTGTTATAGAATATCATCGTGCATCCCATATCCTTCCTCCACGGTTCCATTCGTTTGACTCATAGTCTACTACTCTATGTCTCCAAGTATGGCTACCTATCATCTAAAACGTCACTTCCCATTATGGGATCATCATCCTCGAATCGTGAAGTCATCGCATCGAAGCGTCACATCTTTGCTTCACTACCAAAACCACTCGTCGAAGAGTGGTAGCACCAAAATCGAACACTTAACGAATAAACAAATCATCGCATAATGCTCCTCTAATACACTCCATCGTCCACGTCAAAATTTTCCAAATCGGCTATCATCAGTAGTGGTAGATATTGACCACTCTATATTAGTCGATGACAACCACTTTGGTCGTGTAATTAACCAAAAATGGTTAAGCACAAACCAAATGAAAACGTCAGGCATCTGTCTTGAAATCCAAAGCACATCACCAAGTCCCTTCTTCATCTTAGGATCAGTCGGCGTGCATGAAACTCTATGTATGAAATCCAACCTTATGAGATATTTCCTACGACTATATTGCCTTCAAACGGCGTTTTCAACCAAAACAAGCAAACTAGCATACAAGTAACCAATAAGCATGTTAATGTCTTAATAGCATATATATTTATAATAACACAATATAATACATCCAAGCTACCAATATGGGGTTAAATTATCAAAATAATAACTTAATTAACCTAATCTAATTAATTAATAACTTAATAATGATTACCTAATCATCTTTCATAATTGGATATAATTGAATGTTCCCACATACGCATCTACTATGCCATGTCATCACCCCACTTACATTTCTTTCTTTTGTACATATTTTCTTTCCTTAGCTTCCTGTAGCACATACATGCATTTATTTCATGCTTGCAACCTTCTTTGCCTATAGCCTTCACTTGAACGTGCACGCACGTACACTTCCACCCTAGATCAATACGCAATCCGAACTGCCACATCACCACTGCATCTTGCCACCGCCAACCTTGCGCCACCTATCATGGCCTTCCGCCCCAGCTCTGACTACCAACATCAATCGTGGCCCACTGCCTTTTTTCCTTTCCATCACATAAACGTCACCACATACCTCACCATCCGCGTCAACTCCAACCAACCCAGCTCCACCTTCCTTCGGCCTATAACTCCCTACTATAGCGATAAACACAGCTACAAAAACCATATTTTGTCCAAACTTTCCAAACGAACGATGATCTCTATGTTCATCACCAACCCTTGCCATTTACATTTCTATAATCCGCTTACCGATATGAACAAATCCATATCATCAATATGTAGGATTTACCGTTTTCGACCACCACGGTCAAATCTAGGTCGATCCGAGACCATGAATACGTAGCCCTCGCATGGATTTTATTTTCCCTTAAATGGTGTTGATTTGCTCGAGAAAGAGGAGGAGAAAGATTTAGGTGGTAGGTTTCATGGAAGGAAGAAGCTTTCGTGAAGGAGAAAAATAATATGTGTGCGGCCAGGCTAATGAAAAACATTTATGGATGATAGGCATGGGTAGGGTACCAATTTTCTCTAATTTTCAAATTACAATGCACATTTTGTGCCTGTACGTTTTGTAGGAATGTCTGATTGTGACTTTTCTTCAAGCACATGAATCATTGCATATTTCACATTCCAATGGTATAAAATTCATCAAAATCTGAGACTGTGCCTCGTGATGCTATTTTTGGACGTTTTTAAGTCGTACGGGCTGACAGAACATTCGATCTCGAAAATTTTCTACCGTGCAGGTCATAAACTTTCTCTTTGACACATGGATGTTTTCTTTTCATCCAAATTTTTCAGTGTGTCTGTGCACATATATCGACTTTATACGTTTAACTATCGAAAATGCCAAACTTAAATTTGGGTTGAAATCGTCTGGTAAAATTACTATGGGTCAAAAATATCAATACTCGATAGATTCTAAAGTTATAGAGTCATATGGCCTAATATAAGTTTAAAAATAATATTTTATGATCTTCCAATGCGTAAAATATATATGGGTCGTTACAACTATGGCCAACAAACTAGTAATAATCCAAGGAAAAGAATGAAGTCGGACAAGTTAGAACAGTGTTGCTTCCAATCTTGACTCGACAACATTCTTAACTTTAAAGATAGCAAGAGTTTAAATGCCCTAAACAAGCAACAAAACCATCTTGAATTGAAAAACACAAAGAAAATAACAGAATCGAATGTTAATAAATCAATATCGGGAATAATAAAATAATCGTATATGAAAATTAAATCTCTTAAAGCATTTGACTCGCACTTATGTTTGACGACCCGTCTTTCAATTCTCTCCACAGAAAGACGCATCATCTCTAAGAAAGAAAGGGGTAGAAAAGAGAAAGATAGAGAAGAAAGAAAAAAACAACATCAAAATCTTAACAGCGGAATGAATAAATTATATTAATCGCATAAAATAGTACATAGTATACAACATCTATCAGAGTTACACAGATTATACATCACATACTAGACAGTTATAAACACCTGTCTAGTTATTACAACTCAAATACAACAGAAACCAACGACTCAGAGAACACACAGCGGAACACTGTATATATCTACAAACGTTGAAGCCTCCTGCTTCATTGCTCCTCCAGAATTCGTCAAAGCTAACCTAAATCCCTTGGCTACTCGT
Organism: Allium cepa; assembly: GCA_030765085.1. NCBI lineage: Eukaryota > Viridiplantae > Streptophyta > Magnoliopsida > Asparagales > Amaryllidaceae > Allium > Allium cepa. The sequence continues at coordinate 31,547,852 of CM060941.1, forward strand.
AAAAAGTTGAGTACCCAAGAGTTTAAGAAAACAGAAGATAAACTCCAGGTCAGACATGGGTCTGGTATGAGTAACAGGTTAAGGTTGCTTAACTTTGAGAAACCTTTGAAAAGAAAAGGTATCACGTAAGACTCCCCACACATAAACATGGGTAAGTCCCTACCTTACGCTAACCAAAACATTTGATAGGAAATCCAGTGATATTATAATAAGGTCTAGGATTTTCAAATAAAATACAGAAATAGCTGGAATGCTTACATCTCACGTTCCAACATAGTTGGGCACAACTAAAATGTACGGCACTTATTGGAGATTGGATTCCATACAATGGATGGGCTACTGGGGTACCGCCCGTCACATTATGTGGCCTAGATCACCGTACAGAGGATTACTCCCAATCCCCTGCAACACAAAGCCGGAACCATCCCTTACTGGACATTCCCGAATATGACAACCCCGTAGTTGTTTGCAACCAACTACCTACACAGCCGAATATAAAGGGACTTCTAGACAGGCGTAAATCTCGTCCTACTTGGGTGCTACCCACTTACCCTTGCTGCACCTCCCCTGTTTCAGCCATTCCCAATTGATGAGGCTTGAGGCTACGATTACCTTTTGAGAACACATCTCTTAGAATGCTCATCGTCCACCTGACGATATCATGAAAGCATTCAATACATACAAGTTCGTTTCGGGTTCGAATGAAACCGAAGACATTATCTTGTTACACTCATTTTGGAATCACCCTCAAAGTTAACGACGATAACCCTTGCACTCTTCATTAATTACATTAAGTAATTATACTTAACAAATAATCCAGTGATTATCTTAAATTATTTAAACTTAATTAATTAAATTAAACTAATCATATTTATTTAATTAATTACATTGAGTAATTAATTCCTTTAATTACTTTCATTAAGTAATTACACTTAAACAATTCCATAAATGATTATTCTTAATTAATTAATATAATTAATTATTAAAATTAATCACATTAATTAATTATTTAATAATTCCAAGTTAATGATCTTCATTAACTAATAACAATTCCTTAATTACTTCTCTTAAGTTATTAAACTTAGATTTCATTACAAATTAATTAATCTTTAATAACCAATTAATTAATCTCTAATTACTTAATTAATTAAGTGCTTAACTGTAACTTAATTAATCTTTGATTGCTTGATTAATTAATTTCTAATCATCAATTAAAAATCTAATCTTACCTAATTAATGATCCTTAATTACAAATTTCTTTATCCTTTAATTAATCACTTAAACCTTAATTAATTAACTTAACCCTTAATTACTAAATTAATTTATTCAAATCATTAATAAATTAAATTAATTAATTATTCTTTAATTACCTTAATAATTTAATTTATCCTAAATAATTAAATCTTAATTAACTTTAAGATAAAAACATTATTCTTATTAATGACTTAATTGTCATTTACAAATACATTTGAAAACATTTCATTTTCAATTTTGCTTTTAAGTTCCATTTCAAATTAAAGATTCAAAATAAATACAAATTTAACTTTAAAAAAAATAAAAACTCTTTAAATCACATATTAAAGAAGTACTTATCTTATAAAAGAAATTTAAAAGAGTTTAAACCAAATTCCTTTTAAATTTCTATCATTTTAAATATACTTTCAACATTTAAAGTTATTAAAACATTTAAATTTTTTAAAACTTTATTTTATTTCAAAACTAAGATATAAATTAAATTTGAATCCATATTTAAAACTTTGTTTAAATCCTGCTTTTAGATTTTAAATTCATTTTAAATTTTAAAAAACCCTGACAGGTTCTTCCTAAAACCTGTAACAAGAAATTACCCGAGCCTCACCACTAAAAACTTCGAGTCAATCACCCAACACTTCGAGCAACACACGCGTATGACCCGAGAAAAACTCGAGTACACTACCTTTTGCTCAAACCCAACTTCACCCTGGACAGAAGTGCACCTTGCACATGCACTGACCAGCCACCCTTCTCCGATCATCCACGATGATCCTTACAAGTCGACGGTCAAATCCAAACCATATTACGACCATTAGAACTTCACTAACTACTCGAAATCAAAATCGATCATTAAGGCATAAACCTGGAACCACACTAAAACCTGGAACAAATGCAAACTCCACTCTTGGGCCACCAGAATGCTTACACCTCCGGTCACACATTCGCCATCATCCAAACTTCAAATCCCCACAGTTCCGATGAACTCGATGCACCGGAGGAGCCAAGGTAAGCCATAATCTTGACCATGCCTATACTAGGGTTACAGCCTTATATCGAACATCGCCGCTGCTGTAGTGCTTATATCTTCTTTCTAATATTTTACCCCGACCCTCCGTTCATCCTTCCACCACCAGAAAAGACCCCGACCTCTACGAGCAAGTAGATCACCAGAAAACCCCCAAACTATAAAATTTTGTCAACCCCAAACTGCTCCTTCATTCTCAATCTAAAAATTATGATTTTTGTTTTAAAAATTAAGATTTTGGATGAATTTTCCGATCCTAAGCCTGAAACATTGAATCATGATGTTTGAATTTTCACTTTATATTAACTTGCTATGTTGTTTTGGTTTTCCAGAATAAATTTAACTTCATTTATCTTAAACAAAATTTTAAAAACCTACTCATGATCAAACAAACAAGTTTTGTTTGAAATTTAAGTCCTAACAGAGATTGGTTTAAAAGAAAATGGATTTTGATCACCATCTTTGCTTCTAAAACTAAGTATAGGCAAAAGCATATACACATCAAACATATATCCATACATTCACATACACGGAGAAAATTCAATCATATACAACCACACAATATATACTTTATATCAAGAACTTATCATGCAACAGATTTATTATACTAAAGTTTTTTTTTAAAGTTACTTACCTGTCACAATGAAGAACATAGCACTCTTAATTTTGAAATATCTTGAAATTGGAATATGCTTTGATTTTAAAAATGGGTTGCTGGAATATGGTTCTGATGCTTGCTGAAGTATGAGTTTGCTGCTAAACTTGATTGCAAACAGAATTGTATTTTGCTTGTTACTGAATCTTGCTTTTGATTATCTGCTACAAGTTTGATTTTTGAAATTGCTTTGCATGCTTTTGTTGTTCTCAGATTTGAAAAAGAACATGTTGCATTTAAAATTAAAGTTGCTAGAATATGCTCCGGGTTGAGGAAAATGTTCAGGCTGGAATTTGAAACTTGAAAATGTTTTCAGGCTTTAGATTATAGGTTGTTGAATTGAAACAAGTTTCTGGTTTGCAGAGGGACTTATTACTGATTTTAATTTTGAAAATGGTATGCAGGGTTTAGAATTTGTTTCAGATTTAAGGAATGATATTCAAGTTTTGATGTTTGATAAATTTTTGGTTTGTTGGAAATTAATCTCAAATTTGAAGAATGATGTCTCGGGTTTTAATAACTTAGCTTTTGAACTATGAAGATAGAAAAAGAAATTGGAATGAAGAAACAATGGTTATATAGGTGAATTTGTAATTTATTTAAAATAAAAGAAAAATCAAAAAAATAATATGACACTTGTAATAAAACTCTTAACATTTGTCACTTGAGTTGATTATTAATTTACACTTGTTATAAGGTGTTTTAATTTCATCACACTTGTCCTTTAGGTAGTTAGTATTTATTTTTAAATGTTACTATAAGCTTTATACTTAATTAATTAGTTTATAAATACTTATCTAATATATATATATATATATAAATTATTTTAAAGAAAATAAAACCAATTTATAAATAAAAGCTTATACATATATTTAAATATCCAAAATATTTTAAATATCAATCTTTTGAATTTCAAAATTAATTCCAATTCAAATTAAATTCTAGAATCCAATTTAAAAATCAAGTTATATATATACATATATAACTACTTATTCAATTTAAAAATAACAATCCTATTGTCTTTAAAGCCTATCTATATCTATACATTTATTAATATTATTTGAAAATAACACATTTATCAATTTGAAATAATTTATAAAAGAGATTACCTTATTATTAATAAATTACTTATTTCACTAAAATGAATAAATGTTTCATATGCTATATTGTATTTTAAATTTTCATATCTAATTACAAATCATATTTATTAAGCAATATTTAAAAAGAAAATAAAACAAACCTTGTTTGCGCAAAAAATGGGCAAACACCTCCAAGTCCTGTGATTTAGTTGATTTTATGTGATTCTTAATGATTTAGATGAGTTATGTAAATATGAAAAAGGCAGGGGCTGAAATGTAAAAGACACGCAGATTTATATTGGTTCGGCCAGAACGTGCCTACGTCCACTTTATATGTTATTATCTTCTTTTTTCAGATTACAAGTACAATGCTTGGTGTACAAGTGTATGAAAGTAGTTTGAAAGTTCCTTCCGTGCTTGAGCTCTCAAACTTGTCTGCCATTGTTGTACCCCTGCCCCTCTATTTATAGTGTGAGGCTGGGGGCAGGGGTCCTGAATGTATATAGCTGCTGGTGGGCCCGGGCTGGAGCAATCTGGCCTGGTAGTTATTTGGTTTGGCGAGGCTTCATTCGGCTGTGTTTAGAGAAGTTGGAGCTTGGACCGGTGATATGTGTGGACCGGTGGTAGGTGTGGACCGGTGGTAGGTGTGGTTCGGTAGTGAGTGTGGTTCGGTGTTAGATGGTGTGGGCTTTGGACCGGCAATGGCCTCGTTCGGTAGTAGTGGGGGATGTGTGGATCGGTAGTATGATTGGTTCGGCCATGATGGGAATGGATTTGGTTCGGCCTTGATGGAGATGTGTTTGGTCCGGTGGCCGAATGGGAATGCCGAATGAGCTTGTATATTGCGAATGCCGAATGGACTTCTATGCTTGCATTGAGACTTGTGTTTGTCGAACCCAGTGGGGGTTGTGAGCCCGGGTGAAACTGTGATTCCTTGGTCTCGAGATCTTCCGGGTGGGAATTCGCCCAACATTTGCCCCCCAAAGTGGGGCACGTGCTTGCATGTGTCGCGCTTTGTTTCCCTGCGGTAGGAAGGCTTGTAATGGGCTGGATGTTCGCATTCTGTTGATGTCCTGCAAAGGAATTTACAATTTTAGTGCGATTTCAAATAACGATCGCTCGGGATCGAAATTCTTGAGATAGAGCGAATCGTGCCGTTCGGGGCGAGAGTGTGTGCCCCGAGGGGGTTTAGCATTATCGATGCCAAGTTCACGTTAGAGTGGGTCCCTGGATCTTTTGTCAAGGTGGTTTTTCGCCAGCTCAGAGCATGCCTAGGGATCGTTCGCGACCCCGTACATGTGTAAGTAGCTTAGCCATTTCATAATTATCAGAATCACCGATGAGCTTAAAAAGGATGTCAAAGTGCAAATTCTCACGACGATAGGGTTAATGGTTATTCAAAGCATGCCTGTGGACCGTTCGTGGTCGTGCACATGTGTAAATGATCAACCCATGTTAGTGAAAGATTTACTACTTATTCATTGCTATCATATTCTTTATTTTATCAGTAGGCCCTAGAGTTCGGTACTTATCTGATTGAGGCGCTCCGCGTGCCCCCTGCTTCTGACTTTCGCTGGTGGAGACGACGTCATTCGGTGTTTGGTTGGTCCGGATGGATGTTTTCATTCGGCATATGAGTGGTCCGGTATGCCGAACCATCTGGTCCGGTGGTGCTCCTCCAGTCTATATATAGGGGCTATACCCCCTTAGGTTTCCTTCACCGAATCAGAGAGAGCCGAATCAATTCATAGCCGAACCAACTCTTTGCCGAACCAAGCTTTTGCCGAATCAGGTATATCCCCTTTCGCCGAATGAACTTGATAACCGAATGTGCTTATGCCGAATGCGTACGAAGGTCCTCGTTTTACCGAATGGGCCTTAGGCCTTAGTGCCGAATGGATGTATACCGAATGACTCTTAGTGCCAAATGACATGTATACCGAATGAACTAATGACATGTACACCGAATGACTCTTGTATTTAGACTTTGAGCGGAACTCTGGACTTATGCATTCTTTTTCGCTTACATCTCTGTACTCCTTGTCTTAACAACTTGTTTTTTTGCTTCTGTGTATGCAGATAAATGTCTCGCAAGGCGGAAACACGATCAGACAGACGGAAATCCAAAGATAGAGGCGAGTCTTCCTCCGTGCCCCCAGCCCAATCAGGATCTGGGCAGCATCGACCTGTTCCAAGGTCGTTAGTGGACGGATATGGTCCACAGGAACTTCTGGTCTCCCCTCCCGATTGCTTTCCTAGCTCCCTAAAGGAGGAGCAACTTGATGTCATCTCCCGTTCATTTGGGATAGACAGGGCTCTTATGCTGCTGCCGGGAGATGGGGTGATGCCGTATAATCCCCCCGAAGGTTACTTCGCTTACAGCAGGTACCATTGCATGTGTGGTGCTATCCCTCCTATCAATGCCTGGATAGTCAGCTTTACCACATATTTGAAAGTAGCTCCATTCCAGCTTCAGCCGAACTCCTATGCCATTCTGGTAAGCCTCTTCGTCATCTTCCAGAGGAGATACGGGCGCCCTCCTTCTAACCGAGAAATTCGGTATTTGTATAACCTGAGGGGCTACAAGAAGGGGTCTCCGTATATTAGTCTGGAAGCGGCCGTGCCCTTCAAACCGGTCTTGGACTTATATTCAAAGTTCACCATGTTCAAGAAGGAATGGTTATTTGTCAAGGACGATTCTGTTTCTTCCCGCCTTTTCACTTCCGGCTGTAAGATTAATTTTATTTATATTTTCCATGTTCTGACTGTAAAGCTTCTTCTGACACGCTTCTATTTCTTGCTAGCGACAGGTGGTATTGCCATCGTGGAAGATGATTCTTTGGCGTGGATGGCTGCTGGAATAAAGGCCATTCCTGCGCGGGACAGGTCGGCTTCGTTCCTGATCAGGAACGCTACCCTCCTGGAGTACAATTTGATCCAGCCGCACCAGTCCGTTGTGAAGCAGAGGGATACGGCTGAGGAGAAGGCTGCTAAAGCTAAGGAGGGGGTCACGGTGAAGAGTGGCAAGAGAAAACCCTTTGCACAGCATCCCGTCGCGGGGGGCAAGAAGCTTAAAGAATCGGAGGGCACCTCTCCTAGTACTTGCCCGATCATTCCGGAGGAGGAAGGTGCGGAAGAGGGCGAAGGAGGCGATATGGAAGGAGAGTCGGAAGGCGAAGGAGATGGAGATGGTCAGGGTGGTAGTGGTGCTGGTGCCTTAACTTCTGGGCAAGACTCTGAGCTGGATGAGGCCCTCCACCAGGCCTTCGGGGAATCGGAAGGGGAATCGGGAGCGGAGAAGGCGAAGGAGACTGGCAAGGTCGGGGCTGGTGCCGATCTATCCCCCAGGGGTTCCTCAGCCAGGGTGACTTCGGCGGTACAAGTGTATGAAAGTAGTTTGAAAGTTCCTTCCGTGCTTGAGCTCTCAAACTTGTCTGCCATTGTTGTACCCCTGCCCCTCTATTTATAGTGTGAGGCTGGGGGCAGGGGTCCTGAATGTATATAGCTGCTGGTGGGCCCGGGCTGGAGCAATCTGGCCTGGTAGTTATTTGGTTCGGCGAGGCTTCATTCGGTTGTGTTTAGAGAAGTTGGAGCTTGGACCGGTGGTAGGTGTGGACCGGTGGTAGGTGTGGACCGGTGGTAGGTGTGGTCCGGTAGTGAGTGTGGTTCGGTGTTAGATGGTGTGGGCTTTGGACCGGCAATGGCCTCGTTCGGTAGTAGTGGGGGATGTGTGGATCGGTAGTATGATTGGTTCGGCCATGATGGGAATGGATTTGGTTCGGCCTTGATGGAGATGTGTTTGGTCCGGTGGCCGAATGGGAATGCCGAATGAGCTTGTATATTGCGAATGCCGAATGGACTTCTATGCTTGCATTGAGACTTGTGTTTGTCGAACCCAGTGGGGGTTGTGAGCCCGGGTGAAACTGTGATTCCTTGGTCTCGAGATCTTCTGGGTGGGAATTCGCCCAACAAACCTTTTTGTTGATTAATTTAAATTTAAATTTAAACTTAAGCCAAGATTTAAAAAATTAAACATTTATCTTAAGTATTTTAAAACTATACAATTATTTATTAAAAAAGCTTTGAAAAGTTTTATATTAAATTTATCAGAATTTCCAAATTGCCATATATTTAGAATTTGGAAACAAGATTTTATTTATTAAATTTCAAACTAAAGATTTCTATTTACAATATATACAGATATATACATTATAAATAGAAAACATTTTATTAATTCAAAAGATAAAATTTACCAATTAATTATTTATTTACTTTTAAAAGAACAATTCGCCAATTTAAATTAAAATTATAAAAGAAAATTATCAAATCAATTTAATTTTAATACAGATTATTAAATAGATATTGCCCAAAATTTCGGGTCAACACATTATGGTTGATTGTCACATCACAAATATTTGTAAAAGACTTTAAAAACACTCTTTAAAATATTCTTTTTAAAGAGCAAATTATATTTCTATGTGTTTTAAAAAGAATGGTAAAAACAAATGTCATTAAAACATTGTTTGCTATAAACACAAAACAATTTACACTTAGCTTTATTTTTAAACATTCTTTTCATTAAGGATTTTCTTATTTATAAACTATCAAACTTTTAATTAACATTTATTATCCCAAAAGATAATAAATCAATTTAAAATATCTTTATAAATTTAAAACAATTTTATCATCCCAAAAGATAATTGATATAATTATTTTATAAATTTAAAACCACATTAGTTATATCAAAAGAGGATTAAACAAATTTACAATCTTTTTATATATATTTTAAAACAAAATTAATTATCTTGAAAAATGATTAATAAGATTTATAATCTTTTTATAAATTTAAAACAACATCACTTATCCCAAAAGATAATTATTCAAATCTATAAAAAAAAAATTAATTTCATACAATCTTAATTATCTTGAAAGATATTTAATCGAATTTACAATCTTTATATAAATTTAGAACAACATTTATTATCCCAAAAGATAATTAATGAAATTCATAACTTATTTTATAAATTCTAAACAACACTTATCCTTTATTTTAGAATTCTCAAAAATACTTGAAAATATGGTTTAAACAACTTTCAACGTGCAGAAACGCGACAAAACATTTATTTTGTAAAAATACAAGCATAAGTTCAACGCATATAAAGGTTTAAGGAGATGATATTTCATAAGAGGCGGTATAGTGATAATCGCTATAACAACACTTAAACAAACTAAACATTATGCTACAAATATTTCAATCGAACATTAATTAAGCAAAATAAGAGTATAGGTAAGTCAATATTGGCAAGAAAACCCTTAGGGCTCTCTACAAAAGTCCCTAGTAAATCACATATATGTATGTATTTTTTGAAGTGTTATGCAGTGGCATATTTGCTACATGTACACTTCAACATTCCTCTTGTTTTGTTCCCTGTAAAACAATGGTCGTGCTGTCCACTTCCGAGCGAGAATTAGATCTAAACAAGAACAACGATATATAAACTGTCATCCAAGCATTCAACAATCATCTATAGCTACACAGATATCATATAGTTTATTTAGAGGTGAGTTAACTCACCAAAATTCCAATTTGACGCTTTTGCATTTTAGTTTGGTCTAAAATCAAACGACATTCGGTTTAAGCTCAAATTCCACTAGCTCCAAAGTAACGATTCCAACTCCAGTGCGTAGATATTATCGATATGACATAAATGACCACGTCCAAATCCGATCTCATATGGATGAAATATTGAATTTATAAGATTTAGTATTAATCAAACGAATTAATTACTTAATTAAATATTAATTACCCAAAATAACTCTTCTTCCCCAATTCGAAATTTACATTTCCCTCTACCAACATTCGTGCACACGCTGATATCCAATATTCCCGTGCATCTCCTCGTTCGATCTTTCTTATTCCTCCACGAAATTGCAACCCGACTTCGCCAACGTTCATCTCTTCGCGCGAGCCACATTTTCCATATAATGTCTTCAAGCTCAGCATCACTAACACAAACACGACCTAAAATACCCTTTTTGACCATAAACATGTTGCTTTCCACTAGGAGGAGTCGCACCACTCAATTTTTCCTTCACAAACTCGTCTTGCCAAGAGAAGAACAACCGCACCTTTTTCTCTGCCTGACTCCGCCTCAAAATCCATCCAACTGAAACCATAGTTTGGCATGGATAAGTCGATCTCGTCCAAGTGATGCCATAACCAACTTCTAGCATATAGATTTGTAGATCTTGGCTTCATGAGTTCAAAGAATCCAACTTTAAATATTTTTTATTGAGCATATAATTTGATTTTGAATTTTGAAGTTTACTTTGATTTTCTTTTACTGGACATTGATTTTGAAAGGGAGAAAGAAAAGAAAGTCAGTGAAGAATAGTCTAAGTAGATGTTGTTTTAATTATTCATTTTCCACCATTCCGCTGCACAACATTTCGTTCGCGTACGAAACTCGAATGACAAAATAAAAATACGATCACGCACAAAAATGTGACACGATTCCAAAACAACAACAAAATACACTGGTTATTTAATTCTAAGAAATTTCAAAAATACCATCGTTTGCTGAAAAATATGTCTAACGAAAATTTAAATTTTTTTCAAATTAAAAAATATAGTGAAACCCTATAAATAAAAATAAAAATATTTCAATACAAATCGACATGTTTTATTAACAATTGATTTTTTTGTTATTTATTTGAGTTACTTATTATTGTAAATAAATTTATAAAATGTGTTCACCGTTATTATTTATTAATTAAAAGGAGTTAAATAAGGTTATTAAATCCATTTAATTGATATTTAATTCATAATTCAAATATTTAAATGATCCCTATATTTGAATATTAATTATTTATATTTTAAAAACCAATTATTTAAATATTTAAAATTATTTAAATGATCAAACTCAAAATGATAAAATTTCAAGATGTAAATTCTCCTTTCTATAAAAGTTTCATCCTCGAAATTCCCAAACAAAGAAAATGTCCTATTACCCTTAGGTTTTTAATATTCCTTATATTACGCAAAATTTTCTTACTGCCTCCTTTTGTGCGGTTAGATCCAGAAAAACTATCACTCGTTACAACTGGCCCAAATCAACAAAGAAAACGAAAGCCTGGTGGCCTCCCGTATCTGTGACATAAAATCATCAATTAATCACCAAACTCTAAATCCACTACATACCCCTTTTGCATTTGGTTTTTTTGCAAGCAACTTCTATCTTGATGCGAATGTAGGTGTATAAGAAATCAAATAGTAACCTCTTACTACCCTACACCTATCTTCTACTTACATAATCCAAAAGAGATTCATAACGACATAAGAGCAATACACAAGCTATTTCTATCATAACTAATAAAAATATAAACAATATAACAACCATATGCAATAAGGCAATATGATACAGCATATATAGTAATGATGCAACTTTAGTAATGCTACATGCAACCAAAAGAAATATAACAACCATATGCAAAAAAAATACAGAGAATACTCTATAACAAAATACTAAGCATCTAATGTTTTCAAAAGATAAATTTAAAAATAAATGCTCGGTTATTTATATTCAAAAAATATTTTCAAATTAAAGAGAAATATATGAAAACCGAAATCAATTATGACAAAGAGGGGGCTCCTTCTATCGAAGCATGATATAACTCTAGAATCAAAACAATATGGAGCATTTAGTGGTATCCCGGTTCCTCCTAAAACAACAACTAGAGTAAACAAATATACCTAATGAGTCTTCCAAATTAGAAACCCCAATCATCCAACTTTAGTCATAACCAAAAATATTTGAAAAACCACTTCATAAAAACTCTTTTTTAAATATTCTAAAATAAAAATACTTTACAAAGTTTTAAAATATTAATATTATTACTTCCTTCACAAATTCTTTCGAAATCACTTTTTTAAAAGCATCGGGATTCAAGTCCTATTGAGCAACAACTTCAAAAATCCTTTATTTATAAATTCAAGCTTTATAAACCATAGGAATATAAAATTACATCGTCAATCAAATCAATTTCCATAAAGGAATAAACTAACACTTAACATTATTTAAAATGTTAAATGACTAACAAACAGCATTTAGAATTTTGCTAAGGTTCACAACTTTCTCGATCATCCAAGGATATAGATAGTTTTATAAGCATACTGTTATGCTCCTCAGCCTTTGATTATTGCTTAGAAGATTACCTAAGCTCCCTCAAACAAAATTGAAAGTCACACCCAAAACTTTCCTAAGCTGCACAATAAAGTATACAAATATTCTTCCTGTATGATGTATATAAATCATCCATATGCAATTTCTATATCGACATTTGCTCGAATACATAGACTTTACTTCCAAACTAGTATCTCTCACTTGACCTCCCTAGTGGGGACTCCGATCTGGTTCCTTGATTAGAAACTTCTGTTCTCTTTACGTAGCCATATACTATGATAGAAAACTTTAGTATCATATTAAGAATCTGAATCAAGTATTCGCTGACAAAAATCAGTGAGAAATCCTTTTTTGGACTGGTGTGAGTCACCTCTAAGATACGTACTCGAACCCTAGATTAGGAACCATGCAAATAAAATGATCAACGTATAACTTACCTACTTACTTTTATTGGTTTCTTAACTACACCAATATTTTTCTAAATCACATTCATTTTCATTTATAGTACTTCATTCAATGCTAAAATTATTTATGAATTAATTCACAAATTTCACTTAAGTTTATAAACATTTCATAAAAAATCAAAAAAAATTAATATCGAATTAAACAATTACTCCATTTTTATTTATTTGTATAAACTTTCTACTTCCTAAGAGCATATACAAAATGTCAATTTTAATTTGTTTTTCAAAATTCAAATAAAGTCCCTAACAAAATATGGGACTTGAAACTGATTCGATTATTCTGACTTCTTTACTTATATGATTCGATAAGTAGCTAAGAAGAGTAGGATGCAAGTATCCAAACTACTTCAAGAGTCTACATTCCTTGGACATCTTTAAGGTAAGTTTGTTAGTTAGCCCAACAACATCAAATAGTTTATGTGACTTAGATGATTAAACAAAAACTCTGGTTTTAATGAAACAACACTTATTAAAACCTACCTATCCAATTTAACCCGTTTAAAAACTTGAGTTAAATTATCTCTTCTCTATCCAAGAGTTGCAATTTCATTTATCAAAAACATTCTTTTATTAAAATAACTTTTATTTTAAATCAATTTCTCAAGGAAACATAAGAATTCAATACCCGGTTTTGATTTCAAAACCCTTTTTGAAATCATAATACATATATTTCTACATATAAAATAATTTCAACAATTTATCCACTAACATTCGTTTTGGGTTCGTTCAGATTTGTACTCATTTCGATCACATAATGATAAAGAAAATAATTTACTAAATTCACTACAATGTTCGCCTACGCAAATATTCTATCGTCAATTAGAAGATTATTCAGATTACCATAAAACTAACCGAGATGTTTTCCTCAAACTATCTAAAGAAAATGTATCTTTATTACAAATTCTCTTGGAAATATTTATACATATAAATACTTCCAACTAATAGTATTGTTTGTACCAAAATTGGGCACAACGCTCTTCGGATGTGTTTGAAGAGATAAAATGAAGAATGTAAATGAAAAATGAGGAAAATCTAACAAACACACCAAATAAACAGGAAAAGCGCACATAAACACACAGATTTAGAGTGATTCAGCATATGGCCTACGTCTACTATGAAATGGCTGACTTTTATTGACTTTTCTTGCTGGTTACCATGAGTTACATCAGTACAATTCGAGTACAATAGTGATGTCGGCAGAGTTTGGATGTAGAAGAGCTAAAAGTCCCCTTTCAGTTGGTCCTGGGCTTCTATTTAAAGGCGTAGGTAGCAAATGTCTCGCTCAGATCTCGGAAGACATCTTCTATCACGTGGATGGGCCCACGTGATCGATCCTCGGTCGTTAGAACTCGATCCGTGACCAATACGAATGAAATATGTATCGATCAAGATTTTACCCAATCGAGTCGAGATTGATCATGAACATTCCTGAGGTTGTACGCAAGCTCCTTTGAAAATTTGGTGGCATTTGGACTTGTAGATCTCGAGTTATGATCGATGCAAGTTTGAATTTATTGAAGGCTGCTGAAATGCATCGCTTCTATTCTCATCGCTTCTATTCATATCGCTTCTGGGCACATGCTTGCTAGTTGACACGCGCTAACTTTTAAGATCGATCTGCCTTTCATGACGAGCGATCGAGTCTTCCACTTATATATGTTTGTTTATGTCGACCCAGAATATCACTTTCGTATCACTCTACTGCACCTAACTTCGTATCGATCCCTCACACCCTACTTCATATCAGTCCTTTACAATTGCTTCGTATCGATACGAACTTATGTTCCTCGTATGAATAACTCAGAGGCCATCTCGTATCACTTATTGGTTGGGTTCGTATCGATGGGAGGTGTTGATTTCGTATCGAACTGTGGCCGATCTATACGAAGCATGTTTGGTAGTGGATCGATACGAACTGAACACATGTGTCACTACCGATGGATACGAAGAGAGTTAATCTGAATGGATACGAAGCGGGCTTGTTTGGATGGATATGAAGAGAGTTAACTCGGATGGATACGAATGAAGTTGATTCCCTTAATCTTGATCAATCCATATCTCCAGCATACGGACTCCGATCGACTTGAAATTCAAAACGTTGGCTTTCATAGATTTGCTTGTCGTGTTATATCAATCGTAGCTTGATCCGGACTCAGGAAAAATTTATCAGCATCCATAGCGAACCTTCGTGTAACCGTTTTTTGGGATGAACTGTCTTTAATTTCCAGCCAATTTCTTGGTGTCACAGCCTTTCCCAAAGGCGGGATAACATTTGCCCCCCAAAGTATGTCTTGTGAGGACACGACGTGCTTTGAAAAGCTGCAATCTTCATTCTAAAAGGTTCCATCTGACTTGTTGAACGGTTGTGTCTTCTCGTCGAAAGATGTAGCCTTCGATTGTTCTTCAGTAATACAGAAAACGAACTGTTGACCGCTAATTGTTGTACTGTGTACTGCTGTAACTGAGTATTGAATGATAACATACTGTTGTTTGTTATTGTAATTGTCCCCAGGTGAGCATTTAAATCCTTGGGATTTTTGGAAATTGGATGTTAGTTCGTCATACAAGTATGTATGTTAACCTAACTCCCGTTAACGTTCGCACGTTCACGAGTCGTTGTTTGATTTTTCGCATCGAACTTCGTATCGATCCTCTCCTAAATCAATGTGAATTCGAGTTGTAACAACACTTGACGGTTGATTTGGAGTTCCTCTTCATATCGATGCTCTCCTGGATCGATTTTAAATGTTTGAAAGCACGCTTCGCATCGACGGCTATTGGTACGAACATGATGGTTTCTTTGGGATGCTTCGTATCAGTGGATACGAAGCTTTATGTTCTTTGAACAGATGATATAAAACCGACATTTCGTATCGATGGAGTTGAGTAGTGCGAATGAGACCCTTTTTTATTTCTCGTATCGATGAAATTCATACTGATGGATACAAATAAACCTTTCGTATCGATGGAGTCATGCGGTTCTAGTGCAATCTCATTGTTACTTTCGTATCGATGCATCTTTATGGGTTTAAACAGTTCGCATAAGCATTATCTTTGTTGCTTTATGTTGCTTGTTATATGGATTCGAATTGCTTCACTTGGATCAGCTGTGAATGGATACGATGGAAGTTTGGTATCGATGGTGTAGAAGGACACGAAGAGAGCTCTTCATATCGACTAATCACAGACCGCTCTTGATCGGTCATTTTAACTGGGAGGCGAATCGGCACTTCCTTTGGGTCAAACCATATATAAGGATTTTTGTACTTAAAATATTTTTTCACCTGCTCATTCTTCCTTTAGCCTTGCTTTCGTATCGCCCAAAGTCAAGGAAAATCAAAACTTCCTTTTGCCTTCGAACCGAATACAACTTGCTAATCCTTTGAATTAATTCTTTAATTTAGGTAATTAACAAATTGAAAGTGCCACAAAAATGGTAAGACCCGAGTTTAAAACCAATTCATCCAAATTCGTGGCCGGTTCCGATGACATTGTTGTCGGAGTTGGGTCGGAGCGAGTTCAAGGAAGGAATAATGACATTTGGGTTGTTTGGAGAAGAACTACTAAAGGATACGAAGGAGTCATGCGCATTGAATCTTGGCTCTGAATTCATGTCGATGGAAGAAGGAAGGAATCTCCTTTGCAACGACCTAGGACAGGGAACTCGCATTGATCTGGAACCGATAGGTGGCAGGAGGAGCTACATATCGATGTAATGTGGTGTAACTTCGTATCGATCTGAAGCGATCGATTCGAAGTCAAGGAGCCGATGATCGATAAAAACGCCCACTGTATGCGACCAATATGAAATCCCATGTTGGAGATCGATATGAAATCATATGTTGGGGATCGATATGAAACCCCATGTCGGCGATCGATACGAAATCCTTGGTCGATGATCGATTCGAACTTGCATATTTTAATGGATACGATTTGCTTCCTTGACCGATACGAATTGGAATCTTGGTGATCGATCCGAATTCGTATCACTTCTGTTCGGATCGCTTCTGTTCGTATCGCTTTTGGGTACATGCTTGCTAGTTGACATGGCGCTAAGTTTTAGGATCGATCCGCCTTTCATGCCGAGCGACCGAGTCTTCCACTTATATATGCTTTGTTCGTATCGACCCAGAATATCCCTTTCGTATCGCCCTACTGCACCTAACTTCATATCGATCCCTCGCACCCTACTTCATATCGATCCTTTATAATTGCTTCGTATCGGTACGAACTTATATTCCTCGTATTGATAACCCAGAGGTCATTCCATATCACTTATTGGTTGGGTTCGTATCGATGGGAGGTGTTGATTTCGTATCGATCTGTGGCTGATCAATATGAAGCATGTTTGGCAGTGGATCGATACGAACTAAACACATGTGTCACTACCGATGGATACGAAGAGAGTTAATCTAAATGGATACGAAGTGGGCTTGTCTAGATGGATACAAAGATAGTTAACATGGATGGATACGAACGAAGTTAATTCCCTTAATCTTGATCAATCCATACCTCGAGCATACGGACTCCGATCGAATTGAAATTCGAAACATTGGATTTCATAGCTTTGCTTCTCGTGTCATATCAGTCGTCGCTTGATCCAGGCTCAGGAAAATTTTATCAGCATCCATAGTGAACCTTTGTATAACCATTTTTCGAGATGAACTATCTTTGATTTTCAGCCAATTTCTTAGTGTCACGGCCTTGCCAAAAGGCGGGATAACAACTACCATCACATTTCTCAAAATCTTTTTGAATTCATTTTAGGAAATACGGGGATTTAAATTCCCAAAAACTTTTTTGCTTATAAAATATCCTTTATAATTCATATAAATCATTTTATATACCATACTCATATTAAAATGTACCATTAAAATCATCTTATATTAGGAAAGCCTTCCTTTATTATAACAAATTTTTCACAAATATTTATACCCAAAGTGTTATCTTTCTATTTAGATTATATTAAACAACTTTTATTAAAAATGACCTTTAACTCAACGTTATTACTGAACATCTTTAGTCAAACCATGAAATCTAACTCACAAGGGGTTCATTTTTAAATTAGAGAAATAAATGCTCTTAAATAAAATGAGCACAAATAATCAGTAATCGACATACAACAGTCAATCTAAACTATACAAGCGTGACAAATAAAATAATAATGATAGTAAAGAGATATTATCATTCACAAAAAAAACACCTTGAATAACTATATAAATTTGAAAATTGTTCCTTTATGTATAAAAATATATATAATCCTAGGTAAAATATTTCATTTACCAATTTTCAAAAATCAATATCTTATTTTTTTCCTTGATCAAGTGTTTTGAAATCCCTGGCAACACCGTAGTGTCCGACGTCTCGACTAGAATTCAAAATTCAAATTTAACAGACTAATTAACATGACACGTTTTTATAACAATAACAAATACGCTCTCATATATATGACATTCTCAACTCATTTTAGGGTGTCACTTACCCTATTTCTAATGAGTTTACCCCACTAAAGCCAAGGTTCTTACTAAATCTTCAGCTTTGATACCAAATGTAATGGCCGGCCTTTTTGACTCTAGAAAATCGGCACTTAATACATCCACGTTATTCAAATGCAGAGCATCTAAGTGCCGAAAAGGAAGATTGCTAGGGTAAAAAGAAGAAGAATAGGGAAAATAGAATCTCACAGTGGAACGACAACATATAATAGATAGCGGGGAACTTGTGAGACTATGATCTAATAGATAGCAGTTGAATTAAATGGAAAATAAATAGAAATAAAGCTGTGAGACATAAGATGTTATAGTGGTTCTGCAATCAATGGCCTACACCCACTTTATAGTTTTGTTTCTTATAGATTTGATGTAGTTTGTTTGAGATTACAAGAGATTTAAGAGAGATTACAAGGGATATGAGGTAGATAGATTTTAAATCCTTGAATTGCCTAGAGTAGCTGCCTTGGTGACTGTTGTGTGGAGGAAGAAGATGAAGAAGAGGAAGATCTTTCACGTAGTGATGGAAAAAACCAGATCTTATTTTATTTGCCCTATGGTTTGTATTTATAGAGGTAGAGGGAGTATTGGGTCATATGGCTGCTATCTACAGAATCTAGCAGTCGGCCCAAAGTGGTACAAGAAAACTCTGAGTCACCCGAGTGAAAAATCACTTGGTACCGAATCATTTCCTTAAGTGGAAATGACTCCGCTCCTTTTCTACCTCCTTCCTATCTTCGTGTAGATGTGTTTTTTGCCTTTTCTCTTGTAGTTCAGTTGATCTTGGTGATAATTTCTTCATTATTTGGATTGTTTTCCTATTTGAGTTGTCCCCTCTTCTAACCTGATGATAGGCCTGCAAAATCTTATGAAAACACTTGGGCGGACTTTGGAGAATCATAAAATACGTCATATGAAGTTGGTGAGTTGTTTTGGAGTGAAAATATGAGTCGGCTCAAAGTGATTTGAGTCAGGGCCGAGCGATTTTCTTAAGCAATTTCGGGGCGAAACTTTCCAAGGTCTCTATTCTCCCTTCAAAGGGTGCCTACTAGGTTTCAAGTTATCTCCTCTTCGTCTCAATGTTCTAACTCCTTTTCATCTCTGGTAGGTTAAAAACCAGTTAAAATTTGCCCTCTAGAGTATGCTTTTGTTGGAAACAAAGTGTGCTCTGGATTGAGATAAGTTTTGGACTGTTATCTTGTGAGTTCCGACCGATAGTTTGAACATCGCCTCGAGATGTTGCTTTCATTTGGTTGATTTCCAGTTGACCATTCATATTAACTCAAGTGGAAGTTTCATTTCTTTTGCATTGGTGATGTATTCTACATTTTTGAAGACTACGTTGTAATCTAGATTGACATAGGAACCCTCCGTAGTGATTTTGTATTGGAACGGGCAAGGAAAAATAACTCGGTACCGAGTCGTTTGACTCGGCACCGAGTCATTCCCATATAAGTTAGGACTTTGTGAAATTTTAGATTCACTTTCACTACTCATGCTAATCCATCTTGATTTGGGGTTTGTGATGGTGAACTCCATAGTAATGACAATGAACTCCAAGATGGTGATGGTGATTATAGTGATAGGGCCTTAGTTGAGTGTGATTCGCAGGGAATTGGTTAAATTTTGAATTGCATTGAAATGGTGGTAAGGAAAAGTTCTGCCTTGGGCAAGTGCATGTCATACGAAGCCAAGACCTATTCTTTGGCTTTAACTGATTCTCTCCGAAATTCGGCTAAGTCTCGATCGCCCAAGTGATTCTAATATGATGATTCATTCCTAATAATCGGTTATTCTAGATGATGTTATTGCATCATATTTCCATTTCTGCACTGCCAGTAATCCTGAAAAGAAATACTTCCCGCATCTCCCCGGACAACGTATCCGTTGCCGATTTTCAGTCCATAACGGGTAATTTTTAAAAGGAATAATTTTAAAGTACGGTGCGATTTATTTTTTCTGATGCATGCAAACTATCTACAAAGATGGTTCATTCGCGGTGTTCGGGACACTGGACTCATTTTGCATAGGTAACATATTACACTTTCCCTGGTCAATGCTTAACGTCCAACTGGTCGAAGTATGTCGACTTCCTTTGGATTTTGGGTGTTGGTCACACGGGAATTTCATTCAAAATAAAACACACCTAAGTATTATTGAACTCTGATTTTTATTATCTAGAATAGCACACTAGTCACCTCGTCTTAAGGCCGGTGAGGGAGTGCCTACAACTTCAGAGGCTGGTTCCACAATAGCCTCGGCAATGTCATCTGCTCCTGTCGGACAAAGACAACCGGTCACTTAAGAATATTTCGACCCATAAGTTCTAGCAGGACATATGGTCAATTAGTTTCCTCCGGGACTTAGAATTCCACATCACCCACCAGAGCAGACATCTTCGGTACTTTCTTCTAGATCACTCCAAAACATATGTCTACGGCTTAGCATTCTAGAAGATGATGTACTTCTGCTGTCAAGAGCTGAGCTTACATAAGACTCCCCACAAGGCTTTACCGCTTGTAACCAGTACACGTGCTTAGGAAGTGCCATGCCACCATTCAATCGATTCCTGATAGTAGTGCTGCAAGAACTTGGACTTCCGTCGTTTCAAGTACATCCGAACGGCTTTACACTCTTATGTTCTCTGTACGTCCTATTTATGAATAGGCTTAATCGGCCTTCGAGACGCAACGAGTTAACTTATCTCCTCCATTCTAAAAAAGAGGAGATTTTCCTACCTACAGGATTGTGGAGGCATGGAAGGGACACAAGCTTATAAAAAACCTTCATAATATACGCTCGGCTTTTAATAACGAATACTTCTTCATTCAATGTCCGAAGGGGTTCAATCGTCTCTAGCTGTCCAGAAGTAAGCATATAATTCACGGCATCTAATTCACTGCTTCTGCCATTCCAAAGGTTCCATTTATCTATCTTGCTTCACGTTTCATTGAAGACATTCCAGCTCGAAACAACAGCAACGAGCATGACGCGCTTATAAGCAATAAGGACTTCCTGGTGCTCCATGGACTTTCTTCCGACTAATGAAAATATAAGAGCATGCGGCTTGCTTCACTCCGAGAGATCCATTGTGATCGAGTTTCCAAGCCCGATGACTCTAAAATACAAACTCGTTCCTCGGCTCCATCTCATAGTTCCAACGAGAATGCTCAGGGAGGTGTAGCTGGTCCCTCGGGTAAAGTACAACCGGGGGAATCCCCCAACGTTGAGACCGATCTATCCATTGGAGAAGATATCCTGAGGGATAGGGATGAAACAAGTAGGATGTTCCCGATCCTAGATGAAGATAAGCCTATCTAGAAAAGATAAGAGAAATAATAGATGGTCGTAGAGGAGGTAGATGCTGCGGACGAAGACGATGACAGTGGTTTTCATGCCACCGAGGAAAGAGATGAATCTTATTACCGCCAGGAATGAGCCCCGATCTTCCCCACTTGCCTCCTCCAGAAAAACTAATTACGGGAGCAATGAATCTCGAACTTCCTATCTCGCTACTGCAAAACAGTTAATCTTCGAGACTTCTCAATCAATTGGAGGCCAAATTTCGAAAACAACTCTATGGGAGATACATCATATTCATATCCTCTAAGAGACGTCTCCATTAGTCTAAGCGAAATCAGGGACTTCATAATTAGTGAGATGATAGGAAGACTAGTTCAGATATCACCCTATCTCCGGATAGTTTCATAAGCGAAGGTGAAGAGACTCCAACTTTGAAACCATGCTGATATGGTTGGTAGGGTATGTAGTGGGTCATTGGCACCATGCACTTCACTTTGGATCATGGACACTCATCCCTACATTAAGTGTACTTTTGAAGTTCCAATATTAATTCCATTCTTCTCGTTATTTCAGGTTCAATGGGCTGCCGAATCTTCAGTTAGCTCCACCAACACTCCAGCTCTTACAGAGATTGGACTTCAGATCCAGCTCAATGCCCTTATCGTGAAACCGATAAGGAGAGAAGGAGAAGAAAAGACAAAAGCCAACGACAAGGCCCTCCATGCCGAGAGATGCTATGAGAGGGAAGAGAAGAGAAGAGGGATGGTGAAGGTGATGCCTCGGGTAATATTCATAAGTGCTACAAGGACTCCAACGATCATCATGGGACTACATCATCCATCACTCATCCTAGTACCGAGGTTCGAACTATTACGATGCAGGAAATCCCATCCACCCAGGACATAACCACTACTGCTTCACCTATTTCTTCTAAGCATAGTGAGAAGTACGCACTTCCTTCAGGTCCATCTCACCTTCAGGCTTCTTACCCACATCTTTTCTTGCACAAGGTTAAGTTTGATTAGAATATAAAGCCCACAAACAAAGTTGACCCGCTTCGAAATGTTGAGGCAGTCTGTGAGGACTTGGAAGCTGGGATTGAGTAGCAACGTCTAGTCCAAGCTCTTGTTGATGTGAATCGAGCTAACTACCAGCAAATTATTTTTATCGAGGCAGAAAGGGATGATCATGACCGCATGCTCAAAGATCACAACAATGAAATAGCTCAGTTGAAGGCTGATAGAGACGCATCGTTGAAGGGAAAAACCGCAAGTGACTAGTTGCTGAAGAAAGCAACCCAGGCACATGAAAGAGCGCTCCTTGTAATTAAAGATAAGCTCAAAGATGTTCATGAGGAGTCATTCAAAATAAAAGAGCGAATCACCGAGGGAGAAAATGCCATCAAAGCCTAGGATCAGACTGTAGTCGAGCAAGCCGTAGAACTTACCAATCTTCGTGAGGAGAATGAGAAACTGGCCAAGGTGAAAGAAAAGATTGAATATGATAAGTTGGCGATCGAAATTGATCACTTGGTCGGAACTTTTGGATCTTCAGAAAGAATATGGCGAAATGACAGCTCATATTGTCGGAACAGCGCTACATTTCTACGCATGCACCATCATGAACAAGGGGAGTTTAAGGTGGCTAGGAGATAACTACCCCCAAACTCTTGCCATCGTTTGGAAAGAAGTATCGATCAAGTCAGAGCGAGTCGGGGAAATGTGCTCGAAAGAAGAACTCATGGCCGCCTATCTCAATTCTGAGGGCATGGATTTTCTTGCGATACAGGGAGATTTCGAAAGAAGAGAAGGAGAATACCGCCATCGAGGCTACAACTAACGCTCTTGTTGGCTCGAGTTCTTTGGGTCATGGAAAAACATCCGCTTCCAGATCTCAAGAACCGACAACGACCATTCCCGCGTCTTCAAGGGTTGATCTTGCAACCGTCAGTACCCTACTAGCTTCTAAAGCTCTGCATGAGCCATACCTTCCTCCAATTATTGAGCGGCCTGTTGAAATGGAAACTGATGAAGGGACCTTGAAGTTGAAGTTCATGATCAAACTCCGGGATCAGATGTTTCTCTCGTTTCTCCAATGTTGCCAAAGCTTCGATTTACTCTGGAGTGCTTTACTAAATTATACAATTATGTTTTCCAACTTATAGGTCAACCGTCTCCTTGGTCCCTTTCCCCAACTACCCAGTGCCCCTATCAAGGAAAGCAAAAGGAAGTCAAAATTGCAAACTCGTCCAAGCAATACTAAAAAAAGTTGCTGGAGCGGGAAGGAGGGAAAGACTTAGTTGTATGCGTGCTAGCTAGGTGTTTTGTATTTTTTGATCGATATGTGTAACGAGTCAGTACTTTTGTTTTTTTGTTGTTGTGTGATGTCACTTCTTGCACAAGTCTGCATTTTTGCTTCTTTGGTGTCTAAAAAAGGCCGATATTGTGTGGGAACGACCCCTACTACTTGTACTATTCATAAAATTTATTTGTAGTGTAAGATTTAGCTTTTGTGTTGTAATTTCTCTTTTAATTTTCTTGCATTCCATATATCGTGCCTGTTTTTGCGCCACTGAATGTATATATAATACGATTGCCTACTATAACAACTTGATTTTTGAGTTAATTAAATAAAATAAAATAAATAATGATTTAAGTTGGAGAATTTAAATCATTAACCTAAAATTTGTATTCTTTTATAAAAGATAATTAATTCTTTTGGTAGGTGAATTTTAAATTTATAGAATATTGGAGAAATTAGAATTTTAGAGTTTTAATTTCAAATAATTGGAGGTTAGTTTAGATAAGAATATTTATTTAGTTTGAATCTTTTACATTTAATAAACTAAAATTTGAGATTAGGAGACTTCTTAGTAAAAAATAATGTTCATTGTTAAAATAATGTAAGAAGTCATTTTAATTATGTTGGGCCATGGGTTTATGCACTTGAGCATCCTCTGGTTTTATAAAACCCATTAGTGAATTAAATTAAAAAGAAGGTATTCTGTTTTCTTTTTGGGTTATGAAATTAATACCTAAAGCCCAAATAAAATAGTTTAGTTAATAAACTTTTCCCAAGTATACATGCCATGTTGCTCTGGAAATTTGTCAAGCATTGCTTTAATTTTATGCACTTTTCAGTTGTTTGCTTTCGCATGTCCCTGCCCTTTTTTATTTGATCTGCTGGTCATACATCACACGGTGACTTGCTTATTGATTTGTTAGTCACGCACATGAAGAAGCAACCACCCTTCCCTATGTGCAATTGAACGCATTTATTTGGGCTTAAATGCAAATCTCCTTTTTGTAAATAGTAGCGTCTTTTTGTTGCTTTACTTTGTACGTCCATGTTGCCTTCTTTTTGTTGCTTTGACTTTGTTTCGTCCTTTGTAGCTCTATTGCTTTGAAATGAAGCAAGCACCCTTCCCATGATGCAATTGAACACATTATTTTGGACCTAAGTGCAAATTTTATCTTTGTGAATTGTGCTCCTTTTATTTGCCTTGTTTAGTGCGTTGCCTGTAGCCTTGCTTTTGATATGTCCCCGCTCTTGTGTTCTAGCTTGGTTGTCGCTATGTTTTGTTTTGTGGCTTTTGCTTCCGTTTCAACTCTGATTTCAGCATTTCGATGCATTGATTTGGAAGTTTATCTTGAGCTAAGTTTCATGGTTTTTATAAAAGCATTTACTTATTATATATATTATTTTAGAACAAGCAATTTATAATAGAAAGTTTATTATAATCACCAATTTCAAATTTACTTCCAAATCGGTTTAATTTCTTTTATAAATGATTATGATATGTAATTATATTTTAAGTATAGTTAGTAGAAATAGTTAATGATTTAAAAGTATGGTTTTGAAATCTAAACCTATGTCATATCTATAACATATGTTTGTATATACATGTGGATTTTTGAAATATAGTTTGTAATACTATATATCATTTTAATGGGATTTTAGAACAAGTATGTGTGTGTGTGTCTATGTGTGTGTGTGTGTGTGTGTGTGTATATATATATGTACACACACACATTTTTAGATCAATTTGGATTTATGCTTTATTTTACCAAGAGATGGATTTATATATATGGATAATAAATGAGTTTATGGATTTTAAAATGAGAAATTTGAAAGTAAATATATAGATAAAGTATTTTAGAAATCATTTCATATATGATAAAATTATATTATTTGCTTTCAAAGCTATAAACTCATATTAACTTTTATTGTGCTTAGCCTTTGGCTAGTTATATGATCTTTTGGCATTTCTTATGTGACTTTTGGGATTATTGCTTTCTTGCAATTTCTACCTTCACTTGAATGAGAAATCTAATTAAATGATTTAGCAATACAAGTGGTATGAAAAATTTATATTACTATCGGTAAATTCTTGGACTTGTTCAATTGAATATTTTAGTCGAGTTTGATTTACAAACTTTTAATAAATAATTAAGTATCGCAAAGTGGTTATGGGACATTGGGCGATACTCATTTAGTTACTAATCGAGAGTACATTGCAGTTATTGATAAAAAATGATCATCTTGTTTTGGCTTGCGATATACTTGCCTTTAGATTAGACTTGTGATGTACTTGTCTCCAATTTGTCCATGAGAGGACGGTACCTCATTTGTTTAGGCATAGCTTTATGTCTTGTCTCTAGTTAGGCACGATCTTTGGATCCGTCTCCAGTTAGACGTTACCATTGGGTCAGTTTCCAGTTTATCCATGAGGGAAAAGTACCTCTTCTGTGTTTGGTGTAACCTTCGGGTTCATCTTTGGGTATCCAAGAAGGGACTGTACCTATGTCCAAGAGGGAACTGTACCTCTGCTCAAGAAGGGGTTGTTCTTCTATCTTAGAGGGGGTTGTACCTCGTAATGGCATGCATTTATGGTGAGCATCGTCTCATCTTTAGGGATTGAAGCCAGATATATGTTTATTGATTTAAACCTTCAGAATTAGATTAGGGTTTCACCATAATTCTGTTGCTTATGAAGGGCTATAATTGTGTTTAATGATTTTGTTAAATAAGGGATTTGATTTAGGATTTCACCATAATTCATTTTTGCCTATGAAAGGCTATATTTATATTTCATGATTTGGTGAAATATGAGATGTGTTGCCATTTACTTTCTTATGGCTATTTCTAGATTGTAGGATCATTTACTATGAGATATTATTATAGTACTTTAACTTGTTTAGTTTAATACACTATATGGGTTTCATTAAATCTCACCTTTTGGTTTTTAGAGATAGTTTGACCCATTCATTATTTTTATAATATTCGGATCAGACCGAGACTTGACAGGCATAGGGACTCTATGACATTGGATGTGGAGTGGCTAGAGTAGATATATGCAGTATTATCTATATGTTAGAGTTCCATTTTGAGATGCTAGTCTTATTAGTATGCTTGCAGTTTATTTGGTTGTTGTATTGACATATGTTGTCATGTATATTCTATTAACCTGTCATAGTCTATATATGTATATGGTTATATATGCAAGTCTAGTTTCTCCCTTTTATAGACTTACAAATTTGAGAGATATTTGATGTATTATATTTTCATTGCGACGTATAATTCTGTGTTATATTATTATGCGATATATTGTTTTGAATTATATTAAGCCATTATGTTATTGTTTTACACCTGGATTGTATACGTCAAATCCCTTCTTGTAAGGAAAAGGAAAAAAAATAGAGTCATATAATTGGACGTATCAATACTCGCTCAAAGTAATATTACGGATGATCACTCCTAATCAGTCTTATTCTACATATTACTCGACAATATTACTTGTAATATTCTTGGGTAACATGGGAATAAAGGAGGGATGTTACACCTGCTCTGTAATTTCCCATATTATATGATGCTATTTTGTATGACATGTTTATTTACCGCGGCTCCGTGCATGTTGATAGTGTGGGCTGTTTTATTTACCGTAGCTCTGTGTTTGTAAATAACACTCCTGTAGTTATTTAGCATACTATATTACTTAGTTCTGTTGTAACTGCCAAAATGCTCCGTTCTCTGTAATAGAGTTGTGGTGTGTCTTGGTTTAGCCAACTCCACGGCTTTTTGGCTGAGCTCATCTCGAACATGTATAAGTGTGTACCCCCCACTTCATAAGGCTGGTTACTCCGAATGCTAGATTTAAGTATTCGATGAGAGACCAGATATTTTGGGAAATTCATTCAGTTGCCTCTAGTCTGAGTTGCATGATATCTCTTGTCTTTGGGAACTTGTAGCTTTGCTGCTCAGTTCCTAGCATTTAGTCCCTTTTGTTTTTGCCTATCTCCAGGCGATGTCAACTTTCAACAATCACGAGCTAAATTCTCAACCAGTTTAGTGACTTTTCATCTCCTAGCATTGTCGGGGAAACACCGGTACTTAAAAGACAGGCGTCGATTTTTACAGTCGATCTGGTGGTCTAAGTCAGTTTCCATCGTCATCTTGCCTGTTTTGAATCTTCTTGACGTTGCCAGAGCAATGCTGATCCTTGGAAAATATAGATCGAGTTTTCATCAATCCTGCAATTGAATGCTTTCCCAGCATTGCCGGGGCACTTGGTACAAATTTGATAGTTTCTCGGTGTTACTGGGGGAACACTAAGAAAGAGAAAACTAGGAAGTTTCATAGTGTTTCCAAGGCAACACTGATACTTATGAAGTTGGCATCGATTTTTCCCGTCGACCTAGCAGTTTGAGTCGATTTTCCTCATCGACTCGGCGATTTGAGTCGATTTTCCTCGTCGGCTTGGCAGTTTGACTTAAATTTCCTCATCGACTCGGTGTTTTTGGGAGTCTATACTTCTTATCTAGAGATTGAGAAATATGTTCTCACTCGTGTGGCTTATTTAGTGGCACACAAGAGTATTTCTTTTAAGAACGCGGTTCTATTGATTTAGGACACATTGTGCGGCTTATTGTATGATGCACAGGGAGATGGGCCTTCCCAACGTTGTTGGAGGAACTCCAGTTCTCAGAAGTCGTGGATAGATTTCCTCATCAATCCGGCGGTTTGAGTAAATTTTTCACGTCGACTCGGCTCTTTTGAACCTCCCCGACGTTGTTGAAGAAATGCCAACTCTTGGAAGGTTTGGATCAGTTTTCCCAATTGATCCGGCATTTTGAGTCGATTTTATCCATCAGCTCGGTGGTTTCCTTATAAGAATGCGGTTCCATTGGTTCAAGAAGCAAGCATTATGAAGCAATATAAGGAAAAGGGCAAGTCCTGCCTATTTACAATGCCCCTAGAGCCTCTACATAGCTTATTTACAAAACTAAGAAATAATTTATAGATAGGTAACAAATGTAGAAGTGCCACAGAAAGTCGCTATCCAAGCATGTGGAATCGAAATTCCATCGACACTTTCTAATTTGAATGTTCCGTCTTAAAGTTTCTAGTCGATCACATATAGTCCTTCCTAGTTTGGGCCAAGTGCTCTTGTACTCGAGAAGATCCGTTGCAGAACAAGATCTCCCACTTCAAAGGTACGGTTGCGAATCTTGGCATGGAAGTGTCATGCCACTCTCTTCAGGTGACCAGCAGTCCTTAGTTCAGCTTTCTCTCGCTTCTCATCAATTTGATCGAGTGATTTGAGCAGGAGCTACTTGTTTTTCCTCTGATGGAAATGTCTTCTGCGATGAGAGGGGATTTCCAGTTTTATTGGGATCATAGCTTCTGAACCATATGCCAAAGTGAATGCTGAGTGTCCGATCGTAGAATTGTGCGTCGTTGTTCGTCGACGGAAATTCTATCGGTTTAGAAAACCGTCGAACGAATTTTGAAATAAAATTTACCGCAAGCGCACGGTGTACGAATGTAGCATGCGGCGAATACGGGTCGATCCACAGGGAATTGATGATTTTAAAATTCTATTCAATCAAATTATACCGAAGTCGAGAGTGAATAGCTAGAAATGTAAGAAACTAACAAAAACTAGCAAAAGAAAATGATAAAAATATGAGAGTTAAAAGAACAATTTAGAGATAAATCCACTCTCTAGATCATATAAATCAACAAAATGAAGTTATGATCTCTCTTTTCTTGTCATTAGTGAATTAGTTGATGTGCTTATCATAAGTATGGTATATTTGTGCTATTAATTAGCTCAATATAAACCATCAAACTATAACACAACCACTAATACACATTTAACTTTCATGAAATATGACAACAAAGTTAAAATAAAAATCTATTTTAAGCATAGCCTATTAACTATTGTTTAGAAATATAGGCTATCAAATTTCAATTTCAACATTCACTTCTTTGCCATAATCATATTTAGATAAAGAGGCAATTTGTGTTATGTTTGTTTAAGCATAGCCTATTTGTTATGAACAACATAGACTATCAAATTCAAAGCTAAACAACATCATTAAACCACTTCAAATGTTTCCATTAAAGCACAAAAAGAGAGCATAAACATCAAAATGTTGCATCTACTTACTAGAGAGCTTCATTACCCCTAAATTGTAGGGATTAAGCTCTCATATTTGTTATCAAATCAACAAATATAGAAAGCAACATGAAATCAGAAAGAAAGGAAAATGAAAGCTAATGGAAAAGACAACTAATCTAATTGCATAAAGGTAGATCTACACTATTACATAAGAAGAGAAGAAGCATGTAAATAAAAGAGAATTAACATTGCATAAAAGAAAAGAAAATTACATGAAATAAAATGGCTAAGTAGCCATGGAAAGAAAGAGAGCTTTGGTTTATTTTCTAAACTAAAACTAACTAACTAAGAGGAAGAGGGCAACATGAAACATAAGGGGTATTTATATAAGTTAGAAACCCTAATGCATATTTTTGGGGAGTACCCAAAATGCCCTTGGAGGAAGTGTGGTGGGCAAGTTATCATTAGCTTCAATAATCCCCCACTTAAATGTACTTGAAGCTTTAAATGTTTTTAGCATGTGCATTAGCCTTTAATTTGTACATTAAGGTAGTAGGTAGGTGGGGTCCTCCATGTTCTTCACTTTGAATTATTTCCATCTTCATTCTTTTGTATCTTCTTTGTACATGCATATTCCTTCATGAAACCACTTGTAATTGAGTTTAAATTCCTACAAAATAATATAGAAATTTCCCATTAAATTTTTCTCAAAGAAATATACGCACACAAATGACCGTTTTGCCCCAATATGTAGATGAATATGTGAAAATTTGGAATTAATATGGATTTTGGTTAAAACAAGTTAAAATACCCAATAAGATTATTTATTTAATTTAAATAGAATAAATATGGCGGTAAAAATATGCACATTTACGTGCACATCAGTCGTTCTATAAGCTCATAGTGCTAATGGAAGCTCATCAACCCAATTTCCTTTAGCTTTCGCCAGCTGCTTCTTTATGATGGACTTAATGATTTTGTTCACTGCGTCTATGTGCCATTTTTCTACGGATGCACTATTAGGGGAAAGCTTTTTACGATCCAGTAGTGCTTGTAGAAGTCCTTGAACTCTGAACTCTCGAATTGAGTTCCATTATCTATGATGATTTTCTACAGTACTCCAAACCTGCAAATAATATTTTTCATTACAAAGTTAATCATTTTTTTACTAGTAATCATGGCAAGCAGTTTAGCTTCAAACTATTTTGTAAATTAACCAACTGTGCGATAGCGTATTTGGCTTCTCCCTTTGCTTTTAGTAGTATGTCGTTTAAATCGATTCCCCGTATCACAAATAGCCAAGGGCTGACCATTTTCAGAAGTTTCAAAGAAGGGGCTCGCAGGATCTTTGCAAATCTCTAGCATCGACCACACCTTTGTGTAGTCTCGTGCATCTCCATTTATTATTGGCCATAAATAGCCGTAGTGTAGAGCCTTTATCGCATGCGTTTGTCCTTCAATGTAGTCACCGTAACTGCCTTCGTGGATCATCATAAGAATCTTCGTTACTTCATTTTTAGTTACACACCTAAGTATGGGAGCGGAGAATCTTCTCCAGTACAGCACTTCATTCCACATTACGAATCATGGTGCCTTATGGAGGAGCTTCTTTTGTTCATTCCGGTCTCTGGGAAGCGTTCCTCTATGTAGGTAGTTCTTGATCGGCATCATCAACAATTCTTCATCTTCTGTAATCTGTAGAATCCAATTGACATCCATCTGGTCTATGCCGAGAGCCGATAATACTTCTACTCGAAGCAGTACCAATGACTACGCGTCTCCAAAATTAGCTAATTTATCTAAATAGTCAGCCTTCATATTCTTCTCTCTAGGAATATGATTTATTGTATAATGTTCAATGTCATTGAGCAGTTCCCATGTTTTCAATAGATAAAGTGGTGAGATTCGCTCTTTTAGCTAGATATTCTCTCTTCACCTAACATATAACTACTTGGAAGTTGTTTTAGAGTGCAGGGTTTTATTACCAGTTTATTCAAAATCTCCAATCTGCTATTAATGCCTCGTATTCTGCCTCGTTGTTAGTAGCAGGAAATTGTAGTCTTAGAGGGTAACAAATTACCATCCTTTGAGAGCTTCAAGAATAATTTCCACACTTGATAAGAATTCGTTTGATGCTCCATCAATGAACAACTCCCATTGTGAAACCACGACGACTGTAGTGTCTTCCTCTTTATTATCCCTAATTGTGAACTCAGCGATAAAGTAAGCCGACATCTGTATGTTAATTTTCCTCTGGGGATGATAAGTTACATCATATTAACTCAACTCAATGTTCCATTTTAGAGGTCATCCCGTAGTCTCAGTTCGGTAGAGTACCTGTTTCAAGGTTTGATCCGTCAACACCTTAATTGGGTAAGCTTGAAAAAATGGTCGCAGCTTCCTTGACGCTATCAGTAGACGGTATGCCAACTTCTCCAACTTCAGGTAGTTTCGTTCGACTACGGTGAAGCGCTTGTTAATGTAATAAACTAGTCGTTGAATCCTAGCTTCCTTATGTACAAGCGTTGCACTTAGCGCATGAGTGGTACTGCCAAGTAAATGAATAAATCCTCTCTATACACTGGTTTAGATAGAACTGGTAGTGTCTCTATATGTCCCAATAACTCCTTATAAGCAGTCTGGCAATCCTAATTCCGTTCGAAGTTCTTCTTACCCTTCTTCAGTGCATTAAAGAATTGTAAACACTTATCCATCACTCTGGAGATAAATCGACTCAATGCTGCGATCTAACCATTTAAGTTTTGTATCTCCTTCTTCGTTGTGGGGGCTGTAACATTCCATAAGGAGGCGATCTATTCTGGATTGGCCTCAGTGCCCCTTGTGTTCACATTAAAACCAAGAAATTTTCCAGAAGCAACGTCAAAAGAGCTCCTCAGCGGATTCAGCTTCATTCCATACTTTTGGAGGATCTCAAACATTCTCAAGAGATTTGCCCAGATGATTTCTGGATACTCGTGACTTCACGAGCGTGTCATTCATATATACTTCCATTATTCATCCGATCTGATCCTTGAACATTATGTTCAGCAATCTTTGGTAAGTAGCTCCGGCATTTTTCAGATCGAATGACATTATGCGATAACAATATAGCTCAAGTCGGTGATGAAGTTGGTACTTTCCTAATAGGGCTCATGCATCATAATCTGATTGTATCTTGAGTAGGTATCCATAAATGAGAGCATTTCATGCCCCGTGGTTCTATCAATGAGCTAGTCGATTCTAGGCAACAGAAAGATATCCTTTGGGCAAGCTTTGTTCAAATCTGAGTAGTCGACGCAAGTTCGCCATTTTATGTTTGATTTTTGGACCAACACGGGATTCGACACACACTTTGGATTGTTCTTTTTTACTTCTTCTTTTAACGCAGTGGATTGCTCTGGACCCAGACTGCATCTCTTTTGCCTCACTATCATGAGTTTGGGACGGATACTAAGTGCATGACACGCTATCTCCAACGATTTCCCACATATATCGGAATGCATCAAGCGAACACATCCAGATTGGTATGTAGAAATTTTATCAATTCATTTTGCAACTAGATCCCAAAATGCAAACCTATTTTCGAGGCTCGAATTGGGTCATCAATGTCGATAGGGATAGCTAACGTAAATTCCACTGGTGCTGCCTGCACCTATTTTTAAGGCTCGAGTTGGGTTGTCAATGTCGATAAGGATAGCTAACGTAAACTCTACTAGTGCTACCGGCACCTCCCTTGAAATCTTCTTTCTAGGGTTCAAAGCCTTGTCAAAGCGACTATGGTCCTCGAGCCAAGGGTGATTCTGTGATTGCTATGCTTGCAGTTTACAAATATAGAGAACCTTCCCCCATATTCCACCTTTTTTCTCGACATTTGGATTCACGTAATTCATCAACATAACATTCTCTCACAGTGCTTTAGTCTTCTCTTACTATTCGTACCCCATTCTCCATTGGGAACTTCATTGTGTGACACCATAGAGCCAAAGCAATTTCAAAGCCAACAAAGGTCGGCCAGCCAAAGAAAGCATTGTAAGTGGCATATTCATCAACTATCACCAAGGTTTGGATGAGTACCACCTTGCGTTCTCTGTCTCCAAGTTCCATAGGTCAGTCAATTGTTCCAACGGGCCGTTTTGGTTCACCTATAAAACCCTGAATCTTCATTTTGCGGGTGGTTACATCCTTCAGGTTAATCTTCATTTGATAGAACGTTTGTTAAAATAGGATGTTACCGAGCTTCCACTATCAACCAACACTCGATGCACAACTGTCGACCCGATCCCAACTGTTATCACCATTGGGTTGAGAGTTGGCACCTCTATCCCTTCGGTATCCTGATTTTGAAATATAATATCATCAGTTGTCCTTCTTTTTTGTTTGACTGGAGCCTCATCCTCAATAGCATAACAACTTTCCTTTAGATCATGCTTCAATGATCTAGAATATTGCTCCGTCTCGCCTCAACTTCTCTACATAGGATGAGGTCCTTCAATTACGGAACTTATTGTTAGTCTTTGATCTGTTCGTCTGAGCCCTTCTCTGTTGGGTCTAGATTGGTTTCCTTAAGTGTTCGATGCTTGTGGCCCAGCAGGTTGATCTGTTTTTTGTGGTTTTGTCACATGCTGTTGGAGCTTATTGTTCCTTATTTATTCCTCAATCAAGTCTTCCAGATGTCAAAATGCATTTAATGTTATATCCATGAGTCTCGTTGAAGCGACAAAACTTTCCCGATCGGTTTTGCTTCTCAAATGCTTCCCTTTTGGGCAGTTTGTTGTATCGCTTGGTTCCCTACGTGGCAAGGAAGATGTTTACTAAACTATCATTCAATAGTGTATAGTCTTCAGACCTTAGATACCTCGGACATTTTCTGTTCCTATCATACCTACCGAAATTCTGGTTCCTCTTTTTCTGAATTGCTTTCTTTTCTGCACCTCCTACTGCTGCAGAGCTAGTTCCATCTATTTAACTTCAACATTACTCTAAATCACTTCCTTTGGTTGCTCATTGTCAGTTTTGCCTTCGATCGTACTTATTTTTTCCAGCCTTAGAAACTAGTTTGCGTTTCGGGTGAAATTCTCTCAGGGTAGTTCGTTGCTTCATTTTAATCCATTTATTAAAATCCGTATCTAGATGATTAACACGGACCAAAGCCATAAAAACATGTCTTCCTTTCGATTGATTACCTCAGTAATGGAGATGTTAAACTAGTTCAAGAAAGCTTTCAATGACTCATTGAGCCCTTGGGAAAAGCTAGATATGGACATCATGTCCTTTGGCTGTGCAGTGTGAATTCAAAACTATTCCATAAACTTTCTTACTAACTCATCAAAAGTGAAAATATACTTTAGTGCGAGTCTCATAAACTGCATAGAAGCGACTCCTTCTAAGAAGATAGGGAAACAACTATAATTGACAACATCTTTTGATCTAGCTCCATCCACATTCGTTCATATTCAAACAAGTGTTGTTTAGGGTCCGTTGTTCCATTGTACGATGGCATGGTCACATGGAAAAACTTTGAGGATATTCTTCTCTCAGTAGGTTCACGGTAAAGGGGGTTCGGCTTGGCATAAAACTCCAGTCTTTATTTTTCCTTCTTCTGCTTTCCTCCTTCAATCGTTTGACCATGTCAATGATGTATTCTTTGTTGGTGTGGTTATTTGCAGGTTGGCTGTAAAGGGCTACACTAAGTGTTTGACTCCGCAAATGATCATGGCTTGCTAATTGAAGCCTAGGTCTCCATTTTTTAGGCGAACCACTCCTATAGCATTCCGTTGATGTGCAATTGGTTTTGCCAAAGCTGCCCAAGCTCCAACTCCAGCGTTTTGTCTGTTAACTCTAGTATTCAATCCAAAGTCTCCACCATCAAGCTGCATATCATCGTTGGAGTCCAAAATGAGCATGATATCACCTTCCTTAGGAGTATTAACGCTAAGGTTTGGGTCAGCCCTAAGTTGTTTTGAATCGGTACAATCCTATCTCCTTATATGTAGAACCCCCTACTTTCTCTTGCAACGTACCTCACAACTCTGGCAGTTGCTTCCTTTTGTCTTTGCTTTCCATCTTTACGGTTTAGACCTGAAACAGAGGAATTTTCTTGTTCTATTGTAGGATAAGTTTCCCTTCTAGTTCTTATTGTTTTTGGCAGTTGTAAAGTTAGCAACCTATCCATCTTATTCATGAGAACTTTCTGACTATCAGCGAATTTCTAGTTAAGTCCATTAATAATCTGATTAAGCTCCTCTTCAGTAATAACTTTCGATTGAGTAGAAAATCTACGTACCAGATTTCCATTATTTGCTTCCATTTGGTAGGTGTTTGCTTCATCACCACCAATTGGTTGCACCTGCAGATCTTCCAGATATATATTTTCCTTTCCTTAGAGCCATTGGAACAACAAATCTTCAATTTCATCAAGCAAACTTTCCGAATCTAACTTCCTAATCTTATGCAATCCAACGTACATTGCCAGATCAAAGCCTAGGTTTAGTTTTCTCAGTGGAAGCACCAAAATATTGATACCTAAAATGGATCAACACCCAAGAATAGATTGCAGGGAATCTATGAGACCTAGTTCTAGCAGATAGTAGTTTAAATAAAAGGAAACCAACAAAAATAAAGTAGAGAGACATAAAATTTTATAGTGGTTTGAAAATATATGGCTTATGTCTGCTTTATAGCTTTGTTGCTTATGGATCTGATATAGTTTGTCTGAGAATACAAGAGATTTGAGAGAGAATAAGTCACTAATACAGAGTTAAGACGGATTTTAAATCCTAAAATTTCCTAGAGAAGTTACCGTGGTGACTATTGTGTGGAGGAAGAAGATGAAAAAGAGGCAAAGCTTCGGCGTAGTGATGGCAGAAACCAGATCCTATTTTGGTTTCTCTATGGTTTGGATTTATAGGGGTAAAGGAGTCATAAGCTTGCTATCTGCAGATTCAGGTAGTCGGCCCAAAGTCACCTGAATGAAATAAATCACTCGGTACCAAGTCATTTCCTTCCTTAAGTGGAAAAAACTTCAGTCCTTTTCTAGCTCCTTTCTATCTTAGAGTAGATGTGTTTTGTCCTTTTTCTCTAGTAGTTTGGTTGATTTTAGTGATAGTTCCTTCATTACTTGGATTGGTTTGCTATTTGAGCTGTCCCTTATTCAAACTTGATGATAGATCATCAAAATCTCATGAAAAATACTTGGGCATACTCTAGAGAAGCAGAAAATAGGTCATATGAAGTTGGTGAGTTGCTTTGGAATGAAAATATGAGTCGGCACTGATTGATTTAATTCAGGGCCGAGCGATTTTCTTAAGCAATCTTGGGGTGAAACTTTCCAGGATCTCTTCTGTCCTTCATCTAAGCATGCCTACCAAGTTTCAAGTTGTTTCGTCTTCATCCCAACGTTCTAACTTTTTTTAATCTTTGTCTGGCTAAAAACCCAGTTAATGTAAAAAAATACTAATTATTCCAAAAGATAATTAGTCAAATTTATAATATTTTCATAACTTTAAAACAACTTTAATTATCTTGAAAGATAATTAATTAAATTCATAACTCCATTTATAAATTTTAAACAACACTTATCCTTTATTTCAAAATTCTCAAAAATACTTCAAAATATGGTTTATACAACATTCAAAGTGCAAAAATGCGACCAAACATTTATTTTGTAAAAATACAAGCACAGATTTAATACATAAATGTTTAAGGAGATGATATCTCATAAGTGGCGGTATAATAATAATAGCTATAATGACACCTACATATATCAAACCGTATGCTATAAATATTTCTACCAAACATCAGTATAAGCAACATAAGAGTATATGTAAATCAAGATTAATGAGAAAACCCTTAGTGTCTCTCTACACAAGTCCTCCGTAAATTACACATATGTTTGTGTATTTCAAAGTATCAGCGACCTATTCGCTAGGTATACACTTTGACATTTCTCTAGTTTTTGTTCCTTCAACACAGTAGTTATTTATGTCACCCGCTACTAAGTGTTGAATATGCCAGTATATGATTTTTATTTAATGATAATATATATATATATATATATATATATATATATATTCATTTAAATGTATTTGTCATTGTACTATTTTATTTTCATATAACTAAATAAATATTTACTGAATAAAATGAATAACACGGAATTTAAATTCAAACGGATATTTTATTCTAACAAATATTTTATTTCAATTTTTGAATAGTACAAAATTTGAGCTCTCGCTATATATACATTTGTTAATTACAATACAATTTCGATTACATCTTAAATTTCAATTTACATAACTTTCCTCACTGCATATCACACGTTCATTCATATTTATTCTTCAGTTGTATTCCAATTTGTATCCACCATCTGAATCATCTGAAAAATAAACACTGATGCAGTAAAATTGAAAAAGAAATATTTTTGCAGCGTAAAATAAAATATGTCTTTGAAAATATTATTTGACGCGGTTGTTTGTGTTGTTCGTCATCAATTATTTTGAATCTACACGAACAACTTGTGACATAATAAGTGTATCTCTATGCATGCCACAAGGCCGTGCACACCGATATACACTTTATAAAATTATAGGGACAAGTGAGCACAAGGTCAAACCCGAGACGAGGCTGGATTCAACTCAGTTGCAATACAAATAACATCACAAAATTGTCGAGTACAAGTTCTCAAGCAACACAGCCTTGACATTCAAATGGGTCACAGGTCAGCATACATGAAATAACAACACGAAACAGATCAATCTAACGCGAGGCGGTCACTGTAACTCGACAATCAGATACACACATGAGTTTCAATATGTACATCAAGTCAGTGCACATGAGTCAGAGAAGACAATCTCACCATATCAGCAAGGCTAGACAGTCTAACCAACATAGAACAAGCCTCGACCAAAAATTCAGTGAGTACACATGAAAACAACTCAACCATTCAAACTCAAGGTGAGTGTGAAGACCACTAGTGAAACAGAAGCTCAACAACTCAATGCAAACAAAGCAATATCATGACAACAATGGTGCACATACATATATACAGTGTCATATACACATGTATACATATATATTTATACATGTATATAGTTCAGAACTGCTCTAGACAAAATGTACAAAATCAAGTATGGTGGTCAAGGAAGACAAAGAACAGACCCAACAATAGTTCAACATGCTCAAATGTACAAAATGGTGAATGCAACACTTCAACCAAGACACAGTGCAGTTCAGGTTCAACTCAACCAACATTTCAGGAATGCTACTAGCACATTTAGATACACAGTGTA
Source organism: Allium cepa (assembly GCA_030765085.1). Classification (NCBI taxonomy): domain Eukaryota; kingdom Viridiplantae; phylum Streptophyta; class Magnoliopsida; order Asparagales; family Amaryllidaceae; genus Allium; species Allium cepa. The sequence continues at coordinate 31,586,991 of CM060941.1, forward strand.
TACATAAGCAACAAAGACCAGTTAGAGCATGCATGTGAAATCTCAACCATGACCACTTCAAGTAACTGTGGCAACTAAACAAGAAGGCCGCAGGCACAATAATTATAAGCATTGATGATATAAGCAGTGAAATAGTGAATGGTGATATACAAATGTATACATGAAGCCAGCAACACAAGTTCATCATAAAACAAGCAAAATGAAGGCATGAAGGCAACTCAAACACTACAGCTAGACTCAACATGATTCATACATGAACATAAGGTGTACAACTTGACAGAATCTACTTTCAACATGTACAAAGCTCAAAGGTAGTTTCAAAAGAACAAGACCACACAAGGGATGCAACAAGGACATAGCAGGTGCATGGAGACTCAAGTGAAACAAGTCATTATAACATGAACTACTCGAACACATAGACATATGTATATGCAACTACTAGCCATAAAACAGCAAAACATATTGAACCAAACTTCAACCAATAAAGCAATGGTCAGGACTGAACAGCAGCACTACACAAGTTCAAGCTCAGTTTCAAATATACCATGTATATATATGAACGACCAGAAACGGTACCAGAGCCGTCACACATACACACACACACACACATATATGTAGGTATATACATGGAGTGACATACAAATATACAGTAAAAACTATGAAGCTGTGAGTCAAGATTTTGGAAAAATTCAGAAGTTATAAGGAAACAATTTCCAAATGACCGAAGTTCTAGGTGATAACAAGAGTCGATCAAGTCAGAGTCAAAACCATAAAATAAAAAAAATTGAAAGGGTCTAGATTATCATAAATTCAAAGTGTCCGAAGCCAACAAGAAAAGAATGGAACCAAATTGCCAATGCAAATGCAAGCCATGGTGACCAAGCAAGCATAACGGGAAATTATACGAATTGAAAAGTCAGAAAACATCACTAACAATCCAGCACAATTAACTGACAAATTCAAATGAATTAATTCGAATGGAAATTAAGGGAATTAAACCCTATTTACCATTGACATCATCGGCATGAAAATCATCGTGTTCAAGCATATCAACGAGAGTAACAAAGAAAATCACATATAATTTAGTCAAATCGAACTCGCCAAAATTGAAGTAGCTGTTTGCCAATCAAAGAAACAATAGATCGACAAAGCAAGGAATGCAAAAATATCTACTCGATCGATCAACTGAAGTCGACATCTTCAAATTCACAGAAGCCCTAATTTATCGAAGAGGAACAAACATGGAAGTTGAACGAAAGAGAAACGTCCAATAAAATAAGAAGAAGGGGAACAATTTTTTTATCATAATTTTTCTTTTGGGCTGGTTTCTAGTGGGATTTAATCTTAAATTAGGGGTTTATTGCTTAGAATAGTTTTAACTTTGTATTTCTCTTTTAAACTTTTGTAAATTTTTGTCGTATGACTAAGGGATGAACTACGGTGGTGTAGTTCGAGAATTCGCAACTCGATGGCTGAGTTGTTGTAGGGTTTTGAGCGTAGAGTTAGGTTAGTCGATAGCGAGTGTCATGAGTTTACATGTGTAAGTGTCTGACTGCTTAATTTATAGTAGAAACCTTGGGGGCAGCATGTAGGTAAGGTTTTATCGAAGCTGGGTGAATCTGTGTTGTTCTATTTCTGCTTTTATTATTCTGCTATTATCTGTGCTGTAGTTATTATATATTTTTGCATTAATTTTTTTATAATTATTAGTATCACCCTATTCACCCCCCTCCACTGGGGTGAAATCGATCCTATACTAAGCGGGAATCATATCCAAACAAAAATCAAACTACAGTATATAAACTGCCATCCAAGAATTCAACAACAATCTATAGCCATAAAAATATCATATAGTTTATTTAGAGGCGAGTTAACTCACCAAAATTCCAGTTAATGCTTTCGCATTTTGATTTGATCTAAAATCCTTTTAATTTAGCTCAAAATTCTACTAGCTTCAAATTAAATGAATCCAACTTCAATGTGTAGATTCATCGATACAAGTCCTGTGCAAAAGGCCTCGTCCACATCCGTTCTCATATGGCGAGATAATGACATTATAAGATTTGGTATTAATGAAATAATTGAGTTACTTAATTAAATATTAATCACCCATTCTCCAATTCAAAATTTACATTTCCCTGCATGCATACGCTCATACCCAACATTCTCATGCATCTCCTCCTCGTATCTTCCTCGTTCCTCAACGAAATCACAATCCGACTTTGCCAACATTCATCACTTCGCATGAGCTTTAATTTGCATACAAAGACTTCGTTCTTGGCATCACCAACATAAACACAAATTGAAGCACCCCTCTTCGATCGTATGCTTGTCGTTTTCCACCAGGAGGAGCCGCACCACCTACTTTTTCCTCCATAAACTCGCCTTGCCAAGAGAAGAACAGTCGTACCCTTTGCTATGCCTAACTCCACCTCAAATGAAACCCTAATTTGGCGTGGATAAATCATTGTATTCAAGTGATGCCACAGTCAATCTTGAGCATATAGATTTGTAGATCTTAGCCATACGAGTAAAAAAATCCAACTTAAATTTTTTTCGTTGAGTATATAATTTGATTTTGTTAGGCTTAGATTAATTTTTACTAGACATTGATTTTAAAAAGGAGAAAGAGAGAAAAAAGGAAAGTTAGAGCAAAGTGAAGAGTAGTCTAAGTATGATGTTGTTTTAATTTTTCATTTTTTTGCACTCCGTTGTACAACATTTCGTTTGCATACGAACCACGAATGTCAAAACAAAAATACGATTGCGCAGATAAATGATATAATCCCAAAACAATGATAAAATATACTGATTATCTTCTTCCGAGAAATTTTGAAAATACCATTGTTTGCTGCCAAATACGTCAATGAAAGTTTAGATATTTTCCAAATTAAAAATTATGGAAAAAACCTATAAATAAAAATTAAAATACGTTAATAAAAATCAAGTCATTTTATTAACAATTGATTTTCTTATTGTTTATTTGAACTATTTATTATTGTAAATAAATTTATAAAATGAGTTCACCGTTATTATTTATTAATTAAAAGAAGTTAAATAAGATTATTAAATCCATTTAATTAATATTTAATTCATAATTCAAATATTTAAATTATCTCTACATTTGTATATAAGTTATTTATACTTTAAAAACCAATTATTTAAATATTTTAAAATTTATTAAATATTCAAAATCAAAACGATAAAATTTTGGAATGTTACACTTCTTCTTATTCTTCTTTAGTCCTATAATTTAGTCTATTGGTAATTGGTATAGAGGACCTTTATTATTAGTTCTTTATGGAGTAAAATATAACAAATATGATGGGTTCATTTTTCACCTCAAAATCGTTTTTAATCTCAACATTTATTTAACTCATAGTTGTTTACTTCATAAGGGAAGGAGAAGCTAACAACTACCTTTACAAGTCAAAATATAGGGGTGTAACACACACACACACGTGTGTGTGTGTATGTATGTATGTATAGTGACAGAGTTAGGGTATTTATGAAATGCTGGAGAATTGTTTATTGAAATAATGAACTCCATATGAAGGAGTGCGCGGAATCGAACTTCATAAATGTTGTTGAGTATAGTATGTGAAACCTAATTTCATCTTCAAACTTAAGTTAAGAACTTTAGGTTAGAAATGTTCCAAACAATTCGTAGTGATTAATTCAACTAAAGGATAAGTGCATTGTCTTGAATAAAACTACAATAAAAGGAGTATAAATAAATGCACAAATTTATGAATGAACTAGGATGGTTCCAAATGTTGAGAATACCGTGACATTTTTATATGATAACAAAGCTATGATATAGTTTGTACAGAATATAAAGCTCATTATAATTCTAGAAACATACTTTGAAAGGTCCACATGAGAAAGGTGGTTTATCAGTGTCGGAGAGAGTTGAATGACAAAATATATAGTTAAAATATTATAGCATATCTATTCACATAGAGTTGGATGCTCGATCGAGGCATGTGCACATGTGCACGGTGCACGTGTGAATGTATATTTTGGTGCTAGGTTTCGTACCTGGAGTGTGAGTTGGGAGTTGGAGCTTTGGTTTTAGTTGAAGAAGGATATTCAGGCTAGCTTAGGTTAGTGGACCTGATGGGCGATGTTGGTGTGTGTTAGTGTGTGTATATATATAAGGGTTTTGTTTTTAATTAATTTAAATACAATTAAGTTTTAACTTAGAAAATCCATAACCTATTCATACATAATTCAATTGACATGCGGTACCCGACATCAAGTTCGGGTTTACTTATAGAACACACTCATAAAATCATTTGATCCATATATTGCAGTGTAATTTAATGGTAAAATAATATGGACTACGTATAATTACATTGTTTAGCAATTATATTTATCTTTGACATCTTTCTAGAAGAATAAAACACCGTTCTGATTTACTTAAGTTGAGTAGATTATATTGGACATCTATTTAGCAGAATAAATCGTTGTTATGCTATTATGTTAATTTGGATATTTATTTACTCGTATGCCAGTTAATTAATATATGGATTAATTAACATTGGATAAGTGATGGATTAGCTGTGATGCTGCTAATGAAACAATTGATTATTATTATTTTTGAATGTCCATTTGTATTCAATGCTTGGGATAACACTCTCAGTAATTTACTCTTCACAAATCATCTAAACTATTTGTTTTGGAATGGCAAACCATCTATATGCAAACTTATCATAAGGCATTTAAAACCTGAACTATGTTCGGTTCCTTAAAACTATTTGTTAAGGTGATTTGGATGGAAAGGAATGCTCGTGTATTTGATCTCAATAAAAGAATGGTATAAGATTTGATGAACGAAATTAAGCAGCAAATAGTTCAATGCAATTTTTTATCTCCACTAACCTAATTATCCAGTTTTCCTTTGGCACGTTCCTTGGTTTACTTAGTCTCTTTTATGTTTTATTATTTTATTTTCTCACCATGTTGTCCTTATGATTCTGTCTTTTCTTATTAATAAAATCTGGCACGGACCATCTATCTCGCTTGCCTTTGCAAAAAATAAATAATATTTTATAAGGATATTTTATAAGCTAGTTTTGTACTTTATAAAATAATGGGATAGTTTTATAAAATTGTAGAAAAGGTATTGAACTTTTATAGAAAAGAATTGATAAATAAAAGTAAGTTTTGACTTAAGTAATAATTGAATTACTTACTAGAACATACATATATGTGCATGAGCGGGTATACATAAGTTATATAATGATTAATACAATTCTTTTATGGTAATTAAAATTGTTGATAATGATACTATATGTGTGAATGATGAATCTATTTGTGTGATTGATTATATATGTGTATAAACATGCTACGAGCAAACTTATATAGCCATAGCGACTATCCGGTACATTAAGCTGCGTGAGAGAATATCAAATCGAATAATCGCTTCGGTGAAGCCCAAAACGTGTTTTGTGTTTTGTAACTGTGTTTTTTCATGTGTGTGTGTATTAATGTACACATAATAGTATATTGGCATACGCGTAGGCATCAAATAAGGCAAGTTGGTTGGTTGAGTTCAATTTAGCATGTTAGAAGTGGCCGGGTCGAAATAATTGGCCTGCGGAACTTTATGTGTAAAAGAGTATTTTTTGTACCGAAATTGGTTTTCGAATACTTTGGAGTTCACTTCCAAAATATCAACCAATAAATCCGAAAGAGTTCTGACGCGGCAAAGACAGGCTAGGGGAGCTAGGCGACTCATCAGGTGAAGCGGTGGAGAAAGCGAAGCTCGAACTGACGGCTCGGAGACATCTTTTCGGGGCTTTACTCCCTAGGAAAGGCAGCTATCGATTGATCGGTAGTGCACTTGCCTGGACAGTAAATCCCTGGCAGGGTGCAATTCGATGGGGTTTCCCTCACATTCGGATGTAGAGCGACGTGAGGTTTCAACATGACTTCGGGAAGGCTTCGAACTACTTGGGAAAGTGGAATGCGGGAGTGAAGCTTGCGATTCAGATACAATATATAGTGATATGCATGTATTCAATAATAGTTGGATATGAGATCAATGTAGTTATTTGGTTGCACGGTCACATTTGGTGAGCGTGTACAGTTAAGAAAATTTAATCTATGCCCCTTGGCTTTGACCTTGGGATAGACGTATTTGATTATGGAATGTTATATTTTATGTGTGCATATATTTATATGACATCGGTGTTGTTTTTTGGTCTCAATAGCATATTACGTAAGGCACGACCTTCGTTTACTTTTTGATGAAAGGAGTACACAAGTTATTTAAGAAATCCTTAATGTCCTAGAGGGGGATGATGGCAATCATCTACTACGGGATCATATAACACTTATGCTCATTATAGGGGTATGGTGTAATCAGGAAAGGTCCTAGGCATATAGAATAAAATGAATAACACTTTTGCTCAATATAGTGGTATAATGATTCTATTTACTGTTAGAACTAGCTTTCAAGTATATAGAGTAGATCATAGCTTATGCTCATTATAAAGGTACAATGATTCTATTTATTATTGGGACTAGGTTTCAAATTTATAAATTATATCATAACTTATGCTCATTATAGGAGTAAGGTGATATCTATAGGAGACCCATTTTTGAGGATATGGCTTAAGGTACATAGTATAATTAGGTACTAAAGCTATTTATCTTTAACTCTCGAAGGGAATTATTGGATCGCGATAGATGTCCATTATTGACTCTAACCATCAGTAATGACAAACATTGATATGTACTTCTTAGTTGTCTTTTACTGCTATGTTGTGTGTGTCGTTAGTTGGTTGTTGTTGTTATGCAATACCTACTATCATTATGTACTTTGCTTATGATGATCAACCTATTTTTTGATGTTGGGTTACCTTTATCATAGCATGTTGTTACTTTTCAGTCATAGTATATTAATTGTTTTGACTCGTTGATTATAGGTCAAGTTATGGTATGATTTCCTATCATTTGGATAGGTTTACTTTACGTGATTATGGACAGTTCGGATTACCCTTGAGTCACAATTGTGGAGAGAATTGGTTGTGCCTTAATGATTCATGTTTATTTGTATATAGTTTTAATATACGGTATTTTAAGATAGTTTCTCTCACGTCTGGCTTTATGTCTGATCCATGTTTTTTCTTGTCTGTTTATGTCATGACAATCTGGGGTACTCAATTGAGTAGTTTAGGAGTTAGTTCTTTTGGGGATATGCTTTCAGGACATTCGGAGCATACATGGAGGCGATGTTGATACTTTGTATATATACTTGATTTTTGTAGTAGCACATGACTGATATTTATATCTATGTGAGACTTAATGTATCAGATATTATTTTGAGAGCTCTATCTATATGGAGTTTGATGTATTCCGACTTTCGGTATTGATATTCATTTATCATTTAGTTTTTCTAGTGCGTTCTCTTGTATGTATATTGTAATCATGTTTTGTTCATGTATATTCAGTATATTATATGTTAGCATCCCACTGTGAGATTCTGTTGGTGTGCCTTAATATAATGTTTGTTTAATTTTTTTTCCTGATAATCTCTCTTTTGTGGTATATGAAAGTCAAACATTGTCTTTCGGTGCTTATTTCAGGGTATTAGAAGGGCGGGTTGTTGCATTTGGTATCAGAGCTAAGGCTCAACACTTAGACCAAGTAAACTAGTTTTAGTTAGACAGTCTTATAGAAGGAGATACGCTAAGAGAGTGTATTTGTGTTTTCCGATTATATTATACTATTTACACCACTTATCTTCTGGACTTCGATTGATTTCTATTGCTAGTTGCTAAGGTGTAATGACCCTAATTTTAGTTAACACTATTTAGAACATTTAATTAGGTAAATTAAATAAAATAATGCAAAAATTTAAGGGATTGAGATTTGTAAATTAAGGAGGAGCTATGCCTTAATGAATGTGTTAATAAAAGGGAAACTAAACAAAATTAAGGAGGAATATGATGAGGGTAAAATGGGAATAGCCTTTATTTCTATACCTTAAACTCTTCCATTCGCTCCACTTCCTCATTCATTCTACATTCTCAAACTAAATAAAAACAATACTAAGCTTAACCCGGCCGCCATTAAGAAGATTTAAAGCGAAGATAAGCTAAGATTTAAGTAGAAAGCTTGTAGAAATCAATCTAAGGGCAAATCTCAACCTTTTAACTCAAAGCCAAGGTAAATAATTAATTTACATCTATATTTTTTAATGAATGATTTTAGTTTAAAGGTAAACCCATTTTCTTTTACAAGTATATGCCATACTTAGTGTTTAAAAGTGATTATATGCTATATTGATGATTTATGGTTTCAGTATGATTTATTGTATTATGTTTGAGTTAGAAAATCATTCATATGACATCCGATTGACTTGAGACTTTGATATGATATGAGAATCATTATTTTAGAAGTGATTTTCAAGTTTCATAATTTTCCAAGTTAAAATGGAATCGCGGTGAAATTTCTAAGCCTAGAAAATGTTTAATTAGGTTTTAATTGTTGTAAATAATTAAAATATGATTTTCGCTCTGAAATTTGGATATGGGGTAGAGAATGATTAATTTATTTTTGAGGATTTTTCCTAAGAGTTTAGGATGAGTAAATTAATTAATTTCAATGAGAAGGCTTATTTGCTTAAGTAAAATGTTTAAATTTAAGCTTAAGTGTAAATTGTTTGAGTATTCATACATTTAGCATGCGGCAGCATTTTCGAAGAAAGAAATGGGTAAAGTTTTTAAACCGGTAAGATTTCGACAAATATTAGAGGTAGGTAAAAAAGGAATTTCTTTAAAAGGTTAAAATGCGGTTTTTATTAAAAATTACATCTTCGCCACTACCCTTGCTAGCTTCCAACATCATAGACCCACACAAAACCCCTTCCGTACCCATTCGAAACCAATATACATGGTATCAATTCATTGGTATGTAGTGTGTTGGAGAGAGTGGAAGGTAGGATGGTGTCGAAGGCATGAATTTGGAAGGGGTAAAGTTGTCTTTTAAAGCTTTCGAACCAATTCCCCTCCATAATTATTGAGCCGCATTCCTTTTAACCCATACACGCAAAAGAGAAGGTCTCGCACCTATACCTTCCGACATGGTTAATCCCGCTTTGCTTTAAGACATAAGTTTACATGTGGAAACATGTTGCTATCACCCTAAGCCTTTCGAAAGGGTAGCTTTCGAATGTATCTCCTTTTATACTTTGTAGTTCATTTAGTTTTCAAACTATGGTTTTGAAAGAAATACTTTTAATTAGTTTCGAAGTTATGCTTCCATAATTATTTTACTTGTGACCAATGCTTTCGAAAGTGACGCTTTCGCCCCTGCCTTTGACTCTATATTTTTATTAAATGTTGAACTCAATGGTTTCGAAAGGGATGCTTTCAATGATTTCGAAAGGGATTGTTTAAGGTTTCAAACAATGGTTTCGAAGGTATTGCTTTGCTTTATAGCTTATTGTTTTCTAAGTTAAAAAGGGATTTAACTTATTTTAAAGGAATAGATAACCCTACTGATTTTAGGTTTTCATCAACATTGTTTTGTAAAGCATATATCATGTCATAAGTATTTCGAGTAAAACAAAGGGTATAATTTCCTTGTTTTAAAAAATGATTTTAAGGGTAAATCATTTGTAAAGATTGTTTTCAAGGAAATAAAATTTGAAAAGGGTGGTTAGCCCTAAGTATATGACTCAGATTTTAGAAGACCAAATGGGACTAGTGTGAGGTCTGGCCTTATACTTTAGCCAGTAGCCCCTAGCTAATATAAGTCGAAAATTTCAGTGTGTAGGGCTTTATCACAGGTAAAACTAAAATAATGTTACACATAGAAAGGAATACATAAAGTAGAGATAGGTTATTGGTGAGTCCGTAAAACCATTAAGATCGGTTGACCCTAGGGGAAGCAAGTTAAAGATAGACTGTTCAGTATTGTATCTAAAAGAAAGAATATTTATTATGTCTGGTAGGCTCCAGTCAGCCAGTGGTTAATAATCAGCCTGATAAACTATAATATTCAGATGGATAGTCCATTGATTACCTGATTTATATGCATATATGTTATTGCTATTGTTGTTATAATCAGTTTAATTGCAGGATTTTAATTTGCAAAAGATATGATTTTAAAAGGATATTAGTGAGGCGAAACCCGTTCTGCTAAGCGACATGGTCTAACTTAATATAATTAAACCGAGAAGTATTAGAATTGTTCACACCAGGCTTTATGTCCGACTCAAGGTTTATGTTTTGTAATGACCCTAATTTTTAGTAATATTATTAGGAGATTTAGTTAGTTAAATTGAATAAAATAATATAAAGATTAGAGGATTGAGATTTTTGTAACAAAGGGGTAGCCGTGCCATGTATTAAATGAACTAAGTAAATTGAAATGAAACACAATGTTAGGAAATAGATAAGGGTAATATTGGAATTAGTATTATTCTTATACCCTAAACCCCTTAAGCCATATTATATACGTTCATTTCTTATTCACAAAACAAAATATAAACTTGAGGCCGACCACCATCAAGGGAAAACAAGAGAAGATAAAGCTAGGATCAAGAGCAAAGCTTAAGAAACAAAATCAACTATCAAATCTCAATACCTTAATCTCAAGGATAATGTAAATAATGACTACATCTCATGCTTTATTTATTTTCAAATTTAGAATGAAATCTGAAAAATTTGCAAGTGTTTTTCCATGATTTTGAATGGTAGAATGGACATATATATGCTTGTTGATGATTTATGATAATTCACACAGATTTTAGCATATGTTTTGATGTGAAGACCCTATTAAATGACATCCAAATGCCTTATGATTTTAGATTTAGATCAAAAATGATATTTTAGATATGGTTTTCAATTTTCATAATTTTTTGAATTAATGCTATTTAATATAAATTTTCTAAAGAAGAAAATGATTATTTGGACTTAAAATAATTCACGGCTAATTTATATATATTTTGGGTCCGGAATTTATATATGTTGGAAAACATATTAAAAACGATTTATAGGAATTTTTGTAGAATTTTTCTAAATGTTTAATGAATATATAAAAATTTTGAGGTAAGGGACTTAAATGTTTTATATTTTATATATTTATAAAAGGAGAAGGGGTACTTTGTAAATAAATTAAATTGTTTATTTCTGAAATATTGGCGGCACTTTTTGAAAAAAATTAGCAGCCAATTATGCTTTTACAAACAAGGCAGGTTAGGTGAAAGGAATTACTTTAAAATGTTAAAAATCATTTTAAACATGCTTTATACATGTTTAGCCACTTGCACCTATGTTTCGACCCAGTACTCTTGCCTTCATCACCATCGAAACTAATGCACATGGCATCAAAGGCTTGGTGCACAGCGAATTGGAGACATGCAAAAGGTATGTAGCCAAAACAAGGGATTCCGAAAGGGTGATGTAATATCCTAGAATTTTTAACAATATCAATTTAATAATCTGTATAAAAAATTAAATTGATATTGATATTTTTGTTATTAATAATTCAAATTGATTTAAAAATTTCCTCTTTAATAAATATTCAATTGATTATTTTATCTTTTGAAAATAATAAATGAATTTCTATTTATAATATAAATATATAGTTTATGTTGTAAATAGAATAACATTGTTTAAAATTTAATAAATAAAACATATTTTTCTAATTCTAATATTTTTAGTAATTTGAGAAATTGTTTTTATTTAATAATAGCTTTTCAAAGTTATAAAATAAATGAGCTTGGTTTACATTTAATTAATAAATCATGATTTAAAATTCTAATATATACATTAATAATTTGGAAATTTTATTTTTTTTATTAACTATAAAGTTTTCAAATCTATTTAATAAATAAATATATGATTTTTAAATTGTTAAGAAAATGTTTAAATTTTTAAAATAATTTGGCTTGAGTTTTAAATTTAGAATGAATTAACAAAAGGTTTTATGGCTTAACAAAATAGATATTTATTAATAAAAACATAATTTCTTTTAAAATGATTTTAATTTAATAATAAGATATTTATAAAAGCAATATTGGTAGTGTATTGTCTTTATAAATAAGTTTCGAATAGAATTTGTAATTTTTATTTCAAATTAAATTTATGTATATAACTTGATTTGAAAATATTTGATTTTGAATTTAATTTGAATTTGAAATTCCAAAGTATAAAATCTTAATTGTTTTAATTTTAATTTATAAACATGATTGTTCTTATTTCTTCTTTATGAATTTATACACATATTTGATATGCACTAACAAAATTAAAATTTAGTTAACATACACATTAGTTTGTAAATTAGATATTAATTATTTTAAAGAAAACAAGTGTTTCATTCTTTTAACAAGTGTTCAAAATATACATAAATTTGACAAGAGTAGGAAATTTGTACAAGTGTAAAATTTAGTTTTAATTTTTCTCTTATTTCATTAAATCTGAAAATTCATTTATACAAGCTTGCAATTCATTCATATTTGTTTTTTTCATTTCCTCAATCAAAAAAGAAAAGATCAAACTCATCTTCATATTTATTATAAAGGCCTGCATATTCAAATCCTTCATCTGCATACACAAATTACTCAAAACCATGTTCAAATCCGCCATCAATTCCTCTTTATCATAAGGGTCTGCATAAATCTCTGTATACCAAATCCTGTAAACAATTTTGCAGACCATTCTGCAACTTCAAAATCTTTAGCATACATCTTCAAAAATCATGCATTTACCATTTTCAAAACCCAAGTCTATTACAAAACCCTCATATCAAATCTGAAGCAATCAAAGCACCTGCATTTTTGAATCTGGAGGTCAAGTTCACCTGCAAATTACAAATTTGCACATCTTCAAACAAAAAGATTGGTTTCTGCATATCTTCAGCAAGTTCCAAAAGCAACAATCATGCATGCAGTTTCTAAACCAAAAGCATATCAAGTTATCTACAGATGTTTTCAGCAAATTCAACTCAAAGCTTTTCAAATATAAAGCTCTGTCTCCATTTTTCCAATAAAGCGAGTAACTTAAAATTTTAATTTTAAATAGGTTGCATGTTAATGTTGGATATAATTTATTAATGTTTGTGTTTATAAAAGCCTGGTGTAAATATGTTTGTGTATGCATGTTTGTCTATGCTCTGCTGTGATTCTAAATTCATCTTCATATTTAAAGGAATCCTCCAAAATTTGTTTAAATTTGTGTTAGTATCTAGTCTTAAAATGATTAAAAATTGTTTGCTTATTATAGATTAGAATCAAAATATTTTTTAGGTGAAGTGTTTGACTGCCTGAAGTTTAATTAAACTTAAGTAAGTTAAAGATATAAACAGTGTGGCCTCTGCATGTTAATTCAAACCAAAATTTAACGAGTTAATTTTGTATTTCAGTATCAGTAAACTATAGTATTAATTGAAACTTGATTTTTAAATCAAGTATTAGAATTTTTAGAGTTTGGTTTCAGTAGCAGTTAGTACTTGAACTAAGAATGAAAATTGGGCAAGTTCTTGTGATCCATGACTTGTGAAACTCTGGGATTCTTCTGAGTAATAGAGGAAGTATAGGAGATGCTCAGAAAAATCATGAATGAGTTTAAAATTAGTTAGAGTGGATGCAGTTGAATTTTTATGGATTAAACCCTAGTTTTGAATGGGGTTAAGGATTGGGTCAGTTTGAGGTGAGGGATGGATCGAGTGTTGTTATGTTTGGGAAATGGGTAAAGGTTGTGTAGAAGAGTTCGTGGCTGGAGAGGTTGAATGTCAGATGGTCGGAGCGGCGTATGGTTGCCGTTGACAGGTTTTGGTCAGAAACCTGATTTATATTTTCAGGTTTGGGAAAAATTTCACTCAATTTTGATTCTTTGATTTAGGATTCTATCTGATGTTGTCAATTGGGTGGAGAGGTGTTTCTGGTTGAGATTTGATCATCTCCGATAATCAGAGAAGGCGAGAATCGCCGTGCATATGCACGGCGATAAGTTTCCTGGTGATATTATGGGTTGGGTTGTTATAGGGAAAGATTGGTGAGTTACTCGAAGAAGATGGATGGGTGACTCGGAGCAGAGGTGGATTTGTCTCGAAGTTATATTAGGGAGTTCTCGGGTTAATTCTGGGTTTCCAGATTTACAGAAACATGCTGTTTCTATTTTGAATTTTTCTGTAGTTTATTTTTTTAAAGTAAAGTTTAATTTAAATTCAAATTCAAGTTTGAATTTCCTTTGAATTTAAATTCATATTTAAATCCCAGTTTTTAAATAAAAATAAAATTTTCAAAAATTTGACTTAATTAACTATTTTGTTTTGGTAAAATAGTTTAAACCTTTTAATAATAAGGTTTTGAAAATATGAGTAAGATTTGAAGATTTATTTAAAATATGGAAATCTAAGTTTAAATATAAACTCCAGTTTTAAATTTAAAAGAAGATTTAAATTTGAAAGTTTTAAACTAAGAATGAATTGAAATTTCTAAAATTTTGAAATGAATTTAACTTCAAATTTTTATTTTTAAGATAGACTTTTGTTTTGTCTTGAAATTTAAACAAGTTTTAAATTATTCAAACTTTGATAAGTTTAAACTACTTTTATTTTAAAAGTTGTATTTAAGATGAAAATTTAAAGTAATTTCAAAGGTACTTTGACTTAATTAAATTTTGTTTTTAAAACATAATTAAGTTATGTTTTATCTTGAAATTAAATTAAGATTTATGTCTTGGAAATTTATTTAATTAACGAGGTAATTAAGGAATGGTTAATAAATTAATAAAAAATTGATTAATGATTAATCAATTTATAATTAAGATAATTAATTAGATTTCTTTTTTTATTAATGATTTATGAATTATCAATTATGAAATTAAGATTAAATCAAGGTTAATTAATTTAATAATTAATTTTAATCAATGAATAATTAAAGATAATTTAATTTGTAATTAATTTTAGTTAATTACTAAATGAAATAATTAGAGAATAGTTAATGAAGTCATTAACCAGGATTTATTTAACAATTAATTAATATAGTTAATTTTCATAATTAATTAGATTAATTAATTTAATAATAATCAATGGTGAATAATTTGAGTATAATTACTAAAAGTAATTAAGAAATTAATTACTAAGTGTCATTAATTTAGTTGAATGTGATGGTTTACTTTAATTAATTAAGTTTGATTAATTTTAAACACTTAGGGTTTTATAAATGATTACTTTATGTAATTAATAAATTGGAAATTACTTAGTTAAGTAATTGATTGATAATTACAGAATGTAATTGAATGAAGATGTTTAAGAATGAAGTAATTTGGATTTAAATTACTTAATAATTAATCAAGGGAGAAATTAATTAAAGGATAATTAATTTGGTTTAATAAAGTAGTTAAGATAGTTAATTATTGAATGTAATTAATCTGGAATGATTAACAATGATGAGTTAATTACTCAAGGTAATTAATTTAGGCAGATAATTTATTTAAATATAATTAAGGATCATTAATTATTATAATTAACGATGTAATTAAAAGTTGATTAATGAAGATTAATTAATCAGTAATAAGTAATTAAAGGTAATTAATTAATGTAATTAATTAAGGATTAAGGTAATTAATTACAGTTAATTAATTAATTAAAGTAATTAAAGGTTAATTAAAGTTTGGTTGATTTGTGAGATTAATTAAGGATAATTACATGAATGTAATTAAGGATAATTAATCAAGAGTGATTAATTAAGGTGATTTATTTTGAATAGTTAGTTAATTGATTTTAAATCAATTATATGATTGAGTAAGCAAGATTTTTGTTGGTAAAGATATTAACTTAATTAATTAAAGATGAAGTAATTAATTTAATTCACTTTAAATTAATTAGAGATAGAGATAGTTAGTTTAATTCATTTTAAATTAATTATATTGTGGTATGAGTGAATCTTTACTTATGTATGAATGGATGACATTGATTGTCTTGGATGCTTTGAGATCTCAGTAATGAGATAAATGATATTGTGTGGTAAGAATGACTTGATTGTATTGTGTTGATAACATAGGTTATCTATTGTGATGATGATATATGGAATATCTATTTGATTTTGATAATGTGGATTACCTGTTATTTGATAATGCTGATTATCAATTATTGATCTGTGAGTTATCTATATGTGTGTATATAGATACTGTAATTGTTTTAAACTTTAAAATAACTTGGACCTAAAAGACACACTTCGGATTTCGATGAGTCCGGGATCGGGTTTCCATATTTGGATTTTCAAAAACCACATCGATCTAAAATAACGTTAGGTCGTGAATCAAAGTGGAGCTTTGTGAAGACTCGAGGTGTAAGGACTATACGTCAGTATAACTCTGTGGGTGATTCCGTAATGAGTTTGACGGAATAGTACTTATAGTTTCGAGATGGTGATTCAGAGTGCAAGGGTTATCGTCGTTAACTCTGAGGGTGATTCCAAATTGAGTGTAACGAGATAATGCCTTCGGTTTCGTTCGAACCCGGAACGAACTTGTATGGATTGAATGCTTTCAGAACATCGTCAGGTGGACGATGAGCATTCTAAGTGATGTGTTCACTAAAGGTAATCGTAGCCTCAAGCCTCATCAACCGGGAATGGCTAAAACAGGGGAGGTGCAACAATGCTTCGTGGGTAGCCCCCACTTGAGAGTGAGATTTACCCCTGTCTAGAGGCCCCTTTTTATTTCGGCTGTGTGGATGGTTTTGAGCTCCAACCGCCGGGGTTATCTTGTTCGGAACTGTTCAGTAAGGAATGGGTCCGGCCTTTTGTTGTAGGGGAGCGGGCGTACTCCTCGGTACGGTGATCTAGGCCACGTACTGTGACAGGTGGTACCCTAGTAGCCCTGCCATTGTATGGAATCCAAAATCCAATAAGTGCCAACGGTTTTGATTGTATTACCCACTTTTGTGGCTAGTATCTGGAATTTAATCATGTAACAATTTCGGCTATTTCATATTTATTTGAAAACCCTAGACACTATTATAATATCATCGGATTTCCTATCAAATGTTTTGGTTAGCGTAAGGTAAAAACTTTTCCATGTTTATGTGTGGGAAGTCTTACGTGATACCTTTCTTTTCAAATGGTTTTTGAAAGTTAAGCAACTTTAACCTGTTACTCACACCAGACTCATGTCTGACCCAGAGTTTATTTTTGTTTTTCATAAACTCTTGGGTACTCAAATTTTTACGAGTAGTCAAGGGATTCAGTTTAGGATTCAGGTTAGCTTTGACGAATTGTGGAGGAGCAATGGAGCAGGAGGCTTCTGCGTGTAGATATATATAGTTTTCCGCTGTGTAGATTTCTCTGTGTTGTTTCTTATACTGTATTGAGTTATATAACTAGACAGGTGTTTATAACTGTCTAGTATGTGATGTATATCTGTGTAACTCTGATAGTTGTTGTAATTATGTAATGTTTATGTTATAAATTATTCGTTCCGCTGTTTAGATTCTGATGTTGTTTCTTTCTTCTCTTCTTTCTTTTCTCTTTTTTTATCCCTTTCTTTCTTAAAAATGATGCGACTTTCTGTGGTAAGAAAGTCGGGTCGTTTCACTTGGTATCAGAGCATTAGGTTGAGTGAATACCTAGGCTCTGTAGAGATGTCTTTCTTGAGAGAGCGTACTTGTAATTTTTATATATAACTATATATATATATATATATATATATATATATATATATATATTTCTACCTATCTGTTGGGTTACCTGTTCAGGTTTTCCAATATAAGTTATAAAGGAGATGGGGTAGTAGTGTGTGTAACACGACTACCATTAGTTGGAGTTTGAATGTGTGAGGTTGGAAGTGTAGCTGTCGAGACTGTAGACCTAATACTGTCTCGAGTGGGTTTTGGTAGCGATGAAGAACTTCGTTAATCTCCGAAGGAAACCTGTTAAGGTTCGGAGTTAATTCTTTGAAGTTGGATGAGTAGAGTTTGGATCTGTTGGTTGGCTAAAGTGAGTGATGGTATTTTGATATCTTAGGAAATAGTAGTTGTGTGGTGAAATGCAGTGACTATGGATGTTCCCGAATATGATTTCTTTGGAACAAGTTTATGGAGGTGAGTCTGCTTCGATGTTGTGGCTGTGTTGAGCCGGAGTTTCTGTTTGCTTTGAGATGTGAGTTTCTCGAAGAGCTTGTTTTGGAATTCTTTGGCATCTGTGGCAGCAGTGCAGCTTGGGGTGTTCTCGGTGTTGGGAAGAGATCTTTTGGCTTAGCAATTTTTCTGAAGTGGAGTTCAGAAGCATTTGAGTGGACCCGTTCCTTCGGTGGGTTGGCTAATTAAGTTTAAGCTATTCTGTTGGTTAAGGGAGAACAGTTTTTCCTTGGATTTGGTTTGGGTGGTTCGCAAAAGTGACTTGCGATTATTTGAGTGTTCTCTTGGGTTATCTGAGTTTTTCTGGATGTCTTCAGGAAGTCAGAGTTTTGTCTGCATCTGGAGATTGAGTTTTCTTATCGACTGGAATTTCAAGAGTGGTACCGATGGTTCAGCTTTATAGAAGAATGGTTCCAAGAGATTGAGTTGGTGTAGCAGCTCGGAGTTTTGGAGGAACTTCTGAATTTTTATTATGGATTTATTGAACCATATTTCTGGGTGTGTTGTTGAGTTGTGCTCGTGTTTCTTTAGCATTCTCTTCTACTTCAGATCAGAGTTGAGCATCGGAAGCAGTTTGGGAAGTGTATCTGCTTTTCTTTTCTGGATAGAAGAAGTTGCTGTCTTCTGATGTTGAGGAAAAGAGTTTGAGTTCTTGGTTCTGGTTGATCTTGAGGAGATCATTTTGTGGAGTTGATTGGTCTAGTTGTTTCTAGAGGCATCGGCAAGGGATGAGTTGATCAGTAAGGTTGTGGGCCCATAAGCCACAGGTCCCAGGATCATCTGAAGAGTTTTGTGGATTTGAGACGAAGGAATACGGATTCCGAAGTCGGAGATTTAATTTTGGATAAGTTTTCTCCGATCGAAAAGGAGCTATAAGTTTGAGTAAGGCTGGGAAGCTAGCTCCGAAGAGTTTTGGATTCTTTTCTGTGATATTGAAGGTTAAGTGATTGATCTATCTCTGGTTGGGGAACCAGCAGTTGGGAGTTTTGGTTGTTGGGTCAGACTCGTCTGTAGTCTGATTTCTTATCTAGTGTTTAGATATAGTTGTATAGGAGCTTTGTAGCTTCATAGGTATTGATTGTTTGATTTCTGTAAAGCGAGTATCCCAGTATATATATACACCTGGGGAAACTCGATGAAATTCTATCTAGAATTTGTCTGGATAATTAGATTGGTTTGATTGGTTGAATTGGTTGCTATGGTTGTTAGCATAGGTTTGATATATGCTTGTGTTTTAGATAAATCTTTAATGAGATTATTAAATTACCTTTGTTTTAAATTTCGAGGACAAAATTCTTTTAAGGGGGAAGGATTGTAATATCTTGGAATTTTTAACAATATCAATTTAATAATATGTATAAAAAATTAAATTGATATTGATATTTTTGTTATTAATAATTCAAATTGATTTAAAAATTTCCTCTTTAATGAATATTCAATTGATTATTATTTATTTATTTTTTTGGCAAGGCCGACGGGGTTAATTGGACCCCGACCAATTTATTAAATCACAGAAGAGAACAAACACTTACAGAAAAGGAGCATGCACAAAGAGAACATAGGAACAAGAGCAGCACACACACACAAGAAGACACAGAAATAAAACAAAGACCTAAGAGAAAATAAATTACAGTTGCAGTGTCATGGATATCCCAGGATCATGAACAAACAGCATTTCCAGGGAGCATTTAACTTCATGCTTTATCCAAAGTTTGAATGTAGCATCAGTCTTTCCATTAATTGCATCAAAAATTCTTGTATTACGTTCTTTCCAAACTGCATATATGAAGCTTTTCAGAACCACAGTGTTGATTCTATTATGCTTTTGCTTACCCCCTGTCATAGATTGAATTCTATTCCACTCGACAATGTTGTCAAGAGATGGTCTGTTACCTTCAATGCTCACCATGATATCAGTCCAGATTTGCATAATTAATTCACACTCAAAAAATAAGTGTTCAGCAGTTTCAACATACTCACTGCAGAATGGGCATAACACATCCATATTCATTCCCATAATAGCTAATTTCGCCTTAGTTAATATAGCACGCTTCAGTACCTTCCACAGTAATAAATTTTCACGCATACTACAGTCATTATTCCATACACTCTTCCACCAAGTCCAAGCTGGAATGTCACTGTTTCCTTGCATATACTCATAAGTTTCACCAATTTTATATGCAGCTTTCTTCTCTCCCCATATAATTCTAGCAGAAGTAGATTGTAAAGGGGTAAAATTTCTTATCTTATCCCAAATAATCTGGACACGCTGATTGGAAGAATATTTGCCTACTCCCTGGAAAATGTAAAGAACATCCAAGATTTTCGTAGATAGATGAATACCAGTTTGTATAATTTCATTGTATGAAAGTTTACGTCTAATAACATAACCCTTATCAAGCCAAGGATCATCCCAGAATTTAACTCTGTATATAGGGTCAGTGTTCATTTGTATAAGAGGGAGAACATACTCCTTAAGTTTGAATATGCACTGCCATGTCCAGCTTAAATTCTGAGGCTTATTCATATTCCATAAATTTTTACCCTTAATCACATTCATTTCAGACCACTTAGCCCATAAGCTATCTGGGTTATTGAACAGTGTATCAATATGTTTTGCAAATGCTGTTTTGTTCCATTGCTTGAGATTAAAAAGACCTAGCCCTCCCTTATTTAAAGGAATCTCAAGAGAACTGAAATTAATAGGAGCAAGGTATCTTCCCATGGTTCTGCCAGTCCAAAAGAATCTCATAATGGCACTTCTGATCATTTTAATTAATTTGAAGGGGAGAACATAGGTTCTTGCCCAGTACACTTGCACTGCAAAGATGATAGACTTGATAAGAGTTAGCCTACCAGCTTGGCTCAGCATCCTGGTGGTCCAATTTGTCATTCTAGAAGTAATTTTCTGAAACAAAGTAGACACTGATTAGTAGTTATCTTGGAAGATGTTAGAGGCAGACCTAGGTACGAGGCATTGGATAGGTTAAGAGTTAATCCAGTGATATTTGCTATATGAGAAATCTGCTGCAAATTCACTCCAGCAACAGAGATAGCAGATTTTTGGATGTTAACTTTAAGGCCTGTCATAGTATAAAACTGCTTGAGAATATTCATTATGTTCTGAACAGTGTTAACTTCTGGAGCACAGAACAAAACAAGATCATCAGCGAACATGAGGGTTGATATTTGGGGATCTTTACACTTCGGATGGAGCTTAAATTTTCCATGTTGTATTGCTTCATTAATCATCCTAGTTAGCAGCTCCATCACCAGGATGAAAATGTATGCAGATAATGGATCCCCTTGCCTAATTCCTTGTTTGCTTCCAAAAAATCCTTTCATCACACCACTGATGTTGATCGAATAAGTAGGGTTGACATACATTCGTAAACCCATGCAACAAAATGCGGTGGGAAATTCATATAACCCATTATGCGAACTATGCTATCCCATTGCAGCATATCAAAGGCTTTCATGATGTCAAGTTTCATTATCGCTTTAGGGGCTGAATTTGTACTGTTGTATCCTTTTAATAGCTCGTGAGCTAGAAGAATATGATCTAGAATATTTCTTCCAGGAAGGAATGCTGCTTGATTGTTAGATATAATATTGGGGAGCACCAATTTTAATCTAGTAGCGATAATCTTAGAGATACGCTTATAAATAGTATTACAACAGGATATAGGACGAAAGTCTTTAACATCATGAGCATTCTTGGTCTTGGGGACTAATGTAATATTAGTGTAATTAAAGGACCGATAGAGTTTACTCTTTTTGAAGAACATGGTTATAGCATTACATACATCAGTAGAAACAATGGACCAGCAAGTGGTATAGAAACAAGCATTCATACCATCAGGACCACCACACGAGTTTGTTTTAAGAGAGAACATAGCATCATGTATTTCATCATGGGTAACTTCAGTACAGAGATAATTATAATCATTTTGTTCAAGTTTTGGCAAAATGTCAGATGGTATAATATCAATATTAGGAATGAAGTTATCAGAGTTACCAAACATGGAAGTGAAGTAATGTTCAAAGGCTTGTTGAACACCATCAGCAGTAGAATGAAGCACACCATGTTCGTCAACAATAGTAACTATGTTTTCTTTACACTGCTTGCTTTTAAGACTGGCATGAAAATAAGCACTGTTTCTATCACCTTTATCCCACCATTTAATTCTAGACTTCTGCCTTATCATCTCACTTTCTTTAGTTAATGCATCATAGTATTGCATGGAAAGAGTTGCTTCAGTAGCCGATAATTGAGGGTCATTAACATCATTCATCATAGCCTTTTGCGTATCAACAAGCTTCAACAAAATAGAGGCACTCAGACCATCTCCTTTACCGTACTTCTTAAATGCCCATTGCTTCAACACTGTCTTCATTTCTTTTAATTTTTCCTGCAAAACAAATAAATGATTACCTCTCTTTGTCTTGTTCCAAACTTTAGAAACAGTAAGTTTAAAGTCAGGTTCAAGAACCCAAGAGTTAAAAAATTTAAAATTTGTTTTCCCTCTCATGTCCATTTCACGAAGGTGGATAATTTGCGGGAAGTGGTCAGAGAGGATTGGAGGGGGAAGGAAACTATACAGGAGAGGCCATTTGAGAAGGGCTTTTTGGTTGGAGAAGGTGTGATCTATACGTGAAAAGGTTCTGACACCATTTCTTCTTTTATTATTCCAAGTATATTGCATCCCTACAGATTTCACTGGTATAAGATCAGCATCTATAGGAGTAGCATTAAGAGGTTGAATTTCGTTGAGGGACAGAGGATTCCCTCCTACTCTATCAGTGAGATTTAAACAGCAGTTAAATTCTCCAAAAATTAACCATGGGTGAGTATTCTGCCGAAGAGAAGGAAAGACAACATGTAGGGATCCTCTGGCAGCAGCAGAGTTAGCCGCATAAACAATGGTAACATAATAAGATGTTTTATCTTTGATGTCCAGAGCATGACAGTGTATCATTTGGTCAGTGGAGAGGATAGTGGTAAGAAGGAGGTGAAGGGGATTATATAGGATCATTATTCTCCCATAAGGAGCTTCGTTCAAATTATGTATAAGTTTCCACTCTTTTTTTATGTATTCAGCAGCCTTAAGAGTCAGTGGAAGATTTAGCTTAGTTTCAAGAATTGCCAGAAGAGATAAATTGTTTGATGCTATGAGTTGTTTACATTGATCAAGCTTGATCATGTTGTGCCCCCCACGAATATTCCATGCCCCAATGGTGGACATCATCAGAGGACACGGGCATTAAGCATTTCTATCTTCATTTTCCTTGTTACTGCATGCTTCGATGACAAGTAATTAGGAATAGTTGCTGAAAGTGGGGTAACTTCATTGTTAAGTGGTCCATCCTTCGGGGAAGTTAGCTGTGGCTGATTGGGTATGAGTTGGGGAGATTGAAGAGAGGAGGAGATGGTTTGAATAGTGGTTTTGGGAGGTTTATATGTCGTTGGAGGGATGATATTAGAGTAAGGGTTGGTTTGATTTTGTTTGTGTGGTGATATAGTTGCAGATTGCTGGTTTGGGTCTCCTGTGCATGTCTTATGTACCTTGTGCATGTTTTCATTAGCATGTTTAGCATTCTTATTTTTCTTGCTTTCATTCTTGTTGTTTTTCCTACTTCTGGAGCTTGATCCTTCTTCATTTACTTTGTTACTCTCTATTCCACATTCTATATTTCCTTTGTTGATTTCAGTATTGCTTTCTGAATATTGTTCTTGCTGTGTATTTTGATTTCTTTTCAATAACTTGTAACGTTTCAAACTGTTGTTGCTTTGTTCTCCTTGTTTATGAGTACATTCTGCTTTACTTGGAGTTTTTTCTTGTGTTTCCCTTATTTCATCGTCTGTTTCTTCTGTATCTTTGGTATTTTCCCCTTGCACATCAATCATTGTGTCAGTATCTTCAAGCTCCAGCAAAACATCAAATTTATTAGTTAACAATAAATCTTCAACTGCTTCAACAACAACTGTTTTCACATTTCTCCCTATTCCTATTTCATTATCCTCTTCTGCTTCTAGTGAAATACTAATATCTTCTTCTTCATCAAAGATTAATTCACCAGGCTCTTTACTATTCATACAATTATCATTTTCCTGCTTTTGCTTGCCCCCCTCATCATTCTTATGTTCTTTTTCAGCACTGTTCATTTCTATTTCAGTGTCCTCTTTTTCCTTTTCCCCACTAACTATATCTTTCTCTTTATCTCTTATTACATTGTCTATTTTCTTTTTATTTACTCTCTGCCAACTCCTAACATTCTGCTTTTGGGAGGGATTGAAGTTGCTAATGCCATGTACTCTGTTCACATTAACCTCTTTAGTAGGCCATCTTTCATTTTTCTTTGTTTCATTCAGTTTGTTTGTTTCACAAGTAACTTCAACATCACAGGATTCAGTAGCATGTCCAAATTTCTTGCAATGTATACAAACATCAGGCCTCCATTGATATTGTACATAAATTTTTTGAAATCCTCCTTCTACAAGTTTAACCAAGAATTCATATGGTAGCTCTTTGTCTGGTTTTACTTCTATTAAACACTTTGCATAGCTCATTCTGTTTTGTTTTTCCGTCATTTCATCCATACACAGCAACTTGCCAAGGTGACTACTCAGCCAGTTGATCCCAAGCGGAGACCAAGCATATAAAGGCAGATTATATAGATGAACCCACACTGGAACCGTAGTGACAGAGCCACTAATGTTACTAACAGCAGCATCATAAGGTTTTATGATGAACATCTTGTTCTTTATTATAACTGGGTCACTCTGAAGGATTTTTTTCTCTGTCTTCATCACAAGAGAAATTAAATAAAAAAACTGTACCATCAGATTTAACACTGACTGACCCTTTAAGCTTCCATAATAACTTCAGCCTATGAATAACCGCCGTGTACGAAAGAGGCTTGTCTAAGAAGAAGCCAACCAGGGATTCATTCCAGATCAACGCACCAGCATCTATAACTTCCTTCGATGGCACCAACATGTTGTTATCATACTCAGGATACAGATCAACAGGGATGTACTTCCCAGCATTCTTTGGTTTATGCTTAAAAAGAGAAGTCCATTTCTGTTCACCTAGCGTCGGAGGAGACGGGACATTGATTAAGGATGGTAGAGGGATGGAAGAAGACTGAGGAGGGTCGGGGGGACTGGTGGTGGGGGAACAGGAGGAATAGGGACACTGACAGCTACCAGTGAAGAAAGAGCTGGGTCAAAGGGACATGTAGGCGTAGTTACAGAGGGCAGTGGAAGGACAGGGATGATGGGGTTACTGGAGTTGGTAGCGGCGTTGGCAGGAGAAGGGGTATGGTTAAGGACATGGGACAGTACGAGAGGAACAGACATGAGAGGATTGTTTAATTAGTTTTGAAAACATTAATTAATTTGTTCAATTGATTATTTTATCTTTTAAAAATAATAAATGAATTTCTATTTATAATATAAATATATAGTTTATGTTATAAATAGAATAACACTGTTTAAAATTTAATAAATAAAACATATTTTTCTAATTCTAATATTTTTAGTAATTTGAGAATTTTTTTTTATTTAATAATAGCTTTTCAAAGTTATAAAATAAATGAGCTTGGTTTACATTTAATTAATAAATCATGATTTAAAATTCTAATATATACATTAATAATTTGGAAATTTTAATTTTTTTTATTAAATACAAAGTTTTCAAAGCTATTTAATAAATAAATATATGATTTTTAAATTGTTAAGTAAATGTTTAAAATTTTAAAATAATTTGGCTTGAGTTTTAAATTTAGAATGAATTAACAAAAGGTTTTATGGCTTAACAAAAAAGATATTTATTAATAAAAACATAATTTCTTTTAAAATGATTTTAATTTAATAATAAGATATTTATAAAAGCAATATTGGTAGTGTACTGTCTTTATAAATAAGTTTCGAATAGAATTTGTAATTCTTATTTCAAATTGAATTTATGTATAAAACTTGATTTGAAAATATTTGATTTTGAATTTAATTTGAATTTGAAATTCCAAAGTATAAAATCTTAATTGTTTTAATTTTAATTTATAAACATGATTGTTCTTATTTCTTCTTTATGAATTTATACACATATTTGACATACACTAACAAAATTAAAATTTGGTTAACATACACATTAGTTTGTAAATTAGATATTAATTATTTTAAAGAAACAAGTGTTTCATTCTTTTAACAAGTGTACAAAATATACATAAATTTGACAAGTGTAGGAAATTTGTACAAGTGTAAAATTTAGTTTTAATTTTTCTCTCATTTCATTAAATCTGAAAATTCATTTATACAAGCTTGCAATTCATTCATATTTGTTTTTTTCATTTCCTCAATCAAAAAAGAAAAGATAAAACTCATCTTCATATTTATTATAAAGGCCTGCATATTCAAATCCTTCATCTGCATACAAAAATTACTCAAAACCATGTTCAAATCTGCCATCAATTCCTCTTTATCATGAGGGTCTGCATAAATCTCTGTATACCAAATCCTGTAAACAATTTTGCAGACCATTCTGCAACTTCAAAATCTTTAGCATACATCTTCAAAAATCATGCATTTACCATTTTCAAAACCCAAGTCTATTACAAAACCCTCATATCAAATCTGAAGCAATCAAAGCACCTGCATTTTTGAATCTAGAGGTCAAGTTCACCTGCAAATTGCAAATTTGCACATCTTCAAACTAAAAGATTGGTTTCTGCATATCTTCAGCAAGTTCCAAAAGCAACAATCATGCATGCAGTTTCTAAACCAAAAGCATATCAAGTTATCTACAGATGTTTTCAGCAAATTCAACTCAAAGCTTTTCAAATATAAAGCTCTGTCTTCATTTTTCCAATAAGGTGAGTAACTTAAAATTTTAATTTTAAATAGGTTGCATGTTAATGTTGGATATTATTTAGTAATGTTTGTGTTTATAAAAGCCTGGTGTAAATATGTTTGTGTATGCATGTTTGTCTATGCTCTGCTGTGATTCTAAATTCATATTCCTATTTTAAGGAATCCTCCAAAATTTGTTTAAATTTGTGTTATTATCTAGTCTTAAAATAATTAAAAATTGTTTGCTTATTATAGATTAGAATCAAAATATTTTTTAGGTGAAGTGTTTGACTGCCTGAAGTTTAATTAAACTTAAGTAAGTTAAAGATATAAACAGTGTGGCCTCTGCATGTTAATTCAAACCAAAATTTAACGAGTTAATTTTGTATTTCAGTATCAGTAAACTATAGTATTAATTGAAACTTGATTTTTAAATCAAGTATTAGAATTTTTAGAGTTTAGTTTCAGTAGCAGTTAGTACTTGAACTAAGAATGAAAATTGGGCAAGTTCTTGTGATCCATGACTTGTGAAACTCTGGGATTCATCTGAGTAATAGAGGAAGTATAGGAGATGCTCAAAAAAATCATGAATGAGTTTAAAATTAGTTAGAGTGGATGCAGTTGAATTTTTATGGATTAAACCCTAGTTTTGAATGGGGTTAAGGATTGGGTCAGTTTGAGGTGAGGGATGGATCGAGTGTTGTGATGTTTGGGAAATGGGTAAAGGGTGTGTAGAAGAGTTCGTGGCCGGAGAGGTTGAATGCCAGATGGTCGGAGCGGCGTATGGTTGCCGTTGACAGGTTTTGGTCAGAAATCTGATTTATATTTTCAGGTTTGGGAAAAATTTCACTCAATTTTGATTCTTTGATTTAGGATTCTATCTGATGTTGTCAATTGGGTGGAGAGGTGTTTCCGGTTGAGATTTGATCATCCCCGATGATCAGAGAAGGCGAGAATCACCGTGCATATGCACGGCGATAAGTTTCCTGGTGATATTTTGGGTTGGGTTGTTACAGGGAAGGATTGGTGAGTTACTCGAAGAAGATGGATGGGTGACTCGGAGCAGAGGTGGATTTGTCTCGAAGTTATATTAGGGAGTTCTCGGGTTAATTCTGGGTTTCCAGGTTTATAGAAACATGCTGTTTCTGTTTTGAATTTTTCTGTAGTTTTTTTTAAAAGTAAAGTTTAAATTTAAATTCAAATTCAAGTTTGAATTTCCTTTGAATTTAAATTCATATTTATATCCCAGTTTTTAAATAAAAATAAAAGTTTCAAAAATTTGACTTAATTAACTATTTTGTTTTGGTAAAATGGTTTAAACCTTTTAATAATAAGGTTTTAAAAATATGAGTAAGATTTAAAGATTTAATTAAAATCTAGAAATCTAAGTTTAAATATGAACTCCAGTTTTAAATTTAAAAGAAGATTTAAATTTGAAAGTTTTAAATTAAGAATGAATTGAAATTTCTAAAATTTTGAAATGAATTTAACTTTAAATTTTTATTTTTAAGATAAACTTTTGTTTTGTCTTGAAATTTAAACAAGTTTTAAATTATTCAAACTTTGATAAGTTTAAATTACTTTTATTTTAAAACTTGTATCTAAGATGAAAATTTAAAGTAATTTCAAAGGTACTTTGACTTAATTAAATTTTGTTTTTAAAACATGATTAAGTTATGTTTTATCTTGAAATTAAATTAAGATTTATGTTTTGGAAATTTATTTAATTAACGAGGTAATTAAGGAATGGTTAATAAATTAATAAAAAATTGATTAATGATTAATCAATTTATAATTAAGATAATTAATTAGATCTCTTTTTTTTATTAATGATTTATGAATTATCAATTATGAAATTAAGATTAAATCAAGGTTAATTAATTTAATAATTAATTTTAATCAATGAATAATTAAAGATAATTTAATTTGTAATTAATTTAAGTTAATTACTAAATAAAATAATTAGAGAATGGTTAATGAAGTCGTTAACAAGGATTTATTTAACAATTAATTAATATGGTTAATTTTCATAATTAATTAGATTAATTAATTTAATAATAATCAATGGTGAATAATTTGAGTATAATTACTAAAAGTAATTAAGAAATGAATTACTAAATGTAATTAATTTAGTTGAATGTGATGGTTTACTTTAATTAATTAAGTTTGATTAATTTTAAACACTTGGGGTTTTATAAATGATTACTTTATGTAATTCATAAATTGGAAATTACTTAGTTAAGTAATTGATTGATAATTACAGAATGTAATTGAATGAAGATGTTTAAGAATGAAGTAATTTGGATTTAAATTACTTAATAATTAATTAAGGGATTAATTAAGAAATTAATTAAAGGATAATTAATTTGGTTTAATAAAGTAGTTAAGATAGTTAATTATTGAATGTAATTAATCTGGAATGATTAATAATCATGAGTTAATTAGTCAAGGTAATTAATTTTGGTAGATAATTTATTTAAATATAATTAAGGATCGTTAATTATTATAATTAATGATGTAATTAAAAGTTGATCAATTAAGATTAATTAATCAGTAATAAGTAATTAAAGGTAATTAATTAATGTAATTAATTAAGGATTAAGGTAATTAATTACAGTTAATTAATTAATTAAAGTAATTAAAGGTTAATTACAGTTTGGTTGATTTGTGAGATTAATTAAGGATAATTACATGAATGTAATTAAGGATAATTAATCAAGAGTGATTAATTAAGGTGATTTATTTTGAATAATTAGTTAATTGATTTTAAATCAATTAAATGATTGAGTAAGCAAGATTTTTGTTGGTAAAGATATCAACTTAATTAATTAAAGATGAAGTAATTAATTTAATTCACTTTAAATTAATTAGAGATAGAGATAGTTAATTTAATTCATTTTAAATTAATTATATTGTGGTATGTGTGAATCTTTACTTATGTATGAATGGATGACATTGATTGTCTTGGATGCTTTGAGATCTCAGTAATGAGATAAATGATATTGTGTGGTATGAATGACTTGACTGTATTGTGTTGATAACATAGGTTATCTATTGTGATGATGATATATGGAATATCTATTTGATTTTGATAATGTGAATTACCTGTTATTTGATAATGCTGATTATCAATTATTGATCTGTGAGTTATCTATATGTGTGTATATAGATACTGTATTGAATTGTTTTAAACTTTAAAATAACTTGGACCTAAAAGACACGCTTTGGATTTCGATGAGACCGGGATCAGGTTCCCATATTTGGATATCCGAAAACCACATCGATCCAAAGTAACATTAGGTCGTGATTCAAAGTGGAGCTTTGTGAAGACTCGAGGTGTAAGGACTATACGTCAGTATAACTCTGTGGGTGATTCCGCAATGAGTTTGACGGAATAGTACTTATAGGTTCGAGATGGTGATTCAGAGTGCAAGGGTTATCGTCGTTAACTCTGAGGGTGATTCCAAAATGAGTGTAACGAGATAATGCCTTCGGTTTCGTTCGAGCCCGGAACGAACTTGTATGGATTGAATGCTTTCAGAACATCGTCAGGTGGATGATGAGCATTCTAAGTGATGTGTTCACTAAAGGTAATTGTAGCCTCAAGCCTCATCAACCGGGAATGGCTAAAACAGGGGAGGTGCAGCAAGGCTTCGTGGGTAGCCCCCACTTGAGAGTGGGATTTACCAGTGTCTAGAGGTCCCTTTTTATTTCGGCTATGTGGACGGTTTTGAGCTCCAACCGTTGGGGTTATCTTGTTCAGAACTGTTCAGTAAGGAATGGGTCCGACCTTATGTTGTAAGGGAGCGGGCGTACTTCTCGGTACGGTGATCTAGGCCACGTACTGTGACGGACGGTACCCCAGTAGCCCTGCCATTGTATGGAATCCAAAATCCAATAAGTGCCGACGATTTTGATTGTATTACCCACTTTTGTGGCTAGTAGCTGGAATTTAATCATGTAACAATTTCGGCTATTTCATATTTATTTGAAAACCCTTGACACTATTATAGTATCATCGGATTTCCTATCAAATGTTTTGGTTAGCGTAAGGTAAAAACTTTTCCATGTTTATGTGTGGGAAGTCTTACGTGATATCTTTCTTTCCAAAAGGTTTTTGAAAGTTAAGCAACTTTAACCTGTTACTCACACTAGACCCATGTCTGACCCAGAGTTTATTTTTGTTTTTCATAAACTCTTGGGTACTCAAATTTTTACGAGTAGCCAAGGGATTCAGGTTAGGATTCAGGTTAGCTTTGACGAATTCTGGAGGAGCAATGGAGCAGGAGGCTTCTGCGTGTAGATATATATAGTTTTCCGCTGTGTAGATTTTTCTGTGTTGTTTCTTATACTGTATTGAGTTGTATAACTAGGCAGGTGTTTATAACTGTCTAGTATGTGATGTATATCTGTGTAACTCTGATAGTTGTTGTAATTATGTAATGTTTATGTTATAAATTATTCATTCCACTGTTTAGATTCTGATGTTGTTTCTTTCTTCTCTTCTTTCTTTTCTCTTTTCTATCTCTTTCTTTCTTAAAAATGATGCGACTTTCTGTGGTAAGAAAGTCGGGTCGTTTCAGGTGATGTTTTACTTTGCTTTTAAATGAAAATGTGTCTGCTTTGCTTTTGCTTTCGACTTGGTTGGCTTCCACCTGGGTCAAATTGTTTTAAAGGAAAGGTTTTGAAGGACGTTGCGCCTTTTGTATTAAGTAAATGCTTTTGAAGGGGGAGATACCCTTAGCTGCTGCATTTTACCTTTCGAAGTATTGCCTTCAAAAGGGTTTCTTTGTTCTAAAACCCAAGTCGCTTGTCCACTGCGCTCGAAGGGTTGGTTTTGACACCATCACTTCTTTTACTTAGGAAATAGCTTTCGAAATTGTTGCTTTCGACCATGTTATTTTATAACCATTTTGATATTTTTAAAGATAAACCCAAAGTATTCAGATAACATAGCTTTGAATGCTTTCAAAAGGTTTCCAAATGTTTTACTTGAACCCAAATGCTTTTGAAAGGTTTGATGGATTTGATACTTTCGAAAGGTTTAAGTTAATGGTTTCGATGGGTTAGTTTCCCAACGGTTTTGAAAGGTTTTAAATGGAAGGTTCCCAATATTTTCGAAAGGCAATATTTAAGTGTTTTAAATGTGGGATGTCTAAGGTTTTAAAACCTTTTGAAAGGGGATGATTTCAAAGTTTTCTATAGCTTGATTATGAATGGTTTCAAAAGGTATGTTTTGACCTTTTAGCCTAAGGTTTCACTTATATCAAAAGGGTTACTTTCAATGGGTTCGAGAAGGGTGCTTTCAAAGGTTAAAATGTTTTCATCAGCAAAGTTTTAGGTAAAGTATATATAACATGGCAATGTAATTTGAGTAAAGCATAGAGTATATTTTTCTTGTTTAAAGAATGATTTAAACATTTACATCGATTTGAAAGAAATGGTTTTCAAGGAAAATTTATGGGTTGTTAATCCTAAGTAAAATGACTCGGATATTAGAATACCAAATGAGAATTGTTTTGGGATTGTGTAATTGAATATGAAATATTGATTTGAAATGCAATCAGAAAAGCTGTTTTGAAATCTCTGTTCATTGTATTTCACATTCATGTGCTTGTGATATTATGGATACCATTAATTTTACTGTATTTTGTCATCAAAAGTTAATACTATAGATGACTGCAGCATCTGTAGCGGTTAGCTCCGGGCCTTAAAATAGGGGATATTGCAACTTGGTATCAGAACACAGGTTTATGAAAAAATGAAAGAAATTTTAAACCTCGAATGATTTTGAAAAAGAAAAAAAACATAATTCGAAGGAATTAGAGAAAAGATTGGGGTATGGGATAATGCTATAGTAACATACTTGTATTTGTTATATAAGTATACGCTTTATCTCCATCTTCCCACCTCCCTTAGGCTATTCTTCTGTATCTTACAAAGGTTCAAATGCAAATTTAAAGGAAGTAAGATATGGATGGAAGGAATGGAAGAGTTAACCTTGGTGGAGGAAGCACCACAATTAATGGGAACGCCAGACTAAATACTTGAAGGAATCCAAGTCAGGCACAAATGTGGACGTTAGAGCACCGCAAGTTGATATAGGAGCTATGTATCAGTTCTTCGTCAACATGATGCAAGCTGGAACTGTTGTGGGACTAGCAGGAGGAAATGTTGAAGAAGGAAATCAAGAAGCTCCGGTGGTCAATAGCTATGCAGTATTAAGCAAAGATTATGCTAAGCTTGTAGGGAACCCATTTATCGGGACCGAGGACGCAATCGAAAAGGAAAATTAGTTGCTTCACTGTAAAAGGATTTTTGTTAATTTAGGACTTAGTGACGAGCAGAAAAGGAGATTGGCATCCTGATAGTTGCAAGGAGCAATACTATACTAGTGGAATAGTGTTACTGTCGGAGTAGATGAAGAGATCATGACTTGGAAGGAATCAGAAGGAGATTTAAGGAAGATTCAAGTCGAAGATTACCAAGTCAACTCTTCTTAGAAAGTTTGCTAGGTTGGTGCAAGAAGACATGACAATGCTTGAGTATGCTACGGTAGATAAAGTTATTAAAAGGAATAAGAAGTTCATCTGTGGATTGGGACCGATCTTGCTAAAGCAACTTTACCACATATTAGGGATCTGTGCGATGTAATTGTTGGGATGGCTGGCTTTGAGGAATTAGGAGATGCTTGCTTTCTTTAATGGTAACAGAGTAGTAGAAACTCAAGGTGGGAAGAACCAGAAGAGAAAGTTTTTCTATAAGAAGGGAGCTTAGAAGATTGGAGCTGCCAAGAAAGGAAAGATAGAAGTTATATACTACAAGTGTGATAAAAAAGGGCATTTCACTGGTACATCGATCAAGGGATGGAAAGAAAGTGATTGGGAAGAAGAATATCAAATGATTCAACGGTGATTAGGTTGGACATTATAAGAACTAGTGCAAGAAACTAGCTAAGGATGGAAAGGACAAAGTGTTTACATTGGAACCAGCTACCTCAAGACCAACGGTAGGGGAGAAAGGAAAAATTATGTTGGGTGGTACGTTTTTGATTTATGGTATGTCAGTTAGAGTTCTATTTGATACTGGTGCATCACATTCTTTTATATCTCATTGTTTGGTAGATAAGCTTAACCTAGAACCCTCATACCTAATTGCAAATTTACGGGTTGTGAATCCAATAGGAGGGTATGCGACAATTGGGATGAGAGGTGACCACTTAGAGATTGAATTGTTAGGCAATATATTTGCCTGTTGTTTGCATGTGTTGGATTCGTAGGTTTTCGAATTATTTTGGATATGGATTAGTTAAGTAAGTAAGTGGATTATAGCGCTCTGTTGGGCAATATGGATGAAGAAGACGAGTTGAATCGAGTTTTCATCATTAGAGAATTTGCAGATATCTTTGAGCCCATGATAGGACTACCGCCGAAACGAGCCACAAAATTTCGGATAAATTTAGTACCAAGAGCTGAAACTATGAGTCAACCACCAAGCGAAATGATATCTACCGAGATGAAAGAACTAAAGGTGCAGTGTGGATTTAGAAGGTAAGAATTTTATCAGACCAAGTAGTTCGCCTTGGGGAGTAGCCATAGTGTTTGCAAGGAAGCCAGACAGATCATTAAGGTTGTGTATCGATTATCGTAAGCTGAATGAGAAGATGATAAAGAATCAATATTAATTACTTAGGATTGACAATTTATTCGAGCATTTGAGTGGGGCCAAAGTATTATCTCCATTGGATTTGGCTACAAGGTTCCATCAACTTAGAGTAGCAGGGATAATATTCTTTTGGCGGCATTTAGGACAAGATATGGACCATACGAATGGTTAGGGATGTCGTTCAGATTAACTAATGCACCAACATTCTTTGTGGACTTAATGAACAGAATCTTCCAAGAGCATATAGACAGATTTGTATTAGTATTCATAGATGACATATTGATATTTTCCAGGATGAAAGAGATCATGAAGTTCATCTTTGGATAGTGCTTGAGACGTTGAGGCAACATCAGTTGAAGGCAAAGTTTTCGAAGTGTCACTTTTGGAAGAAGGAAGTGAAGTTTCTTGGTCATGTAGTCTTAGATAAAAGGTTTTCAGTAGATCCAGCTAAGATCGAGGCAGTGAGTAGTTGGAAGAGACCGAGACAGTGATTAAGATAAAGAGTTTTCTTGGATTAGCTGGCTATTAAAGAAGATTTACTCAGGATTTCTCATGAATAGCAGCATTGATGGCTAAGCTGACTAGGAAAGAGGTGAAGTATGTTTGGACCGATAATGTGAGGAAGCATTCTATAAGTTGAAACATTTATTGACTAATGCACCTATGTTAGCTGTTCTAGATAGGAATCGGGACTTGTAGTATACACGAATGCATGTGGAACAGGATTAGGAGTTGTGCTAATGCAGAGGGGGAAAGTGATTGTCTATGCTTCTCGACAACTCAGACCGCATGAAGTTAGATATCCAACTCATGATTTGGAATTAGCTGCGCTAATTTTCACATTGAAAGTATGGATACATTACTGTTTAGGAGAAAGATTTGAGATATTTACAGATCATAAGTCACTAAGATATTTATTCTCTCAAAATGAGTTGAAATGAGATAGCGAAGATGGTTAGAATTCATAGCTGCATACGACTTTGGTATTGAGTACACACTGGGAAAAGGAAATAAGGTTGTAGATGCACTTAGCAGAAAACATCAGAATGCACTACTATCAATGATAGCTGAGTAGAAAGATAAATCCAAAATTCCAGTGTGTAGGCAATGAGATAACAACATTGGCAATGCAGCTTGTGGCCTTTAGCTAATATAAGTCCAAAATTCCATTGTATATGGCTTTGTCACAGGTAGACTAAAATGATGTTAAACACAAAAAGGAATACACAAAGAACAGATAGGTTATTGGTGAGCCCATAAAACCATTAGGA
Organism: Allium cepa; assembly: GCA_030765085.1. Taxonomy (NCBI): domain Eukaryota; kingdom Viridiplantae; phylum Streptophyta; class Magnoliopsida; order Asparagales; family Amaryllidaceae; genus Allium; species Allium cepa. The sequence goes on from CM060941.1 coordinate 31,622,877, forward strand.
TCAGTTGACCCTAGAGGAAGTAAGTTAAGGATAGACCGACTAGTATTGTGTCAAACAGAAGTTAGTATATTTATTATGTATAGCACGCTCGAGTCATCCAGTGGTTAACAGTCAGCCTGCTAAACTATAATGTTGGATGGATAGTCCATTGATTACCTGATTTATATACATATATGTTATTGCTATTGTTATTATAATAAGTTTGATGGTAGGATTTTGATTTGCAAAAGACATGACTTTCAAAAGAATATTGGTGAGGGAAAACCCATTTGTCTAAGAGGCATGGTCTCACTTAATATCAGTAAACCGAGATGTGATAGAATTGTTGACACCATGCTTTATGTCCGACTCGTAATTTATGTTTTCCCCTTAAACTCTCAGGTGCTTAAAATTTAATTTGAGTAGGTTGAGATTTAAGGTATTTTAGGTTTTAGTAGGTGATGAATAAAGCTTTCGAAGACATTTAGGAGGCGAGAATTTGCTATCTAGGAGTCTATCCATTATTATTCCGTTGCGACGTATTTATTGACTGAGATGTCTATTTAGTACAATGATCATCCAAGGGGCATCTTAATATGTCGCTCTTCCAAAATATTAACCAATAAAGTCGGAAGGAGGTGTGATGCGGCGAAGATAGGCTAGGGGAGATAGGCGACTCATCAGGAGAAGCGATGAGAAGGAAAAGCTCAAACCGGTAGCTTGGATGCTTCCTGCCCGAGCTTTATTGCCCAAGAAAGGAACCGATGGCTCGGAGGCTTCCTAGAATCCAAATGCATAATGACATGAGGTTTCAATACGACTTTGGGAGGGTTCAAGCTACTTGGGAAATTGGAATGCAGGGGTGAAGATCAGGATTTAGATGTAATATATAGTGATACTTGTGCGATCAATAATGATTGGATATGATATCAATGTAGTGGTTTAGTTGCACGGTCACATTTGGTGAGCATGTACAGTTAAGAAGAGTAAGTCTGTTCGCCTTTGCTTTGACCTTAGGACAGTATTTAATTACGGAATGTTATATTTGACATGTGCATATATCTATACGGCGTCGGTGTCCCTTTGTGGTCCCGATAGCATATTACGCAAGGCACAACCTTCGTTCTTTTTTTGATGAGAGGCGTACATAAATTATTTGAGAAATCCTTGATGTCCTAAAGGGGGATAATGAAAATCATCTACTACAGGATCATAGAACACTTATGCTCATTATAGGGATATGGTGTGGTCCAAAAAGGTCCTAGGTATTTAGAATAGAAGAATAACACTTATGCTCATTATAAGGGTACAATGATTCTATTCACTATTGAGACTGTTTCAAGTATATAGAGTAAATCATAGCTTATGCTCATTACTGGGGTATGGTGAGATCTATGCAAGACTTATTTTAGAGGATGTAGCTCGAGGTCTATGGTATGATTAGGTACTGACTCTATTTATCTTGAACTCTTGAAGGGAATTATGGGATCGTGATAGCCGTCCATTGTTGACTCCACCCATCAGTAATGGTTAGCATTGATATGTACTTTCTAGTTGTCATTCATTATTATATTGTGTTTGTTGTTAGTTGGTTGTTGTTGTTACTGCACTTACTATCATTATATACTTTGTGATAGACTTATATGACGATCACCCTATTTTTGAATGTTGGGTTACCTTTATCATACCATATTGCTACGTTTCAATCATATTATATTAGTTGTGTTGACTCATTGAACACAAAAGATGTGAAAATTATGGTATGATTTGCTACCTTTTGTATAGGTTTACTTTACTTATCTATGGATAATTCGGATTACCCCTAGGCTACGATTATGCAGAGGAACAGTCGTGCCTTTGTGATTCCTGTTTATGTATATAGTTTAATATATAGTATTTGAGATAGTTCCCCTCACATCATGCTTTATATCTGATACGCATTTTGTCTTTGTCAATTTTTGTCATGACAACTCTCCGGTACTCAATTGAGTAGTTTAAGAGTTAGGTTCTTTCGGAGCTACACTTTTAGGACATTTGGAGCATCCATTGATGCGATGTCCATACTTCGTATATGTATACTTGATTTTTGTAGTAGGACATGATATATATGTGTGTATATGAGACTTGATGTATCAGATATTATTTTGAGAACTCCATCTGCATGGAGTTTGATGTACTCTGACTTTCAGTATTGATATTCATTTATTATTTATTTCTGCTAGGGCAATCTCTTGTGTATATATATTGTAGTTTTGTTTTATTCATGTATACTTGGTATATTATATGTTATCATTCCGTTGTGAAATTCAGTCAATGTGCCTTAGTATAATCTTTGTTTTAATTTTCTTTTATGTCTTTTGTGGTATTCGAAAGTCAGATGTCGTCATTTGGTGCTGATTTCAGGGTATTACGGATGGCAGGTTGTTACAACTAATACCAGACTTTTGTACGATCCGATGTTATCGCGTTGCTTCTTATTTTCATGGGTAATACTAAATGAGTGGATTAATCTATAGCTATGACATAGCATATGGTGAAGTGCGGAGTACAAGCAGGAGGTTGATGGTTTCTTATATATCTATTACTAGGGCTGCTATCACTTATTTTCCCTGTATAGTTTTATGGAGCTATTTTTCACTTATTGTATATAGGGATTGTTATCTAGAGTTTATTTGATGTACTTGGATATATATATATATATATACACACACTCTATTATTATGATTTGTATAACCTGATGGATCTATGTTGCACTCTCATATGATATTTATTCTAATTCAATTGATTATGCTAATATCTCGCCTATTTTATATCTATTCGTGATTATATTTTTGTCTATATGGTTTGATATATACTGCTGTTTATTGACTCTTTTCACTGTATAACTCTTGACAGTTTCCCTTCATCGGCCAGGTACCACCCCAACCCATTCTATTATATTGGTATTTGGTTTCGAAGGTGGAGGGAGGTAGTCATGCACAACGACGTCATACGTCTAAGGAGCTTAAGGAAACAACCATATAGAAAGTGTGCAAATTTGAGATTTTAAATATCTAGATTGAAGAGAATTTTTCACGATCTCAATGAAAGCAACAATGAGTCGTTTGGAGCTACAGATCAAAAGATATGGATGTCTAAAGTTCAAATTGGCTTAAAACATGCATTCAGGCTTTTGAATTAAAAATTCGGACGTTTGAATCAACTTCTTAATTTCTAGAAAATAACTCATGTATTTTTAATGGGTTTCATATGTCTAAAACTAAATTTATACATTTGAATACCCATTTCAGATATCTAAACTGTTGTTCGACTGTTTATAACCCAGCTCAGCTCAAACTTCAAAATGCGACAACTTTCGCATATGAACTTGGATTATGGCGTGCTTTAACTAGTTTTGTGACATTTTGCTCAGTTTTGGAGTAATTTTATTTCATGGTCCAAGCGTGACCATCGCCTACACGTATTCCAAAACGAGAGATTTAAAGAGACCAGGAGGGTGTGTTGATGTTGTCGGATGACAAAAAGGTATTAAATAATGCTTGCGATGCATTTTGATTTGTATGGTGACTTTTATAGAGTTGTCTGGTGAGTTTTTTAAGACGCGATGACTTGAGTATTATGAGATACAGTTCCATTCAATTTCACACAAGTTAATCTTTACCTTTGGATATGGCCTCGGGATTTTTTATTTTTAGACCATTTGTAACATGAGCGATTGTTCTGTCGGTTGTACATCTTTAGGTGACATCGACACATAAATTAAAGACGTTCTATCTTGGTAAAATAGATTATGAACCACGATCTACGTTGTAGCAAGGGTTATAAGTCCTCGAACTACTTGTAATTTTATTCTCCTGATAAACAAATGGCAGTGGTTAGGCATATATGTATCGATTTTGGTTCAATGTGATTTTCGATGGTGGACAACATATTAAAAGCGTCGTAAGAGTTGACCTTATATTAGTGACCATGATTGGTAGGTTTTAGCCTTACCAAGAGACATATGACCCACTAGCCTATTATATGACATTTGGGTCATGATTTGTTCCTTGATGTTTTATATATGATAGTTTTGTCGTATAACATAGCACTATTATAGAAATGTGCTAACTTATTGGATGCCATTGAAGACGCGGGATGATGTATGATTTCATTTCCTCGAGTGTTACCATTTAACACTATTTGTGACATATTAACATATTAGTAATCATGAAGATTAGTGATATTTCCATTTCACTAGACTTTATGTCTTACCATTTACTTATTGTTTCTTATGCTATTTATCATTTGAGCAGTTTGACTTAGAGATGGAGATCTCTTTTAGTTAGAGGCAATTTATAGAGGCATGGCTATATTATTGACATGACTATATCTATTTAGTTTTTGGTGTATTGATGGGTAGACCATATGTATCATTTTGAGACATGTAGTAGTATGGATTTGATATATCATTTACACAATGTGTATGATATTATTAAACCTTATGTCCCTTGATATGTTATGCACCAAGTCTTCTACATGTTTATGGTGATATTATATTTTAAATTCTTCTGTCGTGATAATTAATTTATTGTGATAGATATGCTCTATTATATTTATTATGGTTTACATATCTTACCCTTAACGGAACGTTGACCATAACACTATTGAGGAATTTAGTTGTTTGGGTGCGTTATGTTAGGGGTTACGGAAGGCGAGTCATTGTAAAAATTCTTTTTATAAAGGGAAGATCTATTTTGTATAGAACCACATTAGTTCATGAAGTACTTTTTTATTGTTATAAGAGTAATGTTCCATGTGCTGTAATTAATTTGTAATTTTCTAAAGGTTTTGAGATGGTTGATTGAAACTTTTGTTAGATACTCTTAGCGCTAGAGGATTTGGAATAAAGTGGATTAGGTGAATTCATGCTATATTTAATTCAAGAAGATCTTCTATTTATGTAAATGGAAATTTTGGTAACGTGATTACTTTAAGAAGGCCTTGAGATAGGGAATTCATTATCTCATCTACCTTTTGGTTAGGCACTTGACGTTTTTACCCAAATTTTGAAAGTGGCATTAGGTAATGGATTTCTTTAAAGCTTTAATTATGATTTTATAAATGGAGATATATACTAAATCCATTATGTTGATGGTATCATTATCTTTAATTACCTGAAATATAAGTATATTGCTACTTTAAAAGTCACTTTTTAATCTTTTGAGAATTAGCTTTAATAAGAGCCTACTTTAATATCTGGTTGTGATCATGTTGTGGTTGATATTACAAATATATTAAACTTTAAAGTTGAGAAATTTCCTTTTTCATATTTGGCTTTATGTATAAGGCTAGACAAGCTACTAAGATCCGCCATTACCGGATATCTTTTATATGAGATTAGCAAAATGGAAGGGCTAGTCTGGAATCTTATCTGCACTATCATTATATAGTTCTCATTTCAAAAATGTCTTATTGGGTGGTGAAAAAGATGGATCATATAAAAAGGTGTCTCTTTTTGTCTAGTAAAAGGGAAAATAATTCGGTGAGTTGTATGGTATCATGGAAATAAGTTTGTAAAAGTTTAAAGCTAGATGGTCTAGGTGTGTTGAATTTACAAGATATGAACATCTCACTATAATGCAAATTATTATGGGATATGTTGAAAGGAAGAAATGTGATGTGAAAAGAATGAATTTTATATGCTTGTTACAGAGGAATACTTTCTTGGTATAAAAGGTTATGTAGTTGCTAGGTATTTTGGAAGAATATTACGAAGGTATCAAGTATACTCAACTGTGTATTGATATTAGAGTGAATAATAGGAGGAGTACACTATTTTGGCATGATACTAAGCATAGTGTTGTTGCCCATGTGTTTGATAAAGAAGCTCTTAAATTTAAGTGGAAGATTACATTCACCAATGTATTGGAAGGAGTTACTTTGAGGTAGTACATAATGGAGAACTTTAGTTCACAACATAATTCATATGAATATTTTTTATAGGCTGTCGATAACTCAAAATGCTTTAAAGCTACTGTTACGTATAAATGAATAAAATTTTCTAGTAAATACGTGATAGGCTTTAAGGATATATAGAGTATAAATGGAGTGCCAATGAAAATTAGGTGCATATGTGGATACTGATCCATGGAAGGTTGAATACCACTTTAATGTTAAGAGCTAAGCAAACAAATATAAATGAACATTGCTACCTATATGGTAGGATAGTAGAAGATTATTTTCATCTTTTTAGAAAATATGTCTTCAGTTTTATGTTTAGACAAAAAGTCTTGTGTAATTAGACCTTAATATTAGTCGAAGTGGTTTAATAACCAATCAATTTGACTATTTGCGTTATGATAGAAAACTGATTGTGAATAAGAGTAGTAGAAACTTGTTTGATTTAGCTAATTTAGCTATTTGTTGGATTTATGGCATGAGCCTAAAAATAGATGTTTTGTTCATTCGGTTAAAGTACTACTACTGAATTGTTTCAAATACTGAAATTATCTATATGTGGGCAAGCAATGGCGTACTAAATATTTGGCTCAATGGGGGAAACTTTGGAAAAAAATTAGCCATATTTTCATAATAAAAATTAACCCGTTTGGTCCACAAAAATTATACAGACAAAATATTACAACGTCAAATGTTCATAAACATACCCTTCTAGGTTTCATATTTGAGGAATTTTGAATAATATGATCAATTTCAACATTTTCTAATGTACCTCCTTCAATTTAAGTCATTATGTAGCCATTCATCATATCATCACCCAATCGAACAAACAATGAAACATTAATAATTTTCGTAGTTGAAAATACTCTCTTACAACAGTAGTGGTAGTAACATATAACAATAATGCTAATGTTACCACCAATTCTAACTTTAACCTTGTTGAAACCAAAATGAATGGAAAGGAAGGATAACCAAGTAGTGATAGCATCAACAAAGCCTTTCGAATGAGTCGAAGGGATGCTACAGCCAAAAGTCAAGTGTGTTACAAGCTTACGAAGAGGTCGAAAGCAACCTTCCACATCAATGGTTCTCTTTCGAAGCAGGTGCTTCCACATGCATGAAGGCGTTTCGAATGAGTTGAAGAACAACTTTCGAATGAGATGAAAAAATACCTTCTGAAGGCAGCTACTAATAGCCACTCACATACACGCAAACCATTTGAAACTAAAGGTTTTGCCTTCATTCAAATTACTCAGAAAGATATTTTGTTGGAATAACCCCTTCGAAAGCATAACTAAGTCTTTTGAACCGGTCGAAACCTTTCACAACTAAAAGGGGTTCCACATCTATCTGCAAGTACGTCTTTGAAAGTTACCTTCTACGACAAAACCTAAAGTATTTCAATACCTTCAAAACTCCAAGGATGAATTTTCTAACAAAGATGAAGGCTCACGCTCCTTCTCATTTGCAACAATAAAGCAATACAAAAGGAAAAGGTGCATCTACCCTTTCGATGAAGATGGAGACATTCATACCCATTCAAATGCGATGCAAAGGGATGCGCAAGTGTCAAAGTTGACGAAAGGTCAACAAAACCACCTTTCGACCAGGTCAAAAGCACCGAGTCGAAAGGTGTCAACACATACCTGTAAATAAGACCCTAGGGGTCTGGTTTTGGGATAGGAATTCATTCACTCTCTTCTTATACTTTCTTAAATTTGTAAAATTGTAATCCTATTTTGGAAATAAAATTAGGGAAATTGATCAGTTTTTACATCATTAGTTTAACAAAGATGAGATTTTGACGCTTTTGGTTATGCAACTGTTTTGAGACTTCTATTGGACTCGGTTTCATTTTGTTTATGTCGACTTAATCGAAAGGATACCTTCCGAGAGAGTCGAAACCCCTTATTTTTCCAATACACTTAGGTTATTAGCTCCAAACCACTACTTTCCAAAAGCTCACCTTTTTAGTGAGTTGAAGCTTCAAATTTGACCAAAGTCCCCAAATTTAAAAAAACAAACTGAAGTTATTAAGGAGACAAGCTTTCGACAAAGTCAAAACCCATCATTTAGTCAATACCCAACAATATTAGAGCCAACAATTAGGTTACCACCATTGTTTCGATAGGGTGTTTTGAATTGTTAAATAAGTCAACTAGACTGGTTTGAAAGACTTAAAAAGAAAAGGGTATAAGTGTTTCGACCGGGTCAAAAGGTAGGATAAGGAAGGATTTTCATAACAAAGATCTATTCGAAAGGTGAATCAAAAGAAATGATAAGATCCTAATTTTCTATACTTAATCAAAAGAGGTTTAGAAGGACATACCAGCACTTTTAACTCTACTTTAGGGTGTTGGCAAGTTTTCCTGTTAACATTTTGATGCTAAAAGAGGCCTTGAACCTCCGACCTTGTTGAACTTCCAAATTCACTTTCTTCTAACCCAATTCTGTTCCGAACCTAACCGCCTTAGATTTTTCCATCATCATGTTAAACAAGACAAAAGGTCCGAATTAGGGTCCTCAGAACCACACTTAGTTGAATTCTCCTCAAGAACAACTAATGATTCCAAACTACATGAAGAGAAAATGCTAAGATTAGAAGCTCTAAGGATTATGAAGAAAAAAAGCAGAATCATATGACCTAGAAAAATGGAGTTAAAACCATTTCCACATTGGTCTTACACATATCTTTGCCTTAGGGAAAACAAAGGATAGAAGTGATAATTTGTTCGACCAAATGTGGAAAATAATCCAACTCTACACCAATGGCACAATCTTTGAATAAGGAATAATGGCCGATTATAATGCCTTTGCACATAAATGCCATCAAGCAACGAATAGGACATTGCCAACACACGAACTTCAAACGGTTTTGAGAAGAAGTTGGTTGTTGAGGATGAAGCTTCAGAACCAATAATAAAAAATTTAGAAACCATCCTCAAAAGACAAGCTTCAAATCAAGACTCCCAAAGGAATGTTATTTGACAACATCAATCGAGAATGTTTTTTGTTAACCAAAGAAGAGAATAACTATTAGCCATCACAGAAGAAAAAACCATAATATGAGAGGAATCTGGGAGGATCCTATTGCCACTATCACATAATGAATGGACATGAGACGAATCAATGCCAATCACTCGAAGGAATGATAATCAACTTTTTCAAATAAGAAAAAATTAACGGGTTTATAAAAAGATCGTAAATGAAGTCAATGAAGAATTACTTTACCAAAGAAAATCTACATGGTTGGGAGTAAAATACTCCTTAGCCTTGGAAAATCCTTAAATGATTAAAGCCTTTGTCCGCGTTGAGTTGGTCAGGTCAAAGTGCCTCTTAGAGGGAGGTTAGAGTAAACCTTTATCTAGACCCGTCAAATGTGTCAGGTCGGGTCATAAATGGGTCGGGTAGAATTTAACCCGATCCATTCAAGACATAAACAAACTCAACCCGTTTGACCCATTTAATAAACGGGTTGACCCGACCCATTTAATAAAAGTGTTAACCCGACCTGACCCATTTAAAAAAAACTGCTGCATAAACAGTTAAAACTGCGGTAATAAAATTAAAAGCTGCATCATTATATGATCAATACTTCACCATTTAACAAAAAAAACCGATCATTTTATAAAAACTACATCAAAAAAATGAAAAAATGCATCATATAGCGACCAATTCTACATAAAAAATACAAAAGCCTTCATCAAAAAATTGAAAACTGAACTACAACATCAAAAATTAAAAGATTCATCATGATAAACTGTTAGGTGAGAAACTCTATAGTTGAATACAAACAGTGCATCAAAATAACTAAAATAAACTGAGCTAACAACTACAAAAACAACATGTCAGACATGAGTAATTAAACTATTGAAAGTTATACAACATTTGAGCATAGTCTTGTAGTCTTGAAGCCCTTGAGCACAACCTTGTAATCCTGAAATGAAACAATTGATCAGCTGTAAATCCTTCAGTATAATACCAATAAACTGCACATGTAGAAGTTTTTCTAACAACCATTAGAGTATAAGAAGATGATATGTTTAAAAGGCGCATGGGCACATGGTATCAAATTAAGGGAAAATTTAGGACATAACCCGAAGAAAAATTGAAAAAAAAGGCTTAAACTAAGGGCATGCTTGGATATATGATATACCCATCTTATAATATATTTTCCATTTCAAAAGGTAGTTACACGTGATAAACAACATAAAAGAAAATATGCAATATGTTTGTGTAAAAGTATTTAGGCATAAAGATCAACATGACCATAGCAGAATCAGTCAGTTAACCATTGTATACTTTATTCAGTTGAAACCCTTAGAAAATCCAATATACTCGTTAACCGAGCAGTTTATTTCTTTTGCTTTAACGATTGCATAATTTATTGGGTATATAATGAATAAAGAAATCATATTTCGTCATAAATATCACTTAGGATGTAGTAAACTGTGTTATAACTAAGATTGGTATCTAGTTTTAAATAGAATATACAGGTCTACTTTTAATTTCTCACAAATTTTACTTCACTGTTTTTCATTACCAAGTGTTCCATTTTTCATAAAATCATCAGGTCTTCTAGTGATGACATAAACTTCTAAGTTATTTGTTCTGTTATTGACCATTGACCATTGACCAGTGACCAAAATATCTAAACAGATGGAGGATGTAGGACTGTGCATTAGTCAGTTATTTGTTCTATAGAAAGCAGACACTGCTTAGAAAATCTAAACCGTGTTAAAGGGATAACATGAATTCCTAAGTGATCTTTTGTATCCCTATACATACAACACTTTCCCAAAATTTTGCATTGACCATTTCATGCTCCAGGCAGAGTCTTCAACACAGTACTACTCAAGTCATGATGCCTAAATTTATCACAAACAATGGAGTAAACAATAATTGAAATCTCTGATATTGATATGCCTAACTTTTTTTCAAACCAGTGACTAAAGCCTTACACTGTTAAGAAAAAGTTTCAAGGTAGAGCAACCATCCTGGAGAATATACAAGTACCATCAGTAATATAAACAGTATAGTTGTAGTAGCACTAGTACGAAACTGGTCATTTGTGTCGGTTATGTAACCCCTGTTGTGTCGGTTTTACAACCGACTCATATGAAGACGACACAAAAGGCATTTTTCTGTTGTGTCGGTTGTACGACCGACACAAATATCAATCATTTGTGTCGGTTGTTATTAAACAACCGACACAAAACTATGAACAGTTGTGTCGGTCTTTCTAAAAGGACCGACACAAATCAGCTTGTATAGTGAAGCACACTGCCGTTTATTGTGTCGGTCCTTTTATAAAAACCGACACAACTGTTCATAGTTTTGTGTCGGTTTTTTAATAACAACCGACACAAATGATTGATATTTGTGTCGGTTATGTTTGTTTTTTCAACCGACACAATTGATATAAAGTTGTATCGGTTCCCTTTGAAGTAACAACCGACACAAGTAATATCTGAAGCAAATTTTTTTTATTACCGTTTAAGATTATAGAAACGGTATGAAATTGAATTTTAATTTTTTATAAACCAACGTTACTATGAACTGATTGAACAAAAAATATAATTATATTATCCATCAACATAATTCATGTTTACAGACCAAAATAGAATATAATCTATCACGAACATAACGTACATAACAAAATACCAACGTACGTTACAAAAGATCAGCGTACACAACCAACTACATCCAATTATACATGATATAACTAGCTAAATTCTCTCGAACCTCGTCTATCTCTTATTGGTTATAAGAACCGTCTCGTAAAAAGTCCTGCAATTAAGAGAATTGTTATACAAAAGACAATAATTAAGTCAGGAATATACTCTGCAATATATACAAAAGATCAGTCTGAGAGGAATGTAATTCAAACACAGGTTGAACCATGCATAAGCTGAATATTGGAAACAAATTAAATGATAGCTCATCGGATACATTCTCAGTGATTATAGCAGAGTACTTGAGGTAGGTGTTTTATTTATCCTGGATTTAACGTATGCTAATGCAATTTATAAATGGTTGATCAACTGATCTCGTTATAATTAATTTTATAATAAAGATAAAGTGGGGTTCAGATTTTATAATAACGAAGACATCAGAAGGTTGTTGTTTGTCCAAGTCATACAAAATTTTACATTGCCTACACTCACTGTCGCAACTTCCACTGACATTCCTTGAACCACACTTCTACCCCTACCTCTGCTCTTCTAACTTATTTCAACCTTCTTTACATCTTCCAATCACTACCACTGTTGCACAGAGCATCACCACATCCACTGCAATTTCCATCTCAGTGCTCTGTACACATCTTACTGCAACACTTGTCTCTACCACTCCTCTGATATAACAGCAGCCAGCCATCGACTTTACAACTGCAACCATCCTTCATCTCATTTCACCATTCATATACCTGCATAGCAACTAACCACTCAATCTACCACCAGAAACAATCCCACTGCAACCATCTGCTCAAACTTCCCACAGCTTCCTTCACAACCAAGTACTGACATCACCACTGTCCACTGTCCAAACAGTTAACTGTCACTACAAACTACCATTCCCACTATCCTCCTGCCATACCACAATACCTCCTTTCCACTTCAGTACACAAACACCCCTCAAATACCACTGACCATCATACTGTCATTCACCATTCCACTTACTTAACCAAAACAACATACTTCATCCAGCCACTGTCAACGCATATAGGCAACAATTCACCAAACCCCCTGTACAAACTGTCAAATATTTTTACACATACTCCTCACACTCCATACAACAAATACCATATACAACCTCTGCTTCCACTTCCAGTCACACCTCTGCCTTCACATCAGTGCAACAATACCTCCAATTCATTTACTCTGACCAACCATATACAGTACACAATCATTCACCACTGCATTGCCTTGCATCACTGCAGTTTCAACCTCCCTGCAACATAACATAACATCAGCTTCCACAACCAAAACTACCACCATCCATACTTCCAGCCTTCCCCTCATATCACTGCCACCCTGCATATATCATCCATCAAATTCCTCTGGCCAAACTACCATCATCTCACTGAAACAGTGCCATCACCATCACACTGCAATTAATACAACATACTTCACTTGCAATTCCCTGTCCACCACTACACTACTGCACATCACTTTGCCTCCTCCTCCTCTACAATTCCTCTACTCGAAAACAAACTCACACCCACTGTCTCCACTTCATTCATCATCCCCCTGTCACCTTCTTCACACCTTCATTTCCATAAAACTGCAACATCAAAACCACCCTCACCATCACCTCTGCCCCTGCCCACCACTTTTCAGTTACAAGAAAACCTCAATCTACCATAAACCAACCCATTACCATCCAAAAATGTTGCCTTCCCGCTGAAACCACTGTACCATCTCAATCATCTATCCACCCCTTAGCAAACTTCAACTTCCTTTCTATTCCACCCATCCTCCTACAACTTACAGCCTTCTCCAACCCATCCTCCTACAGCTTTGTTGGTATATATTGAATATCACATTAGTTGACGTAAACTATCCTATTGTTTCTTTTTTTTCGTTTTTTTCTTTTTTTGTCAAAATACAATTTATTGCAGTGAACAAGTCATTAAACCACTATAGTTTGAAGGGTTAATTGTAGTGTAGTAGGTCAACATAGGACAACTAAACATTAAGAATGAATACTAGGTATACTTTTACTGTACGATAGAGGATCGGAAGAGCAATTCATATAATGCCTGGCATTGTTTAGCCAACTTAACTTAGCTTAAGTTCTATAATCAATCAAATTCTAGTTCTTATATATCTCTTACAAAAATCGAAGGAGAAATCAAAGTGAAAGACTCGAACAGGCTTTTAAAAGATGAGAGAATTCACCTAAACTTAAGAAACGATTTCGGCAGGAACTTGATTTGAGGAACCCGAATTTTAAAATTCGAGAAAACCTAGTCTCCTAAATCGCCCAAATGGTTTCGACAGCAAAGATGATATAAAGGTACTTTAATATTCAAGTACCATTACCCCTTCTTCTATTAATTTGAGGATGGGTTTCAAGTGAAATCTAAACCAAGCAATGAATAGTTTATTAAGAAGGTGAATAACAATAACGAATTACCATGCAAGTCATCTCCATTCCATCCCAACTGAATCTGCATACTGTTTCATGATAACTATAAGATCAAACTGTTCAAAAAATATGCTGCAAAAACCAAGTATCCAAGCTTACATTTCAAACCTGAAAATACTTAATAATTTCTTTGCATTCTACTTCTGCCTACGAGGTAAATTTAGGGGAAACAACATTAATATTAATCATATCATTGCTCACATGATACTCTAATATTACATCAGAGCATCTGATCCAAATCAATATATTCGCTCTGCTTATCGAAGTCAAAAAGTGTATCATTATCAGTTCTCATGTAAAATCAAGGAGTAATATTCTAGTTTCATTAATTTTTAGCCCCCATATTTACTTGTCCATTTTTTTTGCAATTTTGTACATAAAGCTTAATTGATGGTCAAACCAGAGAACCAAATGAATATAATGATATGCCAACTATTTAATAAATATAAATACCTTTCACGATCATACGCCTAGGCAAGAAACCACCAACCACAGCATCATCTTCTATAAGCTCAACCGAAACAATGTCAGTATCAACATACTGAAAAAATATGATAATATTATAGACTTATCTTTACTAAAGAGAAGGAAAAACTAACCACTTTGTAGGGTCGTTTAAATTCAGAAATGGCTGCTGTTTGTTTTTTCTTTTAATTGCTTGTTTAGTAGCTTTGGCTCACTTTTAGGTTCTGGCAATGGATTTGCCTATCCACCTGAAAAGCATGCATTCAATATCATGACAATGTAAAAAAGAGGAAAAACTTGGGTACTAAGTTCTAACCAAAATAGATACTAAACATCATCCACTATTTTGATATAATAATCTGATATGTTCATTTTCATCTATACAGCAAGTAGGAAGAAATAATACGACCTAGAGTAAGGCAAATGTAACGTATCAAACCTGTAAACATAGTGGAAAAAACTCATCTGAGCTCATTTGAGTATTGTGTTTTGCATTTACATCTTATCTTACACCTCAAGCTCTTTTGAAAGAAAACTTAGCATTATACAACATAATGGTGGTTCAAAATTAATCAATTAAATTTGCTTTTTGGCTAAAATAATTCATGACAATAATAAGAAGGTAAAGTATGCATAGTGCCAAATACTTAAAAATTAGGAATTTAGCTAACAAAGTATCTGGTTGGAGTAATTGCCTCGGTAGTTGCATCTTGGAATTTAAAGAAGGGCATTAAATATAGGGGAATTAAAGAAGCCGGATCTAGAGAATTCAAGAAAAAACTATAATCATTGAAACAGAAGAGTGAAAGCTATGTTTTTCAAATATCAGAGATCAATAAAACCTCAAAAGAAGGGCAAATGAAGACAAATACAATCGTAGACTGCAATAGGATAAAGAGAAGGCAGCTAGTGTTATCGGATACATGGACTGAAATTTGTCTACTGAAAGAACTAGAAGTGAAGAAAATAAGTTTGAAATTTACAGATATTTTGCAATGCTAAAAGCACAATAAAGAAGCTTCAATAGCCCTTGGTGAACAGCTACTAAATTTCCTTCTTTCTGAGTTGGTAAAAGAGCTACTTATTTTGTAAATTAGAAATAATGTATTTTATTATTACTTTGCAAAAACTTTCTGTATTTTATCCTGCAACAAATGTAATATATGCTCCCTATTTTCCATGTCCATGCAATTCTTTGTTTTCCATAACCACCAGAAGTCTTCTAAACAATGCAAAAATTTATTGCACCTAGTTTGATTCTACTTGTTTCATAATTTTCTACCACTAAGCCCCTCATATAATTATTCTAAACATCAATAAAAACTTGATCGTACATTGAAATTAGAATTTTGGCTGAATGCTTGTAATATATTTTCTGGAAACTGGATGCAAAAATTATGCTAAAACAGTCGTAACAGCCCCTATTTTCATGCATCCATCTAAAAGATTCTATATTCAATCTGTAGTGAATATATCTCTATAACTCTAACTACCCAAAAAAAATATCCAAATGCAAAAAATGAATCAAGACAAAACCAAGCAAAATATATGTTCCTTCACCATCTCAATAATAGTAATTGAGTTCTAACTTCTCTACTGGGCTTCATTTTCACATACAAACCTCTTTATAAAGACAAAATTCATGAGAAAGAGGCCTTCATCATCTACAAATGCAACAACCTTTTCAGTCTTGTACTCATGCTACTCTCTATTGTACATGTCTATTTTATAATTTTGTAAATATGTTGGGTCTTTTTTATTCTATTGTCATGATTATAGTTGTTTTTTATTCTTGTAAGGTACTTGACTTATCTGTACCTAACATTTGAACAAACATTTTGCAGTCAAAATATAAATATCAAATGTTACACCAAAATAACTCACCATATAAAGCACATATCACCTCAGCAAAACAGCCTTCTTCCCATTTAGATCTCTCAAAGAATGTGCAACACATCTGTACTATGACAAAGAGTACTCTGGTCAATGTACTATGACAACACATATGTACTTGACTTATCAATGTAAATGATATCGTCGATATAACAAAGAGTACTCTGGTCTAAAATTGAGAACTCTCAAATATACACTAGCATAGCTGGAATAAATTCGGTGATGTGGGAGATTAAACATAAGGCAGCGTTGGTCCAATTTAAAACCCATTACCAAGTTCAATTACATTTTTTATGCATAAATCCATGGGATTTGCATTCATACTGGTAATGTTAAATAACGACTTTGCCTAAACAATCCTATTTTAGATATATAAATTTTTTAAACTTGATTTCATTTTATTTCTCGTATTTAATAAAGTTATATATAATTTCAGTTTTAATTTTGATCACAGCAAATATAAAATCTATATCGCTAGTCTCAAAATTTCTAATATATAAGTATCAAATTTTGAACGTATAAACCAAACTAAGTTCTAGAGCATAATAAACCTCTTTGTTTCTTTATCACGCATTTTATAGGAGAAAAATTCATTTACTTATTGAATTTTCATATCATCCGACAAACAGTATAGGTAAAAGTTGCAACGAATAAAAATGGTTAAAACTGACCATCAAAAGCATGATAAAAAATGGATCGCAAACATAATGGGTCATAAATGGAGACTTAGTGGAAGTAAATGGCAATCAGGGAGATGAAGGTGGTCCACATAAGACCGACAATGAATTTGATTATATAGGAACGTACAAATTAGTTTAAGTAGCAACATGTAATTTGAACTGCAGCTTGCAGTAGGAGCTGAACCGCACATCAAAAATAAATAAAACATGTTGATTATTACTTCTTTTGGTGAAAGAGGGATGCTTTAGTATTGAAGTAAGTGGATGACTTTTATCTATCTCGTTAATAAAATTTGGTATTCTAAACATGTTTCGGTTATTATTAGCTAGAAATGGCTGGTTTTGCTTTGAAGTATGACATGGATGCTGAATTTTTATAATCAGTCTAATGTGGGTGGGTACTTTTTGAGGTACTTACAAAGGCATGCCAGGGATTGTGATGTTGATATTAATTTATCGTTTACCTTCCTCTATTATCAGGAAGATCGAAATATCGAATCATTATGTGCAAAAAAATTTTTGGAGGGAAGACTCGTAAAATTGCATGGGACACTCTATGTCAACCCAAGAACTAAGGAGGCATTGGGTTAAGGAGATTAGTGGAGTTAAGAACGTCGGCAAGTATTAAGCTAAATTGGAGTCTATTGACCAAATAATGTATGTGGACTAAATGTATGAAGAACAGGTATATTTATACTAACTACTAGTCTATGCATATAAAAAATAATTTTTCGGTTACACTTAAGCACGTGATGAGAAATAAAAAAAGTTCTACAAAGATTTTCAATATGGTGATTGCTGATGGACACTGAACCTCTTTATGGTTTGATCCATGGATAAACCATAAATCCCTAGTTGATATATTGGGATGGAATAGAGCATGAATGTTTTCTACATATAAAAAGGTTTCTTGTATCATCTCTAATAATCAATTACATTGAAATATATTTCCAGAAACAAGGGAAGCTAAACAACACATTGACTTTATATTAGTTAATGTACAATATCAATCAGACTTATTGGAGATTAATGGTAAAATAGAATTTAATTTTGCTACTTTATGGAATGAAATTCGAGAAAAACATGCATTGAATGACTGGCATCAGCCGATATGGTACAAACTTAATCCTAACAAAATGTCTGATTAAAAGGTCCGATTAAAACGTACACAACTGGAGATGACACAAATAAGCTATCCAGCGCAGGGGACCGGTACTTCATATGTGGCATACCTACTCACTGTACACTTGGAATGAAAGTGCAGATTGATACGGTTGCAACATCAGCACCGACTCCTGCTCCTCCGTCTACGCCTACATCAGCACCTAGTCCTGCTCCTCCATCTACGCCTACATCAGCACCGACTCCTGCTCCTCCGTCTACGCCTACA
This sequence comes from Allium cepa, assembly GCA_030765085.1. Classification (NCBI taxonomy): domain Eukaryota; kingdom Viridiplantae; phylum Streptophyta; class Magnoliopsida; order Asparagales; family Amaryllidaceae; genus Allium; species Allium cepa. Next base: position 31,641,375 of record CM060941.1, read on the forward strand.
TCACCACCTCCACAGTCGGGTCCCTCGACCCCAACAATGGGCCCACCACCATCGACCCCAACAACGATGCCGCCATCACCGCTGGCCCCCTCAATGATGCCGCCGCCACCGACCTCGACACCGTCGGGAAGTAGCAATCTGCAAGCTATGGCTGCAGGTGGGGTTGGATTTGGACTTGGACTACTCCTGCTTTTTTCTTTTTAATCATACTTACAGATATTATTTTTGTGTTTGTTTCCACGAACATCAAATTTGTTTTACGAAGAAGAAACGAAGAGACGGGTCGGGTACTAAATTTTCCCTCTAAAATTTAGGGTTCGCGGGAAAATATGGGGCGGCTGAAATGGATTTGGGGAAAAAGTTGTGTGCCTATTGTGTCGGTTCTTGAACAACCGATGCTATTCTATTTAATTGTGTCGGTTGTTCAAACAGCCGACACGAGTAGATCTATTGCTTCCCTTTAATTGTGTCGGTTTCTTAAGAACAACAGATGCAAATTACATTTTTAAGATTTTCTTCTTACCCATAAGTCAATAGTTTTGGTTGTTAATGAACAACCGACGCAAATTACATTATTTGTGTCGGTTTTATGGACAACCGACACAAATGAGGCGAAGCAACTGATCTGTTTTGTACTAGTGTAGTTTGGTAAAGTTGTTTGGTACTTCGTTTATTGCATCCACAAATTCAGTTCAAACCCCAGCTCTTTGACTTCTTTTTTTCAAATTAGCACGCCTTGGTCCTTTTAAGTCGGTTGAGCTAACCCAAATGGTTAGGCCAGCTCTTGATTTGTTTAGAGGGTGAGGGCATAAACAAAATCTAATCAACTCAAAAGAGCATTGTAATGGCACTGCCATGAGTAATTTTGGAATTCAAAATCTTTATGATATAGTGCGATACTGCCAGGTAATATATCATAACGAATGTTACTCTTTGATAATTGATGCATTTATCTTAAATAATATTATTACTTAGAATTGACTTCATACGCAAAGTACTATACTTGACATTAAAAATAAAAGGAAGAATTATTTATAAATAAATGCAGATTTTTATGATAATATTTATATTTAGGCTGACAGGTAATTCTCTATACTTATTTAATCAAAAGAACAGTGTATTATATTGTAGAAAATGTTTTGATGATTACCGATTGCTAAGCATCAAAATGGATTCAACTCAAATCTGAACCTTGCAATACCAGGTAGACAGAATCTACTTCTACCATCTAGAATATTGTTTGTAAATCCTCAAACCTGGGAATAAGAATCATAAAACTAATTTTAGGGTTACTAATTTCATCTAAAATAGCGTAATTAGTTGAATAAAGTGAAATAGAAATATGCAACAATTGAAAAGATTAACTTAAATGCTTATATCGAATGAAGTTGAAATCAGATTAATATAAATGATTGAAAAATTAATACCTGTTATCGAAGATTAGAAGAAATTGCCTATTTTCATCTTTCGCCTTTTTGCAGATTTGAGCCAACAAAGAATTTAGAATTAGGGTTGATGGGTAGGCGGGTTGGAATGCTTTGGGAAGTTATGTTCGTGGGTTGCATATGGGTCGGGTAAAAAACAGAATATACTTTTAAATGGTTAGACCTAACCCTTTTAATGTTAGGGTAATTGGGTTGGGTAAATGGGTTAGGGTATGTTTTGACAGGCCTACCTTTATCCATGCCACGCTATGGCCAGGATAAAGCATCAACAAGCCCTTAGCCACACCACGCTATGGCCAAGTCAAGGCACCTTCTAGAGGAAGGTTAGAGTAAGCCTTTATCCATGCCATGTTATGGCGAGGATAAAGCATCAACAAACCCTTAGTCATGCCACGCTATAGCCAGGTTAAGGCGCCTCCTGGATGGAGGATAGAGTAAGCCTTTATCCATGCCACACTATGTCTAGGTTAAAGAATCCAAAGGCCCTTGGCCGCACCATGCTATGGCTAGGCCAAGGCACCTCTTGGAGAGAGGTTGGGTAAGTCCTTGGGTCCTTCTTGTGGATAAGCTAACCAGCATACCAGGCAACAATGGACTAAGACATCCAAGCCCAAGAAGCGGCATATCAAACAACGAACTAAGACATCCAAGGCCGAGAAGTGGCATATCAAACAAAGAACTAGGACATTCGAGCCCGAGAAGTAGCAAATCAAACAGCAACTATATGCAAGTCCTAAAAGGTAGACACTTGTCAAGAGAAACTAAACCCAAAGAGCAGAATAGAACATAAGGCTTAAATAAGAATCTACAGCCTTCAACTAATCATCAAAGAAGAATTTATGAACTTCATTTATTAGTACCTGAATCTGGGTTTTGGGACTATTATTAATTACCGAACTTCATTTATTAATGCCTTAATCTAGGCTTAAGATTTCGGATCATCCGCAAATAACGGAATCTGGGTTTGAGAGTTCTATTATGGAGACCATTCCTGATTATCAGTTACTAAAACCTCAATCTGGGTTCCAAATATCTTACTATTGATTTCGAAACCTCACTTATTAATGCCCAAATCTTGGTCACTGGACTTCTATTACACGATCATTATTGACTTTATATTAGCTATCTCTGGAAGGTAAATTTCTAAACTTCTATGATTACATGTTCAATATTCTATCAATATGGTAGGAATCGGATTCTTGGTTATCTTTCATCATTACCAAAGATGGGTTTCAAAATATTTAATCATATTCAATTATAGAATTACTTTGTACTATTTATCATAAGTTAACATAATTATCTATTAACCTCCATGAGTAATGTGGATAAATATATATATATATATATATATATACACATACATACATATACATATATATATACATACATATACATACATATATATATATATATATATATATATTTCAAGTTAACGGTAAGGATTTTTTTACTTTGTGCTTTTCATGGAAAGGAGATTCGTATAAAGGATTAAAAGATCCATCAAATACAGAAATCAAGGTACAAGTTATCGAAGAGCTTATTCAAAAACAAAATTATAAGAAAGGATTACAAACCAAGTGATATTTACAAAATTTTCATAATTTACATAATTTATGAAGTTATTTACAATTATATGGAACATATATATACATTTCATAAATATATACATTTCATAAATATAAATTGTTCATGAATCTTAAATAGCCCTATTTAGATTCTTGATAATTAAAGGACCCATAATATGATGAACTGCAATACGAAGAACTTCTTTAAGCTTCTTCTCTTTTTTCCTCATCTTATCTTCTTCATCAATAGACTCAATGTTGGTCTTTAAAGAAAGATTAAAAGCTTTGTTTATGCCTTTAAGAGTTTTATTTTCCCTTTCCAAATCAGTGATGCGCTTCTAAAGAAGATATTTTTCGCGTTCAAGTTTTTGAATCTTAGCAGCATACTCATTTATGTGCTATAAGTACCTCATTTTCCGTTGTTCATCGAAATACTTCATCATCTCAAATTTGACTTTTCTGCACCATTCTCCTATTCCTTTATCATCTAAACTAGGAGGAGGATTAGTTACAGTAAGGAACTTTTGGATGGCAAGGGAAATAGACCTTGTTAATTTTGCAAAAGTTGGAACAATGGAAGAAGCTAGTGAATCGATGTTTGAAATATTACTTTCCAAAATGAATTCAAGCGATTCACACTAAGCTTGACTATCTTTCAAATTAATCTCCAAATCACTTACTTGTTGGAGAAGTTTTGACATCTTATGATCAAATTGAATTGAAGGATTTGACATTATTTGACGCTTCAATATGGAGATTGTTTCGTTTTTACTCTTAACGTCCGCTTCATGATTGATAATCTGATCATTAAGGTTTCTAACAATTTTATTTGAAGCAAATATCCATACCATTCAAGAGCTGCAGTATTGTTTTGAAACCCAGAAGATAAAGGATAATTTGCGAGTTTTCTCTTTTCAATGTCTCCTAACAACCAATGTTTAATGTTGATGAAACGAGATGGAGAATCTAACAAGAATGGCAGTATAGATAACCATAACTCCTATTTAAACAAACAAAAAGAAAAAAGAAAACGATGTTAAGACTAGATAATCGATATCTTTATTATAGCAATAAAGGGTTACAACTCAAGTAAAAATGAAATGAAAATGTACAATTAGAAACCTATTTCATATCTAACGTTGGGAGCATTTCTGTTTTTACTCAAGGAATTAGTGGAAGGAATAACTGTTGAGTCAAAAGAAACATTAAGTCCATCTGGGGTAATAACCGGAGGATATTTGCTATTGTTCCATTCCTCGATAAGAGGACTATCACGACCACATATTAATTTTGGTATGATATGTATGAATTTTCTTCAGAAGATTTTTCTTCTTCACCAGGAAATCGAAATGAAGACAAGGATGTACCATGTAAAGTCTTTGCAAATCTCTAAGAAAGCAATATCTGGCTAATTTAGAAGATTTCCAAATTGACGCCTTTTCTAAGCACTCTCTTCTTAGTTTAACATACTTGCTTAGATAATCTCTTGAGATAAAGTTGCCTGGAGGACATCCATTCTGTAATAATGTAATAAAATACAGCTAAGTATAAAGGACACTAGAGAAAAAAATTGAAAACTAATATTATTATATAATTAATAATGTTCATCCGATTCATACAAAATTGACTTTGTAAATAACTCTGAAATAAATTCGTGCTTATACTATTTAAGTTTCTCAATAGGTAATTCTTGGAAAATCGATATGACTCATGGTAAGTTCAACATGCTCTAGGATGCGAATCAGATCCAAATTCGTCCAAATATATCTTGTGTAAACGCCTAAGTAGGTTCTCACTAAAATCACCTAAGTACGAGAAATCTACAGTTGGGTGTCTATAATAGGATTTGTATAAAAAATCTACCAGGATGTTCCTCTCTTCAATCAACATCAAAAGAGCGTAATCAATTCCTAATTATCTTTCAAAAGACCATCATATCGAAGACGCACCCTCCTCAGTCATAGGGCAACTTCTTGATTTTTGAAAGACGCTAACACTGCCACACTTCTGCTAATTCTATGATACTTATCGGAGAGAATATTGTGTTCTTTTAATTGTTTATCTAACTCACTATACAAGCTATTTATTTTCGCATGTTTTCTTTCAAGTTTGATTTTATAAGAGTGAATGGGTTTCCTCCTTATAAAATAAAGGATTTAAACTATTATTATCTTGCAAGTGAAAGTCATTTAAACAAAGAATCTCAAACCTGAAAAATGGGAAATGATGCTTAAGGGACCTGCTTCTTCTCTCTTGGTTCTTCCATGTTAATGTTAGTAGGATCCTCTTCAGGGTCAGAAGGCGCAGGTGGTTCAGGAGGGTTTTCTTCATAAATAGATGGATCGAGACCGACCTTTTCTGAAGCCCTGGTGTTGTCATCATCTTTTTTAGGAGCATCAATGTGACCACCCCTGTCGCCACCTGAACCTTGACCTCCATCAACATTATCATCATTATTGTCATCATCATTATCATGATGATCATCATCTTTACCGCCCTCTTCCCCGATGACTTCATCTTTATCACCTTCATCTTCAGAGTCGGAATCTACTTCGAAGGAAGGGACTTTGAAGTATAGAATTTTAGAGGCATTAGTCTCTTCTCTTTCATAAATGTCAACCCCCTGCTCCATTCTTTTAATTTTTTCCATAACTCTGTTGATAAGAGTAGGGTCAAGTGAAGGAAAGCTTAAATCTTGGCATTTATCTGTATTTTTGATGTAAGGAAGCATCATGGCATCTTCAAAAGAATTAACAATGATGTCTTCTAGGGAAGTATCAAGGAATTAAGATACCCATTGCTTTGCATCAGAAATAAAGTTGATAGCCAACTTTAGAAAAATTTTATTTTTTTTTGTACTTTTTAATGAGTGATGATTGTTTTGCTGCCATTCGAGCTTTTTCATCATTAGATTCTTTCAGAGCCATTTTCAAGGCCAAATTTTCATCAGCAAGGAGTTAATATGCTTTTCTCTCCTTGGAAATAACAAATTTTGATTGAGCAAGAGAAGCTTTCAATCTCTCTAATTCCATCATAGCTTCATTACTCGCAGATGGGTTGGAGACTTGGTTGTTTAAATTTGAAATTTCTTCTTAAAGCATGGATTCTTTGTGGAAGATTTTAAGGGGAGAGCCGGCACTTGGAAATCTGAGAGAAAAGATATAACGTAAGTTAAAAATTTAAAGAAAGGTAATAACAATAAGGTTAAGTGGTATGAAGCATACCAGAAGTTGTGTTCAACTAGAGAGCAACAGTGACCCATTGGATCCGAAATAGACTAAGTGGTCGGATAGAAGTAAAGAGTGGGGAATTCAAGATAGACCAAACCATTTTTTCAAAATCACTCGAAGGAACAGGTGATGTGGATCGGGAAGAGTGCAACTCCTGAGCGGGGGTCGAAGTCCCCAAGTCTTTCTTCATTTGTTCAATCACACGAGGAGAGCTAGAAATAATAATGTGTGTTAAGGGATCAACCTTTAAGGGAGTCTTATTAGGTTGATCAGGAGAAGCTTCAACAGTTGAACTTTCCAAAGTTTGATCAATATCAACAGTCTTCTCCTCCCCTAGTGGCGGAGAATCGGGAGTTTCAACGATCTTGGCCTTCTTAAGTGATGGTTCTGCTATGGCCACTTTACCTAGTTTTCTTTTAGCAGCCATCTTTGACCTAGCAATGACTTGAGACAAAGATGACACACTTGATGTAGAAGTGGGGAGAGTCGGATCACTTATAATTGGTTCAACCTGAGAAGCAGCTGCTAAAAATTCAAAAAACTACAAGTCGAAGAAGCAATTTAAAATTAACACAACGACAAACTACAAGTACAACATTTAAACCTATCGGATTGATCGAGACAAATTAGTGACATTTGAGAGAAACTCTTCGGATCGCCCAAAGAAAGGAAGAGTTTGCTACGAGATATCTGTTGAACTAAAGGAGGTTGACCAAATACCCTCCAACCTGCTGATAAGAGGGAATGCTTTTATAGATTTGATATATTCAACAGAGTTAATCTATTACCAATCCTTCTTGAAGCGGCAATCAGGGACTTTACAGTTTTTTTATCTTCTTCATTTAGATCTTTAACAGAAGCACCTGACAAAGAAACATAGATTAGCAAAGCAAAGCAACTAAATGGGAAAATAAAGACTGTGGTCAAATTACGGGGGGAAGAGAAAAACCCCACTGATGTCGGGAAGCATTTAACGAAGAAGAACTGCATTTTCTAATCTCTGAATTTGTTTATCGCTTGGATATTAGCTTTTTGGGGGCATTGGATCCAAAGATTTGGTTATTCATGTTGCTGAGTTTAACCAATTGAACAAGATCGTTCAAAACTTCAGCATTAAGTGAAGGACTTCCGAACTCCAGTGCCATGAGTTCCAGGGATAAAAGATACGTATATGTGTTTAATGATAGCTGAATAGAAGTAATGCCCAGGTGGGTTAGGAACTTGGCCAAGAAATCTGGAAAAGGCAGAAAACCACCATGCAAAATGTAGATAGCAGTATAGGAAAAATATCCTTCAAGTGGGCTTTGGATGGAGTCGTTATCACTTGGGCGAATAACTTCCAGCCTAGTGATACCAAAGTCACTAAGAATTGTATCCACCTCATCCTGGGTAGATACCTAGGAATGTTTAGAAGTTGCTTCAATCTTCTTAGGAGGGGATTCCATCATCGACACAGTGTCCTTTTCTGGTTTTTGGGAAGTCTTTTTTATTCCCGTGATCCTGCCAGGTGAAACCATTTCAGTTAGAAGTTATAATTCCTTATGAAATTAACTTTTTTTGCAAGGATATCGAAAACCTATTACAACTATTCAAATATCTACCAGAACATGGAATTTCGTATCCTTGAACAAATATTGGAGTTAATTTAGAAAAATGAAGTTTGTTGAACTTTCGATAGAGTCGAAAAGAAAAATGGAAGTGGACATCTAACAAACACCTTTTAACGATGTTGAAAACTCAAGGATAACTTTTTTATTGAAAGATGTAGTTGAAGTCTACACAACCAATTTGAATTTAATTACATGCTAACGACATTCAAAAAAACCAGTCAAATGAACCTTCGACTCTATCGAAACCCATGAATTTTATTCACTAAGAGAATTTGAATTCCATCGAAACCTTATATGCCAATTAAGTGGAAAGGTTTGAGTTTGAATCATATTAATAAAAATAAAAAGCACTTGAGACGTTTGGAAAATATTGGTATGAAATGATGGTTGAATCCTAATTATTTATTAGGGGCATCAAGAAAGTCGAAAGGAGTATACAGTTTCAAAAGCATGCCAACATCCAAACTTGATTTAATACAGTAGGTTTCGATCAATTCGAAAGGTTTGATTTGATTTACAATCTAAACAAAGTATGTTATTCTCACTGCAATTTACAAAAGAAATGAATGATGAATCTCTAACTCCACACATCTCCTAAAATAAATTGAGAGTAAGCATATACTAATGGTTTCGAAATGTATAAAGATTATGCTTTTGAAAGTATATACTAGATAATTATTTAGTAAGACATATTAGGCAACTTCTTCCAAAGGTATCGGGAAAAAAAAGTATAATTATGCTTTCGAAGAAGTCCGCGTCATATTAACTACATCGACTTTTCGACAAGATCAATTAAAAGAGGCACTGCACTACCTTTCGACCTCATCGAAAGAGGATGAAGAAGAAGAAAAATGCCGCCTTAAACCTTTTTGAAGGGGTAGAAAGGTAAATTTGCAACGCTAAAATGCAATTCATACTGCTAAAACTTCTGTATGAAGTAACTGTAAGTCTTCTTCTTCCCCAAATTCAATTTTAACCCAGAACTTTAAAAAATCAATAACTAAGTTGATTTAAGCGCGAATTTACAATCGATTATGTGACGACCGCCCATGACTACCGCACTAAAACAAGAGAATGATGCGCTGAAAGGCGTGCCAGGCAGCCATGGAAGATAGTCAGGGTAAGATAAAAACAGAAACTCTATCGTACAACTCACAGCGCGTGGACAAAATACAGTAGAGAAATATATGTACATAGTGAAGCTCATAACAGAATATCATCATATAGACTTCATAAAGGTTTGATACAAACATCTGAACAATCAATACATCAAGCCTCACTACATAACACTCGAAAACATTTACAAGCAGCGGAATAACCAGTACATATAGTAAGAAAACTAATATGCTAGCCTCCAGCTCGTCTTCGTCATCAACAGCGTTGGTAGCCAAGAACAGCACCTGTCACCTGCTACCTAGTCTGCCCATCCCAACATGGATGAACAGCCCAAGGTAATAAGAATTGAACATAAAACCTTGAGTCAGACAACAGTCTTAGTGAGCAGTAAATTAACTATCAAACATACCAAAAGAGCATAAAGGATAAAAGGAATAGGAACTCAACCATCCCACTCCACCTCATTCTACAGTGATAGCCCCCAAACCCACTAAGCAGAAACAAGCATGACAAAGCAGACATTTAAAATAAAGTTATTATCACTCGATTCAAGGTCGATGTTTTCCAAATACAAACCCCCAAGGCCTAAACCAAGATCAGATAAGCACCCAGAAAACACCGCTCTTGAGGCCGAATGATGATACAACCAAACATCCATGACTCTGGCTATCACTGTTATCATTGCCTCGATATCACCGTTAGTTGAATGACCGCCTGTCAAGGGCTAATGGTAATCCCGGTTCTAGACATAACTCCGCACGTCGTCGCAGCCCGTGCGTAGGAATTTTCGCAACTACCCAGAGTACTAGCACGTCGTCGCAGCCCGTGCTTGGAACGTCGTCGCAGCCCGTTCCAACGTACTCTTGCTTTGAGCATGCTAGAACCTTCAATAACGATAAAATCTCAGCCTTCTAGTCATCCTCCTCGACGACTATTTCCATACTAGCTCAAGCGCTTCTCAAGCTAACCATTATCAACCAACTCGAATCGCATCACCGAGTTATCAACATGCTTGGGATGATCCCGTCTGGATTAAACCAAGGCTTTCTCACATCATACTTTGCTTCATCGCATCATAGCAAAGTCCCATCTCAACATCATGGTTTGCCTTATCGCATCATGGCAAAGTCCCATCTCAACATCATCATCAAATCTATCCATATGAGCTTCAACATCCGCTTCATATGCCACAAGCAGCTTTCCTTATTCAAGAGCCTTTCCACTTAGCTTTTGAATCATCTTCTACCAACTTTCCCAAATCAAGTTATCGATCAACTAATCAATCAAATCAAATATTAATCCAAGCAATCAATCATTCAAACAAGATCTAAATAAACAATTACAACAATAATGGCAATTTCGTAAATAAAGAGTTCACGTCTAACATGCATCCTAACAAGCATGAATTATGAACAATATCTCTACAACTTGGTGAATGAACTTGCATAAGTTAACATGTAGTAAAATGGGTGTCAAAACTTCATAGGTGATAGATCTACATGCATACTTAGGGAAAATGTAAGAAATCACTATCTTTAACACATAAACAAGCCACCAATCCAATATACTCCCTTGGGTCCGTGTGAAAGATAACTACCACTCACCGAATCACCTAAACACCTCAAAAACAACCAACTCCAGATCTGGACAGCAAAGATCTAAGCTTGATCCAGCAAAATCTCACTTCAATCGATGAAATCTCTCTTTGTTGGATGAAGATCTTCAACTTTGGCTCTTGGATCTTCGATTTGATCTTCAATTTAGATGGAAGGAATCACTAGATTAGAGTGGAGAAAAGAAGTGAAGAAGTGTTGTAGTCGAGCTCTCAAAATGGCAGCACTTCGTCGCTTCAAAATCCGGTGCCAAAAAGTGAGCCAAACCCCTCTATTTATAGGCAGAAATCCCCATGAGTCGCGCCCCCATGAGTCGCCCACGACTTATCACATGAGTCGTCCACGACTCATCAAGGCCTACGACTCAATTCACATGCCGACCTAACGTCTCCAATTTCCACGCGACTCAACGGCTCAACTACCTATGACTTACGACTCAGCACAGTCGCGACCTAACGGCTTACGACCTAACAAGGGCCGCGACTTAACACTCCAAGAAGCCTACAGACTCGAGTCAACGACTTAACGACTCATGCGTCTTAACGCTACACAGGGTCACATGACCTAGTCCACTGCCGACCTAAACCCAGAACACATGCCGACTCAAAGACCTAACTAACACGGCCTAACGACTTACGACTCAACAGAGGTGCACGACTCACGACTTAACCCCTTAACGACCTAACCTTAACTCATTCAATACTTAAGTCGTAACTCTCTTAGGTCGGCAACTAACTTAGGTTGGCTAACTTCCTTAAGTCGGTCATACCTATGAGTCGGCCATACCTTAACTCGGCCATACTTTGACTCGGTGCCAACCCTACAAGCCGCTAACTCTTAAGCCGTTAGCTTCCTTAGGTCGTCCCAATACTTAAGCCGTTCAACCCTTAAGTCGTTAACTTACTCTAACCCGTTAACCCTTAAGTCGGTCACGACTTAAGCCCCCACACGACTCAACTTCTACACGACTCAAGCTATCACACGACCTAAGCTTCTATAACTCGGCCACCTTCCTTAAGTCGCTACCTATCTTAAGTCGACCACTACCATGAGTCGCTCAACACCACTAAGTCGGTCACGACTCAAACAATACTAACGACCTAATGCAACTATTTTACGATTTTATCGACACGTAAAATACGGGTCGTTACATTCTCTCCCCCTTAGGAATTTCGCCCCCGAAATTCCAAACAAACAAGAGCAATCAAAATTATTCTGCATGCCTACCATCCACAGCAATCAACAAACCATGCATCCAATTACTAGCCTAGCATGCAGAATTCTAAGACTTAGAACAAGTTACAAATTCGTGAGATGTCACGACACCTTAGGGCCATACCTTGAAGAGTTCAGGATGAGCTGCTTTCATCCCCTCTTCCTCCTCCCACGTACAGTCGTTAACATCATCACTCCATTGTACCTTGAGCAACGTAATCGTCTTCCTCCTAAGCTGTTTCGTGTCGGTTTCAACAACACGAAGCGGCTTACGAGGTCTCGTAACAACTGGATCAACCTCTAAATCTTCACAGCTATCAGCAGAAACTACCGTATTCGAGTCGTGTACATACTTCCGTAGATAAGATACATGAAAAACATTGTGCACACCCGCCATCTTTTTCGGTAACTCCAATCTATAAGCGAGCTTTCCAATTCGCTCGATAATCGGGAATGGTCCAACAAATCTCGGAGTCAATTTTCCTTTCTTCCCGAATCTAATAACATTCTTCAGAGGAGAAATCTTCACAAAAACCATATCACCTACGTCGAATTCCAAATCCTTACGATGATTATCGGCATAACTTTTCTGACGATCTTGGGCTGCCTTCATTCGTCGCCGAATGATCTCTATACAATCCGAAGTCTATCGAATCATTTCTGGCCCAAGTATCAACTTTTCTCCAGTTTCCAACCAACATATCGAAGAGTTACACGGCCTTCCATACAATGCTTCATACGGTGCCATACCAATGCTTGACTGGTAACTATTATTATACGCAAATTCCACCAAATGAAGATGATCTTCCCATGATCCTCCGAAATCCAAAACACATGCTCTCAGGAGATCTTCCAAAACTCGGTTGACTCTCTCGGTCTGACCATCTGTTTGGGGGTGATAAGCTGTATTCAAACACAACTCGGTTCCCAAAACTTCCTGGAAGCTCTTCCAAAATCCACTAGTGAACAATGGGTCTCGATCGCTCACTATACTCTTCGGAACACCATGGAATCGAACTATCCACTTAACATACAACTCAACCAACTTCGATGCAGTCCTATTTGATCGAACAGGAATGAATCTTGCACTCTTAGTCAAATGATCTACGATGACCCAAATCCCTTCATTCCCTGCTCTGGTTCTAGGTAGACCATCGATAAAATCCATCGATATCTGCTCCCACTTCCATGTAGGAACCTCTAATGGCTGAAGCAATCCACTGGGCTTCTTCTGCTCAGCTTTCACCAACTGGCAGTTCATACACTTGGAAATAAAATTTCCAACATCCTTTTTCATACCTTCCCAGTAATATGTTCTCTTCATATGCCGATACATCTTATTTCCACCTGGATGAATTGTCAACTTCGAGTGATGACTTTCCCTTAGAACTTCACCTCTCAATCCATCTATATCGGGAACAACTAGTCGTCCTTGTTTCCGAAGCCAACCCTCTCGATCGACCTCGAATCCTTTATCCTTTTCTGGATTCAATCCCGATTCCAAATCGCGGATAATCTTGACAAGCTTATCATCTCGTTTTTGGCTCTCGCCAATCCTTTCCACAAGAGTAGGTCTTATCGATAAGTTTGCCAACATCTTAGGTTCCAATTCACATCTGGACCTGAAGTCAAATCCAGCCAAATACTCAAGACTCTTCCATTCCGTAAACATGGCTCCCAATCCTGCATGTCTTCGACTTAACGCATCTGCCACTGCGTTGCCTTTTCCCGGAGTATAGGCTATACCAAAATCATATGATGCCAAAAACTCTAGCCACCTTTGCTGCCGAAGATTCAAATCCTTTTGGGAGAACAGATACTTCAACGACTTATGATCCGTAAACAACTCAAATCGAACTCCCAATAGATAATGTCTCCACATCTTCAGAGCAAAAACAATCGCCGCTAACTCCAAATCATGGGTCGGGTAATTCCTTTCATGCGGCTTCAGTTGTCGACTTGCATATGCAACAACTTTATCCTTTTGCATTAGCACTGCTCCAAATCCAGTACCACATGCATCGGTGTAAACCACCATCTCATCATTCCCACTCGGAATAGTCAAAACAGGAGCACTCGTCAGTCGCTCTTTCAGGATTACGAAAGCTTGCTCACACTTATCATCCCATATGAATACCTGATTCTTTTTCATCAATCCTGTTAACGGTGCAGCTATCTTGGAAAAGTCTTTGATAAACCGACGATAATATCCTGCTAATCCAAGAAAACTTCTCACATCAAATGCATTCTTAGGTCTAACCCAATCCTGGATTGTTGCCACCTTAGCGGAATCAACCGCTACTCCATTTCCAGAGATAACATGGCCTAAGAACCTCACTTCACTCTTCCAGAAGTGACACTTCGAAAATTTAGCCTTTAGCTGATGTTTCCGCAAGATTTCCAAAACAATACGCAAGTGTGTCTTGTGCTCTTCCTCCGTTTTGGAGTAAATCAGAATATCATCCACGAACACAAGTACAAACTTGTTCAACTGATCTCTGAACACTCTATTCATAAGATCCACAAAATATGCTGGTGCGTTAGTCAATCCAAACGGCATTACCAGCCACTCATAAAAACCGGATGGTGTCCTAAAAGCAGTCTTCGGCACACTATCCTTAGCCACTCTCAACTGGTGAAATCCCGTTGCCAAATCCATCTGAGAAAACACCTTAGCCTCGTGAAGCTGATCAAACAAGTCATCTATTCTCGGCAATGGATACTTGTTCTTCTTAGTCACCTTATTCAGCTCACGATAATCCACACACAACCTTAACGATCCATCCGCTTTGGTTGCGAACACAACTGGTGCACCCCATTCGGACACACTACGCCGAATGAATCCTTTCCGAAAAAGGTCATCAGCCAGCACCTTCAGCTCTTGTTGTTCTCTAGGCGCCATCCGTCTAAGAGGCATCACAACTGGTCTGGCTCCCTCAACTAGATCGATACGAAACTCGATCTCCCTATGCGGCGGTAACCCTTTGACCTCGTCAAAGACGTCCTCAAATCCATTCACAACCGGCATCGATGACAGTCCATCCCGTGGAACAACCAGCGAATACATGAAGCCCATGAAGACGCCTTCTTCATGCTTACATCGTATCACAACCTTTCGCCCTTCCACATTCCCGACTGTCACCTCCAGTTTCTCACAATCAACCTTTTCCGCATACTTCCTAAGCCAGTACATACCCAAAATTATTCCGAACCCCGCAAAGTTCAGAACAAAACAATCACAAACAAAAGAGCAATCATGACTCGACACAACTAGACCACGGCATATCATACACAAACAAGACGAACCCTCAACTGGATTAGTCACAACCAATGGTCTATCAATAATTTTCGGTTCCAAACCCAACCGGCCCACCAAATCATCACAAACAAACGAATGCGACGCCCCAGTATCAAACAACACTCTAATTGGAACACCACAAATGGAAAGAGTACCTTGAACCACCACACTCTTCCCCTTCTCCTCCGCAGTAGGAGCTTTCGAAGACGATGGAACAGCCCCCAAAGCATAAGCTTGCACAATCTGCTTATCTTTCCTCGGTTCCGGACAATCCCTCTTGAAATGGCCCGGTTTGTCACAGTTGTGACACTTTGCCGGCACTCTTGGTTTCTTGCAATCCCTGGAGAGATGACCCTTCTGCTGACAGTTGTAGCAGGTCACTTCGCCCTTCGGCTTCTTCTGGCCATCCTTACCCTTCAGCTGTTGCTGCTTCCTCTTCTTGTTTCCACCCTGCTGTGGTTTGGACTCTTCCTTGGTCACAGCAACAACAGACCCTTCCCTAGGAAACAAACTCTCGTGCCTGAGAGCTTTCTCCACAAGCTTCTCAAACGGATCGTCCAAATGATCCACCAACTGTCTCCCAAGATAACTGTCCAAGCCTGTCACAAACTTCTCATTCTTCTGATAGGGAGATTCAATATACGACCGAGCATACTTGGACAAAGCTTCAAACTCAGAAACATACTCAAGAACTGGTCTCCCACATTGCTTGAGCTCCACAAACTTCTTAAACAGAACAGATTTCTGAGCCGTAGAGATGAACTTAGCTTCAAATCTAACTTGGAATTGCTCCCAAGTAATCTCTTCTTCTGGAGTATCAATAGTGATAGAACCCCACCAATCAGCAGCTCTTCCTTGAAGCTGTCTCGATGCAAGCTTCCTCTTAGTTGCATCCTCGATTCCCAAGTCACCAAAAATCCTTCTACAAGCATCAATCCATCTCTGAACTTCTATGGTTGATTCTGTTCCCAAGAAAACCTTTCCTCCAAGAGCAGTATAGTCCTTACACAACTTAGCAAAATCCACTGGTCTTGGAGCTTGAACTTGAACTCCAACATCTACTGACGGTCCTGAAGTTGGTATCCTTCTCATGATCGAAGTCATCATAGCTTCGAGCATTGCAGCATAGTCAGTAGCTCCCCCAACAGCACGGCTTTCCCTAGCAGCTTGTCTCTCTCTTCGACTCATCCTTAATATCTACAAAAAGGAATGATTTAGAACACCTTGAGAAACAACTACATAAGGAGTTCAAATCCTTCTAAACTACTATATTATATATATAGTAATCATCCATCAAAATACAATTACGTCTCTCCTACGTAGTTACGTCAGCGAGCGTTGGCTAAAATCGATTAACCAAAGCTCTGATACCAAATGTGACGACCGCCCATGACTCCCGCACTAAAACAAGATAATGGTGCGCTGCAAGGCGTGCCAGGCAGCCAGGAATTTTCGCAACTACCCAGAGTACTAGCACGTCGTCGCAGCCCGTGCTTGGAACGTCGTCGCAGCCCGTTCCAACGTACTCTTGCTTTGAGCATGCTAGAACCTTCAATAACGATAAAATCTCAGCCTTCTAGTCATCCTCCTCGACGACTATTTCCATACTAGCTCAAGCGCTTCTCAAGCTAACCATTATCAACCAACTCGAATCGCATCACCGAGTTATCAACATGCTTGGGATGATCCCGTCTGGATTAAACCAAGGCTTTCTCACATCATACTTTGCTTCATCGCATCATAGCAAAGTCCCATCTCAACATCATGGTTTTCCTTATCGCATCATGGCAAAGTCCCATCTCAACATCATCATCAAATCTATCCATATGAGCTTCAACATCCGCTTCATATGCCACAAGCAGCTTTCCTTATTCAAGAGCCTTTCCACTTAGCTTTTGAATCATCTTCTACCAACTTTCCCAAATCAAGTTATCGATCAACTAATCAATCAAATCAAATATTAATCCAAGCAATCAATCATTCAAACAAGATCTAAATAAACAATTACAACAATAATGGCAATTTCGTAAATAAAGAGTTCACGTCTAACATGCATCCTAACAAGCATGAATTATGAACAATATCTCTACAACTTGGTGAATGAACTTGCATAAGTTAACATGTAGTAAAATGGGTGTCAAAACTTCATAGGTGATAGATCTACATGCATACTTAGGGAAAATGTAAGAAATCACTATCTTTAACACATAAACAAGCCACCAATCCAATATACTCCCTTGGGTCCGTGTGAAAGATAACTACCACTCACCGAATCACCTAAACACCTCAAAAACAACCAACTCCAGATCTGGACAGCAAAGATCTAAGCTTGATCCGGCAAAATCTCACTTCAATCGATGAAATCTCTCTTTGTTGGATGAAGATCTTCAACTTTGGCTCTTGGATCTTCGATTTGATCTTCAATTTAGATGGAAGGAATCACTAGATTAGAGTGGAGAAAAGAAGTGAAGAAGTGTTGTAGTCGAGCTCTCAAAATGGCAGCACTTCGTCGCTTCAAAATCCGGTGCCAAAAAGTGAGCCAAACCCCTCTATTTATAGGCAGAAATCCCCATGAGTCGCGCCCCCATGAGTCGCCCACGACTTATCACATGAGTCGTCCACGACTCATCAAGGCCTATGACTCAATTCACATGCCGACCTAACGTCTCCAATTTCCACGCGACTCAACGGCTCAACTACCTATGACTTACGGCTCAGCACAGTCGCGACCTAACGGCTTACGACCTAACAAGGGCCGCGACTTAACACTCCAAGCAGCCTACAGACTCGAGTCAACGACTTAACGACTCATGCGTCTTAACGCTACACAAGGTCACACGACCTAGTCCCCTGCCGACCTAAACCCAGAACACATGCCGACTCAAAGACCTAACTAACACGGCCTAACGACTTACGACTCAACAGAGGTGCACGACTCACGACTTAACCCCTTAACGACCTAACCTTAACTCGTTCAATACTTAAGTCGTAACTCTCTTAGGTCGGCAACTAACTTAGGTTGGCTAACTTCCTTAAGTCGGTCATACCTATGAGTCGGCCACACCTTAACTCGGCCATACTTTAACTCGGTGCCAACCCTACAAGCCGCTAACTCTTAAGCCGTTAGCTTCCTTAGGTCGTCCCAATCCTTAAGCCGTTCAACCCCTAAGTCGTTAACTTACTCTAACCCGTTAACCCTTAAGTCGGTCACGACTTAAGCCCCCACACGACTCAACTTCTACACGACTCAAGCTATCACACGACCTAAGCTTCTATAACTCGGCCACCTTCCTTAAGTCGCTACCTATCTTAAGTCAACCACTACCATGAGTCACTCAACACCACTAAGTCAGTCACGACTCAAACAATACTAACGACCTAATGCAACTATTTTACGATTTTATTGACACGTAAAATACGGGTCGTTACAGATTATCTTAAAAATCCCCAAATTGCAAATTTGAACCTGAAAAAAATGAATGACCCAAATCAGATAAATTTTAGATATAGTTGATGTGAGAAATGGAAAAAAAATAAGTTATAGAAAAAAAATCCAAGGATACTTTCATATAAACAAAAGATTCAGACTAAAATATTAAAAAGGTGATTCGAGAAGCCAAATAATTTACCATGAAAAGTAAGTTCGAAAGCAGAAATAATAAAGGCTTACTTTGAATTCGAGTCTTTATTCGTTGGAAATAGGAATTATTTGAGTTATTAAAATCTTTGATTCTTGCTCAAAAATTTTTTGATTGCAAATAAATGAAAGAGGAGAAGAAAGGACCATGATTTATAAGAAAAATCAGCATGAAGGACAGACTGTACGATCAAATTTAAATGAATGGCTAAGATTTATATAAGAATATGAAAAGGCGGGAAATGTTGTGGGTTTTCAAATGGTTGACTTGAAGAGCATCCCTTCGCAAGGGGGGCAAGTGTTACCACCAATTCTAACTTTAACCTTGTCGAAATCAAAATGAATGGAAAGGAAGGATAACCAAGAGGTGATAGCATCAACAAAACCTTTCGAAGGAGTCGAAGGGATATTACAGCCAAAAGTCGAGTGTGTTACAAGCTTATGAAAGGATCGAATGGGTCGAAAGCACCCTTTTGCATCAATGGTTCCCATTCGAAGCAAGTGCTCTATATACATGAATGCGTTTAGAATAAGCTGAAGACACCTTCGAAACCGAAAGTTTCGCCTTCATTCAAATTACTCAGAAGGATATTTTGTTGGAACAACCCATTCGAAAGCATAACTAAGCCTTTCGAACTAGTTGAAACCTTTCACAACTAAGAGGGGTTCCACATCTATCTGCAAGTATGTCTTCGAAAGCTACCTTCTACGTTAGAACCCAGTGTATTTCAATACCTTCGATACCCCAAGGACGAACTTGCTGACAAAGTCGAAGGCACATCCTCCTTCTCACTTGAAACAATAAAGCAATACAAAAGGAAAAAGTGCATCTACCCCTTTCGATGAAGACGGAGGCATTCATATCCATTCAAATGCAATGCAGAGGGATGTGCAAGTGTCACTACAAAGCCACCTTTAGACTTCGAAAGCATTGAGTCAAAAGGTATCAACCTGCACCTATAAATAAGGCTCTAGGGTCTGTTTTGGGATTGGAATTCATTCGCCCTCTTCTTATACTTTCTTAAATTTCTAAATTTGTAACCCTGATTTGGAAATAAAATTGGGAAAATTGATCCGTTTGTACATCATTAGTTTAACGAAGACTAGATTTTGATGCTTTTGGTTATGCAACTGCTTTGAAACTTTTATGGGATTCGATTGTGTTCTGTTTGTGCCAACTTAATCAAAAGGATACCTTCCGAGTGAGTCGAAACCCCTTATTTTTCCAATACACTTAGGTTCTTTGCTCCAAATCCTTTCCAACAACTCACCTTTTTAGTGAGTTGAAGCTTCAAACTCTGCCAAAGTCCCCAGATTAAAAATCTAAACCGAAGCCATTAAAGAGGCAAGCTTTTCGACGAAGTCAAAACCCATCATTTAGTCAATACCCACAACATTAGAGCCAACTATTAGGTTACCACCGTTGTTTCAATAGGATGTTTTGAATTGATAAATAAACCAACCTAGCTGGTTTGAAAGACTTAAAAAGAAAAGGGTATAAGTGTTTCGATTGGATCGAAAGGTAGGATAAGAAAGGATTTTCATAACAAGGTCTATTCGAAAGGTGAATCAATGGAAGTAATAAGATCCAAACTTTCTTTACTTAATCAAAAGAGGTTTAGAAAGACATACTGGCACTTTTAAGTCTACTTTAGGGTATTGACAAGTTTTCTTGTTAACAGCTAACTTCAAAAGCAACCTTTGAACCATGTTTTTCAAGACTGTAGTTGTCAATTTGATGATCAAGTTGCATTAAATCATTTGAATAGAAATCTAATGGATAAAATATGGCGAATCGAATTATTTTTTCCTTATCATATATTGATAATGAATCGCTTGGTCTAAGACAAACCATATACAATAATATTTTTATGTTTAGCTTAGATAATCATTAAACTCTTAAAGTTGCATATCTACACTTTATAGAAAAGTTCAACAAGGTGTGTCTTTCATTCAACCTTACGACGCGATCTTTCTTAAACAACAAACAAACTATCCATATCAAGGATGGGAAGTGTGAAGAAACCTAGCATGTATTAGTTCTGGGCTTCCATCCCACAAAACCCAATTCTAGACTAAGCTAAAAAAGAATTAAAAAACAAAATCAAGTAGGGCGGCGGCCTCTACCGAACCTCATTTTGGTACACTACTGTGGATAGATGTTGAGAAATGGAAAGTAATGGAAAAAATTAGAGATAACATTCTGGCTAGCGCGAAGAGTTGGAATAGGAACAACTTAGGAGGAAGATGCAACAGATGGGTGCTTGTATTCTATCTTGTTCATGGATTCTCTAATATGTTGTGTTATTAGTTCAACTAGTCTAGCCTTTTTTGCACTCCTATATGAGCTATTTGTTGATGTTCATGTATGAGCTTTTGGGTCTGTGTATATGATCCTACGTGAACTATTTTCTAGTGGTTGAGTACTATCCTTTAAGTTGTGTATATTCTCTTACGTGAACTGTTTGGTGTCGGATATGCTTTGTGTTACTCTCTTATAACTTTGTAGTTGTTTTGATGCTTACACACGAAGTTTTGATGTTTACATACAAATGTGGTGTGAATTACATAGGACAATGTTTTTTCCATTCTCGAGACACATCACAACCATATCTATTAGAAAATACTTGGTCAATATAATTTCTAATTTATTTTACAATTTACAATAAAAACTAGATTTTTGTTTTAACAAAAAAACTAGTTCAAATGCTAAACTATATACATAAAAATAAAATATATTTTGTGACATCCCTGAATTTTATCCAGGATAATTTGATAATTAATTTAATTTTTGAATTAAATTGTGAATCTATTTGTGAATAAATTAGAAATTTCTAGGATAAATAAATATTTTAGATTATAAATAAAATTATAAAGTTTTAAGATTTATAAAAGATAGGTTCTGTCATTTATTTATATTTATAAATTTAGTTTAAATTAAATCTTGGAATTGAAATTCAAAATTAAAAGTCTTATAAATATATTGGGTTTGAAAACATTATATTTTCAGTTAATAAAGATTTGTTTTCCAAATTTTATTAAATAAATATTTTTATTTGAAGTTCAAAAGTGAATATTTTATAAATAAATTACAATCTGAAAATGTGAATTTGAAGTTCAAATTTTAATACATTGAAATTAATTGGACTTAAAGAATTTTTTTGAAACTAATGAAATCTTGTCTTCTAATTTTTTGTGAATTTGCATTTTGATATATAAGTATAAGTAATTGAAATTATCTTTTGAAAATAAACATGATTTGTAAATAAAAATATAACAAGGTTTAAAAACAAAATGTATAAATTAATTTAAAGTTAAGGATTTAAAACATAATATTTCTTATAATAACAAGTGTAAGCATTTTTTTAAAGAAGTTTACAAGTGTAACTCAAATGGTTTAACAAATAAACAAGTGTCGTATATTAATTTTCTTTTTCTTTTATTTTAATTAAATCAAAAGTCTACTTATATAAACACATTACTTCTCACTTTCATTTTCTTTTTCTATTCTTCTTTTTTTTCAAAACTTAAGAACTTTAGCTAAAAATCTGAAATCATCTTCTCCAAAACAGAAAATCTTATTCAACAACAAATTTCTGTAAAATCCCCTCAAAAACCAAACCTAAAATTAATATTTCCTCTAACCAAATCAAGCTACCACAATCTGAAATTATCTCCAAAACCAGAAATCAAATAAACCTGAAATTCAATTCTGCAACTCTAAAACCTGCATGCAACAGCAATTTCATTCAAGCCTACATTTTTCTTTTCTCTGGAAGCATGCATGCAATTGTAAATCAGGGAGCAATGCAGTAAAACAAGATGAAAGTTTTTTAAAAGCAAACTGCAGTTTAAATTCAAATGCAAACTACTGCAACTTGAAGTTTTGAAATTGAAGCACATTCCTGTCTCAAGCTTTTCAAAAACAAAGTGCTCTGCTCATAAAAATTTCTAGTGAGTAACATTTTTTTTGATAATCACTTAAGTTAAATCATGGTTGCCTAATTTAGTATGATTCTAGTTGTCTGATTTTTCTCTGGAAGTAAGGATGCTTGTGTGAATATTTACAAGTAAATTTGTATATATGGATGAATGATTTGTGTATGTATGCTGTGGTCTACAATGTCTCTGTTCCCAGATTCAAGTCCATTTCTTTTTGTTTAAATCCCCTATCTCTTGATCTAATTATTGTTATGAATTGAGTAACAAACAAAAAATTATTTGTGTGATCATAAGTTTAAGTTTAAAAATTTAATTAAGTTAAAATAAATACAAACTTTCTCTGGAAACCAAAATGATCGGGAAAACATGAGTTTGTTTAAAACTTAAATTTCTTAATTCATTAAATTAAGCTTGTGATCTGAAACCTTATATGAAAACATGATTTTTAAATCAGAAATCATTATTTTTAGTTTGAGATTTTGGGGGCAGTTCACTTTTACCTGGAAATGATGTTCGTGGTATTTTCTAGCAATCGGGGAAATCTGGATGGTCAGGGTTCACAATGGAGGAAGTAGAGGGATCTGGTATCTTGGCAAAAATGTCAGGTGGTGGTTTATGGTGATGTGGTAGCGGCAGGAGGTCAACCTTATATTTAACCCTAGTTTTTGATCAAGTTAGGAATTTGATCGTCTCTGTCTCTATGGTTGATCGAGTGAGATGGGTCTTTGAGGGATGGTAGCTGGGTCGATGACGAGGGCATGGAAGGAGTTGCAGCACTAACGGTGGTCGGAGGACGGAGATTGGAGCGTTGACAGGTTTGGGTTTGAGGAGGGGTTCGGTGTTCCAGGTTTGGGTATTGTATATCGATTTTGAATTCGAGAGTATGTTGAAATTCTGGTGGCCGGATTCAAGTTCGTGGTTGATCGTGGTTGAGTGGGAAGCGTAGACGATGGTCGGAGCTTCACCGTGGGTGGGGCAGGGTGCACGGTGCAAGTTTGGGTGTCAGGTTTTTCTTTTGCTTTGGGAAAATGTTTTGAACTCGGGTTTGTTTCGAGTAACTCAAGCGTGTAGCCCGAAGATTTTTGGTTTTGGACTCGGGGAAATGTCGTTTGGCTCGAGTAACTTAAGATTACAGGTTTTGTTTTAAAAACATGACTTTGTTCAGTTTTTAAAAATTTGAACTAAATTTAAATAAAAGCAAAAGTAGGTTGTAAACAAAAGTTTTAAAATAGGTTTAATCTGAATTCAAATGAGATTTGAATTTTACTTTTTAAAAATAAATAAATTTATAAAAATGAAATGTTTTAACCACCTTAAATTGTTAAAGTATTTTATAACATGTTTTCTTTTCAAAATCTGAAATGAGATTTAAACAAAATTTTAAATCTAAATTTAAATCTGAATTCAAAGCTTAGTTTGAATTCTTGTTTCAAATAAATAAAGTTTTTGAATTTAAATTGTTTAAGACATCTTTGATGTTTTAAAATATGGTTTGGAAGTTGACATGAATTTGGTTTAAATTTCTTTTAAATTCTTTTATAAAATAAGTAATTCTTTGACATGTAATTAAAAAGGAATTTCGAATTGTTTTAAAAACTTTGTTAAGGTTAAAATTGTTTTCATTTTAAATCTTAAATTTAAAATGGAATTTAATAGTAAATTTAAAGTAAATTGTTTTAAATTATTTTGTTAATGATAGTTTAATCTTTAATAAGATTTATGTTTATCTTAAAGTTAATTAGAACTTAATAATATATAATTCATTAAATGATTAAGGTAATTAAGATTTGTAATTAATTAATTTAATTAATTAATCCCAACTTGAATTATTAACTACTTTAAAATAGTAAGTAGTTTGAAATTTTAAAACTGAAGTTTTTAAAATATGAGCAAGTTTAAAGTTAAGTTTAAATCTGGAAATCAAAGATTTAAATTTGTAGTTCAATTTTTGAAATAAAAGAAGTTTTTAAATCAAAGATTTAAATCAATGGTTTAAATCAAATGTTTAACATTTGTGGATTCAAATTCATTTTGGAGCCAGATCTGAGAATATAAAATCAGTTTAAATCTAGATGTTTTAAACTTGAATTTTGATAAAGTTCTTTTATAAAAGAATTTTGAATGAAAAATATATGATTTGTTTTACTTAAAACTTGAATTTGCAAGTTAAAATGTAATGTATTTAAAGCTTAAATTTTAAGTAAAAATTTAAGTAATTTAGTTAGAATTTTCCTTTTATAAGTTTATAAGTTGATATTTAAATTTGATTGATGTTTATCTTATTGAATCTTAAATTCAAAATGAAATTTGGATCTAAATTTAAAAGTGTAATGCTTAAAATACACTTAAATGTTAATGAAATCATTAATAAAGAAATTAATTATCTTAGAGATAATTAAGGTAATAAAATGATTTAATTAATACGGTAATTAAAGATTGATTTATTCAGTATATAAATAAATAATTTAGATTAATTTATAATTAGAAATGATTAATAATGAATTAATATAGGATAATTCCTTAAGAAAGTAATTAAAGAAATGTTATTTGTTAATGAAGATAATTAACTAGGGATTATTAAGTAATTAAATTAATGTGATTAATTTTGATAATTAATTTAGATAACCAATTATACATTTTTGAATGTAATTACTTAATGAAAGTAATTAAGGGATTAATTACTTATTGTAATTAATTTTGGTAATGTGATTAATTTAAATTAATTAATTTAGTTTAATTAATTTAAGAAAATCATTTGATAATTGGATAAGTGTAATTAGTTAGTGTAATTAATGGAGATAATTACTCGAGGAAGTAATAAATGATAATTACTGGGAGGTAATTGGTGAATATGATTTATAAATGAAGTAATTTGGGTAATTACTTTTGTTATTATTCAAGGATGATTAATAATTGTGTTTAATTAAATTAATTTAAATAAAGTAATGTAATTTTAATATAATTAGAGATCATTAATTAATATAATTAATGATGTAATTTATAATAGACTAATTAAGGAAATAATTAATAATGAGGTGATTAATTGATGTAATTAAATAAAGTGTTTGATTAATTAATTTATATCAAATGATTTGTAATTAGTTAATCAGGATTGGATAATTAATTCATAAGTAATTAATTTAATTGGAAATTAAATGAATTAATTAGGATTAAACGATTAATTAATCCTACCTATAAATGATTATTGAATGCTTGACCTTGCTTGTGAATGTTTGCCTTGTATGAATTGCCTTGAATTAATTGATCTGTGATATTCTGTTCTGTGAATTGAGCTATGTGTAATTTGTTTATTTATTCATCTGTGATACTTTTATCTGTGAATCTGTAAATGAAGATAAGCGTTATAGATTATACCGCTTATCTATATTTCTGTGTTTTGATCTGTGATGATTGAATAATTTTGCACTATTGTGTTAAACCCCTAGACTACACCATACACACACTAATATGGATTTCACGAGGAAATCGGTTAAGTCACAGATATTTGAATTTAATACTTTAAAATGGTTTAAAATTTGAATTTTGAATCCAAATTACTTTAGAAATGGAATTGGGTTTTCTGAAACAGAAAGAAGTAGTTTCAAATAATAATTATGATGAAAAGATTTCAAATTTGAAATTGAATGATTTTGAAAGCTGAAATTGAATCTTTGTCAAAGATAGTTGAACCCTATTTTAAAATTGAAGAGGATTTTAAATGATGTATCTTTTATATATAAAAGATTTGAAACACAAAATTGTTTTGAAAGTTATGAATGAATCTTTGTTTAAAAGATTGGTGAACCTTGTTTTAAATTGAAAGGGATCTTAAAAGTAAATCTTTTGTTTAAAAGATTAAAATTGTGGAAATTGTTTAAACCATTGAAGGGTTTCTGGAAGTGAATCTTTTTGGTTAAAAAGATTTATAAATGGTAATTCGTTTTACCATTTGAAAGAAAAGTTTTGGATTTTAAAGTTATGACTTAACTGAAATCCCATCATCCATATGATTTTAAATATTGCGCTCATTATTCGGTTTAGCCGGAAGAGGACCTTTGTGTCATATAACCCATTTCGAATAATGATACGACGTTATGGATATCATTTGAAGATCGGTGGTGAAGACCGGGTATTTGCGAGAACGATAGGATGACCTATCGATTGTCTCTGCATTGAGTCGCGCCGATATAGAGATTTCCTAAGTGATGGGAAGTCCGATCGGGATTGTGAATACCCAGATTTGCAAGGGCTTCTTTGGAAGTGCCTTCGGTTCTGTTCGAACCCAGAACAGACTTGTATGGATGTGTCTCTGACATTACACTTTGAGATGTAAAACCGGTTTCTATCAAATACATTTATGTTTGGTGGCGGAGATTTATTCTCTTAGCTTAACACCCTTCTCTGAGACGTACAAGCTCAGAGGTTATGTAATTGATGGTTACCAGTGATACATTCCCAATTTGGTAATGTGGCATACGAAGTGTTGCTGATCATTTGTTGATCAAAGCATAGCTTTTGTGAAAAGCGTAGCTTTATAGACGAGACTTCGTCAAACTTCACAACCCGGAATGGTCGAAACAGGAAGAATGCGGTAAGGTTATTTGGGGGTAGCGCCCCCTGAGGGTATGTTCATTTCCTTCTAGATAGAGGTGATATCATGGTATGGAGCCCAGATATTTAACCTATGTGGTTACTGTAAATACATTACTTTGTGGTTGTTGGTATCGAGCGCTTGGATAAAGGTCGGTTACGACCGGGGGATGGCATACTCGTGTCAGTAGTTACCTAGTTACAGAGGTAACCCGACCTTGTGTTGGCAGAGATCCGATTAGGTTCTCGGGGCGTTCCTCCAGAGGCGTACCCATGTGTCCCAGGAAGTTCCATAGCCGGACCATTTGTTGGAAATCCAATTACCAATACGCGCTTTGTACGGTTTTAGTTGTAGAACCTGCCATCTAAAATGGTAGCTATAGTAGGCATACTATAATGGTACGTATGTTGGCTAAGATTAATATTATACTTTCGAAATGTTTTCCACTATGCACTAATAATAATATCAAAAAGGATTTTGCGTAGTAAGCATGTTTGACTATCATAAGGAGAAATCTCCCTCATGTTTGCGATTGCATTGTGTGTATGTCGGGAGGCCTTATGGTAGTTTCATTTTTCAAAAAGCATTGCAGATTTCAATACTTTAAAATTCTTTATGGTTTGTTAAAGATAAAAAAAAAAATTGTTGCTCACACCAGTCCCATGACTGACCCGGAGTTTACTGTTCCTTTCCTAAACTCTGGGTGCCCACTATTTTCCACACGGGAAGTCTAGAGTTGGGTTTTTCAGATAGTGGATATAGATATCGATCCGGTAGCTCTCAGCTTTCTCTTTGTAATTCTTCGGAGACTTTGGATATTGAAGTCATTGGTGGACGAGACTTGCTTAGATTGGTGAAACGTGATGGTGGTTCGAGCTTGTGGTTTGGAGTTTTAGCTTTGGAGCATTGGATTGGAGTTATCTCTTGGCTATTTGTTTTCCGCTGCTATATCACATTGCTATTCCGCTGTAACATTGTTATCTTGTATCTCAGATATCGATTCATATTGTATCATTGTTGTATCGAATGTTGTATATCAATGATATTCATTTTTTTTTTCTTCTGCTGTGTTGTTATACTTAATTGTGTTATAAGCTCCGACGAACAAGATTTGACGTTTGGATCTGCGGCATTTGTATACGAGTGTAGTATTCGGTGTCGATTTTCGAAGGTCGAGTCAGGGTCGTCACATTTGGTATCAGAGCTGAAGGTTGAAACTTTAGCTCAGGAGTATAACACACTAAGTGACTCATTAGAGATAGGGTGAAGTATACCCTAGAATGAGTATATCCCTAAGATATCCGTTCCAATGCCTCAGTAAATTTTCTTACTATCCACTGATAGTGAGTATGAGTGAAAGAATAGGACGAGATAGGGGACAGGGGAGTACCACTACAAATGGTCAATACCCTATGACAGTGGAAACAACTTTCTCTATCAATCTACTTTGATTCGTCTTTTCAATTCTTTGATGTCTTCCTGGTAGATCCAGGAAGAAGCTTTGATATATTTGCATGGGACACAAACTCCAAATGGGTCAGAATTGTTTATTTGGATGAATTGTTTGCTTTGATTGCTATGGTTGATAAGTATATTTTGGTTGTTAAAACTAATTTTTTTGGATTGTATCCATATATCTGTTTATTCTTTTGGGTCTCGATATATTCTGCGAATGGTTAGTTATCTTTCGAACTAATTAATATTCCTGTATATTCGTTTTCTGGTCACCCGATTATCTTGATTCGTTCTTGTATCCATTATTGATATTCTGATTTTGTAATCCAAATGCAGAATAGATACCCAGTTTGATTTGGAAACTGTCTCTCTATCTTTGTGAATCCATTCTTTGTTATCTCCCTACTTTCAAATTTCGAGGACTAAATTTTCTTAAGGGGGGAATCTGTAACATCCCCGAATTTTATCCAGGATAATTTGATAACTAATTTAATTTTTGAATTTATTTGTGAATTAATTAGAAATTTCTGAGATAAATAAATATTTTAGATTATAAATAGAATTATAAAGTTTTAAGATTTATAAAAGATAGGTTCTGTTATTTATTTATATTTATAAATTTATTTTAAATTAAATCTTGGAATTAAAATTAAAAATTAAAAATCATATACATATATTGGGTTTGAAAATAATATATTTTCAATTAATAAAGATTTGTTTTCCAAATTTTATTAAATAAATATTTTTATTTGAAGTTCAAAAGTGAATATTTTATAAATAGATTACAATCTAAAAATGTGAATTTGAAGTTCAAATGTTAATATATTGAAATTAGTTGGACTTAAAGAAAATTTTCGAAACTAATGAAATCTTGTTTTCTAATTTTTTGTGAATATGCATTTTGATATATAAGTATAAGTAATTGAAATTATCTTTTGAAAATAAACATGATTTGTAAATAAAAATATAACAAGGTTTAAAAACAAAATGTATAAATTAATTTAAAGTTAAGGAGTTAAAACATAATATTGCTTATAATAACAAGTGTAAGCATTTTTTTTAAAGAAGTTTACAAGTGTAACTCAAATGGTTTAACAAATAAACAAGTGTCCTATATTAATTTTCTTTTACTTTTACTTTAATTAAATCAAAAATCTACTTATATAAACACATTACTTCTCACTTTCATTTTCTTTTTCTATTCTTTTTTTTTCAAAACTTAAGAACTTCAGCTAAAAATCTGAAATCATCTTCTCCAAAACAGAAAATCTTATTTAAGAACAAATTCCTGTAAAATCCCCTCAAAAACCAAACCTAAAATTAATATTTCCTCTAACCAAATCAAGCTACCACAATCTAAAATTATCTCCAAAACCAGAAATCAAATAAACCTGAAATTCAATTCTGCAACTCTAAAACCTGCATGCAACAGCAATTTCATTCAAGCCTGCAATGTTCTTTTCTCTGGAAGCATGCATGCAATTGTAAATCAGGAAGCAATGCAGTAAAACAAGATGAAAGTTTTTTTAAAAGCAAACTGCAGTTTGAATTCAAATGCAAACTACTGCAACTTGAAGTTTTGAAATTGAAGCACATTCCTGTCTCAAGCTATTTAAAAACAAAGTGCTCTGCTCATAAAAATTTCTAGTAAGTAACATTTTTTTGATAATCACTTAAGTTAAATCATGGTTGCCTAATTTAGTATGATTCTGGTTGTCTGATTTTTCTCTGGAAGTAAGGTTGCTTGTGTGAATATTTACAAGTATATTTGTATATATGGATGAATGATTTGTGCATGTATGCTGTGGTCTGCACTGACTCTATTCCCAAAGTCAAGTCCATTTTTTTATTTAAATCCCCTATCTCTTGATCTAATTATTGTTATGAATTGAGTAACAAACAAAAAATTGTTTGTGTGATCATAAGCTTAAGTTTAAAAATTTAATTAAGTTAAAATAAGTACAAACTTTCTCTGGAAACCAAAATGATCGGGAAAACATGAGTTTGTTTAAAACTTAAATTCCATAATTCATTAAATTAAGCTTGTGATCTGAAACCTTATATGAAAACATGATTTTTAAATCAGAAATCATAATTTTTAGTTTGAGATTTTGGGGGCAGTTCACTTTTACCTGGAAATGATGTTCGGGGTATTTTCTGGCAATCGGGGCAATCTGGATGGTCAGGGTTCACAATAGAGGAAGTAGAGGGATCTGGTATCTTGGAAAAAATGTCAGGTGGTGGTTTAAGGTGATGTGGTGGCGGCAGGAGGTCAACCTTATATTTAACCCTAGTTTTTGATCAAGTTAGGAATTTGATCGTCTCTGTCTCTATGGTTGATCGAGTGAGATGGGGCTTTGAGGGATGGTAGCTGGGTCGATGACGAGGGCATGGAAGGAGTTGCAGCACTAACGGTGGTCGGAGGATGGAGCGTTGACAGGTTTGGGTTTGAGGAGAGGTTCGGTGTTCCATGTTTGGGTATTGTATCTCGATTTTGAATTCGAGGGTATGTTGAAATTCTGGTGGTCGGATTCAAGTTCGTGGTTGATTGTGGTTGAGAGGGAAGCGTAGACGATGGTCGAAGCTTCGCCGTGGGTGGTGCAGGGTGCACGGTGCAAGTTTGGGTGTCAGGTTTTTCTTTTGCTTGGGGAAATGTTTTGAACTCGGGTTTGTCTCGAGTGACTCAAGTGTGTAGCTCGAAGATTTTTGGTTTGGACTCGGGGCAATGTCATTTGGCCCGAGTAACTTAAGATTACAGGTTTTGTTTTAAAAACCTGACTGTGTTCAGTTTTTAAAAATTTAAACTAAATTTAAATAAAAGCAAAAGCAGGATGTAAACAAAAGTTTTAAAATAAGTTTAATCTGAATTCAAATGAGATTTGAATTTTACTTTTTAAAATAAATAAATTTATAAAAATGGAATGTTTTAACCACTTTAAATTGTTAAAGTATTTTATAACATGTTTTCTTTTTAAAATCTGAAATGAGATTTAAACAAGATTTTAAAATCTGAATTCAAAGCTTAGTTTGAATTCTAGTTTGAAATAAATAAAGTTTTTGAATTTAAATTGTTTAAGACATCTTTGATGTTTTAAAATATGGTTTGGAAGTTGAAATGAATTTGGTTTAAATTTCTTTTAAAAAATCTTTTATAAAATAAGTAATTCTTTAATATGTAATTAAAAAGGATTTTTGAATTGTTTTAAAAAGTTTGTTAAGGTTAAAATTGTTTTCACTTTAAATCTTAAATTTAAAATGGAATTTAATAGAAAATTTAAAGTAAATTGTTTTAAATTATTTTGTTAATGATAGTTTAATCTTTAATAAGATCTATGTTTATCTTAAAGTTAATTAGAACTTAATAATATATAATTCATTAAATGATTAAGGTAATTAAGATTTGTAATTAATTAATTTAATTAATTAATCCAAACTTTAATTATTAACTACTTTAAAATAGTAAGTAGTTTGAAATTTTCGAACTAAAGTTTTTAAAATATGAGCAAGTTTAAAGTTAAGTTTAAATCTGAAAATCAAAGATTTAAATTTGTAGTTCAATTTTTGAAATAAAAGAAGTTTTCAAATTAAAGATTTAAATCAAAGGTTTAAATCAAATGTTTAACATTTGTGGATTCAAATCATTTTGGATCCAGATCTGAGAATATAAAATCAGTTTAAATCTAGATGTTTTAAACTTGAATTTTGATAAAGTTATCTTATAAAAGAATTTTGAATGAAAAATATATGATTTGTTTTTTTAAAAAACTTGAATTTGCAAGTTAAAATGTAATGTATTTAAAGCTTAAATTTTAAGTAAAAATTTAAGTAATTTATTTAGAATTTTCCTTTTATAAGTTGATATTTAAATTTGGTTGATGTTTATCTTTTTGAATCTTAAATTCAAAATGAAATTTGAATCTAAATTTAAAAGTGTAATGTTTAAAATACACTTAAATGTTAATGAAATCATTAATAAAGAAATTAATTATCTTAGAGATAATTAAGGTAATAAAATGATTTAATTAATAAGGTAATTAAAGAATGATTTATTTAATTTATAAATAAATAATTTAGATTAATTTATAATTAGAAATGATTAATAATGAATTAATATAGGATAATTCCTTAAGAAGGTAATTAAAGAAATATTATTAGTTAATGAAGACAATTAACTAGCGATTATCAAGTAATTAAATTAATGTGATTAATTTTGATAATTAATTAGAATAATTAATTTAGATAATCAATTATACATTTTTGAATGTAATTACTTAATGAAAGTAATTAAGGGATTAATTACTTATTGTAATTAATTTTGCAATGTGATTAATTTAAATTAATTAATTTAGTTTAATTAATTTAAGAAAATCATTTGATAATTGGATAAGTGTAATTACTTAGTGTAATTAATGGAGATAATTACTCGGGGAAGTAATAAATGATAATTACTGTGAGGTAATTAGTGAATATGATTTATAAATGAAGTAATTTGGGTAATTACTTTTGTTATTAATCAAGGATGATTAATAATTGTGTTTAATTAAATTAATTTAAATAAAGTAATTTAATCTAAATGTAATTAGAGATCATTAATTAATATAATTAATGATGTAATTTATAATGGACTAATTAAGGAAATAATTAATAATAAGGTGATTAATTGATGTAATTAAATAAAGTGTTTGATTAATTAATTTATATCAAATGATTTGTAATTAATTAATCAGGATTGGATAATTAATTCATAAGTAATTAATTGAATTGGAAATTAATTGAATTAATTAGGATTAAACGATTAATTAATCCTACCTGTAAATGATTATTGAATGCTTGACCTTGCTTATGAATGTTTGCCTTGTATGAATTGCCTTGAATTGATTGATCTGTGATATTCTGTTCTGTGAATTGAGCTGTGTGTAATTTATTTATTTATTTATTTATTCTTCTGTGATACATTTATCTGTGAATCTGTGAATGAAGATAAGCGTTATAGATTATACCGCTTATCTATATTTCTGTGTTTTGATATATGACGATTGAATAATGTTTCACTATTGTGTTAAACCCCTGGACTACACCATACACACACAAATATGGATTTCACGAGTAAATCGGTTAAGTCATAGATATTTGAATTTAATATTTTGAAATGGTTTTAAAGTTTGAATTTTGAATCCAACTAACTTTATAAATGGAATTGGGTTTTCTGAAACGGAAACAACTAGTTTCAAATAATAATTATGATGAAAAAATTTCAAATTTGAAATTGAATGATTTTGAAAGCTGAAATTGAATCTTTGTCAAAGATAGTTGAACCCTATTTTAAATTGAAGAGGATTTTAAATGATGTATCTTTTATATATAAAAGATTTGAAACACAAAATTGTTTTGATAGTTATGAATGAATCTTTGTTTAAAAGATTGGTGAACCTTGTTTTAAATTGAAAGGGGTCTTAAAAGTAAATCTTTTGTTTAAAAGATTAAAACTGTGGAAATTGTTTAAACCATTGAAAGGTTTCTGGAAGTAATCTTTTTGGTTAAAAAGATTTATAAATGGTAATTTGTTTAACCATTTGAAAGAAAAGTTTTGGGTTTTAAAGTTGTGACTTAACTGAAATCCAATTATCCATATGATTTTAAATATTGCACTCATTATTCGGTTTAGTCCGGAGAGGACCTTTGTGTCATATAACCCATTCCGAATAATGATACGACGTTATGGATAGCATCTGAAGACCGGTGGTGAAGATCGGGTATTTGCGAGAACGATAGGATGACCTATCGATTGTCTCTGCACTGAGTCGCGTCGGTATAGAGATTCCATAAGTGATGGGAAGTCCGATGGGGATTGTGAATACCCAGATTTGCAAGGGCTTCTTTGGAAGTGCCTTCGGTTATGTTCGAACCCAGAACAGACTTTTATGGATGTGTGTCTGACATTACACTTTGAGATGTAAAACCGGTTTCTATCAAATACATTTCTGTTTGGTGGCGGAGATTTATTCTCTTAGCTTAACACCCTTCTCTGAGACGTACGAGCTCATAGGTTATGTAATTGATGGTTACCAGTGATACATCCCAATTTGGTAATGTGGCATACGAAGTGCTGCTGATCATTTGTTGATCAAAGCATGGCTTTTGTGAAAAGCGTAGCTTTGTGGACGAGAATTCGTCAAATTCACAACCTGGAATGGTCGAAACAGGAAAAATGCGACAAGGTTATTTGGGGGTAGAGCCCCCTGAGGGTATGTTCATTTCCTTCTAGATAGAGGTGATATCGTGGTATGGAGCCCAGATATTTAACCTATGTGGTTACTGCAAATACATTACTTTGTGGTTGTTGGTATCGAGCGCTCGGATAACGGTCGGTTACGACCGGGGGATGGCATACTCGTGTCAGTAGTTACCTAGTTACAGAGGTAACCCGGCCTTGTGTTGGCAGAGATCCGGTTAGGTTCTCGGGGCGTCCCTCCAGAGGCGTACCCATGTGGCCGAGGAAGTTCCTTAGCCTGACCATTTGTTGGAAATCCAATTACCAATACGCGCCTTGTACGGTTTTAGTTGTAGAACCTGCCATCTAACATGGTAGCAATAGTAGGCATACTATAATGGTACGTATGCTGGCTAAGATTAATATTATACTTTCGAAATGTTTTCCACTATGCACTAATAATAATATCAAAAAGGATTTTGCGTGGTAAGCATGTTTGACTATCATAAGGAGAAATCTCCCCCATGTGTGCGATTGCATTGTGTGTGTGCCGGGAGGCCTTATGGTAGTTTCATTTTTCAAAAAGCATTGCGGATTGCAATATTTTAAAATTCTTTGTGGTTTGTTAAAGATAAAACTGTTTTTGTTGCTCACACCAGTCCCATGACTGACCCGGAGTTTATTGTTCCTTTCCTAAACTCTGGGTGCCCACTATTTTCCACACGGGCAGTCTAGAGTTGGGTTTTTCAGATAGTAGATATTGATATCGATCCGTTAGCTCTCAGCTTTTTCTTTGTAATTCTTCGAAGAGTTTGGATATTGAATTCTTTGGTGGACGAGACTTGCTTAGCTTGGTGAAACGTGATGGTGGTTCGAGCTTGTGGTTTGGAGTTTTAGCTTTGGAGCATTGGATTGGAGTTGTCTCTTGGCTATTTGTTTTCCGCTGCTATATCATATTGCTATTCCGCTGTAGCATTGTTATCTTGTATCTCTGATATTAATTCATATTGTATCATTGTTGTATCGAATGTTGTATATCAATGATATTCATTTCTTTTTCTTCCGTTGTGTTGTTATACTTAATTGTGTTATAAGCTCCGGCGAACCAGATTCGACGTTTGAATCTGCGACGTTTGAATACGAGTGTAGTATTCGGTGTTGATTTTCGAAGGTCGAGTCAGGGTCGTCACATATTTATTTTAAGATTTAGGAAAATTAACTTTTAACTGATTTTTTTATTTAGTTTAAAACCGAAAGTTATATATTAAAATTGTGTTATATATATGTGTGAATGTATGTATGTTTGTGTTTATGTACTAAGAATTAATATGTAAATAATTTAAATGAACTAAAATTGGACTTTTATTTTTCAAAAAATTACTTTATGTTGAAAAGATTTGTTTCTTTTGAAGTATATTCAATGTATATATTAATTAAACGATGTAAATAATGTATGTAAGTTTGAATTATCTTTATTGAATATATATATATATATATAATTTTAGGGCATACCTTATATAAATGTAACATCCTTCCATTTTGAGGCTCGAAACTAAGTGTTATTGATGTTGTAATCATCCATAGTATTAATTTCCAATGATAAAATATGGTTATGTTAATCATATCAATAATATTAGAAGCACATGAATATGGAACTTTTCAAACACAATTTAATAATAAACTTTCATCTTTAATTTCACCAATAAGATATCATATTCATTATATAATCCCGTGCGACCTCATATTCAAAGAAAATATAATTATTACAAAATACTCAAAGAGCGGCATATAAAGATGCTAACTAGGTTGATCGGAGTTTAATACTTGGCAATTATACAACTTTCCATTACATCATTCAAGTGGATAAAACAACAAAGTAGAAAATAAAAGCTCCTTGTAATAGCTAGCTTGCCTCCTGCTCATCTCCGGAAGCTTGTTCATCTAACTATAAAACCCTACTCCAGACCTACTTAATACAGCATTTGAAAGTTTAAGGGGAAAAACAAAAACTTAGAAAAACAGTCTCTTCAGAATAATAACTACCATCTCAAACCAAAATAGATATCTGGCGAGACCACGCCGCTGAGCAGAATGGGCTTTCCCCTCACTAGTGTCTTAACCAAAACATGCCAACCATATATTGTGCTCTTGCATCAATAATGGTCAGAACATGATAAATAATCATTTGCAATCATGCAACATACAATGGACTACCCATCCCACTTTATTTGACTATCCATCTCTGTTTCATCTGACTATCTATCTTAAGTTCAAATGACTATTTGTCTTATATTTATGTGGACAACTCATCTCACATGTATACAATATATGGATTATCCATTCACTACCATATGGACTACCCATCACACTTGGTTTAACTATCTAAAATTATGTGGACTATTCGCCACCGATGTTTCATTCAATTTAAACTATATGGACTATACATCACACATAGTGTAGTTTTCTTAGAATGACTATGAACCCTTCATTAACTATATAGTGACTACCCATCTCAAGCATAATGTGAACTATCCATTACACATTCTATAGTTTTCCTAGGATGATTATGAACACATTATTATCAATTTAATTCATAATTAATCTTATTTGCCTAAGTGCCCATCCTATGTCTATTGGTATCCCCAACTAGGTTGAAAACCCCTTAAACTTATAGCATGTCGTAATTATACACATCGGTATACCCAATATATATGATGTCGAAATCATAAAATAAATGGCAAGTCAAATATAATATACATTAGTGTCATCAAATTTAAAAACTTATGGCATATAGAAATATAAAACGTTGGCAACACTAATAAATAATGTCAAAATCATAAAGCATATGGTTTACTGCCATTAATATAGCAAAATAGAAGCCTTACAGCATTCAAGCCGCAATAATGATGTCAAACCTCTACCCAAGGTTAGAAAAAAAAAGCTTAACTTAAATTAAGTGTATAGAAATTTTATGTCGAAATTTAAGGTTGCCGATATACTTAAGATATAGGAAAACCTGCCTTAAAACACTGCTTTAGTTGACATAGAAATATGACAATCTCATTTAACTAGGCCTTAATGTTGACGTAAAAGAAATACGACATTAATGCCGTACGACATTGTTACCAAAAACAATGAAATATAGGATATCGATTGATATACCCTGGCATCTGAATCTTATGTCAGAACAATACTTATGGCATCATTATAAGTATATCACAAATATTACACTTTACTAATTATGCTGCAAAACATAGGATGATGTCATGGAAAACTCACAGCATTAATATTTTAGTCGAATTACATTTTAGTAGCATCATTACCATAAAATAATTTGACTATAGGAATTGTTGACATGGACCATAAAAACTCACGGCATTAATACCTCATATACCCACGAGATGCGGTATTCCTATAACGACAATATTGGATGTATGACCTAATGCATCAAATACTTGTGGTATAAATATCACATGCATTGGTGAATGTCAATGCCGTCCATACCAATATTCTTACAAATGTAAAGTGGTACATTTCTAATGTCGAACGTCATAGGAATGCCACATATCAGTGGCACTATCGTAATTATTTAAAAACGATTTTATTTCTATTAAAAGTAATTTCTTTTTACCAACTCTTATTCCTTGTCAAATTTCTATTGTTTAGAAACAAACTTTACCAATTTCTTTTCAAAAAAATGCCGCAAATCAGTTTTTTACTTCCAAAAAAATTAATCGACTTAATTAATTAACACTCTTAATTAATATCAATTTAAATGCTTTTTTAGTATTATAAATTCATAGAAATTCATAAACACTTGGGAAAAATCCTCGAAATTCACCAAAAATATGAATCAACGTATTCTTTCATTGGTAAAAATTTTGAAGCCAAAATAATTACTTATTTGTTTTAAATAATTAGAACCCAAAATAAATACTTTCCCTCCTTGGAAAATTCATAAAATATTCGTTTTAACATGGAAAATTATGAAATTAAAAACCCATCTTCAAAATAATGTTTTATATAACATACTAGAAAATATAATCAATTGGAGATAAATACTTAGATTTTACCCTCAAAATCTACCATAAAATTTCATAAATCATTATTCTACTCAAACAATGATCGTACATCCATAACACGGCAAAAACCAAGAATAATTTGAAAATTATCCGTAACTGAATACAAACACAAATAATAGAGATAGATAACTATTATGCACCTTAAATTGGATGCTAAGATTGAGATTTGAAGGAGTTTAGTATCCCTAAACTTTTCTCCTTCTAAATCCCTTGATTTCCCCTTCTTTCTTCCTTAGTAATTGCCGGCCCTGATTGTTGTTTTTACTTAGTGTATTCAATAATGAGAATGGATAAGAGGGAGGAAGGATTTAGGGTATGAAATAAGATTCTATTCCTAATTTGCCCTTCTTGTTTATTATTTTCTTTTTCCAAGTTTTAAAACAATCTTATTACTTGATATATTAAGGCGCAACCTAATATAATTATCAAATCTCACTTTCCTTATCCCATAACATTATTCTATTTAATATATCCAGTTAATTCCCCTGAACAATGTTAAACTAAAATTAGGGATGTTACAAGCTCCCTTCCTTAAAAAAATTCGTCCTCGAAATTTAGTTAGGACTATAGAATAAGCACATCAAACCTGCAAACAACTGTGACACACAATGCTAGTATATCCTACCAACTAAAAAATTCATATGACAAACATAGTACATACCATCATAACAGCTTAGGATAAGTATCCCTAGTCCTATCCTTTGTCTCCCAAGTACATCATTGTCACTCCACTAGACTTTCACTAATCTAACCGTCTTATTCCTTAGCTTTTTATCATCCCGTTCCACTACTAAATCTTCCAATGTAGTCGGAGCAACTGTAGTCTCTACACCATGCACATACTTCCTAAGATGAGAAACATGAAAAACATTATGGTCCATACCAAACTACTCAGGAATTCTACCCGTTATGGGAGTCTCCCGATCATCTCTATAATAGGGAATAGTCCAACATATCTACGTGCCAGTTTCCTTGACTTTTCAAATCGTACCATACCCTTCATTGGTGATATGAAAACATGATCTCCAATCGAGAACTCTTGATCTTTACGCCTTTTATCTGCTTAACCTTTCTACCTAGACTGAACTTCCTTCATCCGTACTCGGATCAACTCAATTTTTTTTATGGCTTCTCTTACCATATCTGAAACAAGAACCAATATGTCTCCAGTCTCCAATCATCATATTGGTGATTTGCATGTTCTTCCATACAAAGCTTTGAAAGGAGTTATTTCTATACTAGTCTAATAATTATTATTACAGGAAAACTCAACTAGATGCAAATGGTCTTCCCATGACCCATCAATGTCAAGTACACAAGCTCTCAACAAATATTTGGGTACCTTATTGACTCCCTTCATCTTCCCATCTGTCTGTAGGTAATAAAAAGTATTCTTCTTAAGCTTGGAACCTAACACTTCCTATAGACTCTTCCAGAACTCCTTAGTAAACAAGTATATCTATCACTGACTATACTACTAAGAATTCCATGCAGTCTATAATATCTTCATAAATAACTTCGCTAATATAGGTGTTGTACCGGTCGACTTAACGGGAATGAAATGTTCACTCTTGGTCAGTCTATCAACTATGACCTAAATATTTTCATTTTCCCTATTCGACTTTAGCAAACCATCAATAAAATCCATGGATATAGAATCTTATTTATAAACGGATAGATCTAAAGGCTGAAGCAATCCACTACGCTTCTGATGCTCAGATTTCACATGTTGGCAATCCAAACATTGCTTACCCATTAGCTTACATCCCTTTTCATACCTTACCAAAAGAAACTCCTTTTCATATCCTAATACATATTCCTCTAGGATGAATACCAAACTTCAATCGATGACACTCTATGAGAACTTCCTTCCTTAGGTCACCAACATCTGGAGCACATAATTGTCCCTTCTTTCTCAGCCATCCCCTCTGGTCAAGACTAAAATCCTCTAAATCATCCATCTCGGTTCCACTTTCAAGCCTTCTGATTCTTTCGTCTAGTGATGAATCATCTCTCTGCTTAGAAGCAATCCTTTCGATCAATAACGGTCGTACTTCCAAGAAAGATAACAAGGCAGTATTCTGACTAGAACTAGCTAATTATCTTAACTACACATAACAAGTAGTCAATGAATGTAAATCCTTCCATTCTGCTAACATAGCTAACATCACATTCTGATGATTTTTGCTAAATGCATCAATTACTTTATTTCCTTTCCCTGACGTATACTCAATACCAAAATCATACCCTCCATATTGCCTCATAATCAACTGTTTCTGAGAGAATAAATACCTCAATAACTTACGATCTATAAACAACTCGAATCTTTCTCCTAAAAGGTAGTTTCTCCATATGTTCAAAGAAAAGATCACTATTGCCAACTCCAAATCATGAGTCGAATACCTAACTTAGTGTGGTCTAAGCTGTCGGAAAGCATAGCAATTACTTTATCTTTTTGCATCAATACAGCTTCTAATCCAATCCCATATGCATTTGTATATACCACCACATCATGATTACCATTTGGCACAACTAACATGGGTGCATTGATCGACAAACGTTTTAGCTTCAAGAATGCTTCCTCACATTTACTAGAGCAAATTAACTTTACATCCTTTCTGGCTAGTTTAGTCAAGGGTGTTGTTATCCGAAAGAAATCCTTGATGAATCTTCGGTAAAAGCCAGCTAATCCAAGAAAACTCTATATCTTGGTCACCGTCTCAGGTCTCTTCTAATTATTTACATCTTCAATCTTAGCTGGATCCATAGACAACCTTTCCTCTGAAACTACATGACCAAGAAACTTCACTTCTCTCTTTCAAAAATGATACTTCGAAAACTTCGCTTTTAGTTGATGCTGCCTCAATGCCTCAAGCACTATTTTATGATAAACTTCATAATCTCTTTCATCCTTAGAATATATCAAAATTTCATTAATGAACACCACTATGAACCTATCCAAATGCTCTAAGAAAATCCAGTTCATCAAGTCCACAAAGAAAGTGGACGCATTAGTCAATCCAAATGGCATTATTAACCACTAGTACAAACCATATCTTGTTCGAAATGCCGTCAAAGGAATATCGTGCTTCACCATCCTTAGTTGATGGAAACCTGTTCCAACTGGGGAAACACTTTGGTCCCACTCGGTTGATTAAATAAATCATCAATTCATGGCAAAGGATATCTACTCTTTATCGTCTTCTCATTTAGCTTATGATAATCGATACACATGCTCAATGACCCATCTGAATTTTTCACGAACATCGCTATCACTCCCAAGGGAAAACTGCTTGGTCTAATAAAACTATTTATTTCTAATTCCACTAGCTACACCTTTAACTCCATCATCTTGGTAGGTGTCAATCTGCTAGGTTGCCTACTCACGGGTTCAGCTCGAGATACAAGATCAATTCTGAACTCAATAGCTCTCCTCGGTGGTAATTCTGTAACTGGTTCAAAAATATTTGCAATTTCTCTTACAGCTAAAACCAACGTCAATTTATCATCCACCTATGTTGCACCCAATAAAGCACAAACATCTAAACTCGAATTCTCAATTGAGCATATAATTCAATCGCTACTATTAGGGTGTCTAATGATATTTTCCTATCTTAGCAAAATATGCTAGCACTATATTTACTCAATCAATCCATACTCAAAATGATCCTAAAGTCCATAAAATCAAACACGAACAAACTTTGGACAAAAGTATGTCCTAAGAACTCAAATTCTAGATGGTCACATCTCATTCCAAGAGTTGCATACCTCCTATTGGATTTGCGACCCTTAAGGAAGTAACAAGGTATGATGGTTCTAAATCTAACTTATCTACCAAACATTGGGAGATAAAAGAATGTGATGTGTCAATATCAAATAATACTCTAACAATTATGCCATATTGTACCTTCCATTACAGCCTTTCCCTTCTCCTCTATTATTGGCCTAGAAGATGATGATGACTCCAAAGCAAAGACCTTTCCTTTTCCGCTTTGGCTGCTTCTGGACATTTATTCTTATATGGCTCGCAGTTGAAGCATTTCTCGTTCTTCTTCCCCATAATTGTCTTACCATCTCCTGATTGACGCTCATTAGAATATTACCCTTTCTTATCACACTTATAACAAATAGTATTCTTTTTTTTCCTTTTTTGGCAGCTCCCTTCCCTTCGAAGAACTTTATCTTCATATTTTGAGAACTCTAGGTTTCCACCTGCTTATCCTTACCAGAATTCGAAAGCATTTCCTCATACCTTATCGCCATCTCCACCACTACATTCAATGAGTTCCTAAGATGTATCATAATTGCACTAGCAATCTCCTTCCTTAACTCTCAGATAAACTTTCCATTTCTCTTAATCATTGTATCAATGGTGGCATATCCTTGCATGGATAGCTCATCAAACTTAGTAGTATATTCCATGACATCTTTCCTTGCACCAAATCATCAAATTTCCTAAACAAGATTGACTTGGCTATTCATATAAGAAACTCTCCTCGAATCTCCTACACAATTTCGCCCATGTCAATTCCTCTTCCAATACACCTACGTCATTCCACTAGTACAGTGCTGCTCTTTGCAAATTCCTAGAAGCCATTCTCCTTTTCTACTCATTGTTCAACCCTAGATTAGCAAAAATCCTCTCACATTGCAATAGCTAGTTCTCCACTTCAATAGCATCTTCAGTTCTAAGAAAAGGCTTTCCTCTAAGACTAATATAATCGCAATTCCGCTTGGCATAGTTATTGCCAACTAGCACCATGGAATTAGCTCCTCCTGCATTATCAACATTCAGCCAAACCAACAGAAGCACCAACTTGCATCATATTGACAAAGAACTGACGCATAGTCCCTATATCTACTAGTGCTGTTTTGGCACCAACATTGGCATTTGCATTGTGGTTAGCATTTGCCTATCGACCATGGTTCCTTATGGTATTTGGTTGAACATTTCCATTAGTTGTGGTGCTATCTCCACCTAGATTCACTCTTTCATTTCCTTCTTCCATATCTTTCATTCTCGTAATCTACATACGAGTCTTAATAAGATATTGAAGAATGGTCTAAGAGAGAGGGGAAAA
The DNA here is from genome assembly GCA_030765085.1 of Allium cepa. Lineage (NCBI taxonomy): Eukaryota > Viridiplantae > Streptophyta > Magnoliopsida > Asparagales > Amaryllidaceae > Allium > Allium cepa. Next base: position 31,685,466 of record CM060941.1, read on the forward strand.
ACACTTATATATAGCAAATACAAGTACGTTACTATAGTGTTATCACATGATCCAATCTTATTCACTTGATTATGTTTTCAAAGTCTTTTAATTTTTTAGTTTTTACATAAACCTATGCTCTGATACCAAACTATAACATCCCTCTATTTTGAGGCTAGAAACTAAGCACTATGGATGCTGCAGTCATCCATAGTATTAATTTATGATGATGAAATGCGGCTATGTTAATCATATCAATAATATCATAAGCTTATAAATATGAAAAATTTCATGTTTCTTTTCACCAATAAGATTTCATATTCATTACATAATCTGGTTCGATCCCACCTTTAAAGAAAATATATTACTATAAAATACTCCAAGAGCGACATATAAAGATGCCCCCTTGGTTGATCAGAGTCTAATACTTGGAAATTATACAATTCGACATTACATCCATTCAAGCAAATAAAACAACATAGCGTAAAATAAAAGCTACTATTAATAGCTAGCTTTCCTCCTACTCGTCTCCAGAAGCTTATTCGTTTAATTAGAAAACTGGAAAACCCTACTCCAAGCCTACTCAATTGAGCATTTGGGAGTTTAAGGGGAAAAAAAAAACTTCGGGTCAGACAAACAGTCTGGTGTGAATAATAACATATCATCTCAAACTAAAATAGATATCTAGTAAGACCACGCCACGAGTGGAATGAGTTTCCCCTTAGTAGTACCTTAACCAAAACATATAAACCATATACTTTGCTTTTGCATCCATGAATAGAACATAATAAATAATCATTTGCAATCGTGCAATAAAAAACTGACTACCCATCCTAAATTATTTGACTATCCATCTCAATTTCATCCGATTGTCTATCTTAACTTCAAATTACTATTTGTCTTATATTTATGTGGACTACCTATCTCACATGTATACAATAAATGGATTATTTATCCTCTACCATATGGACTATCCATCATACATGGTTTAACTATCTAAAATTATGTGGACTATCCATCACACATGTTTCATTCATTTTAAACTATATGGACATCCATCGCACATGTCATAGTTAATTAGAACTTAATAATATATAATTCATTAAATGATTAAGGCAATTAAGATTTGTAATTAATTAATTTAATTAATTAATCCAAACTTGAATTATTAACTACTTTAAAATAGTAAGTAGTTTGAAATTTTAAAACCGAAGTTTCTAAAATATGAGCAAGTTTAAAGTTAAGTTTAAATCTGGAAATCAAAGATTTAAATTTGTAGTTCAATTTTTGAAATAAAAGAAGTTTTTAAATCAAAGATTTAAATCAAAGGTTTAAATCAAATGTTTAACACTTGTGGATTCAAATTCATTTTGGATCCAGATCTGAGAATATAAAATGAGTTTAAATCTAGATGTTTTAAACTTGAATTTTGATAAAGTTCTTTTATAAAAGAATTTTGAATGAACAATATATGATTTGTTTTTTTTTAAAACTTGAATTTGCTGTAATGTATTTAAAGCTTAAATTTTAAGTAAAAATTTAAGTAATTTAGTTAGAATTTTCCTTTTATAAGTTTATAAGTTGATATTTAAATTTGGTTGATGTTTATCTTTTTGAATCTTAAATTCAAAATGAAATTTGAATCTGAATTTAAAAGTGTAATGTTTAAAATACACTTAAATGTTAATGAAATCATTAATAAAGAAATTAATTATCTTAGAGATAATTAAGGTAATAAAATGATTTAATTAATAAGGTAATTAAAGAATGATTTATTTAATTTATAAATAAAAATTTTAGATTAATTTATAATTAGAAATGATTAATAATGAATTAATATAGGATAATTCCTTAAGAAGGTAATTAAAGAAATGTTATTAGTTAATGAAGATAATTAACTAGCAATTATTAAGTAATTAAATTAAAGTGATTAATTTTGATAATTAATTAGAATAATTAATTTAGATAATCAATTATACATTTTTGAATGTAATTACTTAATGAAAGTAATGAAGGGATTAATTACTTATTGTAATTAATTTTGGTAATGTGATTAATTTAAATTAATTAATTTAGTTTAATTAATTTAAGAAAATCATTTGATAATTGGATAGGTGTAATTACTTAGTGTAATTAATGGAGATAATTACTCAGGGAAGTAATAAATGATAATTACTGGGAGGTAATTAGTGAATATGATTTATAAATGAAGTATTTTGGGTAATTACTTTTGTTATTAATCAAGGATGATTAATAATTGTGTTTAATTAAATTAATTTAAATAAAGTAATTTAATTTAAATATAATTAGAGATCATTAATTAATATAATTAATGATCTAATTTATAATGGACTAATTAAGTAAATAATTAATAATGAGGTGATTAATTGATGTAATTAAATGAAGTGTTTGATTAATTAATTTATATCAAATGATTTGTAATTAATTAATCAGGATTGGATAATTAATTCATAAGTAATTAATTTAATTGGAAATTAACTGAATTAATTAGGATTAAACGATTAATTAATCCTACCTATAAATGATTATTGAATGCTTGACCTTGCTTATGAATGTTTGCCTTGTATGAATTGCCTTGAATTGATTGATCTGTGATATTTTGCTCTGTGAATTGAGCTGTTTGTAATTTATTTATTTATTTATTCTTCTGTGATACATTTATCTGAGAATCTATAAATGAAGATAAGCATTATAGATTATACCGCTTATCGATATTTCTGTGTTTTGATCAATGATGATTGAATAATGTTGCACTGTTAAACCCCTGGACCACACCATACACACACAAATATGGATTTCACGAGTAAATCGGTTAAGTCATAGATATTTGAATTTAATATTTTGAAATGGTTTTAAAGTTTGAATTTTGAATCCAACTAACTTTATAAATGGAATTGGGTTTTCTGAAACGGAAACAACTAGTTTCAAATAATAATTATGATGAAAAGATTTCAAATTTGAAATTGAATGATTTTGGAAGCTGAAATTGAATCTTTGTCAAAGATAGTTGAATCCTATTTTAAAATTGAAGAGGATTTTAAATGATGTATCTTTTATATATGAAAGATTTGAAACACAAAATTGTTTTGAAAGTTATGAATGAATCTTTGTTTAAAAGATTGGTGAACCTTGTTTTAAATTGAAAGGGGTCTTAAAAGTAAATCTTTTGTTTAAAAGATTAAAATTGTGGAAATTGTTTAAACCATTGAAAGGTTTCTGGAAGTGAATATAAAAAGATTTATAAATGGTAATTTGTTTAACCATTTGAAAGAAAAGTTTTGGGTTTTAAAGTTGTGACTTAACTGAAATCCCATTATCCATATGATTTTAAATATTGCGCTCGTTATTCGGTTTAGTCGGGAGAGGACCTTTGTGTCATATAACCCATTCCAAATAATGATACGATGTTATGGATATCATCTGAAGGCCAGTGGTGAAGACCGGGTATTTACGAGAACGATAGGATGACCTATCGATTGTCCCTGCACTGAGTCGCGTCGGTATAGAGATTCCGTAAGTGATGGGAAGTCCAATGGGGATTGTGAATACCCGGATCTGCAAGGGCTTTTTTGGAAGTGCCTTCGGTTATGTTCGAACCCAGAACAGACTTTTATGGATGTGTGTCTGACATTACACTTTGAGATGTAAAACCGGTTTCTATCAAATACATTTCTGTTTGGTGGTGGAGATTTATTCTCTTAGCTTAACACCCTTCTCTGAGATGTACGAGCTCAGAGGTTATGTAATTGATGGTTACCACTGATACATTCCCAATTTGGTAATGTGGCATACGAACTGCTGCTGATCATTTGTTGATCAAAGCATGGCTTTTGTGAAAAGCATAGCTTTGTGGACGAGAATTCATCAAACTTCACAACCTGGAATGGTCGAAACAGGAAGAATGCAGCAAGGTTATTTGGGGGTAGCGCCTCCTGAGGGTATGTTCATTTCCTTCTAGATAGAGGTGATTGTTTGCGGCAAAATTGGCCACAAACACCCGACATCGCGAAAGCACCCGTTTATAAACACAAATCAGCAATAATCAACACATAACTCAATAAGACATGAAAAAAATATTGTACATGAAAAAAATATTGTACATATACATATATATACGTATATGTGTGTGTGTGTGTGTATGTATATGTATATGTGTGTGTGCGTATAACTCTCCATAATGGTTTTTAAACATAGCATCACAAAGAGTAATACACGTAGCCATCGCAAATAAAGCATAAAATTAAGGCCTTGGAATGAATTGCACGTGATGGATTAGTCTTCAAGAATTAAGCCATCATACATTGATGGTTCGGGTTTGTTAGATAATGGGCACATATCCACCAACAATAAATGGCAAGATAAATGGCCAAATTTGTATCAAAGTAAAAATCGCATAGGAAAAAACGAAGAACTCAATAAGATCAAAACAAAAAAATGGAATATATTCTTTAAAAAGGTAAAATTAACCAAAGTAGATTATAAATTGCAATAACGAAAAGTAACAAGATCAGCAAATCAATAGCAAAACATTTACCAGAAAAAAATCAAAATAGTGAGACCTGGTTTTTGTGAAAATGTACTAAGAGAAAAAAATGTGGATAAAAGATAAAAAGAAGAAGAAATGCTATTTATAGAGAGAAGAAAGAAAGTAAAACTACACTAATTTAAAAGAACACGAATATCAACGGCTAAGATGTGTTCTCCTTGATTATGAATCCATTGCTAATATAAAAGAATAAGAAATAACATAGGGGGATAGGGAAAGTGTTATATCTCAAATATAACAGTCGTCGCCGAAATTTTAATGTGACAGTCACTTACTAATTATAAGCATTAGAGTATAGCCGTCGTTGGAATTTCCATATGGTCGTCGCTTACTACTTCCAAGCATTTGAGCATAGACATCGCTAGAAGTTCCATGCATATTAAAGTATAGCCATTGTTGGAGATTCCATGTGGTTGTTGCTAACTATTCTCCAGCACAAAGGCAAAGCCATCGTGAAGAGTTTCAAAAAAGATTGCAAGAAGCCTTTATACGATGACTTTAAAGATGGAGGCGTCGTAATATGTAACAACCATGATTTTGGTGATTATCTATAAATATTAAATTATAAAGGTGTTTATAATTTAATAGCGAGAATTAAAATTAATTGAAAATTTTAATTATTTATTTTAAATAAATAATGAATTTTGGAAATAAAATGAGAAAATAAAGTTTTCGAACTTTATTTTGTTTGTTGGGTTAAAAATAAATGAAGTATGATTTTATTTAGAGAAAATGCAATAATTTTATTAATTATTGCCAATCACTTCTTTTAATAACATTTAAAGGAAGTACTTGATTTTTATATGTTGTTTATTTAAATAAAAAGGCGAACTTTGGTTTTAAAATGTGTTTTGGTTATAAAATTGAGTTTGAGATGGTTTATTATATTTTTCTATGCAAGAAAATAAGTTTTGCAGAACTTTTGAAGTTAAAAAATAAGAATTTATACATTTATTTGTGTATTTATGTAAAATAAGGTTTTTAATAATAAAAATATTTTAAAACAAAAATTTATCTTTTTATATGATGTAAAATATTTTATTCAACATGTAAGTGAATTTACATGAATTATTGTAGAGAAAACTTGTAGGAAATATGTTGTTTAGTTTAATTTTAGTGTTTATACTTATTTAGTGCTAATTAATTTTATCTTAGGCTAATTATTATTTTTTCTATAATTTAGGTCCAAGCTCACTTAGCCTAAGCCTGAAATGTAGAAAGGAGAAACTTTTCTTGTACGCTCATTTTCTTCCTTCTCCTGTAAACATTCAGAAACTAGAAAATAGAAAGAAACTCCATTTTCAAATTAAAAGTTTTCAATCCCCATATTTTCTTCAACAAATTGTGATTTTTATCAATACAAAGAAGAAATCTATAGGTAATCAACTCCAAATTACAATTATTTCATCAAATTTCTTCTTGTATGAATAGATTGTCTGTAACAGTTTCTCTCTGTTTGCATGCTCTATATTTATGTTTTAACAGGTTAGAGAAGCTCTACCTCCTATTCTTCAAGCTTGCTCTTTTAATGGCAAAGGTGAGTTTTCTAGCTCACAATTCTAGCCGAAACAGGGCTGCTAATGCGAAGATCTATGAGAAATATAGCTTACTATAACTAGATTTTGAGGAATTTTCATTTACAGTTTATATCATGTTTTAGTTGCATCTTCTAGTGACTATATCTTCTTTCTCTCTTGATGAATTGCGGTTGGATCTTTTTCGGATCGTAGTTTAGTTTCTATGTTATGTGCTTGCAAAATTTCATAGCATAATTCCTTTATTTGTTGTGTCAAATTAGTGCTTGAAAATCAGTTCGATGCCGCGAAAGCATACTGGGCAAAATCCGTGGCCTAGGTGGACATGCATGCTGACCTAGGGTTCGACCTTAATACCATCCAAGTTGACCATATGGTCGACCTAGAGGGTGGTATGGTCGACCATGTGGTCGACTTGCATGTCGACCATATGAGACATTTTTATCTCCTGTTTTTTTCCTTCTGCTATCCTATTTCCTTGATGCTTGTTCTAGCTTGTTTCGCTTAAATTTTTACTTAGCTTTGTTGATATTTCTATAATTTTTTGAGGGCTATGATGCCTATCAATAGGCTAGCCAAGTTTTAGTGAATTTGAAATTCAAATTTGAATTTCAATTGAATTCAAGTATCGATTTTGAGTGTTTTCTTTATTTTTCATCGATTTCGAGCATGGATTTCTCCAAGTGACTTTGAAATGAATTTTAAAAATAAATAACCTTTCAAAATAATTACTAGAAGATATTTTAAATTATTTTTAAGCTATAAAATCTAATTATTCTCTATAATAAGGGAATTTTCAAATATTGATTTAAAAAATCGATTTCGAAAAGTGGTTTTAAAGGCTTGTTTTCTCAAGTCAATTATTTTAAATATAAAAATACACATTTACGCACTATTCGAGCGTATGACAAAAAGAGAATTAAACGATTTAGTAAAATACGTGGTATGGGACACGTGTATTTATTTTTCAATTAATTTCGGACTTGTACCATTGAAGCTATTCGAGATTTTAAATTTCTGAGTTGATATTTGAAATTTGCCCTCTCATGGCGTATTTTGAGATTAATAATTCCCATTTTTAGAAATTTTCTAAGATGGCCAATATTTAGCGAGTTTTTGAGGTTTGAGATCTCCAATTTTTAGGAGTTATGGTCGATGAGAACCATTACAATGTTTTTATACTTGCCGATGATATGAGGCAAGTCTTGAGTTTGAGATTTCATATTTGGGAATTATGGTTTATGAGAAACCATCACGAGGTTCTTTTGTACTTGTCGATGATACGAGATGAGTTATGAGCTTTTTGAGATTTTATGATTTTGATGATTTCTGTTTTCTAATATGGCATTGACTAGCGGTTAGTAAACCGTTAAGTGCGAACATGTGGTATGGGATGCACATTAACACTTTTTAGGTTCTTAACTGAGAGTTTGTGACACATTCATGAGTATTCCAGTGCTATAGACCTTCGGGTCATCATGACTACTACGACTTCGGTTGTCTAAGTATTTCGACTTCGGTCGTCTAAGTTTTACGACTTCGGTCGTCTGAGTATTACGACTTCGGTTGTCTAAGTATTACGACTTCGGTCATCTAAGTTTTTTTACGACTTCGGTTGTCATGAGATAGGTACCTAATATATAGCACTGGACAAGAGGTGGCATGTGCTGCATTGCTTCGGCATGCATTCGGGGATCTGGCCAATCTGGGAATTCTGAGTTTTATGTTTTATTATGATTTCACCATTTTCAGATGTCTTTATAACATCGATAGCCTAGAGCTATATGAGAGGTTATATACATATTGACTTCATTTATGATGTTTTGGATTCTTATTGAGTTCCTTGAGCTACAGGTTTTGATGATTTATTGATTTTGAGCATATCTTTTGGGTTTTTCCATTTTGGCGAGCTTGAGTTTTGAGTTTATATATAAATCCGAGGAGATAGGCAAAATTGAATTTGGAGATTGTTCTATTATAAGATTCATATTGCTATTCTTTTGAATTTTGAGATTTGTATATGCCGATGAGATGAGGCTTATTTCGAGTTTTGGAATTTCTCTATTTTGATAATATTTGTGAATAGCCATTTTGGAGAGACTTGTGATTTGTGTTAACTCCAATTTAGGAGATATTGTTCATCGAAACCATTGTAGTTGTTACTAGGATTTCGCCGATGATATCTGGTGTGTCTGATTCTTAGTTGAGTTTTACCATTGAGTTTATTTCCTTAAGGGTTCCAAACACTTAAATGATTTTAGTTCACTTGAGTTATGGACATGATCTTCTTATTATTTCTTCTCATTAGAGAAGAATAATCATCCTTTTTCTTATGTGAAGTTATGCCATACTCTTATTATGGTTTCTTCTCATTCGAGAGGATACTTTACCCTTTCCTTATGCTTCATATTACTGTCTATCTTTACAAAACTGATTATTTTATCTAGACTGACCCGTGTATTTTATACTCGGGTCAGACCAGTTGTATCGGGTGTGATACCTGCATTTGGACAATAGCTTCGCTTGATGCTTCCACTTGGGTTTCATCTTATCGCCTTTTGTGGTTATATTTTGTTGGAGTTGTCATTGTGTTGTATTTTTTTGACTCGTGTATATATTGTGGTTGTCATACCACTTATGGTGTATCATTTGTATTGTATTGGGACGGATCAGTGTATATGTGTGTGTATCTATTTGTTGTTCTGTGATGTGATATACATTTAGTTGTTGTATTTTACTTGATAGCTCCGTTAGCCACCTATAGATTTGTATTAAGCATTTATTCAATACGTCGATCCACATAAGATAGAAATATATATATATATATATATATATATATATATATATATTATATAGCGTTAATCGACGTATTTAGTAGATGTTTAAGATAATGTTATAGAAGGTCGCTCCTAACCTGTGACGGCCCGGAATTTCTAACAATTTAAATTTGAACAGTTAATTGATTTTAAAATATTTAAGAGTTAATTTTAACTTGAATTCCAAATATTAATATTTACTTGATAATTAAATCATCGAATTATATGGTTTAAGAAATGAATTTAATAATTGAAATTGGGTTAATTGATAAATCTGGAATTTCTAAGCCTGTTTAAAATAATTTGAAGGCTTATAAAATTTATAAGGATGATTCTGAAGATAATTGAATGGTTGAAATTTAATTCTAAAGGTAATTTGTACAGTTTTAATAATATATCGTTTAATTTGAATTTAAAAAATAGCCTTCCGAGGCACAGTCTCGGAATTCGACGAAACCAGTTCCATTGGATCAGTAATAATTAGATATTATCGGATTTCAATTTTCGTAGCTATCGGGATTGTCGTTTGACCCTGGCAGCTCAAAACGCTTAGAAAATTATTTAATCGATTTAATTGAAATTGGATCGTTTTCTTTTGTAACTCGCACATACGATTAAATTAGCTTCCGAAAACATGTTCCATCGTATTCAGAATACGGGTAAAGCTTTATAATTGCCTCGCGGCATTCCTTAAGGGGAGTTCGATATTCTAAGTAGCAATCGATGAGGCAATTTAGAAATTTTATGTAAGATAATAAAATTTTAAAATGAATTAGTAAAGATATTTTTTTCACAACACAATATATTTTTGAATATTTAATTCTATAATAAATTAAAGCTTACGCTAGAAGCCATTCGCAAGTTATATCTTCCCCGTCCCTCTCTCTCTAATTAAAACAGAAACCGAGCTCATTCTAAAAAAAGGGAGGGGTCGAAACGAATTCGTTCGACAAACCGAAATCCCTCACCCCAAAACCCTTAAGCCCGCGTCTTCGGCCAATCGAAATCGTAACTTCAGGCCACGACTCCTAATCGCGATCACCGTAGGCGTGAACCAGAGGAGGAGCGAGGCGTGGGGATGCGCGATGTTGGAAGATGGCAGTTTTATTCGAAGCTAGGGTTCGCGAGGGACGCGCGAGGCAGCGCCGGAGAGTTCGTCGCGAGGAGGAACGTTGTGACTGGAGGAAGGCGTGAGCGATAATGAGTCAGAACACGACTCCACTACATCGTTTTGGATTTGGACCGTCGTTTTGAGGTAGGTTTGAGGACAAACTCGGCATCTGGAATGCGTGAAGGCTAGGGTTCTCTCGCGATGGAATTTTCGGTGAGTAATTTTATTCTCTTTATTCTTATTTATTCCAGCTCTGTTTGTTTAAGACCTAGGTTAAAAAAAGGTAAATAAAGGAAAATGGGATTGATTAATCATTTATAAATTTTCTAAATAAAATGCTTTTCAAATCTTAAATCAAGATAGTTTGATTGATAATTTATGAAATAAGTTAAAAATTAATTAAGTAATTGATTTGCAATTATGATTGAGTAATTTGTAATTAGAGATTTACGAATAGGAATTGGGTTTTAGAAATTAAAAATGAGGGTTAATAATTAATAGCTAGGGAGTAATGAATTAAAAATTTCTATAAAAAAATAGATTAATAATCACTGGATGTAGTTAATAGAATGAAGTGGATTGCCAATTGTGAGGTAGAGGTGAGTAAAATCTCACTCTGTGAATTTTTATTTAAATTTAAATGGTTAAATTTAAATAATTGGTTGGATGAATAACTTGATCGGATGTGTTATTGATGATGATGTGACTTTGTTTTGATTTGATCGCGAGTTAAATGTGGTTGACTCGAAGGGTTCGGGTTTATAAATTGTTTAGATTGAATGTTATAAATAAGAAAACGTTTTCATTCTACTGTTGTTAAGGGGTTAATGAATTCTGGTTCATTGAATTTGAAGTGTAATTAAAATAAATAAATAAATAAATTAGTTCAATTAATTAATAATTTGGGAATAATTAATTTTGTAATCAAGGGTTTTGAATTAATTAATTATGGATTAAGTTAATTAATGAAGTTTAATTAATTCAGAATAATAAATGGATAGTTAATTTAAAGGTTGGGATAAACCAAGAATGAGTAGAATTGTGGTTTAATTAGTATACTTAATTTAGATTTAGGTAAATTGAAATATATTGGAAATCAATAATTTATATAATTAATGGTGTAATTAAAGATTGGTAAATTAAGATTGATTAATCCATAATACGCGACTTATGAGGATTAAGTAATATAAGATATTAAAGATTATGTAAATTAATATAGTTATTTAAATTGCGAAATAATTAAGATTTCTTATTGATTTTGGGTTAAGAATAATTAATATCGAGAAATGAATTAAAGAAAATTACTTGAATGAATATGGAAGTATTGATTAATTAATTGGCTTGGAAATTAATTAATGAAGAAATCTAAGTAATTGAGGTTTGAAATTCAACTGAAGTAAATTGAATTGGCTTGTATGCAATTAAGCTTTGCGTATGGATGATTGAATGGTATTGGATGCTTGAATGAGTTGATACCTCTAATATGAAATGTTGTGTAGTTCGTATGGATAAATTGGAATAAGGTGATGTGAGACTCGAAGGGGCCGGGATCGGGTATTGGGAAATACCCGAAACCACTTCGAATATTTTTATGGGTTGATATGTGAAATCTATATGCTGGAGTGAGTGATTTAAAGGAATTGGATTATTTAAATCTAAGCTTTGGTACTTAGGAAATGGATGTGTGAAATTAGTTATGTCTATAACATACTGTGAACTTGTAAAATTTGTTTGAGTTACCCCGGGTTTTATATAAGTTGTTTGCTTTGGTATTCCAAGTTAGTTGAGATTACTCACGCTGGTTTCCATCCTGATCCGGGTGTTACTTTGGTGTAATGCTCGAGTCAGACCGAGTATTACAGATTTTCAGGTAGGTACGTGCGGGAGCTCAGGAGGCGAGCTGGATGGCAAGAACGCGTAGAATATTTCTGCTGTAATTATATTATTGTAATTCTGTGATAATTGTAAATATTCAGTGACTGTATATAATGTGAAACTCTAATGTATATTAAATGTAATCGACAAATATAGTATCCTTTTGTAGACTGTTATTATTTATTATTATATTTTAGCCACTGCAAATGTGAGATGTTGTTTCAGGTCTTCTTCTTTTTTTTTTCTATCTCTTTCTTCTTTTTCATAACTATTTGGGATTTTCGAGTGTGAAAATTTTGGGTCGTTACATAACTAGCCCTATAGTCCGCATTAGAAAACAGTATTACTCAGTTATACTCTTTGTTAAAGTGGGTCTCAGGGTGGTATGTCACATCTTCGTTTCAGTGCTGAGTTCATAACAAAATATGATAAACACAGAACATAAGCATATATGATGATACACTCAAGTATAGTACAAGTGTTACAAAATCCCTTAATCATTGTGTCCTTTATCTTATCATGTCTTTTGAGATAGAAGTTTGGGATACGTCTAGGAATATATTTTATTCCTTAGTATTCCATAATAGAATTGATGATATCTTATCTTAGGAGTAATCTATTGTGATTACTTTATACGAGTCCTCTTCGATACGGGTGAATGGCATTCACCCGTATCGGAGGAAATTGTTGATATTATTGGATATTCTTATCTTGTTCTTCTTTGAAAATTGCGAATCCTACTAAGGGGATCCATAATATTTGGCATGATGCATGAGAACTTTGGGATTGTTCCTTGTAGCTTTCTTTTCGTGCGAATGAGCACATTATTTTTTTATCTAGAGTTTGGAGTAATTTGGGATAGAGTGGCTTGCATTTTATCAAGCCACATTCTATGATTCGAAGGATCCTATATTAGGTATCCTAATTAGGCTGATGTATTGTTTCTTGTTCTTCGGAGTGTTAATGATGATTTCGAAGTCTTTGCATTCACTCTTGAGTTTCGAGATGTTGATGATATATCTTGAATTCCAGTCATTGTAACTCTATTGATTTTTGTGAGTCCGTTTCAGGCATGACACCCAATCCGGCAATCGAGTATTATATTGACCTCCTTTCCAATTCTTAGCTTATTAGTCATCCTTCATGAGGATTTCCATAAAGGAAATGAGGTGATTCATTGAATTTAACTTATATTTTTGTTCTTGCCTCCTTTGAGATATCCTCCTCGGATACTCTATCGTTAATGTGCGTTGTGAAATTACTTCACTTGAAGTAATGATATGTTGTTAACTTCTTCTTATTCGAGAAGATATCTACCCTTACTCTTATATCTCATTGATTTCTTTAAATCTATTGAGTGGTGCTAGGGTCACTCTTCAGCTTGACATTACACCAATTTTCTTGAGCCAAAAGTCGCAGAGGATAATGTTCCTCTTACCACGTTACGCACTCATATGGTTCTTGTGAGCGGTTCGTTATACCATTTAGTTTGACGAACGCTCTAAGTTTTTTTATCAATCTTGAGAATCGAGTATTCTAGGAGAGTTCTCCTTTTGTTTTGATTTTGAGTATAAGTTTTAAATTGAGTTTTCAAATCATTCAAATGGAAGACACGTTTTTAAGAGAAACTGGATTTTGTTTGAGATAAGTAAAGAATATTTGGAATATTATATGAGGAATTTCTTTCTATAAAAAATATTGTTTTTTGTGTTGGGTCGTCCATCAAGTGTTTAAGAATTCTAGTCGATGCGCCTGGTCAACATTATCGATAAGAATTTCCTAAACGCTGTGATGAGGCAATCAGACACTATGAATTGAGTTTTAATGAGATTAATTTTGGAAATTAATGGGATTGATAATTAAAATTTTAAATGTAATATGTGACTTATTTTGGAAATTTTGGCGGTTAAAATAGTGAATGTAAAGTTTTTAAATTTTAAAGTCTTATCTTAAGGATTTGTTGAGATGAATTAACAAAATTCTTTTTAAAATCTCATTTTTGTAATAAGAGGGTATATGAATTTAAATTTATTCCTTATTATGAGATACTATATTAAAGAGTTTTGAAAATTTTCAAGTATTGAAAATTGAGATTTTGATTTTGAAAGTAATGAGTTTTGAAACTCTAAGAAAATTTTATTTTAAGTTATATATATTTATATCTATTTGGTCTCTTGAGTTTGTCTTGCCTTAGTGCAAATATTTAATAACTTGCATTTTTGCGGTCATTAGTTTGGTACCCTTAGAAGGAACCATCTCTTGTTGAATATTCTTGCTTCTCTTGTTGTCAAACAAGTGTTAGAGTAGTTATTTCCATAGTAGCATACGCAAAGTCATGTTGATAATTCCCTTGTTGATTGAGGTTTTGGATAAAAATTGAGCTAAATCCTGACACTATTCTATAAATTTCTGAGAAATACATCTCACTCGATTGATTTTTGGGTTGCATTCTACTTTTGTGTTCTTATTTGAAGGTGTGACGCCTTTGAAATCATGAGGTATTGCTCATACAAATTCTATAGTCTGCTAATCCCTACAAATATAATCGAGAAATCATAGAATTTATCGAGCAATTTTATCTTGGTTTTTTCTGTCAATTTGAGTTGAGAGTGAGAAAATTTAATCTCAAGCTTTTCTATCTTTCTTTTGATTGATGAAATAATTGTCTTGAATACAAACTCTTCTCTAGAAATCGAGGATGCAATTTTTATAAGTGGGAGTCTGTAACAACCATGTTTTTGGTGATTACCTGTAAATATTAAATTATAACGGTGTTTATAATTTAATATTGAGAATTAAAATGAATTGGAAATTTTAATTGTTTATTTTAATAAACAATGAATTTTGGAATAAAATGAGAAAATAAAGTTTTCAAACTTCATTTTGTTTGTTTGGGTTAAAAATAAATGAAGTATGATTTTATTTAAAGAAAATGCAATAATTTTATTAATTATTGTCAGTCACTTATTTTAATAATTTTTAAAGGAAGTACTCGATTTTTAAACGTTGTTTATTTAAATAAAAAGGTGAAATTTGGTTTTAAAATGTGTTTTGGTTATAAAAATGAGTTTGAGATGGTTTATTATATTTTTCTATGCAAGAAAATAATTTTGTAGAATTTTTGAAGTTCAATAATAAGAATTTATACATTTATTTGAGTATTCATGTAAAATAAGGTTTTAAATAATAAAAATGTTTTAAAACAAAGTTTATCTTTTTATATGATGTAAAATATTTTATTCAACATGTAAGTGAATTTACATGAATTGTTTGTAGAGAAAACTTGTAGAAAATGAGTTGTTTACTTTAATTATATAGTGTTTATACTTGTTTAGTGCTAATTAATTTTATCTTAGGCTAATTATTATTCTCTCTAATTTGGGTTCAAGCCCACTTAATCTAAGTCTGAAATGTAGAAAGGAGAAACTTTTCTTGTATGCTTATTTTCTTCCTTCTCCTATAAACATTCAGAAACTAGAAAATAGAAAGAAACTCCATTTTCAAATTAAAAGCTTTCAATCCCCAAATTTTCTTCAACAAATTTTGATTTTTATCAATCTAAAGAAGAAATCTACAGGTAATCAACTCCAAATTATAATTATTTCATCAAATTTCTTCTTGGGTGAATAGATTGTCTGTAACAGTTTATCTCTGTTTGCATGTTCTGTATTTTGGTTTTAACAGATTAGAGAAGCATTATCTTGCCACAAGCAAGTAAATTTCCTCTGATTATTCAAGCTTACTCTTTTAATGGCAAAGGTGAGTTTGCTAACTCACAATTCTAGCTGAAATAGGGCTACTAATGTAAAGATCTATGAGAAATATTGCTTATTATAACTAGATTTTGAGGAATTTTCGTTTACAGTTTATATCTTGTTTTAGTTGCATCTTCTAGTGACTATATCCTCTTGCTCTCTTAATGAATTGCAATCGGATCTTTTTTGGATCATAGTTTAGTTGTTGTACAATGTACATGCAAAATTTCATAGCACAATTCCTTCATTCACTGTGTCAAATTAGTGCTTGAAAATCAGTTCGATGCTGTGAAAACATACTGGGCAAAATTCATGGCCTAGGTCGACATGCATGTCGACTAGGGGTCGACCTTAATACCATCTAGGTCGACCATATGTTCGACCTAGAGGGTGGTATGGTCGCATATTGACCATGTGAGGCATTTTTGCCTCCTGCTTTTTTCCTTCTGCTTGCTATTTCCTGATGCTTGTTTTAGCTTCTTTTTCTCAATTTTTTACTTAGATTTGGTGATATTTTTGTGATATTTTGAGGGCTATGATGCCTATTAATAGGCTACCCAAGTTTTGATGAATTTGAAATTCAAATTTGAACTGAATTCGAGTACCGATTTTGAGTGTTTTCTTTGTTTTTCATCGATTTTGAGCACTGATTTCTCCAAACGACTTTGAAATAACTTTTAAAAATAAATTAGCTTTCAAAATAATTATTAGATAATATTTTAAATTATTTTTAAGCTATAAAATATAATTATTCTCTTTAATAAGGGAATTTTCAAATATTGATTTCAAAAATTGATTTCGAAAAGTGGTTTTAAAGGCTTGTTTTCTCAAGTCGGTTATTTTAAATATAAAAATAAACATTTATGCACTATTCGAGCGTATAAGAAAGTTAATTAAATGATTTAGTAAAACATGTGGTATGGGACATGTGCATTTAATTTTTTGGTTAATTCCGGACTTGTGCGATCGAAGGTATTCGAGATTTTTGATTTCTGAGTTGATATTTGAGATTTGCCATTTCATGTCATATTTTGAGGTTTGTAATTCCTATTTTTAGGAATTATTTGAGATGGCCAGTATATGGCGAGTTTTTGAGGTTTGAGATCTCCTATTTTTAGGAGTTATGGTCGATGAGAACCATCACGATGTTTTTATACTCGCCGATGTTATGAGACAAGTCTCAGGTTTAAGATTTCCTATTTGGGAATTATGGTTTATGAAAAACCATCACGATATCCTTTTGTACTTGTTGACGATACGAGATAAGTTGTGAGCTTTTTGAGATTTTATGATTTTGATGATTTCTATTTTCTAATGGGCATTGACCAGCAGGTAGTAAACCGTTGAGTGCGAACGTGTGGTATGGGACGCACTTTAACACTTTTCGAGCTCCTGTCTGAGAGTTTGTAACACATTCACGAGTATGTCAGTGCTATAGACCTTCAGGTCATCACGAGTATTACGATTTCGGTCGTGTGAGTATTTGGACTTCGATCGTCTGAGTATTACGACTTCGATCGTCTAAGTATTACGACTTCGATCATCTGAGTTTTACGACTTCGGTCGTCTGAGTTCTACGACTTCCGTCGTCATGAGATAGGTACCTAATATATAGCTGATGTGCACGTAAATGTGCATATTTTTATCATCATATTTATTCTTTTTAAATTAAAAAAATGATCATATTGGGTATTTTAACTTGTTTAAACCAAAATTCATATTATTTGAAATTGTCACATATTCATCTTCATCCAAGGGCAAAATGGTCATTTGTGTGCATATATTTCTTTGAGAAAAATTAATTGAAAATTTGTATATATTTTGTAGGAATTTAGCTTTTCATATTAGTGGGTTCATGAAGAAACATGCATGCACAAAATGGATATAAAGGAATGAAGATGGAAATAATTCAAAGTGAAGATCATGGAGGACCCCACCTACCCACTACCTAATGAATTTAGCTTTTCGTATTAGTGGGTTCATGAAGAAACATGCATGCACAAAATGGATATAAAGGAATGAAGATGGAAATAATTCAAAGTGAAGATCATGGAGGACCCCACCTACCCACTACCTAATGTACAAATTAAAGGCTAATGCACATGCTAAAAGATATTTAAAGCTTCATGTACATTTAAGTGGAGTGTTATTAAAGCTAATGATAACTTGGCCACCACACTTCCTCCAAGGGCATTTTGAGTACTCCCCAAAAATATGCATTAGGGTTTCTAACTTGTATAAATACCCCTTATGTTTCATGTAGTCATCTTCCTCTTAGTTAGTTAGTTTTAGTTTTGAAAATAAATCAAATCTCTCTTTCTTTCCATGGCTACTTAGCCATTTCTTCTCTTATGTAATTCTTTTTTTATGCAATGTTAATTATTGTTTCTTTTTAATTACATGTTCATTTCCTTTTATGCAAGTAGTGTAGATTTTCCTTTATGCAATTAGAATAGTTGTCTTTTCCATTAGCTTTCATTTTCCTTTCTTTTTGCTTTCATGTTGCTTTCTACATTTGTTGATTTGATAACAAATATGAGAGCTTAATCCCTACAATTTAGGGGTAATGAAGCTCTCTAGTATGTAGATGCAACATTTTGATGTTTATACTCTCTTTTTGTGCTTTAATGGAAACACTTGAAGTGGTTTAATAATGTTGTTTAGCTTTGAGTTTGATAGTCTATGTTGTTCATAACAAATAGGTTATGCTTAAACAAACATAACACAAATTGCCTCTTCATCTAAATATGATTATGGCAAAGAAGTGAATGTTGAAATTGAAATTTGATAGCCTATATTTCTAAACAATAGTTAATAGGCTATGCTTAAAATAGATTTTTATTTCAACTTTGTTGTCATATTTCATGAGAGTTAAATGTGTATTAGTGGTTGTGTTATAGTTTGATGGTTTATATTGGGCTAATTAATAGCACAAATATACCATACTTATGATAAACACATCAACTAATTACACTAATGAAAAGAAAAGAGAGATCATAACTTCATTTTGTTGATTTATATGATCTAGAGAGTGGATTTATCTCTAAATTGTTCTTTTAACTCTCATATTTTTATCATTTTCTTTTGCTAGTTTTTGTTAGTTTCTTACATTTCTATCTATTCACTCTCGACTTGGTATAATTTGATTGAATCGAATTTTAAAATCACCAATTCCATGTGGATCGACCCGTATTCGCCACGTGCTACATTCGTACACCGTGCGCTTGCGGTTATTTTTAATTCAAATTCGTTCGACGGTTTTCTAAACTGATAGAACTTCCGTCGACGAACAGTAGCACTGGACAAGAGGTGGCACGTGCAGCATTACTTCGGCATGCAATCGGGGATCTAACCAATCCAGGTTTTTTGAGTTTTATGTTTTATTATGATTTCACCATTTTGAGATGTCTTTATTACATCAATAGCCTAAAGCTATATGAGATGTTATATATATGGTGACTTCATTTATGAGGGTCAGCACTTCTTTGGTAGAATGGTGTGACTGCTGGAGTTCCAGAGGAAGAGTTAACTTGGGCTGATTTTCGAAGGAGATTCGAACAGAGGTTTATTTTTAAAGTTGCCAAGTCAGCATTGATGAGAAAATTTATGAATTTAGTTCGGGGAACATGTCAGTTATCGAGTATGAAATAGATTCGATGAGCTATCTTAATATGGATACGCTATGATAGACATGGACATCAGAAAGAATGAAAGGTTCATTGGAGGACTGAGGCCCAAGCTTGTTAGGGCGACCCTGACTCATATCTGTGATCCTTGTAATATAATGGTGAAGGTGGCAATTCGCCATGAAGGGATGCTTGTTATTTGTGCTAGAGAGAAGTCAATTGAATCCCAAAGTTCTTAAAGAAAGAAGAGAGTTCTTTAAAAAGAAAGGAGCCCAGAAGGGGGATTCAACCAAAAAGTCAAAAGTTGATTTAGTCTGCTACAAATGTGACAAGAAAGGTCACTCTACAAATGAGTTTCGATCAAGAAAGGGGTAGAATAAGGCTCAGATAAGAAGCATATTAACTGTTACAACTGTGATCAATCTGGGCATTACAAGAACCAGTGTCCAGAGCCAGTTACGGTTGAAAACGGTAAGGTTTTTGCTATTAGACCGCTGTCTTCTTCCAAATCAATTGTAGAAGATAAGAAAAATACTGTGATGGAAGGTACATTTTTGATTCAAAGTATTTTAGTTTGGATACAATTTGATACCGGTGCATCATATTCATTTATATTCCAGAATTTGGTTGATAAATTGTGCTTAGAACCCAATAACCATGTTTCTTCCTTAAGGGTTGCAAATCCAATAGGAAGGTATGCAACTCTAGAGATGAGATGTGACCAATTAAAACTGGATTTTTTAGGTCATAAGTTTGCATACAATTTGTATGTTTATGATTTCGTAGACTTTGGATTCCATTCAGGGTATGTATTGGTTAGGTAGATATGAGGCTAGAATATTTTGCCAGGATGGGGAAATATCATTAAGTCATTCAAATAGTCAGAATCGGTAGAGAGTTCTGACCGAAATGTTTGTGTTGTGTTAAGTGCTATGGAAGCACAGAGGAGCTAAGTCAGATTCGAGTTGCAAGAGAGTTTACAGATGCATTTGAGCCGATTACAAGACTACCACCAAAAAGAACTACTGATTTTCAGATGGATCTTCTACTAGGAGCTGAACTTGTCAGTAGACCACCTAGAAAAATGACACTGGCAGAGATAAAAGAATTGAAAGTGAATCTAGTGGATTTATAAGGAAGAAATTTATATTAGACCAAGCGGTTCACCTTGGGGGGCGGTCGCGACTTTGGTAAAGAAATCAGATGGGTCATTACGAATGTGCATCGACTGCCATAAGCTCAACAAGAGGGCGAGCAAGAGTAGATATCCTTTACTGTGAATAGACGATCTGTTTGATCAGTTGAATGGAGCCAGAGTGTTTTCCCAATTAAATTTGGCAACCGGTTTCCATCAGTTGAGAGTGGCAGAGAACAATATTCCTTTGATAGAATTTCAAACTAGGTATGGTTCGTATGAATGGTTAGTGATGCCATTCGGGTTGATGAATGCACCTACTTTCTTCATGGACTTGATGAACCGTGTTTTCCAATAAAACTTGGATAGGTTCATGTTAGTATTGATAGATGACATTTTGATGTACTCAAAAGATGAGAGAGAGCATGAAAACCATCTGAGAGCAGTGCTTGAAGCGCAAAGGCAGCATCAACAAAGGCAAAGTTTTCTAAATGTCATTTTTGGGAGAAGGAGGTTAAATTTCTTAGCCATGTAGTTTTGAATGAAAGTTTGGCAGTAGATCCAGTTAAGATCGAAGCTGTCAATAATTGGAGGAGACCAGAGACGGTAACCGAGATTAGAAGTTTTCTCGGACTTGCTGGCTAAAACTGGAGATTTATAAAAGATTTTTTTACAGATAGCAACACCTTTGACTAAGTTGACCAGGAAGGATGTGAAGTTCATCTGGTTTGATAAATGTAAGGTAGGGTTCCTTAAGTTAAAACATTTGTTGACCAATGCGCTAGTGTTAGTTTCCATATGAAAACCAAGGGTTGGTTATGTACATTGATGCATGTGGAGCAGGATTGGGAGCTGTATTGATTCAGAATGGTAAATTCATTGCCTATGCTTCTCGATAGCTGCGATGATCTTCACATTGAAGATATGGAGAAATTTTCTCTTAGGGGTGAGATTTGAGCCATACATAGATCATAAGTCCTTAAGATATTTATTCTCTCAGAAAGAGTTGAATATGCGACAGCAGAGGTGGCTAAAGTTTTTGGCTGCTTATGGTTTTGGTATAGAATATACTCTTGGAAAAAGGAATAAGGTAGCAGATACCCTTAGCAGGAGACATCAGAATGTGTTGTTAGCTATGTTGGTAAAATGGAAGGATTTAGAAGTTCTGGCAATGTGTTGTATAAAGTTGAGATTGACTACTGATTCTAGTCAGAGTACTGCTATGTTGGTCAGTTTAGAGGTTCGACCAATGCTGATCAAGAGGATAGCTTCCAAATAGAAAAAGGATACAGAGATAGCCGAGAGAATTAGAAGACTCGATGTGGAATCCAAGATCGATGATCTTATAGATTTGGGCATTGACTAGAAAGGATGATTGAGGAAGAAGGGACGATTATGTGTTCCGAATATAAAGAACTTGAAAGGAGAAATTCTAGACGAGTTTCATCGATCCAAGTTTACGATTCATCTTGGGGGAACCAAGATGTATCAAGATATGAAGAGAAGCTTCTATTGGGAAGGTACGAAGGGAGATGTTGGCTTATGGGTTAGACAATGTGCTAACTGTCAACAAGCGAAAGCCGAACGCCAAAAGTCGAGTGGGTTGCTTCAGCTTTTAGAGATTCCAATTTGGAAGTGGGATTCTACACACTTGGATTTTATAGACAGGTTGCCAAGGTCGAACAAAGGAAATGAAATCATTTGGCTCATAGTGGATAGATTGACCAAGAGCGCCCATTTCATTCCGGTTAAGTCAACCAGGACGGCACCTATTTTGGTAAAGTTGCTCGTGAAGAACATAGTTAGACTTCATGGAATTCCTAGTGGCATAATCAGCGATAGAGATGCACCATTCACTAATGAGTTTTGGAGAAGTCTACATACAATATTAGGTACCAAGCTCATCTTAGGTACCATGCTCAAGATGAGTACAACATATCACCCACAGACGGATGGGCAGACTGAGGAAGTTAATAAGATACTCGAAGATTTATTGAGAGCTTGTATACTAGACTTTGGTGGATCTTGGGAAGACCACCTACATTTGATTGAGTTTCCCTATAATAATAGTTTTCAGACTAGTATAGGAATGTCTCCATTTGAAGCTTTGTATGGAAGGCCAAGCAAATCAACCGCATGTTGGTTAAAGACTGGAGACAGATTAGTCTTAGGTCCGGATGTGGTTAGAGAAGCGTCAAAAAAGACTGAGTTGATCCAAGATCGGATGAAGGAATATCAATCCAGACAGAAGAGTTACACGGATAAAAAGCATAAAGACTTAGATTTCTCAGTTGGAGATAGAGTTTTTATTAAGGTGTCACCAATGAAGGAAGTGATACGATTCGAAAATTCAGGGACGTTGGCATTGAAATATGTTTGCTCCATTCCAAATTAGAGAAAGGATTTGAAAGCTCGCATACGGAGTAGAATTGCGAAGCAATATGGCAAGTGTCCATAATGTATTTCGTGTGTCTCATCTTTGCAACTATGTGCATGATCCAGAGACTGCTATTCCTCGATTGGATGAGTTGGTTCTAAAGCCTAATTTGACAATTCTTAGACAACCAGTTCAGGCTGTAGCGAGAGATGAGAAAAGATTAAGGCACAACATAGCTAAGTTGGTGAAAGCTCAATGGAGCGACAACGAAAAGGACTGTACTTGAGAGACAGAAGATTAAGGTTCTTTTCAAGGGATGGCGAAGATTTTGATTTTGGGTTCATGCATCATCGTGGGTTCTCTATTTCGTCAGAAAGGGCGAGGGTTATGTCAGTGACCCGGAGGTGGAATCGACGGTGATCGGAACATCGCCGATACCATGTGCACGTGCACAAGTGGGTTGTGTGTCAATGGTTAGATCGGGTTGCCGTAGATATTGGGATTGAAGTGTGGATTGAGAAGAAGAGAAGGAAAGGTGAGGGGTCGGACTCGGGTTTTCGTGGGGGGAAACACCGGGTTAGGCTCGTGTAGGACTTGAGTAAATTAGCAGGTTTTAAAATTAAAAGAAAGAAGAAGGAAGAAGATTTGGGCTTTGGGCCGGTTCACTCTCTTGGGCCGAGTTTCCTTTTTAATAAAATGAAATAAAATGTAAACAAAGTTCAAGAATTTTTATCAATCTTAAAGTTAATGTTTTATTTAGAAATGGAAATATAAATAAAGTAATTTCAAGGTTTAACTTAACCCTTAACTTAGGTCAATAATGATGCTAATTTAATTAGGTGAGACAACTATATTTATGTTAATTATTTAGTTAATTACAAAAGTTATTAAGTAAAAGTTAATGATGTAATTAAGTAATTGATTAAGATAAATGGTTTATCTTAATTAATTAAGGTCTAAGTAATTAAAGGATAATTACTTAATGAAATTAATTAAAGGATAATTAACTAATGTAAGTAATTAAAGGTTAATTAATTATGGGAATGATTAAATGATTAAAGAATAATTAATTAGTTTCAATAATTAATTAAATGGTTTAATTAATGTTAATTAAGCAGGATTTTAAAATAATTAATTTATTTTGTGTTAATTAAATTAATTAGATTAGGTGACAAATTAATCTTGCTTATGGATGATTTTATTATATTGAATGATTGGATTAATGCCTCTAGTCTGATAAATATTGATGTTCCGTGATATGATATGTTTGGATTGAACTGTGATAATGTGGGTTATCTATCTATGATAAATTTCTATGTAAATATGACATCCTGTATTTGAAATTTGAATTGTATTCACTTAAACAACTTGGATTAAGGATGACATTGGATTCGAAGAGAACGGGGTCGGATATCAGCGGTATTCGAAACCATTTCGATTAGTAATCTATAATTCTTTATAGATTTATTTCTAAAATCAAATGGGCTGGAATGAAATAAATTAAGTGAACTTGACCACTTAAAACTGAGTAACAGTTCTTAGATATTATTTTGTAATAAGTGATTGACTATAATAAGTTAAGAACTTGTAGTGAGGTATGAATTACCCTGGGGTTTTGGGAAGTTCTATAACTTAGTATTTCACATTATATAGGTTTACTCACGTTGGTTTCCAGCCTGACTCGGGTGCTACTTTAATGTAATGCTCGGGTCAGACCGAGTATAACAGATTTTCAGGTTAGGACGTTCTGGAGCTCAGGAGACGAGCTGGATGGCAGGAACGTATAGAGTATATTCCGCTGTGTATTTGAGATTGTATTGTTTGTAGTCAGGGACAAGTGTTACAACTGTCCAGTTTATTTGTTAATGATTGTGCTCTGAGATATTGTTGTAAATTGACGGTTCAGCTTTTCTTTGTATAAATGCTATTATTTGATATTATATTTTAATCCGCTGCGAATTTGGGATTCTATGCTGTTGTTTTCTGTTTCTTTTTCTACCTCTTTCCTTCTTTACCCTAACAATCTGGAATTTCAAGCGTTCGATTACTCGGCACTTCTACAGTGAATGTATTAGTGTCGAATTTTCGAGGTCGAAAATACTGGGTCGTTACATTTTGGTATCAGAGCTAAAGGTTAAGCAAGAACCTTGGCTCTGGTGGGTTTACTCATTAAGGATAGGGTCGGTAGTACCCTAGAATGAGTTGAGTGTAATATATATGAGAGCGTATTTGTTATTTTCTTATATAAAGATTTTAAAATGGTTTTAAAATTAGTTTTTATATAAACTTATATTTTGATATAAAGCAATAGTTTTTCTAACTGTTATATATATATATATATATATTAAAGTAATTGGTTGTTGATTATTGGAATTAAATGTAACAATAAGAATTAAGTGGTAATAGAAATACAGCCAAATAAGAATTTGATAATATGAATTATACAAATAAGATAAGCTAGAAATGGATTCAAACTGAATTCAAAATCCTAGAAAAGTTTTCCAAAGCATTGAAATAAGTTACCCTGATATGATTTTCCAGCAAATGATTATGGAATATAAGGTGTATATGATTACTAGATATGATAACTATTATAAATTGGGCATTATATCTTAATAATGGGATGTTTATTTTTAAAATAAACAGTGATAAAGCAAAATGGAATGTTTTAAGAAAGTAATGATTCAGATAAGAATAACTTATAAATTGGAAAGGATTTAAATTGTAAAGTTTTAAAATCTAAGTCCATAAAATTTAAATTGTTTTAAAGTGTTAAAAGATATAATAAATAATATTTTTAAATCTAGAAATCTTATCTTAAAACAAGAGTTGTTTTAAATTTTTTAAAGGAATTTGTTTTGAACTGAAAACCAAGAATGGTTTAAAATTTAAAATATGACTTGGGGTGCAAAAGAAATGAATATGTATATATGTGGGATATACATAATAACAAGTTGATTGGAAGTAAACACCAAATGTTGAGTTTTGAATTTTCCCTTGAAATGTGATGTGAACCCAAAAGAGAAATAAGTTTGAACTTATAAGTAAGAAAGGATATTGATAAGATGTTTACAAATTTGAAATAGAGAATTCAAATAGAGTAAGGTTGACTGGATTAAATGAATTGAATTTAACTTAGGGGAAGTTAACTAAGTTTAACGAACAACCTGAATTGGAAATTTCAAGATGAAATTGAGATTTAACTTAGGGAAGTTAAATGGGTTGAATTGAATTGGGAGTTATGTGTGATTTCAAAACAAGTTTGAGTTCTGGAAATTGGTAATGGATGTTATTGATGAATGTTTTAAATAATTTGGATGTTTATTTACCTTGACTTATCCTGATACCATCCTATTGCTATTAATAATCTATGAAACTGAAAATTGGATTATTTTAATTGAATCAAGGAGTGGATTGATATAATATATATCCATTTCTGAATAAAATGCAAATAAAACTATAATTTGAAACTGCTTAAATAATTTTGATTTTAAGAAATAAAGATTGAACATATGGTAATGCAATCACTTTGAACTTAAGATTTAAATGTTAAAAATAAACTTGCAAACTAAAATTGTTAAAAATTGGTTTCAAAGTTACAGGTTAAAATTGGGTAATAAATTGGATTCTGAAGATTAAATTGTTTAAAAAGTTTTGAACTCCTACTTGAACCATGAAATAAGTTAAGTTAAGGTAATTTAAAATAAATATTTGAAATTTGGACTCAAAATTAATTGTTTAAAAACTTAGGTTGTTAAATTAAAAATAAAGGTTGATTTGATTTAAAGGATTAAATCAACATTTAAAAATGTAACTCGAGTTTATATAATTCGAAATGGTTTTAAATTGAGATTGGAATTGAAATTAGTTTAAATAGAATTTGATTTGAATAATTTGGAAGTGAGATTGAAGTTGAAAAAGTTTAAATTCAAATGGAAATTGATTTGAATTTGGGAAAGGAATTGAAGTTAATTCAAATTGAATTGGAATTGAATTAATTTAAAAGCAAGTGGAAATTGGAAATTGATTGGAAATGGAGATGGGGAAATTGAACCAGTTTGACTCTGAACTATTTTCAAATAATTTGTTTTAAAGCAAACTATTTTAAAATCTATTTTCCTAGCTATTTACTATAAAACCTTTCTTTTTAAAACCCAAACTATCTTATACTTATTTTACAACTATTTTAAAACTAATTATTGTTTTTCAACAATTTTTACATATGTTTTACAAAATAATCACTATTTTACAAGTATTTTGCAATTATCCAACTATTCTACAACTATTTAACTATTTTACAACTATTTTATAATTACTTAACTATTCTACTGTTATTTACAACTAATAATTATTGTACAGCTACTTATCTATTTTAAACTTTTCAAGCTATTTATTTTAAATTCAAGTTGGTCAGAGTGCAAACTGTTTATAATTGAAGTGATAACCCAAATGGAAATGGAAGCAATTGTGAATAAGTGAATAGAATCAAAATGAAGATAAATATGTATGATGTATGTATATTATTTTATTCGCATAATAATTTGATGCAGATTCGAGCACAGAATTTCGAGATAGTTATATCGAATTCGAGTTGGGATTTTTCACTCGATTTTCGATGCTGGATATGGATTTTTGATTGATTCTAGAAATTCTCTATCATAGTTATGGTTATGCAAGGAGAATGACGATTTCTGATCAAGAAACCAGATCTGAGCCCACACTAGAAAGTCGGGTGGACGATACTAGTTCGGAAGTGAAATTGTGTGATCGAGTGAGCGATCAAATTTGATATTGCGTATGGATGATATATGTACATCGTACGTGCTTGAATGAAATTGATATTGGGAATTTTGGAAAGAAAGGTAAAAATTATTTTTTAAAGGAAAAATATATTTTGAGAAATACATGATGAATAAAAGTGGAAATTGGATATCTCTATGACTGAAATTCATTTTATAAAAAGATAGAAATGTGGCAAGTAACTTTATAAAAGTAATCAAACTTGAATATTTGATTTGGCATAATAAAAGTTATATATATATATACATGATAATTACCCTTGTGATTTTATAACCAGAAGACGTGGTCATTGAAATTGTTTGAAGTATAAAAGGAATTTATATAAGTATGAAGTGATCGTAAGATTTTTCAAGATTTCATATATATATATATATATATATATATATATATATATATATGATTTTATGAGAATGATTTTGGCAAAAGGGTCTTTGGAACCCACTAATTTTGAAAGGCTTTTGATTTTTGGGAAAAATCAATTTTGGAAATTTGGAAAGCCAAGTTTGAGAATTATCGATTTTGAGATATTGATTTTGTGTAAAGGAGATTTATATGTGATTCATATAAAGAGTATGATTTGAAAGATACTATATGTGTATAGTATGAAGTATTTTGAGATTGGCTCTGGGGAAAAAGGCGCTCCCATTTAAATGAACTTCTAGTAGGAGATCCATGGGGTGGTTCTGCCTTGAGCCCTAAGGGGGGGTTCTAAATTTGATCCTGGGTGAAAGTCCGGACTAACTGAAGTACCTGAGGATTGTGGTTGGGTAGAAAAAGTAAAGGGCGTGATGCCTACAGAGACATTTGAGTTATGCTGTGACGACGATGTACCTCAATGTCACTGCAATCTACTGCGCACCATAGCGAAAGTCGAGGGGCAGTGATTGCCTATGGTCTATGTTTGATTTCGCCGTGAGGGCGACGTAACATCGGTAGACTAGGATCTATGAAGGCATAATGAAAGCCGTGTGGCAGTGAGTGCCTACAGGATACAGACTCGACTAATGTAGTCTGCGATCTATGTGGGAGTGGTGAATTTTCATTTGGCAGCGAAATTCGAGGGCACTGATGTCTACAATTACATGGGTTTTTGCCGTGATGGCGATGTACCCTGGGTGTAGTTGCGATCTGTGGCGGGTTTCATGGTGTAATCAAGGGGCGTGGAGGCCTACAGTTTTCTATGGATTTTGCCGGGATGGCAACGTAACCGTCGGGTTAACTGCGACAATGGAGGGGGTGATGATTTCCTGTGCATTTTCACAAAAAGTGTTATTGTCAAAAATGTTTTCTAAGTATGTTCATTGGATGTTGAAAACGGGTCTGCTAAGTACTTATAGATTTTCAGTCCTACGCCTGATCAACGTATGACCGAATTTCTGTGAGAACAAGGATGGAATTATTGAGACATCAAGTTATAAAAAGTATTATAAAGCTATTTTGGCAATATTATGTAGATTTTAAAGGTGTTTTAAAAATTCTAAATAATGGGAATTGAGAGTTCAAAATGTTTAAAGAATAATTTGACTGATAATTAGCAGTATAATTAAAATTCTGGCTTCGTTCCTTTTCGAGGATGAAAAGTTCTAAAGGGGGGAGGAATGTGATAACCCGAATTTTTGAAATCTGTTAATTGGTAATTAACTGATTTTAATTATTAAAAATATCTGTTATAAATGTAAATTGGTTTAAAACAATAATAAATGTTGAATTATAAATCTCTAGAGATGATATATCGTATAGTAAATAAATAAATAATATAGTGCACTATTTAATTAAGATAAAATATCCATATATGTAAATAGATATATACAAGCTTTATAATATATATGAGTATATATAGGCCTATGGAATGAAATATAGGGAAGTTTGTAATAATATGGATGTATATAATTTTAAATCCATAATGTATTCTATTTATTCCAAAGTTATATTTTTAATTTCAAAGTCTAAAAAATAAATTAGATTAAAACTCTATATTTTCAAATACTAGTATATATATAGTTATTAATTAATGTATAAATAGGTTTTATATTATTTCTTTAAAAGTTACATTAATTAATAAAAGAGAATGTATAAGTATAAAAGATTAAAAAATATATATAAAAATAAATATAAATACATGCATAAGAACATTTGTAAGCTTAGAATGCCATGCAATTTACAAGTGTAAACTAAGCTTAGCATGCAAAATACAAATGTCACAAATGTTTTTTTAAATGCATTTCCTCATTTTTAAATATAAATAAATTAGAAACCAAGTACATATACTTTTACTCCTATCTCCTCTCTTTAATTTTGCAATCAAAAACTTGAACCAGAGGAAAAAAAATGAAGGGAAAAACAAATAGCTTTATCATTTCTGAACAAAGCAAAAATTCAAGCTCAACTTAAAATCAAAATCCAACTTAACTCAACAAGATCAAACCTGAAGCATTCAAAAATAGGAAGCAACAACAATAGAGAAGATCAAACAACACAAAGAAAGCAGTACTCTGGTTTCAGAAGAAAAAAAGGGCAAGCAATCCTTCTTTAAAAAAAATTTAACCTTCCTTATATAAATATTATGATAAAAGATTAAGTAAAAAGCATCATTTTTTGAATATGTATTCATGCCTATACATAGATATGTGGATGCATGTATATATGTTGGTTTGCCTCTGTTCTTGCTTCTGAAAGGTTCAAAACTTTTCAAAATTCAGATGCTCTTAATCCAACTAGTTATAGGGTGTGATGTTTGAAAGAAATATGTTTGTATGTGAGTATATCTATTTTTAAAAATGATTTCATGTGAAAGTTTGAAAACTATATCACTGGGAAAAAGGTTTACAGTGGGAAGAAAAATAAATTATTTTAATTTAGTGTTTTACTTATATGAGCGGATTCGACTTATGAAAATACGAATTTTGGTGGTTTCGAATTCGATTTTAATGGCGTGTTTGATGGGGCATCGGGGGTTGATCAGAATTTGGTCGTGCGTTGATTTCTGGTGGTTGCGATGCTTATGGATGCCAGGGTTATGGCCGAAGGAAGGTCGTGGGTCAAGGATCGTTGAAAAATTTATGGCACGATTTTTAGGTCACGGTGTTGACAGAATGATGATGATATAGGGTTTATGGACTCGATTTGGTGGACGTTGGTTCCAGGAATATGACGGTGTCGTAGTGGCGCAGGAGTGGTCAGTGGAGGGGAAAAGGTAGAGGTATGATGGGCGAAGTTTCCAACGAAAGGGCAAGGGTCTTGGTGGCTGGTGGTGGTGGTGCGAGGTGGATGAATGATATGAGTTCTTTTCAGAGGATGGCGAAGATTTCGATTTTGGGTTCGTGCATCATCGTGGGTTCTCTGTTCGATCAGAAAGGGCGAGGGTTATGTCAGTGACCCAAAGGTAGAATCGGGGTTAATCGGAGCATCGTCGATACCGTGTGCACGTGCACAGGTGGGTTGTGTGTTAGTGGTTAGATTGGGTTGCCGTAGATAATGGGATTGAAGTGTGGATTGAGAAGAAGAGAAGGAAAGGTGAGGGGTGGGACTTGGGTTTTCATGGGGTAAACATCTGGTTAGGCTCGTGTAGGACCTGAATAAATTATTAGGTTTTAAAATTAAAAGAAAGAAAAGAAGAAGGAAGAAGAAGATTTGGGCTTTGGGCCGGTTCACTCTCTTGGGCCGTGTTTCCTTTTCAATAAAATGTAAACAAAGTTCAAGAATTTTTATCAAGCTTAAAGTTAATGTTTTATTTAGAAGTGGAAATATAAATAAAGTAATTTCAAGGTTTAACTTAACCCTTAACTTAGGTCAATAATGATGCTAATTTAATTAGGTGAGATAACTATATTTATGTTAATTATTTAGTTAATTACAAAAGTTATTAAGTAAAAGTTTATGATGTAATTAAGTAATTGATTAAGATAAATGGTTTATCTTAATTAATTAAGGTCTTAGTAATTAAAGGATAATTACTTAATGAAATTAATTAAAGGATAATTAATTAATGTAAGTAATTAAAGGTTAATTAATTATGTGAATGATTAAATGATTATAGAATAATTAATTAGTTTCAATAATTAATTAAATGGTTTAATTAATGTTAATTAAGCAGGATTTAAGATAATTTATTTATTTTGTGTTAATTAAATTAGTTAGATTGGGTGACAAATTAATCTTGCTTGTGGATGATTTTATTATATTAAATGATTGGATTAATATCTCTAGTCTGATTAATATTGATGTTCTATAATATGATATGTTTGGATTGAACTGTGATAATGTGGGTTATCTATCCGTGATAAATTGCTGTGTAAATGTGACATCCTGTATTTTAAATTTGAATTGTATTCACTTAAACAACTTGGATTAAGGATGACACTAGATTCGAAGAGAACGGGGTTGGATATCAACGGTATCCGGAACCACTTCGATTAGTAATCTATAATTCTTTATAGATTTAATTTGTAAAATCAAATGGGCCGGAATGAAATAAATTAATTGAACTTGACCGCTTAAAACCAAGTAACAGTTCTTAGATATTATTTTGTAATAAGTGATTGACTATAATAAGTTAAGAACTTGTAGTGAGGTACGAGCTACCCCGGATTTTTGGGAAGTTTTATAACTTAGTATTTCACATTATATGGGTTTACTCACGCTGGTTTCCGACCTGAATCGGGTGCTACTTTAATGTAATGCTTGGGTCAGATCGAGTATAACAGATTTTCAAGTTAGGATGTTCTGGAGCTCAGGAGGCGAGCTGGATGACAAGAACGTATGGAGCATATTCTACCGTGTATTTGAGATTACATTGTTTGTAGTCAGGGACAAGTGTTACAACTATCCAGTTTATTTGTGAATGATTGTGCTCTGATATATTGTTGTAATTAAATTGACAGTTACGACTTTTCTTTGAATAAATGCTATTATTTGATATTATATTTTAATCCGCTGCGAAAGTGAGATTCTATGCTGTTGTTTTCTGTTTCTTCTTCTACCTCTTTCCTTCTTTACCCTAACAATCTGGAATTTCCGGCGTTCGATTACTCGGCACTTCTATAGTGAATGTATTAGTGTCGAATTTTTGAGGTTGAAAATTCTGGGTCGTTACAGGCTAATTCAACGAAAAAGGCTATTTGTGATATCCATGAATAGCACAATAATAAAATCAATGTATATAAATTTATAAATGCACAAATTTATAACTAAGTCGAAGTTGCTTCCAAATGTTGAGAATGCCATGACATTATTATAAGATAACAATGTCGCAATATAGTTTATAACAGAACTTAGAGCTCACTAGAAGTCAAGAGACATACTTTGAATTGTTCCACATGATTAAGCAGTTTATCACTGATGAAGAGAGTTGATTGACCGAGTAGGTAATTAAAGCATAATAGCACACCCATTCATAAAGGGACCGAATTAGTTTTGATAAAATCGATTGAAGAAGTTGGAACAAGATTCCATAATTAACCCCAAGTGCAAGTGGGATATTGATAGAGTTAGGGTACACCTTAAGGGCAATTATATAGTTTGTTACATATATGTAATTCGTTGACCAATCTTGTTCGAAATAAAGGTATTTACTTTCTCTTATATACTTGATATTATATGGTTGTATATATTAATCAATTTAATTAAAAGTATATTTAATAGGAAATCCATAAACGGTATGTTCTGTGATAGTAGTTACAAAGTGTTGTGATCGTGAGTAATTTGTCACAACGAAACAAATATACTATTTTAAATGTTCCTATTCAAGATGCATCGAGGCTGGATGTCGATGTATCCGTTGAGACTGGAGTACATAATGCTCTTCAAATGTTGGGTAATGTATTACTCATAACTGCTGGGGGCACTAAGGGGTTACGTACTGATAGTTATTCTATAACTATGAAATGACTCGCTCGATAGTTTTCTATTGGTTAATATAACTAAGGTAAAGCAGAAAAAATTAATGTGACTAATATACATAGTTCTCTCGACTTGAGAATACTGTTGATCTTCAATGAAGCTCCGATTTGATTATAGTTAAATCGTGGTATGGCATCCATCGAATGTCTACAGTTAGGTCGAGTGGAAGCATTGGAACTGAAATAATATTCAAGACAGGATTCAACTTCTCAGTTATATGAGGTTAGTAACATGATCAACTAAAGTCAATTCAAAGTCAAAGTCTCTGACTAGAGCATTTTGGTTAGTAACAATTATTATTGAACCAGTGACGCATTTGGACTGTAAAATTGAGTATGGATGGTATTGGAATTTTGACCACTACCAAATCCCATAAATCCAAAGTGGTATAGTTTTGACGAAGAGAATTGGTGTAAATAATTGTCACTATTAGGCACCGCTTATAATAAGTAAATTTGGATTTTACCAAAAGAAGTGTAAGTGATAAATTCAGCCAAAATGTCACACCACCTACTAAGTGACGTGTGATCATTAAATTCGAATAGTTTGGTAATAATCGCTGACTGAATTTAAACCTTTGAGTCTCATAACTGTAATAAGGAATTCTCTGAAAAACCACGTGATTTAATTAATTTATAAAATGTTGTAAATTGACTAAATTAATTGATATTTGAGAAATATTAATTATTATTTATTTGATGATTGGGAAAAAAATTCGATGATTATTTTAATGCATTTATAAAAGTTATAT
This sequence comes from Allium cepa, assembly GCA_030765085.1. Classification (NCBI taxonomy): domain Eukaryota; kingdom Viridiplantae; phylum Streptophyta; class Magnoliopsida; order Asparagales; family Amaryllidaceae; genus Allium; species Allium cepa. Next base: position 31,719,691 of record CM060941.1, read on the forward strand.
TTGTGCGCACTGATATAAGATATCGATGTAATTTAAAGATAATTGCATGAAATGATTTTTGGAAATTTTATGTCATTCGATGACATGATATATGGAAATTTTATGTCGTTTGATGACAAAATTTATTGAAATTTTATGTCATTTGATGACATATGTGTAAAGATAGGATTAGGGGGAGAGAGAAACAATCAAGGGAATTAATTAAGAAAGTTTTAATTAAAGAATGGAAAAGGTTTTATTTTTTCAAATAAAACATATTCTCTACTTCATTCTGTATGTACAATTCATTTTTTCCTCATTCATTCTTTCTCTTTCTTCCCTCCTAACTTTTCACGGCAGAAAAAAAAAATTTGAAATCTTTTAACTCCAAATAAAAAGGGATCAAATAAAATAAAATAAAAGTGGTTCATCCATCTCTTGTAAGGATTGAATGTAGATCCTGAAGATCTAAGGAGATATCATCATTTAAGGTGTGACTTTTAGGCAACATTAGTTAGAAAATTCAGTTTAAAGGTATGCTTCTAGATTTGGGTAATAAGATCGATTCACGGAATCTAAAAGCTTTCGATTTATCATCCATGGTGTTCTCTCGGGCAATAGTAAGGTATCATCTTGATTTACAGATTCTTATAATCATTTATAACTGATTACTATATGTTTGTCTAATTAACTTATCCATTGTCACAATTCCTTATACATATATGTTGTCGACATGAAATGCAAACATGATCATATGTATGTGTATATTTTTGAATAAAACTTTTCTATGTTTGTATGTACGGAGACGAATATTTTTTGTTGAACTCATAATTGTATTTTTCTTCTTAATTTTAATTTTGACAAGTTTGGAAATAAGTTTTATTAGGTTAACTTTAATCTATCCAAACAATTTCATATATAATCGTATGATTTTTCTAATCAACGGAGTTTATTCATATGTTTTATTTATAACAAAGAAAATTACAGTTTTCAATATGTAGTTGTTAAATTTAATCATATATTTTATACATGTTTAATTGTTTGCTTGCACATTTGTCAAATTAAATTCACATACATATTTTATTAGATACCAATTATGTGATTTAAATAAAAAGGGAAAGTTTTGCTAATTTACTTTGTCCAAGGAAAGCTTTACTAAGGTATTGTTTGTAACTATATATCTAATTATATGTAAAGGGAAGTTTTTCTAATTTGTTTAGTGTAAGCAAAGTTTTGGTCATATATTTTGTAACCATACATGTGACGATATATATAAACATATATATAAATATATATGTATATATATACATATGTTTTTTATCTCTATATACATATATATAAACATCTTTTTAGTTATAAAATAATTTTGTAGTTTAAAGTGCATTATTTAATGTGCATTCAAAGCATCTTTATGTGTATTTTAAAACTTTCGTTTATGATCATAAGTATCACTACAAGAAATTTGATTTTTAGTGGCGCTCAAAAAACGCTACAAAAAGTTTTGGTGGCGTTTTGATAAATGCCGCTAGAAAACATGCGACTAAAAATCCATGATTTTTTGTTGCATTTATTTTAACGCCACTGTAAATGAATTTTTGGCAGCGTTTTTTAAACGTTACTAAAGATCTTTTTTTACAGCGTTTAAGAAACGCCATCGAAAATGTGTCGTTTACTATCTTATTTTTTTGTTGCAATTATTATTATTTTTTGCAGCGTTTTTTGAACGCCACGGAGATTATCTGAGTTACTATAATTGCTGATTCTGTAGCGCTTTTTAAACGCTACAAAAAAATATATTTGGTGGCGTTTTTTCTCCGCCACTGTATGTTTCGATTTTATTGCCTGCTGTTCCACGACTACATCTGATTTCGCCTCCAATTCAAATACTTCAAAACTTATACAATAACGTAATATATAAACACATACACATTCAAAAATAACACATTCAATGAACCACAATAACACAAACAAAAGCAATTGCATAATCACCACTATATCATAACATTAGTGTCGAGACAAAAGGTTAACCATACGTTTACACAACCAAACTACCATAAACAGTTTCATAATAGCACATGCAGCTAAAGTAGTGTTGCTACTATACATACTAGTTTCATCATAAGTTCATAACAGTTATGGGAACGCCAAGTGCATCTTCCATGCACGTCAACGCCGATGTTGGTCTCCATAGCTCCATGTCTTCCTAGTACAGCTCTGCTTTAAATACAATAAAGTAGGAACTATAAGTGCATGTAACTTTATTTTACATACCCAAACAAACTTTATATTATTCAAATTCAAGTAGAAATAGTTAGTAACAAAGAAACATAAGAAAATTGAATCTGAAATTTCACAAAAGCTGATAAGCACTAACCCTTCAATACAAGGTTCAGGACATTTTGTTGTTACATCAAAACTGCCTCACTGCTCCTTTACCATCTCCAATCACTACTACACTCCTGAACAACAACCACAACTCATCCACTTCATTGCAACCATACTTCACCCGCCCTCTGCAACCCTCGCTGACCATCTCTTCACATACCCCATACGTAAACATTATATTGCATTTACATTCACAATACAATACTTCAACGTTCCTTCAACCCATAACCATCTTCATCAATCACCTCCAACCCACCTCCTCTGCATCACTTCCTCCCTAAGCTCAAATCCGTAGCTCACTAACAAGTTCTGCACCGGCGACCACCCAAAACCAAAACAAATGCTAACTGTAAATTAACGATTCCAATTTTCATGGTTTATTAAATCTTACAGGAGTATCACGAGTTATAAACTAGTAAGTTTATGATCACATACATTATCATGAAAGTTTAGTATACTCTATACATATTTATACAACAAAAGTATGGTTTACACAACATGAACAATATGGTGAAAGTATAAAACTTACAAGATATTAAGATTCAGAGAGAACAATATCCAAAGTTGCATCAACGACAGCCAGAGCAACCCCTCTCTCTGCCAATCCAACTGCAACACTCCGCATAATCCATGGAATATTAATTGTTCTCCCAAATTCCTGTCGATGGCAGTATAAAAACCATAAACAACAGTAAATAACAGTTCTAGTCCCTCCTTTTGAAACATGCAAAAATAAACTGCTTTCCACGTAACTAAATTATATGCATTCATATATTTGACAACTATAGGGTCGGTTCACATATTTTAACTAGACAGTTTAATTTACTTACGCTTCGAAAGCTTTGAACCAGACGAAGCTCCCTGACCACATCCATCATCAATCATCACTGCCCGCAGCCTCATCATTCAACACTTCTATCACAGTTACCAATCTCCACAAACCTTCCTACACAAACTAAAAAAAAACTGTTCAACATACCTGATCATCACGCCTCTGCCATCAGCTTCTGGTAACTGCCACCAACCCTTCAGACAGTCACTAAACTTCACATATAACTACTGCGGTCCCTCCGCTACAACATTGCAGTTCACAATTTCAAAGATTTGAACACCGACAAATCATCCTCCTCCACCCCTGCTTGCTATCGAACAGCCGAGTGACTTCGAACCTTAATCGTTATGAACCCTATAAAATCGCAATCCTCATCTCAAATCGCCACCTCCTCCTCCTTTCCGAAACCAAAATCACCACAACGTGACTTCCATTCCTCTGCCTGCACAGTGCTCTTCTTTTTTTTACATTTTCAAACAGTAAAAAAAATACAACAAATTTCTCTGCCTGCACAGTGCTCTTCTGCATATCATTGTTCATATAAAAAAGAGAACAATAAAGAGCAATGAAAGCACACCTCTTTTACAATGTAGTTCTGCATGCTGCCGCAGTCGGCCACTGGATATGCTGCGGCAAGTTTCATCGACAGAAACTGCATGCACAACATCTTTCAATAAATTAAAAAAAGAAAGAAAAGAACAATAAAATTTTGTTATATCATATATTGAATTTACCTCTATTTGTTTCTGCAGAGATTGTACATAGTTGATTATTTCATCTAGGATGCTGGCTTTACCCGTTATGTTACTGCACCCTGGCACCAAGTCTTGCAGGTACTTCATCCTCTCGCTGATCTTCTCTCTTCTAACCTGTATATATAAGTTTACCATTTACGGAAAATTTAATACTTGAAATTGATATAGTTGGGAAATGGGTTGAACTCACTCTCTCTACTAAGCTGTGGCTATCTGTAGCTTGACCCCTTCGAGCTCTGACGTGTATGTAATCGGTCTTTTGCTCTTTGGATTTTGAACCGTCTTCTAATTCTTCTCCTTTCTTCTTGTTCTCCGCTTCATTTGTTGCCGACTGTTTCATCCTCTTCTCTGATTCTCCTCCGTTGTTTGACTATTTGCATTAGTAACGGATGCTTGTTAGCAAAATTGTAATACACATTTAATTCATTGTTATTTCAGTTTTTACCTTCTCCATCTTGCTTAAATTTCAGTTTTATTTCACAATGAGAATTTTTTACGGGGAAGCTAATATCATATCCCTGCATGTACAGAATATACAAGAAAAATATATATTAAGAAAGATAAAGATAAGGTTAAAGTATACATGGACTAAAAGATGAGAAAAAATTAATAATACATATTGCCTATAATTTGACATCTTTCTAGGCAAGCCATTGTTTTCATGTCCATATTTATTCAAGCTCCATGTCCAGATATAGTTTATCATGTAATGGTTTTGGGATGAAAAAGTGATCATAAGTTTTAATGTTTCTTGTGATTATTTTTAGTATTTAATTTATTTTGGTCTGCAACATTATTTGCTTACTCTTATTTCCTACTTCCTCTATACATAAACAATAGAAAGTATAAGCCGCAGAACATGAGACAAAGACACCTTTTCCAAAATTAAGCTCACACACATGAACATATATATACATATACATACTTACATACAGACGTGTGTACACACACACACAACACACATACACAACTGTGAATTTGATTTATAGGGTTACCTCTGTTTTATTCAATAGACATGAAGGGAAACAATTGCAGACATGAACACCACAAAAGTGACAGCAATTATTCAATAGAAACAAGTGTATACACACCAGAGCAACAGGACCACACTCTTAAATACATATAAATGGATGTAGGCATATGTTACCCACATACAAGTCCCAGTAAGACAATGGATTAACACAGTATGTTATAACAAACTAGCTGAACTATGATATCCAAAATCAAAACAGTGCATTAAAATGAAAACAAGGGAGGAGTACTTGAATGCAACTCTCTCCACTATATATACCCAAAAAAATATAAACTCTCATGTGTTTGGGACTGTGTGTGTAAGGGTGTAGATTTAGATGTAGGCTGTGTTAGTGAGTGCACTGAAGCGTGGGTGTGCATATGTCTAGTCTGCACAAATATTTTCCAAATATTACCTTGCAATTAGGGTGTAGATTTGGATATATGCGCTATGTTGTCCTCTTAAAAAACATGTCATAAACAAGCTATGTGCAAATATTTTCCAAATATTACCTTGCTAGTGTCGCCAACTACACAAATTTCTTGTTCATTTTTACTGCCTTTCGTAAACATGCACAGATCAAGCATTCCTCGTGAACCATCATCAAACTCAACAATCACGTATGCATTGTCGATTATGTCAGGCACCTGATTCATACTTTCCATCAGTGAGAATCAAGTACTGCAAATTGCTTGAATGCAAGAGTAATGAATTTTAGCTTTCATATCATGAAATCTTTTAATTTTGCACAATGACACAATAAACTAAAAGCAAGAAAAAGGCAAACACACACCTGAAATTCGCAACTTCGGCTGTTCGAAATCTCAAACTCAAACTCGCCTTCGTCTCTTACAGCAGCGCCTCCTCGAATTGATCCACCACCGCTCCACTTGAAATAACCTTCACCGCCTCCGCATTCATTCCACAATCACCTAAATCCAGTTCGAAGTCTGGGTTGGGGGTTTTGATTTTGGTAATTGGGATTTTGATTCGGGAAACTTGGAATTCTGCTTTTAAAATCGCGTTTGCTTTATTTTAGTTCGGTCGCAGTTTTTAAATTAGGAAAATTAGGGCTTGTGGAGTAAATTGGAAGAGACGAATAATTTTTTTTAAGTGGAGTAGTTTGAGATGAAGAAAAAGTGGTAAAGGAAATTTGAGAGGCCACAAAAAACTTTAGCAAAAAATTCCACGAATTACTGGCGGGAGAATTAGCCGCGTTTCTTTGTTTATTTTTATATTGTAAAATTACCAACAGTTGCACAGAATTTAAAACGCCACCAATTAATGCAACTAAAAATAGTTTTTCTTGTAGTGTATATAGAGTATAAATAGTTATTTGTTGCAAATTATCACTTATTCAATGATTGCTTTATTTGGTGTTGGTGTCTTAAAATTAAAACTACAATCTAATTTACAGGTATTGTATTGATGGTTAGAAATTTGACATTTTATACCACAAATTGTATAAGTATGCATATATGTAAATAAATGTGAATTTTTTTATCATTTATAAACACCACAACATTGCGCATTCATAATTCACACCGGTATATATTTGGATAAACTTACATTATGTGTCATGTATTAATTGCTAATTTATGGTAGCTAATATATGAATCAATTTAATTAAAGAGAGAGAAATGAATGGTTTCACTCTCCATATAAATAATGTGGCCCCTCATTAATTGAATAAGTTAAGAGAAAGAAATGAAAAGTTTCATTCTCTAAATAAATCTGTGCCCCATTATTAGTTAAATAAGTTAAGAGAAGGGAAATGAATTCCTTCTCTGAATGAATTTAATATGTAACCTTCACACACAAATATTCATAGAAGAGTATATGTGATATACTCTAACTTATATTCATATTAAATTAATAGTGAAACTTTAGTTACAAAATAAAATAAAATATTGATTTTATTTAAAAGAAACTTAGAAAAATTCTAAGTATATTTAGACTTCATAAGCCCATTAAAGATTTAAAATGATAAAAAATGAAACTCACCAATTTCTGTCTCTACTGACTAACCCAGATCCAACAATGGTATCAAAGCCCAGTGGCCTATGCGGTCTAAATTAGTCATGTTTGGGCTAACTAATTAAGATTACGCACTTAGTGCATGTCTACAAAGGTGATGTCTAGAATTAGAATTGGATAATTAAGTATCATGTCCTACATGGTTACATGTCTGGCCTGAAAGGTGAAGTGATCCCAAAGTTGCTCCATATAGAAAAGGCCCAATTTGAATTGGGCCTTGATCTAATTTTATAAATGGTTTTGAAATTAAAGACTAGATTCTAAATTTAAAACTTAAATTTAAAATAAAAATATGTTTATTATAAAAGTTTATAATATAACATAAATTTTCAAAATGTTTGAAAAGGTAATGAAAATTTCAAAATCTTTGAAACTGTTTAAATATTAATTTCGAAATTTAAATTTATTTATATGATTAATAAAATAAATTAATTAAATGAGTTGATTAATACTTGTATGCATGTATTATATGTGATGATATATGTTATGTTATTTTAAAGTGTTTAAGATAACATAAGTATACGCATACGTATATATAAGATAAATGTTGAAGTTAATATAAACTAATTAAAATTGGTTAATTAAATAAATTTATTAAAGGTTAATTAATTAAATAAAAATATGCATATATAGATTTATGTGTTATATTATAAAGGTTATAGTATACACTATAAATGATATATCCATTATAAAAGTTGTATTGGAATACTAATGTAAAATTAATTAAAAAGTGAATTAATTTAAATTAAAGGATTTAATTAAAAAATATATTATATATAAAACTATCATATAAGTGATATGAAATATAAAAGTTATATAACAATAAATCTTATATGATAAAAAATGTATAAACAGAAGGAGGAACTTTGAAAAAACCCAAATAGACTTAAGGAATAAATATATACGTAAATGTACGCGTACCTTGATTTTTGATGTGTCCGACACTTGAACCACAAGGGTATTTCAAAAGAAATGCATTATTCCATAAGTCAGTATCACTCAATATAATATATTAAAGATTATGAATCTTAAATATAATGTTGTCCTCTACCATGTATATATTAATAAATTACTTGCAAACTCCTTAGTTATTAAGCAAACTCGAGGTAGGGATGTTATGTGTATTATTATGAATATATTTAATAGACAAAGTAAGATAACTATATGTATTTGTTGAGCAAACTCAAGGTACATATAGTACACTTAGGCCGTCAAGATACAGTAGGTACTAGTAAATAATGTAACAACCCCAAATTTTAGTAAATATTTTTAATTCGATATACTTTAAAACTTTGATTTTTAATCATTAAAAATTGAAGTTTTATAATTCTGCAATATAAATTTTAATTTTGTTTATAATTATTTTTCAAAATATAATAAAATAAAGATTTTCTAGAAATTTTATATTTTTGTCAACTGTGATCAAACTTTGATTTTCATTTGAAATTTTAAAGTTGAATTTTAAATTTCCAATCTTTTTCTTTGAAGCTGAATTTGATCCTGATATTTGTTCTGCTTTTCGTTTTATAAAATTCTGTTTTATACTTTTCAAATTTGATAAATTTCAACGTTTTACACGTTATTATTTTCAGTATTTTATTTGTCATTTTGTATTTCTATTTTCTATTCTATGTTTTATGTTTTCTATTTCATTCCTATTTTCTATTTTCTACATTATTTTACTTTCCATTCCCTACTTTCTATTTTCTTTTATTTGATTTTGGCCTTGGAAATTCAAGAGGCTTAAGTTTTTTTCTATATTATGACGTATGCCTTTTCATTTTTCCTAGTCGTTCATATTTCTATTTCCTAGCCGTACAAACTTCCCATATTCTTTTCAATTCAAGTACAAAATTTCTTATCTCATCTCTTTCTCAAAGTAATACTTACAGTAAGTTTCTTTCCCATGGCTTCCTATTTCTCTTTTCCTTTTTAATCTTTTATATTGCTTCTCTTTTACAGGCTCGGCCATAAATTGACCATCCTCCTATTGCCGACCACAACTTCCCTTCACCACCATCTTAGACCGGCCTCCACCATCACCACACAATCTCCAGGCAGGCCATGACCATAGACCCAAAAGCCCATCATCAAACTATGCTTGAAACCCTAGCCGACCACCACCTCATCACTTCCTTATCGCTTAGCCTCGGCCAACACCTACACTCCTCCTTTGCCTTGCCTTGTCGTGAATCACACCATAGCCATGCCTATTCACATGTGCCTTGACCAGATCTTAGCCATGGCCGAGCCATGTAACCATAGGGCCGAACCAAAAATCCATCTTGACCCTTTGCCTTTTTGCTTCACTTGACTTTTGGGTTACCATCTCTTCATAACTCCTAGCCGTGCCTTTTTTCTAGCCCTAGCCGTGCATGCTTGCTTCTAAAGCATCATGGTCGATCCATATTTGGAGCACAAGTGGTGTGACTAAGCCCAAAACACAAGTAGTCGAGCCTACTTGAAAGGTTAAGTCAATCTTATTTCATTTTGATTCTATTCTGCATTGTTTTGATTTATATTTATGTGTTGAATTTTATATTTATGGATGTTCATATTTATTTGTTTACAAGATTTGAATCTTGGCTCTCCATCCACTCGAATTTGATTCGTGCTTTGTCGTGCTTTCCGAAGTTTGTTCGTGTGTCTTGAATTGTAATCTCCAGCTTTAGAAGGTGAGTTTATCACTCTCGACATTCTACTTATATAATTGTGAAAAAATGGCATGTGAATTGTAGTTGATGACATGATAGTAAATTATATATGCATGTGATATGATATTTCATGATGTTATAACCTGATATTTATTTGTTACATCACCTGATATGATATGCCATATTATACAGTTTATTCGTTTACTGCTTCTCACACTACAAGTTCCCTGTTAGTATAGAATCACTATGGGTTGAAATGATACATACCCGAACGGACTTTAGAATAGGGAAAAATCGTTATGAGATGAAAAGATAGGCTCGAGTGATTTTTATTTTATTTTATTTGACTTAGGATTGCGGGTTTGAAATGATAGAAACCGGATTTTTCTTTTAAATTATGGATTGAAATGATACTTATCTATATCGCTTGACCTAGGTTAGAAAATATTATACAAACCCATGGTTAATTTTTAATATAGTATTTTCCTACAAATTTATTGAATAATTTAAAATTTTAAAATATATGAAATTTTAGCTTAAAGATTTGATTTAATGATTTAAAATATAAAGAGATATTGGTTTTCTATAAGTTAAATTTTTTATAAGTCAATAATTGGTTTTAAATTGTAATTTAAAGATCTTTATTGACGATAAATAACTTAATGATTAAATTTGATTTAATATGGAATTTTAAATTTAACCTAGTGATTGTAATAGATTTTATTTTATGAAATGGATATGTTTTGTAAAATAAATAACCATGATTTAGATGGTAAAATGTATCTTAAATTTTGACTTAACTTGATAATTGTAAATTTAGTTTTCAAATGAAAATGTTGAGTTTAACTTTGAAAAAGAATATCTTATTTATGAAACGGGTATTTTAAAATAAAGTGTTAAGTTATTTGTTAAAATAAAAGTTAAGTAAAATAGAGTACTTTGGACTTAATAAATGAATTATGCGTGAGATATGTTTTTACAAGTTAAAAATGGCTAAAATTGAGATTTTAATGTTTTTGAAATGTTATAATAAATATGGAATTTGTATAGGAAGCATTTCCAGAATGCTATGGTTTTAAGGTAGCATTTGCTGAGTGCTACCATTTCTGAAATATAACTGTTTCTAAAATATTAATTTTATCTACTATAGCACTTTATAAGTGCTGTTGTTTCTGAAATTGAACTGTTTCTGAAATACTAATTTTATCTACAGTAGCGCTATATAAGTGCTGCTGTTTCTGAAATTGAACTGTTTCTGAAATACTAATTTATCTACTGTAGCACTTTGTAAGTGCTGCTTTTTCTGAAATTGAACTGTTTCTGAAATACTAATTTTATCTACTGTAGCACTATATAAGTGCTGCTGTTTTTGAAATTGAACTATTTCTAAAATACTAATTTATCTACTGTAGCACTTTATAAGTGCTACTGTTTCGGAAATTGAACTATTTTTGGAATACTAAAATATCTACTGTAACACTTTATAAGTGCTGCTGTTTCTGAAAATGACAATATTTCTGAAATACTACTATATCTACCGCAACGTTTTCCAAGTGCTGCCATTTTTGAAAATAAAATGTTTTTGAAATTGTTATAATTGAACGAATGAACTTAGAAAATGCTAAAACTTTAGTAATGAATATTGTTTAAAGGTGTTATGATTTTCTAAGTATTATGATTTCCAAATGATAACATTTCAAGTGTTATGATTTCCAAGTATTATGGTTTCAAAGTATTTGGTTTCGGAGGTTTGATAGCTTTGAAAGTACTATGATTTTGGAAATGAATTTATTTGAAATTGTATTAAATTAAGAATTGTTTTTAAATATATTGATTTGAAACTTATTGAAATTGAATATTAAACGATATGACTTTATATTGTGGTTTTGGTTTAAGATGGTTTTTAAGAGTATTTCAAGTTTAAATAAATTGAAGAAAATATTCAGTGATTTGTAAATTTGGGTTTTATTTAAAAAGGATATCATATTGTTTTGGTTTTAAATGGAAATGATATCTTATTGACATAGTTTTGAAATGGATATGATAATTTGGTTTTTGAAGTATAAATGATTTTGAAATAAATATCCATGGGTAATAATAACGTTTGGTTGTTAAAGAGATTGGGATCGGAAGTTGTCATACTCTCTGCCAACCCCGAAAACCAATTTAACAACCGTGTACGTGGTGGAGATTCCAGAATGAAGTGGGATGGTGGCGACGTTCCTTTGAGATATATACGTGGACCCGACTCCCATGAGTTAGCATAAGGTGGCTAAAATAGGAGCGATTGACGGGCTAATGAGGTAGCTCCTCTTATCGGACACACTTCTTCGTATGCCATTCTATTACTTTGTGATTGATTGGTGCACACCTTTTATATTTAGGAGTGTGGCTCGAGGTGGGCGGTAGTGGTTGCTACGTATTACCACCGGCCTGGAAGCATAATTGGTATATCTACCCTAGCACTGCCTAGTTGTGCCGTGTCACCTACCCTAGTGCGCCTTGTACGAGTTTGATTTGTGTCGTACCTATGGGGTATCCTCTGGTAGCCTCCTGATCAGGAGGTATTACGGTACTGTATAAACTATTGGCACTAGATATGTGTTAAGGTGGAAAATGTAAAGCCTTAACCCTATTTTTAAGTAAGTTTACTTTACTAATAGCATTATTATAATAGCGTATATTACTACATATTAAATAGTTTAACGGATCCTTAAAGGATGTGCGGTCCCAAGCATCCTTTAAGTTACTTGTGCATTTTATTACAGCTCACTTGAGTTGGTTTACATTGTATAAGTATGTATGTCCTGACTCGAGTGTTTTGTGTTTTGCTTTACGCTCGGGTCAGTCTGAGTATCAGCTTTGGATTTCACCTTCGGGAGCTAGAGGATTTGCTGGAGTTTATCCATCTATCTAATTGTTATCTGTTTCCATTTAGTATTTCTATTCAGCTTATGTGTTAGTGGACATTTATGTATTAGGATTTCTATTGTATTTACTTTTCAAACTATGGTATTTTTTACTTATTTTGAGACCGTGTTTGAAATATATTCGTAGTAGCTTCATGAAATACTATGGTTATTTTATTTCCGCTGCGAGTTATTCTGATTTATCTGTGTCTGTGATTGGTTTTATTTGCTCTAAATTATATTACAATCTACTGTTTTGAATTATTCAAGTCAAACATGTGCGGATTTATGGTCGATTTGAATGGTACAAAATAGTGGGCCGTTACATTGGTATTAGAGCTTTGGTTTTAGGCAAACTTTAGCCTGCAGAGCAAAAAATCATTAGAGATATGGTAGAAATACCCTAAAATGAGTGAAATCAATCTTAGAATCATATTCTTTGTGAGAGAACGCATTTAAAGTATAAAATGATTTTCAAAGGATTTTTCAAAGATTATTTTGATATAAACTTTTCTTGTTTTGAAAGCAAATCTTATTAATTTCATTCCTTTTCTTATCCACCTTGTTGATTAAATTCCTTGATTAGAATTTCTATTCCAGTTGAATCCCGTCTTTTGTTTCTTAATTACCATTGTCCCACTCAGCAGAAGGGCAAGCCTTCTGGTATCTTGCTGTTACCTCTGCTTCTACTCTTGTGGTCAAACTATCTCATTGTATTTGGTGAAGTCACTTCTTTACCTCCTAAGCGGGAAGTTGACTTTCATATTGGTCTTATTCTTGGAGCTCGACCTGTAGTTCATCCTCCCAGAAGAATGACACCCTATGAGAAGGTTGAGTTGAGGGAGCAAATTGAGGACTTGTTCTACAAGAGTCTGATTAGACCTAGCCATTCAGAATGGTTTCTATGAATAGTTAGTTGTGCCTTTTGGTCTAACTAACGCCCCATCTTTCTTTGTTGATTTTAGCTTTGTTCTGGAAACTCTTAGGAGTTATCAGTGGAAAGCTAGATTCTCGAAATGCCATTTCTGGAAAGATGAAGTCCGATTTCTCTGGCACGGTATTTCTAGTAATGGAGTTTCTATTGATCCAGTTGAAATCGCTGCGATCAATGTAAGTCTTCTTCTCTTCTCTCTTTGTGGATAGATTGACCAAGTCAGCTCATTTCATTCTGGTCAAGTCTACCCATTCTACTTCTTGACTGGCGGAGATCTATATGAGGAAGATTGTTCGTCCTCATAGATATTATATCTTTACCAGTCAGTTCTGGAAAGCTTTTCATGAATCTTTGGGTACTCGTCTGAGTCTGAGCATCGCTTACCATCTACAGACCGACGGTCAATGGAAAGAGTAATCAGATTCTCAAGGATCTTCTTCGTGCTTGGGTTCTTGATTATGGAGGATCTTGGGAACATCTGTAAGTCTATATGAGTGGATCGTATGATATATATGTGCAAGTATAAGTAATCAATAGTAAAACTAGATAGATAATAGTAGTAAAGTAAATTAAACTAATCACACCAGGATTTTATACTAGTTCGGACCTCCCGTCCTACGTCCAGTCCCGAAGATCCTCTTCGGAATTTCCTTTAACTAACTAACCCTCACTTGACCCGGAGGAACAGGTTTACAATAGTAGAGTTTCTTTGTCAGAGATGTGTTCTTATAACACTGATATTGACTTTTGAATACAAGTGCTTCCAATATATTTATCTAGAAAGTGTTGAATGCGTAATCAGAATATATGGAAGTGTAAGTAGTTGATTGCTTTGAGAACAGTTGTAAGTCAGAGTATAGAAATAAATAGCATGAGTAAGTAAGTATCTTTTTCTTAGCATTGCTGATGCTATTTATACTGATGAAGGGTTATCTTGTATAGTTGTATCCGTTGTAATCTCCCCAAAGTCGCTTCTGATGATGATGAAGAGTTGCGGTAAGAAGAAGCAGATGTGTCCCTTCGAGTGTGACAGTTGGAGTTTGAAAATGTTCTGCCGAATTCAAAATCAGACGTCTGAGAGCATGTTTCAGACGTCTGGTCTTCATATATATTTTTGTGTATGGTTGTTTTTCAGACGTCTGATTTTAATACCAGACGCCTGATTCCTTCTGAAATATAGAACTAGAGAATATCAACAAACATCTGGTATTTTTATCAGACGTCTGTTTTATATTGATTTGCAATACAAAGGAATAATCCAGACGTCTGATAAGTGCACTCAGACGTCTGAAAGTGTGTATTTTGCTTTCTTTGTGTCTGTGCATTTCCATTTCTACTTCCATTGATTTATTTGCCTTTTGATTCTTGTTTCTATCTCTTTGGTGATGTTACTTCATCAACTACCTGTAAATATAGATATATACATACGATTTCCATTGTATAGTTGTTATCATCGAAACCGTAGAATAGATTTCCTAACAATCTCCCCTTTTTGATGATGACAACTTATTCAATGTACTTATATATAGATTTGAAATCTCCCCCTGAGTATATGCTTATTCATGTTTTATGAGAATATTAATATTTCTCCCCCTTTGACATTATCAAAAAGAATTTATAATAATTAAGTCAATATGTCAGAAAAATATTCATTAATAAGAAAAAGTTACATGCATTGTTGTATTACAGAAGTACACAAAAGCTACAAAAGTAAACTTAAATTTATTTCGGAGAGGATTGATTTGGATCATCTTGTTTTGGTGAAGCTAGTTTTGGATCTCCTTCCTTTGGCGAAGCTTGATTTGCATCATCCTCGTTTTGATCTTCTTTTGTAGAAGTACTAGTTTTTGAAGGAGATATCATAGCTTCCTTTGGAGGATCATCCTCAAATAATTTAGAGTGCTTCGTAGGAGGGGAAGGAACGGGAGTTGGCCAATCCTCAGAGGGTGGAGTTGGTCCACGGACCCGTTGTAATACTTCTTTCAGCACTGTCAAAGCAGTTGAAAGGGAATCTTCAACTGTGGCTAGGCGAGTAGCAAATGATACTTCAAGGTTGTCAATTCGCTTAGCCAAGTGTTTTTGATTTTGGGACAGTATGTGTTGATTTCGAAGAGTGAGATCTCGAATACTTTCATTTGGTTCTGTTTCTAGTCGAGTCTCCATAATATCCTCTTGTCCCAGGTAATTAAAAGGTTGAGGAGGAGGAGGAGTTGCTTCGTTTTGTTCTCCTTGAGAAGGAATCATGGGTGGTGGAGGAGGAGGCTCAATATGTCGAGATTGTTGATTGCGCGTCCAATCCCCAAATGTCATGAATTCCGGGAGAATTTCGGGCAAGTGCATCAAGGAGAAAATTTTTGTTGAAGCATATTTGGGTGAAATTTCTTCGAATGTTGATAAATACGATTGAATGTTATTAGCCCGAAGAAGTCGCATAATATAAGTCGGGTAAATAATGGAAGGTCGAGAGCGATTCCAAAATTGTTTAAGCTCATCGAAAATAAATTTTGCCCAATTCACTCTTGTCCGACTAAATATAGCATACAATGCTTTATGCTCCATTTCTGTGATTTGCTCGTGACTACCTAATCGTGGAATAATGGTGTTTATTATCATCCTTGTAAGTAGTCGAGCCTTCGGGCGTAAATACTTGGAAGCAAATTTCGGCATATTATCGTCCCAAATTTGATGCGTAACACTATTTCTAGGCTTAAATCTCATATCTGGAATGTTATACAGGTCTTCCCCGGTGTCAGAGCAACCATGTGTTCGACCTATTAAGCCAGGGGTTAATCGAATTGTGTTTCCATATACACTGGACCAAATCCAATTTTCTTCATTCTCAATATTCCAAACTGCGGTGCTATCTAAATTTGAGTAGAATAAGAAGATGGCTAATTAGTCAATTTGAATATCGTTTGTTTGAAAAGAAATCAGGGTATCTAAACTGCCTGTTTCACATACTTCATCTAGGTCATACATAGGAAATTTTAGTAAATTTTAGAAGGGACCTGTGTGAAGTTTCTTTTTTTGAATCTCTTCGTACTTTTTAGAGAATGAGGAGCTCTATTCATCCAACGTTCGATTTGATCATCCGAACAAACTTGCGGATGTGAAGATGTTGTTGGTTGATCTTGCTTTCTCTTTTTAGTAGGATTTTTAGTACGAGGCGGCATTGTTGTTTAAAAAATGCTGTATGATTTTGGAGGAAAGAAGTCTATTTGAGAAGATCGTGGGAAGAAGAAAAAAACGATTTTGGGGTAGGTAAAAAAATGACGTTAACGTGATCGATTTTATAGGGTCGATTGGGAACCAGACGTCTGAAAAAGTAATAAGACGTCTGGTTTGCCCTAATTTTTGTCCAGTAGGTAAAAACAGACGTCTGAGATCTTTGTTAAGATGTCTGGTTGTTAGTTTGCGTATAATATTTTAAAGCAGAGAACAATTTCAGACGTCTGAAGTTTAAAGCAGACGTCTGTTTTGGTTTGAGATACAGAGGACTTATACAGACGTCTGGTTATCATTCCAGACGGCTGAAATGGCCATAATTTTATTTTAGAGTGGGCAGAGGCATTTTTCAGACGTCTGGCATTATTTCAGACGTCTGATATATGCACATATCAACAGTTTTAGTATTATATCACAGAATCAGACGTCTGGAAGCTGTTTGGCAGACGTTTGAAGATTGTAGATTGGCAAAAAATGATAGAAATTTTATTTATTGAACGTAAATAATAAATTTTCTTATTGTTATAAAAAAACGTTTACTTATAGATACATACATCACTAAATATAAATAATTTATTTAGATGGAGACAGAGTTTTCATGGTTGAATTAGAGACCATATATTTCAATGTTCGTGTGTTCGTGGAGAGCCAGAATATCGTCTAGATGAAGGGTCTGAAGGAGTACGATACGAAGAAGATGGATCCAATGAACTACAAGGTTTTGGAAGTGGTTCATGAATATCTTTCTTGCGTGACGAACAAAACTTCATTGCAACTTGCTCGAGAAAGTTTAACCTCCGTGCCGTAACTTTTTGTTCGAAATAAAGTTCCCGTTGAAGATCCATCTGTTGTTTTTGGTAATGATGGATTTCATTGATTTTCTCCTTTGTGTTAGGAGATGTAAACACAGATTTTTTAGCTTTCTTATCATCTGGTGTAAAACCTGTGTGATACGAAGACCACCTATGAGTTGATTCTTGCTTTGGGGTAGGCGTTGGGAGTTGTTGTGGTGTGTCAACCGCGCTATCCGTCGAGGGTGTTGATACGGAGATGGATATATAGGAATCTGGAGAAGACATTTATATATATATATATATAAATTAATTGGTTGAATAAAGTTGTTCTATTTGGCTATATATATAATTTGGAAAGTATGTAAATATAGACAAATTAAAGAATTTTAAAGGTGCAGAAATAAATAACCTAACTTGTGGTTATTATTTTTCTGAACACCTTAGAAGTGCAGAAATCAATAATATATCTTGTGGTCAATATTTTGGTAACTAAATGTAGCTTTAAAATTTTTATAGGTAATGTATTAAGGAAAAAGATCATTTAGTGAACAAATTCCTAAACTTCGTCGAAGCTTAGAAAAAGTTTGTTCATTTAACGGTTTAGTAAAAATGTCGGCTACTTGATTTTCAGTACTAACGTATTCCAATGAAATGGTTCCTTTTTCAACATTGTCTCTTAGAAAATGATGTCGTATATCTATATGTTTGGTTCGTGAGTGATTAATTGGGTTTTTGGACAGATTAATTGCACTTGTGTGATCACAATAAATTGGAGACTTAATGATAGGTTTTCCGAAATCTGTTAGTGTTTGTTGCATGTATATTACTTGATCACATGCTAGTGCTGCGGAGATGTATTCGGCTTCGCGAGTTGATAAGGAAACGCAATTTTGTTTTTTGTTAAACCAAGAAACTAATGATTGTCCGATAAAATGACAAGTTCCACTAGTACTTTTACGATCTGTTTTACATCCTCCGAAATCTGCATCACTATATGAGATAAGTTCAAATGAGGATCCTTTAGGGTAGAACAACCCATAATCTTTAGTACTAGAAAGATAACGTAAAATTCGCTTAACTGCTCTTAGATGTGACTCTTTTGGTTTGGCTTGAAATCGAGCACAAAGACAAACACTCATCATAATATCAGGTCGACTAGCCGTTAAATAGAGAAGAGAACCAATCATGCTACGATATTTCTTTTCATCAAAATCTTTTCCGTTTTCATCTTTTTCTAAGTTAGCAGTGGTACTCATTGGAGTTGGTTTACTTGAGGTTTTATTCATTTCAAAACGATTTAATAAATTATTACAATATTTTTCTTGATGAATAAAAATTCCATTATCAAGTTGTTTTATTTGTAAGCCTAAGAAAAAATTTAATTCTCCCATGTGGGACATTTCAAATTCACTTTTCATAATATTTGAAAATTGGTTGCATAAATTTTCATTAGTTGAGCCAAAAATGATGTCATCGACATAGATTTGCACTACTAAAATATCATTATTTTCTCTTTTAATAAACAAAGTTGTATCAATTTTGCCTATTTGAAAACCTGATGTAATTAAATGATTTTTAAGATGTTCATACCAAGCTCGTGGGGCTTGTTTTAATCCATATAAAGCTTTGTGTAATTTATATACGTGATCGGGATATTTTTCATGAACAAATAGTGGTGGTTGTTCTACATATACATTTTCTTTGATAAACCCATTTAAAAAAGCACTTTTGACATCCATTTGAAATAGTTTAAAATTATTATATGTTGCAAAAGCGAGTAATGTACGAATGGCCTCCAATCTGGCTACTGGTGCAAAGGTTTCATCGTAATCTATTCCTTCTTCTTGATTGTAGCCTTGAGCAACTAATCGTGCTTTATTTCTAATAATATCTCCGTCTTCATCGGATTTGTTCTTAAATATCCATTTTGTTCCTATCACCGATTGATCTTTAGGTCGTGATACTAATTCCCATACGTTATTACGTTCGAATTGATTTAATTCTTCTTGCATAGCTATTATCCAAAAATTATCATTTGATGCTTCTTTATAATTTTTTGGTTCAAAGTTTGACACAAATGCTATATGGCTTATATGATTGAGATGATTTCTAGTTACTCTTTTATTAAGGTCTCCAATAATATTATCTATTGGATGATTTTTAAGAATTCTAGGAGGTGATACCAGAGTGTTATTTTCAATATTTATGTCATTATTAACGGTATTTGTTGGATTTATTAGTGGAATATTTTCTTCTTCATCGTTAGTTTTAAGATTACAAATATTTTCATCGAACGAAACGTGTAAACTTTCTTCAACGGTATTAGTTCTTTTATTAAAAATTCTATAGGCTTTACTCCGATCCGAATATCCAATAAAGATACCTTCATCAGCTTTTGGATCAAATTTACCTAAGTTATCTTTTGTATTTAAAATAAAACATTTTGACCCGAAAGTTTTAAAGTATGATACCTTAGGTTTTTTACCAAAAAATATTTCAAAACACGTTTGTTTAGTCATAGGACGTATTGTCACACGATTTAATACATAACAAGATGTCGCAATAGCTTCAGCCCAAAAGTGTTTTGGTAAACCACTACTATTTAGTAATGTTCTTGCGCATTCTTGTAATGTACGATTTTTTCTTTCTACGACACCATTTTGTTGCGGTGTGCGAGGAAAAGAAAAATTGTGAGTTATTCCTTTTTTATTACAAAAATCTGTAAAAAGATCATTTTCGAATTCTCCTCCATGATCACTTTTGATATTTTTAATTTTTAAGTTCATTTGTGTTTTAATTCTTTTAGCAAAAATTTTAAACATTCCAAAAGTATCACTTTTATGTTTTAAAAACAAAGTCCATGTATATCTTGAAAAATCATCAACTATTACAAAGACATATTTGTTGTGATTTATAGACCTAATTTGTGTAGGGCCAAATAAATCTAAGTGTAACAGTTCTAATGGTTGTTTTGTAGAAATATTATTTTTAGATTTAAACGAGCTTTTCTTTAGTTTTCCAATTTGACAATCATCACACAAATTTTCTACTTTGAAATTTATTCTAGGTAGTCCCCTTACTAGTTCATATTTTGCTAACTTATTGATACTTTTAAAGTTGATATGACAAAATCTTTTATGCCATAACCATGGATCATCATGTTTGACAGTTAAGCATAAGTTTGAGTTTTTATTTATATTCATGTTTAAGTCATAAATATTTTTGTTTCTAAATCCTTCAAAAATGAGCTGTTTGTTATTATCAAAAATATTACATTTATCTTTTTCAAAATTTATTTGAAAACCTTTCTCGCATAATTGACTAATGCTTAATAAGTTGTGTTTTAGATTTTTTACTAATAAAACATTTGTAATAATAGGAGAATTTGATATACCAGAGTTGATGAATTCTCCAATGCCCACGACGTATCCTTTTGAATTGTCTCTAAATGTTACCGTTCCACCATCAATGTATGATATATTTGATAATATCTTTGAATTTCCGGTCATATGTTTAGAGCAGCCACTATCTAGTATCAATTTCTCTTTATTTTTTATTTTGGGTACCTGCAAAATAAAAGATGTTTCAATTGGTACCCATATATTATTAGGGTCCTATTTGTTAGGAGAAGGTAGCCATACCCAAGATGGTTTGGTACCTTTATAAATATAATTTTTATTATAGACCACATTCTCCATATAATTATTGATATACTTTTGTCTAATTAAATGATTATTTGTTTTAGGAATCCAAATTTTTATAATTTTGGTATTAAATGTAGACTTAGGTAAACTTTTAGTTTTTTTATAACTAAGATTTTTTGCAACTTTTTCTTTTTGTGTAGAGGAATTTTTAAAACCTATTCCATTTTTGTTTCTTAATGGTTTTGATATTTTTATAAGGTTTTCCAAATCTTGTTTTCCTTTATTAAATTTTGACACATTATTTGTAATCTTATTTAGCTTTTCTTTTAGTTCTACATTTTCAATTTTAAATAATTCAATATTATTTTTAAGGTCGGTATTTTCTTTCAAAAAATTACCGTTTACCTTTTTAGTGTTTTCAAGTTCTATAGTGGTAGCCTCATTCATTATCAAATTACTTTTGAATTTTTCTTGATATAATTCAAGTTCTTCTTCTAGAATGATTTTTTCATCTTTTAACATACCTACTTCAATTTCTAATCTATTTATTTTAGCTATATATTCTTTATTCAATTTTTTAACCTGTCTAAATTTATCATCCAATTCCATGCTTAGTTCAAATAATTCGTCATAGCTAAGTTCCGGACATACCTCATCATTTTGTGCCATAAAACACACATTTGCTTGTTCTTCGTCACTATCGGTATCACTTTCTGATGATGAAGAATCCGAATCATCCCATGTTACTTTGAAAGCTTTCTTCTTCTTGAATTTTTCAAATTTATTCTTCTTTTTATCATTGTTGAGTTTTGGGCATTCTTTCTTCACGTGTCCGTATTGATCACATTCATAACATTTGATTTGAGATTGATTTGTCGAGTTGGACTTTCTTTCTTTTTGAAATTTTGTCATCTTTCTAAATTTCTTGAATCTATTATAGTTTTTGGCAATGAATACTATCTCATCTTCATCTAAATCCGAGTCATCATTCTTTGTTGCCTGAAATGCTATGTTCTTCTTTTCCGAATTTAGTTCTTTTCGTGCCTGCAAATTTGCTTCACAGGACATCAAATTTCCTATCAACTCTTCAACTTTGAGGGTAGAAAGATCATTAGCCTCTTCTATAGCCAATACCTTTCTTTCCCAGTCAGGTGTTAAAGAGTTGAGTATTCGAGAAACTAAATCAAAATCAGTAAACTTAACTCCTAATGTCATAAGATCATGTTGAATACTTTGAAATCTAGAATACATGTCTACTATAGTTTCATTTTGTTTCATTTTGAAAGATGAGAATTGGTTTTGCAAAATTGAAATTTTAGTTTGTTTGACCTTTGTTGTACCTTCGTGTGTAATTTGTAAGGTACGCCAAATATCAAATGCAGTGGTGCATAGCATTACACGTGAAAATTCATTTTTGTCTAAAGAACAAAATAAAACATTCATAGCTTTAGCATTGTTTAATGCTAAGGTTTTTTGTGCATCGGTCCAAGTGTTTATAGCAGTAGTGGGTGCTTCATATTTATCTTGAGTGGCTGACCAAATTTCTAGACCGTTAGCTTCCATAAAAATTCTCATACGTGTTGACCAATATGCATAGTTAGAGCCATTAAAAAGTGGGGGTCGTGTTGTGGATTGTCCTTCTTGAAAAATACTTGCCATATTTAAAAAGATTGAAAAACGTGTTACTGTTTTTGATCAAACTTTGCTCTGATACCAATTGTAAGTCTATATGAGTGGATCGTATGATATATATGTGCAAGTATAAGTAATCAATAGTAAAACTAGATAGATAATAGTAGTAAAGTAAATTAAACTAATCACACCAGGATTTTATACTGGTTCGGACCTCCCATCCTACGTTCAGTCCCGAAGCTCCTCTTCGGAATTTCCTTTAACTAACTAACCCTCACTTGACCCGGAGGAACAGGTTTACAATAGCAGAGTTTCTTTGTCAGAGATGTGTTCTTATAACACTGATATTGACTGTTGAATACAAGTGCTTCCAATATATTTATCTAGAAAGTGTTGAATGCGTAATCAGAATATATGGAAGTGTAAGTAGTTGATTGCTTTGAGAACAGTTGTAAGTCAGAGTATAGAAATAAATAGCATGAGTAAGTAAGTATCTTTTTCTTAGCATTGCTGATGCTATTTATACTGATGAAGGGTTATCTTGTATAGTTGTATCCGTTGTAATCTCCCTAAAGTCGCTTCTGATGATGATGAAGAGTTGCGGTAAGAAGAAGCAGATGTGTCCCTTCGAGTGTGACAGTTGGAGTTTGAAAATGTTCTGCCGAATTCAAAATCAGACGTCTGAGAGCATGTTTCAGATGTCTGGTCTTCATATATATTTTTGTGTATGGTTGTTTTTCAGACGTCTGATTTTAATACCAGACGTCTGATTCCTTCTGAAATATAGAACCAGATAATATCAGCAGACGTCTGGTATTTTTATCAGACGTCTGTTTTATATTGATTTGCAATACAAAGGAATAATCCAGACGTCTGATAAGTGCACTCAGACGTCTGAAAGTGTGTATTTTGCTTTCTTTGTGTCTGTGCATTTCCATTTCTACTTCCATTGATTTGTTTGCCTTTTGATTCTTGTTTCTATCTCTTTGGTGATGTTACTTCATCAACTACCTGTAAATATAGATATATACATACGATTTCCCTTGTATAGTTGTTATCATCGAAACCGTAGAATAGATTTCCTAACAACATCATCTCCATCTTGTTTAATTCACCTATAACAAGTGTTATCAGATACATTTCAATCTTCTATTTTAACCTTATCTTAATCCTTTATCTATCTCACTTTATCTTTGAATCCTTTTGATTAAAATCTCCCAAATTTGAATTTCTATCCTTATTTTGAAAACCATTCAAGAATCATCAAGTGAGGGAGTGTGTTTGTATTAATATTGATATTTTGTATGTTGTGTTGTTTGGGTTGTTGATGTTGATTTTGGATTCCGATCGATTCGTCTGATCAACGATATCGATAGGATTTCCAAAACACTTTAATAGAACAAACTGACACAATTTTGTTTTTAAATGTAGTTAATGAGAAAATATTATATGATTTATATATAATACTTTTATAGATTTATATTATCTGTTGAAAATTTATTTTAATAGAAGTGAATAAGTTTGGTTTGAAATTGGATGTATTTAAGAATTAAACTCAAATAAATTTAATTTGAGTTTTATTAAATTTGAGATTTTAAAGGATATGATTTTTGTAGCATGAATTGGTTTAAGGTGTTTTAAATGAGATTGGATTTATTAAGTAAATATTTCAAAACTAAATAATAGTACATTGAATTTTGATATATATTTGGAATGTTCAAAAAATTAGTTTTGAAATTTTGGAATATTTAAAGCTTTGAAATATATGGAAATTGAAATAGTTTATTTAGAACTGAATTGAGTTGAAATTATATAGTTCACTACATTGGCTATTGAAATGATAATATTTGGTTTCATTTATTATTTTGAAAGACAATGACTATTGACACATGATAAATAAATAAAATTATAAAGAATGGTTTATAAACAAATTTGGAACTTAAGAATTTAAATTATGGATTTGAGAATTAAACTCCGGTGATCTCAAACTTTGGTTTAATGTTTTAAAATGCATATTATTTAAAGGTATCTTTGAATATAAATTTTAAAATATTTAAATCTATGCTCTTCTCTTATGTCGCTAGGAAATAATTTCGGTGATGGCGACCGCATCATCGACAATCATTTTCGGGTTTCGAAGAGGAGAGACCAATTAGTAGTTTTGCTACACTTTTGTTTTGAAAAAATATAATAATAAATTGATTTAAGTTTCTTAAGTATGGCTTGATTTAATATATATATGATTTTAGATTTGATTTGATCTGATATATATATATATATATATATATAATTATCTCTTAATTGTTTGAGATAAACTGGAGATTTAATTTCTTAAATCTATGATTCAGGGATGATTTCAATTATAAACTGAAGTCAAATTTTTGGATAAATAATGGGACTAGAAATATTTGAATTGAAAAATTTTAATTGTATAATACTAAATTGCATTCCAATATAACTTACCTAATTATTCAGAAGTTAGGCATGTAATAGAATAATATAAAATATAAAATGGTGTTAAAGGAATTTATAAATAAACTTAAGTAGTTATGATAAGAGTAAATAAACTTAATATATGTGATAAGATATTAAGTGGGATAAATTTAATAATAATTTGATAATGGGAAAATAAGGGAAGCTTGTTCCTAGGTTTGTTCGCCCTTTTCGTATCTCGGAGAGGATTGGTTCTTTAGCTTATCGTCTTGATTTGCCTGAGAAATCTTCTAGAGTGCATAACGTATTCCATGTTTTGCATCTTCGTAGATATCTGCATGATCCATCTTTGATTGTCTAGCCTTACGCTCTCGAGAGTTTGAATATTGAGCCTAACCTTACTGTCGAGAAGAAGTCACTTCGCATTATCGAATGAGGTACAAAGTAGATGAGAAGGAAATCTGTCAACCTGGTCAAAGTGCAGTGGAGTACAGATGATCGGGATTTTACCTAGGAGACGGAGGAGTGCATGCGTGCTTCGAATACGAAATTGTTTGTTTTGGGTACCATTTGCTTCTCTATCTTATCTTTCCTTGTTTTAGTATTTCGTTCCTTTTCGAGGACGAAAAGTTTTGAGTGGGGGAGAGTGTAACAACCTAAAATTTTAGTAAATATTTTTAATTCAATATATTTTAAAACATTGATTTTTAATCCTTAAAAATTGAAGTTTTATAATTTTCAAATGTAAATTTTTGATTTTGTTTATAATTAATTTTCCAAATATAATAAAATAAAGCTTTTTTGAAAATTTTATATTTTTGTCAACTGTGGTCAAACTTTGACTTTCAGTGGAAATTTAAAGTTGAATTTTAAATTTCCAATCTTTTTCTTTGAAACTGAATTTGATCCGGATATTCGTTCTGCTTTTCGTTTTATAAAATTATGTTTTATACTCTTCAAATCTGATGAATTTCAACGTTTTACACGCGATTATTTTCAGTATTTTATTTGTCATTTTGTATTTCTATTTTCTATTTTATGTTTTCTATTTCTTTCCTATTTTCTATTTTCTATTTTCTATTTTATTTTATTTTCCATTCCCTACTTTCTATTTTCTTTTATTTGATTTTGGCCTTGGAAATTCAAGAGGCTTAAGTTCTTTTTATTTATTATGAAGTATGCCTTTCATTTTTCCTAGCCATTCATATTTCTATTTCCTAGCCGTACAAATTTCCCATGTTCTTTTCAATTGACGTACAAAATTTCTCATCTCTTTCTCAAAGTAATATTTACAGTAAGTTTCTTTCCCATGGCTTCCTATTTCTCTTTTCCTTTTTCCTCTTTTCTTTTGCTTCTCTTTTACAAGCTCGACCATCACATGACCATCCTCTTATTTCTGACCACAACTTCCCTTCACCACCACCTTAGACCGGCCTCCACCATCACTACACAATCTCCACCCAGGCCGTGACCATAGACCTAAAATCCCATCACCAAACTATGCTTGCAACCCTAGTCGAGCACCACATCATCACTTCCTTATCCCCTTGCCTCGGCCAACACTTACACCTCCTCCTTTGCCTTGCCTTGCCGTGAATCACACCATAGCTATGCCTATTAACATGTGGCTTGACCAGATCTTAGCCATGGCCGAGCCATGTAACCAGAGGGCCGAACCCAAAACCCATCTTAACCCTTTGCCTTATTGCCTTCACTGGACTTTTAGGTTACCGTCTCTTCATAACTCCTAGCAGTGCCTTTTTGCTAGCCCTAGCCGTGCATGCTTGCTTCTAAACCATCATGGCCGACCCATATTTGGACGATAGCCGAGCACAAGTGGTGTGACCAAGCCTAAAACACAAGTGGTCGAGCCTACTTGAAGGGTTAAGTCAATCTTGTTTCATTTTGATTCATATTCTGCATTGTTTTGATTTATATTTATGTGTTGAATTTTATATTTATGGATGTTCATATTTATTTGTTTACAAGATTTGAATCTTGGCTCTCCATCTACTCGAAATTGATTCATGCTTTGTCGTGCTTTTTGGAGTTTGTTCATGTGTCTTGAATTGCAATCTCCAGCTTTAAAAAGCGAGTTTATCACTCTAGATATTCGTACTTATATAATTGTGAAATAATGGCATGTGAAACTGTAGTTGATGATATGATAGTAAATCATATATGCATGTGATATGATATTTCATGATGTTGTAACCTGATATTTATTTGTTACATCACCTGATATGATATGATATGATATGCCATATCATACTGTTTATTCATTTACTGCTTCTCACACCGCAAGTTCTCTGTTAGTGTAGAATCACTACGGATTGAAATGATACATACCCGAACGGACTTTAGAATAGGAAAAAATCGTTATGAGCTGAATGATAGGCTCGAGCAATTTTTATTTGATTTGACTTGGGATTGCGGGTTTGAAATGATAGAACCCGGATTTTTCTTTTAAATTACGGATTGAAATGATACATATCCATATCACTTGTCCTTGGTTAGAAAATATTATACAGATCCATGGTTAATTTTTAATATAATATTTTCATACAAATTTATTGAGTATTTTGAATTTGTAAAACATATGAAATTTTAGCTTAAAGATTTGATTTAATGATTTAAAATATAAAGAGATATTGGTTTTCTATAAGTTGAATTTTTTATAAGTCAATAATTGGTTTAAATAGTAATTTAAAGATCTTTATTTATGATAAATAACTTAATAATTAAATTTGATTTAATATGGAATTTTAAATCAAAACTAGTGAGTGTAATATATTTAATTTTATAAAAGGATATGTTTTGTAAAATAAAGAACCATGATTTAGATGGTAAAATGTATCTTAAATTTTGACTTAACTTGATAATTGAAAATTTAGTTTTCAAAAGGAAATGTTGAGTTTAACTTTGAAAAAGAATATTTTATTTATGAAATGGGTATTTTAAAACAAAGTGTTAAGTTATTTGTTAAAAAAAAGTTAAGTAAAATAGCGTACTTTGGACTTAATAAACGAGTTATAGTTAATTTGGGTATTTTATTTATAAAATTTTATTTTTTTAATAATCAGTTAAATGATATCCAAATGAATATTTTCTAAAGCATGAGATATGTTTTTATAAGTTAAAAATGGCTAAAATTAAGGTTTTAATGTTTCTGAAATGTTATAATAAATCTAGAATTTGTATTGGAAGCATTTCCAAAATGTTGTGGTTTTAAGGTAGCATTTGCTAAGTGCTACAATTTCTGAAATATAACTGTTTCTGAAATACTAATTTTATCTACTATAGCACTCTATAAGTGCTGCTGTTTCTGAAATTGAACTGAATCTAAAATACTAATTTTATCTACTGTAGTACTATATAAGTGCTGCTGTTTCTGAAATTGAACTATTTCTGAAATACTAATTTATCTACTGTAGCACATTATAAGTGCCGTTGTTTCTGAAATTGAACTGTTTCTGAAATACTAATTTTATCTACTATAGCCATATATAAGTGTTGATGTTTCTGAAATTGAACTGTTTCTGAAATACTAATTTATCTACTATAGCACTTTGTAAGTGCTGTTGTTTTTGAAATTTAACTGTTTTTTAAATACTAAAATATCTACTGTAACACTTTATAAGTGTTGTTGTTTCTAAAAATGACAATATTTCTGAAATACTACTATATCTATCGAAACGTTTTCTATTTGTCACGGTTTCTAAAAATACAATGTTTTTGAAATTATTATAATTGAACGAATGAACTTAGAAAATGCAATAACTTTAGTAATGAATATTGTTTTAAAGGTGTTATGATTTTCTAAGTATTATGATTTCCAAATGATAATATTTCAAGTGTTATGATTTTCAAGTATTATGGTTTCAAAGTATTTGGTTTCGGAGTCATTATAGCTTGAAAATACTATGATTTTGGAAATGAATTTATTTGAAATCGTGTTAAATTAAGAATTGGCTTTAAGTATGTTGATTTGAAACTTATTGAAATTGAAGATTGAAGGATATGACTTTATAACGTGGTTTTATTTTAAGATGATTTTTAAGAGTATTTCAAGTTTAAATGAATTGAAGGAAATATTCAATGATTTGTAAATTTGGGTTTTATTTAAAAATGATATCATATTGATTTGGTTTTTAAATGGAAATGATATCGTATTGACATAGTTTTGAAATGGATATGATACTTTGGTTTTTAAAGTATAAATGATTTTGAAATAAATATCCATGGGTAATAATAACGTTTGGTTGTTAAAGAGACCGGGATCGGAAGTTGTCATACTCTGTGCCAACCCCGAAAACCACTTTAACAACCGTGTATGCGGTGGAGTTTCCAGAATGAAGTAGGATGGTGGCGACGTTCCTTTGAGGTATATACGTGGACCCGACTCCCGTGAGTTAGCATAAGGTGGCTAAAACAGAAGCGATTGACGGACTAATGAGGTAGCTCCCCTTATCGGACACACTTCTTCATATGTCGTTCTATTACTTTGTGATTGATTGGTGTGCACCTTTGATTTTTGGGAGTGTGGCTTGAGGTGGGCGGTAGTGGCTGCTACGCGTTACCACTGGCTCGGAAGCATAATTGGCATATCTACCCTAGCATTGCCTAATTGTGTCATTTAACCTACCCTAGCGCGCCTTGTACGAATTTGATTTGTGTCGTACCTATGGGGTATCCTCTGGTAGCCTCCTGATTAGGAGGTATTACGGTACTGTATAGACTATTGGCACTATATATGTGTTAAGGTGGAAAATGTAAAGCCTTAACGCTATTTTTAAGTAAGTTTACCTTACTAATAGACATTATTATAATAGCGTATATTACGACATAGTAAATAGTTTATTGGATCCTTAGAGGATGGGCGGTCTCAAGCATCCTTTAAGTTACTTGTGCATTTTATTACAGTTCACTTGAGTTGGTTTACATTGTATAAGTATGTATGTCCTGACACGAGTGCTTTGTATTTTGCTTTACGCTCAAGTCAGCCTGAGTATCGGCTATGGATTTCACCTTCAAGAGCTAGAGGATTTGCTGGAGTTTATTCATCTATCTAGTTGTTATCTGTTTCCATTCAGTATTTCTATTCAGCATATGTATTAGTCGACATTTATGTATTGGGATTTCTATTGTATTTACTTTTCAGACTATGGCATTTTGTACTTGTTTTGAGACTGTGTTTGAGACTGTATTCGTAGTAGCTTCATGAACTACTATGGTTATTTTATTTCCACTGCGAGTTATTCTGATTTATCTGTGTCTGTGATTCTATGATTGGTTTTATTTGCTCCAAATTATATTACAATCTACTGTTTTGAATTATTCAAGTCAGACATGTGCGGATTTACGGTCGATTTGAATGGTACAAAATAGTGGGCGTTACAAATAATATCTTTCGATTGAGTAAACTCAAGATGAAAATGAGGTTAGGACACTGAAACCTGTGTTAGGAGTTGTATGTGATACACACGATAAGGATTTATACATCGTTTATGGGGCTATGATTTGTTGAGCAAACTCAAGGTCAGAATACAAAGACAGCCGATTCCTAACACTCATTAGTGTAGTCGAAAGACCTCTATGTTTTATCTTAGAGTTTGAAGAAACATAAAAACACTAGTGGGAGCATTATTAGAAAAATGAAATGGTAATATTTAACCTTTCTAATATTATAAGAACATATGTTATATAATGTTATAATAATCTACATTGATAAATTTTTGCATTTAGTAAGATTAATAAAATGTTTATCAATTAATATATACAAATGAATTGAAGAGTGACAAACAGAAATATAATACATTCTTACCAAGAAAATATTATTGCATGGTAATGTTTCAACACCCATACTAGTGCCTGATTTTACAACTACTAAACATATTCGTAGTTTGGTCACTTACGCATTTATTTGGTCGACACCATTATTGCATTCTATGAGTTTCGAACTCTAAAAGAAATACAAGACTATGGATATTTGATCCATATACAGTCACATATAAATGTATGGTAAATGGTCAAAGTTTGTAATGTACAATATTTCGATAAAATCAGTTCGTCTGAAAAACCAAATAAACCTTAGTGCGAGATTAAGTATTCAATCTGATTGATTACAAAAGGATCGTATCGTGTAAAATGTAACACTATACCAAAACTACAATATAAATCTAAGAAATCGATCACTGAAATATCAGTTTGATCAATTTACATAAAGTAGAACATATCTAATGTCCTTAAAAAATAAGGATATTTGAATGCACTTTTGTAAAGAGTACATTATGACATTGTAGTAAAGGTTTTCTTTTGAATGATTTGACCATTTAGAAAGGAAACCGAATGTATAAGGGTAAATATGATTTAAGGTATAATTGGAACAAAGATGGTGAATAGTCATTTCTGCTTCATAAAAAACAATGGAAATGAGAATTGTAATAATAGTGATTGATACTTAACATTGGAACAAGAAATATGATTTCTATTTTGAAATGTATTTTCATACAGAATTTTTTTTCAATGAGGTTTGTTTCTTTGAGTTCAAGATATTTGATCAAAGAACTCTCTAGGTAAACTAGTTATAGTATATGAAATAAACAAATCTATATTAAGTGAATGATGGACCTCCGAATTTAGCATGCTATTATAGTAATAGCGGAAATAATGGGAGTATGCCATATGTCACATATTTTTGCATCAAATTACGAAAAAAATCCGTAAAATGCACCAAATATTATTTATGAAATAATGACTATTTTTCAGTAATGACTAAAAAATAGACCTAACTATATTTTAATATGAATATTATGAATGTTTGCTATGAAATAAAACTGTAATGTGGTATTTGTTTACATGACAAAGTGAAGCATTGGAAAATAATGAAGTTTCTAAAATTATTTATAATTATTTGGAATTATGAAATAATTCACGTTTTGAGAAATAATTTTATTCTATGATTAAATCATATGATGCTAGTTAATTATATTTCGAACAATTACGAGCTATGCATCCATTCAATGGGAGCATCATAAGAGTTGATTAACTTTTCAGATTGACACATATAAATGTATGCAACCACAATTCTATTAATACCAAAATGGTTTCACATATCATATCATATTCACTGATGAGTTATCACCAACATGGACATGTGCATTTGATACACATGTAGTATGTCTATTGTAGACTCATAGAACATACAATAGAAGCAAATAAAATAACATGTGATAGAAATGACTCGATTTGATTGAATGAGTGAGTAAATTGGAGAAGATTCCGAACATACCTAAAAATGAATAAATATTCAGTATCAAAAGTCACTCATCCATGTAATACATAATGATGCATCGATAAGGAGCAATCTAACTTTGTCAGACAACGTATGATTAATTATGAGTGAAGTTGGGTTAGTTTCTTTCTATAAGGTCATGTACTTAAGAGTAGTGCACAAGCTTAATATTGTTTCATCTAAATAATAGTTTACAAAATCATATGAGATAAGGATTTAAAAGAAACCCTAACATATCCTAGGTCAAGGAGTGGGCAGGTTATACAAGTCGAAAGATTGCACGTAATAATTATTCGTAAGTGATCTTGTATGAATGTCCCCGGAAGAATTTTTGGAAGACTACCGTTGGATGAAATATTTATGTTTTGAACATAAGTTTTGTAAACTAAAACCAAATTAATTTTATAAATAAAGAAATTCATAAAACATTCAATACCTATTCTGTTGAACTGAGAAAAAACTGTTGTTTCAAGAAAGAGCAACTTCATTGTGAAGGAATTTCTTTGAGAAATTATTGGTAGTAAAAAGAATTTGGATACGATCCAAAGATAGAACTTATTAGATGAGATGAAAGGAAATTGACTAACCTAAACGAACACATCGTTTAGAATGTTTAATAAGTATTCTCACACAATGAAGAGAAGCTATGAGTTTCTTGTCAATGCCGAAAATTTATAATCCTCGATTGTTTAGTTAAATCATTAGGAGTTTTGACTCTATGTTATGAAATGATGTGCAAATCTGAAATAATTCCAAGTACGCTATCAAAATATAATTTTGGTTGTCGTATCCGAAGTGATGTGGTCCATCAGCCATGATTGTGTGTTTATGAGAAGACTAATGCAAATGGAATTAAATGAGCAATGTTAATAAGAATAATATTGAAAATTAAATCGTTGAAATTAGCGTAATAGATTCGGCATTCAATGTGCTCAGGTTAATTCGAATTTGCACATAAAATTACTACTTAGTATGACTTATGTTTGGTACATATGTATTGAAACATAAAATTCTAAATAATGATTTAGAGTAAACTATTTACACATAATTTAGAGTAAATCGTTTTACACATAATAACCAAAAATTTCTCAAAGTCAGTGGGAGCGATGTTGAGTTTGTGTGTCTTTGGATATGATCCAAGAAATGATAGAAAGTATCCTTTTATAAGCATCAAAATTGAAAAAATATTCTGATAGAAATATCAAATAGTTTGATTATCGATCAAAATACAGAGAAAGCATGTGTTTATAAGAAAGAACATTAAAAGGTACATTGACATTTCTAAACTATAAGCAAACAACACGTTGTTGATTTTAAATGATGTACTTATGTTAAAAATCAACCTTATTTGTTTTAATGCTCAATTTTGCTTTGTAAATGATGGCTTTTGTAATAAGTATAAAACATACTAGGAATGTCCCAAATCGATATGCAAAGACACCTTATTAAATTGTTTAATATGGAACATGTGAGATGAGTTCTTCATGCATTAGCAATAGAAATTATCATACATGTTATGTTGCCAACCATATCATGATTTGTTTGATTATTTGTTACATGAAGCAAATATAAAATCTAAAATGATATCACTAAATGGTTGTTTGAAGTGTTCTCGCGTATTTATGAAATACTAGAGGATTGTTTACAAAAACAAAAACATTTTATGAAGGAGTGTTCGGACTCAAACTACATAAGTGATGTTGAGTATAGTATGTAAATAATAAATTCGAGCTAAGAATCTTTAAGTTGGAATTGTTCCAAATGAATGATCGTGGCCGATGCCATAAAAAAATCAATGTATATGTATAAATGCATAAATTTATGACTGAGTCGAGGGTTATTCCAAATTCTGAGAATCCCATAACATTATTATATGATAATAATGTCGCAATATAGTTTGTAACAGAACTTAGAACTCACTAGAAGTCGAGAGACATACTTCGAAGTGTTCCATATGATAAAGCAGATTATCACCGTCGGAGAGAGTTGATTGACAGAGTAGATAATTAAAACATAATAACATACCAATTCACAAAGGGACTGACCCAATTGGTTTTGATAAAACTGATTGGAGAAGTTGGAATAAGATTCCATAATTGATCCCAAGTGCAAGTGGGAGATTGATAGAGTTCGGGGTATGCCCTAAGGGCAGTTATGTAATTTGTTACATATATCTAACTCGTTGACCAATCTTATTCGAAATAAAGGTATTTCATTTTATTATATACTTGATATAACTTGTTATATCAATTAATCAATTTAATTAAAAGTATATTTGATAGAAAATCCATAAATAGTATGTTTTGTGATAGTAGTTACAAAGTGTTGTAACCATGAGTAATTTATCACAATGAAACAAATATACCACATTAAATGTTCTTAGTTAAGATGCATCAAGACTGGATTTTGATGACTATAGTATGTAATGCTTTTCAAATGTTGGGTAGTGTATTACTCACAACTACTGGGCGCGCCAAGGGGTTACGTACTGATAGTTATTGGATAACTATGAAATGACTCACTTGATAATTTTCTATTGGTTAACATAAACTATGGTCAAGCTGAGAATATCGATGTGACTAATTTACACAGTTCTCTCGACTTAAGAATACTGTTGATCTTCAATATGAAGCTCCGCTTCGATTATAGTTAAGTGACGGCACAGCGTCCATTAAATAACTGTAGCTGGGTCGAGTGGAAGTGTTGGAAGTGAAACACTATTCAAGAGAGGATTCATCTACTCGGTTATATGAAGTTAATATCATGGTCAACTTAAGTCTACTCAAAGTCAAAGTCTCTGGCCAGAACATTTAGGTTAATAATAGTTGTTATTATTGACCCAAGGACTTTGTGGTTAGAATATAAAGTTGAATATGGATTATATTGGAATTTTGACCATTACCAAATTCCATAAATCCAAAGTGATATAATTTTGACGAGGATAATTGGGGTAAATAATTGTCACTATTAGGTACCGCTTATAATAATCAAAATTGGATTTTACCAATAGATGTGTAAACGATAAATTTGGCCAAAATATCACACCACCTGCTAAGTGATGTGTGAACATTAATATTTGAATAATTCAATATTAATTGCTGACTGAATTTACACCATTAAGTTGCATAACCGCAACGATGAATTCTCTGAAAAACCACATGATTTAATTAATTTAGAAAATATTGTAAACTGATTAAATTAATTTATATTTGAGAAATATTAATTATTACTTATTTGATGTTTGGAAGTTTTCTTTGTAATTATTTTAATGCAATTTTAAAAGTTATATTTGCGCACATTGATATACTATATCGATGTAATTTAAAGATAATTGCATGAAATGATTTATGGAAATTTTATATCATTTGATGACATGATCTATGGGAATTTTATATCATTGGATGACATAATTTGCAGAAATTTTATGCCATTGACAAGCACCATTATCCAAATGGTTAAGTGATTCGGCTTTAGTGCGAGAGTTCACAAGTTCAAAACTTGCGTAGCGTGATTCGAACGTTTGTTGACATGTGATATGTTGTTCCAATAACATGTTGTCAATAAAGTATCATTTTCAAATAAAAAATATGCCATTCGATGACATACGTGTAAAGATAGGATTAGAGAGAGAAACAATTAAGGGAATTAATTAGGGAAGTTTTAACTAAAGAATGGGAAAAGTTTTATTTTTTTTCAAATAAAACATATTCTCTAATTCATTCTGTACATACAATTCCTTTTTCCTTACTCATTCTTTCTCCTCTCCTAACTTTTCACGGCAAAAAACAAAAATAACTTCCATAATCTTTTAACTCCAAATAAAAAGGGATCAACTAAAATAAAATAAAAGTGGTTCATCCATCTCTTGCGATGATTAAATGGGAATTTTGAAGATCTGAGGCATGCCATCATTCAAGGTGTGACTTTTAGGCAACATTCTATGGGGAATTCAATTTCAAAGCGTGCCTCAAAGATTTGGGTAATAAGATCGATTCATGGAATCTGACAGCTTTTGATTTGTCATTCAAGGTATTCTCTTAGGAAATAGCAAGGTATCATCTTGATTTACAAATTCCTATAATCATTTATAAATGATTATTACATGTTTTTCTAATTAATTTATCCATTATCACAATTCTCTATACATATATGTTATCAACATGAGATGCAAACATGATCATATGTATGTGTATATTTTTGATTAAAACTCTTTTATGTTTATATGTTTGGAGATGTATATTTTGTTTGCAAATTTGTCAAATTAAATTTACATACATATTATGTTAGATACTAATTATGTGATTTAAAATAAAAAAGGGAAAGTTTTACTAATTTACTTTGTCTAAGGAAAGCTTTATTAAGGTGTTGTGTAGCCATGTGTCTGATTATATGTAAAGGGAATTTTTGTTTATTTTTTAGCGTAAGCAAAGTTTTGTTCATATATTTTGTAACAATATATGTGATTATATATAAACATACATACATCCACATATATATATATACACATATTTTTTTTATCTCTATATATAAATATATAAAAAAATCTGTTTAGTCATTGAATTATTTTTCATTTTAAAGTGCATTTAAATGTATTTAATGTGCATTCAAAGTGTCGTTATGTGTATTTTAAAACTTTCGTTTATGGGCATAAGTATATAGAGTATAAATAGTTATTTGTTGTTAATTATTACTTACTCAAGGATTGCTTTATTTAGTGTTGGTATCATAAAACTAAAACTACAATCTAATTTATAACTATTGTATTAGTGGATAGAAATCTGGCATTTTATACCACAACTTTATGAGTGTGTGTGTGTAAATGTGAAAATTCATATCATTTATAAACACCACAATGTTGCATATTCATAATTAACGCTGGTACATATTTAGACGAACTTACATTTTATGTCATATATTAATTGCTAATTAACGGCATTTAATGTATCAATCAATTTAATTAAAGAGAGAAAAATGAATGGTTTATCTCTTCATATAAATAATGTGTCTTCTCGTTAATTAAATAAGTTAAGAGAAGGAAATGAAAAGTTTTCTTCTTTAAATAAATTTATGCCCTATCATTAATTGAATAAGTTAAGAGAAGGAAATGAAAAGTTTCATTCTCTAAATAAATTTAATAAGTAACCTTCACACACAAATATTTATATAAGAGTATATGTAATATACTCTAATTTATATTCGCACTAAATTACAGTGAAACTTTATTTACGAAATTAAATATTGATTTTATTTAAAAGAAAATTAGACAAATTCTAAGTATATTTAGACTTCATAGGCCCATCAAAGATCAAAAATGGTACAATTTTTAAAACTCACTCATTTCTTTCGGTACGGGATGACCTAGTTCCAACAATACAAACTTTCGAAATAGGTCACTGCATCTTGAGCAATTTTATTATAGTCATTAGTTAAAATTTCATTAATATCAAAATTACGCCTATATTATTTATATGTTTTCTACTGCTCTTTTTAGCATAAAAAAATTTAGTACAATCATCCTCGTGAGTAAGCCAATCCACTTTGGCTTTTTTGCTTTAAATTCATTGTATTTGTATATAATTCCCTAAAAAGGCGGCTCTAATTAGAATAAAAATTCCTTAACACTATTTATATCTTCTGGATTTTTATTTATTATGTCTTGTAAAATTTTACCTTCTTTCCTTAGTTTTTCTATACACATCTTATCTTGGATTTTGTCTTTATTTCACATTTTAAGATTAAATATAATATTCTTAAGCATCTTACTAAACTGATATTGATATGCAACTTCATATGAAAATTTTAAGCATTCATTCATTGTTTCTTTATATTCAATATCAAGAGACCAACCATTTTTATATCTAAAAGGAACATTTCTTCTAGTTAAACTATTTGCATCATGAAACAGCCTAACAAGTAAAGGGTTGTGGTTACTTGTATTTTTTTCTGAAGTATTACATAAAAATTTAGGAAATAATATAGAAAATTCTTTATTTACTAAATTCTATCTAGTTTTCAATGTATATTCTTTTCAACACCAGATCTCCAAGTATATTTACTACCGTTTATTAAAGGCTCAAGTAACCTAGTTTAAAAGTTTGTTGATTTTATCCAGTTTAGAAAATGGTATATTATTTCCCTCAAACTTTTCATTTGAATGCATCACGGTATTAAAATCCTCTATTATAAGCCATGGAATTTTATAAGTATGATTCAAACTTTTAAGCCTACACCATAAACTATTCCTTTCATTTTCCAAATTACTCCCATATACACTAGTTATTTGAATACTAGCACGCCCAATATTCTTTAAATTGCAGTCTATAAACTGCATGTCTTTATTTGCATTGTTGTTTACCAAATATTTGAATCTTAAAGCATAAAAATTCTTTCTTTACCACCAAATCATTGTTGTTAACTGTTTCTAGTTACTTGATAATCTCCTACATAATTTTTCAATATTTTCATTATTCGTTTTAATTTCTATTCAAGCTATGATTGATCGTTTACAAACACTTAACATGTTCATTATGTCAATTTGTTTATCTGGGAAATTCATCCCCTTAACATTCCATGCAAAGATCGACATATAATAGAAATATTGAAAGGAGTTTCTGGTTTTTATACTTGACACTGCTGCACTTCTGCTTCTTTTTTCACGCAATGTCTTTTTTACTTTAAGCAATGTGGCCATTTGGTATCATTCTTCATTTTCAATTATGTATTTCTGCTTAAAGCTTGTTTTCTCTTTGCTCCTTCTTCTAATCCCATTTTTATCTCTGTGTAGCTCTAAGATAACAATATTTTCAAATGTATGAGGCAGTGATGAGTCGATGCAACCCCTGTCCTCGGTATTTATAGCATTTTCTAATCGAGGAATTATCTCCATGGCTTAAGAGCTATTCACATTGTCTAAACGAATATCTTCATTCATACTTGTATCATTAATGTATGTAATTGAACGAGAATCTGAACCTTGAGGATTTCAGATTCTACAACCTCTTTATTTTTATAACCTCCTACTGTATTGTTGTTTAGAATAATATTTTTTTACTCCCTATTTCAACTTGTTTTGGATCTAACGTATAATAAAAGATTGAGCTACTTAACGCTACTCATCATAGTATGCAGTTGACAATAATATTACGCGTAATAAAAGTGCAGTGTTATATGCACGAATTTAGGATCAGGTATATCGATGCCTTTTTAAGACCAACTAAGATGCATTGAGTTTAGGAACAAATATGTAGATGTTTTTTTAGGATCAATTAGTGAAGAATTTTTTTAAAGAATTGTATATAAATAACAGTTTTAGAATTTCGCGGTCGGACCAAAAGATTCCGCTTGCAAGCCAACTATTAATAAAGATATTTTAATGTATGACAATTTTTATGATGCATTAGATCCTAAAGTTCAAAAGAAACTTAGCAAATCAACTATAAAGGCCAAAGCATCACCCAGTTCCAAAGTTCTTATGTGGTTAGTGGTTTTGAGAGAAGGAAATACTGTTGAGCTTATGAAACAGAAAGGCATGAATTTGGACTCAAAATGTGCTTTTCGTGGTGTGGATTTAGAGGACATTTTCTATATTGTTCTGTGGTGAAGGAAATTTGGAAGAAAGTAGTGTTACATTTTAGTTTGGATGTTGATATGGTTATTGTTAGCATGGCTGAGTATTGGAAATAGGGAAGATGGAAAATTATGCACAAACAATGCGGTATTTGTATTGTATGGACCGAATGGTATCGAATGAAATAAGAAACCAACCGATGTACAAATAGGATATACAACAGAGTGAAGTCGGGTTCCTGCATCATGGGCCAACCCAAAGCACAATAGGCTATACAAAAGTTTTTTCTTTATAAATACCGAGTATACACAATGTATCTGTAATAGAAAATACATTGTAATTCATCTCTCCCTCTCTCATTTGTAATACTCAAATAGATGAAATAAATTCTTTGCATTTCAAATTCTTTCTTGGTATCAGAGCATTCAAAATTTCTTAACAGCAAAAAAAACAGAAAATTGACAATGAGAGAGTATCTGACCAAGGTCAAGCCATTATGTGATCAATTTGCATCTGTAGGTCATAAAATTTCTGACATGGAGCAAGTTTTATGTATATTAGGTGGACTAAATGAAGAATATGAGGCAGTGATACCCTGAAAGGAAACGACACCAAATATACAATATGTTCACTTCACTCTACTTGCCCATGAAGGAAGAATAGAGCAAACAATATCAATAGTTTCAGATCTTACTGTAAACTTCACTGGCCACAATAAGTTCAAGAATCAAGAAAGAAACAGCAATAACAGAAATCAGTCTAATTCTCAAAGGGGTGATCAATTCTCCAGATCCAAAGGGAGAAATGGAAGATACAATAACAATAACAACATATTAAGATGTCAAATTTGTGGAAAATTTGGTCATGCAGCCAACAAATGCTATTTTAGATTTGGTGCTAACTACATACCATAGCAACAAAGCATCAAAAATTCAAGAAATCACAATCTCGGTGCAAACATGATAAATACTTATCCAGATTCTAAAGAACAAACAGATACCAAAAGCACAGAGACTACAAAGATTGATGACATTCAGGATGAAAGCTGGTACCCAGACTCTGGAGCTACCAATCATGTAACAAATAATCTCAGCAATCTAAACTTGGAAAGCAGGGAGTACAGAGGTAAGCAATTAATTCATGTGGGCAATGATGAGTCGGTTAAAATTACACATACTGGAAATGCATGTTTTGCTGGCAGAAAAAATCTTTTTCTAAAAAAATTGTTAAGAGTTCCATCTATTAGAAAAAAATTATTAAATGTGTCACAATTTTCATAAGATAATGATGTGTATTTTGAATTTTATCTAAAGCGCTATTTATTTAAAGATATTCTAACCAAAGAAATAATTTTGCAGGGTATGGAATTTAAAGGGTTGTACAAATTCGATGTTGCCAAACTAAGAAATTCTGAATTTCAAAGAATATAATGTAATGTTACTAAAATTGAACAAGAAGAATGATGTAAAGATTTTGATATTTGGCATTCTAAGCTTGGACATCCAAGTGTAAGCATTGTAAAGAAAGTATTAAGTAATGATAATATTTCTTTTAAAGATGTTTCAATGCCTTATGTATGTACATATTGTCAAATGGGCAAAATTCATAAACTTGCATTTCCAGTCTCAAAAAAAATTACACTAAACCCTTAGAATTAGTTGCTAGTGACTTATGGGGTCCATCTCCTGTTAACACAAATTATGGCTACAAATATTACATATTATTTATTGATGCGTACTCTAGATATGTATGAATTTATTTTTTGAAATTAAAGTCTGAAACTTATGATGCAGTCTTACAATTTATAACTCAGGCTGAGAGACAAACAAATTGCCAATTAAAAGTCTTGCAGACTAATGGTGGAATTGAGTTCCAACCACTTAAAGAATATTTTCAAAAAAAAGGTATAATTCACAGAACAACCTATCCGTACACATCAGAGCAAAATGGATTGGTTGAAAGAAAACATAGACGTATTGTTGAGACTAGGCTTACTTTACTGGCTCAAGCATCTCTTCCTCTAAAGTTTTGGCCTGATGCCTTTGCCACCATTGTGTTTTTAGTAAATAGAATGCCCACAAAAGTCTTACAGTTTAAAAGTCCAGTAGAAATTCTATATAAAATTAAGCCTGAATATCACAATTTAAAGGTATTTGGATGTCTATGATTTCCCTACTTAAGGCTATATAACACACACAAATTGAGCTTTAGGTCATCACCATGTACCTTCTTAGGCTATGCATCCAACAAGAAGGGATACAAATGCTTGGATAGCAATGGAAAGTTTTTTATATCTATACATGTGGTGTTTAATGAAAGGGTATTTCCTTTTAGCCAATCAAATATAAAAACTTCACAGAAAGTATATAATTCAAAACTTTCTATACCACTAATACCTAAGCAACTTGATGCCATAACTCAAACAAGAGTTGAAGATGATTGAATCTAACAGCAACGAGAAAGGCAAGATCTACAGCAACTCAAATAAAATCGAAGCATAACAACATCCAATACTTCAATCAAAGTGAAATTCCACTTGGTAATCAAGTGAAATTCCACCCGACGAAGAAAGCTTCTGTAGAAAAAGATTAACTACACGTTGCTGAGTGGTCAAGATCTACACACTCTCATTTGCATAGTCTCTCAATTATCGAAGAATAAAAAGAATTGAAGCTCTCATTTTACGGTGCGGTTGATTTTCAAGAAGGAATCGCAAACCCTAACCCTAAGTTAGGTTTGATGGAAGGTATCAAATGAAATAAAAAACGAACCGATGTACAAATAGGACATACAACA
Source organism: Allium cepa (assembly GCA_030765085.1). Lineage (NCBI taxonomy): Eukaryota > Viridiplantae > Streptophyta > Magnoliopsida > Asparagales > Amaryllidaceae > Allium > Allium cepa. Next base: position 31,762,573 of record CM060941.1, read on the forward strand.
GAGTGAAGTTGGGTTCCTGCATCATGGGCCAACCCAAAACCCAGTAGGCTGAGCATGAATACAATAGAAAATACCTGTAATTCATCTCTCCCTCTCTGATTTGTAATACTCAAGTAAATAAATAAATTCTTTGCATTTCAAATTCTTTCTGACGGCAAGTGTAAAAGTTCTACTTAATTTTTCTTTGATATCATGAGACTCGTTTGGTTGGTCTTTGGCAGCCAAAAAGAGGGCAACACTTGAACCTTTTAATGGCTGAGCATGAAGTAACTACACTGATGAAGGTTGGCTTTGATGATGATACCAGCGGCAGTTCTGTAAGTAAATCGGCTCCTGGCAGATGTTGTGCTGTTTCTTTTGCTTTTATATGTTAACATACATATTGTTCTGATGTTTGCAATGGGTATACTGGCATATGGTTGTATTTTGTGATGTATGGGGATTTTTTTTAGCGGCGCCAACACATTTAAGTTGTGCCTTGTGTGTAATGAGCTATATTAGTATCTAATGAATTTTTTTGCCCAGTTTTAGAGGGTTGCTGCAGTTGCTCAACTGCCTAAAACTGATCCTTTTTTCTGAAAATATTACAGAGTAAATTTCATATAACAAATAATTCAGAGTCAAAAATAAAAGTGTGGATATATTAACTAACGATGATAAAAATTTGACGTTGCTAAACATAATATTTGATCTTGTCAAAATAAAATAATTTGATCTTGTCCCCGGACGCAGCGCGGTGGAAAGGAGGCTTGGGTTCTGGTAAGAAGACTCAAGTTCGATTCCTACCATGCGCTCCTCAGAAGTTTACTGGTCTGTCGGGTTTTGGGTATTCAAAAAAAAATTAATAATATTTTTCCGTCTATTTTGCTGTTATGACACAAAATTAATCATGATTAAATCAGTTTGTGTTTAGCATTTAATCTTGGAGCCTCGGTTTGAAAACAAGAAAACTCTTGATATTCGAAACAAATATTTAGCCAAGCCAAAGTCCAAGAACGATATTACACATCATAATTTCAAATGCAATACATAATATTTCTCCATGAATAACAAACTAGTGTCCAAAAAACCTTCGTACACAACGACTAGAGAAGAAGCCACCCCCTATCTTTCTTCCTAAGCACATAATAACCACAAACAAGATAACACATAAGCACGTAATGCCCCAATAATATTCACTAAACATTTCCAAATATATCGACCAACGTCGACTATAAACATCAAACAAACAAGGCAGTGCACAAGCTGCACCCGTACCAACATAGAGGAGCGGATCCACTGCATCATACTTTGATTTCCAGGCCCTCTTAATAATTTGTGAAAGCAAAAGAATATCGTGAAAGAGACCACAGTAAAATGTTATATCTTCCCAATTCGTGAATTGAGCAATGCTTGCTAAAGTTATAACCCCAAGAGAATATAACAAAATGCTGAGTATTAATGTTCTTCTTCTGCTAGCATTCCTCGATGTCCAAATTATATGAAGAAGACGAATGAGAGTGTATGGAGTTGCCATTATCAGAATTATCATAGTTATTATTATGCAGTCACGAGCTTGACTAGACACAGTGCATTTGGCACTTCCATAATATGCATCGACGAGAGGGAAGAAATAACCAATAGTCCATAGAACAAGTGCTATGATTGATGTATACTGAAGCAGGTCTTGGTTTCTTATAACATTGGATAATTGAAGATGTACCATGACCCATAGAAAACTAAGGGAAGTAAAAACCATGGTTATCTTCGTATTTATAATGTAGAAAAGTTCTGATGCTCCTGGATCTTGAATCTTTGGTGATAATATTTCTGATGCAGGAACTATGTCTTGAATCTTTGGTGATGATATTTCTGATGCAGGAACTATGTCACCACAGTGATCTTCATATGATATTTCTGAAGCAAGACAAGAAGACAGTAAAATTGCAAGGGAAAAGAAGTAAATTAAACAGACATTAAAAGAGAGAAGCATCATCTGCTTTAGTAACAAAATTTTGATTGTAATTTGTTCGACGTGTAATATGAGGCTATTATATTGTATATATTCAATGGCTTATTTATATTAGAAATTTTGATGCAATTTTCTGTTTTAAATTAGAGTTTGACTTGTAGTTCAAGGATTTGTCAATAGTTATCTAGAACAGACTTAGACTTAGACTTGGAATCTCATTCTTAGCAGGTTGAAAATTATTATTATTATATGAGAGTCAGACTAGTCTTTAACCATTATATATCATCCTCAAGTTGTTGGTATAATGTATTTTGTTTATTAGCTGGACAGTACTACAGATAAATTTAATTAATGCCTTCATTAAGAAATCCTTCAAAGCGAGCCTAAAAATATAAAATAAAATATGCTTTGCTGAATTCATGTCAAACCTAATTAAAATGATCAAATTTTAAATAAAGTTAAAAGGTTTACGAATCTTAATGTCACAATATTTTAATTTGTTGAAAGGTCAAATTAGAAAATGCAACCTTATAAGCAAAAGGTTATTATTCTCAAATTAGATAAGTCTTGGTAACGCTCTAACTCTTTTCTATTTCAATATTCAGACATGCTATCACGATTGATATATCTTTTTCAAGTTTCTTCTCAATTAAATCTGACTATCTATTTAGATTCAGAATTTCATAATTGATTGTTGGTGAAGTATATTAAAATTTCTAACAACTGGTATTAGAACCATCTATGTTTGTTTTTATTGAGAAATTTTACTTTTACGATTGTCGAACGTACCAAATTAAGTTTTTCCTTAGATCTTAAAGAAGAGGAGAAGTTCTATAATATTCGGTAAGGAATTTGCTGGCGAGTTAACAATATAACTTTGATTCTTTCCTTTTTGTCTTTAAAAAAAATTATGCATGGTACACCTGTCGTATTTTTAAGACTACAACGAATGAACCATATGTACCATGCAGGTATATGTGGATACTTTATGTTTATTAGACCTAGTCATGATCCCTAACACGTTTTGTAACTGTAATAATGAAGAACAGAAAATTCAACTAGTAATAAACCATTAATGTCACATCATTGACTCATTGACTGTGGACTAAGTCACCTTTACATGGTCTTTGTCTTTGTATCATCTGGTGGAAAGAATGACCATAATGACAATGATAGAAAATGGCACTCAGGTTGCACTTTCTAAATTCATTGAGTTGATTATTCACAGTTTTAAAGCCAGTGGTTCATGTACAAGGAGGGGCATAGCATATCATGTTTGTGCTATTTAGTTTATACAGCTGCAAACGACAGGGGAAGCAATCGTCCAGGCCTAAACTTCGGTGTCCTAATATGCCCAATTATTCATTGCAAGACATCGAACATTTATTCAAAATTTCAAACACTTTAATTGAATGAACACGCCGGGGCATCAAACCATGGGTCCAGGTGATTTGCTTTCAAATGACAGTAATGGTTGATATTTGTGCTATTTGATTTGCTTGGACAATGTTATCATTATTATATACTCATGCGATCTCTGATGATTTTGTTGAATACAGTCAGTCACAGTATCCTTCTATTTAATGTTATACATAATACTATGTTTGATATTGTCAAAAAAATGCTTGATTAACTAAATTTTTTTTAAATGAAAAAAAAGAAAAAAGAAAAAACTAAAACTAAAGGCCATGCATTTTGTTCTGTACTGTAGGCACGCTTGAGGTCCATGTATTTAAGTATATTGGTCATTTACTGAATTATATAGCTCGATATACTTTTTGTATCATGTAATCTATGATTCATTTGTAAGCCTTGATGTTATTTTCTATGTTTAAATATGGACATTTGTTTTGCAATGCGTCTATTCACGGTAATTATGACAATATTTGTATTGTCAATATCATAAAAAAGGTTCAAAATAAATTCAAATATATTGGAAGTTATTTGTAAATTTAATTATGACCATCTTTCATTGCAAGTGAAACTAACTTACGCAATATGTCATCAAGTGACATCTCTTTTTGATTGTTCATGAAGATGTTCAATAGTTGTGTGTATGTATTCATATGAAGGTTACTTAGACTGTTATGATAATGGTTACCGTTACCATTACGAAAATACCGTTATCCTGTCAATTTTACTGATAAGCTAAAATTAATTGCCATTACCAGTATACTGATATAACGAAGATTGGTATATCGATAAACTGGTAACCGTTACACTTATAATGGTAAATTACAATTTTCTACAAAAATTAGTAGCTTGACATATTTTTGCACTATAATGATACTTTATTATACAATTTATAGTGTTACTTAAAAAGATATCGGTAAAAAATAAAATAAGTGTTGTTAGCATTATTTGATCTAAATTACTAAACTAAATTCAGTCATTTGCTTGATTCTAAATACCTATGATAAAACATATTATCCATGTGTTATAAATTGAATGGTAAATTTATCATTATCGCTGGTTTTGAAAAAATGTTACCAATGATTTACTGCAGAAAATGATAGATTTATCGTTACCATACCGATTAAAGTAGTATATCAATTTCATTCAAAAGGGATAACCGATTGACTAGTAATGATACGATAGTGGTAAATTTACCGTTACATAACAGCCCTAGATGTTACCGGCCCAAAGGAAAGTTAATAATTGGCCCCACATGTGTTATGATAGCATGTCCTTCGTAATACCTCGAATTAACGTCAAATGACAACGTCTGACTTTCGAATACCACAAAAAGACATCTTGTCGAGGTAAATAAAAATCAAAACACCAAACCAAGGCACATCGATAGAATCTCGCAACGGAATGATGATATATAATATACTGAATATACACGAACATAACAGGATAAACAATATATGTAAGAGAATGTACTAATGAAAGTAATTGATAAATAGATATCAATAGAGAAAGCCAGAATACAATATCTGATGGAACAATTCTCATATACAAATAGCATATCTATCAAGTACTACGACAACATCAAGTATATATCCAAAGTAATGACTTTGCCTCCAAAGTGCTCCAACTGTCCAGAAAGCATATTCCCAAAAGCACATAGCTTTTAAACTACTCAATCGAGTACTAAGAGTTGTCATGACATAAACAGACAAAAACAAAAAGCAGATCAGACATAAAGTATGGTATGAGGGGTGTTAAAGATGTTAAAGAATATTACATGAGATTTCATGATTTATAACTTACATATTGTGCTTCGTAGTTTCTCCTAGTTATAATATTTCCAATTATATAATTACTTGGATTACAAGTAATCTAGATATAAATATGAGATATATATGGTTGAATTATTAATAAAGTCGTCAATAAAATGTAGTCCTTAATAGCTATTTGTTTCTTCTTCTTCTTCTCTTTCCCTTTTTTCTTTACTATTTTATTTTGTTTTCTTCAGCAATTTCAACATGGCATCAGAGCTTGATTTCATATTTCAATATGATATCAGAGCGTGTTTCGATTCTAGTAAGATAATTTTGTGATTCAATTTCAATTTCAATTTGGGAATTACAAGTCCATTCATCAACTGCAATCAGAATTCACGAATGCTCGTTTAAAGAATGAATCCTAACGTTATCTCGATTTGATGTTTAAAGATTTGAATTCAGTCGAATGTATTACTCAAACTATGCTTCTGCTACTAGCGAAACAATCTAAGGTTGTTGTATTTGGGTTTCTTTTCCTGATTGGTGTCAATCTTCTGGTAACAATTGTAATGGATCTCAACTGAAATTCCACTTCCAATCCTATGGGAATCTCCTTATTTCTATTTTCTCTTTTTCGGATTCCGACTTCAGATTTCTGTTTGAAATTACTCTTCCAATCCTGATCGGAATTTCATTTTCAATCCCATAGGAATTTCCTTATTTCCGTTTTCTCTTCTGGAATTACCACTTCGGATTTTTGATTCATTATCGTCGTCTTTTTAGATAGTTGTCTACCAATCAGGTGTAAGCTAGTATTTGAAGATAGTATCTCTAGCAGCACTTGAAAAATCATTGTTTCATAGCATTGGATGATTTTGGTGACAGTGTCGATTTTTAGATTCCATTTTTGATCATGTTTGTTTTAACAAACTCTAGTTGTTATGCACCTTGATTTTGAAGGGGGGTATTAAACACATTAAAAAACATTGCAGGATATTTCAGAATTTATTACTTGCCTGTTGTATTTTGTTGTTTCTCCTAGTTATAATATTCCAATTATATAATTACTTAGACTTCAAGAATTCTAGATATAAATGTGAGATACGTATTGTTGAATTACAAATAAAGTCATCAATGAAGATGTATTCCTTAATAGTTATTTGTTTCTTCTTCTTTTCTTCCCTTTTCTTTTTTTCTATTTTATTTTGTTTTTTTCAATAATTTCAACATGGTATCAGAGCTTGATTTCATATTCAACAAGGGAAACTATCTTAAAATACTATATATCAAAACCATATATAAAGAAACAGGAAACTACCAAAGTACAGCCGGTCTTATCCACAAATGTAGCTTAGGGATAATCCAGACTGCCCATAAACAAGTAAAGTAAACCCGACTCAAAGGTAGGGAATCATACTATAACCCACTCTTCTCTTGTCATCAACAAGTCAACATAACTAATATAGTGTGATTGATACGTAACAGTATACAATGATAAAGGTAACTCATTATACAAATGCAGAGGTGGCATAGATATCCCAACAATACTGACAACCAACAAATATGCTACACACAGTACAACCGTAAATGAAAAATATAGAATAAATTGATATCCATCATTATTGATGAGTGGAGAGTGATGGGTGGAGTCCACTACAGACACCAATCGATTCAATAATCCCTATCGAAGCATCTGAAATGCAAAAGAATACAGCGATATAATAATGCTACTAACATAGCATCTCCATATCTAAAACCGAAATACGAATATCTATAACTGATACCCGTCATGAATTGTAATTAGCTACCAAAGAGACGTATCGAGATTCACGACTAACTTATGGACTTTCTTGAAAACCAACACGTCAAAAGAAGTTGACATGTAGATCATGACACAGCACTAAATCGTACTACGGAACAATATATGATCTACTATAGACTGGCGTTCCAATCTCTCACTTTTCCTGCTTCGGGGTCACCTCTGCAAGTCATGCACCTTAATGGTATAATGAATTCTGCGCTAGCATCTTTTCCTTCTAGTTGTCTATATTGACATAGTAGAACCATGTGTAAACGTTAAACCCTGAGTACACCCGTCCCACATGGATAAACAATATCGAAGTATTGTCATCCTTATATGGATTGTAATTCGTTCTTGAAGTACTTCACACTACCCGGTTGTTCTCAATCAGGCATACCAAACCAATATATATAATCGTCTAAACTATGCATCTATATTTATATATATAAATCACTTAAACTACATATTTATACATTAGTACAATATATTTCGTCCACTATTTGATAAACCTAAGTTAAGCATACCGAACTATACATATGCCTAAATTATGTATCAATAAATTATGCCGAATTGTCATTATCTACCTGTTATTCAAGTTTTTAACCCACCAAGATCCAAGAGAAGATGGAACGACTTGATGGAGTTGGAATGGCTCAAAACTCAACCAAAAGGACTAAAACAACAAGCTAAAGAGAGCCAAGTCACATTACAAAAGCAACGACTGAGTTTGACTAAACCAAGAGACAAACATCCATCCAGTCCAATCAGCAGCTAAATACAACTAGCAAGTAAATTGTCATCAAAACAAAGCGACGTGCAATAAGACTACATAAACAATGTCGATACAAGGAAATGAAAGAATTCCAGACATCAAAGTCCAGAAATAGTCTAAGTGCATGGATCGCAAGCGATCCATACACTATGGATCGCCTGCGATCCATATGACATCATTGGGTCGCTATGGCAGGAGGGGAGCAAAGAAGGCTTAAAAGACAAAGTGAAAAATATGCTAAGTGTATGAATCGCTAGTTATCCATACTTGATCATGGAATCATGGCGACCTAAGCTAAGCGAAGAAGAAGATGGGGCTAAGTGATTAGCTCGCACTCGAGCTACTACTATGGATTGCTAGCGATCCATAGACCATGGATCGCTGGTGTTCCATGCTTTTGGCTCGGGTCGCGAGCTAACCTCCACTGGATCCTCCTGTGTTCATCTACAAGCAATTGGCGAACAGGCCTGACCCAGAAGCTCTCCGATCTCTATAAATACCATCCTACCTACAATATAAACGGAATCTTCTCCGGAATGGTTATTGAAAGTCAACTGGAAGCTTTCTTCACTCTTTACCTCCTTTACGACAGTCTCCGATGGGGTTCACTATGATTCTCCAGTGAATCCAAACCTTAGGAATTCAATCTGGATAAGAATAATCAAAAGCTTTGTAATTAAACACATCTTGTAACAGAAATCAATATGTAATAAAAACTATAAAGTGGACGTAGACTTCTTTAACGCCGAACCACTATAAAAATCTTCTTGTCTTCTTTTTTTACTGCTTTTTTCTATATCTATTATCTACATTATTTCTCTGTGAGAACATGGTTGGTGCTTTCACACCCAATTTCTGCTTGAAAGATCTACAGCTTGGAATCAATGGCTCCTGGAAGAAGGAGAACTGCCTTTGGAAGGTCCATAGGAGTAGTGATAGCTGGAGAAGATGTTAATCCTCAACATATTGAAGTAAATGGTGCTAACTTAGAAAATCAGGCGCCAGCATCCTCCAGTCAGCACGAAGTCGTCACTAGGGATGAGATGAATAAGATGGTTGACAAGATCAATAAAAAATGGAAAGTAGCTAGATAGCTTTGATGGATAAGCTTAACGCTCTCCTAACCTTATAGTCAAACCCTGCTTGAAGAATTATGCCTGAATTCACAACTTTTATAGAACAAGAAAATTCCTCCGTTTTCGGTCTAAACAGAAGAAATGGAAAACAGCCACAAAAAAAGAGAAACAGTAGGAGCCATGGGACTCAACATGGAAGGAAATACGAGTACCCCGCTTCCTCAAGGCAACCAACTCTGAATTTGAACCAGGGGCAATGATCCCGTAAGAAGATATAGCTATGGTCCTCTCCGACTCAGAAGATGGAGAGCAAGACAATAGTTGGAAGAAAATGTCAACGCATTTGATGATGATAGGAACGTCCAAACTGCCCCAATCAAGCCAACTGCCCAACGGGATCTCACGGGAGTGGCTCTCCCAAAGATGGGGGCTTCGACCCACTCTCCAAGATAGTTTGCAAAGTCGAACACTTGGTGTAGTGACTGACTGCCGCCCTCAAGATTACCGGACATCAGAGGCATACATAGTAGATATGGTCAAACGATTAGTGGATGAGAGTAAAAATAGAAGAGATGATTAATGGGGTTCTGCATCAAGTCGGACTCCCTTTACTGAAGAAATCTTGAATGAGAAATATTTGCAAAAATTCACAATGTTAACCATTCCATCCTATGACAAGACAAAGGGCCCAAAACCTCATTTGTACAAGTATAGTTGGTACATGGATGGAGCTAATGCCTCTGAAGCTGTGCGGTGCAAGTGTTTTCCATCTTTCTTGAAGGAATTATGTCTATGTGGTTCACTAGGCTTCCACCAAAATCTATATCTACCTTTGACCAACTAGCTAGAAGGTTCCTTGATTAGTTTAGGCTCCATACCACGCAACCGAAAGATGTCATGTCCCTATCTGGATTGTTCCAGGGATGCAACGAATCGCTGAAATCCTTCATGAACCGGTTCAATACCGCGGTGACAGAAGTAAGCAACCCCAATGAAGACATGGTTTTTATGGCGTTAGTCCACACTATTCACTCATAGACTAAATTCGAAAAGCGGATTAAGATGAAGCAACCCACCATAAGGAAATTCTCAATCGTAAAGCAAGTCAATACTTAAGATTGGAGGAAGCACAAGAGTTGGAAAGAAAGTCTACTGGTGCACAATTGATGAACATCGAACAGAACGATATAGCAATGAATCAAAACGCATACGCTTCCAGAATGGCTGAAGGAGTCATAGGGAAAGAAGGAAATCAAAAGAGAGAAAAATTAGAACTCCAATAAAAGAAATGGTAATGGCAACAATAAAAGGCTTAAAGGGTTCAGACCCGAAGATTATACCCCTCTAAATGACACTCAAGAAAATATTTATCTCGCAACATAGGGGATTGAGGAATACAAAAAACCCTCTAGGAAGGAAGCAACTGAGTAGAAAAAACGCTTAGGAAAGTTCTACCACTTCCACGAGATTCGTGGTCATAACAAAAACGAATATCGCCATCTGAATAATCTCATTGAAGAATTAATCCATGAAAACAAACTTCGGCAGTATGTGAGAAAGTCATAGAGCCCTAATCAACCCGCAGCTCCTCAGCCTCCAAGATAACGAAGGAATCAAGTCGAACTAGCGAAGAAGGGTCCAAATGAATTGACCATAGAATTATTATTGGAACAATATCTGCGGGAGCACACCCCGCGCAAAGAGGCTTAGGGGAGATGGAGCAGTATGTAAGTTTGTTGAAGCATGCTCCAAAGGAATCTTGCCTCGCAATAGAAGATGAAACTCTAGCCAAGCTATAGAAAGTATTGAGTGACGACATAGTGTTCCAAAATCGGGATACAGAAGGGATCGAAGCCCCGACTCTCAATCCAATGGAGATTACAGTGGGAATCGGTCCCGTTTTTGTTTGATGAGTGTTGGACGATAGTGGAAGCTCTGTTAATGTACTTTTCAAATTAACTTTTGATCAAATGAAGATCGGCATGAAAAGCATGTCTGCATGCCAAATAAAGATTCAAGGATTCACTAGCAAAACCAAGCAACCTGTGGGAACAATCGACCTGCCAGTGGAACTTGGAGAGGGTGACCGAAGAGTCAATCTCATTCAGACTTAGTAATCATGGATGAAATGTCCGCATATAACGCCTTCTTGGGACGGCCCGTTCTAGCAGATTTCAGAATAGCTCTGGTCCAATGGTGTCTAACCAAAGTTCCCTACTACAAATGGAATCGGAGTGGTGAAAGGAGATCAGTGCACCGCTAGAGAATGTTACATTGCGGAGTTACGTGAATCCAGAAGAAGAGAAAAATGGAATGATGTGGGGAGAACTCTCCACATCCGTGGACCTTTTGAATAGCAACTGCAGAGCCGCCCCTAGCTTGGGGACCATAGCCGATTCGAAAAGGCTTTGGACCCTAAAAAGAAGAGTTCAAAGGAGGAACGTCCAGCACCGTTAGATTTAATGGTGTTTGTCTCGTTCGATATGGACGACCCAACTAAAGTATTGAAAATTGGATCGCACCTTGGAAACAAGATGCGGTTGGAGCTTACTAAATTTCTCCGTGTCAACTTGGATGTGTTCTCATGGACGCATTCCGATATGTGTGGAACGTCACAAGAAATCAAATGTCATGCGCTCAACATTGACCCCAAGTTCACACCAATAAAGAAAAAGAGGCGCAGCATGGGTCTTGAACAGTCCAATGCATTGAGGGAAGAGGTGGACAAGTTAATGGTCAACGGTTTTATCCATGATGCAACTATTTTCTGAGTAGGTATCTAACCCGGTCCTAGCCAAAAAGTCCAATGGGAAGTGGCGAACCTGTATCGACTACTCGGACTTAAACAAAGCTTGCCCGAAAGACAACTTCCCTCTCCCCAGAATAGACCAACTTGTGGACGGAATGACAGGATACGAGCTGCTATCATTCATGGACGCATACTCCAGTTACAACCAAATCTTGATGCATAAACCTGATCAAGAAAATACTAGATTCATCATCGACCGAAGACTATACTGCTACAGGATAATGCCATTTTGTTTGAAGAACGCCGGGGAAACTTATCAAAGTTTGATAAATACCATGTTCAAGTGCCAAATCGGCAAAACTATATAGATTTACGTGACAAAATGTTGGTCAAATCATGAGCGGCCACCAACCACCTGGATAATCTTGCAGAAATGTTTGAAATACTCCAAAAGTATAAAATAAAACTCAATCCGCTCAAATGTCACTTCGGAGTATCTTTCGAAAAATTCTTAGGATTCATCGTAAGTGCCAAGGGCATTGAAGCAAATCCGAAATAAATAACGATACTACGAGAAGTCCAAGCTTCGAAAAATAAGAAGGGACCGCAAAGCCTGAATGGAAAGGTCGTAGCTCTAAATCGATTTATCTTGAAAGCTACCAACAAGTGTATACCATTCTTCGATGCATTAAAGTAAGGAAAAAAGAACTTTGAATGGAGTGAAGCTTGTCAAACATCATTCGAAGAATTGCTACAGCACATGGAAGCTCCGCCAATCCTATCAAAGCCTGTGGATGGAGAAGACCTTTTCATTTACTTAGCAATCCCACCTCATGCATTGAGCGCCTCCCTTGTGCGTGAAAAAGTGAAAATCCAACGACATGTGTATTACGTTAGCAAGAGGTTCACCGAAGCCGAGAAAAATTACTCAAAACTGGAAAAACTAGCATATTGGCTCTTGATCGCATCTAGCAACTTACGACCATACTTTCAGGCTCACCCAGTCAAATTGTTGTATGATCATCCCCTGAAGCAAGTGATGCATCGGCCCGAAAATTACGGATAACTTCTTAGGTGGAACATAGAACCAAGTCAATATGATATCGCATACCACTCAAGAAAGGCCATCAATTGGCAAGCGTTATCAGACTTCATCGTCGAATTTACTATACGAGATGACGAGGAAGAATCACAGTTGGAAGTGGGCACGCAATGGAGACTCTTTATCGATGGCGCATCTAATAACCTCTGTTCGAGGGCAGGAGTAGTGCTTGAAACCCCTGAAGGACGAGCCATTTGCTACGCTTTCCGCTTAGAATTCCCTGCTACAAATAACAAAACAGAATACGAAGCGTTAATAATAATGCTAAAAGTTGTGAAAGAGCTCAAGATAAAATCAGCTCACATATACAATGACTCCCAGGTAGTCGTCTGCCAAGTAAAATAGGAATACTAGGATCGAGGGAAGAATCTTGCCCCATACTTGTCTAAAGTGCGGGAACTACTAAGCGACATCGAACACCATGCCATAACTCACATTCCACGGGAGCAAAACACCAAAGCTGATTATTTGGCGAAACTGGCAAGCTCTATTGAAACTCAGTCATTGGGGCTAGTCCCAGTTGAAACTCTAACTACCCCTAGCATAGACGAAATGGACGTCGATTGGATCTTCGAAATTACCGTCGAACCATAGACATGCACGATGTCGATAAAGAACTATTTACAGGTTCCCTTCTGATTGACCGAAATCAACAGAAAAAGCTTCTTCGAAGAGCACTACGATTCATGATACAGGATGGAATACTCTATAGAAGGGGATTCTCAACCAGACTTCTTAGATGTGCGTCTAATGACGAAGCCCAACAAATCCTAAAGGAAGTGCATGAAGGCGAATGCGAGGACCACACTAGGGGCAAACCCTTGCGAAGAAAGTCCTTGGGTAAGGGTATTTTTGACCAACAATAAACCGCGACGCTACAAACTAAGTTAGGAAATGTGATCGCTAATGCAAATGGTCAGTCCATGGCCATTTGCAATATGGAGGATCGATTGGATCAGCGTCCAAAAGAAGGGGCTAAATGTGCTATAGTTGTCGTTAATTATTTCATGAAATGGGCTGAAGCGGAACCGCTGGCTACCATAGCCACAAAGAAAGTAATTAATTTTGTTACTAAAAATATTATTTGTAGGTTTGGCGTGCCACAGAAAATCATCACTGATAATGGAACTCAATTCGAAAGCATCGGGTTCAAAGACTTCTACTAACGCTTTCAAATTGAGAAGAGCTTCTCTACGGTAGCTCATATGCAAGAAAACAGGCAAGTGGAAGCAATAAACATGATCATCAAGTCCACTATCAAAAAGAAACTAACCAAAGCAATAGGAAACTGGGTTGATGAACTTCCACTTGCACTATGGGCTTGCAGAACTACCAACAAAGCGGCAATCGACCACACTCCATTCGCCCTGGCATATGGCTCAGAAGCAATGATTCCTGTTGAGTTATAAGTCCCCATGCACCGAAGGCAAAATTTTAATCAAAAGCAAAATGAGCAGCTCCTACTCGAATCACTGGATATGATTGATGAAAGAAGGGAAGAAGACGAGTTAAGAACCGCTGCCTACCAAAAAAGGTCGCACGATACTTCAACTTCAAAGTTCACAATCAAACCTTCCAAGTGAGAGATCTTATGCTCAAGCGAGTCTACCCAATCCCAAGGGCCTTCGGACTGAACTAGGAAGGACCATATGTCATCAATCAAAAGCTAAGGGATGGAACTTTCAAGCTAATGACCATCAACGGAATCCAAATTCACAGGGCATTGAATAACGAATCGCTCTGCAGCTACTTAATATGAAAACTACCTTATGTACTCTCTATTTTTCAGCAAATAAGTCATTCCGAGATACCGGGGGCATTGTAAATAGGCAAAAGCCTGCCCTGCTTTCCTTAATAAAAATTGGTTCACTTTTGAACCGACAAAACTGTGTTCATAATAACTACCCTTCAGGTCTACGAAAGCAAATCGACTGAAAACGTTGGATTGACAGAACCCGATCTTTGCCTTCTAAAATCCTGTGTTACCCCGGCAACATCGGGAAGGCTAAAACATACACTCTCACATTGCCTAAAGATAGGCAACACCGAGGAATACTAAAAGCCGTGCATTTCATAAGCCGTATACTAACTCTTAAAAAATTACACTCTTCACTTTACCCGAAGATAAGCAACACCGAGGAGTGCGAAAAGTCGCGTATTTCATTAGCCGCGCACTAACTCTTAAAAAATTATACGCTTTACGTTGCCCGAAGATAAGTGATATCGAGGAGTGCGAAAAGCCACGCATTTCATAAGCCGCGCACTAACTCTTAAAAATTTACACTCTTCGTGTTGCCCGAAGATAGGCAACACCAAGGAGTACGAAAAGCTGTGCATTTCATAAGCTTCACACTAACTCCTAAAAAATTACACTCCTCACGTTGCTCAAAGATAGGCAACACCGAGGAGTGCGAAAAGCCGCACACTAACTCTTAAAACTCAAACTCCTCGTATTGCCCGAAGATAGGCAACGCCGAGAAGTATCGCTGCGAAGTCACACTCCTAAAATGTAAACTTCTTGCGTTGCCCGAAGATAGGCAACGCCGAGGAGCGCTAGAACCGTTCCGGATCGGCGGGACATACCGATCCTAAAATCCATGCATCCCATAAACCGCACGCACTTTCAAGTCCTAGAATTGTCCGAGCAACACCAAGGAACTTATCCATGTAGGAATACCGAGAATCAAGTCATTCCCATTGTCAGAAACAATGGGCATGACTCCAAAAAAATGGGAGTGCGACAAACTATTACATTAAACGTTGACAACATGTACGTGCCCATAATTAACTTATACAGTGTGCACGTTTCAAACATGCATATGTTGCATACTTATCAGAATATCGAAAAAACTTGGACCATGTGCTACCGTCACAAAGCTTTTGAAAAATGAAAATTCAAGTTGTGATTCGGGCAAATTCTGGATGTTAATATGCAAACTACTTAAACCCTAAGTTACCGGTCATTTGTTAATTGTTTGAAGTAAAGACTCTGTGAACTGAGGGACATACACCGGCACTTAAATAAAAATACTTGAAAATATTAATTTCACAAGTTCTACTATTCCAAACAAAGTTTTGTTACTCCAAATAAAGAATTTTGGCAATAAACACAAAACTGGATAAGTGTAAACAAAACAAGTACAAGTGCACAGAATACATATGAACAGACATGTAAGAGTACGATCAAAATATCAACAATGTATTACTTATAACTTTCTTTTATACAGGGTCAAAACATGGGGGCCGTACCCACACAACACCAGCCAACAAGAGAAAAATACAGACTCCACAACAAAAACGCTAAGTGCAGACTCCGCACTTGAACAAAACAACTCAAAATGAATCAAAATCAGATCGGTCACCACCCAAACTTATCAGCGCTTCTTTCCACCACTCCCCTTTCCACTTTTTGTACGAAATTCTAGCCTCGCCTCGGGAGTGGTGTTGCTACCAGTAATATCGACAATCTCTTCAACACTGACGTCTTCTTCCTGCTCTGCAACATTCTCAGAAGATTCGCCCTTCGTTTTGCGTTTCCATGACTTGCGGGAGGTCTTCGAGACCTTGATCGCTTCAAACTTCTCTTTCTTTATAGCAACCAATTTTCATTGAGTCTTGCGAGGCTGCTTGATTTGAACTTCCTGCTCTCTAACTCCGGTCGTCGTTATGTCACCTTCCAAAGATATAGAAGGTTCATCCAAGCCATGAAGTGAGGCGATCTTCTCGGAATCCAGCCCCGGCTGCGAGCCAGACATGGACATGGAGATTGGAGCGGGAATGGAAATGAGCCCGAAAGCTGTGGAAATAGCAGCAGGTCCAGGCACCGAGGAAGCTGGCAGATCAACAGAAAAGGTATTAGTTCCTAAGATGATGGTTTTGATGAAAACAACCTTAGGACTTGTTATAAAATATAAATACTAATTACTTTGTCTAGATATATATGATATGCAGGATATATATATATATACACATATATATATATGCAGGTACTGAGAATGAAGACTGCACAGTATAAAGCCTCAAGACTGAGTATGGAGATTCAAGACTAACGAATTCAAGATTAAAGAAACCAAGACTGAAGACTCATGAGTATCAAGAGTTCAAGATTTCAAGAGTTCAAGATATCAAGATAAGTAATAGTGTCTAGATTTATATTTAAAAAAACTTCATAATCGCACTAAAACATTTATTCGGATTTTAATTATGGAATGGAATCGACCTTCTCGCTTTAATAATGAGATGGAACCCATGACCTCTTTAGTGGGATGGAACCCACGACCTTCTCCAGTAGAATGGAATCCACGAAATTTTCAAAATGATTTATTTAAAATATTTTTCCAGAAACTTTTTAAAAGTCGTCTGTCTTAGTTTTTTAGCTTTATACTATTCTTACCATCTTTTATATTATGATTTCAAAATCATCTCTTGTTTTTAAACTAACTCTTGATTTTAATATTATAAGCTTTAAATCTCAAAAACAAATTATACACTTAGTTTTTAATATTACTTTTATATTATAGATTATATATTTTTAAGGTTACTTTTTAAATCTCTTTTATAGGTTTAAATTATATTCAAAATGGTTTATAAACTTCAGAAATTGTTTTGACAATTTTTAGAAAGAAAATCTCTTTTAAAAACAAAAATCAATTTTAAAATATACAGGCGTGTCGACATATCCCATCACCCATGTCGACATGGTAGCCGTAGAAACTCAAATTTCAAATTTTCAAATGAAGTGTCTATTCGTTATAACCTTTCATGAATGGAAATGACTGTTTTTCTTCTATAAATATCATTTGTTTTTAACGAATTTTTAAGTTTGTTTTTCTTTATTTCTTCCCTCCTTCTTCCCCACTTAAATATTCTCTTATATTTCAAATGCTTTAACAAAACTCTTTCGAAATCCTAAGTGAATCAAACTTGATCGTCTTTAGTTTGTTTCTTTGTCACTCTCTCTCTCAAAGATCTTAGTGCTATTTAGAGTTATACGATCATTTGTAATCAAAGATCAAAAGATCGAAGTGTATCGAGTCTCTTTCTATCAAATGTGATTGAAAACGGTGTGATTGTGGCCTGTAAATCAATTGGGTGTGATTGTAGCCCGTAAATCAATTGGGTGTGATTGTAACCTGGTTAAATCAAGAGAACTCTCGACTCGATGACAGGAGGGTGTATCTCATGGCCTTGCAATCGAGGTTGTAATATGGACATTATATTTGAAAAGAAATCTGCATAAGAAATTGTATGGGACTAGATGTAGGGTAACTACGAAACCAGTATAAATTCTGGTGTGTTCTTTCCTTTACTACTTTTATGTACTATTTGCATCTGTGTCCGATTCTATGATTGTTTCTATGTTTGTGAATTGCATCTGTTTGGATTTAACTTAAAAAGATTTCAGATGGATTAATAACACTATTCAACCCCCTCTAGTGTTAATTCTGCCTTAAGATCTATAATCTGCATTTCCTACATTTGGTATCAGAGCATTGGTTTTCAAAGTTATCATAATCTTAATTTTGAAAAAGTTTAAAATGGTAATTTTTGGAAATTTTGTAAATACTAGTTCAAAACTGTCCATATCATCGTTGTTTCATAAGTTTGCATATTGTTATTATAGAAAATCAAGTTATCTACCGAATTGATGTGTTGTGCAGGAACAGATGTGTTATATGGCTTTCGATGAATCAACACTCAATGGATAAATGGTGCAAATCAAGAAAAACAAATGGATACTTGATAGTGGAAGTTCGAGACACGTGACTGGCAATCCAGAGATATCGAATGATATGATTTGTGAAGATGGAGGTCTGGTCAACTTTGGAGACAATTCAAAAGGATATGTGATTGGCATCGGTAATGTCGGTAACTCAAAAACTTCTACTATTTCTGATCTTTTATTAGTTAGGAATCTAAAACACAACTTACTTAGCGTAAGTCAACTATGTGATAAGGACTTTAAAATTAAATTTGGAAAGGATAAGTGTCACATCGAAGATAATAAATCAAATATTATCTTTGAAGGAATTAGAAAGAAAAATATTTATATTCTCAGTATGAAATATCAAATGATAACTATGTCTTTTGGCTAATACAAATGACCCTTGGATTTGGAATAAAAGATTTGGATATTTGAATTTCAAACCCTTACTTAGACTTTCAAAACTTGATCTAGTAAGAGGTCTCCCTAAAATGGATTTTAAATTAGATAGTACATGTGATGCTTATAAATTCGAAAAACGTAGAAAAAGTTCATTTAAATTGAAAGATATGATTTCAACTTCAAAACCTCTTAAGTTACTTCATTAAGGTTTGTCTGGTCCAACTCAAATTCAGTCAATAAATCACAGTAAATATGTTTTTATAATTGTAGATGATTATTCTACATTTACATGAACAATTTTTCTTAAACTTAAAAGTGATGCTTTTGATTTATTTAAAACTTTTGCAAAAAGAAGTCAAAATCAACTTTCTTTAAAACTCAAAACTATTCGAAGTGATCACGGTGGAGAATATGAAAATGTAAACTTTGAAAAAAATTATAATCGAAAAGGAATCACTCACAATTTTTCCTTTTCAAGAACTCCACAACAAAACGGAGTGATAGAGCGTATTCAAGAGTGTACAAAAACTATGCTTTCAGATAGTAAATTACCAAAAAAGTTTTGGGCTGAAGCAGCCGCTACAGCTTGTTACATTTTGAGTAGGATTTTAATTAGAGCTTTAACCAATAAAACACCATATGAACTTCTTGTCAATAAGAAACCAAAGGTGTCTTGTTTTGATGTTTTTGGAAATAAATGCTTTATTCTAAATACAAAGGACAATTTGGATAAATTTGTTCCAAAATCCGACAAAGGAATCTTTATAGTGTATTCTAATAGAAGTAAAGCATACAGAATTTTCAATTTAAAAACTAACACCATTGAAGAAACAATTCATGTATCTTTTGATGAAAATTTCGAAGATTTTGTTCAAACAAATGATGAAGACGATTTTGTTACTTTAAATAATGAATCAAATGTAACAAATTGTGAAACTGTTCATCCTAATAAAGGGTCAGGCTTTTAAAAGATCATCCTGTAGAAAATATACTAGGAAATATTGAATCCGTTGTTAGAACTAGAAATTAACTAAACAATAATAGTAATGTAGCTTTATTATTAACTATTGTACCCAAAAATCCAAAGGAAGCATCATCTGATGATTCATGGATTCTTGCCATGCAAGAAGAACTGAATCAATTCACCAAATATGATGTATAGGAACTTGTTCCTAGACCTAAGGACGAAATTATAATAATAATTAAATGGGTTTATAAAAATATAATGAATGAACAAGGTGAGGTCATTAGAAATAAAGCTCGGTCAGTCGCGCAAGGTTATTGTCAAGAAGAAGGAATAGACAATCATGAAATCTTTGCACCCTAGCAAGTTTAGTAAGCCATTAAAATTCTACTTTCTTTCACAAATCACAAAAATTTCAAATTATTTCAAATGGATGTCAAAAGTGCATTTTTAAATGGTTTTGTTAAAGAAGATGTTTATGTTGAACAACGCCCACTTTTTGAAGATGAAAAGTTCTGAAATCATGTTTACAAATTAAAGAAAGCTTGACTAAGATCTTACTTATTACAATCAAATTTTGAAATTGGTAAAGTAGATAATACTCTTTTTATTAAAAGAAACAAAAATGATATCCAATAAGTATAGATTTATGTAGATGATATAATTTTTGGATCAACAAACAATGAAATGAACAAAGAGTTTTCTGAAGTAATGACCAAAGATTTTGAGATGAGTAATATGGGTGAACTTGCTTTCTTTTTAGGATTGCAAATAAAACAATTAGATAGTGGTATTTTCATTAGTCAAGAAAAGTAAGTTAGGGATCTAATTAATAAGTTTAATATGACCACTACGAGTGGAAAACCCACTCCTATTGCAACCAATGAAGCCTGAACAAAGAAGACATGTCGAAAGATGTTGATCAAAAACTATACAGAGGAATGATTGGATCGCCACTCTATATAACTGCGAGTAGGCTTGATATCATGCATAGTGTCTGTCTCTGTGCTAGATACCAATCTTATCCCAAAGAGACCCATTTAAAAGCTGTTAAACGTATCCTAATATATGTTACACTTTGGACCATAGCCTATTTTACCCTAAAAATGATTCATTTGATTTAATCTTATATTGTGATGCTGACTGTGTTGGTTGTAAATCAGACCGAAAAAGTAAAAGTGGAACTTGTCACTTTTTAGGACATACTCTGGTTTTCTAGTTTAGTAAAAAGCAAAATACTATCTCACTATCATAAACTAAAGCAGAATATACTGCTGCTTTGGCTTGTTCTCAAGTAATACATATGCAACAGTCCCTAAAGGATTTTGTTTTTTTGAGAAAAATGTGTGATCCTCTATAAAAAGAGGAGAGAAAACATGCAACTATATATATCACAAAAATAAGGCGCTGCCAACATGCCTGGCAGGTAAAAAAACTAGATACAAGTATCAAACAAGCTCATGTACCCCTTAGATGAGTTCCGGCAAGACCACCACCCATCACACCCTGATATCGAGCTCCGGCATGGCCACCGCCCGATATTAAGGTGTTAGAAGTACCTAAAAAACTAAAGAAAAACCAATAATACTGGATGTCGTCACAAATTAAGAAGGAAGCTCCATGCTTCTGGATCGGAGGGAGAAGCATCTACTCTGAAGTGGAACTGAATATGATGCCGAATGGAAAATCCGCTCTGAAGACTCTATACAAAAGGAAGAAGTGCCAAGCAGAAGAGTAGATCCTCCTGAAAATAGTACGCCACAATAGAGATGAAAATATCCTGTACCTGTGGTGAAACTGCTGAGTGGAGAACTCTGCTTTGATGAGCTCTCTACAATCCGAAATCCTGCAATCTGAAGACATAAGTACTTGCAAAGTGAACCAGACACCCTATCACTCATATCTGTGTCTGAAGGATGACTAAGAAAAAAGTTAAAATAATACAATATATGTATATTTATACAATATATATATATATATGAGCAAGGAAATAAAAACCAAAATAAGACTAACTGGACAAATACAATAGAATTAAATTACCTATAAACTAATACCAACAATGACAAGTACAATAATTGAAACAAGTCTTAAAAGATTCTTATAACCCTTTAATCATAAGTAAGTTATGATTAACAGTGAAATCATCATATAAATTTGAAAAAATATTAATACTACTATTGTTAATGTTAAATATATTATTGTTGTGTTTAAATAAGCTAATATTATAACTAGCCCTATTAAGACACCCTATAAATAGATTATTTTTAGCTAATTTATATTTGGGATTAGAAATCCAATTAAAACAAAATGAAGAAATTGTAAAAATCAATTTGTTAAAATGACTATTATTATTATTAAAAATTCTTTGATTTCTTTCAAACCATATATACCAACTAATAATAATGAATAAAGTGTTTAGTAAAAATCTAATATTCTTTTTAAACCGATATCTAAAATTATTCCTGTAGAAGTCACAATCTGAAATTTTATTTATTGTATTGAAGTTAAAAAATTTGAAATATTATTTAGAATGTAATAAGAATCCATGCAATCATAGTATATATTTTTAATACTTCAAGATGAAAATTACAAAAATAACATTTATTATCATTTTGAATGTTTTTTCTCTTTAAGAATTCTATTGTATTAAGTTTTCCATGCAGTATTAACCACCTGTGAATTTTAGATTTAGGAGGAGCGTTAGATTTCCAAATAAATTTAAAATAGTTGTTTATTGTACCCGAAAATAAATAAATCTATAAAAAGAATCAGAAGTATATTTCTTACTCTTATCCCATTCCTAACTAATAATCTCATTTTCATTATTAATATTATAAAGATTTAATCTGGCATAAAACAAAATAAGTTTCCTAAGGGTTGAACCTACTAAAATTTTGTTAAAACTAAAATTCCAAGGAGGATCATTTTCAAGAGAATAAACTTCAATAATTAAAGCAAACTTAAAATTACACATTTCATAAAGCTCTTTAAATTCCAACTTAAGAGGTAAGCCGAAATCCAACGGTCATGCCAGAAAGAAGTACAATTACTAGAGCGAACTATCGTATTAATACCTAAGTTAAAAATCTGATGACATTTTAAAATGTTTTTCCAAAAATTAGACGGATTTTGAGTGACTGGAGAAGCAATTTGATATAAATTGTTGTTACTATTATGATAATATTTAGAAATGATCTTTTTCCAAGTAGCATTATCATTTATATCCTCGAACTTCCATAACCATTTACCTAGTAAGGACTAATTCATATTACGCAAATTAATAACTCCTAAGCCACCTTCCTTTTGGCTTTACAAACTGTTTCCCAATTTACTAAACATTTTATGCTATTATTAGAATTTTCCCTACTTCATAAGAAATCTCTTCTAATTTTATCTATTTTTTCGATAACCCAATCTGAAATGCATGGACATCCAATAAATCGGAAGGGATGATAAAACCGAACTTATTAAGACTAATCTACCTGCTCTAGACAAAAATCTTCCATTCCAGTTAGAGATCTTATTTTTCATTTTATCAATGATTATAAGCCAATCATCATGTTTAAGTTTAGTAGGTCTAATCACAAAACCTTGATAGTCAAAAGGAAAGTTCATGGTTTTGCAATTCAGAGTATTAGCAACCAAGTTTTCGACTTTGTCAAAATCATTTAAAACTAAGACAGAACTTTTGTCAAAATTAATTTTAAACCTGATAGAAGTTCAAAATTTTATAAGATAAATTTAAGGGTAATAATGTATCTAGGTAAATGGGAAGAAAAAAGCAAGGTATCATCGGCAAATTGGAGAAATGAAATACCATTACGCGATATGTCATTACCTACATGTCCTAGTGATCCATTATCCACTGCTTTTTTAATAATCTTAGCAAAAACATCAACAGCTAAGTTAAATAATAAAGGCGATAAAGGATCCCCTTGCTTTAAACCTCTTAGATTGAATTTTATTACCTAATATACCATTTATCATAATACTAGAGTTACCAGTTCTAATCAAACTCATACTCCAACTGATCCATCTATGACAAAAACCTCTAGCATGAAAGATATCTATAAGAAAATCCCAATCTACCGAATCAAAAGCTTTTGCAAAATCCAGTTTTAATATATTCTTGAACAATAGCCACACCATCGGCGATATTTCTCCTTTAATAAAAGCCAATTATGAACAATCAATTAAATCAGTCATTCTTGAACTAAGTCTATTAGCTAGAACTTTGGAAATGATTTTAATTGAACAATTAATCAAAGATATAGGTCTAAAATCTTTTAAGTTTTTGGCTCCTACGTTTTTGTGTAATAAAATAACTTTTGCATAATTAAATCTCCCTAATTGCAAATTACGATTATAATAATCATTAAACATATTAACTAAATCAAGTTTTAAAACATCCCAAAAAGTTTTATAAAATAAAATTGAAAACCCATCAGGTCCGGGGATTTATCACTTGGCAAGTCATTAATAGCTTTTCTAATTTCCTCTTTAATAAAAGGATTATCTAGCTTAGATAAATCAACAATAGAATCAGATGGATACAGATCTTTCCATCTAACATTGATTATATGTTTGATTCTAGTACCAAAAATATCCTTATAATAGTCTGTAAAAGCCTTGTTAAGATCTCTTTGATCAACTTACTCTTCACTATTAACAATAATAGAGTTAATTGTATTACTACATTTTCTAACACTAGCTATGTTATGAAAAAATTTAGTATAATTATCTCCTTCGTTGATCCATTGAATTCTGGATCTCTGCTTCAACATAACCTCCTCCTTTTCTAAAATAGAATTTAGTTCATCTTTTAAATCGGCAAGAACATTAGTGCACCTAAATTGAGTTGTCTAGATTCTTCTATCTTATTAATTTTAAGCATCTCATTAAGAATATTTTCTCTTTTGATTTTTATATTGCCAAAAAAAATTTTGTTCCAATTTTTAAGGAAAATGCTAAGGTCCCTAAGTTTTGAAACAAAATATTTTGCAGAATTATCCTTATTTCTAATATTATAATAAATTAAAGAAATCCACTTATAATTAATTAGATTCAATAAATTAGATTCCAAAAGCCACATCTTTTCAAATTAGAATTTTTAATAATAACTCTATGATGCTCGTAGGTTAGGACAATAGGACAATGATCAGAGTACGTGTAAGGTACACCAGAGACTCCATAGATTGGAAATTTATCTTCAATCTCAACACTAACAAAAAATCTATCAAGAAGAGCCATAGATGGGAACTCCCTTGCATTACTCCAAGTAAACTCTTTATTATAAAGGGGGATCTCAATCAAATTAGAATTAATAATAAATTGATAGAATTCCTCCATAGCAGAGTAATCCCCTATCCTAGAAGAACGCTCTCCTATAAAGCGTGTAACATTAAAATCACTCCCCAATATCTAAGAACCCGGAGCTAAGAATCTAAATTCTAGGCATTCTTTCCATAAAATTCTTCGATTGATTTTTGAATTAGGCCACAGACATTAGAAATATTTAAAAAAGAATTATCAGAAAGATTAATAAGAATAATATGAAGAGAATGCTGCTTAGTAATACAATGAAGCAACTTAAAATAATTATTACGCCACCCTATCATTAATCCCCCCTGAAGTACCCACTGAAGGTAGAAAAACCCATTTTCTAAAATGATACCCGCCTAATCTTCTGAAGAAACGAATGTCAGGACTGTTAATTTTAGTATCTTGAAGTCAAGCAATATCAATAGAATAATCTTTAAAAAACGCTCTAACCTTATCACAATTATTCAAGTCATTCAAACCTCTAATGTTCCAACTGATGATCCTCATAAACCAACTATACTAGCCCTTTCTAATTTCTCACATCTAATATACTCTGATCAATCTCAACTTTAGAAAAAATAAAAGATGTATCACAAGCTAACTGACTAAACTCGGCAGATGAAAGACTGCCTAATGCATAAGTAGAATACGTACTACCTAAAATAGAACTCATACCTAAGCCTGCATCAGTAGCGCCACTCGTTGCACTCGTACCAGGTAACTCACCCATAGACTGTGACTGACAGTTGCGAATCCTAGCACTTCGATGAACGGATCCACTAGAGACTACTAATTTCTTACACCTTCCTTTCTTTGACTTAGGAAAAGAACTGTTGCCACTCTCCATCTTTTTGACTCCAAAACATTGACTACTTTAGTCACAGTCACCGCACCAATACTCAAAATATCGCCACTATCTCCTAGTACAAGACCTGAAGCATCATCTACCAATCTATCTGAAGAACTACCCGAAGTCATAAATTCTTTTTCTGTTGCTAGACTCAAAGGAGTTTCTTTATTTAATTCTATTTCCCCTAAAATATCACTCAAATTCTAACCAACCTTTATACCTACTTTCCTCATAACAGCTACTAAAGCAATAGAATTATCCATTCCTTCCTCTTTGTTTTGGAATGTAAACTTGTTTATATCAATATAATCAATCATCTCCCTAGTTATAAACTCTTCCTCTTCCAATATGTCCATCCCCACCATAGCCAATAACTCAAAATCAACGCCATTATCTGGACAAACAGAGCTATATTCGATTCTGTCATTATCAAACCCAGCTGAGACATCATCAACGTGAGCTAAGTTTTGTGTATATATCTTGCCATGTACACTGGTGTCATAGTGTACATCAACAGAACCAGGCTTAAAACAACATTCCAAGTTCATACTAATATTAATCTCCATAATCTCATCCAATTTAACTGTTGATGTCAGTGACAATAATCCATCAAGAACCTCTTCCATATGAAACTTTCCAACTTCTTCTAAATTTTCAGAAATTCCATCTTTCAAATGTAATCCAACATGATCGCCCAAAGCATTAAAATTTTCAAAAGTTTCTGAGTTATGATGTATTTCATCATCATAAAATTTCGATTTCTTAACAATGCTATTAGCTAAACCATCATCTATAACCTCTTCTATCAGATTAATCCTTTCAGAGCTCTTAAAACCATTAGTTTGTGTATCTGTTGCATTGGTGTCATGGTATACAGCAACAGGAACAGACTCAAAACAGCATTCCAAGTTCATACTTATATCATTCTCCATAATCTCATCCAATTTAACTGCTGATGTTGATGACAATAATCCATCAAAAGCCTCTCCCAGATGAAATTTTGCCTATTTTTCTATATTTTTAGAAATTCCATCTTTCAAGCATAACCCGAAAGAATCACCAAAGCAATAAAATTTTCAGAACTATCTGAGTTATATTGTATTTCGTCATCACAAAGTTTCGATTTCTTAACAATGCTATTAGCTAAACCATCATATATAACCTCCTCGATCAGATTAATCCTTTTAGAGCTCTTAGAACAATCAATTTGTGTAACTGTTGCACTTCTACAAGATGAAAACCTACTGCCCATTGTAATATCAGAATGATCCATTCCAAATTCTAAGTCTTCTTTGTCAACGTCTGCTAAGCAATTGAATCTATTACTAGTCTTAATCTCGAAATTAATAATATCCTAAGATTTTGATCTTTTGCCTTTAACTCGAGTGAAGCCACTGAATATATCACTATCATTACTCTTAACCAGAACATCCAAAGTAGAGCTCATCAAATCACCAATTTATTGTGACAATACAAGTGCAATAAATTTATCCAAAAATTCTACTCATCATGCCATAACCAAATATATTGATATCACACATCATTTTCTCAGAGATAATATAAGTAAAGAGATTATTTCTCTAGAATTTATCAACACTGAGAATCAAATAGCTGATATTCTGACCAAACCCTTAAATCAATCAACCTTTACTAAATTTAGAAGAGAACTAGGTATTTGCTCTATAACTGAGATATAGAATATAGATATAGTAACATATATATTTAAATAAATAAAGAAAAATAAAATTGTCAAAATTTCCATAAGGATGTCGACATCCCCGTACCCCCATGTCGACATACAACGGTAAAATTTGAATTTTGATTTTCCCTCTAAAATCAGTTTGGTGGTTATATAAACCATAATATTTCGAATTCTTCTATCTTCTCACTTCATTTTCTCTGTAATAAACTTCTGAGAATATAAAATAATGGTATCCTCTTCCAAATCAAACTAAAATACAACATTTTCCTTCCTTTCTCCTAATTCTGGTTCATTTCAATGAACTACACTGGCCCGAGTCATGAAGATAGAGGAAACTTTGAAGGACTTTCTGCACATGATGACTGGGTTGCAAGTCACTCAAATAAGGATGGCAAAAGAACGAGAGAAATAGAGCAACATGATCCTCTTCCAAAAAGGAATTTCTGCACATGATGACTAGATAATCTGCCATAATGGCGACCTTCTCAACATTGACGCGACACTTATCGACACTAAGCTGCGCAACATGATCCTACAGCCAGGCGATTGTCTCATCCTGGTCAGAGATTGTCTTATTATGCCCCTCAACGATAAGGTCGTGATCGAAGATAGTTTTCTTTTGGGCTTCAATTGTCATGCTACAAGCAGCCACCTCTTCTTTCAATTTGGCCTCTTCAGCATGAGCCTTCTTTATTTCGTCCTCGTAGACGATCTCGATTCTCTCATAAACCTCTCTTAATTCCTTCAGAAAGTCAGTGTTCTCTTTTTCTCTCTCGAGGCGTCGCTTCTTTATCCTCCTCCATCTATTTGATCATGGTATCGCATTCTGTCAACGCTCTTTCAAAATCATCCTTCTCTGGCTCTAAAGAGAGGATTTCCTGGTAGTTGTTGTGATTTGTATCCGCCAGTTGCCTACACAATTATTACCACCCTTCAGCCTGTTCTAAATCATTTTAGATAGCCTAAAGATGTGGCATGTAAGAATCTCTACGGACCGGACGAAGATCATGATCAAACTTAATCCCCCCTTAGAAACCATCTGAGGAGCACCGCCTCAAGCCTTGGAGGACCGGACGAAAGAATATAGGCGGGTCTTCGGTAGGAATGTGAAGCACCGGAGGCGAAAGCAACAGAAGATGACAGAATGAAAGTTGAAGGCATAATGAGGATAGAAGTAATAGGGATTTCATGACCCGCTGAAAAGAGCATCAGAGCAAAAGCTAGCTGTTCTGAAGAATGGGAATGGTGATCGGATTTTGACCTCTTCGATGGCTCCTCCCTCTCATCGAAAGTCGTCATCTTCTCATACCCTCCTTTGTATAACCGGCTCCGCTCTCTCTCACCTTGGCGACGGGCTTCGACCTCAAGATCTTTTCATCTTCTATACTCTTCCGCTTTCTCTAAGGGCTGGTGACGGCCGAAAGAACGCTTGGACCAATGTTGTGAGTTGGTAAATTCCTCGAAGACATCATAAAGGCCGCGTCCTCTCGTCATACCTGACACGAAGCATAAATAAAATGTTTTAGAAATAGAAAATAGACATGGAAAGTGTGTGTACAAGTGAGTGTGGCCCTAGTGAAGGTTGATGTGTTTGGAAGGAGAGCCTAAAACGACTTCATAAACTGGATCGGGCAGGTGCCGCGAAAGGAATTGGACTAACTTCGGATGTGACATGGCTCGAATGAGGAGGAACCTAATCAAATCTGAAATTTTTCCCCATAAGTGCATCGAAATCGACGTATACGTCGCTAAAATCTCCAAACTCCATGCCAGTATCTTTTCTCGGAGAGTCCTAGTGTCCTCTGATTCCTAGGGAATTATCTTTATCACTTGTGTCTGGAGGAGGCGAGCTTGGAATAACGGGCTCATCCCTGGAGTCTCATCACAAGATTCAGAATCCGCATCATCGGATTCTGCATAGAAGTCAACGTAGAAGTGGATCATCGCTACTGCTCCCAATTTCCCCTCCTCTTTTTCTAGGTCTATCGCGGCTTTTCCTTCCCTCTGCATGAACTCTTCTTCTCCTTCTTCTGAATTGAAGGCATTCTGTCCGGGCAACTAACTTCGGTCGTAGCAGCATCTCTTCCATCATACGAGCCTCTTCGGTTGATTCTCCGGACAAGCCCTCTCTCTTGAGAAGCGCCTTCTTCGAAACTGTGAGAAGAGGAAGTGAATCATGTGCGAACCCTGGATCGATAAGGAGAGGTGGCTACAACTGGAACGGCGGACCTTCCCGGATACAATAATCCATATTGGAGCAAGTTTTCATCAATCAGCAAGACCTTAACGGATCTTTCCTCTATATCGATAACCTTCAGGGTTCGAAAAGCTTCATCGAGAGACAAGTACCTATTCAGCATCGGGATAACTGTAAGCAATGTTCGACTTATTAGAAGCCCCGTAGTGATATGTCGGAACTCAATAAGTAGGAAAAAGAACCTACCCCCATCGTACGTAGACGACTAAACCCCTTAGGGCATCTGATAAAGAAATATTGAGTCTTAAACTGGGATAGATTGCTCTACAGTCGTAATACGATTTTTTGATTCCTTTGTGCTTCGATTATGACCAAAGACTGACAGTCATCTCTCCTCTTGAATGAAAGAAAGTATCGCAACTCGTCAAAGCTCGGAGCCCGATTGAATGTTCGCATGAAAAGGACGTGCAAACAAGTTAAGATGGCATAACCATTGGGATGAATCTGGAATGGGGCAATACTTAAATTCGAGAGAGTCTCGCGTAGAAAGTCATTAAAAAGGGGCACAACTCCATTCAGACACATATACCGATGTCAAGCGGTATATCCCCAAGGGGACATGTGAGCAAACTCGTTCTTCCCTGGAAGGCGTACGTCTTCCTCTGGTAGGCCATGTTGCACGTAGATATTGCGCAGGACCTTGGCAGTTACTACAAAAGAAGCTCTCTCTGGTGTGTTGAGAAGGACTCTAAAATTAGGGGGAGTTCGATCCAAAACCGGCTCTGCTGGGACCAAGTGGCCATATTCAGCCTGTGAGATGGAAGGAGAAAGGGCGACAGACGATGACTCGGCTGCCAAAAGTGTCGGGCTTCCTCCGCATGACTTATGGCGCGAAGATGGATACTTCATTCTAAACAATAGAACTCGCATCCAAAATGGTCAAGTAATTCTACTCTAAACTAATAGTTTCCCCTCCAACACTTGAATTCTCGAGAGACATTGATTCGTGCTGACACAACGGATTTCAAATATGTACCGAAGCAAGTGCAGTGTGCTCTCTATAGGGGGTGAGCTTGGTGTCTGAAACACTACAAACACTCTATCTCGTGTAGATAGCTCGCTCGCAATATAAAAGGAAAAGGACTTCTCGTATTGTTTTTATTTGTTTTTACTTCCTTTACACTTACATGTTATCAATCAACGATCGAGAGCGGATCCGCTGCCCGAAACAATGTGGAAGATTCTTTTCAGTACAAGGACACCGAACGTGCAAAAAGAAAGTAAGATAAGTCTAAATTCTTTGAAAGATCCAGGACCAACTCACGATTTTTCGTGCAATATCAGCTATGGAACTTGGCATAAGTCAATTTCGGCTCAACGGATGAAGATAGCAAAACGTTCCAAGCACTGGGGCAAGGCCTGAATGTCATTTCGAGAGAAACTCATGACTCGATTTACTATCTTCCTCCATTAAGCTGCAATCAACTCAAACTCCTCACGACAAATACCATGAACGCAACCTCGCCATCAAATCATCAAACGAGCATTGTAATTAGAAAACCCAATTCATACTAAACTCTACACAAAGAACTGGTTAAATACTAGGAATCATTGAACCAAGAACAGGTCGGCAACGATCTAAGGGTAGGTCGGAGGTGATCCAAAGCGTAAGAAAAACTAGGGTTTCGGTCGATGGCTATTTGTGAAGGCGGAGTTAGCGGCATAGGAGGAGTCACGGCAAAGGATTGGGGAAAGTCGAATCTTAGGAAGTGATGGGTTGAATCGATCGGTCAAAGGCTCGAATCACTGCAAGAGGATTGGATCGCAAGATGAAAGAATGGCTCAGCTCGAATGGTTCAATAGATCGGCTTGATTGGTTATAGAGGTAGATAAAATGAAAATGCCAATATTTCTCTAACTAATCAGGTCGCTAGCAATCCATCATCTATGGATCTAGCGATCCATAATTAAGGTGCCAAGATTCTCTTATTAGGTATGGATCGCTAGCGACCCCTGAAGTTGCATGAACTTTTCCCCAAATTTGCACTGCGACATCTACCTACTATTTTAAGACATACCGAGAAGCTATAGAGAAAATTTTGACCCGTTATGATAATCAGCGGTGGTCGAGACTCGAACTAAGTAAGCAGCAGCATAACCTGCTTCATACCCGCAAGACTCTAACGCGATTACTTGGAAGTCAACAAGCAGAGACTAAAAGCGATAACTTTTAGAACATGCCTTGTTTCCAACAAAGACGCAATCTAGGGGGCAAATGTTATCTGAGTTTTTACCTACAAAGATCCAAGAGAAGATGGAATAATTTGATGGAGTCGGAATGGCTCAGAACACAACCAAAAGGGCTAAAGCAACAAGTTAAAGAGAGCCAAGTCATATTACAAAAGAAATGACCGAGTTTGACTAATCCAATAGACAAGCATCCGTCCAATCCAATCGGCAGCTAAATACAAATAACAAGTAAATCATCATCAAAACAAAGCGACATGCAATGAGACTACACAAACAACATCGATACAAGGCAATGAAAACATTCCAAACATCAAAGTTCAGAAATAGTCTAAGTTCATGGATCGCTGGCGATTCATGCACTATGGATCGCCAGCGATCCATACAAAATCATTGGGTCGATGTGGCAGGAGGGGAGTAAAGAAGGCTTAAAAGAAAAAGTGCAAAATATGCTAGATGTATGGATCGTTAGCGATCCATACACCATGGATCGCCAGCAAACCATACTTGATCATGGAATCATGGCGACCTGAGCTAAGCGAAGAAGAAAATGGGGCTAAGTGATTAGCTCGCACTCGAGCTGCTGCTATGGATCGCTAGCGATCCATACTTTTGGCATGGGTCGCGAGCTAAGCTCTACTGGATCCTCCTATGTTCATCTACAAGTAATTGGCGAATAGGCCTAGCCCAGAAGCTCTCGATCTCTATAATCCTACCAGCAGCATAAACGGGATCTTCTCCGAACTGGTTTCTGAAACTCTGCTGGAAGCATTCTTCACCATTTACCTCCTTCACAACAATCCCCAACGGGTTCATTATGATTCTCCAACGGATCCAAACCTTATGGATTCAATCTAGCTAAGAATAATCAAAAGCTTTGTAATTAAACACATTTTATAACAGCAATTAGTCTATAATAAAAATTATAAAGTAGATGTAGGCTTCTTTAACAGCCGAACCATCATAAAAATCTTCTTATCTTCTTTCTCTTACTGCTTTCTTTATATATATCATCTACATTATTGCTCTATGAGAACAGAGCTGGTGCTTTCACGCTCAAAGCAGGGTGTTGATCCATTTTTAATTGAGCTAACACTACCAAAGTAACAAATATACCATCTCAATGTCAATAATAATTCACACATATAATCATATAAACAATTTAACAGAAAGGAATCTTATTCAAATCCAATCTAACAATTATATATAATTTCTATATATACACATATACACATATGTCTCGAATCATTTCTTAGGATCTAAAGTTAAAAAATAACGTTATTACAATATTCAGAATTTTATAACCTTAATCAAACCTTATTAAATAATATAATATTTCTTTGTAATTCCTAACTTCTCAAATCACCTTTATAGAAATTCAATAGTTAGTTAATTATTGATTTAAATTATAATAAACCAATATCAAAGTCAGATAAACTTCAAAGTTGTTTTAATACAAGTTTAACTTGCTTAAATCATTATTATAGTTTTACGGTTTATTTAAAGATCACATTTTTTTAATTTTCGATTAGTAGTAAAATATACAATAATATTTCTATCACTAATATAACTACAAATTATAGTTCTAACCAATTTATGGCATGAATTAATGATAACTACATCTAACTCTATTCAATACGAATAGAACACAATATTTATACATACGAATTATCCCAAATATCAGTAATAAAATATATAACAATATTTTTGTCACTGATCTAACTACAAATTGAAGTTTAATTAATTTATAAACATGTTATAAATTAATATCAATTCCATCTAACTATATTTAATACAAATATGACAAAATATCTATATATACGAGATCTTAATCAATTGTCCCGAATACTTACTCAAACCGATCCATCCAAATGAGAAAATAATTACTTATATACACATGCATGCACGCACGCACACATATACATACATACATATATGTATGTATAATTCTACCTCTCCAGGTAATATTTACCAATATATATAATTAGGAGAACTTATACTGAAATATAAATTTAAAGTTATAATTCCGCTCATGTGAACCATAAATTTTTAAGTATCCGAATCTAGCCCAAATCGACATCATGTCGTAGATAACCTCGACACGGGCACAACGGCGAAAACCGCATATTGATTGGACCTCGAATGCAAAAGAATGGATTTTATAGGAATATGAAATATATATATAATATTAATAATCACCTTAATACCTCGTTAATCCATCTTCCCCTTTTTAAAACCCCCGCTACCTAAACCCAGTGTCGCATTCCAATGCACAGCTGCCGACGCCGTCGCATCTACGCACTGGCGGAGCACCTCCAACTACCGCCTTCAGCTTCCCTTTTGCAAGCCAAGTCCACTCATATCCTCAAGTGATCCTTCGGCCCACTTAGTCACATCACGACCTAAAGCCCTAGCTAGCATCGCAAATCGATTCGACCATTACACACATCGCCATAGCCACCACCCTCCACGTCTCCATCCAAGAAGTCCATCCCCCATACTTTGTTTCTCCTAACTCTGCCCGAGCCGTCATACTTGCCATAAAATCGGATCAAAAAATGGATTTCTGCTTAGCCGCCGCCGACCTTAAGCGCCATCGTCACCACTGCGACTAGCCCCTATCACATCAAAACATGAACTTTCACTTTTTTCCAAAACGTGTAACTGTCACATCACCTATGTAGGCTCGGTTATAAATCCCTATGACGATCCTATGTTGCCAATCATGGATTATATGTTAGAAAAAGATATTGCGGTCGAGAAATTCTATTCATGCTTCGTAAATTTCTTTACCAACACCGTGAAATTTTTAATAATACATATGACTAATTTTCCCTTAAATTTTAATAATTTTGAATGCAAAGATTTTATTCCAACAATTTTAAATTTGATTTTTAATTCCGTTCAAAGTTTTTAAACGTCAGTTTTGGCAGCTCTAAATTTTAATATTTTAAATTTGAAATTACTCAGAAATATAGTTTAAATTCAAAGGTAACCTCCAAATTCATACATTAATTTAAATGTTAAACTTCAAAATCAAAACATATTACACACACAATCTGAATTTAACTTTACATTAGAATTCTAATTAAAAATTAAAAATCCTAGTTTTATATTGAAAGTTAAATAAAAAATTATTTAAGTTTAATTTTAACTTCACCATAAAACTCATCATGTTCTATTATTAAAACTAATAAACCATAAGGCCAAAAAAATTGATCATATTCATGCCCATATTAGAAAATGAAAATCGGTTTAAAAAAGGCCATGTTGACGGTTAAAATGATCGAGCATGCATCTTCATAAGTTAAATGTTATTTGAATTCAATTTAGAAAATTCAGGGAATTAGATTATAGGATTTTAAATAACAGAAGTGAGAGATAAAAATGAGTTCGATGTTTTATTTTAATAAAATGAGGTTATAACATGGATGGTGTATATTAAGTAAAAACCAGTTCATCAAAAAAATTGGTGTATATTAAAAAAAATTATGGTGTATAAATAGAATTTACCATTGTCATGTTTGATTGTGAATTACTAAGGTAAGTTGGATTATTTGACTTGTTGCTTTTATTTGAGTTGTGGCCGATTTTATAAGATTTGAGGTGCATTGGTATTATGTGCCATTTTTTCCTAATATACAATCCTATATCATTAGTTTCTTTTATTAGTGTTATGAAATGAAGAAAGTGTAAGCCATTAGAGAGAGAGGCAAAAGATACATTATTCATTCTTGAGAATTAGACATGTATTTACATTACATAGCCACCTTTATATAAAGGCTTCAGAGCAAAGGATTTAACCTATTCCACGATGTGGGACTAAACAAAAGAACATAAAAGCATATTCATTTTATGATTTACATATATTGTAACACTCCCCCTTGAATATGTGTCTTCAAAATCTTGGCGGTTTTGACAGGTTTGCATTGACATTGATTTATAAATAGAAATTAATAGTTTGGATCCTTGTAATAGTTTGTTCTAAAAATCACTAATTCAAAGAATATGAAAATTTTATAATATATATGTGATACGTGGACGCACGTATAAATCCATATATGTAAATATTTAGCTAACAACCTGAAGTTTGTTATAAGTTCATCTTATAGATTATGCATAGACATTATTTAGTGATTTAAAATTCAATCAACATAAATGTTGAATGACCTGAAGTCATGTATGTATTCAAATGATCTACACAATAAGTAAATTCCTCCAATTGCTTAGATCAATGAATGAGAACAAACTCTAATAATCAATATCAATTGAATGCATCTTATAAAAGAATTATCCTCCTATTATTAATATGTATGATGTATTTGCTAGTAGCAATATCGTAATGGATCAAAATGAGAGTCCAAGAATAATAATTATTTAATGTGACAATGTTTGTCAATATTGAGGGGGAGGATAAAGGGATACAAGCTCATTTTGATCATCAGTGTTAAATATTGTAATATACAAGAATAATGCATCTTTAGAAGATGAGAATGTGCTTGGCCCGGAAGTGCCATATCTTAGTGTCATTGGTGCATTATTATATTTGGCCCGATGCACAAGACCAGATATTGCATTTTCAGTAAATCTTCTAGCAAGATAATCTTTTAATATTCTCCTGAAGAGATAGTCTATATTTCATATTATAATTTTCATGCAAGCTATACATATGGTCCTGAGGAAATCTGTATCCATAACATTCCAAGTATCCAGATGTAACGCTTCGATTTTTCGTTGCCGAAAAAACAAATAGTTATGGGTTTTAAAAAGAATTTAGGAAAAGAAAAAGTAGAAAAGAAGAGAAAGAAAAGAAGATAATAGATAAGGTAGAAGATGGAGGGAAAAGAAAAATAGAAGATAGAACATTTTAAAATAGAGGGAAAAGAGAATAGAGGAAAAAGAAAATAGGACGGAACAGAAAACAACAGAACAACATCAGAATCTCACAATTCGCAGCGGAACAACATATAATAAATAAATGGATAATCTTTAAACAAAGAACTATATCAGTTATTACATTACATCACATTTCATTACATCATATCATCAGAGTATACAACATCAAACAAACAGCGGAAAAAGAAATACTATATAAGTAATATGCCATGCCATCCAGCTTGCCTCCAGCAACTCCAGAATATCCAGAATATCCTGATAAACCTAACTCTTGACTGCCCGTGTAGAAATTGGTGGGCACCCAGAGTTTAGGAAGGAAAACAATAAACTCCAAGTCAGTCATGTGACTGGTGTGAGAACTCAAAACAGTTTATTTATCTTTAAAATCAAAATAGAGGAATATTTTTAAATTCAATTCGCAATGCTTTTAAAAATGAGACTACCATAAGGCCTCCCGCACACACACACATGCAAACGCAGAATCGGAGGAGATTTCTCCTTATGATAGTCAAAGATGCTTGATACGCATTTAAAATAACATTTGATATTATTACTAGTGCATAGTGTAGGAAAAATTCATTTCGAAAGTAGAATATAAATCTTAGCCAACATACGACCATTATCGTATGCCTACTATAGCTACCATCCAAACAGTGGTGACCACCGTAAGTGAATGGCAGGTTCTACAACTAATACCGTACAAGTTTCGTATTGGGAATTGGATTTCCAACAAATGGTCAGGCCAAGGAACTTCCCATTGCCACATGAGAATGCCTCTGGAAAGACATCCCCGAGAACCAAACCGGAACTCTGCCAACACAAGGCCGGGTTACCCCTAACTGGGTAACTACTGACACGAGCACGCCATTCCCCGATCGTAAACGACCTTTCTCACGGGATCCCGAAAACCAACAACCACAAAGTAATAAATTCGTAGTAACCACATAGGTTAAATATCTGGGCTCCATACCATGATACCACCTCTATCCAGAAGGAAATGTACATACCCTAAAGGGTGCTACCCCTCATAACCTTGCTGCATCTTTCCTGTTTTGACCATTTCCGGGGTGTGAGGTTCGACGAAGTCACGTCCACAAAAACATACTTTATACAAAAGCCATGCTTTGGGTCAACAAATGATCAACACAATGATCACCAAGATAGACGATCAAATAAACGATCCTATCACAATAATCAACACAATGACCATTTCAGCAACACTCAGCATGTCACATTACCAAATTGGGAATATATCGCTGATAACTTCAACTATATAACCTCTGAGTTCGTACGTCTCAGAGAAGGGTGTTAAGCTAAAAGAATAAATTCTTCGCCACCAACAAAAATATATTTGAAAGAAATCGGCTTTATATCTCAACTTGTAATGTCAGACACACAATCCATACAAGTCTGTTCCGGGCTCGAACAAAACCGAAGGCACTTACAAAGAAGTCCTTGCAATCCGGATATCCACAATCCTGATCGGATTCCCCATCACATATGGAGAACTCTATACCGGAGCAACTCGGTGCAGAGTAAATCGACAGGTCATCCTATCGCTCTCGCAAATACCGGGTCTTCAACACCGATCTTCAATGCAATTCACAACGACGTATCACATATTCGGAATGGGTTATACGACCCCATGGTCCTTTCCCGGTTAACCCGAATAGTGAGCGCTTATTTAAAAATAAGTGTAGCATTCACATTTAAACAAATCACATCAATTACCCATTCAAAGGGAAATATTGATAGTCGGTTATTGAACTATCACTGGATATGCACACATCACCAGATTCCAAATAATTTTCCAAATTATTTATTTTCCAAAATATCTTTACAAGATATATAATTTCAACACTTCAAAAATAAATCAATATTTATTTTTAAACAAATTCTCCTTTTCATTCATAAATTCCATAGTGAATTTATAATCCAAAATATCTATGAATATTCAATTTCGATTATTCATTTCAATTTATCTTCAAAAAGATAAATTCTCTAATATTCACTTTATATTGGGAAAACATTTCCATACTTATTTATTCATAAGTAATTCACAATTTTTATTTATTTTCAACACTTAGAAAATATTCAATACTTCAATCAAAAATAAGTATATATTTCATTCTTTTAAGGAAATCATTCTCTTAAACATATTTATTTGGGCCAAAACGAATGTTACGTAAAACATTGTTACGACAACCCAAAATCACTAGTATAGGGATTCGAAATTAAAATAGATATATAAATCCCAATACTATACAAAACATTTCCTTTCGGAAATCATTTACTATAACAACAGTGTTATAGTCCATTATTTCCTTCTATTTCTCGAAAACGTCTATTTCAACAATAAATGTTGAAATCTATGGTTTCGAATCTCAACACATTTAAAACATCGTTAGATCGTTTAATTCTATTTAAAACATCCAAATCTAAAACAATTTCTTTAACGTGTTATTCACTATTCAAAAACGTGAATATACTTTGTTAACAAATTTCATCCTTTTATTCATTTTGATTCAAAGGATTATTCACTATTTAAAAACGTGAATATAACTCCATTTATAGGTTTCAACAATTTACTTATCAAAATAAGTCATTTGCGAATTTAGAAAACAACGTTTATAAATTCCATTTCTATTTATTTATAAAAGCTTCCTTTTTATAAATTCTTTTATTAACCTATTTCAGTTTATAACTCAATTATAAACTAAAAGTTCATATTATAAGTTAAATACTTATAAAACGATTATTTTACAAAATCGTTCTTTTTAACTGCCCAAATTATAAATCTTATAACTTATAAGATTCATTCATTTATCCAAAATCATTATTTTAATAACTTAATAAATTTTATAAACCTACTGCTTATAAAATTCCATTTATAACTTCACCGTATAAAATTCTATAAATTCCATTCAATTATGAAATTCATTTTCACTTCATTCAAACACTTATAAAAACTCGTTTTATAATGTCCATATTTCAATTTATAAATATCCATTTATAAATCTCTTAATATAAATCAATTTATATTATTCTTTTTAAACGTCTTTAAATTCCTTTAAAAACTTCTTCCTTTTGATTCATAAAATAATTAAATTTTATAAATCATATATTTCAACTTTTCATAATAAATTCAAAAATTCCGATTTAACTATTTTATAAAATCATTAGCATCATATTCTCAAAAATCAGTTTTTAACTATATTTCTCAAAAATCATAATTTTTATAACATTAAAAATTATAACGTTTATTTATTTAAAATGGATCAATTCCAAAATTATTTTATAAAACGTATACTTTCTAAAATCACTTTAAAATCATTTTAAAATTCCAAAATCTGGGTCCAATGATGCTACACACCAAATAGTCAATCACGACAACAACGATATCATATATCGATATGATAATCCATCAAATATCAAAATATCTGAAATCTAATAAATACTGTTGAGGAATCCAGTTGGATCCCTCCAACCTATTTTTCTGCATCCAAAAACATTAGCACAATACCAATTTCGCTCCAGTACGAAATTATCGCGGTATATGTTCTTATTAAATATTATCCGCTTAATAACGGCGCAATAGGGTCTCATCCGCTAAACAAATAAATGCGGGAAATCAATAACTCCAATATATACATATGCCAATATATATATATTGCTACTATATATAATACCAATTTCACTGTTTATGAAATATTCGCGGTATATGTTTTTAATAAATAACATCCGTTTACTAACGGCGTATAATGTCTATTTTAACAATCAATAGATATCAATCAACATTCAAACATGCATTCAAATATTTTAAATCTAACTATTTAAAATAAAATCGAAACTGATTCGATTGAGTGAGAAATTCTCACCTTGATTTTAAATTCCGTTTTAGCGATTTATTTCGAATAAAATTAAACGGACGTTTAATTTTACCCAAAATTCTCACTAACTCCAAACGACTCCAAACCAACTCCATCGCGTAGTGCTCGTCCATACGATTCCAACGCAACTGGTTTCGCGCGTTTTCGACCTCGTATGAAAAAGTTATGCATTTTTGAAGTTTACACGATTTTAATTGAAATTAATTTACAACAAAACCTTTATAATATTAAACCTAAACTAATCATCACCGTTAGATCTAGCTTCCACCCCATCATCACCGCACGTCTTCTTCTTCCCAAACCCACGCACGGCTACAGGTAAAAATCACGCACACCAACCCATAGAGCTCCAAATTAGGTTTTAACTTTACTCCTCCTACACTCGACGAAATCACATCAAACCACTTGCAAATCGAAGCTCTCTCCACCACCTATGCACGGCCTCAAGGCCATAGAACTCGGCCATCCCTGTAGCACGCAGTTCGAGGCCGAACTCCAGGCCTTTGAGCCCAATTTGCCGCCAATCTGAAGCTCCAAACACGATCATGACCGTTGGATAGATGGATCTTGGCATGCTCTTCAATCTTCTAGTTGAAACCTAAGGCTAATTGTCAACGGATGAGGAGATAATCGAGGTGGAAGTTGGGTGTTTTCTGGCCATTCATTGGGGTGAACGGCGGCTAGGGTTTGATTAGGTTTTTTTATTTTATTTTTCTAAATTATGAAGAGGTGGGTGTTATTTATAAAGAAAAATCGAACACTATTCATCCGGAAATTCCGAACTCCGATTTACGCGCCGTAATCAGCGTTTCTAGGGTTTACCCCGCGTTCCGGACACAATGGAATAGGTTTCGAAAGCTAATTCGGACATCTGTGCGAGTTATGGCTATAAACGCTCAATTTGAATTAAACCGATTTAAGCGATTTTCTAGGCGTTTTAATTCGTACCGGACAAACGGTAAATCCAATCGACTTGAAATTTGAAACCTTACAATAATATCACATTACGGATCCGATGAAACTGGTTTCGTCGAAATCCGAGACTTTTTGAAAAATGGCTATTTTAACTCGCCAAATTTAAATTAAAAATAATTCGATGCGTTTCGAGCTGCCACGATCAAACGATAACTCTGATTGACACGAAATTTGAAATCCGGTAATAACTAACTATTACGGATCCAATGGAACTGGTTTCGTTCAACTCTGAGACTGTTCAAAAATTGACTATTTTCACTAGTCGATTTAAATATTAAAATATTCAATTTTCACAAATTAACTTTTAATTCGATTTTAAAAGTTCTAAAATATCGTTCTAACTCCCATATGATAAAATAAAATTTTACAAATCATTTTCAATCATATTTAACCCAATTTTCAATTATTTCCATAATTTAACATATTAAATCATCGATTTAATTATTCAATTAAATCCAAAAATTCAAATAAAAATTTATTTGACTTATAAATTCACTTATTAATATTTAAAATTAATTAAATATTCATATTTTAATTTCTAAAAATTCTGGGTCGTTACACCAGAAGATACTATTATTATTTTTGCTGTAATTTTTTTTACAGAACTCTTAATAGAGATGTGTAGAAATGTCTATATGCAATTAAAAATTATTCCTTGATAAGTAATCATAATTAGGTTCAAAACTGATATTTGAGATATAATTGAGGAATAAAACTTAACAACTTGAAGTTGTGTGTATATTTTATTCGAGCCAGAAGTTTGATATGGTTTCAAACCAAATGTTTTGAAATGGAAAATTTCAAGTTATCAGAGCATTTAAGATTTTGAAGACGCATATTCAAGGGGGAGTGTTACAATATATGTAAATCATAAAATGAATATGCTTTTATGTTCTTTTGTTTAGTCCCACATCGTGGAATAGGTTAAATCCTTTGCTCTGAAGCCTTTATATAAAGGTGGCTATGTAATGTAAATACATGTCTAATTCTCAAGAATGAATAATATATCTTTTGCATCTCTCTCTAATGGCTTTCACTTTCTTCATTTAATAACACGTTATCAGCACGAAATGAAAGTAAGATGCGAGGAGATAAAACCACGAGTGTAACATTGGCATACAATATCATTTGTTTTTGGATAAATTATTGTTATTACTCAAAAAAATTATATCATTATTCCTTCAGGGAATATAGTATTTTCTTTCAAGGAATTGCAATGTAACAAAAATAAAATTCTTATAACATCTCTTCTAGGATGTTAGATTTTGCAATATAAATATAAATAAATCTCTAAAACATCTTTTCAAGAGATTAATATACACTTACACATCC
The DNA here is from genome assembly GCA_030765085.1 of Allium cepa. NCBI lineage: Eukaryota > Viridiplantae > Streptophyta > Magnoliopsida > Asparagales > Amaryllidaceae > Allium > Allium cepa. Next base: position 31,805,675 of record CM060941.1, read on the forward strand.
AATGATGTTTGAAATATCATTTAACATAATATCTTCAGGATATTTGGTTAATATAGTGTAAATGTTAAGATATAAGGTAAGGTATAACTTATTTGGAGATTTTTGTAATCTCTTGAATGGGGCATCATTTTCTCATATGATTATTTATTAATTTTCTTTAACTTCTTTAGGAAGTACAACCTTATCATTTTACATAATTTCAATAGAGCTTCGAGCTTCTAATTCATGAACTTCAAGTTCATTAATTTGTTATGAACTTCAGGTTCTTAAATTTTGTGTAAACTTCTCCCCTTTTTTTGTACCATATTGTTACAAAATAAAAGTCTATTAGAATTTGAGCTTGTAAAGTTTATCATAAATCTTTTCATAGTTCAAGACTTCAGGTCTTGGACTTTGAGTTATACAACTTCTAGTTGGAAAAAAAAATCTTTGCACAACTTCAGGTTGTTGTTCAAACTTTATTTTTCATTATATCGAGCATTGTTTGCCAAAATGAATACAACCATATGTCTATTCTTATTCCAAACATAAAAATACAATATCATTTAATTTACTGTAGCCAGTGCATTTATGATGATATGGTAATTTAATTTATTACCATGACGACAACATTTAATGCATTTATGATTAAAAAAAAGAATGCAATTTACCATTATTGTGGCGTAAAATATAAAATATTATCACAACGAATTGATTTCTTTACAAACAAGCAAATCAATCTAACTAACTTTAATTAGCAAAATTTAATCTCAAAACTAAGTTTAATATACTCAATAATAAAATTAAATGAATACCATAAGAGAAACTTTATTTCTTAATAGTCAAAATTTCTAAAATAACTAAAATAACTCTTATATATATGTATATACATACATATATATGTATATATCCTTTTTCTATATAATTCAAGTTTCTGCTCTTTTATTGAAACTTATGGTTCTTTATTATAAGAAAACCTGAAATTTAATAATTTGTGGAAACTCAAGCTTTTAGCATTATAGGAACTGCAGGTTCTCAACTTTTATTTCAAATGCTAGAAATTAAGTTTACCGTATATGTTTTCATTAATGTTTCCATTCACTTCTGGTGTACTAAATCAATATTAATATTGGATCTAAACTAATATGATCTTCTAAAGATGCATTATTCTTGTATATGTTTCTCTAAGAAATAATAAAATATTTCTTCTGGAAATATAAACAATATATATCAAAATAATTTCCAAAATCAAAATCCAAATCAAAGAGTTTTCAAAATGAAAACTTCATTTATCAAACATGTATATATTACTTAGATATATATGACAAACCAAAACGTAATCAAGATCAATAAATTTATTTGAATCAACAACAGATATTGTCAAATTCAAAACTTGCTTTCCAAAATAATGAACTCAAAAAAAAACATGCAATAATAAGCAAGTTTGAAATCACCCAAATTCAAAAAACAAAACATTTTATTTTTAAACAATGTACAAATCTCAAAGGTATATTATTTGGGTGTGATTTTGAGATCTACAATATAATGAGATCAGAAAAATAAGAACAAAAAAATAATCAGATCTATTGTAGGATGAGATCTGAAATATAATGACAAAAATACATGTACAGTGGAATAAGATCTATATTTTTAGATCTATGACAAAATAAGATCTTGAAAGATAAGATATATTAAAACTTAAATCCAAATCTGAAAAATTAGAAAATAGATATAGAATTGTGAAACAAGAATACTTAAATCTAGATCTAAATTAATCGCAAAATAAATCTTGAAAAGATGTTTTAGAGGAATTTTATTTTTGTTACATTGCAATTCCTTAAAAGGAAATACTATATTCCCTGAAGGAATAATGATATAAAATTTTTTTGAGTAATAACAATAATTTATCCAAAAACAAATGATATTGTATACCAATGTTACACTCGTGGTTTTATCTCCTTGCATCTTACTTTCATTTCGTGCATCTAATTTTGTTACTGTATTTAAAGTTTGATATGTCATTTCAAAGATAGTTACAACAAAAATCTCCACTAGAGATGTTTTATGTTATTGTAAAGGTAGTAATTATGTAATTTCTACAAAAGAAACATTGTACATTGATATGACATTCCAATAGTGTATATATATATAGAAGGGATAAATTCACTCCAGAAGTAGTGATAATAAAATATCCCTAAAAGAGACAATAGATTAGGAAATGATAACATATCTCTAGAAGAGATTTGCATATATATTTGGTAATTTTATTAAACCAAATAAATGCATAGAAATTTGATTATAAAGGATCCTAATTTAGTTTAGATAGATCCTAAAAGTTTGAGAGCTATGCAACATATATCATATATTTCATTATAATTATATCAAAAGTGAGAAATATTACACGTATAATCAATTCCTGAAGATAATCTTTAAATATTCTCCTGAAGAGATAGTCTATATTTCATATCATAATTTTCATGCAAGCTATACATACGGTCCTGAGGAAATCTGTATCCATAACATTCCAAGTATCCAGAAGATACTATTATTATTTTTGCTGTAATTTTTTTTACAGAACTCTCAATAGAGATGTGTAGAAATGTCTATGTGCAATTAAAAATTATTCCTTGAAAAGTAATCATAATTAGGTTCAAAACTGATATTTGAGATATAATTGAGGAATAAAACTTAACAACTTGAAGTTGTGTGTATATTTTATTCGAACCAGAAGTTCGATATGGTTTCAAACCAAATGTTTTGAAAATTATCATGCGGTTTTGATAGGTTTGCATTGACATTGATTTATAAATAGAAATTAATAGTTTGGATCCTTGTAATAGTTTGTTCTAAAAATCACTAATTCAAAGAATATGAAAATTTTATAATATATATGTGATACGTGGACGCACGTATACATCCATATATGTAAATATTTAGCTAACAACCTAAAGTTTGTTATACGCTCATCTTATAGATTATGCATAGACATTATTTAGTGATTTAAAATTCAATCAACATAATGTTGAATGACCTGAAGTCATGTATGTATTCAAATGATCTACACAATAAGTAAATTCCTCCAATTGCTTAGATCAATGAATGAGAACAAACTCTAATAATCAATATCAATTGAATGCATCTTATAAAAGAATTATCCTCCTATTATTAATATGTATGATGTATTTGCTAGTAGCAATATCATAATGGGTCAAAATGAGAGTCCAAAAATGATTATTATTTAATGTGACAATGTTTGTCAACATTGAGGGGGGGATAAAGGGATACAAGCTCATTTTGATCATCAGTGTTAAATATTTAAATATACAATGATGCAAAATATTATTAATATTATCCCTAGTAGACTTTCTCCAATATAGATTTGAATCCCTAAAGGATCAAAATTTGTAAACCACATCTGAAATATGGTTCAAAAGTCAGTTCAAATTATTTTTGGAGTAAGTAATAAAGATGCCAAATAATGGAGGTGAGTGTTCTTGAAGAAACACTTAAGGGCGCTCTTGAAGAGGCCAATGACATGATTGTCAAATTACCCAGAAGTGGTTTAGGTACCTAAAACATGATAATTAAAGAGATCTCAATAAATCATGTCTAGAACTGATAAGAAATAATCATCGATGATAACTTTGTAAATAATAAAGCGCTTATATTTATAAATAGATTAAGAATCTTGAATTAGGGGAAAAACATGACTGGCCATCATGAATCCTTTAATAGTAGAGAAATATGGACATGTAGTCCGCAAAGTACCGAAAGTACTTGAAATGCTTAATATACCCTGAAGGTATAAATATGGTTTAAAATCATATTAAAATAATGAAAGCATACAAATTCCTGAAGAATATAAATAACTTTCGTTGTTATAAAGAATGCAAAGAACAAAGAGAGTAGATTTCAACCTACTTTTAAGTATTATTGTAATGAAAATCTTGATATAATTCATGTTGAGTAGATTACTTCCTATTTTTAAGTATCGTTGTAATGAAACTCTTAATATCCATTGAAGTGATAGTTGTGATATGCAAATACTTATTAAAGTATACAAATTTCTGAAGAATATATATAACTTTTGTAGTTATAAAGAATGAAAAAGACATGAAGTGTAGATTACAAATTTCTTCTAAGTATTGTTGTAATGAAAATCTTGATACATTAAGATGAGTAGATTACTTTCTGCTTTCTAGTAATGTTGTAATGAAATTTTTAATATTTATGAAAGATGTATAGTTGCAATGCGCAAAACTAATTTGAAGCACAAAAATGAAAGCACATGAAGTGTTTTTCATAAAAGTAGCATGCAAATGCATAAAATGCAAACCATATTTGAAGAAACAATCTTAGAAAATTTGATTGTATCGAAGAAAACTATTAATAAATTGTATTATTAATGAAATACATATTTATGAATCCAGAAGTATCTATAACCAATTTAAGTTATCGAAAGACGAATACGAATTCAGAGGAAACTTTAAATCAGGGGGAGCACCCATAATTATTTTATAATAAACTCTTTTTCCTTAACTAAGATTTTTCCCACTGGGTTTTTGTTAGTAAGGTTTTAATGAGGCATTATCTTGATCCAGAAGTATCAACTCCCTAGTAACATTTGAAATAAGCTATAATGTACTCCTTTTCCTTATTTAAGATTATTTCCACTGGGTTTTTCTTATTAAGGTTTTAATGAGGCATTATCTTGATCTAGAAGAATCAAACGTCTTTTCAAGAAATAATATCTCAAATATGTTTTTTAAGTCAAATTATATTTTTATCCTTAACTAAGATTTTTCCCATCGGGTTTTCCTTTGTAAGGTTTTTACTGACGTATTAAATTGATCCAGAAGTATCAAACTCTATCTGATGCAATAATATTGAAATATGACGTACTATATTGTACTATTTTTCCTTCACTAAGATTTTTCCCTTAGGGTTTTACTTAGTAAGGTTTTTAATGAGGCATTAGTTTGATCCAGAAGTATCAAGCTTTATTTAAAAAAAATAAGAAAACAAAATATGTCATTGTACTCTTTTTCCTTCACTAAGATTTTTCCCATTGGGTTTTTCTTAGTAAGGTTTCAATGAGGCATTATTTTGATCCCGAAGTATCAAACTAGAAGGAGTATCATTTTTAGTATGATATTTATGATTTCACAAGTTGCACTCTTTTCCTATTTCAAGGTTTTTCCCATTGGGTTTTCCTTATAGAGGTTTTTAATGAGGCAATAAACAATATCTATATCGACTGAATCGATAAATGCAAGCAAGATAATAATGAGGGGGAGCAATCATCATACATGTTTCGAAATGGAAAATTTCAAGTTATCAGAGCATTCAAGATTTTGAAGACGCATATTCAAGGGGGAGTGTTACAATATATGTAAATCATAAAATGAATATGCTTTTATGTGTTAGGAACTGAGTTGATGATGTTTTGATGACAACAACCTTATATAGTTATTATACTTTACTTTATAAAATATATACTAACATTTCCATATAGATAGATATATATGTATATAGGAAGTATATGCAGGTATCATCGAAGACTGATCAGTATAAAGACTCAAGCATCAAGATGAAGATTAGAGATTCAAGATTCAAGACTCTAGAGAATCAAGATTTCAAGATCTCAAGATAAGTGTCTAGTATTTTGTTAAAACTTCATAATAGCACTCTCATCTTTCTTCTAATTTTCTTTTGGGATGGAACCCAATTTCTATCGAAACCAGTGGCTTACAAACCCACGACAAGTAGCTTACAAACCTACGACAAGTGGCTTACAAACCCACGAAAATCAAAATCATTTAAACTACTTTGCACAAGTTCTCGAGTCCTATGGAGGAGCTTTGTAGGAAGGTTCTTGCAATTTCAGTTTGAATAGATTTTTCAAAATGTTTTTTTAAATCTGTTTTCAAAATGTTTTAGCTGTCAAAATCATGTTTTCAAAAATGTTTTCAAACTTTGTTTTAGCCTTGAAATATTCCTCTATTCTGATTTTAAAAAACTTCTATTTTTAAAACATCAAAACTTATTCTGATTTTAAATATTAGTTATATAATTGACGGTCTATATCAATTATATATATATATATATATATTTAAAATAATGTTTTATATTCATTCTCTATCTCAAAATATTGTTTGAACACTTTACTTTGCTTCAGAGAAGTTTCAACTTGTTTTAAATTCAATTGTCTTTACAAAACAACATCTCTATAATTTTGAACTAAGGGATGTCGACATAAGGGGATACCCCATGTCGACATGGTGACAGTTGGATTCAAAATTCAATTTTCAAAAGAAGTGTCCATTCGTTCGAAAACCTTTCGCCAATGGTTATGACTGTTGTGCATCTATATAAAGGCTTCCAAAACGAATTTTTTAACAACTACTTTCTTATTTTCTTCACTCTTTCTTCTCCACCATTCCATATCCATAAAACTTCATATTTTCAAGATCGTGCCATCATTCTGCCAAATTCTCAATAGGAAATCATTTAGATACTCTCTCTATTTGATTCTCCGTCATTCTACTAAAGATCAAAGTGCTATCCAGAGTTATAGGATCAATTTGTATTCAAAAAGTCCATAGAGTCTATCCATTCAAAAGGATTGTTATTAGAAAGTATTAGGGTGATCTTGTGTCCCGAAAATCAAGAAAGTTTACCCCAGACTCGGAGATAGGAGGGTTCCTCAAGGCCTTAGAAATCGAGGGTTGTAATTTGGATATTGGCTTATAAAAATCTGTACAAGGATATTGCCTTGGTACAGGACTGGATGTAGGAGGATTCCGAACCAGTATAAAATCCAGTGTGTTCTTTCCTTTTACTTGCTTTACTTTACTATTTGCATTTGTTATATGTTCCGTGATCATTCTGTGTTAGAATTCTGTTTAGATTTGTGTTGAAAGTTTTAATTTAGTCATATAGTTCATATATTCTTTAAAACACTATTCACCCCCCCTCTAGCGTTATTTCTGCCTTAAGATCCTTAATCCGCATCCCTAACAATTGGTATCAGAGCATTGGTTTTCATTATTTTCATAATCTGAAATTTTGAAAAGTTTTAATGGCACAACACACTAATAATGTCACTCCTGTCACCACTACTTCTGTCAACACAAGCACTAACACTAGTTCATTTGTAGAAGGTCAGTCTACTGTCAGACCATCACTTTTTAATGGCAGTAATTATGCATATTGGGCATGTAGGATGAAAATTTATTTACAATCCATAAGTTTAGATACTTGGAATATGACACAAATTGAATATGTTGAACCAACTACTAATTTTTCCCAGTGGACTGCTGAGTAAAAGACGGTTGCACAAAACAATTCTAAGGCTATGAATATACTATTTTGTTCACTAGATAGGAATGAGTTTAATAGAGTCTCTGTTTGTAAGTCTGCATTTGAAATCTGGAAAACTTTACAAGTAACTCATGAAGGAACAAGCAAAGTTAAACAGACTAAAATTTCCATATTAACTAACCAGTTTCAATTGTTTAAAATGCATGAAAATGAATCCATTTCCAACATGTATTGTCGATTTCAAGATATTGTACATTCATTGATTGCTTTAGGAAAGGGTTTCTCAGAAGAAGATCAAGTCAGAAAAATACTCAATTCACTCACTCCAGAATGGGATCAAAAGACACTTACTATTGAAGAGGCAAATGATGTTAGTCAAATGAAGATCGAAGAGTTAATCGGTAATCTAATGTCTTATGAAGTTCAACTACAAGGGAGAAAAGAATCCAAGGCAACGGAAAAGAAATCGATCGCATTCAAAGCAACAACTGGAGATTCAGAACAAGATAGTGATGAAGAAATTGCTTTCATGACCAGAAATTTCAGAAAGTTTCTAAAGTATAGAAAGATGAATAACTTTAAAAGAAATGATCAAAGGAATTCCAGAAATACTTCGGAGAACAACAAAAATTACAACAACAACAATGGTGATAGATGCTACAACTGCAACAAAATAGGGCACTACAAGATAGATTGTCCATATCCAGACAAACAGACATTTCAACCAAATAACGAGAAACTAAGGAAAAGAAAGAAGGCATATGCAGCAACTCTTGACGATTCAGATTCATCCAGTGATGACGAGAAGAAAACTAATAATTCAAATCTGTGCTTCACTGCTATTCTCGAGTCGGAAGACGATCGGAGTTTGGATCTAAAAATAGGTACACATTTATTTTAATTTTATTGGATGCTTGTTTGTTTTGATTTTGTTTGCAATTCCTTGAATTTTTAAATTCAAAATCACCCTTTGAAATTTGAATTTTTAAATTCAAAATAATATTATTTTAATAATATTTTAAATATTAAAATATTTTAATATTATTATATTTAATATTATTACTGGAATTATATATAGATATAGAATATAGATTAGTTTTCTTAAGATTTTAGGAATTTCTTAGATTTTAGAAATAGACGCCCCTTTTCAAATTCAACAGGCACATGTCGACATGCCAGGATACCCCATGTCGACATGTCTATCAGAAATTTGATTTCAAAATTTGAATTCAAACTTTTGAATTTCCCTCCACCTTTTCACTTACTTCAAAATTCTGAAAAGATACCTCTTGACCAGAGAACATGACTTTAGAGAATCTATTTAATATACTTCTCTTATCATCTCTTTTCACTTTATTCTCATAATTCAAACTTTCTTCATTATCTTCTACTCCTCTCAAACACTCATCAATGGCTTCCTCAAGTACCCCATCAACTATGAGGCTGACCAAATCCATCAAAAATGATCTTTTTAATGACCCGGAGGCTATCAAAGCTTACATAAGTTATGTAAACTATGGTAAAGTCAATACGGGAAAATTTGCTATTTTTGATGATTTTCCTTCTTATGAAATCGATCAACTTTTTGAAGAAAACTCCATTCTTAGATTGATTGATAACAAGCAAAATGATTTCGTTTGTTATCCAAACCTTGTCAAAATGTTTTATGCAAACCTAAACCGTGAATTTTATAATGGAAATGAAGATCAAATTTGGAGTAGTGTTAAAGGAACACTTATTGTTTTGGATTCCGATATTTTGGGTGCTATTTTGGGTTGCAAATCTACCGGTATGAATCTCTCGCAATTTCAAATCAATGAAACCGATCGAGAGACTTTTCATCACATTTTTCAAAGCGATGACCACATGGATTTTAAGAATCGCTTTTTCCGCCCAAAAGCAAGAATTGTCAACCTTCTTATTCAACACACCATTATTCCTAGGTCGGGAAACTACAATAATCCCACCTCAAAAGTGTGTAAAGAACTTTTTTCTATATTTGGAAAATATGATATTAATTGGGCACAAACTATTTTGGATGAGTTAAAACCCAAAAATTTAACTATGGGAGAAAACACTCTTTATCATGGAATTTATCTTACTCGGATTTTCAATTATTTTGGTGTGGATGTTAAAAAGGAAGAGTTTGTAAGTAGGAAAGTGTTCAATCATGGGAACATTTCCCTTATGAAAATTCCACTTATGTTTCAACCATATGAAACACTTACCGAAAGGAAGAGAGACTTGCTCATGAAGAGATGGAAGAAGAGGAAGAAGAAGGGGAAGGAATGGAAATTGAAGAAGAAGAGGAAGATGAAGAAACCTCTTTGGAAAGTATAGAGTATCCACATACACCCGCCAATCCGTCCAACAAAACCATACTCAAGAACCAAAAGATACTTGCTCAAAACCAAAAGGTTCTTAAGAGATCTATTAGCAAGAAAATGGATAAAATCTCTACCAAGATCGACAAGTTCTTTGGGAAGATAGGCAGGAAACTTGGCTTGTCCTCAACATCATCTTCATCAAACTAATCCTAGCCATTATCTCTCTAGCTATCGTTTATCTATCTTTGCATTTTCTATTTTTTTGGTTAATATTATGTAATGTTAACTAATATAAGTAATGCTATCTTATTCTCTGTTTTCCATCTTTATATATCTCTGACAGTTATTTATTTTAAGTTTATATAGGTCCACTAGTATAAAAATAAACTTAGAAATCAAAAATAACTTAACTTGGTCATTCTGTCTAGACCATGTCGACATGCCCCATCCCCCCATGTTGACATATAACAGTCAGAAAGTAGTTACAATTTCTAACTTCAAATTCATGTAACTACCAAGTGACAATTCATTTTGAACGGCTAATAACTCCTATAAATACCTATTTCTTCCAGAAAAACTTCTCTACCTCCATTTCTATTCGTCTCCTCTCATACTTCAACTTATTTCTTGAATTATGGCTTCTCCAATTAAGAATTTAAGTGAAAATCTTGAAGAAGCTCTTACTTCTTTCAAGAATATTCTCTCTTTTATACTTAGAAATCAAAGGCACTTAGAATTAAGCCAAATGCAGATGATCAAAGAGCAAGAGAAACACTTCGACGCACTTCGTTGGATGATCTCAAGCCTTAGCAAAGACGAACCCGAAGCAAATCCACCGGGCACTCTAGACAAAGATAATTAGGATGTTATCAAAACTGATCCTATCTTTGGAGAAGATGGATGGGTGGAAGTCTCAAGGAATGTCTGATCATTATGTATGTTTGTTAGTTTGTTTGATTTGATTTAGATTTGATTAGGATTTGATTGAATTGTTTACTTAAGTTTGATTTGGATTTGGTTTGTATATAACTTCATATACTATACATGATTGGTTTGCTATGTATGATATTGATTTGATTGTCAAGTTACACTTATATATATGCTCACACACTTGATCACCTACACATTCACTTTACACTTTTATTCTATATATACTTGATTATCTTAGAACAGGTAAATCTTTTATTCATTTTTGTTGATGTCAAAGGGGGAGAAAGTTATAAAAATATATGTGCTTGGTGTAAGGGGGAGTCATGGAGTAAGGGGGAGTTGTACTTTTAAGAAGAAATCACGGAGTAAGGGGGAGTTATGGTATGGTAAGAATATTTTATAAATAAAGGTTGTCATCATCAAAAAGGGGGAGATTGTTAGGAACTGAGTTGATGATGTTTTGATGACAACAACCTTATATAGTTATTATACTTTACTTTATAAAATATATACTAACATTTCCATATAGATATATATATATATATATATATATATATATATGTATATATATATGTATATAGGAAGTATATGCAGGTATCATCGAAGACTGATCAGTATAAAGACTCAAGCATCAAGATGAAGATTAGAGATTCAAGATTCAAGACTCTAGAGAATCAAGATTTCAAGATCTCAAGATAAGTATCTAGTATTTTGTTAAAACTTCATAATAGCACTCTCATCTTTCTTCCAATTTTCTTTTGGGATGGAACCCAATTTCTATCGAAACAAGTGGCTTACAAACCCACAACAAGTAGCTTACAAACCTACGACAAGTGGCTTACAAACCCACGAAAATCAAAATCATTTAAACTACTTTGTACAAGTTCTCGAGTCCTATGGAGGAGCTCTGTAGGAAGGTTCTTGCAATTTCAGTTTGAATAGATTTTTCAAAATGTTTTTTTAAATCTGTTTTCAAAATGTTTTAGCTTTCAAAATCATGTTTTCAAAAATGTTTTCAAAAATGTTTTCAAACTTTGTTTTAGCCTTGAAATATTCCTCTATTCTGATTCTAAAAAACTTCTATTTTTAAAACATCAAAACTTATTCTGATTTTAAATATTATTTATATAATTGACGGTCTATATCAATTATATATATATATATATATATATATTTAAAATAATGTTTTATATTCATTCTCTATCTCAAAATATTGTTTGAACACTTTACTTTGCTTCAGAGAAGTTTCAACTTGTTTTAAATTCAATTGTCTTTACAAAACAACATCTCTATAATTTTGAACTAAGGGATGTCGACATAAGGGGATACCTCATGTCGACATGGTGACAGTTGGATTCAAAATTCAATTTTCAAAAGAAGTGTCCATTCGTTCGAAAACCTTTCGCCAATGGTTATGACTGTTGTGCATCTATATAAAGGCTTCCAAAACGAATTTTTTAACAACTACTTTCTTATTTTCTTCACTCTTTCTTCTCCACCATTCCATATCCATAAAACTTCATATTTTCAAGATCGTGCCATCATTCTGCCAAATTCTCAATAGAAAATCATTTAGATACTCTCTCTATTTGATTCTCCGTCATTCTACTAAAGATCAAAGTGCTATCCAGAGTTATATGATCAATTTGTATTCAAAAAGTCCATAGAGTCTATCCATTCAAAAGGATTGTTATTAGAAAGTATTAGGGTGATCTTGTGTCCCGAAAATCAAGAGAGTTTACCCCAGACTCGGAGATAGGAGGGTTTCTCAAGGCCTTAGAAATCGAGGGTTGTAATTTGGATATTGGCTTATAAAAATCTGTACAAGGATATTGCTTTGGTACAGGACTGGATGTAGGAGGATTCCGAACCAGTATAAAATCCAGTGTGCTCTTTCCTTTTACTTGCTTTACTTTACTATTTGCATTTGTTATATGTTCCGTGATCATTCTGTGTTAGAATTCTGTTTAGATTTGTGTTGAAAGTTTTAATTTAGTCATATAGTTCATATATTTTTTAAAACACTATTCACCACCCCTCTAGTGTTATTTCTGCCTTAAGATCCTTAATCCGCATTCTAACATTATGTTTTTTTGTTTAGTCCCGCATCGTGAAATAGGTTAAATCCTTTGCTTTGAAGCCTTTATATAAAGGTGGCTATGTAATGTAAATACATGTCTAATTCTCAAGAATGAATAATATATTTTTTGCCTCTCTCTCTAATGGCTTCCACTTTCTTCATTTCATAACACGTTATCAGCACGATCTTTTTCTCGAATGTATTGGGTATTCTAATCCAGAAGATTAGATCCACTTTTTTTTCATGTAGGTACATCTCTTTCTCTTTTTCAGTTACTGAAATCAGATCTATCTCTTCCTCTTATTCAACCATTGAAATCAGGTTTGAAATTTTCTAGACATGCTTTTCTAGATTTATTTTGCGATTAATTTAGAAAATAGATATAGAATTGTGAAACAAGAATACTTAAATCTAGATCTAAATTAATCGCAAAATAAATCTAGAAAAGCATGTCTAGAAATTTTTAAACCTGATTTCAATGGTTGAATAAGAGGAAGAGATAGATCTGATTTCAGTAACTGAATAAGAGAAAGAGACGTACCTACATGAAAAAAAGTGGATCTAATCTTCTGGATTAGAATACCCAATACATTCGAGAAAAAGATCGTGCTGATAACGTGTTATGAAATGAAGAAAGTGGAAGCCATTAGAGAGAGAGGCAAAAGATATATTATTCATTCTTGAGAATTAGACATGTATTTACATTACATAGCCATCTTTATATAAAAGCATCAGAGCAAAGGATTTAACCTATTTCACGATGTGGGACTAAACAAAAGAACATAAAAGCATATTCATTTTATGATTTACATATATTGTAACAATTAGAGATTATTAGCGAGATTCCTTTATTTTCAAACTCAATTCACTTTTGTTCCTTTTTGAAAATGCACCTTGAACCACTCCTTGAGTTATTTCCGGTAATTGTTTTTTTTTCTTTTTTTCTTTTTTACAGTTTAAATCTGCACCAAATGTCAATTCTAAGAAAAAACTAGAATAAGAAACTAACCAAAAAAAAATTTAAAAAGAATGCTCCAAAACTTGGGATTACTTGCCATTTTTAGTGTAGATATTTAATCTAAAAACTGCAAAGTTTCGGAAAAAATATTATGTTGACTTTTTTTTTTTTTTCCCAACTTTTGCTTAGATAAAATCCTGATTTAGTGTATATTTTAAGTTGTTAAATATTTATAATACTAAAAATTACTGGAAGTAATTACAGATTTTCGTGGAACGTTATTTTGATAGAGATACTGATCTGTTTCGAATCTTTGGGACGTTGTTCGACAACTTTAACTTAAAAGTATTTTATATTTGGTATTGTAATTCAATAAAAACCAGCACCTATCCCTCTGGATTCAAGAACTAATGCCCAGGGAATCCTAGGACAATGCATATCAGTTTGCTTCAAAATTTCTGGATTTTACAGGAAGGACAGAAAAGAACCTAAAATCAGCATATAAAATCAATCGATCGCCGTTGAATTTTACGTACCTGCTCTCCCCCCATACGCTGTATAGACCAAGCATGGACAAGTAGCAAGCTGCCTAACCAACAATATAAACGATTGCTCACCAAATTTCTGTTATAAAAACTGCTTATAAAAACTGCATTTTTGAACTCACTCAACCCAATGTTTCATCATAAATAATCACATCAAAAAGATGAATTCAAAGCATAAATTCTTTGACAAACATCGATATGAAGATAGACAACAAAGTTTCAAATTAGCAATATTCTTCGTCATATGCATCGTACCATAGATTCATGGAAAACAAGCAAATTAGTCAACACCTAACATAATAAAAACATAATTCAGAAACAGTGAAATTATTTACAAGGGCAAAAACACCCTATCATGTGTTCTTACCAAATACCTTAAATCTAAATGCGGCTTAACTCTATTGTTATTTCCTTGTTAACCTAATTCTCCGTCGGCAGCACCTTCTTCCCCAACTTAAGCAAGTACTTGCAAGCCTGCTTCAGCTTATTACCTATTCGGCCTTTCTTACCTTTTTCACCATTGGCTATTTCAACGTTTTCTTTAGTAGAAAACCTTTCATCGACATCACAGTGTGATATTTGGTCACTTTGTGCAGAGAAATATTCACTGTTATTGCTATCTCCAGCTTCGCTATCAGACATGATTCTTGAAATTAGCGTGTCTAAATCAATTCCTTTTGCATTGAGTTCTCTTTGAAGTTCTTCGTGTAATTTACTTAGCTTTTTCCTTAAATTTTTCGAGCTTTGCTTTTTATTGGTACTGATTTGTGACGATTCTATTGAGGTGTAAGAGCCAATTTGGGAAGTGCCATTGTAATAAGATGTGCATGCTGCGATGAAGCTTTTTGCATGTTTGTAGAAATGCTCGATTACCAGCTGCTCGAAGTTCTGTTACGGTAAAATCAAAAATGCAAAAGAATGGAAAAAAATTATATTATTTGAAGCTACCACTTTCAAGTAAACAAACGTTTTAAATGTGATGTATGAATCCAAGTGCCTTGCACGATATTTCAGTTAGAACATAAAATGAAGCTAGTCTACTTCCTGAAATTTCATGGTGTTATGTATCACGCAAAGGAGGCAGCAAGTCCTTACAGTATATTTGCCTCTAAAATAATAGAAGATAACAGAAGGAATCACTGATTTTTTGCATATAGTCCTTTCTCACCGTATATCTCTACTCTCATAATCAGACTAATATGGGCTACTGATAGGGTGCACATCTTGCGAAAGGGGAAAAAGAAGAGGAGGATAAGAGAAATGAGAAAAACTCGAGAGGATGAAGAAGAAGAGGAGAAAATGAGAGATTTCATTAAACGCTTGCCTATCATTTCAATTCAGCCACTTGTACATTTATAACCATCCTGATCCAATAATAGATCCACAACTCATCCACTGAAAACAAAAGTTATAACTAATTACTTATTTAATGGATAATTAGATCATTCTAATTGTATCTAGGATATATCTGGACTAATCTAGAAGTTTATAGGGAATCCTTGTGTTCTCTATGGCTTTATCATCACCATCCCCTCAAACTAATTACTTCTGGATTGTTGAAAATCCATATATGTATCATTACCATACCCCTCAAAATCAACCTTGTTCTCAAGGTCAAAGATGCTTTGTGTGGTGAAGTAGTCGCTATAATTGTGATGGGTGAAGATGGAAGATGTGTTGTAGAAGGTAAGGTGATGTTTGGTTTAAAAATGAATTTTGAGTTTTCTGTTTTCAAATATGTATGTCAAATATGAGAGAAGTGAAGTGATGACGAAGGTGATGAAAGGAAAATTGAAGAACGACGGAGGGGATGGAATGACGACGGAAGGATGGATTGTTTCCCATGCTTCTTCATTTTTTCAAAACATAGAAAATAGAAAAAAGTTGTTTTCTATTTTGTATATTAATTTCATTTTCTAAATTGGTCGTTTTTGATAATATACATGCGTCTTGCGCATTTTTGTATAGACAAAAATTCAAAATTCAAAATGGCAAACCAAACACAACCTGATATTTTTGAAAATTAAGAGGTAACGCGGAGAAATCGAGGTTAGTGTTTCGAAGGCGGTGAGAAATGGCATGGAGGAAGCTATCGTCGGGTCGAGGCGATCAATGAGGAGAAAGTGATGATGGAGAGGGAGATTGAGATGAATTCGTGTGGAGTGAAATAAAGCTTGTAAAATAGGAACTAGACATGAATGAGATCTATGGCGAAGAGAGAGGAATGGAGGGGGATGGAGTGCCAATGTTGTCGGAAAGGATCTCGTTGCTGACGGTGCCGATGTTGTCGAAAAGGATCTCGTTGCTGATGGTGACGATTTTGGTTTTGGGAAAGAAGAGTATGATATTTTATTGGTGGAGAGCCAGGAGATGGGAGTTTTGAGGTCGATTATGGAGAAGATGGAAGCATCAAGGCTGCCAACGATGAACTCATTGTGCGAGTTGGAAAAGGATTTAAGAATTTTGGAGTTGCTGAGTTGAGAAAGAAGTTTTCATAGTCTGGTGTTGAAGTCGAGACGAGAAGAGGGAGGTTGTTGGTGATTTTTCGCAGTTAATGTTAGGGTATCAGTAAAGGAGCTTGATGAAGATGTGGTGATCGAAGTATTAATGGAAAGAAGTGATAGTGGATGGATAATTTGTGCGGGTGGTGGTGGTGAATTAGGGGTTGGTAGAGTTAATTGTGTAAGTGGAGAGGTTTGCTAGGTAGCAAGATGGAGGAGATTTTGGTGAAGACTTGATTAATGAAAGATGGACGAGGCTAATGGAGGTGCGGATTTTGAACATGTCAACTTAACGAGCAAGAACGACGACTTGTTGGAAGGCGATATTGCATACATGCAGTAAGGTTTGGATTGATTCCTTGGTCTCAGCCATGGTCCATGGAGTTCATATGTGAAAGCACCAAATGATAAGGTGTATATTTTGTGAAGAAAAGAAAGAAGAGATGAGGATAAGAGAAAGGGGAAGAACTCGAAAGGAAGAAGAATAACATGAAGAGAAGAGAGATTCCATTCAACATTTATTTATCATTTTCATTCATTCACTTATACATTTATAACCATATTATTCCAACAATGGATTGACAACTAGAAACTTGTAGGGTTGTATTTTTTCTAGGGCTTTAGCATTGTCCCTTGGGAATTGTTGTGCATCCATATCCGTGTTAGCTACTTAAATTTGAAAATAACCAAACAGCAATAACAATCTTAAATTTGAACAAAATGAATTAGGAAAGAAAAAAGAATAACCGTATTCGATCCTCTTGAGATGTAAAGTTGCTAACAAAACCACATACATGCATTAAACAAGCAAAAAACTAGCTTAGTAAATAAATGATGATGGTTATGTGCACTATTTGTTTTGTTAGTATTAGCTAAGGGGAAGTATAATTGGACACAAATAGATAACATAAATCATGACATAAACGATGACAATAGATATTTCCAGGAATTCAACCTCTAATAAGATCAAACGACCAATATCTACTGTGTTCACATTTGTGCTTTATTTTGTGTCATAATAGGTGCCCCTGTTAACTATTTATAAACATCATTTTTAATATATCAGTGTTTCTTCCTAAATCTTGCCTATCCCTCAAAATAACTATATTCTACTCTTATTCGAGAATCTCAAATTCAGTATATGTCTTAAGTGGATCAACGTTTAAGCTTTATGTCATACAACTTCATTATCTTATACCATCTTAATATATAGAAAAACATGCATCGCCCATGTGTACTAGTAGAATGGAAAATCTTTCTCAAATGTGGTGACTGGTACTAAATAATGGTTGTTCTGTGTCGATGTAGCACTAGAATTGGTTCACAAATTCTTCTTTTTCTAGTTCCAACAAGAAATGCATTAATAGTAATTATTCCACAAGCTCTTTTTTAGGAACTCAAAATGATCCTTCCAAAGCCTTTTTTACATCTTATTTTGCATGTTTTACGGTATACATAAGAAATAGCTATTATCGAAGGAAAGAAGAGTATGTATACAAAACCTTCTTACAATTCTGCAATAAACTATTTAGCAACGTGTATGACAGCATATCAAGAAAACCATACATACTATCATTGTGTCATGCAATTACTAAAAAGCGCACAAGGATATTTGCAAAGCGGAAATAAATAAGTTAGAAGCAGTAAGCACAAACATTGCGTAGTTTACACAATGATTATGACTTGAATGATGGGATAAAGAAAATGGTGTATAAACTATCCAATGTTATATTTATGTAAGAAAATACTACTCATATGTGGTTGTTTCCAAATTTTTGGTCAAGATATGTTTAGAACGCAGAAAATGAATCTGTTAGTCTACAGACTTTCAGGGTCTGTAAATTTTCCTTGGTCAGCATAATGAGAAAATAATGGATAAGACATATAGTAGCAAATAAACAAATAGATGCTCAATAAAAACTGATAACATTGATACCTTGGGAGGTGATCGGATGGTGTACATCATTGTCTTGCAAGAGAGAATAAAGGCATTGTCATTATATGCCAAGGAAGCACTCTTGTACCCCGATGTAGAATTTGAATACACAGGCTCATTGTAAAAAGGTTTTGCATTCAACACCAAACCTTGAATTGAAACTAGAACTTGTAGCATGCTAGATTTCGCATGGTCCCAATTTTCACATCCTTTACCAGGCCAAGTGTTCAGAAGGCTTAGACATACTTTCCCATTATTATATAAATTTGGATTCAGACGAAGCCCACCAGATCGATAATTCGCTTTCTACATGGAAGCAAATATACATGAGTTGGAGCTGTGAAACATAACTAGTGCTTTATATTTTATCATATAACAGATAACAACACTGAACTTCAAAGAACACTGCCCATTAATTTTTCTTTCCAGAATTTGAAGTAAAATCAAATATTTTGGAACGTTGCTTAATGGGAAAAGTTTAATTTGTATCGGAGTTCATTAAATATTCATGCTAAATGACCAAAGCCAATGGATTCTTTTTCAGGATCTAGCTTAAACTTGGTAATGAATATGAAACATAACTTACTGGGGGTTCGTAAGGATATTTGCTTGTAAACTGAAAGTCAAAGAAAAAAAGGCCATCATGATAAGGAGTTCCAGCAGGGCCTACAATGGCTGCTCTTAGCAAGTCCATTCTTGTTTCATAAACTCTAACATATATGGTATCTGTTAGAAATAAAAGTAATTTGATGTGTAAGCAAATAAGTTGTTAAAACTTCGACTGAAAAACAATTAGTTTGTTTGAAAGTTTGCAACATGTACCCTTCTGAGATAGATATATGCCTTTACAAGTACATACAGAATCATACAAAATTACCTATCCAAACGGGAATTTCCACTTAGGAACTTTTGAGACGGAGGGGGAGTGAGACCCGCAGATTTGGCTCCCACCCCTCTCTATCATGAAATACAAACTGACATAGTAAGGTCCTTATACAAGATAACAATACTACGTCAGATAACTTTTTCTTTGTTTCATCATTTTCAACCTCTGTTAATTTATTTCATCAAACATTGAACACACACGTACATATCTATATATGTATATTATACATGTAAACTGCCACAATCTATGCAAATTTCTGTGACTTGTGACCAAACAACTATTCTTCAATTTTGTTTGATTTGTTTATTACCTTCAATGCTATTTCTAATGCTTAAAGTGCAATTGAATTCTTATAAAAACACGAATAATGACCTGGTAAGTCTTTCTCCAGAATCTTCCATTCTTGCTGAATCTTCCTTGTCCAAGCATTTGAAGTCTATGATTTAACAGGCAATCAAGCATATGAAGTGTACATACCTGAAACAGTTGAATGAACCTAATAGCACAGTTTACCTTTTCCACATTTTTGGTTTTAGAAGCAAAGTAATGATCTGTTTCATCAGTAACAACATCAAATTGCTTGAAACATTCAGATTTTTCATGCTTAAGGCCATTAGAGAATGCATCCTGCAAGTTTACATAAAATTATGTTAATTAACCAGAACTTTTGTTTTCAGATGACATCACATGATTTCGACATGCTTTCGCATTTAACCATTCATCACATGATTACAACAAGTCTTTCGCATGTAACCATTTCAAACATCCAATTTTCTGGATTTGGAATATCAAAGTCCACACCTTTGAATTGAATTAATATGTAGCATCTAAATCACATTAGATTGTGTCTATCAATGTTTCGGACCATAAAAAATTGGAAAAGAAAAAATCAATCGAAGCTGTAGATTAATGAAAAAGTTAAGTGTTAATTATAGAAATGAAATAAGCTTAAATTGATATTTATTAAAGCTTAAATTGATATTTATAATACAATTCAGGATCCGGAAAATTATGTAGTATAAAACAGGTTCTATTGAGTTTGAGTTCACCCCATGCCAACTACTCTTCGAATTTCGGCGAAGGGAAAATGAAAGTAATAATTTAACTATGATCAGCTTTGAATTTTCGCTCAATGTCTAAAAGTACAGAATGATTCTAATGTATAGTTCTCAATCATTTTCTATACATACTTCTCCATTATTTTCGTATATAACTGCCATATAAAAAGAAAATACCATACATTTATAACAGAGTTCATTCTTATATACTATCTACTTTGGGCTAGCTTCTGTATCATTTGTAAAATCATACTTGCTCAGCCTTATAATGATCATGATTAATCAACGACCAAGCGGCTACCAATCCAGATTTAAAGCCGTTACTTATTGCTCATAGATATATTTATAATCCAAACTAGACCGGAAGCAGTATTTATAATCCAGATTTGATAAACTGGACAGTATATTTATAATCCAGATTCTCACAGTGAAATACAAACCAGATACTTCAAATCCCTTTAAAAAAAATCACATGCATCCCTTGATTCCCTTTATGTCTAAATAGAGATTATAAGATATAAATTGATACATAAACCTAAAGGAACCATACTCTTATTTGAATTCAGAGTTCGTAAACAATTATGCTATCTGTAGTGTTCGGAATGCTCATTTCACTTTTATTTATTTATTTTTGTTTTCGTATCACTCAGGTTAACTGGAGCGAAGAGTTCGACCTAATCAAGATGTAGAAACCGCTAGGCCGTGGGTTGGGACCAGAGATTGATCATCTAGACAGGAACTAATCGAAAATGAACCATAACAAGGCATTTTTGATAAACTTGTGTTTGTTTGTTTGGTTTTCTTTTTTTAAATAACAAGGATGATACTTCATTCAATTAGAGCACTTATTTTGATGTCTCATGGGTTCGAACCTATGATCCCCAAAATCTCTATCTAGAGAGTGTCACGCCACTCACCACTTGAGCTAGTAATCATCGACAAACTTGTGTATTTTTTAATAAATTGTATATTTTTTATGCAAAACTATTCACTATTGTATAGAACATACCTATCTTAATAGTTGGAATTTAATTTTCAACTATTAAGGTTTTTTTAGTATAAGAGTGGCATCTTATTCAAACATGACACTCATTTTGATGTTTATGGGTCCGAACTCATGACCTATAGTACCTCAATCTAAAGCATTATACCACTTATCGCTTTAGTTAATGGTCCTTGACAATTTAGTTTTAAGGCATATGTGAAGATAGTATTCTATTTTTAGTTGAAAATTCATATTATTTAGCATTTATTCATCCACACATGTAAAGTATAACTATGCATTCTTAAGACAGCTGGGTAGATATTTATGTGAGGCGTTTGGCGTCTAGAGAGAGTGAGAGAGAGAGAGTGTTTAGGCGAGCACCTAGGAGATGACCCTCACGTAGTGTTTAGGTATGGACTAATTGGATGCCTAAAAGGATTTTTACAACAGTGGGCCTAATTACCAACCTCAAATTTTGACATACAAGGAAGCTGAATCTTCAATAAAATGCAACGATAAAAAAAAGTAATGCAATGCAGGTGTGCTTATGAAAATGGTTCAAAGGGACATACTCTCTTCCAATTTAAGCAAGGAGATTAATATATACGGAATCAAGGAAGGAGAAAAGTAAAAGCTACAAATGTTATTGTGTACCATATTTTGTTTCAAGTAATAAAGTAATAGATGAATAATAAAATGTCTTCTCCCTTTATTGTTTCTGTTCTCTTTATTTTATAACACGTTATCAGCACGAGGCTATATTATGTAACATATTATATTGGATTAGGTAGGGTTTTTTTTCATTTGCTTCATTGTACTAAATTAATAATGAACTGACGCATACCTTTCCATGCTGTTATTTATTTTCAAATCTAAAAATATCTTCCTTTTACCTATTCATATGTTTTTACCTATTATTTAGATACTACCTAGTCTCCGTAGATACACGGATGCTTTATCCTTTTCCATTATAAAAACATTATGTTTACATCTTAGCTCAGATGATAACAAATTTTGAGTATTATTGTCATTATATCTCTACTGAAAGCTATCTTCTTATTTTACACCAATAAGATATGGAACGCCATTTGGGTGATGATATATGTCTACTAGATAGTGCAACTACTCATACAATTTTGAAAACCAGAAGTTTTTCTCTGAACTATCTAAAAATTTCTCAGCTAAAGTCTCCACTATAGCTGGATCTGCTAATATGATTGACGGGTCCGGAAGAGCCCATATAATATTACCAAGTGCTACACATATCTTTATTCAGAATGCATTATACTCAAGCAACTCTAAAAGAAATTTGCTGAGTTTCAAAGATATAAGAATGAATGGATACCATATTGAAACTATAAATGAAAACAACAAATAATATCTTTGTGTTATTTCTAGAATTGAAAGCCAGAAGCTTATCCTAGAAAAATTTGGTACAATTTCAACTAGTTTATATTTTACAAAAATTGTCATAGTTGAATCTCACTCCATAAACATGAGGCAGAAGCTCACAAATACAAAGACATTGATTCTTTGGCATGATCGCTTGGGTCATCCTGGATTAACCATGATGCGTTAAATCGCTAAAAATTCAAAGGGGCATGATTTATCAAACCAATTGAATTTACAAGTGATTGCTTATGTGTCACATGTGCACAAGGAAAATTAATCACTCGACCTTAATATAGTAAAATCACTTCGGAATCTCCAACATTTCTACAAAAAATTCAATGTGATATATGTGGTCCAATCCACCCTGAATGTGAACCATTCAAATATCTTATGGTATTGATTGATGCATCAACTCGTTAGTCACATGTCTGTTTACTTTGTACAAGAAATTTGTCATTCGCCAAGCTGCTTACTCAAATAATAAAATTGAGAGCACACTTCCCTGATCATCAACTTAAATCAATTCGACTAGATAATGCTGGAGAATTTACTTCTCAAGTATTTGATGATTATTGTCTATCATTGGGAATTGAAATTGAACATCCAATAGCTCATGTTTATACTCAAAATGGTCTGGCAGAATCATTCATTAAACGTTTGCAACTTATTGCAAGACTGTTGCTGATGCAATCAAAGCTACCTGTTTCGGCTTGGGGACATGCAATTCTACATGCATCAAAATTGATTAAAATTAGACCAACAGCTTATCATCGGCTTTCACCATCACAGCTCTTAACTGGATCTCAACCAAATATTTCACATTTACGAAAATTTGGTTGTGATGTGTATATACCTATTAATCCCCCATTTCGTACTAAAATGGGTCCTCAACGACGGTTGAGAATTTACGTGGGATTTGATTCCCCATCGATAATTCGTTACCTTGAACCTCTTACAGGTGATGTCTTCACTGCAAGATTTTCAGACTGTAAATTTGATGAGACTATCTTCTCGCCGTTAGAGGGAGGAAAGTCTGTTCCAGTAGAACAGCGTGAAATATCATGGAATAACCATCAATGTCTTATTTGGATCCACGTACCAAACAATGCCAATATGAGGTACAAAGAATTTTGCATATTCAAAATATTGCAAATCAACAGCCAGATGCATTTAGTGACACTGCAAAAATAACTAAATCTCACATTCCAGCAGCAAATGCACCAGCAAAAATTGATGTCCCTGAAGGATCAAAAGTTAATATAGCAGCAAATGGATCTAAATCGAGACAAAAACGTGGAAGGCCAATTGGTTCAAAAGACTTGACGTCTAGAGAAAGAAAGTCTAATGAAAAATCATCAATTTTAAAACCTCCTGAAGAGGTTATAAATGATCAAAAGTATCATATAAATGAAAATCCTAATTCTCCTAGAAGTGCGGAAGAAACTATTATCTCAGAAGAGATAAAAGAAGCTTCCAACAATAAAATGGTACCTAATAATAATGAGATCTCGATATTTTATACAAACTATGAAGAAATATGGGATCGAAATAAAATAATAATTGATGATGTATTCTCATTCGCAGTAGCTACTGAAATAGTTGAAAGTCATGACTATAATGAGAATGACGATAATGAACCAAATAGCATAAATGAATGTCGAAAAAGACATGATTGGCCAAAATGGAAAGATGCTATCCAAGTGGAATTAGATTCACTTCAAAAACATGGTGTATTTGGACCAATAGAGAAAACACCAGAAAATGTTAAACCAGTACGTTATAAATGGGTATTTGTTAGAAAACGAAATGATAAAAATGAAGTCGTAAGATACAAGGCACGACTTGTCGCACAAGGTTTTCTGCAGAGATCAGGTTTTGACTTTAAAGAAACTTACTCCCCTGTTATGAATGTCATAACATTTCGATATTTAATAAACCTTGTAGTTTCTGAAAAACTCGATATAAGATTAACGGATGTTGTGACAGCTTATCTTTACGGTGAATTAAATACCAATATTTACATGAAAATTCCAGATGGATATAAATTGCCTGAAGCAAAATCAAAATCCATGTACTCATTAAAACTAAGACGATCACCATATGGCTTGAAACAATATGGAAGGATGTGGTATAACCATCTTAGTGAATATTTGGTAAAAGAAGGATACGAAAACAATCTCATTTGTCCATGTGTCTTTATAAAGAAATCGGTAAAGGGATTTGCTATCTTAGCAGTTTATGTTGATGATATAAATTTGATTGGAACTCCAAAAAAGATTGATGAAACAATAAATTACTTAAAAAAGAATTTGAAATGAAAGATATTGGCAAAACTAAATATTGCCTCGGTCTACAAATCGAGCATAATACTAATGGCATACTGATTCATCAGTCAAACTATATTGAAAAAATTCTGAAACGTTTTCAAATGGATAAAGCATATCCACTTAGTAGCCTATGGTTGTCAGATCTTTGGATATTAAAAAGGACCCTTACCGTCCAAAAGAAGATGATGAAAATGTGTGGTTCAGAAGTACCATATCTTAGTATCATTGGTGCATTATTATATTTAGCCCAATGCACAAGATCAGATATTGCATTTTCAGTAAATCTTCTAGCAAGATACAGTTCAGAACCAACAAAAAGACACTGAAATGGTGTAAAACATATCGTGAGATATCTTCGTGGAACGACAAATTTGGGTTTGTTTTATTCTAACACAGGCAATAATCCAAATCTAGTTGGCTATGCTGATGCAGGTTATCTTTCTGACCCACATAAAACTAGACCACAAACTGGATATGTGTTTAATAACAGCAATGCAGCAATTTCATGACGATCTACAAAACAAACATTAGTAGCAACATCATCCAATCACTCTGAAATACTAGCACTACATGAAGCAAGTAAAGAATGTATTTGGCTGAGATCACTAATTAAGCATATTCGAAAAAACTGTCAACTCCCATCAGTAACAGAAGGGTCAACCATTATATATGAAGACAATGCGGCTTGTGTAGCTCAAATTCAAGCAGGTTACATTAAGGGTGATAGAACGAAACACATTTCTCCTAAATTTTTCTTCACGCGTGAGCTATAAAAGGATAATAAGATAGAAGTGAAACAAATCCAATCTCAAGAAAATCCGGCTGATCTATTCACAAAAGCACTTTCAAAATCAACGTTTCAGAAGATGGTGTATAAAATTGGTATGCGTCGGATGCATTCACAAACTAACTGAATAATGCATTATAAATCAGGACGAGCATTCAAATATATGTTATAATGTACTCTTTTTCCTTCACTAATATTTTTCCCACTGGGTTTTTTTTGTTAGTAAGGTTTTAATGAGGCATTATATTGATCTAGAAGCATCAACCCTATAATGCCATAAGATTTTAATGAGGCTATTATTTTTATCAAACGCATATTTAAGAGGGAGTGTTATAATAAATTTATAATATGGGTGAATATGCTAAATGGTCAAGGACGGTATTGTAATTTTCTTTAAATTTGGAGTCTATAAATATAGAGCTCGTTTATATTGTAAAGGGACCTGAGGTGAATAATAAAATGTCTTCTCCCTTTATTGTTTCTGTTCTCTTTGTTTTATAACAACTGCTCAAATTTAAAGCGGTAAGCACAAACATTCAAATAAACCTTTGCGTTTGTTATAATATAAATGTGTAAATCATTTGAAGAAAGTAGATTTACTAAGTTTACCAAAGCTAAATTTTCAACGCAGCAAGTATTTAACCAATATCAAATTGCTTATGCAGTTATGCTTGATTTAAACTTAATAAGAAATCATTTCTAGAAAGTAAATTTACCCATTTTATCCAAATTTCCACAATTGCCATCTTTACAAGCGTAGCATGTAAAGCGTTAGATAATTTTCACATAAATAACAAAATTGAACCGAAACACACATAAAAATCACAACAAATAATGATTTATATATCAGAAATAAGCGATTTGGAGCACATACCATAAGCTCGGTCATAGCATCAAATCCCTACATGTAAGAATTATGAAGTCATCAAAACATGTTAGAAATTACCCAACAAAATCACCAAAAATGCAGCAAAGGAATAGGAGAAAAAAGATAGAGTAGATATTTACACTTTTGCTGCAATTTTGAGGACCGGAAGCGGATATCAAAGCCATGGATCCGAAATGCGCTGATAATAATTTAACAAAAATTGGGTTTACTGAAAGGGGAAAAATGGAAATTTAAAGACGAAGGGAGTGAAGCAAGGTTTTGCCAACTCAGAAAATGACCATTCCTATATATAGGGGAAAATATTTACTTTATATAAAGACGTTTAAGTTGCAACCAAACGATAGATCTAATTAAACTTGGCTGACAGTGACGAGTCATGGCTGATAAAAACGGATAGGGAGACGAGGAGAAGGTAAGCTGGCTCTAATTTTCCATATCGCAGCATGTCCGCCAATAAGCCCTGACGCATAATCAACTATTAAAAAAGGGGTTTTCTTATGGAAGGAGAGTGAAACTTTACTGTAAAAAAACCTTTATGTTTTAGTTTTGTAACAATTAGTTTGCTCCCATGAAATTGGATTTGGATTACATCCATGAGCTCTGTGACGACCGTCCTACATCTCTAGCATTCGATATACTTGAGGAGTGCTTCGCTACGGTGTCCAATCGACGTAAAACAATTATCAAAGGTAAAAAGTAGAAAAGTCAATCATTAACCAATTCGTATATCTCATGGCACGTCAAATAAAATATAATTATTATCACATATATAAAACATACGAGACGGTAATAATTAAATGAGCCATGATATCAAAGTGCACAGATTCACAGAGATAAAAAATAATAGCAGAGTTTATACAACTGAAAATAAACTCAAGATAACTGTCTATATATAAAATAACTAACACCGTCTAGCCTCCAAAGTGTCGCACAACGGAATAAGCATTAGTTAGTCACATATAAATACGAGAAAGAACCACCTCCTGCTCGTCCATCTGCACATGACCGTGTATCACGCAAACTAGATATCTAGTCGGGTGTAAGCGATAAATAATCTCAAAATACCATATATGTTGATATAGTAAGGAACAAAAGTATAAGGATCATACCTGATCTGTCCATTCATGCAAAGTGTCAACACATGACGACTATAACATACTATTCTACTATCATCGCCATAAAGTATACAAAACTATTGGTTGTCTAGGCATCGGTCTCATAGATGCCTACTGCATGTGACATCCCTAGAACGACAAACAACAACAGTAGTAATCATGGAAAACATTGCATCCATTAAACAATCATCATTATCACTCGATGTGCTCTGAATATATGATAACTCGTATGATCATTCCTTTGTCGAAGATTAATGAATAAATTTTGATTTTCTGTGTACTAGAACACCAGTCCATAGTCAACACTAGATCTCTTCCTCGATTTAGAGTATACGGATCCCTTCAACGATCCAGGGCACCTAACGAAGTACCCAATGAGTGTCCTCACAATACCCTACTTACGGGTACATCAAAAAACACTCCAAGTATCAACAATCTCTAGCACGGCTATCCGAGCTCTTTTTCCCTCCATGTAGTTTCCATTTATTATATGGAACCCTTCAACGTTCCTCCTTTTCCATGATAGAACTCTTCAACGTTCTATCCACGGATTCCTTCCTCGAACCTACCCTAGTGGGTAATCATCATCATGAAACCATCAACATCGAGCCATCATCATTGAAACACAATTCCATCATCGTTGAGTCATCTTCATCAAAGTCTCGAAGTCATCACACTGAAGCATCATGCCTTTGCCTCGTGTCTATTATCGATCTTCATCACGTGGCAACCATTAAAAACGAACGTCAAATGATTGAATGAACACTTTCAACATGCTCCACAGGACACCCTCTCTATGCCTTGAGAGTTTGGCCAGATTTGACTAACCTCCATCACATCGATGTCCATATGAATTGCTAAGCCAAATTTTCTAAGTATTTAAACCCCGACTTCTTCCCTTCTTTTGCTTGCATGGAGTCCTCTCTTTCTTACCCCGAAGTCCTCATCCAAACCATCCCAAGAAAAATGATGTCGGTATCGTGTTCTTCCTAAAAAACGTGGCTAAGTCCAAAAACTCCAACTCCTACTTCAACTCGTGCATGCCTCGGAGTTCGCTTCCCCAAGTCTCGAAGCGATTAGCTAAGGAGCTCTAAACCATCTCTTTACCGACCTCTTTTACCTAGTACCGAGTTCTTTTGCCGACCTGAATTTCGATCACCAAGCCAACTCCAAACCGCTTGAAATTTTCAGAGCGTACTCCTCAAAGCCTCTAACACACCATATCCAAAATCCATCACATTTCGACCACTTCGATGTCGTTTGCACCATTGATATAGCACTTTTCTAACTATCTAAACCATTAGCAAACACATCATACAATCCATATAAGGGAAAACATCATACGATTTCATTCATTAACAATCAAGCAACATATCTGATTCATTCAAACATGATCTACATATATAATATTACCTAGATCTAGTTTTATACCAAAATGACGACATGATTGGTAAAAAGATGCAAAACAGATTAAAATACATTTTTATCTTTTTAAATTCGACCTAAACATGTTATTAAAAATAGATCTAAGTTTGGAAGCATTTTTAACATCAAAATTATATTAAAAATCCCATTTTTACCATATCTACTAGCGTAAAATAATGGGGGATGTAAAATCACTTACCTAGCACCAAAATTACCCAATTTATCCCCAAATCCAAAGTGAACAGCCAAATCATGAATCCCAAGGCAGCAAAATAGTGGATCCAAGATTTATCCCTTGCTAATTACTCTTTAGTGATGATTTAAGTGGATTAAAGAATGGACAATAGAAGTTTTTTGATAGAAAATGAGTTAATGGAGGTTTAGACTTGCTTTGAGAAGCGGAAAAGGTGATAAGGTTTATCTGATCATCCCCTATTAGGCACAAACCTTGAAATGTGTTAGTGCGCTTAAGCTTAACTAATTACCCACTAATCTTACCAGCAATACTCTAAACTTAAAACGACCGTATTTTCTAAATAGTAAGTCCATTATCCTATTATGACTATGTTAGAAGTGGGTTGTTGGCGTCAAAAATGGCCATCGACACCAAGTTATGTGAAAGCATCAATATCCAGTCACCGATCTCAGATAATACAATTTAGAGAATATAAACAAAGAATAATAAACTTAAAAAAAAAAGTAAAGGGAAACACATATTTATAATGGTTCGGCTAACTCCGAGCTACATCCACTTCAAAGATTTTCCTTTTTTCCTTTATACTGCTGATTACAGTTACAAATCTATGAAAACCAAAAATAAAAATGGAAAAGTGTAGCCAAGGTAGAAGATGAAGTGAACCAGAAAGAAAAAGATCCCTTTGCCGATGCCATGCCCGCTCTATTTATAGGAAAAGACATGAAAATATCTCTCTCAAAACCCGGATCTGCAACGTTGAAGTCAAGACAAGCCTGCCTATAAAGATTAGGGCCCACTGGAGCCCACAACAGGGATCGGGACTCGCCCCTATTTGGTGGAATCATAGGATGTGATCTCTATGGTGGGTCCCTTATGATGATATCTTCTTATTCACTAAATTTCATGTCGATCACACTTACGAATCTTGAGATGTCGATCGATCAATGCCGCATTATATCGTGAATAGGTATGAGGGTTAATCCCTCTTACTTGCTCCTTTGGGATTGCAATCCCTATTGTGTACTCCTTGTGTTGTAATATGCTTATACTCCAAGTTTCATTTTGATAGCATCTGTAAATTTTGAGTTATTGGCAGATCATTGCTGCAAATTCAACCAAAATGATCCCCGAATAGGGATAGGGGCCTATCCCTATAAAGGGATCATACACGATCCTCCAAGTTTCTCTATTTGTCATGTGATCCCTAGGGTAGACTCCATAGGGTTCTCTCTTCTTGTTTCTAAAGTTTCACTTCAATCCACCTTGTGGTTGTTGAGTTATGGGGCGATCATCATTGAGTTGTGTTGTGTGTATCATGTTCAATATGATCCCTTTATTCTGGTCCCTCTATTTTGATCTATTTTTGTAGAGTGAAAATTCCAGTCTAATCCGTCTCCTGGGGTGCTAGTTTCATATTTAGCCATTTTTAAGTGATTTTCATCTGAATCCATTCAACTTCGTCTATGGTTCCAAATATAATCGATTTCCAATCTGCTAACCATCTCTTCGGGTTTTCTGTCTTAATAATCGTGAAGTCTGTTGAGTTAAATCTGTCTATGCACTGCCTTGCCAAAAGACGGACTAATACTTTGCCCCCCAAAACATGCCTTGCAATAGAAAGGTGTGTTTTGAATTGCCATAAATCCAAAACCCGAAGTCCATAATATATCGATAGCCATATTATCAAATATGAATCCAATCCGTTGTCAATCCAAATGCATAATCTCTTTAGACATTAGTGAAATCCATGACCATTCTGAGTCGATATCCAATTTTGTGTCCATTGCAAATATGCGATCTCTCCAGATCATTTTATCCAAATCCTTGATCTGACCGGGTCATTAGCCAAATTTGGGACCACTCCAGGTCCATATCCAAATCCGTGACCACTCCAGATCCATATCCATATCCATAGCTATTCGAAGCTGGTATCCAAATCCGTGACTTCTCCAAGTCCTTGCCGAGCACAATCCATATTCGACATTTGAATAAGCCGATCTTTTCACTCTCCGGTGAAAGCGACGTTATTTCTTGTACTCCGGTTCAATGTCCTTGAACATTAAGTGATATCTTGGCCTAAGTTTTGGGCCGATAGTGGTCTCTTTGAACTCTTTCCGAGCATAATCCATTCTCGATGACCTGAATAGGCCGATCATGTGGCTCTTTGCAAAGCGACCTACCACTTGCCCGGCATAATCCATACCTAATGTCCTATTGGGTATTATTCCCCAGCCACGACTCTCTGGTCGAGGAATTAATCCATATACGAGTCCATTCTGTCACTCTCCGATGAAGGGACTCGCACCTTACGACTATCGCCTCGTCACTTCGGTCAGGACAATAATCGTGTTATTTTATTTACCGTAGTAATGCAGATCAAAAATAATCTAATAGATAAGCATTCGTAAATCTAGAAATCCAAAAAACTAAAAAAGCCAAAGGGTGCCTCTCTGGGCACGACGGTTCATCATCATCTCAAAGCATGCCTAGGGACCGTCCTCAACCTCGTACACGTGTAAATGACTTAGCCGCCTTATTATAGAGTTTATTATTATTATTATTATTGTGGCCAGAGTCTAAGTCCTGAAAGCGACCCTTAATATCACGATTAGTTGATGACGATCCATGACCCTGATCCATGGCCATTCCTGTTTCCATTTGATGCGGACGGTGGTTGTTCCTATTCCACCGTCATTGTCTGATTCCTCACGTACTATGGCAGTCTACCATTCCTGACGTGATCATTATCATATCCTTTAAATGCGTGCATTCATCCGTGATGTGCCTGTTTAATTCGTGGATAGGTAGTACTTTCCAGACATACGCTCCCACTCCGTAGGATCCCTCCTTGCCGGTTTTCGATAGGGGAGTTACCCCTTAGTATCCAGATAAATCCGTTCTAGGCTTTCCGTCAAACCCAAGTAGGAGGAGAACTTTGGCCCTCACTGTTTCCATCGCCTTTTTGTCTCATCATATCCATCATCCAGTTTTCGTTTACCTCTATCATTCTTGTTTGCATCTCCTGATGATCCTCCGCTTTGTACAACGTTCGCCTCTAGTTTGTTGGCTTGTGCGTCTTCCTACTGCTAGAACCTTTCTGCTTCATGATAAAACTCCCCGAGATCCATAGATGGATCCCACGCCGATGAATCCTTGAAATTCGTGCATTCCCCAATTCCTGATACAGTTGCCATCAAAACCATCGGTGGATCTGGCTAATGCACTGATGTTGCAGCGGCATTAAATCATGTTAGAAAACTCCTTAGAGACTCTCCGGTCTTCGGTTTTAGGGTTGCCAGACTCATCACATTTTTGGATCTCGAAATGTGAACCTTAAACTGCCTCATAAATATTTCAACCAATTCCGTCTGTATGCCAATAGAACCGCTCTCCAACTGCCTGAACGACAATGCAGCTATATCCATTAGATACAAGGGAAAGCATCATGCCATGACTTCCTCTGATGCTCTCGGTACTTTCATGTGTCGTATATATCTTATCATATGCATAGTTGGGTCTGAATTTTCGTTATATACTTCTAGCGTTGGTTGTTTAAACTCATGTGGGTTCCTAGCATTCCTGATATTATGAGTGAATGGACTTCTATTTACATCTTTCAGATCCCTGTTCACCAATCCTCCATGCATAGCTCGCGTGATCAACTTTGCAAACCTGCTATTCTCATTCGGTTTCTAAACTGCCCCTTGAGTCCACGAGGGAATTCTGGAACGTATTCCTTCAAACGTGCATCTAAATTTTGGTTCACACCTAGCTTCATGGGATCAACTGCAGGTCCTCCAGCATCACGATTTACCAGACCCGGGGGCATGCTCCCAAGCCTTTGGGGATCGGGGGACGATCCCTCTAAGATGGCCGAGGACTGCCTCGACTACTCTGTTCCATTCTTTTGCCTAGTAGCTCTGCATCCATATTCTCGATTCTAATTTCCAATGATTCCTGCTGCTTCAACTCCTTAATCTAAGTTGTCATTATATTTTGCTACTCTATTCCCTTAATTCTACAATCCAGCTGTCCAATCTATTAGAGTAAATTCTACATCATCTCTTCCTATCATATCAGTATCCTTTCCTACATAGCATCTACCGTTACTTCCATTTCATCCTTGGTGATGTAGATAGATACTTGATTAGCTCCAGCTCCTAAGGAAGCCTTCTAACTCCCTTCATGATGGCTCCTTTTCCGTAGCGCTCTCCTTGTTGATTGTCTACCCATTGCCCCAAATCTATGCTCTCTAGTTGATTCAAAATCTGAACTCCAAATTCATGGGGGCTAGCTTTCTCTACGAAAGCATCAAAATGTTGGCGTCAAAAATGGCCACCAACACCCATTTATGTGAAAGCACTAATATCCACTCACTGATCTCAAATAATATAATATAGAGAATATAAATTGAAGAATAATAAAATTAAAACAAAAGGCAAGTAAAGAGAGACACAGATTTATAGTGGTTCGGCTAACTCTGTCCTACATCCACTTTGAAGATTTTTCTTTTTTTTCTTTATACTGCTGATTACAGTTACAAATCCATGAAATCCAAGAATAAAAATAGTAGAGTATAGCCTAGGTTGAAGATAAAGTGAAGCAGAAGAAGATCCCTTTGTTGATGTCATGCCCACTGTATCTATAAGAGAACACTTGAAAGTATCTCGCTCAAAACCTAGATCTGGAACCCTGAAGTTAAGCCGAGTCTGCCCAGCAAGTTTAGGGCCCACTAGAGCGCATAATAGGGATCGGGACCAATCTCTATTTTGGTGGAATCATGGGGTATGATCCCTATGGTAGGTTCCTCATGATATTATCCTTTTGTTCTCCAATTTCATGTCGTTCTCACTTACGGATCTTGAGATATCGATCGATCATCTCTGCATTGTGTCATGAACAGGGATGAGGGTCGATCCCTATATAGGGATAGGGGACGATCCCTCTTACTTTCTCTTTGGGGTTGCGATCTGTATGGTATGTTCCTTGTATTGTAATGTGCTTTTACTCCAAGTTTCATGTTGATAGCATTTGTATATTTTGAGTTATTGACCGATCATTGCTGTAAATTCAACTAAACTGATCCCTAAATAGGGATAGGGGTCGATCCCTATAGAAGGATCATACCTGATCCCTCCATGTTCTCTGTTTGTCATACGATTCCTAGGATAGACTCCCTAGGGTCCTCTCTTCTTGTTCCCAAAGTTTCGCTTCAATCCGCCTTGTGGTTGTTGAGTTATGGAGTGATCATCATTGAGTTGTGTTATGTGCATCATGTTCAATCCGATCCCTTTACACCATCTCTCTATTCCGATCCCATTTTATAGAGTGAAAATTTTAGTCTGGTCCCTCTCTTAAGGGGAATGCTAGTTCCATCTTAGTCATTTTTTGAGTGCAATTCATCCGAATCCTTCCAACTATCGTCCATGGTTCCAAATATAATCGATTTCCAATCCTGGTAACTATCGGGTTTTCTGTCTTGATGATAGTGAAGTCTGTTGGGTTAAATCTGTCTGTGCACTGCCTTGCCAAAAGGCGGGTTAACATGGGCCAGCCTGTAGCAAAAGTTATGGGTGTTCAATTTTTTTTACTCTATTGGATCTCTATTGAGCCTGTGAATTCTAATTTATTTAGAACATTTATAAATTTAATTTAAATAAAATCTATTATTTTGTTTAAATTTACAGATTATAGACATAATTTTATTTAATTTATATCCAATTAAATATAATAGTACACATATGTATCATATACATATATGTATGTATGCACGTATAACATAATAATCAGTACAAGGTACAACATCTCTGTATATAAGTGTTGTAATTTACATCACAACGAACATGTTAGCTCATCATATATGTATTAAATGTTGTCCATGTTGATACGCGAAGATTTTGATCAATGACAATGTGCTTCAACAAACAAGGAAGAAATATATGCAAAGCTAAAGGAAGATCGATGAAGACCAAACAAACATAAGTATGATTTTTTATATAGGTCTTAGTCTAGATTTATTGTTAAAATCTATCCTCAAGAGGCTTGCATGAACACTAGAACACATTTTATGAACTTTATTTTCATTTAAACTTTCACTGTGCATATTTTAGTATTTCAGTCGACTGAACAGGAATGGCCAGTCGACTGAAACTGGTACAAATATATAAACATGCACAGTTTCAGTCGACTGAACTTCCTGCACAGTCGACTGAATTTGTTCTTGAAAATTTTACTTCATATTTTCAGTTGACTGAATTCCCTGCTCAGTCGACTGAATTTGAACCTGCGAATTTTCTCTGAAAAGACACCTTCTTCCTCCCAACAGTTGCAACCATTCTCCAATAGAAATGGAAGCATCTCTTGTTCGCAACCTTTGACAACAATTGCACCTCTTCTACAAGTATATATACATGATTCTAACATCATTCAATTTATCGAATTCTCTTGCTTTAATCTTACTATTTTCTTGATCATAGTCTCTAAATATTATCAAAGCAATCACCAATCTATTGCTTGAATCACTGTTTTGTTTATAACATTCTTTTGATTCATAGCAATTCACATTTCCTAAATCTTCACAAACACATTGCATACTCTCGAGGATAAGATTATAGGAATATTGTGCTACATTAGACTCACTAGTGTTGACAAGAACACAACAAGTCGAATATTGTTTTTTAGTAATTGAGTTGAAGTCCTCTTTGGTAGTTCAGGCAAGAAATTCCGTTCGGTTGCTCGGGTAAGTTGTAAACCTATTCCTCCGGGTTAAGTGAGGGTTGTTAGTAGAATTCCTAAGAGAAGCTTAGGGACTGGACGTAGGACAAGAGGTCCGAACCAGTATAAAGTCTTGGTGTCTACTTTACTTATTATCGTTATTTATCTATATCATTCCGCTATTCTATATTATACGATCATACCGCATATCCCCCTCTTTCAATTGGTATTAGAGAGAGGTAGTCTTATAAACATAACACCGTTATCAGACATATTGATAATATGGAAAATAACGCAAGTACAAGCACAACATCTGCCTATAGTTCTACTTTTGCGGAAGGACAATCTACCCAAAGACCCCCTCTATTCAATGGACTAAATTACAACTATTGGGCTACAAGGATGAGGATTTATATGCAAGCAACAAGTTTCGAAGCTTGGAATGCTACTCAAACAGAGTTTGTTGTACCCACGACCGATTATCATACATGGACATAAACTCAGAAGAATGAAGCTAGTGCAAATGCCAAAGCTATGAATATGCTATTTTGCACCCTGGATAGAAATGAATTCAACCGTGTTAGCATATGTACTACTGCATATCAGATATGGGAAACACTTAAAGTCATACATGAAGGCACAAACAAAGTTAAACAAACAAAGATATCCATGCTGAAGAACCAATTCCAAAACTTTAGAATGCGAAAAAATGAATCCATCAATGACATGTATTCGAGATTTCAAGACATTCATCATGCCTTAATAGGACTAGGAGAAAAATACACGGATTTTGACATTGTGTCTAAAGTTCTAAATTCACTCACTGATGAATGGGAGAGAAAAGTACTAGCAATCGAGGAAGCAAATGATCTATCTACAATGGAACCAGAAGAATTGATTGGAAATCTTATGTTGTATGAAGTAAATATGCAAGCTAAGAAAGATCAAGCTCAAGAAAGAAAGAATGTTGCTTTTCATGCGGAAAAGGAAGAATCAGAGTCTAAAGATGAGGATCTAGCATTTATAGCCAAAAATTTCAAGAAATTCTTAAAGTATAGAAAAAGAAACAAAAACGGATTCAGAAAGAACTTCTTGAACAAACCTTCATCCTCAAATATAGAATGCTTCAATTGTCACAAGAAAGGACACATGCAAAAAGATTGCCAAGAACAAATGAAGGAAAATCAAAAAAGCTTCAAGAACAAAAACAAGAAGGATAAATTCAAAAAGAAGGCATTTTCTGTAACATGGGACGATTCAGATTCATCTTCATCCGAAAATGATAGTGATAGCGACAATGAACAGGCAAATGTATGCATCATGGCTCAAGATTCTGAGGTAAGTAATTTAACTTTCGATGATTTAATTGAAGTAAACACTGAACTTTTAAGCACAATAAAAATTCTTAAAAAGAAAATTAAGGAAATTCGTGAAAATCAAAACAAAGCTGAGTTTGAGAGAGACGTGTTAAATGATGAAAAGAAAATTCTTGAAGAAGAACTTGAAAAAGTTCAAGAATCTTATTCAAATTCGGAAACTCAATTATCACTTTTAAGTCAAGAAATTGAAACTCGAAAGAAAAAGAATGATGTATTTTTTTTCTGAAAATCACGAGTTAAAATTAAGATTAAACATGTTGAATTAGAAAATAATAGTCTTCAAGCTAAATTAGATGACATCACTAAAAATGTTTCTAATTTTAACAAAGGAAGAGAAAATTTATCTAAGATATTAGAAAATTCTCAATCATCTTCAAACAAACAAGGTTTAGGTTATAAAAAGGAGTCGAAAATTCCTAATAAGAAAAATATAAAACTTAACAGGAATATTGATTCAAAACAACAAATATTGCTAAAGAAACCTATTAAAACAAAAGTAGAAACCATGGTAGTTAAAATTTGGGTACCAAAGACTAACAATGTATTAATAAGAAATAAATATATTAAAACATTTATGGATAATGTTCATCATAATGAAAACTATATTTATAAAAAGGATACTGAACCAATTGGGTTTGGTTTCCTAAACTCTAACTTTTTAGGACCCTATTAAAAGGTGGGTACCAATAATTTCATATTTATTTTCAGTTCCCACTCTAAAAGAAGAAATGGATATTAGACAGTGGTTGTTCAAAACACATGACCGGAGACAAAGATATGCTTACAAACATCACATACTTTGATGGTGGCTCGGTTACCTTCGGAGACAATTCAAAAGGCTATATCATTGGCAAAGGAGATGTGAACAATTACGGTACATCAAATTTACCTTTTATAACAAATGTTTCATTAGTTGAAAATTTAAAACATAATCTACTTAGCATAAGTCAACTGTGTGACAAAGGTTTTAAAATAACTTTCTCGGATAATAAATGTAGTATTTTTTATCAAAACCAAAATCTTGTTTTTGAAGGAAATAGAGATAGAAATATTTATGTTCTGAATATGAATATTAATCATAATTCAATTATGTGTTTACTTGCCAAAGATAATGATTCTTGGTTATGGCACAAAAAATTTTGTCATATAAAATTAAAAACTATTAGAAAACTTTCTAAAAATGAATTAGTAAGAGGTTTACCCAAAATAAACTTTAAAATAAATAATCTTTGTGATGATTGTCAAAAAGGAAAATTAACGAAATCATCTTTCAAATCTAAGAAAAATATTTCGACTTTACAACCATTAGAATTACTATATATGGATTTATTTGGACCAACACAAGTTCAATCCATTAATCATAATCGATACGTATTTGTAATAGTTGATGATTTTTCAAGATATGCATGGTAAAAGTGACACTTTTGAGCATTTTAAAACATTTGTCAAAAGAATTCAAAACACTAAAGATTTGAAAATTAAAAATATTGGAAGCGATCATGGAGGCGAATTCGAAAATGAAGCTTTTCAAACTTTTTGTAAAAAGAAATGAATAAATCATAACTGTTCATTTCCTAGAACTCCTCAACAAAATGGAGTTGTAGAAAGAAATAATAGAACAATACAAGAATGCGCAAGAACATTATTAAATGGATGTTCTCTACCAAAACATTTTTGGGCAGAAGCTGTTGCTACTGCATGTTATGTATTAAATAGAATATCAATTAGACCATTAACTAAAAATACTTCTTAAGAACTATTTAATAATAAAAAGCCAAATATATCTTATTTTAAAATATTTGGATCAAAATGTTTCATTTTAAATACAAAAGATCAACTAGGAAAATTCGATCCAAAAGCTGACGAAAGAATTTTCGTAGGATACTTAGAACGAAGTAAAGCATATCGAGTATTTAATAGACGAACAAACATAATCGAAGAAACTTTACATATATCTTTTGATGAAAATTTTAATAAAAATTTAAATATAAAAGATGATGAAGAATTGATAAATATAGAAGAAAAAAACCTTGAAAATAATAATAATGAACTAAGATCTCCTCCTAGAATATTACGAGATCATCCAACTCAAAATATAATAGGAGAAATAAATTCTCAAGTTAGGACAAGAAATCAACTAAATCAAATGGGTCATGTAGCTTTCATTTCATCAATAGAACCTAAAAATCCTAAAGAAGCATTAACAGATGATTATTGGATTATCGCAATGCAAGAAGAATTAAATCAATTTGAACGTAACGATGTTTGGGAATTAGTTCCCCGTCCTAATCATCAATCAGTAATAGGAACAAAATGGATTTACAAAAATAAAGTAGACGAACAAGGTAATATAACAAGGAATAAAGCAAGACTAGTAGCACAAGGGTATAATCAAGAAGAAGGTATTGATTTTGAAGAAACATTTTCTCCCGTTGCAAGACTTGAAGCAATACGCATACTATTAGCCTTTGCATGTTTTCACAATTTTAAACTTTATCAAATGGATGTTAAAAGTGCATTTTTAAATGGTTTTATTAAAGAAAATGTAAATGTAGAACAACCTCCTTTATTTATACATGAGAAATATCCGGATTATGTATTTAAATTAAAGAAAGCACTATATGGTCTTAAACAAGCACCTCGTGCTTGGTATGAATTCGGGATTTAAAATTGGAAAAGTAGATCAAACGTTTTTTTATTAAAAATACTACCAAAGATATTTTAATAATTCAAATATACGTAGACGATATTATTTTTGGTTCAACAAATGAAAATTTATGTAAAGAATTTTCAAATATAATGACTAATGAGTTCGAAATGTCTCATATGGGAGAACTATCATATTTTCTCGGACTTCAAATCAAACAATTAACAAATGGAATTTTTATAAACCAAGAAAAATATTGTGCTAATTTAATTAAACGATTCAGCATGGAAAACACTTCTGCTAAACCTACTCCTATGAGTACCACTACGCATCTCGATTGAGACGAAAATGACAAAAGTGTAGATCAAAAATTGTTTAGAAATATGATAGGTTCCTTACTTTACTTAACCGCCAGTAGACCTGAAATAATGATGAGTGTTTGTTTATGTGCACGTTTTCAATCTAATCCTAAAGAATCACACTTAAGAGCGGTAAAATGAATTATACGATATCTTAACAACACTAAAGATTTCGGTCTTTTCTATCCAAAGGAGTGTCCATTTGAGTTAGTGTCATTCAGTGATGCTGATTTTGGTGGATCTCGAACAGATAGAAAAAGTACAAGTGGTACTTGTCATTTCATTGGAAAATCACTTGTATCTTGGTTTAGTAAGAAACAAAATTGTGTCTCG
Source organism: Allium cepa (assembly GCA_030765085.1). Classification (NCBI taxonomy): domain Eukaryota; kingdom Viridiplantae; phylum Streptophyta; class Magnoliopsida; order Asparagales; family Amaryllidaceae; genus Allium; species Allium cepa. The sequence goes on from CM060941.1 coordinate 31,846,746, forward strand.
CTTTCCACCTGCGAAGCAGAGTATATATCAGTTGCTTTAGCTTGCACTCAAGTAATATACATGCAACAAACACTTAAAGATTTTAATATAAATTTAACAAATTCTACAATATACCATGATAATACAAGTACAATAAACTTATCTAAAAATCCGGTTAATCACTCTCGTACAAAATATATAGATATTCGTCACCATTTTCTACATGACAATATCGAAAAAGGAATAATTAATTTAGAACATATTTCTACCGAAAATCAAATTGCCGATATATTTACCAAACCTCTATTAGAAAACTCTTTCATAAAATTACGATGAGAGTTAGGAATAATGTCTTTTAAAGATATCATATAGAGAAAGTTAGAAAAATATACACAATTCAGTCGACTAACACTATATGCTCAGTCGACTGAATAAAGAAAATAAAATGAGATTTTCAATTTATTTTTTGTATATGTTACATAATATATTATAAAATAATAGTTATTTGTAAACCATACATTTTTGACTGAATTATGGTAACCATTAAATCATTAAGTGGATGAAAAACTTTAAAGAATTATAACCACTATATATTTAGAAAATCCCTCCTATAAATATATATTAAAATTATTTCTTTTCCACAACTCATTTTCACGAATAAAAGCTTAAAAAAATTCATTGTAAAAATGTCGTCCAACAACTCTTTTTCCCCGATCAACATCACCTCTTCAGTCGATAACACTCCAACATCTCTAAAACTTCCCACTCCAACACTGACACATGAGCCAGTTTACAAATGAAACAATTATCGTACTGGCTACACACCAGAATCCAAGAAAGCGAAACACGGACTCTTTATTTCTCCAGACATAAAAAGAAAGATTGATGAAATTCATCACTTTCAACAACAACAAATAGATCTTCAACGAGAATTATACTTCGAACAAAAGTTACGGCTAGACGATTAAGCTTCCTAGAGCAAATCGGTTTATGCTTTTGTGGATCGAAAAAGAACGAAGTGGTTGAACCCCTACCTCGCCCCGTTAGTTCACTTGATCCATCTTCATCTTACCGTACACCAGTCAATCCTGTGAATCCTTGGATATCTCGTATGACTTCTCAATATAGTCCAAATTCATGGGATATGAATTATATGAAGAATGGAGGGAAAAAGACTCTGAGTCCATCCCCTAAGAAATAGTTAGTTTTGAAATCTATTCATGATGTTACATCTACAATTGTAATTATTTCTTTTGAATAAAGTGTTTACTTTCAAAATTAACTAAGAACAACAAAAAAACATGGGTCAGTCGACTGAAAACCCTGTTCAGTCGACTGAGCTTAAGGCAGAATGCAATTTTTTTTACAATTCAGTCGACTGATTCCTCTGCTCAGTCGACTGAAATACTAACAGAAACTTTCAGTCAAAAATTCAGTCGACTAAAAACCCTGTTCAGTCGACTGATTTCAGCCAGAAAATTTTCGGCCTTCAATTCAGTCGACTGAACAGTGTATTCAGTCGACTGAACAGTGTATTCAGTCGACTGAACGCCAATTCGCAGGCAACTTTCCCTTTTTAACCACCAATTTTTTACCTATCCATTCACTTTTTACTTTCCAAAACAGTTTTCTTCCCCAATTATTTTTGAAACCCTAGCCCCCAATTCCTCAAAATCCACTCAAATCTCACTCAAATGGCACCAAAGAGATCAAGAGCTTCCTCTTCTTCATCCTCCGAGCCATTTGATGCTCAAATAGCGCAATGGCTTTACGATGGAGTCGGTGTCACTAGATGGAATAAGATGAAGAATTCCCGTATTTTGGAGCATTCCTTCGTTGATTTTCAAAGCTTTCAAACCTACAACATCCAAGCGTTAACCGATCAGGCAAGTTTAACTTCTCTTTTAGATTTGAAAAGAAATGACCATGCCATAAATCATATAATGGTCAAATTATTTTATTCTAACCTTAATCTTGGACACCAAACTCCAAGAAATCCAAACAATAATGTTTGGAGTATGGTATGTGGAAAGAAAGTTTGGTTTTCCTTAGATAGAATAGCACACATTCTAGAATCACCAAATCTCGGGAGAAAGCTAGACGAGATAGAATTCAATCCACAAATTCGTGATAACATAAACCATCGATTTATGGATGATAATATCAACTTTAGAGATTTTAAGTCCTCCTCTCTTCGACCTATGGCAAGAATCCTTCACAATGCTCTAATGAGAACAATTACACCTCGCACGGGCTCGTACGAAATTGTCTACCCAAATAATTATCGAGCTCTATATGCTATTTTTTGGCAATATACAAGTCAATTGGGTACAACTTATTCTTGATGAGTTTCTCACTTTTAATAATGGCAAAATGCGCACTATCTATTTTGGAGAATATATCGTGCAACTTCTCCTCAATGTCGAACGCCATTACCCGAGTCAGAGAATACAATGGTCCATCAAATTAACCACCGGACCATAAGCCTAATGCAACTCCCATCTCGACCTCCTCGCATAATATCGCTCGCCGAATGGGAAGCAAGGCATCAAGAACAACAACAATAACCTCGACAACCTCACCACGAAGAACATTTCGAGCAAGATGATGAAATTCGTCTTGTTGACCCAAGCTTTACTACCAACCAATCATTGGGAATACTATCAAGAAATCAACAAATTCTTGATACTCGTCTTAAAAAGGTAGATCACAAGCTTGACAAAATCAAAGGATTCTTCAACAAGCTATGGGATGCAATCTCGTGCTCAAGCACCACTACTGCTTCGACATCTCGCGGCAAACGTCCGGCACCTACGTTTACATGGACGACATCCGAAGAGCAAACAAGTAGCAGCACAAGCGGAGCTACTTGTGGCCAAGGAGGAAGAGCGTACAGACCACCAACAGGAGGACCCGTCATACGTGAACCAAGAGGAGGAAGAGAAGGTTCATATGACTTGAATAAAGATGATTAATTTTAGTATGGTTTAATGTTTATTTATAACTTTCTTATGGCTTGTATAAATAGCCATTTTGTGCTTGTTCGACGCAACATTTTTTAACTTTTTTAAGCCATGGTTATGCAAATTTTCTATTCTCTATGCTTCAGTGATTGTTTTGATAAAATATTTCTACTGTTAGTTCTTCCTTTTTGTGGATGACAAAGGGGGAGAAAATCTATGGTACTAACTTTGTTTTGTAGGAAAGATAGTGCATACATTCAGGGGGAGAAAATAAGTAAATACATCTCTAGAATAAATCAGTATTGTCATCAATCAAAAAGGGGGAGAATGTTGATATGCGAAGATTTTGATCAATGGCAATGTGCTTCAACAAACAAGGAAGAAATATATGCAAAGCTAAAGGAAGATCGATGAAGACCAAACAAACATAAGTATGATTTTTTATATAGGTCTTAGTCTAGATTTATTGTTAAAATCTATCCTCAAGAGGCTTGCACGAACACTAGAACTCATTTTATGAACTTTATTTTCATTTAAACTTTCACTGTGCATATTTTAGTATTTCAGTCGACTGAACAGGAATGGTCAGTCGACTGAAACTGGTACAAATATATAAACATGCACGGTTTCAGTCGACTGAACTTCCTGCACAGTCGACTGAATTTGTTCCTGAAAATTTTACTTCATATTTTCAGTTGACTGGATTCCCTGCTCAGTCGACTGAATTTGAACCTGCGAATTTTCTCTGAAAAGACACCTTCTTCCTCCCAAGGGTTGCAACCATTCTCCAATGGAAATGGAAGCATCTCTTGTTTGCAACCTTTGACAACAAATGCACCTCTTCTACAAGTATATATACATGATTCTAACATCATTCAATTTACTGAATTCTCTTGCTTTAATCTTACTATTTTCTTGATCATATTCTCTAAATATTCTCAAAGCAATCACCAATCTATTGCTTGAATCACTGTTTTGTTTATAACATTCTTTTGATTCATAGCAATTCACATTTCCTAAATCTTCACAAACACATTGCATACTCTCGAGGATAAGGTTATAGGAATATTGTACTACATTAGACTCATTAGTGTTGACAAGAACACAACAAGTCGAATATTGTTTTTTAGTAATTGAGTTGAAGTCCTCTTCGGTAGTTGAGGCAAGAAATCCTGTTCGGTTGTTCGGGTAAGTTGTAAACTTATTCCTCCGGGTTAAGTGAAGGTTGTTAGTAGAATTCCTAAGAGAAGCTTAGGGACTGGACGTAGGACAAGAAGTCCGAACCAGTATAAAGTCTTGGTGTCTACTTTACTTATTATCGTTATTTATCTATATCATTCCGCAATTCCATATTATACGATCCTACCGCATAGCCCCCTCTTTCAGTCCAAATATATGTATGTATGTAAACTTGTTATTTATATAAATATTAAAGACCATGTAAAATTATATGTATATATATTATATTACTTATATATAAAATATTAATGATTTATATACATATATATTATATTATTAAAATTTTAATAATATCTATATTCACATAATATATATAAAAAATTTAAAAATCATTTTACATATATATATATATATATATATATATTTGTGTGTATGTGCGTGTGTGTATTACATTAACAAAATTATTATTGATTTTTTTAAATACATATATATGAATATGAGTATATTAATAATATTTAAATAAGTATTTATGTGTGTGTATATGTATCCATTATTTATGAAAATTATATATATATATTGTTTTCACTTTTCTAGAGCGAATGTATAGCACAACGAATATATATATATATATATATATATATATATATATATATTCAACAAAATATTACTTGAAATACAATAAAATAATAAATAATTTTTTCATGTTATTTTATTCGAATTTTAAATTTTTAAAAAATCGAGCATGATATTTTAAGGTTAGAAAAAAAAATTTCAAAATTTTCTCAGTCGAAATATTATTTTTAATTAATTAAATATTTTCGGTCGAATATTAATATGATTTTTTTAAAAATGATTTTCAAATTCTTTTTTTTTTGTCGAGAGTTATATGACAATAAAATAATTTTATAAAATTTAGAATTTAATTTTTGAAACATGTATTATTTTATATGAATAATTTTATTCGTTTATTGATTTAAAAATAGTAAATAATTGTTAAAAAATAATTTGCAATCATAAAAAATTATAATTATTGTAAATATGCATTTATAAAACATAGATCAATTATTTGCATGATATGATGACAAAAATATATTCAATTCATAATGACATATTAATATATACATATATTAATTGATAAAATGATAATAATTAACAATAAAATATATGCAGCTGTGCACTTCAAATTTACATAAAAATTGTGTTTTTTTATAAATACGTACATATAACCTATCTAGTGTGTGATAACATTGATATGTATAAGAATCGTCACCTAACTATCAATATATATGCACATATTATTAGAATAATATGCTGTTATTCAAAAATTATAAATCATATAGTATAATAAATACATATCTAATACTAATGCCTTTAAGCACACCTTGTAATGATGAATTCTTCCTCCTTTTAAATCTTCTCGATTCAGCAGATTGCTGATTCTTGAATCATAGATCCTTAACTATCCAATAGTTGTCGCCTTTTGAATTGATTTGAGATGAATTTGTTAGAGCTCCTTATTGATGAGGTTGACCAGCAATAATGGAGAAATGGCAACCAAAAAAATCATTTTTCATTAGGGTTAGGGTCCCTTTATAGTGGAAGAAATAGAGAGAATATAGATTACATCTCATACCATGTCTTATCAGATCTCAACCATCCATCTCCAAGCCCATGTAGACTTTTTAGCCACCTCCTACAAGCCCAATTGCTACTAGAATAACATCTTAACATATGGGCTAACAACCCATTTAAGCCCAAATAAATATTATTAATTAAATCTAATTTAATTGCTTATCGATATCGCATATCGATCGATATATTTATAACTAATAATATTTATTCCTCAAATCATATTCAAAATTTTATAATTAATATTTCATAGATATTAATTAATTTAATTAACTTATAACAATTATAAATTAATTAGATCGTTTGGTCTAAAGAGAATTCATCATTTCGATTATGTGACGCGTCAAGTAAATTGGGTCAGCGATTAACATCGAGCTATTTGAATGTTAATATTCACACGTCACTTAACAGGTAGTGTGACATTTTGGCCAAAATTATCGCTTACTTAGTTTCGGTAAATCCAATTTTACATTATTAAGCGTTGCCGGATTGTGACATTTATTTACACCAATTCTCTTCATCAAAATTATATCACTTTGGACTTACGTAATTTAATAATGGTCAAAATTCCAATATCATCCATATTCAACTCTATTGTCCAAACATAAAGTCCTTGGTTCAATAATGTTATCTGACCTTTTGACCAGGCAATATTTAGATGGACCGAAAAAATTGAATTTGAAAGCTATCGAGGCAGGAAGTCTGGAGAGATATCCACAAAGCATAGAAACCAAGTACAACTAGAGTCAGAAGATGGAAGCAAGGCCATCTCATAAAATCATGGGGCCGAATCCATCTAAGTGATGGATCAGTATCGATCCATAGCCATGGATCAGTATCGATCCACAAATTTGATCCAAGTTTATCTCAACTTGCCATACTTATCAACCATGGCGCCAATAATCCTCTTCCAGCTTCAGATATCGATCTCGTGTGATTTACTATCGATCTCCTCAAGCACCTAAAATCGACAACTTCTTTCCACTACCGAACCATCATTTGACTTAGAAACAAGGCCCAAGCACTACAAACAAGATGTGCAAACAACAAATTACTTCATTATAAAGAGTTTGAACCAATCTACAAGATAATCCCATGGATCAGCACCGATCCATGACCAGTGGTGATGTGGCCACATTTGTTAGTGGGGAGTTACCACTAGAATGTGATAATGGAGGTCATGGAGGAGCATATCTTGAAGGTTTACAACTATAAATAGAAGGGCAGAGGCTCATTTTGAGTGATCTTTTTTGCTTCCTTGCAATTATTATATATAATTTTATAATCTCCCATGGAGTTCACCGAACCATAAGAATTGTACTTGTAAAATAACAATGTAATCAAAAGTAATATTAAGTGGACATAGGCATCAATCGACCGAATCACTATAAACCTTGTATGTATTGTTTATACCCATTTTCCTTTACTTTTCTTTAATTTTCTTCTCATCTAAATTCCATTAGGTGTTTATTCCATTTTTAGTTTAGACATTTGGTGCTTTCATTGAGCAATACTTGAACTTGTTGATTTGAGATTTGAAAAAGTTTAAAATGACAAGACAATCTACTAAAAAAACTACCTTTGGAGGAAATCGACAAGGGGCATCCCGAAGGTGTCCTCAAGATCCAACCTCTCATCCATTTATATAACCAAGGATGAGATAGATACCATGACGAACGAGATGTAGGAAATAATGATTGCTCGCCAAGAAGAGATGATGGAGAATTTCTTTAGGAGAACAGGATAGATCGGAAAAGTCGGAGTAGCTTCATACCAGAATCGAAGACTGAATCCATAGCGTGGCACCTTAAAGCAGAGTAAAACAAGCTAGAGCAGACCCCTCACCAACCATACGAATCGGTACTAATCCCCATGCATGGATCGGACCGAACCATAAGAACTCGGAGGCACCGGTAATCTTAGCTTAGTTGGAAATGATGCACGTCTCGGGGATATTACCGCAATCACGACCGGAGAAGTATATGCCAGAATTTCCTCATGGAAACGAGGGTTAGGTTGAGAGTGCTAACTTGAGAATTCCTCTAAATGACGATGGCAGACTTGTTGAGATGGTGAGACGAGCTATGAGGGGTGGTTGCCTGAGCAGAGCCTGAAGGATGTGAACGGGAGTCCATTCACTTCACATATCCGGTACACTAGGAATTTGCCTGATTTCAAATTACTTATGTTGTATACATATGACGGGAAGATGGATCCAACAGTCCATTTGATATGGTACATCTAGGCCTCCTGCACATGGGGGTGCCGAGTGCATCTGAAGAGGTCATGGGACGATGTTTCCTTTTATATTTGACAGATTTGGTGGTATTATGGTTTAGGTAGCTGTAGAATGTTTCCATTAGCACATGAGTCGAGTTAGTGAACAAATTCAAGAAGTAGTTCCATGTTCATATTTCTTGGCCCAAGAACGTTATGAGATTATCAAGTGTGAAGCAGAGGGTTGGTAAGTCCCTTAGGAGTTTTTTGATAAGATCTAACGCGAACGGTCGATAGGCTGGACCAATCAGTGGTTCTGATGGCAGCAGTTTTGGGAGTGGCTAGTAAAATAGACTTTAAAGTTGCTTTGAAATGGGATCCACGGATGGAGTTCATAGAATATTATCATGAAGCTGAAAGGTACTTGCGTCAGGAGGATGTTGATGATTAGCAGGAAGCAATTAATGTTATGGATGGTAGAGGACTGTCCAAAGCATGATTTGGCAAGGATAAAGGCAAATGAATGATGGATGATGGCTTTGAAGGATTAAAGCATAGAGAAGGAAACCGAAATTATCTTCTTACGCAAATTTGAATGAAACCCCAAAGTGGATTTACCTCGACACTATGGGACAGATCCCCTGTGGAAAACTAACAAGGAGAGAGCCATGGACTGTGAAAGGACGTTTAGAAAATATTGCATATTCCATGATCCTGATGGGCATAACAAAAATAACTGTAGATACTTGTGTGATCTGATTAAGGAACATGTCGAAAAAACAAATTACAGCAGTATGTGAAAAGCCGAGCTGCGCTCGTGGAACAAGAGCAGTCATCTTCTGTGGTCATTGGAAACGATCTTGGATCGAGGTCGAGGATAGTCATCTATCGACTGGGTTGGTAGGGAATCAGGTTCAGTCCTCACATTCTATCTTCGCTTTCAATAAATATGCGATGCAACAGTTGAGCCACCTACTCGTGTATAGAAAATCGATCTGTCCCTAAGCACGCTCTGAGTTGGATGCTAGACTGTAATGCTCGAGAAGGTGATTATTTAATATTTGAATTCGGATCCAGTAAATGGATTCCTGCTTATTGATATCCACTTGAAAGTGATGACAAATATTGATCGTGGTAGTCTAGATCGGAGAGATGAGGCGATGACCACAAGGTGAAAATTCCCTTGCCAAAGAGCAAGTGGATAGACTTATAAGATATTGAGTCCCGATTGGAGAGTCCTGGAGTGCAAGGTGCAAATTCCCTTGCCGGAGAGTAAGTGGATGGACTTGTACAATATTGGTCGCATTAAATCCCGATTGGTGAGTCGAGACTGGAGTGCAGGAATTAAGTCCCCTCACCATGGAGTGATCGGATGGGCTTGCTTGTCATTGAGTCCCCTCACCGGAATTTGAGCGGATCAGTTTCAAAAGGGGTCCAAAGAGACCACGGATTTGATTATCGGCTCCGAACGGCCATAGATTCGTTTAACGGTTTGGAAAGACCGTGGATTTGATTATCGGCCCCGAATAACCTTGAATTTGTTTAACTGTCCATAGAGACCATGGATTGGATTATCGACCCCATACGACCATGGATTTGAATAATGATCCAAAAGGATTGTGGATTTAACTATTGGCTCGAAACAGCCACATATTCCACTAACTACTCAGAGAGATCAAGATTTCCTCTAACGATCCGATGAGATCAAGATTTCAACTAATGATCTGGAGCGATCAGGAACTGAGTTGGTCATCGAATGCATGACCTAGAGACATCAAAATCCAGAATTTGGCTTTGAACGCCATTTAACTTTAAAGCGGTCCATTAGCAATTATCGAACCGAGCCATTAGTTTCAACGTGTGACTGATAGCCCCCGGATAAACACGGGATGATCCTAATTCGTGATACAACCCATGGTTTACCAATTCTCGAAGAACACAGAATCATTGTCTTTGACTGACACTCAAGAAAGGACTCGAATCGATGTTATCATGGTCTAGAGCGACCCTTAATTTATAGGTGAATCGAAAGGAACATGATGATTCCAATAGCTTGATCGGTTGATAACTAGAAGATTCAACTACTAATATTCCATCGACTTCAACATTTGTTCTTGAGCAAAGTACAAATTCCATTCATAAGGCATGAACTTTGGAGGGCAAGTGTTATCCAGCTTTTGACTAGGAAATATTTAGATGGACCAGAAAAATTGAACTTAAAAGCCATCGAGGCAGGAAGCCCAAAGAGATAGTCACCAAGCCTAGAAACCAAGTACAACTAGAGTCAGAAGATGGAAGCAAGGCTATCTCACAAAATCCCATGGCTGAATGTGTCTAAGTGATGGATCCATATCAGTATCGATTCATAAACTTGTGTCAAATTTATCTCAAACTTTCAATGCTCGTCAACCATGACGCCAATAACCCTCGTCCAGCTTCATACCATCAATCTCATGCGATTTGTTATCGTTCTCCTCAAGCATCTGAAATCAATAACTTCATTCCACCACCACACCATCATTTGACCCAGAAATAAGCCCAAAGAACTATAAACAAGATGATAAACACAAAGAAAATAACAAGTCGCTTCATTAAGAAGAGTACAAACCAATCCATAAGATAATCTTAGGGATCGGTACCAATCCATGTCTATGGATCGGTACCCATCCATGATAAGTGATGATGTGGCCACATTTGTTAGTAGGGAGTTGCTTCTAGAACGTGGGAGAAGTGATGGAGGTCATGGAGGAGCATGGTAGTCTATGGCTATAAATATAGGGGCATAGGTTCATTTTGAGGGATCTTTTTGCTTCCTTGCAATTATTACATATTTCTTTGTAATCACCCATGGAGTGGTACCGAATCATAAAAACCGTACTTGTAAAACAATAGTATAATCAAAAGAAACATTGAGTGGATGTAGGCAGCAATCAGTCGAACCACTATAAAACCTGTATGTATTGTTTTTACTCGTTTTCATTTACTTTTCTTCCGTTTTCTTCTCTTATAAAATCTATTGGGTGTTTGTACCATTTTTGGTTCAAATATTATGGTGCTTTCACTGAGCAGTACTTGAACTTGTTGATTTAAGATTTGACAAAGTTTAAAATGATGAGACAATCTGCTAAAAAACTACTACTAGAGGAAATCAACAAGAGGTAGCCAGTAGGTGTCCTCAAGATCCAACCTCCCATCCATTTACATAACCAGGAATGAGATGGAGACCATGATGAACTAGATGTAGGAAAAGACGATGGCTCACCAGGAAGAGATGATGGAGAATTTCTTTAGGAGAATGGGACATATGGGAACAACCGAGTAACTACAAACCAGAATCGAAGACTTGAAGTCAGACTGTAGGCATCTGGAAGTATAGTGGAACAAGCCGAAGTGAACCCCACACCAACCATATGGATCCGTACCGATCCCCATGCATGGATCCATACTGAACCACAAGAACTCAAGGGAACGAGTAATCTTGGCTTAGCTGTAAATGACGCATGTCCGAAGATAATGCCGAGCATTTTAATGTGAATTAGAATGTTGAAGCATGAATGGAGGAGTATGTGCTCGAATTGCCTTATGGAAATGGGCCAAGCTGAGAATGCTAGTTTGATAATTTCTTTTAATGACAACGATAGACTTTCTGAGATGGTGACATGAGCTATGAAGGGTGGATTGCTTGGTCGAAGCCTAGAGGATGTGAACAGGAGTCCATTCATTCTGAATGTTCGGTATGCGAGGAATCCGTTTGATTTCAAGTTACCTACGTTGGAGATGAAGGAACTAGGCCAACCCACAGTGGAAGGAATGGATGAATTTCATAAAAATTTATCATTTTGGATCTTTAGTTGGCTTATAAAATCTAAATTTCATTTAGAACTTTTCCAAATTAGGTTAAACAAAACTATGTATTTTTTTTTAAATTGTTAAAGGGAGGTTTAATACAAATTTAATTTTAAAAGTATAATATATCAAATACACTTAACGTTTATTTATAAGAGTTAATGTATAGGGAAGGAAACCTTTTGTTTTTTTTTCTAAATCTAGTATTTAATTGAGAGCATAAATTGCATTAAATGGAGAGAGAAACTTTTCATTTTCCCTTCTTAGTTTGAATTAATTGATTCATTAAATGTCATTAATTAGTAATTTACTCATGACATGAAATATTACTATGTCCATATGTATTCAAACCTTACAATTGTAGTCTACAAATTGTGTACAAAGATTTTATTAAATTTACAAATTGTACTTTGATATTTATTTGATTTTGGTTTTATCTATATAAGTGTGTGCGTGCGTGTGCGTGTGTGTGTATGTGTGTATCATATGCATATATACATATGTATGTGTGTGAATGTGTAACATAGCAATCCATTCAGGGTATAACATGCCCGCATATAATGTTGGGATTTACATCGCAACGGAAACACTACTTCATTTTGTGTGTATTGTATGTTGTCAAATATGTGCATGAACATATAGTTGCAAATTTCAAATGATTATATACATACACATACATAAATATGCTTTATCATTAAAATGTTGCAGGAAATATTTATTGATTTGTAGAACTATATGTTATACCACAAATAACAATAAATAAAATATGTATATATATATATATATAATTTGACTTATCAATAAGAAAAAAAAATCAAATCTAAAGTTATAATAATTTTAAGTATTTAATATACATGAGTATAATATTGAAGTAAGTAGTTTCGGCCATAATAAATTAATATTAAATAATTATATAATAAAAATCCAAATTTTTTAATTTTGAAAATTTTGGAAACACAATTTAGGGCTTATGAAAAATTTCTTGAATTTTCTCAATTAAAATAATATTTTTAATTAAATAATTGATAACATTTCGAAATTAACCTAATTTTAAAAAATATAAAATTAAGTTGAAAATTTATAAAATTTGTTTCTAAGGCACCTGATATGATGACTTAGTTAAAATATATATAATTGAATTATAGAAACACAGATCATTTTACATGAATTTACTGTAATCATTAAGTAATAATAATATATAAATAAATTATTAAAAATTATTTTCAGCACTTATAATTCATAATAGAAATAAAAAAGTATTAAGAAAATTTTAGATCATTGTTATACAATAAAAATGAAAACATAAATTGTATGTGAATATTTAATCATAAATTTATATATATATATATATATATATATATATATGTATGTATGTATGCATGCATATATACAAACATATATGATTTTAAACTAAAATTTATTTTTATGTTCAATATCAAATTACAAATAAAAAACATGAATTAGATCTATAAACTTTATACACATATCCAATCTTTACTGTGACAACAACAATACATACAAAGATCTCACCTAACTAATGAAACAACAGTAATCTAATTTATATACACAAGATTAAATGATTAAAAGATCTTAAAACCACAACAATATGATTAACATATAGAAAAACATTATCTAAAGCAAATGCCCTAAAGTCCACTTTGGAATAATGAGATATCTTTCTCTAAAACTCTTTGATCCATGAGATTGCTAGTCTAGAATTAATGACAGTTCACTATCGAATAGTTTGTTTTTTAATTTGAATTAGATTTGAGGTTTTAGGATATTTTAGAGGATAGATGCTGCCATTAAAATAAAAAAATAAGAAGAAGAAGAAGAAGAAGAAGAAGAAGAAGAAGGTGGAGGCTCAAAAATGAATTAGATTGTGATTAGGGTTTTGAAATTAGTATTTATATAGGTAGGATAAGAGAGAAAACTATGATCTCAACTGAAAGGGAATGCGGATTAAGTATCTTAAGGCTAATTTAACACTAGAGAGAGGGGAATGTGAATAATGTTTAATAATTTCTAAGACTTATATGGACTAGTTTAAAATTATGACACAACAAATGCAGAACTTAATCACAGAACAATCACAGAATCAAACATTAATGCATAAAGTAAATAAAAAGAAGTAAAGGGAAAGAACACACAGGATTTTATACTGGTTCGAAGTTACCCTTCATCCAGTCCTGTACCAAAGCAAATCACCTCATATAGATTTTTATTATACCAATGTCGAGATTACATTCCTCAATTTCTAAAGGCCTTGAGGTACCCTCCTGTCTCACGAGTCCGGAGCAAACTCTCTTGATTTACGGGATTCAAGACTACCTAATCGATTTCCGGGCATAACCACACCTTATAGAGAGACTCGATAAACTTTTGCTTATATATTGATCCTATAACTCTGAATAGCACTTTGATCTTCGAGAGAGGGCAGAGAATCGAACAAGAATGAGATCTAATTTGATCCACTTAAGAATTCGGTAGAATTTTGGCACGATCTTAAAAATATGAAAATGATAGAATATGGATTTGTGGAGAAGAAGAAGTGAAGAAAATAAGAAATTAGATTATAAAAAATTCGTTTGTGAAAGCTATTTATAAAGCACCAATGGTCATAACCATTCGTGAAGAGATTTAAACGAATAGATGCTTCTTTTGAAAATTGAAACTTTGAATTCAATGGTAACCCTGTCGACATAGGGTATCCCATGATGTCGACATCCCTATGTTAAAAATAATGTAAAATTTGTTTTGAAAATGATATTGAAAGGAAAACAAGATAAAATGACTCGAGAGTAAAAATAAAGAATATTTTAAGGCTAAAACATCTTTTTTTTGAAAATCATGAAAAGATAATTTTAAGGCTACTACATATTGAAAAACAATTTTGAAAATCATTTTAAAAGAACCATTTTGAAGTATTTTTGCAAGCTTCTTCCTACAGAACATCTCATCACATCAGGACTCGAGAACTTGTACAAAACCAGGATGTTTGTGGGTTTGTAAGCCACTTGTCATAGGTTTGTAAGCAACTTGTCGTGGGTTTGTAAGCCACTAAGACGGTAGAAATGGGTTACATCCCAAATGAAATTCAGAATGCAGATTTCCATGCTGTTATGAAGTTTTAACAAAAAAACTGGACACGTATCTTGAAATCTTGATTTTGATACTCATGATTCTTCAAACTTGATTTCTTCATTCTTGATCTTTATACTGTACAGTCTTCAATACTCAGCACCTGCCTTATATATATCCTGCATAACAACATTCATGTATATATATATATATATATCTAGACAATGTTGTTATTATATAAGTTACAATAAAATAAGTTACAAAGGTAGTTGTCCTCAAAACCACTATCTCCAGTTCCTAATATTCTCCCCTTTTTTGATGATGACAACCTTATAAAATATACTTACCACTTCGATCATATCATAACTCCCAACTCTCCCTTACTCCAATAACTCCCCCTTACTCCAAGCCTATTATTTTATGTAACTTCTCCCCCTTTTTCATCAACAAAAATATCCTATAAAGCCTTAACTTAATAGAAAATGAGATAAACAAACATATGACATAATAACATATGAAATATAGCATCTTAACTGGAATTCATGTTTCTATACATTGAAGATTGTTTTTAGAAGAACATTAATTAAGATAACACTTATATACAAATTAACAAACTAATATTAAATCAAGAAAACAATAAAATGCTTAACGAGGTCACTTAACTATTGGTGATTTATGGACCAAACAATTTGGATAGTGGAGACAAAAGTTTCCACGTTGTTCGACCAAGTTTCCATTAGCGTCAAAAAGGACCTCTCCAACGCAAATCACGCCATCGTCTTCATCCATATGAACATCCGGATTCGGCAAAGGATTTTCTTCTTCTTGATCCTCTTATGGTTTGTAATATCCCGGAATTTTGGACAATATGAATTTAATAATCCGTGTTTAAATTTATATTGAACTGATAATTTTTGTAATAGAATTTGATTTGATTTAATAATATTCTTCATTTAAATATTTAATTTGTGAATTTATTTTTAATAAACTAATAAATCTATTTTCTATTTAATAATGTATATGTATTCATATATATTTTAAATAGATAAGTTGTTTTTAAATAAATTAGTATAGCATAATTTTAATATTTTGAAATTAGGAATTGTGATTATTTTTTATTTAAGCTTTTCAAAAATATTTAGTAAAAATGATTTTAAATATGTAAGATAAATGTTTTATTGGTTTAAAATTCATTTTTAACTTAAGTTTGAATATTAAAATAAGTTACAAAAATGTTTGTGTTATTCTTTTTAAAATATTGATTTATAAAATGTGATTTGTAAATTTAATATGAAATTTAAAATACAATTTAAAATATGAAACATGTATTCATGTAAGTTGTAACCTCTTTTATAAATCTATTTTTATTATTTAAAGGTATCTTTGATAAATGATTTATTTGTATATTATTTTCATTTATAATAATACTTTGTTTTATTCTTTAAAAATTATTTATCTCCATAACTAAGTATTAAAACTAATTTACTAAGTTTAAACATTTATTAACACCTAATTTAAATAACAAATTACTTAAAGATACATGTGTAAGTTTAAATAACAAAACATTTACAAAGACATGTGTATGTAATTTAGAAAATGAGTTAACACGTGTTATGTATTTAAGCAAGAGAATTTACATGTGCTGATAGTTTAAGCCATGTGTCATTGTTTAATTTTGTTTTTCTTTAATTTTAAATAAATCATAAACAAGCTATATAAACTTGCATATACTCATTTCTTTTCCTCTTTCTCATTTTTCATTCTAAATCAAAATTTCTTTCAGCTGAGAAATTTTTCCATCTCTTCTAAAATCTGCATTCTACATTCCTCATATCAAAATGTATATCAAATCCTTGTAAACCAATTTGAAAATCTATAACATGTTCATCTTCAAATACATTCCCTCTTCAAAAAAAATCTGGAAATAAATGCAAAATACAAACCTGCATGCAACAATTTCAAGCAAGCACCTGCATTTCTTTCAAGATCTGGGAAAAATAGGCTACTGCATGCAACCTCATCAAGTCCGCATTCATGAATTCTTTAAATCTGGAAACGTCTTCTAAAACAAATTTAAAGACATCAAACTGGAAGCAAGTTTTAAAAAACATTCAAGCTTTCTGCAAGGATTTCAAACTGTGTTCTGCATGTTCAAATCTGGGCTCTGCATTTTAATTTCAGGTGAGTAACTCATTTATAAATTTATTAAACAGGTAAAGTTGTTCATGTTTTTTTTTAAATTTGAAATGAACTTATATGAAATGGCTGTGAATATTATACTTGTAATTATATGCATGTATACCTGAAGCTAATTGTTGCATGACTGTGCCTCAAAATCTTAAACACTTGTTTGATTCTGGAATTCTTTTCTTCAACTTGTTTGTTGTTATGACTTGAGCTTTTGGATAAAAACCTGTTATTTTAGAATAAGGGCAAGTTTAAATTTTTATATAAATTAAATAGAACTGTCTGTAACCTGGAAATTAAGTTATACAGTGCAACAATTAGCACAGAGTGAAATTCAAACTTTATAATTTAATATTTCAGGTTTATTAATAGAAACATCAAGTGAATTCATGAATTTTAAATCAAGCATTACAATTTATAGGGTTTTAAACAAAGGGCAGTTTTGAATTTACTGTATTTTCCATATTGGTTAAGCACACTTGATACTTGCATTTGATTTGATTGAAATTGCTTCTGAATATGGTGTAATTATCAAAGATTATAGGAAAATGTCTAGATTGAGTTGAAATTAGGTTTTGGTATTGTAATTTGGGATTTTCAGTGTGAACCCTAGTTTATTTGGGTCACTGTGTTCGGTCCGATTGTGATCTCCTGTGTTGATCGAGTTCAACCATGTTTGGCATGTTGGTAGATGATGTATTGATGAAGTCATCGCTGGAGTATGGAGGGTGATAGTGGCCGGAGTTGGGAGATATTACCGTTGACAGGTCAGGCATTTAAAGGGGATAGATGTTCCAGGTTTCGGTTGTAAACTTGAATTCAAATTCAAGTTGAATTTTTGGGATTTGAGGTTTGAAGGGTGATGTGGGGTTACTGCTCGATGGAAGGTGGCCGCTGATGGTGGCCAGTGATGGCCGGAGTTGGTGAGTGGGTGCACAGGACAGTGGCGTGCATGTTTGTGAGGTTTGGCTTCAGGGTTTGTTTCCTCGTGATGGTCTCGAGTTAATTTGTGTAGTGACTCGAAGCAGGAAGTTATTTACTCGAAGTAAATTTTAGCTTGGCTCGGGTTACCTGAGTGTTTCAGGTTTTAGGAAATTAGACAGAACCTGTTTTATTTTTCTGTTAAGAAGCTAGTTAAAATGCAAACTGAAATCTGAAACTATGTTTGAATCTAGAATTGAATTTGAATTCTATAAGTTTAAATTTTAGAACTTTGAAATAAATTTGAAATTCTTTTAAATTCTAATTTGATTTTAAAACAGAACAGAAACTATTTTCTGTTTTTATTTAAATTTAAAAGTAAGTTTAAAATTATAAGATTAAGTTCAAATTGGAATTTATAAACCTGAAATTTAATATGTAATCAATAATTTAATTCTTGGATTTTGAAACATGTTTGAATTCAAAATTTAAGATGTTAAACCAAAACAGGAAACTGTTTTTCTGTTTAAAATTTAAAAGTAAGTTCATAATGCAACTGAAATTTAAAACAAAGTTTAAATCTGGAAACTAAAATATGAAGCTCAGGTAGAAGAATCTAAGTTTGAATTTAATTTAAAACTGGAAATTTAAATTTAGATTTTAAACTTTTTAAAGTATAAAGGAACATTGGATTTGAATTTAAAACTATGAGTTTTAACTTATGAATAAGGATTTAAAATGGGATTAAATTCTGTTTTAAAACCTGAACTTTTATTTAATGTCAGTTTTTAAAATTAAATAAGTTTTAAAAATTTAAATTCGTTTAACTATTTTAGAAAAGGTTAAATAATTTGAATTTAAAAATGAAGATGGAAGTGTAAGTAAAATTTTAAATTTTTAAGTTTGAATCTGGAATGAAAATGTAAATTGTGTTTCAGGTCGAAATTTAAAAAGAAAATTTTAAATTGAATTTGTTTGAAACAAATTGTTTAAAAATACTTTATGTAAGAAGAATGTTTCTTAATTTAGAACTTAAGAAATTGGTTTCATTTAGATTATTAATTAATTTAAAGGGAATATTAATTATCTAATTAATGAATAATATGGATGTTTAATTAAGTAATTTTAAGTTAATTAATTAGATTTGAAATTAATTAATTAAGGTTAATTAATCTATGATTAAGGATGATTAATTAAATTTTAATTAATGATTAGGATTTATTTAATCAAGTGGTTAAAGATAATTAAGATTTTAATTAACAATTAATTAATTAATAATTAAAGATTAATTAAATTGTAATTAAATATTAATTAATTGGTAATTAATAATGATTTGTGTAAGTTAATTCTTAATTAAGTAATTAAGAAATGTTAATGAAGGTCATTAACTTAAGATTATTTAACAATTAATTAATGTGATTAATTTTAATAATTAATTAGATTAATTAATTAATAATAATCAATTGTTTAAGTTTAATTACTTAATGTAATTAATGAATTAATTACTTGATGTAATTAATTTGATTAATGTGATTAGTTTAAATTAATTAAGTTAAATTAATTTAAACATTTGTGGATTGTTTGATAATTACTTTATGTAATTTATGAATTTGTAATTACTTAAGGAAGTAATTAATTAATAATTACTGGATGTAATTAAAGATATTGATTATAGAAGTAATTTGGATTTAAATTACTTTGAAATTAATCAAGGGATTAATTTAGATAATGAATTAAGAGTAATTAATTTATGGGATGAGTAATTAAAGTAGTTAATTACTGAATGGTTATTAATCATGGGTGATAAATAAATATATATGGTTTAAATTGAAGAATAATTACTTATGTAATTATTTATATAGAGATTGATTAAATGTAATTGGAAATCATTAATTAATTAATTAATGATGTAATTTGGAATTGATTAATTTAGGTATAATTAATAATGAATAAATGATTAATGTAATTAAATTTAGCTAATTAATTAATTAAGTAATTACAAGTTAATTAGTTGCAAAGGGTTTAATCTAATTAACTTGTGTAATTAATAATAAAGGCTAATTAATTATTGTAATTAGTGAATTGTTAATCTTAAATGATTAATTGAAATGAATATTTAGATGGTGTTTTATTTTAATTGATTGGTAATCAATTGATAGTTAAGTTAAGTAGGATTTTTAATGATGAAGTAATTAATTTAATTTATTTTAAATTAATTAGAGATTAAGTAATTAATTTAATTCATTTTAAATTAATTATAGAGGGTGTGATCATTAGATCATTACTTACGTTTGATGATTGGTATTGGTTGTCTGGTAGGGTTTGTAATCTCAGCTTTGAGATGGAAAATGTATGGATGTATTGGTTGTTTTTGGATGATAATATGGATTATCTGATTATGATATGAATTATCTGTTGGTATTGATAATGTTGATTATCTATTGTGTTGTGTATTATCTATCTGTATGTATATAGATAATGAATTGAATTGTTTTAAAATCTAAAACAACTTAGACTTAAAAGACACGCTTTGGATTCCGATGAGACCGGGATCGGGTTTCCATATTTGGAATCCGAAAACCACATCGATCCAAATTAACGTTAGGTCGTGAATCTGAAGTGAAGATGAAGATTTAGAGTGTAAGGGTTATCGTCGTTAACTCTGAGGGTGATTCCAAAACGAGTGTAACGAGATAATGCCTTCGGTTTCGTTCGAACCGGAAACGAACTTGTATGGATTGAATGCTTTCAGAACATCGTCAGGTGGACGATGAGCATTCTTTGTGATATGTCCTATAAATGTAATCGTAGTCTCAAGCCTCATCAACCGGGAATGGCTAAAACAGGGGAGGTGCAGCAAAGCTTCGTGGGTAGCCCCCACTTGAGAGCAAGATTTACCCCTGTCTAGAGGTCCCTTTATTTTCGGCTTAGTGGTGCGGTTGATGATCACAACTGTGGGGTTGTCTTGTTTGGAACTGTTCAGTAAGGAATGGGTCCGACTTTTTGTTGCAGGGGAGCGGGCGTACTCCTCGGTACGGTGATCTAGGCCACGTACTGTGACGGGCGGTACCCCAGTAGCCCAGCCATTGTATGGAATCCAAAATCCAATAAGTGCCAACGGTTTTGATTGTATTACCCACTTTTGTGGCTAGTAGCTGGAATTTAATCATGTAACAATTTCGGCTATTTCTTATTTACTTGAAAACCCTAGACACTATTATAATATCATCGGATTTCCTATCAAATGTTTTGGTTAGCGTAAGGTAAATTTTTTTCCATGTTTATGTGTGGGAAGTCTTACGTGATACCTTTTCTTTTCAAAGGTTTTTCAAAAGTTAAGCAACTTTAACCTGTTACTCACACCAGACCCATGTCTGACCCGGAGTTATTTCTGTTTTTCTTTAACTCTTGGGTATTCAAATTTTTACGAGTAGACAAGGGAATTCAGGTTAGGATTCAGGTTAGCTTTAATGAATTGTGGAGGAGCATATGGAGCAGGAGGCTTCTGCGTATAGTTATATAGTTTTCCGCTGTGTTGGTATCTCTGAGTGTCTTTTCTATGTATTGAGTTGTAATAATTGGACAGGTGTTTATAACTGTCTAGTATGTGTTGTTATGTCTGTGTAACTCTGATATTTGATGTATACTATGTAATACTTTGTTACTAATATAAGTTATTCGTTCCGCTGTTGAGATTCTTGTGTTGTTTCTTCTTTCTCTTCTTTCTTTTCTCTTTTCTATCCCTTTCTTTCTTAAGGATGATATGACTTTTTGTGGAGAAAAAGTAGGGTCGTCTCAGTTGGTATCAGAGCGTTAGGTTGAGTTAATACCTAGGCTCTGTAGTGGTGTATATCTTGAGAGAGTGTATTTGTATTTTTAATATATATATATATATATATATATATATATATATATATATATTTCTACCTATTTGTTGGTTTACCTGTTCGGGTATTCCAATATAAGTTATTAAGGTAGATGGGGTAGAAGTGTGTGTAACACGACTACCATTGGTTGGAAATTTGAATGGATGAGGTTGGAAGTGTATTTGTCGAGACTGTAGACCTAATACCATCTCGAGTGAGTTTTGCTTGGTGTAAGGACTTCATCGATCTCTGAAGGAAACCTGTTAAGGTTCGGAGTTCATTTTTGAAGTGCGGGGTTGGATGAGTTGAGTTTGGATCTGTCGATTGGGCAGAAGCAAGTGAGTGATGATATCGTAATATCTCAGGAAGTTGTAGCTGCGTGATGAGATGTAGTGTCTATGGATATTTTCGAAGATGTTTCTTTGGAACAAGAGTAAGAAGTGAGTCTGCTCGGTGATGTGGCTGAGTTAAGCAGAGTGTTCTGAGTTGGTAGGAAGTCTTCTGGCTGAGTAGTTTTTCTGAAATGGAGTTCAAAAGCAACAGAGTGGACTCTTTTCTCTGGTAAGTTGGCTAGGCCAACATAAGCTGTTTTGTTTGGTTGAGAGAGAGCAGTTTCTTTGGATTTAGGCTGAGTTGATCGCAAAAGTGACTTGCGATAGTATGTACTTTTGGATTGCTGGTGATTGTCCGGATTTCTTCCAGGAAATCAGAGGTTTGTCCGCGTCTGGAGATCGAGTTTTCTTTCCAGGAATGTAACTGGTGGTTCAGTTAGTAGATGGATGGTTCCTTGAGGAAGAAGTTGGTGAAGCAACTTGGACTTCGAAGAAACATCTGAGTTTTCTTTATGGATATATGGAACCATATTTCTGTGCTGGGTTGTCTAGTATGTGCTTGTGCTCTTCGTCAGCATTTTCTTCTGCTTCGGATCAGAGTTGTGCAGCGGAAGCAGTTTGGGGGTGTTTCTGTTTTGTCTTTTCTCAGATAAGAAGAAGTTTGTTCTGTCTTCTGTTGTTGAGAAGCAGGGTTTGTGTTCTTGGTTTTTGAGTGATCTTGAGGAGATCATTGGATTGTTTTGATCCAGTCTGTTTCTAGAAGCATCAGCGTAGAGTTAAGCTGATCAGGATGGATGTTGGTAGCCCAGGATCGTCCGAAGAGATTTTTATGCATATGAGACGAAGGAATTTAGATTCTGGAGTCGGAGATTTGATTTGGGATAAGTTTTTCTCTAATTCAAGGAGCTATAAGTTTGGGAAGCTAGCTCCGTAGTGTTTTGGGTTTCTTCTGTGATGGGTAAGATAAGTGTTTGGTTTTCTAGAGTTGAATTGCCAGTTTGGATAACTGGAATTCAGAGTGTTTCACGTATCTCTGAGGGAGTACGTGTTTGATATTTCTGGTTTTAGAGCCAGTAGTTTAGGATGGTTTGGTTGTTGAGTCAGACTCGTTTGTAGTCTGATATTCTGTATAGAATAGTTGATAGGAGCTCTATAGCTTAGTAGTATTGATTGATTGTATTCTATAGAGCGAGTATCATGATATATATATATATATATATATATATATATACCGGGGAAACTCGTGAAGGTTTTATCCAAAATTCTTTTGGATAATTAAATTTATTCTGTTTGTGTGAATTGGTTGCTATGGTTGTTGGCATATGATTAACATATGTTGTATTTTAAAATAAAATCTGTAGATAGATTATTAAATTACCTTTGTTTTAAATTTCGGGGATGAAATTCTTTTAAAGGGGAAGGATTGTAATATCCCGGAATTTTGGACAATATGAATGTAATAATCTGTGTTTAAATTTATATTGAATTGATAATTTTTGTAATAGAATTTGATTTGATTTAATAATATTATTTATTTAAATATTTAATTTGTGAATTTATTTTTAATAAACTAATAAATCTATTTTTTATTTAATATTGTATATGTATTCATATATATTTTAAATAGATAAGTTGTTTTTAAATAAATTAGTATAGCATAATTTTAATATTTTGAAATTAGGAATTGTGATTTATTTTTGATTTAAGCTTTTCAAAAATATTTAGTAAAAATGATTTTAAATATGTAAGATAAATGTTTTATTGGTTTAAAATTCATTTTTAACTTAAGTTTGAATATTAAAATAAGTTACAAAAATGTTTGTGTTATTCTTTTTAAAATATTGATTTATAAAATGTGATTTGTAAATTTAATATGAAATTTAAAATACAATTTAAAATATGAAACATGTATTCATGTAAGTTGTAACCTCTTTTATAAATCTATTTTTATTATTTAAAGGTATCTTTGATAAATGATTTATTTGTATATTATTTTCATTTATAATAATACTTTGTTTTATTCTTTAAAAATTATTTATCTCCCTAACTAAATATTAAAACTAATTTACTAAGTTTAAACATTTATTAACACTTAATTTAAATAACAAATTACTTAAAGATACATGTGTAAGTTTAAATAACAAAACATTTACAAAGACATGTGTATGTAATTTAGAACATGAGTTAACATGTGTTATGTATTTAAGCAAGAGAATTTACATGTGTTGATAGTTTAAGCTATGTGTCATTGTTTAATTTTGTTTTTCTTTAATTTTAAATAAATCATAAACAAGATATATAAACTTGCATATACTCATTTCTTTTCCTCTTTCTCATTTTTCATTCTAAATCAAAATTTCTTTCAGCTGAGAAAATTTTCCATCTCTTCTAAAATCTGCATTCTACATTCCTCATATCAAAATGCATATCAAATCCTTGTAAACCAAT
This sequence comes from Allium cepa, assembly GCA_030765085.1. Lineage (NCBI taxonomy): Eukaryota > Viridiplantae > Streptophyta > Magnoliopsida > Asparagales > Amaryllidaceae > Allium > Allium cepa. Next base: position 31,871,394 of record CM060941.1, read on the forward strand.
TTGCAAATCTATAACATGTTCATCTTCAAATACATTCCCCTCTTCAAAAAAAAATCTGGAAATAAATGCAAAATACAAACCTGCATGCAAAAATTTCAAGCAAGCACCTGCATTTCTTTCAAGATCTGGGAAAAATAGGCTACTGCATGCAACCTCATCAAGTCTGCATTCATGAATTCTGTAAATCTGGAAACATCTTCTAAAACAAATTTAAAGACATCAAATTGGAAGCAAGTTTTAAAAAGCATTCAAGCTTTCTGCAAGGATTTCAAACTGTGTTCTGCATGTTCAAATCTGGGCTTTGCATTTTAATTTCAGGTGAGTAACTCATTTATAAATTTATTAAATAGGTAAAGTTGTTCATTTTTTTTTTAAAATTTGAAATGAACTTATATGAAATGGCTGTGAATATTATACCTGTAATTATATGCATGTATACCTGAAGTTAATTGTTGCATGACTGTGCCTCAAAACCTTAAACACCTGTTTGATTCTGGAATTCTTTTCTTCAACTTGTTTGTTGTTATGACTTGAGCTTTAGGATAAAAACCTGTTATTTTAGAATAAGGGCATGTTTAAATTTTTATATAAATTAAATAGAACTGTCTGTAACCTGGAAATTAAGTTATACAGTGCAACAATTAGCACAGAGTGAAATTCAAACTTTATAATTTAATGTTTCAGGTTCATTAATAGAAACATCAAGTGAATTCATGAATTTTAAATCAAGTATTACAATTTATAGGGTTTTAAACAAAGGGCAGTTTTGAATTTATTGTATTTTCCATATTGGTTAAGCACAGTTGATACTTGCATTTGATTTGATTGAAATTGCTTCTGAATATGGTGTAATTATCAAAGATTATAGGAAAATGTCTAGATTGAGTTGAAATTAGGTTTAGGTATTGTAATTTGGGATTTTCAGTGTGAACCCTAGTTTATTTGGGTCACTGTGTTTGGTCCGATTGTGATCTCCTGGGTTGATTGAGTTCAACCATGTTTGGCGTGTTGGTAGATGATGTATTGATGAAGTCATCGTCGGAGTATGGAGGGTGATAGTGGCCGGAGTTGGGAGATATTGTCCTTGACAGGTCAGGCATTTAAAGGGGGTAGATGTTCCAGGTTTCGGTTGTAAACTTGAATTCAAATTCAAGTTGAATTTTTGGGATTTGAGGTTTGAAGGGTGATGTGGGGTTACTGGTCGATGGAAGGTGGCCGCTGATGGTGGCCAGTGATGGCCGGAGTTGGTGAGTGGGTGCACAGGACAGTGGCGTGCATATTTGTGAGGTTTGGCTTCAGGGTTTGTTTCCTCGTGATGGTCTCGAGTTAATTTGTGTAGTGACTCGAAGCAGGAAGTTATTTACTCGAAGTAAATTTTAGCTTGGATCGGGTTACCTGAGTGTTTCAGGTTTCAGGAAATTAAACAGTACCTGTTTTATTTTTCTGTTAAGAAGCAAGTTAAAATGCAAACTGAAATCTGAAACTATGTTTGAATCTAGAATTGAATTTGAATTCTATAAGTTTGAATTTTAGATCTTTGAAATAAATTTGAAATTCTTTTAAATTCTAATTTGATTTTAAAATAGAACAGAAACTGTTTTCTGTTTTTATTTAAATTTAAAAGTAAGTTTAAAATTATAAGATTAAGTTCAAATTCGAAATTTTAAACCTGAAATTTAATATGTAATCAATAATTTAATTCTTGGATTTTGAAACGTGTTTGAATTCAAAATTTAAGATGTTAAACCAAAACAGGAAACTGTTTTTCTGTTTAAAATTTAAAAGTAAGTTTATAATGCAACTGAAATTTAAAACAAAGTTTAAATCTGGAAACTAAATATGAAGCTCAGGTAGAAGAATCTAAGTTTGAATTTAATTTAAAACTGGAAATTTAAATTTAGATTTTAAACTTTTTAAAGTATAAAGGAACATTGGATTTGAGTTTAAAACTATGGGTTTTAACTTATGAATAAGGATTTAAAATGGGATTAAATTCTGTTTTAAAACCTGAACTTTTATTTAATGTCAGTTTTTAATATTAAATAAGTTTTTAAAATTTAAATTTGTTTAACTATTTTAGAAAAGGTTAAATAATTTGAATTTAAAAATGAAGATGGAAGTGTAAGTAAAGTTTTAAATTTTTAAGTTTGAATCTGGAATGAAAATGTAAATTGTGTTTCAGGTTGAAATTTAAAAAGAAATTTTTAAATTGAATTTGTTTGAAACAAATTGTTTAAAAATACTTTATATAAGAAGAGTGTTTCTTAATTTAGAACTTAAGAAATTGGTTTCATTTAGATTATTAATTAATTTAAAGGGAATATTAATTATTTAATTAATGAATAACATGGATGTTTAATTAAGTAATTTTAAGTTAATTAATTAGATTTGAGATTAATTAATTAAGGTTAATTAATCTATGATTAAGGATGATTAAATAAATTTTAATTAACGATTAGGATTTATTTAATCGAGTGATTAAAGATAATTAAGATTTTAATTAACAACTAATTAATTAATAATTAAAGATTAATTAAATTGTAATTAAATATTAATTAATTGATAATTAAAAATGATTGTGTAAGTTAATTGTTAATTAAGTAATTAAGAAATGTTAATGAAGGTCATTAACTTAAGATTATTTAACAATTAATTAATGTGATTAATTTTAATAATTAATTAGATTAATTAATTAATAATAATCAATTGTTTAAGTTTAATTACTTAATGTAATTAATGAATTAATTACTTGATGTAATAAATTTGATTAAAGTGATTAGTTTAGATTAATTAAGTTAAATTAATTTAAACATTTATGGATTGTTTGATAATTACTTTATGTAATTTATGAATTTGTAATTACTTAAGGAAGTAATTAATTAATACTTACTGGATGTAATTAAAGATATTGATTATAGAAGTAATTTGGATTTAAATTACTTTGAAATTAATCAAGCGATTAATTTAGATAATGAATTAAGAGTAATTAATTTATGAGATGAGTAATTAAAGTAGTTAATTACTGAATGGTTGTTAATCATGGGTGATAAATAAATATATATGGTTTAAATTGAAGAATAATTACTTATGTAATTATTTATATAGAGATTGATTAAATGTAATTGGAAATCATTAATTAATTAATTAATGATGTAATTTGGAATTGATTAATTTAGGTATAATTAATAATGAATAAATGATTAATGTAATTAAATTTAGCTAATTAATTAATTAAGTAATTACAAGTTAATTAGTTGCAAAGGGTTTAATCTAATTAACTTGTGTAATTACTAATAAAGGCTAATTACTTATTGTAATTAGTGAATTGTTAATCTTAAATGATTAATTAAAATGAATATTGAGATGGTGTTTTATTTTAATTGACTGGTAATCAATTGATAGTTAAGTTAAGTAGGATTTTTAATGATGAAGTAATTAATTTAATTTATTTTAAATTAATTAGAGATTAAGTAATTAATTTAATTCATTTTAAATTAATTATAGAGGGTGTGATCATTAGATCATTACTTATGTTTGATGATTGGTATTGGTTGTCTGGTAGGGTTTGTAATTTCAGCTTTGAGATGGAAAATGTATGGATGTATTGGTTGTTTTTGGATGATAATATGGATTATCTGATTATGATATGAATTATCTGTTGGTATTGATAATGTTGATTATCTATTGTGTTGTGAATTATCTATCTGTATGTATATAGATAATGAATTGAAACTCTAAAACAACTTGGACCTAAAAGACACGCTTTGGATTCCGATGAGACCGGGATCGGATTTCCATATTTGGGATCCGAAAACCACATCGATCCAAATTAACGTTAGGTCGTGAATCTGAAGTGAAGATGAAGATTTAGAGTGCAAGGGTTATCGGCGTTAACTCTGAGGGTGATTCCAAAACGAGTGTAACAAGATAATGCCTTCGGTTTCGTTCGAACCCGAAACGAACTTGTATGGATTGAATGCTTTCAGAATATCGTCAGGTGGACGATGAGCATTCTAAGTGATATGTCCTATAAAGTTAATCGTAGCCTCAAGCCTCATCAACCGGGAATGGCTAAAACAGGGGAGGTGCAGCAAAGCTTCGTGGGTAGCCCCCACTTGAGAGCAAGATTTACCCCTGTCTAGAGGTCCCTTTATTTTCGGCTTAGTGGTGCGGTTGCTGATCACAACTGTGGGGTTGTCTTGTTTGGAACTGTTCAGTAAGGAATGGGTCCGACTTTGTGTTGCAGGGGAGCGGGCGTACTCCTCGGTACGGTGATCTAGGCCACGTACTGTGACGGGCGGTACCCCGGTAGCCCAGCCATTGTATGGAATCCAAAATCCAATAAGTGCCAACGGTTTTGATTGTATTACCCACTTTCGTGGCTAGTAGCTGGAATTTAATCATGTAACAATTTCGACTATTTCTTATTTACTTGAAAACCCTAGACACTATTATAATATCATCGGATTTCCTATCAAATGTTTTGGTTAGCGTAAGGTAAAAACTTTTCCATGTTTATGTGTGGGAAGTCTTACGTGATACCTTTTCTTTTCAAAGGTTTTTCAAAGGTTAAGCAACTTTAACCTGTTACTCACACCAGACCCATGTCTGACCCGGAGTTATTTCTGTTTTTCTTTAACTCTTGGGTACTCAAATTTTTACGAGTAGCGAAGGGAATTCAGGTTAGGATTCAGGTTAGCTTTGACGAATTATGGAGGAGCATATGGAGCAGGAGGCTTCTGCGTATAGTTATATAGTTTTCCGCTGTGTTGGTATCTCTGAGTGTCTTCTGTATGTATTGAGTTGTAATAACTGGACAGGTGTTTATAACTGTCTAGTATGTGTTGTTATGTATGTGTAACTCTGATACTTGATGTATACTATGTAATACTTTGTTACTAATATAATTTATTCGTTCCGCTGTTGAGATTCTTGTGTTGTTTCTTCTTTCTTTTCTCTTTTCTATCCCTTTCTTTCGTAAGGATGATACGACTTTTTGTGGAGAAAAAGTCGGGTCGTCTCATGGTTCTTCTAGAGGCTCTTTTTCTTCAGAATCCATGGCTTGTGATGATTCTTCGATGGCAATGGGATTGGCATGGTTATCCATAAGAAATTTTTGTAAATTCCTAAGGATTCTGCCTTTCTTATCTTGTTCTCTTGCCATTTGCAGTTGACTTACTTGAATCTCCGTCATCATTTGAAGAAAATCTTTCATCTTCTCTTGCAATTGATGACTCGTACGTGTGTGGTTCGTTGAAAAGGACCGGAATGAGAAGAAGTGGGTGACGAAGATTCATTATTAGAAGACGAAGCCATTAATTTACTGTTTTAGAAATTTGTTGCAGAGAATATAACAGAGAAAAGGAGTAAAAGTCGAAATATATAACTTAATAACTAATTTTAGATGGAAATTTAAATTTGAAAATCACGGCTAGTATGTCGACATTGGAGGATGGGTCACGTCGACATGCCCAGTTCAATTTTTGAGAAAATTTTATTTTTATTAATTATTAACTATACTTGTATTATTTATAATTTATATTTCAGTTAATGAACTTATACCTAATTCTCTTCTAAATTTAGTAAAGTTTTGTTCATTTAATGGTTTTGTTAATATTTCAGCAATTTGTTTTTCAGTATTAATATATTCAAGAGTTATGACTTCTTTACTTATATTATCTCTAAGAAAATGACGTATAATATCAATATATTTTGTTCTAGCATGATGAGTTCGATTCTTAGTTAGATTTATTGCACTAGTATTATCATAATAAATTGGTGATTTAGTTATAGTTAATATAAAATCTTTTGAAGTTTGTTGCATATATATAACTTGAGAACAAGCCAAAACAGCAGATATATATTCTGCTTCAGTTGTTGATAAAGATACAGTGTTTTGCTTCTTATTAAACCATGAAACCAGAGAATGTCCTAGAAAGTGACATGTTCCACTTGTACTTTCTCGGTCAGATTTACAGCTAGCGTAATCAGCATCACAATATGAAATTAAATCAAATACATTATTTTTAGGGTAAAATAAATCATAATCTAAAGTATGTTTTACATATCTTAAAATTCTTTTAACAGCTTTTAAATAGGTTGAGATTGGTTTCTTGCACAGAGATAAACACTATGCATGATGTCAGGACGACTTGCTGTTATATAAAGCAACGAACCAATCATTCCCCTATATAATTTTTGATCAACATCTTTGATTTATCTTGTTTAATTAAACTACATTAGTTATCATTGGAGTTGGTTTCCCGCCAGAAGTGGTCAATCCGAATTTATTAATAAATCCTTGGCATATTTTTCTTGACTGATGAAAATTCCTTTATCTAATTGTTTGATTTGAAGTCATAAGAAGAAACTTAGTTCTTCCATATGACTTATTTCAAATTCTTCAGTCATTATATTTGAAAATTCTTTATTCATTATGTTATTAGTTGATCCAAATATTATATCATCTACATATATTTTTACTAGTTGAATATCATTTTTGTTTCTTTTAATAAAAAGAGTTGTATCTATTTTACCAATTTCAAAATCAGATTGTAGTAAATAAGATCTTAGTCTTTCATACCAGGCTCTAGGAGCTTGTTTCAGACCATATAAAGCTTTCTTTAATTTATATACATGATTTGGAAATTTATTATCTTCAAAAAATGGAGGTTGTTCAACATAAACATCTTCTTTTACAAAACCATTTAGAAAAGCATTTTTAACATCCATTTGATATAACTTGAAATTATTGTAGTTTGCGAAAGCAAGTAGAATCCTAATAGCTTCTAGCCTTGCTACCGGTGCAAAGGTTTCATCATAATCAATTCCTTCTTCTTGACTGTAACCTTGCGCGACTAAATGAGCTTTATTTCTCATGACCTCACCTAGTTCATTCATTTTATTTTTATAAACTCATTTTGCTCCAATTATACTTTTATCCTCAAGTCTAGGAACAAGTTCCCAAACATCATTTTTGGTGAATTGATTCAATTCTTCTTGCATATCTGTGAATCATCAGATGATGCTTACTTTGGATTTTTAGGTTCAATGGTTGATATAAAAGCTACATTACTCATACTATTTAGTTGATTTCTTGTTTTAACTATAGATTCAATATTACCTAGTATATTTTCTATAGAATGATCTTTTAATAGCCTAATTCTTTTATTAGGTTGGACGATTTCACAATTGGTTTCATTAGGTTAATTATTTAAAGTTACAAAATCTTTTTCATCTTCTATTTGTACAGTATCTGTAAAATTTTCATCAAAAGATACATGCATTGTTTCTTCAATAGTGTTAGTTCTTAAATTATAAACTCTAAATGCTTAATTCTATAAGAATATCCGATGAAGATACGTTTATCGGATTTAGGTTGAAATTTATCTAAATTATCTTTTGTATTAAGAATAAACACTTACTCCCAAAAACTTTAAAATAAGCTACTATGGTTTCTTATTGTAAAGTAATTCATATAGTTTTTTATTAGTTAACGGTCTAATTAAAATCCTATTTAATGTATAACAAACCATAGCGACCGTTCAGCCCAAAAGATTTTAGGCAAGTTACTACTAGAAAGCATTGTTCTAGCACATTCTTGAATCGTTGTATTCTTACGTTCTACCTACTCCGTTTTGTTGTGGAGTTCTTGGAAAAGAGAAATTATGAGTAATTCCTTTTGATTACATAAGTTTCCAAAATTTTCATTTTCAAATTCTCCACCATGATCACTACGAATAGTTTTTATTTTTAGAGAAAGTTGATTTTGAATTCTTTTCGCAAAATTTTTAAATAATTCAAAAGCTTCACTTTTAAGTTTAAGAAAAATTATCCAAGTATATCTAGAATAATCATCTACAATTACAAAAACATATTTATTGTGATTAATTGATTGAACTTGAGATGGACCAAATGAAGTAATTCTAGAGGTTTAGAAGTAGAAATCATATCTTTTAATTTAAATGAACTTTTCTTAAGTTTTCCTAATTGGTAAGCATCACATATACTATCTACTTTAAAGCTTAACTTGGGAAGACCTCTAACTAAGTCAAGTTTTGGTAATCTTGATAATAGTTTGAAATTTAAATGACCAAATTTTTTATGCCAAATCCAAAGGTCACTTGTATTGGCCAAAAGATATAAGTTATCATTTGATATTTTTATACTAAGATGTAAATGTTTTTCTTCGTAATTCCTTCAAAGATAATATTTGACTTATTATCTTCGATTTAACACTTATCTTTTCCAAATTTAATTTTAAATCCTTTATCACATATTTGACTTATACTAAGCAAATTATGTTTTAAATTCCTAACTAGCAAAATATCAGAAATAAGAGGGGTTTTAGAATTACCGACATTGCCGATCCCAATCACATATCCTTTTGAGTTGTCTTCAAAGTTGAACAATCCACCATCTTAATGTATAATGTCATTGAGTTCTCGGGATTTCCAGTCATATGTCTTGAACAGCCACTGTCAAATATCCATTTATCTTTCTCAATTTGCACAGTTTATCCATTGGCTGTTGATTCTTCAAAAGCCATGTAACATCTCTGTTCCTGCATAACAAACCACTTCGGTAGATAACTTGATTTTTCACAAAAAATATATACAGACTTATGATACTTTGATGAAATGCATAAATTCAAGCTAGTATTGACAAAATTTCTTTAAAATGCCATTTTTAACTTTTCATGTTTTAGATTATGAAAACTATGAAAATCTATGCTATGATACCAATTGAAAGGGGGTGCGGATTAAGGATCTTAAGGCTAATTTAACACTGGAGGTGGGGTGAATAGTGTTTAATAAATTCTAAGACTTATATGGACTAATTTAAAATTATGACACAAACAAATGCAGAACTTAATCACAGAACAATCACAGAATCAAACACTAATGCATATGGTAAATAAAAAGCAGTAAAGGGAAAGAACACACCAGATTTTACATTGGTTCGAAGTTACCCTACATCCAGTCCTGTACCAAGGCAAACCACCTTATACAGATTTTTATTATACCAATGTCGAGATTACATTCCTTAATTTCTAAATGCCTTGAGGTACCCTTCTGTCTTACGAGTCTGGAGAGAACTCACTTGATTTACGGGACTCAAGACTACCCAATTGATTTCCAGGCACAACCACACCTTATAGAGAGACTTGATAAAATTTTGATTACAAATTGATCCTATTACTCTGAATAGCACTTTGATCTTCGAGAGAGGGAAGAGAATCAAACAAGAATGAGATTCTAATTTGTTTCACTTAAAAATTCGGTAGAATTTCGGTACGATCTTAAAAATATGAAAATTATAGAATATGGATTTATGGAGAAGAAGAAGTGAAGAAAATAAGAAATTAGATTATAAAAAATTCATTTGTGAAGGCTATTTATAAAGCACCAATGGTCATAACGATTCGTGAAGAGATTTAAACGAATAGACACTTCTTTCGAAAATTAAAACTTTGAATTCAACGGCCACCATGTCGACATAGGGTATCCATGATCTGGACGTCCCTATGTTAAAAACAATGTAAAATTTGTTTTGAAAATGGTGTTGAAAGGAAATCAAGATAAAACGACTATGGAGTAAAAACAAAGTTTAAAAAAAACCAAAGAATATTTTAAGGCTAAAACACTTTTTTTTTAAAAATCATTTAAAAAGATAATTTCAAGGCTAAAACATTTTGAAAAACAATTTTGAAAATCATTTTTTAAAAAACCATTTTGAATTAGTTTTGTGATCTTCTTTCTACAGAACATCTCATCACATCAGGACTCGAGAACCTGTACAAAACCAGGATGTTCATAGGTTTGTAAGCCACTTTGTCGTAGGTATGTAAGCTACTTATCGTGGGTTTGTAAGCCCCTAAGAAGGTGGAAATGGGTTCCATCCCAAATGAAATTCGGAATGAAGATTTCTATGCTATTATGAAGTTTTAACAAAAAAACTAGACACATATCTTGAAATCTTGATCTTGCTGCTCATGAGTCTTCAAACTTGATTTCTTCATTCTTGATCTTTATATTGTACGGCCTTCAATAATCAGTATCTGCCTTATATATTTCTTGCATAACAACATTCATATATATATATAGACAATATTGTTAGTGTATAAGTTATAATAAAATAAGTTACAAAGGTCGTTGTCATCAAAACCACTATCTCCAGTTCCTAACATCAACTGCACATCTGCAAACCATAATTGCACATATAGTAGCCGCCCCTTCGCCTTTCTAGACTAGCTGCCTATCAGTCAAAAATGCATGGATTTGTGAGCCCATTTAACCCAAATTAGAAATACACAATTATATTTAACTTAATTTGCTATCGATATCACATATCGATCAATATATTTATAACTTTTATAACTATATGCAACAATTTTATTTCTTAAATTATATCCAAATTTTATAATTAATATTTCATAAATGTTAATTAATTTAATTAATTTAAAATAATTAAATTATTTGGTCTAAAAAGAATTTATCATTTCAGTTGTGTGACCCTTGGGTGTAAATTTGGTCAGCAATTAACATTGTACTATTCGAATGTTAATGTCACACTTCACTTAGTAGATGGTGTAATATTATGGCCAAATTTATCGCTTACTCGGCTTTAGTAAAATCTAATTTCACTTTATTAAGCGTTATCCAGTTGCGATAATTATTTCCACCAATTCTCTTCGTCAAAACTATATCACTTTGGACTTATTGAATTTGGTAATGGTCAAAATTCCAACATCATCCACATTTAACTCTATAGTCCAAACACAAAGTTGAATAATTATTATTATTAACATACCATTTTTGAATTTACTACTAAATGTATTTTAAATTAAATTAATTAACTAATATAACCATATTATATCAAGTATATAATAGAAAGAAAATACCATTATTTCGAACAAGATTGGTCACGAGTTAGATATATATAACAAATTATATAATTGCCCCTAGGGCATACTCCTATCTCTATTAGGAGACATATGATGGGAAGATGGATCCAATGGTTCATTTGACGAGATACATCTGGCGTACTAGTTAATGTTAATTAGTTAATTATGGAATAAAACTAAATGATAAACAAACATTAAAAACATTCCCAAAATAGCTTCATCTGTCGACCGCCTACCTTGGGCCGCTAGCGATCGACCGGTAGGGTAGGGACGGTCGACCGGTAAATGTTGTTGGTGCTAGGGTTTTTGCATTTGAATGTACCAGATTTAATTATTTTAAACCGACTTAAATCGGATGATTTTAGTGCATTCCAACCACTATTAATATGGGGCTAACCCCATCACTTTTATTTACACATTATTTTGTAGAACCCAGCGAAGCTCTGCAAGTCTCTCCCTTCAAAGATTCAGAAAAGTTCTTTAGAGTTTCGGGTAATAGATTCTAGATGTTTATTGTTATTTTCCTAATTCCATTCTCCTCCAATCCCTCAATTTCTAAATCTAACCTATATGTGCAAATCCCTTATATATATATATATATATATATATCCAAAAAGGGAGATTTGAAAGAGTTATAGAAAGCATGATAAACCCAAAATAAGGAAGAGTTAAAGACCAGTTGTAAGTGGAAATCTTAGAATTTTTATTTTAGTAATTGATTAGTACTGTTTGGATTTGATAAATGCCTTGGAGAGTTATGGTTTATGAAAACATCACGTTAAAACCCCCAAAATTCCCTAAAGCAAGATGTTAATTCTTTGGTTAGAATGTCAATTGTTTTTTATTAAAATTATGGGAATTGTGTATGTTTGCAATTTTAGTATTTTACCTTGTATTCCACTTCTTATTCCTTTTCTTTGAATTTGATTAAGGCTTTTTGATTGGGAAATGGCGTGTAAGTTACGATTTCTTATTCGTAATTTGCACCATTTATTCCCGCAATATGCATAGAAAATCCCTTATCTAATTTTATGTAGAAAAAAGTTGAATAGAGCCTAAAAATAATTGAAATTGTAAGTTTATATTATTATTTGTTTATTCCATTGTTTTAGTATAAAATAAGTTGAGTTTGAATTTTATTTGTATATAAGTTTGTTGATTAGATTTTTAATGTAATTTTGAAAGAGTTGACTTTTAAGTGCTAGCTCAAGGTGTAATCTCCGCATGATTAGAAATTGATAAGCATATACTTATTTATATATATTATTAGCGTAAATAATGAACAATTACAATGTATTAATTGCGTAATTAATAGGCTATTATTGTTATTAAATCCTCATTAGGAAAGTAATTATTTGTAGAGGCAGAATGAGATAGTTTTCTTATAAGGACTAAATAATGAATTCAGTGATATGTGTGATAATATATATATATATATATATATATATGTAGTGTTATGGATTATGTCTATGTTATAGGGATGTGAGGTCAGTCGAAAGCGCACAAAAATCTGGCCAGCTAATCTGGCTACCAACAATGTGACTTCGGGATCAATGTGAGACATCGCCTATAACAAGTAACTATGGATGATGCGAGGTTAGTCCCAAATTCTATAAGAAAAACCTATCCATTTAATTTAGCTACCAGTATAAATAGTCGGACTAACGTGAGACGTCATGGTGGGGTACGGGGTCATAATATGAAGGACCTACTTAAGGGATTGAAGGTATTAAGTGATTGTGTGAGAGCCTTCCTCTTTTCTATGCAGGAAGTAGTAAATGGTCAAGATTATTGGTTAGGCACGATAGAAGAAGCCTTGGGAAAGTGCATGCTTCGATACGAAGCATTAAGTGGCTGAAGAGGTTCCGTGCAATGTCAACTAGATAAGTAGTAGTGGGGACTCCACCTTGGAATAGGTATTAAATGACGGGGACATGCCTTAAATAAAGGTATCAAATGGTTAGAGTCTGCCTAATTTCCATTAAAGTGTATTAAATGACTTGAGTACCATCTCTTACATTGATATGACATTACTAACAATAGGTATGGGTTATTGTGCTAAAAGCGTAGTGGTTATAGAATTGAATTAGGAAGGCCTTAGGGCTTAAAGTTAGAAAACCTTAGAATAATGTTGATATACGAAAGACGTATTCCTATTTAAATTATATCGCACAAGTACTATAATTTTAATGCGTGAGATTTTTATTCACCAGACATATGTTGCTCTAACTCCCTCTTCATTACAACATAGGTTAGGAAAGACGATGTTGGAGGCGGAAGCTAGGAGAAAACTTGCGGCGGTTATCTACTTATCTATTCATGTTATTTTCTGATGTACCTATTGAAAACAATGTTATATTTTGAAATTGTTGTGCCATGGATATATGACAGTTGTTATTGGTTTTGTGTTATAGGTTTATGACATTTGAATTTTAAATAAGATGGGAACTTTTTCGGTTGTTATATTTTATCCTTTCGCTTTGAGTTCTGAATGTATAGATAAATATCTTTGTATTGTTCTTTATACCAACTAACAGCCAGCTTTAGAATGGGTCTAAGTTTCGATGGGGATTTTCTATTTAGGTCTGTTTCAAAGCAGGTTGTCACATTTGGTATCAGAGCGTAGGTCACCCTATCAACGGGGATATGTATAAGTACGAGTGGCATACTTGCTATTTTTGAAAGTATTTTTTGAAAATCCTACTATATATAAATACACACACACTTATTTTAAAGTGAAAATTAACCCATGTCCCTAAAATCAAATTTAATAGCCCAAAACTCCTTCCGTTTTAAACTTGTAAATCCAGTCCCTATTTTTTTTACAATAATTTATTTCCCTAATTACCCTCGTTTATTTCATGTCGACTATTCTCGTGTGATTGTATTGGCGATCAAGATTTGAAATCTTCATAGGGAAATTAGATTTAATTTGATCTACTATTCGGTTTTTTTTGTAATTCATTATGGCTTCTTGTAAACGCTTGATTTAATTTTCAATCGACTTTGTATTATTCTTTTTTGCAATTTTTTGATAATTTAGCAATGTGATACATACTTAGTCTTAAAATGCAGTAGTTCGGTACCAATTTTTTTTAATGATCTTTTTAATTTTTAACTGCATATGTAAAATGTAGTTAAATTTTGCATTTAACAGCTGTACTTGTTAACTGTATATCAAGTATGCAGTTAAAAAACATATTTAACAGCGGCAATTTTTAACTGCATACGATATACACAGTTAAAAATAATACAATTCATGACTTTATATTAGATATGTATGCAAGTATAATAAGAATCTTATGAATTTTTAACTGCATAAGTGAAATACACTTCAAAATTTGCAAGATTCAAGTGTATGTTTAACTGCACATGTTATATGCGGTTAAAAATTGCATTTAACAGGTGCTATTTTTCACTGCATAACAGATATGCAGTTGTTCAATTTATAACCGCATAAGTGAAATGCAATTAAAAATGCATTTGTTCATAAATAATTACCGTTGAAACCTCGTTTATGACGTTTCATACTTATTTTGACTACGACAACTATATACGACGATTTTCTATACTAGTTTTTGCAGGAATATCTACAAGACCAGATCCAAATGAACTTCATGCTGCGTATATGTTGTATTGAGTCGTTGTTTTGAATTGAAATGATGTTAAAATCTCTCATTTAGATATATATATATATATATATATATATATATATATATCAACACGTACACATACACACATGCATAGAGCAAAACTGAATTTTCAGGTCAAATTCAGACGTCGGAATTGACCAATTCAGACGTCTAAATCTGCAACCAAATTTAAAATTTTATTCGGACGTCTGAATTGAAAATTTCAGACGTCTGAATCTGGTAAAAAATGACCTATTTCCTTTATGTTTTGCACGTTAACAATTTCAGAAGTCTGAATTCTAATTTTCAGACGGCTGAACTTTTACAACTGCTATATTTTTGAATGGACATTTTTTTCTATGAAGAGATACGGCTTTTTATTAATGGATATGTCCATATACTTTCATGATAACTATTCACAAATGATTGTACCTCTTTATACTCTATATAAACAAGTTAGAATCATCTGTTTTAATAACCTAATCGATCTAACTCTTTCTATTCTTATACTACTCTGATTCTAACACTTTTGTGCATTCAAATTTATGCAAAATCATTCATTTACTTCCATATCCTTCACATACGCACACACACAGACACACACACACACACACACACACACACACACACACACACATATATATATATATATCAAAAGGGAGAAGATTATAGGAAGATTGTACTATCAAGAGACAAATTCGTATTATTGAGAACACACTGTGTCAAATACTTTCTATATAAGTTGAAGTCCTGTTCTACTGTTCAGGCGAGTGAAGTCCTCTTCGGGTGTTGAGGCATCGAAATCCTGTTCTGTTGTTCAGGTGTTGTATTCCTCCGGGTTAGGTGAGGATTGTTGATAGTGAAATTCCAGAAGGAGTCAGGGACTGGACGTAGAACGGGAAGTTCGAACCAGTATAATTTTTTTTGGTGTGCTTGTTTTATTTTACTTATTTACTTTACTATAGTAACTTTGTTTATTTCCGCTCTAGTTTAATATAATTCCATATAGCACGATCCACACTGTATTTTTCATTTGGTATCAAAGCTAGGCATCTTATAACCATTACACAGTTATTTGATTCTTGCTAATATGGATAAAAACACCAGCACTACCGCAAACACTAGTTTTATTGAAGGTCAATCTACTGCACGGCCTCCACTATTCAATGGCATGAATTACAACTATTGGGCAACACGAATGCGTATTTATATGCAAGCCAGTAGTTTTGATGCATGGAATGTTACACAAGCAGAATATACTGTACCTACTACTGAATATACTACATGGACAGCTGCACAAAAACAAGATGCTTCTGCTAATGCTAAAGCTATGAATATGTTGTTTTGCGCATTAGATGAAAATGAATTTAACCGAGTTAGTATACGTAACACTGCATATGAAATATGGAGAATACTTAAAGTGACTCATGTAGGTCCTAAGGTTAAACAGAGTAAAATATCTATGCTTAAGAATCAATTTCAAAATTTTAGGATGAAGCAAGATGAATCTATAAATGATATGTACTCCAGATTTCAAGATATTCATCATTCTTCACTAGGACTAGGAGAAATATACTCCGATTTTGATATTGTTTCAACAGTCCTTAACTCTTTAACAGATGAATGGGAAAGAAATGTCTTAGCTATTGAAGAAGCCAATGATCTTTCTACCATGAAACCAGAAGAGTTGATAGGAAATCTAATGTCCTACGAAGTGAATTTGCAGGCTAAAAGAATACAAGCACAAGACAAAAAGAATATGGCATTTCATGCAGAAAAAGAAGAATCAGACTCGGATGAAGAAGACTTAGCATTCACTGCTAAATACTTTAAAAAGTTTTTGAAGTATAGAAAAGGAAATTGAAACAACGGGAAAAGAAACTTCAACAACAATGCAAATAAGCCATCTCATCTATACTAGAATGCTTTAATTGCCACAAGAAGGGGAACATGCAAAAAGATTGTCCAGAATAAAAGAAGACATATCACAATAAGAATCGAAAGGACAAGTTTAAAAGAAAAGCATTTTCAGTAACATGGGATGACTCGGATTCTTCTTCTTCAGAAAGCAACAGTGATAGTGAAAAAGAACAAGCAAATGTTTGTTTGATGGCTATAAATGATCTTACTTTTGATGATATGATTGAAATTAATTCGGAACTTCTTGATACCTTAAAAAGTATCAAAAGAAAATATAAAGAAGCTCTAGAAAATCAGAGAAAAGCAGAATTCGAGAGAGATATGCTTAATGATGAAAAGAAAATATTAGAAGAAGAACTTGGAAAACTTCAAGATACCTTCTCTAATGATAACTCTCAACTTACTTTATTGAGTCAAGAAATTGAAACTCAAAAAGAAAAGAATGACTTTCTTGTCTTTGAAAATCATAAGCTGAAAACTAAGATCAAAATGATAGAATTAGATAATACTTGCCACAATACCAAGTTAGATATATTACTAGAAATGTTTCTAACTTTAATAAAGGACGAGAAACTCTATCCAATATTCTTGAAAATTCTCATTCCACTTCTAATAAAAAAGGACTAGGATAGCCAAAGAATCAAAGACTTCACCTAAAAAGGAAATTAGAAGAAATATTTTTAATCCTACCACTCGTCCAAAAAGCAATAATAATTCAAAAACCATAAAATATGGGTTCCTAGAACAAACAATAGTTTGATTAGGAATAAATATATAAATACCTTTTTGGAAACTGTTCATAAAAATAAAAATTATATTTTTAAGGGGGATACTGAACCTACTTGGGTTTGGTTTTCTAAGACCTAACTCTTAGGACCCTATCACAAAGTGGGTACCAATGTTATTATTATTTTTTGCAGGAGCCACTTAAAAAGAGAGGAAAATGGATACTCAACAACAGTTGCTCAAAATATATGACTAGAGACAAAACTATGCTATCAAACATTACTTACTTAGATGGAGGCTCTGTCACTTTTGGGGACAATTCCAAAGGATATATCATTGGAAAATGCGACATCAGCAATGTCGGTACATCTAATTTACCTCTTATTTCTAATGTTTTATTAGTCAAAAATTTAAAATATAATCTTTTAAGTATCAACCAATTATGTGACAAAGGATTCAAAATTTCTTTTTATGAAGATAAGTGCAGCATTTTTGATAAAAATCAAAATCTTATATTTGAAGGAAATAGAGACAGAAATATCTATATTCTGAATATGAAAATCAATCACAATTCAGATATGTTTTTAATAGCTAATGAAAATGATCCTTGGCTATAGCATAAAAGATTCTGTCATATCGACTTCAAAACTATAAACAAGCTTTCTACAAATGATTTAGTCAGAGGATTACCAAAAATGAACTTCAAAGTCAATAATAGTTGTGATGCATGTCAATTAGAAAAATTAACTAAATCATCTTTTAAATCTAAGAAAATTATTTTTACTTTACAACCACTTGAATTACTATATGGATCTATTTGGGCCAACCCAAGTTCAATCCTTAAACCACAATAGATATGTATATAATAGTAGATGATTTTTCTAGATATACTTGGACCATTTTTATGAAAAATAAAAGTGATACGTTTGAGCATTTTAAAAAAATTCTCAAACAAATCCAAAATTTAAAAGGTTTGAAGATAAAGAACATAAAAAGTGATCATGGAGGAGAATTTGAAAACGAAGTTTTTGACCATTTTTGTAAAAAGAAAGGAATTTTTCATAATTTTACGTTCCCTATAACTCGACAACAAAATGGAGTTGTAGAAAGTAAAAACGGAACTTTACAAGAATGTGCACGAACCTTGTTAAATGGAAGCACTCTTCCAAAACATTTTTGGACAGAAGCTGTTGCAACTGCTTGTTATGTTTTGAATCGTGTTTCTGTTTGACCTCTCACGAAAAACACTTCTTATGAACTTTTTACTGGAAGAAAACCAAAGATTTCTTATTTCAAAGTTTTTGGTTCAAAATGTTTTATATTAAATACAAAAGATCAGCTTGGAAACTTCGATGCGAAATCCGACGAAGGAATCTTTCTAGGATATTCAGATCATAGCAAAATTTATCGCGTATTTAATAAAAGATCAAATACCGTTGAAGAAACGTTACATGTGTCTTTCCATGAAAATTTTCAAAAAAATCCAAGTATAGAAAATGATGAAGATTTTCCAGATAACATCACAAATACGAAAACTACAAATCTTGAAAATGTTGAAAACATTGTTTATAATAATAATGATGAATTAAGATCTCCATCAAAAATATTAAGGGATCATCCTGTTCAAAATATTATCGGAGAAATTAATTCAAACGTACGAACTAGAAGTCAACTAAATCAAATGGGCCACATAGCATTCTTTATAACTATCGAACCAAAGGATCTAAAAGAAGGTTCCGCAGATGGCTACTGGATAATTGCAATGCAAGAAGAGCTAAACCAGTTTGAATGCAATGAAGTTTGGGAATTAGTTCTAGACCAAGTGATCAAACTGTTATTGGAACAAAATGGGTCTACAAGAACAAAGCATATGAACAAGGTAACATTACTATAAGTAAAGCAAGGTTAGTTGCATATGGATACAATTAAGAAGAATGAATTGACTACGAAGAAACGTTTGCTCCGGTTGCAAGACTAGAAGCAGTACGAATCTTAATGGCCTATGCATGTTTTCACAATTTCAAACTTTATCAAACGGACTTTAAAAGTGCCTTTCTGAATGGTTATATAAAAGAAAAAGTGTATGTTGAACAACCTCCCTTATTTATTCACGAGAAATTTCCCAATCATGTTTATAAACTTAAGAAAGCTTTTTATAGTTTAAAACAAGCACCACGTGCTTGGTTTGATCGATTAAAGACGTATCTAATTTCTTCGGGATTTCAAATTGGGAAAGTTGATCAAACACTTTTTATTAAACATTCGAAAAGGGATATTTTAATTGTTCAAATTTATGTTGATGGTATCATTTTTGGTTCTACTAATGACAAGTTGTGTCAGGACTTCTCGAAATAATGACTAAGGAATTTGAAATGTCTCACATAGGAGAACTAACATATTGTCTTGGTTTACGAATTAAACAACTTCAAAATGGCATCTTTATTAATCAAGAAAAATATTGTGATAATTTAATCAAACGATTCAGAATGGAAAATACTTCTGCCAAACCAACTCTAATGATTACAACAACACATCTTGAAAAAGATGACAGTGGCAAAAGTGTTGACCAAAAATTACACCAAATTATGATTGGATCATTACTATATTTAACGGCTACATAATGACGAGTGTCTGTTTGTGTGCTAGAATTCAAGCCAATCCAAAGGAATCATGTTTAAGAGCAGTGAAACGTATATTACGTTATCTCACTAACACCAAGGATTTTGGTCTATTCTATCCTAAAGAATGTCCATTCGAGTTAGTTCCATATAGTGATGCTGACTTCGGTGGTTTTCGAACAGATCAAAAAAGCACAAGTGGTACGTGCCATTTTATTGGAAAATCACTCGTATCTTGGTTTAGTAGGAAAAAAACTGTGTTTCTCTTTCTACGTGTGAAGCAGAATATATTTCTGCTGCTTTGACTTGTACTCAAGTAGTCTATATGCAACAAACACTTAAAGATTTCGATATAAACCTAACAAATTCAACTATATATTGTGACAATTCTGGTGCTATTAACTTGTCTAAAAATCCTGTCAATCATTCACGAATAAAATATATTGACATCCGTCATCATTTTCTTCGTGACAATGTTGAAAAAGAAATAATAAATTTGGATTTTGTTTCTTCTGAAAACCAGTTGGCTGATATTTTTACAAAACCTCTTTTAGAAAATGTTTTTATCAGACTCAGACGAGAACTTGGTACCGTCTCACCTATGGTATCTTTTATGAGATACTAATATTGCCGCTTATCTTTTCACTTCAAAACTCTTATCTCTTAGGTAACTAATACTAACTTTCATTTTCAACCTCTTGTTTCTTTACCTTTAAACGTGTGTATATTACTGGTTAAAGTATTTCAGCTATAGTTTGTTTTAACTAAAATTCTATTTTTAAAACTTTTTACTTCCATTTATACACACAAATTCTGTTTTTCTTTTTACCAAAAGAACTATTACAATGGAATTCAACATGATTTTTCTCCTTCTCTCCATGGAATCAAACAACAATTCTGACTCAAACAACTCACCCTCATCATATTCTACATCTTCTATAGAAATATTGGCTACTCCAACACCACATGAACTGGCTAGAACTCATCCTTCATTTGAACCATCTGGTTATACTCCAGAAAAGAAGAAATCTCGACGATTTCTTTTCTTCGGTTCTCCATCCACAAAAGAAAAAAATAGCCGACATTCATCATTACCAAAAGGAACAGTTGGTTTGCAATGAGAGATGTGTTATGAATAAAAAGTTAACGCCAAACAACTTAGTTTCATTGAACAAGTGGCATTAAAATTCTACGGTACATCTCCAAAGAAAGATGTAGTTCAACCTTCAACTTAGAATATATGGAAGTCGAGTCCACAGCGTCCTCTGGTTTCTCCAAACTCTTGGGAACGTCAACCATATTGGTCTCCATTGCAACCATACACGGAGATAACCAAGATGGAACCGGAAGAGTGCAAGACTCCAAGTGATTCAGACAAATGATTTCATTTATCTACATTTGTTGTTGAATGATCATATTTGTATACCATAAATCATTCAAATATTATTGTAACCCTTTTTTTAAAGTGTCTGAAATACTTTTTAATATATATTTCAGACGTCTGAAATAGTTGTTTCAGACGTCTGAATATTGTAGAAGAAGAATTTTTTCTTCAGATTCAGACGTCTGAATCAACAATTTCAGACGTCTGAAAATAGCCTAAAATACACTATTTTCTTTCTGACTCGATTTACTTCGATTCAGACTTCTGAATTGTTAATTTCAAACGTCTGAAATCTGCTGGCTTTTCAAATTTGAATTTCTTTTGCACGATTTTTAAGGTAACTACCCCTTTATTCAACTCCTTTCTTTTATTTTCATCTTCTTCTTTCAGTTTTTCCCCCATTAAAAATCAAATCTTTCTTCATCATATTCACAAATGGCTCCAAAATCAAAAAGATCAAGGCCATCTACTTCATCATCTACCCCAAACATCGATCAGCGGCTGTGGAATGAGCAATCAAGACAACGTTTTGCTCAAATAAGTAGATCTAATTTCTTTCCAGGTGCTTTCATAAAATTTGAAGAATTCAAAGCTTATCGGATTCAACAAGTTGTAAGAGCAAATGGGTTAGAATCTCTTGTTTCTTTTACTGCAAATAATATCAAAATTAATCATCTTTTGGTTAAATTGTTCTATGCCAATATAAATTTGGACCATCATACTCCTTACAATCGCAACGATTGTATTTGGACATTAGTATATGGAGTTAAAATCTATCTACCACTTGCTAGACTTGGTGAAATCCTTCAATGTCCATCAACGGGGACTGATTTGGATGAGATTGATGTTTCTTTGAACTTGAATGGTAGAGACGAGGTCTCACATCAATTCTTGAATAATGATATTACTAGACTTACTTCAATTCAACTCCACCCACAAGCTCGTATCCTCCACGGAGCTTTGATTCGATCCGTTATTCCACAGACAGGGAGTTATGAAGTAGTTAATAGAAGAAACTTCCAAGCCCTATATGCTATCTATTTCGGTCAACCAATCAATTGGGCTCAAGCAATTTTGGAAGAATTTATGAATGTTAATCGTCTAAGACGATATAAGACCATTCATTATGGTGCTTATATAATGAAGATTCTCCAAAAATTTAACATTCCTTTTCCTGATTCCGAATTCACAGAAATCAAAGAACTTGGGTCAAAGACATTGGGTCTTTTGGGTTTGTCAAAACAACCAGGAAGTTTGGCATACATCTCTCTTCAAGAATGGGTTACCAACCATGATCAAAACTAACCCTAACCTCATAATCATGTTCCACATGCTCAACCGATTGCTCCTCCCTCCGAAGATGAAGACAATGATGATATAGTAATTCTTTCTCTCGACTCGAGCTCAAGGAATGCTTTAGTCACTCTTACCCAAAACCAAGCAAAGCTTAAAACCTGAATGGTAAATCTTGAAAAGAAAACTGAAAAACATTTAATTCCATTTGCGGCTTTCTAAACAAAATTTAGGAACGTATTGGTTGCTCCACCTCATCATCTACCAAAGTTTTCAACCCCGCTCCATTTCAAAGGTCATCTAGTTCGGGGAACAACAATGGTGAAGATGAAGATGATGATGATGATGTAGGAAGTGACTCAAGTCTTAGATTTTGAATTCCTTTGATGTTATTCAGTTTGTTTTGAACTATTTCGTTTTTTATTATTTCTATTTTCTGTCATAAAACTCCTTATTTAGTTTCTAATTTGTAGTTTATTTTAATACAAGTCCAATTTGCTTTATCTATTGTTCATTTGATTTCTTTTTTGCGATGTCAAAGGGAGAGAAAAGGTGTTGATATTGTGTATCTATTCCACATTGCTTTTTGGCGGGGGAGCTTTTAGATAGGGGGAGTATATGTGTGTGTGTATATATATATATTTCTCGTATTATATAGTTGTCATCATAAAAAAGGGGAAGAATGTTGAAACATCGTTTAGGACGTTTCATACTTATTTTGTCTATGACAACTATATACGTTGATTTTCTATACTAACTTATTTTTGCAGGAATATCTACAAGACCGAATTCAAATGAACTTCATGTTGCATATATGTTGTATCGAGTCGTTGAATTGAAATGGTGTTAAAATCTCTCCTTTGGATATATATATCGACACGTACACATACGCACATGCACAGAGCAAAACTGAATTTTCAGGTCAAATTCAGACGTCTGAATTGACTAATTCAGACGTCTGAATCTGCAACCAAATTTAAAATTTTATATAATATTCAGACGTTTGAATTGGAAATTTGAAACGTCTGAATCTGGTCAAAAATGACCTATTTCCTTTCTGTTTTGCACTAATAATTTCAGAAGTGTGAATTCTAATTTTCAGAAGGCTGAACTTTTACAACTGCTATATTTTTGAATGGACATTTCTTTTCTATGAAGAGATACAACTTTTTATTAATGGATATGTCCATATACTTTTATGATAACTATTCACGAACGATTGTACCTCTTTATACTCTATATAAACAAGTTAGAATCGTCTGTTTTAATAACCTAATCGATCTAACTCTTTCTATTCTTATACTACTCTGATTCTAACAATTTTGTGCATTCAAATTTATAAAAAATCGTTCATTTACTTCCATATTCTTCACATACACATATACATATCAAAAAAGAGAAGATTATAGGAAGATTGTACTATCAAGAGACAAATTCGTGTTATTGAGAACACACTGTGTCAAATACTTTCTATATAAGTTGAAGTCCTGTCCTGTTGTTCAGACGAGTGAAGTCCTCTTCGGCTGTTGAGGCATCGAAATCTTGTTCTGCTATTTAGGTGTTGTAAACCTGTTCCTCTGGGTTAAGTGAGGATTGTTGATTGTGAAATTCCAGAAGGAGTCTGGGACTGAACGTAGAACGGAAAGTTCGAACTAGTATAAAAAATTTTGGTGTGCTTGTTTTATTTTACTTATTTACTTACTATAGTAACTTTGTTTATTTCCGCTCTAGTTTAATATAATTCCATATAGCATGATCCGTACCGTATTTTTCAATTACAAACATGTATGCAATTATTCCTAATAATTGCATACATGTCTGTAAGTATAATAAAAATCTTATGACTTTTTAACTACGCAAGTGAAATGCACTTAAAATTTGCATCATTTAATATGTTTTAACTGCATATTTCGTAAGCAATTAAAATTTGCATATAACAGCTGTAATTTTAAGATGCGTATCTGATATGCATTTAAAAATGATGCAATTCATAACTTCATATGTGAAATACATTTAAAAATGCAATTGTTAATAGTAATTGAAAAGATGTATGCAACTACTCATAATAACTGCATATATGTTTGCATCTTTTCATTAAAACTGCATATACCTAAAAATAATCAACATATCTACATATAGATGAGAAAATATTTATTGAAAGTTTTTTGATTTTTATTTGTATAATTAGATGCTTCACTGTAAATGTCAATAATATTTTTGCAATGTTTTATGCATTCATTTTCAATATTTGCATATTTGACTGCAAAAATTGTACCACAATGCTGGTTTGCAATAATTGCATATTTGCCTACAAATACTAAATAATCGCATATATGGCTGCAATTATTGCATATAATTTTATAGAAGGGCGCAGTTATATAAAACTTCTACTGCTGTAAACAATTTGCAGAAAATTTTATATTAATTCAGAATATCGATATTAATTTAGCAATAAATTTTCATGTACTTATTTCGATGCATTAAATTAGATATAATATTGTTTGTATGTGAATGTTTTTGAGCTTTTCTAACAAATATCTGTAGATTTTATCAAATTTAGTTATTAAAATAGAATAAAAATCGGAATGATGAAATTTCTTATTAGATAACCTTTGATTTTCTGATTTGTGTTGTTTTCATATTCTGAATCTCAACTTTCTTCAGTTCTGGACTCGATTTGAACATCGATTTTTAAAGTAGCAACTAATTCTGATTTATAATTTAGGTGATGTTATAAATTGAAGAAATGAGAAGCCATTAGAGAGAGAGGCAGAAGACATATTATTTATTCCTGAGAACAGATTATCTATTTACATTACATTAGCACCTTTATATAGAGGCCTAGAAGCTTGGGGTAGAAATAATCCCACGATGTGGGACTAAATACAAAACAGTATATAGCATATTCACTATTTATATTTACACATATTATAACACTCCTCCTTGAATATGCGTCTTCAAAATCTTAAATCCTCTGATAACTAGAAATTGTCCGTTTCGAAACGTGTATGATGATTGCTCCCCCTCATTATTATCTTGCTTGCATTTATCCATTCAGTCGATATAAATATTGTCCGTTGCCTCATTAAAAACCTCTGTAAGGAAAACCCAATGGAAAAAACCTTGAAAGAGGAAAAGAGTGCAACTTGTGAAATTATAGATATCATACTAAAAATGATATTCCTTCTAAGAGTTTGATACTTCGGGATCAAAATAATGCCTCATTAAACCCTTACTAAGAAAAACCCGATGGGAAAAATCTTCGTGAAGGAAAGAGAGTACAATGACATATTTTATTTTCTTATTTCTTTAAATGAAGCTTGATACTTCTGCATCAAACTAATGCCTCATTAAAACCTTACTAAGTAAAACTCTATGGGAAAAATCTTAGTGAAGGAAAAAGAGTACAATATAGTATGTCATATTTCAATAATTTATTGCATCAGATAGAGTTTGATACTTCTGGATCAATTTAATACGTCAGTAAAAACCTTACAAAGGAAAACCCGTTGGGAAAAACCTTAGTCAAGGATAAAAATATAATTTAACTTAAATAACATATTTGAGATGTTATTTCTTGAAAAGACGTTTGATTCTTCTAGATCAAGATAATGCCTCATTAAAACCTTAATAAGAAAAACCCAGTGGGAAAAATCTTAAATAAGGAAAAAAGAGTACATTATAGCTATTTCAAATGTTACTAGGGAGTTGGTACTTCTGGATCAAGGTAATGCCTCATTAAAACCTTACTAATAAAAACCCAGCGGGAAAAATCTTAGTTAAGGAAAAAGAGTGCATTACAAAATACTTATGAATACTCCCCTTGATTTTAATTTTTCCTCTGAATTCATATTCGTCTTTCGATAACTTAAATTGGTTATAGATACTTCTGGATCCATAAATATGTATCTCATTCATAATACAATTTATTAATAGTTTTCTTTGATACAATCAAATTTTCTAAGACTGTTTCTTCCAAATATGGTTTGCATTTTATGCATTTGTATGCTACTTTTATGAAAAACACTTCATGTGCTTTCATTTTTATGCTTCAAATTAGTTTTGCGCATTACAGCTATACATCATTCATGAATATTAAAAATTTCATTACAACATTACTAGAAAGCGGGAAGTAATCTACTCATCTTGATGTATCAAGATTTTCATTACAACAATACTTAGAAGAAATTTGTAATCTACATTTCATGTCTTTTTCATTCTTTATAACTACAAAGGTTATATGTTCTTTAGAAGTTTGTATACTTTAATAAGTATTTGCATATCGCAACTATCACTTCAATGGATATTAAGAGTTTCATTACAACGATACTTAAAAATAGGAAGTAGTCTACTCATCATGAATTGTATCAAGATTTTCATTACAACAATACTTAAAAGTAGGTTGAAATTTACTCTCCTTGTTCTTTGCATTCTTTATAACAATGAAAGTTATTTATATTCTTCAGGAATTTGTATACTTTCATTATTTAATATGATTTTAAACCACATTTATACCTTCGGGGTATATTAAGCATTTCGAGTACTTTTGGTACTTTGTGGACTACAAGTTCAGATTTCTTATTAAGGAGAATTTCATGATGGCTAATCATGTTTTTCTCTAATCCAGGATCTTTAATCCATTTATAAACATAAGCGCTTTATTATTTACAAATTTATTATCGATGATTATTTCTTGTCAGCTCTAGACATGATTTATTGAGATCTCTTTAATTATCATGTTTTAGGTACCTTACCCACTTCTAGGGTTATTTGAGAATCATGTCATGGATCTCTTTCAGAGCATCCTTAAGTCTTTCTTCAAGAAAACTCACCTTCTTTATTTGGCATCTTTATTGCTTACTCCAAAAATATTTTGCACTGACTTTTGAACCATATTTCAGATGTGGTTTACAAATTTTGATCCTTCAGGGATTCAAATCTATATTGGAGAAAGTCTATTAGGGATAATATTGATAATATTTTGCATCATTGTATATTTTAATAAATATTTAACACTGATGATCAAAACGATCTTGTATCCCTTTATCCTCCCCCTCAATGTTGACAAACATTATCACATTAAATAATAATCATTTTTGGACTCTCATTTTGATCCATTATGACTTTGCTACTAGCAAATACATCATACTATTAATAATATGAGGATAATACTTTTATAAGATGTATTCAATTGATATTGATTATTAGAGTTGGTTCTCATTTATTGATCTAAGTAATTAGAGGAATTTACTTATTATGTCGATCATTTGAATACATACATGACTTCAGGTCATTCAACATTTATGCTGATTGAATTTTAAATCACTAAATAATGTCTATGCATAATCTATAAGATGAGCTTATAACAAACTTCAGGTTGTTAGCTAAATATTTACATATATGGATGTATACGTGCGTCCACATATCACATATATATTATAAAATTTTCATATTCTTTCTCATTTGAATTAGTGATTTTTAGAACAAACTATTACAAGGATCCAAACTATTAATTTCTATTTATAAATCAATGTTAATGCAAACCTGTCAAAATAGCATGATAATTTTCAAAACATTTGGTTTGAAACCATATCGAACTTCTGGTTCGAATAAAATATACACAAAACTTCAAGTTAAGTTTTATTCCTCAATTATATCTCAAATATCAGTTTTGAACCTAATTACGATTACTTATCAAGAAATAATTTTTAATTGCGTATACACATTTCTACACATCTCTATTGAGAGTTCTGTAAAAAAAAATTACAGCAGAAATAATAATAGTATCTTTTGGATACTTGGAATGTTACAGATACAGATTTCCTCAGGACCGTATGTATAGCTCTCAAACTTTTAGGATCTAATCTAAACTAAATTAGGATCCTTTATAATCAAATTTCTATGCATTTATTTGGTTTAATAAAATTACCAAACATATAAGCAAATCTCTTCTAGAGATATGTTATCATTTCCTAATTTATTAGTCTCTTTTAGGGATATTTTATTATCACTACTTCTGGAGTGAACTTATCTCTTCTAAAGATATATTTATATGTACTATTGGAATGTCATATCAATGTACAACGTTTCTATTTGTAGAAATTACATAATTACTACCTTTACAATAACATAAAACATCCCTACTGGAATTTTTGTTGTTGTAACTATCTTTGAAATGACATATCAGACTTTAAATACAGTAACAAAATTAGATGCACCAAATGAAAGTAAGATGCGAAAGATAAAACCACTACTTCTGGAGTGTAACATTGGTATACAATATCATTTTTTTCGATAAATTATTGTTATTACTCAAAAAAAAATTATATCATTATTCCTTCGGGGAATATAGTATTTCCTATTAAGGAATTGCAATGTAACGAAAATAAAATTTCTATAACATCTCTTCTGGGATGTTATATTTTGCAATATAAATATAAATAAATCTCTAAAACATCTTTTCAAGAGATTAATACACACACATCCAATGATGTTTGATATATCATATAACATAATATCTTCAGGATATTTGGTTAATATAATATAAATATGAAGATATAAGGTAAGGTATAACTCATTTGGAGATTTTTGTAATCTTTTGAATGCAGCATTATTATCTCATATGATAATATATTATTTTCCTTTAACTTCTTCAAGAAGTACAACCTTATCATTTTACACAATTTCAATAGAGCTTCGGGCTTCTAATTCATGAACATCAAGTTCACTAATTTATTATGAACTCCGGGTTCTCAAATTTTGTGTAAACTGTCTTTTTTTTAGAAGCTTGTACATTTTGACAAATTAAAAAAAAATACTGACAAGAATTCGAGCTTGTAAAGTTTGTCAGAAAATCTTTTCATAATTCCAGACTTCAGGCCTTGGACTTTGAGTTATACAACTTCTATTAAAATAATTCCTTTGAGTTGTTAAACCTATTTTTTCCATTATAACAGACATTACTTGTCAAAATAAGTACATCAAATAGTAAATCATACGTCTATTCTCATTCCAAACACAAACATACAACGTCATTTAATTTACAATAATCAATGCATTTAATGCATTTATGACAATAAATGATTTAATTTATTACCATAACACTTGCAATTAATTCATTTGTGATAAAAATAACTACAATTAACCTTTATGTGGTTCAAGATATAACTACTGTCATAGTAAAATAATTTCATTTAAATATATGAACTAATTGAAGAAACAGTACTCAAAGTAACACAATTTCATCTCAAATATAGGTTCAATATTGCTCAATAATAAAATTAAAATGAATATCTTAAAGCGAAACTTTATTTCCCAATAATCAAAATTTCTAAATAAACAAAATTATCTCAGATCTATCCATATTATTCATAATCATAAATAACTATAAATCTCAGATCCAAATCATTATTATTTTCATAAGAAAACTAACTTCATAATTCTTTACCAAATATATCAAAACAAACATGTAAATCTTCAAATCAACACAAGTTATTTTAGAAATTTAGGAAATTAAGATTATTTCAGATTTATTATATTTTACCTTTTCAAAAGTGATTGGATGCATGGAAGAAGGAAAAAAAATTAGGAAATAAACTTACAATTAGAATGCCTTATTTTTAATTAAAAAGAAAGAGAGTAGAAGAGTAGATATGTTTCTATATATTTATTTGGTTTAGTAAAAACACCAAATGTAACGACCCAGAATTTTTAGAAATTAAAATTTGAATATTTAATTAATTTTAAATATTAATAAGTGAATTTATAAGTCAAATAAATTTTTATTTGAATTTTTGGATTTAATTGGATTATTAAATCGATAATTTAATACGCTAAATTATGAAAATAATTGAAAATTGGGTTAAATATGATTGAAAATGATTTGTAAAATTTTATTTTATCATATGGGAGTTAGAACAATATTTTAGAACTTTTAAAATCGAATTAAAAGTTAATTTGTGAAAATTGAATATTTTAATATTTAAAATCGACTAGTGAAAATAGTCAATTTTTAAACAGTCTCAGAATTGAACGAAACTAGTTCCATTGGATCCGTAATAGTTAGTTATTACCGGATTTCAATTTTCGTGTCAATCGGAGTTATCGTTTGATCGTGGCAGCTCGAAACGCATCGATTTATTTTTAATTTAAATTTGGCGAGTTAAAATAGCCATTTTTCAAAAAGTCTCGGATTTCGACGAAACCAGTTTCATCGGATCCGTAATGTGATATTATTGTAAGGTTTCAAATTTCGTGTCAATTGGATTTACCGTTTGTCCGGTACAAATTAAAACGCCTAGAAAATCGCTTAAATCGGTTTAATTCAAATTGAGCGTTTATAGCCA
This sequence comes from Allium cepa, assembly GCA_030765085.1. NCBI lineage: Eukaryota > Viridiplantae > Streptophyta > Magnoliopsida > Asparagales > Amaryllidaceae > Allium > Allium cepa. Next base: position 31,902,218 of record CM060941.1, read on the forward strand.
TAACTCGCACATACTTCCGAATTAGCTTCCGAAACCTGTTCCATTGTGTCCGGAACGCGGGGTAAACCCTAGAAACGCTGGTTACGGTGCGTAAATCGGAGTTCGGAATTTCCGAATGAATAGTGTCGATCGATTTTCCTATAAATATACACCCACCCCCTTCATAATTTAGAAAAAATAAAATAAAATAAAAACCTAATCTAAAACCCTAGCCGCCACCTAACAAATGAATGGCCAGAATTGTCTCTCACTTCTCCCTCAATCTCTCTCAATCTACAAAGATTTAGCCAAGGTGGTCAACACGAAAGTCGTAGAGCTCGACGAGAGCTTCGATTCCATACGGTGATGATCGGAAATGGTGCAACGTAGGAGGAGCTATAGTGAGCCGTTTGCTACAGGTTTGGCACAACATTCCAAGCACCTGGTGAGGCCGAGCTTCAGGTGGTGGATGGTGGAGGTAGCTCTCGCGAAGAGCTTCGATTTGCAAGTGGTTTGATCGAGTTTCGTCGAGTATTGGCGATGCATAATTAAACCCTAATATGCATTGATGGGTTCGGCCTTAGCATCGTGTTCTAGAGCAAGAAACGTGGAGGGGGAAGAAGCTTGCGTGCGGGCCTGATGAGGAGGGCATGGATCCAACGGTTGTAATTAATTTGGGTTTAAAATATATAAAGTTATGTTGTAATTATTATATAAAAATTTGTGTAAACTTCAAAAATCAATAACTTTTTCATAGGAGGTCGAAAACGCGCGAAACCAGTTGCGTTGGAATCGTATGGACGAGCACTACGCTATGGAGTTGGTTTGGAGTCATTTGGAGTTAGTGAAAATTTCGTGTAAAATTAAACGTCCGTTTAATTTTATTCGAAATAAATCGCTAAAACGGAATTTAAAATCAAGGTGAGAACTTCTCACTCAATCGAATCGGTTTCGATTTTATTTTAAATAGTTAGATTTAAAATATTTGAATGCATGTTTGAATGATGAATGTTATCTATTGATTGTTAAAATAGACATTATACGCCGTTAGTAAGCGGATGTTATTTATTAAAAACATATACCGCGAATATTTCATAAACAGTGAAATTGGTATTATATATAATAGCAATATATATATATTGGCATATGTATATATTGGAGTTATTGATTTCCCGCATTTATTTGTTTAGCGGATGAGACCCTATTACGCCGTTATTAAGCAGATAATATTTAATAAGAACATATACCGCGATAATTTCGTACTGGAGCGAAATTGGTATTGTGCTAATGTTTGTGGATGCAGGAAAATAGGTTGGAGGGATCCAACTAGATTCCTCAACAGTTTTTATTTGATTTCAGATATTTTGATATTTAATGGATTTTCATATTGATATATGATATCGTTGTAGTCGTGATTGACTATTTGGTGTGTAGCATCATTGGACCAAATTTGGAATTTTAAAATGATTTTGAAGTGATTTTTTGAAAGTATACTTTTATACTATATTTTGGAATTGATCCATTATAAATAAATAAACGTTTTAATTTTTTAAAGTTATAAAAATTATGATTTTTAAGAAATATAGTTAAAAGCTGATTTTTGAAAATAAGGAATTAATGACTTTATAAAATAGTTAAATTGGGATTTCTGAAATAATTGTGAAAAGTTTAAACATAGGATTTATCAAATTTGATTATTTTATAAATCAAAATGATGAAATTATAAAGGAGTTTAAAGACGTTTTTAAAGAATAATATAAATTGATTTATATTAAGAGATTTATAAATGGACATTTATAAATTGAAATATAGACATTATAAAACGAGTTTTTATAAGTGTTTGAATAAAGTGAAGATGAATTTAGTAAATGAATGAAATTTACAGGATTATAAACAGTGAAGTTATAAATGGAATTTTATAAACAGTAGGTTTATAAAATTTATAAAGTTATTGAAAGAATGAATTTTGGATAAATAATTGAATCTTATAAGATATAAGATTTATAATTATGAAGTTTAGAGGAACGATTTTGTAAAATAATCGTTTTATAAGTATTTAACTTATAATATGGACTTTTAGTTCATAATTGGGATATAAATCGAATAGGCTAATAAAGGAGATTTATAAAGGAAGTTTTTATAAATAAATAGATTTATAAACGTTGTTTTATAAATTCACAAACGACTTATTTTGATAAGTAAATTGTTATGATTTATTTATGGAGTTATATTCACGTTTTGACTGTGAATAATCCTTTGAATTAAAATGAATAAAAGGATGAAATTGTTAACGTAGTATATTCACGTTTTTGAATAGTGAATAACACGTTAAAGAAATTGTTTTGGATTTGGATGTTTTAAATAGAATTAAAACGATCGAACAATGTTTTAAAAATGTGTTGAGATTCGAAACCATAGATTTCAACATTTATTGTTGAAATAGACGTTTTCGAGAAATAGAAGGAAATAGTGGACTATAACACTGTTGTTATAGTAAATGATTTCCGAAAGGAAATGTTTTGTATAGCATTGGGATTTATATATCTATTTAATTTCGAATCCCTATACTAGTGAATTTGGGTTGTCGTAACGATGTTTTACGTAACATTCGTTTTGGCCCAAATAAATATGTTTATGAGAATGATTTCCTTAAAGAATGAAATATATACTTAATTTCGATTTAAGTATATTGAATATTTTCTAAGTGTTGAAAATAAATAAAATTTGTGGATTACTTATGAATAAATAAGTATGGAAATGTTTTCCAATATAAAGTGAATATTTTGAGAATTTATCTTTTTGAAGATAAATTGAAAATGGATAATTGAAAACGTATATCAATAGATATTGTGAAATGTAAATTCACTAAGGAATTTATAAAAGAAAGTGAAATTAGTTTAAAAATAAATACTGATTTATTTTTGAAGTATTGAAATTACATATCTAGTGAAGATATTTTGGAAAATAAATAATTTGGGAAATTATTTGGAATCTGGTGATGTTGTGCATATCCATTGATAGTTCAATAACCGACTATCAATATTTCCCTTTGAATGGGTAATTGATGTGATTTGTTTGAATGTGAATGCTACACTTATTTTTGAATAAGCGCTCACTATTCGGGTTAACCGGAAAAAGACCATGGGGTCGTATAACCCATTCTGAATATGTGATACGTCGTTATGAATTGCATTGAAGATCGGTGTTGAAGACCCGGTATTTGCGAGAGCGATAGGATGACCTGTCGATTGTCTCTGCACTGAGTTGCAGCGGTATAGAGACTCCCTAAGTGATGGGAAATCTGATCAGGATTGTGAATATCCGGATTGCAAGGACTTCTTTGTAAGTGCCTTCGGTTTTGTTCGATCCCGGAACAAACTTGTATGGATTGTGTGTCTGACATTACAAGTTGAGATATAAAGCCGATTTCATTCAAATATATTTCTGTTGGTGGCGGAGAATTTATTCTTTTAGCTTAACACCCTTCTCTGAGACGTACGAGCTCAGAGGTTATATAGTTGAAGTTATCAACGATATATTCCCAATTTAGTAATGTGATATGCTGAGTGATGCTGTAAATGATCATTGTGTTGATTATTGTGATAGGATCGTTTATTTGATCGTCTATCTTAGTGATCATTGTGTTGATCATTTGTTGACCCAAAGCATGGCTTTTGTATAAAGTATGTTTTGTGGACGTGACTTCGTCGAACCTCACACCCCGGAAATGGTCAAAACAGGAAAGATGCGGCAAGGTTATGAGGGGTAGCTCCCTTTAGGGTATGTACATTTCCTTCTGGATAGAGGTGGTATCATGGTATGGAGCCCAGATATTTAACCTATGTGGTTACTACGAATTTATTACTTTGTGGTTGTTGGCTATCGGGATCCCGTGAGAAAGGTCGTTTACGATCGGGGAATGGCGTGCTCGTGTCAGTAGTTACCCAGTTAGGGGTAACCCGGCCTTGTGTTGGCAGAGTTCCGGTTTGGTTCTCGGGGATGTCTTTCCAGAGGCATTCTCATGTGGCAATGGGAAGTTCCTTGGCCTGACCATTTGTTGGAAATCCAAAGAAACAATACGAAACTTGTACGGTTTTAGTTGTAGAACCTGCTTCCTCAGGAGGTAGCTATAGTGGGCATAATATAATGGTACCTATGCTAGCTAAGATTTATATTCTACTTTCGAAATGAATTTCTTCTACACTATGCACTAATAATAATATCAAAATTGTGATTTTAATGCGTATCAAGCATCTTTGACTATCATAAGGAGAAATCTTCTCCAAATCTGCGTTTGCATTGTGTGTGTGGCAGGAGGTCTTATGGTAGTCTCATTTTTAAAAGCATTGCGAATTGAAATAAAAATATTCTTCTATTTTGTTTTCAAAGATAAATAAACTGTTTTGAGTTCTCACACCAGTCACATGACTGACTTGGAGTTTATTGTTTTCCTTCCTAAACTCTGGGTGCCCACCAATTTCTACACGGGCAGTCAAGAGTTAAGGTTTATCAGGATATTCTGGATATTCTGGATTTGCTGGAGGCAAGCTAGATGGCATGGCGTATTACTAGTTTATATAGTATTTCTTTTTCCGCTGCATTATTTGTTGTTGTTGTTGTACACTCTGATGATATGATGTAATGAAATGTGATGTAATGTAATAACTGATATAGTTCTTTGTTTAAAGATTATTCATTTATTATTATATATTGTTCCGCTGCGAATTGTGAGATTCCGATGTTGTTTTGTTGTTTGTTTTCTGTTCCGTCCTATTTTCTTCTGTTTCTCTATGTTCTCTCTTCTCTTTTTCTTCTATTTTAAAATTTTGTCCTATTCTGTTTTTCTATCTCTTCTCTATTTTCTCTTCTCTCTATTTTCTAATCTTCCATTCTATTCTCCTATTTTCTTTCCTCTCCATTTTCTACCTTTTTCTCTCTTCTTTTCTTCTCTTCTTTCTTACTTTTTCTTTTCTTAAAATCTTTTTAAAACCCCTAAGGGTTCGTATTTTCGTTCATCTTGAATTAAACAAAGGAGATTAGTTGTCTATTCAAGGAGTACGGATTTACGGGTCTTTACACCAAATATATCAACAAATCTCTTCTGGAGATTTTTTGTAATATATTATTTTCACTACTTCTGGAGTGAACAAGTTTCTATACATTTATTTGATTTAGTAGTTAATACCATTGGCAAATATTTTTAGAACTTCAGGTTCCAATTTTACTTTAAAAAAAAAATCTTTGTTTAGTACTTTAGATCCTAAATGGTACAACTTGATTTTCATTATCAAACTTCAAGTTTGATTGCAATTGAAATTTACCATAATCTGAATTAGATTTTCTAATAATTTAAAGCTTCACATCTCAAATTTATATATTTGAGTTTTGATATATAATCCTTTTTTTAGTTAGAACTTCTGGCTCTTCCTTTTGAGGAAACTTGTAGTTTATTGATTTATGAAAGCTGCAGGTTCTCAATTATTATTTCCTTTTTTTTCTTTTAAAGGAAACATTGGAAGATATTAAGCTTATCATGTAAGCTTTTACTAATGTTTCCATTCACTTAATACGATCTTCTAGATACGTATTATATTTATATTTGTTTCTCTTAGAAACAATAAAATATTTCTTCTGGAAATATAAATCATATATCAAAATAATTTCCAAAGTCTTCATTCAAATCTAAATCAAATCAAAAGGTTTTCAAAATGAAAACCCCATTTACCAACCATGTTTGATTTCTCAAATCCATCTCCAAACTAAACACAATCAAATTCAAAAAATTTGCTTTAATCAACAATATCAAATTTTGTCAAGTCCAAACTTGCATTCCAAAATAAATGAACTAAAAAACATAAAAATAAGTATGATATTTAGATCTACAATATAATAAGATCATAAAAATAGAAGAAAAAAATTAGATCTGAAATATAATAACTAACAAAATAAGAATCAGATCTCTAAGTTTAGATCTATATAAGATCTAAAATTATAAGATTAATATAATAAAATTTAAAAAAACAAGACAACATATTCAGATCTGAAGAAGTAGATCTAGAATGGAATGAGATATTAAAAAAATGATTTGGAAGATTAAATCATCAGAAAAATGACATACCGTTATGAGATCTATAATTGCATCTGGAAAAGAATAGATATAATTTCATGAATTATCACAATTGTAGATCCATGATTATTTTTGTATAGATCGTGCTGATAACGTGTTATAAATTAAAGAAATGAGAAGCCATTAGATAGAGAGGCAGAAGACATATTATCTATTCCTGAGAACAGATTAACTATTTACATTATAGCATCTTTATATGGAGGCCTAGGAGCTTGGGGTAGAACTAATCCCACAATGTGGGACTAAATACAAAACAGTATATAGCATATTCACTATTTATATTTACATATATTATAACAGGCGAATAGGATTTTCTTTTTTAAAATGTTAATCGATGAAAATAATTTGAAGGGTTCTGGGTTTTTTCGGAGAAGACGTAAGGGTATTTAGGAAAATCTTTTTGTCGCGTTTAAAAATAAGGATGGGGAACTTATAATTAAAACGGAGGAATGTTTTGTGTATTTTCAAATCTATTAAGAATGCATGTCAAATGTTCCCTATTTTAAACATATGCAAAAATAATAGGCAAATCTCTACTCAACATATAATACTATCTTAGGAAACGTAGATGGAAAAGATTGTAACTCCAAAGTTAATAAGGCAATGATTGTGCAATAAATACAAAGTTACAAAAATTTAATAAGGATATAAATGGACCAATAATGAGATTGTTAAGCTAATTATGGTAAGATATGGAAAGCATAATTGGAAAATTTAGAATAAATGAATAAATGTCCTTAAAATTGTTTGGTAGAATAATAAAATCATTTAATACGAACAATTGACATTTATAGAAATAACAAATAAATATTTTATGTAGTAATTAAATATTATAAGGTAGTATAATTGTCATTATGGTAAATTATATAGCCTGCAGACCGAAATTAGCTGGTCAGGCCCAATACATAAAGATAGATGGGAGATAAGAATCCATGTGTTGTAAATAACCGGAAGTAAGAAATAAAGCAAGATATGAAGGAGTGGAGAAATTTCCCACGGGAAGGTGTACATTAATTACCATAAGAAGGTAATCATATTTTTATAAAGATTGACTAGCAAAGAAAGAAAGTTCAAAAGAAAGGATAATTAATGTCAATTTCTAAATCCAATCTCATGGGAAAGAAATTAATGTAAAATTTTTGAAAATTCCTTGAAATGTTTTGAGTAAGTTTTTCAAAGGATTTACCAGGAAGTTATTGTTATGAAAAAACTAGGTAATTCAAAGTTCAAAAATTTATTGAATCAAATGTTTCTGATTAAAAGGTTTTTTCATATTTTCCTTTTAAAATTTTACTTTAAAATTGGCCGAGTCAAAAAGTTTTCAATTTTAGGAGAAAGGGATTCTTTATTTTTAGAATAAATGTAAAATAGAGTGTAAGTTGGACTTGGTGATTTTCCTTCGATTTAATAAATTTGGAAGCTCTTTTTTTAAATTCTTTCTACAGAAGGGAATATATGGAAATAGAACTTAATTAAATTAAGGAATAGAGGATATAAGGATAACAATAACTGCGATAGGAGGAACATTTTAATATAAGGAAAATATAAAGAATAATATATGAAGTAGAGGCCTATTAGTTATGAGAAATATAAATAGAGGCAATATTGGAAGATTTGTATAGAAATAACATTAAGAAGTTATATAAATTAGGATCAGTGATCTAGTTAGAAATTAATCGGATTGAATTTATCCTTGTCCACTCCACTTTTCATTGTTGAAAGTTATAGAAGATATTTTTGGAATATTTTTTACAGTTGGATGGAGTTAAATGACGATAATTAATAAAGAAGTTGGGATAATTTTGTGAACGCTATAAGGAAAAGCATTTATGTGAGGAATATAATTTTACACGCATACTTTTCTAATTAGAACTTGGTTGAAATAGAATAAAATAATATTGAATTTAAAATGGTAATAAAGGAGAAATAAAGTGGGATTGGTAACAAAAGGATTGCAAAAGATTATAGGAGTTTAAATCAGACTTAAAACAAAGTTATAAAAAGTATTTAGTTAAGTGACAATACATTTTGAATAATAAAGCAATGATGTTGATGTATATCTTTGGGATAATATAACAACTTGAAATTAGAAATTTGGCATGCGTGCGTTCTACTAAAATAATTGTCTTGTAACTAATAATATCATTGAAACAATGAATGTTTAATAATGGAAAACTTGTTATTTTGAAATGCTATTGGAGTTATAATCTCTATAATAGATTTAAAAGGAGCTAACTTTGGAAAATAATAATATATCCTTAAAATGGTAGTCAATGAACTTTTGATAAGTATATGCCATAATTTCATAGCATAATAAATGCTGATTTTGAATTTAATGTAATAAGTTTATTTGTACGAAACAATTTATTAAAAATTATTTTATATGTTGCAGAAGGTTTTTAAGAAAGGAAATTAATTTGCTCCTTAATCGACTAAGCAAATTTTGAATTTTTGATTTAATACTAGTTTATAAATAATTGAGTTTTTAAATGTTTTGAATTAAAAGTCCAACTTTTAAAGAAATAATTCTTTGTTGTAGCAAGTCCTCAAAAGAGAAAAATTAGTTAGAAGAAAGGAAAATTTTCATGGTTCCTTTTGGGAACTAAGAAATTTTTAAAGTTGAGAAAAAGGGTTTCCAAGTTTATATTTTTAAGAATAAAGCTTTTGGATAAGGTACTTTATAATTGTAAAATTTTAGTTTTAAGAATGGTGAGGACTAAACCAAAAAAAATTATGGAGTAATTAGCGATCACCACCTAGGTAAGGCAATGAAAGGTTTTAAGATATGAATACAATAGAAAGAGTATGTACAATCTGATTTCAAAATTTGGAATCAGTCCCAAAAATTTAATTGTAGAATTTTAGTAAAGTTGCAAAGATATTCCATATTTATAATTGGGTTGTAAGTTAGTTTGTCCTAGTTGATTTGGAATGTGAATCTCTATGCTTTGTTTTATTTGGAGCGGTTTTCATGAAACTTTCATAAATTTTCCAATTCCAACATATGTATAAAAGTGCTATGTTTGAATTAATAAGGAATATACCAAAAAGGGGAAGGGATGTATAAAGTATGGACATTCTTTTCCGTAGTTTACACTATCTATCTTGTTAAGAGGAAAGAAATAAATTTTTTTGTAATTTTGAACGAAACAAAGATCTCACTTAGGATAATTTATAAGGAATTATAATGATAATCCTTTTTAGAAAGATAGCTTTGATAAATTAAAATGTGGAAAGGAATGTTTTTGTTTAGAAATTAATGATTGGAAATAATACACACACACATGTATAACCGTGCTTGACGTATAAAAATAGAAATTTATAAATATCATAATTTACAGCCTTATATGTATTAATTAGTACTTAATAAATTAGGATTTACCGACATTAATTACAATTTAACAAACAATAAATTTGGAATTAATGAAAGGAATTAGATTGGGACCGACTAGGGAATTTAATATGATGGAATTAAATCGGTATAATAGAGGGATTTTGTAACTAGTAAAAAAGAAAACGGATTAAATGAGGATTTATTAGAGATGGTAAAATTTTGATAAGAATGATCAATTATTAAGGGTATACTAACTAAAGTAATGAATGGACCATATTTATTAGGAACCAAGAAGGAAAATTAAGGAAGATAGAGAACTAAGTGGAATGACATACCAAGAATGTTCATCTTAATTTAGCAAATAGTATTAGGGCCCCAACATCATTAACACTAGTCAATGATAAATGGCAACTTCCAGTAAAATTTCCTTTTACAGTTTTACGGATTGTTATCGCTAGTTGTCTCCCTTATGTTATGGGAAAAGAGCATGATATGGTATAAGATATGGTTCTATTTTACCATTCGGTTGATTTTATGGATGGAAGTGGACTGTTAGAGAAATATATATAGAGGTACATCGTAAATAAGAAAAGCTTGAAAGTTAATAAGGAAATTAGGTTAGTAACTAGGAATAAAGGATGCTTTAATCCTAATATTCTTTTTAGGATCTTGGAAAAAATAAATTTCAACATACTGAGAGACACCATTCAATGATGACCATTGACCCTAGAGGAATTAAGATGAATAAAGATTTTAAGAGAATTTTCTGTTGGACAAGGATAAAGAATAAGGTGATAGAATTTGCTATAGGTGTTTGACATGTCAAAAAGAAAAAGATTGAATTGATTATGCAGCAATGAAAGCCGCATAAGATCGCCAGATGTTTTATGTGGAAAAGCAAAGAAAAGAGTTAGATTTGAAGTAGGCGACATGGTGTTTAACAAGGTCCCCTCTTAGAAATGTCGTGAGATTCGTAAAGTCAGGGAAGTTGACACCTAAATTTGTTGGGCCTTTTCCAAATTTAGAAAGAATAAGAAGACTTGCTTACCGAGTGGAACTACCAAATAAGTTGACAGGAGTCCATAACGTTTTTCACATTTCACACTTGAGGGAATACCTTCGTAGCACAACTACTGTGGTAGAGCCTGATCAATTATGGGACATTGAGATGGAGCCAATAGCATCCTATGCCATGGTATGCATTGTGGTGCACAGGACCAGGAAGCTTCAAGCAAAGAAATTAGGTCGGTTCGGTTACAATGGGGGGAAATTCTATGGAATGCACAAGGACTTCTCATCCTAAGCTCTTCAATGACAAATGTTTTCTCCAAAATTTGATTTTGGTTGAATTATAGTTGCTAGATTGGATGGTTAGAGATGCTTTCTACGCTTTTACTATCATTTTTGCACTCATATAGAACAAATTTTACTTGTTTACGATATCTGCATACACGGCTATGTGTCACGACACTTGCAATCATACTGGAATTGTGCTCACCTATTGTATGTCTGTATACGTAATCACATTACACTTTTGGTCGGGTAGATGGTTATGTAGATAACTTGGTTGTACAATATGGATGTTTATTGCATGTTACGCTATCCGCCCCTTTAAAAGAGTTCGGAGATGAAATCCTTTAAAGAGGGGAATGTAACATCCCACAAAAATAAATAAGAAATAAATAAAATGGATAATTAATTAGAAAAGATAAGGCTAAAAATGGAAATTTTGTAACTGTCGGAATTTGACAGCGGAGGTTACGTCGTTGCATTCATGGAGATTTCTGATCAATTTTCATATATAATGTGTTGAAAACAAAGCTTAAACGAGAATTTATGGATGTTTGAAGTTTTCATATTTAAAATAATTTAAAAAAAATTCAAATTCAAATAAATAATCAACTCTTAAATTTGAAATTCAAAAAGAAACAACAACTAGACTTGGGGTTAAGTAAACGTAAAAATAAATGTTAACATTAATTGGTTAATTAAGGAATAAAATTAAATGGCAAACAAAACATTAAAAGCACTCCCACAATAGCTTCGCCATCGCCCATCTATGTTAAGCCGGTCGACCGATAAGGTAGGGCAGTTGATCAATAAACGTTGTTGGTGGCTAGGGTTTCTATATTTGAACGTATCAGATTTTATTATTTTAAACCGACTTAAAACCGATGGTTTTGGTGCATTACAACCACTATAAACAAGAGCCTATCCCCCTCACTTTTATTAACACATTATTTTGGGGAACCTAATGAAGCTCTGTCAGTCTCTCTCTTCAAAGATTCAGAAAAGTTATTTAGGGTTTCAGGTAATAGATTCTAGATGTTTATTATTTTATTTCTAATTCCATTCTCCTCTAATCCCTCAATTTCTAAATCTAATCTATATGTACAAATCCCTTGTTGTATATATTTAAAAGGGGAGATCTGAAAGAGATTGTTGAAAGCGTACAAATCTAAAAAGAGGAATAGCTAAGAACATATTGTGAGTGGGAATCTTATCTTTCTATTTTAGTAATTGATTAGTGTAGTTTGGATTTGATATATGCCTTTGGGAGTTTTGATTTACGAAAAATCACATTAAAACCCCAAAAATTCCCCAAAGCAAAATGCCAATTCTTTGGTTGCAATCTCAATTGTTTTTACCTTAAAATAATGGAAATTATGTAGATTTGTATCTTAGCATTTTACCTTCTATTCCACTTCTTATTCCTTTCTTTCAATTTGATTAACGGTTTTTTTAGGAAATGGCACGTAAGGTACGGATTCTTATTTGTAGTTTGCACCGCTTATTTCCACAATTTGAATAGAAAGTCCTTTAACGACCCTAATTTTGATTAACATTATTTAGGACATTTAATTGGTTAAATTAAATGAAATAATGTAAATGGTCAAGAAAATTGAGATTTGAATAATAGAAGGGTAGCTGTGCCAAATTAAACAATGAACCAAAGGAAATTAACATGAAATATAAAAGGCCAATAGATAAGGGCCAGTAGGAATAAGTTATATTATTATACCCTAAAACCTCATGCACTTTCATCTTACATGTTCATAAGCAAAACTAAATTAAAGGAGAGACCGGCCACCATTAGAATAAGTCAAAAGAAGAGAAGCTAAAATCAAAAGGAAGGAAGCTTAATCAGTCTAATCAAGAAGCAAATCTTAAACTCCTTAATCACGAGCTAAAGGTGAATAATAGGTTACATCTCATCTTATTGTTTTGTGTTTTAATTGAGATCCAAATTTATTTTGCAAATAATTTTCCATGTTTTGATTGTTTAAATAGAGATGTATGCTTATTGATGATTTATGCTATTTCATATAGATTTGATGATAAGGTTTAACTTGAAAACCCTATTAAATGACATCCAAATGCCTAGAGGTTTTGATATAAGGTCAGAAATAATATTTTGGAGATGGGTTTCAAGTTTCATAATTTTCTGAATTAATGTGGATTTATCATGAATTTTCTAGTGAAGAAATTGGTTAAATTTGGTTTAAAATTATTTACGGCTATTTTATATTGGCTTTAGGTCGAGAATTTATAAACTTTGGAAAACATATTAAAAGTGAATTATGGGAATTTTTGAAGAATTTTTTGAAGTATTTTAATAAATTTATAAATTTATTTAAGACATGAGACTTAAATGTTTTATATGTTTATACAATGAGAAGGAGCAATTTGTAAATGTTTTAAAATGTTAATCTTTGAAATTCGAAAGTACTTTAGAAAAGATTTTGGAAAGAAATTGACAACCAATTATATAATGACAAATAAGCAGGTTGGTTGAAAAGGAAATGCTTTATAAAGTTAAAAATCATTTTTACAAGGCTTTTGCTGTTTTGCCACTTTCGGCAACACCTTTTGACTTCATACTTCTGTCTCCATCCTAGTCAAAACTAATACGCATGGTATCAAAGACTTGACACATAGTGGATTGGAGATAGGCGAAAGGTATAGAGTCGGAACATGGCTTACGAAGGGGTCGAGACCTTGTTTTGCTTTTAAAAGGAAACGCTGCTTGCTTTTCTTTCAAAAAAATGCTTTCGAATGAGATAGCTTTCGACTTGATCTATTGTTTTAAAGAAAGGTTTCAAAATAACTTATCGCCGTTGTTTTAAATAGAAGCTTTTGAAGGGGTAGAACCCTGCTGCTGCATTCTACCTTTCGAAGCAGTGCTTTCGAAAGGGTTTCTTTGTTTTAAAATTAGCACCGCTTCTCCAATGCTTTCGAAGGGAATGGTTTTGACACCATCCACTTCTTTCACTTAGGAAATTGCTTTCGAAAGAGTTGTTTTTGACCTAGTTCTTTTAAGACACTTTTGATATTTTGAAAGTAAAACCCAAAGATTTCGAGGGGAATGGTTCTAAAGATTTCGAAACTATGTTCCATACATATTTACTTGAACCCAATGTTTTCGAAAGGTTCAATTTATGTAAAGAACTTAATTCTTTTGAAAGGTATATGATAAAGGTTTCGAAGGGGTGGTTTCCCAATGTTTTTGAAAGGTTTACCTTTAATGTTTAAATGGAAGGTTTCCAATGTTTTGGAAAGGCATGTTTAAAGTGTTTTGAAAAAAGAGGATGTCAAGGTTTTGTAATGCCTTTGAAAGGATACTTTCAATGTTTTTGAAAGATCTATTGTAAATGGTTTCGAAAGGTATGTTTTGGCCTTTCGGCCTAAAGTTATAAAGTAAATTAGTTTACTTGTATCGAAAGGGTTACTTTCAATGGTTTCAAAAGGGGGTATTTTCAATGATTTCGAAGAGATTGTTTAAAGATTTAAACAAAGGTTTCAAATGTTTTCATCAACAATGTTTTGTGTAAAGTATATATAACATGGCAAAGTGATTTGAGTAAAGCATGGAGTATATTTTTCTTGTTTAAGTATGATTTAAAGGGTTAAATCAGTTTGAAAAGGTTTTCAAGGAAAATTTAAAGGGTAGTTAACCCTAAGCACATAACTCGGATATTAGAATACCAGATGAGACTGGCCTATGGTCGTGCCCTATACCTTTGCTATAACCCCTAACTAATTTAATCCAAAAATTCTAGTGTGTAGGATTAGTCATAGGTAAGACTTAAATGATGGTTACACACAGAAAGGTATATATACAAGGAAGGAAGATAGGTTATTGGTGAGCCCGCAAAGCCATTAGGATCAGTTGACTCTTGGAGAAGTAAGGTAGGGATAGACCGTCCAAAAGAGCGTCTAACAGGAGTTGGATTATTTGTTTATCTTGTCTGGTAGGCCTGAGTCAGTCGATGGTTAGTAGTTAGCCAAACAAAACTATATTATTCGGATAGATAATCCATTTATTACCTGATTTAAGAGCATACATGATATTGCTATTATTGTTTTAGTCAGTTTGATTGCAGGATTCTGACTTGCAAAAAGATATGTTTTAAAGGGATATTAGTGAGGGGAAACTCATTCCACTAAGTAGCATGGTCTCACTTAATATCAACTAGCCGAGATGTATGGTATTATTCACACAAGGCTTTATGTCTGACTCGAAGCTTATGTTTTCCTCTTAAACTCTCGGGCTCTCAAAACTAATTTGAGTAAATTGAAAGTGAAGGTTTTTTAGGTTTAGTAGATGGATGAATAAAGCTTCCAAAGATGTGTAGGAGGCAAAGTTAGTTTTTTAAGAGTTTCTATTTAGTTTTATTTCTGCTGTGATATATTACGACTTATGTGTCTATTCAATACATTGTTCATCCAAAGGGACATCATATGTCGCTCTTGGCATATTTTGTAATAATTATATTTAATCAAAATCTGGGAATCGATTATTAGATTATGTAAATTAAATATGAAACATTGCTTTGAAATGTAATCATAAAATTTGTTTTAATCTATGATGATTTTATTTCATATTCTTGTGCTTCTGATATTATGGATACCATTAACATTATTGTATTTTTTGTCTATGGAGGTTAATACTATGGATGACTGCAACATCTGTAGCACTTATCTTCGGACCTCAAGATAGGGGATGTTACAACTTGGTATTAGAGAATAGGTTTAAGAAAAAAAATTAAACTTAAATGATTTTGAAAACATAATCATACGGAATTTGAGAAAAGATTGGGGTATGGGATAACACTATGATAACGTATTTGTATTTTTTATATATAAGTGTATGTTTTATCTCTATTCTCCCATCTCTCTTAGGCTATTCTTCTGTATCTTATGAAAACTCAAATGCAAATATGGATGTTAGAAGTGGAAGAGTTAACCTTGGGTGGGGGAAGCACCACAACTAATGGAAATGCCAGATCAAATACCACGAGGAACCCAGGTCAGGCACAAGCTGCAAATGTGGGTGCTGGAGTCCTGCAAGTTGATATGAGAGTAATGTACCAGTTTTTTGTTAACATGATGCAAGTAGAAATTGTTGTGGGATTGGCTGGAGGAAATCAGGAATCTCCAATGGTTAATAACAATGCTATTTTGAGTAGAGATTATGCTCAGTTGGGAGGAAAGCTGTTTATTGGTACTGAGGACATAATCGAAGTGGAGAATTGGTTACTTCATTACGAGTGGATTTTTGCTGATTTGGGGCTCAACAATGAGTAGAAGAGAAGGCTCGCTTCTAGGCAATTATAGGGAGCAGCACTGTTTTGGTGGAACAGTGTCACTGTTGGAGTCAATGAGGAGGCCATGACTTGGGCAGAATTCAGAATGAGATGCGAGGAGATATTTATTTTTGAGGTTGCTAAGTCTACTTTATTCAGGAAGTTTGCTGAATTGGAGCAGTAAGATATGACAGTGCTTGAGTATGCAACCAGGTTTGAGGATTGAGCTAGATACGGCTACGCTACGGTCGATACTGTTATTAAGAGGAATGAAATGTTTATTCGTGGGTTGAAGCCTGAGCTTGCTAAGGCCAGTCATCGCATATTAGAGATCCATGCGATGTTGTTGTTGAGATGGATTTAAGGCAGGAAGAGATGCTTGCTTATCTGAAAGAAACAAGGCAAAGGAAGATCAAGGAGGGCAGAGTCAGAAAAGGAAATTTTTCCATAAGAAAGGAGTTCAGAAGGGTGGAGCTGCTAAGAAGGGAAAGACAGAAGTTATTTGTTATAAATGTGATAAGAAAGGACACTATGCTCATGAGTGTCGGATAGGCAAAGGGAAGAAAGCCGCCGAGAAGAAAGGGGTACGGTGTTTCAACTATGATCAGATCGAACACTGTAAGAATCAGTGCAAGGAGCAAGCCAAGAATGGAAAAAGATGTTTGCATTGGAACCTGCTACCTCGAGACCAACAACAGAGGAGAAGGAAAAAACCATGTTGGGAGGTACGCTTTTGATTCATAGTGTATCAATTAGAGTTCTATTTGATACTAGTGCATCACGTTCTTTTATATCTCACTGTTTGATAGATAAACTTAACCCAAAACCCTCATACCTAATTACTTCTTTAAGAGTTGAAAATCAGATAGGAGAGTATGCGACACTTGGGATGAAATGTGACCAGTTAAAGTTCGAATTGTTAGGACATACCTTTGCTTGCAGTTTGCATGTGTTTGATTTCATAGGGTTCGGAATTATTTTGGTTATGGATTTTTGAGTAAATATGATGCCAAGATATTTTACCATGACAGGAAAATATTACTTTGAACCCTGACTGTAGTGATTGGATCATATACTCCGTAGAAAACCATAGTTTTGAGGATAATGCTTTGTTGAGTGTTGTGGAGATAGAAGACGAGTTGAATCGAGTTTTCGTTGTTAGAGAATTCGCAGATTTTTTTGAACCTGTAGTAGGATTGCCATCGAAACAAGCTATCGAGTTTCAAATAGATTTAGTGCCAGGAGCAGAACTGGAGAGTAGACTGCCAAGCAAAATGAAACCTACCAAGATGAGGGAACTAAATGTGCAATTGTTTGATTTGGAAGGAAAGAATTTTATCAGGCCAAGCAGTTCGCCTTAGGGAGTAGCCGTAGTGCTTTCCAAAAAGCCGAACGGATTATAGAGGTTATGTATCGATTATCGTAAGTTGAGTGAGAAGATAATAAAGAATCGATATCTATTACCTAGAATTGACAATTTGACCAGTTGAGTGGAGCTAAAGTATTTTCCCAGTTGGATTTAGCAACAGGGTTCCATTAGCTTAGAGTGGCGAAGGACAGTATTCCTTTGATGGGATTTAGGACCAAATATGGATCATATGAATGGTTAGTGATGCCGCTCGGACTAACTAATGCGCCAATATTCTTTGTAAATTTGATGAACTGGGTTTTCCGAGAGCACTTGGATAGATTCGTGCTGGTATTCATAAATGATATTTTGATATACTCTAATGATGAAAGACAACATGAAGTTCATCTTGGAGTGGTGCTAGACGTTGAGGCAGCATCAAATGAAGGCGAAATTTTTGAAGTGTCATTTCTGAAAGAAGGAAGTGAAGTTTCTTGGTCATGTAATCTCAAAGAAAGGGTTGTCTATAGATCCGACTAAGATCCAGGTAGTGAATAATTGGAAGAGACCGAAGATAGCGACTGAGATAAAGAGTTTTCTTGGATTAGTTGGGTATTATTGAAGATTCATAAAGGATTTTCCACAGATAGTGGCACCGATGACCAAGAAAACATGAAAGGATGTGAAGTTCATTTGAACCGACAAGTGTGAGTAGGCATTCCAGAAGCTGGAACACTTATTGACTAATGCACCTGTGTCAGTTGTTCCAGAAGAGAATCTGAATTTAGTAGCATATATAGATGCATGTGGAACAGAATTAGGAGCTGTGTTAATGTAGAGGGGCAAAGAGATTGCCTATGCATCTCGACATCTTAGATCACATGAGGTTAGATATCCAACACATGATTTGGAATTAGCTGCGGTAATTTTTGCGTCGTAGGTGTGGAGACATTACCTTCTAGGGGAGAGATTTGAATTGTATATGGATCATAAGTCGTTGAAGTATTTATTCTCTCAGAAAGAGTTGAATATGAGACAACAGAGGTGTTTAGAGTTTTTAGCTGCCTAAGACTTTGGTATTGAGTACACATCAGGAAAAGACAACAAGGTTGTGGATGCACTTTGCAAAAAACATCAAAATGCAGTGCTGGCAACGATAACTGGATGGAAAGATTTAGAAGCATTGACTACATGCAGAGTACAACGGAGATCCAATAGTAGTTCTAGTATAGAAACTGCTATGGTGTCATGTTTAGAAATTCGACCATTGATGATTGAAAAGGTTGCTTCTAAGCAAGGAGAGGACCCATAGTTGGTTAAGCGGATCAGAAAGTTAGGGGATGGACAATGAGTGATGACTTGAAAGGTTCAGTCTTGACCAGAATGGGTGATTGAGGAAGAATGCGAGACCATGCATTTCGAATGTGGAAAACATTAGGAAGGAAATACTTGAAGAATGTTATCATTCATAGTTCACTATTCACCCAGAAGGAATTAAGATGTATCAGGATATGAAAAGGAGTTTTTTTGGGAATGTATAAAGAGAGATGTGGGCTTATGGGTGAAACAGAGTTTGAATTGTCAACAAGTAAAAGCCAAACATCAGAAACCAAGTTAGTTGCTTTAGCCTTTAGATGTTCCAGTGTGGAAGTGAGATTCCATCTCAAT
Source organism: Allium cepa (assembly GCA_030765085.1). Lineage (NCBI taxonomy): Eukaryota > Viridiplantae > Streptophyta > Magnoliopsida > Asparagales > Amaryllidaceae > Allium > Allium cepa. The sequence goes on from CM060941.1 coordinate 31,921,261, forward strand.
GGATTTTTTATTGACGAGTTGTCTAGGTCAAATCGAAGAAATGTAAGTTTATGGGTTGTAGTGGACAGGTTGACCAAGAGTGCCCATTTCATACTAGTCAAGTCAATCAGAACGGCACACGTTTTAGCTAAGTTATTTATGAAGAATGTAGTTAGACTACATGGAATTCCTAGTAGTATAGTAAGCGATGAAGAATTCTTATTCACTAGCGAGTTCTGCAAGAGTCTACAAGATACATTAAGTACCAAACTCAAAATGAGTACCGCTTACCAGTCACAGACAAATGGGCAAACAAAAAGAATTAACAACGTCTTAAAAGATTTGTTACGAGCTTATGTGTTAGATTTTGGAGGATCATGGGAAGACCATCTACACTAATCGAATTTTCATAAAACAATATTTATCAAATAGTATAAGGATGACACCAGTTAAAGCTTTGCATAAAAGGCCATGCAAATCTCTTGTTTGTTGGTTAGAGAACGGGGATAGGTTAGTTCTTGGTTCGGATTTAGTAAGAGAAGCCACTAAAAAAAAATTGAGTTAATTAGAGAGCTAGAATGAAAGAAGCTCAGTCTAGGCAGAAGAGTTATGCTGATAAGAGTCGGAAAGATTTGGATTTCTCAATTGGAGATCATGTTTTTGTCAACCAATGAAATGTGTAATTCGATTTGGGAAATTAGGGAAATTGGCATCGAGGTTTATTGGACCATTTCCTATTGTAGAAAGGATCGGAAAATTTGCATATGGTATAGAGTTACCGAACAGTTTGGCTAGAGTCCATGATGTTTTTCATATTTCTCATCTAAGGAAGTGTGTTCGAGATCCGGAGGCTACTATAGCACCAACTATGTTGGAGGACTTAGTAGTGGAACCGAATTTGACTATAGTTAGAAAGCCATTTCATATAGTCGCGAGAGATGAGAAGAGGCTCAGAAACAAGACAGTCGGATTAGTTAAAGTCCAGTGAAGCGATGATGAGAGAAATTATACTTGGGAAACCAAAACAAGATTAGAGACGCTTATCCTGACTTGTTTCACGGTATGTTTTACCTTTATGATTGATTTTGATGAATGCCTTATTGTATTTTGAGGACGAAATTCTTTAATGAGGGAATTCTGTAACGACCCTAATTTTGGTTAATATTGTTTAGGACATTTAATTAGTTGAATTAAATGAAATAATGTAAATGGTTAAGGGAATTGAGATTTGAATATAAAAGGGTAGTTATGCCAAATTAAACAATGAGCCAAAGGGAATTAAAATGAAATAGGAAAGGCTAATACATAAGGGCAAAAAAGGAAAAGTTATATTCTTATACCCTAAACCCTTATGCACTTTCGTCTTACATGTTCATAAGCAAAACTAAATTAAAGAAGAGGCCGACAACCATTAGAAGAAGTAAGATGAAGAGAAGCTAAAATCCAGAGGAAGGAAGCTTAATCAATCCAACTCAAGAAGAAAATCTCAAACTCCTTAATCACAAGCTAAAAGTGAATAAGATGTTACATCTCATCTTATTGTTTTCAGTTTTAGTTGACATCCGAAATTATTTGCAAATGATTTGCCATGTTTCGATTGTTTAAATAGAGATATATGATTATTGATGATTTATGCTATTTCATATAGATTTTATGATACAATTTAACTTGAAAAACCTATTAAATGACATCCAAATGTCTTGCGATTTTGATATAAGGTCAGAAATAATGTTATAGAGATGGGTTTCAAGTTTTATAATTTTTTAAATTAATGTGGATTTGTCATGAATTTTCTTGTGAAGAAATTGGTTAAATTGGATTTAAAATTATTTACAGCTATTTTATATTGGCTTTGGGTCAAAAATTTATATATGTTGGAAAACATGTTAAAAGTGAATTATGGGAATTTTCAGAGAATTTTCCTATGTATTTTAATAAGTATATGAAATTATTTAAGGTACTGACTTAAATGTTTTAAATGTTTATAAAAGGAGAATGGACAATTTGTAAATTTTTAAAATGTTAATCTCTGAAGTTCGACGGTATTTTAGAAAAGATTTTGGAGAAGAAATTGGCAACCAATTATATAATGACAAATATGCAGGTTAGTTCAAAAGAAATTAATTTATAAAGTTAAAAATCCATTTTACAAGGCTTTTGTTGTTTTGCCACTTTCGACAGCACCTTTCGAGTTCATACTTCCGCCTCCATCCTAATCGAAACCAATACACATCGTATCAAAGATTTGGTATGTGGTGGATTGAAGATATGCAAAAGGTATAGAGTCAAAACAGGGCTTTCGAATGGGTCGAGACCTCGTTTTGCTTTTAAAAGGAAATGCTGCTTGCTTTGATTTCGAAAAGTATGCTTTCGAATGAGATAACTTTCGACTTGTATATTCTTTTAAAGAAAGGTTTCGATAGAAGTTTCCGCCTTTGTTTTAAATAGTAGCTTTCGAAGGGGTTGAAACCCTGCTCCGCATTCTACCTTTCATAGCATTGCTTTCGAAAGGGTTCCTTTATTTTAAAATTAGCGTCGCCTTTCCAATGCTTTCAAAGGGAATGGTTCCGACACCATCCACTTCTTGTACTTAGGAAATTGCTTTCGAAAGAGTTGCTTTCGACCTAGTTCTTTAAAGACGCTTTTGAATTTTGAAAGTTAAACCCAAAAGTTTCGAAGGGAATGGTTTTAAAGGTTTTGAAACTATGTTTCACACATATTTACTTAAACTCGATGTTTTCTAAAGGTTTAATTTATGTAAATGATTTAATGCTTTTAAAAGGTATATGATAAAAGGTTACGAATGGGCGGTTCTCGAATGTTTTCGAAAGGTTTTACTTTAGTATTTAAATGGAAGGTTTCCAATGTTTTCACAAGGCATGTTTAAAGTGTTTTAAAAAAAGTGGATGTCAAGGTTTTGTAAAGCTTTCAAAAGGATACTTTAGTGTTTTCCAAAGATCTATTATAAATGGTTTCGAAACGTATGTTTTGGCCTTTCGGCCAAAGATTATAAAACAAAGTAATTTACTTGTATTTGATGTGCACATAATGTGCATATGTTCACTTCCATATTTAATCTAATTTAATTAAATAGATGAGCATATAGGGTATTTTAACATGTTTAAACCCAAATTTCAGTTATTTTCAAATCATCATATATTCATCTTCATTTAGGGGCAAAATAGTCATTTTTGTGCATATATTAATATGAGAAAATTTACTTGGACATTTTTATGTTGTTTTATAGAAATTTTGATTCAAATATGAAAAATATGCATGCGCAAGAGAAGGAAACAAATGAATCAAGAAATAAATCAACTTATGCATCATGGAGGACCTCAGCTACCCACTTACCTTAATCTGCAATTAGGAGCTAATGCACATGTTAGTGGACATTAAAGTTGCGTGCATACTTAATGGAGGATTAATTAAAAGCTAATAAAAACTTGGTAGTCACACTTTCTTAAGGTATTTTGGGTAGTCGCTAAAAATATGCATTAGGGTTTTAGGCTTGTATAAATATTTCATATTTTTCATGTAATTAGTCTTAGCCTCCTCTTTAGTTAGTTTATTTTTTAGCACAGATTGTAAATAGAAACTCTCTTTCACTCTTTTATGGCTTCTTAGTCATTTTCTTTTATGTAATTTTTTTATGCAATTTTAATTCATGTTCTATTCTATTTACATGATTTTTCCTCTATGTTAGTGGCTTAGTTTTATATTTTATGCATGTAGTTTAATTCTCATATTAGTTTTATTAGCTTTCACATTCTTTTGTTTGTTTTATGTTGCAATCTACATTTTTTGACATGTAACAAACATGAGTAACTAAACCCCTTCAATTTAGGGGTGATGAAGCTCTCTTAATCATGTAGATTCAACGTATTTGTTAATCTATTATCTCTTTTTGTGCTTGATGGAATGTTTGATTTGGTAAAAAAAAAATATTGTTTAGCTTTGAATATGATAGCCTAGGTTGGTAACACCAAATAGACTATGCTTAAACAAACACAAACACAAATTACATATTCGTCTACATATGATTATGGTAATGAAGTGGATTTTGAAATTAAAATTTGATGGTCTATATTACTAATCAATAGTAAATAGATCATGCTTAGAATATATTTTATTTTTAAGTTTATTATCAATTTTCATGAGAGTTAACAAGTGGTTTAGGGGTTGTGTCATAGTTTGATGGTTTATGTTGGGTTAATTAATAACAGAAATAGGTCATACTTATGATAAACACATCAACTAAATTCACTAATGACCAAAAAAGAGAGATCATAATTTAATTGGTGTTGATTCATATGATCATGAGAAGCAATTTGCTTCTAAATTGCCTTCTACTCTTATATTTTTATTCACTTTCTTTTCGCTAGTTTTTACATTTTTATCTTAACACAACTTCAAATTTTGGTTTAATTTGATTGAGTGGAATTTTAAATCAATACAATTCCCTACGGATTGACCCGTACTCGCCACGTACTAAAATTGTACGCCGTGCGCTTGCGCTTATATTTAATTTAAATTTTTCGGCTATTTTCTAATTCGATGGAAAATTAGCTGTTAAACAAGTTTTTGACGCCGTTGCCGGTAAATTAATTTGATTTTAATTTATATTCTTTGAATTATTTTTTTGTTTGATTTTTGTGTTTTCATTTTGTGTGTTGAGTTGCATTTAAAAAATAAATAATTTTTTTTTATTGTTGTGTGTTTGTGTGATTTTTGTTTGTGTGCTTGTAGCTTTTCTAGTTGCTTTTGCATTTTTAGTTATAAAATACCCGCGCGCACACAAGTTCATTTCAGAAACAAAAATATTTTATTGCATTGCATTTTCATTTACAATTTTTTTTTACAGCAAATAGTCAATACACAGCTTCATCCCCTTTATCTTGCTGCACAATGCAGTGCCAAAACAACTGATCCTCTCTACAAATCATCCCCTGCCCACACTTCAAAAAAAACCATCATCCCCTGCCCACACTTCAAAAAAAACATCACCAGTTCAACAAATAACTGCACATATAAAAACACCACAAGACCTACTGCACTTTTCTCTTCACTTCAACACAACATCTATTCCATCAAAATATACACTCACCACTATACCTGATCAAATATCCACCATATCACAAAACACCCCCGCCTTCAACTTCTATTACTCCACATACAGCAAACCACAACCCTCTTCATCCCTGTCTATACTTCTACATCACTTTCAACATCATTCACCACCATCACCTATCTCCATATTGCAACATTACCAAACATCGCTGTTATCAACTCCACAAAACAGCGTTCTGACCATTCATATCAAACATCACTGTTCTTTCCATTTACAAACTGCTTTCCATCACCATAAACACAGTCAACTTCTACCACATCACCCTTCTTGCATCCCCACTACAACCCACATCACTAATACAAACTGCTGCCATGTGCCATATCACACTGCACATTGTGCATATCTTCCTTAACTGTAGACAACACATTTCATTATCATTGTCCATCACCTCAAAAACTGCCCTCCTACAACTCACTGCTGCACCCACGCACATCCTCCTCACAACAACATCAAACATCCCGAAACGCTACCACCCCACCATCCATATCTGAACACTGACCATCAGTACAAGACAACCACCAAAACAACCCATACCCTGTACCATCCACCAGAAAACAAAACTGCTGCACTTCCATATTACAACATTCCCAGTTCAAAACCCCACTGCACTGACAATCATCTCCTAACCCTCTGCCACTTCAATCGAACCATCTGCCATACATTGTCTTACAAACCACACCAACATGCCTTTGCAACTTCACCGCCAATACATATTTCATCACAACCTTTCATCAACTCCACCAATTCTACCTGATCTTGGCACTAAGCAACACCCTCGTTCTTTACAACATCAGCTGCTGTCACTACCTGATCTCTACTGCTAATACTCCCCTATTACTGCTCTCCCTACCACTTCTGCTTTGATCACCAGCAAGATCACAACATCAAGTCACCACATCCAAACGTCCAGCCATTCGCTTATCACTCCAGCCATTCGCTTATCACTCCAGCCATTCAAACCACTACAACTCACATATCACCATCCACCTCACACACTGACCTTTGCGTACAACATTCTGTCATTCCCTCAGTTCCATTCCAAATTCAACTGCCACTGCTACTTGTCTTCAAATCCATCACACCATTCATCAATCAAAAACCCATTACTGCCTCGCATTAACTACAGCCACAAAACCACTCACACTATCACCTCATATAAACGAAACTTCATTACCCCTAACCATAACAAAGTGCACGAAACAGTGCCTGCTGCCTTCCTCTACCTGCCTTGCTCCATCAACCACCTCACACATCCACTAAAAACATCGCTTCCACTTACAAAACCAACCTTTATTACCCAGCACATTAACTTCTATAACCAACCACCGCCTCCCTCAACTACAAACCGTGAACGCCCTTCAACCCGAATCCCGGACCTCATCACCACCAATCCCCTAAAAACCCCACCACTTCCTCCTTCAAGTCAATCATCCTCAATCACCAATTGCGATTTCTGATATCGACAATCCAGCATCATCAAAACGAAGAGGAATTCGATTTTGCAATTTCATTTTTTTTCTTTTCTTCTGTTTCGTGAATTGCATTTGACATTTTTCAGAAAGAGGCGAACTCATTTCTTGCATCGACTTCAGTTATCTGTTAAAATAAAAGAGAAAAAATATTATTTAGGGTGTGAGCTTGCTGTGGACTGAAGATTCAATCTAAAAAAAGTGTTTCATTTGTTTTACCTGGCTAGGCTTGTAGGCTTGAATTCAATTTTTTTTAGTTTATTTCCTTTTGTTTTAATTTGTTTAGTGTTCTTTGTTATCAAAAGAAAAAAGGGTTTGTTTTGGTTTTCCTTAGTTTTTCCAATTTGTTTAGTTTTTGTTTTTTCTTTTTTAAAGTTTTCATTTGTTATATTCTTTTTTGTTAAAAAAAAAGCAACAAGTGTTTGCAATTGTTTTAGTTTTTTCTTTGACACGCACATATAGAGATATGTGTGTGTGTACACACACATATGTGTGTGTAACTTGTATATTATTGTTTTTAGTTTTAGGTTGCAAAAGCAGAAAATCACAAGGAAAGATGTGCACGCCAAATAACTGCTTTGCTTGCTTGCTATATATATAAAAGAAATTGCCGTTTTATAAATAAATTATTAATAAATTCTGCATGCTTTGGTATCGTGCTCTTATCTCTTATTTTTTATCTACTTTGCATTGTTGGTTGCTTGCATTTAAAAAAAAACTTTCAAAAATAAGAACAAAAACAAATTTCATTCGTAGTTGCATCGTTAATCCACGTTTAATTCTTATATTGCATTCATCTCATCTTGTTTTTATTTTCTAAGGGCAATACCCTAACTCACATAAGGTGGAGGATTTCATCGGCCCTTCCTTGGCCTAAAAATTGCATTTCATCTTAAAATTTGATTAATAATAACGGTTAGATTTCGAACTTAAGGGAGTCGCGAGCTCACCTAGGGCTTAATTGTATCTTGACAAGTTGTTTTCTTTGAACAATTTATTTTCTCAGTGTTAGGCCACATCAAAGCAATAATCAGTTATAAAAATAATGGTAATTCGTAAATAATGGTAATTCGTAAATATTATATTGATTGTTTCTTTGAAGTTGCTTAAACTTTCGATTGCATTGCTACGGTGATTCGTGGTGCACCGATAACTCCTGTCCGTTATTTGGCTATGAACTATCTTATTGATTTAATACAAAGTGTGGTTATACAATTTTGGGTTAGGAGGTACCAGGACAACAAATTTGTAATTAAGTCATCTGCATTCATTTAGTTGCATTAGTTCATGCATATTTAAAAAAAATCATCAAAATCCAAAACAAAAAAATTGTAAATATTTCCTTAACTTAGTTTTTTTTAAAATCATTTCCTTTGAAAATTTTCAATCCAAACAAAAAATACGAAAAAAAAAAATTAAGTTCATTTTTTTTTAAAAAAATCTGAAAATCCAAAAAGAAAAAAACATCAAATTTTCCTTTCAAAAAATAAATTCCTTTTGGTAAATATTTTTCCTTTATAAAAAAATCATTTTTGAAAATGTCTGAATTTACATACTTGCAAGAATTTTCCAATAGTTGTGAAAATCGATATGATCAGTATAATTTCATACCAAATTCTTATGGGTATTTTAATGACAACTATTGTACAAACAATTCAAATTTTGAACCACAAAGTTTTCATAACGATGACAAATCCTCAACTATTGAAATTAGTATTGAAATAATTTCGTCTTTACTTGAACTCTTTGCACAAAATAATCAAAGGATAAATGATTTTTGTAATTCATATTTGTGAAATAAATCAAGTCAAAGATTTCAAAATAATCAAATTTAAATTCACTTCAAATTCAAATGATTACAATTATAACCCATGCCAATTCAATTTCGAATCCAAAATGAATTTCAAAATCAAAACGAAAATGGAACAACTATTTAAATGATTTTGGCAATGGGAGTTGTTTCAATGATGGTAATTTTTTTTGCTCTCAACAATTTTAAATTGAAAATTATCAAGTTAATAATTATAAATTTGATTTTGTTGAGAAAATGGAAAAAATTCGCACAGATCACACGGATTTGTTGTTCGAAACATATATGAAACAATGTGAGAAACAAAATCGAATTCCAACGTGTGACGAATAATAATCCATCTTTTACCAAAATTGACGATTTTCAAATAACAGCTTTTGAAATTGTAAAGACAATCTTAATGAAGTTATTGAAAATACGATAATTGATTTGGATTTCAATTGTTTTGAGAGTATTGAACTAAATTTAAAAGTCAATCTTCCTTTTTTCGATTTTGAAAAATTAAATGCAACAACTTTAGATTTTGAAATTGATATATATAATGAAGTTGTGCATAATTCAACAAAGGAAGACGAATTTAGTGAACATAATTTTTTTTCTTTTCGAAGATGAGTTGTTGAATTCTAAAGAGAATATTTAAATCACCATTTTAATTTTAAAATCAATAATTCTGAAGAAGTTGTCAATGATGAGTTTGAATTTAAATTTGGTGAAAATAAACTTGAATTTCAACCAATTGTTCTATCAACCCCAAAAATCATTGAAAACAAAACAACTCATACGATTTTAATAAAATGACATTCATTTTTTCAAATCAACATTCAAATTTGAAATCTTTTATGGTTTGGTTTTCTATGCTTAAATTATGTCTCTCATACTTGACGAGATAGATGAATTGGTCTTCGAAAGACCGTTTCATTTACTTTTTGATGTTATATTTTCTGATGTCGTGTAAATAATAATCATTTCATGTAAATATAGGTCATATTTATTTTATTTTATTTCCTTTCACTTGGGTTCAAAATCAAGTGTGGAGGGGAGTATCATCTGCATTGTTTTATTTTTCATGGTTTATTTTTTTCTTTCCAAAACATAAAAATTGAAATATATATATATATATAAACAAAAAACAAAAAACCTTAAAAAAAATTCTATTTAGCATTTTGATTTATTTTTGAAGAAACACTATAGAATAAGTATAAGTTTTGGTTATTACATTGAAATTTTTGAAAATTTATTTGTCATAACAAAAGTAAAAATAAATTTTGATTACAAGTAACGATGGTTTAACTTGTATAAAGGAAGGTTCATCGGTGATAATTATGAGGTATATCCTAGTTGTAATCTTTGTTTCAGAAGTGGTTAATTAAAGTAAAGGCTATAACAATTTTGATCTTCTAAGTAAAGTGGTGCTAAGATGATATTGTAAAACTCTATCTTCATAAAAAAAGAAAAAAAAAGAAAAAAATTATATATGTATTTATTTTATAAACACCTAGAGTCATGTGTTCACAAGCAAGTGTATACACCGTCACGCTCTGTACCATTCTCACGTAAGCCCGAAAGACAGTGCATGATCGGTCTATCTGACCTCAGTTTATCTGAGTTAGGTGTATGTATATAAAAATTCTTTTATTAATAAAGCCTAAAGTCGATAGGTGTGCGTACTTGTGTGTACACCCGCCATGCTCTGTATTCCCCTCACATAAGCCCGCAAGGCAGTGCATAGGTGGTATATCTGGCCTCATTTTTCCGAGTAAGGCATATGTTGTAACATCTCGCCTTTTCGCACGCTTTAAATCGACACACGTGCCAATTCAAACCATGTGGAAGAGCGGATTGTTATGGGGTAAATAAAAAACACAAGAAAGAAATAAAGAAACAGAATCTCACAGCGGAAGGATAAAATATAATAATCAAATATACTGTTCATGAAATTACTTTACAAAAATATTCGATTTTCTTTACTTATACAATACAATATCAAAGTACACATACCAGATAATAATAATTAATGCAGCGGAATTAAATGGTGTGGTGGAATAATATAGTAGATAATAGTATTACAAATCTTCGTCTTCGTCCTCCGGAATAAAATCTTCAAATCCTGAAAAGCTCAGACTGACCCGAGCGAATTGTAAAGACAAAACACTCGAGTCAGAACTAAAAGATCTTATGTAAGTTAAATCAACGGAAATAAATATGAGTGTAGTAACTCAAGAGATGTTTGGGATTTACATCTCTTAAGGATCCGTTAAACTATTTACTATATAGCATATTTTGCTATTATAATAGTGTCTAATTGTAAAAAAAACTTACTTTTAAATAGCGTTAAGGGGTTACCCATATAGCCCTTAACACAAATAATGCCAATAGTCTATACAATACCGTAATACCTCCTGATCGGGAGGCTACCGAAGGATACTCCATAGGTACGACAATAGAAACTCGTACAAGGCGCGATATGGTAGGTGACACGGCACAACTAGGCAATGCCAGGGAAGATATACCAATTACGCTTCCGGGTCGGAGGTAACGCGTAGCCGCAGCTACCACCTACCTCGAGCCACACCCCCAAATAAAAATCAAAAGTGGCCACCGAATCAATCCAAAAGTCAAAGTATAATATCGAAGGAATGTGTCCGATCAAAGGTGCTACCTCAATTAACCCGTCAATTGCTCCTGTTTTAGCCACCTTATGCCAACTCACGGGAGTTGGGTCCACGTATTTACCTCAAAGGAAACGCTGCCACCATCCTACTTCATTCTGGAATCTCCACCGCATACACGATTATTAAAGTGGTTTCTGGAGTTGGCAGAGAGTATGACAACTTCTGATCCCGGTCTCTTCAACAACCAAACGTTATTATAACACGATATAATATCCATTTGAAAAACTATAAATACGATATCATTTCTGTTTTAAAACCCAAATCAATATGATATCATTTTTATTTCAAAATATATTCTTTTCCAAAATCATAGCCCTTTCAAATCTATATAACTTGATACCCATAGCTTTGAAACATACTTCTAATACTTAAATGTTTAAATATTAAATTACTTTATATAATAAAATAGCTTCTTCACCTTCACAAATCAAATTCCAAATTTAGATTCGAACCTCCAAATAACCATTTAATTCTATATATTTCAAAGCTTTATATATCTCACCATTTCAAAACTAATTCTTTGATACTCCCATATATATCAAATTTAATTGCTATTATTTAGATTTGAAATGTTTACTTAATGAATTCAATATAATTTAAGTAAAACCTTTAACTTCACATAACTGGATATTCTTTCAATTTATTTAACTTGATATATTCATTTAAATCAACCTGATATTCATTTAAATCACTCAACACAAAATCAAGTTATAAAAATCATATCCTTTAAAATTCTAATTTTTATTAGATTCCAAATTAATTTAATATTCATCTTCCAACCTTATTCTCATTTAAGTCGTTTAAACTCCAGAAATTAAATTTCAATAAATGCTTAATCATATTTGATCTCAAAAAAAATCAAACTTGATTATTAACCTCTTTTATACTTCAAATTAATTTTATACATAGCTTAAAAGCCAAGAATTTAACCAAATATAAAATAACCTTTATCAAATATTCGAAATCAATATCTCATAAAACCATATATATATTTCTTTACAAAACCATAGAAAATCACTTCAAAATATTTCTATATATTGACCGCGGTGCCTGTATATAATTTTCTATCCTATGGTCAAGTGATACGGATATTTATCATTTCAATCCGCAATTTAAAAATAAAAATTACGGTTATATATCATTTCAAACCGCAATCCCGAATGAGATGAAAATACATAATAACTTGCAGTTTATAACAATATAAAATACAACATCCATTCATCCAATATCAACCATCAACCATTTATCGCAATCATCATCAAATTCAACAATAACATCAATATAGAACGGAAAATAAACAACATGTATTAAATAGCACTTTAATTCAATAATAAATTAAATAACTGTTAACTGGCAGTTTATATGCAATGAGTAATTAATTAACAAATTTAACTGGCAGTTTAAATGCAATGAATAAATTAAATAGCAATTTAATTTAAATAAATGAAATTAACCGAGATGATGATAAAATTATGCCAAACAACCATAAATAAATTTTAAGTCACATCATATATCAATTTAACAAACATAAGAAATTTTAAAAGTTGTGAGTGGGTTAAAACACTCACATTTTGAATTTAAATTGAATTCAAATCCAATTTAAACCCAAAAATTTGACCGCCTAAGAATTCGTCCAAACCAGCGCCAAAATGTCCAGAATTTTATTACGATCCTTAAAAAAAAATCGCGCGTGAAACCGAGTTCGTATGTAGAAGTTATAGCGATAATTGCGAGTTGAAATCAAATAATAAAAAAAAACAAAAGAACACATTCACCTTCATCTTCCTGCCACGTCACCCAATTCGTTTTCTTCCAGAACCCTACGCACGTCGCACAGCCCCAAACTAAAACGCGAACGAACACCTACAGCCGATCAAACTACGCTCGCCTACGTACTGCCTCGCCCTGCCGCGACCAACGCCCCACCTGCGCGGCCTCCCCTCGACTCCGCCTCGTCCTCGCTTAATGGCGAAAACTACCAGCAGCCGCCGAAAACAAATAACCCTAATCGAATTTTTCATGTCGATTCGCGAAATAAACTGCATGGATGAAGTCCCCTCGGTCCTCTCTTCAAAACCCAGAAAGGGTTTCCCGATCTGACGAAGTTCATCATCGAGCGATGAACCACCGAAACTTCTTCGATTTTTACCGATCAAACGACAATCCAAAACGAAAAACGAATTTCACCAGAAGATTACGCACTTCGAGAGCTTCAACATATATTTTTTCCAGATTTTTCCGAGGACTCTGAATTTTATGCTTTGGATTTGATTTGCAATTGGATCTGGAAATATAGAATTTTGTCTGCCTTTGAGGAAGGGGAGGAATAAAATGAATTTGCGTACAGACAAATGAGAATTAGGGAGGCTAGGGTTTATAGCAGGATATTTATAGAGAAAGTTGGAGTAGAATAAATGGATCGGGTTGGATATGCGTTAACGACAAAGTGGGCCAAAAAGCCTGTTCTAACCCCGAAATGAAATTGGGTAAACCCATATATCAAAATAGGTGTTTTAAAATATTTTAAACGCAATGGAAAAGGTTTCACATCCAAATTCCATCGTACGAAGAAGTTATGATAAAATCAATATTTTCAAATTGATTTCAATTAAATTGATTTAAAGGCGTTTCAAGCCCATACGACCAAACGACAAGTCCGATCGATACAAAACTTGAAATCCTACAATAATTCACCGATACGGATTCGATGAAACTAGTTTCGTCGAAATCCGAATCAGTGGCCAAAATGGTTTGCTACATCCGTTGAAAATGGTTTTGTAAATTTTAATTTCATTTGCTACATCTAATTTCAAACATTCATTCCAATATAAATTATTAGATTTTTTTCTTCTTTTCGTTCTAAATTTAAAAAAAAATCTTATTAATTTAACTCATTTTAATCATCGAATTTTACGGGTCGTTACACCCTCTCCCACTCAAAACTTTTCGTCCCCGAAACGGAAAAGAAGGGAAAAGAAGAATTAAGAAATCCATATATCTTATTTAAAATATTAAATTTATAAACAGATAAATTTACAAAATAAAATAATTTAAAATTAAATATACCGATTTATATAACCATTAAATCTTTTTATTAACAAAGTTTGGAAAATAATTTCAAAAATTTTCAAAGTCCAAAATTTACGAAATTTTTTGGCGCAGTCTCCTTTGTACGGAGAGGCTCGGGAGAAAATATAATATCAAAATAACAATATATAACATATATTTCCAAAATAATATATATCCCAACATGGGAAAAACAATATAATAGCGCTATAAACCGTAATCTGAAAACGTACCTATTTGTCGGGCAATTTACGCTTAATTATGAAACCAAAAGCAGTAGCGATTATTTCTATAACCTGTATTTCACTTTTATAATCCAAAAGGGTTAACAATTTTATAGAGTGAAATATTTAAAGTGGTTTCAATTATAAACAACCAAATCAATACAAACAACAATCTCTTGCAAAAATGCATACAACCATCACATAAAATCAACACAAATCAATCATTCATTCATATCCAACAAAACAAATAGTTGTTCGGGTTCAAACTTTAAATTGTACGGAATGAAAAATAACTACTAAGTGTACCCTTCACTCAACAGTCTTAGGTGAAACTAAATAGATTATTCATTCATCCAAACAATTTTAAAGTATTCTTACCCAAACAACCATAAACCAAACAAACAACAAATCCAAACAATAAACTAAGTTTATTCTTGTCAATTTCATTTCATACTATTGTTGTTTGACTTCTTTTTTTATACATATAATGGTTTATCTTTTTTTTTCCATTTATTTGCAGTATTCATCTTTTTGCTTATTTTATTAATAAATAGCTTCAATCATTTACTTACGTTTATTATCTTTCATTTATACTACTTAATTTCATTTATTCTAAATTTCATTTATTCTAAATTTCATTTATAATACTTACCTTTCTATTTCAATTAGTAGTCTTTTCAATTACACTTAAGATTATAATATTACAACATCAAATTCTTATTTATTAAGGAATTTCATTAATTACTTTCATTACCTCAAATTTATTACTTGTTTAATATCTATTACATTTTCTTATTAACATTTCAACTTTTTATATCTTCTGGTAAGTTATATATGCTTTTAAGGATGCAATAGAAGGTTACCCAAGTTTATTTCTATTTCTTTTATTTAACTAAATGTTCAATATTATTATTCTTTGTTTCATATATTACAATTTCAAACTTCTTTTAATTTCATTTATAACCAGGCATTTAATCTCTTATTCTATTTAAAGGTTCCAATTATTAATTAGTTACATTCCATTTCACTCCAATAACGGAAACTATTAATAAATCGAAAACTTAAGAATTTAAATACCGGGTTATTTTCAATTCATATTAAAATAACAGGTAAATATAAACTTACAATTATATATCCAAGTAGATTTAAAACAAATTAAAAATTCACTTTTGTTTATCAAAATAAATCTGTAGTAAAACTATTACAGTGGCCTTCCCACTCCGAAACTCGAAGATGAATGTCGATGATGCATGCACTCATCACCGAAATTATTTTCCAGCGACAAAGAGGGGAGTACAAAACTTATTTCTTTTCCAAATTTCTTTTAAAACATTTCTTTCAAATTATATTGAAGTATTTATAGCAGAAAATACTTCTAATAATATTATTATTATATTCCAAAATCATTTGAAAGGAATTTTTCAAAACCCCGGGACTTATGTTCCAAATTTCCAATTTTAATTTATTTCATTTTCCATCTCATTTCAACTATTATATATAAATTTTATTACCTAACAACCAATATAACACAACCAAATATAGCCTTTATAAAAATTTACTTCATATATATAGAAAAATATAATAGGAAAAATTATTTCATCCACCTATAGTAAAACAAGTATTATGTCGGTGTGTCCTATTAAGTGTTTAGAAATCCCTATTGATGTCATAGCGTCCCATGCACCAACCAGAATTTATAAATACAAAACAGAACAGATTAACATAACATTAGAACCTTTTTATACCACCAACAAATATGCTCTCTCCTATATATACACTCAGCGACTCCCATAGGGTATTACTACCCTATTAATAAAGAGTAAGACCCCACAAAGTGAAGATTTTCACTAAACCAAAGCTCTAATACCAGATGTAACATCCCGCCTTTTCGCACGCTTTAAATCGACGTGCTAATTCAAACCATACGGAAGGGCGGATTGTTATGGGGTAAATAAAAAACACAAGAAAGAAATAAAGAAACAAAATCTTACAGCGGAAGGATAAAATATAATAATCAAATATACAGTTCATGAAATTGCTTTACAAAAATATTCGATTTTCTTTACTTATACAATACAGTATCAGAGTACACATACCATACATAATAATTAATGCAGCAGAATTAAATGGTGTGGTGGAATAATATAGTAGATAATAGTATTACAAATCTTCGTCTTCGTCCCCAGAATAAAATCTTCAAATCCTGAAACGCTCGGACTGACCCGAGCGAATTGAAAAGACAAAACACTCGAGTCAGAACTAAAAGATCTTATGTAAGTTAAATCAACAGAAATAAATATGAGTGCAGTAACTTAAGAGATGTTCGGGATTTACATCTCTTAAGGATCCGTTAAACTATTTACTATGTAGTATATTTCGCTATTATAATAGTGTCTAATTGTAAAATGAACTTACTTTTAAATAGCATTAAGGGGTTACCCATATAGCCCTTAACACAAATAATGCCAATAGTCTATACAGTACCATAATACCCCCTGATCGGGAGGCTACCCGAGGATACTCCATAGGTACGACACAAATAGAAACTCGTATAAGGCACGATATGGTAGGTGACACGGCACAACTAGGCAATGCCAGGGTAGATATACCAATTACGCTTTCGGATCGGTGGTAACGCGTTGCCGTAGCTACCGCCCACCTCGAGCCACACACCCAAATAAAAATCAAAAGTGGCAACCGAATCAATCCAAAAGTCAAAGTATAATATCGAAGGGATGTGTCCGATCAAAGGTGCTACCTCAATTAACTCGTCAATCGCTCCTATTTTAGCCACCTTATGCCAACTCACGGGAGTCGGGTCCACGTATTTACCTCAAAGAAAATATCGCCACCATCCTACTTCATTCTGAAATCTCCACCGCGTACACGGTTGTTAAAGTGGTCTTTGGAGTTGGCAGAGCGTATGACAACTTCCGATCCCGGTCTCTTCAACAACCAAACGTTATTATAACACCACGGTCTTTTCAAAATAGTTTATACTTTAAAACCGGAATAATATCCATTTCAAAAACTATAAATACGATATCATTTCTGTTTTAAAACCTAAATCAATATGATATCATTTTTATTTCAAAATATATTCTTTTCCAAAATCATAGCCCTTTCAAATCTATATAACTTGATACCCATAGCTTTGAAACATACTTCTAATACTTAAATGTTTAAATATTAAATTACTTTATATAATAAAATAGCTTCTTCACCTTCACAAATCAAATTCCAAATTTAGATTCGAACCTCCAAATAACCATTTAATTCTATATATTTCAAAGCTTTATATATCTCACCATTTTAAAACTAATTCTTTGATACTCCCATATATATCAAATTTAATTGCTATTATTTAGATTTGAAATGTTTACTTAATGAATTCAATATAATTTAAGTAAAACCTTTAACTTCACATAACTGGACATTCTTTCAATTTATTTAACTTGATATATTCATTTAAATCAACTTGATATTCATTTAAATCACTCAACACAAAATCAAGTTATAAAAATCATATCCTTTAAAATTCTAATTTTTACTAGATTCCAAATTAATTTAATATTCATCTTCCAACCTTATTCTCATTTAAGTCATTTAAACTCCAGAAATTAAATTTCAATAAATGCTTAATCATATTTGATCTAAAAAAAAAAATCAAACTTGATTATTAACCTCTTTTATACTTCAAATTAATTTTATACATAGCTTAAAAGCCAAGAATTTAACGATATATAAAATAACCTTTATTAAATATCCGAAATCAATATCTCATAAAACCATATATATATATTTCTTTACAAAACCATAGAAAATCGCTTCAAAATATTTCTATATATAGACCGCGGTGCCTGTAAATAATTTTCTGTCCTATGGTCAAGTGATACGGATATTTATCATTTCAATCCGCAATTTAAAAATAAAAATTATGGTTATATATCATTTCAAACCGCAATCCCGAATGTGATGAAAATGCATAATAACTTGCAGTTTATAACAATATAAATACAACATCCATTCATCCAATATCAACCATTAACCATTTATCGCAATCATCATCAAATTCGACAATAACATCAATATAGAATGGAAAATAAACAACAGGTACTAAATTACAGTTTAATTCAATAATAAATTAAATAACTGTTAACTGGCAGTTTATATGCAATGAATAATTAATTAACAAATTTAACTGGCAGTTTAAATGCAATAAATAAATTAAATAGAATTTAATTTAAATAAATGAAATTAACCTAGATGATGATAAAATTATGCCAAACAACCATAAATAAATTTAAATCACATGATATATCAATTTAACAAACATAAGAAATTTTAGAAGTTGTAAGTGGGTTAAAACACTCATCTTTTGAATTTAAATTGAATTCAAATCCATTCTAAACCCAAAAAATTGACCTTCCCCGGATTCGTCCAAACCAGCGCCAAAATGTCCAAATTTTATTATGATTCTAACCAAAAAAAGCGCGTGTGAAACGGAGTTCGTATGTAGAAGTTATAGTGATAATTGTGAGTTGATATCAAATAATAATAAAAATAAAACAAAAGAACACATTCACCTTCATCCTGCTGCCACGTCACCCAATTTGTTTTCTTCTAGAACCCTACGCACGCCACACGCCCCAAACCAAAACGCGAACGAACACCTACAGCCGATTAAACTATGCTCGCCCACGTACCGCCTCGCCCTGCCGCGGCCAACCCCCACCTACGCGGCCCCCCTGGACTCCTCCTCGGCCTTGCTTAATGGCGAAAACTACCAGCAGCCGCTGAACACAAATAACCCTAATCGAATTTTTCACGTCGATCCAACCGTCGATTCATGAAATAAACTGCATGGATGAAGTCCCCTCGGTCCTCTCTTCAAAACCCAGAAAGGGTTTCCCGATCCGACGAAGTTCATCGTCGAGGGATGAACGGCCGAAACTTCTTCGATTTTTACCGGTCAAACGACAATCCAAAACGAAAAACGAATTTCAGCAGAAGACTACGCACTTCGAGAGCTTGAACATATATTTTTTCCAGATTTTTCTAAGGACTTTGAATTTTATGCTTTGGATGATTTGCAATTGGATCTGGAAATATAGAATTTTGTCTATCTTTGAGGAAGAGGAGGAATAGAATGAATTTACGTATAGACAAATGAGAATCAAGGAGGCTGGGGTTTATAGCAGGATATTTATAGAGAAAGTTGGAATAGAATAAATGGATCGGGTTGGATACGCGCTAATGACAAAGTGGCCCAAAAAGCCCGTTCCGACCCTTGGAACGAAATTGGGTAAACCCATATATCAAAATAGGTGTTTTAAAATATTTTAAACGCGATGGAAAATGTTTCACGTCCAAATTCCTTCGTATGAAGAAGTTATGCTAAAATCAATATTTTCAAATTGATTTCAATTAATTTCAATTAAATTGATTTCAAAGCGTTTCAAGCCCATACGATCAAACAACAAGTCCGATCGATACGAAACTTGAAATCCTACAATAATTCACCGATACAGATCCGATGAAACTGGTTTCGTCGAAATCCGAGTCAGTGGCCAAAATGGCTATTTTTCCATTAATCAAATAAATTAGAATTAATTAATTTAATCAACTTTTCAATTTCAATTCGAAAATTTTCCAAATTTCGTCACTTATGATTTTTCGATAATTTACAATGATTACCCAAATTTAAATGTCAACTTAGAGGTGAATAATTTATAAATACCAATATTAACCTCAATTTCATTAAATTATAAATTTAATTTCCAAAATTTCCATTTAATTAAATTAACCCATAATTATTCCATTCATTATTTTCAAATAGATGGGTTTACCATTGGATTCAAAATTATTACATAAATTATTCTCATATTCCATCTAGATTTCAAATAACATATTATTTAGCTATTTCAATTTCATTTAATTTCAGCTTATCTTATTATCAGAAATTAAATTCCAATATATTGATAAAACTTTATTTCCATTCCTTATAATTCGACAAAATTGTCCAATATGAATAATCTTAACATCATTTCCTTTAATTTAAATCATCTATTCATTCATACACCATTAGCAAAACATTATTACCCATTACTACCCTAATTTACTAATATAACCCTTAATTAGATTAATTTCAGTTGATTACCCATTTAATTATTAACCCAAATAAATGGGAAACTTATAAATTCATTGATCAATTAATTAGGTAATATTCAAATAATTGTCATCAAAACCTTTAATTACACATAAGAATTCATTATTCACAAACAAATGTTACAATTCTTGTATGGAATTGATTTTATTCAAATTATTATGTCTTACTTCCTTAGTTGATAACTTTTGAGTTGATTCCTCGATTCCCAAAATTTATATTAACGTAACATTTCCTTTAGATTTATTGCAATGATTTCAAATTCAATTGAATGAATTAAATATATATGTATAACTCATAACAATTTATGGTCACAACTCTCAATCACCTTTTATAAGTTTATTATTTCCACTCCAATAATCGTCATTTATTATATATATATATATATATATATATATATATATATATAAATTAATTAATTCAATATTTAAGATCGTTTTCCTATACTAAATTTATTACCAAGTATACATTTACTCTATTCCAACAAATTGGAATTCCATTCAATTACTACCTTAAAATAAGTTTACGTTGAGGAAAATGGAGTGATGATCCCTCCCCCAAGTGTTATGCAAGCTGGTATAGACTTTTGGTCAGATTATGTGGTTGGCTTCTTTTTGGATCCTAAACATCGCCTTCATGATGTGGCAGCTGTTTGTCGTAGGGCTTGGAGATTGCGCGGTGACCTTCGTGTTAAGATGATTGACTCCATGTACTACCTGTTGTTCTCCTCCTCTGAGGAACGTGTCGTGTTCTTGAGGCCGAGCCTTCCTTTTTTGATGGAAAACCTTTTATTATTACTCCCTGGTCTCCAACGGTAGCAAGTGCTCGTGAACAAGTTTTTTCAATCCCTGTTTGGGTTTATTTTTCTCAAATTCCTTCTGCTCTTCAACCGCTGCTTGGTTTGAATTGGTTAGCTTGCAATGTTGGTAAATTGAAATGTTTTGACTCTAATACAGTTGCGCGTGATAAGTTGGTATACGCTAAGGCTATGATTGAGATTTCTCCCCATAAGCCTCTTCCATCCACTATTCCTGTTCAGCTAGCTGTTGGCCATGTGGTGGATGTCCATGTTCGTTATGGATGGGTCCCTGACATTTGTTCCTCCTGTCACTCCTTTGGCCACATAGCTTCCGCCTGCTTGCATTCTGTTGTATCCGCTGCTGCTCCTAAGATCCCTCTGCCTCGGCCTCCGCTCAGAAAATGGGTTCCCAAAGTCTCTCGGGTTGCTACTCCTCCTACAGTTCCTTTATCTGTCCCTGGCCCGCCGCCTTCTTTTGATCGGCCTGCATCCCCTTCGGCATCCATTGTCAGTGGTGATGGATCTGCGGATCCCATTGCTGTGCTGGATCTTTCTCCGCTTCTCGAGCATGTTGTTTGGGCTGAGTCTGAACAATGTTGGGTTGATCGTTGTTCTGATATGCGATTCAACCCTATGGATGATTCCTATTTTAGATTTGTTTCTGATGATCTATCGGACCTTCGATGCCTTATTATAGACCTTCTGGTGATTCCTTGGTCCTTGACTTGGACGGTTCGTATGCTGAGTTAAATTCTGTTATGCTTGCTGATACTACCTGGGATCAATCCTTTATTTACTCTTTTGATGCTATGATTTATGATCCTTCACTTGCTGTCCTTTTTCTTCTATTTTGGTCTTCTTGGGAATGGCACTTTGGTTTCTTCCCAGGTGGATGTGAACGTTGGTGATTCTTCTTCTTCGGAGGAGATCTAGTTTTGTAAGTTATTTTTAGTAGCTGTGACATGTCTGTTATACTCCTGTGCTGTTTTTTCTTTCGTTTATCATAGTTAAGGTGCCTCTACCTTACTCCCATACTTCATGTTTTTATTACGTTCGTAATAAAAAGTGGACGGTCCACTATAAAACCGGCTAGCCTTGCCAAAAAAAAAAGTTTACGTTTCTATTAATTTCCATTCACACTTCTGTTATTTTATATTACAATCATTAAAGTAACGTTTAACATCAACACAACCATTATGAATACTTATCAACCTGCATCATCTTTATTACATTAATTTACGTTTTATCCCATTATAAATAAATGCGTACATTAATTAATTCATATCTACATCCACTTCCATATATAAATTTTGTAACCAAGTTATAACATTTACATTTATTTTTCTTATTTTAATTAATTACCAAATATTCCTACTTACACTCAATTATAGCTTTGCAATCTTAACAATCCATAAATTGTCAATTGCCTACTATTACATTAATTACCATTAAATGTTCTCCATAAATTTATTTACTTGGTTTCAAACTTTTTATTCATCAATTACTGCCCAATAAATAAAGTTACGTTTCCATTCAATTTGCATTATTTCCAATTAATTGCAATATAAATTTTAAATTGTAAATTTATATTTCATTTGCTACATCTAATTTCAAACATTCATTCCAATATAAATTATAAGATTTTTTTCTTCTTTTCCTTCTAAATTTAACAAAAATCTTATTAATTTAACTCATTTTAATCATCGAATTTTATGGGTCGTTACATATGTAAATATTGTTAATATGAATAAAATTTTCAAATAATGAGAGAGTAAGAAATTGAAATCCAAGCACAATTTTTACTTATTTGATTTGACTTGTTATTCAAAAGAAATGAAAATACCACTTTGAAAAACTTTGATAATCAACTAAGGATCTATTTCATAGTTATATTATGTTATCAACTGAAACAACTAGTCAAGCTAGAGTATATTTGTTATGATAACTTAATTTTTATTGGAAATTTTAATAAGTAAACGTACTTCAATTTCTTGATAATGACTGAAACTTATATTTAACTTATCCTTGTCAATTTAAAAGTAAACTCTTCATTTGTAAATATTTTTAGAAATTTGCATTCATATCTTTGTAAATAAATCTTGCATTTTGAAAATTTTCATGTTGCATTTGGATTTTGTGGGTAGTATCCTCACGAGACAATACTCGTCCTACTAAGCACACCTAAAGGTTTAACGGCTTGTTACATACGCTCAATGTAATCGTGTTTCCTATGAAAATGGATTTATCTTAGTTTTTCTCTATTTGAGGATGAATAAAAAGATAAGTGTGGGGGTATTTGATGTGCACGTAAATGCACATATTATTACTTCCATATTTAATATAATTTAATTAAATAAATGAGCATATAGGGTATTTTAACATGCTTAAACCTAAATTTCAATTATTTTCAAATCATCATATATTCATCTTCATTTAGGAAAAAAATGGTCATTTTTGTGCACATATTAATTTGAGAAAATTTACTTGGGCATTTTAACGTTATTTTATAGTAATTTGGATTCAAATATGAAGAGGCTTCATGAAAATATGCATGCACAAGAGAAGGAAACAAAGGAATGAAAAAATAAATCAACTTATGCATCATGAAGGATCCTACCTATCCACTTACCCTGATTTACAATTAGGAGCTACTGTACATGTTAGTTGACATTAAAGTAGCATGCACACTTAATGAAGGATTAATTTGAAGCTAATGATAACTTGATTGCCACACTTTCCTCAAGGATATTTTGGATAGTCCCTAAAAATATTCATTAGGGTTTTAGGCTTGTATAAATACCTCATATGTTTCATGTAATTAGTTCTTAGCCTCCTCTTTAGTTAATTTAGTCTTAGACACAAATTGTAAATATAAATTCTCTTTCTCTCTTTAATGGCTTCTTAGCTGTAACAGCCCGAAGTTTTAACAAGTATTTTCACTTTAAATTATAAAACTTTGGGGGTTTATTATATAAAAATCTAAATTTTGAATTGATTAAAAGAATTGCCTAAATTTTTAAATAAATAATGAGATCTCTGAAATTTTGACGTGGTTAAGAATTAACTTTAATTGAAAATTTGGATTTTTTTTGTTGAAGATGGTAAATAACTTAATTTCTAACAAAATCATGTTTTAATTAAGAAATAAGATTTGAAAAATATGTAGTGTATAAATAAACAGTTTAATTACGCGTTTAAAAGACGTGTTATTGATGGGACATTTTTAACGTATATTTACTACATAAGAAAACGCGTAAATTTAAAAGCGTTGATTTATTATGAAACTGGGCGTGTATTTGATTTAATTATTGCGTCGGTTTTTCATGCGTCTAAATTTTTTTACCTTGGATATAAATAATCAAATAAAATAAATCAGTAGACATGCATTTTTAAGTGGGAAAGGAATAAATTTTCTTTCCGTTGACTCCACATATTTAATAAATAAAATCCATTGATTTTTCAATAATGTTCAAATCAAATATTCTTTTCCGTTTCATTACTCTAAGAATCAACACTTTTCTTTGTTCAATTTTATAAAACGTTCGCCAATTTTCCATTTCTCCGTACCGTTAAAACAACACAAAATTTTACCTTAGCTATAAATGGATTATATACTTTTTAAAAATAAATAATTTATAATGTTACTTATATACATTTTAGTAATAGATTTCTTGGTAAATGGTAAATGAACGGAAAAAACCCCAATGTAAACAAATTCTATTTTTAGTTAAGTAATAACTTTCACAGATTACAGTGTATTAATAAACTGTTGAATTACGCGTTTAAAGGGCACGTTAATTGATGGGATAAATAACGTATAAGAAAACGTATGAAATTTAAATCCGTTATTTTCGTTATATTTGGGCATAAAGTATTGCGTCTGTTGTACGCATTTTAAGTATATTTACTTTCCTTCTGATTTAATAGAAGCGTTACACACAAATTTATAACCGTTCACATTCTAATTTTAGTCTTTGTTCCTAAACCAATTGTCATGCACGTTTAAAGGAGGAAATTCACCGTGCTTGCCATTACTTCCATTTATTTAAAAATGTATGTATGTATATATATATATATATATATATATATATGTATGTATGTATGTATGTATGTATGTATTTTGACTCTTCTAAAGAGCTGTTAATTTCGTTTAAAACTGGATTGAAATCACCGGGGGTTTCCACTTTCCTTTGCGTGAATAATTAACAATTATTAATCCATAGACGTTTCAAATTAATAAATATATTTATATTTTGTAAAAGAATTTAACCTTATTCATTTACCATTTTGTTTCTTAGTTAGTAAGAAATAAATAAAATGTTAGATTGGATAGTAGATAGTGGATAAATAAGCTTTATAAAAGGCATGTTTTAAATTTACGTTTATACATGTTTTGTTTCATTGGGGTGTAAATAGTACGTATGTAATAAAATGCTCTTTAGCACATACGAGTAGCAAATGAATAAAAACGTGTAAATTTAAATGCGGGAGTACGTTTGATTTAAATCTTGCCTCTAGAGTGCGCGTTCTTAAATAATAAATAAATTAATTATAGCCGTTCAATGTATAGTACCCTGAATACACGTGCAAACGTTACACTTCCCATTTTCTTCATTTGTTTTAAATTTGGTATAAAACTTTGAATAAAATAACGTTCAAATCTTTATTTATTTTTTACCTATCTTTCATCCCAATCAATGCAAGTTTTAAATCGCGTATATTTTTTCAATTCCATTTCTGGTAAAAGCCGTTTCTTTTCTGATAGATTCCTTTCCCACTGTACCATTTTTCAACACATCTTCTCTGGATAATAAATCACGTTCAAAATTTTCCTTTTACCGGCCCTAAAGCAATTTATATCTTGCAGTTACTTTTGCGTAATCCACGCAAATCTCCACTGAAATCAATACTCACTGAAATATGAGTTTCCAAATCTTTCTTGCCTAAATCAACGCATAGCTCATTGGTAAATACCAGTCACGAACACTTTTTCTTTACCTCATCTTTTGGACTTTGTCTCCTAGCTTGTGTGGAGCTTCACGTAATGGAAGTTATTTTCTTTCTTCTTCCTTTTTTTTCTAGCACGTTATAATATTTGGTTTTAATTTAAGAAAGAAAAATAATAATAACGTGTATAAATGGCCGAGAATAGTAGTTGCGTGTTCAAAATTTTAAACCAAAGTTTCATCACCTTTTGCATTGTTGGAAAAAAATAAGTGTGCGTGCACCACTTTTTGATCACAGACTTTATAACTAAATTTTCCATTGTTCACTCTTTAGCATTCATATAATTCAAATAGAAATTTAGGCCGAGCTTTGAGAATGGGGTCAAGTCTTGGGTGGAGTGGTCGAGAAATTGTGGCAATCATTCGTTTATTTTAATCTCGTTCCAGTTGTTATTCAAAAAATTTGATCGTTTTGAATTTCGCGTAATTAGTTATTCGTTTATCTTGTTCAAGATCTGAATCGGATTGGCTCATCTTCCAATCATTGATCGTGCCTTCTGTACGCTGTTCTGTTGTGGTTATCGTAGTTTTGAATCAAAATCTTCAGCTTCGTAAAGGTGAGTTTTCTCACCTGACAAACGTACTTATATATCTGTAAATTGATAACAAGTGTGATTGTAGAATAATTATTATTTTTATTTGACTGTGATATAAATTGATGATGTTAAAAATCCCGTTATTAAACATATACATCATCAGTTATATTATATACTGTTTATTTATGATGTTACACTATTTATTTATTATTTACAGTTAATCACACCGCAAGTTCCCTGTAGAATAGAAATCGTCACAGGCTGAAATGATAGGCCTAAACGATATTTACTTATTTATTTATTTAGTTTATTTGAATTCTTGGGATTGCGGGTTCGAAATGATCGAACCCGTTTGTAAATTACGGATTGAAATGATATATTATCCGTATCACTTGGCCTAGGTTAGAAAATATTATACAGACCCGTGGTTTATTATATATATATTTTTTCTGGAAATATTAAATATTTTTTATTAAAATACTTTGTTTAAAGTGGATTAAAATGATTATTATAACTATAGTGATATTTTACAAGATAAATATGTAATAAATGAATGTTAAAATTTAAAGTATAAATTTATCTTGTAAATTTTGATTGTAAAATAAACAGAATTTAAGTTAGGAAACTATAGGAAAATTTGGTATAACTTAATATAAAGCGAAATAATTAAGGTTAAGTTTTCTATGAAGAAATAGGTAAACTTGGGAAAATATGGAAGTTAAATTATAATTTGATTTAAAATTCGGAGGATGGTTTTAAAAATAAAGGTAGGTTTAGAAATAAATTGGGGATTTAGTTCATCTTTGAAACGGTGATTAAACTAAATTGTTAAGAAAAATTCATAGAAATTTTACATTTGGAAGAAAGTATAAAGAAGTTAGATATATATTTGCAAATTTGACTTTATAAAAATCATAAAATATTGAGAAATTTAAATGACTATTTAAAGGTGGAAATTTTGATTTTATAAGCAAATTTGTTTAAAGAGGTTAAATTTTTGCTGAAATTTTATTGAAGTCTAAAATTTAATTTACTCAAATTGTTAAAAGGATATTACCGCATTTAGCAAAGTGCTGAATGATGATGCGGATAAACTAAGGCTAAACCTTTGAAATTTATATTGGTTTGAAAGAATAATAACTTCACCTTTAAACAGTTTAAAATAAAGTATTTTGATTGAAATATAAACTATTTTTAAAGGTTTGTAACCACGGGTAATAATAACGTTGGTTGTTAAGGAGACCGGGATCGGATATGGGCATACTCTCTGTCGATACCAAAAACCACTTTGACAACCGTGTACGCGGTGGAGATTCCAGAATGAAGTAGGATGGTGATGACGTTCCTTTGAGGTAAATACGTGGACCCGACTCCCGTGAGTTGGCATAAGGTGACTAAAACAGGAGCGATCGACGGATTAATGAGGTAGCACCTCTGATCGGACGCACTTCTTCATATGCCATTCTATTACTTTTGTGATTGTTTTGGTGTGCACCTTTGATTTGGGAGTGTTGTTCGAGGTGGGCGGTAGCTGCGCGCTACGCGTTACCATCGGTCCGGAAGCGTAATTGGTATATCTACCATGGCATTGCCTAGTTGTGCCGTGTCACCTACCATAGCGAGCCTTGTACGAGTTTGTTTTCTCCCATAGCCCATGGAGTATTTAGGGTAGTCTCCCGATCTGGAGATGCGCTGATACTGGATGGACTACTGGGACTATTATGCGGTAAGGGCTATATGGGTAACCCCTTAACGCTATTTAAAAGTAAGTTTATTTTACTAATAGACACTATTATAATATTGAAATAATACTACATAGTAAATAGTTTAACGGATCCTTAGAGGATGGGCGGTCCCAAGCATCCTTTAGTTACTTGTACTTTATTACAATTCACTTGAATTAGCTTACACTGTATAAGTATGTATGTCCTGACTCGAGTGTTATGTTTTATTTTACGCTCGGGTCAGCCTGAGTTTCAGTTCAGACTTCGCTTCCGGAGCTAGGACTTCAGCAGATCATCTCTTTTCAAGCTTCCGTCAAGTTTTTGTTCAGTCCTTATTTTAGTCTTTGTAATCAAGGCAATTTATGATTGAGAGTTTCTATGGAGATTTCATAGTATACTTAGTTTAAAGACTTTGTACTTTATACTTATTTTGAGACTATTGATAGTGGCTTCATGAACCACTGAGTTATTTTTAAATTCCGCTGCGAGTATTCTGATTTCTGTGTCTGTGATTCTGTGATTATTTATTTACTGTATATTCTGAGATTTGCCAAATTTTATTTACAACGCGGTACTTTGAACAATTCAAGTCTGACATGTGCGGATGCGAATGGTTGAAAATATCGGGTCATTTCAGTTTGGTATCAGAGCTTTGGCTCTAGGCAAAACTTAGAATGTATGGTAAATTTGATTTACAGAATCACTTTCATTTAATCTCTTCCTTTGGATTTGATTTCCTTTGAATTTTGGAACGTTCCCTGCGGTTCCAAAATTCATTCGTGTCCCTCACTATTCATCTTCTTTCGATTCTGGAGTATCCCATAACTCCACTTTGGATGATCTTTATAGTGAATTGGCGGTCTCTCCAATATTCTAATAAAGGGGTGAAACTCCTTCACAATTAGCATTGGTTCAGCAGAGATTTATATTTATCCTCGGTTTAGATGCTAGTATCTTTGGTTATTCCGAACTCTATCTCTTCAGATCGAATGTAGATTTACCCCAGAAAATCAACATCGATCTTACTCTTTAAGTCACGGTTGACCCAGTTAAGGTTACCCGCGATTTATATAAACTTATCCAGTTCTTTATTCTGCTATTTAATCATCGGATCTTCTGATTCCAACTTATCTTTAAATCAAAATTCTTTTTGATTTGAGTCTATCAAATTTGAATCTATATCCTTGTTTTGAAAAATTTATTTGAAAAAAATAAAATCTAATATTATGTACAAGTATAAATTTTTAGAATTTTTATATTTAATTTAACTAGTTGTCAAGAGATAATAGTCTCTGATTTTATTTATGGTTTTGTAAACCAAAGGTTTTGTCTCATATAAATAATTGAACTATAAACAATGGTTTTAAATTAATTTGGAAACAGAAATGAATTTAAAACAAGAACTTGAGAATTCAATTTCCGATGGTTTCAAACCTTGTGTTTAAAGTTTTAAAAGGATATATTATTTAAATTATTTTCAAATAGAAATTTGTTTCCAAATTTTTTTAAAGGTTTAAAAATCAGTGCTCTTTTCTTTGTCGCTGGGAAATAATTTCGGTGATGACTGCAGCATCATCGACATTTATTTTCGAGTTTCGAATTGAAGAGACCATTATGTAGTCTGGCTACAATGTTACCTTGAGAATTTAATTGATTTGAATCTCTAAAATATTACTTGATTTATAATATATAGATATATGATTTAAATTTGATTTGACATATTATGTACATATATTTATTTATCTCTAAATGGTTTGAAGGGAATCAAAAAGTTAATTCTTAAATTTTTCTTGAGGAATAATTTCAATTATAAAAAAAAAGAAAATCAAATTTTAGAATAAATGATTCCAACTTGAGATAATTGAATTTGAAAGTTTTATTTGTATAATACTAAATTGCATTTCAATATAACTTACCTTTATTTTCAGAAATTAACAATGTAATTGGATAATATACAATATAAAAAGATTTTATAAATAAAATTTGAGTGGTTATAATAAATGTTATACACTTAAATTGTAGTTATAAAAAAAGATTAACAAAGGGTAATAGAATAATTTACAATATAAAATGATGTTAAAGGAACTAAGAATAAATATAAACAGTTGTAATAAGTGTAAACATATTTAACATATACGATAAAAATATATTGAGAGAAATAAATTTAGTTATATATAAAAAAAGGTATTAATTTATTGAACACATTTTTGAGTATAACAAACGATTTTCAAACTTATGATTTTAGAAAATTTTATTTTATATAATTAGAAGATGAAGTAATGAAATTTGAAATAGTAAAATTTAACTTGAGTGAAATTAAATAGATGAAATCAATTATTAATTTAAAATTGAATTTGTATGGTTTAGATTAATGATTCTAATTTAAGTTCCAATTTTGTTTTCTTTCAGGTTGTTTCTATTCCCCTACCTTCTTCCTTTTCGAGGACGAAATTTTCTGAGTGGGGGAGAGTGTAACAGCCCGAAGTTTTAACAAGTATTTTTCACTTTATATTATAAAACTTTGGGGGTTTATTATATAAAAATCTAAATTTTGAATTGATTAAAAGAATTGCCCAAATTTTTAAATAAATAATGAGATCTCTGAAATTTTGACGTGGTTAAGAATTAACTTTAATTGGAAATTTGGGTTTTTTTGTTGAAGATGGTAAATAACTTAATTTCTAGCAAAATCATGTTTTAATTAAGAAATAAGATTTGAAAAAAGTTTAGTGTATAAATAAACAGTTTAATTACGCGTTTAAAAGGCGCATTATTGATGGAACATTTTTAACGTATATTTACTACATAAGAGAACGCGTAAATTTAAAAGCGTTACTTTTATTATGAAACTGGGCGTGTGTTTGATTTAATTATTGCGTCGGTTTTTCATGCGCCTAAATTTCATACCTTGGATATAAATAATCAAATAAAATAAATCAGTAGACATGCATTTTTAAGTGGGAAAGGAATAAATTTTCTTTCCGTTGACTCCACATATTTAATAAATAAAACCATTGATTTTTCAATACTTCAGCTACTGTCCATTGCTTAGTAACCACCCCACTGAACAACAATCAACCAAACCAAACAAACCACTGGCCTCGTATTCGAATTGCAACCCTAAATTCCTCCAACATTCGAACTGCAACTTCAACAGTCATCAAGTCCAATTCTCTGCAACTTGCCGAACATTCCACTGTTTGCCCTTTCACTGCGAGCTACGTCAAACCCGAAAAATTGCTACTGCCTTCACCAATCTTCACATACGATAGTCTCCCCAAAACCATCCACTGAAACCATTAACTTCAGAAACATCACTAGGAACTTCAAACCCACATCCATACTCGATCAACCGTATCACCACTTCAATTTCTCCAAATCGAACGCCACTGCAAGACACGAACCCAAATCACTTACATTTCTCTGCAACTTCGCTACGCATCCCTGTACTGCAACTTCACTAATCCCCAAATCCACCTCAACCTCGCCTGGAATCTGCTGCGACCCCTGCTACAACCAGTTCGATCGCAACCAGAGACCGTACCTGCAGAATGAACCAACTGATTCACTACCTTCCAGTGACCCATTCGAACATCCCAATCGAATCACCATCCTTCATCGAACCCATTGCATATCAGCAGCAACCAACAAATCACAACCAAGTCGATTCACATCAAATTCGCCTCGAACACTCGAAGTCGAAATCGCAACCCAATACCCACATCAGCGAATAGTTGTTTAGATTTCATTTTTTTTCTTCTGAAGTTGGCTTCTTGATTTATGTGATTTCAATACTTTATTTTTTTATTTTTGAAGAGGGGTTCGAAGCTTATGTTTACAGAGACTCTGAAGCAATCAAAAAGATTGTCGTTCTTATTTTACTTTTTTGTTGTTGTTGCGGGTCTTGGTTTCAACTGGGCCGAGCCCTAATTTTTTTAGAAAAAAGAAATAATAAAAATAAACCTAAAAAGTTTGAACTTATCTTTGGGTTCGTTCGTTTTCTGACTTCTTTTCTAATTTTTTTATTTCATTTGTTTTATTTTCCTTATTTTATTTCTTTTGATTTTGTTTTTTCTAAAAAACTTTTTTATATATTGTTTTTAATTTCAGATTGCCAAAGAGATTACAATGAAGAACCGCTCGTAAAAAATAATCACTTTGCTTTGCTTGCTTGTATATCGCCGCTTAAAATTCCAAAAAAGAAAAACAAACTTCATCTTAGTTGCATTGTAAGTTCACATTTAATTTTTGCTTTGCGTTCATCTCATCTTATTTTCTTTTTTAAGGGCAATACCCCAATTCATATAAGGCGAGGAATTTCACCACCCTTTCCTTAGCCCACAAAAGTATTTCATCGTAGAATTTGATTAATAATAAAGGTTAGACATTTGACTTAAGAGTCTCGTGAGCTCACCTAGGGCATAATTGTATTTTCACAATTGTTTTATTTGAACAATTTTATTTTTTGGTGTCTAGGCTACGCTATAACCATTTATAAATATTACGGTGATTCGTGAATATTATACTGGTTATTCCTTTGAAGGACTTAAACCTTCGGCTGCATTGCTACGGTGATTTATGGTGCCCCGATAACCCCGGCCCGTTACCTGGCTGAGAAATATTTTTGTTGATTTAAGACAAAGTGTGATTATACAATTTTGGGTTAGGAGCAACTAAGGACAGAACACTGTAATTAAGTCATTTGCTTACATTTAGTTGCATTAGTCCATGTATTTAAAAAAAAAAAATCCAAAATACAAAAAAAATTGTAAATTTTACTTTACTTGGTTTTTACCCAAAAAAAATCCTTTTTCCTTTCCTTTGAAAATTTTCAATCAAAAATAAATCAAAAAAATAAATAAAATCTTTTCAAAAAGGGAAAAAAATTAAAAGTTCAAAAACAGAAAAAAATTAAAAATTCGAAAACAAAAACAAAGATCAAATTTCCATTTTCTAAAAATAACCTTTTGGTAAATATTTGAAAATTCAAAAACAAAAAAAAATACAAAAACAAAACATATAAAAATTTGAAAAGCCAAAAAAAACAAAAATAAATCTCACTTGGTAAATAGTTTTCTTCCTTGTAAAAAAACAAAAACTGTTTTTCACTTCATTTTCCAACTCTTGTTCCATTTTTGAAACTCGATTCTAACTTCTTTCACTTCTCGATTTTCACTTTTGCATGAGTACTTGGACTCGTGACACTACAATAAATCGTTGGACTCGCGACTCGACAATAACCGTTTAACTCAAACAGACGATCCTCCTGAAATGGCGAATGAGAATGCCCCTCGAACTCTTATGGATAGAATCTTTCTTGATAGAGTTTCTATTCCATCTTGCATCACGTTACACACCCCTACTGGTAACCATTTCGAAATTCACTCGAACCATATTGCCACGCTTTCAAAATTTGGCAATTTCGAGCGCGATGACCCATACATTTTCTTGACTAAATTCGAACAAGTTTGCGCAACCATTAAACTCCAACAACTTTCCGATGACAGAATCAAACTTCGAATAATCTCATTCTCTCTTACGGATTACGCTGAAAAATGGTTGTACAGCTTACCATCGAACTCGATTAAAACGTGGGAAGAAGTCGTAAAAGCTTTCTTAAAAAATCTATCCTTTGAAAAAGATGAGTAGATTCCGAAAAGAAACTGTAAATTTTCATCAATTCAAGGGAGAACCATTTGGAAAATATTTTTAAAGATTCAAAGTGATTTTGATAAAATGTCGTCACCATAACTTCAAAAAATGGACGATTTTCCAAATCTTATACGATGGACTCGAAAATAGCTCATGAACTATGCTCAAATCAATGTGCCAAAACAACTTTCTTACCCAATATCATGACGATGCTTGGTAATTTCTTGAAAACCTCGCTGAAAAATCATCCCAATGGTAACGTTCGAACGAAAAATCAATTTACTCACGATCGAGTGCACACTCGATAGGATCTTCTTGTCTTTGGAAGCGAAGATCGACGCAATGGTTAAAAAATTCGATAACGTCTTCTCATCGAATCAAATGAAACAAGCTTCCCAACCGATGTGTTATAAATGCAACGATCCTCATCATATAGCCGATCAGTGTCCTAATTCTGTCGAACAAATCAATGTTTTCAATAAAGCCAAAAACAACCCGTTTTCTCCAACGTACAATCCTGGTTGGAGAAATCATCCAAATTTTGCTTGGAACCAAAACAATCCCAAAAAAAATGAGGTTCGTCCTAATTTTCAATCAGTTTCGAATAACGCTTTGAATCCTCCCTTTCAGCCCAATAATTTTCAACCAAACTTTGCGAGTTCGTCTCATAATCAACCGCAACAATCAAATTTTCAACCGAAGTCTGCTCATCCTCCCCAAGACGATAAACGTTTAAGTTCTCTTGAGAAAACTCTTGAAACGTTGGCTAAAGCAACTACTCAAAACCTTTAATCAAACAGCAATTTGCAAAATTTATTGACCTCATATATGCAAAACACAAACCAATCAATTGCAAAACTCGTAATGCAAACGAGTCAATTAGCCAGGTCTGTAAGTGAACGCGAATGAGGAACATTCCCAAGCCAGCCTCTTCCAAATTCCAAAAATCAAAATGCAAATTCAAATCAAGCCAATGTTGTTCAAGATAGCAACATCACCCAATTGAATGCTATCACAACTCTACGTTTCGATAAACAAATCGATAATCAAGTCGACTTACCGAAAACCGCTCTCGACACTTCTAAAACAACAACCGAATCAGAACAGAACATGGAGCCAAACGTTGAATCGAATGTCAATCAGAATTCTTCTTCTACTCGAGTAGACTCGCCTACCGAGTATCGTGTTCCATTTCCACATTGTCTCCGACACATGAAACACTCAGACCAAATGAAAAAGATGTTGGAAATTTTTAAACAAGTCAAAGTTAACATTCCACTTCTTGATATTGTTCAGCAAGTCCCTATGTATGCGAAATTTCTTAAGGACTTGTGCACCCAAAAGTGACACACTCAAGTTCTCAAAAAAGTCTTCTTAGCCACCAGTTTGAGCGAAGTCTTGTCCCAATCCATGCCCGTAAAATACAAAGATCCTAGCTACCCTACGATCTCATGTACAATTAGAGACAAGTCGATTAGCAAATGTTTGATAGACTTAGGCGCGAGTGTCAACTTGATTCCATACTCCGTGTACGAACAATTAGGCTTAGGTGAGCTCGAACCCAAAAAAGTGACGCTTCAACTCGTCGATCGTTCCACTAAGAAGCCCATGAGAGAAATGGAGGACATGCTCATTCGAGTGGAGCAATTCATATTTCCCGTTGATTTTATCATTCACGAAACACAATCCGCGACAAATCCCGCGAGTCAAATCCATTTATTTTAGGCAAACCGTTCTTAGCTACCTCAAATGCCTTAATCGATTGCTGTAACGGTTCGATGAAAATCTCTTTTGAATACATGACTTTGGATCTTAATATTTTTAGTCTTGAAAGCCAATTGAACGAACCTCGTGACTAAACATTGGAAGTTAGTGCCATTTATGAAAATTTCGAAAACGAGACATTTGACCTTAATGATGAACGCGAGGCCGAGTACGAAAAATTATTTCACGAAATTCCCAACAAGATTGAATACACTTTTCCTTTTGAATCACTTTTAGTTGAGTCTGAATCTCAACCTAATTCTTCGATCGAGAAACGCCCAAAGTTGGATCTCAAACCACTTATCGATTTCCTCAAGTACGCATACTTAGGTGACAATGAATCGTTGCCCATCATAATTTCTGCAACTCTCTCTTGATCAAGAAACCTCTTACTCTCTATTCTTTTGAAAAATGAAGAAGCAATTGGATGGTCGATTTTCGATATAAAGGGAATTATTTTTGCTCTTGTTCAACATCGCATCCATTTAATCGACGATGCCAAGCCTGTGCGTGACGTGCAACGAAGGCTTGCTCCAAAAATGAATGATGTAGCCCGCGATGAAATTCTTAAACTTCACAATAGTGGAATCATTTACCCAATCTCTGGTGGTTCATAGGTTATCCCAATTCACGTTATACCGAAAAAGTCTGGGCTAACCGTGGTCAAGAACCATTCAAACGAACTTATTCCAACTCGTACTCAAACTTATTGGCGTGTGACTATCGAAAACTAAATGCCGCAACACATAAAGATCACTTCCGTCTTTTTTCATTGAGCAAATGCTCGAACATTTAGTCGACCATGAATTCTACCGCTTCCTTGATGGTTACTCCGGCTATAACCAAATTCCAATCGCTCTCGAAGATCAAGAGGAAATAACTTTTACTTGTCCATTCGGTACCTTTGCTTATCGACGTATGTCATTCGGACTTTGTAACGCTTATGATACTTTCCAATGATGCATGTTTAGCATTTTCTCTAACATGATTGAATGCTTTCTAGAAGTTTATATGGACTATTTCTCCATTTTTGACGATTCTTTTTCCCAATGTTTACATCATCTCGAGTTGTAACTAAAGCGATGTAAAGAAAAACATTTGACTTTGAATTGGGAAAAATATCACTTTATGGTCAAACAAGGCATAGTCCTTGGACATATCATCTCAAATAAAGGCATTGAGGTAGATAAAGCGAAATCGACGTAATTGCAAACCTACCCATTTCCAAAACTGTTAAGGACATTCGATCATTTCTAGGACACGCTGGCTTTTACCGAAGCTTTGTGAATGACTTTAGCAAAATCGCTCGTCCTTTGACGACTCTTCTTGGAAAAGACATTCCATTCGATTTCAACTCTAAGTATATCTCTTCTTCTGAACGTCTCAAAAACGAACTCATTTATGCTCCAATCATTTGCGCATCCAATTGAGATATCCCATTTGAAATAATATGTGACGATTCTAACTTTGCGGTTGGTGCTGTCTTAGGACAATGCATCAACAAAATCCTTCATGTCATTTACTACGCGAGTATAACTTTTAATGACGCTCAACTCATTTACACATCAACCGAAAAAGAGCTTCTAGCTGTCGTTTTTGCGCTTGAAAAGTTTTTTCGATAATGTCATAGCTGATCACTTGTCTCGTCTTCCGAACGCACCATCTTCGTTGCTAATCAATGAAAATTCCTCCGGTGAACTACTTCTTTCAATCTATATCGATCCATGGTATGCTGATATAGTAAATTACATAGTCACTAAAGAAACTCCCTCATCTTAATTCAAACAAGACAAATACAAATTCATGTCCCATGTGAAATATTTCTATTAGGACGATTTATACTTCTTCAAATATTGTCCCGACCAAATCATCCGACATTGCATTCTTGATAATAAGATCAAGAGCGTTCTTTCGTTTTGCTATGATCAAGCATGTGGTGGACATTTCGATCCTCAAAAAACTATGGAAAAAGTGCTTCAGTGTGGTTTCTATTAGCCGTCTCTTTTCAAAGACTCATTTGAATTTTGCAAAACTTGTGATTGATGTCAAATGCATAGAAAAATTTCTCGACGAAATATGATGCCTCTAGACCCCATTCTTACGATCGAAATCTTTAATGCTTGGGGTATCGAATTTATGGGACCTTTTCCCAATTCTTTTGGAAACTTGTATATTTTTCTCGTTGTCGATTACATCTCAAAATAGGTCGAAGCCGTTCCTTGCAAAACCAACGACCGTAGAATTGTTGTGAAATTTCTGAAAGAAAACATCCTTTCGAGGTTCGACACACCTCACAATAATCGGTGATCATGGAACCCATTTTTGCAATCATTATTTTGAAACTTTAATTAAAAAATACTCAATAACCCACAAGTTATCCACTCCATATCATCCTCAGACTTGTGGCCAAGTTGATGTTTCAAATCGAAAAATAAAACAAATCCTGGAGAAAACTGTCAACAAAAATCGAAAAGATTGGTTTCAGAAATTGACCGATGCGCTTTGGGCTTACCGTATGGCTTTTAAAACTAACCTTGGGATATCCCCATTTCTTTTACTTTACGGTAAAGCTCGCCATTTACCTGTTGAAATCGAACACAAAGCATTGTGGGCAATAAAGAACTTAAACTTTGATCTTGAGAAAGTTGGCAAAAACCGAAAACTACAACTCAACGAACTAGAAAAACTTAGGAACGATGCGTATGAAAATGATAAAATTTACAAAGAAAGAAAAAGGTTTTTCATGACAAGTCAATCCTAAAGAAAACATTTTCTCCTAACCAGAAGGTTCTTTTATATGACTCGAGACTTCATTTATTCCCTAGGAAACTTAAATCAAGGTGGACCAGACCATTTGTGATATGAACTGTTGTTCCACATGCTGTCGTAGAAATAGAAAAGCTCAGGGATGGGTCGATTTTCAAAGTCAACGGTCATCGTTTGAAACCTTTCTTGAAATTTCCAAGTAATTAAGAGGAGGAGCTCATGATTCTTCATGAGCCAAGCTATGTCTAGTAAGAATGCTAACCCTCTTTTGTAAATATGAACATATTTTCCCCGTTACACTCATTATATCGTGCATTGACTGTGGGGTCATGGTCAAAATCAAGTGTGGGGATGGGAGTTTCATTTTTCTTTTTTAGTTTTTCATGGCATCTTTCAGTTTTCATTTTATTTTAGATAAAAAGAAAGAAAACAAATCTCAAAATTTCAAAAACATTTTCTTTTTAGAATTTTGAATTATTTTTGAAGAAACACTATGGGATAATTACAAGTTTTGGTTAACAAATTGAAAATTTTGAAAATTTATTTGTCTTATCAAAAATAAAAATTAAGTTTGATTACAAATAACAATGGTTTGACTAGTATATAGTAAGGTTCATATTGTTAATTATGAAGTATGTTCAAATTGAAAATCTTTGTTTAAAAAGGTGATAACTTTAAAGTAAAGGATATAACATTTTTATCCTCTAAGTTAAATGGTGCTAAGATGATTTTGCAAAACCCTCTCTTTTTAAAAAAAATAGAAAAAACACAAATATATATATATATATATATATATATATAAGTATAATTATATATATAATTATGTATATGTATATATATTTTTAACACCTAGAGTCATGTGTTCACACTCGTGTATTCATTCGCCATGCTCTGTACCCTTCTCACGTAAGCCCGAAAGGCAGTGCATGATCGGTATACCTAGCCTCAGTTTATCTGAGTTAGGTGTATGTATATAAAAATTCTTTCTAATAACGCCTATAGTCGATAAGTGTTCACACTTGTGTGTTCACTCGCCATGCTCTGTATTTTCCTCAGTCCGCAAGGCAGGGCACGGGTAATATATCTGGCCTTAGTTTACCTGAGTTACACATATGTAAATATTGTTAATACCAATGAAATTTTCAAGTAAGAGAGAGTAAGCAATTGAAATCCAAGCACCATTTTAACTTGTTTGATTTAACTTGTTAATGAAAAGAAATGAGAATACCACTTTGAAAATCTTTGATAATCAAATAAGGATCCATTTCATAATTACATTGTGTTATCAATGAAAACAACTAGCCAAACTATAGTATATCTGTAACGACGACTTAATTTTTGTTGGAAATTTTGACGAGTAAATGACTTAAATTTTCAAGATAATGACCAAAACTTATATTTAACTTATTTATGTCTATTTAAAAGTAAAACTTTCATTTGTAAATACTTCCAAAAACTTGCATTCATCCCATTGTAAATAAACTTGCACTTTGTAAATATTTTCACTTTGCATTTGGATTTTGTGGGTAGTAACCGTTGAAACCCCCACGAGACAACACTCTTCCTACTGGGGACACCCAAAGGTTTAACAGCTTGTTGCATATGCTCAATACAATCGTGCTCCCTACGAAAATGGATTTATCTTAGTTTTCCTTTATTCGAGGACGAATAAAAAGTAAGTGTTGGGGTATTTAATGTGCACGTTAATATGCATATGATTCCATCCATATTTTATCTATTTTTATTGAAATAAATATCATATTTGGGCATTTTAACATGTTCAAAACCAAAATTCAGTTATTTTCAAATCATCATATATTCAACTTCATTCAGGGGTTAAATGGTCATTTTTGTGCATATATCAATTTGAGAATTTTTACTTGGAGATTTTTAGGATTTTTATAGGAAATTTTGATGCATATGGAAGAGGGCTTCATGAACATATATGCATGCACAAGGGAACACAAATGAATGAAGAGGAAATAATTCAAGTTCAAGATCATGGAGGACTCTACCCACTTACCTAAATCTACAATTAAAAGCTAATGGACAACTAAGTGGAGGTTAAAGCTTCATGCACATTAAATGATGGATTAACTAGTGGCTAATGGTTACTTGGTGGCCACACTTTCTAAAGTGCATTTTGGAAAGCACTCTAAAAATGGAATTAGGGTTTTATGGATGTATAAATAGTCCTTTATGTACATGCAAATATCTTCTACTCTTTCACATTAGTTAGGCAATTAAGAAAGCAAGTCGTAATGGCAATATTTCATGAAATCAAAATGGCTTCTAAGCCTCTTCCTCTTTTCTTTTCTACATGCTTTTCTTTGCTTTTATGTTAATTTTTATTTTTATGCTCTCTTTCTTTTAATGTCCATAGCTTAGATTTATATTAGTGCAAGTAGTGTAGCTTTCATTTTTATGCAAGTGGCTTAATAGTTAATCTCATTTCTCCTTTGTTTAGTTTCTGTTTCTTTTGCTTTTAATGTTGAAAATTACATGTGTTGATGTGATAACACAAATGAGTAGCTAAACCCCTTCAATTTAGAGGTAATGAAGCTATCAAATATTATGTAATTTCAAAATTTCTATGATTTATGATTTCTTTTGGTTTGTGCTTTATGAGAGTGAATTTTGATGCAAGTTTATACAAGTGGGTTTGATAGCTTATGTTGCTTTTGCAAATGAGCTATTCTTATTCAACATAAACACAATTTGCATCATCATTTGCTAATCCCTTTTTGATTTTGAAAAGAAAGTAAAAACAAAATTTGATGATCTATCTTACTAATTAGATAGTAAATAGATCATATTTAAAATAGCTTTTGCTTTGGCTTTGGCTTCATTTTCATGAGAATTTGTAAGTGTATAATTGTTGTATTATAGTTTGATGGTTTGAGTTATGTCAATTAATAACATAAACAAACCATACTTATGATAAATGCAACAATTATTTCACTTGATTTCATAACTAGAGATCATAAATTATTTGTTTGTTGATTTACAAATATATGAGAGTGGATTTGCCTCTAAATTATTCTCTAGTCCAATAGTTTTTAAATCACATTTCAATCCTAGCTTTAGCTTCTTTTTTGTAGTTAACAATTTCCTCTTATTTTGTTCTAATTTGAATGAGTTAAAAATGTTAAAATCTTAAAAATTCCCTGTGGATTGACCCGTACACACCACGTAATAAAATTGTACGTCGTGCGCTTGCAGTTAAATTTAATTTGAAATTTCTTGACTATTTTCTAAACCGATAAAAACCTAGTCGTGGAACAACTCCCACTGACAACAAAACCCTCGGGCTACGCTATATAAATGGCTTCTTCTTAATCACCATTTAGAAAAGATGTCTTTACATCCATTTGCCATATTTCATACTCATACAATGTAGCAATGGCTAGCATAATTCGAATGGACTTATCGTGACTACGGATGAAAAGGTCTCGTCATAATCAATACCTTGAATTTGACGGAATCTTTTCACAATTGGCCTTGTACTTCCCTATCTACATCTAATTTTTTCTTGAAAATCCATTTGCAGCCAATGAGTTTTATTCGTTCGAGTACATTCGACAAAGTTTAAACTTTGTTTTCGTACGTGGAATCCATCTCAGATTTCATAACTCCAAGTTAGAATGAAGAATCTTTACTCTGCAGTGCATGTAAAAAGGATAGAGGGGTGCCATGATCTAAGACACAGTCCTTCTTCTTGCCATTTATGAGAAGATTGCAGTTCCTCTATGATGTGTGAGATTCCCTATTCGACCTTCTAATGGGTTGTGTGTTTTTGTATACAGGTGAACCTAGTTCTCCCACTAGTTCAGCCTCAGTGTTAACTTCTTGGATCTTATCCAAGTCAACAACCTTGTTGTTAATTTACTTTGATAGAAATTCTTTTTCTAAAAAGACAGCGTGTCGAGAAATAATAACTTTTTATTCCTCGATATTATAGAACATATATTCCATTGAGTTTTCGAGATATCCTATAAATTAACACATAACCGATCTTGCCTCTAGTTTATTCAGATCAACGTTCTTAACATATGTTGGACAACCCCACACCTACAAATATTTTAATTGGGGTTTCTTACCAAACTACATCTCATATGGTGTTTTAGGCATGGATTTAGTGGGTAACAAGTTCAATATATATGTCGTGGTTTCTAGCATGTGTCCTCAATAGGCAGAGGTAACTCAACCTTATTCGTCATGGACCAAATCATATATAATAGGGCTCAGTTCCTTTGCTCCAACACATCATTGTGCTGTGAAGTATATAGTGGAGTAACATGAGAGATAATCCCATTATCTTTTAAGTATTGTTGGAAATCTTGTCCAACATACTCATATCCTCGATCTAATCGAGGATCTTAATCTTACGGCCCGTTTGATTTTCTACTACGTTTTTATATTTGAAATTTTTTCCATAGACATCGGATTTGTTCTTCATAAGATAAACATATTCTAGCCACGAGAAATCATCAGTGAAGGTAACAAAGAAATCATCATCATGGATTTATTCTTCATTTTCAAACATTTAAAAAATTATTATATTACAACTTTTATAATATATGTATATCTTATTTTAAATTTAACTTTTAATTAAAAATATTATATTTTTTACTTTTCAAATGATTTTGAAAAATTAGTCCAAGGCCCAATTCAAATTGGGCCTCTTCTATCAGCGGCAACCACCGGGTTAATTTATGGGAATTTGTCAATTTTGTGTAATCTCTTGGATGGTTCAATTCATACGCAGATTGATATCCTACTTCAATTATTCCTTTTACCATTGTTGTTTCGACATTCACTGCAACATTCCTAGTACTATCATCACTCTACTTGATAGCCATATTGCTTTATATCATGCTACTCAGTCTTTTTTGACCATCCTTAGTGAATCCTACTACCAAATCTGCCTATTTCAAGTATAGAAATTGAGGAGCTTTATAATAGAACTCTTTCAAAGTAGGTAG
Organism: Allium cepa; assembly: GCA_030765085.1. Taxonomy (NCBI): domain Eukaryota; kingdom Viridiplantae; phylum Streptophyta; class Magnoliopsida; order Asparagales; family Amaryllidaceae; genus Allium; species Allium cepa. The sequence goes on from CM060941.1 coordinate 31,965,010, forward strand.
TTCCTTCCTTTTGAGTCCTATACCAAAATAAGGCTTCGGGTGAATCACATTCATTAATTCCAATAACACTATCTCTTCTTTGGAGTTGCTCACCTTTGTACCTACAACATCGAATCATTCTAAAAAAAAATTCAAGGTTTCTTCGGGCCTAACAATGACATGGCATCCTTCGGTTGCACTATATTAACCTAGAACTACTCCATAAACTGCTTCTCAATTGATTGAATAATAATACAGACCAAGATTCAAGCCAAGTGAACCATATCATTGTTATAATTTCTAAGAAAATCGAAAAATATCTGCATCAGCCAACATATATTGTATCGACACTATCCAATTGTCATCTATACTTTAATACATGTTGCCCAGGATTGATTATGTTATTATAACTCAACATGGTTGTCATCACAAATATCTTCAGATACATAGCTTCTAAAATCTCTTCAGTGAATAGAGTCCTACTCAACAGTGAATCCTACTTGTCATCATGTCTCCGCTGACTCTGAATCGCTAGCCTTTTAATCATGCAGTTGATATTCTTTACTACTCTGATCGACTGGATGGAAATCATCATGAAATTCCCCGATTGTTTGGCTCGATAAATAATCTTGGTCGGTTGTATGATGTCTAAGTTCCTTTATCTTTGGAAGAACCATTTGTCTTGGCCTTCTCTAATGCCTAATTGGATCTGTCCCCTCCTAACTGGTTCAATAGTGTTAGTCTAAACATCACCAACTTGGGTACCGGTAGCTTACCCACTTACTTATCTCCAACATCCTCCATCTCATCTTTAGAGTCTTCAAGGTGGACTCTCTCCAATCAATCATCTATATCACTTCGAAAGCTCGAATCCATGTACTCCTAAGAAGGTCTTCATTCCCGTATATAAGGAATAAGTCCCAAGTATTTCTTAAATACTTCAGTGTATATTTTACGACTGTCCAATGCTTTTCTTTGGGATTAGACTAGTATCGGCTTATGTATCCTAATGTGTGTACCACATCCGGTCTAGTGCATAGCCTAGTGTACATTATGGATCCCTACGGCTGAACCACATGAGATTCTCTTTATATGCTCTTTCTCCTCATCAGTGCGAGGATCGTTCTTTCTAAAAAGGACAATTTCCAAACTACGTTGGAAGGTTTATGCGCTTGGAATTCTCTGTACTTAACCTTTTTTAGTATAGTCTCTATGTAAAGGGATTGGCACAATCCCAATAGCCTATTGGGTCCATCTCTATAGATCTTTATGCTAAGTACATAGGCTGCTTCTTCTAAATTCTTCATGGAGAAAAGTTCATGAAAAAGCAAGCTTTCACTGGTTGCAACAACGAAATATCGTTGCTAATCAATTATAGATCATTGACATAAACCACTAATAAAACAGTAGTGTTACCCTGTTCCTTTCTGTATAAGAACCCTTCCTCTGTGTTTCAATAAAAACCAAACTGTTTTATTACATTATCAAAACATTTGTTTCAACTCCTGGAAGCTTGTTTAAGTCCATAAATGGACTTTAACAACTTGCAAGCCTTTCGCTCACTCCCACTAACCACAAAACCCTCAGGCTGCGATATATAAATGGTTTCTTCTTAGTCACCATTTAGAAAAGCTGTCTTTACATATGGAGTTTAGCATGACTAGGGATGAAAAGGTCTTGTCATAGTCAATATCTTGAATTTGACGAAATCTTTTCGCAATTAGCCTTGTACTTCCCTACCTACATCTACATTTTCCTAAAAATCCATTTGCAGCCAGTGGATTTTATTCGTTCGGGAACATCCGACAAAGTTTAAACTTTGTTTTCGTACGTGGTATCCATCTCAGATTTCATAGCTCCAAGCCAGAGTGAAGAATCTTTACTCTGCAGTGCTTATTGGAAGGATAGAGAAGTGCCATCATGTAAGACACAGTCCTCCTTCTTGCCATCCATGAGAGAGCTGTAGTGCCTTTACGATGCGTGAGATTCCCTACTTGACCTTCTAATAGGTTGCCTGTATTCATATACGAGTGAACCTGGTTCTCCCACTGGTTCAGCCTCAGTTTTAACTTCTTAGATCTTATCTAAGTCTACAACCTTGTTGTTAATTTCCTTTGATAGAAATTCCTTTTATAAATAGACAGCATGTCGAGAAACAATTATATTTTATTCCTCAATATTGTAGAATATATATCCCATCGAGTTATTGGGATATCCTATAAATTTACATAGAACCGATCTTGCCTTTGGTTTCTTTCGATTAACGTTCTTAACGTATGTCGAACAACGTTCTTAACGTATGTCGAACAACCTCACACCTTCAAATATTTTAGTTGAGGTTTCTTACCATACCACATCTCATATGGTGTTTTAGGCATTGATTTAGTAGGTAACAAGTTCAATATATACGCCGCGGTTTCTAGCACGTATCCTTAATAGGACAAAGGTAACTCAACCTTATTCATCATGGACCAAACCATATCTAATAAGGTTTGGTTCCTTCGCTCCAACACATCATTGTGTTACCAATGTAGTTAGAGTAACATGAGAGATAATCCCATTATATTTTAAATATTGTTGGAAACCTTGTCCAACATGCTCAAATCATCGATCTGATTGAAGAATCTTAATCTTACACCCCGTTTGATTTTCTACTACATTTTTATATTCGACAAATTTCCCATAGACATCAAATTTGCTCTTCATAAGATACACATATTCTAGTCACGAGAAATCATCAGTGAAGGTAATAAAGTAAGAACTATTATTTTTGATAATTACAGACATCGAGCCACATACATCACTATGTACTAACCCAAAGAATTCATCACCTTTTCAATGCTCCTACTGAAGAGATGCTTGTTCATTTTACATTTGAGACGCGGCTCGCACATGTCAAATGATTCAGAATCAATTGATGGTAAAAAAAATTCCGTTTTAAGTTTATGCATTTATTTCTCACTAATATGGCCTAGCCTACAATACCAATGATAACTATCATTTATATTATTAAAATAATTATTTACAAAACATATATAATTACTATTAATCACATAAATAATGTTTTCAAGAATACCATTGCATACTTTATTTTCATGCAAACTAATGTTCATAACAATATTTGCACAATGAAATATATATCCAGTCTCGGTCAATCTAGAAACGAAAATAATCCAACAAATAAAATCGTTTACAAAATTTCAATAATTTAATACTAATACTATTCCACTAGGAAAAAATAAATGATAAACTCCTACTCCCATTGTATCTACAATAGATCCATAAGCAACTTGAAGCTTCATCTCTCCTTTTGCCATGTGATGCCAATTCCTAATCCCATGTAACGAATTACATATATGAGTACCAAATCTAGTATTTAAGACCTAAAACATTTTATTCATTACAAAATAATTTTGAATCATAAATGTACCTGATGGAACCGGAGAAGAATTCGCTTCTTTTCTCTAACAATCTTCAAGTAGTCAGGAAAATTCCTTTTCCAGTGACCTTTCTTGTGGCAGTGGTGACATTCATCCTTATCGTCTGTCTTCTTACTTTCTTTTTCTTACCTTCTCCTTTCCACTTCTTCAAACACTTTGAGTACTTGATTATCCAAACTAATATGTGACACTGCCTTTCTAGACACCGTACTATCTGGGCTGTAAACTATTAGCCAACCCTAACATGACTGTAGACCGTATAAGCAATTGGCTTAGATACTACTGTTGAAACTAGGCCAACCCGTAGCGAAAGTTATGGGTAAATTTCAAAAAGAAATCCCTTCTTGGACCTTTGTTGGGCCTATGGAGTCTAATTTATTTAGAATATTTCTAAATTTTATTTAGATAAAATATTTAATTTTAATTTATAAAATGATATCGTATTACTTAATTTTATGTCATTTTAAATATATATGTATATCACATACACATATATAAGTGTGTGCATGTAACATATCATCCGTGTAAGGTATAACATGACCGTATATAGATGTTGGAATTTACATCCCTACGGACATGTTAGCTCATCCAATATGTAAATATATTGTCCAAATATATGTATATATACTTTTACTTTTGTAACAAAATATTTCAGTATATATATATATATATATAATTAAAATTTTATTTATACATAATTTTGTATCAACATATAAATATTTATATATGAATATAAGTAAATAATATTAGAAAATTTTATGTATAATAATTACTACAAAAATATGTTTATATCATTTAAAATATAATAAATAATTTTTTGTTGTAATGTCGAAATTGATACTTATAAATATACATAAAATTATATATATATATATATATATTTATATACATATAAATGAATATGCTAAATACTAATATATATAATAATATAAATAAAATTATAAAATAATTTTTATTTAAATATATTTAGTGATCTAGTCTTGCGCATAGATTTGGATTTTTTTATTTTTTATTTTATATACATATATACATACATACATATATACATATATATTAATAAAACCAAAAATAATCATTTAAAAATTATAAAAAATATTTTATTTGAATCTAAATTTAAATTTTAAAGTTACAACAAATTTTAGACAAAAAAATTATGGTTTGTATTTTACTATATAATTGTATAATTTAAACAATTAAAAAATCTAATTTTTTAATTTCCAATTTTAATTAAATATTAAAAAATATAAATGATTTTAATTTCTACCGTGAATTCACTACGTATTAATATAATTTAAAAAAATCAAAATGTATTTTATAATACATATATGAATTTATATAATTATTTATATGATTAATTAATTAAATATTACATAAAAATACTATATATAAATAAAAAATACTGCTGAAAATAATATACTTATTGAACATCGTATATAAAATTTTATTTTCATATTTTATGTAATTATAATATTGTATTTTAATTATAAACTATATAAATATATAAATATATGTATATATTATATCTTAAATTGTTTAAATAATTAAAAATGTTTTTCAATTGCGAGTCGTAGAGTATGTGGATGAATTATCATAATTTTTTTATAAACATATATTTTTATACAGACAACCAATCTGAATTGTAACAATAAATCTAATTATTGGTATTGTCTCCTAACTAACAATAATATATATATATATATAATGGGCATTATAAATATAAATTAATGTTGCCATCCCCTCTATCTCCTCTATTTCTAACTGTCGCGTCTAGTGAAGATGGTCAATGGGTTGATAAAAATATGCCCGACTTTGGTGCAAAGAATTCTGAAGTTAAATGTGATCTTGGTGTATTTTCGGTTGATGGGTTTGATGTTGTTAAAGGAAATGCTACTAGCAGTTGTATGAGTGGAGATGATGTATGCACACATGATGTTTGCGATAATGCCATACCAATAAATTACCACCTAAACCTATTGTGCAGGTTTCTCCTATCGGTCTTGGTTTTTATGCCTCTTGTCTAGTTGAGCCTACTAAGTGGTCGTCTTTATTTACTAAATTGCCGAGAAAAGCTGGTGTCTATTCTCCCCATACTTTTGACATGATTGAGATCGACGGAGTGATGATTCCTCATGTCGAAGTTCTATAAGTGGAATTGATTATTGATCTGATTATTTGGTTGGTTTTGATTGAAATCACTCCTATAAAGTTTTGATTGAAATCACTCTTATCAAGCTTTTACCATCAAATCTTAAGATCAGAATCGATGAGAGTCAAGATGCTGAGGTTGTTCTTCAGTACAATTGGAAACCTTATATATGCATGACTTGTCAGTCTTTTAGCCATGATTTTGAGGTTTGTAAATTTGGGTTTGCTGATTGGTCTCCTTCTATTCCTGCTAAGATTCTATTACCACGACTTATTCCCAGGATGTGGGTTCCTAAGCCTAGAACTATTGCTTTGTGCTCCCGTAGATCCGCCTCCTTCTACGCCTTCCATGGTTTGTGCTGCGGATGTCCATAGTTCGATCTTTCCTATTAAACGTGTTATTTTTTGGAATCGTGGTGATCGCACATGGAGTCATGCGCCCTTTAAAATGAGATTTAAGCCGAGAAGAGTCATAGCTATATATGTATGTTAGAGAGGAAGGTGAAGTGCATATCTTGATATATTGTGCTGAGGGGGGAAGGTTTGATCTTATTTACTGATGGCGTATATGGTCAAAATAATAAGAATGTTTTGGATGATGAAACCTAGGATAGGAAGTATTTATACTCTCCTACATTTGGGAACTTCGTGCCTAAATTGGCGTTTCTTTTTTCTGGGTTTTCTAATGTAATGGGGCCTGTTGATGTTAACAATGATGATGATAAGAACTAGTTCCTCGTTTATTACCGGTTTAAGTGCTTATGCATATCTTCTGCTCTTTCTTTTTTCCTTAACTATTCCGGCGCATATGTCAAACACATGTTCTTTAAAGTTATTTATAAAAGTGGATGCCCCCCTCAAAAGCTATCTAGCCTTGCAAAAAATATATACAAATTAATGTCCATAGTCAATTAGAAACATAAATTATAGCCAAAGCCCTTAGGCATACCTTGAAATGGCGATGTAAGATCTTAGAAATGATTTTCGATCCAATATGGTGCTAATCCTTGAACTGTTGACTACAAGCTATTGAGTAGTAGCTAAATTGATTTGATTTTAGACTGAAGACTAGAGAGGTGGAGGGGAAAGGTTGGCTAGTAAAAAGAAATGGGATGGAGGCTTCAGAAGATATCTATCAAATGGAGGGAGAGATATTTAAATAAAGGAAGGAGATGAGAGATTTTAGGATCATATTTTTTTTACTCAATCTCCTTCCATCTTCGCCATCCATCTTTATTCATCTTTAGCCCATATAGTAGTTGGCCCTAGCCTCGTTTTTTATTTGATTCTATTAGCACCATGATGGGCCATAAACCCACTTCAAACTCGAATATATATTTTACATTTATATTTAATTTAAAATGCATATCGATATCGTATATCGATTAATATATTTACAACTTTTTTAAATACGTTTAACATTCATTTATCAAATCAAAATCAAATTTATAAATAATATTTCATAAATATTATTAAATTTATTAATTTACAACAATTATAAGTCAATTAAATCATTTGGTCAAAGGAGAATTCATCATTTTGGTTGTGTGATTCATCAGATGTAAATTTGGCCAGCGATTAATATCGAACTATTGAAATATTAACGTTCACATGTCACTTAGCAGGTGGTGTGACATGTTGGTCAAATTTTTCACTTACTTCGTTTTGGTAAAATTTAATTTTACTTTATTAAGCGTTACCTGATTGTGACTATTATCTGCACTAATTCTCTTCGTCAAATTTGTATCGCTTTGGACTAATGGAATTTGGTAAAGGTCAAAATTCCAATATTGACCATATTCAAGTTTATAATTTAAACACAAAGTTCTTAGTTCAATAATAACAATTATTATTAACTGAACTATTTTGGCCAAAGATTTTTCCTTTGAGTTGACCTAGGTTGACTATGATATTAACCACATATAACCGAGGAGGCGAATCCTCTCTTAAATAGCACTTCACTACCAACACTTCCACCATGCGACAACTTAAAACATGATTACTTGGGAAGCTATTAACCTGCGACAGCTACTAAAGCTTAACACATGACAACTTGGAAGTTGTCAACCTACAACATCTTATAGAAGCATAATACAATAGCTCAAGAACAATCAACACGTGGTGGCTTGTTAAGGGTCAACTAGAGATGGCCTAGGATTAATAAATATGTGAAGGTTCTAGTATAACAAATTAACAATGGATAAGATCAAATCACGATAGCTTGGGAAGCTATCAACATGCGAAGTTGTTTTTAAGCTCAATATTCGATAGCTATTAATTCTTGATAGCTTTACATTTTTCAACATGCGATAGTTATGGGATAGTCAATATGTGATAGTATGGCTTGACATACGATGGCTATAGAGCAACCAACATGCAACGGTTAAGGTCGACTTGCGATGGCTTTGGAAGCAATATTTTTCTAAGTAAAATAAGAAATACTTAGAGCACTTTGGAAGACAGTGTCCAAGTGTTAATAAACTATTCCATAGGGATAAAATAAAGAATGATTTTATAATTTAAATTTGTGTAACTTATTTTTGAAATGGAAGAAAAGCTAAGTGAAGCTAACGACTGATAGGGTATCATTTAACTAAAGATAAAGATGTTTTATTTAAAGAATATGTAGGGTAAACTATAAGTGAACGAATGAAAAAGGGGTTGAATCATGATCATAAAAATATACTAGCGCATGGAGTTATTAGATGGAAGGATGCTTTGATTATTAGTCTAAAGTCCAATGGTATATAGCATGGTGCCACAATAAGGTTCAATCCTAAAGATTAATAAACTCTAAAGGGAGTCATGATATGGTGCCATGGGAGGGTCCAAAAATAATAAAGGTGGTGTTGTAACAAAAATAAATTAATAGGAAACATGAACGATAGTAGTTCGGGGACTAAAAAGGGCTATGATGCTTAGTAAGGATGCTTATTAAAATGTATTCATGGTGCTTACATTCAACCTCTTTGGATAGCCGGGATGGCTCTAGTTAGGGTGGCTCCCATTGGTGGAACGAGTGGTCACTTCATCAGGTGATGTTCAAGAAAAGAAAAATTTATGATAGATGGTCCTAGAGGGGTAATTTGATAGACTTAGGGGTATGCCCTAGAGGCAATTCTATAATTTATTATACATTAATGAAATCTGTAATCAAGTCTTGTTCATAATAAGGCATTTTTTCCTTTTATATATATGTTATAATGTGTTATAAGCAATTAAATACTTAATTAAAATATATTTAATAGAAAATCTATAAATAGTGTCTTTGTGATAGTAATTACAAATAGTTGTAATCATGAGTATTGTATCACAATATTAGAAAACGCATCATTTTAAATGTTCCTAGTCAAGATGCATCAAGACTGGATATCGACGTATCCATTGTGACTAGAGTGCTATAATGCTCTCTAAATATTGAAAAGTTTATTACTCATGGCCGATGGGGGCATATAGAGGTTACATACCAATAGATACTAGATAAATATGGAACGACTCACTCGATAGTTTTTTGTTGGTTAATATAACAAAGGCCAAATAGAAAATATCGATGTGACTGATTTACACAGTTCTCTCAACTTGAAAATACTCTTGGTCTTCAATATGAAAGCTATGCTTTAATTATAGTCTAATCATGACATGGCTTCCATCGAGTAATTATAGTTGGGTTGAAATCCAAGTAGCTATTGCTAGTTGACTTCCCTAGGCCCTATGCAACTAAAGCCCCGCAAAATCCCTACTATAGCTAGGGGTAGGCATTTAACCGATTTAACCGACTTAACCGACTTAACCGACCACTACCGAACCGACTTAACCGCTAAAATCGATTAACCGACATCATTGGTTAACCGACCGACCTTAACCGAATATTTTCGGTTCGGTTAACGGTTAATAAAAATTAGGTTCGGCCGGTTAACCGTTAACCGACCATATTAATTTTTAATACATTTGATCATCCCGTGCCCAACCCAGAGCCTAGCCCACTACCCAATTCCAATTGAATACCCAGTAACCCACTAGTACTCCTGTGCCCTAATAGTCTTGTGCCTGCAAAGTAACTTCAGTATTTCAATTCGAAATCGAAAAAAAACCCTAGATCTGTAAAACTTAGTGGAAGCCTCAGCCTCCCAAATCCAATCGTTCAACAACTTCGAGCGCATCTGACATCTTGTCATCTACGGCCACTACGAGTCTGCGATTGCTGTTTGAGTTCGACTACTGCAGATGACAGAATGGCAACGTCAACGATTACGAATCCATCGGGGACGACGATAAAGAAACAATGTGAGTTATTTGCTGTTATTCAGATTGCTAATTTGCTATTCTAGTTGCTAATTGATAGTTATTTTCTTTTAATGTAGTCTTATTTTGCAACTTTATCAGAGATTTCAGTTCGAAAAGTGCAACTATGACATTATATAAAAAATTACACATACAAACAAACTGTAGAAACTATAAACAAAAGTATATGATTTTATTTGTACATATAATTGAAGTATTGAACTGGGGTTGAGTTCCATGTGATAAGAGGACTGAAACTGTGAAATATATAATTGGTAACGTTTTCATCTTCTGATTTTGAAATTAGTTTTTTGTTTTTGTTAAATATCATTGCAATACATGCACATTCTCTCATGTACGCACTTTATAATCTTTATTTCCATGTTGCATTTGTTTTATCTCTAAACTGATCAATTTGCTGAAGTTATGAACTCTGAAATAGTCTCCTGTTAAGATAAGATGGCTTTGTATAACATAATGAAGATATACAAGCCTTAACCTATAAATATTTTTCATAATTACTCTCGACTATGGGAACATGATGGTTGCACTTGCATGAGAACTTGATGAATCAGAAAAATCATTATCTAGAAAAGTTTTGTTTCTACTTTTGAATAAGTTCTGTTTCTACTTTTGAAACAAAAAAAGAAAAAAAACCATTATCTAGAAAAGTTAATTATGTAAGTTATGTTAACGTACGTTGATTACTTGGTAAATAGTAAGGTAAAAAGTAAAAACTCTCTAAATACGGTAAAATAGAGTTATGAAAGCAATGTTAAAGTAGCCAATGCATATACAAATAAACACAGTGAAACTCAATAAATGAAATGGTGAATGCAGTAATATCATGTTAAAATATTGCTAATTCAGTTTTTGTAAATAAATAAGTTCAGCTTGTATGTGGTATGAATACAATGTTCTGATCAATGTCTATATTTTTATTTTCAGGTGGAAGTTGGTGCTGCTGAGGTGGTCATATGAGCATCCACTTAGGTTCTTTTTCCGTTCATATGTTTTATATGTTTTCAATTGATATGTTTTGATATATATTTAACATGGTGCCTTCTATTTTGAGTCTTTTGACAGTGTATATGTTCTAAAATGTATAATAAATATACAATGGGGTAGAGTCTGTTATGTTACTGACATGTTATGTGGGTGGTAGAGCTGGTTATGTGAATCTTCTTGCATTTTTTTTCCAAATTTGCTTGCATGTTTTAGATATTAGTGGATGTACATTAGTTTGCCAACAACTTATTGCACTAGTGTACAAGGAAATAAAGGAAAAATATAGTCCAGTGTAATGTCTTACAGTCCAATTTAATAATACACGCCAAAAGTATCTTTGATTAATACTGTATTCATAGTTGCAAGTTATCAAAAACTGCTTGTTACTGAAAAAAGCCAATATAAATTCTAAATAAGATATCAAAGTTGCAAGTTTTCATTTAGATTAATATTGTACTCATAGTTGTAAGTTTTCATTTAGATTCACATATATTAAACAACAGTTTCATTTTGATTCACACATCTCACTGTCTCGCAGTTTCATTTTAATTCACATATATCAAATAATTGCTCGCATACATGTATATCATTTTAATTCACATATAATTCAGATATATCATTTTAATTCACATACATGTATAGTAACAGCTGATATGTTGCTTGCATATAAGGTAAGCTGATGTTTCTTAATTTCATATCCTTAACCATCTTCTTGTTCATATGCATAGAAAACAAATCTATATTGTGATAGTTTATAGGAATACATTTCATAATTCATGTGCATAGGAGACTGTTCAGTTTATAAGAAACATATATGAATTGTGAAACATGAAGTCTGAACATACATGAAAGTATTAATTATTTTGTATGTGCTAAAGTCTATTGCCTCATTTTATCATGTTTTGAGTTTTAACAATTTAACTTACTGAAAGAATTGCTCCACTTCTCACTGCAGTAACGTGGAGAATCGGGGACTGGTATGGTTTGCTGGAGTCTGGACGATTGGTTTATCATGCAATCTTGACAACTTCGAGCGCATCTGCCACTATGTTTAAAGCTGATATTGTATGTTTATGTTATTTAGTTTGAACTTTGAAACACTATCTTTGGAACTGGTAGTTTGTTGTAATTTGTATATGATAAGTGATAATCCATGTTGTATTTGAACCAGGAAAATGAACTTTGGACTTTGTATCATGCTGCTATGAACTGTTATCTTAAATTTATTCACTGTCTAACAGTTGATCTATGTATATTTAATATCTATTGATGAGAATCTACTTTGTCTGATAAGCTAAGTATGTTAAATCATTCTACTGCTTGAAAATTGAGTTGTAGCTTACTATTTATATGTTAACGGTTAACTGATAAAATTTGTTCGGTTAACCATCCAACGGTTGACCGATTCAATACAATGGTTAACCGCGGTTAATATTGGTCGGTTCGGTCGGTATTGGCAGACTAATATTAACCGATAAACGGTTACCCGAACCGATCATAAAGTACGGTTAACCGAAAATATTAACCGATCGGGTCGGTTAACCGACCGCGCCCACCCCTAACTATAGCATCAAGCACTCTTCAACCGCTACACCATTTCAATTTAGCGCTATTAAGCAGTACCTGCGCTTTAAGTCCTACTATTCTCCTCTACACCTGCTGAATCAAGGCTTTTTAGCATCCGCTTTAGCAACACTAATATACAAAGTTTGATTTGACTAGTTTGTTTTAAAGCAAATAAAAAAAGTTAGGGTAAAGTCCTAATTTTAAAGCATAAGTGCTTAATATAAGCTACAAATCTATTTTAGTCACCGAATATAATTTGCGTAAATCATGATATTCTTCGACTTTGTTATATAAGATTAAATAATATTTCTTTTTTCTACATAAATGATGTGAGAATGATAATAAATAAGTTTTACATATTTTCTTTTATATCTAATGAAGCCTTTTGCAACTCCATTATTTTCCGCTATATCCTCGCTATAACTTTTTGCATCTCCATCGCTATAAAACTGCCAAGCGCTTTAACTGCACAGCCTGAGCTATCATATATTAATTTTCCATCAAGCCTTTGAGGGTTGAGCTCAATAGAGCTTTCACATATTAGCTTTTCCAAAGCCATCATAGGTTGACAGCTTAAGTGCTGTCGCATATTGAAAAATAAAATAGCCATCAAAGGTTGATTATTTAATTGGCTTTTGCATATTGTGAAATGACATTTTTGTAATTTACTTGAAAACTAATTTATTGCCTTATTGAGTATTTACTTTCCACCAAATTCCATTTGGTGATGAATTTTCATTGGCTAGTTCCTTACTTTATGCTTTTATTTTTAGGACATGCTACTACATTCCTAATTAATTAATTATCCTTTATTTATTAATTAATTCTTTCCTTTACCAATTAATTCATACAAAATCGTAATTTAATGGGAAAAGTCCTAAAAATTCACCAAAAATCTTACTTATCATGTATTATCTTGTCCAAAAATATTAGGTCAAAATAATTAATTTTATTATTTTTAATAATTAATTTATCAAAAATTATCCTTTTTCTCAACTTAGAAAATTCATAATAATTTCAAATTAATTCCAAAAATTATGAAATTAAAACCCATCTTTATTTCATCATTATGAACGTCATAATCATTTTAGAGTTATTAATCATGATTAAATCACGTCTTACCCTGAAACATGAGCAAATTCAGTTAAATTTCTAACCATAACCAAACACTGTTTAATCATTCAAACACGTTTACCGTAATCAAGATATTAATACATAATCAAATCTGAATCCAAACGAGTAAAGGTATGTTTTTAGGAAAATTTTACTCACTTTCTTAAGAAAAATCTTGTTTAGTCTTTCTTTATCTTAAAGTTGAAAGCTTGATCTTCTAGCTTCTATTTTTCCTTTTCTACTTTGCAATACGGTGGCCGACCTTGGTTTTGAGTTTATGGACTTCTTTTGTTAATGAGAATAGTGAGGAATGAGGGGATATGGCTAAAGAAAATGGGCTGGTGATTTTGACTTGGACAAATATTCCTTTTACCCTAGTGTCACCAATATATCTCTCTAACACAAATCCTTCCCGTTGTAGAACTTATTTCGTTGTTTTTAATTGCTCTAATCAGACTTAGTTCGTTCATTTAACATTAGATTGTCTCACACTTAATTAACCAAATTTCCCTTAGGCAATTCTTGCAGTTAAAATTTATCCTTTTATAACTTCTCTTCACTATTAATTAATTTAATTATCCACGTTAAGGACCCTCCAAATTACGAGGTTTTACAACCCAAGCATAAATATTTCACCCGCTTCCCACCAACACGAAGAGGCTCTTCATGGTTGGCGATACAACACTTTGAATGGTGTCATACCGATACTGGACCGATAACTATTGTTGTACGTGAAGTCCACCAAATGCAAATGATCATGCCACAACCGTCCAAAATCGAGAACGCAAGCTCGCAAGAGAACCTCCAATATACGATTCACCCTCCCGGTCTTTCCATCTATTTATGGGTGATAAACTGTACTAAGATGTAGCTCGGTCCATACTCTTGTAAGATTTTCCAAAGCCCACTCATAAATAAAGGGACCAATCACATACAACGCTCTTCGGCACGCCATGAAATCACTCATTTCACATATAATTCGACCAATTTGGATGTTGTTCTATTTGACTTAACGGGTATTAATTGAGCACTCCTCGTCAATCTGTTGAATATAACCAAATGTTATCATACCCTCCTATGCCTTTATCAAGTGGTTGCATCAACCCACTCGGCCTCTTCTTCTTTGCCTTTACCAACTGGCAGTTTGTACAATTCAAGATGTATGCCCTGACATCCTTGTTCATCCCCTTTCAATAGTATGTATACTTCATATCACAATACATCTTATTAATACTCGGATGTATAGTCAATCTAGAATGATGGCACTCTTTTAGCACTCCATCTTGTAATCCATCAACATCAGAAACAAAAATATCTCTCATCCTTATGGAGCCAACCATCTCAGTACTTCATCTCATCAGACTCCACTCCTTCTATCTTTGCGATGACTCTACTAGCCTACTGTATCGTTTCTAACTGGTAAAAAAATTCTTGATCAAAGTCAATCTAATGGTCAAACTTTCCAACATCTCTGGCTCCATCTCGTAATGACGTCTAAAGGCATAGCCAACAATATACTCCAACTCTTTCCACTCTAGGAGCAATTCTCCCAAATTGGCATGTCTTCTACTCAAGGCATTGACGACTGCATTTCCCTTACCAAATGTATAAGAAATGCTAAAGTTGAAAGAGGCGAAGAACTCTAACCTCCGCTTCCGATGATGGTTGAGGTTCTTTTGGAATAAAAGTATTTCAAGGATATGTGGTGAACAATTGTAACCTTTTTCTAAGAAGATAGTGCCTTAATATGTTTAAATAAAATACCATCTCCGCTAATTCTAAATTATAGGGTTAGATACTTCCTCTCATGCAATTTCAGCTATCAACTAGTATTGGCAATAACCTTACCTCCTTTCATCGGTACCGCACCCAATCTAGTACCACAAGCATAAATATATACCATCATCTCATCATTCCCTCTTGGAATGGTCAACACCAGCGCACTCGTCAACCTCTCCTTCAGACTTATGAGGAGACTCACGAACGCATGCTCACACTTTGCATCCAAATAAAGGCCCGATTTTCTTTGTAAAACCGATCAATGGTGCTGCTACTTTCGAGAAGTCCTTGATAAAATATCTATAATATCCCACTTTTCCAAGTAAACTCCTCACATCCTTAGCATTCTCCGGTTGGTTCCAATCTTGAACCACTGCTACCTTTTTTTGGATTGACTACAATAACCTTCTCAGAAATAACATGACCAGAGAATCTCATTTCCCTCCTTTAGAAGTGGCACTTTGAAAATTTTAATTTTGGCCCGTGCTTCCATAATAATTCAAGCAAGATTCTCAAATATGTCTTGGTTACTCCTCCATCCTGTAATAGACTAGAACATCGTCTATGATCATAAGCACAAACTTATTTAACTGATTTCCGAAGGCATGGTTCATGAAATCAACAAAGTGTGCCGAAGCATTAGTTAGCCCGAATGACATAACCAACCACTCATAGAATCCATATGGCATATGAAACACAGTGATTGGCACACTCGCCTTTTTCTACTATCAATTGGTGAAATCCCATCACAAGATCCAATTGAAAGAACTCCTTCGCATTATGAAGCTGGTTGAACGAGTCAAAAATACGTAGGAGTGTATAATTGTTCTTCTGCATCACCTTATTCAGCTCATGGTAATTAATGCATAACCTTAGAGAGCCACCGCCATAGTGGAAAATACTACGGGTGTACCCCACTCAGATATACAGTTGCGAATAAACCCTCACCTTAACAGGTCATTCACTCGCACCACCAACTTTTTCTGGTCCCTAGATGTCATACGCCTAAAAGGCATAACTAACGGTCTGGCTTCCTTCACTAAGTCTATGCGGAACTCAATCTTTTAGTTAGCGGTAATCTGGTCACCTCCTCGATAAGTCCGGATACTCTCCAGTGATTGGTACAGATGATAACTCATCTTTTGGGACATTTAGCGAATATAGAAAGCTAACCATAACTTTATCCTCTGATAGGCGGGCAATCTCTAACTTCCGCCCCTCCTTGACCCCAATTGTCACCAATAGCTTCTCACAAAGCACCACTGCATACTTTCTTAGCCAATCCATTCATCTCATAATACTGAACCCAACAAAACCCAAAATAAAGCAATCACAAGCAAAAGAATATCGATGACTCGATAAGGAGAAACTACAATAAACAATACAAAGACTAGTTAGTTCTCCAACAAGGTTCGTCGGTACTAAAGATCGGTTAACAATATCTAGTTTCAATCTCAGTCTATCTAATAGGTCACTAGATATAAAAAGAACGTGAAGCCCAGGTATCGAGTAAAACACACATGCGAACACCATAAATAGAAAGCATACCTTGAACGATGACAACCTTCTTTTCTCTTTCACCGAGAGAGCGCTTGACGAAGTTAGGACAGTTTCCAAAGTGTATATCTTCACCACCTACCTCTGTTTTATTGGTTCTAGGCAGTTCTTCCGCAAATATCTTATCTTATTATAGTTATAACACTTCTTTCCTTCAGCCTGACAATCCCTACTCAAATGGCGTCGGTTAGCACAATTATAGCAAACTAGATTCCACTTCTCCTTTTTTTGAGCATCATTCCCCTAGGAATGCTTCATCTTCCTATTTCACTTCTTCTTTCCTCTACTACCTTGATTCTGATTTAACACTTCCTTAGCAGCAACAGCTGGTTTAGTCTCAGCGTAAAAACTCTTATAGTAAGGGGCGTTCTTGAAAAATTTCTCAAAAGACTCATTAATGTGGCCCACTAGATTCTCCCTTAAGTAATTATCCAAACCCATAATAAATTTCTCGTTTTTCTTCAACGAAGTGTCAATGGAGGACATGATATACTTTGATAAAGCATCAGACTCATCCACATACTCGAATACAGACATATGCCCCTATTACAGTTCTACAAACTTCCTAAACAACATGGACTTCTGGGCACTCAGTATGAACTTCTCCTCGGATCTAGTTTTGAACCTTTCCCAAGTTAACTAGTCCTCGGAAGTAGCAACTTTAATAGCTTCCACCAATTCATATCAGTTTCTTGGAGCTATTGAGAAGCCAACCTTCTTGTCATAACGTTATCCAACTCCAAATCATCAAAGCTTCTCTTGTAGGTATCCAACCAATTGCACTTCGATTTTGTTCCTTAGAATGGTTTTCCACCAAGGCCGGTAAAGTCCATAGTCAGCTTTGTAAAATGGCCCTGGGCATTTGCACTTGTGCACCACCGCCAACAACAATATTCGAAGAGCCGTTTGGGCATTTGTAGCATATTTTCCATCATCGTATTGGACATTGCTTGCAAATCAAGGTTATCAACTCTCGAGCCTGTTCCTTCCTTGACTCCAGAGATGGAGTTTTTTGTATTGTATTTTGTATGTTGGCTCATACTTGATCTGTAATAAGAATGACCAGTCTCTAATAACGAAAACCGCATCAGTGATACTTGTGTATGCAATGAGACTTATATACTACATAAATACTATTATATAGTTTTGAAAATCATAATATATAACAAGTATGCTCTATCTCATTTATATGTATACTCTTGATCCAGTCTAAGGTGATAACTTCTACCCTATCTCTACTAGATTACAATATCAAATTAGGTTAACTACGCAGCCTATGCTCTGATACCAAATGTGATAATCGCCCTACAACTCTAGCACCCAATATACCTGAAGAGTGCCCTGTTACGGTGCCACATCATGTGGGATGATTGTCAAGGGTGAAAAGTAGAGAAGACAATCAAAGAATCTATCGTATATTTCACTATGCATCGGATATAATATAATAATTATCACAGATATAAAACATACAGGACAATAATAACTAAATAAACCACATTATCAGAGTGCATAGGTTCGTAGAGCTATAAAAAATAATAGTAGGGTTTACACAACGTAAATAAACTCAAGATAATTGTCTTTAAATAAAATGGCTAATACCGTCTAGGTTCCACGGTGTCGCACGACAGAATAAGAATTAGAAAGCCAAATATAAATATGAGAAATCGCCACCTCCTGCTCATCCATCTACATAGCACTGCTTCTCACCCAAACTTGCTATCTAGTCTACTTATTTAAGAGTACTTGAGGTAAAAAGAAACAAAGCATAAACCTTGAGTCCGATAATAGTCTAGTGTGAGTGGTAAACAATCTCAAAATACTATACAATTTGATATAGTAAGGAATAAAGGTAAAAGGATCATACCTGACATGTCCCTACATCTAAAGAGTTAGTATATAATAGCTATAATATGCTATTCTACTATCATCATCATGAAGTTACCTTGGTGCAAAATCGGGTGTCTAGGCATCAATCTCCTAGATAACTATGCCATGTGACATCCTTAGAACGACAAACAACAACAGCACCAATCATGGCAGCCATAGCATCTATCAAACAATCCTCACTATCACTTGATGTGTCCTGGATATATGGTAACTCATACGACCATTTCTCGGCAAAGGATTGCTGGGAAAATCTCGGTTTTCTGTATACTCGAACACTAGCCCATAGCTGACACTAGATTCCTTCCTCGATCCAGGTATATGGATCCTTTTGACGATTCGAGGTAGCCAACAAAGTACCTAACAAGGGCATTACCCAACGAAATACCCATGCTTACGAGTACATCGGAAAACACTCCGGGTATCAACGATCCCTTAGCATGAGTATCCACGCTCTTTTTCGCTCCATCTAGTTTTCATTTGTCATCATGGAACCCTTCAACATTTATCCTTTTCCACAATAAAAACTTAAATGTTCTATTCACGAGTTCCCTTCATCAAACTCGCCTTGGTGGATAATCAACACCTTCAGCATACTCCATAGGACACCCCCTCTATGCCCTGAAGAGTTTGGCTAGATTAGGCCAACCTCCATTCTTGTCGGTACCTACATGAATTATTCATATCGGCGTCGATATGAATTATTTAGCCAAATTGGCTAAGTATTTCAACATGAACCTCTTCCCTTTTTTTGCTTGTATGGAATCCTCTCTTCCTTGCCCTAAAGTCCCCATCCAAACTATCCCATGCAAAATGATGTTGGTACCGAGTTGTTCCCTTCTCTAAAAAATGTAGCCAAGTCCCAAACTTCCAACTCCTACTTCAACTCATGCCTACCCCAAAGTTTCCTTGCCTAAGTGTCGAAGCAGCTAATTAATGAGCTCCAAAATCATCTCATCAGCGGTCTCTTCTGCATAGTATCGAATTATTTTTCCAACCTCAATTTTGACCACCAAATCAACTCCAAACTACGTGAAATTTACATAGCATATTCCTCAAAACCTCTAAAAACCATAACCAATATCCACAACATTTTGACCACTTCGATGTCATTTTCACTGGTCAATGTAGCACTTTTCTAACCATCTAAAACAAATAGCAAACACATCATACAATCCATAAAGGGCAAACATCATACAATATCATTTATTAACATTTAAGCAACATATCCAATTCAGTCAAACCTGATCGATGTACATAATATTAGCAAGATTTAGTTTTATACCTAAATGAAAACATGATTAGTAAAAGGGTGCAAAACGAATTAAAATACATTTTTATCTTTTAAAATTTGGCCTAAACATGTTGTTAAAAAATAGATATATGTTTGGAAACATTTTTAACATCAAAATCATATAAAAGTCCCATTTTTACTATATCTACTAGCATAGAATGGCAAGGGATGTAAAATCACTCACCTAACACCAAAATTACCCAACTTTATTTCCAAATCCAAAGAGAACTGCCAAATCACGAATCCCAATGTGGAAAATAGTGGATCTAAGATTTTCCTAATTACTCTTTAATATTGATCTAACCAGATTAAATTATAGAAAAGAGAAGCATTTTGACAGAAAATGAGTTAATGGATGTTTTGACTTGCTTTGGGAAGTGGGGAAAGTGATTAGTTCAGTCACATCATCCTCTATTAGGCACAAATCCCGAAATGGGTTAGTAGATTTAAGCATAGGCTTAACGAATTCACCACTAATCTTGCCAGCAGCAATCCAAACTTAAAGCGACCATATGTCCTAAACAGTTAGCTGTTTTTCTATTATGACCACTCTATCATCTCGATCTAATGGAAATAGTTTCAGACCCGAATTCAACTCCAATCAAAAGTTATAGGCATTGCAAGTTTTTCAAGGTATAAACCGTTCGACGAAAATTCTATAGGTGGAAAATTTCCATTGTAATAGTCGTTTTACAAAGTTATAGAGCCATAAGACTTCAAATCAATTAAACAATAATATTTTATGATTCTTTGATATGGAAAATAAGGGTTGTTATAAGCTCCCTTCACAATCCTTTTACAGCCTTTTCTTTTAAAATTTTACAATATTAAAGATAGATATAATATATCTTTTATCTCATTTTCTAAATTATGAGCGAGGGTGATACGATAAGTTGTCATTATCGTGTTTTGAAAATTTATATCTATAATTGTGGAAATTAATAGCATATAATGTCCCTGAATGCCATATATATAAAAAACAAATAAAATGAACACCGAAGATTTAACATTGTTTATCAGATTGACCTATGTCTAGGAAGATCCAACAACATCTTTTTTTACTTCACTAAATGATAAGGGAGGCATACAAATTTCCAAATCCAATATTTGATAGTACAATGGTGTGAAGATTTGCTCTATACTCAACGATGAATTTTTTTTTGCAAAAAGCAATCGACAATATTGAAAACCATAAATTTTATGGAAAAATAGGGCTCGTGTTTTCAGCTTCTTTTTTGATTTTTTCAACATCTCATTAGAAAAGAAATATAGTGAATAAGATGTTTTATATCATATATAGCAAGCCAAATATGTTGGCCAAGAGCAATAGTATTAATAGCATTTATTTGGTGAAGCTTATTTCAAAATACATGCACATGGCCCCTTTCGCTAATTCTTATTTTTGTAACATGACAATCCACCATTTTTTTTATGTGGAGAGTGGTTCGCTTAGCTAAATACTAAAATCAATATAATGCCTTTGAATAATGAGTTTTCGACTACTTAGAGTACTATTGGTGGGCCGTTGAGAGTGCATCCTTCACTGTTTTAAGCTGTGGCTGCTCAATTCGTTGCGTACTGCAAACATCCATAACATTCAATTTGTAATTCCAAACGATCTCAGTTTTCTTCCATTATAAAACTCTTGACTATTTTCAACATGACATGTAATTTTACAAATATTTGAATCACATAAATTCAATACTTCACATCGATTCAAATATGTACATATATGTATGTATGTATGTATTTATGTATGTATGTGTGTATATATATTTTCAATCAATGGTAATTTGGAAGTTAGTGGGTCAGCCCTCCATCGTGCTTGGCGGTTGAAACCAAGCTAATCAATTTTGAGCAACATACAAACGTAAATTGAGTTAATCATTACATTTGAAGGGTCGTTTTTTATGTGTACCTTTGTTAAGTTGTGCTGCATCATTCCTTAAGCATAAGAGAGAACTCTTTTACATCAATATGCTTCACATTACGAAAATTGTACTTTACTATATAGGTGGAAAATAAAATGTATGTTGATAAAATCTCAAACAAGTAAAACAAAGGCCATATAAAACTCACACTATGGTAGAAATAATAACACGCTATTTGAGAATACAAAAAGGAAAAATCAAAAAAACGAAAAGAAGAAAAAATACAAAGGGTAGAATTGTAAATTGGCAAGTTAAAGTATGGCAATACTTATAGACAGTGCCTTTCTCGACCTGGTTGCATATAACTATAACTTTATCGCTTTATTTACTTCAATGTTCTAGTTTTGACTCTTCTCCAAGCTCAATCGACTCCCTTTTGTTCCAAAAACAGCGGTCAAATCTTCGTAAAACCTCCTCAAACTTGCAAGAACTTAAACATAAAAAGCATAGTAGCTAAGGGAATCAGTAGATCTAGACGACAACTTTTCAGACGAAGCAATCAGCGCAACTATCAAGAATTTCTTGGATCGAAGTTCAGATAACCCCAAAATTGTATAATTAACTTCAATCTGACTTCGATGACTAGGTTTTTGCTTTGAAACACCCTTCGGTTTTTTTCAGACCAAATATGCCATATTAATACTACTATAACTATATCTATTAGATATGTTGCCAATTTTTTTACTAGTGGAAGTATTAGTTACAAAGTCCACAGCGTCCATTAAGCTGTAGTTTGATTGGGCTGAATCTGTAATCTGTGCTTGACTTCTTATCATAATTTGTTTTTGAATTCATGCTGAAGGTACAAATGATTTCTTGATTTATTTTCACAATACATAGTTTGCAGGTGTTATTTTGAATTTTAGTCTATATGCCTAGTCTATGCGAAGTTTTTTTTTTTGAGATGGCAAGGTACGTACACATGGACTTTTTTGGAGGAACGATTATGTTCCATACATAGTGACCCTACATGCGACCATTACTCTTTGACCTGATGTGATCCCATGTAAATTTAAGATGAGATGAACCAATGTTTAAAGCTTTCCACCACCAAAATTCATTTTGAATATTTAGATGAAATGTAATGCTATGATTTGATTCCAAGTAGAATGTAGGATGTTAAATGTGTTGCGCCATCTAGAATCATATATGAGAGCAGATAGAACTTGATTGATATGATTATTACTACACATTCCTTCCAACCAACCAAGTTGAGCAGAGAGCTGCCATTTTCTAGTTTGAAGCAGTAATTTCCATATGCAGGAAGCATTGAGTAATCACAAACAATCCTAAATATCTTCTTTTAACAATCCAAAAAGCCACTGCTGAGTTAATCATTATTTTAATTAACTCTAGTTTGTCGCTTAATGACAGTTATTTGTTGCTCTACTGATTTAGTTTCTTTATAATTTTATTAATAAGTCTTTTAAAATTTGTTTTCTAAGCTTTTTGTACCTGAAAGTCTTCAATAAATATTCAATATTTAATCTAAAATGCTATATATGTTTGGTTTGTTCATAAACTCCTTGCTAAAGAAATTTTATAAAAAAATTCATTCATTAAGAGTCTAGTGTACTTCTTCAATTTTTCTAAGACTTTCGTAATTGTTTAAGCATCGTTGTTTTAGCAAACATTAATTAATCATCATCTATATAAAGAAAATGATTTATTGCTAGACTGCATTTATATATGGTAATGAGAGTGCCTACAAAATAATCCATCTCCAGCATCCATGAGAGAGTTGGGGGTATACTCTAGGTGTAATTATGTAATTTATTACGTATATCTAACTGTTTAACCAATTTTGTTCTAAATACAAACGTTTATTTCTATTATATACATTGTTATATCATTATATAATTAATTAACCAATCAATTCACAGCATATTAATTAGAAAACCCGTAATTATGTGATAAAACTTACGAATAGTTGTAATCATGAGAAAGTTATGACAATATATAATAACATATAGTTTTAAATATTCTTAGTCAAGATCTTTTTAGAAATGATATTGATACATCCGTTGAGACCAGAGTACCTAACACTCCTTACATATTAGGTAGTGTTTTACTCGTGGTTGTTGGGGCCACTAAGTGGTTATAGACTCATATTTATTAGATAAATATGGAATAAATCATCCGATGGCTTCTGCTAGTTAATAATAACTAGGTCAAACATGAAATCTCAATCTAATGATGTGACACGGTTACCGTAACTTGAGAATACTATTGAATTTTAATGTGAATACTGCACTTTTATTATATTTAAATCATGGCATGACTATCCATTGAGTGACTATAGTGTGGTTTGAGTGAAAGCGTTAGGAATGAAGCACTATTCAATGAAAAATTGATCTCCTTGTTTTTATGCGGTTAGTATCACAATCAACTGTAGTTAATTCAAAGTCAAAATCTTTGCTAGGGTAATACAGTTAATAATAAATGTATTATTGAACAAAGAACTTTAATTTTGGACAAATCGAGTTGAATGTTCATAATATTGGAGTTTTGACTAATATCAAATTCAATGTATCCTAAAGTGATACAATTCCGATGAAGAGAACATGTGTATATTACCGTTAACAAAAGGTATAGGTTAAGAGAATGCGAAATTGAATTTTACCGAAAAGATCTGTAAGCGATAAATGCAGCCAAACTATCGCAACACTAATCAAGATGATGTGTAAGCATTAATATTTGAATTGTTCAATATTAATCGTTAACTGAATTCATGCATCCAAGCCTCACAACTGGATTTTCCAATCCTTCGAAAAACTATAAGATTTAATTAGTTTATAAAATGTTGTTAATTAATTTAACAAATTAATATTTAAAAAAATTACTAATTAAATTAATTAATGTTTGAGAAATATTAATTTAATGTTCTGGTTGTTGTTAGAAATCATTGGATGTATATATAAAGTTTATATATGCACGTATCGATATACAATGTCTATATATATTTAATGAGTTTTAACTATAGTTATTGCTTAACATGTTTCTAAAAATAATCATCCATGTGATGGAATGATATGGTCTGCTATACCAGAGAGAGGGGGAGAGATATAGATGAGATTTGACTGAGAATTAAAGGAGAAATTTTAATAAAGAGACCATGAAAGGTTTTATTCTCTTCGTTAAATCAAATTATCCAATTTTCTCTGATTATTCATTCCTTCATTTCTTCTCCTTTCTTTCCCCTTCTCATGGTGGTCTCCTCATTCATTCATGTTCAAATTTCTTTTCTTTCTACCAAAGAATTAAATAAAATGAAATAATATAAGGTTACTCATCTGATTCTAGCAAAGTTTGAATATTAATTTTAGGAATCCAAGGAGAATTTATAGATCAAAGTGTCACCATTTGGCCAAATCTATAAGGTACAATCCCTATATTACTTTCACAATTTTATGTATATATAGTATCCTCGCCATGATTATGTTTGCTATCATAATCTAAATGATTAATAATGATAAATTAATGGTACGACTTAATTTAACTCAATTGTTTATGAATTTTATGTGTGTAAATATGGTTTCAACCATAAATATGATTTAATATTCATGTAACAATTTTCTACAACAATACTTAATTTTTAATAATTTAAATATATTTTAATCAATTTTGAAACATGAAATACATTAACATCTTGTTTAAAACTTATTTAAAATTTCTTTTGACTGTTTTAAATTTAAGGAAGATAATTAGCCTAACATTACATACACACACATAGGTATGTTTCTATATATATATATATATATATATATATATATATGTTATAAATATATTAAGGTATTAATAAATATGTGAATCTTATGTTTATACCATAAAGGTTTAATTTAACATATATGCATAAATACATGCATACAGACATGTATATACGTTGAATTAATTGAAATTATTTTATATAAATTATATATATACATATGTATTTACATACACACACATTGTAACATCCTTCACTTGGAGGCCCAAAACTAATAGCTACGGATGTTGCGGTCATTCATAGTTATTGATCTTCGATGTCCAAATACGGTAATGTTAGATACATTGATATAACGGAAACACATGGATATGAATTTTTTTTAAAATCAATAAACAACTTTCACATTCCATTTCAAATCATTTCAATTTCATTACATAATCCTATATTTAAGAACCACGTTCAGAGAAAATATAATTACTACAATATAAGCCAAGAGCAACATATGAAGATGCCCCCTTAGATGATCAGAGTGTGTGTATATATATAGGTAATTAAATAACTTGCCTTTATAGCTAAACACAACGGAATTAAAATAGAAAAGAACTCCAACTAGCTAGCTTGCCTTCTGCATGTCTCTGGAAGCGTATTTATCTAAAGAGATACCTAAAAACTTCAACTCTCAAACTACTCAAAGTTAATTGAGCACCTGAGAGTTTAAGAAAAACATAAACTTCGAGTCAGACATAAACCTGTATGAATAATAATCTACTATCTCAAACCATTTATATATCTAGTGAGACCACGCCGCTTAGCGGAATGAGTTTTCCCCACACTATTATCTTATCCAAAACTTTATAATAACCATATACTGTGCTCCTACATCCACAATTGTTAGAATATAATAACTTAAAATATTATAACGATGTGTAAATAAGTAAATTATTCTGGATTTCCTATCCCCATTCATTTGACTATTTGTCATAGTTGTAGTTTCTAGGGCTACTATTAACCTATTAGTTTTCATGGGTTGACTAATATCCTATTAAAGCTTATAGACTATCTGTCCGATTTCATAGTTTCCATGAGATCACTAAGAAGCTATTGACCCCTGCCCAATAACTTTATTATTTTATGGGTTCTCCCTGAAATTATTGGTATCTCCAATAACATCTCTCATATCATAGTTTGCATGGGTTGACTATGAACCCATTGAATTCTATCAATAAATTTATCTGGATATAGTTTTCATGGGAAACCTATTGGCTCCTGCCGATATCTCTTTCTAAGCATAGTTTTCATGGGTTTACTATGAACCTATTCAACTGGAAACTTCTCTAATCAATATTTAGGCATCCTATATTCTGGTCTACCTAACCTCTTAGATGTAATTCTACTCATACAGGAGTTAACTCAATTTACATTCACTAATGGGTCAACCTAGCTGGTTATTCTGCCTTTTCTCCCCCAAAATACGGTTATGGGTACATTATATGTGAATATATATATATATATATATATATATATATATATTAGAAGAAGCAAACATAATAACGCCAATACCTGTGGTTTAATATCCTTGAAATCATTTTCATGTGAAATATGGTTAATCTCTTTAACCTATTATTTTATCAAGGAAAGCTTCTTCAAAAACTTTCTACTTAAAAGCCATTTTAAAACTCCTTTACCTTTTCCATGGTTTTTCCTTAAAAAATGATATTAGGTTCTTTGTTTTGAAAACTAAGGCCTTCGAAACCTTAGACTTTTGCTTTCGAAACCATTGGAAAACCTCCTTCGAAAGCATTAAATCTTCTTTTCAAAACACTCAAAACATATGACTTTCGAAACCTTTCGAAAGCATCAAAACCTTCCTTTAGAAACCATCAAAAAAATCATTTTGAAAGTATTAAAGTACAAATAGAAGCAGAGCTTTAAAACCATTTGAAAGTACCTTTTTTGAAACCATTGGGTTTATTCTTTAAAAATATCTTTTGGGTCAAAGTGAATATAAACGAAAGTACCCGCTTTCAAAACCACCAACCTTTATATAAAAGATTTTGGAAAAAACTGATGGCTTCGGAACCATCCTTTCGAAAGCATTAATCATTAAACAAAACATTCGAAAGGATAGCTTCGAAACTCCTTTCGAAGCCATTGCCGTCGAAACCATTAAACCCTTTTGAAAGCTTTAGGAAGTGGCTTATTATATTTATAAAACAAAAGGCACCTTTTGAAAGCATTGATAACTTCAATCCATTCGAAACGCATAAGGTCGGTAGCATGGTTTCAATTGGGTTCAAGCTACCCTTTCGAAAGCATTGATTTAAAAATAAGGCAATTCATTCGAAAGCTATCTTTTCGAAACAAAAAGGCGACGACTTCTTCGAAAGCTACATTAAACAAGACAAGTGCTTTCTTTGGATAGTAAAACAAAGGCTTCGACCCCTTTGAAAGCTAGGTTTCGACTCCATACTTGCCGCTATTTTCCAATCCAGTACGTATCAGTGCTTTGATACCTTATGTATTGGTTTCGACTGGTCGAGGTAGAAGTATAGTGTCGAAAGGGCACTACTGAAAGTGGCTAAAGCATATTTATGTACAAAAAATGCTTTATTTCCTTTTCAAGTATTTGCTTTTTAACTAAACTACCTATTTGTAAAAGTTTATTAGTTGCCATAAACTTTTTAAATTCTTTTCAAAATAAAACTGCCGCATTCATTTCAGATCTAAATAAAATAATTCAGTAAATAATCCCTTCCTTAAGCAAAAAAAATAAAATGTTTAACTCCTCCACTTAAAATAATTTAATTTTCCATAGTAAATTACTTAGGAAAATCCCTAAAAAATCATAGAAATTCATTTTTAATATGTTATCTAACATATATAAATATCACACCCAAATTCTTCATAATATTGCCGAAATTAATTTCTAAACCCAATTGTTCATATTTTTCTTGAAAATTCATAATAATTTTCCATAGCTTGGAAAATTATAAAATTTAAAACTCATCCCCAAAACAACGTTTTACATGACATATAAATTCCTCATGGCATTCGAAACACAATATAAACGATTTAGCCTTAACACCGCATATAACATTTATCAAACAAACTTGTTTAAAAATATCATATCATGAAATCCAAGCAATTGTCATTAAAAATCATCTTAATTGATTTAGACTTAAACTCAAAATCAAATGATCATTGAAAACAAATAATAGGGATGGTTTTGATTATATTTTACCTTGGTTACAATAAGGAACTTGAGATCTGATCTTTGCTTAATTCCCCTTATTTGATTGCTTAGCTTTAATTTGATTTTTTTTTCCTTTTCTTCCCTAGGTAATGGTCGTCTTGCTTTTCTTCTTTGATTTTCGTTTTCGGTATTTTGAAAATGATCATGCAAAATAAAGGAAAAAAGATATTTAAGGGTCATGGGATTATGGTGTGGCAATTACCCATTAAGCCCTTGCGTTAATTGTTTACATATTAATTAACATATGAAACCTTTCATAGCCCATTCTTTGTATCTAATTAAGCACGACCTTTAATTCAAATTTTCAAATCTCAATCCCCTTATCACTCTAATATTTACATTATTCCATTTAGTTTATCTAATTAAATCTTTCGAATAATGTTATTAAAATTTAGAGGTGTTACATGCATATAGTTGCATATATTTACAATATTATTACTTAGTTAATTAAATATATTTTACATTTATCAACTGTGATCTAGATCAAAATTTGAATAATTCTTACCAAATCAAACTTTTGATATTTTAGCTTTAAATTTAGAGTTTAAAACTTTAACTAGTCAACTTATGTTAAAATCTATCAAATTAAATTTTATGTTATCAATATAAAGATTTTGCGATTTTATAACCATATATATATTAAAGAATTAAATTGAGGCAACTAGTATACATTAATATATCCGATTAAATTACTTATAATAATGGAAGACATAATATGACCTTCACAGACCTAGTTTACTCTTTTAACGTAGATAACCGCTGGAACGTTATTCTCTTAAGTAAAAACAAGGTTCATTTTTCAATCGCCGTTGCTTTACTTTTTCAAACACACACACACATATACGTGTGTGTGTGTGTGTGTGTGTGTCTGTGTGTGTTTTGTTAGTCCTTGAGATGATGGTTTTGATGACAACAACCTTAGAATAAGATTATAAAATATAAATACTAACATTATAGTTTAGATATATATGTATATGCAGGATTTAACCATGCAGGTACTAAGAATGAAGACTGTACAATATAGAGATTCAAAATATCAAAATTGAAGACTCATGAGTATCAAGATTATCAAGAGTTCAAGATTTCAAGTAATTTTATTAGAAAATTTTGTTAAAACTCGTAGAAAAGCATCGGCATCCTAAAATCCAATTTATTCATGGAATGGAATCCACTTCAAGCCTGTTAAAGGGATGAAATCCTAAGTAGGATGGAACCTACGAAAAATCTAGTGGAACATTGTTTTGTATCCGCTAATTTTTATTCAAAATGTTTTAAAAAATTATATCTTGTTTTCAAAATGTTTTTAAAATCTTCCTTTTAAAAGAATCAAAACATTTATCCTGGTTTTAATACTTTTAGCCTCAAAATAATCTTCATTTTCAAAATCAAATTATCCTTGGTTTTAAACTACCTTTTAGTAATAATGTATTTAATTTTTAATATTTATACTTAGATTTAAATATAAAATTATAGTAAAATTTTATATATACCAAAATATTATTCTCTATATTTACTTATGTATTTTAACTATAGTTAAGTATATTTATAAATTTTAAAGCAGTTTTAATATAAGATAGAAGTTATTTTCAAAGAAAAACAAATCACCAAAATTTCCTTTGGCATGTCGACATAGTCAAGTACCCCATGTCGACATGGTAGCAGTTGATTTCAAAATTTTGAATTTCAAAAGAAGTGTCTATTTATCATATCCCTTCACAAATGGACATGTCCGTCGTTCTACACTATAAATAGGGGTGGTTTTGAATGAATTTAAAAGTATATTTTTCTAGTTTTTACTCCTCTTCTTCTTCCACATTTCTATATACATATTCTTACCATTACTATGCCGAAATCAACATTGAATCTAATTAGATCATTTCTAGTTTGATTCTCTATCACTATCTCATCAAGATCTCAGTGCTATTTAGAATTATAGACTTCTTTGTAATCAATTTAGCGAGAAAAGGTGTGATTGCAACCTTGGAAATCAATCAAGTAAAGGTGTGATTGTAGCCTTGGAAATCAATCAAGTAAAGGTGTGATTGTAGCCTTGGAAATCAATTGGGTGAACTTGTTGCCCCTGAAATCAAGTATCTCTACCTAGAGGATTGTGAATCTGGAGTAGTGTACCTCGTGGCCTTGAAATCGAGGGTGTAACTCTACAATTGCTTTTGAAAGGAAATCCATACTTGTGTGTGGGACTGGATGTAGGGTAACTTCGAACCAGTATAAAATCCATTGTGTTCTTTTCTTTATTGTATTTACTTTATTTCCGCATCTGTGTTTGATTCTGTGACCATATCTGTGTCTAATTATTGCATACATTTGTGTTCAAATTAACAAAAACTCAAAAAGATTTAGTAGTTTCTTTAAACACTATTCACCCCCTCTAGTGTTAATCCTAGCCTTAAGATCCATATTCCGCATTTTTTTACAATTGGTATCAGAGCAAGGTTTTCAAAGTTTTCATAATCTGAATTTTGAATTTTTTTCAAAATGGCTACTAACACTGGTACTGTTAACACTACCAACACTGGTTCTATTATCCCTATCACTAGTTCATTTGTAGAAGGTCAGTCTATTGTCAGACCACCACTTTTTAATGGCAGTAACTATGCATATTGGGCATGTAGGATGAAAATATATTTACAATTTATAGGATTAGACACTTGGAATGTCACACAGACTAAATATTCTGAACCCACAACTGATTTTGCACAGTGGACTGCTGAGCAAAAGACTGTTGCACAATATAACTCTAAGCTATGAATATTCTGTTTTGTTCACTTGATAGAAATGAATTTAATAGAGTGTAAGTTTGTAAGTCTGCGTATGAAATCTGGAAAACTTTGCAAGTTATTCATGAAGGAACAAGCAAAGTTAAACATACCAAAATTTCCATGTTCACAAACCAGTTTCAATTATTTAAAACGAATTCTAATGAGTCTATTTCAGATATGTATAGTAGATTTCAGAACATTGTGCATTCTATAATATTCTTGAGAAAGGAATTTTTGGAAGAAGATCAAGTCAGAAAAATCTTAAATTCTCTTACTCCAGAATAGGATCAAAAGACACTTGCGATCGAAGAGGCAAATGACATCAGTACCTTAAAGATAGAAGAATTAATTGGAAATCTAAAGTCGTTTGAAGTCCAAATGGTTGAGAGAAGAGAAAGCAAAGCATCCGAAAAGAAATCAATGACATTCAATGCATTAACCGATTGATCAGACTCAAACAGCGATAATGATGAAGATATAGCCCTTATGACCAAGAATTTTTGGAAATTCCTGAAATACAAAAAGATGAATAATCTCAAGAGAAACAACTATAAGAACTCTGTAAATCAGAATTTAGTGCCAAACAATATCAAATGTTTCAACTCTGACGAACCAGGTCATATCAAAAGAGACTGTCCGTATCCAGATAGGCAAAATCTTCCTATAAACAATGATTCCATAAAGAAACAAAAACTTGCATTTACTGCTACTCTAGATGAGTCAGACTCGTCCTCAAGCGATGATGATCAGAAGACGGATAATTCAAATATGTGTTTCACGGCAGTTCACGACTCCGACGAATTTAGAGAAACGGACTCAGAAAAAGGTGCACATTTACAATACAATTGGTTGAAATTGCATGCTTAGAATTAGATGCTTGATTGATTGACTTTGAATTGGTGTGTTGTTTGAATTTTAAATTTTTGTTTTTTATATTATTTTTATTTTTATTTTTAATAGTATCGTAATATTTTATGGAATATACTATAATTCTAGTAATATTCCAGATATATATAGACATTAAAAATAATATATATATATATATATATATATTAGAATACTAAAGAAAAATAATCATGGAAATTCAAAGGCACATGTCGACATGGTCCCTACCATGATGTCGACATTGGTATAGAATTTGAAACTCAAAATTTGAATTCAAATGGTTGAATTTCCCTCCACCTTTTCACTTCATTCAATTCTCTAAAAATCTACCTTTTGACCAGAGAATGTGTCCTTTGAGAATCTATTTATTCACTATCTTTTATCACATCTTTTCACTTTCATTATCAAACTCTCTCTTCAAAACTTCAAGCTCTCTACTCTCTACTCTAATGGCTTCTTCAAGCAACTCCTCCACAATGATAATTTCCAAAAAGATAAAAGCGCAACTCTTCAATGATCCGAAGGCCATAAAAGCATACATCAATTATGCTAACTATGGAAAAGTCCATCTCGGAAAGTTTGCTTTATTTCAAGATTTTTCTTCTTATGAAATTGATTCTCTTTTGGTAAACAATCAATTTCTTAGTCTTTTTTATGCTTCTCAAAATGATTTTGTTTTGTTATCCAAGTTCTGTTAAAATTTTCTACGCAAACTTAAACCGAGGATTTTATAATGGAAATGATGATGAGATTTGGAGTAGTGCCAAAGGCACTAGAATTATTTTAAATTGTGATCTTTTGGTTACCATTCTAAATTGCAAAAGCATGGGAATGGATCTTTCTAGTTTTAATATTGATGAAAATGATTGTGAGACATTTTGTCACATTTTCGAAGGAAACGATGATTTTGAATTTAAAAATCAAAACTTTCGACCAAAAGCTAGAATTGTTAATCTTCTTTTGCAACATACTTTGACCCAAAGATTGGGAAATTTTAACAATCCAACTTCAAAAGTTTGCAAAGCACTTTTTGCTATTTTTGGAAATTATGATATTAATTGGGCGCAAGTTATTTTGGATGAACTTCGCCTCAGAAATCATGAAATGGGAGAAATTTTTCTGTTTCATGGAATCTATCTCACTCGGATTTTAACTATTTTGGAGTAGATTTCAAAGGAGAAGAATTAGTTTCAAGAAAAGGTTTTAATCATTCAAATATTTCTCTCATGAAAATTCCATTTGTTTCTCAACCTTATGAGACTCTTGCCGAAAAGGAAGAGTGTTTGGCTCATGAGGAGATGGAAGAGGAGGAAGAGGAAGAAGAAGAAGGGGATGAAATGGAAATAGAAGAAGAAGAAGGTGAAACCTCTTTGGAAAGCATTGACTATCCTTCCAATCCAACCAACAAAACCCTTCTCAAAAATCAAAAGACTATTGTCGAGAATCAACGGATTCTTAAACGGTTCGTTAGTAAGAAATTGAATAAAATGTCATCGAAGACGAACAAGTTTTCTCCCAAGTCAGCAAGAAGCTTGGATTATCTTCATCTTCATCATCCTCTAACTAGTTCTATCTTTTCATTTCATGTTGTATTAGTCTAGTTTGTTTTGATTTTAATGTTCATATAGTTCTTTATGATTAATCATTGTATCATTCTATTATGCAATGAAATTGAATTTCCTTTCTAATATCTAGCTTATCTTATCTCCAGAATAAATGTTAATATATTATATAAATATATATATAAATAATTATTCACAAAATCAAAATAAGCCATCAAAATTCACTGGACCATGTCGACATCCCCTCTTTGACCATGTCGACATGTACTAGTCAGAAATGATACTTCATTTTAAATTTGAAATTTGAATAACTACCTTATGTTTATTCATTTCAAACAAATTTCTACACCTATAAATACCTATTTCTTCCAGAATTTATCACTCAGAATTATCTCTTATCTATTTTATCTCTAATTCATCTCACAAACTCAATTATGGCCAATCCAATTCCTAATTTAATAGAGAATCTTGAAGAAACTCTTAATTCTTTCAAGAATATTCTTTCGTTCATGCTTCGTAACCAGCGACACTTAGAGTTCAGTCAAATGCAGATGATCAAGGAGCAAGAAAAGCATTTCGATGCGATACGATGGATGATTTCCTCCCTACACAAGGATGATAATGAAGCACATCCTCCTGTCTCTCTCACCAATGATAATGAAAATTGGGATGCCATTAAAGCAAACCCTATATTTGGAGAAGAAGGATGAGGGGAAGTTCCTCATAATGTTTGATTTTATTTGATTGCTTTTTTGATTTGAATTGTTTGCTTGGATTGATTTGATTTGACTTGATTTGGTTTGGTGTGGATTGATATCTGGTGTGCAAAACATGTATAAATATGCATTGATATTTATATAATATTTGATTAATTATCATATCTATCAGTATCATTATCTCTTAATCTATCTATTATATACTCCATTGTATAGTTTATTAATGCAGGTACTTTAGTACAAGAATGAGGGGGAGTTATGTAGTTTCGAGTTAGTTTTTGTTGATGACAAAGGGGGAGAAATATAAAATAGGATAGTTAGGCATAGATTAAGGGAGAGTTATTAGGATAGAAGTAATATTTTATAAACAAAGGTTGTTATCATCAAAAAGGAGGAGATTGTTAGTCCTTGAGATAATGGTTTTGATGACAACAACCTTAGAATAAGATTATAAAATATAAATACTAACATTATAGTTTAGATATATATGTATATGCAGGATTTAACCATGCAGGTACCAAGAATGAAGACTTTATAGTATAGAGATTCAAGATATCAAGATTGAAGACTCATGAGTATCAAGATTATCAAGAGTTCAAGATTTCAAGTAATTTTATTAGGAAATTTTGTTAAAACTCCTAGAAAGGCACCGGAATCTTAAAATCCAATTTATTCATGGAATGGAATCCACTTCGAGCCTGTTAAAGAGATGGAGCCCTAAGTCGGATGGAACTTACGAAAAATCTAGTGGAACATTGTTTTGTATCCGCTAACTTTTATTCAAAATGTTTTAAAAATTATATCTTGTTTTCAAAATATTTTCAAAATCTTCCTTTTAAAAGAATCAAAACATCTATCCTGGTTTTAATACTTTTAGCCTCAAATTAATCTTTATTTTCAAAATCAAATTATCCTTGGTTTTAAACTATCTTTTAATAATAATATATTTAATTTTTAATATTTATACTTAGATTTAGATATAAAATTATAGTAAAATTTTATATATACCAAAATATTATTCTCCATATTTACTTATGTATTTTAACTATAGTTAAGTATATTTATTTAATATAAGATAGAAGTTATTTTCAAAGAAAAATAAATCACTAAAATTTCCTTTGGCATGTCGACATACTCAAGTACCGCATGTCGACATGGTAGCAGTTGATTTCAAAATTTTGAATTTCAAAAGAAGTGTCTATTCGTCATATCCCTTTACGAATGGACATGGCTGTTGTTCTACTATAAATAGGGGTGGTTTTGAACGAATTTTAAATATATTTTTCTGGTTTTCACTCCTCTTCTTCTTCCACATTTCTATATACATATTCTTACCAT
This sequence comes from Allium cepa, assembly GCA_030765085.1. Classification (NCBI taxonomy): domain Eukaryota; kingdom Viridiplantae; phylum Streptophyta; class Magnoliopsida; order Asparagales; family Amaryllidaceae; genus Allium; species Allium cepa. The sequence goes on from CM060941.1 coordinate 32,001,227, forward strand.
TACTCTGTCGAAATCAACATTGAATCTAACTAGATCATTTCTACTTTGATTCTCTATCACTATCTCATCAAGATCTCAGTGCTATTCAGAGTTATAGACTTCTTTGTAATCAATTTAGCGAGAAAAGGTGTGATTGTAGCCTTGAAAATCAATCAAGTAAAGGTGTGATTATAGCCTTGTAAATCAATCAAGTAAAGGTGTGATTGTAGCCTTGTAAATCAATTGGGTGAACATGTTGCCCCTGAAATCAAGTATCTCTACCCAAAGGATTGTGAATCTGGAATGGTGTACCTCATGGCCTTGAAATCGAGGGTGTAACTGTGCAACTGCTTTTGAAAGGAAATCCGTACTTGTGTGCGGGACTGGATGTAAGGTAACTCCGAACCAGTATAAAATCCGGTGTGTTCTTTCCTTTATTGCTCTTACTTTATTTCCGTATCTGTATTTGATTCTGTGATCATATATGTTTCTGAATATTGCATACATTTGTGTTCAAATTAATAAAAACTCAAAAATATTTAGTAATTTATTTAAACACAATTCACCCCCCTCTAGTGTTAATCCAAGCCTTAAGATCCATATTCCGCATTTTTTACATATTTTATGTATATGTATATATGTGCTGGACTCACATTTCTTGTTGAGTACTCGGAACTAGTATGCCGTTATGGATTTGACTTATTATGCTTGGACACTACGACAGAAGGAATTTGGATGCTAACTATTGTGATTGGCTTCTTTTTGATGGAACATCATGGACTTTACTTGTTGAGATAGCTTGTCGTTGGGATACTATTATTATGTTCCCACTTACCTACTTAGTATGTTAGCTACGTTTTGTTGTCCTTGGGACGATATAGAGTCTTTGATTAACATCTCTATTATCTTGCTTGAGGTTTTCGACTTACATCATCTTGATTTATTCTTGTCTTGTGCTTATTTAAGCTCCAGACGTGATCTTATTATCCTTCTCCAAACCTTATTTCTTTTATTGCGAGTGTATTTCTTTTGTTTTCATTACACGGGAGCTTCTTCTACCTACCAGGCTTGTTGGTAGCATCATTTCTAAGTGCAGAATAAAATTATATTAGTGCTATCCTTCATTGAGAGGATCACTCGTTTCCCTCAAAATTATATACATAATTAGCAAATATATACACAGTAAGTATAAATCACAATATTTACACACGCGGGCGCGCATGCACACACATATATAAAGTATGTATTAAGTGTTATCATATGACATATTAATCATGTTATTATTATACATCATCTTCTTGTGTGGAGACTAGGTATAGTGTTAATTGGATGTTTGCAAACGAGGAAGATGAAATCAATTAGTGATGTCATCTTTTATCTCTTTCCTCTTTAGATCCCGACGTGACTAAATCGAAATCTATTATGTAATTATATTCACATCTTTTAAAACACCAAGCACTTACCCATACCATATTTTCCATATATGTGTCATATCTTATATATATTAGATGTATTTATATCTACTTGCATATCATACATAGTTAGTATAGCTTAATTGATTAAGAGTGAAATAATCAAAATAAAACTGCTTTTACTTGTTGGATAAGTGCTACATATTAGATTTCATAAGCCCACTAACATCTAGTTGGTTTTTTTTGTAAATCTACATGTTTCACCTTCTATGAAATGACTGAGTTCATTTAGTAGTATCAGAGCCTAAATGGTTTACGCAATCTAAATAATCAACATATATGGCCAACTAATTAAACTTGTCTATACGATGAGTGTCTAGAAAAGTAATGTTTAGGCTTAAGGTTGAATAATCAAATATTCTCCTTTCTCTGGCTACCTGCTTTGCCCAATGGTTGGAATAAACCCAAAAGGTATGCACAGATGTAAGACTCAAATTGATCTGGGCCTTTGGTTAAATTTCATACTCTGAATTGAAAACTGAAAATTATATGTTAAATTGAATATAAGTTTAAAATATAAAAGATATTTTATAAAAGTTATAAAATAATTTGAAATTTTCAAAATTGTTTTAAATTAAATAATTAGTTTCATATTTTTAATATAGATAAATTAATATGATTAATTAAATGGTTTTAATTAATTAAGAGTTAATTAGTTAAAACACACACACACACAAAGATATATATATATATATATATTGATATATGCATGTAACTATAATTATTATAGTTGTATATTTATCCTGCAATAGTTTGCTGAATTTTTTGAATTAATTGAAGTATTTAATTAATTTTTTAACCAAATAAAAGGATTTATTAAATAAAATATTTATTAAATTCAATTAATTGATATATATATATATATATATATATATATATATATACGTGACATGTTCATGTGTATATATAAAAAAGACTATAAATGTTATAGTTGGTTATTCATCCTAAATAGTTTGAGATGAATAACATAAAATTTCTAGAATTTTATATATAATAAAATCTAATTTAATTTATTAATTAAATTAGGAATTATAAATTATTTAAATATAATTTAATTAATTAGAATTAAAAGTTAATTAAATGTGTAATTATCAAGAATAGAAATTAATTAAATATGATTTAAATAATAGGAATTAGAATTATTTATATATGATTTAATTAATGAGAATCAAATTAATGAAACATGATTTAATTAATAATAATTCGAATTGATTAGATATGATACAATTAAATATATATATATATATATATATAATATAAGTTAAACTAAATTATAACAATTATAAATAAATTAAACTTATATAACCGTATATGTATCAACATAATTTAAGTGGAACCGAAGTAAAACAAAAATAGACTTTTGAAATAAGTTCATACTTAAAGTATGTGTACCATGATTTTAGATGTGTATCACACTTGAATCACAATGGCATTTTAGAGGAAATACATTATTCCTAACTTGATGTCACTCTAATTACATATTGAAGATTATGAATCTCTAATGTATAATGTTATCTATTGGCTTTAAAATTGACCACCAACACCCAATTATGTGAAGAGAAATAATTAAAGAACAAAATTAAAACAATCAAAAAGAAAGTAAATAAAGACATAGATTTATAGTGGTTCGTCTAACTCCAGCCTACGTCCACTTCAAAGATTTTCCTTTCTATTAGTTTATGCTACTGATTACAGTTACAAATAACTCAAGAATAAAATTGGCAGAGTATAGCCTAGGTAGAAGATAAGAAGAAGCATAAAGAAGATCACTTTTCCGAACCCGTGTCTACTGCATTTATAAGGGAAGATGACCACCAATTTCTCTAAAACTTGGGCTATAGGACCTTCCGATCCATATAGGCCCACCATTGGGGTCGCTAGGCCCAAATCCCAATGAGGAGGGATCGGTACCGATCCCTTCAGTAGTGGATTTTTGGTAAGAGATCCCTATGATGGATTGTACATACTAAAATATGTTCAACCTCCAAGTTTCTTATCATTTGGATCAACAGAGCTATAGTTATTGATTTCCAAATGCTAGAATGCTCATGTTGCCGAACCCTCCTTGGTTTATCCAGATATGCCGATCCATTCCTTTGCCGAGCTCTCTTATGTTTTCTCCATGACGATCCCTCTTATGTTCTCTCCATGTCGATCCCTCTTCTTCCATAACACCATGTCGATCGCTCCTTTTCCATAATGCTATGCCTATCCATTTTCCTCCAATATACTATGCCGATCCCACTTATAGCCATCTATACCGATCGATGAGCCATCACCTATGCCGATCCCTCCATAACATCATCCACGTCGATCCATCTTGCCTTGACCGTCGATCCATCTTGCCTTGACTTAAGCCGATCCATCTCGCCTGGACCATGTCGATCCAACTGCTTTTTCCTACGTCGATCCCTCTTTTGCTTCGACCATGCCGACCCCTTGCCTATCCACACATATCGATCCCTCAGCTTTTACCTATGCTGATCCCTTTCTTCATGAAGCATGCCCATACTGATCCCTCTACATTAAACATGCCGATCCATTTAACATACTTCCCAAACCAAAAAACATGTCAATCCCTTTCTTGTCTAAGCTAATATCCATATTTCAAGCATCCTGCATCGTTTATCTACCAACTCCATCAAATTTTGTCTTCGTATAACCATTTGTACTTGATTTCTAGGCTCTACAATCGTTGCTCTGTACCTATCGACCTTGATAATCATGACGTCTATTAGGTTAAATCCACCTGTGTACTGCCTTACCAAAAGTCGGGCTAATACTTTGCCCCCCCCCAAAACATGCCTTGCGATACGAAGGCGTGTTTTGAATTGCCATAAATACAAAATTTGAAGTGCATAATCCATTGATTGCCATATTAATCCAATCCAGAATCCGACCATTGTCAATCCCATTCCTTGATCTCTCCAAATCATTAACTAAATTAATGACTGTTCCAAGTCGATATCCAAATCCATTCCAGATTCATTAACCAAATCCATGATCTCTCTGGATCGTTTTATCTAAATCCGAGACCGCTCTAGGTCCATATCCAAATCCATAGACCTCTTCGGGTCGCTTTATCTAAAGCCGGGACCGCTTCGGGTCCATATCTAAATCCATAGACCTCTCCGGTCACTTTATCCAAATCCGAGACCGCTCCAGGTCCATATCCAAATCCATAGACTTCTTCGTGTCACTTTATCCAAACATGGGACCGCTTGTGGTCCATATCCAAGTCCATAGACCTCTCCGGGTCATTAGCCTAATCAAAATCCTTTATCTCATCAGATCCTTGTCGAGCACAATCCACACTTGACGATTTGAGTAAGCCGATTCTATCGCTCTCCGGTGAAGAGGTTTACCCCTTGTTAGGCATGGTTCATACCCAACAACCTTGATCTCTTTGGACCTTTGCCAAACACAATCCATGCTTGAATACCTGTTAGGTTTTATTCTCCGGCCATGACTCTCCGGTCGAGGGCTTAATCCATGGATGTCCTTCTCTGGCCTTGGTTCCCAATCGAGGACTTAAACCGTGGGGTATCCTTCTTCGGCCTTGATCCCCAGTTGAGGACTTAAACCATGGGGTATTCTTCTTCGGCCTCGATCCCCAATCCAGGATGTAATCCATGTATGAATCCATCCAGTCACTCTCTGGCGAAGGGACTCATGACTTGTGGTTATTGCCTCGTCTCTCCGGTCAAGGCCATAACCGTAACCGTAATCTGTGTTATTTATTACATTGATCTGAACGTAAGCATCCCTAAGTCCATAAAATAAAATTCCGTACAACCAATAAACCTAAGTTCGAAGCAAATAAGGACAAACAAAATTTCACAAACCCAAGCACTACGATTCATCATCCTCTCAGAGCATGCCTAGGGACCATCCTCGATCCTATACATGTGTAAGTGACTTAGACGTATTAACGCGGAGTTTATTACTTATTCCATGCCATCTCAATTAATTGATGACAAGTTATCAACGATGCCTATATCAGTTCCATTTTCATTCTAGGTAGATGGTGGCTGCTCCTGTTCCACCGTCGTAGCCCAAGTTCTTATGCATTGTTGTAACCGACTATTCTTCACGTGTTCCTCAATGATATCCTTCAAATACCTACAGTCATTCATATTGTGCACATCCAGCTCATGGAATAGGCAATGCTTTCCTGATGCCCGCTCACATTCGAAGGGTTCCCTCCTCGTTGGCCTTCGATACTGAAGACGTCCTCAAGTATCCAAATAAATCCTTTTCAGATATTCGGTCAAATCTATATAATAAGAGAATTTTGGTTTTCTCCATTTCCTCTTTGAAACATTAATGCCATTATTCATTTTTCGTTTTCCTTTATCATTCTTATTTACATCTCCTGATGATCCTCCACTCTGCACAGGATTCACCTCTAGTTTGTTTGCTCGTGCATCTTTCTGCCATTGGAACCTTTCTGCTTCAAGATAAAATTCCTCGAGATCCATAGGTAGGTCCTATGCCAATGAATCTTTGAACTTCATGCCATCTTCAATTCCAAATACAATTTCCATCAAAACCATGGATGGATCTGGATGATCTACCGATGCCGCCGTGGCATTAAACCGTGTTAAGAAACTCCTCAGAGACCTCTTCGGTACTCTGTTTCAGTGTTGCCAAACTCGTCACATTTTTGGGTCTCGAGATGCGAACCCTAAACTGCCTCACAAACTTTTCGATTAATTCCGTCAATGTGCCAATAAAGCCGCTTTTCAACTGTCCGAACCATATCGCAGCTATATCCATTAAGTACAAGGGGAAGCACCATGCCATGACTTCCTTCGATGCCCCCAGTACTTCCATGTGTCTCATGTACCTTGTCAAATGAACAGCAGGATCTGTTTTTCCATCATGTATCTCAAGCATTGATAGTTTGAACTACGGTGGATTCCTAGCCTGCCTGACATTTGGAGCGAATGGAGTTCTATTTACATCCTCCAAATCCCTATCCATTAATCCTACATGCATAGCTTGCCTTATGATCTCTGCAAACCTGTCATTGTCTTCCAATTATAGTCTCCTATTGTCATGCCCAAGCTGTCCCAGAGCCTCTGAGGGAATTCTAGAACGTACTCCTCCGGCTGAGCATCCAAATTTTGATTCACACCAAGCTCCATCGAATTGATCGCAAGTCCTCTAGCATCATGATCAACCAAACCCAGAGGCATGCCCCTCAGCCTTTGTGGATCGGTGTCGATCACTCATGGATGGTAAGGAATTGCCCCTGGCTGCTCTATTCCATCCCTCTATCAATTAGCTCCATTTCCGTGTTACTGGTTCTGATTTTGGTTTTGCACTCCAGTAGCTCCTATGGATCTAGCCTGCATGATTTGTTGGAATAGATTCTGCATCTTCTCCTCCTGGCTTTTCAACATCCTTTCCTGCATAGCAGCCATCATCGTTTCCATTTAATCCCCGGTGATATAAATAGATGCTTGATTAGCTCTATCTCCTGAGGAAGCCTCCTTGCTTCCTCTATGGTGACTCCTTTCTGATAGCACTCTCCTTGTTTATTTCCTAGCCATTACTTTCTAAATCCAAGTATCCAAGCTTCCAAATCAACGGGTGTAAGTTCTCTCAATAAAGCACCAAAACGTTGGCATTAAAATTGGCCACCAACACCCAATTATGTGAAAGCACCAATGTCCAATCCAGTCAAGAACTATGAAGAGAAATAAATGAAGAATAAAAATTAAAACAATTAGAAAGCAAGTAAATAGAGACACAGATTTATAGTGGTTCGGCTAACTCCAGCCTACGTCCACTCCAAAGATTTTCTTTTTATTAGTTTAGACTGTCGATTACAGTTACAAACTCATGAAACTCAAGAATAAAAATGGTAGAGTATAACCAAGGTAGAAGATAAGAAGAAGCATAAATAAGATCTCTTTTCTGAAGCCGTGTATGCTATATTTATAAAGGAAGACGACCGTCGGTTTCTCTAAAACTTGGGCTATAGGACTTTCTTATCCACATGGGCCCACCATAGAGGTCGCTAGGCCTAAATCCCAATGAGGAGGGACCGGTATTAATCCTTTCATTGATGGATTTTTGGGCAGCGAACCTTATGGTGGATTCAACATACTAAAATATGTTCAACCTCCAAGTTTCGTATCATTTGGATCTATAGAGCTTGAGTTATTGATTGCCGAATGCTAGAATGCTCATGTTTTATAATACATGTCGATCCCTCCTTGGTTTATCCAAATATGCCGAACCCTCCTTAGTTTATCCAGATATGTCGATCCATTCCTTTGCCGAGCTCTCTTATGTTTTGTCTATGCCGATCCCTTTTCTTCCATAACACCATGTCAATCCCTCCTTTTCCATAATTCTATGCCGATCCATTTTCTTCCAATATACTATGCTGATCCCCTTGATAGCCATCTATGCCGATCAATGCGCCATCGCCTATGTTGATCCCTCCATAACTTCATCCACGTTGATCCATCTTGCCTTGATCTACGCCGATTCATCTTGTCTTGACTTAAGCTGATCCATCTCGCTTGGACCATGCGAATCCAACTGCTTTCGACCATGTCGATCCCTCCTTTGCTTCGACCATGTCGACCCCTTTCCTATCCATGCATATCGATCCCTCAACTATTACCTATACCAATCTCTTTCTTCGTGAAGTATGCCCATACTGATCCCTCTATATTGAAACATGCTGATCCATTTAACATAACTTCCTAAACCAATACAACATGCCTATCTCTTTCTTGCCCAGCTAATATCCATATTTCAAGCATCTTCATCATTTATCTACCAACTACATCCAACTCTGGCTTTGTATAACCATTTGTATCTGATTTCTGGGCCCTACAATTATCGCTCTATACCAATTGGGCTTGATAATCGTGAAGTCTGTTGGATTAAATTCGCTTGTGTACTGCTTAACATTATCATTTACCATTTGTATATTAATGGATTACTTGCATACTCAATATTAAGAAAACTCAAGCTAAGAATTTTATGTGTAGTACTATTTATATATTGTTAGATGAGGTAGGATACATGCATGTATATGACGAGCAAACTCAAGATACATGCATCGTAGTTAAGCTGTCATGCAATGATAGGTACGAGTGAATAATTTTTTTCGATTGGTTGAGCAAGCTCAACGTCGAGAATGTGATAGGACAAAGATCTCAATTAGGAGTCGTATATGGCGTATATGGTACAACCAATAAAGAGTTATCCATTACTTACGGTACTAAGATTTGTTGAGAAAAATCATGGTCTAAATCCCAACGCAAGTGAGTTCTAACACTCACTAGAGGAATTGCAAGATTTCTATATTGACATTCGGACTTTGAGGAATATAAAAAATCTAGTGGGAGCCATACTAGAAAAATGAAATGAATGAATTTAATCTTTCTAATGTTGTAAGAATATATGCTATACAAATTAAGATTAACTACTGTAATAAATTTGTGCATATAACCAAATTAATAAATTTTTTATTAAAGAACTAGGCCAGCACGTAGCGGGTTGAGTGGATTTCAAAAAAAAGATACAATTTTAGATCTTACTGGGCCTATAAAGTCTAAATTAATTTTGGTCCAATCTAAATAATTTTAGATAAAATCTTTATTATATTTAATTATGTTATATAAAATATTTGATTATATATGTATATATATTTATATGTGTGTGTATATATGCCCCTGCGCACGTATGCACGTGTTTGCACATGCGCATCAAATACACATATACGTGTATAGTGCACATGCACTATAGATATTTGTATATGGTTTAATGTGTCCATATATAAGTGCTAGGATTTACACTATAGTAGACATATTTTTCCCTTTATATACATATTTTCCATCTACAATTAACCTATTATTTATATACAATCATACACACACGCCCGATCATACATATACACATAGGCATATATATGTTTGTGTGTGTATATAATACATTTAAATATATGTTTAATTATGCTGATTTTAAAGATGTTGACTAATTTAAAGTTATTCAAGTTAATATCTAAAATATCTTAAGATGGATTAAATTTAAAGTCAGATCCAGATCTAAAAGAAATAGTCGATTCTAAATTTAATTCAAATTTCAAATATTAACATGTTATATATATATGTGTGTGTGTGTATGAAATCATACATTATTTAATAAACATTAAAAATATTGCATATTTAATACTAAAATTTATTTATAAACTATTAGTAGTAATTATAAATATCATATATTAATATAAAAAAATTGTTTTTAATTTCTTCTAAACATATATATATATATATATATATATATATATATGTATGTATGTATATGTATATGTATATATATATATATATATATATGTATGTATATGTATATGTATATGTATTTCAAATCATCAAAATACAAAAGTTACTCGTTGATCAGTGATTGATTGTAAAAATATAAATGAAAAAATGGCAACGACATCTGCTTTCAATTTCTCGTCTTCTTCTTTCTCAATTACGCATCCTCATTATTCTAATCTATCGAATTCTGGGCCCTCTGTTAATTATGATTCTTCTTCCTATCATACCTATGCCTAAGTGTTTAAGGGATCAAAGCTTTTTCGTTCTCACTTTCTTAAATAGAGAACCGAATTCAAAAATTGGGTAGATTCTAGTAAGGAGAAAAGAATATGTTTTCGATGTGGGGATTATCATTATTTAGCTAAAGACTATCGATAAGCTGTTAGATGCTTTAGATGTGGTTTTTTTGGTCATAGAAAGATCGAATGTTCGATGAAATTAAAACCAAATTCTGGTGATCACAATAACCTTTCTAGCACTGACTATAGATTTCAACTTGTATTAAAATGTATGAAGCTTAAAAGAATCATGTTAGACCACTTATGATTCAGAGGAATGGAGGTATCGAATTCTTGGAGGATTTATTCAAGCATTTCGATGCAATCAATGAAGTTACCATCGGTAGGAATTACAAAAACAAGTTTGGTGATCTTGAAGACTACTTTGGAGACTCTGTTTCTTCTTTGAACAGTGATGAATTGGCTACAGATGTGATGTTTGTATCTAATGAATGTAGTGGGGCTACTGATGTTGGTGTCAATGAAGCTTCTGATGTTCCTGTTGCTAGTATTAGAGAGAAGTTAATTGATTTTGATCCTTTGCTTCTAGACTCTGCTATTTTACAATGTAGTTCTCATTCGTTGGAAACCATGGATATATTGCTTGACAATGGATTTTTAGTTTGTGATGTTGGTTCTGAAAATCATTCGAGTGAGTTAAGTAAAAAATTTGTTCTTATTCGTAACAAGAAATTTAGAGCTAAATCTTATAATAAGGGGAGTTTTGAATTAGACACTAAAAACAGTTTTGATTGTATAAGATCAATGGATGATTCATGGGAGAAATCTATTAAATCCCAAGATCTGGTAACTGATAGAGCATTTTCAGATGGTTGTTTGGTGATAACAGATCTATGATGGGTAGCATTAGGGAGGCTTTTTCTTTGCAAGTTGTAGATAAGAATCTACAGGGTAATGATGCTATTGCTAATACTTCTTCCTCATCTAAGTCTGGTGTATTACAATTGTTCAAGGAATCATGTTTATGAAGGTGATGCTTCTTCTGCCAATTTTAGAGAGGTAGTTGATGGCGGTGATGTTGGTAAGGAGATTGATAGGTTTAGTTCATTTGGCAGCTGGGATGTGGATATTGGCTCTAGTGTTATGTATGTCCATAACAAAAACTCTTGCTGTTTGGTTATTAATGTTTACTCATACTTGGATACTAGAGTGCACACGAGCAAATTGTTGAATGATGCAATGGTAAAACCGATGGCTTCTGAATCCAGCAATAGGATTAAGGTGGGATTGGTTGTTATTGAAGATTACTTGGGTACTATTGGCATAAAGAAGAGAGATTAGGTGGGTTTGGTTGGTTCACAGTCTTGTGTGGTTCCAGTTAAACATCATGTGGCTGCTGGTATAAGTGTTTATGTGTACATGTCTGATACAGATACAGTGGATGTGGATGCTTCTTCAACTGTATGCACATTGAGTGATGTTAGTAATTCGAATGGAACCGGTTATGTAGCGGCTGATTCGACAACATTTAATGTTGTGGCTAACAATGGTGATAGATTATGTGGCATGGTTGGAGAATTCGAGAGAGAGGCTATGAGTAGTTCTAGTGCTCTATTAGTTTGGTAAGTGGTTGGTAATGTAATTAAATCTGATGCTACAGTGAATGGGAATGCTACTGAAAGCACATAGCGATTGGTTAATAATGTGTTATTTTATGCGGTGTTGGTGGGGAAATGGGTGGTGATACTGCGAATAGATTCGATGCTCTAATAGTTGAGGATGTGGTTTTAGTAGAATCAGACACTACAGTGAATGATGTATTTAAGGAAAAGAGTGTTTTTCAGGGTGGTTCAAGTTCGTCTACAGTAATTGATAGAGAGGGTAGTATTGTTAGCAAAGCTTCATTTATATCTTCATCATGAAAGAGAGGCAGGCGTAGGAAATCTTTTGATATCAGTGATGTTTTTCGTTGCAGTGCTAGGGTCTGTAGTTGTCATTCTTCGGTTATGGTTGAGTTACATGATTTGAGTGCCATTCACTACAACAAAAACTTACTTCAATTGCATTTGCTCTCAGCGTTTTAACATTAAACGCAGTAAAAACTTATTTCATTCAGAGAATAACATGCGTTCAAACGCTGAGAATACTTTTATGTTTCCGTGCCTATTATCTTCCGCCTTTCTCATTATACTTTTACCAAAAAATTTCACTTTCCCTCTTCTATCAGAACTACTGCTCCCTCATCTTTCCCTCATTTATTCTCCTCCACCAATAGTTTCCCTCAAATTTTGCTTGCCCTTCGATTTTCCTCTAGTGGAGTTGATAGTCACTGTCCTACTTATGCGTTCATACTTTAGGTAGCCTAATTACCTTTTTTGTCTCTATTCAATTCATCAATTTTTAGGTTTATTGTGTTTTTTGATTTCGATTTACATATTCCAAATACTCTAATTTGTGGATTGCCCTAAGTCAAACATTGTTCGATCATCAATTGTTGGAACGACTTTTTAAAAACTCGATGAAGTCGAGCTGTTAATAAAGTTCGATTGTTATAGGTAACTTTTGGTTCTTCAGTAGATTAAAAAACACTTTTATTTGATTTATTACTAGTACGTGTTTATTTTTACGAAACAATGCTGATCGACTCATCTCATTACTAGTTCTGAAGCTTGTTTATAGTTTGTTTTTTTAGTGAGACTCCTTGTATTGATTTCGTTTTAGTTTTTGCCTTCAAATATGGTTTGTTTTCAATTATTTTTCTCCACTGTACTGATTTTTTTTCATATGCCATGAATATTCAGTGAGTTCTTAGACATATTGAGTATGTAAGTAAGTGCATTCAGTGCATTGCTTGTTTAGAAAGTAATCTTCAGTGGATTTTTATCCCATTGGACTACACTTGTGACCGTCAAAGTTTGTTCCATTCTCCTGTAGTATAATTTTTAATTAATTAATTCCTAAGACGAATCTCTTACGAATTTTGTTTCGGAGGACATAATATGCAAATATTAGGTTTATACATGTGATATTGTAATATTTCCATGTATGGCTAGGAGTCAAAATAGTATGTGATGGTTGTATACTCGATAATGGTTTTAGAAAAGACACGACTTTGTATCAGGAGAGGGGTAATGCATAGACATTACTCTGGTGCTACAAAATGGCGCCGTTATAATGACAAATTTTTTGAAATCAGTTTGGTGCTAATAACAAAATGACTAATTTGTAGAGTTCTGTCATTTTCAGTCTAATGTGGCTATGAAGTAGCTAATAACAAATTTATTTTATGCGTGCAGGCTTTGAACAGTTGATATTTGTAGAGTTCTGTCATTTTCAGTCTAGTGTGCTTAAACAACAAGGTATGAAACAGATGCTAAAAACTCTCAAGTATTATCATTATTGTCTATTAGTTTACCATCAAATAATTTCACAATTATGTTTTATTCCCTTCCATATTTCATCAAAAGGCTACTCTAAATTCAAATTACACCTTTAAATTCTTTGATGTCCGATTGCCTCTATAATCAGATTATAACAGTCATTATTTTTTGTGAAGTTTATTAGCCAAACCATGGTAATGGGGTCATTTTTATATACTAGTAATGTGTACATGATTGGTTAGTAAGTTGTAAAGTTTATTTTCTCTAAATTCTTACAACTACCGTTATACAAATAAAACAGTTCAATGATAATTTAATAAAGGATATTTGTGCTTTTAACCTTTCAATCATTATAAATCAGATAATATTCTTAATAATAATTGTGAGAAATACTAAAGGGTATATACCAATTGTTTTGTTCAAAAATTGAATTTTAGATGGGAAATATCTATTCATTGTTAAATCGGAGTGGAGATTTGTTGCTTTTTAAAATCTTTCCAAAGAGCCCACTTTCTACGTGCAAATGTATAAATAAAAATTTATGAGCTCAAACATAACACATATGTATAGTACTAGCTGTCTAGTTGGTTAAATTTGTCATTTAAATAAAAATTCTTCAAAAAATAAAGTAGGATAGTAGATTCATTTGATGACGTTAATGGCTTAAATTTAATATATGCAGTTCAATATTTTAATTTATATCGTTTAATAAGATTAACGGAGGCTTGTTGAACTTAGGTTGAAACCATAAAGAAGATTGAAAAGGTCAAAGCTATTAAAGAGAGGAAAAAACAAGAATCAGAGGTTAGCAGTTTAGTTCTATGCAATATGTCTGGTTTGATGTTGGTCTTTTTTCTGACAAATACAAGCATTACCCTCTTGTATCTTCTGCTAAGTATTCAGTTGTGTAGTTAATTGTAAAGTGTAGCTAAAAAACATGTGACATTTTCTTGAGTGTATTAGTAGTACACAACTGGTCTTGCATTCCATTACGTTATCATTTATGTGACTATAATTTGATTTTAGCAATACACCTACGAACTAATTGATGGCATTGGGATAAATTTAGTTGTACATCTTTCTTGGATATCTACTTTGTTAGGGTTTTTACTTCAGCATGAAATGTCTTAAATGATTATATGTTTTTCTTCTTTTACTTTAAACTTGGAAAGCCTATTTTTAATTCTCTAACCTGTCAATTTTAAAAGCATATCCTAGTTTTTCATATCTTTTTGGTTTGTGCGCACATGCCCTCTTGTAGCTAAAATAGCACATATAACAGACTATATGTTCTTCGCATATGCACATAAACACGTACGTTAAATAATTGAGAACTCTTAATATTTATTTACTTCCTACTATAATCACAGCTTGAACTTGTGTTGGTTACGGAGAAACTGCAGGAGCTTCATTCAATTAGAATTCAAAAGCTGAAGAAACAAGGCATGTACCTTTTCCTTCCTCTTTTTTCTTTTTGTTTCTTTTTTTGCAATCATTGAATAGCTAGCATCATGTGCATCTTAGTGAAACTTTAGCATCTGTTTAAATAACATCAGTTTAAATAACATGTTTGCCAAATATGGGATGTAGTTTAATTAGATATGATTGTTTTTTCTTTTATTTTTTTAAAATTCTTTCAGTTTCTATTTGTACAACTTTAGCATCTGTATCACTTTTAGTTCTGATGCAACAACAAGCAACAATCATCAATGTTTAAATTGAAATACTCTCCCAACTAAAGGCCCGGATTCAGTTTTGAAACACAAACAAAGCATGATATTTGCTGCCAAAAGAGTTAATCAATTAAAAGTTTGCTTTTACTATCAACTCCTGGGCTATAAAAATGAATGTTTGGTTATTACAACTGGAAGCAGAAAGTCTGTGATATTTTACTACGTTGTGTTCTTGCATTTTGACAATATATTTTTCTCTTTGGATTTGTTTGTTTTGCGTATTTGTTTTGTTGTCTTTTATACATAAAAAAATTATTTGTCCATTTCTACTAAGAACTGTTTGGTCGTTAATATCATATATATATATATATATATTGTTCATAATCAATAATTAATTTCTATTTAAATTTTAGATTCTTTGTTGCATACATATATTGTATATGGTGATGGAGAGAGATTGGTTGCGTCTACATAGGTAATCATGTAGCAGCTAATTTAGACTTAAATTTAGAATTGATATTTTGATAATAAAAGCTAATATTTTTGTTGTTTTCAAATTTTAATCATAGGACTAGTAGAGAGTATGGCCAAGGAGCTCGGAATTTTGTGTGTGTTGCGAAGAAAAATTTAGGAGATGTGGAAAAAATATTCTGTCCTTGTTTAGATTGTCGAAATCTTAGTCGTCATTATGGTGAAACCGTTGTTGAGCACCTGATTATAAAGGGAATGGATCCTAAGTATAAAGATGATATATGGTATAATCATGGCGAGAAAGTGAATGATTGAAAAAAAATTAAAATGGGTGAGATGTACGACTTGCTCAAAGCGATTCACTATGAAGATGAAGATTATTTCAATCATACTTTTTTTGATGACGACAAAGATAAGGATGATGCACAAAGACGCCATGATGATTTACTTAAAATTTTGGAAGATGCAGAAACCCCACTGTATCCTGGTTGCATAGATCATACAAAGTTATCTGCCATTACTATTTTGTATAATCTTAAATGTGAAACTGGATTATCTGATACTGGTTTTGATAAACTTCTTACCGTCCAACATTTGTTTTTACCAAAGAATAACGTACTTCCCAAGACTTTATATGAAGTAAAGAAATTCCTCAAACTATTTGATATGGGTTTTGAAAAAATTCATGCTTGTGAGAATGATTGTTGTCTTTTCCGTAAAGAGTACAAAAATTTAAATGATTGTCCGAAATGTGGTTCATCACGATGGAAGATAAATCAAGATATAAAAGAGATTATGCAGGGTATCCCAATTAAGGTGTTGCGATATTTTCCAATAATTCCAAGATTTAGAAGAATGTTTAGATCCGAAAAAATGGCAGAAGAGTTAAGATGGCATTTTAAAAATAAAAGTAATGATGGAAAGATGCGGTACCCCGTAGATTCCGTGACATGGAGCATGGTTGATGAAAATTGGAAAACATTTTCAGCCGATCCACGTAATCTTAGACCTGGTCTAGCTACAGATGGGTTCAATCCATTTTCTATGTTAAGCTCCAAGTATAGTTGCTGGCCAGTAATGCTTGTTACATATAATTTGTCGCCTTTGTTGTGCATGAAGAAAGAGAATATCATGTTAACACTTCTAATTCCAGGTCCAAAGCAACCAGGAAATGATATTGATGTATATCTAGAGCCATTAGTAGAAGACTTGCATTACTTGTGGAGTACTGGAGTTGAGACATATGATGCATTAAGTAAGACAGTTTTTAACATGAAGGCTATTTTACTATGGACGATAAATGATTTTCCAGCTTATGGTAATCTTGCTGGATGCTGTGTAAAGGGTAAAAAAGCTTGTCCATTATGTGGTATCAATACCCACCGTCGATGGTTGAAATATAGTCGGAAAAATGTTTATATGAGCCATAGAAGATTTCTACCACATTCAAATCCATTGAGAAAAAGAAAGGCTTGGTTTGATAACACTGTGGAGGATGGGAAGATGCCTAGAGTTCTAACCGGCAAAAACATTTCTCTTATTTTGAAAGACTTTCTGAATAATTTCGGAAAAGGCGCTGAAAGCGAAAAGAAGAGTGCGAAGGGGAAAGGTAAAAAAAGGAAGATTGACGACAATAGTGAAGATGATGATAATGGAGATAATGATCCTATTAAAAAAGAGCTATCAAAGTGGAAAAAAAAATCAATCTTTTTTGGCTTGCCATATTGGGAGGTTAGCATTTATTTAGATTTCAGTTTTTATTATCGATGCGGGCTGGCCACGCGAACAAATTTTTTTGTTATTTTTTTAATCCATGGCCCATGGATTAAAAAATTTTAATAAAAAAATTTGTTAAAATAAATTATAGAACACTTTATCATTTAACTAATATTTTTTATAGGAACTTCCAGTACGTCATAATTTAGACGCAATGCACGTTGAGAAAAATGTTTGTGAAAACACATTGGGTACAATGTTGCATGACAACAAATCAAAGGATGGGATTAATTGTAGACATGATTTAGAGGATTGGGGAATTCATCATGGTCTATATGCACAACCTCGTGGGACCAAAACGTATCTTCCACCGACTCCATATACATTGTCAAGATTGGAAAAAAAAATATTTTGCAAAAGGCTGTACGATTTCAAAGGACCTGATGGTTATTGCTCAAATTTCAAAAAATCCGTATCATTGATGGATTGTAAAGTTAGCGGTTTGAAGTCGCATGATTATCATGTTTTGATGCAACAAGTATTATCGGTCGCACTACGAGGTTTGTTGCCAACAAAACCTAGAAAAGCAATTATTCGTCTATGTTTATTTTTCAATAAAATATGTCAACGTGTTCTTGATAGAGAGAAGTTACAGCAACTCGATGATGAGATTGTTAAAATATTGTGTGATCTTGAAAGATATTTTCCACCTTCATTCTTCGATATTATGATACACTTGACAATTCATCTTGGAAGGGAAGCACGGTTGTGTGGACCAGTTCATTTTCGTTGGATGTATCCTTTCGAAAGATATATGAAAATGCTTAAAGATTACGTGAGGAATTATGCATGACCAGAGGGATGCATTGCAGATCCTATCTTGCAGAAGAATGCATGAAATTTTTCAAAGAATTTTTGAGTAAATCGATAAATGTGGAAAAAAAAGATCGAAATGAAGATTACGAAGATAACACAATACTTGAAGGGCGTCCAATTTCAATGTCCAATCCAGTTACGTTGTCTTTGAAGGAGAAAGAAATTGCTCATTTAGCGGTGCTAATGAATATGGCCGTGGTAGAACCATTTTTGGAGTGAGTATATATTATGTTATGTTTCCATTGATTTGTTGTGTTTGTAATTGCAATTATAAACTTAACATTGTTTTTATTATACTAGTTTGCACTTGGAGGAGTTGCATAATTCAAACAAACGCTTAGAAAAAAACGCAACATTACTTTGGAAACACCATGGAGATAATTTCGCTGATTGGATTAAAAAGAAGGTTTGTTAAAAATTTCTCTATTTTTATATGTGAATCAAGGGTACTATTTTTAAAATCCATTTTAAATATATTTTTAGATACCTATTGACTCAAATGACAATGATGAAATGTTAAAATGGATTGCATATGGTCCTAAAAATGCTGCGCTATCATGTAAAGGATATATTATAAACGGTCAACGATTTCATACAAAAGACGTTGATAGAGAAACTCAGAATAGCGGAGTGACCTATGATGCGACTACTATGTGTAGAGCAAGTGCAAAAGACATTTCTCAAGTGGTTGATGTGATCACTTACTACGGAATATTGACCGATATAATTTTATTGGATTATAATGTTTTTTATATTCCTTTGTTTAAGTGTCATTGGGCAAACATAGGAAATGGGATGAAAGTTGAAGATGGATTTACGCTTGTTAATTTACATCAAAGTCAGGTTTCATTTTCAAGAGACCCTTATATCCTTGCATCTCAAGCGAAAAAAGTTTTCTATTCAAGGGAAAATGATTCTTCTAATTGGTATGTTGTGATGAAAGCACCGCCAAGAGGTTACCATGAATTAGAGATGAACGATTTTATTGAAGAAGTAAGCTATATTGGAGGAGATTGTGAAGAAATCGAGGATGACTTGGTCGAGGATGCTAGTTATGTTAGGGAGGATTGCGAAGGCATAATTGAGTAGTTCTAATATCACCTTTTTTTTGGGTAGTCATTGCTATGTGACTGAAAGTAGTAGGCATATGTTTCGTGTGTGTGGTCATGGGGGAAACTTGTTCAGGCATTTAATAATGGAGAAGGATGTATAGAAACAGCAGGTGCACAAGGTATCATGTATTACACCGTATCCTGTATTTTTATTTGTTAGCATATTTTTTTTTAAACCCACAAGGTATCAGATTTTATATGTTCAGATTTTAACTGTTCAGATTTTGCCTTTGATTTTAGATGTTCAAATTTTATATGTTCAGATTTTTAAACCCACACGTGAATTCAGATAACTAAGTATTGCACTGTTATCACTGCACTGCACTGTTATCTAAATATTTTATGTTCATCATACCTATATTATTATTTGCATTTGAATGTCACGTATATCGCGTATCAACTGTTGCTGAATCTTAGCAGTAGTTTACAAATTGATCAGCAAACCAATTTACTCTTGAATTCCTGTGTCATGAATTCCTGTATCTTAGCAGCAGTTTACAAATTGATTAGCAAACCAGTTTATTTGAATATCATGAATTCCTGTGTCGGCCTGCAGAAAATGGTTAGAAGTACAAAGAAAACAACGAACAAGAAACTTACTCGCTATCAAAAAAGACTCGCAGAATTTGAAGATGCATCTGACAGGTCTAATGTAATGGAAGAGCATGTTGAGCCACCTTCGGAAAACATGGATGTTGGAAATGCAAGCCAGCCAATCGCATGCACAGCTCTGTAAATTGATGAAAATCCTGAAACTGCAGTGGAAGTGGATAGAGCAATTGCAGATGATGCAAAACAGGTTTCCAAAAAAAGGACTAGAGGTCCAACTAAAGTGAAAAGACTTCCTTCGAATGTTGCAAGCCGAATTGAAGTTGAGTTTAATTCATCGGGTGTACCTGTAGGAGAAGGATCAGTGAAATTATCTTCTTATTTAGGGCCACTTGTCCGTGAGCATGTTCCATTTACGCTAGATGACTGGAGGCTACTTGGTGACGATTTGAAAGTAGTTCTATGGAAATCCGTTCAGGTAATAATATAACGTTTCATATTTATTATGATGCATAAGCGTTTGCATGTAACTTCATATGACCTATTAGAATATTTTTTTCCATTATCATCACCCCTTTCTGTTTTTACATTGATCTGATTAGAATATGTTGTTTGTATGTTTATTTGCACATAAATCGGGCTTCTTTGATTTCCTCAAGTAGGAATGGTTTGGTCAGAGAGTCTCTATCGATTTTGCTATGTTATGCACATAAATCGGGCTTCTGTTTAGCTTGATGACTGATTCAACAAATTCTTTTTCAATAGTAAATTAAGAAGGCATGTATCGTTTGTATACCACTGATTAAAAATTTAAACTGATTAGATACCGATGGAAATTCCAAATCATGAGCAATACATTATATGTCTACTTATTTAATAATGGGTTGAAAACTTAAAAATTATTTTTGCAAGGAAATTTATAATATGAGCACAAGGTCACAATTACAGCACAAAAATTAATTAATAAGGCACATGCCAATGATTAGATTACGAGGGCATATCTTCATGGATATGAATCATGGATCTTGTATTAACAATGTTTTAGTTAATTAGTTTTAAAAATGAAATATGTATAGTCTTCATCATTAATTGTACCAATGATGAATGGAAAAGTGTTGCCGCTCTTTGTTAACATGAGTATTGTTAAGTGAACGTAAATGATCCAAAAAATTATACATAAAACTTCTCAAATGTGGTAGGAAACCTGAAACCATTCTCGACAATAACACACCAACACCTACGTGCAAGGTCAGCTCAACCAATAGTCAAATTAGGCAAAAGGACTAGGGTAGGGGTCCTAAAATGTTAGGGCCCTTTGCAATCTACTTCTATGATCCATTGAATGGATTATTAATGTGCAGCTAGTTTAGGTTGGAATATTTAGCCACCAAACGGTTTTATAAATGAACAATATTTATTTCTCAAGTCGTTGTACTTCTTCCCAGACTCCACAGGGCACTTCTCCCAGCTTAAACCCAAGAGTTTGTGTTTTACATTTTCCCATGCTCCATAGAGAAATTCTTCCAATTTAAATTTGAATAATCTCTAAACATTTGATTAAATTCTGTTCTTTATGCCAGTTATTCAGTTGGATAAGTTGAAAACAAATTTAAACAAATGTGATAATGAAGTCAGTATCCCCTAATTTACAAATTTGGAATTGTTAATACAGTTCATGAAGTCAGTATCCCCTAATTTACAGTAAATGCCTTGATTTATTCTTTCTTGACTAGATAGGATAGTATTGAAGTCACCAAGAATAATCCAGGGTAGATTAAAAAGACTAGCTTGATGAATGAGATAGTGCCAGGGATTTACTCTTTGTTCTCGGATATTAAATGCGTACATCACTGTACATATTATGCACAGCCCAGTTGCATTGTGAAGACTGCAAGTTATACACTGTTTATTTGTGTGCATGACAATAGTTGACCAAACTGATGTGTCCCAAACTAGGAGAATTCGATTCTTTTGATTTTCATTGCAATTGTGTTTCACATATCCATTTGCCGTTTGGTTTATACATGAATTGTTCAATACTATAATTACTTAACTTATTTTCCAATATTCCCATAAAAGAGAACTTGTTACTAGTAATGAGATTCAGGATTCCAAACTATTTAGAAGGGGAGTTCATACCCCTAAAGTTCTATACAAGGAACTCCACTAATCTGATGAGGTCGACTCACTGCTTTTAGCCACTCTATAACTCAATTAAAACTATAACTTTATGACTCGAGTACCTCTTCGATATCTAATCTATTCAATGGCATGAAATTAATACACTTAAATGATATGCCAGCATATTCAGGAACTGACATTTATGTGGATTCCATATTCAAGAAGAATTTGAATGATTATCATTTTGATAAATGTTACAGGCTAGATTTAAATTGGATGAGGAATGGCAAAAGGCTCCCGTTTTTCAGCAAATGGGATGCATTTGGAGAGGTTCGAAAAGCAAATTCGTAAAACAGATATTACAAACAAAAACCAAGGAGGAACAACTTCAACTAAAACCAGAAAACGTTTGAAGTATGAAGGAATGGAAGAAGTTTATCGAGTCAAAAATGAGAAAAGAGTTTAAGGTAATTGTAATGTAATTTTTATTATTTCTTTTGTGTGTGTGTGTGTGTGTGTGTATGAAATTTAAGCGTACGTAAAATGCAAATTAACTAATCAATGTGATAAATCTTGTAATCTAGCTACGAAGTGATAAATTTAAATCCATCAAGGACAAACAAATACCACACACGTGTAGTCGTCGAGGAATGGCTCGACTAACTGAAGATTTGGTGAGAAATATATTTGATTTATTACCTATGGTTAATAGTTTTGTTAATGTTATGTTTCCTTTAATGCAGAAAGAGAAAAGTAGCAGTCCTTCTTCCATTTGTAGATCTGATGTTTGGATTAAATCTCACACTCGAAAAAATGGTGAACCAGTGAACCCGCATGTTGCAGATACTATCGTAAGTGCTATGTTGTTTTTGTTTAAGCGTAATTTTTGGAAAATATATAATTTTGAACTCTTATACAAAATATAATTTGTGTTCACTTTGTAGGAGAAAATAAAGAATGCTGAAAAGGAATCACCGTCTAGCTTAACTTGTAAGATCAAAGAAGATGCCCTCTTATTGGTGTTGGGAAAAGATAGACCGGGACGACTACGAGGAATGGGAAAGGGTGTAACCATGACCACTGCAGTTTTGTCACAAATCAAAGATAAACAAGTAGCTCAATGTCAGCATAGGATTTCAGAGCTAGAGCAGTTGATTCACACCGTAATGAAACGTCAGGTATGTCGATAATCACTTTGTGTAAATATGAAAGCTTAGTTAGCATGTATGTGATCCTTGCATTGTATGATTTTCGACTTAATTTGTGTAATCATTCTCTTATTAAAAGCTACATGCTAAATAAGAAGTTAAAATTTAATTCCACCTCGTATTTTCCTCAAAACATGTTTTAAATTAAACATTTATTTTTAGTTTTCTAAAAATTAATTGTGAAAATTTGTTTATAAAAATTACTGAGTTGTGTAGCTTCAGATTTTAAATTTATTATATGTATTTGCTGTCTTTGGTTGCTGGCCTAACTTTGAATTTTTATCCTTATGAGAGTACAAATGCGATTTTGCAATATATTTTTATCCTTATGAGATTTTAAAGCATTCACTTTTAAATTAAAGCATAATATGTACTAAACCAATATTGTCTTTTCAACACTTATAAAGTAATGTATTTTCAACACTAGACTAATATTGTCTTTTCAACCCTAAACCAATATTGTCTTTTCAACACTTTTAAATTAAAGCATAATATATTTTTATCCTTATGAGATTTTAAACCATCCGCTACAATTCGACCAATCTGCAAAACAAAAATACCTTTTACTTACGATTAAATTGCTGACTCCTCATCCATCTGCAAAATAAAAATATCCTTATCTGGTTACTCTACAAATGATGTATCATTTCCATACATAAGTTTGTCAATTGTTATATCAAAATTCATTCTGAAAATGTATTCTCTTTGAAATTTGTACTCGTTTTCATCATAAGTGGAATAAATATACAAGTTCACTACAGGTTCACTACAATTTCACTGCAGGTTCAAATTCTCTAATATTTTTGTAATATTATTGATTTGCAGGATAAAGAAAATTGTGGAGGAGAGAACGTATCTCAAACGATAATAATATATGATAGTAAGGTTAAAACATCATACATAATTTGATATCTAAATCAGAAGTTATGTATTTTATTTTTTATTAATTGCAGAGTAAGCATAATGAAATAGGTGACGGTTGTAGTTTGCTGAATTGGCACGGGAATGATGATGAGGTAATTGCCGAAGGAAAAATCGTGCCAAGTGATCCAAACGATCTTCTCAATGGAGTACCTTTAGGTCCGAATGCCAAGAAAATTTTGGTAGTCCATCCTAAAAAATCCGATGTTTTTTTGTGGAGGCCTTCACCTGGTATGGTATACATAGGAGACGCCAAGAATGAGAAGATAGCATGGCCAGCTGATAGAGTTGTTATCCGCATAAAAGAAAACTCTGAAAAAGAAAACGAGGTATGAAAACTCTCTACAAATATAGCATTGATATGTGTCTCTGCATCCACCCTTTTGAACTGGAGGTGGCAGATTCCTAGTCATGTTTTTGCCACTATTCAGAGCTTTGTTATCGTCATCTAGGAAACGATGTGGTAAATAATAAGATTTGCTTAGCATCTGCACATTAAAAATCTGTATAATGCAACGGTAAAAATATATTTATAAGAGAACCGTGGAATTAACATTGATATTATCCAAACTAGTCCATGTTCCCATTAGACTAGTACATTCTTTTACATATTAAAACTAAAATATGTGAAAATCCAACTACCGGAAGCATCAGTTCCATAGAGTCGAATACTAATTTATTACACATTTCTAGCTATGTTAGTATTATTATTTTTAATAACATTTTGTGGGTGAAATCAAGTTTAAAGTTTGACAATTGATTATTGAAAATTTAACAATGTTGATTTTCTTTGTATTGAATTGGTTGACACATGATAAAATGTTGAATGCAGTAAGACTATAGAAACAAGACTTTTATTAGATGACTATAATTTTTTTCTTTGATAGAGCAAAACCAATAGCATAGAAAACAAATGCAAGTTGTTCGATTGGGGTGGAACTGAAGTATTGGTTGCCGAAGGACGTGTGCACTCGAGGGATTCAAATCAGATTATTAATGGTGTTCC
This sequence comes from Allium cepa, assembly GCA_030765085.1. Lineage (NCBI taxonomy): Eukaryota > Viridiplantae > Streptophyta > Magnoliopsida > Asparagales > Amaryllidaceae > Allium > Allium cepa. The sequence goes on from CM060941.1 coordinate 32,026,295, forward strand.
TCTTGGACCAGAAGCCGCAATAGTTTGGGTGGACAATCCGATAAAAGAAGATGCCTTTTTGTAGAGGCCCATAGCAGGTGTGACATGTATCGGAGAAGCCGTCGGTAAGACAATAGCATGGCCATCATCAAAATTGGTTTTTGAAAACACAATACCATCCTCTCCTATGAGCAACGTTCCAACATCTCGTACGGTAATATATTATATTGCTAATATTTATATATACGATTTGTTGATAATGTATCAATACTTTTTTTAATATCATAGAGTGCAAATTACGCGATGAATAACAAGTGCAAGTTATTTGCTGTGGAGGGCACAGGAAAAATTGTAGCTGAAGGCACCATATCTTCAACTAATCCAAATGATTTGGTTCATTCTATTCCACTAGGACCAAATGCAATAAGAGTTTGGGTGGATATTGTCAAAGACCCGAATGCGTCTTTATGGAGACCTATGTCATTCATGGAATGCTTATCAGATGCTATTGGTTCGACGGTAGCATGGCCTACTGCGAATGTTAGTGTGGACTCAACTTCAGCAGTTTGAAATATTTGTATAGTTTGGCAGTTTTCAGGTAACTACCCTTGAACTTCAAGTTATTTAATTTGCTCGGGAGGGTACATCAAGTCTTAAAAACTTTTATTAGATAAAAAAAATGCATCACAGCCCGTCAAAGAGATCTGAATATTAAAATGCAGATGAGGAATTTTATAAAATTAAGAAGATTTGTGACAAACAACTCTGTGGGTAATATATATAAATGTAATCAAGAGAAGTAGAATTTTTATCAAATTTTATCTAATTTAATGTTTTTCTGAATAAAATAATTTATCAAGACAGTACTTACGATATATATATATATATATATATATATATATATAGGATATAGGGTATTAGCTTTTTGTAATTCAGAAAATGCTCTATACTCAGTATATATATATAGAGCTTTGGCCGCTGACTAGGGTTACGCAATGAATCGATAGCGGGCGTGGGCCACATGACTCGCTTTATGTTAAGGCTAGGGCCAAAGGGTTTGAGTTGGGGGGGGAGGGGTTCTTTCCCTCGAGTTGAAGTAGTTTCCAAGTCTGTTGGGTGATTCAAAAATTAGGTTTTGTTCTACTGCAGTTGTTTGGAGCTACGTCCACTAGTGAATGAAACTTTTTTTTGTTCTTGTAAATTGATATTTGTAAATTGATATTTGCTTGATTTCAGTCATTGGTAATTAAGTTTACGTTGTCACAATGTAATTTCATTCGGTCAATATTTAACATCAACCATTTCACATTATCATCATCACTTTCAACTTCCTGTTTGAGGGGAAAAAAAATGAAGCTTCGTTGCGATTCCACTTTCTTATTAATGTTTATGGATTCGTATTCATTTTTGATTCACTTCAATCATCAGAATGCAAATGCTATTTTAACAAACCAAGATTCCTTTAAAAAAAAAGCAAGTTAATGAAAATATTGAAAACTTGTAAATTACAGTTCAGGCAATGTTTACAAAGTTACATGATCTGAAAAATAACTTGAATGCTAGCATAAACCAACATTATAAAAGAGGCCTGTGGTTTCAGTAAAGTAGAAGCATCACCAGATGATAGATTAGAAAGCCAAGAATTGTCTCCCAACATAACTCCATTTTGTCCAGTTGTAACAGCAGTTGTTTCTGGTGGAATATAGCTTTTGTTACCCGAATGCCGCTCTGCCTCCCTTTTATGCCTGCATTTTCATTTTTTGAATATATGATTTCTTATTTACAGAATTAACACATAAATTTCATTTGTTTCAATACCTTGGAGTTGAATCAGGGCAGAAAGTAATAGTATAATCACCCCCACCGTCACAAGTAAACGTACTCGTAGCATCATCAAAAGCATAACTGTACGCCTTTGGACAAGCCGACTTAAAAAACTCAGAGTAATACGTCGGCTTACACGTATTCAAATTTCCAAATTCCCCACTGCAGCAGTATTCGGGTTTCTCGAACGCTCCACACGCACTTTTACACCCATCAAACTTTCCAAACGTATGTCCAAACTTTGTATGTGCACGTCACAACGTATGTCCGAGAGGACCTGATTGACCTTGTCAGCTCATTGGCTCATTAGGGACCAAGGGGATATAAGAAACTAGGGTCCTCAATCATGTTGCAAGTTAGTCATATAGTAGTTCATGCTAAATTGTATTGCTCGCAGTTTGAATTATATACAGTTCATGCTCACAGTTTAAGAACTTGCCTTCTTACTTATGTCTCAGAGCTACTGCAAGCCTGCAAATTGCTTGGTTGGATCATGAATAACTGCTGCAACTTGCGGACGCGTTGTGATTCTATGACAGTTGACTTAGAGTTTTCATGCAACTTAGGGTATATGACCATATTATATTTCATTTTCTTGCCGATATTTTAGGTTATGAACTATGTACAATATTGTATTGTTGCTGCCTGCCTTGTTGAACTTTGTACTATATGTATTATTGTTGAACTGGGGAGTGAGTACTATCTGAATTGGATTGCATATGGTATTATGTATTATTGTTGAACTGGGGAGTGAGTGCTATCTGAATTGAATTGTACTATATGTATTATTGTTGAACTGGGGAGTGAGTACTATCTGAATTGAATTGTACTATATATATTATTGTTGAACTGGGGAGTGAGTACTATCTGAACTGAATTGCACAAAGCATTGTAATTGTAATGTACTGGGTATAGAGCATTTTCTGAATTCTTTGGAAAAAAAATGCATATCCCTACGACAGCGTTTATACATTGCTGTCAATTCTTTGAAAAAAATGCATATCCTTACGACAGCGTTTATACATTGCTGTCAATTCATTGGAAAAAAATGCATATCCCTACGACAGCGTTTATACATTGCTGTCAATTCATTGGGAAAAAAATGCGTATCCCTACGACAGCGTTTATACCTTGCAGTAGAAAACTATTAACAGCGTTTATACCTTGCAGTAGAAAAATTATTAACAGCGTTTAAAAAACGCTGTAGAAAGTTGGTTTTTGACAGCGTTTATATTTTGCAGTTAAAACTTTAGGGTCAACGACCGCATGTCGTTATACAGCGTTTTTAAAAACGCTGTGACAACTTTTAACAGCGTTTTTCAAACGCTGTGAAAAGTCTTTTTGGTTGTAGTGATTAGTAGCACTACGAATTCAGGCTCAGTTATGGATTCTGATATTCAGGCTCAGTTATGGATTCTGATTTAGGCAGTACCTATTCTCCCGATGCTCTAGGCAATTGATCTACCAGTTAGTCATGTCAGTTAGCTAGGGATACCGCATTTGTTTTTACCGAGGATGAATTAGATACTGTTTTCATTAGGATTACTCATTAGGATTAGTCATTAGGATTAGGGAAATAGAGAGGGTTAAATCATCTGGATTATAAGGATTATCGGCTAGAATATTAAAGGTCTCCATGGTTTAAATAAATGCGATAAAATTACAGCATTTTTAAAGATTATTTTATAGATATTGCCCTTTTACAGGAAACAAAAATAGAATGTCCTGATATTCATTTTTATAAAAGATATGGCGGTTACCATTTTAGACAGTGGGCTTGTTTACCTTCAGTTGGAGCTTTTGGGGGTTTACTTATAGGGTGGCATGATAATTATTTTAAACTTCTTCAAATCATTATTAAGCAACACTCTTTACATATTATTCTCATTAACCTTAGTAATAACCCCTTAATAAATATATCTAATGTTATGGTCCTAATTCGAAAATTGTCATCAAATTTTATAGAGCGAATGTCTAGAATTAAGATCATTTGCTCCTGGATCTTGGATTTTGAGAGGCGATTTCAATGTTACACATTTTTAAGGGGAACGATCACCTCAGGAGGGAGATTTATCTTCTATGGAAGAATTTGATAGAAATGCCTTTATCTAATAGAGAATTCACTTGGAGTAATACTAGGGATTCTCCCTCAATGGCTCTTTTAGATATATTTTTCATAAGTGACGAAATCGAAGATAAATTTCCTATTTGTAGAGTTACCGGTTTGCCTTATATGTATTTTGACCATTGCCCTATCATTCTTATGCGTGATCATCTTAGAATTGTTAATAAAACTTTTAAATTTGAAATATGTGGTTATTAGAATCTAACTTTACTAATCTAATTAAAAATAAATGGACATCAATGAATTATTATAATATCAGAAATATGGATAACTCTGCAAAAAAATTTGTCTTATAACTTAGAAGTTTTGGGAATTTTCTTAAAAAATGGAATAAGAATGTATTTGGCAACATTAAAATTAAGAAAGAAAATTTACTTTATGAAATGGTTAAAATTAATAAGATAGAAGAAACAAGAGAACTAAATCTTGGAGAGCGTAATGTACTTGCTAATTTAAAAGTAGAGCTTAATTCAATTTTAGAAAAGTAAGAGCTTATGTGGAAACAGAGATCTAGAATTCAATGGATTAATAAAGGTGATAATAATACAATTTTTTTTTCATAATATGGCTAAGGTAGAAAACGTAGCAACACGATAAATTCTATTTTTATGAATAATGTTGAATTGGTTTATCAAAGGGACCTAAATAAGGCCTTTGCTGATTACTATTGGGATACTTTTGGCAATAAGAGTAAACATAGAACAAACGTTAGATGGAATGAACTACAACCTATTGAGTCTAGGATTAATCTTGCTGACTTTAATAATCCTTTTTCTAAAGAGGAGATTTTGAAGGCTATTAACGACATGCCTAGTGATAAAGCTCTAGGTGCTGATGGTTTTCCTATTTTATTTTATAAAATATTTTAGGATGTAATAAATTTTGATTTAATTAATATATTTAATTAATTTGGGAAACTACAACTAGGAAGACATAATTTTGCAAATGTCATTCTATTACATAAAAAAATTGGTGCTAATAATTTAAAAGATTTTAGACCAATTTCTTTAATTAATCATTCTGCTAAAATTATTTCAAAAGTTTTAGCAAATAGAATTAATACAAAAATGAATGATCTAGTTGATTGTTCGCAAACTGCTTTAATTAAGGATAGAAATATCACGGATGGAGTAGCTGCTATTCAAGAATACAGTAATCACTATTGTAAGAATAACATTGCATATGCGCTTCTAAGACTTACTTTGCGAAAGCTTTTGACTCGGTAGATTGGGATTTTCTTATTGATATGTTAATGACTAGAGGTTTTAGTCGTAAATGAATTGGTTGGATTATGACTCTCCTTAAAGCTGGTAATTCTAGTATAATGGTTAACGGGACCATAGGGAATAAAATTCAATCAAAACGTGGTTTAAGACAAGGAGATCCTTTATCACCTCTCTTATTTAACTTAGCTGCATATGTTTTAGCTATGATTGTTAAAAAAGCTATTAGAAATGGATCTTTAGAGTGCGTTGGTATGAAATTTCTCCTAATGGTCTCTCTGTTCTTCAATTTGCGGATGATACCTTATTATTTACTTCTCCCTTGCCTAATCATGTTATCACCCTTAAATTTATTTTATATAGCTTTGAACTACTTTCAAGACTAAAAATTAATTTCAATAAGAGTTTGGTTTAAGTATTAAATGACATTGATAAGGTTAAGGGTTTAATAGCTAATACGCTTAATTGTAAAGCAATGAATTTCCCTATTGATTATCTTGGTTTTTTGATTAGACTAACTAAACTTAAACATGATGACTGGCTAATTATAATAGATAAATTAAAAATAGAATTTCTAATTAGAATGGGAGGATTTTATCGAGAAAGAGTATATTAGTTCTTATCATTCTATTTTATCCGCACTTCTGATTTATTGGATGTCTTTGCATGTTTTCCCAGATTGGATGATCGATAAAACAAATAAAATAAGAAGGGGTTTCTTATGGAGTGGTGATAATCCTAACGACAGCCTTAAATGTTTAGTCAACTGGGAAATAGTTTGTAAATCAAAAAAGGAAAGAGGACTAGGTGTTATTAATTCGCGTAACATGAATTTTTCTTTATTAGGGAAGTGGCTATGAAAATTTAAGGATATAAATGACAATTCTATTTAGAAAGAAATTATTTCTAAACATTATTATAATGGTAGTACAAGTTTATACCAAATTATACCATCTGATAATAATAAATTGTCTAATTTTTGAAAATCAATTTTAAAATGTCATGAGATTTATAACCTTAGTACTAATACGATTGTTCATTTAGGTAAAAATACAACTTTGTGGCATGATCATTGGATATATGTCATTCCTCCTAAGGTTGAATTTAAGGATTTTTTTAAATTTATAACTTTAAAAATGCTTTAATTAAAGATGATTTTTCTCCGGATAATGACCCCTCTTGGAATTTTAGTTTAATAGAATCCTAGAAGGTACAACTCTTAGAAAATTTATGTGCAAGATTGAATTTATATAATGTTGATAACAAAATGATATTATTAATTGGGAATGGGATAAGAGTAAGAAATTCACTTCTAATTCATTGTATAAATTTCTAAATTTCTCGGGCATTTCTAATAGCACTTTTAATCTTATTTGGAAAGCAAGTGCATCACAATAAGCTAAGATTTATATGTGGTTAATCATGCATGGGAAGTTAAACACCATTGAACTTTTAAAAAGAAATTATTTGCCACTTGATAGTAAATGTACTTTTGTAACTTGGTTTTGAGAATATTAATCATATATATTATGACTGTATGGATACTTGGTACATTCTTAATAGTACTCTTAAAATCTTTAACTTTATTCTTACAACTAAAATTACTGATTTTAATTTTTATTGGAATAACTTAAGGTTTAAGTTTAAAAAAGGAAATAGATTTTTATTAGATACTTTATTCATTATAATATGTTAGTATATTTGGTTTTAGAGAAACCAGAGACTATTTAATAACAACAACAGTCATATTAATAGATTGTTAATAATAGTAGCTTCCTTTTGTTTCAATTAGATCTCAAATCCAAAATATAGATTGGCAAAAAATAATCATTTTGATGAATATCTTAATAAGACTAGAAAAAGCATTGATTTTTGTAAAAGAAAAAACAATATTGTTACCATTAATTACTACAGCGTTAGCATTTATTCAAATCTGAATGAAGAATTTTCTGATTATCACAATGTTCTTTTGATCAAAGGAGCATAATGTTAATATATTTTTTAATTTTTTTATAACTATATAGTTACATTTTATGTTAATATTGATGCCTTTTGATTCTATGTCATAACATAATAGCAAGTTTCATAGTTTTAACTCTAGATTTACTGTATGTATATAAATTTTATTTATATACATACATATGTGTGTATTATTATTTATTTTTGTTTAGTTTTATCTTCAGGTATAGGTTATAGGCTATATATGGTGCTAGTATGCTATTCGTAGGCCAAGGTTACTGTTGCCAGGATTGCTATTTGTAGGGTCGCTATTAGGAGATTTTTCACATTTTATATCTAGATCATCCACGCTAGCTGTGAGGCGTTTCACTATCTAGTGAAGCGGTTGGTTGATCTCATTTGTTCACTTTGATGCACTATAGTTTTTTACTCGGTACTTCTAACACCTTATTATCGGGTGGCGGCCTTGCCGGAGTTCGATATTGAGGTGTAATGGGCGGTGGCATTGCCGGAGCTCATTCAAGAAGATACTTGAGTTTGTTTTCTTAGTTTTTTCGGTGATTATGATTTGTCACATGTCAGGCATGTTGGCAGCTTCTTTATTATTGGTGATTTATATATATGTTCATGCATGCTCTCCTCTACTTTAGAGGATCGTACGTTTCTCTCAAAAAAATTCTTCTAAAACTATATTTGTCAAATTAATTTTTTATAATATGCAATTATGTACGGATTAGTACATATTAATAACTATTTTATTAAATAGATCCATACGGATTTATTAACTTTTTTGAATATAAATCCGTATGTATTTATGTTTAAAATTTATATCTAATTTCTTTAAATGCATAATGATGTTAAAATGGTTTAATTTTTAGTTATAAATTATTGTAAATGTTTCAAAATTAATTATATATATATGAATAATTATTTATATATATGAATATAAACTATTAAATTAATTTGAATGTTAAATATTTATACACTAGTTTCAAATTTTAGTTTTGAAATTGTTTTAAAAGTATTTTTAACTTTTGGAAGATTAATTTTATTTATGTTCGAAATTAAATTTATGTATATATTCAAAAACACATATATTTTAATGTAATTTAAATGAATATGTATATGTATGTGAGTTAGACAGCAAACATGAACACAATTTCGGTATAGTAGATATAAGGATATGAGTATGATGAATAACATATGCAAATATGGAATATAAATAAAATTAGATCATTACTAAATGCAGCTAATGATGGGAACCTTGAATGTTGAATATAGCTCATCAAGCTCCAATCTAGACTTCCCTTGAATTTGCATCAAACAAGAGAAGACCACACTTTTGAAATAAATTTTATTTGATTTAAACTTATTTGAGAATAACGAGGGAACTCTCTTTTTTTTACCAAAGGTTATGGGGTTTGAGGTTCGAAAGTCTCATGAAATAAGAGAGGAAGGGTGAGTTATATAGGCAGCAGGAAAGAGAAGAAGAAGAAGATCTAGACTTCTCTATTTACCTGTTCTCCTTACCAATTCAAACCAGATATTTCAACCAAATATCACCTTCCTCCCTAGTAGTGTGGCCTTCCTATGTATGGGCTATATGGACATCTAGATATTTCCAAATCCAATCATTATTTATCAATTTTAAATCCAGTTGATATATTTGCCAATATCATCTATCGTCATGTGTATATATATAATTTTATATTCGCACTTAATTAAATGACCACTCAAATAAATCATATAAAATTTAATAATTAATATTTCATAAATACTAATTAATTTGCAACAATTATTATTTAATTAAATCATGTTTTATTTTAGAGCACTCAACGCTATAGTTATGCGACTCAAAAGTGTAATTCAGTCAGCGCTTAATATCAAATAATTCGAATATTAACGTTCACAAGTCGTACTAGTTAGTGGTGTAACGGTTTGGCTGAATTTATCACTTACACATTTTTCGATAAAATTGAATTTCACTATTTTAACCGGTACCTGGTAGCAACGATTATTTAAACCAATTCTCTTTGTAAAAACTATATCACATTAGGACTTATGTAATTTGATTTTGGCGAAAATTCCATTATCATCCACATTCAACTTTTATAATCCAAACACAAAGTTCTTGGTTCAATAATAAATATTACTACTAATCTGCTCCGGCCCTAGACTTTGACTTTGAATTGAATATAGTACCATGATGCTAACCTCAAATAACCGAGGAGACTAATTCTCTATTGAATAGTGGCTCACTTTCAATGCTTTAACTTAGATCCAACTATAGTCATTCGATGTACACTGTGCCATGATTTAACTACCAAAGTGGAGTGTACACATTGAAGTTCAATAGTATTTTCAAAACGAGTGAACTATGTAATATCATCACTTCAATATTCTCTTTTGACCTTAGTTATATTAACCAACAGAAAATTCATGAGTGAGTCACTCCATAGTTGTCCAACAATTATCAGTACGTGACCCTTTGGTATACCCAACAGGCATGAGTAGTACAGTGCCTAATATTTGGAGAGTGTTATGTACTCCAGTCTCAATGGATGTACCATTATCCGATCTTGAAACATCTTGACTATGAATATTTGAAACAATATGTTATTCTTATTGTGATAAATGTCTCATTATCATAACACAATGTAATTACTATCGCATAACATATCATCTAAGGATTTCTATTAAATATACTTCAATTAAATAATTAATTAACACATCGCAATATGAAAGTATATAATAGAAAGAAAAATACATTTTATTTCAAACAATGTTTTATTAAAAAATAATAATTTATAGTAAATTATAACATTGCCTCTAATGCATGCCCATAGCTCTATCAGTTTATCGACTAAATTATACTAATAAAATGAATAAGGATTGAATAAGAAATATATGATATACTTACCTATAAATTATTTATCATGTTTTCACTTCAAGACTTATATAAAAGCAAATTATACAGTTACTAAATACATACGTACCTTTGTCACTTAGGAATTTGACCAGCGAAATGGCAGTTTCAATCACTTTGCTTACGTGCAACCAATTTGACGTCCTTAAAATGTTAAAGATGTCTTAAAGGACTTTGTAAATAATTTGGTGCAGTCTCATGGTGAAATTTCCTTTGGAAGGTTTGGCCATTTAAAATGAAAGCGAGCGTTCAAGAGTAGATGTAAAATAGACATAATTGGGATGAAGAGAGTGAATCTCACCTCTACTTCATGAAGTGACATCGGATGCGAGAATCGTATAAAATTTAGAAAATAGAACGAGAAATGTGTTTTTCATTCGAAATGTATTTTATTATTGAAAACTGTTTTCTATAAAAGATATTTCTATGAGTTCAATATATTTGATCTAAAACTCTCGACTTTAAACTAGTTACAATAGATGAAATAAATGGCTCATAATAAGTGGTTGATGGAGCTTTATGTTTCATGTGTTGTTCTAGTAATGGTGAAAATAATGGGATCTTACCATATAATACTTTTTAGTGGATACATCCAGGTATGAAAGATTGTTTTCACATACATACCAAATATTATTTATGAAATAATAAGCTTTTTTACTATTAGCCGAAAACAAATATAGTTTTATTTTGTCATGAACATTATGAATTTTCATTATAAAATAAATATATAATGGTATTTGTTTTCATTAGCGACGCATTAGCGATGGACTAGGCCATACCTTTTAGAAATAATTCTTTGGTCATACGATTATGAATCAAATGGCATCGATGAATTGTATCTCAAGCAATTAAGGGAAAATCGCTCATTTAGTGGGAGTAATAAAAGAGTTGATGAACCCTTCATACTGATGCATATAGATATATTCAACCTAAGGTATAATGATACTAAAATGGACCTACTTACTTCTCTAAATTCACTGATAAATTATCTTTTTTTTGAGAGAAATGTGTGATCCTCTATAGAATAGAGGAGTACACACATGCAAATATATATATATAACACAAAAGCGAGGTGCTGCCAACATGCCTGGCAGGTAACAAAAACAAAAAACAAAGAAACAAAAAAGGGAAAGATGCTCTAAACATCTCAATAGCTCCAAGCAACACTATGAGAAGAAAAACACTGTGCGTCTGGACTGGAATGATGCTCCAAAAATCTCGGAAGTTCTAAGCAACACATAAGGCAGAAACACTCCATGCATCTGGATCAAAAGAAAAGAAAAAGCCTCAACTCTGAAGTGAAAAAAACGAGATGCTGGATAGGATAGTCTGCACCGAAATCTCCGAACAAGAGAAGAAATGCCAAGCTGCAGCAAGGAAGCTTTCTGAAAAACTCTCAGCAAACCAAAACAAGCGCTCTGAAGATAAGGTGGCCTGCAAGAAGAACTTGGAAACCTTTCACTCATATCTTCATCTGAGGGGCGACTAAGAAAAAAGTAAGAATTATGCATGTATATGTATATTAATATAAATAATATACATATATGTGTATAAATTAAGAGAGAAGAAAAACAAAAAGGAGACAACTATAGAAACAAAAGGAATAAAATATTTCAAAACAATTACACCAAAAAAAAACTACTAAGAATCTGTAATCATAAGTAGGCTATGATTAACCGATAGATCATGGTATGAATTTGAAAAATTATTCATATTAGTACTGATGTCATTAAAAAGACAATAGTTTTTAAAATAATTAATATTGTAGCTAACCATATTAAGATACCCTTCAAATGAATTATTCTTGGCTAATTTATATTTAGGATTAGAAATCCAATGAAAGGAGAAAGAAGAAATTGTATAAATCAATTTATTAATATGACTATTATTATTATTAAAAATTCTTTGATTTCTTTCAAACTATATATACCAACTAATAATAGTGAATAAAGTGTCAAGTAGAGATCTAATATTCTTTTTAAACCAAAATCTAAAAGTATTACAGTAAAATTCACAATCCGATATTTTAGTTATAATATCAAAATTGAAAATTTTGAGAACATTATTAAGAATGGAATAAGAATCCATGCAATCATAGTATAAGTGTTTAATGTCTTCAAGATGCAGATTACAAAAATAACATTTATTATCATTATGAATGTTCTTTCTTTTTAATATTTCAATTGTACTAAGTTTACCATGCAATATTAACCACATGTGTATCTTAGATTTAGGAAGAGCATTTGACTTCCAAATAAATTTGAACGATTTGTTTGTAGTACCCGAGAAATTAATAAATCTATAAAACGAGTTAGAAGTAAAATTCTTACTTCTATCCTATTCCCAACAGAGAATATCATTATCATTATCAATATTGTAAAGATTTAATCTAGCATAAAGCAAATGAAGAAGCCTAAGAGTTGATCCCACTAAAATTCTGTTAAAGCTGAAATTCCAAGGAGGATCATGATCAGGAGAAAAAACCTCACTAATTAGAGCAAACTTAAAATTACATATATCGTAAAGCTCTTTAAATTCCAGTTTAAGAGGTAAGACCGAAATCCAATGGTCATGCCAAAAGGAAGTACGGTTACCAGAATGAACAATTGTATTTATTCCTAAATTAAAAATCTCGAGACATTTTAAAATGTTTCTCCAAAAATTTGAAATGGCTGGGGAAACTATTTGATATAAATTACTGTTTCCATTATAGTAAAATTTAGAAATAATCTCCTTCCAAATAGCATTATCTTTAATATCTTTAAACTTCCATAACCATTTACCCAGCAAAGATAAATTCATATTACGCAAGTTAATAACCCCTAAACCACCTTCCCTCTTGGCTTTACAGACGGTCTCCCAATTAACTAAACATTTTATATTATTATTAGAATTTTCTCCACTCCAAAGGAAGTCTCTTCTAATTTTGTCAATTTTATCGATAACCCAATCCAGAAATAAATGCATGGACATCCAATAAATCGGAAGGGCTGATAAAACCGAGTTAATTAAAACTAGCCTTCCCGCTCTGGATAGAAATCTTCCATTCCAGTTAGAAATTTTATTCTTAATTTTATCAATAATAATGAACCAGTCTTCATGCTTGATTTTAGAGGGTCTAATCACAAAACCAAGATATTCAAATGAAAAGCTCATAGTTTTGCAATTTAGAGTAGTAGCAACCGAGTTTTCAACATTTTCAAAACCGTTTATGACTAACCCTGCACTTTTGTCAAAATTTATTTTTAAACCTGATAAAAGCTCAAAAATGTAAAGAATAAATTTGAGAGTTATAATGTGCCTAGGCAGATGGGAAGAAAAAAGTAAGGTATCATCGGCAAATTGGAGAACCGATACACCATTATGCGAAATATCATTCCCAACACTGCCTAGAGAACCATTATCCACTGCTCCTTTAATAATCTTAGCAAAAACATCTGCCGCTAAATTAAATAATAAAGGCGATAAAGGATCTCCTTGCCTTAATCGTCTCTTGGATTGAATTTTATTACCTAAAATACCGTTAACCATAATGCTAGAGTTCCCGGTTCTAAGCAAAGACATAATCCAATTGATCCATCTAGGACCAAAACCTCTAGCATGAAAAATAACAACAATAAAATTCCAATCTACCGAATCAAAAGCTTTAGCAAAATCAAGTTTCAAAATCACGCAAGTAATGTTATTCTTACAACAGAAATTAATATATTCTTGAACAACTGCCACTCCATCCACGATATTTCTACCTTTGATAAAAGCTAATTGAGAACAATCAATTAAATCGTTCATTCTTTTACTAAGTCTATTAGCTAAAACTTTAGAAAAGATTTTAATTGAGCAGTTAATCAAAAAAATAGGTCCAAAATCTTTTAAATTATTGGCGCCAACCTTTTTATGCAGTAAAACAACATTTGCGAAATTAAATCTCCCCAATTGTAAATTACCATTATAAAAATCGTTGAACATATTAATTATATCGAATTTTAAAACATCCCAAAAAGTATTATAAAATAAAATAGGAAACCCATCTGGTCCCGGCGATTTATCGCTGGGCATGTCATTAATAGCTTTTCTAATCTCATCTTCAGTGAAAGGATACTCTAACTCTGACAAATCAACAATGGAATCAGGAGGGTAAAGATCCGACCATCTTACATTGATTCTATTGTTAATTTTAGTACCAAAAATACCCTTATAGTAATCTGTAAAAGCCTTGTTAAGATCACTTTGATTAACAAGCTCTATATTGTTAACAAAAATAGAGTTAATTGACATTTCCTACCATTGGCTACATTATGAAAAAACTTAGTATTGTTATCCCCTTCGTTGATCCATTGAATTCTGGATCGCTGTTTCCACATAACCTCCTCCTTTTTTTAAAATAGAATTTAATTCCTTTTTTTTTTGGCAAGGGCAGCCGGTTTTATAGTGGACCATCCACTTTTTATTACAACCGTAATAAAGATTTGAAGTACAGGAGTAAGGCAGAGGAACCTTAACTACTAAAAAGAAAGAAGAAAATACAACACAGGAGTGTGACAGCAAGTCACAACTACTAAAAATGACTAAGAAGAGTAGGCCTCCTCCGAAGAGGTAGAGTCACCAGCGACAATAACAAATTGGGGAGAAACCACTGAGACATTCCCAATTAGACCAAAGTAAGGGCGAAACAACACTGCAAGAGAGGGATCATAAATCTCAGCATCAGAAGAGTAAATAAAAGTTCGATCCCAAGTAGTATCAGCTAACACTACGGAATTAACCGCACCATACGAACCGTCCAAGTCAAGGACCAAGGAATCACCAGATGGACAATAGTAAAGGCATCGAAGGCCCAATAGATTGTCAGAAACAAATCTAAAATAGGAATTATCCACCGGGTTGTAACGCATATCAGATCGGCAATCAACCCAACAACGCTCAGACTCAGCCCAAACAACATGAGGCAGAGAAAGATTCGAAACATCAAGGGCAACAGCAGAAATATCACCAGGTACAATGGAAGAGGGCCGAGCAAGAGAAAGCGGCGGACCAAGGTAAAATAAAGGATCACCAGGAGGAGGAGCAACTAGAACTTTGGGAACCCATTTCCTGAGCGGAGGCCATGGCAGAGGGATCTTAGGTGGAATAGGGGAAACAGTAGAATGCAAACAGGAAGAATCTAAGTCGCCAAAGGAGTGATAGGCGGAACAAATGTCAGGGACCCAACCATATCGAACACGTACATCCACCACGTGGCCAACAGCTAGCTGAACAGGAATAGAGGATGGGAGAGGCTTAAAGGGAGAAATCTCAATCAGAGCTTTAGCATACACCAGCTTATCACGCGCAATGGTATTAGAATCAAAACATTTTAGTTTACCAACGTTACAAGCGAGCCAGTTCAAACCAAGCAGCGGTTGAAGAGCAGAAGGAACTTGGGAAAAATAAACCCAAACGGGGATAGAGAGAACTTGCTCATGGGCACTTGCCACCGTTGGAGACCAGGGAGTAATAATAAACGGTTTCCCATCGAAAAAAGAAGGCTCAGCCTCAAGAACACGACTACGTTCCTCAGGGGAGGAGAACAACAGGAAGTACATGGAGTCAACCAACTTAACACGTAGATTACCGCGCAGCCGCCAGGCCCTACGACAAACTGCAGACGCATCATGAAGGCAATCCTTAGGGTCCAAAAAGAATCCAACCAAATATTCTGACCAAAATTCGATATCAGCCTGCATAACATTTGGAGGAGGGATCATCACTCCATTTTCTTCAACGATATCAAACTCAACTAGTTCATAAACACCAGCATTACGAGGTAGAGATGTAAAAAGAGAAGACCAACTTTTGGAACCAATTGGGGAAAGAGCAACAGGATGACAATCCTCAACACAATCAGTTGCCGCAATAATGGGACCAGGAGGGGGAGAGGCCACAAGCAAAGGAGCACCAGAACTCAAAACAGAGAGATTGGGAACAAGGTTCTCAAGAGCAATCTGTCGAACAACTGATGTGCATTGATCACTACACATATTATCAGCAGGAGAATGATGCATTAGCTCACAACCCAACTCTATAGAATCACCACCATTCATTCCATAAAATAATTCCTCTTTTAAGTTAGAAAGAACATTATGTTCGCCTAAATTAAGGGGTCTAGATTCTTCTATCTTATTAATTTTAAGCATTTCTTTAAGAATCATATCTTTTTTTATTTTTAAATTACCAAAGACATTTTTGTTCCAATTTTTAAGGAAAAACGTAAGATCCCTAAGCTTAGAAACAAAAGCTTTTGCAGAGTTATCCATATTTTTGATATTATGGAAACTCAAAGAAACCCATTTACCTTTGACTAGATTCACAAGTTATTTTCCAAAAGCCACATCTTTTCAAACTTAAAAATCTTTAAAATAGCTCTATAAAACTCACAAGTAAGTAGAATAGGACAATGATCCGATAAGGTAAAAGGAAAACCAGTAACTTTACAAATAAGAAATTTGGTTTCAATCTCATCACAAACAAAAAATCTATCAAGAAGAGCCATGGAAGGAAGCGCTCTGGCGTTACTCCAAGTAAACTCTCTATTTGAAAGAGGAATTTCGATCAAATTAGAAGTAATGATAAATTGATCGAATTCCGCCATAGCAGAGTAATCCCCTTCCCTAGGATATCTCTCACCAATGAAGCGCGTAACATTGAAATCACCCCCCAAAATCCAAGGCCCTGGGGCAAATGATCTAAATTCAAGGCATTCATTCCATAAAATTCTCCTATTAAGTTTAGAATTTGGCCCAAAACATTATAAATACTTAAAAGAGAATTATCAGAAAGATTGATAAGAATAACATGAAGAGAATGCCGCTTTACAATGCATTGTGGTAATTTAAAGAAATTATCATGCCAACCTATCATTAAGCCCCCTGATGAACCCACAGAAGGTAAAGAAACCCATTTACTAAAGTGATAACCACCTAATCTTCTAAAAAAATTAAAGTCAGGGCAATTGATTTTGGTTTCTTGAATAAGAGCAATGTCAATAGAATAATCTTTAAAGAACAATCTAACCTTATCGCATTTATTCAAATCATTTAAACCCCTAATGTTCCAACTAATGATCCTCATAAACTAACAGTGCTAGCCCTCTCTAGTTCCTTACGTCTAATATAATCCCTATCAAGCTCTAAATCATAAAAGATAAAAGAAGTGTCTCTGGCTAACTAACAAAACTCAGCAGAAGAAAGATTGCCTAATGCATAAGTATAATAGGTACTACCTAAAAAAGAACTCATACCTGAGCCTGAGTTCGTAGTGCCAATCACAGCGCTCGAACCAGGTAACTCACCCAAAGACTACAACTGGCAGCTACGAATCCTGACACTCCTACGAACGGATCCACTATAAGCAACTGATTTCCTGCCCTTAGCTCTCTTCGACAAAGTGGCCGAACCCAAAACAATATTGCTCTTGACGGTCGCCCCTGAGCACAAAGGAACTTCACAAACAGTAGTTGCCAAAACTGTATCCACACCAAAATAACTGGCAGCTGGAAACTCCTCCAAATGAACTGAATTACTAACTTGAGTATCTAATCCCAGATCGCCTTTAAAGTCAGAAACGTGCGCACCCTCATCTTTGTGCATATCATATAGTCCAGAATCCCTATTCTCCAGAAATTGTCGAATATCACTAATGCCTCTGACTCATGCTTAATTTCTGATGAGTCAGCGTCACTAATCCAATCCAACAAGATTGAGTCAATAGGGGAAGATGGATTACACAAACTATTATTTTCCGATGCCACATAACTTTCTGAAAGAATAATATCCTGAATAGTCGCAAAATCACTATTCATCTCCGGAGATTGAACCTCTAACGAATTGTCAACACAGGAAGAATTATCATATCCCATTAAAGTATCAGCGAACAAAATATCAGATTTCAATCTGACACCAGAAATACTGCATCCGGTTTCCTGAGCAATCAGCTCCAAAGGCTCGCAGACAACAGATTCTTGCGCAACTTGCCAATTTCAGTCCACCAGATTCAAGTGGCCACTACCAAAAGAATAAGCATTCTTTCGACTATCTCCAGGCGAAGAGCAATCATCCGACATATTCAGCTGCTTATTAGCAAATTTGTCTTCCGAGGCACTACCTGAGCATTCAAGTGTAATGACATCGCTTGAATACAAAGCCAGGCAGTCGAAACTATTGGATGTTGGCAACTCAAAATTAACTACCGCTTTAATCTTGGAATTACGATATACGTTAAGAACAGGGATGAAGTCTTGATTCTGAACACCCACTGTACCACTACGAACCAGCTCTGCAGTATGCAACGACGAACCCAAGCAAGAAGCAACATCCGGATCCAGGAAAATGGAATCAGAACCCAGGAACATATCTCCATCAACCGGATAATAGTCAGAAGGTATTATGATGGTTTCCGGAGGTACAGGAGTAGTGGCCGACGGTTTGTTAGTGATTACAACAGGAGATTTACCAAAATTCGGTTCGTTTATGATATCAAAGTGATAGAACAATTCATCCAGAAGTTTTACCCCTACTGCTTGATCGAACCAGAGATGGTCAATAATTAATCCCCTCAAAATCATATATTTCAGAGTGAATTGAAAACCATGTTTCACCAGAGAGGGCGAGGAAAAACCCTGTTTACACTTATCAGAGAAATTAACAACATTCTGCTTCTTACTAGCACTATATCTAGCCTTGCCAAAATAGTCTTCGGGATTTCCAAATCTAGCCCTGTACCCTTTGCCAATGTACGGTTCGTTGATGGAGTTAAAGTGAAAAAGAAATTCTTCTAGATATCTGATACCAACATCTTCCCTGAACAGCGGTTAGTTAAAAAAACATTCTTTAGCTTCAAGACCGTCAAAACAAAGAGGAAGCCATGTTCTGTCTGATACGGTCTAGAATCCGGCAACGAGACAGAATTAGCTACCACATACTTTCAACACCCGAAACTCTTATGCCCAAAATAACCGCACGCGAAGCACCTTTATTGGGTCGCGACAAGAGTTGGCAAGATGGTTTAGATCCCCGCATCTGAAACAAAATTTCTTTCCCTTTCTCAAATTATTCCAGGCCGATAGCGACTTGCGTGCTTGAGATCGAGAGGGTAGATTGTTCGCCACCGCTTGAGCATAAGGGTAGGGGAAGGATTTTTTTTAGAATCAACGGAGACACCAGATTGATGAGAGATCATGCGTGGAATTTCTAATAATTGCGACAAGGATGCCATTAGTGTTCTTTTTTGACCGTTGTTAAAGTCTAAAATAAAGTTTATTCAAAACCTTTTTCAATTCGCTGATAAATTATCATAGACATGAACATGTGTATTTGATAAACAAGTAGTATACTCATGATAAGTTCATAAAATTTAAAATGAAAGTAGTATACTTAAAATGCAAAGCAGAGAAAACAATTTGAACTGATAAAATAGGTGAGTAAGAAAGGAGTTTAAAGAGCATCTAGACATTTTGGGTATTTTCATTGAGAACGACAAATCTCTCAAGCTAGATCTGTATTACTTAGATTTGAATAAACTAAGATCTAAGAGGAAATAGCTCTAATAAAGGACAAATCTAATAAAGTTTGGGGTATGCTTTAGGGGCAATAATGTAATTTGTTACATATATCTAACTCGTTGGTTAATCTTGTTCAAAATAAAGGCATTTCCTTTCTATTATATACTTGATATAATATAGTTATATTAATTAATTAACTAAAAATAAATTGATAAAAAATCCATAAATGGTATGTTTTGTGATAGTAGTTCAAAGTGTTGTAACAGTCAGTAATTTATCACAATAAAAATAAATATACCATTTTAAATGTTCCTAGTCAAGGTGCGTCGAGACTGGATATCGATGTATCCGTTGAGACTAGAGTATGTACACTCTTCAAATGTTGAACAATGTATTACTTATGATGCTGGGGGCACCTAGGGGTTACGTACAAATAGTTATTAGACAACTATAGAACGAATCATTCGGTAGTTTTCTGTTGGTTAACATAACTAAGGTTAAACAGAAAATATAATGTGAATAATTTACACAGTTCTTTCGACTTAAGAATACTGTGAATCTTCAATATGAAAGCTCCACTTTGATTATAGTCAAATCATGGAAAAACATCCATTGAGTGACTACAGTTGGATCGAGTAAAAGTAATGGAAGTGAAGCACTATTCAAGAGAGGATTCATCTCCTCGGCTATATGGGGTTAGTATCATGGTCAAATCAAGTCAACCCAAAGTCAAAATCTCTAGCCAGAGTAGTTTAGTTAATAATAATTGTTATTATTGAACCAAGGACTTTATGTTTGAACTATAGAGTTGAATGTGGACGATGTTGGAATTTTTGACCATTACCAAATTCAATAAGTCCAAAGTTATATAGTTTTGATGAAGAGAATTGGTGTAGATAATGGTCACAACTGGGTAACACTTATTAAATCAAAATAAGATTTCTCCAAAAATGAGTAAGCAATAAATTTGGCTATAATGTCACACCATCTGCTTAGTGAAGTGTGAACGTTAACATTCGAATAGTTCGACGTTAATCGCTGACTGAATTTACACCTAAGAGTCACACAACTGAATCAATGAATTCTCCTAAGACCGAATGATTTAATTAGTTTATAATTTCTAAAAATTGATTAAATTAATTAATATTTATGAAATATTAATTACAAAATCTGGATATGATTTGAGAAATAAATTTGTTGCATGTATTTATAAAAAGTTATAAACACATTGATCGACATGAGATATTGACAGCAATTTAGTTGAATATAATTATGTATATTTAAATTGGGTTAAATAGGCTCACAACCCATGAATTTTAGAAATGAAAGTCATTGTGTTTGATTAAGAAGGGGGCAGCTACTATGCATGAGATTAGGGTTTTGAGATGTATGGTTGAGAACATTATTTGTAACGACCCGTAAATTTTTAATAATTTTATTTGTTTTATAAATATATGTATTATGAAATTTTAAACAATAAAATTTTGAAATAAAAATTTGATATCTGGAATACGTCTAACTAAACAAAGTAAAGGGTAAAATTTCATATGAAAATATGGAAGTTTATTTTCTTGTGCAATTTTATTTTTTTATTTATTTCAGTTAAAATTTGATGATAATAAAATGTTTTTCAAACCTGAATATTTTTTTATAGAAAATTTTTAAATCATCTTCTGAGTGAGACGTCAAATTTCGTTTCTCCAAATTTTGACTGCTATTGCTCCATTTATCGTATTTCTGGAAAATTAGCAGCATTTTTCGGTACAGATTATCGACTTTTGATCAGATGATCATGCCACCGACATCTATATATCATTTTGATCGTCTCGTTGTGCTGATCTCTGTGTATATTCGTTTGTCTATTTCAGCGTCTGGGTGACGAGAAATCTATGGAACGATTTCCGTATCGGTTCAACAATTCGGGTTTTTGGTTAAATAGCCGTTCATTATCCACCATATATTTCCAATACCCTCTTGCCATTTTTTACTTTTCCTCGAATTCAAACTGCTGACTTTTACATTTCCCAATGTCAAAATTTATCTACTCGTTGTTGTCCTTGTTTCTGTCCATTTGTTTAAACAAAATGAAAAATAGTGAACGGTTAACTAACTCATTCTTCTTCCTCTTGCATTGACAAAATAAAATTATTCCTCTTCATTTTTTTGACAAACAAAGCTTGTAATATTTCTCCTCCAAGCTAGCCGAAGTCTCCAACACCTATTCATCGATCACTGCCTAAGTACTCTGCATCCCACGACAATGGCGCAGCACCCCTCGCCATTAGCAATTTAGTGCCAACCTCCAGTGGTGGCCAAATCTAAAGCCTATGCCGCCAGCGTGGCCATGCTCTGACCGATAGCCACTCCTCTCTCACTTCATAACAGCCTTCGTCCCTATACTCGGCTTCTTCTACTTTTCCCAACAACCCAAGCGCCAGTCAGTGCAGTAGCCAACGCAGCCTGACCCCATAGTTTTCCCGCACCCTCCATCTAAGCCGTGAGTCACCTGCATATCTTCCCTTCTTTGTTAATAGGTAAATATGTGTTTTGTATACATATAAAGTTTTGTAAATGTTTATATATATTTCGTATGTAACTATGAAAGATTTAAAGGTATATATGTATACATAAAGTATAATAACTATGAGCCTGCTAATGATTTCATAAGTATATATTATTTTGTATTGGTTTATAGTATTGATTGTTAGCTAAAAATACATACGTAAGTTATATATGTTATATATATAGGCATGCATGTAGATTCTAGCCGTGCTTCAAGATTTTACAGTATATATATTAGGTACAGTACTTTATATATATGTATTTGTTGGTAAAGTTTTTCAATATATATATATATAATATGTTAAATATACCTATATCATTTAGATGCTCAAACTCTCTGTAGCTTTTACTGCATATTTACAAATATAGTATGTATTATATACGTTATACTTATATAAAGTGATTTCTTTGGTATGAGTTATAAAGTGATTTCTACTATAAACGTTATACTTATATATTGTTATACAGTCTGGTATTTCTTTGGTTACAATTATATATCTGCATGTATTATATATACAGATCTAGTTTGCTATGTGCAAAAGATTTTTATGTGATTTTTTATATGTTTGTGTATTAAATCTATTATTGGTTTTATAATAAGGATGGACCTTAAAGTATAAATATTAAGTTTACATATATTTGAGTAAGGTTTGGGTATAAATATATATATATTAAATTTTATTATTTGTTTTAAATTTAATATTGATTTCATGGGAATAATATTATATATAGATATATATATATATATCTGTTGTTTCTATCAAACTAATTCAAATTGTTTATCGATTCCTTATTTATCAGCTTGTCCATTCGAATCCGTATCCATCTGGCTTTGCTTTGGAGTTGTGTGCTTGGATTCGTAACTCAGCTCATTTTCCTTCACCTCTAACCTCGAAAGGTGAGCAATCACACATGATTAACGTTCTTATATTTATTAAATTTGATTTCAATTGAAATGACGACTGAAATATGCTGCTGTTAGTTATTTACATTTTTATATATATGCTATTTGTTCACCTGTGACATCTAACACCATTATATATTATTTATATCGATGATATATGCCTGTTATATTATTGTCATATCTGTTACCACTCTGCAAGTTCCCTGTTAGTATAGAATTCACTATGGGTTGAAATGATACATACCTAAACGATCTGTAGAATAGGAGAAAATCATTATGGGTTGAAATGATAAACCTAAGCGACTTTTATTGAATTGAATTTGGAATTGCGGGTTGAAATGATATGTACCCGTATATATATTTAAATTGCGGATTGAAATGATAAATATCTGTATCACTTGACCATAGGATAGAAAATTATATACAGACACCGTGGGTTTATATATAAGAATTTTGAAAATGATTCCTATGGTTTTTGGAAAGAAATATATGGTTTTGTAAAATATTGATTTTAAATATTATATAAATGTTATTTTATATAGTATTAAATTCATGATTTTAAGCTATGTATAAATTTGTTTTAATATAAAATAAGTTTAATAATAAAGTTTGATTTTTATTAAAATATAACATGGTTAAATATTAATTTAAAATTATATTTTAATATAGTGTTTATAATGATTTAAATAAATTAAGGTTGGAAGATAAATTTGAAACTGATTTGAAATTGAATTTATTTAAGAATTATACTCAAATAAGTTTGATTTGAAATTATTAAAATTGAGATTTTAAAGGATATGATCTTTATAACATGATTTTGGTTTTAGGTGATTTAAATGAATAAATCAAGTTTAAATAAATTAAAGGAATATCCAGTTATTTGAAGTTTAAAAGTTTTATTTAAATGATATTGGATTTATTAAGTAAATATTTCAAAACTAAATAATCGTAAATTGAATTTGATATATATGGAATTATCAAAATTTAGTTTTGAAATTATGGAATATCTAAAGCTTTGAAATATATGGAAATTGAAATGGCTTATTTTGTGGTTCTAATCTGTTTTGAAATCGATATAATTCGAAATGATTTATTTAGAAACTGAATTGAATTGAAAGTGATAATTTGAGACTTGATTGAATTTGAATTTTGGAATTTGAATTGACTTGGGTAAGATTTGAGGAAGCCGTTTTATTATATAAAGTATTTTAAATTATATTTAAAACTATTTATATTTTACTCTATAAATTATTATTTTTTGTAAAATAGTTTATTATAAACCATTTAAATATAAACTATTTTAATATACTAATTATTTTAATATAAAAAACTATTTTAACTTGGAATATTTTAATTTATAAACTAATTATTATATATACTATTTTGATATCTAAACTGTTTAAGTGGTGGAAGTTATGTTTTTAAAGTTATGAAGTTCAATGTGACGACCCAGAATTTTGGACATTTTAAATTGAAATATTTAATTGATTTTAAATGTTTGGGAGTTGATTCAAACTTGAATTTCAATTATAGCTATGAATTTAGCAATTAAAATATTGAATTTAATTTATTTAAGTTGGGTAAAATGTTGAATCTTGATTTTTAAGCTGATTTAAAATGTTCCAAAGGCTTGAAAATCTATATTGATAATACTGAAGATAACGAAAGCTTCAGAATTGGATTCGAAAATGATTTGTTCAGTTTTGAAAATTTATCATTTAAATCGATATTTAAAAATAGTCTTCCAAGGCACAATCTCGGATTTCAACGAAACCAGTTCCGTTGGATCCGTAATATTGTATTATTATCGGATTTCAATTTTTGTATTGTTTGGAATAATTGTTTGGCCGTACGATAAGTAAACGCGCTAAAATTTAAATCGAAAATTCAGTATAATAATAAGGTCTAAAAAGCTATCTTCTCCATGCGATCGAAATAGGACTCGAAACTTTTTCCATTGCGTTCGGAATGGGGGTATAACGTTATAAACGCCTAGCGGCACGCCTCGATAGGAGGTCAAGTTTTAAGTTGCATTTATCATGACGGATTGTAAATTTAAAAATATATTGCCAGTCAAATCTATCTTGTTTCCTGCAGCCTAGAATCCCACTTTACCCACTTAAACACGTAAACCACAAATCACACGCGACTTTTCTTTTCAGTTAAAAATCAAATCATGTTCCCCATTTTCTGCTTAAATCACTTCTTGTCGTCCTCCTGGTACAAGCTTCCTCATTTCTTTTAAATCATCCAGCCGATCAAATAAAAAAGCCCCTTCTCGTTCTCCTCGAAATCCCCCCTTTTTATTCTAAACTAAATTCGAATCGAATAAAGGAATGGCGGCCCTCTTTCTTTTCTAATCAAGGCTGCTCGATATCGAAAGGTCAACCGTCGTGGCACTAGGCTAGCTCAAGCGCGGCGGAGTTGGCGACGTGCAGTAGTGATGAAGGGGAGTGTCGCATTGTGGTGGAGCTCAAAAGGTGAGCGAGGCAAAGTCGCGACTGGGTTGAAGAGCTAGTTCGAAATCGACAACGTGTGGATGGGTTCACTCAGGCAAGTCGAAGCCAGGGTTTGAACTCGACTTCGAATATGAGCTCATGGTGATGTGGTCGTGTCAGGTGGGAGGTGTGGGTTTCAATCGAGTTCGATGGCAGGAGCTTCGTGGGTTGCGCTGGGTTCGTTAATTAGCAGTAATGGGGGTTCGATGATTGATGGAGGAGGTCTGGACGGCCTGGGATTCGCTAGTAGGAATTGGGTTGCAGCTCTCGGTTTGGGGTAAGTTAGGGAAGTGATTTCATGAGAGAAGCAGAGGTGGTCGATGTCGCGACCATTGATGTTCGGCAGGACAGCTTCGTTCGAAGCGCTGGATGGAGTGGCTCAGTCGAGTTGTGGCTGTCGAGTCGTGTTCGTTCAGCTTTGAGGTAGCAATTTATTTTATTTGTTGCTAATTTGATTTAAAATTTGAGGATAAGATTTAGGGAAATATAAATTGTTTTAAACGGTAATATAAACTATTTTATAAGTGTGTGTATATATAGTTTCAAAGATAAGATAAAAAAGATTAAATTATATATATAATATATAGGGATTTTAAAAATATGGTAGAGTTTATTCAAATAAGATTTTTGAATCTACGTGAGTTATTTTATAAGTATGTGTATAGGTGATTTCAAAAGAAAAGGAAAGAATAAATATACTTATATATATTTCCACTCACTATTTCAAATAAAATAAATATTAAGATGGTTAACTTATTTAATTGCTTATTAAATTTATTTTAGTTACCAAAGGTCTGTAAAGGAAAATTAGTTAGAATTAAAATTTTAATTCTAATAAATGGAAATTTAGTTTCGATAAGTTCGAATATTAATAAAAATTATATAATTGTTTATACAAGGTCAAAACTGTGAAGAAAACAATATGGAATGAAAATGGATTGCATGCGAAAGCAAAGGTGAGATCTTCTCACTCAATCAATATTGTTCTGATTTAAATTTTGAATAGTTAGATTTAAAATTGATTGACTGCATGCTTGGATGATTGATTTATAATAATTATTCACTGGATGATATTATATATATAGTAGTATATAGTATATATTAGAGTTGTTGATTTCCCGCATTATATAGCAGATGAGACCTTATGCGCCGCATAATAGCGGATGATATTTTATGAATCCCATATACCGCGATATTCTACCTCGAAGTGGAATTGGTATTTAATTGTTGTGCTAACGTCTGTGGATGCAGGAAAAAAGGTTGGAGGGATCCAACTGGATTCCTCAAATAATTGAATTTATTTCAATATTGTGTGTTGATCATTCATAATCTGTGTGTGATTATTTGTGATTGAAACTGTTGAAGGCTATAATTTAGCTAAATATATTTTTGGTTAGGATACTAGAAATAAATAAAATTTGAATTTTGAAATTTAGTAGAAAATTTATAGTAAATTAATTTTAGAAAATTGAATAAATTTAAAAGAAGGAATTTGTTTCAAAAGATAATAAATTTGGTGTTGAAATGAATTTAGAAGTCAATTTTGGAAATTGATTTGGTATTTGAAAATAAATTAGGAAATCAATTTAGAATTTAATTCGGTGCTTTAAATGAATATTTGGAAATCGATTTGAAATCGTATATCAATGGATATTTAGAAGTTTAAATTCGCAATGGGAATTTATAAGGGAAAGAAAAATTTATTTCAAAAAATAAACATTTGGTTATTTTTAAAAGTGTGAAAGGAATTTACAGATTTGGAACGTAAATTTAAAATAAATCCAAAAGGATTGATTCATTGATTAAAAATGATCCATTTTGAAATGAAAGCGTATTTCCTTTGGAAAGCCGAGTACATTTTCAAAGTAGCTTTTAAGTTATAAATTAAAAGTTCTAATTAAAAGTTTTAGGGTTGGTTTTAAAAGAACATTTCGAAGAAATTAGTTTCTTTAAGTTACTTTGTAAATTTTAAAGTAATGATTTATTTAATTAATTATGGAAGTAATGATTCAAAGATTTAATTGATATTGGTTTTAGAAATTGAATATTTAAATAGTTATATCCTATCTATTAATTTTATTTAAAAATTAGTTTGGACTTAAATTTTTATATAAAATATTAGTACAATGTTTTCATAACTAATATTTAAGCAAGTGTTTCAAAATAGTTTTGTTTTAAATATCTCTAAGTATATTTTGATAAGTATTTTAAATTATTTTGAATTATTTTAACTCAGCAGATTTTCAGTGGAAATGAATAAATATTTTTCGCATAAGGAAAATGAATTGAAAATTGTTTTCAAAGGATTAAAAAATGAAAATTGATTTAAAATTTGTTTTCAAAAGGTTGAAATATGAAAATATACCTTGCGAAGATATTTTGAAAATAAATAATTGGGAAAATTATTTAAATCTTGGCGATTGTTGTGAATATTTATTGATAGTTAAATAACCGACTATCGATATTGGCCTTTAAATGGCATTAGAATTTCGATGCAACCGGGAGTTGAATTACAAATGGATATTCGAAACCCACATCGAACCTTTGTGACTGTGATGGATCTTTTATTTAAAAGATCAAAGTGGAAATTTGTTGTGATTTGGTTGAAATCTGATTGAACACTTATTTTTAAAAATAAGCGCTATTATTCGGATTAGCCGGGAGAGGACCTTGTGTCATAAAACCCATTTTGAATAATGATATGATGAAATGTGGTTGCATTTAAAGACGGTGTTGAAGACCGGGTATTCTCGAAAACGAAAGGATTACCTGGCGAATGTCTCTGCATCGGATTGCTCCGGTATTGAGATTTTATCACCCTTTGTGATGGGGATTCCGGACGTGATTTGTGAATATCCGGATTGCAAGGGCTTCTTTAGAAGTGCCTTCGGTTCATTCGATCCCGGAATGGACTTGTATGGATGTGTGTTTGACATTACACTTTGAGATATAAAGCTGATTTCTATCAAATACATTTCTGTTGGTGGCGGAGAATTCATTCTCTTAGCTTAACACCCTTCTCTGAGACATACGATCTCATAGGTTATGTAGTTGAGTAATATTAGTGATATATTCCCAATTTGGTAATGTGGCATACGAAGTGTTGCTGATCATTTGTTGATCAAAGCATGACTTTGTGGACGAGACCTCGTCGGACCTCACAACCTGGAAATGATCAAAACAGGTGGCAAGGTTATTTGAGGGGAGCTCCTCCTGAGGGTATGTCATTTCCTTTTGGAAAAGGGTAGTATCATGGTATGGAGCCCAAATATTTTACCTATGTTGTTGCCGCAAATTTATTATACTTTGTGGTTGTTGCTTTGTGGTTGAGGATCCTCAGATAAAGGTCGCAAACGACCGGGGGATGGCATACTTGTGTAGTAGTTACCTAGTTACAGAGGTAACCCGGCCTTGTGTTGGCAGAGATCCGGTTAGGTTCTCGGAGCGTCCCTCCAGAGGCTTACCCATGTGACATACGAAGTTCCTTTGCCTGACCATTTGTTGGAAATCCAAAGAAACAATACGAGCCATTTACGATTGCAATTGTATAACCTGCCTCCTCAGGAGGTAGCTATAGCAGGCATAATACAATGGTACCTATGCTGGCTAAGATTAATATTATACTTTCGAAATGTTTTCTACACTATGCACTAATGATAATATTAAAAAGGATTTTTGCGTATCAAGCATGTTTGACTATCATAAGAAGAAATCTCCCCCAAGTCTGCGGTTGCATTGTGTGTGCCGGGAGGCCTTATGGTAGTTTCATTTTCCAAAAAGTATAGCGAATTTCTTTTGATTTTCTTTCTGAAAAATAACTGTTTTTAAGATCTCACACCAGTCCTACGACTGACCTTGCTTATCTTTGTGAAACGTGATGGAGGGTTCTCTCTTTTTGTTTGGTGGCGAGCATGAGACTTTTACCCCTACACGTCCTCTTTAAGGGGTTGGTTAGCCGTAAGGCGTGACAGTAGAAAGGCTGGTCGTAAAAGCAAGGGCAGAGTACCATTGTATGCCATGGCGGGGCTGGGATGGTTGAAAAGCCTACTTGTCGAGATTGGCCACTGTCGATGGTTGAAAAGCCTAGACTATTACATTTGGTATCAGAGCATTTGGTTAAGCGATAACCATGGCTCTGATGGGTGTTGCTCATTAGAGATAGAGTCAGTAGTACTCTAGAATGAGTGTGAGTGTAATAATAGATATGAGCGCGTATTTATTAGTGAATATAAAAAAATTGTTTTATATTGTGATGATTGGTTTGTTGAGTGGTATATGGATTCTGATCGATATAGTCTGTACAACTCTATCGATAGGGATCTCTAAACACTTGTACAGAACAATTCGACACGATATTGTTTTAAAATAGGATGAATGAAATAATTTTACCCAAACTATTTCCGTAGATAAAGGAAATAATATTTGTAAATTATATAGTACATGGTTGCTTGTTTGTTAGGAAGTGATAATATTATTATCATTCGAATAGGAAATTGAAATCGTAACCTCCAAAGTTAAGAAATAAATTCACATACAAATGGAATTTGAGAATGTAAATTGTAAATGTGATTTATAATTTGAAATGGAATTCCAGAGAAGTATTTGGAAATGTTTTGAAAAGAATTTGAAAATTTTGGAGATTTGGAAAGTTTAAATCCCTTTTGGTTTGAAAATAATTTTCAAAGGGTTTGGAAAAGAGTTTTGGAGGGATAAAAGCTCTAAACTCTTTTAGGTCGTTGGAAAATAACTTCGGTGATGACTGCAACATCATTGATGTTCATTTTCGGGTATCCAAAAGAGGAATTGCTGCCAAATTGTTTTACATGGAAGTTGATTGGAAAATTTGGGTTTGGTTTTGAAATTCAAAGGATAATTTGAATTGTATTCAATAATCATTTTGGAAATGGTGGAAAGACTCTGGAAAGTTTGAAAACTTAGGAAATTCAGATTTAAACTAAAATTAACTTGAGTTAATTTGAATAAAGGTGAATTTTAGAAGTCTAATAGACTAAAATGATTGGAATAAAATTATTAAGATGGAAAATAAATTGTGAATGAATGAATAAATTTGCAATTGCAAGTACATGAAAGTGAATTGAATGTTGAAATTCATTTCGAATTTGTAAGTAAATAGAATTGGAATTAGAATTGAATTTGATTTGTGTTAAACAAAGTGAAATATTAAAATAAAATTAGTAAATAAGACTAATTAAAGGAATGACGAAATTGAATATGATTTGAAATGAATCGAAATTCAATAATTATAAACGAAAGGTGAATTAAATTCATATGGAATTTGAAATCCAGTTTAAATATAAGTGGTTGTAAACCAAATGGTGAATTAAAATTGAATTGTGTTTGGGGATGAACAAAAGGATAAAACTGGAATTGAAAATTGAATATTGAAAACCAATTTGAATTGTGTGAAATAAAATAAAGTTGTAAAATTAGTTCGAAGTGAACTAAAGATAATAAAGGTGAAATAAAGAAATGGTTTGAGATAAAATGAATTGGAATTTGCAATAAATTAGTAAATGAAACTAATTTAAAATAGTGATATGAATCAGTTATGAATGAAAGTTAATTGATAAAATTCAATAATCGGAAGATAAATTAAATATAAATAGAATTGAAATTGTGAATTGAATTCAAAGGAAATTGAAAATGCAAGATTGAATAAAAATGAATATATAACTTCAATAGTAAAGTAAAAATGGCATAAGAAGTATATATTGAAAACTTTTGTAAAGAAATGTGCAAAAATGATTTTTGAATGTTGTAATTGGATATTATGGCTAGCAGGATATACATGTGTATTAAAGGAAATGGATTAAACGATTTTGGATATGGTAATTGGATATTATTGCTTAGTAGCATACATGTGATTTAAATGCAAAAGGAATTGGGATTTGATTTTTGAGGATAAAATTGAATTGCTCGACAAAAGGTATGTATTTAAATTTCTATATGAAATTTGGCGATTTTCTTGTCTAGCCACTTGGCCTTTTGTTTTCTTTTTGAATCTGAGGGCCTGTGGTGCCATTTTGTAGTCGTATCGAGCTAGCCGCGCAAAGGAGACGCTGACGAAATTGTTTAAAAATTTAGGGAGTTAGAAAAATTTTGAGAAATTTTAAAAGTTTAAAATTTGAATTTGAATTTAAATTTAAATTGTTAAAGGAAACAATGTTATTTGGAACTTATAATTGAAGTTGGAAAGTTAGTTGAATTAATGATGGGTCTTAAATAATAAGATTTGTTTTGGGCAAGTTGATAAAAATGTTTAGTTTTGAAAAGATAGCAAATGGGTTAAGGATCATTTTTCTTAACTAGTAATTTCGGGACGAAATTCTTTTAAGGGGGGAAGGATATGACGACCCAGAATTTTGGACATTTGAAATCGAAATATTTAATTGATTTCAAATGTTTGGGAGTTGATTCAAAATTGAATTTCAATTATAGCTATGAATTTAGCAATTAAAATATTGAATTTAATTTATTTAAGTTGGGTAAAATATTGAATCTTGATTTTTAAGCTGATTTAAAATGTTCCTAAGGCTTGAAAAATCTATATTGATAATACTGAAGATAATGAAAGTTTCAGAATTGGATTTGAAAATGATTTGTTCTGTTTTGAAAATTTATCGTTTAAATCGATATTTAAAAATAGCCTTCCGAGGCACAGTCTCGGATTTCAATGAAACCAGTTCCATTGGATCCAATGTTGTATTATTATCGGATTTCAATTTTCGTATTGTTTGTAATAATCGTTTGGACGTAGGATAAGTAAACGCGCTAAAATTTAAATCGAAAATTCAGTATAATAATAAGGTCTAAAAAGCTATCTTCTCCATACGATCGAATTAGGACTCGAAACTTTTTCCATTGCGTTCGGAAGAGGGTTATAACGTTATAAACGCCTAGCAGCATGCCTAGATAGGAGGTCAAGTTTTAAGTTGCATTTATCACGACGGATTGTAAATTTAAAAATATATTGCTAGTCAAATCTATCTGTTTCCTACAGCCTAGAATCCCACTTTACCCATTCAAACACATAAACCACAAATCACACGCGACTTTTCTTTTCAGTTAAAAATCAAATCATGTTCCCCACTTTCTGCTTAAATCACTTCTAGTCGTCCTCCTGGTACAAGCTTCCTCATTTCTTTTAAATCATCCAGCCGATCAAAGAAAAATGGCCCCTTCTCATTCTCCTCAAAATCCCCCCTTCTCGTTCTAAACTAAATTTGAATCGAATAAAGGAATGACGGCCCTCTTTCTTTTCTAATCAAGGCTGCTCAATCTCGAAAGGTCAACCGTCGTGGCCCTAGGCTAGCTCAAGCGCGACGGAGTTGGCGACGTACATTGGTGATGAAGGGGAGTGTCGCGTTGTGGTGGAGCTCGAACGGCGAGCGAGGCAAAGTCGCGATTGAGTTGAAGAGCTAGTTCGAAATCGAAAACGACGTGGATGGGTTCGCGCAGGCAGGTCGAAGCCAGGGTTTGAACTCGACTTCGAATACGAGCTCGTGGTGACGTGGTCGTGTCAGGTGGGAGGTGCGGGTTTCAATCGAGTTCGATGGCAGGAGCTTTGTGGGTAGAGCTGGGTTCGTTAATTAGCAGTAATGGGGGTTCGATGATTGATGGTGGAGGTCTGGACGGCCTGGCATTCGCTGGTGGGAATTGGGTTGCAGCTCTTGGTTTGGGGTTAGTTAGGGCAGTGATTTCACGAGAGAAGCAGAGGTGGTCGATGTCGTGACCATGGATGTTCGGCAGGACAACTTCGTTCGAAGCGCTGGATGGAGTGGCTCAGTCGAGCTGTGGCAGTCGAGTCATGTTCGTTGAGCTTTGAGGTAACAGTTTATTTTATTTGTTGCTAATTTAAATTAAAATTTGAGGATAAGATTTAGGGAAATAGAAATTGTTTTAAACGGTAATATAAACTATTTTATAAGTGTATATATATATAGTTTCAAAGATAAGATAAAAAAAGATTAAATTATATATATATATAATATAGGGATTTTTAAAATATTGTAGAGTTTATTCAAATTGGATTTTTGAATCTACGTGAGTTATTTTATAAGTATATATATAGGTGATTTCAAAAGAAAAGGAAAGAATAAATATACTTATATATATTTCCACTCACTGTTTCAATTAAAATAAATATTAAGATGGTTAACTTATTTAACTGCTTATTAAATTTATTTTAGTTACTAAAGGTCTGTAAAGGAAAATTAGTTAGAATTAAAATTTTAATTTTAATAAATGGAAATTTAGTTTCGATAATTCCAATATAATAAAAATTATATAATTGTTTATACAAGATCAAAACTGTGAAGAAAACAATATGGAATGAAAATGGATTGCATGCGAAAGCAAAGGTGAGATCTTCTCACTCAATCAATATTGTTCTGATTTAAATTTTGAATAGTTAGATTTAAAATTGATTGACTGCGTGCTTGGATGATTGATTTATAATAATTATTCACTGGATGATATTATATATATAGTAGTATATAGTATATATTGGAGTTGTTGATTTCCCGCACTATATAGCGGATGAGACCTTATGCGCCGCATAATAGCGGATGATATTTTATAAATCCCATATACCGCGATATTCCACCTCGAAGTGGAATTGGTATTTAATTGTTGTGCAAACGTCTGTGGATGCAGGGAAACAGGTTGGAGGGATCCAACTGGATTCCTCAAATAATTGAATTTATTTCAATATTGTGTGTTGATCATTCATAATCTGTGTGTGACTATTTGTGATTGAAACTGTTGAAGGCTATAATTTAGCTAAATATATTTTTGGTATCGCAGGATACTAGAAATAAATAAAATTTGATTTTTGAAATTTAGTAGAAAATTTATAGTAAATTAATTTTAGAAAATTGAATAAATTTAAAAGAAGGAATTTGTTTCAAAAGATAATAAATTTGGTGTTGAAATGAATTTAGAAGTCAATTTTGTAAATTGATTTGGTATTTGAAAATAAATTAGGAAATCAATTTAGAATTTAATTCGGTGCTGAAAATGAATATTTGGAAATCGATTTGAAATCGTATATCAATGGATATTTAGAAGTTTAAATTCATAATGGGAATTTATAAGGGAAATAAAAATTTGTTTTAAAAAATAAACATTTGGTTATTTTTAAAAGTGTGAAAGGAATTTACAGATTTGGAACGTAAATTTAAAATAAATCCAAAAGGATTGATTCATTGATTAAAAATGATCCATTTTGAAATGAAAGCGTATTTCCTTTGGAAAGCCGAGAACATTTTCAAAGTAGCTTTTAAGGTATAAATTAAAAGTTCTAGGGTTGGTTTTAAAAGAATATTTCGAAGAAATTAGCTTCTTTAAGTTACTTTGTAAATCTTTAGAGTAATGATTTATTTAATTAATTATGGAAATAATGATTTAAAGATTTAATTGATATTGGTTTTAGAAATTGAATATTTAAATAGTTATATCCTATCTAGTAATTTCATTTAAATATTAGTTTGGACTTAAATTTTTATATAAAATATTAGTATAATGTTTTCATAACTAATATTTAAGCAAGTTTTTCAAAATAGTTTTGTTTTAAATATCTCTAAGTATATTTTGATAAGTATTTTAAATTATTTTGAATTATTTTAACTCGGCAGAATAAATATTTTCCGCATAAGGAAAATGAATTGAAAATTGTTTTCAAAGGAAAAAAATATGGAAATTGATTTAAAATTTGTTTTCAAAAGGTTGAAATATAAAAATATACCATGGGAAGATATTTAGAAAATAAATAATTGGGAAAATTATTTAAATCTTGGCGATTGGTGTGAATATTTATTGATAGTTAAATAACCGACTATCGATATTGACCTTTTAATGGCATTAGAATTTTGATGCGACTGGGAGTCGAATTCCAAATGGATATTCAAAACCCACATGGAACCTTTGTGACTGTGATGGATCTTTTATTTAAAAGATCAAAGTGGAAATTTGTTGTGATTTGGTTGAAATCTGATTGAACACTTATTTTTAAAAATAAGTGCCCATTATTCGGATTAGCTGGGAGAGGACCTTGTGCCATAATACCCATTCTGAATAATGATACGATGAAATATGGTTGCATTTGAAGACGGTGTTGAAGACTGGGTATTCTCGAAAACGAAAGGATTACCTGTCAAATGTCTCTACACCGGGTTGCTCCGGTATAGAGATTTTATCACCCTTTGTGATGGGGATTTCGGACGTGATTAGTGAATATCCGAATTGCAAGGGCTTCTTTAGAAGTGCCTTCGGTTCCATTCGATCCCGGAACGGACTTGTATGGATGTT
Source organism: Allium cepa (assembly GCA_030765085.1). Taxonomy (NCBI): domain Eukaryota; kingdom Viridiplantae; phylum Streptophyta; class Magnoliopsida; order Asparagales; family Amaryllidaceae; genus Allium; species Allium cepa. The sequence goes on from CM060941.1 coordinate 32,062,159, forward strand.
TGTTTGACATTACACTTTGAGATATAAAGCTGATTTCTATCAAATATATTTCTGTTGGTGGCAGAGAATTTATTCTCTTAGCTTAACACCCTTTTCTGAGACGTACGAGCTCAGAGGTTATGTAGTTGATGGATATTAGTGATATATTCCCAATTTGGTAATGTGGCATACGAAGTGCTGCTGATTATTTGTTGATCAAAGCATGACTTTGTGAAACGTGTAGCTTTGTGGACGAGACCTCATCGGACCTCATAACCCGGAAATGGTCAAAACAGGAAGGATGCGGCAAGGTTATTTGGGGGTAGCTTCCCCTGAGGGTATGTCATTTCCTTCTGGAAAAGGGTAGTATCATGGTATGGAGCCCAGATATTTTACCTATGTTGTTTTCGCAAATTTATTATACTTTGTGGTTGTTGCTTTGTGGTTGAGGATCCTCGGATAAAGGTCGAAAATGACCGGGGGATGGCATACTCGTGTAGTAGTTACCTAGTTACAGAGGTTACCCGACCTTGTGTTGGCAGAGATCCGGTTAGGTTCTCGGGGCATCCCTTCAGAGGCGTACCCATGTGGCATAGGAAGTTCCTTAGCCTGACCATTTGTTGGAAATCCAAAGAAACAATACGAGCCCTTTACGATTGCAATTGTATAGCATGCCTCCTCAGGAGGTAGCTATAGCAGGCATAATATAATGGTACATATGCTGGCTAAGATTAATATTATACTTTCGAAATGTTTTCTACACTATGCACTAATGATAATATTAAAAAGGATTTTTGCGTATCAAGCATGTTTGACTATCATAAGGAGAAATCTCCCCCAAGTCTGCATTGCATTGTGTGTGTGCCGGAGGCCTTATGGTAGTTTCATTTTTCAAAAAGCATAGCGAATTTCTTTTTATTTTCTTTGTGAAAAATAACAGTTTTTAAGATCTCACACCAGTCCCACGACTGACCTTGAGTTTATTGTTCCCTTCCTAAACTCTGGGTGCCCATAATTTTCCACATGGGCAGCCTAGAGTCAGGTTATCAGTTATTCGGGAGCGAAGTCAAGAAGTTGCTATGGAGATCTGGAGGCAAGCTGGATGGCGAGACGTACCACTTATACTATGTAGTGTCCGTTGCGTCTGGGTTAGTGCAAGTCAAATTTTATTGTACACAAGTTACTATAACTGCCAGTGTTTGTATTGAGTCATTGTAAACTCTGATAATGTGATGTATAAACTGATATAGTGCTTTTATTTTAAAGATATTCATTTATCTATTATATGTTGTTCCACTGCGAAATGGGAGATTCTGTTTATTGTTTGTGTTTCTTCTTCTATCTTCTTTTTCTTAAACCCTAATGGTTTGGTTTTTCCAGCATTCGATTGTTCGGCATTCGATACAGTGGACGTATCGATGTTGACTTTCGGAATTCGAAAAAATAGGACTATTACATTCAAAGTATTATGTTATGAAACTATTATAATTTTAATTGTTTGGTTTCGAAAGTGTTATAACTTGAAAGTGTCATGATTTTTTGGAAATGATATTGTATTTGGTTTTGAAATGGAAATGATATTTTGGTTTGAAGTATAAATTATTTTGAAATGACCGCGACATTATAGTAACGTTTGTTTGTTAAGGAGACCGGGATCGGAAGTTGTCATACTCTCTTCCAACTCCGAAAACCACTTTAGCAATTGTGTACATGGTGGAGATTCCAAAGTAAAGTAGGATGGTGGCGACGTCCTGTTGAGGTATATACGTGGACTCGACTCCTGTGAGTTGGCATAAGGTGGCTAAAACAGGAGCGATTTCGGGCCAATGAGGTAGCTCCTCTGATCGGACACATTCCTTCGATACCATTCTATTACTTTGTGATTGATTGGGTGCACCTTTGATTTTTAGGAGTGTGGCTCGAGGTGGGTGTTAGCTACGGTTATGTGTTACCACCAGTCCGGATGCGTAATTGGTATATCTACCCTGGCATTGCCTAGTTGTGCCGTGTCACCTACCCTAGCATGCTTTACTACGAGTTTGATTTATGTCGTACCTATGAAGTATCCTCTGGTGGCCTCCCGATTAGGTGGGACTGGGGTACTGTATAGAATATTGGCACTATATATGTGTTAAGGTGGAAAATGTAAAGCCTTTACGCTATTTTTAAGTAAGTTTATTTTACTTTAGACATTATTATAATTGCATATATTACTACATAGTATATAATTTAACGGATCCTTAGAGGAGGGCTATCTCAAACATCCTTTGAGCTACTTGTATGTCAGTTGTTATTTCACTTGAGTTGTATTTATTGATATAAGAATGTTTAATCCTGACTCGAGTGTTTTGTGTTTTGCTTTACTCTTGGGTCAGACTGAGTGATACAACTTTTGAGATTCACCTTTGAAGTTGGAGCTTCGTTTGGAGATCCATCTACATCCTTTCAGCTTGCAGTTATTCAGTTGATTCAAGTGATGTATTCTGATCTTGTATTTGACTATTGTATTTGAGACTTCTTTGTATCTTATTTAACTCTATTATATATATAGTAGCTTCATGAACTACTATTCATTTTGTTTCCGTTGCATATTGTATATTACTCTGTGTTTATGATTCTGTGATTTATTTATTTACTATATATGCTGAGTTTTGCCAAATATAAATTAGCAATCTGGTATTTTGAGAAATTCAAATCTGGCATGTGTGGATGCGAATGGTTGAAAATATCAGGATGTTACAGTTGGCATCAGAGCTTTGCTTTTAGGCAAAACTTAGCAGATATGATAAATTTAATTACAGAATCACTTTCGTTCGAGCTTAAATTCCTTCTTATTTGACTCGGTTTCCTTTGAATTTTGGAACATTCCCCTCGGTTCCCAAATCCATCCTTATCTCTGCCTATTCGTATTCTAGAGTATCCCATAACTCCACTTCAAACAATCTCTATAATAAATCGACGTTCTCGCCAATCTTCGAATGATTTCTAAAGGGGTGAAACTCCTTTACAATAGGCATTGATTTACCATAGATTTCTGTTTCCTCGGTTTACGATGCTATCTATCTTCTACTATGCCTGAATTCTATCTCTTGCGATCGAATGTCGATTTGCCTTAGAATTCTGCATCAACCGTATTCTTGAAGTCATGGTTGACTCAGTTAAGGTTGCACGTGATTAATATTAGTCTATCCATTCTTTCTCCCTTTGTAATCTATTTATCTCCCTATCGAGATTATTTTTCGGTTAGAATTCGCTTGGATTAGTGTCCCCTTGAATTTTAACCATTATTTTTGTTTTGAAATCCATTCTAGAATTATCGAGTGAGGGAGTGCATTTGTAATTAATATTTAAATTGTTTTATATGTTGTATTGTTTGAGTTGTTAATGTTGATTTGGGTTTCCGATCGATTCGTCTGGTCAACGCTATCGATAGGATTTCCTAAGCACTTGAACAAGCAAACTGATACGATATTGTTTTCAAATTTGGTAAATAAAATAAATTTTGTTTAATTATATTATATATGTGAATATAATTGTTCCAAAAGATAATTGTTAAATGAATTGGTTATTTTAAATGATAATATTTGATTTTCATATATTGTTTTGTAAACCATTGATTTAACAACACATAAATAAATGAATTTATAAAATATGGTTTATAATTTGACTTGGAATCTAAATGAATTTAAATTAAGAATTTGAGAATTAATTTTAGATGATTTAAAATTTTGGTTTTAAAGTTTCAAAATGCATATTATTTAAAGTATTTTCAAAAAGAAATTTGTTTCCAAAGAATTTTAAATGTTTAAATCAATATTCTTCTCTTTTGTCGTTGGAAAATAATTTTGATGATGGCGGCCGCATCATCGACATTCATTTTCGAGTTTTAGAGTGAAGAGACCATTTTGTAGCTTTATTACAGCTTTGTTTTGAAAATTAAATTGATTTATAATATATATATATATATATATATATTGGTACATGATTATCTAGATATATAATATATATATATATATATATATATGTATATAATTATCTCTAAATTGTTTGACGTTAATCGAAAATATAATTCTTAAATTTTATGCTAAGTATGATTTCAATTATAAAATGAAATCAATATTTTGAATAAATATTCAAACTTGAAATAATTGAATTGGGAAAAATTTACTTGTATAATACTCAATTACATTCCAATATAACTTACCTAAACCATTTAGAAGTTGAATAATTTACAATGTAAAATGATGATTAATGATTTTATAAATAAAATTTGAGTGGTTATGACAAATGTTATGCACTTAGATTTTATTTATAAAAGTTAATAGAGATAAATAGAATAATAAGTTGATTGGATAGTAAATAAGATAAATTATAGAAAATTCTGATTGAAAGAAACCTTTTTGTGTCGAATATTTATAAATTGAAATTTAACCAACGTAATGAAATACCTTGAATTTAAAATCAATTGTTGAATGTAAATTAATTTAAATTAGAATTTATATGGTCTAAATTAATTGTTTTTCTTTGTATTTCAATCTATATTTTTTTCTTGTTGGTTGTTTCTATTTTCCTACCTTCTTCCTTTTCGGGGACGAAAAGTTTTGAGTAGGGGAGAGTGCAACGACCCGCAAATTTTTAATAATTTTATTTATTTTATAAATATATTTAATTGAAATTATGTGAAATTTTAAACAATAAAATTTTGAAATTAAAATTTGATATTTGAAATACGTCTAATTAAACATAGTAAAGGGTAAAATTTCATGTGATAATATGGAAGTTTATTTTCTTGTGTAATTTTATTTTTTTATTTATATCAGTTAAAAATTGATGATAATAAAATGTATTCCAAACTTGAATATTTTTCTATAGAAAATTTGTAAATCATCTTCTGAGTGAGACGTCATATTTCGTTTCTCCAAGTTTTGACTGCTATTGCTCCGTTGATCTTATTTCTGGCAAATTAGCAACATTTTTCGGTACCGATTGTCGACTTTTGATCCGATGATCGTACTACTAACATCTATATATCATTTTGATTGTCTCATTGTTTTGATCTCCACGGTATATTCATTTGTCTATTTCGGCGTCCGGGTGACGGCGAAATCTACGGAACGATTTCCGTATCGGTTCTGCAATTCGGTTTTTTGGTTAAATGACCGTTCATTATCCACCGTATATTACCAATAGCATTTTTACTTTTCCTTAAATTCAAACTGCCGACTTTTACATTTGCCAATGTTAAAATTTATCTATTCGTCGTAGTCCTTGTTTCTGTCCATTTGTTTAAACAAAATGAAAAATAGTGAACGGTTAGCTAGCTCATTCTTCTTCCTCTTGCATTGAGAAAATAAAATTATTCCTCTTCAGTTTTTTGACAAACCAAGCTTGTAATCTTTCTCCTCCAAGCTAGCCGAAGTCTCCAACGCCTATTCATCGATCACTGACCAAGTACTCTGCCTCCCTCGACAATGACGCAGCACCACTCGCCATTAGCAACTCAGTGCCGACCTCCAGTGGTGGCCAAACCCAACGCCTGCACCACCAGCGTGGCCATGCTCTGACCGATAGCCACTCCACTCTCACTTCATAACAACCTTCTTCTCTATTCTCGACTTCCTCTACTTTTTCCAACAACCCAAGCGCCAGTCAGTGCAGTAGCCAACGCAGCCTGACCCCATAGTTTTCCCGCACCCTCCATCCAAGCCGTGAGTCACCTGCATATCTTCCCTTCTTTCATAATAGGTAAATATGTGTTTTGTATACATATAAAGTTTTATAAATGTTTATATATATTTCGTATGTAGCTGTGAAAGATTTAAAAGTATATATGTATACGTAAAGTATAATAACTATGGGCCTGCTAATGATTTCATAAGTATATATTATTTTGTATTGGTTTATAGTATTGATTGTTAACTAAAAATACATATGTAAATTGTATATGTTGTATATATATAGGCATGCGGGTAGATTCTAGCTGTGCTTCAAGATTTTACAGTATATATATTAGGTACAGTACTTTATATATATGTATTTATTAGTGGAGTTTTGAATATATATATTATATGTTAAGTATACATATATCATTCAGTTGTTCAAAATGTCCGTAGCTTTTACTGCATATTTACAAATATAATATGTACTGTATACGTTATACTTATATAAAGTGATTTCTTTGGTATGAGTTATAAAGTGATTTCTACTATATACGTTATACTTATATATTGTTATACAGTCTGGTATTTCTTTGGTTTCAGTTAATATCTGCATGTATTATATATACAGATTTAGATATGTATTATATATACAGATTTAGTTTGCTATGTGCAAAAGATTTTCATGTGATTTTTTTAATATGTTTGTGTTTTAAATCTATTGTTGGTTTTATAATAAGGATAGACCTTAAAGTATAAATATTAAGTCTACATATACTTGAGTTGGTTTGGGTATATATATATATATATATTATTTTTATTATTTTTTAAATTAAATATTGATTTCATGGGAATAATATATATATATATATCTATTGTTTCTATCAAACTGATTCAAATTATTCATCGATTCCTTATCTATCAGCTTGTCCGTCGAATCCGTATCCATCTAGCTTTGCTTTGGAGTTATGTGCTTGGATTCGTAACTCAGCTCATTTTTGTTCATCTCTAACCTCGATAGGTGAGCAATCACTCACGATTAACGTTCTTATATTTATTAAATTTGATTTCAATTGAAACGATAATTGAAATATGCTACTGTTAGTTATTTACATTTTTATATATATGCTATCTGTTCACCTATGACATCTGACACCATTATTTGTTATTTATATTGATGATATATGCCTGTTAGTATAGAATTCGCTATGGGTTGAAATGATACATACCCGAACAATCTGTAGAACAGGAGAAAATCATTATGGGTTGAAATGATAAACCCAAGCAAATTTCATTGAATTGAATTTTGGATTGCAGGTTGAAATGAGATATACCCGTATATATATTTAAATTGCGGATTGAAATGATAAATATCCGTATCACTTAACCACATGATAGAAAATTATATACAGACACCGTTGGTCTATATATAAGTATTTTGAAAATGATTCCTATGTTTTTTGGAAAGAAATATATGGTTCTATAAAATATTGATTTTAGATATTATATAAATGTTATTTTATATATAGTTAAATTCTTGATTTTAAGCCATGTATAAATTTGTTTTAATATAAAATAAGTTTAATAATAAAGTTTGATTTTTATTAAAATATAATATGGTTAAGTATTTATTTAAAATTATATTTTAATGTAGAGTTTGTAATGATTTAAATAAATTAAGGTTGGAAGATAAATTTGAAATTGATTTGAAATTGAATTTATTTAAGAATTATACTCAAATAAGTTTGATTTGAAATTTATTAAATTTGAGATTTTAAAGGATATGATTTTTATAAACTGATTTTGGTTTAAGGTGATTTAAATGAATATATCAAGTTTAAATAAATTAAAGGAATATTCAGTTATTTGAAGTTTAAAAGTTTTATTTAAATGATATTGGATTTATTAAGTAAATATTTCAAAACTAAATAATTGTAAATTGAATTTGATATATATGGAATCATCAAAATTTAATTTTGAAATTACAGAATATCTAAAGCTGTGAAATATATGGAAATTGAAATGGTTTATTTTGTGGTTCAAATCTCTTTTGAAATCGATATAATTGGAAATGGTTTATTTAGAAACTGAATTGAATTGAAAGTGATGATTTGAGATTGATGAAATTTGAATTTTGGAATTCGAATTGAGTTGAATTGATGATATTTAAGGAAACCATTTTATTACATTAAGTCTTTTAAATTATATCTAAAACTATTTATATTTTACTCTATATATTATTATTTTTTTGTAAAATATTATAAACCATTTTAAATATAAATTATTTTAATATACTAATTATTTTAATATAAAAAACTATTTTAACTTGAACTATTTTATTTTATAAACTATATTATTATATATACTATTTTAATATCTAAACTGTTTAAGTGGTGGAAGTTACGTTTTTAAAGTTATGAAGTTCAAAGTATTATGTTATGGAAGTGTTATAATTTTAAGTGTTTGGTTTCAAAAAGGTAACGCCCCACTCCGAGTGCCTCGTTAACAAAGAGTATTACATAGATAATACTGTCGGCTAACGCGGACAATAGAGTATAATGGAAGCGACCATGTGTAATCTTACCTTATCAATTCAATAAATACGTCGAAAAGTAGAATCACATTAAAATTCGACCTATTCAATAAATATTTAAAGCAAAACTACAATGGCTATAGGATCTATCAGAAGAAAATATAACAACTCAAATGTAATATACATCACAGAACAGTAAATCATCATATACCCATATACTGATACATTTCAGAGTATACAAAATAATACAAGTCAAGTGGTATAGCAAACCACAATATACAGACGAGTTCCAGATGAATACATATCAGAGTTACTACAAAATGGGACTACACAAAAAGCAATGACAAAAAGAAGCTAGCGGAGTAGTCCATGCGAAAGCAAAATAGGCTAAGTCCCAAAAGCACCTAACCTGAAACATCTCGGTCTGACCCGAGTATAAAATACACGGGTCAGTCTAGATAGCAAATCAGTTAGATAAACTGAACAACAATAAATCTGCAAGGTTACAAAGCATAATAGATATCTCTAAAAGAGATGACACAATCATCTAACGAAAGATGAATCATATAGATCAAGCCTCATATCATCGGCAACATATAGAAACAAAGGATAAGAATATCCCAAGGCAAGCCATAAAGGCAAACAACAAATACCAATAAATACGAGTTCCACAAGGTAAACGCTATATTTCGTGTGGCTCCAAAGAACCAATACAGAAAAGCAATACCTAGGGAATATACATATAAATGAAGCATCATTAGCGGTGGTGAGTAAACCACTCCGTTATCTCTTGAGCGGTGGTGAAGAAACCACTCCAATATCTCTTGAGCGGTGGTGAAGAAACCACTCCAATATCTCTTGAGCGGTGGTGAAGAAACCACTTCGAAAGTAATACTAAAAGTAACCGACAACCCCAAATATCTTTCGAGTCGGGGCAAAGGACCAACTCCAAAAGCGATATTTAAAGTAAACAAGCCAAAGGAGACAGTCCGAAGAAACTATCCCAAAGGCAGCATGTGTCACAAACTCCCAGAGAGGAATCCGAAAAGTGGTAACGTGAGTCCCATAACCACCCGTTTGCACTAAACGGTTTACTGTCCGTTAGTTTATTTCACACTCAAAGCAGTACAAATTTACCTCATCTCATCGGTAAACCAGACACAAGGGTCAAAACGATCAATCGAATAGGTCGGGAATTAATCGGAAAGATAAACGCATGGATTCATGGTCCGTGTTTTATCTAACCGTTTAATCTTCCTTCCACTTCGCTCGAAGTGCGAAATCGTGTGTGTGGGTTTAAATAGAATTTATGAATTGGAGAAACGAGCTTTTAAATATGATTTGAGAAATCATTTTATAAAAACCCGTGGATGAAGTCAAGAGTAAGTTATCAAAGCCAAATATGCAATAACAACCACTAAAAAGCAACATGAATCGATAGAATCCGGAAAAAATCAATCAAAAATGCAAAATAAGGAAAACAGGCAAAACAAAGCAGGTCGGTCGACCGGACTGCAGGGCTCGGTCGGCCGGCCAGATGCAGAAACCCAATTCTGGCTCGGGGCAGCAGGTCGGTCGACCGGCCCAGGGAGCTCGGTCGGCCGAACCTGATGAATTTGCAATTCCAGCCTTTTTCAATGAAATGCAAATCCTTTCTAAATCCAAAGCAATGGCACATGCATACTTGTTAGGAATTCATACCCAACACCCATGAAATCAAGAGAAGTAGATGTGAGTTCAAAACTCACCTTTTTACACAAAACAAAGAAGATGAAGAAGCACAAATGCAAGGAATCAACCAACTACACTCCACTTCAACACTACAAGCTTCAATCTAGAATCAAAGCAAGTATTTCCTAAGTTAGGGTTAGGAATTTACTGAAATTGAAGAGGAGAAGAGATGGAGAAGATGGAGATGAACTTACCAATGGATTCTCTTTGATTTTGGAGCAAGAAATCAAGTTGGAAGTTGAAACTAGGGCTTGCAAATTTCTATTTCTCTTTCCCTTCCACCATTTTCAGTTCTAAGCTTAAGTTTTTAAGAAATGAATAAGTGAATGAGAGGAGTGGCTAAGCTAGAGTATTAGTTAAGCTAGTGGGCTGAACCCAAACCCAAACCCAATAGAAAAAGTAGCCGAAATTTCACAAACTCCAAACATATCAAAGATTATACTCAAAAAGATCGCAAACGCCATTTTGGAACCAATGGAGGTAGTTTCGAGCTCCAATTCGGCCATTTGCAAAAAGTAACATTTCGGACCAAATCCGACTAACGACGCTATATTTAAATTAAACATTTAAATATAAAATCGTTAAATATGCGGGTTGTTACAGATCTCCCCTCCTTACAAAATTGCGTCCCCGCAATTTCTAGAGACAATATTTGTAACAACTACATACATACAACATCAAAAGAAAAAGGAAATAAGCTGGAGATGAAAAGACATACTCACCGGTTTCAAGCTAAGAAAGAAACCCCGGATAAGATCGCTCGATATACTCTCTGGTTTCCCAAGTACAGTCATTGGGATTAACAGACCATTGAACTTTAACGAGCGGCACGTCCTCGTTCCGAAGGTGTCGCACCTCCGTGTCAAGCACGCGAATAGGTTGCTGTACAATAGATAAGTCCGGTGAGACCTCAAGCTCTTGTAAATCAGGAGAAGTAATAACAGAATCCGACTCCCGAAGACACTTCCTAAGTTGCGAGACGTGAAACACGTCATGAATGCCAGATAGATGAGCTGGAAGTGAAACTCTATAAGCCACATGGCCAATACGTTCAGTAATAGAAAATGGTCCTATAAAGCGTGGAGCCAATTTCCCAGTCGTACTGAAACGCATAACCCCCTTCAAAGGAGAAACACGAATAAAAACAAGATCGCCAATCGAGAACTCGAGAGGCTTCCTACGGTTGTCCGCGTAGGATTTCTGGCGACTCTGTGCCTCTTTCATTCTCAACCGAATAAGATCAATCGTCTCGGAAGAATCACGAACAAAATCTGGACCAAGAATAAGCTTCTCTCCAGATTCCAACCAACATGAAGGTGATCTACATGGCCTTCCGTATAAGGCTTCGAAAGGAGCCATACCGATACTAGACTGAAAATTATTGTTGTAGGAGAATTCTACAAGAGGTAGGTGATCCTCCCAACTACCACCGAAATCAAAGATACAAATACGGAGAAGATCTTCCAAGATACGATTCACCCGTTCAGTCTGTCCGTCAGACTGCGGATGATAAGCTGTAGAAAAATTAAGCTTTGTTCCCAAAGCTAGCTGAAGACTCTTCCAAAAATGACTCGGGAATAAAGGATCACGATCACTCACAATAGAACTAGGAACACCGTGAAGTCTCACGATTTCCTTGACATACAACTTAGCCAAATGCGAAGCAGTCCTATTAGACTTAATAGGGACAAAATGAGCAGACTTAGTGAGGTGATCAACAATAACCCAAATACTAGAATGGCCAGATCTCGAACGAGGTAAGCCGTCTATGAAATCCATAGAAATTTGATCCCACTTCCACAATGGAATCTCAAGAGGCTGAAGAAGACCAGAAGGAAGCTGATGCTCGGCTTTAAACCGCTGACAAGTTATGCAATTGCTCACATAACTCGCCACATCGCGCTTCATACCTTCCCAATAGTAAAGGCGACGCATATCGGCATACATCTTGCTACTACCGGGATGAATAGTATACTTAGAACGGTGACAATCATCAAGAATGTCATGCCTATGTGCAAGATCAGAAGGCACAAAAAGACGGTTCTTCTTACGAAGACACCCATGAGAATCAATGCTAAAATCTTGCAACGCCTCATCGCAAGATCCAGACTCACAAAGCTGAATAAAATGCAACAAATTAGGATCACACCGCTGAGCATCGGCAATACGATCCAATAAAACAGGTCGAGCTCCCAAACTAAATAATAGAATAGGAGAATCAGAAGATGAATCTCGATCACGAATTTCACAAAAAGATAGAGTCTCAAGAACATTCCATTCGGCAAGCATCATAGAAATAACAGCCGAATGTTTGCGACTAAGCGCATCTGCAACACGATTACCCTTACCAGGGGTATACTGGATATCAAAGTCATAAGAAGCAAGAAACTCGAGCCAACGCTGTTGCCTCATATTGAGTTCCTTCTGAGTAAACAAATACTTCAAGGATTTATGATCGGTATAGAGAATGAAGCGCTCGCCCAATAAGTAATGTCGCCAAATCTTCAAGGCAAAGACAATGGCGTCAAGCTCAAGATCATGAGTGGCATAGCGAACTTCATTCGGACGCAGTTGCCTAGAAGCATAAGCAACCACCCGATCTCTCTGCATAAGCACAGCACCGAGACCACTACCACAAGCATCGGTGTAGACAACAAGATCATGATTCCTTCGGGAACCACAAGAATAGGAGCATTAGTGAGAAGTTCTTTCAAAGCCTGAAAGGAAGCTTCACACTTGTCGGACCAAATAAAACGAATGCCTTTCCGGGTAAGGCTTGTGAGAGGAAGCACAATACAGGAAAAATCCTTAATGAACCGACGGTAATACCCCGCCAATCCAAGAAAACTACGAATCTCGTGAACATTCTCGGGCCTCTTCCAATTCTGAATGGCTTCGATCTTTGAGGGATCGACAGAAATGCCATCGGAAGATACAACATGGCCTAAGAACTTAACCTTATTCTCCCAAAAGTGGCACTTGGAGAATTTGGCTCTAAGCTGATGATGAAGGAGGGTACTCAAGACAATTCTCAAGTGATTAGCATGCTCAGCTTCAGACTTAGAATAAATAAGGATATCATCAATGAAGACAAGCACGAACTTATCGAGATATTCCCGGAATACCCGATTCATGAGATCAACAAAGAAAGCAGGAGCGTTCGTCAAACCGAACGGCATAACGAGCCACTCAAAAGAACCATATCGAGTGCGGAAAGCGGTAAGAGGTATGCTATCCTCCGCGATTCATAACTGATGAAAACCTGTGGCAAGGTCAAGCTGAGAAAAGACCTTAGCACCACTCAATAGATCGAACATATCATCGATCCTAGGTAATGGATACCTATTCCTAATGGTCAACTCGTTAAGCTTGCGATAATCAATGCAAAGCCTAAGAGTTCCATCAGACTTCTTCACGAAAACGACCGCGGATCCCCACGGAGAAAAACTGGACTGAATCAACTGCTTGGACTCAAGCTCCAAAAGCTGCTTCTTGAGTTCCTCATTTTCCTTTGTAGACATCCTCGTGGGAGGACGACTAACTGGCTGCGCGCCTGGAATGAGATCAATGCGGAACTCAATTGCCCGCTTGGTTGGTAAACCCGATACAGGCTCAAAAACATCAGAAAAGTCACAAGCAACCGGAATACGAGATATATCATCATCATCTCGCGAGTCAAGAGAATATAAAGCCATCTCGGAATTATCCACATCCCGAAGAACAAGAGATAACTGAGAGGCGAATCAGGATGACAAAGATATAAAATCCTCTCCGAACAAATAATCCTGGCATCATACCTCACTAGCTAGTCCATACCAAAAATCATATCAAAACCCAAATGGGAAACAACGTGCAGATTCGCATGGAAAGAAAAGCCACATAAAACAATCTCAACATCATCACAAAGCAAACTAAGGGTCGCGGATCCCCCAATAGGATTCGCAATCCTTAAGGAAGTAACCATACAAGAAACATCCAAAGATAAATCATCAACGAGCTTTTTCGATACGAAAGAATGTGAAGCACCCGTATCGAAAAGAACTCGTATACTGTGGTCATAAAATAAAATAGAACCTTCCAAAATAGATGGAGATATACCTTTAGATTGGGAAGGACCTCCAGAAGCATTCGCTACATTTAACTTGCCAGATGAAGAATTATTCGGAGCAATGGGACAAGTGGAACTACGATGACCTTCCCTCTTGCAATAACGGCAGAAGATAGGCTTAGGACAAGCTCGAATAATATGATCCGGAGAACCACAATTAAAACATTTTCGAACGAAAGGAGTTCCGGAAGACTGAGGCTGAGAACTAGGACCACCAGTCTTCTTTTTCTTAGAAGGAAAAGGCTTCTTATGAATTGGAAACGGCCTCTTATTAGGGTTCTTAGAAGCCTCAACATCTACATCACTATCACACTCTTTCTCGACGGTCTCGAGATGAAGCGCCGAATCAACCAATTCCTCAAAAGAAAGTTTAAGCTGGAGCAACAAGGACTTCCTAAGATATTTCTTAAGACCAGAAACAAACTTCAAATTCTTCTTGTAAGAAGTGCTGATGAATTCAAGACCATACTGAGATAAAGCCTCGAACGATGCGACATACTCAGAAACAGAAGATTTCCCTTGCTTCAACTCAAGGAAGCGACGGGTCAATAAAACCTTTTCAGATTTAGGAACGAACTTGAGTACAAATCGTCCCCGAAACAGAGTCCAAGAAAGAGTAGACTCATCAATCTCGGCTACAAGAAGCTCATACCAATCGAGAGCACGCTCTTGTAATAAACTAGAAGTCACAAGAACTCTATCATGGTCAGAAAGATCCATGCGAGAAAAGATACGTTCGCACGTGCGAAGCCAAGCTTGGACTTCAAGAACGGATTCAGAGCATTTAAAGGCTTTCCTCCAAGATGAGCAAAATCACTACACTGACGTGCAAAAGCAGACTTGCGAGGTGGAGACACTCGAGGAGGAACGGGAGGCTGAGTGCTCCTAAACAACTCCAAAAACTGATCGGCAGACATATATACGCCATCCGGATGTGAGCCACTAGATTGCCCAGCATCCGAACGTCGACCTCTGCCTCTTCCAGACATAAGCTGAAAGTCAAGATAAGGAAAAGATTATTCACAAGGTAGATATTTCAATATGGGATACTACGGAATAATCCTAGACGTATTCCCAAACTCTATCTAACCTTGATGCAATAAAGAGACACGATGATTCAAAGATTTGTATCACTTGTACACTTTGATGTACCATAATATGTGCATCTATTCTGTGTTTATCATATTTTGTTCTGAACTCAGCTCTGATGCCACGCTGTAACGCCCCACTCCGAGAGCCTTGTTAACAAAGAGTATTACATAGATAATACTGTCGGCTAACGCGGACAATAGAGTATAATGGAAGCGACCATGTGTAATCTTACCTTATCTATTCACTAAATACGTCGAAAAGTAGAATCACATTAAAATTCGACCTATTCAATAAATATTTAAAGCAAAACTACAATGGCTATAGGATCTATCAGAAGAAAATATAACAACTCAAATGTAATATACATCACAGAACAGTAAATCATCATATACCCATATACTGATACATTTCAGAGTATACAAAATAATACAAGTCAAGTGGTATAGCAAACCACAATATACAGACGAGTTCCAGATGAATACATATCAGAGTTACTACAAAATGGGACTACACAAAAAGCAATGACAAAAAGAAGCTAGCGGAGTAGTCCATGCGGAAGCAAAATAGGCTAAGTCCCAAAAGCACCTAACCTGAAACATCTCGGTCTGACCCGAGTATAAAATACACGGGTCAGTCTAGATAGCAAATCAATTAGATAAACTGAACAACAATAAACCTGCAAGGTTACAAAGCATAATAGATATCTCTAAAATAGATGACACAATCATCTAACGAAAGATGAATCATATAGATCAAGCCTCAAATCATCGGCAACATATAGAAACAAAGGATAAGAATATCCCAAGGCAAGCCATAAAGGCAAACAACAAATACCAATAAATACGAGTTCCACAAGGTAAACGCTATATTTCGTGTGGCTCCAAATAACCAATACAGAAAAGCAATACCTAGGGAATATACATATAAATGAAGCATCATTAGCGGTGGTGAGTAAACCACTCCGTTATCTCTTGAGCGGTGGTGAAGAAACCACTCCAATATCTCTTGAGCGGTGGTGAAGAAACCACTCCAATATCTCTTGAGCGGTGGTGAAGAAACCACTTCGAAAGCAATACTAAAAGTAACCGACAACCCCAAATATCTTTCGAGTCGGGGCAAAGGACCAACTCCAAAAGCGATATTTAAAGGAAACAAGCCAGAGGAGACCGTCCGAAGACACTATCCCAAAGGCAGCATGTGTCACAAACTCCCAGAGAGGAATCCGAAAAGTGGTAACGTGAGTCCCATAACCACCCGTTCGCACTAAACGGTTTACTGTCCGTTAGTTTATTTCACACTCAAAGCAGTACAAATTTACCTCATCTCATCGGTAAACCAGACACAAGGATCAAAACGATCAATCGAATAGGTCGGGAATTAATCGGAAAGATAAACGCATGGATTCATGGTCCGTGTTTTACCTAACCGTTTAATCTTCCTTCCACTTCGCTCGAAGTGCGAAATCGTGTGTGTGGGTTTAAATAGAATTTATGAATTGGAGAAACGAGCTTTTAAATACGATTTGAGAAATTATTTTATAAAAACCCGTGGATGAAGTCAAGAGTAAGTTATCAAAGCCAAATACGCAATAACAACCACTAAAAAGCAACTTGAATCGATAGAATCCTGAAAAAATCAATCAAAAATGCAAAATAAGGAAAACAGGCAAAACAAAGCAGGTCGGTCGACCGGACTGCAGGGCTCGGTCGGTCGGCCAGATGCAGAAACCCAATTCTGGCTCGGGGCAGCAGGTCGGTCGACCGGCCCAGGGAGCTCGGTCGGCCGAACCTGATGAATTTGCAATTCCAGCCTTTTTCAATGAAATGCAAATCCTTTCTAAATCCAAAGCAATGGCACATGCATACTTGTTAGGAATTCATACCCAACACCCATGAAATCAAGAGAAGTAGATGTGAGTTCAAAACTCACCTTTTTACACAAAACAAAGAAGATGAAGAAGCACAAATGCAAGGAATCAACCAACTACACTCCACTTCAACACTACAAGCTTCAATCTAGAATCAAAGCAAGTATTTCCTAAGTTAGGGTTAGGAATTTACTGAAATTGAAGAGGAGAAGAGATGGAGAAGATGGAGATGAACTTACCAATGGATTCTCTTTGATTTTGGAGCAAGAAATCAAGTTGGAAGTTGAAACTAGGGCTTGCAAATTTCTATTTCTCTTTCCCTTCCACCATTTTCAGTTCTAAGCTTAAGTTTTTAAGAAATGAATAAGTGAATGAGAGGAGTGGCTAAGCTAGAGTATTAGTTAAGCTAGTGGGCTGAACCCAAACCCAAACCCAATAGAAAAAGTAGCCGAAATTTCACAAACTCCAAACATATCAAAGATTATACTCAAAAAGATCGCAAACGCCATTTTGGAACCAATGGAGGTAGTTTCGAGCTCCAATTCGGCCATTTGCAAAAAGTAACATTTCGGACCAAATCCGACTAACGACGCTATATTTAAATTAAACATTTAAATATAAAATCGTTAAATATGCGGGTTGTTACAAAAGTGTTATAACTGTAAAGTGCCGTGATTTTTCGAAAATGATGTTGTATTTGGTTTTTGAAACGGAAATGATATCGTATTTGGTTTTGAAATGGAAATGATATCATATTGATATGGTTTTGAAATGGCAATGATATTTTGGTTTGAAGTATAAACTATTTTGAAATACCGCGGTGTTATAATAACATTTAGTTGTTAAAGAGATCGGGATCGGAAGTTGTCATACACTCTGCCAACTCCGAAAACCACTTTAACAACTGTGTATGCGGTAGAGATTTCAGAATGAAGTAGGATGGTGGCAATGTCCTATTGAGGTATATACATGGACCCGACTCCCGTAAGTTGGCATAAGTTGACTAAAACAGGAGCGATTCCGGGCCAATGAGGTAGCTCCTCTGATCGGACACATTCCTTCGATACCATTCTATTACTTTGTGATTATTGGAGGCACCTTTGATTTTTAGGAGTGTGGCTCGAGGTGGACGGTAGCTGCTATTAGGCGTTACCACCAGTCCGGATGCGTAATTGGTATCTACCTTGACATTGCCTAGTTGTGCCATTCATCTACCCTAGCGGATTTACTACGAGTTTGATTTGTGTCGTACCTATGGAGTATACTCTGGTGGCCT
This sequence comes from Allium cepa, assembly GCA_030765085.1. NCBI lineage: Eukaryota > Viridiplantae > Streptophyta > Magnoliopsida > Asparagales > Amaryllidaceae > Allium > Allium cepa. Next base: position 32,080,402 of record CM060941.1, read on the forward strand.
CCTGATCAGGAGGGACTACGGTATTGTATAGACTATTGGCACTATATATGTGTTAAGGTGGAAAATGTAAAGCCTTAACGCTATTTTTAAGTAAGTTTATTTTATTTTAGACATTATTATAATAACGTATATTACTACATAGTAGATAGTTTAACGGATCCTTAGAGGATGGTTATCCCAAACATCTTTTGAATTACTTGTATTTCATTGTTATTTCACTTGAGTTGGATGTTTTGATATAAGAATGTTAATCCTAACTCGAGCATTTTGTGTTTTGCTTTACGTTCGGGTCAGACTGAGTGATACATCTTTTGAGACTCACCTTTCAATTTGGAGCTTCGTTTGGAGATCCATCTACATCCTTTCATCTTACAGTTATTCAGTTGGTTCCAGTGATGTATTATGGTCTTGTATTTGACTGTTGTATTTGAGACTTCTGTTGTATCTTATTTAACTCTGTTATATATATTGTAGCTTCATGAACTACTATTCATTTTGTTTCCGCTGCATATTGTATATTACTCTGTGTCTGTAATTCTGTGATTTATTTATTTACTGTATATGCTGAGTTTTTCCAAATATAAATTAATAATTTTGTATTTTGAGCAATTAAAATCCGGCATGTGTGGATGCGAATGGTTGAAAATATCAGGTCGTTACATTATTTGCTCTCTTATCCTACCCATATAAAAGCTAATCTCAAAACTCTGGTCAAAGGCTAATTTATTTTTTGAGCCGACACTTTCTTTTTCCTCTTCCTCATTTTAATTGGAGAAACTCTCCTCTAAAATCATCTCAAAAGTTCTCAAATCCAATGTAAATTAAAAAAATACTACTTGTAGTAGAAGGTCTTCAATTTCGAATTAGCAACCTGATGGTTTGAAAATTGTTCTTAGGAGAGAAATCCTTCATCAATATGGAATCAAAGGCATCATTATGAGGTGAGCTTTTATTTACTATTATTGTTTTGATTCTAAGTTTATCATATGAATGTTGATTTACATCCAAATCACTTGTTTATATTCAGATCTATTTACCATTTAGATTATGTGGTATTTTAGTGGATACATGTATTTGTTACATTTGGATTGGTTATGTACTTGTTGTAGTATTTTGTTTAGTGATTTATTGTTGAAATTTGTTCTTAAAAAAATTAATTTTGATTTATTTTAATATATAAATAGATCAAGAATAAATGCATACAAATTTGCAAATTGTCCATATATATAACTGTATAAATGTTTATATCTTGTGTATATTTAATCTTTAAATTTTCTTATGATATTACTCATAAAATATAAAATTATTTTATTAAATATGTATATACTTATTTTATTATTGTTTAATGATTTTGTAAATTGTTTGTTATGTATAAAATAATCAATGATTCGAAATTTCAATGTTATATTTTTATATTTTCTACACCAAGTAAGATACTTACTACAAAATTTTAAAAAGATTTGAACTTAATAAAGTTTTTTTTAAATTAGTTACTTTCAGCCCGCAATCAATTATTTAATAAAAAATATAAATTCAATTGAAATATTCTAGAAATTTTTGATAATCATTGATGCTTCAAAGGTACCTTTAGAAAAATTTCAGATTTTTAAACTTCTTTAATGTTTTTTATAATTAATTTTTTCAAATTGCGGTTAATTATTTAATTAAAAATATGATTTCAGTTGAGAAAATTCTAGAAAATTTTCCTAATCCAAGAATATGTCTCATCTACCTTTAGAAAAAAGAATTTTTAAACTTGATTTCATATTTTTAAGAATTAATTTGATTTAGGGCTATTATCAACTATTTAATAATAAATATGATTTTAATTAAAAAATGTTCCAGAATTTCTAAAATTATAAAACCTGTATTTTTATCTTGTGATTATTCTACATTAATGTATTATGGCAGAAACCGTTTTATTCAATAATATATATGTATATATATATAAACATACACACATACATATATTAATATCCTGTTTTGACATATTATACAAGCATATTTTGAACAACTTATAGTACACACAAAATGAGCTAACGTGTCTATTGCAATGTAACTTCCAACATCTATATACAGGCAAATTATACTCTTCACAGGTTATGATGTTACATATGCGCTCACACACATATATAGGGTTTATATTTACATATACTTATATAAATAAATAAATAAAAATTACATAAATCTCAAACTATAATTTGTATAGTTAGAATACATATAGATATAGTAATAAATCTTGCCATGAACGAATTATTAATTAATGACATTTAAAGTTTCAATCAACTCAAATTAAAGAGCGAACATGAAAGGTTTCTCTTTCCATTTAATGCAATTAATACTCTCAATTAAGTCTTGTTTTAGGAAAAGAAACAAAAGATTTCATTCCCTATATATTAACTAAATGTTAGGTGTATTTGATACACTATACATTTGAAATTAAAAACTTCTCTTTAACTAATTTAAATAAAATAAATGATTTTATTTAAAACAATTTAGAAATGTTTTAATTAAATTAGGCTTCATAGACCCAACTAAGATCCGATAGGGTAAACATTTTTAAAATTCACCCACTTTTTCCGCCGTAGGTTGGCGCAGTTCCTTCAATGGTATCAGACCCCAATAGCTTTGTAGTCTAAATTAGTCATGTTGGGGCTGACTAATTAAGCTGGCCCAATTATCATGGTGTCTAGAAAGGTAATTTCTAGGATTGGAATTGGATAATCAAGTACCCTGTCCTATCTAATTACCAGCCTGGCCTAAAAGGTGATGTAAACCCAAAGGTTGCTCCTAATAGAAAAGGCCCAACTTAAATTGGGCATTGGGCTAATTTTCAAAATGTTTTGGAAATTAAAGTTAAAGATTTTAAATTTAACTGTAAAATTTAAAATAAAATATGTTTATTCTAAAAGTTATATTTATAACATAATTTTTCGAAATGTTTGAAAATAATTCACATTAATTTCAAATTTTAAATTGATTAACGAGATTAATAACGGTAAATTAATTAATTAAATTAATTAATTAATGAACGTGTGCATGTATTATAGATATATGTTATGTTGTATATTGTTTTTAAATTGTTTAAAATAACATAAGTATACACGTATGTCTGTGAGCTGAATTTTGAAAATAATATAATTTAATTGACATATTTTAATTAAATAAATTAATTAAAGTCTAATTAATTAAAACACACATACATAAGATATATGTTTTATACTATAATGGTTATAGCATACACTATAAAGGTTATAGTATATATGTCCAATATAAAAGTTATATTGAAATATTAATATAAAATTAATAAAAGAGTTAATGAAATAAAATTAATTAAATAATATTTAGTTAATGTAATGTTATATATAAGACTATTATATAAGTAATCTGAAATATAAGTTATATAATGGTAAAAGTTATATAATATGAATGTATAATTAAAGGTGGAACATTAAAGAAACCCTAAATAGACTTAAGCAATAAATACATATGTATATGTACGTATATTGTGATTTATGTTGTGTCTAACACTTGAATCATGAGAATATTTCATAAGAAATACATTATGCCATAAATTGATATCACTCGATATAATATATTGAAGATAATGAATCTTTAATATAAAATTTCTCTACCATATATATATAAATATTAATAAATTACTTGCATACTCCTTAGTTATTAAGCAAACTCAAGCTAGAGATGTTATATGTAGTATTATTAATATATCGTATAGACGAGGTAAGATAACTATATATATTAGTTCGGCAAACTCAAGTTACATATATTATACTTAGGCCATTGCGATATGATAGATATGGATGCATAATCTCTTTCAATTTGTTGAGCAAACTCAAGGTCAAAATGAGGTTAGGACAAGGTACTATGGGTTAAGAGTTGTATATGATACAATCGATAAGGAGTTATCCATCCACCATGGAGCTATGACTTGTTGAGCAAACTCAAGGTCAGAAATCCAAGACGAACAAGTCCTAACACCCACTAGTAAAGTCAAAAGACTTCTATGTTTCACTTAGTGTTTGGTGAAACATAAAAGATTAGCGATTGCCTTATTACAAAAATGAAATGTTAACATTTAACCTTTCTAATATTGTAAGAACATATGCTATATAATGTTAAAATAATCCTCATCGATAAATTTGTGCTTTTAATAGGATTGATAAAATGTTTATCGATTGAGATATACAAATGAAATGAAGATTGGCAAATAGAAATATCACATATACCTACCAACAAAAGATTATTTCATACTAAAGTTTCAATACCCATGCAAGTGCCTGATATTACAACTACTAAATACATTCGAATTTTGGTCACTTACATATTTATTTGGTCCAGACCATGTATTACATTCTATGAGTTTCAAACTCCAAAAGCAATACAAGACTATGGATAGTTGATCCATATAGAATCATATATAAATGTTATATGGTGAACGGTTATAGTTTGTAATGTAAAATATTTCGATCAACTTAGTTCATCCGAAAAACCAAATAAACCTTAATGCAAGATTAAGTATTCAATTCCATTAATTACAAAAGGATCATATTGTATTAACTATAACACTAGACCAAAACTGCAATATAAATCTAAGAACTCAACAACTGAAATGTCAGTTTGATCGATTTACGCAAAGTGCGACATATTGATGTTCTTAAAAGTTAACGATAATCGAATGCACTTTTGTAAAGGGTTCATTGGAATATTGTAGTAAAGATTTTCTTATTAATGGTTTGACCATTTAGAAAGAAAAATGAATGTACAAGAGTAAATGTGATTTAAGGTATAGTTGGGACGAAGAGAGTGAACAGTCACTTCTGCTTCATAAGGAAACATCGAAAATGAGAATTGTAGTAATAATGATTGATACTTAACGTTGGAACAAGTAATATGATTTTTATTTTGAAATATATTTTCATAAAGAAAATTTTTTTCTATGATATTTCTCTTGAGTTTGAGATATTTGATTGAAGAACTCTCCATGATAAACTAGTTGCAATATGTGAAATGAATAAATATATATTAAGTGAATGATGGACCTCCGAATATAGTACGCTATTATAATAATGGCAGGAATAGTGGGAGTGTATCGTATAACATATATTAATTGCATTATATTACGAAAATTGTTTTCGTAAAATGTACCAAACATTATTTATGAAATAATGACTATTTTTCGATATCGACTGAGAAATAGACATAGCTATATTTCAATATGAATACTATGAATATTTGTTATGAAATAAAACTATAATGTGGTATTTGTTTTTATAACAAAATTGATACATTGGAAAAAGCAGAATATCTACTATTATTTACAGTTATTTCGGAATTATAGACTAAACCATAGTTTTGGAAAATAATTTTATTGCATGATTTTGAATCATGTGATACTAGTTAATTATATCTGGAAAAAATTAAGGGATATGCACCCATTCAGTGGGAGCATCAGAATAGTTGATGAAATTTTCGGATTGATACATACTGATGTATGTAATCATAAGTCCATTAATACAAAAACGGTTCCTCGTACTTTATCATATTAGCCGATGAGTTATCACAAACAGGGACATGTATTTGATACACATGTAATATGTCTATGGTAAACTCACAGAGTATAAAACAGAAGTAAATAAAATAACATGCAATAAAAATGATTTGACTTGATAGAATGAGTGAGTATATTGGAAAGGTTCTGAACATAACTAAAAATGAATAAAGATTCAATCTCAAAATTCACTCCTCTATGTGATACATAATGATGCATTGATAAGGATTAATTGAACTTTGTTGGACAATGTACGATTAATTATGAGTGAAGTTGAGTAAGCTTCTCCCTATAAGGTCACGTACTAACAATAGCACACAAGGTTAATATTATTTCATCTAAACAACAGTTTATAAAATCACACAAGATAAGGATTTGTAAGTAACTCCAATATATCCTAAGCCAAGGAGTTGGCAGGCTGTGTAAGTCGAAAGATTGCACGTAATAATTGTTCACGAGGCATCTTCTATGAATCTCTCCAAAAGGATTTTGGGAAAGACTACCATTGGATGATATATTTAAGTTGTGAATTTCGGTTTTGTAAACTAAAACCAAATCAGTTTTATAAATAAAGAGATTCGTAAAACGTTTATGTATACTGATCTGTTACATAAGAAACAATTATTGTTTCAAGGAATACCAACTTCATTGTGAAGGAATTTCTTTTAAGAATTATTGGTAGTAAAATGGAATTGAATATGATCTATAGATAGAACTAATTAGATGAGATGAAATGAAATTAACTAACCTAAGTTAACATATCACATTAGAGCGTCTAATAAGTATTCTCACACATTGAAAAGAAACTATCAATTTCTTATCAATGTCGAAAATATATAATCCTCAGTTGTTTATTTAAACCATTAAGAGTGTTGACTCTACGATTTGGTATGATGAGCAAATCTGAAAGAATTCCAAGTACGCTATCAAAATATGAATTTGGTAGTCGTTACCGAAGGGATATGACCCATCGTCCATGATTGTATCTTTATGAGAAAGACAAATGCGGTTGGAATTTAATTAGCAATGTTAATAAGAATATCCTCATAAATTTCAATTATTAAAATTAGCGTAATAGATTTGTTATTCAACATACTCAAGTTATTTTAGATTTACTCACAAAATTATCGGTTAATAAGACCTATGTTTTGGTATATATGTGTTGAAATAGAAAATTCTAAATAATGATTTAGAATACTCTATTTTCATATAACAACCAAAGTGTCTCGAGGTTAGTGGGAGCGATATAGAGGTTGTGATTTTCGAATATGATCCAAGAAATGATACAAAAGTATAATTTTATAAGCATTAAAAATAAACAAATATTTTGATAGAAATATCAAATAGTTTGATTTTCAATCAAAGTACAGAGGAAGCGTGTGTTCATTAAGAAAGAGCATTAAAAGGTTTACAGATATTTCTAAACTATAAGTAGACAACACGTTGTTGATTTTAACGATATACTTCTATTAAATCAACCTTAGTTGTTTAATACTCAACTTTGGATTGAAAATGATGTCTTTTATAGTGAGTATAGAAGATAATGGGAATGCTCCAAATCGATATATAAAGAAACCTTATTAAATTGTTTACTACGGAACATGTGAGATGAGTTCCTTATGCATTGGTAATAAGAATTATCATACATTTTATGTTGCCTACAATATCATGATTTGTTTATGTATTTGATACATGGAGCAAATATAAAATCCAAATAGATATCACTAAATGGTAGTCTGAAGTGTTTTCGTGCATTTATGAAATACTAGTGAATTTTTTACAGAAACAAATACTCCTGATGAAGAAGCGTGCAGACTCAAACATCATAAGTGATATCGAATATAATATGTCAATAATAAATTCAAATTAAGAATCTTTAAGTTGGAAATGTTCCAAATGAAAGACCATGGCTGACTCAATGAAAATGGCTAAGTACATCGCCTTGAATAGCACCGCAAAAAAAACATGTGTGTGCGCAAACGCGCGTGTCTAGATGCACAAATTTATAACTGAGCCAATTTCAAATGTGGAGAATCCTATAACATTGTTACGTGACAACAATGTCGCGACATAGTTCATAAATAGGACTTAGAGCTCACTGGAAGTCGAGAGACATACTCCGAATTGTTCCATATGATAAAACAGTTTTTCACCATCGGAGAGAATTGATTGAAAATTAGAAAATTGAAACATATAGTATACCCATTTACTAAAGGATTTACCCAATTGGTTTTGAGAAAACCGATTGGAGAAGTAGGAATAGGATTCCATAATTGACCTCCAGTGTAACGACCCAGAATTTTATTTAATTAAAATTTGAATATTTAATTAATTTTAAATATTAATAAGTGAATTTATAAGTCGAATAAATTTTTATTTGAATAATTGAATTTAATTGGATAATTAAATCGATAATTTAATATGTTAAATTATGAAAATAATTGAAAATTGAGTTAAATATGATTGAAAATGATTTGTAAAATTTTATTTTATCATATGGGAGTTAGAACGATATTTTAGAACTTTTAAAATCAAATTAAAAGTTAATTTGTGAAAATTGAATATTTTAATATTAAAATCGACTAGTAAAAATAGTCAATTTTTGAACAGTCTCAGAATTGAACGAAACTAGTTCCATTGGATCCGTAATAGTTAGTTATTATCGGATTTCAATTTTCGTGTCAATCGGAGTTATCGTTTGATCGTGGCAGCTCGAAACGCATCGATTTATTTTTAATTTTAATTTGGCGAGTTAAAATAGCCATTTTTAAAAAAGTCTCGGATTTCGACGAAACCAATTTCATCGGATCCGTAATGTGATATTATTGTAAGGTTTCAAATTTCGTGTCAATTGGATTTACCGTTTGTCCGATACGAATTAAAACGCCTAGAAATCGATTTAAATCGGTTTAATTTAAATCGATCGTTTATTGCCATAACTCGCACAGATGTCCGAATTAGCTTTCAAAACCTGTTCCATTGTGTCCGGAACGCGGGATAAACCCTAGGAACGTCAGTTACGGCGCGTGAATCGGAGTTCGGAATTTCCGGATGAATAGTGTTCGAAAATTCTCTATAAATAGCCCATAATTCTCAAGAAAATAAAAAAATAAAATAAACCCTAATCTACAAACGCAGCCGCCAGTAGCTTCAACCTAAGGCCGAAAATCACCATTGCTTTTCCTCATTTATCTTCCAATCCACTCAACGATTCAAGAATCTTCCAACTAGAAGATTGAAGAGCTCGATGAGATCTTTAATATCAACGGTCAAGATCGCGAATAGCTTCATGGATCAACGGCAAATTGGAGATGAAGTGCACGCGTTGCGCACGGTTTTCAAGGTGCAATAGAGGGCCGAGCTCAGGGTGCTTGGGGCCGAACATAGAGGAAGTTAGGGGCTTCAAAATGCAAGTTGCTGATCATGCTAGAGTTCGTCGAGGTGGTGGATAAGTGGAACCCTAGTTTATGTTCATGGGTTTGCTTTCGAACGAGCTGATGATGATTTGCGTGAGAAGGAGAAAGGGGGGGAGGGCCGAACGGCCAGATCTGAAGCAAAGATAATGGATGGTGGATGAGGGATGTGGGTTTAAAATTTTGAAATTTATGTTGTAAATTTAAGTTATAAAATTCGTGTAACTTCAAATATTCATATCTTTTTCATACGAGGTCGAAAACGCGCGAAACCAGTTGCTTTGGAATCGTATGGATGAGCACTACGCGATGGAATTGGATTGGAGTCGTTTGGAGTTAGTGAGAATTTTGGGTAAAATTAAACGTCCGTTTAATTTTATTCGAAATAAATCGCTAAAACGAAATTGAAATCAAGGCGAGAACTTCTCACTCAATCGAATCAGTTTCGATTTTATTTTAAATAGTTAGATTTAAAATATTTGAATGCATGTTTGAATGATGATTGATATCTATTGATTGTTAAAATAGACATTATGCGCCGTTAGTAAGCGGATGTTATTTATTAAAAACATATACCACGAATATTTCATAAACAGTGAAATTGGTATTATATATAATAGCAATATATATATATTGGCATATGTATATATTGGAGTTATTGATTTCCCGCATTTTTTGTTTAGCGGATGAGACCCTATTGCGCCGTTATTAAGCGGATAATATTTAATAAAAACATATACCGCGATAATTTCGTACTGGAGCGGAATTGGTATTGTGCTAATGTTTGTGGATGCAGGAAAACAGGTTGGAGGGATCCAACTGGATTCCTCAACAGTTTTTATTTGATTTCAGATATTTTGATATTTGATGGATTATCATATCGATATATGATATCGTTGTTGTCGTGATTGACTATTTGGTGTGTAGCATCATTGGACCAAACTTTGGAATTTTAAAATGATTTTTAAATTGATTTTTGAAAATATACTATATATTTGGAAATTGATTCATTTTAAATAAATAAACGATATAATTTTTAAAGTTATAAAAATTATGATTTTTGAGAAATATAGTAAAAAAAACTGATTTTTGAGAATATGATGCTAATGATTTTATAAAATAGTTTAATCGGGATTTTAGAATTTATTGTGAAAAGTTTAAATATAGGATTTATAAAATTTAATTATTTTATGAATCAAAATGGTGAAATAATAAAGGAGATTAAAGACGTTTTAAAGAATAATATAAATTGATTTATATTAAGAGATTTATAAATGGATATTTATAAATTGAAATATTGACATTATAAAACGAGTTTTTATAAGTGTTTGAATGAAGTGAAAATGAATTTTTGTAAATGAATGGAATTCATAAAATTATAAATGGTGAAGTTATAAATGAAATTTATAAATAGTAAGATTTATAGATTTTGTGAAATCATTAAAGAATATATTTGGATGAATAATCGAATCTTATAAGTTATAAGATTTATAATTATGAAGTTCAAAGGAACGATTTTTGTGAACGAATAAATTATAAGTATTTAACTTATAATATGAACCTTTAGTTTATAATTGAGTTATAAATCGAATAGGTTAATAAAGAAAATTTATAAAAGGAAGTTGTTATAAAATAATTAGAAATGGGATTTATAAACGTTGTTTTATAAATTCGCAAATGACTTATTTTGATAAGTAAATTGTTGAAACCTATAAATGAAGTTATATTCACGTTTTTGACAGTGAATAACCCTTTGAAATAAAATGAATGGAAATGATGATATTTGTTAACGTAGTATATTCACGTTTTTGAATAGTGAATAGTATGTTAAAGAGATTGTTAGAATGTGATATTTTGAACTGAATTAAAACGATCTAACAATGTTTTAAAAGGTTTTAAGATGCGAAACCATAGATTTCAACATTTATTGTTGAAATAGACGTTTTCGAGAAATAGAAGGAAATGGTGGACTATAACACTATTGTTATAGTAAATGATTTCCGAAAGGAAATGTTTTGTATAGTATTGGGATTTATATATCTATTTTAATTTCGAATCCCTATACTTGTGATTTTGGGACGTTGTAACGATGTTTTACGCAACATTCGTTTTGGCCCAAATAAATATGTTTATGAGAATGATTTCCTTAAAGAATGAAATATATACTTAATCTCGATTTAAGTATATTGAATATTTTCCAAGTGTTGAAAATAAATAAAATTTGTGAATTACTTATGAATAAATAAGTATGGAAATGTTTTTCCAATATAAAGTGAATGTTAGAGAATTTATCTTTTTGAAGATAAATTGAAATGAATAATTGAAATCGTATATTCATATATATTTTGAAATATAAATTCACTATGGGATTTATAAAAGAAAGGGGAATTTGTTTAAAAATAAATATTGATTTATTTTTGAAGTGTGAAATTATATATCTAGTAAGGATATTTTGGAAAATAAATAATTGGAAAATTATTTGGAAACTGGTGATGTGTGCATATCCATTGATAGTTCAATAACCGACTATCAATATTTCCCTTTGAATGGGCAATTGATGTGATTTGTTTGAATTTGAATGCCACACTTATTTTTGAATAAGCGCTCACTATTCGGGTTAACCGGGAAAGGACCATGGGGTCGTATAACCCATTCCGAATATGTGATACGTCGTTGTGAATTGCATTTGAAGGTCGGTGTTGAAGACCCGGTATTTGCGAAAGCGATAGGATGACCTGTCGATTGTCTCTGCACTGAGTTGCAACGGTATAGAGACTCCCTAAGTGATGGGAAATCCGATCAGGATTGTGAATATCCGGATTGCAAGGACTTCTTTGTAAGTGCCTTCGGTTTTGTTCGAGCCCGGAACAGACTTGTATGGATTGTATGTCTGACATTACAAATTGAGATATAAAGCCGATTTCTTTCAAATATATTTCTGTTGGTGGAGGAGAATTTATTCTTTTAGCTTAACACCCTTCTCTGAGACGTACGAGCTCAGAGGTTATGTAGTTGAATGTTATCAGCGATATATTCCCAATTTGGTAATGTGACATGCTGAGTGTTGCTGTAAATGATCATTGTGTTGATTATTTGAGATAGGATCGTTTATTTGATCGTCTATCTTGGTGATCATTTCTATGATCATTTGTTGACCCAAGCATGGCTTTTGTATAAAGTATGTTTTTGTGGACGTGACTTCGTCGAGCCTCACACCCCGTGAATGGTCAAAACAGGAAAGATGCGGCAAGGTTATGAGGGGTAGCGCCCTTTAGGATGTGTGCATTTCCTTCTGGAAAAGGGTGGTATCATGGTATGGAGCCCAGATACTTACTCATGTTGAAAACACTTTGTTACGATTGTGTGAATTGATTACGAGCGCTCGGTGAAAGGTCCCAAAGGACCGGGGGATGGCATTTTCGGTCAGTTGTTACTCAGTTAGGGGTAACCCGGCCTTGTGTTGGTAGAGATCCGGTTTGGTTCTCGGGGATGTCCATCCAGAGGCATTCTCATGTGGCAATGGAAAGTTCCTTGGCCTGATCATTCGTTGGAAATCCAATTCCCAATACGAAACTTGTACGGTATTAGTTGTAGGACCTGCCATTCACTTATGGTGGTCACCACTGTTTGGATGGTAGCTATAGTAGGCATACGATAATGGTTGTATGTTGGCTAAGATTTATATTCTACTTTCGAAATGAATTTTTCCTACACTATGCACTAGTAATAATATCAAATGTTCTTTTAATGCGTATCAAGCATCTTTGACTATCATAAGGAGAAATCTCCTCCGATTCTGCGTTTGCATTGTGTGTGTGTGCGGGAGGCCTTCTGGTAGTCTCATTTTTAAAAGCATTGCGAATTGAATTTAAAAATATTCCTCTACTTTGATTTTAAAGATAAATAAACTGTTTTGAGTTCCCACACCAGTCACATGACTGACTCGGAGTTTATTGTTTTCCTTCCTAAACTCTACGTGCCCACCAATTTCTACACGGGCAGTCAAGAGTTAGGTTTATCAGGATATTCTGGATATTCAGGAGTTGCTGGAGGCAAGATGGATGGCATGGCGTATTACTAGTTTATAGTATTTCTTTTTCCGCTGCACTGTTTGTTGTTGTTGTACACTCTGATGATATGATGTAAAGTATAAAATGTAATAACTGATATAGTTCTTTGTTTAAAGATTATTCATTTATTATTATATGTTGTTCCGCTGCGAATTGTGAGATTCTGTTGTTGTTCTGTTGTTTTCTATTCCGTTCTATGTATTCTTTATTTTCTATTCTCTGTTCTCTTTTCTATTTTCTATCCTCTATTTTCTGTCTTTCCTCTCTTCTTCTTTTCTTTTCTTAACCCATAACTATTCGGTTTTTCGGCAACGAAAAATCGAAAACGTTACATCCAGTGCAAGTGGGAGATTGATAGAGTTTGGGGTATCTCTAGGGACAATTATGTAATTGGTTATATATATTTAACTCGTTGACTAATCTTGTTCGAAATAAAGGTGTTTCTTTTCTATTGTATACTTGATATAATGTAGTTATATTAATTAATTAAAGTATATTTAATAGAAAATCCATAAATGGTATGTTTTGTGATAGTAGTTACAAATTATTGTAACCGTGAGTAATTTATCACAATAAAAATAAATATACCATTTTAAATGTTCCTAGTCAAGATGCATCGAGACTGGATATTGATGTATCCGTTGAGACTAGAGCACGTAACTCTCTCCAAATGTTGGGCAGTGCATTGATCTTGACTACTGGGGGCACCTAGGGGTTACATACTAATAGTTATTGGATAACTATGGAATGACCCATTCAATAGTTTTCTGTTGGTTTATATAACGAAGGTTAAACAGAAAATATCGATATGAATAATTTACATTGTTCTTTCGACTTGAGAATACTGTAAATCTTCAATATGAAAGCTCTGCTTTGATTATAGCCAAATCATGGCATGACATCCATTAAATGACTACAGTTGGGTCGAGTGGAAGTATTGGAAGTGAATCACTATTCAAGAGAGGATTCGTCTCCTTGGTTATATGGGGTTAGTATCAAGGTCAGCTCAAGTCAACCCAAAGTAATAATATTTGGCCAGAGTATTTTGGTTAATATTAATTGTTATTATTGAACCAAGGACTTTGCGTTTGGACTATAGAGTTGAATGTGAATGATTTTGGAATTTTTTACCATTACCAAATTAAATAAGTCCAAAGCGATATAGTTTTGTCAAAGAGAATTAGTGTAAATAATTGCCACAATTGGGTAGCGCTTATTAAATTAAAATAAGATTTTTTGAAAATGAGTAAGCAATAAATTTGGCCATAATGTCACACCACCTGCTAAGTGAAGTGTGAACGTTAACGTACGAATAGTTCGACGTTGATCGCTAACCGAATTTAACCCAAGAGTCACATAATCGAATCGACGAATTCTCTTAAGACCGAATGATTTTATTAGTTTATAATTGTTATAAATTGATTAAATTAATAAATATTTATTAAATATTGATTATAAATTTTGGATTTAATTTGAGAATTAAGATTGTTGCGTGTATTTATAAAAATTTATAAACATGTTGATCGATATGAGATATTGACGACAAATTTAGTTGAATATAATTATGTTATTTAAATTGGGTTAAGTAAGCTCACAACCCATGAATTTTAGAGGTGAAAGTCATTGGTTTTGATAGAGGAAGGGGGCAGCTACAATGCATGAGATTAGAGTTTTGAGATTGTGGTTGAGATCAGTATATACTCTCTTATCCTACCCATGTAAAAGCTAATCTCAAAACCCTAGTCAAAGGCTAATTTATTTTTTGAGCCGCCACTTTCTTCTTCTTCATCATCATTTTAATGGTAGCAACTCTCCTCGAAAATCATCCCAAAAATTGTCAAATACAATTTAAGTTATAAAAAAATTTGAAGTAGAAGGTTTCCAATCTCATATTAGCAACCTGATGGATTGGGAATTGTTCTTAGAAGATAATTCATTATTCAATGTGGACTCAAAGGCTTCATTAGGATGTGAACTTTTATTTATTATTATTGTTTTGATTTCAAGTTTATCATATGAATATTGATTTACATCCAAATCACTTGTTTGTATTCAGATCCATTTATTGTTTAGATTAGGTGAGTTATTTTTGGGTGCACGTATTTGTTACAATTGGATTAGTTATGTGCTTGTTGTAGTATTTTATTTATTGCTTTGTTGTTGAATTTTTTTCTTACAAAAAATTAGTTTTGATTTACATTAATATATATATATATATATAAATAGATTTAGATTTAGATTAAATGTATATGAATTTGCAAATTGCCTATATGTATAAATGTATATATGTTTATGTATTGTATATATTTAATCTGAAAATTTTCTTATGATTTTTTTTACCTATTTTAAATCATAAAATATAAAATTATTTTATTTTTTTGAAATGCAAGCGGGGTTTACTGGTCCCCTACCAGGTTTTATTGAAAGAAAAAGATAAAAACACAACTATAACATACTATAGTTGCAAATAAAGGAAAAAACATCAACAAAGCACTGCAGAAGAAAATTATTCCCCCACAAGCACTGCACAAACACACATCACATAACCACTTTGACCTACAGAGAGAAACAGTGGAAGAACATCCAAAAATTTACACTACCAAACATGCACAGGTATATGCACGAGATGGAAAACGCAGAAGGCACATGTAAATTCCACAACTCATGGCAGTGCGGTGAGAAACCCCGCCTGGAAAATCTTAATCCATAGACGATCTTTGCCATGATTTTGACCCAAAGCTGGTGCGCCACACTGACATCACCATCGAAGCACCTTGAGTTCCTTTCCATCCAGATCAGACGAATGTAAATCTTTAAAACAAAAAAGATAATATTCTTTCGACTATGACTCCACTTCGTTGCTATCATCAAGACATTCCACAAGTTAGAAGTGTTACCATCAAGGCAGGTTATACCAACCTTATTCATCAGGGAACATACCATGTTGGTTAAGCATTCACATTCAAAATAAATATGAACACAAGATTCCGGGAGGACATTGCAGAAAAGGCACAGATGATCAACTTGCATCCCCGCGGCAACCAATCTGTCTCTAGTTAGTATTGCTCTTTGTATTATTCTCCAAAACATCAAGTTATCACTTGCCGTAGATTGAGAAGACTATCCAACAGTTGCCCAAGGAAAATTTGAAATGGCTTCTGTATTTAAAAGAAAATCATACACCCTACCTATACTATGAGATTTGCCTTTCCAGCATAGCTCAGTCTCATGCTTTATCTTAACTTCATGTTGAAGCAAACTCCTCCAAAACATGTTGACCACCTGATTAGTAGATGAAGGTGTACATAGCTTCCCATTATGAATATAATCAACAGCATATGCATTATTACCAATTAAGGTTTGTAGTTTGTCATGAGCCCGTACCATTTTATTCATCACCATTCCATTCCCTAGCCAAGGATCCTTCCAAAAACTGACCGTGCAACTAGGAGACATAATATATTTGACTAAGGGAAGGAAAGTGCTCCTCAAATTAAGGATATTCCTCCATATCCAGCTCGTACCTTGATTAATGTCCATTTCCCAAAAGTTTCCATTCTTTATTCGATAAGTCCACACCCACTGCACCCGTAGGCTATTTCTTTTGAGAAATATGGCATCAACATGCGAAATAACAGCTGCTTTATTCCAAAGGAAATATTGATGATGCCAAGCCCACCCTTCCTTAATGGCTTTTCAATGGAGGAGTAAGACAAAGGAACCAATTTCCTATTGTGGATAGATCCTGTCCACAGGAATCTTAGCAGAGCTGCTCTAATCATGGAGAGCAACTTCTTAGGGAGGATATAAGTTCTTGTCCAGTACACTGTCATAGAGAAACACACAGACTTAACAAGCACTAATCTTCCGGCCATGGAGAGATATTTAGCAGTCCACTTGTTGATCTTGGTAGTTATTTTATCATACAATTGTGAACAGTCAGCTTTAGTTACCCTGGACGTACACAAAGGTAAGCCAAGATAAGTCATATTATTTTCCATCTTCTGATAGCCCGATAGACCAATCAACCTTTCATTGGCAGGCATGGAAATTCCAGAGTTGAGGATGTGGCACTTTGTCTTATTTATCCGTTATCCAGTGGCAAGGAAGAAGGAATGGAGAGTTTCATTTATGGCTGCTATGGAGTGTTCATTTGGTTTGGTGAATATCATTATATCATCCGCAAAAAATAGGGAAATGATATGAAGCTGCTTGCATTTTGGATGGTAAGATATAGACTTTTTATCATATTCCAAAGTTAGCATACAAGAAAGTGCTTCCATAACAACAATGAAAATGTATGATGAAATTGGATCCCCCTGTCTGACCTCTTGCCTCCCTTTAAAAAACCCCTCAACCTTCCCATTGTAGCATAGTGAGTAAGTTGGGGTAGAAATGCAAACGTATAGCCATGCTACAAAAACTTTGGGTAAACCCATTAAAGCCAGCACACGAACAATGGAGGTCCATTGCAAGCTGTCATAAGCCTTTTGAATGTCAAGTTTGATCATCGTTCGTGGGGAAATCTGACTTCTTCCATACCCGCTTATTAGCTCATGTGCCATCATAATATTGTCAAGAATATTTCTTTTGGCAAACTTATAAAATTATTTTATTAAATATGTATACACATATTTTACTATTATTTAATGATTCTGTGATATATATATTATGTATAAAATAATTAATGGTTCAAAATTTCAATTTATATTTTCTACACTATGTAAGATGCTTACTATAAATTTTAAGACCTTTTGAACTTAATTTATTATTATTTTAAATTAATTTACTTTCGGCCTGCAATCAATTATTTAATTAAAAATATAAATCCAATTGATTAAATTTTGAAATTTTGTCATAAGCATTAGATATTTCATAGGTAACACTAGAAAAAAATATTTTTAAAATTTTATAATTAATTTATTTTTGAACTGCAATTAACTATTTAATTAAAAATAAAATTTCATTTGATAAAATTCAAGAAAATTTTTCTAAGCCCAAAATATGTCTCATCTACCTTTAGATAAAGTTTTAGAATTTTTTAACTTGATTTTATATTTTTAAGAATTAATTGGATTAAGGGGTATTATCAACTATTTAATAATAAATATTATATTAATTAAAATATCCATAAATTAACCTTAAGCCCAAAATATGTTTTAATGTTTTCTAAAATTATATATATTGTATTTTTATCATGTGATTATTTTGCATTAATTTATTATGGCAGAAACTATTTTATTCATTAATATATATGTATTCATATACATATATTACATGTTTTGACATATTATACAAGCACATATTTGAAAAATTACAGTATACACAAAGTGAGCTAATGTGTCCATTGCAATGTAAATCCGGCATTTATAGACGGCCACATTATACCCTTCACGGATTATGATGTTACACACACACACAGATATATATATATATATATATATGTGTGTGTGTGTGTGTGTGTGTGTGTGTGTGTGTACACACTTATATAAATAAATAAAACAAAATTAAATAAATCTCAAACTATAATTTGTACAGTTAGAATGCATATGGACATAGTAATAAATCTTTCCATGAATAAATTATCTATTAATGACATTTAATGTATTAATCAATTCAAATTAAAGAGAGAAAACGAAAGGTTTCTCTCTCCATTTTATGCAATTGATACTCTAAATTAATTCTTGTTTTAGGGAAAAAATGAAAGGTTTCATTCCCTATACATTTATTAAATGTTAGATGTATATAATACACTATACATTTGAAATTATAAACTACCCTTTGACTAGTTTAAATAAAATAAATGATTTTATTTAAAATAAATTTATAAATATTCTAAATAAATTAGGCTTCATAAGCCCAACTAAGACCTTATAGGGTAAAAAAATTTTAAAATTCAACCATTTCTTCTGCTGCGGGTCAGCCCAGTTTCTTTAAATTTGAGTACTAAGTCTATAAAGAGAATGAAGGACTCAAGATGGAAAGAAAAGAATCGACCAAATCATGTAGAAAATTTGAGTGCATCAGAAGTAGTAACAAAGGTAGAGTTGGATAAGATGATAGTTGGAATGAATAGGAAGATGACGAAGAACCGACTATCTATCATAGATGAAATGAAAGCAAGCGGAGGCTCAGAGGCATAGAAAAAGTTGGGGGGACTACTTGTCTTTGGATTCAAGGTCAGGGATTTATTCATCGTTAGAGCAGTATCACGGAGATGGCAAGCAGAAAATGTGTAAGGAGGATACTAGGATAAAGAAGAGAAAAAGCACGAGGAATAGAGGTAATATACCGCTATCCACATCAGTCGGTACCAACTGACCCATATGAGTCAGTGTTGATTGATTGGAGAGAGTCCACCTTGAAGACTCTAAAATGGAGATAGAGGAGGGTGGAGATAGAGGACGTGGGTAAGCTTTTGGTACCCAAGCTGGTGATGTTTAGACTAACACTATTGAACCAGTTAGAAGGGGAAAGAGTTCAGTTAGGCATCAGAGAAGGTCAAGACAAAAGGTTCTTCTAAAGATAAAGGAATTTAGACATCATATAACCGACCAGATTATTTATCGGGCCAGACAATAGGGGAAGTTCATGATGATTTCCATCCAGTCGGTCAAAGTAGTGAAGAATATACAGTTGACATCATTAAAAGGCCAGCGATTCAAAAGTCAGCGGAGACATGATGACAAGTAGGGTTCATGGTTGAGTAGGACTCTATTCACTAAAGAGATTTCAGAAGCTATGTATTTGAAGATATTTGTGATGCCAACCATGTTGAGTTACATTGACATAATCAATCCTAGGCAACATCTATTGAAGTACGGGAGACAATTGGTTAGTTCCCATGCAATAGATGTTGGATGATGTAGATATTTTTCGATTTTCTTAGAAATCATAACAATGATATGGTTCACTCGGCTTGAATCTAGGTCTGTATTTTTATTAAATTAATTGGAGAATCAGTTTATGGAGTACTCCTATGTTCATAAGTGCAACTAAAGGATGTCATGTCACTATCAAATCTGCACAGAGGTTCGAAGAAACCTTGAAAAAAAAATTTAGAATGATTAAATGTTGTAGTTACAAAGGTGAGCAATCCCAAAGAAGAAATAGTGTTGTTGGAATTAATGAATGTGATTCATCCAAAGCCTTATTTTCGTAGAGGACTCAAAAGGAAGGAACTATCTACTTTGAAAGAGTTCTATCATAAAGCTTCTCAATTTCTATACTTGGAATAAGTAGATTTCGCGGCAAGATTGGCTAAGGATGGTCAGCAAGGACTGAGTAGCATGATTCAAAGCAACGTGGCTATCAAACATAGTAATGATAGTACTGGGAATGTTGCAGTGAATGTCGGAACAACAATGGTAAGAGGAAGAACTAGAGTAGGACACCAAGATGCGTACGAATTACACCATTCGAGAGATTACACAAAATTAACAAATTCCCATAAATTAACCCAAAGGTTGCCCCTAATAGAATAGGCCCAATTTGAATTGGGCCTTGTACTAATTTTTCAAATTCATTTGAAAATTAAAAAAATATAATATTTTTATTTAAAAGTTAAATTTAAAATAAGATATACATATATTATAAAAGTTATGATATAATATTTTTTTAAATGTTTGAAAATGAATACATATTAATTTCGAAATTCCATAAATTTATTAATAATATTAATAAAATAAATTAATTAAGTAAGCCAATTAATTAATAAATGTATGTATGTATTATATATTGTAATATATGTTATGTTATTTTAAAATGTTTAAAAAAAGCATACATGTATGTATACGAAATAAAATTTGAAATTAATATAATTAACTAAAAATAGTTTAATTATACAATATAAACATGTATTTGATATACATGTTATACTATAAAGGTTGTAATATATAATAAATATTAAATATAAATCATTTATTAATATAAAATTAATTAAAAAGTTAATTAATTGAAATTAATTAAAAAAGATCTAATTAATATAGTATCATATATAAAACTATTATATAAGTAATATGAAATATAAAAGTTATATAATAATAAAACTTATATAATATGAGTATATAAATTAAGGATGGAACATTAAGAAACCCTAACTAGGCTTGAGGAATAAGTACACACGTAACTATACGTATATCGTGATTTTTGATGTGTTTGATACTTGAATTACGAAAGTAATTCACAAGAATTACATTATTCCATAAGTCAATATCACTCAATGTAATATATTTAAGATTATGAATCTTCAATATAATGTTGTCCTCTACCATACATTTATTAACAAATTACTTGCATTCTCCTTAATTTTTAAGCAAACTCAAGTTGCGGATGTAATGTGTAGTATTATTAATACATTGAATAGACGAGGTAAGATAAATATATGTATTTGTTGAGCAAACTCAAGGTACATATACTATGCTTGGGCCGTTGTGATATGGTAGGTATGAGTGAATAATTTCGTTTTGATTTGTTAAGCAAACCCCCGGTCGAAGTGAAATTAGGACAAACTACCAAAGGTTTAGGAGTTGTGTATGATACTATCGATAAGGAGTTATCCATCATCTATGGAGCTATGATTTGTTTAGAAAACTCAAGGTCAAAATTCCAAGACGGACGAGTCCAAACACTTACTAGTGAAGACTTCTACATTTCGACTTAGGGTTTAGTGAAACATAAAAGACTAATGGGAGCTTAATAGTAAAATGAAATATAAAGTTTAACCTTACTAATATTATAAGAACATCTACTATGATTTGTCCTAATTATTTACCACTTAAACTTGAAGAAAATGATAACTTCGAAACTGTTTTCTAAAACCGACAAGCTTACAAGACCTAACTATATAGATTGGCTAAGAGCAACTAAAATAGCGTTGACTTATGAGTTCCTTTGGACTTTAATTACATACGAACCTAAAGAACAAACCACCAATGATGTGGACCCTGAACCACACTCAAGATAAATAGGTGTTAGACTTAGAGATCGCCAGAGTTTTCATGCTGTCTATGTTAGACAAGCTGTTGTAGTGGAAGTATGAAAATATGTCTGTTCATAAGATATTTGATAGTCTTAAGGCATTTTCTAGCAATAGTCATGTCCCACAAGGTACAAGCTTGAAAAGAAGTTGCTCGACGCCAAGATAACCAAAGGACAGAAAGTGGACGATTACGTGCTAATGATGAAGGACTATATTGATAAGCTTTCACAATTGGACGTACAAGTAAGCAATGAATTGCAAGTAGATCTGATCCCTAGTTCACTTACTCCTAGGTATGAACCGTTTATATGAATTATAACATGAACCAATTGAATGTGAATCTCGTGGAGCTCCTAAATATGTTGAAGTCGACCGAGTCACAATCTAAGATCAACGGGCGTACTTGCAGTAAAGGATAGTACATCTTCTTCGAAGTGTTCGAAGAAGCAAAAAGGAGAAGGTAAGAAAAAGAAAAGTAAGAAGACCGATGACAAGGGTGAATGTCACCACTACCATAGAAAGGTCACTGGAAAATGAATTTTCGTGACAACTTGAAGATTGTTAGAGAAAAGAACGAAATGGTTCTGCGGCTCCATCAAGTACATTTATGATTCAAAATTGTTTTGTAATGATAAAATGTTTTAGGTATTAAATAGTATATTTGGTACTCATATATGTAATTCGTTACCAAGGCTTAGGAACTGGCATCGCATGGCTAAAGAAGAGATGAGGCTCCAAGTTGCTAATGGATCTATTGTAGATGCAGTGGTGGTAGCAGATTATCATTTATTTTTGCCTAGTGGAGTAGTGTTAGTATTAAATAATCGATATTTTGTAAAAGACTTATTTGGGGGTTTATTTATGTTTCTAGATTGTCGCAGATTGGATATATATTTCATTGTGCAAATAATGCTATGAACATTGGTTTGGATGGAAATAAAGTCTGCGATGGTATTCTTGAAAATATCATTTATGTAATTAATACTAAATATATGTGTTTTGTAAATAACCTTTTTGACAATATAAATGAAAGTTATCATTGGCATTGTAGGCTAGATCATATTAGTGAGAAATGACTGCACAAACTTAAAACTGAAAGTTTTTTGCTGCTAATTGATTCTGAATCATTTGACACGTGCGAGTCACGTCAAAAGTAAAATTACCAAGCACCCCTTTAGTAGGAGCAATGAAAAGTTGATTAATTCTTTTGGTTAATATATAGTGATGTATGTGGCTCAATGTTTGTAATTACCAAAAATAATAGTTCTTACTCTTTTACCTTCACTGATGATTTCTCATGACTAGAATATATGTATCTTATGAAGAACAAATCCGATGTCTATGGGAAATTTGTCGAATATAAAACCATAATAGAAAATCAAATGGACCTTAAGATTAAGATCTTTGATCAGGTCGAAGATATGAGTATGTTGGATAAGATTTCCAACAATAGTTAAAACATAATGGGATTATCTCTTATGTTACTCCACCCTATACTTCACAACACAAAGATGTGTTGGAGCAAAGAACTAAACCCTATTATGTATGGTTTCTTCCATGATGAATAAAGTTGAGTTACCTCTGCCTATTGAGGAAACGAGTTAGAAACCACGACGTATATATTGAACTTGTTACCCCTTAAATCTATGCCTGAAACACCATATAGGATGTGGAATTGTAAGAAATCCTAAGTAAAATATTAAAGGTGTGGGGTTGTCCGACATATGTTAAGAACGTTGATCCGAATAAACCAGAGGTAAGATCGGTTCTATTTAAATTTATAGGATAACCCAAAAACTCAACATAATATATATTCTGCAATACCAAGGAATAAAAGGTTATTATTTTTCTCGACACGTTGTCTTCTTAGGAAAGGAATTTCTATCAAAGTAAATTAACAGCAAAGTTGTAGACTTGGATAAGATCCAAGAGTTAACACTGAGGCTGAACTAGTGGGAGAACCAGGTTCACCCGTACACGAAAACACATAACCTATTAGAAGACTGGTAGGAAATCTCATGCATTAGAAAGATACTTCGGCTTTCTCATGGATGGCAAGAAGGAGGACTGTGTCTTAGATGATGGCACCCCTATATCCTTCCAACACACACTAGAGAGTAAAGATTCTTCACTCTGACTTGGAACTATGAAATTTGAGATGGATTCTACGTACGAAAACAAAGTTTAAACTTTTTTGAATGTACTCGAATGAATAAAACCCATTGGATGCAAATGGATTTTTAAGAAAAATCCAGATGTAGATAGGGAAGTACAAGGCTAATTGCGAAAAGATTTCGTCAAATTCAAGATATTGATTATGACGAGACCTTTTCATCCGTAGTTATGCTTAAGTCCTTTCAGATTATGCTAGCCATTGTTGCATTTTATGAGTGTCAAATATGGAATATGTATGTAAAGACGGCTTTTCTAAATGGTGATTAAGAAGAAGTCGTTTATATATCACAGTCCGAGGATTTTGTGGTCAGTGGAAGTGAGCAAAAGGCTTGCAAGTTGTTAAAGTCCATTTATGGACTTAAACAAGCTTCAAGGAGTTGGAATAAATGTTTTGATAAAGTAATCAAACAGTTTGGTTTTTATCGGAACACAGAGGAAGGGTTCTAATATAGAAAGGAACAAGGTAGTGCTATTGTTTTCTTAGTGGTCTATGTCGATGATTTATTATTGATTGGAAATGATATTTCGTTGTTATTAACAGTGAAAGCTTGCTTTTTCACGAACTTTTCCATGAAGGATTTGGGAGAAACAGCCTATATACTTGGCATAAAGATCTATAGAGACAGATCCAAGAGGCTATTGGGTTTGTCCCAATCCCTGTACATGTATACCATACTAAAAAAAGGTTTAGTATTAAGAATTCCAAGTGCATAAACGTTCTAATGTAGTTTGGAAATCGTCCTTTCTAAAAAGGACGCTCCTCGTACTGATGAGGAAAAAGAGCTAATAAAAAGGATCCCTTATGCTTCAGCATAGGATCCATAATGTACACTATTCTGTGTACTAGACCTATGTCATACGCATTAGGATACGTAAGCCGATACTAGTCTAATCCTAGAAAGAAGCATTGAACAGCTATAAAATGTACATTGAAGTGTTTAAGAAATAGTCAGGACTTATTCCTTATATATAGGAATAGAGACCTCCTTATGAAAGAGTATTCAGATTCAAGCCTTCGAAGTGATGTAGATGATCATAAATCAATGTCTGGTTACGTCTTTATGCTTAACGTTAGAGTCGTTAGTTGAAAAGTACCAAGCAAGAAACAGTTGATGATTCCATGATGGAGGCTAAGTACATAGCTCTCAATGAAGAAACTAAAGAGGTGGTCTGGATGCGCAAGTTTTTTAGTTCAAGTGACAAACAATGAAGCTGAATATGAAGTGATGATTGTTAGATTCAAGATAGCAAAGGAATTGGAAGTGAAGAAATTATGTATCTTCAGTGACTACCAATTGGTGATTTGTTTAGTCAAAAAATAATTTCATGCTAATAAAAAACAACTTAGCCCTTACCTAATGAAGGTGTTGGAACTGGGCAATATCAAGCACTACACGATAATGCACATCTCTAAAGAGGAGAATACAAATGTTAATTCATTAGCCAAATTGGCCAGTTTTGGGGATGCAAAACTATTAGGAATTGTGCTAGTGTAAGTTTTGACCGCTCCAAGCATTGACGAGATGGATGTTTATTGGATCTTAAAGGTCAAAGAGGAAAGGGGTCGCGGGTGACTTTGGTTAAATATTATTTGCTAAAAGGAAGTCTCCTAAGTGGAAGAAAAGAAAGGCTGAAACACCTCTCGTTATGCAAGAAGGAGGGTGGTATTGGAGAGGATTCTCAACCCTCCTACCGAGGTGCATCACCAAAGATGAAGTTAAGAAGATCCTTGCAGATGTATATGAAGGAAGTTATTGTGATCATACCGGGGAATAGACTTTAGCAAAGAAGGCTTTTCGCTGTGGATATATCTGGCCAACTATCAACCGAGATGTAGCTAATTATTCAATGAAGTGTGATAAGTGTCAGAGATACATGAAGACTTCGAGACCCCCATCCAATGAGCTTATGCAAATTGTTAGCCTATAGACATTTTCTTTTTTGGGAATAAACATCATCAACGTGCTGCTAATGTCAAGTGGCGGAGTAAAATATGCAATAATTGCGATGAACTACTTCATGAAGTGGACTAAAGAGGAACCAGTTGCAACAGTCACTTGGAAAAAAGTGATCAACTTCATAGTAAATTTTTTTTATGCAAATTCAGAGTTCCAAAAGACAATGGAACTCAGTTCAAGAGTGACGAATTTAAGAAACTCGGTGTATCGGGTAAAGAAGTGCATTACAGTGGTAGCACAACCATTGGCAACTAGACAATTAGAGGTAGTGAACAAGATCATTAAATCCATCACCTAGAAGCGATTAAAGAGAGTGAAGGGCAACCAGATAGATGAGTTTCCACTAGTATTATAGGCTTATCAAATAATCTAGAAGGCTGCACCTAGCCATACTCCATTTTCATTAGCCTACGGATTTGAGGCCATGATACCGACCGAAGACAAAGTCCCTTCTTAGGAAAGATTGCATTATGATCCCAGGGAGAAAGAGGAACTCATGCTTGAGTCCTTTTACTTATTCAAAGAAAAGTGAGAAGAGGTTAATCTAAGGGTAGCTGCTTGCGTAGCATGATAGTCTAATGCCAAGATTAGAAACCGCACCTTTGAGATTGGTGACCTTATTTTGAAATGGGTCTTTCCGAGCATGGGGGCACTTGGTTCGAATTCAAAAGTTCCTTATGTGATTACATAGATTCATGGAGATGGAACTTCCAAGCTGCCTACAATTGATGGTATCTTAGTTCTACGAGCATGGAATAATGAACATTTATGACACTACTTAAGTTCCATTTTTGTAAATAAGGCAATATATTCATGAATATTTGTTGCGACAAGGCGATAAGTGACACTCTGTTGTTTATAAATAAAGTTGGCTTTATGAACCAATGAAACCATGCTCTTAAATTTTGACTTTGTGCTCCAAGGTCCGTGGCATAAGTAGACATTTTGCATTTTGAAAATCAAATGTGTAGGTACTTGCAGATAGGTACCGACGTACTCCTTCAATCCATGATCGGGCCATTAGAGTATAATCAGACCAGGGTCAATTAGGTTATTATCCCTTACACAGCTTACCTTAACCAACTCCTGAAGATAGGCGAGATTAGGGGCGGATGCTTGAAGATAGGCATATGAGACATCGAAGCATGGAGGTAGAAACTTGTATAAAATAGAATCTTTTTGTACATATAAGGCTGAATTATATTAGTGCTCGTATTAATATTAGAAGATAAGCCATGTAATTTCATTCACAACAAGAAATGACAATGTTGTTCATGGTCAAACCAGATATGTTCAGCTGATAATAAACAATGTTAACTGACGACATATAGTTTTGTTTAGTCGAATAAGAATTTTTTTCCTGATAATAAACAAAGATAAGTAATAGAACAACGAGCAATTGCATAATCTTGTTTATTATTACAGAGTTATAGTAAATGAGAGCATTGCATATACCACAAACACAAGCAAGTATAGTATATAAGTAATTCTATTACAAATGATTATTTATTTATACATGCAGGCAAGTACATAAGAAAAGAAAACAAATATTTTACATATAAAAGAGTGGGGATGTACTCGCAATACAATAACCTATGAACATAGGAGCAAAAAAGGCGGGAATACAAAAAATAAAAGAAAAGGACGTACTTCTTGAAAGTGGATAAAGCCAATCACTTATTCCTTCCCCTCTTTCCTCCCTTGGTTACCTACTTTGCATGACGCTTCCGCTCTATAGCCTTCTCTTTCTTCAAAGTACTCCCTTTGAAATGAGAAGTTTCTTCTTTAATAGTCTAATAGAGAGGATCATCTGATTTGGCATGGATGCTTGGTAGAGTCTGATAAGCGCCGATAGCAAAAGCAGAAGGTGTCAAGGCTATCGATAATAATAGAGGTATGTTTTTCAGGCCCGGGAAATCTTTAACTTTAAGAGACCATTTGCTTTCCTCTCTTCCATTAACAGTTTAGCACTTATCTCTTAAGTGACAATGACATCCTCATCATCGTCGTTTGGTGCCTCAGTTTCGTCCAGAGCCTCCTCAGTTTGAGCCCAATCTTCTCGACATCGAGACCGAGGGAAGATCTGGTTGAAGAGGTGGAAACTAAGAGATATGTTGAGACAATGATGGATATGGAAGTAGAAGCATTGGATCTTAGAGTGAAGATCACCCCGACAAATGACCGATAGGTGGCTGACCTGAAAGTTTGCAAAGAGATGAAAAAAAGATCAGTGACATCTTTAGAAGACATCTAAAGTTTCTTGAAGATAGTGGAAGTTAAGGAAATACCTTAGGAAGTTATCGTCGGCATATGAGATGAACCTTCGATCTACCTCTCTTCCTAGATTGGTTAAATGACTGGGAGACTTGTGGGATCGAAGACGGCATGAAGCTGGGGTCTTCAGAATTGCACTCCCCAAGGGAGAAGCAATAGCAGTAATAGATGGGAATGGCACAAATGTAGGAATAGTGGCAGCCTCAGAGCTGGCCACCACAAAAGTGACAACATCCAAGTAAGGCTCCTTGGTGATGGGAATGGTACTTTACATTAAGTCCTTTGAGCTAGACTCAACAAGAGCCTTAGTAGACGCATATGCTATAGATGCATCTTTAACAACCTTTAGAGCCTAACCTTCAACTAGGGCCTTAGGATTGAAATCATCAAATAGAAGGGAATTGATTCCATTTTCGTCCAACCCTCCCTTTTATCTTACCATTCTTGCTTCAGGGTTTCCTCATACACCTTGATTAGCATCTCGGGTACTCTTCCTCCAACCATCTAATGTTTCCATATCTGACAATATCAACATAGAAGCTCATGGTGGTGGAGTTAATCTTATTTCAAATTTAGGCTTCTCTCGTTCTACTCAGGCAAGGCGGGCTTCCAGCTCAGTGACCGTATCCTCAAGTGTCTTTTCCCTTCCCTCAAATCGTAAATTTGTTCGGATTAAGTTTGGGTAGTCTCAAAAGCTTCTTTCTTGAGATCTAACTTTAGCTTCTCGATTTCAGAAACATTTTTATTTGTAGTGCATCTCTTTATTCCATTACATTGCTAGTTCGGATATGAGCTTTCTGAACCTGTTCATCTAGGACTATCATTTCGACCTCCATGGTTAGGATCTCAGCCTTATGCTTACCTTCGACCTCTTTGGTTGCCTTGTCCTTAGCCGTAAGATCTTTATATAGCTTTACTATTGGGACAGAGAGGTTTTTCCTGATTTTCTCATTCTTCTCACTCTCCTTCTCTGGTGTTATTGTTATCAGACTACTATTCTTACTCATGTTAGCCAAGCCAACATATAGCATACTCCATGGATAGAACTACTCAAACAACTTCTTTTGAAGTGACAGTCCAGTCTCCAAGTCTATTTGAGTTCTTCATACAATACATGATCTGGAGCCTAATGAGGTCCCTTCCAAGGTGTATGACCTCACACTCTGTAAGAATCTTGGAGGGTAGAGCATATGAATTTGGAGGTAGAAGGTTAATGGTAGTAATGACTTGTTTTTTCCCGGCCGTCATTCTGGGTATGAGGATGATGAGTGAGCAGCTTTGGATTTAGGCACAGTCGAGGTTAATGCGAAAGAGGATGTAGGGTCAGAGTTTGTCCATTTGGAGAGCTAGGCTTGTCAGAATAAGGATCTAGATCCCTTAGAACTAGAGATCATGCCCAATGTGGTGAGTTAGAACCTCTCTTGGACCCATAACAGTCTGTAGATCTATTGAGCTAGGAGTGACGCCTTTTCTTTCTTCCTCTTCTCTCTCAATATGTTCTCTCTCTTTTCTTTCTCTTTGCTCTTTCATGGTCGGATTCTTGATAGGATCCCTAATAGGAATAGAAATTTGTTTGGTGAAGAAATGGGTGGCTACTGCTATATTTCTTATCCAAGAGGTCAAATCTGGATCTTGCCATAGTACTTGAAAAGAGATGAAATCGAATTAGAAGTTTGAAATTGAATAACAGTATATGCAAAATGAACATGCTATTATCCTAGGTGTTACTCAGAATGTCAATGTGTCATATTGATTCTATGCACCATGCTCATAGGGGTTGCAGGTCGGAGTGACTTTCTTTATGGAAGTAAATAGTACACCAACACCATATGGGAATTCAGGGATTAAGAAGTAATCTAGGGTGAATTCTGGCTCAAAAAGACTAGGGATATTTCCAAGGTTGGAGAGATTATCAAAGTTGTCCCCTGCGACAACGTCAGAGAATAGTCCCATAATAGAACTCTATTAGGATCCTGTCCCCAATCGTTTTGTGTTAAATTTCATCTTTAGAGGCCTAGGAGTAGGCAGAGTTGATTCTTCCCTTAGGGTAATCCTGATCTTGGGTGTAGTCTCCATCGTTGACTCTTCCACATTGTCATCTTCTTCTTTAACCTCGTATTTGTCATTCTCCTCATTCTCCTCTCTATCTCTTCCTCTTGTCTCCTCGTTTTCTTCTGCTCCTACACCATCCTCAACCACATTTATGATGTTTGAGGCACAAAGGGTGGACGAACGGTTTTTTATTCTTGGATTTCTTGTGCAGTTTGAGCTGCCCGTTTGGCCCTTGATGCAAGGGTGTGGTGGCTATTCCTTGGTCTTTGGGTACGAGCCTGAACTAGACAACCAAAATTATTTAGAAGGTTTTTCTCTTTCTTACATCCTTTGAAATTTCCTTTAAGAGTTGAAGCATTTACATCAGGGCAATGTTGGTATTTCTTCAAGGGATAACAATGGAAGAAGAAGCAAAGTATGTAAAGCCTTGAGTAAAGTAAACTCTAATGCAGTAGAGTAAGGAAGACGGGAACTTACGCCTAGAGAATTATTTTTAGGAAATGCCAATTAGACATCAAACGAAAACGTATTTTCACCAGAAGTGACTAAGCTTATTATGAAGGCCAACGACTATTTGATGACCATGATATTCCTTAAAGAATGTCAGTAACAAACATTCAATCCTCTTTTTGAAGTTGTAGAAGTACCAAATTTCCTCAAAGATTGGGACCTTACCCATGTGTTGAACAAAGAGCATGTATGTGCAAGTAAGAGCAGCATACGCATTCAGATGAAACTGGTCGGACCCAGTCTAAAGTATCGGAGTGCCAATCTTATGAAGTGATTGAATGGCGAAAAACCTCTAGCAAGACACATTTTCTATTGCAGGTGTGTATTCTTCCAGAGGATCGTGTTCTCTCTGGGATGGAAAAGCAACAAGAATGTCCTCTAGAAGGATCCCGTTATGGTCACATATTCTTCGACTTCAAACCTCAAGACCGGAGAGTCTAAAGGATAATCCAAGATCATAACTCCTGCTAGGTCAGCATCTATGGAAATTTCATATCCCAAAGGCGCAAAAGGACCAACAACTTTGGATGCTGAGGCTGGAATCGAGGCTGCTTGGCACTGGATGGAGTTAAGATGGTAGCGGGTGAGACGACCCGCCTCTCATTCCATAGAAAGATGCATCATCAATAAGAAAAGAAAAGGATAGAAATAGAAAAGATAGAAAGAAAGAACAACAACATCAGAATCTCACAGCGGAAACAGAACAAAATATAATATTTCACATATTCACTACATAGTCTTACATATCATAGTACCCATAATAATACAACAACATCATTACTTTAGACAGTTATAAAGGCCTGTCTAACCATTACATCCAAAATACAACATCCAAAAGTCACAACATAGCGAAAAGATATAGATAGGCTCTAGCTCCAAGCTTCCAAAATATTTGTTAAGC
This sequence comes from Allium cepa, assembly GCA_030765085.1. Lineage (NCBI taxonomy): Eukaryota > Viridiplantae > Streptophyta > Magnoliopsida > Asparagales > Amaryllidaceae > Allium > Allium cepa. The sequence goes on from CM060941.1 coordinate 32,112,304, forward strand.
CAAACCTGATCACTTGGCTACTCATAAAAATTTGAATACCCAAGATTTTAAGAAAAACAGAATAAACTCCTGGTCAGACATGGGTCTGGTGTGAGTAAACGGGCTAAAGTTGTTTAACTTTCAAAAATCATTTAAAAATAAAGGTATCACGTAAGACTTCCCACACATATATATGGGTAAGTTTTTACCTTACGCTAACCAAATCATTTGATAGGAAATCCAGTTATATTATCATAGGGTCTAGGGTTTTCAATATAAAATACAGAAATAGCTAGAATGCTTACATCTCACGTTCCAACATAGTTGGGTACAATCAAAACCGTACAGGCACTTATTGGAGATTAGATTTCATACAATGGCAGGGCTGCTGGGGTACCGCCCATCATAGTATGTGGCCTAGATCAACGTACCGAGGATCCACCCTAAATCCCCTGCAACACAAAGCCAGAACCATCCCTTACTAGACAATCCCAAACAAGACAACCCCGCAGTTGTGGCCAACAACTGCCCACACAGACGAAATAAAAAGGGTCGTCTAGACAGGGGTAAATCTTGTCCTACTTGGATGCTACCCACTTAACCTTGCTGCACCTCCCCTGCTTTATCCATTCCCGGTTGATGAGGCTTGAGGCTACGATTACCTTTAAAGAACCATCTTGGAATACTCATCGTCCTCAATTGACGATGGTCTGATAGCATTCAATCCATACAAGTTCATTCAGGGTTCGAACGAAACCGAAGGCATTATCTCATTACACTCATTTTGGAATCACCCTCAGAGTTAACGATAATAACCCTTGCACTCTGAAACTCCATCTTGATCTTCACTTTGAGATGTCATGACCTAACGTTTAACTTGGATCGATGTGGTTTCGGATAATCAAACTTGATATCCGATCCCGGTCTCATCGAAATCCAAACGCCATCTTTAAGGTCAAGTTGTTTAAGGATTTAAACAATTCAATTCAATTTAAAAATATTGAATTCGCACAACATTATTCACAGATAATAACATACACCTATCACAGATGTATTCCATATCTCATCACAGAATATCACAGATTATCATCCAATAGATATCAACCAAATCCATACATTCTACTCAAAATAATCATCCGTAAGTAGCATCTTTAATCCATATTATAATTAATTTAACTAATTCAAATCAAATTTAGTTACTTAAGAATTAATCACTTAACCTTGCTTAATCAATCACTAATTAATTTCAATCACTTAATTAATTAATCACCTCTTAATTAACCTTATAATCAATTAATTAATCCTTAACTAATAAATTAATTCCTTTAATTATTAATTAATAACCTTAATTATTAATTAATAAAACTCAATTATAAATTAGTTAATCCTTAATTAATGGTTAATCATTTCTAATTACCAATTAATTAATCCTTAATCAACAATTAATTAATCTTAATTGCTTAATTAATTAATTTCAAATTATAAATTGATTTATCTTAATTACTTAATTAATTATCCATAATTAATCAACTCTAATTACTTGATTAATCTATTTTTAATTACTAATTAAGTAATCACTAATCACTTAATTAATAAATTTCTAATCAGTGATTAATTAATCTTTAATTATCTAATTAATTAACCTATAATTATAAATTAGTTAATCTTAATTACTTAATTAAATTAATTCTTAAATAAGAATTAGTCCTTTAACCTTTATAAATTAATTTACCCTAAATTATTAATAAATTTAACTTTAATTACCTTATTAATTTAAGTAATCTTTAATCATAAAAACTTAATTAACTTTCAAGAAAAAACATTTACATTAATTGCTTTAATTATCTAATTTTAATTAACACATGTTTTAAAAACATTTCATCTTAATTTGTACTTAATTTTTTTTAAAAATTAAGATTTTAAAATACTTAACATTTCTCAAATTTAATTTAACAAGGCATAAAACTTCTAATCAAAATACTTTAAAACATCTTTTATATAATAGTTCAAACCAATTTTAATTTAAATTTTAAAACTAGCTTTTCAAAACCTTTTTAAAACATTATCAATTCTGCTTCGGGTTCGACCCGTCTCTGACTCGAGTGTCGACTCGAGTTTTCCTTTATCTTCCCTTTTCTTTTTTTCTTTTTTTAAATTTTAGTTAAGTTATAGTTTAACAAAACAGCAGATAGATGCCCCTCATGAACACGATCTCATTTCCGAGCCAATTCCTATCCCACTCGAGCACCACTTCGAGACAAACATCCTGACACCATCAATGTCGCCGTGCACATGCACAGTTTAACCATGTCGCCGCTACCTCCGACGACCCCTCACACACATCGACGATCGATTCCGACGCTCAAACATACGTCGCGAAGCCCAAATCAAAATCGAGTCTTCCAGTCGAAACTGGAAACTCACATCACCAGAAAACTCCCCTCACCCATCGACGCCGACCACAGGACCCTCCCAATCTCCGGCCATGGCCTCGCTAGCCCCCACGCCATCACTTCCCCAAACCACGTGCGGCTCGATTCAACATTGAAGCCACGGTGACCATTTCTTCTAGCCTGACAGAACTAGGGTTTAAAACCCCATTGGCCTATCGCCGAAGCCACGGTGATCATGCACCACTTCCACCATTTTTCCCGACCTTCCCAGTCGACGACCTAGCTTCATCTAAAACCACGACGTCCAAAGACCACCCAGACGCTGGAATTTGTTCAAACTCTCATTTCCGGTCATCATAGAAACCCAACCTCAAATCCAAACTAAAATTCTTGATTTTTGTTTTAAAAATCAAGTTCTTCAGAGTCGATTCAAGCTGCATACTTGAATCAGCAAAATATATAGTTTGATTTTTAACATTTTTTAAATTTTTTACCGTCTTTACTCAAATTCAGAAGATTTCCCAACTCAAATTCCTTAAACATGTTTTTAAAGCTTAAATTATGTCTACACAAACTTATTTTGTTTGATACTCTATACCTAACAGTAATTGGGTAAGGAGATTTGAAATTTTTATTTGTTTTTAAACCTATACTTTAGAAACAGAGGAGAATAAGCACAACCAACATGCATAGATTCAATCATACATATATACAGAGATTCACATACATATACACACACACATGCAAGCACAATACATTTCAAAAATATCATACACAGATTTAATTTTACTTAAGCCCTTTTAATATGTATGTTTACTCACCAGAAAGATGCGCAGAGACTAAAATTTTTGATGTTGCAAACTGGAAAACTTTAATTTGTTGATTCTTGAAACTATAACTGGAATTGCTGGAAATCTTCTTAAAACTAAAATGCTATGCTGAGATGCTTTAACTTTGAATCAAAAGTGTTCTTGTTAGCTGAGGTTGAAGATTTCAGATTTGAGAAATTATTTGGTATAGGAATGATTCTATGCTTTGAATCTTAGGTTGAAAGAGTGAAAGTTGATACAACTTTCTGGTTTGTAATTTTACTAGCTTATTCTTCTTTGCTTTTGAAAATGAGATAGGGGAAAAAGAATGAAGAATAAGAAGTACGTTTATATAGATTTAATTTTGATTTACTAAAATTAAAGAAAATAAAATGAAAATTTTGACACTTGTAAAAAAATAAACATTTGTCATTTAGGCTTGTTAATCTAATTACACATGTTATTTAGAGAGGTTTATAACTTAACACATGTAACTTGCATGCATAAATAAATTTTAAATGTTTTAAAAAGCTTTTATAATTGATTTACTAATTTATAAATACATATATAAATAAATTACTTTAAAAAGAAAATAATACAAAACAATTTATGTTCTAAATAAAATCAAATAAAATACATTTTAAAACCAAAGTATGATTTAAGATGCATATACCTATCTTTTGAATTTCAAATTTAAATATCCAAATTCAAATTAAATTTCAAATCCAATTTAAAAATCAATTTGATATATATATATTTATTTAACAAACCCAAATTCAATTTGTATAAAATAATTCTATTCAATATATATATATATATATATATATATATATATATATTAACACATTATTATTATCATTTTAAAACAAAAATTTTGCCAATTTTAATTAATTTATGAAAGAGATTATCACATTTAATTTTGTTTGAAATTCCGGGATATCACAGTGAGCGTAGATAAAGAAACTACGGCTGGAGGCATAGAAGGGAGACATCCTGAAAATCTAAGGTCCATCCTATATTGAAAGCAAAAAATACAAGCATGATTAGGTATGCTTTATGTTCAGTTTTTACTTTAATTAAATCCCATGTAGTCGATGTAGAGGATCCAATGGTTGTCGATGTGTGTTGAAAATAAGGTTCTCTACATTAAGCAAGGTAGTGATTTGTGATTCAGTCTATACAGTGCGTGTTTTGTATCCTTGGCTCGATTAATGGAAGTGCTCTATGTAGATAGCTCGCTTTTGCTGGCAAACGAGCTTCGACACATGATGGAACTGTGTGTCGAGTGCTATTTGTTAATGTAGGGACTACGTTAACAAAATCGTTAACAAAGCAATATGGAGCTTCTTTATGCTGGATCGCAGATACGTGATATTCTATTCTAAGTGTCATTGGGACAGAGTTCGTAGAATGTGTCGACACTTGAGATCATTGAATACCTGTAACATCCCTCATACCAAAATTCAAAGATGGAACCCTAATATGCTACAATCACCTTGGAATTATCTTTCGATGACAAAGATGAGATCCGTTATAACATACAATCTTATGTAATTCATGACAATTTATCCACTCATGGATAAATTCTATTAATCAAAACCATTTTCTAACATGATATTCTTATCCCTATATTTAATACCCCATACCAATTAAACAAGCAAAATCAATGGAATACAGAATTATCATACGGCCATGAGGAATACAAGAATGAAATGATTAGGTGATATATTACTTAATTATACCTTTGGTTGATGAGGTCTCTAGTTCTCTTAGTTTAATTCCTTTCCTTTTTCTTCTACTTATTTAGGCCGTAAGCACCGTTAAAGAGCTCAAACTTTTTTTTTAAGTTTTGAATGTAAAATAAGTGGAGGAAGGGAGGTGGTTATCTTTACTTTAAAAGGATAATTGGGCCACCGGCCCACTATCCCATTTTCTTATAAATTATTAGTCCTAACAATCACATTTAATAATTTAGTTTTTTAACGAGGATTTTCCTAGTATCACTTTATTCATCCAAGCAAAATAAGTAAACAAAACATTCCATGCATATTTGCCCTTTTGCATTATCTCTTTTTTTTTACTTCGTAATAAATTATAGATATTTATTAATCAATTTATGGGGGTCTTACGAGCTTTCCCTCTATAAATTTCATTCTCGAAATTCTAACAAGGTGTGATACTAAGCTCTAGGCTTTCTTATGCCTAATCTAACATGCACACACGGGTTCTTCACCCATGCATCTCAATCAAAATGTATTAGTGCTTCTACCAATACAGAATAAAAGGCAACCATAATATCTCTTTCACACACACACACACACACGTGTGTGTGTGTGTATGGCATACAACTAGACATGGAAAACATACAAGCAAAGCTAAGCAAATAACTTAGAATAAGTCCTCTTGACTTTATCCTCCTTTTCCTAAGTACAATCATCATGGTCCTTACTCCACTGGAGCTGAACAACCTTACTTCTTTATTTCTAAGCATCTTCTCATCTTGGCCTACAATCTGAATAATCTTCCTAACATAACTCATGTTTGGTTCAATAACCAAGTCTTCCATAGCTCTTGAAATTACAACATCCTTGGGGTCCTGGACACACTTCCATAGGTGTGATACAAGAAACACATTGTGCACCACAACGAATGCACTTGTCAAATCAACCATGTGAGCTACCTTATCGATCTTCTCTAATATTAGGAATGGACCAACATATCTAGGTGCTAAATTTTCACCTTTCTGAATCTCATAACGCCTCTCATATGTAATACTTTTACAAACATATGATCTTCCAGATGAAATTCTTGGTCTATCTTCGTCCTATACTCATATCACTTTTCGTCAGATTGGGTATCCTTGGCCTTTTGCTAAATCAATTCGAATTTCTCTAAAGCTTCTCTTGTAAGATCTGGACCTTGTGAGAAATACAGATTAAGGATCTTAAGGCTAAGGATAAACACTAGAGGGGGTGAATAGTGTTTTAGAGAATTGTTAAATCTTTTTTAGTTTTTGTTAATTTGAACACAAATGTATGCAATATTCAGACATATATATGATCACAGAATCAAATACAGATGCAAATATAAAGTAAAAGCAGTAAAGGAAAGAACACACCGGATTTTATACTGGTTCAGAGTTACCCTACATCCAATCCCGCACTCAAATACGGATTTCCTTTCAAAAACAATCTTTACAATTACACCCTCGATTTCAAGGCAACGAGGTACACCCTTCAGATTCACAATCCTCTGGATAGAGATACTTGGTTTCCCGGGGAACAATTTCGCCCAATTGATTTTCAAGGCTACAATCACACCTTATCTCGCTTGATTGATTTCCAAGGCCACAATCACACCTTTTATCGTTTAATTAATTACAAAGAAGCCTATAACTCTGAATGGCACAGAGGATCTTATTGAGATAGTGATAGAGAATCAAATCGGAGATAATCTAGTTAGATTCAATGTTGATTTCGATAGAGTAATGGTAGGAATATGTATAAGAAATGTGGAAGAAGAAGAGGAGTGAAAAACCAGAAAATCTGTATATAAATTCGTTGAAAATATCCCCTATTTATAAAAGAACAACAGCCATGTCCATTCATGAAGAGATATGACGAATAGACACTTCTTTTGAAATTTAAATTTTGAAACCAACTGACACTATGTCAACATGGGTAGGTTGAGCATGTTGACATCCCAAAGGAATTTTTGGTGATTTGTTTTTCTTTGGAAATAACTTCTATTTTATATTAAAACTATTTTAAACTTTATAAATATACTTGTCTATAGTTAAAATACACAATAAATATATAGAATAATATATATAAAATTTTACTATAATTTTATATTTAAATCTAAGTATAAATATTTAAAAATTAAATATATTATTATTAAAAATAGTTAAAACTACGGATAATTTGATTTTGAAATTAAAGATTATTTTGAGGCAAAAGTATTTGAAATCGGGATAGATATTTTTGATACTTTTAAAAGGAAGGTTTTTTAAACATTTTGAAAACGAGATATAATTTTGTGAAAATCATTTTGAATAAAAATTAGCGGATACAAAACAATGTTCCACTAGATTTTTCGTAGGTTCCATCCTACTTAGGGTTCCATCCCTTTAACAGGCTCGAAGTGGATTCCATTCCACGAATAAATTGGATTTTAAGATGCCAGTGCTTTTCTAGGAGTTTTAACAAAATTCCTAATAAATTAAAAGAAAAATTACTTGAACTCTTGATAATCTTGATACTCATGAGTCTTCAATCTTGATATCTTAAATCTCTATACTGTACAGTCTTCATTCTTGGTACCGGCACGGTTAAATCCTGCATATACATATATATCTAAACCTATAATGTTAGTATTTATATTTTATAATCTATTCTAAGGTTGTTGTCATCAAAACCATCATCTTAAGGACTAACAGACCTAACAGGTGTCTATCTCCTGTCTCATACTATCTTACTGATGGCCTATAAGGTCTTCTGTACAATGCCTTAAAATGTGTCATCCCAATACTAGATTGGTAACTACTGTCATATGACCATTCTACTATGTGAAGGTGATCTTCCTAAGATCCACCGAAGTCTAACATAAGCTTTAATAAAATCTTCAAACACTCGGTTGACCCTTTCGGTTTGGACATCTATCTACAGATGGCAAGAAGCACTCATACATAACCTCGATACCAACTGTGACATCCCTTATCCTGAAATCCAAAGATAGAACCCATTATTAGTACCATAGGCATTGGTTTTGATTACAACAACTATATGAAATTATATAAAATATAGATAGGATTATGTAAAATATAGAAATTAATGTTTTCATCGAGTTATAAACATTATATAGTGCAGGATATTAGATATATATTATTTAAGAGGACTGTACAGTATCAAGTGAAGATTTAAGAGGTTGACATAGAGATTCAAGAGTTAGAGATTGAAGACTCATGAGTACTGAAGAACTCAAGATTTCCCTGATATGTTATAGAGTCATAAATTTTTTGTTAAAACCCATATAGCACTTCTTTGGTCTGTCTCTCTCTCTCTCTCTCTCTCTCTCTCTCTCTCTCTATTTTTCCGTTTCAAATGATTTTCAATTTCAAATATCTTAAAATTCAAAAATAGTTTTTAAAGAGAATTCTTGTTTTCAAAATAATCTTTCAAAAAATCCCTTAGATTATTCTACATTTTGATTTTTTATACCTTAAGAAATTAAGCTTTAATGTGTTTTAAAATATACTTTGAATATTACAATTTATTATAATTTTAGTTTTAAAGATTTCTAAATATTTATAAGTATATTATAATATTTGTTATAACTTTGATTTTAAATATATTCACTTATGCTTTATTATTTATATCTGAAATCCTTATTTACTTAAAATATTTTAAAAATAATTTTGTAAAGCTTTCTTAAGTTTTGATATAATTAAAATATGTATAAGCAATGTTTGTATGATTTTACAAAGTATCAAAATATTTCACAAAACTTAATATTTTTAAAATAATCTTTTTAAAGTGTTTTGCAAAATTACAAAGCGTATTTCAAAATATCCCAATAGAGTATGTCAACATATGGACAAAAATTTTCAAAATTCAAATTTTGAATGGATGTGTCTTCTCGTCATATCTCTTAGGAATGTATATGACTGTTATTTCCTTTATAAATAAGGGTTTAACCAACGAAATTAAATAAAATACTTTCTAATATTTTCTATCCTCTTTCACTCTCTAATTTTCTAAAAGAAATTCTTCTCAAATTCAATCAAAATCAAATTCAACTCCGTTGTACTGACTACTCTCCAAAGTCTCTCATCCCTCTCACTCAAACAAGATCAAAGTGTTATTCAAGAGGTTATAAGATCATTTGTATTCAAGATCAATGAATTGTGTCCGTAAAACTCTATCAAATCGAACTCATATATTAGCGAGTGTGATTATAGTCCGTGTAAATCAATTGGGTATGACTCAGCCTGTGTAAATCAATTGGGTGTGCTTGATGACTCGGAAATTCAAGTAGGTATGCTTGTGGCCCGTGTAAATCAAGCGAGTCTGCCTAGAGCTCGGAAAGTCTGAGGGGTGTGTCTTGTTGCCTTGAAATCGAGATTGTATTAACTTTGCTATTTGAAAAGAAATCTATACAAGGAATTGTACAAGACTGGATATAGGGTAACTCCGAACCAGTATAAAATCCTGGTATGTTCTTTCCTTTTTTATTTTTACTACATTTTGAATCTATGATTACTAATTGCATGTCTAAACAATAATCTTAAAAGAATTCAAAAAAATTCATAAAAATTAGAAAACACTATTCACCCCTTAGTGTTAGATTAGCCTTAAGATCCATTTTTCGCTAAATAACACTTGCTAACAGGGCATTGGTTTTCAAAATTTAGTAATTTGAGTTTTGAAATATTTTAATGGCAAGAGATATTGGTAACAATTTTAACAATATTTCTAAAAAGCAATCTAATAAAATTAACATGGCATTATCACATGAATTTACATCCATTCATTATGAAAAGTCACTTGACCTTTTGAAAAGGTATAATTTACAGAAATAGACATGTTACATGGCTCTTGATGATCAAACACCTGATGATCAAACTCTACACATTAAATAGGAAAAATGGATACTGAATAGTGATTGCTCAAGGCATATGATTGGAAATCCGAAGACCTTGAAATATATCATTACAAAGACGGTGGATCGGTCAATTATGGAGACAACTCTAAAGGGTATGTGATTGGTATCGGCAATGTCGATAATACTAAAACTCTTACTATTTCAAATGTTTTGTTTGTTAGAAATTTAAAATATAATATGTTGAGTATTATCAATTGTCTGATATGGGCTTCAACATTAAATTTGAAAAAAATAAATGTAATATTGAAGATAATGAGTCACACATTATCTTTGTAGGCATTAAGAAAAGAAACATTTACATATTAAGTATGAAGGTATCAAATGATAATTTGTGTCTTTTGGTCGAACCATGCGAACCCTGAATTTCGCACAAAAGATTTGGTTATATGAATTTCAAACACCTTTCTAAAATTGTTAAAAATTATCTGGTTAGGGGTCTTCCTAAAATAAGTTTTGATGTTAATAATCTTTGAGATGCATGTCAATTAGGAAAATTTAGAAAAATTTCTTTTAAGTCAAAAGGTATGATCTCTAGCTCTCAACTCCTTAAACTTCTTTATTTAGATCTTTTCGGCTTTGTGCAAATACAATATACAAATCATAATAGACATGTTATTGTAATTGTAGATGATTTTTCTTGGTTTTGCTTGGATAATTTTCCTAAAACTTAAAAGTATTATTTTGAAATGTTTAAAATCTTTGTTAAAAGAATTCAAAAAAATAATACCAGTTAAAATTAAAACTTTTCAAAATCATGAGGAGAATTCGAAAATGAAAATTCTAAAAATTTTTGTAACTAGAAAGGAATTACTCATAATTTTCTTTTCCAAGAACACCTCAACAAAATACTGTAGTATAATGTAAAAATAGAACATTCAAGAGTGTGCTAGAGCTATGTTAAATGATAGTAATTGACCAAATTTTTTTGGGCTGAAGCAGTTGCTACAGCATGTTATATTTAAAATAAAGTTTTAGTAAGACCTATAATTAAGAAAACACCATATGAATTATTTTATAACAAAAAGCCTAAAGTATCATTCTTTAGAATTTTTAGCAGTAAATATTTTATATTGAATACTAAAGAAAATTTAGATAAATTTGATGGTAAATCAGATAGATGAATTTTTTATTGGATATTTAACTAGACGTAAAGCTTATAGGGTTTTTAATACCAGAACTAATATTATCGAAGAGACATTACATGTTTCATTTGATGAAAATTTCAAAATTAATAATACAAGTATTGATGAAGAAGAAAATGCTAATAATCCAAATGAAATTACTTATATTAAAATTATTAATAATTAAAACAATAAAGATACTGAAAATATACATCCAAATAAGAGAACCAAAATATTAAAGGATCATCTTATAAACATTCCAAGAAATATAGAATCCATTGTTTAAACAAAGAAATCAACTAAATAAGATGAGTAATATTGCTTTCATTTCAACTGTTAAACCTAAAATCCAAAGGAAGCATCAACATATGATTCATGGCTTCTTGCTATGCAAGAAGAATTGAATCAATTCACAAGAAATGATGTTTAGGAATTAGTCCCATGGCCCGAGGAAAAATCTATGATAGGAACAAAATAGGTATATAGAAAAAAAAACGAACGGATAAGGATAATTTATAAGAAATAAAGCTCGTTTAGTCGCTCAAGGTTATTGCCAAGAAGTAGGTATTGGTTTTGATGAAACCTTTGCACCTGTTGCTAGATTAGAAGCAAAAAAGAATCTTACTTGCCTTTACAAACCATAATAATTTAAAATTATTATAAATGGACGCCAAAAGTGCTTTTTTAAATGGTTTTATTAAAGAATATGTTTATGTAGAACAACCCCTACTTATTGAGGATGAGAAATTCCCTAATCACATTTATAAATTAAAGAAATCTTTATATTGTCTAGAGTAGGCTTCTAGAGCTTAGTGTGTAGACTTAAATCATATTTTTTACAATCCAATTTTGAAATATCCAAAGTTGATGGTACTAAATTTATTAAAAGAAATAATAATGATACTCAAATAGTACAAATATATGTAGATGATATTATTTTTGAATCAACTAACGATAATTAAATAAAGAATTTTTAGATATAATGACTCAGGAATTTGAAATGAGTCATATAGGAGAGCTAAATTACTTTTTAGGATTACAATAAAACAATTAAGTAATGGTATTTTTATAAGTTAAAAAAAAGGCTAATGATTCAATTAAGAAATTTGGCTTGTCAAATACTAGTGGTGATCCAATCCCATAGAAACAATGAAAAATTAAATAAGGAAGAAAACTCAAAAGATGTAGATCAAAAATTATGTACAAGAACTATTGGATCACTACTCTATATAACCATTAGTAGACCTGATATAATGCATAGTGCACGTCTTTGTGCAAGATTCAATCTCAACCAAAGGAAACTCATCTAAAATCTGTAAAATAATTAAGATACATAAATAACACATTAAATTATGAAATCTTTTATCAAAAGGGGATTCCTTTGAAATAATTTCATATAGTTATGCTTTATGCTGGTTGGAAATCAGACATAAAAAGTATAAGTAGAACTTGTCGCTTTTTAGGACACTCTCAGTTTCCTAGTTTAGCAAAAAACAAAATTTTGTATCTTTGTCCGCAACAAAAGCGAAATATATTTCAGCAGCATTAGCCTGTTCATAAATGCAATAAACGTTAGAATATTTTGGTTTAAACTTTAAAAAATCACCACTATAGTTCTATAATACTAGTGTGATTAATTTATCCAAAAATCCAACTCATCATGCTAAAACTAAACATATAGATATACGAAATCACTTTCTAAGAGATAAGTAAAAAACAATCTCACTAGAATGTATAAATACTGAAAATCAAATAGCTAATATATTAATAAAACCATTGAACAAAACATCATTTACTAAGCTAAGAAGAGAATTAGGAATTTTTTCTCTACCATAAATATAAAAAGAGTAAAATAGATCAGAAATTAAAAAGAAAAAAGTCATCAAATTTACACTAGATATGTCGACATTCATGGATGGGATATGTCAACATATGCAATAGTATTCAGAATTCAAATTTCCCTCCCGAATTCAAAATTCAAACTGTGGTTATATAGCCACCAAAGTTCGACACTTCGTCATTTTTTTGTCCATTCACTATTCTATCTTCTGAAATAAAATAACCATGTGGCCTCCTCTAATTCTAAGCGTCCAATAGAGTTAAATTCATCCTTTTTTTCTCCCATCTCCTATACAAGGGCCTCTCCAGAACATCAACATGGCCAACGTGACTAAATTAGAGGATGAAATAAAAAGTGTTTTGCAAACGCTTACTAAAATACAAGTGGTTCAACTTAGATCTCCAAGGAATAAGAAAAAGAAGGCAGAATCCTACGAAATCTGTAGAAATATTTATTGGACAATCCAACCAATTCAATAGTGATTGAAGAGGATAATCCTAATCTTACAAATGTAGAAGAGGAATAGGAAGTAAAAGAGGAAGAACAAATAGACGAAGATGAATTCCATTGTATTGGAGAAGTCTGTTTTGATCGAGATGAATCTCGTCCAACAAAAAAGATATTTATACCTTCATTATCTCTTTTGCCCAATCCACAAGTCTCCTACAATCAGGAAGAAACCTTGATGCTTACGATTATCACATTTTAGTATGATTTGTTCGGATTTGAATTTGATTTGTTTTGCATGGTTTGGATTTACTTTTGATTGGTGTGTATAGATTTATTGATGGGATTGGATTGACTTGTGTGAATTAAATTGAATGCTTGAATTTGTTTCTGTGTCACTTTAGTTTAAATATATGCATTGGATTGATGTGATTAATACAAATAGTTTATGTTATCACTTTTTATTCTTATCACTCTTGTATATTATTGTTGTTGCTTTTTCTAAATTTCTTTTACATCTCAAAATTATATATATTATGTAGTACCTTAGTTAGGGAGAGTTTTTTTAGTTAGATTTTTGTTGATGATAAAGTGGAGAATATATAAAATCTAGGCATATAATAAGGGGCAGTTTTGTAACTCAAGGGGAATTATAACATATTTTATATACATGGTTGTCATCATCAAGGGAGGATTGTTAGTATCTTAGGCATTGGTTTTGATGACAACAAGCATATGACATTATATAAAATATAGTTAACATTATATAAAATATAGATACTGATGTTCATGTCAAGTCATATATAGTATATAGTGCAGGATATTAGACATGATTAATTAAGAAGACTGTACAATATCAAGTGAAGATTCAAGAGGATGATGTAGAGATTCAATAATTAGAGATTGAAGACCCATAAGTACTGAAGAACTGAAGATTTTTCAAATAAGTTATAGGGTCATAGAATTTTTGCTAAAACCCTTATAGCACTTCTTTGATCTCTCTCTCTCTCTCTGTTTTCCCTTTTCAAATGATTTTCAATTTCAAATACCTTAAAATTCAAAAATAGTTTTTAAAGAGAATTCTTGTTTTCAAAATAATCTTTCAAAATAGCCCTTAAATAATTTCTACTTTTTGATTTTATTATACCTTGAGAAATTAATTTTTTTAAAGCGTTTTAATAAATATTTTGAATATTACATTCTGTTATAATTTTAGTTTTAAAGCTTTCTAAATATTTGAAAGTACATTGTAATATTTTTTATAACTTTGATTTTAAATATATTCACTTATACTTTATTATTTATAATTAAAATCCTTTATATAATTACAATATTCTATAAATAATTTTATAAAATTTTCTCGAGTTTTCATATAATTAAAATATGTATAACTATGTTTAAATGATACAAAGTATCAAAATACTTCACTTGCCTTAATATTTTTAAAATAATTTTTATTAAATGTTTTTTCAAAATTACAAAGGTATGTTGACATAACCCCGTAGAGTATGTTGACATATGGACCAAAATTTTCAAAATTCAATTCTGAATGGAAGTATCTTTTTGTTGTATTCTTCGCGAATGGATATGACTGTTGTTTCTCTATAAATAGGGGGCAAACCAAAAAAATTAAATAAACGACTTTTTCACATTTTCTCTCCTCTTTCACTTTCTTATTTTCTGAAGGAAATTCTACTCAAACTCTTTTCAAATTCAACTCCACTGATTTGATTCTCTATTGACTACTCTCTGGCCTATGTCATCTCCCCCACTCAAACAAGATCAAAGTGTTATTCAAGAGGGCATAGGATCATATGTATTCAAGATCAATAATCTGTGTTTGTAAAACTCTATCAAAGCATACTTTTATATTGGTAGGTGTGATTATAGACCGTGTAAACCAATTGGGTATGATTGTAGCCTGTGTAAATCAATTGGGTGTAGTTAGTGACCTGAAATTCAAGTGTGTGCGCTTATGGCCTTTGTTAATCAAATGAATCTGCAAGGGCTTGGAAAGTCTGGAGGGTGCGTCTCATTGCCTTGAAATCGTGATTGAATTAACTTTACTATTTGAAAAGAAATCCGTATAAGGAACTGTACAGGGGATGTAGGGTAACTCCGAACTAGTATAAAATCCTAGTGTGTTCTTTCCCTTTTACTTCACTACATTTATATTTATCTATGTTTAGATCTATGATTGTTAATTGCATTGTTTAAACTATAATCTTAAAAGAATTCAAAAATATTCACAAAAATTAGATAACACTATTCACCCCCCCTCTATGTGAAATTAGCCTTAAGATCCATCTTCCGCTAAATAACATTTGGTATTAGAGCAATGGTTTTCGAAATTTAGTAATTTGAGTTTTGAAAAGTTTTAATGGTGAGAGATATTGGTAATAAATTGTAACACTATTTCTAAAAAGCAATCTGACAAAATTAACATGGCATTGTTCCAGAATTTGCATCCATTCATTATGAGAAATCACTTGACCTTTTAAGAAGGTATAATTGCAGGAACAGACACGCTACATGGCTTTTGATGAACAATCTCCTAGTGATCAAACTTTACAAATTAAAAGGGGCAAATGGATACTGGATAGTGGCTGCTCAAGGCATATGATTGGAAAATTGGAGATCTTGGAAGATAACATTTACGAAGACGGTGGATTAGTCAATTTTGTAGACAACTCTAAAGGATATGTGATTGACATCGGCAATGTCGGTAATTCTAAAACTTCTACTATTTCTAATGATTTGCTAGTTAGGAATTTAAAATTTAATCTTTTGAGCATTAGTCAATTGTGTGATAAGGGCTTCAAAATTAAATTTGAAAAAGATAAATGTCATATTGAAAGTAAGGAGTCAAACATTATCTTTGAAAGCATTAGGAAAAGAAACATTTACATATTAAGTACATGTATATATGCACTCCCAGGTGGGCTCGCATTTAATTATAAAATGCATACATTTTTAGTTGCACCTTTGGAAGTCGATTTGACAGTATTACAGCCATCATAAATTGAACTTGAGGCAACGACTGAGAATACCGAGACCACTGAAGAACATTCATAGAGCCAATAACTTAAAAGAATTCATGTTTTATCATTCCTTTCTTTTGTTTTAGCTTATTTTATACTACTGGAAATGAAAATAATACTTGTACTTTTACATTCTCTTTTAGCTAATATGAGCTGTAAGCAAACATGTATCAAAATATATCAGCGATTAATTGTTTCTTTACCACTCTTTTGTAGATTTTTGTCTTTTATGCTTTTAAGTTACTCTTTTGGAAACCAATTTTTAAATTACTATTTTTTTCTTTTGTATACCAGTAATTTCATATTTGTCTTTCATAAGTTTATACTGCTTATTTTAATAGGGTTAATTACCGAGCAAATGTTTTTTGTTTTATTTCCATTTTAATGATTTGTTTCTTCATTTGTTCCAGCATTCAAGAACGGAAACATGAATCTCAAAGAATAGGCATGAAAGGAATCAGAAAATAAAGTATAAAAGAATTATTGGTTTGTAAATGCAAGCATGGTATTTGAACTCCGCCTAGACAGAATGTGTTATTTTTTTTGTTCAGGCTGTAGTAACTTCTTCATACCAACTCAGAATGAAGCGAGACTTCGACCAATGAACTCCCAACTAAATTACAGACAATATTGAACACTTGGATACTTCATCCCTTGAACGTATACCATAGCTCTGTATAATGATTAACAGTCGTACTTTGAAAATACAAGGCTATTCCACATATTGGAACTCCGCCTAGACAGAAGCCGCTATTTTTTTGTTCAGACTGCAATAACTTCTTCATAATAACTTGGAATCAGGCGAGACTTCGACCGATAAACTCCCACCTAAATTACAGATAATATGGAACACTCGAATACTTCATCTTGTAAACGCACACTATAGTACTCCCTGGTAACTAACAATTATACTTCAAAAAAAGGCTACATCCCTATATTTGAACTCCGTCTAAGCAGAAGCCATTAATTTTTTTATTCAGACAGCAGTAACTCTTTCATACTAATTGAGAATCAGGCGAGACTTCGATCGATGAACTCGCACCTAAATTGTGGACAATTTGGAACACTCGAACACTTCAGCTTATGAAAGTTTACCGTAGTTCTTCATGGTGACTAACAGTAGTACATAGAAAATAACAGGCTACATCCCCATATTTGAACTCCACCCAGGCAGAAGCCGCTATTTTTTTTTTCATACCGCAATAAATTCTTCATACTAACTCGAAATCAAATGGACTTTGACCGAAGAACTCCCACCTAAATTACAGACAATATGGAACACTTGGATACTTCATCTCTTGAGTACACACTGTAATTATCCATGGTAACTAATAGTTGTACTTAGAAAATAATAGGCTACATCCTCATATCTGAACTTCTCCTAGGCAGAAGCCACTAATTTTTTTGTTCATACTGCTATAATTTCTTTGTAATAACTTGGGATCAGGTGTTACTTCGACCGATGAACTTCCACCTAGATTACAAACAATATGGAACATTCGGATATTTCATGCAGTGAGTGCACGTTATAGCTCTCCATAGTGACTAACAGTTGTACTGAGAAAATAACATCATACATCCCTATATTTAAACTCCGCCTAGGAAAAATCCGCTATTTTTTTGTTCATACTACAGTAACTTCTTTATATTAACTTGGAATCAGGCGAGACTTCGACCGACGAATTCCTACCTAAATTACAGACAATATGGAACACTCGGATACTTCAGCTTATGAACATATACCAAAGTTCTCTATGGTGATTAACTCCATACTTAGAAAATAATAGGCTGCATCCCCATATTTGAACCCTCCTAGGTAGAAGCCGTTATTTTTTTGTTTATACTGCAATAAATTCTTCATACTAACTCGCAATCAAGCGATACTTCGACCGATGAACTCCCACCTATAGTACAGATAACATGGAATACTTGGATTCTTCATCTCTTGAACTCACACTGTAGTTCTCCATGGCGACTAACTTTTGTACTCGAAAAATAATATGCTACATCCTCATATTTGAACTCTGCCTTGGCAGAAGCTGCTATTTTTTATTCAAATTGTAGTAACTTCTTCATACTAACTAGGAATCGGACGAGACTTTGAACAATGATCTCCTATGTAAATTACAGACAATATGGAACATTAGGATACTTCACCATTTGAATGTATACTATAGTTCTCCATGATGATTAACAATTGTACCTAGAAAATAATAGGCGACATCCCTATATTTGAATACTATTTCTTTATGAAATGTAAAAGGGTATATTTGGAATTTCAAAAAGACATCGACTAAATCTATTCAATGAATTCTCTTTACTAGTAGTAAAGATGAATGTATCAAATGATAATATGTGTCTTTTGGCTAAATCAAGTGAACCCTGGATCTGGCACAAATGATCTAGTCATTTGAATTTCAAACATCTTTCTAAAACTGTTAAAAATTATTTGGTTAGGGTATTCCTAAAATAAGTTTTGATGTTAATGATCTTCGTGATGTGTGTCAATAAGGAAAATTTAGAAAATGTTCTTTTAAGCCAAAAGATATGATCTTTACCTCTTAATCCCTTAAACTTCTTCATTTAGATCTTTTCGGTCCCATGCAAATAAAATCAATAAATCATAATAGATATATCTTTGTAATTGTTGATGATTTTTCTATATTTACTTGGACAATTTCCATAAAAAATGATGCTTTTGAAATGTTTAAAATCTTTGTTAAAAAAAATTCAAAATCAAATATCTATTAAAATTAAAATAATTCGAAGTGATCACGAGGAGAATTCGAAAAAGAAAATTTTGAAAATTTTTGTAATAAGGAAGGAATTACTCACAAAATTTTCTTTTCAAAGAACAGGTCATTAAGTATCATAATTTAGAATAGTTTTGATAAGAACTTTAAGTAAGAAAACACCATACGAATTATTTTATTATAAAAAGCCTAAAGTATCATACTTTAGAATTTTCGGCAGTAAATGTTTTATATTGAATACTAAAGAAAATTTAGATAAATTTGATGGTAAATCAAATAAAGGAATTTTTTATTGAATATCAAAACAGAAGTAAAGCTTATCGAGATTGTATTGACTCTGCTATTTGAAAAGAAATGTGTACAAGGAATTATACAGACTGGATGTAGGGTAACTCCGAACCAGTATAAAATCATGATATGTTCTTTCCATTTTACGTTTACCGCATTATATTTATTTGTTTTTGAATCCGTGATTGTTAATTGCATTGTGTAAACTATAATCTTAAAAGGATTTAGAAAGATTCACAAAAATTAGAAAACACTATTCACCCTTATCATTTAATGTTAAATTAATCTTAAGATCCATCTTCCACTAAATAACACTCGGTGTGTGACAGTCACCTGGAATTATCTTTCGACCATAGATATGAGATTTGTTATGATATATATTTGCAACTGGGTCAGTCCGTAACAAAAGTTATGTGTAAATTTCAAAAAAAATTCCCTTATTGGATCTATATTGGGCCTATGAATTCCAATTTGTTTAGAATATTTCTAAATTTTATTTGAATAAAATCTCTTGTTTTATTTATATCTATAAATTATATACAATTCTATTTGATTTATATTTTATACATATAAATGTACAAATATGTATCGTATACATATATGTATGTGTATGCATGTGTAACACGATAATCTTTCCAAGGTATAACATACTCGTTATAGATATAGGGATTTACATCCCAACAGACACATTAGCTCATCCGTTATGTACTGTATATATTTGGCAATATGTATGTGTATTTAAACTTATAATTTATATAAATATATAAATCTACGTATATGCATATAAGTATATAAATAAACATGTTAATTTTATTTAAATAATTTTATGAGAATGAAAGCATTTTAACATATATATATGTATGACATTTAAACATATATATGTATGCATGCATATGGAAAATATATATATGTAAAATATATGTGTGCGTGATTATTGAAGTATATATTAAAGTATTATATATATATACATGTAATATAAAAAACTGAACTAATGCATATATTTATTCATAAGTTTATTTTATAATATCTAAATGTATATATTTATATATATTAATTAAAAAAATTATTTTTTATTCTTAAATTGTTCCAGATCGTATGCATAGCTCAATAAAATTTTATTATAAACTTTATTATATATATATATATATATATTAAGTTATCAGTCAAAAATTAATAAAATATTAATAAAATATTTTTGAAGCATTTTATCCAAGTTTTAAAGTTTTGGTAAATCTAATATTACATTTTAAGGTTTGAAATAAACATTCCTAATTTTTCTAGGTCAAAACTATTTTTATTAATTAGTTATTTTTCGGTCGTATATTGTAATAATTTTTAAAATTAGAAAGAATGCTTTATTAATTCTCATTTTCTTGCTGAAAACTTATTTCATGATAAAATAATTTTATAAGAATTGAAAGATGATGTTTTAAATATATTTTGTTTTATATAAATTATTTAGATAGTTTATGGATTTAAATAATATCAAAATAACAGTAAATAATTATCAAAAATAATTTACACCTGCCAAAAATTAAAATTACTGTAAATATACATGTATAAAATATATATATTTATTAGGTTTAGTGGTGTTTAAATAGTGGATGGAAGATAGAAAATAATGGATCATATCTCATACCAATTCTCACTAAATCTAAGCCATCCAATTCTAACATCTCCAACCTATTTGAGCTTCCCCTATAGCCCTCATTATACCTAAATATACCAACCCATCATCACGGGCCAATATTCGATTTAAGTCTAAAAAAATATTATAACATTTCATAAATATTAATTAATTTATAATAATTATAAACTAATTAAATCGTTTCATCGAAAGAGAATTCATCATTTCAGTTATGTAACTCGTCAAATGTAAATCTGGTCAGCGATTATTATCAAACTATTCAAATATTAATGTTTACACATCACTTTGCAGGTGGTGTGATATTTTCGCCAAATTTATTTCTAACTTGATTTTGGTAAAATCTATTTTACTTTGTTAAGCGTTACCTGGTTCTAAATTTTATTTACACCAATTCTCTTTATCGAAACTATATCACTTTAGACTTATGAAATTTGATAATAGTCAAAATTCAATATCATCCATATTCAGCTCTATAGTCCAAACACAAAGTCCTTGGTCAATAATAACAATTATTATTAACCAAACTGCTCCAGCAAGAGACTTTGATTTTGAGTTGATTTGAGTTGACCGTAATACTAAACTAAGGAGACAAATCCTCTCTTGAACAGAGCTTCACTTTCAATACTTCCACTCGACCCAACTATAGTCACTTGATGGACGCCGTGTCGTGATTTGACTACAATTAAAGTGGAGCATTCATATTGAAGATTCACAGTAGTCTCAAATTGAGAGAACTATGTAATTCAGTCACATTGATATTTTCTGTTTGACCTTTGTTATATTAACCAAAAGAAAACTATTGAATGAGTTGTTTCATAATTATCTAATAACTATCAGTATGTAATCCCTAGGTGCCCACAACAGTCATGAGTAATACACCACCTAACATATGGAGATCATTACGTACTCTTGTCTCAAAGGATACATTGATATCCAGTCTTGATGCATCTTGACTAGGAAAATTAAAAATTGTATGTTAGTTTTCATTATGATGGATTACTCATGGTTACAACACTTTGTAACTACTATCACAAAACATACCATATATGGATTTTCTATTAAATATATTTTTTGATTAAATTAATTCGTATAACACATTATATCAAGTATATAATAGAAAGAAAACACCCTTTATTTTGAACAAGGTTGGTTATCGAGTTAGATATATGTTACAAATTAGAAAATTGCCCCTAGAGCATACCCCTAACTCTGTCAATCTCCTATTTACAATTAGGATCAATTATGAAATATTATTCCAACTTCTCCAATTGTTTTCTCAACACTAATTGGAAAATAATTGGATTAGTCCCTTGGTGAACGAGTATGCTATTATGTTTCAATTATATATTCTTTCCATCAACTTTCTCCAACGTTGATGAACTACCTTCATGTGAAATAATTCAAAGTACATCTCTCGACTTCCGGTGAGCTCTAAGTTCTGTTGTGAACTATATCGTAACATTGTTATCATATAACAATGTTATGGGATTCTCCACATTTGGAATTACCCTCGGCTCGGTTATAAATTTGTACATTTATATTTATATACGTTGTTTTATGCGGTGCTATGCAAGGCGATGTACTTAGCCTTTTCATTGAATCAGCCAAAGTCGCTCATTTGGAATATTTCTAATTTAAATATTTTAACTTGAATTTATTATTGACATATTATACTTAATATCACTTATGCAAGTTTGAGTTTGAACACTCCTTCATATAGAGTTTGTTGTTTCTGTAAACAATTCTCTAGTTATTTCAAAAATACACGAAAACACCTCAAATAACTATTCAGTGATATATGTTTGGATTTGATATTTGTTTCGTGTATCAAGTACATAAAAAAATTATGATATCGTATACAATATAACATGTATGATAATTCCTATTGCCAATGCATAAGGAATTCATCTTACATGTGCCGTATCAAACATTTTAATAAGGTGTCTGTGCATATCGTTTGGGACATTCTTAATATCTTTTATACTTACTAGAAAAGACATTAATTACAAGTCAATTATCGAGTAAAGTTGATTTTAACATGAGTACATCATTAACAATCAGTGGTGTATTATTTACTTATGGTTTAGAAATATCTATTTACCTTTTAAAGTTCTTTCTTATGAGCACACGCTTCCTTTGCATTTTGATTGACAATCAAACTATTTGATATTTCCATCAAAATATTTATTCAATTCTGATGCTTGTTGAATGACACTTTCGTATCTATTCTTGGATCATATCCAAAAATTTACAAACCCAAATATCGCTCCTACCGACTTCTAGATACTTTGGTTTTTATGTGAAAACAGTCTATTCTAAATCATTATTTAGAATTTTCCATTTTAGCACATACGTACCAAACATAAAGTCATACTAACCAATAATTTTGTGAGTAAATTAAAACCAACTTGAGCACATTGAATTGTGAATCTATAACGTTAATAATTTACTATATTATTCTCATCAACGTGGCTCACGATATTCCAACTGCATTTGTCTTTCCCTAAAGGCATATATGTGGCCAGTGGAACATATCTGTTTGAGTACCACTACCAAAATCGTATTTTGATAAGGTACTTGGAATTTATTTGGATTTGCACATTATACCATATCATAGAGTCAATACTCTTAATGTCTTAACTGGAAACTAAGGATTGTCTATCCTTGACAAGGATAAGAACTCATAGTTTCTCTTCAATGTATTAGAATACTTATTACACTCTAATGTGACGTGTTTAATAAGGTTAGGTTAATTTTATTTCATTCCACGTAATCAGTTTCATCTTTTGATTATATTTAAATCCATTCAAATTCCAATAATTTCTTAAAGAAATTCCTTCGCTATGAAGTTAGTATTTCTTGAAACAATGGTTGTTTCTTTGTGCAGTTGATCGGGTATACATAAACACTTTATGAATTTCCTTATACATAAAACTAATTTGATTTTAGTTTACAATACTTATGTTCATAACATAAATTAGTCATCCAATGACTATCGTACCCAAACTTCTTTTGGGCTATTTATATAAGATCAATTACATATAATTATTACATGCAGTCTTTCGACTCACATAATCCGCAAACTCTTTAGCCTATGACATGATGATGTTTCTTATAAACCTATATCATGTATGATTTAAACTATTTTTTGATGATATTAATTTTACCTTGTGTACTATTCTAAAGTACACACCTAATAGAAAGATTTTAATTCAATTTCACTCGTCATTAATAGTGCTTTGTCAAAGTTCGATTACCTCTTATCAATACATTCTTATGTATTATAGGGAGAAGTTACTGTTGAGAATGAATCTTTATTCATTTTAGGTATGTTTAGAACTCTTTCCAATATACTTACTCACACGATCAAATTGAATCAATTCTTCTGCATATTATATGTTTTACTTACGTTTTATATTCTATGAGTTTATCATAGACTTATACATGTGTACCAAATACCCATATTCTTGTTTGTGATAACTCATCGGTGAATATGACAAAGTATGTAGAACCATTTTGGTATTATTAGACTTACGATTGTATACATCTGTATGTACCAATCCTAAGATTTCTTAACTCTTACATGCTCCCACTAAACTACGGTTTAGTTTATAATTCCAAATAATTGTAAATAATCTTAGATACTTTAGTATTTTCCAATAACTTTTGTTGTGAAAAAAAATATCGTTTATGATTTTATTTCATAATGAATATTCATAATATTCACATTGAAATAAAATTACATTTATTTCTCAATCGACACCGAAAAATAGTCATTATTTTATAAATAAGGTTCGGTATGTTTTACGAAAACAATTTTCGTAATTTGATGCAATTAATAAGTGTTATATGACATGCTTCCACTATTTCCTCTATTACTATAACGGCGTATCAAATTCGAAGGTCCATCATTCACTTAACGTAGATTATTTATTTCATACACTATAACTAGTTTGAACGGAGAGTTCTTTGATCAAATATCTTGAACTCAAAGAAATAAATCTCATAGAAAGTTATTTTCTGTGTGAAAATATATTTCAGAATAGGAATCATATTTCTTATTCCAATATTATTTATCAATTATTATTTTACAATTCTCGTTTTGGATGTTTCTTTATGAAGCAGAAGTGACCATTCTCTCTTTTCATCCCGGTTGTACCTTTAATCAAATCTACTCTCGTACATTCATTTTCTTTCTAAAGGGTCAAACCATTCAAAAGAAAATCCTTACTATAATATCATAATGAAGTCTATACCAAAGTGCACTCGAACATCCTTAACATTTAAGGACATCAAATATGTTGCACTTTGCGTAAACTGATCAAGCTGACATTTTAGTGATCGAATTCATATATCTTTCTTGTAGTTTTGGTCTGGTGTTACATTTAACATAATACGATCCTTTTTGTAATCAATTTAATTGAATACTCGATCTCACAATATTGTTTATTGGCTTATTTCGAATGAACTAACTTCATCGAAGTATCATACATTACGAACTGTGATCGATCCCCATATAACACTTATATGTGATAGTATAGGATCAAATACACATAGTCTTATATTGCTTTAAATTTGGAACTCATTTTATGTAATACACGATCTCGACCAAATAAACACGTAATCAACCAAATTACAAATGTATAATTGGTTGCAAAATCAGGTACTTGCATGGATATTGAAAACATTAACATTCATAAAGTATTTAATAGTAAGTATATATATTATGTTTCTATTTTACAGTTTTTAATTCAGTTCTTTTGCATATCTTAATTAATAAACATTTTATCAATCGTATTAAATGCACAAATTTATCAATGCGGATTATTATTACATTATATAGCATATGTTCTTACAATATTAGAAAGGTTAAATGTTATCATTTCATTTTTCTAATAAGGCTCCTATTAGTCTTTTATTTTTCTCCAAATTGTAAGTTGAAACATAGAAGTCTTTCAACTTCACTGGTAGGTGTTAGGACTCATCCGTCTTCGAATTGTTACCTTGAGTCTGCTTAACAAGTCATAGCTCGACGAATGATGGATAACTCCTTATCGGTTATATCATATACAACTCCTATCCCTTTAGTACCTTGTCCTAATTTTGCCTCGACCTTAAGTCTGCTCAACAAATCGAAATAAAATTATTCACTCATACCGGCCATATCTCGATGGCCTAAGTATAGTATATGTACCTTGAGTCTGCTCAACAAACACATATAGTTATCTTACCTCGTTTATTTAGTATATTAATAATACTACACATAACATCTTTGGCTTGAGTCTGCTCAACAACTAAGGAGCATGCAAATAATTTATTAATATATTTATGGTAGAGGACAATATTATATTAAAGATTCATAATCTTTAATATTTAAGATTGACTGATATTGACTTATGGAATAATATGTTTATTATGAAATACCATTATGGTTCAAGTATCAGACACATCAGAAATCATGGTACATGTGCAATATGTATGTATTTATCTCTTAAGTCTATTCGGGTTTCTTAATGTTCCACCTTTAATTTATACATTCATAATATATAAGTTTCATTACTATATAACTTTTACATTTCATATTACTTATATAATAGTCTTATGTATAATATTATATTAATTAAATCTTATTTAATTAATTAGCATTTTAATTATTTTCATATTATCTTAATATAACATTTATATCAAATATTTATTATTTTTATAATTTTTATAGTATAACACATATATCTCATATATATGTATTTTATTTAATTAATTACCATTAATTAATTTATTTAATTAAATTTATGTTAATTTCAAATTTCATTTATATGCACACATGTATACTAATGTTAATTTATTAAATTAAATCTTAGAGGCCTTTCATTATCACTTCCTGGAGCTTGTCTGTGGGTAAGGTAAAGGAACGGGTTTTATCTATTCGTATTTGGATGCATTTTCTTGCATCCCTCATAATTTACAACCCATGATTGGGCTTAACGAGCTTGTAAGCCTTGTTGTTAAGGTGCTTTGTTTTTATTCTAATACCGTGGCTAGGAAGATGTTGGTGTATGCCAAAGCTTTGATTGAAATCACTCCTAAGAAGCCTTTTCCTTCTACGCTCAAAGTCAGAATTGTTGAGGGTCATGATGCTGAGGTTGTTGTTCGGTACGGTTGGAAATCTGATATTTGCTCGACATGTCAGTCTTTAGGACATCTTTTGGATGCTTGTTCTCTAGGGCCTATCGTTGATCCAATTTCTTTTCCTGATAGGAACCCTCTGCCCCAACCCCTAGTTAGAAAGTAAGTTCCAAAAGTTCGCCATGTTCTTGTTGCCTCTCCTCACTAGATTGTTGCTCCTTTTATGGCTCATGAAATAGTTGATGATCCAGTCTCTTTAGGTACCGTGCCTCCTATTGACTCTATTATTTGGAACTCTGATGAGAATCTTGGATTCACGTCCCTTCTGATATGAGATATTCTCCTAAGTGTGATGAGTACCACAAGTTTGTCGATGATGATGATGGTAGGAGCATGCAACTTTCCTTTCACATTGAGGGTGAGGGTCTGACTCTTGCTTGGGTGGGTGAGATTGTAGAAGTGAACAAGAATTTGTTTCGGGATATCACATAGCATAGGAAATTCATTACGATGATGCCTCCATCGGGTTAGTTGCTAACCTTTCTAATCTTTTCTCTGGGTTTGGGCTTGTTATTGATCCTGGCTCGACTGATGATTGTAGCAGATCTTCCCCTTCTGAGGGGGTTTTGTCGTGGAAGTTAGTAGTTTAGGCATGTTTTCCTAACTCCTGTATTGTTATTGTAATATTAAGTGGTATGACCACCATAAACCAACATAGTTGTTTTATGCATGTGCATAACACTTATTCTTACTTATCAAAAAATGTGGCATGGCCCACTATAAAGCCAGTTAGCTTTGCTAAAGAATTTATCATTTTAAAACAATGTAACATATATCATAATATACAACACACACATATATCAATTAATTAACTTATTAATTAATATATTTTATTAATCTTATTGATAAATTTTATAAATATGAAATTAATTTATCTTAGTTTTCATACATTTTGAAAATTTTCATTATATTACAACATTTATAATATGTATACATTATATTTTAAATTTAGAAATCATATATTTTCAATTTTCAAAACAATATGAAATTTTATATTATAGCACTTATATTATTTTTCTTATTTTAAATTTAACTTTGAAATTAAGAACTTTTATTCTTAAGTACAAACTAATTTTGAAATTAGCCAAAGCCCAATTCAAATTAGGTCTTTTCTATTAAAGATAATCTTTTGGGTTTACCTTATCATTTCGGGCACGGTTAGTAGCCAGGTAGGGCATAGTACTTGATTACCCAAACCCAACCTTAGACACTACTTTTCTAGGCACTCTACTATATGGGTAAAATTAAATTATAGGGCTATTGATTTTGTACAAGCGTCCGATGTCCATTCGTAACTGTGGACGAAAGACATCCGTTTGAGTCTGTTCGGTTTTCATTTAGGACATGTACTAGGATAACAAAGTATAAGCAAAAATCTCCTTCGACCTATCTTTATTCGAATTCATCCGAATTTATTATAATTTAGTATATACATTATGTTCTTTAAAATATTTATGACGACTGTTTGGTTGGTTTATTGGGTAAAGATTCATAAAATGCTTGTACTTATGTACATATTGATAAAATTAATATAACTACTATAAACTCTATTAATAAGCATAAAGTTGGATGTAAATAACAACATCCATCTACGTCCATTTGAGTCGGCATCGAAAATGTCTGTCCATGTCCGTTCGATTTGATTTAGGACATGAAATAGAATTTGTACGAGCGAGAATCTCATCCGATCCGTATCTGATCCGATTTCATTTAGGATTGAAACTGAACACACCTCTGCTTGGTATGGTCTGATCGATTTACACCCCTATTTAATTAGTTAACCCTAACATGACTAATTTATACCGCATAGGCTATTAGACACTGCTACCATTGTTGGAACTAGGACAGCCCAAAAATTATGATGAAATTTCAAAAAAAAATCCCTTATTGGATCTATGAAGTCTAATTTATTTAGAACATTTCTAAATTTTATTTAAATAAGATATCTTATTTTATTTAAATACATAAAGTATATACAATTTTATTTGATTTATATTTTATACATACAAATGTACGTATATGTATAATATACATATATGTATGTGCATGCACGTGTAACATGATAATCCGTGTAAGGTATAACATACTCGTGTATTGATGCTGGGATTTACATCGCAACGGACATGTTAGCTCATTCGATGTGTATTGTATGTTTTTCCAAATAGATATACATGAATTTAAAATTATTATTTATATAAATATTATAAATCTACATATGTGTATACGTATATACATATAAATATATATGTTAATTTTGTAAGAATGAAAATATTTAAAAATCCATATATATAGATGTATGTATGTATATTTAAAATATATATGTGTGTATGTATAAAATATTAATAATTTATATATTTGTATTATTGTAGTATATATTAAAATAATATATATATGCATAATATATAAAAAATTTGAACTAATACACACACACACACATACACACACACACACACACACACACACACACACACACACACACACACACACACATATATCCATAAACATATTTTTTGGAATCCGATAAATTTGGCTTCATTAGTAATAACTGGGGGAATACACGCTAGATTGCCATAACTAAATCCCCAAATTAAGGCAGCCCTTTCGAGCGACTCAGTGCGGCTGCCAAGACTCAAGCTCTCAACCAACTATGAGGGAGGCGTACGCTCTTACCAACCGCAATAGGCCTGCGGACTTCATAAGCATATTTCATAATATCTAAAAGGGCATTTCATTAGGAGGACAAACTTTGCAGTCCAATAAGTTTCTAGGGCACACATCCACAGAAATTAATTTCAAGGCCAAAGTCAGTAGAATATTTACTTTTAAGGACAAAGTCAGTCGTCCAATTACATTAAAGGACATATTTCATTGGTTTTTAAGCCTTATAAACTAATTATTTTGCATTTTGTCCTTAAAAGTAATTATTTCAGTTTTATGTCCTAAAAACTAATTGCACTTGCTAAAGAGGCCCTTGTGGATAATTTCCACATATCTAAATATGTGTGTGTAGGTGTATTAAATAAAAAATTAATTTTTTAATTTTTAAATATTTCTAGATCATATGCATGCCATAATACAATTTTATTATATTAATATATATATATATATATTGATTTATGATTCCAAAATCATTAAAAAAATTAATTAATTTTTTTAGGTTATTTTATTCAAATTTTAAATTTCCAAGAAATCTAATATGATATTTTGAGGTTTAAAAAAATATTCATTGTTTTCCTCGGTAAAAATTTATATTTTATTAACTAATTGTTTTACGGCCGTGTATCGTAATGATTTTTGAAATTAGAAAAAATGACTCTTTTTTATTCTTATTTTCTAGTAGAAAGCTTATTTCATGATAAAATAATTTTATAAAGTTTAATAGTTAATTTTGAGATATATTTATTTTATGTGAATTATTTTGATAGTATATTGATTTAGATAATAATAGATAATAGTAAATAATTATCAGAAACATTTTGCACCTGCCAAAAATTAAAATTACTATAAATATACATGTATAAAACATGTGTTCAATTATTACCATGAAATAATGTTATAGTTAAATACAAACCATACATCTATAACTAAATAATATATTTATATGTATATATTAATTAATAAAATAATTATTATTATAATTAAATTATTTGGCTATGCATATCTGACCTATATATGAAAAAATTGTTTTTTTATGTTTGCCCCAAAAATGGGCATTGTTACACTGCTTTTCATTAAGGCTAGGATATCAACGAATTGGCTAAAAAGGAATGGATATCGAGATAGGAAACAAGGCTATGATCATTACCGTTAAAATTGGACCAAGCTCTAATCAAGGTGGGATTAATTGGGAATGATGAATAAGGCTCGGTGAGGCTACATTTCAAATTTCAGGTCAAACGGAGTTCATATGCTCAAGATATGGCTGGATCAATGTTCATGGAAAACCAATTCGTGTCGATACTTTCATATCGATCAGGGTGAATGGGGCTGTGTGCTTCGGATCGATAGGTTTCATGTCGATACAATATGTATCGATTGGATGGATGCGATAGAACATGTTAGTGCGCTTCATGTCGATCAAGACTGGATTGGTACGAGAGCAACCGAGGAAGAAGTGGACTTGATGGATATGAAATAATGGCTACAAGGGTTTGGAAAAGCATTTCGTATCAATTACTTATCGATTGATACGAAGGACACACTCGAGGATTATGCTAGATGGATACGAAGAGATTTCGGAGGATTTTCGTATCTATCACGTTCGTATTGGTCGATACGAAGGAACCGTTCATGGATCAAAAGTGTAGGACCTGGACTGATGCAGAAGGGATGGATACGAAGGCTATAGATATGGGGGAGCGATGGATAATAATGGATGGATATGGAATATGATATATACAAGACTCTTCGTCGATCCGAAGTCTTCATCCAACTTGCAAATTCAATCTTGAATCGATCATAACTCCAAGCTATAAGTCTAAATGCTATGAAATTTTCAAAGAATCCCGCTTATTCACTCAAGAGCGCCCATGATCGATCGCTGCTCCATTGGCCATTCCTTGTATCGATACAAAATGCACTTGGATCAATCAAGATCGATCCCAAATAGTTCCAGATCGATCTTGTGGGCCCACCCACGGAGGGGAAGAGGTATTCTGATGTTTAAGTAAGATTTTTCGAGATCTACTCCTATAAATAGCCCGCCATAGCAACTAAAAAGAGGATCTTCTTCCTTTCTATCTAAACTCTGTCGTTTTGGTTATTGATTTCAAGGGATTGTAATCATAATCAGGATATAAAGGAAGTAAAAGGATCGATTCAAAGTGGACGTAGGCTGGAGATTGTCGAACCACTGTAAACCTTGTGTCTTCTCCTGCTTTCTTTCGTTTCAATTTTGTTATTTCTTCGCTTTTGCTCTCTTCATTATCTGAATCTATATTCTATGATTGGATATTGAGGATTTGTGTGTAAACACTGGTGCTTTCACGACATTCGGGGTTTCTGACTAATTTTGGCGCAAACACTTTAGTGCTTTCATTGAGAAAGCTAGCATTCAAGGATTCTGAGGTTTGGAGTTCAGATTTGGAAGGTTAAAGGATCGGATCTAGGAGGAACCATGGTTAGGCCATCGACAAAGAGACAGATGACAGAAAGGAGCAATCAAGAGGGAAGTCAAAAGGCTTACTCTGAAGTTGGAGAAGATCAGGCATCCATCTACATCACTAAGGGATGAGATGCATACTATGATGGATTCCTTGCAGGATCAGTTGATGAAAAGGCAAAATGAGATGGTGTAGAATCTTCTTAGACAGTTTGGACAAGCTGGAGTAGCTGGAGCTGTAGGAGGTCAGATCCATGGAGCTGGATTAGTGGGACTCAACAGGCAACCAGATAGAGTAGTTCAGTAGAGTGTAGCCCCCAATCACCATACAACTATCAATCTGGATGGATCTAGGATGTCAGCTGACGCTGCACAACCCCATACCAATAGGAATACAGGAATGCGCAACGAGGAGTATGTACCAGAATTCCCTCAAGGGCTTGGGAGGTAGTTAGGAAATGAAGTCAGGAGGCAACCCTTAGTGGACAACACTGCATTGGCTGAAATTATCAGTCAAACTATTCGCGGAGATCAGACAAGCGGAGATCTGGAAGTAGTAAACAGAAGTCCATTTACCCATAATATCAGGATGGCTCGGAATCCACCAGAGTTCAAGCTACCTACTCTGGAGGTATACAACAGTAAGACAGATCCTACCGATCATTTGATGAGGTATACAAGACACATGGAAGTGCTGGGGACATTTGAGGAGGTTATGGTTTAATGTTTTCCCCTGTACTTGACGTATATAGTAGTTATGTGATTCAAGCAGTTGGGAAATGGATCTATTAGGACATGGACAAAAATGGCGGACAGGTTTTTGAAGTTGTTTCGGGTTCATATTAAAAGGAAAAAGAATGTGATGACTCTAACTTCGATGAAACAGTGGACATTAGAGTCGCTTAAATTTTTTTTAACCCGGTTTAATGTAGTAATTTGTTCGGTGGATCGACCGGATCCATCAATGGTTCTAATGGCAACAGTATCAGGAGTTAGGAACAATTCGGATTTCAAAATATTGTTGACAATGTATCCACCAATGGATCTCGGGGAATTCTTTCCCGAAGCCCGGAGCTTTCTTCGACGAGAGGATGCAAGTTTGGATATGAAATTAAAGGAATAAATGTGGTTAAGGATGGAGGACGATCCGGTGAAAGCTCGGGTAAGGATAAGGATAAAGGGAAGAGGAAGTCAGTGATGATTCTGGCAGGGCAAGTAAGCACTGGGGAGAATCAAAATTCTCCACTTACAAAGGACCGATTGAGACATCGGAACAGATATACATGGAAACTCAAGATCGCCTTCCTTATTGAAGTACATCAAGGAGGGAACCCTCGGAATGCGAGAGGGCATTAGGAAGGCACTGTCTCTTTCATGACCTGGACGAATATGATACTAATAGCTGTAGGCATCTAAAGGATATAATCAAGGAGCATGTAAGGAACGGTCAGTTGTGGCAATATGTCAGGGGTCGGAATGCGGCGGTGGAACATGAGCAGCCACCGTCTATCTCAAACGAAAACGGCGACAAGGAATGATGGTAGGTTGGTCATCGACTGATCGGGATGGCGTGGAATAAGTAGCAAACGCTAGACCAATAGCTAAGTCACTTACCCATGTACGGGGATGCAGATAGCCCCTAGGCATGCGCTGAGATGATGATAAACCATGATGCTCCTGTTTATGAAATTTTCTTTTTCTTTCTAGTATGGATATTTGCTTTTCTTTAGTTTGGTTTGAAGTTTGATTTGAACTCTTGGTTTTGTTAATTTTCTGGTTTGGATGCTTGTCCTTTGGCTCGGATCTTGGTTTGGACTTACGGAATGGATTTCTGGTTTTCTAGTTTGATATGGATTTTGGATGGATTTTTATATGGCTTTTAGTAAAAGGTTGTCAAGTATGAACTATGCTCGGCAGAGGTTTACTGTGACCAAAGTAGACCTAGGATTTAGGCTCTAGCTTAATAAACAGGATTTGTTATTTGATGTTTTAGGTCATCAAGTATGGATTATGCTTGACAAGGGTACAGAATGACCAGGTTTGGCCTAGGACTTAGGCCAGGATCCATTGTGTAGGATTTGGCATACAGATCTTTGAGTGTGGATTATGCTTGGCAAGAACCTGCAGAGGTTATGGATTTGGATTTTGGCTTTGAATGGACAAGGATATGGCCATGGCACTTGGATAGAATTTCTTGGTAATGGATTGGATTATGGATCAGATGATATAGCTATGGATGGAATATGGACTTCGAATGTCGGATTTAAGGCTGTTCAAAACATGCCTTCCTACCGCAAGGCATGCTTTAGGGGGCAAATGTTACCCCTCCTTTTGGTCAAAACCAGGATATCAACAAATTAGCTAAAAATGAATCGATATTGGGATTAGATATTAATTGGACACAAGGCTATGATCGATACCGCTAAAATTGGACCAAGCTCCAATCAAGGTGAGGCTACGTTTCAAATTTCAGGTCACATGGAGTTCGTATGCTCAAGATATGGATGGATCAATGTTCATGGAAAACCAATTCGTATCAATACTTTCATATCGATCAGGGTGAACATGGCAGTGTACTTCAGATTGATAGGTTTCATATTGATATAATACATATCGATAGGATGGATGCATCAGAACATGTTGGTGCGCTTCGTATCGATCAAGGCTGGATCAATACAAAAGCAACCGAGGATTAAGCGGACTTGATGGATACGAGGCAATGGCTATAAGGGTTTGGAAAAGCATTTCGTATAGATCACTTATTGATCGATACGAAGGATACACTCGAAGATAGCTATGCTGGATGGATACGAAGAGATTCCGGAGGATTTTCGTACCGAGCGTGTTTGTATCGATCGATACGAAGGAGTCGTTCATGGATCAAAAGTGCAGGACTTGGACCGATGCAGAAGGGATGGATACGAGGACCGATGGATAAGAATGGATGGGTATTGAATACGATGGATACAAGACTCTTCATCGATCCGAAGCCTTTAGCCTACTTGCACATTCAATCTTTAATCGATCATAACTCTTAAGCCATAAGTCCAAATGCTATGAAATTTTCATAGAAGCTCGCTTACTCACTCAAGAACACCCATGATCGATTGCTGCTTCATTAGGCCATTCCTTGGATTGATATGAAATGCACTTTAATCGATCAAGATCGATCCCAAACAGTCCTAGATCGATCCAGTGGGCCGACCCACGCATGAGAAGAAATATTCCAAGGTTTGAGGGAGACTTTTCTAGATCTACTCCTATAAAATAGACACTCTATGGCAACTAAAAGAGGAGTTTCTTCTTCCTTTCTGGCTAGACTCTGTCATTTTGGTTATTGATTTCAAGGGATTGTAATTGTAATCTAGACATAAAGAAAGTAAAAGGATCAATTCAAAGTGGACATAGATCGAAGATAGCCGAACCACTATAAACCTTGTGTCTTCACTTGCTTTCCTTCATTTTTCTCTCTCTGTGTTATCTAGATCTATAATCTGTGATTGGGTATTGAGGATTTGTGTGTAAACACCAGTGTTTTCATGACACTCTGGGTTTGTGACCAATTTGGCGCAAACAACCATAAACACACAACTGTATGTGAAAGCACCAATTTTCAAAAACAATATTCAAATAGAAAGATAATCACATAGATCACAGAATAAATAGCAGAAAAAGTAAAGGAACACACAAGTTTTATTGTCGTTCGGCAAACTCTGGCCTATGCCACTCTAATAATCTTTTATTTGTACTGTATGATTACGAGCACAGTTGTTTTTGCCATTGAAAATTAGTGGAGGAAGTGGTAAGAAGTGATGAAGGAGAGCCAACTAAAAAAAGTCTCTTGCAATGAGCCAAGTCCATTGTATTTATAGGTGAAGACTTGCATGGATCAGGCTAAAATTTCATCATAAGAACCTTCAGGCCCATATGACCCGACCCACAAAATTTGAGA
The DNA here is from genome assembly GCA_030765085.1 of Allium cepa. NCBI lineage: Eukaryota > Viridiplantae > Streptophyta > Magnoliopsida > Asparagales > Amaryllidaceae > Allium > Allium cepa. The sequence goes on from CM060941.1 coordinate 32,148,522, forward strand.
TCAATCAGACACCAAAAATAATTTAGCTGATCATTCCATACTTACTCCAATTGGGTTCCGATCATTTTTGTAGGCTCCCACATGCCTCTAGTCCACACTCCCAAAGTTTTGCGCCATTCCGACTTACCGTTTGTGAGATATCAATTGATCTTCGTTGTTTTGACTAGAAACTAGATCATAGAAGATCATTCCATGCTTTATCCTTTTGAGCTACGATTGATCATATGGGTTCCCCATGATATTAGCTACTTTCTGTCCAAATTTCGTGTAATTCCGACATACAACTTACGAGATGTAGTGTTTTCTGTAAAACTATGGATCATTATGTAAGATCGTTCCATAAACGATCGACCTAATTTTCAAGATTTCATTATTTTGATTTGTGATCGACCAAGGGGGTGCTCCATGTTGTAAGAGACTTGCCCTCCAAATTTCTTGCAATTCCGACATACTGTTTGTGAGATATCGCATTTTCTATAAAACTATGGATCGTTATGCTGATCTGTACGATCGTTCCAATAAAGATCGGCTTGATTTCCAATATTTCATCCTCTTGAGCTGCAATCAATCATGGGGTGCTCCATGATGTAATAGACTTTCCCTCCAAATTTGTGCAATTTTGAAATAACGTTTGTGAAATATCGCGTTTTCCGTAAAACTATGGATCGTTATGCGAATTTGTACAATCATTCCAATAACGATCGGCCTAACTTCCAAGTTTTCATCCTTTTGAGCTAAAATTGATCATGGGGTGCTCCAAAATATAAGAGACTTGTTCTTTAAATTTTATATAGTTCTGACGTACCGTTTGTGAGATATCACGTTTTCGTAAAACTATGGATCGTTATGCTGATTTGCATGATCGTTCCAATAACGATCGGCCTAATTTCCAAAATTTCATCCTTTTGAGCTTCAATCGATCGTTGTGGTGCCCCATGACGTAAGAGACTTGCTCTCCAAATTTTGTCCAATTTCGACGTACCGTTTGTGAGATATCATATTTTCCATAAAACTATAGATCGTTATAGCTAATCGATCGTTTCATTAACGATCGGTCTCTTTTTCAAGATTTGGGAGTTTTGTCATGCGATCATTTTTGTGGGCTTCATTCTTCAATATACTGGTTCTTCGAAACTTTCAAGTGCATTGACTTTATAGATTTTGAGATATTGATCGATCTTCGTCAATTTACGCTGTTTTATGAATCGTTCTCGATCAATCCATATAAATTGTTCCTTTGCCCATAAATCAAGCATACGAACTCTGATTGACTTAAAATTTGAAATGTGGCCTCATGGGGCCTTCCTTGTCACTTCATATTGATTGCATCTTGATTGGAACCCAGTTCGAATCCACCCAACTATTGTCCATAGTTCCAAAAATAATCAATTTCCAAGCCTTCGGGCTTCCTTTCTTAATGATCACAAAAGCCATTTAGCCAACTTTTATGATATACTGCTTGGGTCAAAAGGCGGTAAAACATTTTATATGATTACATACATATGATTAATCTAGTATGTGATAACATCAATACATATAAGAATCATCACCAACTAACAATATAATAATAACATATATGAATAATAAAATATCATCTAGAAATTTTAAACTATATGATACAATAAAAACATACCTAAAATCAATGCCTTGAAGCGCACCTTGTAATAATGAACTATCTTTCTTTAGAAAACTTTTTGATTTGGAGACTGCTAATTCTTGAAACGTAGAACTTCGACTACTAAATAGCACTCGTCTTTTGAAATGATTTGAGTTTGATTTGCTTGAGCTCTTAGGGAACGAAGTCGACTAGCAATGGATGGGAGTAATGGTAGCCAAAAAAGATTAAAAAGGATCATTTTCAATCAGGATTAGAGGTGTTTAAATAGGGGATGGAAAAGGAAAAATAATGGATCATATCTCATACCAATTCTCACTAAGTCTATGCCATCCAATTCTAACATCTCTAACCTACTTGAGCCACCTCCTATAGCCCTTATTACAGCCGAAAATACCAGCCCATCATCATAGGCTAATATCCCACTTCAGCCCAAAGAAGTATCATTTAATTAAATCTATTTTAGTTGCTTATCGATATCATATATCGATCGATAGATTTATAACTATTATAAATAAATTCAATAATATTTATTCCACAAATCATATTTAAAATATTATAACTACTTTTTCATAAATACTAGTTAATTTAATTAATTTATGACAATTATAAACTAATTAAATCAATTGGTCAAAAGAGAATTCATTTGTAAAGACCCGCCCTCTCGACCCTCAAATGTTGACACTAATACATCCATTGTATTCGTGTGTTGAGCAACCAAGTGCCGGAAGGACGAATCGTTAGGGTGAAATAAAAAGGAAAAAGAAAGAGAATAAGGAAGAAGAGAACACAACATCAGAATCTCACTAGCAGAACGGTAATATATAATATTAAAAGAAAAGTACAAAGGGTTACTCCGATACAGAAATTTCAAAGTTACAAAACTGAAGTATTGTCATCGGCTTGGACAGTTATAACAATCCATCCTCACAAATGCTGATATGTTCAATATAGTAATGCAGCGGAAATAAGAATACTATAGTGGGTGAAACATCCAGCTCGTCTTCTCGAGCTCAAAAGAACATTAACTAAAACTGGCCTTTCTCAGACTACTTGAAAGATCATGCGAGGAATTTAGGAAAAACAAAAACAAAGTGTCAGACATATGTATGGTGTGAGAAACTCTAGAAATATGTGGCCAATATATAATAGTAATTTTTAGACCGCATGGAATGTCGTAAGGATATCTCCTCAAAAGAACCACCATCTAATAAGCACATAAGGTGATATAATAGATAATTTAAGGGGTGTAGCATATAAATATTAGAACATAGCTGGAATAGATACTTGGTTACATTCAATAGCATATAAAGAGTAAACTCAAATCCGGTAAGGAACGTTTGCGTATTGGATTTTCCATGGAGATCTCTCCGGTGGAGCCGGATCCAATCTCCCACACAAGGGTCATAAATTACCTTCCGAGCGTCGTATATCTATAGATAAAATATAACATTCAGGTAAACACAAGTGGGCCAGCATTCGAGCATAAACATGAACAATGTAAACTAAATACCATCAACTCCCGCTAGCCAACAATCGATAAGTATCTCTGGATATGGAGTTGATAATACCCTGACATGAGTCGCTAAACCCCAGGTTGTAAGGCCTACATTATCATTTGTCACTTTCGATATCAAGGTTACATTCGGCATCTTTCACACGAGTCTTCATCGCTCAAATAGAACACGAATCCCAAATTGGATCCCCACATCTCAAATAGATCTTGAAACCACATATAGATTCCAGCATCTCGAATGGATCCACTTCCAACAGATAGAACATGTCTCTCGGTCTTGAAGTGGTTTTTATAAGTAAAACACTTATCGATCCCAGTCTCTTCAAGGCTAAATCAACAAACTTGGACATTCAATGATAATGAGAGTGATCGCATATGGAACCCAAGTCTAGTGCACTTGTCACATTTTTGATATTTTCATCTAACACTATCTCTTGATCTAAAGTGAAGCTGGTAGGTTAGAGCTCTATTGCTCATATCACTACATGAACATCAGCCTTAATTCCCATAGATAGACAAGCCTACTTCATCTGCTTTTAGTGTTAAATATACGACTAGATGTTTCCATAAAGGAGTAAACACATAAAGCACGATTGAGTCACATAAGCAACTTCTAATCCCCTTTTTATTTAATTAATCCTTTATTAGTTAACATCTCTTTTATTAGTAAAACTTCTTTTGTCCAATAAAACTTCATTTATGAATTTCTATTGTTCATTTGTATCCTTTTCAATACTCCAAAAAATATTCATATACTTATCTCAAATGATATAAGTATATTCACAAATTATTAGCAGGATTTTTTAATTTAAACCTTTACTTTTTCTATCTTTTTTCAATAGATTCGTTACTCATAATTTCCTTCAAAATATCCATTTAAGGACCTAAGTACTTTCACAAATCCAATCAAAAGGTTTAAGATTAAAGTTACTTATTGTCACAACAAACCAAAAACCATTTCACTTATAGTTATCTTGAAAGCATTCTTTTAAAGATCAATTTACATTCATAAGTATAATAAGAAGGGTTAAAGACGAATGTTATTAACATATTGTCACAACTAACAAAAAATCATTTCATATTTGTACCATCTTTAAAACATCCTTTTAAAGATCTAATTTTAATAATAGGTTAAGTTTGATAGTTGACTAATTAAATGTCCAGTCAAAATAGATGATTATACAAATCAATGTTTATATACTTAACTCATTTTCAACATTTCAACTAAACTATTCCTTGTCCGAGAGTGAAGCCAGGTAAGTTAGAGCACTGGTTGCATCAAAGCCTTGCTAGGCACTTTATAACTACCCGTATTTTTAACTATTTTAAATTGTGAAATTTGATATAATTATTGAATAAAAATGGTTAAAAATATAAAAATTAATGATCTATCAATGTTGTTATTTAATATGAACTCAAATAAAATTTTGAAATAACAAATTTCGAAGATTTTGGCGATAATAAGTATTGAAATAAAATTCTATATTTAATGTGTTTATGATCAATATCAAGAATTGAATAATAAATGTTGAATTACGGTAAAATGAAAGTAGTTGTTTGTTATTTGAATTCATGTTTAAAAGTAAATTTATAAGTTAGATAACTTATAATTAATTTTCTGTGATTTATTGGATAATTAAATTGTTCAAATTTAATATGGGAAGTTGTTTAGATAATTGAATTCTGAATTTAATATGAATGAAATGATATTGAAAGTTGATTTAAATTTTATTTAAATATGAATGAAGATTGTTAACTTTTAAAATTGAATACAAAGCGATTAAATTAACTTTTGGAAATTACTTGTTTTAATTGATGAGTAAAAATAGCCATTTTGGCCACTGCCTCAGATTTCGACGAAACCAGTTTCATCGGATCCAAAATAGTGAATTATTATAGGATTTCAAGTTCGTAGCGATCGAACTTATTGTTTGGCTGTGCGAGCTTAAAACGCTAGAAATCAATTACATAAATTTAATTAAAATAATTTGATTTTGAATGTTGTCTTCTGAATACGATCGAATTAGACCTCGAAATTAGTTCCATCATGTTTAGAATGGAGGTAAAATATTAAGAACGACAGGTGGCATGCTTCATTATGAATTAATTGGATTAAGTGGATGAATATTAATTACTGAATGGTTTCTTTTGTTGTAAATCGTTGCTATTACTGTTTTTGATTGCATATGATTGTTAGGTTGTGTATCGATGCTTGTGCTTATGATTTGGATTCATAATTCATGTTAAATGGTTTTTTGAACTTATAATTGTTTTATATCTTGTTATAAATGAGTAATATTCTAAATTGAGTTGAGATAAGTACATATGAAGACCGTTTGAATGTATACGCAGATTATGTTTTGCTTTTGCTTGGTTAATATGAGCGAACTCGCTCATACTAATAATAATAAGGTACGTGGCTTAGATTACATACCACACTTTTATATTTTTCCATACGGAATGCCTCATTATTGAGATGAGATGTATATTTGGTATATTTGGTATATATATTTGTGTTATATATTGTATTGTAAAAAATTGTCGATTGAGCTACGCAAAGGAGACTGCCAAAATTTTCTGTAAATCCGGCTGTTATAAAATTTTTGAGGCTTTAAAATTTTGTCACTTGTTTTCTATATAAATTGTAATTTTTTTAAGCCGATCGAAGTGGCATAGCGAGAGCGTAGTAAAAATTTTCAAATAATATTTTAATATTTATAAATTGTTATTTTAAGAAAATATATCAAATGTTGTATTCTCTAATTAACCCCTTTTCAGGGACGAAAAATTTTGAGTGAGGAAGAATGTAATGACTCGTATTTTTAAATATTTTAAATTATTAAATTTGATATAATTATTGAATAAAAATAATTAAAAAGTATAATTTTTTTTATTAATGCAGTTATTTAATATGAACGAGAATAAAATTTTAAAATAACTGATCTTGAAGATTTCGTTGATAACAAGAGTGAAATAGAATTTTATGTACTTAATGTGTTTAAAATTAATAGCAAGAATTGAATAATAAATATTGAATTACTGTAAAATGGAAGTAGTTGTTCATTATATGAAATCGTGTTTAAAAGTAAATTTTATAAGTTAAATAACTTATATTTAAATTATGGTGATTTATTGGATAAATAAATTGTTTAAATTTGATATTGGAAATTGTTTAGATAATTGAATTCTGAATTTAATACGAATGAATATGATATCGGAAGTTGATTTAAATTTTATTTAAACACGAATGAAGATTGTTAACTTCGAAAATTGAATTTAAAGTGATTAAATTAAATTTTGTAAATTACTTGTTTTAATTAACGATTAAAAATAGCCATTTTGGCCGTTGTCTTGGATTTTGATGAAACCAATTTCATCAGATCCGTAATAGTGAATTGTTTTAGGATTTCAAGTTTAGTAGCGATCAGACTTACTATTTGGCCATGCGAGCTTGAAACGCATAGAAATCAATTAAATGAATTTAATTAAAATAATTTGATTTTGAAAGCTATCTTTTGAATACGATCGAATTAAGCCTTGAAATAAGTTCCACTGTGTTTGGAATGAGGGTAAAACATTAAGAACGCCAGACCACACACTTCGTTTGAAGTTCGGGATTTCGTGGGCTAATCGGTTGGATATTCTCTAATATATATATATATATATATATATATATATATATATATTTGTCTATCTCACCCCAACATCTCGTACACATCCGCATACAATTTGTCCCCCGTACCTTTCCCCCTTTCTTTTCTTTCTTTCTCTCATTTCATTGAGCTGTTGTCCAAAACAAAAAATAATTGATCGAAAAAAATGAAAAAATCAAACAATAATCGCAAGCAACGACGAAGCAGGGACCGGAGCGGCGTGTAACAAAAAGCTGGAAGGCATGACTTCGACTGGGATGAGCTTTGACCGGCAGCAAAGATAGTCGGCAGCAGTTTTCTAAGGCTTGCATGAGCAGGGGGAGGAAGTGCAGGAGAAGAGAGCGGGTGCATCAGTCGCGGCAAGGGTTGTAGAGATCGTCGAAGAAAAAAATATTACGAACGAAGAAGATGAGTCGCGTGTGTGGTCTGAAGGTGATGAACGAACGCGAGAGGAGAACATGAGGAAGAAGGTTATGTATTTTATTTGTTTAATTAATTTTGTTAATTATGTTAATTAAAATTTTAAGTATCTCAGTGTTAATTATCGTATATTTTTCGCGTTCGAGATCGGATTTGAGTGCGGTTTGTTGCATTGGACACGTATCAGAGACGTCTACACTGTGGAGGTGAATTCGTTTACATTCTCTTCATTTGAATTTTCAGATTCGAACGAAGGTGAGTGTTTTATAACGCTCATGAAGTACTAAAATATTTTTATGTTAGTAAAATTTGAAGTCATATAAATTTATTGATTGTTGTTTGATAAAATTAATTGAATTTAAATTGACATCTGAATTTACTAATAGGATTTGAATTGACAGTTAAATTGAATTGTAATTAAATTACTCGTAAACTCCCGATTATTGATGACTGGTTCATTGCTATGATATTTTGACATATTGGGTGATTGATTGTGATGGATGCCAATTGGTTGATATTTGGGTAATTGCATGTTATATATATGTATGTGTGTATGTATGTATGTATGTTTGTATATTCTGTTATCGCCCGGTAAATTATTTACTGTACATAAAGCTGTAAAATTGAATTATTTCGAACAAACTAAGAAATGGGTTGAAATGATATATACCTATGACACTGTGTTTTGGATTGAAATGATATGTATTCATCACTGAAATTAAACTGAAATAACTGATCACTTGGCCATAGGATAGAAAATTATATACGGACACCGGATTGGTCAAATTAAATAATTTGAAAATTTAGGGTTTGAAATTATTTTAATGATTTTGGTTTAAAGAAATAAAAATTGAAACATGTGAATTGAATTATTTTCAAACTCAAGCTTGAAATGTGAAATTAAAATTTGTTAAACGAAATTGTTTAAAAATAAAACTTGAGATTTTAAAGTTATAATTGAAATATTATTTGAATTTCAAAAATTGAGTTGAAGTTAAAAGATTTGGATTTTTACTTGAACTTCGAAATATTACAAAGTAAAAGTAATTTAGTTCGATATTTAAAAAATAAGCTTAGAATTGAACTATTTTGGAAGATCTGAACCTTAAATTGAATATTGAAGTTTAATTTGATTCAAGTGATTTAAATTGGTATTTTAGAATCATACTCAAAATTGATATAAATTGGAATAGTTAAAAATTGAGAATCGGATGAGTTAATATGAAAATCAAAATTGGAATCGATTGGAATTGGAATTGGAATCGAAGTTAATTCGAATTGAAATCGAAATGGAGTCAATTTGAACTGGATTGAAGTTGAAATATTTTAAATTGGATCGGTTTGACTTTGAAACTATTTTCAAATAAACTATTTTGATATAAACTACTTAAAAACTGTCTTTTTAAATATTCAAATTATTTTGATTTTCCAAGCTATATTATTATATAAACCATTTTCAATACTCATTATGTTAATCTATTTTAACTTTTTAAATTATTTTAAGCTATTTTAACTCTTTTAGTTATTTTAAAACTATTCAACCTATTTTCTAAAATTCAAACTGGTCAGAGTGGGAATTGTTTATATTTAAATCATGGATGTAAATACGAATTGGGTTAAAATATAGTTATAACGGAAATAGAAATTTGAAATAATTTTGGAAGTGAAATCGAGATACTAAGGCGAAAATGATTTTGAAGTGAAATAGTATATAAAGAGTAAATATGATGATTTCGAAATGAATTTGATTTTGAAGCAAATATGATATTTTGATATCAAGTAGGAATTGTTTTCAAAATATAAAGTACCACTGGTGTGTAAAATGACATTTGGTTGTTAAAGAGACCGGGGCCTCTTATTAACACTCTCTGTCAATATTGGAACCACTTTAACAACTATGTACGTGGAGGGAACTCCAAAATAGAGTGGTTGGATTTGGCGTCGTTTGCTGGATTTGTAGAAAGAGAATGATGATCGATAGACATCGGCACATGTACCAATTTGAAATGACTAAAACAGGACGGCTTGACAGGACCAAGCGGACTTGCTACCGCTAGCGGACATCCGTTCTTCAATTTTCTTAGACTTGATCCTGTTGAATCATAGGTTTTGATTGCTGACAAGACACAATAATTCACGACTACAACAACATCCGGGCTGAACGACTCAAAGTATGGTTCATATAGTTATATATTTTTACTAGAGTCATCAAATATGTATATAAAGTCTACTTTAGTGCTTTTAAAATCTTTCCTCGAGAATCATCATTCACATTCAAATGAACTTGCATGCATATTTTAATCAAAATCAAGTATTCAAAAAATGCATGCAGCGAGGCTCGAACCCGGGTAACTAGTTTGAAAGGCAAGTACTCTAACCAAATGAGGTACTGTAATTTTTGCTTAACAACAGGATTCAGTCGAATGAATACAGTCAGTCAGTCGACTGAATCTGTGCATTTTAACATATTTGTGCATAATTTTTATATGTCTTCACTATTCAGTCGACTAACCATTTTCGAACAGTCGACTAACTGAACCCAATTATTATATTTTGAAAAGACATTTTCATTCTGCGAAAGGTTGCGATCCTTCTCTGAACGGAAATGGTTACTTCTTTTGGTCAGAACTCTTCACCAATGGCAGCAACCCTCTATCTACTACTTATATATTCCGCATTATTTACTATATTGCTATCATCACTATACTCTGTATTATCATATATCCATATTACACGATCCATAGCTCACTTTCATTTGGTATCAGAGCCTTTTCATCCTTTAACCGTCACATAGTTATTTGATATCTCAGTAATATGGATTGTAACACTAACACTAGTTTTATTGAAGGTCAATCCACTACACGACGTCCACTGTTTAATAGCATAAATTATAACTATTGGGCTATACGAATGTGTATATATATGCAAGAAAATAGTTTTGATTCATGGAACATTACACAATCAGAGTATCACTTACCCACAACTGAATATTCAACATGGTCAAATACAAAAAAACAAGACGTTGCTTCAAATGCCAAAGCCATGAACATGTATTTTGTGCTTTAGATAAAAATGAGTTTAATCATGTTAGTATGTGCAATACTGCCTATGAAATATAGAGAACACTAAAAGCCACTCATGAAGGTACCAACAAGGTTAAACAAAGTAAAGTATCTATGCTTAAGAATCAATTTTAAAATTTTAGGATGAAGCAAGATGAATCTATAAATGATATGTACTCCAGATTTCAGGATATTCATCATTCTTTATTAGGACAAGGAGAAATATATTCCGATTTTGATATTGTTTCAAAAATCCTTAACGCTTAAAAGGATGAATGGGAAAGAAAAGTCTTAGCTATTGAAGAAGTTAATGATCTTTCTACCATGAAATCAGAAGAGTTAATAGGAAATCTAATGTCCTATGAAGTAAATTTGCAGGCTAAAAGAGTACAAGCACAAGACAAGAAGAACATAGCTTTTCATGCTGAAAAAGAAGACTCGGATTCAGATGAGGAATACCTAGAATTTATTGCTAAAAACTTTAGAATGTTTTTGAAGTACATAAAAGGAAATCGAAATAATGGAAAAAGAAATTTCAACAATAAGCCATCATCCTCAGTACTAGGATGCTTCAATTGCCATAAGAAGGGTCATATACAACAAGATTGTCCAGAACAAAGGAAGGGAAAACAAAATAAAAAGGACAAGTTTAGGAGAAAAGCTTTTTCAGTAACATGGAAATGAATCAGATTCTTCATCTTTTGAAAGCAAAAGCAACAGTGATAGTGAACAAACAAACGTGTGCTTTATAGAAAAAGGTAATGAGGTTAATGATCTAACTTTTGATGATATGATAGAAATAAATTCAGAACTTCTAGACACTTTAAAAAGTTTCAAAAGAAAATATAAGGAAGCTCTGGAAAATCAGAAGAAAGCAGAATTCAAAAGAGATATGCTTAAAGATGAGAAGAAAATATTAAAAGAAGAACTTGAGAAAATTTAAGATCTGCTCTCTGACAATTCTCAACTCGCTCTATTAAGTCAAGAAATAGAAGCTCAAAAAGAAAAGAATATTGCTATAGCTTCTGAAAATCATGAGTTGAAAACTAAAATTAAAATTGTTGAGTTAGATAACACTAGTCTCAAAACTAAGCTTGATGACATTACTAAAAATATTTCCAATTTTAATAAAGGGAGAGAAAATTTATCCAGGATTATTGAAAATTCTCAACCTACTTCAAATAAGAAGGGATTAGGTTATCTTAAGAAATCAAAAGCTCCACCTAAAAATGAAAATAAAAGGAGAAATAATTCAAATACTGCTATGACCAATAATGTTTATAATTTCTTTAGTAGTACAAAATCATTGACGGGAAATATGAATAAAAATTATCTAAGTATTTGGGTTCCTATTAATTGGAAAATAGAGAAAAATACATTGATGATTATTTTGATATGGTAGTCAATAATGAAAATTATATTTATAAAGGTTCAACCACACCCTAATGGGTATGGTTTCCTAAAAATTAGGAAATTATAAGAACCTTGGGCACCGCATGCTTTAAATGTTAAATTCTTTTTCTGATACCTTACATTATAAGTAGTAGTTATTTTGTTTTATATTATTCTATGTTAACACTAATGTGAAATATAATTTATATCTTCATATAAACTCTCCTTTTTGTCGATGACAAAGGGGGAGGAAGATATTGCAATAACACTTTTTGCTGGAAAACCCATGCAAGCACAGATTAAGGGGGAGAAAAGATCATTTATTTACAGGAATATATAGCATAGATTAAGGGGGAGAAATCTATACCATAATTATAGAAATATATTTTGTGAGAGAGATAAGTCAACAAAACTTGTCAAAGATTCGTTCGTAGGAAGTTGTCATCATCAAAAAGGGAGAGAATGTTGAATTATAGGTTTTAATTGCTGACAAGACACAATAATTCACGACTACGATAACATCTGGACTCAACGACTCAAAGAATGGCTCATATAGTTATATATTTTTACTAGAGTCATAAAATATGTATATAGAGTCTAGTTTAGTGCTTTGTTAAAATCTTTCCTCAAGAATCATCATTCACATTCAAATAAACTTGCATTCATATTTTAATCAAAATCAAGTTTTCAAAAAATGCATGGAGCGGGCTCGAACTCGGATCACTAGTTTGAAAGGAAAGTACTATAACCGAATGAGCTACTGCAATTTTTGCTTAATAATAGGATTCAGTCCACTGAATACAGTCAGTCAGTCGACTGAATCTGTGCATTTTAACATATTTGTGCACAATTTTTTTACATGTCTTCACTATTCATTCGACTGACTATTTTCGGTCAGTCGACTGACCTGAATCCAACTTCATATTTTGAAAAGAAATTTCCATTCTGCGAAAGGTTTCGATCCTACTCTGAACGGAAATGGTTGCTTCTTATGGTCAGAACTCTTCACCAATGGCAGCAACCCTCTGTCTACTATAAATACATGTTCCCAAACACTTCATATTCAGCAAAAATATTTCTAACTATCTTATATTCTTCTCGTGCTCTCATATTTGCATTCAAACATCAAACAAGCATATTATTGCTTTGAATCTCAAAATAAACTTTCATAATCTTCGATTCTTAGCATCATCTTCGTTTCATATCTTCACATACACTTAATACACTTGAGGATTTGATTATACGAGGTTTGTACAATCAGAGACAAATCAGTGTAATCAAGAACACACAGTGTCAGATATTCTTTTGTATTTGTTGAAGTCCTGTTCCACTGCTCAGGCGTGTGAAGTCCTCTTCGGCTGCTGAGGAGAAATCCTGTTCTGCTGCTCAGGGGTTATACAGACCTGTTCCTCCTGGTTAAGTGAGGGTTGTTGTTTTAGTGAAATTCCAAAAGGAGTCTGGGACTGGATGTAGGACGGAGCTTCGAACCAGTATAAAAATCTCTAGTGTTATTTTTATTATACTGCTTTTATATTCCGCACTATTTACTATATTGCTATCATCACTATACTCTGTATTACCATATATCCATATTACACAATCCATGGCTCACTTTCAGATCCATATTATTACTCTTATTGTTGGTTTCCATTGGTGCACCTTGATTTGGGATATCCTTCCTTTGACTCGAGATGGGATGGATGTATGCATGGGCGGTCATGGCTACGATGCATTACCACCAGTCCTACAACCCGAACTGGTAGTATCCTACCTTGGGCGTTGCCTCACGTGTCCTGTCATACCTTTATCCCTATACGAAACCTCTACAATGTTGGTTTAGTGTTGTCCTATCATGGCGCATCCCTATCTCCCGACGTGCTACTTGGGCGTTATATGCAAACTGCACAACAATGCTTAAAAACACGTCAAATGGGATTCATGTAAAGCCTTAACGCTAAGAAAAATATTTATTTTACTGATTACACCTTATATATGTAGCGTATTGTACTATATATAATATTTTGACTGATCCTTAAGGGATGGAAAATCTCGTAACATCTCTTGAGTTATTGCATGCACATTATACACTGGATAGGAGATGTGAAATCCCGTAAACATCTCTGACGCAATTACAGTCATGTAATGTGATATCGATTTGAATCATATAAGGATATTTTAGTCCTGACTCGCGTGTTTTGTCTTTTCATTACGCTCGCGTCAGTCCTGAGTTTTTCAGCACATTGAAGATTATTCTCTGAAGGACAAAGACAAAAATTTGGTATACTATTGTTACTAATATTACTCCAGCATCATGTTGTTCTGATGCATTATAATTTTTTATTTTATATGTATAACTCTAATAAATGTTGTGTAAAATTATAATCAAATGTATAGTAAATAGCTTCATGGATTGTTTATTTGATTATTATATTTTGTCATTCCGCTGCGAGATTCTGTGTTTATTTTCTTCTTCTTTTCTTATTTTTCTTAATTAACCCCGATGATTATCTACGTTCTGGATTGTTTAAGTCGGACATGTATGGATTATTGTCAATTTAAACCCTCCGAAATGTGGGTAGTCACACACTTCATTCTTAAATCTCATAAATAGACAAGAATACTCGTCGGTTTTTAGTGTTGAGTATAGTATTATTGATTTCCATAAACAGGTAACAAACAACATGATCAACCCATTTCCGACATTCCCGTCTTAACCATTCCTTGTTCAAGAGGGTTTCCTAGTTGGTTAGAGCTCTATTTCTCCATCCTTACTCAAAATCAATCTTAGCTCTCAAAAATAAAGAAGCCTACTTCATACGCTTTCAGCATTAAGCAAAGCTAATTACCCTTTAAACAAGTAAGTAAACAACAAGATTAACACTTTTTCGACATTCCAACTTAACTATTCCTCATTTAAGAGGAAACCTCGTAGCTTAGAGCTCTATTGCTCCATTCCTACTCGACATCATTCTTAATTCCCAGAAATAGAGAATTCTATCTCATCGGCTTATAGTGTTAAGCCTGGTCAATTACCTTTTTCAAAACTTATATACACTTTAAAAATACTTGTAAATGGGTTTTAACTAGTTATGTAAAATATTACTTGAAAATAACAAATTTATAATTTGAATAAAAATCAACAAAACATATTATATTTTGTAGCACTTTACTTTCAAAATTCATAAACAATCATTAAAACTATATTTTAAACTTCTAATTTTTTCATACACAGATACATTTTATTAGAACTCCAATAAAAAGATTTTATAAATAAAATAATTAGGAAACCATTTAAATCACGAAATACAAGTCAAAACGTCATATTTTAAACACTTAAAACGATAAGCGATTAACTTAGGATTTATAAATGCCATTAAAAGTACTTGTTAAAACAACATTTAAAAACACCATCTTTGTGACTAGTTTTAATCACTTAAACAAATGATTTAAGACTTGAAATATTTATAGTAAGTACTACCATTAGGGTATTTAAAACCCATGGAAAGAAACCCCTAGGAATATCTATTCGTTCATTTATAAAGATTCCTGAAAACAAGGGGTTCGGAAGTGCACTTATAATGGCTATTCTCGCTTCGAACACTTTGAAACTTACTTCAATTTAACACACAAATTAAACAACCATTTAAACATCAATTCAAGGATACGCCACATGTTTAAGTGTATAATAGAAGTGAAGTTATACAATAAAAATTTGCCATTTGCTTTTACTCTTCTTTTAATATAGCAACTAAACACTGCTATCATCAAGGACTGGGAGGTCTAGGACCATGTCCACTCTGACGTAGAAAGGTCCTACTCTAGGAATCCAAGTAATTCATATGCTCCTCCTACGGTCTATTACTTATTACCTACTTTTTCTATATTACTCATGATAAATAAGATATATTCATCTCTTCTATTTAATGCTCAAAAAGGAACAACTAAGTCTCATTAACTGCAATGGATTAGGATTTCAACCTATGCAGTCTCTATCTAAAAAGGCAAATAAGCTTGGGGAAATTTTCTCTTTGCCTTTCATTTTTTTCCAACTAAGGATTATTTTTCCCAACCACGTGTCTCTTACTATCTTAATAATATCACTTCACTATTCTTCTATAGTCTACACACATGAAGCAACATTTCTTGGTTTTTATTAGTGTCCTATACACCTTATGGGAACTTTTACTATTGGCACTAGTAATAATTTCTACTATAGACTTACACTTTTTTCGTTACACCTAGAAAATTATTCCTATCTACTTCATATTTAAAAGTCTGATTTGGTTTGGTGTTTATCATTTTTCTTCAAAAATTAAAATTCCTAAATTTCTGAAAAATCAAATCCCAAAATTCTTGCCTTTGAAAGTGTTATCTTGAAGTTTTCTGTTAAATTCAAAGGTACTTGGTTACTTAAAATTATATTTTTTCAAAAACTCACCAAACCATCTTTCTTTAAAACATGTCTTCCTTGTTCTTAAAACTTTTTTTATCTTGGCTTAAAAAATGTCCTCACGTGTTTTCAAAATATCCTACTTTTTTTCATAGATTTTCAATTTACTAAAAATGGAGTAGATAAGAAAAATTATTTTATCAAAAATTTCTTAACTTTCCCACTCTTTAAATTACTTAACCTTGAGGGAGTTTCTGACTTACTACCCTTAATGGTTTTATACCTTACTGTATTGGAATTACTTTCTCTTATGAGAAACCATCAATGCTAAAACCTCTATGAAACCTTTAATGGATGATTTCATGTTTATGTGAAATTATAAGGAATTTATTTTATATTTTATCAAAATAGGCTATACAAAATATGGTGTTTTCCACGCCTTGTACATATCTTTCACGTATTCCTTATAGCTTGCACAAAACATCTTTTTGTGATTCATAGAAAATTATATCATTATTCATTTCATTCTAATAGATGAAGGTATGTTTACTCAATATTTACTTACACAAGATATTTTCTACTAAATTCATTAATTTATTTTACATTATTTTTCAAAAGAACTCATTTTTAAAAATTCTTCATAAATAGAAAATATTTTCATGTGCTTATTTAAATAATAAGGGTACATACAAACCACTTTAGAAATCATCTCCAAAATTCATTTGGGTCAAAACAGATGTTGCGCAAAACACCGTTACTACAATGCAAAAATACTAGTTTATGGATTCAATGAAAATAAATATTAATAAATCCCATATGCTATGTTAAAAACATTTCCTTTGGGAGTCGCCTACTATAACAATAGTGTCATAGTCTATGCTTCCTCTATTTTTTCCAAAAACATCTATTACAATAATAAATGTTTAACCTATGTTTTCGATACTTAGCACATTCTAAGTTTTTATATTTAAAATCTTTGTTCACCTCTAAGGAAACTAGCGAGCTATACACGCTCTATAATTCTTCTAAAAGAATTTCACTTTTAATAAAATTTACGTCATAGAAAAACCAATTTAAATTTCATACCACTTTTTTTTTCAAAAACTCAACATTTACTTCCTCAAGTATATTAACAATCATATTTTTCAACTTTACAATTCCAAAAGTTTCATTTTATTGGGCTAGACATAAAGTGGATTTTCTTCTTACTAAAACCTCTTATTTCTTCCAAAATAAAAACGTGCTCCCTAATATCCCTAGGGAACTTCTCCACTTCCTATAACATATGAATACCAATATTCTCTTAAAGCATGGCTTATTTGTATGTTATAAATCGATAATTAATATAAGGCTCAACATACTTGGGTCATTTCAAACCCAACAAGCAAACTTGCACAAATATACTTTTAAAACTTTCCATATGTTAAAATCTAAGGTTGGGGACTATTTGGATTTTAGTACATAACATATTTATATTTTATTCAAAAATAAAAATACATTCACTCACTATCTACCTAGGAACCCTAAACCTGGCTCTGATACCAAATGTAATAACCCGAATTCGAGTGGGTCTGGATTTTTCGCAAAAATGTTAAAACCTATGCCTACTGAAACCCAAATTGGGAATCTGGTATACTGCAAATAGCCAAAGACAAATATATCAGAGCTCAATTAAATAACTTACAGCGAAATTGACTAAAATATAATAGTACGTAAATACTCACTAATATAATAACTTTTTCTAATAAGTTTCTTAAAATTGGAAAGTCTCTGCCATCTACCTAACCTGTAAGATATATGAGGAGGGGGTCAGAACTAAAGTTATGGAATGAATAAATTATACGATTTTAAGCTTAATTCTACATATACCATTTTATTTCCATTTACTGTTATATTAGCTTCACTAGGTTCATCATAATCTTGCCTCTGTGCATGAATCGTACCCATCTACTCCTTAGTAGATTAAAACCTAATAACTAATATATATATATATATATACGTATGTAGCTATATGCCCAACGACCATATTGATCCTAGGTACCACCCATGGTACCTTCCGCGTCCTCTTCGAAAAGGGCTCCATCATCTTGCTTCGAGAGCGTTCCGTAACTATATCTGTAAAGGACTGCTTGGTAAGGCCTACAATGTAGATGCTTCATCGTCTTTCTCCTTAGCTATATCTGTAAAGGACTGCATCGTAAGGCCTACAACATAGATACTCCATCATCTTGCTCCGCAAGCATTTCGTAGCTACATCTCTAAAGGATTGCTTCGTAAGGCCTACAATACAAATGCTCCACTACTACTATGAAAACATATTTCGCATCTGCACTAGTCTATGCCAATGCTCGGGCATCCACAATGTACAACCCAGTGCGTACATTAAGGACTACGTAATCGTTCTATCTACTATCTGAATCTCGCCAACAAGGTCTGACTTGTACGAAATTTAGTTGGCTATTTTCTATATTTGTAAAGGACTACTTCGTTAGGCCTGGAATACAGATATTCTAGTTGGTCTGTCTCTTTTTCATCGTGGCTATGGCCCCACGCATCCACCCCTCAACTAACTGAAAGACTTCTAAAGAGTTAAGTGGCAACGCCCTACTGCAAAAAATCTAACATCCAAATGGCGGTGCCCCTCATCCAATGTCTCGATACTGAAAGAATTATTGGCCTAATGGTTTAACTCTAGTCTTTTCCGAAATCGCTCTTGGTCTTGATTTTGGCTGATATCTTCATGCGACTATCCTTAAACTTAATTGCAAGTACTAGACATACGAATACCCTACTATGAACATCAAGCCCTTCTGATTTCCTATAAAGGTCTGCTTCATTAGGCCTACAATGAAAATGCAGTCAAGGCATACTCCCTTGATGGAACACCTACAGACCTGCCTTCGGGGGTGCAGCCGCGTTATGCCTATCCAGAGGGCCACCCTAGAGTATCCTCACGTCCTGTTGATGTCTCATACTTCCTTGAAACCCAAAAATACTAAGTTGGACGTGCTTCTCCATTTCTGAAATCCATGATGAACTGCTTCGTCAAACGCTTCATTCTTTGGGCTGCTCCAAACGCATCTCAATTCTTTTATTACACCCTAAGTCTAATCTTTTAGTTTGACTTTAGTTTACTTTTTTATTCTGTTGGCTACTTATTTACCCTAATTAGCATATTCTTGCCCTCATCTCACATCTATCTATTATAAGATTTTCATTTACTTAAAAGAGAATGCTGTTGGTATGAGCCACATCATTATCTTGCTTATTTAACTTATATAAACCTTAAGTTCATTAAAATAAGCCTATTTTATCATTCCTGCTTTATTTGCATATTGACTTAATATAAATTATTTAAATAAGCTTCAACCATTATTATTGCTCATTAATTTATTCAAAGTGGCAAAATAAGCTTTTCCACTCTTATTACTTAATTGTAACATAGGTTATAATTCTACATGTAATTATCATTTTCTCTTCTTTTCTAGTTCATACATAATTCCGGCATTTCTTTTCTATTCTAATCCGCCTTCTTTTATTATGATATAGAATATTCTTTTATTCTCTTATATTATATAATTCACTTATCATAATAACTATCTTCTTAAATAGTCTGTGTAGTGAATGCAGACCTAGGTTTATTGTCGTTTGCAGCTTCAAGTTCTTATCTAATAATTTACTTGATTCACGTTATACTTTTCTTTATTATCTTTTCTTCTAGAAAGTAATTATATTTTATTTGGTTGGTTATGGAAACTATATTTAAAAATCCATTTCCATATTTTAATATTAAATAATACTATAAACAATAATCCGTAACTGCTCGATATTTCTTTTACTATTTTGGAATAGTGTAAAATACAGTGGTCCCTCTATTTTACACCAGTTCCCTTTTTCTTTATTTCTTTTTATTATTGCAGTTACGTTTATCGTTATCTTTTAATTATTAAATTATAGAAATGTATTCTAGTTTATAAACCAATCAATTAATCTATTACTTACTCCCTAAATTAAATTATCAAATAAATTTATTGTTTCCATTCAGCATAATTTATTGCAGAATTCCACTTTTCTAATTTTATTCCAATTTTTCAATTTTCTTATTTTACATCTACTTCTATAAAGTCTAGTATTTTAATCCATAACCATGAATTCTCTTTCTAACTATATTATTCACGTAAAAAGGGAATAAAAGGAACTAGTATAGAGGCTAAATTATGACTCTAAAATAGATGTAAATAACTTTAAACTTTTTACTTTTAGGCTATTCCTTTTCCAACTGTCAAGCCTAATTAAATATAAATAAAATTTACAATGTTTGCATAACTAATAGAATTAATTACTGGAATAAATTATCTAACAGAAATTCAACGATAATATATATTATAAACGTAAAAGAACATAATTAAATCCACTCACATGTCGTCCTTATCTTTGCTTATGCTCAGCTTGGCTCTATGATTCTTCTGGATCCCCTTCAAGATGCATAATAATTAAATTTAGAAGATATTCTTCCTAGAAATATTTTTTTTAGGGTCCAGCCTTTTGGTTAGGGACCCAAAGAAATATTTTCTATTTAGGGTTCAGCCTTAGGCCAAGAACCCATTGGGAGAAAATCGGATTGTGAGAAAAGAGCTAGGCCTAGGGTTCTATTTATAGAGGAGCTTGGGGATCTCAGACCATTGGATTCTTGGATTGAATTTGGAGCCACCACGTCACAAGGCAGTCTGGAGCCATCGGAATGAAGAACGTACAGCTCAGATTACTCAAAAACTAAAATTTACGTCACTGGCGTAAACCTGGACGAAACTTCGTCTAGGTCACTATGCGGATCGACTGGGCGGTCGATCGCCCAAAGCCACCGGTCAACCGTGCGATCGAATGTTGAGCTAATTGGGTTGACCTACTTGTCGACCTATATAAGTATTTTTTTTTTCATCTTGTTACTCGTTCCGTTTCGTTCCTAACTTTTTCATATTAGCTCGGATTTTGACAAGTTATAAATGAGAACTGATCATAAAATCGCCTCTGACACAATGGTACAAATTCTGAAGCCATATTCCAATAATTCCAAAAATAATTATTTTCTATGCTTATCATCATTCGTTAAATTTCAACTATATAAAAATGCGGGGTGTTACATACTCCTTCCATTTTTTTAAAATGATTTATAGAACTTTCAAATCATTATTCAAAACGTTTATTCACTTATTTGAAAACGCTTTTAAAAGATTTTGAAAAGAATACTTAAGGTTAAAACTTCATTTCTAAAATATTGAAACAACGGTAGAAAAGTGCTGCGGAAAGTGCTAAAAGCTGATTCGATTCAAAACAACTTTACTAATATTTAAAAATACATATTATTTAATTCAAATCTCTCTTAAACATTTTATTTGATTTATAAAACTTGTTTCATATTTTTACACATTTAAAAATATTAATTTCAAAAAGTTATATACTTTGGTCGCTTTGCCGCAAAAGCGCGATTTTTGTGAAAAATTGATTTGGACATATTTTAAAATCTATAAGATGAAATCTTGATTTTATTTCTTTATTCAAAAAATATGGATATAATAGTCTGTAAAATTATTATCTCGAAGAATTCCGAGCTAAATCCCATTATGTTTACTAATTTGAATTCTTCGGCGTGAAATTGCGAACTATCGTTATGCCACGCGCATAGTTTTGACTCATTTATTGGTTTTCATTCAAAACTTGTCAAAATAAGTTTATATGTTTGTGAAACATTTCTAAAACATTTTCAATCATTTTAGAAGATATTTAAATTCCATACTACTTTTCAAATTCATTCGAAAGGTGTTTCCATGTGAAATAATGACATGTATACTGTGACTTGTTCAAGCATTCACATGAGATAAACAGTATATAATGATCAAAATCATAAATAAACATCCACTCAGTCATATCACATCATCACATCCCTATATATATATATATATATATATATATATATATATAATTAGGAGTTCTCGCTTTTGTTTTGGTTTCCAACCGGAGAATCGACTGTCGCTCCGCTACACGAGATTTTTTTGTGCC
Source organism: Allium cepa (assembly GCA_030765085.1). Classification (NCBI taxonomy): domain Eukaryota; kingdom Viridiplantae; phylum Streptophyta; class Magnoliopsida; order Asparagales; family Amaryllidaceae; genus Allium; species Allium cepa. Next base: position 32,170,627 of record CM060941.1, read on the forward strand.
TCGTGAATCCTTGCACGCTCGTCTCTAAATTACTCGGCTTGGACTTGGAGGGGAAGGATGGTCAAGACCTTGGATAGAGGGAGAGATGGGCTCGGCCGTGGGTAGGGGGTGAGGTGATGGGTACAAGAAGCGGAAAAGGGGTGTGTGGTTTCACGGTGTTCGGACGGATATTTGTATTAGAAAATTTTTGGATTGAAATTTGGTATTATTTAGTTTTGAAATAAAATATTATTATGTAAAATGACCAAAATGCCTTTTACTTCATCTTTAAATAAACTACATTTTTCAACACATAACATCATCTTTCACATCTCTACTTTATGTCTTAATCACTTAGTGGTTAAGTAAAATAAAGTAAGATATTTGTTTTAGATTTGACTTCGATACTTTTGTCTTTTAGTGCTTACTTTTTGTTAATGATTTCTATAATTTTCAAAACTTCTTTAGGAAAAGTAAACTTTTTTAGTGAATTATTTAATACTTGCCTTATTTAAATATGTGTAGATAAATATGAAAATAAAGGTGCAACAATGTTGCGACAACTTTTGTTCAACAAAACGTTGATTTTCGACGAAATGTTTTATGGTCACAATTTGACGTCTTTGTTAAACTATCTATTCATGTAAACAAAGATTGAAAATAAATTTGTATATTGTTATTAAAAATAAAAACCCTTCTTAAAGTAATTAAAATAATTTATTTGGCCATTAAAACTTAATTTTTTGAAATCAGACTTTTGTCTTTTTTGCCGGTATAAGCAATGATTCTTATTTTTGTGTAAATTTCTATCTCCAAATCCTATCTAATATTATTTGAATCACAAAATATTATATACTTTATATTTAAAATCAATTTAAATGTTATATTTTAGAGTGGTTAAATTTTGAGTTCTTATATTCTCACCTCCTTAAAAGAATTTTGTCCTCGAAATTTAATACAAAAAGAAGATAGCTCAAAGGAAATATATTCGATAAGATGGAATATATGCAAGAATATAAATAAGTGACTGCACCACAGGCAGTGAGTACACTATGACGATACAATTTATACAGTCTATACTTTAATCCGAAACTCAGGATATGCCTTCCTCGTTCTATTCTTCATTTCCCAAGTGCAATCCTTGGCATCTCCACTCCATTGAACTTTGACTAACCTTACCACCTTCCTCCTTAATTGTTTCTCATCATGATCAACGATTCGAATAGGACATCTAATAACTGAAAATTTTGGTTCCACCTCCAAGTCTTCCTGAGCAGCCATTTCTATGATCTGCTCTAGGTCATGCACATGTTTCCGCAAATGAGATACATGAAAAACATTGTGCACTCCTGACAACCTTTCTGGAAATTGCACTCGATAAACTAGTGGGCCGATTCATTCAAGAATGGGAAAAGGTCCAATATATCGAGGCGCAAACTTCCTAGCCCTTCCAAACCTCACTACTCCTCTCATTGGAGAGACTTTCAAAAGGATAGAATCTCCAACTGAGAATTCCAAATTTCTACGCCTTTAGTCTGTATAACTTCTCTGCCTGCTCTAGGCTTCCTTTAGCTTCTTTCTAATCACAACAACCCTCTCTAAAGCTTCTCATATCATATCAGGACCAAGTATTAACCGATCTCCGGTCTCGTTCCAACATGCTTGTGACTTGCATGGGCGACCATACGGAGCTTTATATGGTGCCATGCCGAAACCAATTTAATAACTGTTGTTATGGGAGAAATCTACTAAAATGTAAATGAGTTTCCCATGAGCCTTCATATTCTAGAATATATGCTCTTAGATGATCTTTCAAAAAGCGATTGACTCACTCCGTCTGTCCATCAGTTTGGGGATGATATGCAGTGCTTATAATCAGCTTTGTTCCCAAAGCTGTCTATAATGCTTCCCAGAATTGACTAGTAAAGATTGGATCCCGATCTCTTATTATGCTACTTCATACTTCATGCAATCAGACAATCTCTTTCGTATATATAAGGCTTGCAGCAGTCCTTGTTGGCTTAACAGGAATGAAGTGTACACTTTTAGTTAATCGATCTATGATAATCCAAATGCCTTCATTCCCTTTCCTCGTTCGAGTAATCCATCAATGAAATCCAGTGATATTTGATCCCACTTCCAAGATGGAATCTCCAGAGGTTGAAGTAATCCTACAATTTTCTATTGGTCGCTCTTGACTTATTGACAATTTATGCATTGGCTGACATAAATGGATATGACCCTTTTCATACGTCTCCACCACAATGTGCGCTTCATGTCTTTATACATTTTGCTAACTCCTGGATGAATGATAATTTTGGATTTGTGGCATTCAACTAACACCTCCTGCCTAAGATTTTCCACATCCGGAATACAAATCCTCCCATTCAACCGTAATACTTCACGTTTATAAGGTTCGAAGCTTGAATTCTGCCCTTTGTATATATTTTTAATAATCTCATTTAGGAATCGATCTTCTTTTTTCTTGGTGGTAATTCTTTCCAGAAGAGTTGGAGTTACTACCAAGTAAGAAACAATGGAATTCTTCATACTCAACGCATCTGCTACTACACTGGCTTTCCCAGGTGTATATAAAATATCTAGCTCATAAGATGCGATAAATTCTATCCAACTTTGTTGCCTCTTATTTAAATCTTTCTGAGTGAAAAGATACTTTAGAGATTTATGATCTGTAAAGAGCTAAAATATTTCACCTAATTAAAAGCGGGAATTTTATTTACTAAGGTTAATTTAAAGTTTTATTGAAATAAACTATGAGAAATTCTTACCCAACAAATAATGCCTCCATATTTTTAATGCGAACACCGCAGCTAATTATTCTAAGTTGTGTGTTTGCATAATTCTTCTCATGAGTCTTTAGATGTCTACTTGCATTAGCGATCACCTTTCCTTCCTGCATCAAAACTGCATCAACTCCCTCTCCAAAGCATCGGTATAAATGGTTAATCCATTATTTCCATTTATAATTGCTAGAACTGGAGCGGTTGTTAACCTCTTTTTGAGTTCTTGGAACGCTTCTTCATATTTAGGAGTTCAGATAAATTTAACATCCTTCATGGTTAAATTTTTTAGGTGGTACATAATATTTGAGAAGTCTTGAACGAATCTTCTGTAATATCTCGCTAAACCTAAAAAGCTACGAATTTATTTAGGATTTTGTGGCTGCTTCCAATTTTGAACAGCTACAACCTTTACATGATCTACTGAAATCCCATCCTTTGACACTATATGTCTAAGGAATCTTATCTGATTCTCCCAAAAGTGGCACTTTGAGAATTTGGCTTTAAGCATATTATTTCTCAATATTCCAACACAATTTCTGTAATGACCCGTAATTTTCGACGTTTAAAATTCGTTATTTAAAAAGAGTTTGGCAATTGAAATCGGAATAAATAAAATTTATAATTTGTTAATGAATTAATAAAGGAAATAAAATGTAAGAGTGTAATGCAAGTTAATAAATAACTAATTTAGTGCAAACCAAATTAATTGAACCAATTGTAAGATTTTAACTGATTGTACTTAATAAATTTGAGAAATAAGTTCAAAGTATATTAATTGATGAAATAATACGTAATAAACTGTAATTTGATAAAATCAATGTTAGTGTAAAATAAGGAAATAATTGTAAATAATGTTAATTCTATTTATAATATGACAATTGGTTTATTTAAAGAATGGAAATCGAGATTTATTAACTTATTGAAATATAAATTATAATAATTGGATTAATTGCAATAAAATAAAAGTAAATACTATATTTAGTAAATTGATTAACTTTGAAATTTACATCTAAACTTGTTTAAATTTTTGTAATTGTCTAAGAAGTCAAAAATGATAAGATTTGTTATTTTTGGAATTGAAATTGAAAAAGTGATTTAATTAATTATTAATTTATTTAATTAACTGGAAAATAGCCATTTTGGCCACTAACCCGGATTTCGATGAAACTAGTTTCATCAGATCCGTTACGGTGAATTATTATAGGATTCAAGTTTCGTAGCGATCAGACTTACCGTTTGATCGTACGGGCTCGAAACGCCTAGAAATCGATGAAAATGAAATCAATTTGAAATAACTTGATTTTGCATAACTTCTTCATACGATGGAATTTGGACCTAAAACCTGTTCCATTGCATTTTAAATATTTAAAAACATCTATTTCAATATATGGGTTGACCCCATTTCGTTCTGGAGTCAGAACGGGATTTTCGGGCCTTTTATCGTTCAACGGTCCATACCAATCGTGTCCATTCATCTCTATTTCTGACCTACCTATATATACCTCGTTATAAACCATAGCCTATTTCTTATGTCCATTATTCTGTACATACAATTCCATTTGCTCCTCCTCATTCCAATGGCAGACAAACCAAAATTCTAATTGCAGTTTCAAATCAAATTCAAAGCCAAAATTTCAAACTCCTCAAATACTATCAAATTTTATATGGATTCGAAGCTCTCGATGAACGCATCTCATATATGCGATTTAATTTTGGATTCGAATCATCATTTTCCTAGAATTCCAAATCAATTCTGTCCGTTCGTACTGGATTTGGACGATCCAACGGCGGATCGCCGTCCGATCGACGGTCGGGAAGCGGCGTTGGAAGGGTGACATCGAGCAGGCCTTGTAGTGTTGTTGGTTGGTCATAGCTTGGTCGAGAATTGCCGCGATTGGCATTTGAGTTGGGGGTGGCCGATCGTTCTATAGGCGATTGGAAGGGGTCGTGCGACCTTTGGCCGAGGCGGCGTGAAGAGGGGGTGACGTCAGATGATCGAAGCATGGTCGGAATTTGGTGTGGTTGGCTTGCGTTCGTAGTGGCTGGTGACAGGGTGATGGGTTCGCGATTCGCTAACGATGGGGCTAGGGTTTCGGTTTCTAGAGGTGACGTGGCATAATAATATTAATTTCTTAATTAATTTATAATTTGCATTTCAATTGTTTAAATTACATAACTTTTACATGCGAGGTCCAATTCATGCGTGGTTTTCTCCGGTAGGTTCATATTGGGATTCCGGACATTTTGACGCTGGTTTAGACGAATTCTGAGACTGTTCAAATTTTGGGTTTAAAGTAGATTTAAATTCAATTAAAATTCAAAAGATGAGTGTTTTAACCCACTAATAGCTTCTAAAATTTCTTATGTGTGTTAAATTAAATTTATGATGTGATTAGAAATTTTTTTATGACTATTTGGCTTATTTTTATCATCATTCCAGTTAAATTGAATTTATTGGATAAATTTGTTATCTAATTTATTATTGACTATAAACCACCAGTAAATACCTGTTATTTATTATCTATTCTATATTAATGTTATTGTTTGAATTGGATGATGATTGTGATAAATGATGGTTGGTATTGGATGAGTGGATGTTGTATTTTATATTGTTATAAATTGCAAGTTGTTATGCATTTTTATTTCATTCGGGATTGCGGTTTGAAATGATATATAACCGTATTTTTATTTTAAATTACGGATTGAAATGATAAATATCTGTATCACTTGACCATAGGTAGAAAATTATATACAGACACCGTGGTCTATATATTAAAATATTTTGAAATGATTTCTATGGTTTTGTCAAGAAATATATTGGTTATATAAATATTGATTTTACATGTTATATGAATGTTATTTTATTATTGATTTTTATCTATGTATAAATTTGTTGTGAAATATAAAATAAGTTAAATAATAAAGTTTGATTGTTTTATTGAATATGGTTAAGTATCTGTTTAAATTATATTGTATATAAAGTTTACAATGACTTAAATAAAATTAAGATTGGAAGATAAATATGAAATTGATTCGAATTAAATTATTTAAGAATTATACTTGAATAAATTTGATTTGCAATTTAAATAAAATTGATATTTTAAAGGGTATGATTTTTGTAACTTGATTTTGGTTTAGAGTGATTTAAATGAATATCAAGTTGATTTAAATGAATATATCTAGTTAAATAAATTGAAAGAATATCTAGTTATTTGAAGTATGAAAGTTTTACTTAAATGATATTGGATTTATTAAGTAAACATTTCAAATCTAAATAGTAGTAATCGAATTTGATATATATGGAATTATCAAAGAATTAGTTTTGAAATGATGGAACATATAAAGCATTGAAATATATGGAATTGAAATGGTTTACTTGGGGGGTTCAAATCTATATTTGGAATTGATTTATGAAATTGAAGAAGCTATTTTAGTATATAAAGTAATTTAATAATTAAGCCATTTAAGCGGTGTAGTTATGTTTCAAAGTTAGGAAATTCAAAGTATTATGTTTTGAATGGTTATATTTCAAGCGTTTGGTTTCGAAATATTATAACTTTGAAAGTGTTATGGTTTTAGAAAAGGATATATTTGAAATAAAAATGATATCGTATTGATTTGGTTTTGAAATGGAAATGATATCTATTTATATGGTTTTGAAATGGATATTATATTCTGCTTTTGAAGTATAATTATTTTGAAATGACCGCGGTGTTATAATAATGTTTGGTTGTTAAAGAGACTGGGATCGAAAGTTGTCATACTCTATGCCAACTCCGTACACCACTTTAACAACCGTGTATGTGGTGGAGATTTCAGAATGAAGTAGGATGGTGACGGCGTTCCTTTGAGGTATGAACATGGACCCGACTCCCGTGAGTTGGCTTAAGATGGCTAAGATAGGAGCGATCTTGGGCCAGTGAGGTAGCCCCTCTTATTGGACACACTCCTTTGATACCATTCCATTACTCTGTGATTAATTGGGGCCCTTTGATTTTTGGGATGTGGCTCGAGGTGGGCGGTAGCTGCGCGCTATGCGTCACCACCAGCCCATGTGCGTAATTGGTATATCTACCCTGGCATTGCCTTGTGTGTCGTGTCACCTACCCTAGCGCGCCTTATACGAGTTTGATTTGTGTCGTACCTATGGAGTATCTTCTCGTAGTCTCGCGATTAGGAGATATGCAGGCATTGTATAGAATATTGACACTATTATGTGTTAAGGGAAATATTGGATCACTCCTTAACGCTATTTTAAAGTATGTTTGTTTTACTAATAGACAATGTTATAATAACGAAATATTACTACATAGTAAATAGTTTAACGGATCTTTAGGAGATGTGAATCCCGAGCATCTTTTAAGTTACTGCACTCACGTTAGACACTGGATAGGAGATGTTAAATTCCGTAAACATCTCTGACGCCGTTCCACTCATATTATTTACCATTGATTTAACTTACATAAGATCGTTTAGTTCTGACTCGAATGTTTTGTCTTTTCAATTCGCTCGGGTTAGTCTGAGCATTTCAGGATTCGAAGACTTTATTTGTGGAGGACGAAGACGAAAATTATATTACTGTTTGTTATAGTATTCCACTATATTCATACTGTTCCGCTGCATTGTTAATTATTACTCTCTGGTATGTGTAACTCTGATTCTATATTGTATTAGTATAATCAAACGTTTTGTAAACAGCTTCATGAACTGTTATTTGATTATTATATTTTGTCATTCCGCTGCAAGATTCTGTTTTCCTTTATTATTCTTTCTCTGCTTTTTCTTATTCACCCCAATAACAATCCGCCCTTCTGTATTGTTTAAGTCTGACGTATATAGTTTATCGTCGATTTAAAGCATATAAAATGGTGGGATGTTACATCTGGTATCAGAGCTTTGGTTTAGCGATAAACCCTAGCTTTGGGGGGTCTGACTCTTTATTAATAGTGTAGTAATACCCTATGATGAGTCGTTGAGCGTATATATATGAGAGAGTGTACTTTTTTGTGCAATAAAAAGGTTTTAATATTGTATTAATTTGTCCCATTTCGTATTTATAAATTCTGGTCGGTGCATAGAATGCTATGACATCAATAGGGATTTCTAAACACTTAATATGATAGACCGACACAATACTTGTTTGAATATAGGTAAATGAAATAATTTTGCCTATTATATTTTCTATATATAAATTAAATTTTATAAATTATATATATTTAGTTGTAATATATTGGTTGTTAGGTTACGAAATTTATAAATAATAGTTGAAATGAGATTGAAAATTTAATAAATGAAAATTGGGAATTTAGAACTTAAGTCCCGGGGTTTTGAAAATTTCTTTCGAATGATTTTGGAATATAATAATAATATTATTTAGAAGTATTTTATGATATAAATATTTCAATATGATTTGAAAGAATTGTTTTGAAGAAACTTTGGAAAGTGATAAGTTATGTACTCCCCTCTCTATCGCTGGAAAATAATTTCGGTGATGAATGCATGCATCAATGACATTCATTTTCGAGTTTCGAAGTGGGAAAGCCACTGTTGTAGTTTTACTATGGATTTATTTTGATAACGAAATATAAATTTTTAATCGTATTAAATATAATTGGATATATAAGTTGTAAGTATGTATTTATCTATTATTTTAAAAATGATTTGAAATAGAAACCCTGTATTTAGTTCTTAAGTTTCCGTTAATTAATAATTTCAATTAGTGCAGTGAAATGGAATGTAACTAATTAATAATTGGAACCTTTAATTAAAATAAGAGATTAAATGATAGTTATAAATGAAATTACAAGCATTAAACATTAAATTAATTTAAAGAAATAAGATAAACTTATGTAACTTCCAATTACATCCTTAACAGCATATATATAACTTACCGAATATTAAAAGTTGAAATATTTAAAAGTAAATGCAATGGAACCTTATACAAGTAATAAACTTAAAGTAATGAAAGTATTTAATGAAATTCTTTAAAATAAGAATTTGATGTTGTAGTTGTTATAAGCTTGAGTATAGTTGTAAGGTTACTAATTTAATGTAATAGAAATGTAAGTATTATAAATAAACGAATAAATGAAATAAAGTAATAAATGAATGAATGGAAATTGAAAATTTGCAAGAAATAAATGTAAATTAAAAAGAAAAATCATTATATGAAAGAAAAGAAATCAACAACAAATATTATGAAATGAAATTAATAGGAATGAACTTGATCTATTGTTTGAAATTCTTGTTTGTCTGGTTTATGGTTGTTTGGCAAGAATACTTCAAAATTGTTTAGATGTATGAATAATCTATTTAGTTTCATCTAAGAATGTTGAGTAAATGGTGCACTTAGTAGTTTATTTCTCATTCCGTACAATTTAAAGTTTTTGAACTCGAACAACTATTTGTTTTGTTTGATATGAATGACTAATTGATTATGTTGATTTTGATTGTATATTGGTTACAAGTGGCTGTTGGTTATATTGGTTTGTTTGTTAGTGGGTGAAACAACTTGAATATTTCATTTTATATCATTATTAACTCTTTTTGGATTATATAAGTGAAATACATGTTATGGAAGCAATTGCTACCGCTTTTGGTTTCATAATTAAGCGTTGTTTACCCAACAAATAGGTACGTTCTCGGATTACGGTTTTATTGCGTTATAATATTTTTTCCGTTGTTAGGATATATGTTATTTTGGAAAATATATGTTGTATATTGTTATAATTGATATTATATTTTCTCCCGAGCCTCTCCGTACAAAGGAGACTCTGCCGAAATTTTCTGTAAATTTTGGACTTAGAAAATTTTGAAATTTTTTTCCAAACTTTATTAATTTGAGTATAAAAAGATTTAATGGTTATAAATTGGTATATTTTATTTAGATTATTTAATTGTGTAAATTGATTTGTTTATAAAGTTAATATTTTTGAATAAGATGTTTTGGTAACTTGACTTCTTTCTTCTCCCTCCTTTTTCCTTTTCGAGGACGAAAAGTTTTGAGTGGAGGAGAGTGTAACGACCCGTAATTTTCGACGTTTAAAATTCGTTAATTTAAAAAGAGTTTGGCAATTGAAATTGGAATAAATAGAATTTATAATTTGTTAATGAATTAATAAAGGAAATGAAATGTAAGAGTGTAAAGCAAGTTAATAAATAACTAATTTAATGCAAACCAAATTAATTGAAACAATTATAAAATTTTAACTGATTGTAATTAATAAATTTGAGAAATAAGTTCAAAGTATATTATTTGATGAAATAAGACATAATAAAATGTAATTTGATAAAATCAATGCTAGTGTAAATTAAGGAAATAATTGAAAATAATGTTAATTCTATTTATAATATGACAATTGGTTGATTTAAAGAATGGAAATCGAGATTTATTAACTTATTGAAATTTATAATAATTGGATAAATTGCAATAAAATAAAAGTAAACACTGTATTTGATAAATTGGTTAATTTTGAAATTTACATCTGAACTTGTTTAAATTATTGTAATTGTCTAATAAGTCAAAAATGATAAGATTTGTTAATTTTGGAATTGAAATTGAAAAAGTGATTCAATTAATTAATTATTAATTTATTTAATTAACTGGAAAATAGCCATTTTGACCACTGACTCGGATTTCGACGAAACTAGTTTCATTGGATCTGTAACGGTGAATTATTGAAGGATTTCAAGTTTCGTAGCGATCGGACTTATCGTTTGATCGTACGGGCTCGAAATGCTTAGAAATCAATGAAATTGAAATTAACTGAAATCAATTTGAAATAACTTAATTTTAGTATAAATTCTTCATACGATGGAATTTGGACCTGAAACCTATTCCATTGCGTTTAAAATATTTAAAAACGTCTATTTTGATATATTGGTTGACCTCATTTCGTTCCGAAGTCAGAACGGGCTTTTCTGGCCATTTATCGTTCAACGGTCCAAACCAATCGTGTCCATTCATCTGTATTTCTTACCTACCTATATATACCTCGTTATAAATCCTAGCCTATTTCTTATGTTCATTATTCTGTACGTACAATTTCATTTTCTCCTTCTCGTTCCAATGGCAGACAAACGAAAATTCCAGTTGCAATTTCAAATCAAATTCAAAGCCAAAATTTCAAACTCCTCAAATACAATCAAATTTTATATGGATTCGAAGCTCTCGATGAACGCATCTCATATCTACGATTCATTTTTGGATTCGAATCATCATTTTCCCAAAATTCGCAAATCAATTCTGGTTGTTCGTATTGGATTTTGACGATCCAACGGCGGATCGTCGTCCGATCGACGATCGGGAAGCGCCGTTGGAAGGGTGACATGCGAAGGAAAACATGAATCGATGGATGCGAGCATGACCATTATGAATTTATGGATATGGACGAAGCGTGGAACATGGATACGAGCGCGTCTTCAGGAAAAGAGGCATTCAACACGGCGACAAAGGTGGATCAACCCAGGGAAATAGCACCACGTCATCGATGCGCACGCGCTTTGGATGGAGTCGAACAAGATAGACTCGAAGCAATGGATTCGAAGATGACAAGCCAGCGGACAACCCAAACTCGAATCGATCATAACTCGAGACCTACAAGTCCAAATGCCACGAAATTTTCACAGGAGCTTACTTACATGTTGATGAATGTCCACACCAAATTTCATCTTGATTGGATGATTTTATGATCGATTCGAATGGAGTTCGAATCGATCCCAAAGTGGGCCCAAATTTCCTGAGGCCGGTCGTGTGGGCCCACTCACGTACCAGAAGAAGTCTCTCGAAATTTGAGCGAGATTCGAGCCTCCTATGCCAATAAATAGAGCCCCAGAGCCTACAGAAAAAGGATCTTTTGGCTATTAGATGTCCAGACTCTGCCGGATTCATTCCTATACTTCAATACAACTATTGTACTCGAAATTCTTCATTATTACTGCTGTAATCATCTGTAACCAGCAAGGATAATCAATAAAAGGATAAAACTTTAGAGTGGACGTAGGCCGGAGATAGCCGAACCACTATAAATCTTGTGTCATTGTTCAGTATTTCTGAATTGTTGTTCGATATTTGCTGAGATCTGATATTTGTGCTTGAATATCATTGATTTGTGTTCATACACTGGTGCTTTCACGGTATTTGGGGTTTGTGACCAATTTTGGTGCAAACACTTTGGTGCTTTCACCGAGAAGGACTAGCACCCGCTACATCGGGTTAGAAGCTCAGATTTGAAGAGTTTGAGGAGTCTTGATTTGAAGACAATGACTAGGAAAAATAGTAGAAGACAAAGGTCTGAGAGAAGCCAACAAGGAGGAAGCCAGGAGGCATCCTCTGGAGCTGGAGAAGGACAAGCTTCCATCCACATCACCAGGATGAAATGGAAGCTATGGAAAACTCTTTGCAAGAGAGATTGTTGAAGAGCCAACAGGAAATGATGCAGACTTTCTTTGAGCAAATGAGAGCTGCAGGGATGCAGAACTTAGGAACAGCTACAACGGCTGTGGATGCAGTACAAGGAACTAGGGTTGTGGAACCCAATGGAGAACAGGATATAGAGCCAGAAGGCAATCAACAAGGGCTTGGGGGCAGGCCCGTAGGATCCAACATAGGAGGACCTTTGGAAGGAGTTCAACAGGCTAGGGCCAACGTTGCTGAGCCACATGAGGAATATGTGCCAGAGTTCCCTCGTGGGCATGGGGGGCAACCCCTAACAGACAATACTAAATTAGTAGAGATAATCAGGAAAACTGTGCGAGGTGTTTTGACCAACAGAGACTTAGAAGGAGTGAATAGGAGTCTGTTTGCTCCAGAAATAAGGATGGCTCAGAATCAACCTAAGTTCAAGCTACCTAGTGTGGATGTGTATGATGGTAAGGCAGACCGAGGTACACCAGACACATGGAGGTGCTGGGGACATCGCAGGAAGTAATGGCACGATGCTTTCCTTTGTACTTGACAGACTTAGCTGCAATGTGGTTTAGGCAGCTGGGAGAAGGATCTATCGGGACTTGGGGGGAATTGGTGGAAAGGTTTTTGGAACAGTTTCGGGTTCATGTCAAGAGACCGAAGAACGTCATGACACTGACATCGGTAAAACAAAGGATGGATGAATCGCTTAGAGCTTTTCTAACTCGATTCAGTGCGGCAGTAGCTTTGGTGGATCGGCCTGATCCATCGATGGCTTTAATGGCGGCAGTATCAGGAGTCAAGGAGGATTCAGATTTCAAGGTATCCCCCACAGGATCTCGAGGAATTCTTTCACGAGGCAGAGAGGTTCCTTCGGCAAGAAGATGCGAGTATGGATTTAAAATTGAAAAAGGTTAACGCAACTGAGGGTGGAGGACCATCCAGCAAAGGTTTGGATAAAGACAAAGGAAAAAGAAAGTTGGACGATGATTCTGGAAACGCCGAGAAGCGATGGAAGGATCCAAAGTTTTCCACATACACAGGATTGAACGAGACGCTGGAGCGGATATACCTGGATACTCGGAATCGCCTTCCCTACCGAAGGCCGGCTAGGAGAGAACCATCAGAACGGGAGAGGACATCAAGAAGGCACTGTCTCTTCCATGATTTAGATGGACATGACACCAACAGCTGCAGGCACTTAAAGGATATAATCGAGGAGCATGTAAGGAATGGAGAGTTGCCACAATATGTCGGAACTCGGAATGCAACAGCGGAGCATGAGCATCCGCCGCCTACCTCAAGCCACGATTGTGGGCGGCCCAGGAGTGATGGTCGATTGATCATCCACTGACCAGGATAATATGAAATAAGTAGCGAACTACTGGCAAGCAACCAAGTCATTTACACATGTATGGGGACGGAGATAGCCCTAGGCATGCTCTGAATGATGATAAACTGCGATGCTATGGTTTGTGAAATTTATCCTTTGCTTTTGGATTGGACACTGCTTCTCTTTTTGGATTTTGGTTTTGGAGTTTGGATTGAGCTCCTGGTTTTGCTTGCTTTTTGATTTGGATTTTCCTTTGGATGATTTTTTTCGGTTTTATATGCTGGTCTGGATTTCTGATTTTCTAGTTTTGATTTGGATTTTGGATTTGGATTTTGGATTGGATTTTTATCTAGTTTTTGATAAACGGTCGTCGGGTATGGATTATGCCTGGCAAGGGGTGAGTCACTTTGCCTGAACGTGGTAAATTGACTCATTCAGGTCGTCGAGTATGGACTATGCTCGGCAAGGGTCCGGAGTGACCAGGATTCGGCCTAGGACTTAGGCCCTATATTACCAAATGTTATTTTCAGGTAGCTGAGTATGGACTATGCTTAGCAAGGGTCCGGAGTGACCAGGATTCAGCCTAGGACTTAGGCCCCATATTATCGTTTATTGTTTCAGGTCATTGAGTATGGACTATGCTCAATAAGGGTCCGTAGAGACCAGGATTCAGATTAGGACTTAAGCCATGGCTTTGTACAATGTCCAGGGACACTGGACCACGGTCGTCAGGTGTGGATTGCGCTTGGCAAGAACCCAGAGAGGTTAGCCCAACGTCCAGGGACACTGGACCAAGGTCATCAAGTGTGGATTACGCTTGGCAAGAGCCCGGAGAGGTTATGGATTCGGATATCGACCCGGAGAGGTCCTGGATTCGGTTATTGGCTATTGGACAAGGATGGATTAGGACTCGATTGTCGAGTTCGGATGGATATGGAATTGGATAAGGCTTTGGTTATTGGATTTGGAATTGGGCATCGACTTGGAGCAGTCAAGGATGACATACTCTGGCGATATGGCTATGGACTTTGGATAGTGGAATCGGAACTATTCAAAACACGCCTTCTTATTACAAGGCATGTTTTGGGGGGCAAAGTGTTATCCCACTTTTGGCCAAAACTGGAATATCAACAAATTGGCAAGGAATGATGGATATCGGGATTAGAGATCGATGGGAAACAAGGCTACAATCGGTGACGCCAAAATTTGGTTGAGCTCCGATCGGGACGTAATCGATTGGAGATGATGATAAGGACTAGAAAAGGCTATGTCTCAAATTTCAAGTTAATCAGAGTTCGTATAAAGAAGATATGACCGATGCAAGGTAGGAAGAACATGCTGTTCGTATCCATCAGCACGCAAGGATGTTTCGAATCGATACAGTTCGTATCGATCAGGTACTTGGGAGTTCGCATCGATCGGCTCCGCACCAATCAGATGAAGGTTCGAATCGATACACTTCGTATCAATCAGAAAGTGAGGACATCGTATCGATACCGTTCGTATCGATCAGTATGGATTCGGCTTAGTGAAGTTTGCATCGGTCAGGTGTTGGTTTGACTCGATGGCTTCGTATCGGTCAGATGGGAAGAGGCGGCATGTTTCGAATCGACACTCTCGTATCGATAGCAGATGGACTTTGGCTCCTTCGTATCCATCAGGTAAGAGCCTCCTTCGTATCCATTAGGTACGGTCTAGTTCGTATCCAACCTTCATCACAACCACTTCGTATCGGTAACCTCCATCGTCATTTCGTATCGATCGATTCGTGGCTGATCGATACGAAGTACACTCCAGGAATCGATGCGAAGGAAAACACGAATCGATGGATGCGAGCATGACCGTTATGAAGTTATGGATATGGACGAAGCGTGGAACATGGATACAAGCGCGTCTTCAGGAAAAGAGGCATTCAACACGGCGACAAAGGTGGATCAACCCAGGGAAATAGCACCATGTCATCGACGCGCACGCACTTTGGATGGAGACGAACAAGATGGACTTGAAGCAATGGATTCGAAGATGACAAGCTAACGGACAACCCAAACTCGAATCGATCATAACTCGAGATCTACAAGTCCAAATGCCACGAAATTTTCACAGGAGCTTGCTTACATGTTGATGAATGTCCACACCAAATTTCATCTTGATTGGATGATTTTATGATCGATTCGAATGGAGTTCGAATCGATCCCAAAGTGGGCCCAAATTTCCTGAGGCCGGTCGCGTGGGCCCACTCACGTGTCAGAAGAAGTCTCCCGAAGTTTGAGCGAGATCTGAGCCTCCTACGCCCATAAATAGAGCCCCAGAGGCTACAGAAAAAGGATCTTTTGGCTATTAGATGTCCAGACTCTGTCGGATTCATTCCTATACTTCAATACAACTATTGTACTTGAAATTCTTCATTATTACTGCTGTAATCATCTGTAACCAGCAAGGATAATCAATAAAAGGATAAAACTTTGGAGTGGACGTAGGCCGGAGATAGCCGAACCACTATAAATCTTGTGTCTTTGTTCAATATTTCTGAATTCCTATTTGATATTTGCTGAGATCTGATATTTATGCTTGAATATCACTGTGAACTGGTGCTTTCACGGTATTTGGGGTTTGTGACCAAGTTTGGCTCAAACAGTGGCATAATAATATTAATTTCTTAAATAATTTATAATTTTCATTTCAATTGTTTAAATTACATAACTTTTACATACGAGGTCCAATTCATGCGTGGTTTTCTCTGCTAGGTTCAATTGGGATTCCGGACATTTTGACGTTAGTTTGCATGAATTCAGAGACTGTTCAAATTTTGGGTTTAAAATGGATTTAAATTCAATTTAAATTCAAAAGGTGAGTGTTTTAACCCACTCACAACTTCTAAAATTTCTTATGTGTGTTAAATTAAATTTCTGATGTGATCAAAAATTTATTTATGACTATTTGGCATATTTTTATCATCATTCCAGTTAAATTGATTTTATTGGACAAAATTGTTATTTAATTTATTATTGAATATAAACTGCCAGTAAATACCTATTATTTATTATCTACTCTATATTGTTGTTATTGTTTGAATTGGATGATGATTGTGATAAATGTTTGATGGTTGATATTGGATGAATGGATGTTGTATTTTATATTGTTATAAACTGCAAGTTGTTATGCATTTTTATTTCATTCAGGATTTCGGTTTGAAATGATATATAACCGTATTTTTATTTTAAATTACGGATTGAAATGATAAATATCTGTATCACTTGACCATAGGGTAGAAAATTATATACAGACATCATGGTCTATATATAAAAATATTTTGAAATGATTTCTTTGGTTTTGTAAAGAAATATATGGGTTATTTAAATATTAATTTTAGATGTTATATAAATGTTATTTTATTATTGATTTTTAGCTATGTATAGATTTGTTTTTTTATATAAAATAAGTTAAATAATAAAGTTTGATTGTTTTATAGTATATGGTTAAGTATCTGTTTAAATTATATTGTATATAGAGTTTATAATGACTTAAATAAAATTAAGGTTGGAAGATAAATATGAAATTGATTTGAATTAAATTATTTAAGAATTATACTCGAATAAATTTGGTTTGAAATTTAAATAAAATTGACATTTTAAAGGGTCTGAATTTTATAACTTGATTTTGATTTAGAGTGATTTAAATGAATATCAAGTTGATTTAGATGAATACATCAAGTTAAATGTATTGAAAGAATGTCCGGTTATTTGAAGTATAAAAGTTTTACTTAAGTGATATTGGATTTATTAAGTAAACATTTCAAATCTAAATAGTAGAAATTGAATTTGATATATATGGAATTATCAAAGAATTAGTTTTGAAATGATGGAACATATAAAGCATTGTAATACATGGAAATTGAAATGGTTTACTTAGGAGTTCGAATCTGTATTTGGAATTAATTTGTGAAATTGAAGAAGCTATTTCAGTATATAAAGTAATTTAATAATTAAGCCATTTAAGCAGTGTAGTTATGTTTCAAAGTTAGGAAATTCAAAGTATTATGTTTTGAAAGGTTATATTTCAAGCGTTTGGTTTCGAAATATTATAACTTTGAAAGTGTTATGGTTTTAGAAAAGGATATATTTGAAATAAAAATGATATCATATTAATTTGGTTGTTGAAATGGAAATAATATCATATTTATATGGTTTTGAAATGGATAATATATTCTGGTTTTGAAGTATAATTATTTTGAAATGACTGCGGTGTTATAATAATGTTTGGTGGTTAAAGAGACAGGGATCGAAAGTTGTAAAAAGACCGGGATCGGAAGTTGTCATACTCTCTGCCAACTCCGAAAACCACTTTAACAACCGTGTATGCGGTGGAGATTCCAGAATGAAGTAGGATGGTGGCGGCGTTCCTTTGTGGTATGAATGTGGACCCGACTCCCGTGAGTTGGCTTAAGGTGGCCAAAACAGGAGTGATCTCGGGCCAGTGAGGTAGCCCCTCTTTTTGGACACACTACTTCGATACCATTCCATTACTCTGTGATTGATTGGGACCCTTTGATTTTTGTGGGTGTGGCTCTAGGTGGGCGGTAGCTGCGCGCTGTGCGTCACCACCAGCCCATGTGCGTAATTGGTATGTCTACCCTGGCATTGCCTTGTGTGTCGTATCACCTACCCTAGCGTGCCTTGTACGAGTTTGATTTATGTCGTACCTATGGAGTATCTTCTCGCAGTCTCCCGATCAGGAGATGTGCAGGTACTGTATAGACTATTGGCACTATTACGTGTTAAGGGGAATATTGGGTCACTCCTTAATGCTATTTTAAAGTAAGTTTATTTTACTAATAGACATTATAATAATAGCGAAATATTATTACATAGTAAATAGTTTAACAGATCCTTAAGAGGTGTGAATCCTGAGC
Source organism: Allium cepa (assembly GCA_030765085.1). Lineage (NCBI taxonomy): Eukaryota > Viridiplantae > Streptophyta > Magnoliopsida > Asparagales > Amaryllidaceae > Allium > Allium cepa. Next base: position 32,189,058 of record CM060941.1, read on the forward strand.
ATCTCTTAAGTTACTGCACTCACGTTAGACACAGGATAGGAGATGTCAAATCCCACAAACATCTCTGATGTCGTTCCACTCATATTATTTACCATTAATTTAACTTACATAAGATCTTTTAGTTCTGACTTGAGTGTTTTGTCTTTTCAATTCGCTTGGATCAGTTTGAACATTTCAGGATTCGAAGACTTTATCTCTGGAGGACGAAGATTATATTACTATTTCTTATAGTATTCCACTTCATTCATACTGTTCTGCTGCATTATTAATTATTATTCTCTAGTATGTGTAACTCTGATTCTATATTGTATTAGTATAATCAAATGTTTTGTAAAGAGCTTCATGAACTATTATTTGATTATTATATTTTGTCGTTCTGCTGCAAGATTCTGTTTTGTTTTTTATTCTTTCTCTACCTTTTCTTATTCACCTAATAACAATCCGCCCTTCTGTATGGTTTAAGTCTGATGTGTGTGGTTTATCGTCGATTTAAAGCGTACAAAAAGGCAGGATGTTACAATTTCTAGATATCTTCCAGGTTCTTCTTTTTTCTAAGAATAGATAAGGATATCATCGATAAAGACTAACAAAAATTTATTGAGTACATCTCTAAATACTATATTCATAAGGTCTACAATATAAGTGTTTGTGCCAAAATTGGTCACAAACACCCGATAGTTGATAATTCACAATCACAGATCTCAGATGAATAACAAATATGTAGATCACTCAGGAAATTCAAAAGAAAGCAGTAAACATAACAGAATTTATAGTGGTTTGGTGATCTGGCCTACGTCCACTTTGAAGTTTATGATTTTAATGATTCACTTGATGATTTCAATCTATTACAGCAGATTACAGTAGGTTATAGCTCTGAAGTTTGAATACAACATTGATAGAAGGATGTAGAATTGAATCCGACAGAGTCTAGACGTCGAATAGCAAAAAAGATCCCTTTTCTATAGGCTTCAGGGGGCTATTTATAGGTGTAGGAGGCTGATATCACACTCAAACTTCGAAAGACTTCTTCTGGCACGTGAGTGGGCCCATGCGACCGGTCCCACCAAGTTTCGACTCGATCTGTGATCGATGCGAATTGATTTCGTATCGATCAAGAAATTGTCCAATCGAGCTGAAACTTGGCAGATACATTCTTTACCTTGTACGTAAGCTCCTATGAAAATTTCATAGCATTTGGACTGGTGGATTGTGAGTTATGATCGATACGAGTTGAAGTTTCTCGGTTGGCTGTTTGCTTCGAGTCGACCACTTCAAATCCATGTCTTCGAATCGATGGATGCACATGTCTTCGAGACGATGTGGCGTGCACTTCTCGGATCGATCCACTTCTTACGCCGAGTTGACCATGTCGCATCCATGAACTTCGCCTCGTTTGTATCGATGACCGTTGCCTTGTTAGAGTCGATAGAAGTTGCCAACATGTATCGATGGAAGTAGCGCTATTCGTATCGACAAAAATGGCCCTATTCGTATCGATCAAAAGTGATGGGTACGATTGATGGATACGAACTAGCGAGCCTCGATGGATTCGAACAATAAATTTGGGTAGATCGATACGAACAAGCATACTCCTTCGATGGATATGAAATGGCGTATCCTGATCGATTCGAACAAACGCTTGCCGATGGATACAAAGTCGACCGATGCAATTTATGCGAACAAGGCTGCTGAGAGAGCCCTGATCGATACGAAGCGAGTTACTTGTTGACGGAGACCGATCGATACGAACTAGTGCTTGAGGATGGATACGAAGTAGATCGGTGCGAACTGTGACGCAATGATGGATACGGAAATGATCGATTCAAAACATGGCCCACTGATGGATACGAAGACGAGGCTATTCTGATCGAGGCAAACGCGATCGATTCGAACTGTGGGTCAGTAATGGATGCGAAAACAGGGTCATCTCCTCCAACTTGCATCGATCATAACTTGAACAAACGGACTCAGATTGACTTGAAATTTGAAACATTGGATTTCATGACTTTGCTTGTCGTGTCCTATCAATTGTAGCCTAATCTGGGCTCGGACAAAATTCATCGATATCCTTAGCGAAGCAGTGTATAACCGATCTTCGGGACGAACTGTCTTTGGTTTTCGATCAATCTTTTGGTATCACGGCCTTGCCAAAAGGAGGGATAACAATAAGCAGGTGCATTAGTCAGCTAAAAAGACATAACCAACCACTCGAAGAAAGTATTGGGGACTTCAAATGTAGTTAGATGGATGCATTCTTCTGCGATCCTTAGTTGATGGAATCCCAAGGGTAGATCCATTTTCGAGAATAGTCGAGCACTATGTAACAGATCAAACACATCATTTATTTGAGGTAGAGGATACTTTTTATTGATCGTTTGTTTATTCTAATGCGGTAACCTGCACACAGCCTTAAAGATCCATCTGACTTAGAAACAAAAACTACTACCGATCCCCAACTCGAACGGCTAGATCATATCAACCTTTTCTTTAATAGTTCCTGGGTTTGGTGATTTAGATCTTCCCTCTCTATCGGAGCCATCCTTTGGTCATGTTGTTTAATTGACCTTGCACTAGGAATCAAGTCAATATGAAACTCGATTTCGATGTGGAGGTAAACTCTTTACTTCTTCAAAAACGCCCATTAATTCTCTAACAATAGGTATCATTTCTAGTTCTTTCTGGGATGAATCTGAGGAATAAAGAAAATTACCCCCCCTCCCCGGACTAGGACCTTCACAAGATATTTCTATAAACTTCCCAAAGCTGGTCCATAAAGATATCATCCTTCTATCACAATCAAGAACAGCTTTATACTTTGTTAACCAATCCATACCGAGTAAAATTTCGAATCTAATAAAATCTAGACAAATAGGTTGAAAAGAAATTTATCGGAAGAGTGGGAAATTTAGCCTTTTTCACAATTCGGACAAAGGTTAGTGGTGCCACCTATAGGATTTGTCATGCATATAGGGGTATCAGTGAATTTAGAGTCAAGTTTTAATTCATCTACAGTTTCTTTAGCAACAAAACTATGAGAAGCTCCTAAATCAAATAATACTCTAACTAAAACATCTTTGATAAAAATATAACCTTTCAAAATTCATTTTCTCTTTATATCCTAAGAGGTTGAAGGTTCATCCTTTATAGCATAAACTCTGGCTTGCTCTCCCCTCCTCATAATTGGACAATCCTTTATCATGTGCCCTAGTTGATGACAATTATAATAATGAACCTTGGGGTTCTTGCAATTAGTTGCTAAGGGGCCTATTTGTTGGAAATTGTAACATGTAGCATCCTTCAAATAATTACCTTGGGATCCTCCTCTAGATTTGCATTTCCCTCACTTTGATTGAACTTTCTCTTCTTCCAATTGTTGTTGTTGTTGTTAGCCTGAGCTACCACTGGGTTCTTCTTTTTCAAGGTTTCGTAACGGAATCCCATATCCACCAAATGTATAAACGATCCTTTTACATGAGCAGTCATCCTACTCTGGTACTTCTCGTTCATCCTGGAAATAAACTTCTTGTGTTTCTTCAAAGGCATACTCCTCAATATTCATTCTGTCCTGCTTCAGATCCATAAAGCTTCTGTAAAGACAAGATTTTCTAGATGCTGGCATGTACTACTCCTCCATGACTTCCTTAAATCTTTCCCAAGATAAACTGTCTTCTGAATGATTTAAGGTAATGGGCTCCCACCAAGCCAGAGCCCCTTCCTGCAGTTGCCACAGGGCCGAAAAACTCTTTTGTTCATTACTAATATCCAATGCCTTAAACATTCTTTCGCATGATTTAATCCAAGCTTGTACTTCAATGATAGTTTTCGTGCCTTTGAAGGGTTTTCCCCTAAGCTGGTATAATTTTTGCAAAAGGTGGAAAAATTAATCATGGTTGTACGGGAGCTACTTCTTCTACCATAGTAGCGGTTGGAGCTCGACCGTTAGTTGTTGTGGAGCTGTTATTTCCCCGCCGTTGTCCCCTACAAATACTCATGTCTTACCACCTGAATTTAGTAAGATACCGTTAGAATACAAAGAAGAAATAATCTCGAGGAAAGGATATTAAGCATTGTACAACTAGGGCATATTGTAAGGGGTATTAAGAATACAAAGACGAAAAACCTGGCTCTAATACCATATTTCTTATTTTTATGTAAAAATGTTTTAATAATCATAAGGTAAAAACACGTCCGTATGTATGCGTGACGTGGTCTTGTGAGGTACCGTTTTGTTTTCAGACGTCATATTTTGAGTTCTCACACTAGTCCCCGGACTGACCTGGAGTTTATTTCATTTTTCCTTAAACTTCGGGTGCCCTATTTTTCTTGGTAGCCAAGTAGTCAAGATCGTGTTAGAAGTATATTGGTGGAGCATTTTGGAAGAGTTTTGGAGCATGAATCTTGGAGCATCTGATATGGATATCTATCTATCTGTTATTTTCCGCTGTGTCTAGTTTGTTTATACTTGCAAGTATGGGAGCAGGTAGTTATAGCAGTTCCTGGTTGGGTTAGTTCATACTATAATTCTGATGTACCCTAATGAGAGTGGTTGTATGTACTATATCTGTATAATTAATCGAATGTGAGAATTTGTATTTCTGACTTTTACTTTTTACTTTACTTTACCCCTGGTAATGTGCCTCTCCGGCTGTAACATCTTGATATTTTCGAACATTCGCATCCACACATGTCAGAATTGAATTGTTTAAAATATCAGATTGTTAATTTATATTTGGCAAAACTCAACATATACAGTAAATAAAAAATCATAGAATTATAGACATAGAGTAATATAACAAGAAGCAGCGGAAACAAATGAATAGTAGTTCATGAAGCTACTATGGATATATATATATATATATATATATATATATATATATATATATAACAGAGTTAAACAAGATACAACACAAGTCTTGAATACATAGAAGTCTCAATACAATAGTCAAATAACAAAGTCTGAATATATCACTTGAGTCAACTAAATAACTAAAAGCTGAATAGATATAGATGGATCTTCAAACAAAGCTCCAACTCCAAAGGTGAGTCTCTAATGTTGTGACACTCTATCTGACCCGAGCGTAAATAAAAACACAAAACACTTGAGTCAGGATCAACATTCTTATATCAATAAATCCAATTAAAGTGAAATATCAACAGAAATACAAGTAACTTAACGGATGTGTGGGATTCCCATCCTCTAAGGATTCGTGGAACTATCTACTATGTAGTAATATACGCTATTATAATAATGTCTATAGTAAAGTAAACTATTAAAATAGTGTTAAGGCGTTACCCATTTCTCCCTTAACATATTTTATAGTGCCAATAGTCTATACAGTACTGTAATACCTCCTGATCGGTAGGCTACCAGAGGATACTCCATAGGTACGACACAAAACAAACTCGTAGTGATCTTTCTAAGGTAGGTGACACGGCATAACTAGGCAATGCCACGGTAGATATACCAATTACACTTCCGGGCTGGTGGTAACGCATAGCCGCAACTACCGCCCACCTCGAGCCACACTCCTAAATCAAAGGTGCACACCAAATCAATTACAAAGTAATAGAATAGAAATCGAAGAAGCATCTCCGATCAGAGGTGCTACCTTACTTGGCCCGTAAGTTGCTCATGTTTTAGCCACCTTATGCTAACTTACGGGAGTTAGGTCCATGTATATACCTCATATAGGATCGTCGCCACCATCCTACTTCATCTTGGAATCTCCATCGCGTACACAGTTGTTAAAGTGGTTTTCGGTATTGGCAGAGAGTATGACAATAACCGATCACGGTCTCTTTAACAACCAATCGCTATTATAACACAGCGGTCATTTCAAAATAGTTTATACTTCAAAACCAAAATATCATTTCCATTTCAAAACCATATCAATATGATATCATTTTTCACTTCAAATATATTCATTTCCAAAATCATAGTACTTTCAAAGTTATAACACTTTCAAAACCAAAACACTTGAAATGATAACACTTTGGAAAATCATAACACTTTGAAATCATAACACTTTAGAAATCATAACACCTTGAAATCATAATACTTCTAAAACCATAACACTTTGAAATCATAACATTTTGAAATCATAACACATTGGGAATCATAACACTTTGAAATCATAATACTTTCCTTTAAAACGTTTGGATATTAATAATAGTACATATAATAAAATAGTTTATAAAATAAAATAGTTTATATAAAATAGTTAAAATAGTTTATAATAAAATAGTTAGTATGGTTATATTAAAATGGTTTATATTAAAAATGATTTATATTAAAATAGTATATATTAAAATAATTCATAACGTAAAATATATGAATAGTTTTAAATATAAATTTAAAATACTTTATATAATACAATAGCTTTCTCAAATTTCACAAATCGATATAAATCAGCTCGATTTCCAAAAATCAAATTTGATTCAAATCTCAATTCATCAGTTTCAACTCAATTCAGTTTCTCAATAACCTATTTCAAGTTATATGGATTTCAAATACAGATTTGGACCACAAAATAAACCATTTTATTTTCGATATATTTCAAAGCTTTAAATATTCCACAATTTTAAAACTAAATTTTATAATTCCATACATATTTAATTTAACTTCATTATTATTTAGTTTTGAAGTATTCACTTAATAAATCTAATATCATTTAAATAAAACCCTAAATTTAAAATCATTAAATATTTCCTTCAATTTATTTAAACTTGAAATATTCATTTAATCACCTTAAACCAAAATCAAGTTATTAAATCATATCCTCAAATTCTCAATATCCCATAAGTTTCAAATCGATTTTATTTAAATATAATTCTTAAAAGAATATTATTTCAAATCAACTTAAATTTATCTTCCCAACCTTAACTTATAAAATCATTATAAAATCTAGTTTAAAATAATTTTCTAAATAAATTTTTGAACATAATATATATTAGTTAAGTCAATCTTTATTACTAAACTTATTTTATAATAAAATTGATTTATACATATTTTAAAATGGAATCAAAAAGTTGAAGAAAAAATAATGGCGACGCCATCTTTTTCTTTTTGTCTTCTATCGAACTTTTCTTTATCGATTAATAATTCTAAATTGCATTCATCTTCTCCAGTTCACAATCCTGATCGAATTCCTTTCACCATTCTTATGCCCAAGCTGTTAAAGAGGGATTATCTTCGTGCCCTTATTCTTGGAATCGCCATCGTCTTAAAAATTGGGTTATCAAGAAAGGAAATAATATCTGCTTTAGATGTGGGGATTGAGGCCACTTTGCTATCCATTGTAGAGACCCCATTAGAAGTTTTGCTTGCGGAAAGACTGGACACAAGAAGTTTTCTTGTTCGATGAAAACTGATCTAGCGATCACTGGATCTCAAAAAATTGATCTCGTTCTATCTCTAGTGGTAATGTATATCTTGAGAAGAATTCTTGTCCGTTGAAATCGAAGTTTATTGATTCTGTGCCATAACTTATTGATCATGGATTTCAATTTACCTTGTAGTGTACGTTGCTCAAAGGAATTTTACTAGATAATCTATGGCAACAGAAAACAAAAGGGATTCAACTTTTAGAGGAATTGTTCACTCATTTCGAGCTGATTAATTCTTCGAACATTGGTAAGGGATATAAGGATAGATTTGGAGACCCAGAAGATTATTTTGGTAAATCAGATAACTCAACTAACAAATCAGACAATAGTGATGAGATATCCGATGAATTCTAGGATAATGCAAACCTGAACTTTGTGAGATGTTCGACTTTGATCCAATGCTAGTGGATTGTTCTATTATCCAATATTCTAAGGGTCTAAATGTTTCTGATGCAAATAGAAAGATGAGTTCTATTTTGGATGTCACGGTTAAGAGTAATGATGATGACATAATCATTGGCTTTACTCGTGTTAAAGGCAAAAGAATAAAATCTCAGGAAATTTTTGAGATAAAGACTAATAATAGATTCAATTGCCTGGCAGATTAAGACAAAGAAGTTTTAGAATTAGGAGTGGATCATGCTAATGATACAATGGGTAGTAGGCTTTCAACTTGTAGAAGTATAGCAGTTACTCAGACTGATTGTACTAAGTGTTCTGAATGGATTAATCTAATTAAGGAGGTTACTGATTGTACTCGGACTGGTGGTTTAGCCCATAGCAATGTTTTGAAATTGAAACTCGGAGATGACGAAATTTAGTATAACTCTGATACTTTTGAAAATCTTAATGCTTTGGATGATTTTTTTTGGGCTTTACTCGAAAAATGGAATTTCTGAAAATATAGAAGATGTGGCAAACTTTCAACTGGGAGACATCAGCAGTTAAATTGGATGAGATCATGCATTATGATATAAATAAGAACTTGAAATATTGTTTTAAGCCTGTATCTATTGTTGTGCACTACGACACCAATATCTCTGATACACAAATCGATGATGTTAAGAGCTTCGATAGGATTAATCTGATAGAAGAGACTATAGATGATGGTTTAGACAATAGCATGTTAAGAAATTGAAATGTTGTGATGATAAAACTTATCATTATTTAGATATCTAAGAAAATGTTATTGTTTTGAGCGACTCTGTTGGATTTTGCTCGAAAGAGGAATTTTCTGATTACTTAAATGAAGTGGCAAAGTATCATATGGGAGAGATTTTCGATGGAGTATGGTCATTGATACCCACAGTTAAACTTGATGAGATTAAGGAATCGATATCAGTTTAAAAATGGAATATTGTTTTGAGCCTACTTATGTTGTTATGCACTATGATTCCAGTATCACTGATACACAAATAGATTGTGTTATGAGATCTGATAGGATAAATGTTCATTATGGCACCAGTGTACAGGATGAGATAAATTTGCAAAATCTACTTCACATCGGTGATCTCTCAACTGTGCTTGATGATGACAGAATCAAAAATAGATCTGTTTGTCCAGATAATGGTATCGAAATTGAGTTATTGCATATGGTGGGGAGGGGTATATTGGAAGAAGAAGAATATATAAATAGGGAGACACGAGACTATATTGATATAAATAATTTTAATTTCCAAAATACAGAGGATGTGGTGTTTAATTCTGCTTTAGAAGCAAATATGGGTAAAGCAGGCACAAAGGTTGGAATGAATTCGAGTGATATTTTAGGGGAAGCAGATCAAAACATAGAATTTTCTTTGAGTCATGCGGTAGAGAAATTTATTACGTCTTCAAGTTCTACTTTAGATTGATTGGTAGTGATGCTTCAGATCTTGTGCTAGAAAAAAGAATGCAGAATGGCAGTAGTGCTTTTTCTAAGTCAAAGAAAGGAAGGTGTAAGAAGTCTGTAGTTTCTAGTGGATCTATCCATCGAAGTGCTAGGATTTGCAGCTGTCGGTCACAGTCTATAGGTGAGTTACCTTGTTCGAGTGCCATGAGTGGCGCTACGGATCCAGGCTCAGGTATGAGTTCCATTTTGGGTAGTACGTACTCTACTTATGCATTAGGAAGTATATCATCTGCAGAGTTTAGTCGGTTAGCTTTTGATACATCTTTTATTTTTTCTGATGTTGAGATTGATCGGGGGTACATTAGATGTAAGGAGTTAGAAAGGGCTAGTGTGACGACCGGCCATGACTCCCGCACTAAAACAAGAGAATGGTGCGCTGAAAGATGTGTCAGGCAGCCATGGACGATAGTCAGGGTAAGGTAAAACAGCAGACTCTATCGTATTACTCACAGGGCATGGATAAAATAAAATATAAAATATATATAGTGAAGCTCTATAGAACAGAAGTTTCATCATATAAACTCATAATAGTTTTATACAATCATCTGAATAGTCAATACATCAAGCCTCGCTACATAACACTCAGAGTATCAAACAAACAACGGAATATCCAGTACATATAGTAAGAAAACAATATGCAAAAGCCTCCAGCTCGTCTTCGTCATCAACAGCGTTGGTAGCCAAGAACAGCACCTGTCACCTGCTACCTAGTCTGCCCATCCCAACATGGATGAACAGCCCAAGGTAATAAGAGTTGAATATAAAACCTTGAGTCAGACAACAGTCTTAGTGAGCAGTAAATTAACTATCAAACATATCAAAAGAGCATAAAGGATAAAAGGAATAGGAACTCAACCATCCCACTCCACCTCATTCTAAGTGATAGCCCCCAGACACACTAAGCAGAAACAAGCATAACAAAGCAGACATTTAAAGTAAAGTAATTATCACTCGAGTCAAGGTCGATGTTTCCCAAGTACAAACCCCCAAGGCCTAAACCAAGATCAGATAAGCACTCCGAAAACATCGCTCTTGAGTCCGAATGACGATACAACCAAACATCCATGACTCTGGCTATCACTGTTATCATTGCCTCGATATCACCGTTAATTGAATGACCGACACCTTCTTTCAGCCGTCCGTCAAGGGCTAATGGCAACCACAGTTCTAGACATAACTCTGCACGTCGTCATGACCCGTGCCTAGGACTGTCGTTAGCTCTTAAGTCGTTACCGCTAGTCCTAGGCTTAACTGGGCACGACCTAACGACTCAACACACTCGCGACTTAACGGTCCAACGACCTAACGCACTCACGATCTAACGGCTTAACACCAATGCACGACCTAACTGTAACCCCATCATTATAAGTCGCTTACGACTTAAGCCTGCAGGTCGCTAACTCCTATGGGTCGTTAACCTTCTTAGGTCGGTCTCATCTATGAGTCGTTAGCTCTTAAGTCGTTGCCGCTAGTCCTAGGCTGCTAACTCCTAAGCCGGCCAATCCCCTAAACCGTTAGCTCTTAGGTCGGTCAATCCTTAACCCGCTAACTCCCTTAAGTCGGCAACACCTTAAGTCGTTAACTCCTGTTAAGTCAGTCACCCCTAAGTCGTTAACTAAGCCAACTTCCACACGACTTAACCACTACACGGGCTAACTCCTTAGGTCGTCTACCTCACTAAGTCGCTACCTATCTTAAGTCGGCCACTACCATGAGTCGCTCAACACCACTAAGTCGGTCACGACTCATGCCTCCCTACGTCTCAACTCTTGGACAACTTAACTTATGGCAATACGACTTAAGCTCCGAACGACTTAAATTCTAAACGACTCAATGACACTAACAATCTAATAACAACAATTCTATGATCTTCAATCCGTAAAAATACGGGTCGTTACATTCTCTCCCCCTTAGGAATTTCGCCCCCGAAATTCCAAACAAACAAGAGCAATCAAAATTATTCTGCATGCCTACCATCCACAGCAATCAACAAACCATGCATCCAATTACTAGCCTAGCATGCGGAATTCTAAGACTTAGAACAAGCTACAAATTCGTGAGATGTCACGACACCTTAGGGCCATACCTTGAAGAGTTCAGGATGAGCTGCCTTCATCCTCTCTTCCTCCTCCCATGTACAGTCGTCAACATCATCACTCCATTGTACCTTGAGCAACGTAATCGCCTTCCTCCTAAGCTGTTTCGTGTCGGTTTCATCAACCCGAAGCGGCTTACGAGGCCTTGTAACAACTGGATCAACCTCTAAATCTTCACAGCTATCAGCAGAAACCACCGTATTCGAGTCATGCACATACTTCCGTAGATAAGATACATGAAAAACATTGTGCACACCCGCCATCTTTTCTGGTAACTCCAATTTATATGCGAGCTTTCCAATTCGCTCAATGATCGGGAATGGTCCAACAAATCTCAGAGTCAATTTTCCTTTCTTCCCGAATCGAATAACATTCTTCAGTGGAGAAATCTTCACAAAAACCATATCACCTACGTCGAATTCCAAATCCTTACGACGCTTATCGGCATAACTTTTCTGACGATCTTGGGCTGCCTTCATTCGTCGCCGAATGATCTCTATACAATCCGAAGTCTGTCGAATCATTTCTGGCCCAAGTATCAACTTTTCTCCAGTTTCCAACCAACATGTCGGAGAGTTACACGGTCTTCCACACAAGGCTTCATATGGTGCCATACCAATACTTGTCTGATAACTGTTATTATACGCAAACTCCACCAAACGAAGATGATCTTCCCATGATCCTCCGAAGTCCAAAACACATGCTCTGAGAAGATCTTCCAAATCTCGGTTGACTCTCTCGGTCTGACCATCTGTTTGGGGGTGATAAGCTGTACTCAAACACAACTTGGTTCCCAAAACTTCCTGGAAGCTCTTCCAAAATTCACTAGTGAACAATGGATCTCGATTGCTCACTATACTCTTCGGAATACCATGGAATCGAACTATCCACTTAACATACAACTCAGCTAACTTCGGTGCAGTCCTAGTTGATCGAACAGGAATGAATCTTGCACTCTTAGTCAAACGATCTACGATGACCCAAATCCCTTCATTCCCTGCCCTGGTTCTAGGTAGACCATCAATAAAATCCATCGATATCTGCTCCCACTTCCATGTAGGAACTTCCAATGGCTGAAGCAATCCACTTGGCTTCTTCTGTTCGGCTTTTACCAACTGGCAATTCATACATTTGGAAATAAAATTTCCAACATCCTTCTTCATACCTTCCCAGTAATAGGTTCTCTTCATGTCCCGATACATCTTATTTCCACCTGGATGAATTGTCAACTTTGAGTGATGACTTTCCCTCAGAACTTCATCTCTCAATCCATCTATATCGGGAACAACCAGTCGTCCTTGTTTCCGAAGCCAACCCTCTCGATCGACCTCGAATCCTTTATCCTTTTCTAGGTCCAACCCAGATTCCAAATCACAGATAATCTTGACAAGCTTATCATCTCGCTTTTGGTTCTCGCCAATTCTTTCCACAAGAGTAGGTCTTATTGATAAGTTTGCCAACATCTCAGGTTCCAATTCACATCTGGGCCTGAAGTCAAATCCAGCCAAATACTCAAGACTCTTCAATTCCGAAAACATGGCTCCCAAACCTGCATGTCTTCGACTTAACGCATCTGCCACTGCGTTACCTTTTCCCGGAGTATAGGCTATAGCAAAATCATATGATGCTAAAAACTCTAGCCATCGTTGCCGTCGAAGATTCAAATCCTTTTGGGAGAACAGATACTTCAACGACTTATGATCCGTAAACAACTCGAATCGAACTCCCAATAGATAATGTCTCCACATCTTCAGAGAAAATACAATCGCCGCTAACTCCAAATCATGAGTCGGGTAATTCTTTTCATGCGGCTTCAGTTGTCGACTTGCATACGCAACAACTTTATCCTTCTGCATCAGTACTGCTCCAAGTCCAGTACCACATGCATCGGTGTAAACCACCATCTCATCATTCCCACTTGGAATAGTCAAAACAGGAGCACTTATCAGTTGCTCTTTCAGGATTCCGAAAGCTTGCTCGCACTTATCATCCCATCTGAACACTTGGTTCTTTTTCGTCAATCCTGTTAACGGTGCAGCTATCTTGGAAAATTCTTTGATAAACCGACGATAATATCCTGCTAATCCAAGAAAACTTCTCACATCAGATGCATTCTTAGGCCTAACCCAATCCTGGATTGCTGCCACCTTAGCGGGATCAACCGCTATTCCATTTCCAGAGATAACATGACCTAAGAACCTCACTTCACTCTTCCAGAAGTGACACTTCGAAAATTTAGCCCTCAGCTGATGTTTCTGCAAGATTTCCAAAACAATCCGCAAGTGTGTCTTGTGTTCCTCTTCAGTTCTGGAATAAATCAAAATATCATCCACGAACACAAGTACAAACTTGTTCAACTGATCTCTGAATACTCTATTCATAAGATCCACAAAATATGCCGGTGCATTGGTCAATCCAAACGGCATTACCAGCCACTCATAGAAACCGGATGGTGTCCTAAAAGCAGTCTTCGGCACACTATCCTTAGCCACTCTCAACTGGTGAAATCCCGTTGCCAAATCCATCTGAGAAAACACCTTAGCTTCGTGAAGCTGATCAAACAAGTCATCTATTCTCGGAAATGGATACTTGTTCTTCCTAGTCACTTTATTCAGCTCACGATAATCCACACACAACCTCAACGATCCATCCGCTTTGGTTGTGAACACAACTGGTGCACCCCATTCGGACACGCTACGCCGAATAGATCCTTTCCGTAAAAGGTCATCAACTTGCACCTTCAACTCTTGCTGCTCCCTAGGCGTCATCCGCCTAAGAGGCATCACAACAGGTCTGGCTCCCTCAACTAGATCGATACGAAACTCGATCTCTCTATGCGGCGGTAACCCTTTGACCTCGTCAAAGATGTCCTCAAATCCATTCACAACCGGCATTGATGACAGTCCATCCCGTGGAACAACCAGCGAATACATGAAGCTCATGAAGACGCCTTCTTCATGCTTACATCGTATCACAACCTTTCGCCCCTGCACTTTCCCGACTGTCACCTCCAGCCTCTCACAATCAACCTTTGCCGCATACTTCCTAACCCAGTCCATCCCCAAAATAATTCCGAACCCCGCAAAGTTCAGAACAAAGCAATCACAAACAAAAGAGCAATCATGACTCGATACAACTAGACCACGGCATACCATACACAAACAAGACGAACCCCCAACTGGATTAGTCACAACCAATGGCCTATCAACAATATCCGGTTCCAAACCCAACCGGCCTACAAGTTCATTACAAACAAAAGAATGCGATGCTCCAGTATCAAACAACACTCTAACTGGAACACCCCAAATGGAAAGAGTACCTTGAACCACCACACTCTTCCCTTTCTCTTCCGCAGTAGGAGCTTTCAAAGATGATGGAACAGCCCCCAAAGCATAAGCTTGCACAATCTGCTTGTCCTTCCTCGGTTCCGGAAAATCCTTCCTGATATGCCTAGCTTATCACAGTTGTGGCACTTCAACTGCACCTTTGGATTCTTGCAATCCCTAGAGAAATGACCCTTCTGCCGACAATTGTAGCAGATCACTTCGCCCTTCAGCTTCTTCTGGCCATCCTTACCTTTCTGCTACTGCTGCTTCCTCTTCTTGTTTCCACCCTGCTGTGGTTTGGACTCTTCCTTGGTCACAGCAACAACAGACCCTTCCTTAGGAAAAAAACTCTCGTGTCTGAGAGCTTTCTCCACAAGCTTCTCAAACGGATCGTCCAGATGATCCACAAACTGCCTCCCAAGATAACTATCCAAGCCTGTCACAAACTTCTCATTCTTCTGGTAGGGAGATTCAATATACGACCGAGCATACTTGGACAAAGCTTCAAATTCAGAAACATACTCAAGAACTGGTCTTCCACCTTGCTTGAGTTCCACAAACTTCTTAAACAAAATAGATTTCTGAGCTGTAGCAATGAACTTAGCTTCGAATCTAACTTGGAATTGTTCCCAAGTAATCTCTTCCTCTAGAGTATCAATGGTGATAGAATTCCACCAATCAGAAGCCCTTCCCTGAAGCTGTCTTGATGCAAGCTTCCTCTTAGTTGCATCCTCAATTCCCAAATCACCAAAAATCCTTCTACAAGCATTTATCCATCTCTGGACTTCTATGGTTGATTCTGTTCCTAAGAAAACCTTTCCTCCAAGAGCAGTATAGTCCTTACACAACTTAGCAAAATCCACTGGTCTTGGAGCTTGAACTTGAACTCCAACATCTACTGACTGTCCTGAAGTTGGTATCCTTCTCATGATCGAAGTCATCATAGCTTCGAACATTGCAGCATAGTCAGTAGCTCCCCCAACAGCACGGCTTTCCCTAGCAGCTTGTCTCTCACTTCGACTCATCCTTAATATCTACAAAAAGGAATGATTTAGAACACCTTGAGAAACAACTACATAAGGAGTTCAAATCCTTCTAAGCTACTATATTATATATAGTAATCATCCATCAAAATACAATTACGTCTCTCTTACGTAGTTACGTCAGCGAGCGTTGGCTAAAATCGATTAACCAAAGCTCTGATACCAAATGTGACGACCGGCCATGACTCCCGCACTAAAACAAGAGAATGGTGCGCTGAAAGATGTGTCAGGCAGCCATGGACGATAGTCAGGGTAAGGTAAAACAGCAGACTCTATCGTATTACTCACAGCGCATGGATAAAATACAATAGAAAATATATATAGTGAAGCTCTATAGAACAGAAGTTTCATCATATAAACTCATAATAGTTTTATACAATCATCTGGATAGTCAATACATCAAGCCTCGCTACATAACACTCAGAGTATCAAACAAACAGCGGAATATCCAGTACATATAGTAAGAAAACAATATGCAAAAGCCTCCAGCTCGTCTTCGTCATCAACAGCGTTGGTAGCCAAGAACAGCACCTGTCACCTGCTACCTAGTCTGCCCATCCCAACATGGATGAACAGCCCAAGGTAATAAGAGTTGAACATAAAACCTTGAGTCAGACAACAGTCTTAGTGAGCAGTAAATTAACTATCAAACATATCAAAAGAGCATAAAGGATAAAAGGAATAGGAACTCAACCATCCCACTCCACCTCATTCTACAGTGATAGCCCCCAGACACACTAAGCAGAAACAAGCATAACAAAGCAGACATTTAAAGTAAAGTAATTATCACTCGAGTCAAGGTCGATGTTTTCCAAGTACAAACCCCCAAGGCCTAAGCCAAGATCAGATAAGCACTCCGAAAACATCGCTCTTGAGTCCGAATGACGATACAACCAAACATCCATGACTCTGGCTATCACTGTTATCATTGCCTCGATATCACCGTTAATTGAATGACCGGCACCTTCTTTCAGCCGTCCGTCAAGGGCTAATGGCAACCCCGGTTCTAGACATAACTCTGCACGTCGTCATGACCCGTGCCTAGGACTATCGCATCTTCCCAGAGTACTAACATGTCATCGTGACCCGTGTCTGAGACGTCATCGTGACCCGTCCCAACATACTCTTGCTTTGAGCATGCTAGAACCTTCAATAACGATAAGATCCAAGCCTCCTAGTCATCCTCTTCGACGACTATTCTCACATTAGCTCAAGCGCCTCTCGAGCCCACCATTATCCACAAACCCGGACCGCATCACCGAGTTATCAACATGCTTGGGATGATCCCGTCTGGATTAAACCAAGGCTTTCACACATCATGCTTTGCTTCAACGCATCATAGCAAAGTCCCATCTCAACATCATGGTTTGCCTCATCGCATCATGGCAAAGTCCATCATCATCAAATCTATCCATATGAGCTTCCACATCCGCTTCATATGCCACAAGCAGCTTTCACCATTCAAGAGCCTTTCCACTTGGCTTTTGAATCATCTTCGACCAACTTGTCCAAGTCAAGTTATCAATCAACTAATCAATCAAATCAAACATTAATCCAAGTAATCAATCATTCAGACAAGATCTAAATAAACAATTACAACAATAATGGCAATTTTGTAAATAAAGAGTTCAAGTCTAACATGCATTCTAACAAGCATAAATTATGAACAATATCTCTACAACTTGATGAATGAACTTGCATAAGTGAACATGTAGTAAAATGGATATCAAAACTTCATAGATGATGGATCTACATGCAGACTTAGGGAAAATGCAAGAAATCACTATCTTTAACACATAAACAAGCCACCGATCCAATATACTCCTTTGGGTCCGTGTGAGAGATAACTACCACTCACCGAATCACCTAAACACCTCAAAAACAACTAACTTCAGATCTGGACAGCAAGGAATCAAGCTTGATCCTCCAAAGCTCCGCTTCAAACGATGAAATCTCTCTTCAACGGATGGAGATCTTCAACTTTGGCTCTTGGATCTTCGATTTGATCTTAAATATAGATGGAAGGAATCACTAGATTAGAGTGGAGAAAAGAAGTGAAGAAGTGTTGTAGTCGAGCTCTCAAAATGGCAGCACTTCGTCGCTTCAAAATCCGGTGCCAAAAAGTGAACCAAACCCCTCTATTTATAGGCTGGAATTCCCTTAAGTCGCCGCCCCCATGAGTCGTCCACGACTCAACAGACCCCCACGGCTTGCGACCTAGGCCACCTCACGACTCAACGACCTATCTAGATGCGACTCAACAATATGCGGCATAGCGACTTAACCTTATGAGCGACTCAACACCTAGCCGACCTATCGACCTAAGCCTTAACACTAAACCAAACTGGGCACGACCTAACGACTCAACACACTCGCGACTTAACGGTCCAACGACCTAACGCACTCACGATCTAACGGCTTAACACCAATGCACGACCTAACTGTAACCCCATCATTATAAGTCGCTTACGACTTAAGCCTGCAGGTCGCTAACTCCTATAGGTCGTTAACCTTCTTAGGTCAGTCTTATCTATGAGTCGTTAGCTCTTAAGTCGTTGCCGCTAGTCCTAGGCTGCTAACTCCTAAGCCGGCCAATCCCCTAAACCGTTAGCTCTTAGGTCGGTCAATCCTTAACCCGCTAACTCCCTTAAGTCGGCAACACCTTAAGTCGTTAACTCCTGGTAAGTCGGTCACCCCTAAGCCGTTAACTAAGCCAACTTCCACACGACTTAACCACTACACGTGCTAACTCCTTAGGTCGTTCTACCTCACTAAGTCGCTACCTATCTTAAGTCGGCCACAACCATGAGTCGCTCAACACCACTAAGTCGGTCACGACTCCTCCCTACGTCTCAACTCTTGGACAACTTAACTTATGGCAATACGACTTAAGCTCCAAACGACTTAAATTCTAAACGACTCAATGACACTAACAATCTAATAACAACAATTCTATGATCTTCGATCCGTAAAAATACGGGTCGTTACAGCTAGTGCAGTTGGTTTATGAGGATCATTATTTGGAACATTAGAGGTTTGAATGATTTGAACAAGTGTGATAAGGTTAGAGCGTTCTTTAAAGATTATTCGATTGACATTGCTTTACTTTAGGAAATTAAAATTTACTATCCTGATATTCGTTTCTTTAGAAGATTAGGCGGGTATCATTTTAGAAAATGGGTTTTTCTACCTTCTGTGGGTAGTTCAGGGGGATTAATGATAGGGTGGCGTGATAATTATTTCAAGTTACTTAAATTTATTACTAAGCAGCATTCTCTTCATATTATTCTACTAATCTTTCTGATAATTCTTCTTTAAACATTTCTAATATCTATGCGCCTAATTCAAAAATTAGTCGGAGAATTTTATGGAATGGACGTCTTGAATTTAGATCCTTAGCTTTGTGATCTTGGATTTTGGGGGGGTGATTTTAATGTTACGCGCTTCATAGGAGAGCGGTCTCCTAGGGAAGGGGATTACTCTACTATGGAGGAATTCGATCAATTTATTATTAGTTCTAATTTAATCGAGATCCCCCTTTCTAATAGGGAGTTTACATGGAGTAATGCAAGGGAATCTCCATCCATGGCTCTTCTTGATAGATTTTTCGTTAACGATGAGATTGAAAATAAATTTCCTATCTGTAGAGTCTCTGGTTTACCTTACACGTACTCAGATCATTGTCCTATTATCCTCTCCTGCGAGCATCATAGAGTTATTATTAATAATTTTAAATTTGAAAAGATGTGGCTTTTGGAATCTAACTTTGTGAATTTAATTAATGGTAAATGGATTTTTTTTGAGTTATCATCATACTAGAAATAAGGAAAATTCTGAAAAATCTTTTGTATCAAAACTTAAGGAGCTTAGAATTTTTCTTTAAAACTGGAATAAGAATGTTTTTGGCAATATATAAAATCAAAAAAGATAACATTCTTAATGAGATGCATAAAATTAATAAGATAGAAGAATCTAGACAATTAAATATTGGTGAGCATAACATTCTTGCTAATTTAAAAGATGAAATAAATTCTATTTTAGAAAAGGAGGAGGTTATGTGGAAGCAGAGATCCAGAATTCAACGGATCAATGAAGGAGATAATAATACAAAAAAAATTCATAACATAGCTAATGGTAGAAAATGTAGTAATAAGATTAATTCTATTATTGTTAATAATGAAGAGTTAGTTGATCAAAGAGATCTTAACAAGGCCTTTACAGACTATTATAAGGATATTTTGGTACTAAAATCAAACATAGAATCAATGTTAGATGGAAAATTCTTTATCCATCTGATTCTATTGTTGATTTATCAGAGTTAGATAATCCTTTTACTAAAGAGGAAATTAGAAAAGCTACTAATGACTTGCCAAGTGATAAATCTCCGGGACCTGATAGGTTTCCAATTTTATTTTATAAAATCTTTTGGGATGTTTTAAAATTTGATTTAGTTAATATGTTTAATGATTTTTATAATTGTAAATTGCAATTAGGGAGATTTAATTATGCAAATGTTATTTTATTACACAAAAAAGTAGGAGCCAAAAACTTAAAAGATTTTAGACCTATATCTTTGATTAACTGCACAATTAAAATCATTTCTAAAGTTCTAGTTAATAGACTTAGTTCAAGAATGAATGATTTAATTGAGTGTTCCCAATCGGTTTTTATTAAAGGGAGAAATATCACTGATGGTGTGGCTGTTGTTCAAGAATATATTAATCACCATTGTAAGAATAACATAACTTGTGCGGTTTTAAAACTGAATTTTGCAAAAGCTTTTGATTCGGTTGATTGGGATTTTCTTGTAGATATCTTTTATGCTAGAGGTTTTGGCCAAAGATGGATCAGTTGGATTATCAATTTGCTTAGAACTGGTAATTCTAGTATTATGGTAAATGGTATATTAGGTAATAAAATTCAATCTAAAAGAGGTTTAAGGCAAGGGGGTCCTTTATCATCTTTATTATTTAACTTAGCTGCTGATGTTTTTTCTAAGTTTATTAAAAGAGCAGCGGATAATGGATCACTAGGATATGTAGGTAATGACATATCGCGTAATGGTATTTCGGTTCTCCATTTTGCCGATGATAACCTGCTCTTTTCTTCTCATTTACCTAGACACATTATTACCCTTAAGTTTATCTTATATATTGTTGAGCTTCTATCAGGACCATGAACTTTCCTTTCGACTATCTTGGTTTTGTGATTAGACCTACAAAACTTAAACAAGATGATTGGCTTATAATCATTGATAAAATAAAAAATAAGATCTCTACTGGAATGGGAGATATTTATCTAGAGCTGGTAGATTAATCTTAATAAATTCGGTTTTATCAGCCCTTCCGATTTATTGGATGTCCATGCATCTTTTTCCAGATTGGTTATCGAAAGAATGGATAAAATTAGAAGAGATTTATTATGGAGTGGAGAAAATTCTAATAATAGCATAAACTGTTTAGTAAATTGGGATACAGTTTGTAAAGCCAAAAAGGAAGGTGGCTTAGGAGTTATTAATTTATGTAATATGAATTTGTCCTTACTAGGTAAATGGTTATGGAAGTTCAAGGATATAAATGATAATGCTATTTGGAAAGAGATCATTACTAAATATTATTATAACGGTAATAGCAATTTATATCAAATTGCTTTTCCAATCACTCAAAATCTGCCTAAATTTTAGAAAAACATTTTAAAATGTCATCGGATTTTTAACCTAGATATTAATATGATAGTTCACTCTGGTAATTGTACTTCTTTCTGGCATGACCGTTGGATTTCATCCTTACCTCTTAAGTTGGATTTTAAAGAGCTTTATGAAATCTGAATTTTAAGTTTGCTATAATTAATGAAGTTTATTCTGCCGAAAATGATCCTCCTTGGAATTTTAGTTTTAATAGAATTTTAGTAGGTTCAACCCTTAGGCAACTTTTTTTGCTTTATGCAAGATTAAATCTTTACAATATTGATAATGATATTATTTGTTGGGAATGATATAAGAGTAAGAAATATACTTCTAATTCTTCTTATGGATTTATTAATTTTTCGGGTATAATAAACAACTCATTCAAATATATTTGAAAATCTGATGCTCCTCCTAAATCTAAAATTCATATGTGGTTAATACTGCATGGAAAACTTAATGCAATAGAATTCTTAAAAAGAAAAACCATTCAAAACGATAATAAATGTTATTTTTGTAGTCTGATCTTAAAGATGTTAAACATATATACTATGATTGCATTGATTCTTATTACATTCTAAATAATATTCTTAAAACTTTTAATTTCAATATAAGAACTAAAATTTTGGATTGTGACTTCTACTGGAATAATTTTAGATTTAGGTTCAAAAAGAATATTAGATTTTTACTTGACACTTTGTTCATTATTATTAGTTGGTATATTTGGTTTGAAAGAAATCAAAGAATTTTTAACAATAATAGTCATTTTAACAAATTGATTTTTACAATTTCTTTATTTTTTTTAATTGGATTTCTAATCCCAAATATAAATTAGCTAAAAATAATCTATTTAAAGGGTATCTTAATAAGGTTAGTTATAATATTAACTTATTTATGCACAACAATAATATATTTAACATTAATAGTAATAGTATTAATATTTTTTCAAATTTATATGACGATCTTAATGTTAATCATAACTTAATTATGATTAAAGATTCATAAGAATCTTTTAAAATTTGTTTCTATTATTGTTCTTGTCTTTGTTGGTATTAGTTTATAGGTATTTTAATTCTATTGTATTTTTTCAATTTAGCCTTATTTTGGCTTTTATTTCCTACCTCTTCTATACATATATATATGTATATTAATTATATAAATATACATATATATGTATCATTCTAACTTTTTTCTTAGTCATCCTTCAAACATAGGTATGGGTGATATGGTGTTAGGATCATTTTGCAGGTTCTCTTGTTTTTAAATTGCAGGATTTCGGACTATAGAGAGGTCATCAGAGTAGAGTTCTCCACTCAGGATTACATGCAGTTCCTCCACGGATACAGGATACTTTCATCTCTATTGTGGTGTATTATCTTCAAGAGGATCTATTCTTCTGCTTTGCACTTCTTCATTTATGCAGAGTCTTCAGAGCAGATTTTCCATTCAGCATCATATTCAGTTCCACTTCAGAGTAGATGCTTCTTCATTCCTTCCGATCCAGATGCATGGAGCTTTCGATCCAGATGCATGGAGCATCATATTCTTTTGTTTTTAGGTACTTCTAACACCTTAATATGAGCGGTGGCTATACCGAAGCTTTATATCGGGGTATGATGGGTGGTGGCCTTGCCAGAACTCATCTTAGGGGTACCTGAGTTTTTTGATATTTGTATCTTTTTTTTTACCTGCCAGGCATGTTGGCAGCGTCTTATTTTTGTGATATATATAATTGCATGTGTGCTCTCCTCTTTTTATGGAGGATCACACATTTTTCTCAAAAAATACGTATTTTAAAATAGTAAAAATAAAAGTAAATTCTTAAAATTTATAATTTTCAAAACTAACTTATAATTTTCAAATTTTCGAATATATAAATTTAAAATCAAGAATTTAACTAAAATAACCTTTATAAGTATAACATTTAAAATCAATATTTATATAAATACACATACATAGATACATACATACATACACACACACACACACACACACACACACATATATATATATATATATGTATATATCTTTTTAAACCTTGGAAACCAATTCAAAATATCTATATATAGACCAACGGTGTGTATATATAATTTTATATCCTATGGTCAAGTGATACAGATATTTATCATTTAAATCCGCAATTTAAATTATATATCGGTATATATCATTTCAACCCGCAATCCAAAATTCAATTCAAATGAAAAATCATTTGGGTTTATCATTTCAACCCATAACGATTTTCTCCTATTCTACAGATCCTTCGGATATGTATCATTTCAGTCCATAGGGAATTCTATACTAACAGGGAACTTGCTGAGCGATAACATATATGATAATAATATAATAATCAGCAATAGGCATAGATCATTAATATGAATAAAAGATAATGGTGTCAAATGTCACAGGTGAACAGATACAGTTAATAGCATATATATAGCAATGTAAATAACTAACAGCCGCATATTTCAATTGTCGTTTCAATTGAAATCAAATTTAATAAATATAAGAATGTTAATCGTGAGTGATTTCTCACCTTTCAAGGTTAGAGGATAGATAATGAAATTGAGTTACGAAATGCAAGCTCAACTTCCAAAGCGAAGCAAAATTGGTACGAATTCGACGAGCAAAGCTGATAAATAGGAATTAACGAAATCAAATCAGAATTAGATCGATGATAGTAAATGACATAAGTGAACATATATATAACTATATATAACAATATACATATATAAAATGTATTCTAAATACAAACACATTTAAATTAAATATATATTTTTTCAAAATCATTGTTTTTAAATTAAACTCATATATAATATATTTTAAAATTAAACTCAAGTGTACTTATGTGTAGTAGATATATATATATATAATACTAAAATTTTATACAACATATAACTTTAGATATAGCAAGCAAATGTATAATATTGTATACGTATAAAATATATAAATACGCTAGATAGATATACACCTACATGACAAAATATATATATAAACTGACTCCTTTATACAAATAACAGAATATGTAAAACACATATATTCAAATAACAAAATAGGTAACCAATATATGTACAAAATTTATATACTTACATAAACATAAATACATAACTTACATATCTACATAAATAATAGGTTATATAGCCTACCCAGCAAAACAAAAGAACAAAATATAGATATATACAAATAACTAAGTAATAACAGATCATAAAACTTGTATATATTAACACACATATATATATACAGAAATTTATACACAACATAAAACACATATCCCTGTGAACATTTATTTGCAAAATATGTATATAAACGGCTAATGTAAATAAATGCACATATATAAACTCAAAACTCAAGCTCATGTAGAAACTGATGTAACTACATATAGCTTGCATAACTTCCTTAACATAGTGTGTACGCTTATAGAAACCTATTAACAGACATTTATAAGTATAATTTAAAACAAATCATGGTTATTATACTATAACCAAATCTTAGAAAAACAAAAATAAAAACATATATAAGTATTACATAGATAAATAAAGTACACAAAATGTATTTATGAAATATATATATATATATATATATATATATATATATATATATATATATATATATATGAATAAGCTAGCCAAACATGCAAATGGCTCGGCCATATGTTGCAAATGAGTTCGGCACCCTGACAAAAGTGTTCGGCCACATGATGCTTGGCTCAGCCAGGCTAGGAAGGCAATGGGAACGCTAGGCAAAGGTTCGGCCGTTTGGTTTCAGGTCAAGACACGGCTCGGCAGTGGAATGTTTGGGCTCAGGGCAAGGTAATAAAAGGTCACGGCATTGATTTGGTGGAGTGGTTTGGCAAGGGATATTGTGACTAGGCAAGGTTCGGTAATGCTCGGTTGATCATATGAAGGTGGAGATGATGATGGTGGTAAGGAGTTTGGTTATGGTATCGGCCTAGCTTTTTGGAGAGGAGGAATGGGGATGATCATGTAAGTCTCGATCTGGCTTTGGTGAGGAGGTTCGGCTATTGGTGATGAGGAGGTGCGGCAAATAAGGATGATGGTGGTGGCCTCCATGAATAGGAGGAGGTGCGGCAGAAGTGGCCGAACTCAAGAGGAGGAAAGCAAATTATTAAAACTTACCGTGTAAAGCTTTTGTGCAGAAGAGAAAAAAATGAGGAGGAAGAAAGAAACACTTGAGAACATAAAATAGAAAAGAGGAAGACGTACTGGAAAATGTTGCACATAAGAAAAAATGAGCATGAGAATGAGAAGTCAGGCACAATAAAAATGAACGTAAAAAATAATGAACGCAGTTTTTTTCTCAACCGATGGCTCTTGGTTTACAATAGAAATGAAAGGACAAGTCATAAATTTTATATTCAGTACAGAGAAGATTAAAGGATAGAGGCTTGAAAGACAGATGGAAACCGAAAAGTTTTTTAAATGGTACCAATATGGAATTATTTTATTGGTTTCGCTCGGTACCGGACACTGAAACACAAAAATGAATACATTGTTGAGATCAGCACGATGAAATGATCAAAATGGCATACAGATATCAGTGGTAGATTATTTTGTCACAAGTCGATAATCGGTACCGAAAATGCTGCTTAAATGCCAGAATTAAGAAAAATGGAGCAATGACAGTTCAAAATTTAGAGAAACAAAATATGATGTCTCACTCAGAAGATGATTTACAAATTTATTGTATAAAAATATTCAGGTTTAGAAAATATTTTATTATCATCAATTTTAACTAATTTGAATTCAAATAAAATTTACACAGAAAATAAACTTCCATATTATCTGAGGAAAACTTACCATTTGCTATGTTAAAGTAGACGTGTTCTAAATATTAAATTATTATTTTCAAATTAAAATATTTAAAATTTCACCCAAATTCAATTAAATACGTTAATAAAACTATTAAAAATTTATGGGTCATTACACTCTCCCCCACTCAAAACTTTTCGTCTCCGAAAAGGAATGAGGTAGAAGAATAGAAACAACTAGAAAGTGAATAGATTTGAAATGCATATCACAACAATTAATTTAAAGCCATATAAATTTCAGTTTAAATCAATGTATATTCAGTAATTTGGTTAAATCCATTTTATTAAATAAATAAACAGTCATTCAATTCAAAAAAAATTAGTTCAAACTGTCAATTTAAATTTATAGATTACATTTATTTTTTAAATTGATTTCCATTCTGTTATTTCAAGTTAAATATTTATTCAAAAAAATTTGGCTTCATTTTATAATTGAAATCATCCTTTAACAAAAATTTAAGAATTAAATTTCTGATTAACTTCAAACAATTTAGAGATAAATATATATATATATATATATATATATATATATATATATATATATATATATATATATATATATGCACATATATATTATCAAATCAAATTTAAAATCATATATCTATATATATTATAAATCAATCATACTTCAGAAATTCAAATCAATTTATTTTCCAAAACAAATGTGAGCAAAGCTACTGAGTGGTCTCTCCACTCTAAAACTCGAAAATGAATGTCGATGATACTACAGTCATCACCAAAATTATTTTCCAACGACAAAAGAGGAGAGCACAAATTTAAACATTTAAAATTATTTGGAAACGATTTCTATTCAAAATACTTTTAAATAATATACATTTTAAAACTTTAAAACCAAAGTTTGGAATCACGGGAAATTTAATTCTCATATTCTTAATTTAAATTCATTTGAATTCCAAATCAATTTATAAACCATGTTTTATAATTTATTTATTTATATCATGTGGCAATAGTCAAAGATTTACAGAATAATAAATGAAAATCAAAACCAATTCAATTAATTATTTAACTTTAGAAAATTATACTTATATATATAATATAACCATGCAAAATTTTATCGTGTCAGTTTTCTCTATTAAAGTGTTTGGAATTCCTATCGATAACGTTGATTAGACGAATCGATCGAAACCCCAAATCAACATAACTCAAACAACACAACAAATAAAACATTTTATATTAATACAAATACACTCCCTCACTCGATAATACAAGAATATATTTCAGAACATATATAGGGATTCAAATACAAGGGGATTCTAAATAAAAGAATTTCAACTAGAAGATAGGCTTGAAACAAAGATAAGACGATCAAATAACAAAATAGGAAGATGGATATATTAATATTAATCGCATGCGACCTTAATCGGGTCAACCATGACTTCAAAAATAAGATCGATGCAGAATTCCGAGGCAAATCGACATTCGACCACAAAAGAATAGAATTCGGCATATCCAGGGATAGTAGCATCGTAAACCGAGGATACAGAAATCTCGGTGAATCAATGCCTGCTGTAAAGGAGTTCACACCTTTACAAATCATTCAGTAGAGCTATGGGATACTACAAAATCAAGGAAACATGCATAGGGAGAGGAAAAAATGGATTTCAGAACGAAGGGGGAAGTTCCAAAATTTCAATGAAATACGAGTCATAGAGGAAGAGATTCAAGCTCGAACGAAAGTGATTCTGTAATTAAATTTACTCCATATGCTAAGTTTTGCCTAAAATCAAATCTCTAATACCAACTGTAACATTTCGATATTTTCAACCATTCGCATTCATACACGTAAGAATTGAATTGCTCAAAATATCAGAGTGTTAATTTATATTTGGCAAAACACAGCATATACAGTAAAAAAATCATAGAATCACAGACACGAAGTAATATAACAATAAGTAGCAGAAACAAATGAATAGTAGTTCATGAAGCTACTATATATATATAATAGAGTTAAACAAGATACAACAGAAGTCTCGAATATATGGATGTCTCAATACAATAGTCAAATAACAAAGTCTGAATATATCATTGGAGTCAACTGAATAACTGGAAGCTGAATAGATATAGATGGATCTCCAAACAAAGCTCCAGCTCCAAAGGTGAGTCCCTAATGCTGTGACACTCGGTCTGATCCGAGCGTAAAGCAAAACACAAAACACTCGAGTCAGGATTAACATTCTTATATCACTAAATCCAACTCAAGTGAAATATCAACTAAAATACAAGTAACTTAAAGGATGTTTGGGATTCTCATCCTCTAAGGATCCATGGAACTATCTACTATATAGTAATATACGCTATTATAATAATGTCTATAGTAAAGTAAACTATTAAAATAGCATTAAGGCATTACCCATTTCCCCCTTAATAGATTTTATATTACCAATAGTTTATACAGTACGGTAACAGTACCGTAATACCTCCTGATCGGGAGGCTACCAGAGGATACTCCATATGTACGACACAAAACAAACTCGTAGTGATCTTGCTAAGGTTGGTGACACGGCACAACTAGACAATGGCAGGGTAGATATACAAATTACACTTCCGGACTGGTGGTAATGCATAGCTGCAACTACCACCTACCTCGAGCCACACTCCCAAATCAAAGTTGTGCACCAAATCAATCACAAAGTAATAGAATAGCAATCGAAGAAGTGTATCCGATCAGAGGAGCACCTTACTTGGCCTTAAATTGCTCCTGTTTTAGCCATCTTATGCTAACTCACGGAAGTTAGGTCCCCGTATATACCACATATAGGATCGTGGCCACCATCCTACTTCATTCTGGATCTCCACTGCGTACACAGTTGTTAAAGTGGTTTTCAGTATTTGCAGAGAGTATGAAAATAACCGATCTCGGTCTCTTTAACAACCGATCTCGGTCTCTTTAACAACCGTTCACTATTATAACACCGCGGTCATTTCAAAATAGTTTATACATCAAAACCAAAATATCATTTCCATTTCAAAACCATATCAGTACGATATCATTTTTCACTTCAAATATATTCATTTTCAAAATCACAGTACTTTCAAAGTTATAACGCTTTCGAAACCAAAACACTTGAAATTATAACACTTTGGAAAATCATAACACTTTGAAATCATAACACTTTAGAAATCATAACACCTTGAAATCATAATACTTCTAAAACCATAACACTTTGAAATCATAACATTTTGAAACCATAACACTTTGGGAATCATAACACTTTGAAATCATAATACTTTCCTTTAGACTGTTTGGATATTAATAATAGTATATATAATAACATAGGTTATAATAAAATAGTTATAGGTTAAAATAGTTTATAATTAAATAGTTAGTATATAAAAATTGTTTATATTAAAATAATTTATATTAAATAATTTATAAAGTAAAATATATAAATAGTTCTAAATATAAATTTAAAATACTTTATATAATAAAATAGCTTCCTCAAATTTCATAAATCGATTCAAATCAACTCGAATTCCAAAATTCAAATTTGATTCAATCTCAATTCATTAGTTTCAACTCAATTTAATTTCTCAATACCCCATTTCAAATTATACCGATTTCAAATACAGATTTGAACCATAAAATAAACCATTTCAATTTCGATATATTTCAAAGCTTTAAATATTCCATAATTTTTAAACTAAATTTGATAATTTCATATATATATATATATATATATATATATATCTTAATTTAACTTTATTATTACTTAGTTTTGAAATATTCACTTAATAAATCCAATATCATTTAAATAAAACCCCAAATTTCAAACCACTAAAAATTTGCTTCAATTTATTTAAACTTGAAATATTCATTTAATCACCTTAAACCAAAATCAAGTTATAAAATCATATCCTTAAATTCTCAATATCCAATAAGTTTCAAGTCGGTTTTATTTAAATGTAATTCTTAAAAGAATATTATTTCAAATCAACTAAAATTTATCTTCCCAACCTTAACTTATAAAATCGCTATAAAATCTATTTTAAAATAAAATTTTAAATAAATTCTTAAACATAATATGTATTAGCTAAATCAAACTTTATTATTAAACTTATTTTACAGTGAAACTGATTTATACTTATTTTAAAATAGTAAAAATTGAAGTAAATTCTTAAAATTTATAATTTTCAAAACTAACTTATAATTTTCTAATGTTCAAACATATAAATTTAAAATCAAGAATTTAACTAAAATAACCTTTATAAGTATAACATTTAAAATCAGTATTTATATAAACACACACACACACATATATCTTTTTAAATAATGGAAATCATTTCAAAATATTTATATATAGACCAACGGTGTCTGTATATAATTTTCTATCCTATGGTCAAGTGTTGCAGATATTTATCATTTCAATCCACAATTTAAATTATATACGGGTATATATCATTTCAACTCGCAATCCCAAATTCAATTCAAATAAAAAATCGCTTGGGTTTATCATCTCAACCCATAACCATTTTCTCCTATTCTATAGATCGTTCGGATATGTATCATTTCATCCCATAGGGAATTCTATACTAACAGGGAACTCGAAGAGTGATAACATATATGATAATAATATAATAATCAGCAACATGCATACATCATTAATATAAATAACTGATGATGGTGTAAGATGTCATGAACAGATACAAATAATAGCATATATATAACAATGTAAATAACTAACAGCAGCATATTTCAATTTTCTTTTCAATTGAAATCTAATTTAATAAATATAAGAATGTTAATTGTGAGTGATTGCTCGCATTTCGAGGTTAGAGGATAGACAATGAAATTGAGTTATAAAATGCAAGCACAATTTCCATAGCGAATCAAAATTGGCACGAATTCGACGAGCAAAGCTGATAAATAGGAGTTAACGAAATCAAATCAATATGGTATAAGTGAACATATATATATATAACTCTATACATATATAAAACATATTCTAAATACAAACACATTTTAAATTAAATATATATATACACATTTCAAAATCACTGTTTTTAAATTAAACACATATATAATATATTTTAAAATTAAACTCAAGTGTACTCATGTGTAGTAGATATATATATATATATATATATATAATACTAAAATTTTACACAACATATAACTTTAGGTATAGCAAGCAAATGTATAATATAATATATGTATAAAATATATAAATATGCTAGATAGATATATACTACATGACAAAATATATATATAAACTGACTCCTTTATACAAATAACAGAATGTGTAAAACACGTATATTCAAATAACAGAATAGGTAACCCAATATATATACAAAATCTATATACTTACATAAACATAAATACATAACTTACATATTTACATAATAATAGGTTATATAGCCTACCCAGCAAAATAAAAGATTTATATAGATATATACAGATAACTAAGTAATAACAGGTCATAAAACTTGTATATATTAACATATAAATAAACAAAAATTTATACATAACATAAAATACATATCCCTGAAAACATTTATTTGCAAAATATGTATGTAAGCAGCTAATATAAATAAATACGTATATATAAACTCAAAACTCAAGCTCATATAGAAACTATGTAACTACATATAGCTTGAATAACTTCTTAACATAGTGTGTGTGCGTGTTTATATATATATATATATATATATATATATATATATATATATACATATAACAGTTAACAGACATTCATAAGTATAATTTAAAATAAATCATAGTTATTATGCTATAACCAAATCTTAGAAAAACATATGAGTAATTAAACTTACATAGATAAATAAAGTACACAAATGTATTTATGAAATATACATGAATGGACTAGCCAAACATGCAAATGGCTCGGCCACATGCTGCAAATGAGTTCGGCCACCATGAAAATAGTGTTCGACCACATGATGCTTGGCTCGGCCAGGCTAGGCTTGGGTCATGGCAAGAAAAGTGGAAGGCTATGGCACAGCTAGGATGAGGTTCGGCCACATGGTTTTAGGTCAGGACACGGCTCGATAATGGAATGCTTGGGTTCATGGAAAGGCAATGGAAGGTCACGGCACTGAGATGGTGGAGTGGTTCGGCAAGTGATGCTATGACCAGGCAATGTTCAGCTGATCATATGAAGGTGGAGATGATGATGGTAGTAAGGAGTTCTCCTATCGTATCAACCTAGATTTTTGGCAAGGAGGAATGGTGATGATCAGGTAAGGCTAAGTCTGGCTTTGGTGAGGAGGTTCGGCTATTGGAGACAAGGAGTTGCGGCAAATAAGGATGATGGTGGTGGCCGCCATGAATAGGAGGAGGTGCGGCAGAAGTGGCCGAACTCAAGAGGAGGGAAGAAAATTATTAAAACTTACTGTGTAAAGCTTTTATGCAGAAGAGAAAAAAAATAAGGAGGAAGAAAGAAGCGTTTGAGAAAATAAAATAGAAAAGAGGAACACTTACTGAAAAAATGTTGCATAGGAGATAAATGAGCATGAGAATGAGAAGTCTGGCACAATAAAAATGAACGTGAAAAATAATGAATGTAGTTTTTTTCCTCAACCGATGGCTCTTGGTTTACGATAGAAATGAAAGGACAAGTCATAAATTTTATGTTCAATACAGAGAATATTAAAGGACAGAGGTTGAAAAGACAGATGGAAACGAAAGGTTTTTGAAATTGTATCAATATGGAATCGTTTTATTGATTCACTCAATACCGGACATTGAAACACAGAAATGAATACACTGTTGAGATCAGCATGTCGAAACGATCAAAACGGTATACAGATATCAGTGGTACGATTATCATGTCAAAAGTCGATAATCGATACCGAAAATGCTGCTAAAATGCCAGAATTAAGATAAAGGAGAAATAGCAGTCAAAATTTAGAGAAATGAAACATGATGTCTTACTCAGAAGATGATTTACAAATTTATTGTATAAAAATATTTAGGTTTAGAAAATATTTTATTATCATCAGTTTTAACTGATTTGAATTCGTATAAAATTTACATAGAAAATAAGCTCCCATATTATCTGATGAAAAACTTTCCATTTGCTATGTTAAAGCAGACGTATTATAAATATCAAATTTTTATTTTCATATTCAATTATTTAAAATTTCATCAAAATTCAATTAAATACGTTAATAAAATTATAAATTTTTTACGGGTCGTTACACCGACGCTTAGGTTTATGGTACATGAATACTGTGGATGTATTAGTATCGATTCCTGAAGGTCGAGGAGATGGGTTGTCACAATAAGAGTTTGAAACAACTTGTATCGATCAAAAAATTGTTTACCGGTAAACCGATTTTCGGTCACATATCAATATTTTTTCGAAGTATTTATTTTTGTACACTTTTTTTCCAAAATAAGTTTACCATCATTAATTATGATTTAAAAGGGGTTCAGAATCTTATTAAATCATTTTAATAACATTAGATCCAATATTCAAATGTTAAAAAAATTCATATATTTAAATACGAAGCATCCGAAATTCTGGGTCGTTACATCATTATTTTGGTTGTGTGACTCGTCATGTATAAATTTGGTCAGCGATTAATATCAAATTATTTAAATATTAACGTCCGTATGTCATTTAGCAGGTGGTGTGACATTTTGGCCAATTTTATTGCTTACTTTGTTTCAGTAAAATCTAGTTGTACTTTGTTAAGCTTTACCTGGTTGTGAATTTTATTTACACCAATTCTCTTTGTCAAAACTATTTCACTTTTGACTTATGGAATTTAGTATTAATATTATTTACTTTGTTAAGCATTACATGGTTATGAATTTTATTTACACCAATTCTCTTTGTCAAACTATTTACCCTGGTTGTGAATTCCAGTATCATCCATATTCAACTCACAAAGTCCTT
This sequence comes from Allium cepa, assembly GCA_030765085.1. NCBI lineage: Eukaryota > Viridiplantae > Streptophyta > Magnoliopsida > Asparagales > Amaryllidaceae > Allium > Allium cepa. The sequence goes on from CM060941.1 coordinate 32,223,188, forward strand.
GGTTCAATAATAATAATTATTATTAACCGAACTACTCTAGCTAGAGGCTTTGACTTTGAGTTGACTTGAGTTGATTGTGATAGTAACCCCATATTACTAAGGAGATAAATCCTCTATTGAATAGTGCTACAATCAAATACTTCCACTTATCCCAACTATAGTGACTTGGTGGACGTTGTGCCATGATTTGACTATAATCAAAGCGGAGCTTTCATATTGAAGATCCACAGTATTCTCAAGTCGAGAGAACTGTGTAAATCAGTCACATCAATATTTTCTGTTTGACCTTAGTTATATTAACTAACGGAAAACTATCGAGTGAGTCGCTCCATAATTATCCAATAACTATCAGTATGTAATACCTAGGTGCCCCCAGTAGTTATGAGTAATACATTGTCTAACATTCAGAGAGCGCTATGTACTCTTGTCTCAATAGATACATTGATATCCAGTCTCGATGCATTTTGACTAGGGACATTTAAAACAGTATATTTGTTTTCATTGTGATGAATTACTCACAGCTACAACACTTTGTAACTACTATCACAAAACATACCATTTATGGATTTTCTATTATGTACACTTTTAATTAAATTATTAATTAATACAACACATCATAATTATCTCCGTATTTAATACCACGTTCTAATTAAATAATCAAAATCAAAGGAATGATCAAATTATCATATGGACATGAGGAAAAGATTAAAGAATATATTACTCACTTATACTTTTAGTTGGTGAAGTCTCTAGTTCCCTTAGCGATAATCCTTCCATTTTCTTCTTCTTGTTTAGTTTGCAGGCACCATTAAAAAGCTAAATATTTTATTTTAATTTTTGAGTGTAAAATGAAATGGAAGGAGGAAGGTGGTTGTCTTTACTTCAAAAGGACAATTTGGGATGCTCGCCTACAATTTCATTTTCTTATAAATTTGTTAGCTCTAACGATTGCATTTAATTCTTATTAATTTAGACATTCATCTAGGATTTTTGTTGCATCACTTGATTCATCCAAATGTAATAGGTAAAAAAATGTTTCATGCATATTTATCCCTTTGCATTATCTCAATTTAATGACTTCGTAATTAATTATTTACCACTTTATGAGGGTATGACAATGCCAAAGTATATTGACTAGCAGACTCTGCAAAATAGAACGATGCACCATCCGATACCGATCTAAGTCCATAAATGACCCAAAATGTTTCTATTTCTCCTTATGTCATCTCTACCCCTTATTTTGACGTCTTTCTTGGGATTTAGGAAGGGGAAGCATTGCCAAGGGTTGAATTGGGAAAGGAAGTAGGTCAGCGGTGATGGTGAAGCCAAAGAGACCAAAATCATAGTGGTGCTAAACTTGTTAAGGTCGAAATGTATATTCAAAGAAATGCCACCAAGTTGAGAACTAGGGATTTTAGATCTGAGTTCGAGTTCTTTTCAATCGATTGTATTTATTAATGCAGGATCCAAAATTGACAGTGTAACAACCCAAGTTCCGGTGGGTCCGGATATTTCGCAAAAATGCTACCCAAGCCCACTGAAGCCCAAGTTGGGTATCTAGTATCTTTCAAATAGGCAAAGATAAATATATCAGAGCTCAAATAAATATGTCATAGCGGAACTGACCAATATATAGTAGTAAGTAAATACTCATTAAGATAATTACACTTTCTAAACAAGTTTCTCAAAGCTGGAAAGTCTCTGCCATCTACCTAACCTGTGGGATGTTATGAGGAGGGGGTCAGAACTAAGTTCTGGTGAATGGACAAATTATATACTTCTAAGCTTAATTCTATATATACCGTTTTATTTTCATTTTCTATTATATTTGGTTTACTGGGTTTATAGTACTCTCACCTCTATGCATGAATCATACTCATCTACTCTCTAGTAGACTAAAACCTAATAACTAATATATATGTAGCTACATGCCCAAAGACCATATGGGTCCTAGGTACTACCTATAGTACCTTCCGTATCCTCCTCGGAAAGGACTCCATCATCTTGCTCCTAGAGCATTATGTAACTACATCTGTAAGGACAGCTTCGTGAGGCCTACAATACAAACGTTCCGTCGTCTACTATGAAAACGTAAAACTACATCCGCACTAACCTATAATAGTGCTCGAACATCCACAATATACCACCCAGTTGAGGACTATATGTAATCGTCCTGTCTATTCTTTGAATCCCACCCACAAGTTCTACCTTGTAGGCAAACTCAATCGAGGATTTTCTATATCTGTAAAGGACAGCTTCATTAGGCCTATAATACAGATATTCTATTTGATCTATCTCGTTTCTCATCGTGGCCATGGTCCCACGCAGCCATCCCTCAACTAATCGAAAGAACTTTAAAGAGCTAAGTGACTGTGCCCTACTGCAAGCAATCTAACATCCAATTGGCTGCCCCTCATCTAATGTCTCGATAGTGAAAGAATCATCAGCCTGTTGGTTTAACTCTAGTCTTTCCTGAACTCACTCTTGATTGATGATGGCTTGATCTCCGCATGCAACTATCCTTTTGGGTCCTTCCCACTAAAACGTACTCGCAAGTCAGAGTACAGTGTCATACAAATATCCTACTCCATTCATCAACATTTTGACTACCTACAAAGGTCCGCTTCGTTAGGTCTGCAATGCAAAAGCAGTCAACGCATACTCTCTTGATGGAACACCGACAAACCTGCCTTCATAGGTGCAGCTTCGTTATTCCTACCCCAGAGGTCCATCCTAGAGCACCCTCAAGTCCCATTGAAGTCTCGTACTTCCTGTTAGCCGAAAATAACTAAGTTTGACGTACTCCTTCTGTGCTAAAATCTACAATGAACTGCTTCGTTAGGCTCTTCATCCTTTGGGCTGCTTCAAACGCATCTTACCAATTTATTAGACCCTACGTATAATCTTTTATTGTGCATTTAGTTTACCTTTCTTATTCTGTTGGCTACTTATTTACCCTAATCAGCATAAGCTTGCCCAGCCTCACCTAACTGTTGTAAGACCGTCAGTTCCTGACTGAAAGGGAATGCTGTTGGTATGGACCGCTTCTATTATATTGCTTATTAACTTAATCAAAGATCTAAGTTTAATAAAATAAGCCTCTTCTATTTTTAATTATAACCCACGTGTTACAATTACACTTGCAATTGTTGATTTTATATTCTTTAATAATGCCTCTCTTCTATTCTAGTCAACCTTCTTTTATTATGATACTAAATTCATTTTAGTTTTCTTATATTATATGACATCTTAGCCCTGATTTACGTCCATTGTCACAAATCATAATAACTGCTATGTTTTTATTCTACTATCTGCACAGTAAATGTAGATCTAATCACATTTTTTATTATTTTTAGTCTTGTTAATTATTTAACTTGATTATTTCTCTTCTTTAGCTTCTTTAACGTTTCACGTTATTTTCTTTTATTCTAGGAAGTAGTTCTATTATATTTGGTTGGTCACAAAAATTGTGCTAACATCCATTTCCATATTCTAATACTAAATTATGCTATAAACTATAATCTGTAACTGTAAGATATTTCTTTCATTGTTTCTTTAATTATTGGATAATGCAAAATACAGAAATATCTCTATTTTACACTAATTCCATTTTTCTTTCTTTTATTCTTGCAATTACATTTATCGTTATTCCTATAATATTGAACTATGGAAATGTATTCTCTTTTCTAAACCAGCCAACTAATCTATTACTAACTTCCAAATCAAGTTGATAAATTTATTTCTCCCATTTTAGCATAATTTACCGTAATTTTTTTGCTTTTATGCTTATGCCTTTCGCTATAACTGTTAAGCCTAATATTATTCATATTTAATTGAATTTATTTCTTTCCTTTCCATATAAATAATAATTAAATATAAGTTCTCATATAAATTTTACAGTCTCATCATAACTATTTAACAGAACTAATTACTGAAATAAATGCTGGATTAAAATATTTAACGGGAATTAACGATAATATATCATAACATAAAAGATGTATAATTTAAATCCACTCACCTGTCGTCCTTAGATTTTGCTCCATGGCCTTCCTGGATACCCTTCTAAGGTGTCTAATATTTTTATTGAAATGGTCTTCACCCCAGAAATATTTTCTATTTATGGTCCAACCTCAAGCAATGAACCCAATTGGGAGAAAATCTAATTGTGAGAAAATAGCTAGTCTTAGGGTCCTATTTATAGTGCAGCTTAGAGATTTCAGACCATTAGAATTAGCACATTGAATCTGGTGCAACTACGTCACAGGCTTGCTACGGATCATTGGATCCAGAAAACAACGCTCGAGATTGCGCGAAAATCAAGTTATTAAATGTTAACTTTCAACCGTTGCACATTTATTCTAATTAATTACCATCAATTGCAAATTTAATTTCCTTTATAACACATGTTTATTTTGAAATTTAAACGTTGCTAATTAATGTAAATTAATTTCCTTTAATTGCTGATTTGATTAAAATTGTGTACTAATGTTAATTAATTACCTCTAATTGATGATGTCAATTAATTTCCTTTATGACATGCGTCTATTTTGAAATTCAAACGCATGTTATTTCTGGAATTTATGTGCGCATATATTTATAAACAAATATATTCATGCATATTTACATGTATAATTATGTTTCGATACGGAACTTCAAACGTCAATAACTTTTTCATCGAAGTCCATTCGAGGCATATTATATATGTAAATTAATCATAAAATCGATACGAACACAATGGTATAAGTTTCGAGGCCATATTCTGAAAATTCCAAAAACGCTCATTTTCGCTATTTATAATTATTTTGATTATTTAATTATCTAAAAATGCGAGGTGTTACATTCTCTCATCTTTTAGGAAATTTCATCCCCGAAATTCTTAAGGGTAAAACTATGTAATTCTCCACATCAGTCGCATTCATTTTGTGTACATGCAATTTTTGCAACCATCAATTTTTTTGTGCACAGTGTCATTCAACATAAAATATATGCATGTACACGAATTTCTAAGCGGCGCCTCCTATATGAATGCTTTTCTTCTTTAAAAACTCCTTTTTAAAATATGATGCATACATCCTATACTTGCAATATTTATATGAATGCAATCTTTTGAAAATTCAAAACGTTTTTCTTCCAATTTTTCCCACACACCTACTAAATAGGGGCGTAATTCAATAAATTTTACATCCAAATTCTACCACATAACTTTTAATATTCTAATTTTAGAAAAATATAATTCTTTCCAAACTTGATTTCTTATGTCAAAAAGAAGGTAGAAAACGGAAAGCCTTACATTTACCGTTTTCTTTTTGCGCACCTCTTTCTTCGTACTTGGAACTTATGTCACTATCATATAAAAATCTCTATTTTCTTTCCCAAGCATGGTTTACATAAGAAAAAATTCCTTTCTAAAAAAATTCCCAAGCTTAGTTTTTGAAAAAAAAAATGTATTTTTCAAATGCAGTTCTCATTTTTTTATTGATGTTTCTGTCGCTTTCTTTAAGCTTTTTGTTTTTCTTTTAGTTACTCTTTTTTTCTTTTACTTTCTTTTATTACTTACATCCTATGTTTTTATTCTCTTCTTGTGAACATCACAAAAAAAGTGCATCATACTAATCATCGTTGACTACAATAGGAACTAAATGCTTACATAGAAGTACAATCTCATAACTAAAAGAGAAAACAAGTCCGACTACAAAGCGATACTAGATAGGTAAATATAGTAGCTAAACGCAGCTATCATTTAGGGCTAGGAGGCCTAGGACCATGTCCACTCTGACACAGAAAGGTCCTACTCTATGAATCTAAGTAACTCATATGCTTTTCCTGCCGCCTATCACTCGTTACTAACTTAAGATGTATTACTTATGATGAATAAGATCTATCATCTCTTCCATTACATGCTCAAAATGGAATAACCAAGTCTCATTTACTACAACAATTAAGGATTTCAATCTATGCAGCCTCTTTCTAAAAAGGCAACTAAGCTTGGAGAAATTTTCTCTTTACCTTTACCTTTTATTTTTCCCCAACTAAGTTCTACCTATCCCAACCACGTGTGTCTTACTATCTTACTAATATAACTTCACTATTCTTCTATTGTCTACACACCTGAAATAAAATTCCTAGGTTCTCACTAGTGTTCTATACATTTTACATGAACTTTTATTATTACTAATAAAAGTAATCACCGATATCTCCTACAAATCCTTATTCTTTTCCCATCACACCAAGGAAATGATTCCTATCTACACCATATTTAAAAGTTTGGATTGGTATTTATCATTTCATTTCAAAAATTAAAGCTTCTAAATTTTTGAAACATTAAATCCCAAAATTCTTGCCTTTAAAAGTGTTACTTTGAAGTTTCTTTTAAATTCAAAGGTACTTGGTTACTTAACATCTTATCTTTCTAGACTTTCCTCTTTATAGCTCTTTGAATTTAAATATTTCCCCAAACCTAGAGGGGAAAACTTACAAATTCTAAGTTCGAAACTTATTCTTCTTTTCCTTCTAAAGACCGTTACATCTTTCCATAAAAAAAATTAGATTTTTAAATTTAACTGTTTACTAAGTTTCTCTTCCAAAAACTTATTTACTTTTTCACCAAACCATTTTTCTACCATTTTTCTTTAAAACATGTCTTGCTTGTCCTTAAAACTTTTTTTTTCTTGACTTCCAAAAAAGTCCTCATATGTTTTCAAAACAACTTCTTTTCATAGATTTTCATATTCACTAAAACTAGAGTAGATAAGAACAATCAAAAATCTCTTGACTTTCATACACTTCCAATTGCCTAACCTTGGAGGAGTTTCTAACTTATTACAAATAGGTACTTTCTACAAAGATAAGCAACCAATGCGTATAATCAATGGAAAAATATGAAATTTCCATTGCTTAGCTTTCCTACTACGAATCTCTATAATATCCTTTCTAACTAACACTGTCTCTAATTATTACATTTCTTATTACACCTAATGGCTTTATACCTTAATGTACTAGAACTACTTTCTCTTATAACAAACCATTAACGCTCAAACCTTTTATGAATCCTTTAAAAGAGGATTTCATGTTTATGTGAAATTACAAATAACTTATTTTATAATTTATCGAAATAGGCTATACAAAATATGTTGCTTTCCATACCTTGTACATCTCTTTCACGTATTCCTTATAACTTGCACAAAACATCTTTATTTGTGATTCATACAAAATTATATCATTATTCATTACATTTCAATAGATCAAAGTATGTTTAATCTATATTCACTTACAAAAGATACTTTCTACAAAATTTATTAATTTAACTTACATCTTTTTTTTCAAAAGAACTAATTTTTAAAACAGTTTTAATATTTTCATCACTAGAAAACATTTTTATATACTTATTTAAATAATAAGTATACTTACAAACCACTTTGTTTCTATACTTAGAAATTATCTTTAAGACGTATTTTTATTTGGGTCAAAACAGATGTTGCGTAAAACACCGTTACTACAACCCCAAAAAAATGGTTTATGGATTCAATTAACATAAGTATTAATAAATTTCATATGATATTTAAAAACAATTTCTTTGGGAGTCACCAACTATAACAATAGTGCCATAGTCTACGCTTCCTTTATTTTTACCGAAAACATCTATTACAACAATAAATGTTGTAACTTACGTTTTCGATACTTAACACGGTCTAGGTTTTTATATTTAAAATATTTGATTACCTACAAAGAAACTAGCGAGCTATACATGCTCTATAATTCTTCAAAGAGAATTTCACTTTTAACAAAATTTACATCATATAAAAACTAATTTAAATTTCATACCACTTTTTTTTCAAAAACCCAATATTTACTTCCTCAAACATTATAACATTATATATATATATATATATATATATATATTTTAACTTTTTAATTCCAAATTTTTCATTTTATTGGGCTAGACATAAAGTGGATTTTCTTCTTGCTACCCTAGGAATACCCTTAATAAACCTTGGAAATCTCATTTCCTTACTAAAATTTCTTATTCCTTTCAAAATAAGAATACTCTTTCTACTATCCCTAGGGAATTTTCCCACTTCTTATAACATATGGATATTAATCTTCTCTCAAAATATAGCTTATTGTACACTATAAATCAAAGATAACTTAGGGCTCAACACCCTTGGGTCATCCCAAACCCAATTAGCAAGCTATATGCACAATTGTTCTTCTGAAAACTTTCCATATGATAAATCTATAATTGGAGACTATTTGGATTTTAGTACATAATATATTTATATTTTATTCAAAAATACAAATACGTTCACTCACTATCTACCTAGAACCCTAAACCTAGGCTATACCAAATGTAACAAGCCGAATTCCAGTAGGTCTAGATTTTTCACAAAAACGCTAAAATTCAAGCCCACTAAACGTGTTGGGTATCTGGTATCCTACAAATAGGTGATGACAAATATATTAAAGCTCGAATAAATATATCACAATGAAACTGACTAAAATATAAAAGTAAGTAAATGCTCAACAAGATAATAACACTTTCTAAACAAGTGTCTCAAAGCTGAAAAGTCTCCACCATCTGCCTAACTTGTGGGATGTTATGAGAAGGGGGTCAGAATAAAGTTCTGGTGAATGGACAAATTATATACTTCTAAGCTAAATTCTACATATACCGTTTTATCTCCATTTTCTATTATATTAGGTTTACTGGTCTTATAGTACTCCAACCTCTATGCGTGAATCGTACCCATCTACTCCCTAGTAGATTAAAACCTAATAGCTAATATATATGTAGGTACATGTCCAAAGACTGTATCGGTCCTAGGTTCTACCCACGGTACCTTCTGTATCCTCCTTGGAAAGGACTCCATCATTTTGGTCCTAGAGCGATCTGTAACTACATCTGTAAAGGACAGCTTTGTGAAGCCTACAATGCAGATGTTATGTCGTCTACTATGAAAACATAAAATTGCATCTGCACTAACCTATACTAGTGCTTGGACATCCACAATATACCACCCAGTGCATACCTTGAGGACTATACGTAATTGTTAGGTCTATTCTCTAAATCCCGCCAATAAGGTCTACCTTGTATGGTACCCAATCGGGGACTTTCTATATCTGTAAAGGACAGCTTCATTAAGCCTACAATATAGATATTTTATTTGGTATGTCTCTTTTCTCATCGTGGCTATGTCCACACGCAACCACCCCTCAACTAATCGAAAGACCATTAAATAAGTGGTTGTTCCATACTGCAAACAGTCTAACATCCAATTGGCTACGCCCCTCATCCAATGTCTCGATTGTAAAAGAATCATTGGCATGTTGGTTTAACTCCAGTCTTTCCTGAACTCACTCTTAATTGATGATGGCTTGATCTCCGTATGCGACTATCCTTTTGGGTCCTTCCCACTAAAACCTAGTCGCAAGTTAGAGCACGATGTTATATGAATATCCTACTCCATTCATCAACCTTTTGACTTCCAACAAAGGTCCACTTCATTAGGCCTGCAATCAAAAGCAGTCAAGGTATACTCTCTTGATCGAACCTACAGACCTGCCTCCAGGGGTGCATCTTCGTTAGGCCTGCCTTAGAGGGCCATCCTAGAGTACCCTCACATTCCCATTGAAGTCTCGTACTTTATTCTAGCCCAAAATAACTAAGTTGGACATGCTCCTTCTGTACTAAAATCTACGATGAACTGCTTCGTTGGGCTTTTCATCCTTTGGGATGCTTCAAACGCATCTTACCAATTTATTAGACCCTGCGTCTAATCTTTTATTATGCATTTAGTTTACCTTTCTTATTTTGTTGGCTACTTATTTACCCTAATAAGCATAAGCTAGCCCATCCTCACCTAACTATTGTGAGACCATCAGTTCCTGACTGAAAGGGAATGTTGTTGGTATGGGCCACTTCTATTATTTTTCTTATTAACTTAATCCAAGATCTAAGTATAATAAAATAAGCCTCTTCTATTTTTAATTATAACCTACATGTTAGAATTACACTTGCAATTTTTGCTTTTATATTCTTTAATAATCTGCATGTTATAAATATAATTACAAGTGCCTCTCTTCTGTTCTAGTCTGCCTTCTTTTATTATGATACTAAATTCTTTTTAGTTTCCTTATATTATGTGACATCTTAGCTTGGGATTACGTCTAATTGTCACAAATCATAATAACTACTATGCTTTTATTCTACTATCTGCATAGTAAATGCAGATCTAGTCAAATCTTTTATTAGTTCTAGTCTTTTCAATTATTTAACTTGAGTATTTCCCATCTTTAATTTTTTTTAACGTTTCACGTTATTTTCTTTTATTCTAGGAAGTAGTTCTACTCTATTTAGTTGGTTTCAAAAACTATGCTAAAATTCTATTTCCATATTCTAATACTAAATAATGTTATAATCAATAACCCGTAACTGCAAGATGTTTCTTTCATTGTTTCTTTAATTATTGGATAATGCAAAATACATAAATGTCACTATTTTATACTAATTCCCATTTTCCTTCTTTTATTCTTTCAATTATGTTTATCATTATTCTTACAATATTAACTATGAAAATGTTTTCTCTTTTCCAAAACCAACCGACTAATCTATTACTAACTTCCAAATCAAGTTAATAAATTTATTTCTCCCGTTTTAACATAATTTACTGTAAATTTCTTGCTTTTAGGCTTATGTCTTTCCTATAACTGTTAAGCCTAATATTATTCAAATTTAATTGGATTTCTTTCTTTCCTTTCCATATAAATAGTTACTAAATATAAGTTCTCATATAAAATTTATAGTCTCATCATAACTAATTAACAAAAATAATTATTAAAATAAATGCTAGATTAAAATATTTAATGGGAATCTAATGATAATATATCATAAACGTAAAAGATATATAATTTAAATCTACTCATCTGTTGTCCTTAGGTTTTTCTCCATGGCTTTCTTGGATCCCCTTCTAAGGTGTCTAATATTTTTATTGAAAAGATCTTCTCCCCAGAAATATTTTCTATTTGGGATCCAGCCTCAGGCAATGAATCCAATTGGAAGAAAATCTGATTGTGGAAAATAGCTAGGCCTAGGGTCCTATTTATAGTTTAGCTTAGGGATCTCGGACCATTAGATTTAGCAGGTTGAATCTGGTGCAACAACGTCACAGGGTTGCTGCGAATCGTTGGATCCAAAAAAAAATGCTCGAGATTGCACGAAAATAATATTATTAAACATTAACTTTTAACCGTTGCCTATTCATTCTACTTAATTTCCATTAATTTCAAATTTAATTCCCTTTATAACACATGTTTATTTTGTAATTCAAACGTTTCTAATTAATGTAAATTAATTTTGTTCAATTGCTGATTTGATTAACATTGCCTATTAATGTTTAATAATTACCTCTAATTGCTGATGTCAATCAATTTCCTTTATGACGCGTGTCTAATTTGAAATTCAAACTTGTGTTATTTCTAGAATCTGTATGCGCATATAATTATAAACTAATATATTCATGCACATTTAAACACATAATTATTTTTCGATACGGAACTTCAAACGTCAATAACTTTTTCATACGAAGTCCGTTCGAGGCATATTATATATATAAATTAATTAGAAAATTGTCACGAACACAACGGTATAAGTTTCGAGCCCATATTCTGGCAATTCCAAAAATCTCATTTTCACTATTTATAATTATTTTGGTTATTTAATCATCTAAAAATGCAGGGTGTTATAGACAATGTGAAGGTAACTAGAAAGGCGGCGGTGAGAAGTGAAGTCACTTGGTGAATTCATAAGGTCAGTGAAATCGCAAAGCACAAAATATATGAAGGCACAAAGTGAATATGTAGGAAAATTTACTAAGTGTTTTCAATGTATACTCGACAATTTACATGGATCGGTACCACTCCATGCAGGTTGGCATCGACCCGTTCGAGTAACTAAAAAAGAGAAGTGAATCCTACCTGACCAGAAGAATGGGTAGTTTTTAGAGTTGATCAAAGTCTTTAGCTTTTCTGTCTGTCGAAGTGTTGTGACTGTATGACTGTTTAAAGCCACGTGCTAATGTTTTGAAAGGAGATGCAACATTTCATGAGAACAATTTAGGAGATTGAAGTTCCTCTGCATATTTGAGTTTGGATTTAATCACTTATCTCGATCTAAAGCGTGCTTTGTAGTTCACTTTAGGGTTAAGTGTTGTCCGGCATTTAGACTAAGCGATATTTCGATGGATCTAAACTACGAGATGATGAAGAAATCAACCAAGAAGCTTGGAAGATGCCTAGAGTTCCAAGGTCAAAAAACTTAAGAAATTAAAGCAAAATTTTACTTAAACCATGGTATCGAACCATATTTTTCAATACCAAACCATATGGAGTAGTACAGAGTCCATACTCTACTTAATTCAAGAACTAAGACTTGAAGTTGGAAACATGTCGAAGTAACATGGCTCGGTACTGACCTATAGCGATCCCCAAAATGGTTGCAAAAAAAGCTTTAAAGACTTGTACTTATCAAGGGAAGTCAACATAGAGTCAAAGACTTCGGTTGGTACTAACCTATATGGGTCGGTGTCGAACTATCTTGGTTGTTGAAATGTATTTGGCTTGTTCTTCATGCTAGAACTTTGAATCTATAGATTTTTACTTGCTTAAATTGGATTCCGCGATTTTGATGGAAGATTTTGTCGATAAATAGAGCGGTTTCATTAACATGAAAAGTAATTTTGAATCTTTACACTGAAGTACTGCCATTCTTCGTTGTTAACTAGTTTCTAGAACTAAACTTGTTGTAAAAGTGGTTGCAATTGCAAGAAACATTCAAAAATAAGGCTGATAGTGTACGTAGACAGTCGAATTGAGGCTGAACCGCTTTAAAATTTTCGTATCTTCCTGACTTGCTTTGAATGCTTTAATTTAAATATTTATTTTTGACTAAATTGGGGTATTTGCCCAAATTTTTAGGCAAATAATTACACAAAAAATACTAACAAATAGGAAAATTAATAAATAGATTAGAATGGTAAAACCTAAGAAAAATAGTGGTGAAGATGATAGTTATTCCATGCCCATGGAGTTGAAGCCTATCCATGGCAATCAATTCAAAAATGCCATTTCTAAGTTTCTTCTCAATTACAAATGGTCATTCACATTTAGGATCAAGCTCTTTTGGTATTGGAAGACTTGCTTATTTTTGATAAAAATGTGTGATCCTCTGTAGAATAGAGGAGAGCACACATGCAAATATATATATATATATATATATATATAACACAATAGCAAAGTGCTGCCAACATGCCTGGCAGGTAATAAAACTAAATATGAGTAACAAAGAAAAAAACAGGTACCCCTAATATGAGTTCAGGCAAGGCAACCACCTTTCACACCCCGATATCGAGTTCCGGCATAGCCACCACCTGATACTAAGGTGTTAGGAGTACCTAGAAACAAGAGAGAAAGATGCTCTATGCATCTCAATAGCTCCATGCATAAAACAAAGAAGAAAAACTTTGTGCATCTGGATCGGAATGATGCTCCATACATCTCGGTAGCTCTAAGCAACACATAAAAACAAAGCAGAAAAACTCCGTGCATCTGGATCGGAAGGAATGAAGAAGCCTCGACTATGAAGTGAAAATAAAAGCAATGCTGGATAGGATAAACTGCACTGGAAACTCTGAACAAGGGAAGAAATGCCAAGTTGTAGCATGGATCCTCCTGAAGATAATACTCTATAATATAGAAGAAAGAATCCAACATCCATGGAGAAATAGAAAGAAATCTAAGTGGAAAACTCTACTCTAAAAGCCTCTCAACAAAACGTATCATGCGATCTGAAGATATAGGAACCTGCAAGAAGAACCTAGTATCCTTTCACCCATACCTGTATTTGAGGGGTGACAAAGGAAAAAGTAAGAATTTTGCATATATACGTATATTTAGATAATTAATATACATATATATGTATATATAAAGAAAGAAGTAAAACATAAAGGAGACAAAACTAGTAACAATAAAATTAAGATATTTCTAAACTAATACACCAAAAAAACAAAAAATTAAAACCAAATTTAAAAGAAAACTATGAATCTTTAATCATAAGTAAGTTATGATTAACAGATAGATCATGATATGAATTTGAAAAAATATTCATATTAATACTGATATCATTAAAAAGACAATTGTTGTGTTTAAAAAAATTAATATTGTAGCTAACTTATTAAGATACCCTTTAAAAAAATTATTCTTAGCTAATTTATATTTGGGATTAGAAATCCAATTAAAATAGAATGAAGAAATTGTATAAATCAATTTATTAATATGACTATTATTATTATAAATTCTTTGATTTCTTTCAAACCATATATACCAACTAATAATAACGAATAAAAAGTCAAGTAGAAATCTAATATTCTTTTAAACCTAAATCTAAAATTATTCCAATAAATGTCACAATCCGAAATTTTAGTTATAATATTAAAAATGAAAATTTTGGGAATATTATTAAGAATGTAATAAGAATCCATGCAATCATGGTATAAATGCTTAATGTCTTCAAGATACAGATTACAAAAATAACATTTATTATCATTATGAATGTTCTTTCTTTTTAAGTCTTCAATTGTATTAAGTTTTCCATGCAATATTAACCACATATGTATTTTAGATTTAGGAGGAGCATTTGATTTTCAAGTAAATTTGAACGAATTGTTTATAGTACCTGAAAAATTAATAAATCTATAAAAGCAGTTTGAAGTATATTTCTTACTTCTATCCCATTCCCAACAAAAAATATCATTATCATTATCAATATTATAAAGATTTAATCTTGCATAAAGCAAATGAAGAAGCCTAAGAGTTGAACCTACTAAAATTTTGTTAAAGCTGAAATTCCAAGGAGGATCATTATCAGGAGAATAAACTTCATTAATTAGAGCAAACTTAAAATTACAGATATCGTAAAGCTCTTTAAATTCCAGTTTAAGTGGTAAGACCGCCAACAGTCATGCCAAAAGGAAGTACGGTTACCGGAATGAACTATAATATTTATTCCTAAGTTAAAAATCACAAGACATTTTAAAATGTTTTTCCAAAAATTAGAAATATTATGAGTGGATGGAGAAACTATTTGATATAAATTAATATTTCCATTATAGTAATATTTAGAATTAATCTCTTTCCAAATAGCATTCTCATTAATATCTTTAAACTTCCATAACCATTTACCTAGCAATGACAAATTCATATTACGCAAATTAATTAACTCTAAACCACCTTCCTTCTTGGCTTTACAGACGGTCTCCCAATTAACCAGACATTTTATACTATAATTAGAATTATCCCCACTCCATAGGAAGTCTCTTCTAATTTTGTCATTTTTATCAATAACCCAATCTAGAAACAAATGCATGGACATCCAATAAATTGGAAGGGCTGCTAAAATCGAATTAATTAAAACTAGTCTTCCTGCTCTAGATAAATATCTCCCATTCCAGTTAGAAATCTTATTCTTAATTTTATCAATAATAATAAACCAATCTTCATGCTTGTGTTTAGTGGGTCTAATCACAAAACCAAGATTGTCAAAAGGAAAGCTCATAGTTTTGCAATTTAGAGTATTAGCAACTGAGTTTTCAACATTTTCAAAATCATTTAAGACTAACATTGAACTTTTGCCAAAGTTTATTTTTAAACCTGATAAAAGTTCAAAACTGTAAAGAATAAACTTGAGAGTTATAATGTGTCTAGGAAGATGGGAAGAAAAAAGTAAGGTATCATCGGCAAATTGGAGAACCGATATACCATTACGCAAAATATCATCGCCAACACTACCTAGAGATCCATTATCCACTTCTCTTTTAATAATTTTAGCAAAAACATCAGCAGCTAAATTAAATAATAAAGGCGATAAAGGATTTCCTTGCCTTAATCCTCTCTAAGATTGAATTTTATTACCTAATATACCGTTAACCATAATACTAGAGTTTCCGGTTCTAAGCAAAGTCATAATCCAATTGATCCATCTAGGACCAAAACCTCTAGCATGAAATATATTAACAATAAAATTCCAATCTACCGAATCAAAAGCTTTAGCAAATCAAGTTTCAAAATCGCATATGTTATGTTATTCTTTCAACAGAAATTAATATATTCTTGAATAACTGCCACTCCATCCGTGATATTTCTACCTTTAATAAAAGCTGATTGTGAACAATCAATTAATTCGTTCATTCTTTTACTAAGTCTATTAGCTAAAACTTTAGAAAAGATTTTAACTGAGTAGTTAATCAAAGAAATGGGTCTAAAATCTTTTAAATTATTAGCTCCTACTTTTTTATGAAGTAAAATAACATTTGCAAAATTAAATCTCCCTAATTGAAAATTATCATTATAAAAAGCATTGAACATATTAACTAAATCAAAATTTAAAACATCCCAAAAGGTATTATAAAATAAAATAGGAAACCCATCTGGTCTCGGCAATTTATCACTGGGCATGTCATTTATAGCTTTTCTAATTTCATCTTCAATGAAAGGATAATCTAACTCTGATAAATCAACAATGGAATCAGGTGGATACAGATCCGTCCATCTTACATTGATTCTATTATTAATTTTAGAACCAAATATATCCTTATAATATTCTGTAAAAGCCTTGTTAAGATCTCTTTGATCAACTAGTTCTTTATTATTAACAAAAATAGAGTTAATTGTATTACTACATTTCCTACCATTGGCTATATTATGAAAAAACTTAGTATTGTTATCACCTTCATTGATCCATTGAATTCTGGATCGTTGTTTCCACATAACCTCCTCCTTTTCTAAAATAGAATTTAATTCCTCTTTTAAATTAGAAGGAACATTATGTTCACCTAGATTTAGAGGTCTAGATTCTTCTATCTTATTAATTTTAAGCATTTCATTAAGAATATTATCTTTTTTAATTTTTAAATTACCAAAAATATTTTTGTTCAAGTTTTTTAAGGAAAATCCTAAGGTCTCTAAGCTTAGAAGCAAAAGCTTTTGCGGAGTTATCCATATTTCTGATATTATGGAAATTCAAGAAACCCATTTACCTTTAACTAGATTCACAAAGTTATTTCAAACTTAAAATTCTTTAAAATAACTCTATGATACTCACATGTAAGTATAATAGGACAATGATCCGATAAGGTAAAAGGAAAACCAGTTACTTTACAAATTGGAATTTTGCCTTCAATTTCATCACTAACAAAAAATCTATCAAGAAGAGCCAAGGAAGGGAACTCTCTAGCGTTACTCCAAGTAAACTCTCTATTTGAAAGAGGAATTTCAATCAAATTAGAATTAATAATAAATTGATTGAATTCCTCCATAGCAGAGTAGTCCCCTTCCCTAGGATATCTCTCACCAATGAAACACGTAACATTAAAATCACCCCCCAAAATCCAAGACCCTGGTGCAAATGATCTAAATTCTAGGCATTCATTCCATAAAATTCTCCTATTAATTTTAGAATTAGGCCTGTAAACATTAGAAATATTTAAAAAAGAATTATCGAAAATATTGATAAGAATAACATGAAGAGAATGTTGTTTAACAATACTTTGAAGTAATTTAAAGTAATTATCACGCCAACCTATCATTAAGCCCTCTGAAGAACCCACAAAAGGTAAGAAAACCCTTTTCCTAACGTTAAAACCATCTATTCTTCTAAAAAAAAGAATGTCAGGGCAATTAATTTTGGTTTCTTGAATAAGAGCAATGTCAACAGAATAATCTTTTAAGAAGAATCTAACCTGATCACATTTATTCAAATCATTTAAACCCCTAATGTTCCAACTAATGATCCTCATAAACTAACTGTGCTAGCCCTCTCTAGTTCCTTACTTCTAATATATTCCCTATCTATCTCTATTTCAGAAAAAAATAAAAGAAGTGTCTCTGGCTAACTGACTAAACTCGGCAGAAGAAAGACTGCTATTGTATAAGTAGAGAAAGTACTACCTAAAAAAGTACTCATACCTGAGCCTGAATTCGTAGTGCCAATCACGACACTCTAACCAGGTAACTCACCCAAAGACTGCAATGGCAGCTACGAACCCTGGCACTCCTATGAACGGATCCACTAGAAGCTACTGATTTCCGTCCCTTAGCTTTTTCGACAAAGAGGCCGAATCCTTAACAGTATTACTCTTTACTATTGCACCAGAGCTCGAAGAAAAATCACATACACCTGAAGCCAATACTGGATCCACACTAAAACAACTGCCAGCTAAAATCTCATTTAATTATACAGTTTGACAATATTGAATATCTACACCTAGATCTTTTTAGAACCAGTAACGTGCACACCCTCTGATGTGTGCATATCAAATAAACCAGTATCCCTAACCTCCCAAAATTTGTCAAAATAAGCCGTGCCTCTAACTCAGGTTCAATTTCAGAAGTATCAGAGTCATTTAACCATTCCAGCAAGTTAAAGTCAGAAGAAGAATTTGAATTGCACAGACAATTATTATCCAACTCAGAAAGACTCTCTGATAAAAGATCTTCCTGAAAGCTCTCAGAACCATTTTTCATCTCAGGAAATTGTAACACGGAAGAGACTAAGGAATCTAACATATTGCCGATACAGGATAATTCATCATAGCTCAAATAAGCATCAGAGTTCATTATTCCAAAATTCAAATTGTCACCAGAATTGTTACAACCGGTTATCAAAGCATTCAGATCCAAAATTTCAAAAACTACAGATTTATGACCAACATACCAATCCATCTTCAATATACTCGAGTGGCTACTGTCAATTGAGTTTACTTCATTACTTCTATCATCGGCTAAAATACAATCAATCGACATATTCTGATGTTCATGAACATATTGATCAGCTATAACCACCGAGCCACCATCTAGGCCTTCTAAATTAAGGTCGTCATTTGAATTCGAAGACAGGCAATCAAAACTGTTGAATGTAGACAACTCAAATTTATCTTTCACTTTTATATTGGATTTACGATTTTTTCTATGATAAGAAATGAATTCATGATTCTGAACTTCAACATTTTCACATCTATTCAACTCAGATATAAGTCAAGACGATTCCATGCATGAATTAACATCAGGATCTAAGAGAATGGGATCAAAACCCAAAAATATATCTTCAACAACAGAACAGGGAAATTTATTTGAGATTACTATATTGGTTTCCGAAGATTCGGGTGTATTGTTCGAGACTTCAGATTTGCCTGAGACTTCAACAGAAATTTCATCGTATCTTTTTCCAATATTCGGCTCATTTATGATACCGAAGTAATAAAACAAATCTTCAAGATAACTGATACCTATTTCTTTATCAAACCAAAGATAGTCAATCAATAATCCCCTCAAAATCAGATATTTCAGTGTGATTAAAATCCATGATTTACCAGAGATGGCGAAAAATATGCCTGTTTTCGATGATCTGAATTGCTAACATCAATCTATTTCTTGAATACACCAGTACTTGCCTTGCCAAAAAATTCTTCAGGATTTCCAAATCTATCCCTATACCCTTTTCCAATGTTTGGTTCGTTGATGAAGTTAAAGTGGTAAAGTAACTCATCCAGATATCTAAAACCTTCATCTTCTATAAACCAATGTTTATCAAGTAAAACACTCCTCAGCTTCAAAAAATTTAAGACGAATTAGAATCTATGATTGATCGGGATCGAATAAGAATCAGGAAGTGAAACCGAATTATTGACCAATACCAAAATCTTCCCACACCCTTTACTTTTATGCCCAAAAGAACCACATGTGAAGCATCTTACTGGGTCGCGACATGAATTAGCGAGATGATTAAGATCGCCACATATGAAACAAAACTTCTTACCCTTCCTTGAATTAATCCAGAATGAATTTGGCTTACGTTCTTGAATTGAATGGAAAGATGTCTCTTAACAGCTTGAGCATAAGTATAGGGAATGGGGTTTTTATTTGATATATCGGAGAAACCAGAATGTAAAGAAGAATTCAGACGAAAATCTTGATATATCGATGATGTTTTCGGACGATAAGATAACGAGGACGCCATTAAAATGATTGGAAGACTTGCTTTTGAAACCAATTCTCCAACCTTGAACACCTAGTTCTGAAGTCATGCATTAAGTTATCGTACCACATTGTTGATAGGTGTCAACCCTCAAATCTATCTCTTATTGCTTTCCTTCCACCAAGTCCAAACACACTTATATGAGAGAAAAAATTCACATTGAATTCGTAATGCATGCGTTGATGAGAAGGGACAACATCTTCAATTTGAATCATCACCTCGGAACCAATTGCTAAGGAAAACTGAAAGTCCTCAAAGCAAGTGAAAACTTATCAACCCAATTCCCTTTAGCTCCACAACTTTTTCTTTACAATGGTTTTAAGAATCTTGCCCATTAGCATATGGATGATCCACAGTTGAGAAGCTTTTCTAAATTTTATATTGAGCGCAAAGGTGGGTCAACAATGCAATTTCGAATTGGGTCATCTGTCCAAAAATAATATTAGGTGGCACACCATATTTACAAAAAAAAATTCCCATAAGGCTAGTAACTTTTGTCTAAGTGATCGTATTCAAAGGCTCAACTTCAGCCCACTTAGTGAAGTAGTCAACAATCACAATTGCATGCATTGCTCCATTTCATGCCATCGGTACCTCACTAATCCTTGATGCATATTATCGAGAATATCCTTTTTCGTAGTCCTTGTCAACACATCAAAGCAGTGGGCCAAAATATCCACTTGAATACAAAATGTTATCTTGCATACTAAACCATGGTGCCTTTGTTCTCAGACCGCCTGCTTCATTCTGGTTTTTGCAAAGTCCTGTTGGTCAAGTAACCTTAATAGGGTCATCTAAGACTTTATATTCGATTTTATCCTAAGATAACCAGTTTAATAGATGAATCAACACTCCCATTTTCCTTTCACTAAAAATGCATAATCACATAATGAATAAAATCATTAAGTAACTCCATTACCATCATCAAAAAAGATTCTAATAGGATGTCCTCTGCCTCGATGATTTCAAAAGATGGTTTACCACCAATTCGAAATCATTTTAAATCTACAGTGATTACATTCCCAACTACTTTACAATGTTGATTCCAACAAGAAATGCTTCCTATTAGGCCACATTATTGTTCACTCTCAACTCTAATCTTAATGTGTAGTATACCCTTGACCCTCCAAAGTTATTAGAACTATCCACATATAATCGTCATCTAGGCATATTAATTGTTTCTTCTCCTTTGGGCTCCCTATCCCGAACCATAAATTCGATGGTAAAATCCTCCAATGCTTGACCCGTGATAACCACTCTAGGTGATTGTGAACTAACTTAACTCAATGACCCACTTCAACAATTGTCCTAAAGTCTTAGCGCGATGCAGGACTGACATGGGGGTTTATCTTCAATGCCTTAATGTGATGAGCCAGATAATAAGGTCGTAATTTTCTCAAAGCAATCAGCAAGAAAAAGGCTAGATTTTCCAATATACGGTATCACGGTTCTGCTTACGTTAATCTCATACTTATATAGTATACTAATGTTTTTATCCTTTCTTCCTTGAGCATTGAAGAGGAACTTAATGCGCATGTCAATATGACAAACAAATACAAATCTTCTCCTTCTTGTGGCTTTGACAAATCCAGGGCTTTTTCAAATGATCCAATCGTTTTGAGATGAGTTTAGTCAGGTTGAAATGTTCCCATTCAAGTTTTGCACTTCCCTTCTTGTCTTTGGAGGTTTTATTTCTTTAAGGTGTCAGTCTACTCTAGATTGACCTTAATCCCATAAGTGCTTACTATAAAGCCAAAGAACTTCCTAGAAAATACTCTAGATGTTCACTTCAATGGATTATACTTCATTCCATACTTCTAAATTACCTCGAACATTTCCTCTAGACTTGCGTCATGGTCTTTTTCTTAACCAGCATAACTTCTACATAAACCTACGTCATTCTTTTGATTGCTTTGCATGCATCTCATTAACCAAACATTGGCAGCTAGCTCCAACATTGTTTAGCATGAACATCACCTTATAGCATTACAATCCTAAGTCGGTTTTGAAGCACATATGATGTTCGTTAAGAACATGCATTGCAATCCGATTAGAGTCAGAGTACGCATCCATAATAAAATCAATTCAAGGCCTGACTAATCCATTTACTAAGTGCTCAATGCACGGGAGCGAGACGCGTTCCTTAGAGCAAGCGTCATTGAAGTTTGAGAAAACGATGCATGTCCTACATTTCCCACTTGGTTTCAGACTAATATTGGACTAGTTATCCATTCTAGATATTTTTTCCTCTAGTAAGATCATTATCTTAACAATTTCTCGACTTCTTCCTTTAATGCAGTGGACCTTTTCTGCCTAAATCTTAGCCTTATTTATCTTACGTGTAGATCATTTGGATTAATATTCAATGTGAATGTGAAGTGAGATTTCACACAAAAATGAATGTGTCTAAGAAAAGGCATTTTAGTTGGCTCTTAAAATTCCTTTAGTTCCTTCTTCATTTGTCAACTGAGTTTAGTTCCAATCTTGACCACTCGAGTGAGATCGTCCTCATTGATCAGAACATCCTCGAGTGCCTTAAACATTTGAATTGTTGTGCCCATCTTGCTTTTCTCCTATATCCACATCTTCAGACACAGTACTAGTGGATTCAAGCAAGGAATTGGAGTCTAATTATTATGCATCCTAAAAATCGATGCAAAAAGGCTTCCTCGAACCTCTTTCTTTTCTTTATCCTTTCACTACGTTTCTCTAAGCTTAAGAATGTAACATAACCTTTTGATATATTAATCTCCTTTAACCATCTTGACTCCCCTTAGAGTTGATAATTTCTTAGTAAGGCACCGTAAATCTAGAATAGCACTAAAATCGGCTAAGGCTAGGTGTGCTAACCCCATTGTATGCTGGAAAATATCTATGGCCACACAAGTTTGAGGGTTACATCCTAGTTCGACTACCGAATTAGTTTACTTAAGGGCATCGTACCTCCACTTATAAATCCTTGCAAAGAATATTTACATGGAATAAAAATTACTTGATAATCCTACCCTATCAAAAGCACTCTTAAATAGCAGATTCAAGAACTCCCACTGTCTTCGAATATTCAACTCATTTTCTTTGGTCCTATTATAGTTGTTATCACCATTGAGAGCAAATGAGGGTGATTAGTCCCTTACTCATCCTTCTTTCTAAATATGATTTCTTCCTTTACAAGGTAAGGCTGCTTAGCCTCCCATGTTTCCTTTACAACATGAGGTATCCTTGATATAGTCTTTGACGATGTAGTGTAGTGTACCATCACTGCCCAACTAGCATTTATAGGATTCGGTACTACAGATATAGTATCTACTTTCAATTAAACGGAAAATGATGAATTATGGAAGTTTCACTCAAACCCTCTATGTCACCTCCAATGGGTGACTGCCTAATGTCTGATAACATATCTACATCTGTGCTTCTAGTCTTTTCACAAACTATTAAAGCTTCTTGTTCTTTATGAGACCCTCAATCAAGTCTTTTAAATTGTGGTACACGTTGGTATTACACCGATGCATTTCATGGAATTGGAAAAACTTCCTTGAATTTCTTTCCTACTTAGTTGGCTACCTTGGAGATGGCTTCTTATACTAGGTAGTACCTTGCATAGCCAAATGTATGTTTTCAGGGAACCCATAACCTTTGGATAAACGTTGACCAGGTCTGAACCTCTCTTCAAATCATTTTTCTTTCCATTTTGCCATTTCCTTTTCCAACAGCGCGATTGCATTTATTCTTCTCGGGTTTAGCATTAGACGACTCTCTCTTTTTAACAAGAGTAAGTGCAACCAATTCAATATTTGTTGGTTCAAACTGTATATATTGGTCAGCATTATAAAAGAACCCTCTCAGACTCGTTGTTCTCCTTTGTTAGGCCACATGAGAAATCCAACCTTTTATTAACCCCCGATATGATTGCCACATTAACCCGTTGTTCTTTAGGCTATCTGACTGCAACAACAATTGCATTTAATCTAGTCAAGTAACTCTTTAAAGATTCACTGACTCTTTGTTATATCAATCAATGATATTATATCATCCGACTATTCTATAAAAACTCTAAATTGATCGTTAAACTTCTCTTCTTACACTTCCTATGAACTAATAAATTAGTACCTACACAATCACATAGTAGGAAAAGCACCTACATCACAATGTTTCATTAGCACAAAACACAAAGTAGACCCATCAAATGGGTTAGGTTAAGTCTTAAATGGGTTGGGTTAATTTTGACAGAACTCATTTATGACCCATTTTTTGTGATCCATTTAATAAATGGTTTATCCAATACACTTATAGATTTAAATTAGACTTGACAAATAAATCAATAAAAATTCTAACTTTAATTTTCACTTTTTGAATTTCTAAAATAATAAAAATTTCAAATTCAAGTTTCAAATTTTCGTCAAAATTCAAATTTTCATATTTTTAGTTTTAAAATTTAAATTTTCAAATCCAAAGTCAAATGAAAATTATCAAAACTTAAATTTAAAATTTAAATTCAAAACTTAAAATTCAAATTTAATTAGAAACTTAAATAGTCTAATATTCAAACTGGGAATTCAATTTTAAACTTCAAATTTATGTAATTCAAATGTTCAAAATATAAATTTTCAATTTTCAAAGTTAAAAATTTAATTCGAAATTCGAAATTTCAAAGTTCAACTTTCCAAATTCAAATAGTTGTATGTAACTTTAGCATGACAACCCAATGTCTTGGAGACGAACAAATGATCAAAATATTTTTTGAGGGAGTTTAGATATGGTGATGTAGCTTGTTATTTGCTAAGTACAACCGTTGATCGCCATGGAGAACTATTGTACGTTCATGAGATGAAGTATTCGAGTGTCTCATATTGTCTGTAATTTAGATGGGAGTTGCAGTCTCGCCTAATTATGATTTAGTATAAACCGGTTACTGTAGTTTGAACGGAAAAAATAGCGACTTCTGCCTTGTCGATGTTTAGATATCGGAATATGGCATGTTATATGCTAACTACAACAGTTAGTAACCATAAAAAATGCAGTGTACATTTAGAATATGAAATATCTAAGAGTTGCATATCGTCTATAATAATGATGTGAGTTAATTATGTCAAAATCTAGTCAAATTCTGAGTCAGATGAAATAGTTATTATAGTATAAACAAAAAAATAGGGACTTCTGCCTAGTTGTCTAAGTAAAAAAATTCAATTTGGATTTTCAATTTTCAAAATCTTGAAATTCTAATTTTCAAAATTTACATTTTAAAATTACATATTTTTAATAAATGAGTAAATGCGTTATCCATTTATAATCCGTTAATAATGGGTCAACCCATTTATGACCCATTTAATAAGGTTCGTAAATGGGTTGACCCAACCCATTTATGAGTAGACTAAATAAATCGGTTTATGGGTTGGGTCATATTTTGATGAGTCCACCACCAACATTTGCTACTTGTAGATGTGCAGATGCACTAAGGTGTCCGACGTTCCCGCTTAGGGTTGCATTGCCGGTAGCTTAAAATCTGGCGGATTTCCAATAAGACTGATATTAGGGGTGGACGAACCATGGTTCGACCCATTTAGATCTTGATACGTATCTTTCAAGTGGAAGTAAACTCTTTAAAACTATGTAATTCAGTCATCAGATGTGACATATCCACATATATGGTCGCCAACTGCATCCAAACCTAGCCCACGATTGTAAAGAGGACCATGACGATCTCCACTCGTGGGCGAATGGATGATGGTAGTATGACATTCATGCCTTTTGCAACTGAGCAAATGCCTTCTTCATTCTCGTTAGTGATGATCGGCTCATTGATTTTTATTGCGCCCACTTGGACGTTCCAACTCAATTTTAACATTTTCATATATATTCTGTGCAACATTTAATTAGCCATCTAATTTCTAGTATTCAAGTTTGTTCCAACTCGATTACTCGGGTCAGTAATTTGCTAACTTTGGATCTCCTTTCTCGGTTTGCTCCATCCCTATTTAACCTTTTATCGCCTTCAAAGCTACTTTCACAAGAATTGTAGCGAGTTCCTCTCACTTCATCCTGTAAAGTGGGGATACTTCACGGTTTTATACATTTTGGTTCCCTGGCCTTTATTGATCCAAATTCCTCGTCATTTCTTCGACAATGTTCGTTTCCATGCTTTAAACTAAGCCTCATATTCATAACATTGCTTCAATTCCAACTATGAGTTGGATGTTCCTTCATTGCTCACATCGCGAGCACTTTCATCTATGACACAACATTCTTATTATTTATTGGTACATTAATTTGATTTTTAGTAGATATTTTCAAAGCCATGATCTTTCAATATGATTGTGCAATAGATCAAAATAATATCGAAGGATTGGACTGAGTTCAATTATCAATGGAAGCACCAAAATGTTTGTTTGATTTTTAAGCTAACGCGCAATAGAGATTTAAAGGAGCCAGCGGTCCAAAATGTAATTGTTGATTATATTTTTACGGGATTTTATCTTTAATTTTAATTAATATGAGAACATAGATAACTAAATAAAAATCAAACATAGAATACAGAAATAAGGGAATATAGAACATAAACTTTTAAGAGCGATTCAGAAATTCAATGGCATATGTCCACCTTATTTTTTTGCTGGTTGTAGTGATCATTGGCTGATTATAACAAAATATTTTTGAAAATACATATGATCATCCAAAAATTTGGTAATATCCCCATGTATTAAAAAAATTGATTCGTAGAACTTTGAATATCATAAGGTATGTATAAGTGAAATGGGTAAGTACCAAATGCAGTAAATCTCCTAAGAAATTTTGCTTCCCATTCATTTCATGTGAGGATAATTCTAAACCTACTAAAGCAGGTTAAATAATAGGTCTTTGGTTGACTGCTCAAAAATTTCTAGTATTCGGCTTGTTCTGAACCAAATAGTGGCAGTGCTAAAAGTTAGTCATGGGGAAAATTTTCCAAAACCATAAAGCTACAGATTCAAAATTTTGGATTGATAAGTTTAGGATCTCTACCTATCCAAATAGTTAGATCGGTAACAAGCATAGGATCTCTACTAATCCGAAAAATCAGATCGGTTCAAATTGACACTAAATAATTTTCCTTTATTTTTCCATTTGTATATTTCCAATTCTATTTCGATTCTTTACTGATTTCCTTGCTCCTCTCTATAGTTGATTCACTGCAGCTTTTCTGCATGTTGTACGGTATTTGGACATTTCTTTGCCTTTGATTCGCCAAACTATTATAGGTAAAATACCCACAATGTATAGGGGATGGCTATTGGGACACAAAATAAAACATAAAATAGTACATGATGTATTAGATCTGGACCAGTAAGCAACAAGTTAAATGGGTAAATTTTAAAATATTTATCCATTTTGGATCTTACTGGGCCTACAAAGTCTAAATTTATTTAGATCTAATCAAAATTAATTTCAAATAAAATCAAGATTTTTTTAATTGTAAATAAAGTTTTATTTTATGTTATATATTTATAGTATACAATATAACACGTATATCATATGCACATGTATGTGTTCGTCCATGTTCAACATATATAGTGTATATGGTTTAACTTGTCTGCATATAAGTGTTGTGGTTTACACCGCAACAAACATATTAGCCTTTCATATACATATATGTTGTCTAATATATACATATAGTTCAATATGATATGAAATTATATTTATAAAGCATAAAGTTTGTATAAATGTACATATATATAAATTTGTATAACAATAATATTTGTAAAATCAAATATAAATGATTTCAAATTTAAATATAAATTCAAATTCAAATTAAAATTTTAAATTTCAGATCTAGATCTAGATTTTCAAATATCTATAATTTTCATTTTGAAACTAATTTAAATAAATTGTATTTAATATATATAAATAATATATAGTTGGTGGGAAGAGAGAGAGAACTATTATTTAATTCGGAATGTGTGGTAGAAATCAAGGGGTTGAGATGTAGCCGATCCTTGCCATATATATATATATATATATATATATATATATATATATATATATATATATATATATATAT
This sequence comes from Allium cepa, assembly GCA_030765085.1. Classification (NCBI taxonomy): domain Eukaryota; kingdom Viridiplantae; phylum Streptophyta; class Magnoliopsida; order Asparagales; family Amaryllidaceae; genus Allium; species Allium cepa. Next base: position 32,251,303 of record CM060941.1, read on the forward strand.
ATATATATATATATATATATATATAAACGAACATAAAATGATATAGATTTAAATTATATATGTATGTATGTACGTACGTACGTATGTACATATATTCACAACCATACAAAATTAATTTTTTCCTTTGCTTACAATTTTTAATTTATTTAATATAATTTTTTTATATACAAACAATTTCCATACGAAAATTATTTTATATATATATGTATGTATGTATATGTATATGTATGGTGATGTATATTTTTATGTATGTATGTATATTTAAAAAATAATAATTTTGTAATGTTTAAAATTAGTACTTATTAAACTTTGTATGTGTGTGTGAGGAATTAGTCTAAAGGAAAAAACCTGAGATCTATTTTAGTCTGAAGGACACAAATTTTAAAAAATAGTCTGAAGAATAACAAAATGGTATATTCATATAGCATTACACATATATATGCTATATTCATATAGCATTTCACATATATAATATTATATTGGTAGATACAAATGTTAAGCTATAATTATTATATGGGACTGACAATTAAAGTTTTCATTTTATGAACTATTCAAATCATACAGAAGTAGCAGATGTACATATTAATGTCAAAAGGAAAACACAGAACCAAATTTGGCAAGTAATTCGAAGTCAAAAATCAATATACTTCTTGATACCAAAATGCAAATGGAGAATCAAACACTTTCAACCACTTGAACATTGAAGGGAAACGATACAGAGCTTACCAGTGAGTTCACCATTACATTCCAGTATCAACAAGGGTTAAACTTAATCTAATACAAAAATTCATATTTACTTTAGTGTTTTCAGGCAATACATCACTGGATGTACATGGAGAGCAGTTTGAACAACATTAAAAAATTAAAGGTTTGTTGATCTGTATTTTCAGTCTTACATGTGTATATATTTAGAATAAGTTAAACCAACCACTGCGCATAAACAAACTTTTAAAAGAAATGATTTTACTTGCTCTCTGGAATTTCACACACATACTTAACAGAAAATATGTGGTAATGGTATAGTGACAATTCTCCTTTATCATTTTTTTTATCTTGGTTTTTTTATGAATTTTCATCATATACCTGTAATGCTATATGAATATAGCGTTATACTTGTGTAATGCTATAAGAATCTATTATTCTGTTGTAATATGGACTAAATTTTCAAACTTATGTCCTTCAGACTAAAGTTGGTCTCAGGATTTTCCTTCAAACTAATTCGTTGTGTACACACACACACACACACACACACACACACACACACATATATATATATATTGAATTAAGAAATATGTAATATTTTATATAAAAATTGGTTTCTTAATTTTGTATAATGTTATGTACATAATATTAGCAAAACTTTATGTGTAATTCATATATACTTATTTATACACTATAGATCATTTTATTTAAAAATTATTTTAAACTTATTGTTTAATTCAATTTTTTAATTTTTCTCTTATATGTGAGCTACACACACACACACACACACACACACATATATATATATATATATATATATATATATATATATATATATATATATCCAATGTTGATAGCAAAGACATATGTGGATTTGTGATAATATACTTACAGTCTAATAGCACAGGGATGATATAATAAACAAATATATGTATGTATTAATATAAATAAATTTATTACCCTGATTAGAGCCTAATTGTAATACGTTAAAACGTTGAATCAGTTGACTCCTCGATTTTATATCCAAAATTTCCAAAGAGAGCTAATAGACTGGAAGCACTAACCACCTGTAACAGCCCGCAAACCCGTACCTCTTAAGTCAACGATATTTTCCAACATATCAACTCAAGGTGAACGGAAATACAAACCGTTAGGGTTAAAGAAGAAAGAGGTAGAAGAAGAAAATAGAAACAACAACAGAATCTTACCATCGCAGTGGAATAAAATATAATAGATAATAACAGATCTTTACACAAAAGAAAACTTTATCTGTTTTATACATACATCATTAGAATACATCATTAGAGTTCAACAACATCAATAACATACAACTGGACAGTAATATAAACTTGTCCTCAAAACTGAATACACGACAAAATAATAATCAAGTACAGAAGTACGGTATCGCTATCCAGCTCGTCTCCTGAGCTCCACAGCAGTCCATCCAGAATCTGTACTCTATAATACTCGGTCTGACTTGAGCATTATAGTTAAATAACACCCGAGTCAGTCTGGAATACCAGCATGAGAAAACCACACTCAAATTGATTATTAAAATTTCAAAAATCCCTTAAAATCAAAAGCATCTCGTAAGACCACGCCACAAATAAATATGTCGGGTTTTTACCTTACGATAGCCAAAACACTTTTTATCAAATCTGTTTGATATTATAATAGTGGTTATAGAAAGTAAAATAGAATCTAGCTGAAATGATTGCATCTCACGTTTCAGCAATAGTTGGGCACAATCAAAACCGTAAAGGCGCGTAGGGAGAATGGGTTTCCAACTAATGACTAGGCACTGGGGTACCACCTGTCACAGTACGTGGCCTAGATCACCATACCGACGATTACTCCCAATCCCCTGCAACACAAGACCGAGACTACCCCTTACTGGATAATCCCGAGTAAGATCACCCCAGGGTTGGGATCAGCAACCGCACCGCTAAGCCGAATAAAAAGGGACATGTAGACAGGGATGACCTCACCCTAATGGGTGCTACCCACTTAGTCTTGCTGCATAACCCTTGATTTTCAGTCATTCCTGGTTGATAAGGCTCGAGGCTAAGCGTTACGTTTTTGAACGTTTCACTTAGAATGCCCATCATCCACCTGATGATGTTCCGAAAGCATTCACCCATACAAGTCCGTCCCGGGTTCGAACGAAACCGAAGGCACTACTCCTACTATATCCATTTTGGAATCATCCTCAGGATTAGTAGCGACTAGCCCTTGTACTTCACTGCTCCAACTTCGACTCTGAACTCGTTTTTCCATGGAAACGTACAAACCGGATCGAAGTGGTTTTTAGAAAATAAATCCCGATCCCGGTCTCTTCGAAACGATCAGCGCATTGTCCAATATTGGTAGTCATTTATTTAACTATCAATTAACATTCACAAACAGCCATCAAACAATAAATAATTTCCTAAATTATTTATTTATCTCAAAATATCTTTGCAAGATATATTTCCACTTTCAATCCCTTTTGAAAACAGTTTCAAACCATACTCCTCTCATGGGGTAAATTCCCAACTATATATTTCCACTGAAAACACCACGTACAAAAACTTTAGATTTTTAAAATAATTTAAAAACACTTTATTATAAAATATACTTTAACGTTTAAATTTAAAACTACTTCAATACTTTATTAAAAAATATATACTTTAGGAACATTAAAATGAGGTTACTTTATAAAATATAAAACTAGATTTTCTCTTTTTAAAACAAAATACCAAGTCACCTTAAAATAATTACTACGATAATAGATTTGGAAAAATACTTACTTTAGAATTTAAACATTTAGAAATAATAAATTTTCTAAAACATGTTTTTTTTTAAAACAACATTAAAACTTTTAACTTATATTTAAAATTTTGCTTTGAAAACGTACTTGGCTATCTAGGGAAATACGCTTCCCTTTCCTTTAATAAATTCGCCCTTTCCTTTAATAAATTCCCACCGAGAATTATTCTTCCAAATATCCTCTGATATATTACTTCACTTTTATAAACCCAGTTTATAAATTTCATAGTCTCGTCTTCCTTAAAAACATAATTTCAAATTCTAAATCGATTTTAGATTTTTTCCAAATTGAAATAAATTCCTTTACTTTCTCAGTTTAACTACAAAACCCATCAACTTCACTTTTGCTTCTCAAATATGATTTAGAATCTTATTTAACTGAAATATTACTTTCATACTTTTCTAAATTCCTTCTTTATCCTTTTAAATAAATTTAATCCTTGAAATTTAAAATAAATCCTTCATTCCTTTGGATAATAATACTTGAGTTTTAATAAAAATCACTTATTCCCATTTATCTAAAAATATCATTTCTCCATATTTGGAATTTTATTTATTAGAATTAAAAAAAACAACTTTTATCTTATTCCAATTCATCCTTTAATTTATCCAAATTCTCTATAATTATCCTACTTAAAGTTTCTCTTTTATTATCTTTTCAAAATCCAATCTACATATTTTAATAATTCAGCATTCCCAATTACATTAAATCGAACATAGCATTCACTATTTTCAATCACCAATATGATCTATCTCAGATTATCAAATAAATCCAATCACAGAATCTTAAAACAAATCTACATGTTTAAGGAATCCAGTTGGATCCCTCCAACCCGTTTTCCTGCATCCACAGATGTTAGCACAATACAACAATACCAATTCCACTTCGAGGTGGAATACCGCAGTATATGGGATTTATATAATATCGTCCGCTATTATGCGGCGCATAGGGTCTCATCCGCTATATAATGCGAGAAAATCAATCACTCCAATATATACTATATTTTACTTTTTATAATATAGCACATCAAATCAATTCAATCATTCACCCAAATATTTAAATTCAACCATTTAAATTTAAATTAAACCTAGATGAGTGAGATTAACTCACCTTTGATTTTTATTTGCAACCCATTTCCATTCCGGCTTGTTTCTTCACAATATTTGACCTTGCATAAACAATTATACAATTCATAAATATTCGAAATAATCGAATAACCAATGTTACATTTGGTAATTTCAATTATCCAATGATTTTATTTTAAACCAATTTCTTTTAATAAATTTATTTAACAAAAAATAAATTTAAAAATAAATTTCCTCTTAAATGAATTAACAACAAAAATTTAGTTTAAACAATTTTTCCTTTTTAAAAAATGTCTTATAGTAACTAAAAAAAATTAAATAAGTTAACCAAATAATTTAACCACTATAATAAATTAGTAAATATGTATTTTGTTTTTATTTTCCATTTTTTTCAAACTACATATAAAAATAAGCTATATGGTTTTTTTTTTTTAAACAAATCTTATCTTTATATAAACCCTACAACATTTACGATTCCTATATTTTCTCAAAATCTTACGTATGCATATATTTATTATTTCCCATATATATACATATATATTTAATTTAAAACAGAATAGTATTTCACCTTGTTGTAATTATATTATTATTATTTTTTGAACAAATTAAAATATTAACGAGTTAACAACTTATACTTTTTCACAAAAATTTAAATGCTCAGAAGAGAAAGAAAGAGAAAAAAACAGAGGTTACCAGCACAAGGCCTTATAGCAACATCGAACACGATTTCAAACCAGACGCCGACGCCCCACACCCACGTCGGCTGCTTCCTCAAAGACTCGCTCGAACCCTAGGCGTCACCTTCGCTGCTCCATCGCATGCGACCTCCCCTATCGTACGCGACCACTGCCGCGCCTCTGCCTCGATCGATTGCCAGACCTCGATGCCCCGTCCTCTTCGATAATGCAGCCTCCCTTCCCGTGGCTCCGCCGCATTCGAGCTCAAAACAGATGAAATTGCAACTAGGCCGCGCCTATCTCTCTGGTCATCGATTATAGGTCGTGACCCTACTTCAAGCCACGACGCCCCATCATCACGTCGCCCTCAGCCGCATACGCCTAAATCACGAATCCCCTCCCTATTTATACGAACGAACTGGCAGGAGGAGGAAAGAGCATGCGTTTCGATTCAAGTAGAAATGGTGTACTCGGTATTTTTTTCGAACTTGATTTTGAACTGACAAGAATGAAGAAAAGGGGAAAGGCGGTTTGAATTGAAGTGGAAGAAGGAAAGACTCGATTGCTTTAAAATGCTCGGCCATATTACTTTTTCTGAAAACCATCTGTCGCGTGAGTGTTAAAGTGAGGATGAGAGGGACAAGATGAGATGTTGGCGTGCAAAAATCAATTTGCTACAGTGATGGAAAAGAAAGAAAAAGATTTGATGTGAATGGGATTACAATTGAAAGTTGACCAGAATATAATATGTATATATTTCAAATTTAAATTCAAATTTCCTCGATAAACATAACTCACAATCCTGACCTCCTATCGAGGCATGCCGCTAGGCGTATATAATGTTATACCCCTATTTCGAACGCAATGGAAAATATTTCGAGCCCTGATTCGATCGTATGTAGACGATAGCTTTTGAACCCAGTTATAAAATTGAATTTTCGATTTAATTTCAACGTGTTTATTTACCGTATGCTCACACAACTACTCTAATCACTACGAAATTTGAAATCTAATAATACAATATTACGGATCCAATGGAACTGGTTTCGCCGAAATCTGAGACTGTGTCTCGGAAGGTTATTTTTAAATGTCAATTTAAACGATATGTTTTTAAAACCGAACGAATCACTTTCAATTTCAATTTAAAAGCTTTTATTATCTTCAGAACTATCAATTTAAATTTTACAAGCCTTCAAATTATTTTTAACAGGCTTAACACTCAAGATTAAATATTTCACCCAACTTCCAATTTTAAATTCAGTAATTTAATTATCAAATAAATAGTGATATTTGGAATTCAAGTTAAAATTAACCTTTCAAATATTTAAAATCAATTAAATATTCCAATTTCAAATGCTCAAAAATTCCGGATCGTCACACCACCGTTGTCCTTTCTTTATTTAATCATGTGTTTTAATTGCTTGAAACCATGGAGGAGAGGAGGGAATATGGCCGGCCAGAAATGGGTGAGGAGAAGGCAATCGGGAGTTGCAAAAGGCGGGGTTATAGGCCTTTAAATAACGGAGGGTTAAAGGAGCTAAAAGTGGATCCAGATCCTCTATTTCAAACCTTTTTGAATCATTATTCAACCTCATTTTTACCCCTTTATGGCTGGCCATCTCTGCCTTTATTTGGGCCTCCAATCTATTTTAAGTTCGTTCAAATAAACGTGCATATAATTAATCTAATTTAAACGCACATCGATTTTGTATATCGATACATGTATATACAACTTTTATATACGCACCATTTTAATACCGATCAACACAAATTAAATTAAATATTATGATTAATATTCATAAATATTAATTTAATTAATTATAACAATTATAATTTAATTAAATTGGGTGGTAGTCAGAGTATTCAATGTTTCAGTTATGTGACTCTTATGTGTAAATTTGGCCCGTGATTAATATCGAAAATTTTGGATATTAACATCCACGTGTCACCTTAGCTAGTGGTGTGACATTATGACCAAAGTCATCATTTACATGGTTTCGATAAAATTCATTTTTACTTAATTTAAGCGTTATCCGTAGTGACAGTTGTTTATATTAATTTTCTTCGTCAAATCTATGTCACATTAGGACTTATGAAATTTAATAATGGTCAAAATTTCAATATAGTCCATATTCAACTTTATAGTCCAAATACAAATCCTTAGTTCAATAATAACAATTATTATTAACCGAACCGCTCTAGCCAGAGACTTTGGCTCGACTTCAGTTGGTCGTGATGCTTTGTATAACTGAGAAGATGAATTCTCTATTGGATAGTGCTTCACTTCCATATTTCTACTAAACCCAACTATAGTTATTCGATAGATGTTGTATTATGATTTAACTATGATCAAAGCAGAACTTCCACATTGAAGCTCAAAAGTATTCCCAAGTCAAGAGAATTGTGTAGTATTATCAAATCAATATTTTCTGTTTGATCTTTAGTTGTATTGACTAACAGAAAACCATCGATAGAGTGAGTCATTTCATAGTTATCCAATAACTATCAATACGTAATCCATTGGTATCTACAGTAGTCATGAGTAATGCACTGTCCGACATTTGAAAAGGTTACATACTCTAAACTCAATGGATGTATCGATACCCAATTTCGATGCATTTTGATTAGGAATGCTTAAAACGGCGTGTATTATATTGTGATAAATTGCTCATGATTATAACACCTTGTAATTATTATCACAAAACACACTATTTACTTAAATTGAATAATTAATTATTTATAGCATGTTATAACAAGTATATAACAGAAAGAAAACATCTTTTATTTCGAATAAATTTGGTTATCGACTCAGATTTATATAACAAATTACACGATTGCTCTCAAGGCATACCCCTAACTCAATCATGATGGATATTGATTGTTGGGACTCACATGAATGATAACAACAGTAATAAAGGCACATAAAGATTGATTGTTTCCCTTGCAGATGGATCACCAAATATAACCACTCTTCTAGTGGGAAGTTTACAAAGTTTTTAGCATAAAAATTTGACTTCATATGTTTACATCTTGTTGCTCCCTGGAGATCCCAGACAAATGATCTAATATGAAGATGGAGTCATCTCGCAATGAACAAATATACAGACCATTGGTAAAGTATCGTCCTTAGAAGGATAATATTATATGTTTTTAATATGTATAATAATGTGATGATATGTATATATATATATGACTAACAAAATATTATGTTCACAAAACAAATTCTAACACACACACACGAATGTGCAATGATACCCAATAATGCAGCACTCCTCTGACCCTCTCGTTTACACACCACACTCCGAATTAAATAATATGACTCTTTCATGTGATGGAAAACAGGAACCGCCGTGATGCTATTTAAATTGACTTGATGGAAAACAGGAAGCTGCCGTGATGCTGCAAAACAGGAATGTAATTGAACACTCATTATACATGCATGCTCCTTATACACGCATACGTAACAAAATCATAATGAAGAGGATAACGTATTAACAGTTTTTTATATAGGTACAAAGCCACAGACAAAGCAGTTACTAAGGAGGTAAAAACTGGGCAAAGTAGCAGTTTTAAAATTCAAAGATATATTACAACTCTCTCAGGTAGCATAAATTACAATTATGTCTGACACACACACACACATATATGACTAGGAAAACGGCAAAGGTGTGGAGAATCAATTCATGCAGTCCAATGATTTGGATCTATTATTGCAAAATAATTTTTTGTGATGCTTTTTGCAAGGCCACCCTGTCAGGCAAAACAGGCCAAGTATATTTTTACAACACTCTTTTTGCATTGCGAGATGCTGATACATGATCCTGCAAATAAAATCAAACCCGAAATATTAGGTTATATGCACCTTATTTCCCATGGCAGCACACGGCAAACGTACCATTAACTGAAGAATTCCAATATGATTAACGGCTATTTTACTAAAAACTTGAGCACGCACCAGCACACGTGCACTATATTTTATACTACAATTTGTTTTGAGAATAATTGGATTTTCGATGTCAATTATAACATATTCTTGTCTTCAAGCAAAAAGAACTGCAAAAGAAAGCAAGCCACTAGAACATGCAAAATAATAATGAGGGTGATAATACCAACAATACTAATTGCATTTTTGGATTGTGAAATAAAATAAAATAAAATAAGACAAAATATTGAAATGGCACATCTTTTTTCCCCCTGCATCATGTGCACCTTTTGAGCCATTCGGTGCACCTTGCCTTAGGGCAGAAAGACGTCACCGCCACGTACCCCATGGCACATGCCTTTCATAACTATGTGAGCGGGAAGAGGAAGAGGAATTCCCATGAAGCAAAATTTTTGCTCCATGTGTTTGACACTGACACAGTTTAAAATTGTTTCATAAACCATTCCCCTTTTTAATCCATCTTCCTTCTCCCCATCACCAAAACCACTCCAAACCAAAAAAGGCACCAATTTCAAACAAAATCCGATTAATTGTCAAAAATTATATTCAGATATATATTTTTTGTTTACGTTTATTTCAATGTTATCTATCACATAGGAAAAAAAAATTTCTTAGTTTTGACTATTTTATTTTATTTTCAAAATGTTGTCTTCCTATGCATCTTCGAAAGTCATCGCTGATTGGGCTCCCCAATAGATATTGACGTTTATGAACATACGCATAAAAATGCTAAAAATTTGGGAAAATCGAGTAGCGTAATGGTATGAGGAAGTAGTGACTGCTTCCAACAAGTGCTTAAGGAGCAAACTCATTGATACCCGTATGAAAAAAAAAGGGATAATTTGAAGTGCGGTTGGGTTGCTTGGGATCTTTTGTTGCAAACTGAGGAAGGAGTTTGCATTGCAATGGGGAGGATTGTGATGATGGAGATGACGATTGGTGGAGAATGACTACCTACAAATTTAGAAAATTCATAAACAATCATCAAGTGTAATCCAGTACACTAAACGATGTATTTGGCAGCTGCTTACAAAAAGACACTTGCAAGTATGTCATACCTGCTGACCCTCCAGAAAATTTTAATACTCAGTTGAACGCAAACACCCCCAATGGTCTTGAGTCAGATATGGAATTGACAAGCCTCACGTGAACAATGAACAGAGGAAATGATGTCACTTCATCATCCAGAATCAGAACCAGACCAAAACCCAATCAATCCCGCGTTGAGATAGAGATAGACTTATTTCAACTTTAAACAATTCACGTAAGCCGTCAATCACCGCACGTTTATACGTAGACTGAATAACGATTATAGAGAATGAAAGTTTCCATAAATTTTTGTGAACCAACCACATAATTTGGCTCTTGCATGTGCTATGCTAAAACATGAAATTGGAGATTGTTGAACTTTCTGGTGGCATGGCTCTACAAAACTACTGGTTAGTATCGTTTGTGTGGTGTGATTATGGTTTTTTTTTTTCCGGTTTAACGTATGATTTGTTGAGTCCTATTTAAATTGCAATGCGTCGGTTAATTTAAACTTCTGTAATTTTCACATTAATTTACAATTTAATATCAAAATTAATTCAAGTAATAGCATTAGTTTAACATTATGTAAAACAAATTAAACACTATATTAATATATTAACTTTGAAATAAATTAATACAACCAATCATTCTTCTTCCACTGCACAAAAATCCATACTCCTTTCGTCAAATTTTCTCCTTTCCAACTTTTTTCAAATACTCATTTCCTCTGCTCCTTTCACTTCTCATCAAGAACACATCCATGAATAACAAGGGAATTATTGAACTTAAAAGAAGATGATGTGCAGCCTATATGAATCCAATCTTGATATAAATTCTTAAATTTTACAATTTGAATACTGTTTTGAATGGAATCCCTCTGATTATGTTCAATTCGTAGATTCAGATACAAAACTCAACCAAAATCGTGATTGAAGAATAATTTGAATATATTTTTGAAGTATCATTGTTTAGAAAAGAAATTAAAGACGAAACAAGAGAAAATAAGTAAAAGAAGGATCCACCGCCTCTTCAAATTCCAACCCTTTGTAGCCCATTTATTTGTCATTTGATTTAATGAAATGAACAGTTAGATTTAACGATGTAAGAAAGAGAGACTATAACATATCAGAGAGTACCATGAAATCTAGCAATTCGTTTCTCAAATCTGTTGGCAAAAATGAAAGAGTTACAAAACAACTAAAATTGTAGGGGTTATGGATCCCTTCCCATTAGCAAATATTAGGATTGCATTTTGAAATTCAATCGACAAAAATGATCTATTTTTTTAAGTATAAATTATTGATAAGGATGGAAGATTGGTGTTTTACCATACTTAAATGCCATTTTGATATCTACATAAAGCATATCTCTTTCTGCCAAACTTTTACACGAAAAGGCCGATGAAGACTACAAGGAGAGTACATAAGGAGGGGGTTACAAATACTACGCTATATACCCGTGTGTGTGTTCACATAAAATATGAATCCATTTACAATTTAAAGCTAGAACTTTACGGTTTACGATTTAAATCCCATTTTAAAAACCTGGATGACCGGGGTCTCCGCAGCCTCCCTTAAATCTTGTATCAACGGAGTAACATAGGTTCATTTTTTTTTCAATAGAATCTCCAAAGTAACAACTATATTATATCTATCGTCCCCCCACCTAAAATTTGATCTTGCATTAATCAAGAAAAATACATAAATTGGTTTACTAGTGGGTATGGACTTGAAATAGACCCCCTTGGTTTTGCTCCCTGCTTACCGTACCCATAAAATTAGAGATCGCGCTGAAAATAATGGGGAAAAGGGTGAAACTGAAAGGAGAGAATAATTTGCATCAGCATATTCAATAGTACATAGACATCAGTAATGAAGAACTTGTTGCTTCTGGATCCATGAGGCTGACAGAATAGTATTTACGTAAACCTAAGTTGTAATATGTTATCTGACTGGTTAACTTGCAACTTATCTAAATAAGATGGACAATTTATTTAACACCGAGTACTTCTAATGTTAGAGTTCTAAAAAAAACTACCATTTTATGTTTATGATGGAAAATCTAATCACTAGGCAGAGATAATTCCTAAACAAGATAAACCATGTAAAAATAGCTAAACAAAAGATTAGCCTTACCGAAATAAAATCAAAAGCCTTGGTATCCTCCTTTTTTGCATTGGTTAAAGTTGCAGCATGATTCTGAACTGGAACATTTGAAGGTTGGAAAATATCTGGAAATGGTGACGACTGACCATCATCCACAGCACTGCCAGCATATCGTTGCCCATAACCACCATTCACATTACCAAGATTTTGATACAATAACTGTTGCTGGGCAAGAAGTGCCTGCATAGCACCATAATTCATTTGTTGGGATGCAAAAGCTTGATTAAACATCATATTCTGCGGCATATTGATATTGTTATACTGCATATGAGCCATAGGATATAGTGGATTTGAACCAAAGCCTGCATTGAAACCACCAGGCTGACTCTTCTCTTGTGCTGTACCATCGAGTGTCAAACCAGTCATTAACTCGTGCACGTTCTTCAAGTTAGTATTTTTTTCAGTTTCTTGTGTATGATTGTCCAAGTTGGAAAATAAATCATCAAGCAATCCAGACCCTTGATTAACTTTTTTCTCAGTTTCTGTTGATTTATCATCAACTGCTAACCCTGCAAAGATGTCATTAGTTTGGCTCTCTTCTGTTACATGGAAAGATACATCAGCAAATGGGTCATCTTCACTTTTACTATCATTATTATTGCTTGAACCAATAACTGAGGCATCACCAAATAAATCATCAACTATAGAAGCAGATGATGTAACATTAGTAAAGTTCTGAGCAACATGATTAGGCTCCGTGGCATTAGTCGCATAGTCTTCTATGTCTCCAGTATCAATTAAATCAGGCATTTGCACAGCTGTAGATGGCATAGGTTTTGCATTAGATTGTTCTTCCTGGAACCCTGATATGGAATTTTGTTCTCTATCTAAAAGACTTAAAACCTGAAAAATAAGAAAAAGCAGTTGAATAACTGATCAATGAATTTTACTTGAATGATTCTAAAAGGAAAGAAACTACACATGTTCTATTGCATGTGTTTATAAACTAACATTTAACACGAATATATATTAGAAATTTAAAAGATCGTGAGGAACTTAATAGAAGTTCAAGGAACTTATAATTATTTTCAGTTCATTTATTATTTGGAAAAGAATATCAATAGGATAAACTTAAAAAAATAATTGATAATTAACACTTGTAAATAAGTTTTAAAAGCAAGAAACCTTACAAGAGCTTGATATTTCTTTGTAAGAACACTACTTCGCGTTTCTTACTTGAAGACTTGATGGAAGATGTTATAAACTTGACGCAAACACAGTTTCAAAATAAATGGAGACAAGTTTTAAGCACATGATTTATTTTTACAATAAATATTACCAAGGTTTCAAATCGGAGCAATCTGTCTGAAAAAAAATTAAGAAATTGTTGTACATATATTAAATCGGACAAGAAACATAAATATGTATAAATATGTTTCTACTTCTTTTTTCTGCCTACAGAATGAGCAAAAGATGAATACTTTTTTTGGTAGTCGCAAATTAAACTCTAAGGTAGTGTTTGGTTTGTTATTTTTAATTTTAAGTTTTGGTCCATACAAAAATGCACATGACGCATTTATATTGTCGAAAACGACCAATTTAGAAAACAAAGTTAACATACAAAATAGATAACTTTTTTTATTTTCCGCATTTTGAGAAATAACATAAGCATATGAAACAATCCATTCTTCCGTCGTCCCTTAATCCCCTTTGTCCTTTCATCCGTCTTTCTTTCATCTCTTCCGCCGTCCCTCCATTCTTCTCATATTTAAGATAGATATTGAAAACCCAAAACACAAAATTTATTTTTAAACCAAACACCGTCTAAATTTTTCATATATTAGTATAGAAATATAGTAGTATGTATGAACTGCAGTTCTTCAACACTGATATTGCAAACACCCCACCTCTACATCCATACCATCCATGAGTATTACTGTAATACTATCAGATAATAAGAATAATAAGGCTATAAGGGGTACACATGTGAATATTCCTTCAGACTAACACGGGTTCGTATTACAACATTAGATAAATAGCTCAACTATATGTTCACGGTAATGATCTAAAGGAATAAGCACGTGTGCCTCCAGGACAGAACAATACATAATATGCAGAATATACAAAGAACACAAAGTCGAAATCGCAGTGGTAACATATAATATAATATAATACGAATACAATAATAGTACAACATGACTCAAATGATGTCAACACACTGGAATGCGATGAATAATATACAAACTAGAGGCAAATAAACACGGTGGGTTAATGTCATGTAAATAACATACAACAATCATAATGTATAACTCCTCTAGTATGATTATGTCATTAAATGATATATCAAAGGATTTATATAATTAAATGATATATAATTATATCAAAGGTTTCAAATCAGAGCAATCTGTCTGAAAGGAAATTAGGAAATTGCTGTGCATATGTTAAATCGGACAAAGAAACATAAATATGTTTCTACTTCTTTTTTCTGCCTACTGAATGAGCAAAAGATGAATACTTTTTTTGTAGTTGCAAAGCAAACTCTAAATTTTTCATATGTTAGTATAGAAATATTGTAATATGTATGAACTGAATTTCATATATTATTTCATGAAAGTATTAAAACACGATAAGTTCTTGCGAATACCGACCATAATTATTGAACTTATAACAATATTAAAAATTACAATTATATTATTTAGTTATAAAATAAAAAAATTTAACCAACACTTGAAATTTATATAAATTTATGCCAGTGCTGACAAATATGACTTTTCTTTGGCATATGTTCCATCTCGTTGCAACATTAACCTTTTTAAAGTCATTTTCCCAATTTTCATCTCTGTATACCCTACTGTCCCCGTTTCCACTACGTGCTTCTACGGTAAGAAAACACTACTTGATCCAAATAATTAATCAAACTTTGAAAGGTCTTACTTCGAGTGAAATAAAACCTAATTAAATCACACTTGAAAGATACCGTGGCTTTAACAAATTGCAAACCCCCTACATCCCAAACTAAGGCCTCATTTAAGGATGTTCTGATCTCTTCGTCCATCCCAAAAGCAATTCTTACATCTGGCATAAGCTTGTATCCAACTGGAAGTAAGCTCACGTGTACAGCGGAAATGGTGCTTCCCACCATTCTAAATCAAAGAATCCAAGTCAAAGTCAGGGTCATACTTCTGACATAAGTCATTAATATAGACGCAAGACTCTGAGGCAGACCTAAGACATATCTCACATCAGTTTCCATATGCTTCAGTTATCAACTGATAATTTAATGAATTACATCCTAAATAATAGTTAAATTATTAATTAACCAATTATCCGGAAACAGCCTCTTCGCAATGTGAGGGAAAGACTGCGTACATTATCGACCTCCTCAGAGCTCGCTGTCGTGCGGGAGCCTCATGCACTGGGTTCCACCTTATTAATTAACTACTTAATCAATTACGAGGTCTTTGGCATGTGCGTACGTATAGAAATGTCCTTGAGTTCAATTTAAAATGTATATGACATCAGTAAACATAAATTGGGAAATGAAAAGAAAAGAATATAAACATATTTGTTGCAACTGAGATTCAAGCGTGTGACCTCAATTAAGTCCGAAAAATCAATTTAAAAATAGATATTAACTTTTATCATTTCTAATATTTGAGCTCGTGACCTCATTTGCATACCGGGGTGGAGCCACATTATAGTTGACCTGATTTTGAGTTGATATTATCATTTTACAGGTTTTGTCATGAATGTCTTGCAGAAATT
The DNA here is from genome assembly GCA_030765085.1 of Allium cepa. Taxonomy (NCBI): domain Eukaryota; kingdom Viridiplantae; phylum Streptophyta; class Magnoliopsida; order Asparagales; family Amaryllidaceae; genus Allium; species Allium cepa. The sequence continues at coordinate 32,267,418 of CM060941.1, forward strand.
ATTTTCTAGTTATTTCTAACACGTTTACCATTATTTTGCAACACGGTTTCAGAAGGGTAATTCATCACTGCTTCTCACAAACCATAAATTTGAGTATTCATGGAATACATAGAATCCATGTAACTGGGAAACTGGACTTGAATGTTTAGGTTACTAATTTAAGGCATGGAGATGAAGCCATGAGTTAACTTGAGACATGTCATAGTTTTTATCACATACAATATTATCGGACATAATACGTGCATGATCACAGTATACAACTAATAATTATTCACGGATTGAAATATATTTGGAAGAAGAAAAAAATTGAGGATGTAGTTATGTGTGTGAATAGATAAACTTTGATACGGGATCTAAATTTAAAATATTTTTGAATTCACGATCGAACCAAAATGGATAAACCTTAGAAGGTATCCCCTCTCAACGGTCCAAAAGGATAGTTTGAGCATCTCCTGCATGAGCAGTTTGCCCCAGCGAGGTGAAACCTGATACAAATGGATATGTGGCCCATTTACGGCAGGCAAAAAATAGCACTAAGTATTTGGTTTACTTAAATATTTTGGTGATCAGTCTTCACAGGCAAGGATTGATTGAATAAATAAATGAATGAATCGATATAATCCATTGTACTACGAGTTATATGCTTACAGTAAAATACAACCGAATATGAGACACGAAGCGCAATTAATTTACACAACATAGTATTTTTAATGAACTGAAGTAAAGAAACATCATCTAATCATATAAATTTATGACTTGGAATGATGTAAAAGTGTACACAGTATTAAATGGATACTAGATGTCAACTAGTCAATTTAAGTAAAAATGGAATGCCATATAAGTTCAAGCACGAAAACTAACTTGCAGCGAACAGAGCTTAGTTTAAGCAATAAAGCAGTAAAATTTAAAAAACAAAAATGGAAAATAAAAATATTACTTACTTTGTTGGCCTTTTCACTCAGAGAAACCTGGGGTAACTGAGAGCATTTAATCACTGAATCGCTATTCTCGCTAAAATAAGATGCTATAACGGATAAATGTTCATCCTCTTTTTTTCTCAATATTGATTCCAGGACACAACAAGCCTTCATCCGTACCTGCACCGTGAAATTCGTTTTAATTAATGAGGTCCAAAAGGACAATTCTTATATATCTATCAAATGAAAAGTGAAAACACACCTGCCACAAGGGAGATTGAAGTTTCATTTCTAGTGCACGACTCATAGCAAGCGGATCAAGTTTTACTGCTTGTGTTAAAAAAGTTTGAATTGCATCACGAGTAGGTTGTAAACGCACACCACCGGAAGTAACTATGGTCTCCAATAGCTTCTCTTCTCTACTCTTAGGTGTGACATGACACGAGCTAGTATCCTCGCTATTTACAGCACTTTCTACAATAGTTCTCAAATCTTGGCCCCATGTACCTGAGCCTGTGTTACTTGAAGACCCGACCAGATAATTTTCATTATGATACTCATTTCTTTCGTATCTGTCTCTGTTACTTGTTTCTGTAGTCAGAGATCTTCGAATATTCGGGCTTCTATAACTTCCAACATTATCAGTTTTCCTTAAGGAACTAGCTGCAGCAATAGTGTTCAATCCAATATCCACCACTTCACTAAGAAAAGATTTCTTTTCTTCAGATCGCACCTCATAGTTTGTGTTTCCAAAGCCTTCAATACGCCTTTGGATATTCTCTGTTGGTTTTTCTATTACTGTTTTGCTTTCATTGTTTGCATCAGCAAATAAAGCTGTTATAGCTTCATGAGCTGTGTCACGAACAGCTTTATTCAAAGCATCACCTTTTAGAGGATCAGGATGACCCTTGTAATGAAACAACTGACGCATTACTGCTGAATGGCGCTGCATTTCTTTCCGGAAATCTGCTCCTGATTTTCCCACGGCGTATTTGATCAATCGTAGAGCCTATTAAAATGACAATAAAGAAAAAATTTATTGCCATTATATATAATATCAGATCAAATGCAGTTATAATTTCAAAAAGATTTTTACAGCAGCAGACAAATGAAATCACTTTCAACTTTAATGAGATTCCACTGTCATAACCCTAACTTCTATGCATTTCAATCAGTAAAGTAGTATAGAAGCTCAAACTGTGCACAACCTTAATTCATATGGCAGTTTGCTAGATTATGTATGATTAATACCTTCACTGCTAGACTAGAATAAAATCCCTTCAACGATAACAATAACTGTAATTGGTATTTTGATCTGGATGACTCTCTAACTGTTCGGTAAGTTACCCCATGAAAAAGTACTTCAGCTTCAAGCTACAAAAAAAGGTTTGTTTTTCATCTTCTTACATCAAAATATTTTTATTTCAGGTTTTAAACATGTTGTCCGATTATCAATCTACAAATAATTGAAAACATTAAGACAGTTTTGAAATCTCTAATGCATTCACTACAGACACAATCAGTTCATTCAACTCAATCTATTATTTCACAAATTAAGGACGTTCCATACATTTCCACTAATAATAGTCATCAGTACGGATTTCCCAAACATTCTGCTTCACAATCCAACGTCTAAACTTTCATTCAAAACGAAAAGCTAGTTAACAATATCCAAACTGCAACTGACAGAAAATATTCAAATTTACGCACTTAACCAGCTACCAGATCCCCAGTTCCGAAAAAGAAAAGAAGAAAAATAGATAAATCAAATAAATCAACTGATAAAAATACTTGAACTCGCCTTTTGCTTGACAATCGGGCTTTTATGATCTAGACGCTTCAAAATGTAATCAGAAACCTCTTTCACAATACTAATGTGAGAAGTTCTAAGGAGATCGCAAACTTCTTCCAGTTTGTAGACGGGCGCGACTTTGTCTTCGTCTGAAGTAACACCGTCGATCATCCTAGATCTCCAGTACGCTTCGACGGCTCTTCTGCTCGAATCCATGATGATTTTTTTATGGATATTGGGATTAGGGGATATAGGAATTAGGTTTCGATTTGGAGATTCGATTGTGGATTAAAACTGGGGAGCAGAAGAAAATGATGATTTTAATACAGCTTGGGAAGTAAAATAAATCAGAAAGTCAGAGATGGGTAATTCATGCAAGGGAAATCAAAGAGTACTAGACCCAGAAAATAAGTTAATAGGTCCCTAGCATTTTCACAATTACACTTCTCATCAAAAATTTAATTTTTTCTTTATTGGTTTAGAAACTAACGTTAGAATTTTTTCATTTAGAAACTTAGTAGTGAAAAATTATTATTATTTTCTTACTAAAGCATGTAAACCCAAAAAATAACTTAGCAATAAAAAATTGAATTTCTTCTTCATTGATTTAGAAATGAAATTCGTATATTCTTCATTACTACAATTAAAAAAGTCTATAAACCTAAAAAATAACTCAATAATGAAAAATTGAATTTTTTCTTCATTAATTTAAAAACTATGGTTTTGAAAAGGCGGTGATTTAGACAGTAAGAAACCGACGTAAGAAAATAATGAAATTGAGAAGAAAAAAGTACGCAGCTTTCTAAGAGTACTTTAGTCCTTAAATTTTATTTATTTTAGGGGATAGCTGCTAATTAATCATCTGTGTTGAAATAGAATTTGCCTTCATTCAAATCGAATTGCACTGGTTGAAGTTATTTAACTTTTGAAGTACCACACCATTATCAAAGAACAAAAAATATAATAAACTAGCACCTTCCTCCATTTTGTCCAAATTTGTAAAAGAAATATTAGAGAAAGATACAAACCAATCTACGTATTGATATCGATCCGTCTATGGATCAGTATTGATCGATAAATTTGTGAAAATCTTCACATACTTGCCCATCGATTCATTGTTAATCCATTCTTCAACCATATTCCATGCTCCAAAGTCAGCCTTCAACAAGAATTCACGAAAAATTAAGAGGTTTCATAGATCGGTGTTGATTCATGCAATCGATCTGTACCAATCGATGTACTTAGTAAATTTATCTTCTTTTTTCTTTTGTGTTGTCTTATACTCGATCGTCCAAGTACCTAATATTTATTCCTTCATCATTTGAAATTCAACATCATCGAATCGTCATTTGTGAAAAATCAAAGATAACACCTGCTCCCACCCACCCCTCCCCTCGACCCCCTCCCTCCCCCACAAACCCCGACGTTGTATATGTGAATGCAAAGCCTGCCTTGTTCAAAGACAAACGACCAAATCTTAACTTGTACATATGCTTATGTTACTCAAACTGTCTCTTGAGAGTTGTCTTTCAAATAACACTTCTGCTCCGCACAATCATTGAGTAATGTCTTTTCGATCGCTATGAGTTTTCGAGTTTTACGGTCCAGAGAACTTGTCTTTTCCAATGAAAAATCCTTCAATCCATAGGTAAATTGATGTTTATAACTCACCAAATTCCATTTACAATCACCAAGAAATTGCTCGGGAAAATAGAAAATTTATCAACTGTGATGGATTGATAACGGTCCATAGCATGGGTCGGTACCGATCGATGCTGGTATAAATAATTCGGTATTTAGAATATTTTCATTTTATCTTCTCCTTACCATAGTAGCTGCCATCATTTTTGCCTTGGATTTCCACTCTTCAGCAACTCCAACTCGCTCTACCTCTAGTTTGAACTTCTTCAAATCAACAAGGTAGAGGAAATCCCTATCAATGTCCATGCCTATCTTTATCAACTAACATTGAATTACGACAACCTCCATTGTGACAACCTGAAATTTTTGGATATTTGAAATTGGAATATTTAATTGATTTTAAATATTCAAAAGGTTAATTTTATCTTAAATTTCAAATATCTCCATTTGTTGGATAATTAAATTATTGAATTTAATATTCGGGAATTGGGTAAAATATGAAATCGGGAGTTTCGAGCTTGTTAAAAATAATTTGAAGGCTTATTAAACTTATATTAATACTACTGAAGGTAATAAAATTTTTAAAATTGAAATGAAAGTGTTTTGTTCAGTTTTGAAAATATATCATTTAAATCGATATTTAAAAATAACCTTCCGAGGCATAGTCTCGGAATTCAACAAAACTAATTCCATTGGATCCGTAATAGTGTATTATTATTGGATTTCAAATTTTGTAGCGTTTGGAGCTATTGTGTGATCGTACGATATATAAACGCGTAGAAATTCATATCAAAAATTTAATGTAATAACTGGGTCCAAAAGGCTATCTTCTCCATACGATCGAATTAGCACCCAAAACCTTTTTCATTATGTTCGAAATAGGGTATAACAATATAAAATCCTGACGGCACATCTCGATAGGAGATTGAGATTTTAAGCTACTTTTTTTGAGACGATTTAAATTTAAATGATTTTACATTGATACTTTTTCCTTTTTCACTTCAGAAATACGTGTCTCCTACCTTTCCAAATCACATACCAGATGTCCCCCTTCTCCTTCTTTTTATTTAACAGAGAAAAAGAAAAATAGAAGCTGGTTCAAAAAAAAATTTAGAAACGAAAAGGAAAAAATAAATAAATCTGCAATGCCTCCTTCTCGTTCAAAACAAATTCCTTTCTCCCTCGGTTCTCAAAATTATTTTCAAATCGATTCACCCAGATTTAACAAAAAAGAAAAGAGAAATGGCGGAACAGGAATTCAAACGAACTCATTCGAAAATCAATATCAAATCGCACGGGGTTCCTGCGATTGAAATCGCTACAAGGCCGCGATGGCCGAGCTCCAAGTGTCGCGGCGCGAGCGTATGAGGGTGCAATGGCGTAGATGCGACGGCATCATCGATTATGTGGCGGGGTCGCGATGGGTACAGTGGAGAGACTGAAAGGGGTGGAGCATCGAGGAGGGAGGCCGATGGTTTTTGTTGGGCTCAAGCTAGGGAAGGCGGGCTTGTTAGGGTCGAGATGGTGGAAGCTTCGGCGTCGTTCAAATCTGGGATTTGCAGATCAGTGGTGGGCGCAGTAGTAATGGGCTCAACGAGAACAGTGATCTCGTTCGAAATTTGGCCAGAGCTCGGTGGGTTCTTGCCTGTACGAAGTAGGTATGAACCCTATTTTTATATTTATTTTAATCCTATATATATAATGCAATTTATTTTTCCAATTTAAAGAATTATAAATATATATATATATAAGAGTAAAAGGGGAAAATGTTAAATAGGAAATTATTATAGATTTTGGAAAACATAGGGAATTGTATAAAGATTAGATTTTTAAATCTATACAGGTTATTTTTATAAGTATATGGGTTTTCAAAAATAAAGGAATAAAAATAAATATGCATGTGCACATTTTTAACTTACTAGTTTAATTTTTAAAATAATATGTGATGGAGATTAATTTGTTTAATTATTTTAGTCATAAAAAAATAATTTATTAAAGGAAATTAGTTTAAGTAAAATTCTTAGTTAATTTAATTAGTTAAATGGTAATTGACCATTCGATTAGTTCAAATACAAACCATATAATGTTATAAAAGGTCTAAAATCAGGGAGAAACAAGCTGGTTTGGATCGGATTGCAAGTCAAAAATCAAAGGTGAGTTAATCTCACTCATTTGGATTACCTTTTAAATTTAAATAGTTAAAATTTAAATTATTGGTTGATTTCTTGAATTGATGATTTATTATCAGTCTGGATGTGATATTATATATAGTATGTAGATATATATGTTGGAATGATTGACATTCCTGCATTATATAGCGGATGAGACCCTATGCGCCCCGCATAATAGCGGATGAACCTATATACCATGATATCCCCCTCGAAGTGGGATTGGTATTTTTATATTGTACTAACATTTGTGGATGCAAAAAAAAAAAAACAGGTTGGAGGGATCCAATTGGATTCCTCAAAATATTGAATTTGTTTTCATAATCTCTGATATGATTCATTGATTATCTATGATAGATTATTGATTATATTGGGAATTGAAATATTGGATGCTATGGTTTGATTGAATATATTTAGGTATATTGAATTATCAAAAATATATAGATTGGATTTTTGAAGGGAAATAAAGAGAGAAATTTTAAGTAAAATAATTATAGAGAATTTGGATAAATTAAAGAATGAATCGGAATAGAATAAAAGTTGATTTTTAAATTCTAATAAATAAATTCTGAGTATGGGAAAGGAGATTTTTGAATAAATGGGAATAAATGAATTTTTAAACTTAAGTGATATTATTTAAACAAATAAAGGATTTATTTTTAAGTTCAAGGTTTAAAATAGTTGAAAGAGATAAAGAAGAATTTTAGAAAAAGTATAAAATTGATATTTTCAGTTTAAATAAGATTTTAAATCATAATAAAGGAGTAAAGTATGAAATTAATGGGTTCTGAAATAAAATTGAGTAATTAAAGGAATTTATTTTAAAATGGAGTAAATTTTGGAAATCGATTTGAAAATTGATTAAGTGTTTGAAACTATGATTTAAAGGAGGATGAGACTATGGAATTTATAAACTAGGTTTATAAAGTGAAATAAGATATCAGTGGATATTTAAAAGTATAAATTCACAGCGCGAATTTATAAAGGAATGGGTAATTTGTTTTAAAAATAAATATTGGTTTTATTTTTAAAGGTGTGGAAAAGAAATTTACGGGTTTGAGACGTAAATTAAATCAGGATAAATCGAGAAGGATTTATTAACTGATTAAATGGACCATTTTGGAATGGGGTATTTTCGTGAAAAGCCAAGTACGTTTTCAAAGCAGATTTTTAAGTATAAGTTAGAGGTTTTAAAGTGGTTTTAAAAGAATGTTTTAGAAAGAAATTATTATCTAGTGGTTTTAAAATGTTTAAATGTAAATATTGATTAAGTTAATTATATAAGTAAATTATTTTAAAGGTTTAACTGGTATTATGATTTAAAAGATAATTATTTAATATTTATACCTTATAGAATAGCTTTTATTTTAAAATTAGTTTTGGTTTAAGTTTTACATGAGAAATTATTATAAACTTTCATAATTGGTATTTTAAATAAAGTGTTTTAAGTAGTTTTTATTTTAAGTGTTTTAAAGTATATATATTTTTGGATAAAGTGATTTAAATTATTTTAAAATCTAAAGTATTAAGACTTGGTGATTTTCAGTGGAAATAAAACAATTGGGTGGAAATTTATTACGCAAGGGAAAAGGTTATTTGAAAACTATTTTCGAAGGGTTGAAGTGTAGAAAAATATCTTGCGAAGATATTTTGAAATAAATAATTTGGGAAATCATTCAGGCCTGATTGTTGTTTGTGGATGTTATATGATAGTTAAATAACTGGCTATCAATATTGGCCAATGCGCTGATCATTTCCAAGATACCGAAATCGGGATTAATTTTCTTAAAACCACTTCGATCCGGTTTGAACGTTTCTGAAGAAGACAAGAGCTTGGAGTCGAAGATGGAGCAGTTAAGTGCAAGGGCAAATCGCTACTAATCCTGAGGGTGATTCCAAAATGGATGTAGTAGTAGTGCCTTCGGTTCCATTCAGACCGGGAATGGACTTTTATGGATGAATGCTATCAGAACATCATCAGGAGGACGATAAGCATTCCAAGTGAGACGTGTTCTAAAAAGGTAACGCATAGCCTCGAACCTCATCAACCGAAAATGGCTAAAACAAGGGAGGTGCAGCAAGGCTACGTGGCTAGCAACCAATTAGGGTAAGGACATCCCTGTCTCGATGTCCCTTTTTATTCGGTTGTGTGGGCGGTTGCTGACCCCAACCGTGGGGTGATCTTATTCGGACTATCCAGTAAGGGGTAGCTCCAGTCTTGTGTTGCAGGGGATCAGGGTGGATCCTCGGTACATTGATCTAGACCACGTACCGTGACGGACGGTACCCCAATAGCCTTGCCATTGAAGGAAATCTAATCTCCAGTAAGTGCCTTCGGACTTGTTTGTATACCTATTATGCTGTAATTTAATGAATGTAACAATTTCGGCTATTTTAACAAGTATTTGTATATAGACACTATTATAATATCAAAGGATTTGATAAGAAATGTTTTGGTTATCGTAAGGTAAAAACCCAACATGTTTATTTGTGGCATGGTCTTACGAGATACCTTTTATTTTTAAAGGATTTTGGAAACTTTAATAATCGAATTGAGTGTGTTTACTCACGCTGATTTTCCAGACCGACTCGGGTATTATTTTTATATAATGCTCGGGTCAGACCAAGTATTATAGAGTATAGATTCTGGATGAACTGCTATGGAGCTCAGAGGATGTGCTGGATGGCGAGGCGTATCACATGTATCTGTCTTATTTCCGCCGTGTTTGGTATGTTGTGTAGTCAGCTTTTGTGAGGACAGGTTAATATGACTATCCAATATTTTGCTATTGATGTTGTTGTACTCTGATTATGTAATGTATAAAACAGATATAGTTCTATTTGTATAAAGATCAGTTATTATCAATTATATATTATTCCGCCGCGATTATGAGATTCTGGTGTAGTTTTGTTTTCTCTTCTTCCACCTCCTTCTTCTTTCCCTTACGGTCTGGTTTTTCGACATTCGATTATTCGGCATTTAATACATTGAACATGTTGATGTCGATTTTCGGGTGTCGAAAAATCGGGTCGTGACATCCGTCAATCTTCAAATTGAAGATGATCAACTATGGGAACTACTTCTAAATGAATCAAAGCTTATTTCTGAGTTGATTGACCTAATTCCACTGATTCTTAATATATTCCATCGATCCCATCTTCGTTTCAGTATTTTGGATCGATCTTCAAACCATACATCGATCGCATTGAATTTGGAATTTTGCTGATTTTTATCATTGAAATGCCTGGGAATACACGTTCCATCACCAGTCGACTTCAGCCATTCTAGGATTTTTTGTTTCCTATAAAATGCTCTATCTTTATGGGCAAAGACTGGTCTACAATAGTAGTTCCATCCAATACACATTTCTATCATGTGCTGGGAACTCGTTTTTAAGAACGAGGGAGAGTTCACAATATATAGCACACTACTGCATATCACACATGAAGTATGATGTATATGCACATCCAAGACACTCTATGTACAGAGTCCAATGAGTTTACACACGTGACATTCTTTAGGCACTTTATATTGGCCGCATTAGGGCGTAACACAATAACTACATGCATACATACTAACTATTTAATTTATTTAAAATAATTAAATCATAATTAATTTTAGTTAAATTTTAACTCAAATTAAACTTGATTAGAAATGAATTGACAATTTTAAACCCTTTTAAATAAATAATTAGTTAATATTTAATCTTTAAAAATAATTAAAATAATAATTAATCTAAATAATCAATTAAAAAATAATTAACTTTTAAATGTTTAACTAATTATAATTAACTACTTAATTAGTACTAATTACTAATTACTTAACTTAATTACAAATTAACTTCCAATTATTTTTAATTAATAAATAAGTTAATTAAATTTTAAACTCATACTTAATTAAAACATAATTAACCTTTATACTTAGTTAATATTTTGAAAATGATTTCAAAAATAGTTATATGAAAAACACTTTCGTTTGAGATGTTGATTTTTTCAAACTGCATTCATAGCGACTATTGCTATGAACGTAGTAACTTGAGGTTAATTTCTAAGTTACTATCTTCCAAACTCCTTTAATTTAACTTTGTTCCATTATAAAACATAAGGAAAAGATTTGGAAAACAAAAAAAAAATGTGAACTTTAGTTTTTAAAACAAAATAGATCACCATTTTTCCAAGGAATTTCGAGTCATTTTTGACATAACAGTATTAACAAGTTCACATATAACATCATATTAAAAGTTCGCATACAACATCATACTTTAAGTTCACAATTTCCAAACAATACTAAAGTTAGACTTTAATTCAAGTCTAATTTCCATCTCATATCAATAGCATCTATAAACACCAAACACATAATAATCTAACATAATTCAACATGTCATACAAACAATTTATTCAACACACATCAAAGGTTAAAAGTTTTTAATTTAAAAACAAAGTTTACTCACTAAAACCATCCAAACTTCCACTATAGCTAGAATAGAACCTAGATCCATGCTATATGCTTTGAAAAACGAAGATTTGGTGGCCTTAAGTGGGTTCGGCCAAGGTATAGTGCATATGGCCCAAGAGTGGTGGAGCTTAGCCTTGGAAGGTGGAGGGATTTCAGATTATCATCGAATTCATAAAAATCAACCTAAAAATGGTCATCGTACAACTGAATTTTAGAAAAGTTACTCACGGAATTCGGAAAGGTTTTCAAATGAAAAGTTCTTGGAAATTCTCTTCTCTACAATTTTAGAAAATGAATCACTCTTCTTGGATCTATTTTGAGGAAGATATGATCAAAAGAAGAGGATGTATTTTTGGACTTGAAAATTTGGGTCCGAAACTACTCTACAAAGAAATGAGACTTGGACATGGCTAAGCTCAAAATTTGAAGAAGTGGTACACATAAAAGTTGTAGCCACTAGAATTTTCTACATTTTAAAAATAACAAATCATCTATTTTGATAAGAAAGATATGGTAGAAGGAAGAGGAGGAAAAATTGAAGAAGTGAAAGAGGTATTTATAGGTAAGAGAACAAAGTAAATTACCTTAATGCCCTAGGTCCTTTACCCTCCACCTCCTTTTGTCACCTCGTCATGATCTTATTCCCTCATGTACTTCTTCCCAAAACATGTCCCGCCCTCTCTTAATGACCTAACATGCATTAAAGCCTCTTGTACTAATGTGTGCTAATGTCTTTTCCATGTTTAAACATGTTTCATTTCACTTTTTACTTCTTGTCTTACATCCCTAAGTATGTATAATTTTGTATATACCAATATATACATACTAACATTTATAAATGCATATATTTATACTCAAGGGTTCATGACGTTTCCGACAACTTTTAGTTGACGAAAAGTCGAAAATTCGAAAAACAAATTCCGGTCATATTTTCGATTTTTCTTCGAACTATATATTTTTGTAAACACATTTTGGAAAACTATTTCACCATCATTATTTATAATTTAAAATAATTTTATTTTAATTATAAAATCTATTATTTGAATATTTAAAATAAATTAAATATTCGTAAATCAAAATGGTGAAATTCCGGATCGTTACAATTAGACCTACGATTGCATATACCTTTTTGTATTAAACCTAAGAGTTCATCGACTCTTATGTGGCTCCAACTGAATGGGTGCTTTAGCCCTTAATCGTTTGTGATGTTATTCAAAAGTACCATATGATTCATAATCATATAATTAAAGAATTGTTTCTCAAAACTGTGGCTTAGTTCATAATTCCAAAATAAATGCAACATTTCAAGTACCGTTTTATTTTCTAACGCATACTTTTATTATGATATCAAATACAGTTATTACAGTTTTATCTTATGACAAATATTCATAATAACCATATTATGGTAACTTTGTCTATTTTCGATCAATACTGAATACAATTATTACTTCATAAATAATATTTGGTATGTTTACGAAAAAAAATTCTTCTTAGCTTGATGCATCCTATAAGAAGTATTATATGGTATGGTTCCACTATTTGCCCACTGATATAATATTGTACGAAATATGAAGCTCCATTTGACTACTTATTAAGGGATTTTATTTCATTTACTATGACTAGTTTATAGTCATGACTTTTAGGTCAATTATCTTGAACATGAAGAAATTAATTTTATAGAAAAAAAATTCTATATGAAAATACTTTTGGAATAGGAATCACATTTCTAATTCCATATTAAATATATATTTTAGTATTTTATACGGTTATCATTTTCAAAGCTCATCATAAAGCATAAGTGACCATTCAATCTCTTCATTCCAACTATGCCTAAGTTACATCCACTCCTATATTATTTTTCCTTTCCAAATCATTAAAATATTCAAAATGAAACCCTTACGACAAGATCATAACGAACTTATTAGAAAAATGCATTTCTTTATCCTTAATTGTTAATGATATTGAATAAGTTGCACTTTAGGTAAACCTATCAAATTGACATTTTAAAGATTGAATTCCTAGGTACTTGTAGTTTTTGGTTTAGTAGCATACCTAACCCAATAAGATCTTTACTGTAATCAATCATATTAGATACACGACCTTGCACTATGGTGTACTTGCTTATTTCAAATAAACTAATTTCATTGTAGTTTCGTACATTACGAATAACGACTATTCACCATATAATATTTATATGTGAACGAATATAGATCAAATATTCATATTCTTATATTGTTTATGAGTTCAAAACTCATAAAAGATTACATAGTCTCGGACAAATAAACTCCGAAGCGATAGAGGCACGAATGTTTTAGTTATTTGTAAATTGGCTCTTGCATGGATCTTGAAGTGACAATATGTCAAAAGATTTATTGGTAAGTATATTTTATATGTATATTTCAGTCTTAATTCAATTTAATTTGTATAATTAGACTATTAAACATTTCATCAATTGTATTAGTTGCAAAAATTTATCAAAGTAGATTTCTTCGACTTGTATAGCATATATTCTTATACTATCAAAGAGGTTAAATGTTATCAATTCATTTTTCTAGTAAGGGTCCTATTGGACTTATTTATTTCTCAAATTCCTAAGAGTAACATAAAGATCTTCTGTTTTCTCTAGTGGGTGTTAAACTTCGGTTGCCTTGGGATTTTGACATTGAAGATGATCAACAAATCATAGGTCCATAAGCAGCGGACAACAATTTATCGACCGTATCATACACAACTCCTTACCCATAATCTTTGTCCTAATCTCATCTCGACCTTAAGGAAGATCAACAAATCAAAAGAGAATATTCACTTGTACCCACCATTTCACGATGACCTAAGTATAGTACATGTACCTTAAGGAAGATCAACAGATAATTGCATGTATTTTATCTTGTCTAGTCAATATATTAATAGTGCTACACATAACATCCCTAGATTGAGAAAGATTAACAACTAAAGAGTATGTGAGTAATCTATTAGTATATAAATGGAGAGGACAATTTATATATTTAGGATTCATAATCTTTAATACACACACACACACACACTCCGAGTGATATCGATTTAGGTAATAATATATTCCTTATGAAATTTCTTCGTGATTCAAATGTTGAGCACATTTGAAATTACAATATATGTACAATATGCATGTACTTTTCTTAACCCTAAATTGAGTTATTACAGTTCCACTTAAGATTATACACTTATATCTTATATAAGTTTAATTCATTTATAATAGTACATAATTTAATTAACTTATATAATATTCTTATGTGTGTGTGTGTATATATATATATATTAATTTAACCTTATTTAATTAATTTTAATTAATTACTTCAATTAAAAAATTAACTAAATTAAAATAAAATTTCAAAATTTTATTTTATTCATCCTAAATAATTTGAGATGATTGTTAACTATAACATTGATAGTATTATAAACATATGTCATTATATATACATATTGATTTACTAATCAGCATTAAGTTAATATAATTAATTAATACAACTTTAATTAAAATAAAATTTATTAATTTCAAAATTTTATTATTATTTACCTTAAATACTTTAAGATAAATATACATATATCATTATATATATGTTTTTATTTAACTAATTAAACTTAATTAATTATTAATTTAATTCATCCAATTGTTTAAATGCTAAATTAATTTGTTTGAAATAAATTTATTTATTGTTAGAATAATTTTTGAATATATTTATAACATTTATAAAGTTTCTTTTATACTTTAAACTTAAGTTTAAATTTAAAATATTGTTTAAATTTTCAAACATATTTTAAGAATTAACCCAAGGCCCAAATTAATTCAGGCCTTTATATTGGGGATAACTTTTGGGCTTACTTCATCCATCGGGCCAGATCAGTAGCTCAGTAGGGCAGAGTACATGTTACCCAAATCCAACCTTAGACACTACATTTCTAGACACCCTACTAAATTGTAAGTTTTAATCAATTAGCCACAATATTCCTAATTTAGTTGGCATAGACCATTGGGCACTAATACCATTGAAGGAATCAGGCCAATTGTAAGCAGGTAAAATTGGTAGATTTAAAAATAAAATCCTATTTTGTATCTATTAGGTCTTTGAGGTCTAAAGGGTTTATTAAATCCAATCTAATATAGTTTAAATAAAATCTTATTTTATTTAATTTGTTCGAAAAGAGTTTTTATTTAATTTGTATTAGACATATTATTATGAGTATATCAAATACACTAATATTTGTTTAGTGCACGTGCAATATGGCATAGGGTGTACATAGTTAATGTTTACACGTATAGATATTGGGATTTGCATCCATAACATATATATTCTCCATTTATATGTGCAATAGTTGTTATAAAATATTTTAAACTTATATGTGTGTGTGTATCCATGTGTGTGTGTGTGTGTGTGTGTATGTTTGTGTTATATATTTTTGTGTGTATAAGATGACTTGTTGTGGTTAAGTCAAGTGCTAAAGCATCTTACTATATTATAAATATATTCAGTAACTTCGAGAAATTAAAGGTCTTAAACTCGATAATATGAAATCAAAGTGCTACTTTAACAAATTTTGCAAAGAAAAACAAAGCATCCTGGACATAATAGAAGTGCAATCAAACTCTTACTAGTGAAATAATTGGGTGTTATGGTCATAAAAATCAAAAACAAACTCAATGAGTGGAGCTTCAAACCTCTCTTTTTGTATGAAACATTGGATTAGTAAGTACAATTGTAACTGTAAAAGTGAGATTTTGGATATAAACATACCAAATTCTAGACTGCTTAATTGAAAAAATTAACTTAATGTGTTCAAATTCCATTTGGAGAGGTGGATTACTGAAAGTGAGTTATGGTATTTAATGCAGGACTAAACAAGGAGGAGGAGTTGGTCTTATCAACTTAAAAGAACTTAAGAAAGTCTACAACTTAAAACTAACATGGAAAACTATCAATCCCAAATCCCTATGGACTAATTAGACGAGTGCTAGATAAATAAGGGATAATTTATGGGTTATGCATAGTGATAATAGATCTTCTAATTTGTGGAAAATATTCTTACTTGTAGTGATGAACTGGAAAATCACATCCAAAAGAAAATAGCTAATGGCGAGGATACTAGTCTGTGGAAAGGTCCATGGCTAAATGGGAAATCCTTGATATATAAACTAGGGTATGACATCCTGCTAGTGTGGGTGGGTATAAAGTAAAGTAGAGACAATCATTGAACAAGTAGAATGGTGAACAAAAAAATAAGTTGCATGCAACCTATGAAACTTGAGCTTATCTACATACCATATACGCTAACAAAACTAATGATATTTGGACTTAAAACCCCACTAAAGATGGCAACTTTACAATAAAGTCGCATGAGAGGCTATAAGGCAAAACATGAACAAAAAATTTGGAGTAACTTAAACAACCCAAAGATGGCATTTACTACTTACAAAGTAGTTAACTATATACTACCTACTTCTGACAGACTAGTGAAGTGGCGGATGAATGTAAATTTGACATGCAAATTATGTGGTAAAAAAACAAATTGCATGATCATATTTTCTTGCAATGCAAATATAGTGTCATCCAAGCAGCAAACTCAAAGAACAAGAACATGCACCCAATAAACAGTCTGGAAGAAGAAATATATACCCGAGCAATTATGGGGTCGAATCCGAGTCAACAGATAAAGCAGATAACGGTGATAACTATAGTGCACGAATTATAGAACTGAAGAAATCTACGAGTTTTCCAAAACGAATCGAGGAAAGAAGAACAAATTAGTAAAATGACAGAGACTAATATCATAATTATAAGGAAGAGAATCAACGCGAAGCTGCTTACTAGTGTTAGGTTGGAATTTTAACAAATTCTTGGATCATAGGGTTTGTCCGATTTCCAACAACCATAAATCTAAAGTGGAGAATGAAGATAAAGATAAGTGAGAAGGAAGTGTAAAAATGGTGGAAAGCTAAAGCATCATTATTAAAACTCTAATATAGCCTTCTTCGAATTTTAAGATGGGTCATGTAGAGTTATTTTTATTGTAATTAGGCTATTATCCATATGTTGCCATGTGTACCATTGTAATAAAAGTTAACCAAATTTCAAAAAAAAAAATTAAAAAATACGTCCCAAAATTAACTTATGTATTAAATGAAATAAATAATTTAAAATATTTGAATAGATTTTACCAAGTCAATAATATAGGTTTAAATTTGAATGGTTAGAGATGCATTTAAGTGGCATTAAAGAAAGAGCAAAAGACATTTAAAAGGTAATTAAGGAGAGGAAAAGGTGGAGATCTTTTGTCATTCAGTTGCTTTTTCTTTAGCTTGCATCCAAAACATTTTAAACTTATGTGCATATATGTGTGTATTGATTTATGTATTAAATGAAATAAACAATTTACAATATTTTAGTATATTTGACTAAGTCAATAAAATTGATTCAAATTTGAATGCATAGTGGTGCATTTAAGTTGCATTAAGGAAAGAGTAAAAGTCATTTAAGTGGAAATTAAGGAGAGGAAAAGGTCTTTTGGCCTTCATTTACTCTTTCCTTACCTTACTTTCAAAACATATTAAATTCATATATGTGTGTCTGCGCGCGCATGCGTGTGTTTATCGAAATCAGTTTACGTATTCGATGAAATAAATAATTTAAAATATTTGAATATTTGATAAGTCAATACTATCGATGCAAATTTAAAATCCAAAATATCTAGTTTTGCTAAGTAAATAATTTTTATGTATCAAACTGAAAACTATAAAATAGTTAAAGAAATTGCATATATATAATTTTGTAAAATAAAGTAGTAGCTAAAATGAGATAATTTTGTTATTATTTTATAAACACATAAACTATTTATAAGTACATAAGATTGAAATATACATATAATAATAAAGTTATCATAATTATATATATATATATATATATATATATATATATATATATATATATATTATTCCATAATGTTAGCTAATGAAAAATCTTTTTAAAATACAAAACTCCAATAGTATTATTTACAACACATAAAAAATTCAAAGGTGTATGTATGTATGTGTGTCCATACATGCATACACACACACACACACACACACACACACATATATGCATATTCAAATAGTTATAGGTGATAACCTTCGTACATAAAAAATCAATGTAAATTATAAGGGATCTAATCTACACTATTAAGATGTGATATATAATTAAAGTTGAGGTAGAATAATTGCCTTAAGGAGTAGCCTAAGGTTTACACCTTGGATAAAGAATAACTTCTAGATCTTCAAGATCCGTACATAATCATTGCAAGAGATGGATGAACCACTTATGTTTTATTTTATTTTGATGTTTTCATTTGATTTGGAGTTGATAAATTTTGAAAACGTTCAATTTCATTTGATTTTCGACCATGGAAGGTTAAGAGGAGTGAGAGATAAAAGTGAATGAGAAAATGAATGTCTACATGAAATGAATTAGTGGATTTTTTATTAAAAGAACAAAATTTTTTCCATTATTTTAATTTTCCCTATCTCTTTACTCCTATCTCTTCACATGGTTTGGCCGAGAATACTCGCCATCGAATGATACAAGATTTCCATAATTCCTTCATTATCATTCATTTAAACTCTTTTAATATTACAATGATATCGTATATCTATGCGCGTAAATATTACTTTTATCAGTACATTCAAATAATCACTAACAACTCCCTAACATTAAATAAATTAAATAATAATTAATAATTCTAAAGTATTAATTAATTTACAACATTTTATATAATAATTAAATTGTAAGTTTTTTTGGGAGAATTCACCATTATAGTTGTGCAACTCAAATGTGTAAATTCAATCAGCGATTAATATCGAACAATTCAAATATTAATTTTCACATGTCACCTTAGCTAGTGTGATAATTTGGTCGAATTTATCGCTTACATATCTTTTTGGTAAAATCCATTTTTACTATTTTAAGTGGTACCCAATAGTAACAATTATTCACACAAATTCTCTTCGCCAAAACCGTATTACATTAGGACTTATAGAATTTAGTTATGTCATCCACATTCAACTTGGTTAGTCCAAATACAAAATCTGTAACGACCCGTAAAATTTAACTGGTTTAAATAGCGTTATTAATTAAATTTTGTGAAATTTAAACGATAAAATTTTGAAATATAAATTTGATATTTGGAATGCGTCCAGTTAAACATAGCAACCTGTAAATTTTCGTCCGAAAATATGAAAGTTTATTTCCCGCGTAAATTTACTTCAATCTAATCAGTTAAAAAGCAATGAAAGTAAAACGTTTTCAAAACCAAAATATTTTTACATAGAAAAATTCTAAAACATCTTTTGAGAAAGTTGTCAGTTTGTCGTTTTTCAAATTCGGACATCTTTGGCTCCGTCGATCTTATTTTTCTGCGATTTTTATGCATTTTCCGCTAGTATAAAAATTCGAATTTTTATAATTCAATCGTACCACCAATATTTTTATGCCGTTTTTATCGTCGCGTCGTGCTAATCTCTACGGTACATTTATTTCAGTATTTTGGGTCCGTTACGCAGCAAAATTAACGAAATGATTTCAGTACCGGTACCCGTTTTTAAAAAACCTTTTGGATTCGTGTACCTGCATGTGCCTACCTGTTGAACAAATAATCAACAGCAGTTTGCGTTTTTTTGAAATTTGAATTATACCTAACGTTTCCTATCCCATCCCACCTTACCATTTTATATTTTGTTTTTTTAAATTGCACTTTACTGTACTGGACACATTATCTTCCTCTCCTCCTTATTTCTTTCCCTGACCCTTCATATTTTGTTGCTCCTAAACCATCCTGCCAATCAAGCTTTCATTTTTTCCAAAACAAATCTGTAGTTTTTGCAAGCATAGCCAAATCCATACTGCGCGGCCTTCACCACCACTCACCACTCACGCAACTCCGATGTCCGGCCTCCGCCACGTCATCACTTACCCTACTGACAACGCAACACCTCCACCTACCGCACATCCCCAACCTCCACGTAGCCGACCTTCGACTTAACACAACCAATGAACCAAAGCCATGTCTCGACGCCCCTCTTCTTACTTCGTCTCCGGAACCACCACACACAACCATCTCGGCCATCCCCTCACCTTCTTCCACCTTCCTCTGGACCCGCTCGTGCAATCCATGCGTGTGACAACCGCAGCTAGAGCCTATCTCTCCACCTTACACCTCACGCCACTTAGAGCGTACCCACCATCGGCCTCATTTACGAATTCATCTTACTGCATGAGAACAGCAGTCATAAGGTATATATATTCGACTTACAAGTTAGTTATAAATCTATTTAATCGAGTTTTGTTTTCTTTGAAAATATATATTGTTGTTCTAAGAAAAGAGTATATATTTGTTTGATCTAACTGTATATATAATTATATGTGTCGTTTTTCACGCATACATCAGTTTGTTCTTTGGTTTGTCTTATAATATGTATATTTGCATATTTAGATATAGGGTGTCAGTGAGTTTTATATACAGCATATTATAAAGTACGTATCAATATGCTTTGGCGAGTGTGTGCATATAATAGTTTATTTATAGGTTATGTATATGTATGCATTCTGTCGGTTCGTACGTATGTTAGTTGTATATTTATTTTATGTACATGTGTTTATATTATGGATAGGTTCAGCCTGTTGCGCAAAAAAAAAAAAAGTGTAGACTAAAAGTATATCTACTATGATTCTCTACCAGAGAAGTTGATGTCAGTCCAATTTTTTATTATTTTTTTTTTTTTTTTTGAAACTGGGTACTTATATTTACAAAGTAGGCAGCACACAAGTCTGCAAGAATCATCATGGCGCACAGTTTAATATGCCAGAGGCAGGGATCGAACTGCCGACCTTGTCGTCAACAGCCTGGCGTTTTACCACTGCACCAAGGCCTCGGACCCAATTTTTTATTATTACATTATAAAGACCAGTGTAAAAGAAAATTACTATATGTAAGATTAGTATATATATGTCCACCAGTTGTGTTAAAGAAGCAGATTTTCTACTATCGTAAAAAAAAAAAATTAAGAAAAAAAAAGTAGCTTATATAATTTTACGTATGGAGTTAGTTTTCTAATATGTAAAAAAAGTTGTATATGACTTAGTTTTGAAATAACTTCAATATAACAAATCTGTTGCTAAGGTGTACTTGGCCATACAAATCTATTTTTTTAGTCCCGAGGAATTAATAATAACTTGAAATTCTTTTGTACATTATGCACACGTGTTCAAGGAATTGCATATAGCTAACTTAATATTTACAACACTAGCTATGTATATTCAAACATGTTATTTATAATATGACTGGGCGTATAAGCAATTACTTCAACGTTTACCGTGTGTATATATTTTACTGTAAAATACAAGTTTAATTTTAAACAAAGATTTTGGAATACACATATATATTTAATATTTTGAAAGCGGGTTGAATATAAAATATGTCTTATACATGTGCATAGTTATAGATATGTTCACTTATACCTTATTTCCATTGATTCAGTTCTGATTTGATTTTGTCAATTCCTTGTATCGGCTTGACTGTCGAATCCGTATCCATCTAGCTTTGATTTGGGAATTCGTGCTTACATTTTGTAACTCAACTTCAGTGTCAAATCTTTAGCCTCGAAAGGTGAGCAATACTCACGATTAATATTCTTTTATTTATTAAATTTGATTTCAATTGGAACGACAATTGAAATATACTGCTGTTATTTATTGCACTGTTATTTATGTATCAGTTCACCTTTGACATCTGACACCGTTATATGTTATGTATGCAATAATAATCCAGTTTGATTGATAATTGATTGATTGTTTGTTGTTTATATTGGATGTAAATTGTAATGTATAAAGTGATAAATATTATGCAATTGAATTTGACGTAGGGTAGTTAAAATTTGAATCGACATATGTGTTGAACTTGATTAGGTAAACGTAAAAATATGACCCCTTAAATGTTTAGTTATTTGTAACGTAGAAATAGTTAATTACCCTTAAACCATTTGAATTTATGTTGTATTGATTGATGAAGTATGATATTGAATAATCGATGTGAAGTGTAGAACCGCATAAATAATAGTGTAATAATCTTTAATCTACATGAAATGAAAGTGTAGTTCTAGAGATAATTATATTAATTCGCACAAACAACAATGCGAATTAATACGATTATTTCGGGATTGTTTGAATTAATGATTGGATTGTTATTGAATATTGTTATTGCTTGTTTATTTACTTTGACACCATCCCTGTTATCACACTGCAAGTTCCCTTTGCTATGCTTTGATTTTGAATTGAAATGGAATCGGGTTGAAATGATAAATACCCAAATGAACTTGACTTAGGATAGAGAATTAAATAAAATCCGATTGGTCAATAATTTGATTTAAAAATAAAACAATAATTTTATTCGAGCAAAGAATAAGTTTTGAAATGAAGTTGGAATTTGAATTTTATGAAAGGAAATTTTAAAGATTGAAATCTGAAACAAATATTAACGTAGTAATTGAAGAAAGAACGTTGTTTGAAATTTAATTATTTAATAATTAAATTTGGAATTATTAATAAATAATTTGGAATTGGTAATAATTGAGTTTTGAAATTATTAAGTTTAAAATAATTTTATAATTAAGTTTGAAATTATAATTAAGTTTGAAATCATTAAGTTGAATTTATAATTAAGTTGAAATGATTTGATAATTAAGTTTGAATTCATAATTCAGTGGAAATAATTTAATAATTAAGTTTGAATTTATAATTAAGTTTGTAATTATTAAGTTTTGAAATTATTTAATAATTATGTCTGAAATTATTTTACAATTGAATGAGATTTAATTATTTGATAATTGAATAAAAATTAAATTCTTTGATAAGAGAAATTGAACTTTTGAATAAGTGGATTTGAACTTCGTTAATAAATGAAATTGAGTTTCTTTATTTATTAAAGTTTTGGAAAAATTATTTAAGTAAGTTAATAAGTGAAATTGAACTTCTTGAATATGTGAAATTTAGTTTCTTTATTAATTGAGTTTGAATTTGTAACTAAGAAATAAATGAAACTGAATTTCTTTAACAGAAATAAATGCGTTTTATTGGAACAAATGTAAGGCTTGTAATTTAAAGAATTTGATTTGACGAATTTAACTTAATTAAATTTGTAAGCTTTAATATAATAGAATTGAACTTAAGTAACTGATTTAAATAAA
Source organism: Allium cepa (assembly GCA_030765085.1). NCBI lineage: Eukaryota > Viridiplantae > Streptophyta > Magnoliopsida > Asparagales > Amaryllidaceae > Allium > Allium cepa. The sequence continues at coordinate 32,290,636 of CM060941.1, forward strand.
TTGGAATTTAAATAGAAGTTGTTTGAAGGATAAATTTAATTAGCGAATGTTGAATGAAATCGATAAATGAATTAAAATTGATTTGAATGTTAAATTAAATTAATTTAAATGATTTCGGAATGAAACTGACATACGAACTTGAATCAATATTTGAATTGTTTAAATAAAAATTGAAATTGAATTGTAAGACTTTGAAATGGTTATTTGGAAGATTTTGAAACGTAAATTTTGGAAATTGATAGTGAAAGACAAATGAAATGTTGACGTATAAATTCTAGTTGAGATTGAAATTGATTTGGTTTGAAATTTATTAAACGACCAATCGGTGTAATAATTACGAAAGTTATTAAAGAGACCGGAATCGGTTATGGATATACTCTCTATCTAAACCGAAAACCACTTTAATAACTATACGCGGAGTGATGATCCAGAATGAAGTGGTTGGAACAAGTTACGTGATGACTGAAGAAAGAGAACGATAATGGATAGCCTTGACACTTGTGTCAAATTGGAAATGACTAAAACAGGAGCCGTGCCGGGCCAAATGGGGTTAGCCACCTCGAGCGGACACACTTCTTCGTAACTACTACTCATTATTTGTGATTGATTGGTGCACCCTCGGAATTTCAGGAGTGTTGTTTCGCGGTGTTGCGACCGCTGCGGCGATGCTTTCTCACCAGTCCGGATCAGGCAAACGGTAGTTTCACTACCTTGGGTATTGCCTCATGTGCCTTGTCATACTTGTATCCCTATATACGCGACCACTACGAATTTGTTTTGTGTTATACCTATGGAGTACTCCCTGATAGCCCACTAGTTTACGGTGGAGTTTACAGTGCTGTATAGACTATAACGCTTGTATAAAAATGTGTTAAGGGGGATAATGGTAACGCCTTAACACTATTTTGATACTTTATATTACTGATAGACATTATCTATTTAGCGTACACTACTACATAGTAGATAGTTTAACGGATCCTTAGAGGATGGTGATTCCAACATCCTTTGAGTTACTTGTATTTCGATTGCTATTTCACTTGAGTTGGATTTATTGATATGAAAATATTAATCCTGACTCGAGTGTTTTGTGTTTTGCTTTACGCTCGGGTCAGACTGAGTGTATCAATATTTGAGACTCACCTTTGGAGTTGGAGCTTTGCTTGAAGATCCAGCCATCTATTCTACTTCCAGTATTCGATGATTCCAGTGGTATTCTGATTCATACCTGATGTATTATATTACTCTTCTGTTGTAAACTCTGATGTATCTTATATATATTTATATAGTAGCTTCATGAACTACTATTTTTTTTTACTTCCGCTGCATATTATTACTCTGTGTCTGTGATTCTGTGACTATGTATTTACTGTATATCTGAGTTTTGCCAAATTTAAAATTAACAATTCGGTATTTTGAATTATTCAAGTCCGACAAGTGCGGATGCGAATAGTCCAAAAATAGCGGGTCGTTACAAAATCCTTAGTTCAATAATAACATTCATTATTTACCTTATTGCTCTGGCTAGAGACTTTGACTTTGAATTGACTCAAAAGGTATATTTATCATTAATCTTTTATAATAGGGGAGACGAATTCTCTATTGAATAGTGTTTCACCTCCAGTGCTTCAACTCAAACCCAATTATAGTCGCTCGATTGATCGTGATGCCATGATTTAACTATAATCAAAGTAGAGTATCCATATTGAAGTTTCACAGCATTCTCATGTTGAGGGAACTGTATAACATCGCCACTTCGAGATCTCCTATTTGACCTTTGTTATAATTAACCAAGAGGAAACTATCGAGTAAGCTATTCCATAGTTATCTAATAACTATTAGTACGTAACCTCTTGATGCCTCCAACAACCATGAGTAATACACTGCTTAACATTTTGAGAGCGTTGCATACTCTAATTTCAACGAATTAAACGATATGCTTTGTCGAAACATCTTGACTATGAATATTGAAAACAATATGTTATTTTAACATGATAAATTTCTCATGGTTGCAACACATATAATTACTATCACATAACTTACCATTTTAGAATTTTATATTTAATATACTTTAAATTAATAAGTTATATCGTACTATAATAAAGTGTATTATAGAAATTGAACACTTTTATTATGAAAAAGATTGATTATCGAGTTAGGTATATGCAACAAATTACATAATTTCCACTAAGGCATACTTCTAACTCTATCATCATTAAAACAAATATTATCATTTATTTTCTATCCTGAATTCATTTTTCTTTCATTCACTTTTCTTTTCTCTCTTCCTAATCTTTCATAGCCAAAAATCAAATGGAATATTTCCAAAATTTTATCAACTCCAAACTAAATGCAAACATTAAATAAAATAAAATTTTATGATTCAACCTTCTCTTGTAAAGCTGGGTGTGGATCTGCTTGAAATTTAAGGAAAAATATCAAATCAAGTTGTTACAAGGGGAAAGACTTTTCAAATTAGATCTAAGATCTACCATCCAAAGGTGTGAACAACAACGACATCTTAAAAGTATATCTCTTGTTTATAAATTAATTCACATATATCTTTTTGGATAATCTGTAGAACAATTCCATGTTCGAATATGTTGTCTCACACAAATACCTTTGATTAAATTGATGTGTTTTATTTATTTTGTAACATTGAACTATAGGTCTCTAATTAAAAAAATTATTTTGTTTTTGGACATCACATATACATATATTTGAAAAACCATTGAAATATATTTCAATATCTCAAAATCTATGTTTTAATAAATTCAGTGTGTTATTTTATTTTACAAAATGGTTGATATTATATCCATGGTTGAATTGGAACTTAAAATATACAACTAAATATTTCAAATAGCGCAATAAAGACAGTTATGATTCAAATTTTTTAAATGCAATGTCTCAAAATCATTCTCGCTAAAATGTTATTCTATGAAATGTGTGTGTGTGTGTAAAGTTGTGTTAAGGCATTTGAAATTTTGATTTGGATCTAACAAATGGTAATGAATGAAAGAGCGAATTAAAAAAGTTTGTCTTATAAATTATTTTCCAAATCAAAGTAAGATTGTTTGATACTAATTTTAGATATAAAGTTTTAATTTTTTTCAGATAAAAAATATAAAATCTTAGCTTAAAACATTAATACATACATACATACATACATACATACATATATATATATATACACACATAAATTTGTTATTTTAAATAGTCAAAGAGGCATTTGAATTGCTAGATATGGATCTAGTAAATTGTAATAAAGGAAGGAGTTTATTAAGGAGAGTTTGTCTCTTTATCTTCTTCTATTTAAAACCAACTCGTGATTTCAATTTTGTACCTTAACATATATAATTAAATTCGTATTTATTTAAGTAAATATTTTAAGACATCAGATGTGTATGTGGATGGTGAATATGTCCATTATAGATGTAAATCCAACATCTACAAATGTATACATTAACAATGCGCACTATATTATACGTTGTACATACACTATAGACGCACTTAGTATATTATGTTATACTCATATAATATACAAAATATCATATATTTGAATTCATTGATTGACTATTTAGAAATTTTAAATAAAATTATATTTTATTTAAAGTAATTAGATCAGATATAATAAACCCATTTGGACTTCAAAAACCCAAATCTAGATAGATTTTTTTTAAATCCACTTATTTTACCTGCTGCAGACCTGCACGGTTCCTTCAAAGTGTTTGTGCCCCCAAAGATGTGGTTTAAATTAGTGAACATATATGATAATTAATTAACCCCATCTATCGAATAGATGTCTTAAAAAAAGTAGTGCATATGCTTGGATTTGAATAATCAATTACTTTGCCCTCTTTGGCTACTAACCCGACCTAAGTGATAGAGTGTGCCCAAAAGGTTGATCCAAATGGAAGGCCCAAACTAATTTGGGACTTTGATTGATTTTCAAATTCTTTTTAAAATTTAAAACATATTTTAAATTAAAAAGTTAAGTTTAAAATATATTTTTTCACAAAGGTTATAAAATTTAAAATTTGAATTTGTCAAAAACTATTTCTAAAATAAACGAAATATTTTCAAAATTTTATTTAATATTTAATTGATTGAATAAATAATTTATTAAAAGTTAATTAATTAAAAATGAACGTATATAAAGATACATGTATGTGTATTTATCTTAAAATATTGAACTATTAAGGTATTTAATTAAAAAATTAATTATATAAATGATTTATTTGATAAATAAATTAATACAAACTAGTATAGAGTGATTATGCTAGAAGCTATAATTGTCATAACTATATTTACCTTAAATTTGTTTGAGATACATAAAATTAAATTTTAATTAAATTTTAATATTTAATTAATTATGTAATTAAATAAAAGAATGTATCAAATAAATAAATTAGTTTAAAGTTAATTTATTAGTATACATTCATATGCTGATATGTATATATAAATCAAATGTTGACACAACGCCCCAAAATATGGTAGACCCCAATATAACAAGTGAAAGTGAAGGAAAACATGAACAAATAATGTAACGACCCAATATTTCAATACTTTGATTTATGAATACTTAATTAATTTTAAATATTCAAATAATAGATTTTATAATGAAAATAAAAATCTTTCTAATAATAATTAATGATGGTGAATTTTTTTCGAATTTTGTTTGCAAAAAAATTTATTTCGATGAAAAACAGAAAATGTGACCGAAACCGTTTTTCGAATTTTTGACATTTCATCGTATAAAAGTTGTTTGAAATGTCGTGAGCCTTGTTTGTATTTAAAACAACATTTAAATGGTTAAGAATGTAAATTAGCTAATATATATTGGTATATCTATTGATACACACACACACGCTCTTAAGTATATACATGTATATACTAAAAGATGCCTTGAGAGACATGATTTGACACTTTGGCAACTCGAGCACAAACTTGTTTAAATATGTTTTCTTTAGCATGATGAGGGAGAGGGGACAAGTGGAGGCTAACATGGCATGTGTAGTGGAGGGCGTTGAGGTGGAAAAACAATATGGAGGGTAGAAGTACAAGGGTAGTTTAGTAAATTACTTTTTCTATTGCTTATAAATAGCCATCCACTTCTTCAAATTTTCCTCCTCTTCCTTCGATCATATTTTTCTCATCTCCGAACCAAACAAAGATTTTCCTTCCTTAAAAACATGTAAAATTTCAGTGGCTATGCCTTTTATTGGTATGACTTCTTCAAATTTTGAGTTTAGCTATGTCCAAATCTCATTTCTTTTAGACCCATTTTCGGATCCATATTTTCAAGTCCGAAAATATTTCTTCTTATTTTGACCATATCTCCCTCAAACATACCCAAATTTAGTGATTCTTTTTTTGAAATGACAGAGAAAATAATTTTCAAGAACTTTTCTTTCGACACTTTTCCAAATTCTGACAGTAACATGTCGAAATATCAAAGAAAAGATGACCTATTTTCAAGTTGATTTTGTGGTTTTCCAAGCTTTGCAACTTCTAAAGTATTTCAAGTTTTTAAAAGAGTTTTGCAAAATTTTGGTGAGTAAACTTCTAACTTTCTATGGAAAGATTCAAGCTTTATTTTGTTTCCTATTTGGTTGTAGAATATATTGTTTGGATGATTGAATTACCGTATGGTTTGAATGTACATATGTTGCTAATTTATGGTTTAGCGTAAATTTGTGAATTAAATGTTAAAGTGATTTTCTTAATTATAAAGTTATGTTCTTTGTCTCATGATTAGAAGTGATATGGAAAGTTACTATATGGTAAAGTTAGTGAGCAAGGTTAGCACTTGTAAGGTGTTTGTGTTTCGACATAGCAATCCTTTGAGTTTTTTAAATTTGATTACTTACTGTGTTTTTAATAAAAAGTATTCTAACCTTTTTTTTTGCTTACAAAATTTTATATTAAGTTCATAAAGTAAGTTAAAGTTAAAAAGTAACATTTTAAAAGACTATTTGAGATGTTATTAAGTTTGGAAGTTATGGTATTCATAGCGGTAGTCGCTATGAATGTAGTTTCGATAAATGTCTGTTTTTTTTAAAAATCCAGTTTAATACCTTTTTATTTGAAATGATACTTTATATACAACAAATCACTGTAGCAACATATCACATGTCAATAAACATTCGAATCACGCTACACAAGTTTCCAACTTATGTTCTTTCCACCAAAGCCAAATCACTTAACCACTAGGACAATGGTGCTTGTCCAGTTTTATACTTTAAAAATTATTTTGGAAAGGTTTTATAAACTTAATAAAAAAAATTTATAAAGTTAATTAAGTTTTAATAATTAATTATTAATTAACTAAGCTTGGTAATTAATAATTAACCGAGTATTAAACTAGATTTATTAATCTTAATTAAATAAAATTAGTACTAGTTAATTATCCTTTAAAAGTAAGATTAATTCTTAATTAATTATGAGTTAATCATATGATTTATTTTTAATTAATTACTAATCAAATATAAAGTCAATTATTTATTTATTTAATTAATCAAGTGTTTAATTATTTTTAATTATAAATTAATTAAGGTTTTAATTTAAATAATTATTATTTATTAAAGGTTTAATTTATTATTTAAGTTTTAATTAAAAGATCATTTAATTAATTAATATTAATTAATAGTTAATTATTAACAATTTAAAAAAGGATTAACCAAAGGGTTTAATTTATAAATAATTTTTTATTAAAGGTTTAATCATTTATTAATTTATAATTAAATTAAGTTCAATTTAATAAAGATTAATTATGATTTGATAAGAGTTTACATTTTATTGAGTTTTAAGTTTTTAATTCTTGTTTTCCAAGAATCAAATTGTTTTAAAGGTACTTCTTTTCTCAAAGATGGTTTTGAACATAAGGATTCAAATGTCAATATCACTGAGTAGACAAACAATTGTGAAAAGTTATGTAAATGGTTTGATTGTGTGGACATGTGTTAGCAGAATAATTCTTCGTTCTACTGTAATCTAATTATTTGTTGTGTGGACATGTTGTAACACCCATAATTTTATTACATTATTTAGAAAATTTAATTATAATAAATTAATAACGTAGATAAGGAGATTGAGGTTGATTAATGAATTAAGTGGCCATGCTTATCTAATCTAATGAACTTATATAAATGGTTAAGTAATTGAACACAAGGGCATTAGGGTAAATAGCTGCCCATATTTCTCACCCTTATACTATCTTCCTTAGTCATACACGTTCATTTTATCAAAACAAAAAAATTATAACCGTAAGGAAGCAAGGCCGGCCATTAGGAAGAAAGAAGAGAAGATAAAATCAACTTAAAGCTTAGGATTCAAGTTAGAAAGAATCAATCTCAACCAAATTTCAATTATTACATCTCTATTTTAGTTTTATGATCACATGGTTTCAGATTTTAGTGTAAATTTATTTTTATGATATATTGAATGATGATATGCTTGAATTATGATTTACATGGATTGAACAAGTTGGATAAAAGGGAGATATACACGGTTTAGGGTAAAACCGAGAGAAAATGATTTTTAAATGCCATGGAAAAATTATATGTTATAGAAAACATGATTCTAGAGATGGCTTTCAATTTTCTAAATTTATGTAGATCTCATATTAATTTTCCAGTGAAGAAAATAAATTATTTGGGTTATAAATTATTTACGGCTAAATAAATAATTATTTGGGTTTGAAATTTTTTTATGTTGGAAAACATATTAAAATAGTATTTTCTGGGATTTTTTTAGATTTTTCCTAAGTGATTTGATGAATATATAAAACTATTTAAGGTATATGACTTAAATGTTTTATATATTTAATTAAGGTGAAGGGGCATTTTATATTTTTTATTTAATTCTAAAATCAATGGCAGCACTTTTCTAAAAAGTAAAAGTTAACCAATAGGAATTGGACAAACAAAGGCAGGTTAGTCGGAAAATTATCCTTTTTAAGTTAAAAACAAAGAAATCATATTTTTAGCATGTTTTAGCATTTTACGACATTAAACCTTCTAACCCAAACCTTTCGAAAAGGTCTAAAGGTTCATAGCTTTTGACAAGGTCAGACCAACGCATATGGTATCAAGTTACTTTGTACGTAATGAATTGGACAAGGTCGAAGGGTAATAGTCGAAAGGTTAATGGCTAAAGAGGTTGAGGTACGTTTGTTTTATAAACCAAAAGCTTTCACCTGTTTGCTTTCGAAAAAGTGCTTTAGACTTGGTTGCTTCCGACTGGGTCATTATTTAAAATAAAGGTTTTAAACCCTTTGACAAAGTGAAAGGTTACTGCTGCTTTGTTTAGTTTTGAACCTTCCGACACGGTCGAAAGGTTATTGTCGCTCTTTCCAACCTTTCGAAGTCGTTGCTTTCGACAAAGTCAAAAGTTTACTTGTTTTAAAATTAGCAGCTTCTCCAATGCTTTCGAAAGGTATCAAAGCTTTTAACTTAGATGATTTACCTTTGTTTTATAATTGAATTATAACCCAAAGCTTTCGAAGGAGTTGTTTTATAAGGAAGAGGCGTATTATTTTAAATGATATGTTTTAAAGCTTTCGAAGCAAATATTTTAACAAAGTCAAAAGGTTGCTTCCAATGAAGTCAAAAGGTTTTAAAATAGATTTTCCACATGTTTTAAATTGAACCCAGTGAATTTTTGGAAGGTTTGTTTTCCAATGCTTTTGAAAGGTTTTGAGTTCTAATGCTTTCGAAAGGTTTGAGTTTCAATGGATCTGAACGGTTGCAAAAGAAGTATTTTAAAGAATAGGAAGGGCTGGAGTCTATTATTTTAAAAGGTATGATCAAAACCCTTCGAAGGGGTTGAAAAATAGAAGCTTTCGACATTTTCGAAAGGTTTTAAAACCCATAACTCCAATTTTTTAAGGAAAACCATGACTTACACAAAGGGGTTTTGTAATGGCTTTAAGTAAGTAATTTTGAAGAAGAATTTGCATTTATAAAAATATATGGTAAAGGTGTTAACTATGTTTTATGAAATATATTTCAAGGACCTTAAAACCACAGGAGTGGTATTGTTAAATTGTTGTTTTGCTTCTTCAAATTGGATTATATTCACATGATAACCCATAATTGTATTTTGTGGGAAAAGAGGGTAGAAGAACCAGATAGGTTAACTCAGTAGTGAATATAAAATGCTAAAACTCCTGAATGTGTAGAATTGCATCTATGAGGTTAGGGTGACCCAAAATATAGGATGCCTAAACTTTGTAATTATTGGAGGTAATCAAAAGGCTCATAGTAAACCCAAGAAAACTATGATAAAGTAGTTATTGATGTAACCCAAAAGGTTCATAGTTAACCCATGAAATCTATGATTAAGTAATTATTGGGAAACCAATAGGTTCATAGTTAACCCATGGAAACTATGTATTAAGGATAGGTGGTTAGGGCTAATTGATTTATGGTGAACCCATGAAAACTATATCTGGATTGAGTATTGACACCAGTCAATTGGTTCCTGATAAACCCATGAAAAGTAGGATAAGAATATGGCTAATGAAAGTATCTGTAGGTTCCTAGTCAACCCATGAAAACTAGGATGTTAAGTGAGTTACTGGATAAACCCATAGGTTCCTAGTCAACCCATGAAAACTAAGAAAAGGTGATTAGTTATTGGAAAGACTAATAGTTTCAGGAGGACCCATGAATTGATTAAGTTAACTAGCAAGGAGCCTATAAGTTCTTAGTGATCCCATGAAAACTTTGAATAGGATAGGGGGTCTATTAGGTATAACAAGGTTATTAGTAAACCAATGAAAGCTAAAAAGGTTAATAATGATCCTAGAAACTATAATTATGATCGGGTGTCAGACTAAATTGGGAATGGGAAATCCTAATTATTTTCAAGTAAACATATCCTCATAATATTTTGAAAATATAAGTTTTAACCATTATGGATGCAGGAGCACAGTATATGGCTTTATAAAGATTTTTGCATACTAGTGAGGGAAAACTCGTTTCGTAAGCGGCATGGTCTCACTAGATATCTAAAAAGGATTGAGATTTTAGATTATTATTCATACCAGGCTTTATGTCTGACTCAAAGTTTTTGGTATCCCCTTAAACTCTTGGATACTCAATTGATTTTGAGTAGTATGAGGTTTAGGGTTCTTAGGTTTTTTTCTCTAATAAATAAAGCTTCCGGAGGCGTGCATGAGACGAATAGATATTTAGAGTTTTCTTTCCATTGTGTGTTTTGTTTGTAAAGACAGATTTATTAGCCTTACTATACACTCTGATCAATCAAGGGGACATTTTCATATGTCGCTCTTGGCGTATTGTAATAATTATGTTTTGTTGAACGTGGATAACGCAAGTGGGATTATGTAATGAACATGAAATGTTTTTATTTGAATGTGGAAATATGTTTTTGAATTGTTAAGATTTTTCTATATTTCTGTGATCCGTGTATCAACGTATCTAGCACCGCCATATTTGGTCTCTCAAGATTAATAAATATGGATGACTACAACATCCGTAATCATTAGTTTTGGGCCTCCAAGTAGTGGAATGTTACAAGTTGGTATCAGAGCATAGGTTTATGAAACTTTAGAAAGAATAGTTAAAACTAAAAAGCTTTTTCAAACATAGTCCAATAAATTTAAAAATATGAACGGGGTTTGGGTTAACGCTATATTAACGTACTTGTATTTGATATATAGGTATATATCTAAGTACGTATTCCCCTCTCTCTCTTAGACTGTTCTTCTGTATCTTACTAAGGCTCGTATGCAGATATACAAGAAAGAGGGTATGGAGGCAGGAAACGAAAGAGAAAATCTAGATAGAGGAAGCACCACTACTAATGGAAATGCTTGACCTAATACTCGGAGAAACCAAGGTCGATAGGCTATCAAAATGATAAGGCCAATGTAGGTGCTGGAAATCCGCCAATAGATGCGGAGATGTTGTATCGGTTGTTGGCTAATATTTTGCAAGCTGGACCAGCTGGTAATCTGGAAGGAGATAATCCTGTAGTTTCGGTTGGATATAACTATGCGGAGCTGAGTAGAGACTATATTAGTCTCGGAGGAAAGCCGTTTATTAGAACGGAAGATGCTGTTGAAGTAGATAATTGGCTGTTGAACTGTGAGAGGATCTTTACAGATTTAGGCTTGAATGATGGAGAGAAGACTAGCCTGTAGACGTTGCATAGGTTAGCGCTTCATTGGTGGAACAATGTGACGGCCGGAGTGCTGGAGGAAGAGTTGACTTGGGCTGACTTTAGGAGGAGGTTTGCGTAGAGGTTCTTGTCTGAGGTTGCCAAGTTGGCATTGATGAGGAAGTTCATGGATCTTGTCCAAGGACAGATGTCTGTGATCGAGTATGCTACTAAGTTTGATGAGCTATCTCGATATGGTTATGCTTTGGTTGACACTGATGTTAGGAGGAATGAGATATTCATTAGAGGTTTGATGCCAGAGCTAGGTATGATGGTTACAACTCATATTAGAGAACCTTATCATGTGTTGGTGGAGATGACCATCTGCCATGAGGAAATGCTTGTTGTTTCAGCTAGGGAGAAGCCAGTTGAGTCCCAGGGTTCTCAAGGAAGGAAAAGGAAATTCTTTAAGAAGAAAAGAGCCTAGAAAGGGGAGGATGCTAAGAAGGCAAAGGCTGATTTGGTGTGTTATAAGTGTGACGAGAAGGGTCATTATGCCCACGAGTGCAGAACTGGTAAAGATTTGTATCGGTAGATATAATGTTTCTTTATAATATTTATCCAGGTTTCGGCCAATATAAAAACCAATGTATTAAACTCTATAATTTAAAGTTTAATATTTGGCCAATTAATTATCTTTAAATTAATTATTTGATAATTAACTATAATTATAGTTTAAACTTATCTTATAATTAATTAATTAAATGATTAAGGTTAATTAATTATAAATTAATTAAGTAATTAAGATAAATTAATTTATAATTTGTAATTAATTAATTAATTAAGATTAATTAATTATTAAAATAGGGATTAATTAGTAATCAATTAAGGAATGATTAATTTTTAATCAAGTTTTAATAATGAATAATTAAAGATTATTAATTAATAGTTAAAGGATAATTAATTAATTAAAGATTAATTAATTGATAATGAGGATAATTAACAAGTGATTAATTAATTAAATGATTGTGATTGATTAATTAATGATTGGTTAAGCAAGGTAAAGTGATTAATTCTTAAGTAATTAATTTAAATTGAATTTATTTAGATTGATTATAATATGGATTAAAGATATGCTTGCTTATGGATGATTGTTTTGAATTAAATGTCTGGATTTGGTTGATATCTGTTGGATGATAGTCTGAGAGATTCTGTGATGAGATATTGTATATATCTGTGATAGATGTTTGTTATTATCTATGGATAATGCTGTGTGAATTTAATATTTAAAATTGAATCGAATTGTTTAAATCTTTAAAACAACTTGACCTTTAAGATGGCGTTGGGTTTTCGATGAGACCGGGATCGGGAATCAAGTTTGATTTTTCAAAAACCACATCAATCCAAGTTAAACATTAGGTCGTGACATCTCTAAGTGAAGATCGAGATGGATTTTCAGAGTGCAAGGGTTATTGTCGTTAACTCTGAGGGTGATTCCAAAATGAGTGTAACGAAATAATGCCTTCGGTTTCATTCGAACCCGGAACGAACTTGTATGGATTGAATGCTTTCAGCACATCGTCAGGTGGACGATGAGCATTCTAAGAGATGCGTTCTATAATGGTAATCGTAGCTTCAAGCCTCATCAACCGGGAATGGCTAAAACAGGGGAGGTGCAGCAAGGTTAAGTGGGTCATGCCCAAGTAGGACGAGATTTACCCATGTCTAGAAGTTCCTTATTATTTCGGCTGTGTGGGCAGTTGTTGGCCACAACTGCAGGGTTGTCTTGTTCGGAGCTGTCCAGTAAGGGATGGTTCCGGCCTTGTGCTGCAGGGGATTTAGGGTGGATCCTCGGTACGGTGATCTAGGCCCCGTACTGTGACGGGCGATACCCCAGTAGCCCTGCCATTGATGGAAACCCATTCTTCCTACGAGACCTTACGGTTTTGATTGTATTACCCACTTCGGTGGCTAGTAGATGGAATTTAATGAATGTAACAATTTCGGCTATTTTCTATTTACTTGAAAACCCTAGACCCTATTATAATATCACTGGATTTCCTATCAAATGTTTTGGTTAGCGTAAGGTAAAAACTTACCCGTGTTTATGTGTGGGAAGTCTTGCGTGATACCTTTTGTTTTCAAATGATTTTAAAGTTAAACAACTTTAACTTGTTTACTCACACCAGACCCATGTATGACCCGGAGTTTATTTTGTTTTTCATAAACTCTTGGGTACTCAAATTTTTATGAGTAACCAAGTGATCAGGTTGGAATTGTCAAATGTTTTGGAAGCTGGAGCTGGAGTCCAGACGTGCCTATCTATCTCTATCCGATGTAGTGACATTTTGATGTTGTATTTTGGGTTGTATGGTTTGGCAGACTCTTATAAATGTCTAATGTAATGAAGTCGTATTATTTTGTGTACTCTGATATGTGAAACTATGTAATGGATATGTGTAATATTATATTTTGTTCCGTTTCCGCTGTGAGATTCTGATGTTGTTGTTCTTTTCTTTCTATCTTTTCTATTTCTATCTCTTTCTTTTCTTATCGATGATACGTCTTTCTGGGGATTGAAAGACGGGTCATCACAGTTTAAAGATTATTAATTAATGATCTTTAATTACAAATTGATTAATCCTTAATCAATTATTTATTTATCCCTAATCATTAATTAATTAAATTAACTAATTATTCCTTAATTACCTCATTAATTTAATGAATTTCAAATCATTAAATCTTAGTTTAATTTTAAGATAAAAAATTTCTTAATTATGACTAAATTGTCATTAACAAAAACATTTGAAAACAATTTACTTTTAAATTTACTTTAAAATTTCATTTCAAATTTGAGATTTAAAATGAATATAATTTAACTTAACAAAGTTTAAACAATTTAAAAACCTTTTTAAATTACATGGTAAAGAAATGCTTATGTTATAAAAGAAATTTATAAGAGTTTAAACCAAATTCATTTTTTTAATACAAATAATTTTAAATATACACATAATCATACAAAGTTATTTAAATCTTTCAAACTTAAAAACTTCATTTAATTTCAAAAACTGAAATACATATTTAAATCTTTGATTTCCAGATTTAACTTAACTTCAAAACTTACTCACATTTTTAAAATTTCATTTTTTTTTAAATTTTAAAAAAACTGAAGATTTTAAATGAAAGCTAGAGTTTAAACTAAGTTTTAAATCAAAGTTTGAAATTCTAGAATTCAAGTTTAGGTTTAAATCTCAGTTTTAAATAATAATAATAATAATAATAATAATAATAATAATAATAATAATAATAATAAAGTTTTAAACTTGAATTGTTAATCTACTTTAAATGGTTAAGTAGTTTGAAATTTTAAAAAATGAAATTTTAAAAATGTGAGTAAGTTTTGAAGTTAAGTTGAATCTGGAAATCAAAGATTTAAATACGTATTTCAGTTTTTGAAATAAAATGAAGTTTTTAAATTTGAAAGATTTAAACAACTTTGTATGATTAAGTGTATATTTAAAATTATTTGAATTAAAAAAATGAATTTGGTTTAAACCCTTATAAATTTCTTTTATAAGACAAGCATTTCTTTACCATGTAATTTTAAAAGGTTTTTAAATTGTTTAAACTTTGTTAAGTTAAATTATATTCATTTTAAATCTCAAATTTGAAATGAAATTTTAAAATAAATTTAAAAGTAAATTGTTTTCAAATGTTTTTGTTAATGACAATTTAGTCATAATTAAGAAACGTTTTTATCTTAAAATTAAATTAAGATTTAATGATTTGAAATTAATTAAATTAATGAGGTAATTAAGGAATAATTAGTTAATTTAATTAATTAATGATTAGGGATAAATAAATAATTGATTAAGAATTAATCAATTTGTAATTAAAGATCATTAATTAATTAAATGTTTATTTAAAGATAAACCCAATACCGTCTCAAGTGAGCTTTAATTAACTATAATGAACTGGTCAAATTTAAAACAAGAAGGTATCTTTAAATTAATAATTTAATTTGTTTGTATTACCAAGTGTGACGACCCGCCATTCTCGACCCTCGAAAATCGACACAAAATACCCCACAGTATGATATGCCGACAATCAAGTGCCAGAAAAGACAGATTGTTAAGGGAAAGAAAGAAGATAGAAGAAAAAAGGAACTAAACAATATCAGAATCTCACAATCGCAGCGGAACAAAATATAAGAGTCAATAACAGCTCTTTACTCAAAATGAAAACTATATCTGTTTTATACAATGTATCATCAGAGTATCTCAAACAAACAACATTTACCAGTCAGACAATTCCATACAATCATAGCAGCGGATATATATGCAAGTACGGATAATACGTCTCGGACTCCAGCTCCTTTCCTGCTCCAAAGCATCCTGTCCTGAACATATAATACTCGGTCTGACCCGAGCATTATAATGAAATAGCACCCGAGCCAGTCTGGAATACCAGCTGATAATAATACACCCAAATTGATTATTAAAGTTTCAAAAATCCTTTGAAAACAAAAGCATCTCGTAAGACCACGCCACAAATAAACATGTCGGGTTTTTACCTTACGATAGCTAAAACACTTTTTATAAAAATCCTCTGATATTATAATAGGGTCTATATACAAATACTTATAAAATAGCCGAAATTGTTACATGATTAAATTCCAGCTACTAGCCACAGAGTGGGTAATACAAACAAAACTCGTAAAAGGCGCGTAGGGAGAATGAATTTCCAACTAATGACTAGGCACTGGGGTACCACCTGTCACAGTACCTGGTCTACATCAGTGTACCGAGGACCACGCCCGATCCCCTGCAACACAAGGCCCGGTTTATCCCTTTTGACTTCGCTCCAAAATAATTGATAACCTGACTCTAGGCTGTCCGTGTGGAAAATTATGAGCGCCCAGAGTTTAGAAAGGGAACAATAAACTTCAGGTCAGTCATGAGACTGGTGTGAGATCTTAAAAAAAACAGTTATTTTTAACCAAAAGAAAACAAAGGAATTTAAAAGAAATCTGCAATGCTTTTTGGAAAATGAAACTACGATAAGGCCTCCCGGCGCACACACAATGCAATCACACACTTGAGAAGATTTTTCCTTGTGATAGTCAAACATGCTTAATACGCAAAATCTCCTTTAATATTATTATTAGTGTATAGTGGAAAAAAACATTTGCAAGTATAATATTAATCTTAGCCAGCATAAGTACCATTATACTATGCCTACTATAGCTACCATATTAGATGGCAGGTTATATAACTAAAACCGTACAAATATTTTATTAACACATATATATATGTTTATATATAATTGGAATTTCCTGAATTAAGTTAGGGGACATGCTTTGGGACTAAGGTTTTTTTCTATGTTTAATCATATTTTCTGAAGTCTGCTGAATTTTGGAATTGACCGTTACTCCAAACTTTTGCATAATTATTGATGCCGTTCTCCTAATTTTTCATTTGAAACCTCTTCAGGTTTCTTACTTCTGTCCACTTTGGTTATTTCATGTCTAGTAACATGCATATTTTGTGCAGGGAAAATTTTCGACTTTTAGTAATATAATTCAGTTTTAATGTGCAGAAGTAGTTTGAGGCAAAACAAAACATATTTTTATACCGGGATTGATTAGGTACCATTGGAGTATCCATGAAGATCTGCCCACTGCTTTAGTTTTTATCTTATACTAGAATTTTGATAAATTAATATTATGCGGTTATGGTCGATTACATGATGCTTAATTGATTTTGATATATCAGTTTAGGTTATGAGCTGTCCAAATAGACTACTTCACATAAGTATATCTAATGTATTATTCAAACAAAAGGTTAACGCTAATCCATTTTTGTATATTTTGACTTCAGATTTGTTGGGTCCTTTTTGTTAATACTATATCAGTGGATAACTTTACAAATCAATTTAAGAAAACTTAAGTTACATTTCTTAGTGCAAGCGTACTATCTTATTAATCCTTTATAGTTGTCAAACAAAAAAATACTAGACATTAATTGGTAAAAGATATAACTAATCCTATATAGTTTATATCAAAATTTTTGACCTTCACATAAATTGGACCTAGGTTATGGTAAAGAACATGAGGTAACCTGAACCTTCGATTGGGCTTCAATATGTAATACATGGATGGTAGTTAACCGACTGTAAGCTCCATTTTGTCTTTTACATCAACAAAATGTATTACTATTCTAATGAATTAGCAAAAGTTTAATATAATGGTATTTATTATTATTTTGTATCATGTTCATGCCTAAGAGGAAACTCACTATACAAAACCCCTTACCATCCAATTTTTTATGCCATCATGAAAAGCAATTTGTTGGTTTTCCTCCATATGCCACACATTTTTACTGTATGCACCATATTATTTTATATTGAACATGTCATTATGTTCAAATCTGCTGATACACACACATATTTGTGTTGTATACACATATTTTATAAATCTACAAACTTCAGACCAAAGATACATATTACTCAAGTTATGTTTATAAACAATGTATCTGAGTTATAAACGTGCAGCATAAAATTGGTACAATTGCAAAGTCAAAGGTTAATTAAGGTTTAATAAGAATGATAAGGTAACATGGATGATAAGGTAACAAGGATATGGACGATTTGAATATGGCTAAAGTTTCGAAATTTGGGCTTTTGACACTGACTCCGGACCCAAACCGTGTTAACGAAACAAACAGTTACGATTATTTACTTTTGACGGTAGGTATAGCCGGGTACATGGACCCGGAGTATTATAGAATGAGGCAGCTGACTACGAAAAATGATGTGTATAGCTTTGGGGTGGTTCTATTGGAGATACTTTTGCGGTGAAAAGTGATACAGGAGTACGGAGAGAGTGGGATGCCGAAAGATGCGGTGGAGTATGATGTACCGTATATACAGGCCGATAACATACAACATGTGCTTGATGGAAGAATTGCATTGCCTAGGCCTAGGGGAATGGAGGCAGTAGCATATGTGAGCTATTTGGCAACAGATTGTGTGAACCCAGAAGGGAGGGATAGGTCGACAATGGCGGAGGTTGTTAATGGGTTGGAGCGGCATTTTATGCGGTTTCCAATCCGTTATCGCCTTTAAGATCGTCTATCATAATACGATCGAATTGACTTCTTTTTTATTTATAAGTGTGACGTGCATATTTTTTTGAATATTTAGTTTTTTTATTGCTATGAAAGATCATACAAAAAATGCAAAGAAATTGTGACGATACTTTTGATTATTTATTTGTTATCCATAACTGTTTTGTAGTAATGCCAGAATTTTAGAGTTGAATTTACAAATTAGCCTTGCAACGACCCTGTGACGACTCGGAATTTCTAAAAATTTAAATTGGAATATTTAATTGATTTTAAATATTTAAAAGTTAATTTTAAACTTGAATTCAAATATTATTATTATTTAGCAATTAAGTTATTGGATTTAATAAACTGAAATTGCGTGAATTATTGAATCTTCAGTTTTAAGCCTGTTAAAAATAATTTGAAGGCTTTTAAAATTTATAATGATGTTACTGAAGATAATAAAATGGTTGGAATTTAATTTACAGGCGATATGTTCAGTTTTGAAAATATATCGTTTAGATTGAATTTAAAAATAGCCTTCCGAGGCACAACTTTGGAATTTGACGAAACCAGTTCCATTGAATCCGTAATAGTTAGTTATTTGGATTTCAATTTTTGTAACAATCGGAGTTGTCGTTTGACCCTGACAGCTCAAAATGCTTAAAAACCATTTTAATCGATTTAATTTAAAATGATCTTTTACTCCTGTAACTCGCGCATACGATCGAATTAGCCTCCGAAACATGTTCCATTTTGTTCGGAATGCGGGTAAAGCCTTATAAATGTCTGGCGGCATATCTGATTCGGAGTTCGAGATTTCGAGTTATGCGAAACAAGATATTTTTTGAAAATAAAAGAATTTTTTTAAAGGGTCAACTATGCCACCCTATAGCCTATACTAAGCCACCCTTAAGACATATCTACTCGTTTCTCATATAAAAAATAAACCCTTATCTCCTACCACCTCCTGCTTAAGCTAAAACTTCTGCAAACCCATCAATCCCTTTGCTCCAATTCCATGGCCTAAGATCCAGTGCCGGTCCAGACATATCGGTTGCCTCAGACCAAATTTTAGAAAAAAAGAAACAGGGTAAAAATAAAAAAATAACTCATATTCTAGGAATTGAACCCAAGAGTTTAAGAGTAGAAGCAAGCGCATGAATCACTAGACTACCATTGATTTCTATTATATGATGCCCTGCTAAATTTCTAACTCAATTTTTTTAAAAACATCCGGAACATTCCGTTGCCCCTTCCGCCATCTCCGACGGTGTTGCCCTAGACGAATGTGGGCCGGGCCTGCTAAGATCCAACTTCAGTGCCTTCGCTCCAACTTAGCGCCAAAGCTCGAATTTCAATTTCTCCAACCAACTCTACTCCTTTGTTGTTGCCAAGATGGATTTTCCATTTTGGTGAATTCAGCAAAAGGTAAAATACCAAATTATTAATTTATCAGTTTATCACAATCTTTGGGTATAATGTTTTTGATTTCATAAGTTAATAAGAGAATAAGGTTATATAGATGAAGTCTTTGATTTTGTGGCTGCTTATGGAATTTGGAGTTTAGATTCCACTAAAATTTGTATATGTCCTCCTTTAATGGTGAAATATTTTAATACCACAACTCAAAGATGCGGTTTTCTATTTGTATCAACGATGACAACCTTGGAACTGGGCTCTAACATCCAAATATTTTAACATCACCCAATCCTCACAGTGGATATCAAGAAAAAAGAAGAGCAACAGCAATGCAAAAATTAAGCAAATAAGTTGAGTTTTAAAGAGAGTTAAGGAACTTAATTGTATTAGGCGTCAACTGTTTTGGGTTCCTAAAAGTACTTTTTCTGTATGCTTGTATGAATTATTGGGATCATTCTTTCTGTATATCATGTTTCATCCTTCCATACACTATGCAATGTGATTTGTTCAATATTCATGTACGCCTTATTGTTCTGCAAACAAGAATAAATAAGTGGAGTGCATGTAATACTTGCAATAAGTACATAATGGTTTTACAAAACTTGAAATGGGTCAGCTTATGTTTATAAAACTTTATTTCAAGCGATAAACTAAACAGTGTATATTATTTATTTTAGCTTTATTTTGGCTTTATATATACATATATGTGTGTGTGTATATATATACACACTCAACTCATTCTAGAGTACTACGGACACTATTTAATGAGTAATCCCCACCAGAGCCAAGATTCTCGCTTAATCTTTCAGCTCTGATACCAACTGTAACGACCCGAAATTTTTGATTCCGAAAATTCCAAATAGTTATGAAAAAGAAGAAAGAGATAGAAGAAAAATAAGAAGAAGAATATCAGAAACATCAACATCTCACATTCGCAGCGGATAAAATATAATAATAAATAGTAACAGTTTATAAAAAAATACTATATCTATCGATTACATTTTTAATACATCAGAGTTACACATATAATCAGACACTGAATATACACAATTATCTTGTCATAGATATACAACAATATAATACAGCGGAAACACTCCATACGTTCTTTCCACCTAGCTCGCCCTCTGAGCTCCAGAACGTCCTTACCTGAAAATCTGTATATCCTTTAAATTTCATCAGTAAATTAACGTATTGTATGCAATTAGTCAAAAATTAATTTGTAAAAATTAAAAAGGATTAACATTCTTCTCGATCAAGCATCTGCCGCCATCGCGAAAAATAGTCGCTCGCACGAGATTGGAAACATCGAGCTCCATGAACGCGCCGTCCCGTCACACGCGAGCCTCCACCAGCGAACACCACCACATCTCGAAATCGAACCACGGTCCCCACTCGAACGCGTCACCACTTGAACGCGCCTACTACCTCCCCAGAGGAAGCGCGCGCACGAGTTCGAGCATCCCAGATTTGCGCCTCCCCTCACGCTCGCGACCGCGTCTCTTCCCCCTCGAGTTCGAGCTCGATTTGATTATGCGTCGCCATTAACCTTTAACTTTTTTTAATTGATTTGATTGAAATTAGAAATGAAATGTAACAGAGGATTATTGGGTAGCGAAAGTCGAGGAGACTGATGCCTACAGAGGCATTTGGGTTATGCTGTGACGACAGTGTAACTCGATGTCGCTGCGATCTACTGTGTGGACTATAGCGGAAATCGTGTGGAGGTGAATGTACGAGTTTTGTTTGTATTACCCACTCTGTGGCTAGTAGCTGAAATTTAATCATGTAACAATTTCGGCTATTTTAATAAGTATTTGTAAATAGACCATACTTGTTAATTGTATTACCCCCAACCATAAAAACTAACTTATTAATTGAGTCGAGAGGCAATAATTAATTACTACCCCCAACCAACCTATTAATTCACAAATTTATTATAACCATAAAAACTTAATTTGTGGTTAAACTTATCTTTAAATATACAAATAAATTAACTATAAGATAAATGTTTCACTAGGATAAATCACAAATATTATACATAACTAAATGGATAATTAACTATAAATATTTATCTAGGTTTCCAAGTTTCTTTACAATTTAGGTTTATAAATGGATTTAAAATTTAGTTAAAGTGCTCGAATCTGGATCAAATCACTATGCGAATTTAATTTGACCAATTTTGTGAAATTTAAAACAAGAAGCCTGTGGAGAAGAAGAATGTGAAATGCTTCAACTATGACCAAGTTGGGCATTATAAGAACCAATGTATTAAATTCAAATTGTGAACTCTATAATATAAAGTTTACAATTTTTACCGATACAAATTATTAATTATGGCTCAACAGATACATAATTAATTTGTATCGAAATTTAAAACAAGAATCCTATGGAGAAGAAGAATGTGAAATGCTTCAACTATGACCAAGTTGGGCATTATAAGAACCAATGTCCATAGCTAGTCAGGGCGGACAAAGGGAAGGTGTTTGCTATTTGACCACCATCTTCTTCTAGACCTACTGCAGCAGAGAAAGGGAAGACTGTGATGGAAGGTACGCTATTGATACAGAATATACCAGTTAGAGTATTTTTGATACCGGTGCATCACATTTATTTATATCATAGTATTTGATTGATAGGTTATGTATAGAACCCACATACCTTGTTACTTCCTTAAGGGTTGTGAATCCAATAAGAGGGTATGCAACTCTTCAGATGAGATGTGACCAGTTAGAACTTGATTTGTTAGGTCAAAAGTTTGCATGCATATTGTATGTTTTTGATTTCGTAGATTTCGAGATCATTTTGGGTATGGTTGGTTAAGTAAGTATGAGGCTAAGATATTTTGCCAAGATCGGGAAATATTATCGAGGCACCCAGATAGTCATAACTGAATTATTATCTCAATAGAGAATTCCAATAAGAGTGTTTGGGCTTTGTTGAGTGCCGTGGAGGTTGAAGAAGAGCTTAGTCAGGTTCGCGTGGTTAGAAAGTTTGCAGATGTATTTGAGCCGGTCACTGGATTACCCCCGAAACGAGATGTTGAATTTCAGATAGACCTTGTACCGAAAGCTGAACCTATCAGTAGACCACCTAGCAGGATGTCGCTGATAGAGATGAGGGAATTGAAGGTGCAACTAGTGGATCTTTAGGGAAGGAATTTTATTAGATCAAGCAGTTCGAGTTAGGGAGCAACTGCGATGTTTGTGAAGAAACCAGATAGGTTGTTAAGGATGTGCATCAACTATCATAAGTTAAAGAAAAGGACGATCAAGAATAAGTACCCTCTGCCGAGGATAGATGATCTGTTTGATCAGTTGAGTGGAGCCAGAGTATTTTCCCAGTTGGATTTGGCGACGAGTTTTCATCAGTTGAGAGTGCAGGAGGATAGCATTCCTTTGATGGCATTTCAACTAGGTATGGTTCGTATGAGTGGTTGGTGATGCCATTTAGATTGACTAATGCACTTGCTTTCTTTGTTGATTTGATGAACTGGGTGTTCCGAGAGCACTTGGATTGGTTCATGTTGATATTTATAGATGATATTTTCGTGTAATCTAAAGATGAAAGGGAGCATGAGATTCATCTTGGAGTGGCGTTGGAGATGCTGAGACAGAATCAGCTGAAGGCGAAATTTTCCAAGTGTCATTTCTGAAAGAGAGAAGTTAAGTTTCTTGGTCATCTAGTTTCAGAAGAAGGATTGTTAGTCGATCCAGTTAAGATTGAAGCTGTAAATAATTGGAAGAGACCAGAGATGGTAACCAAGATCCAGAGTTTTCTTGGACTTGCTGGCTATTACGGAAGATTCATCAAGGATTCCTCGCGGATAGCAGCGCCTTTGACTAAGTTGACCAGGAAGGACGTGAAGTTAGTTTGGTCCGATAAATGTGAGGAAGCGTTCCTTAAGTTAAAGCATTTGTTGACCAGTGCACCAATGTTAACAGTTCGAGATGGTAACAAAGGGTTGGTAGTATACACTGATGCATGTGGCACTGGACTGGAAGCACTATTGATACAGAAGGGCAAAGTTATTGCTTACGGATCTAGTAGGGGTGGGCATTTAACCGAGTTAACCGACCTAACCGACTTAACCGATCTTAACCGAACCGCTTTAACCGACAAAATCGGTTAACCGAAGTTTCGGTCAACCGACCGATGTTAACCGACCAAAGTCGGGTTGGTTAACGGTTAACCACATTTTATATAACGGTTAACCGTTAACCGAAAAGTTTTTAATCAGCAGCCTACCCAATACTCCCAGTGCCTACAACCCGACCCAACCCATTCTTAACCCTAACAATTTATGCCTTTTCCAGCTGCTATTCGCATTTCACATTAATCTCGCTCAACCCTAGATCTACAAAATTTGACGCCCCTACTGACCTAGAATCCAAGTACAAACCGATAATCCACCTCCTTTGCCCTCGTTCTTTACTATCTAGATCGTCGACTCGAGAACGAATAGAAAGAATGTGAGTATGATTTATTTTTTGTAGTTTTAGTTTTTATCTATTTTATTTGATTTTGTTTGAGTGTTTAATTTGTGTATACTCATATGAGATTATTGAATGTATAATTTACCTGTTTACTTCAGTTTAATTAATAATTTCGATTTAGTTCAGATATCAAATCTATTTAGTTTAGTTTGAATAATTTTCTTTGGATTTTTAATCCATGCATTCTTAAGCGAAATTATTGGTTGTATGATTTATCCATTTAGTTCATCTGATATATCATAAATAGTCTTGATATATATGGTCTGAAAAACACACAGTCTTGAAATATTCAGATATATGAACTGCTTATAAGTGAACTCAATTTGCATGCTAATATATGTTCGATAACTAATTCAAATATCAATCTTTTGTTTGCTCTATTACTGCAGATATACAAGCTTTCGTTTATAAGCACACTCACACTAATGAAGCTGACGATGCCGATCCTTATAATACTTCTTTTCATGGTATTGACAAGTAAGGTATTTACTGAAATTAGAAGTTTTGAACATGAAAGAGTGTATACTATATGCGTTGTGTAATTAGATAATGCACAACATTATAATCTTGTAAAAACAGTCACAATACCAATGTAAGTTATTAGCTATTTAATTATCATGTTGTACTTCATTACAATAGGAGTGCTTGTCGAGGCATGTCTATCATTAAGTGATATGTGCAACAGTATACTGTCCTAAGTCCCTATAACTAATGTCGTTTTATATGCATATTAAGTTTCTTTTATATCCCAGGAAACACATTAAATTGCAACCATCCTGTTGTCATGGAACTTATCCTAGACAGCTTGAGACATTGGTATTTCTTATTCTATATACTTCCTCTTGATTTTATCCCGAATTTTCTATGATTAAGCCACTATGAAATAAAGTGATGCAATGTTGTGTCAACATAACACTGTACAATTAGATACTTGAGAGTTGATGCCTGTGTGTACACAAAAATCTGTACATACAGATTACACAGAGGTAGTTGTCATATATGCTTAAACTAGTAATTGAAATTACACCCATATAGTTCCTTGACAAAAATTGTGGAACCCAGGTCGTCCGCTATTTCATGCATTTTGTGTTTTCCTAGAGTTAGTTTCTTCATAAATATGAATCGGATATGCGCGTCATCAGCTTTGGAATAATCTACAACTTTTGTTCAAATAATTCCTTCAGGAAAATCTGTTAACTACTTGTCCAATAAGTTGGAAATTGTCACTGAATTGGTGATTGCGTCTATATATAGAATGCCCAGTGATCTCCAACCTTTTTCCAGTTTACTTGTATATGACAATCAATCATTTATGATATTTTTATTTAACAATACTCCTGTTTAAACATCCAAATCATTAGTTAATTTAGTTTACTTTATGGTAGATGTGTTATGTTTAACATGTGCTTAGTACTTTCTACTTTCTCCTTTTAGTCCCTGGTTTGGGATTTTCTGGTAACAACTGACAGTCATTTGTTACTATGTATGTGGTTAACTTGATTAGCATTTGTGTAATTTTGCTCCCCTAATTGTGTTTTGAATCAAAGTGGATGTAACAATGCAATTACTGATTCTTGACAGTACAATAAATCTAGGTAGATGTATGCGGGTGCAAAAGTAAAATAGGCCACTGCAGGATTATGTTCTTCATCAAATCGCAATTATATATTTAATGGGAATGGAGATTTTGGGCATTTTAGAGCAGTAAGTTATTATTTTGGTATGACCTTATTTTAATTAGCCAAACCTATTTAACTTTGATGTATATATTATGACATATAAAATTATAATGTTAAAACTTTGTCTGAACCGCATGGTAACCTTGGTCCAAAGTAATCAGAATTTGAGTTCTTTGAAAACCAAAATAATAATATTTTCCCTTCTTTTCTGTTTGATCTTTGTCATTAGATAACTTCAGAAGCATCGGTACAATCAATGGGACATCTTTATTTTCTTCACTCCATTGGCTCAGAAAGCTCCTTAACATCATCCTCCTCCCAAGAATTTCTTACAATGGAAAATAATGATAGTAGCGTCGGTGATGAATTATTAGACGATGATCCAACAAAGGAGGTTTGTTACCTTGATCCAGATTTGGATGAAGATAAAGAATTGAGAACAGTATCACAGAATGGGAGCTTGATTTTTGTTCAAGGCCTATACTTGATATAAGAGGCAAAAAAGTTTGGGAACAGGTTGTATGTGACACCACCCTTTCTCTGCAATATACTAAGTACTTCCTGAACAATGTCATCAACAGTATAACTCTTAGAGATGAAATTGCTAACATCACCCAAACTTTGGGAATTCCATAACCTGAAAAGATTCGATTCTTCAGGTCTCACATGCAGACCATTATAACAAAGGCATGTAATGAACTTGGCATTAAACCGGTTCCAAGTAAAAGGGTGAGTACATATTTATATTCTATAAGCTATAGTCAGCCGATGTTCGTTGTTATCTTTTTGCTTAGTATTATTTTTTCATGTACATATGTAGTGTATATCTTTAATTCTCTGGCTGGAAGAGCGGTATGAAACAGTGTACACTCGTCAATTGTTATAGTGCAGTATCATTTTCATCTTTGCATGCTTGCACGCTCGCACTCACGCATGCCTAATCATGGTTTATGTTCCATTTACTACAGGCAATTGCCGTGGATTCTCTATTATCGGGATGTAAAATAATTGCAGAGCCTTGGGATTGTGGAGGACTTTATCTGGTTGGGAAATTTCCCAACTAGGATAGGTAATTCCTGTAAACAAAGTTTTATTGCAGCTTATAGTATTTGTCCATTTAATCAATCTTTGGGTTAAATTTTCTGCAGTTCTTTGTTGCTTCAATACACTACCATTCACTTTTATTTCAATATCTGAATCAAATTAACCCTGCACATCTGCCATCCTCGAGTATAATACTTTATCCTATGATTAGTTTTCTCTACCAAGCAGAATGCAGATTTCCCTGGTGTAAAGATGCTTGGTAGTGATTTCTCATACATGCACGTTTATTAAATAGAAGAGCATACAATAGTACAGTGAGCTTCCCTAAGATAATGGAAATTTTATTTTACAATGTTACTTTGTCTACTTATGCGTCAAATTTTCGTGCAACTTTCTAGTCTATTTATCTTAAGTATATGACTTTATAGGTGGGCAGAATGGAATGGTAAATATCGTGAGGTCATTCAAAAATTTATCAAGGTAATTGTCTAAAAATTTATATAAGAGCTGATGTTATGAGTTAGCAATCAAAATGAATCCAATTTCATCCATAGTCGAACAACCCATTTTCTCATAACAGTTTTGGACAATCCATCTCATCCACAGTACATATATACCATTGTATTAACATTAAAACAATGTAGCCAGTGAGCCACTAGCTCTGTTCATGTTTATTTATAGTTTTATGCTAATATAGTTCTACAAATTTGCATTTTGCAGTGGAATATGGATGGACTTGAAGGTCACTACCTCATGGGCTCAATCTCCAAACCATTTATATTAATGCATTATCAAACTGAATGTAATTGTATGTTGCTGTATATTTTGTTATTTATTGTGAACTTAGTTTAGTTTAGCTGTGAACTAAGGTTATGTATGTAACTATATGGTGGACAATTATGAACTTAGTTTATGTTGTGCTCTACTCTTTGCTATGCTAGCTGACAGCAGTTCAGTTTATGTATGTTGAAATATATACAGTTTACCATGAAACGGTTAACCGTTGGGTTTAAACGATTAACCATGCAACGGTTAACCGTTTGGTTCGAACGATTAACTGAACCGTTAAATTTAACCGGTTAACCGCGGTTAAATTTAACCGGTTCGGTCGGTATGGTTGATTGATTTTAACCGACGAACGGTTAACCGAACCGTTGTTTTTCATTTGTTAACCATCCAAATTAACCGATCGGTTCGGTTAACCGACCGTGCCCACCCCTAGGATCTAGGCAGCTTAGATCGCACTAAGTTAGGCATCCTACACACGACTTGTAGTTCGCTGTGGTGATCTTTGCCTTGAAGATTTGGAGGCATTATCTTTTGGGAGAGAGATTTGAGTTGTATATCGATCATAGATCATTAAAATATTTATTCTCTCAAAATGAGTTGAATATGAGGCAGCAGAGGTGGCTGGAGTTTTTGATTGCTTATGATTTCGGTACAGAGTATACCCGAGGAAAGGAAATAAGGTAGTAGATGCTCTCAGTAGAAAACATTAGGACGTGGTGTTAGCGATGTTGGCAGAATGGAAGGATGTAGAAGCTTTAGCTAGTTGTAATGTGCAATTGAGATATACTGCTAGTTCTAGTCTGGGTATTGCCATGTTATCTAGTTTAGAAGTTCGACTAGTGTTGATCAAGTGGATAGCTTCTAAGCAATGAGAAGATCCAGTTTTAGCTGAAAGAATTAGAAGGCTTGAGGTTGGATCAGAGATTGACGACCTAAAGGATTTAATTCTTGACCAAAGAGGATGGTTGAGAAAGAAGGGACGGCTCTGCATTCCAAATATATAGAACTTAAGAAGGGAAGTTCTAGAGGAATGTCATCGATCGAAGTTTACGATTCATCCTGGAGGAACCAAGATGTATCAAGATATGAAGAGGAGCTTTTATTGGGAAGGAATGAAGATGGATGTTGGCTTATGGGTTAGGCAGTGTGTAAACTGTTAACAAGTGAAAGCTGAACATCAAATGCTGAGTGGGTAACTTCAGCGTTTAGATATTCCAGTTTGGAAGTGGGATTCGATATCGATGGATTTCATAGATGGGTTGCCAAGGTCAAGGAGAGGAAATGAAAGCATATGGGTTATTGTAGAGAGGCTGACTAAGAGTGTCCATTTCGTTCCGGTAAAGTCAACCAAGATGACACCTGTTTTGGCTAAGTTGTTTATGAAGATCATAATTAGACTTTATAGGATTTCTAGTAACATAGTCAGCGACAGAGATGCATTATTCACTAGCAAATTTTGAAGGAGTCTACAAGATGTATTAGGTACCAAGCTCAAGATGAGTATGACTTATCACCCATAGACGGATGGACAGACAAAGAAGGTCAACAAGGTACTCGAGGATTTATTGAGAGCTTGTGTGTTAGACTTTGGTGGATCTTGGGAAGATCACCTACATCTGATTGACTTTTCCAATAATAATAGTTATCAGGCTAGTATAGGAATGGCGACTTTTGAAGTTTTGTATGGAAGGCCATGCAAATCTCTAGCATGTTGGTTAGAGACCGGAGACATATTGGTTTTAGGCCCGGATTTGGTTAGAGAGGCGTCGAAAAAGATTGATTTAATCCGAGGATGGATGAAGGAAGCTCAATCAAGGCAGAAGAGTTACGTATATAAGAGGCATAAAGAACTAGAGTTCTCAGTGGGAGATAGAGTTTTCATTAAAATATCCCCAACGAAGTGAGTGGTACGATTTGGAAAGTTGGGAAAGTTGGCCCCGAGGTATGTTAGTCCACTCCAGATTATAGAAAGGATTATAAAGCTCGCTTACAGAGTAAAGTTACATAGCAGTTTGGCAGGTGTCCATAATGTATTCAGTGTGTCTCATATTCGTAAGTATGTGCATGATCAAGAGGCTACTATTCCTCAAACAGAGTAGAAGGATTTGGTAGTAGAGCCAGATTTGACTTTTGTTAGACAAACAGTTCGGGTTGTAGCGAGAGAGGAGAAGAAATTGAGGACCAAGATAGTCAAGTTGGTGAAGGTTCAGTGGAGCAACAACGAGAAAGACAGTACTTAGGAGACATACAACATTAACAAAATACAACACTGGACAGTTATGGTAACTTATCCACATAGAAATTGAATGATGTATGTATAAAGTCGACATAGTTTTCTTTTGTGTAAGTTATTATATATTGTATTTTATTCCGCTGCGTTGGTAAGATTCTGATATTATTTATATTTTTTCTTCTACCACCTTCTTCTTTAATTCTAATGGTTCGGTTTTCCGGCATTCTATTGTTCAGCATTTGATACAGTGGACGTATTGATGTCGATTTTTGGGCATCAAAATCTCGGGTTGTTACCCGGAAGATAGGATTCGAAAGTCTTATCCTTATCTGCTTTGATGGTATGTCTATATTAGATCTATATAGATTTCTATGTTTGCTAGTTGGTACTTACTGAATTTCAAGGACAAAATTCTTTACAAAGGGGAGCCTGTAACACCCTTAATTTTATTAACATTATTCAGGATATTTAATTAGAATAAA
Source organism: Allium cepa (assembly GCA_030765085.1). Lineage (NCBI taxonomy): Eukaryota > Viridiplantae > Streptophyta > Magnoliopsida > Asparagales > Amaryllidaceae > Allium > Allium cepa. Next base: position 32,321,008 of record CM060941.1, read on the forward strand.
TTAAATAGAATAATGTAGATAAGGAGATAATTAATGAATCAAGTGGTCGTGCTTATCTAATCTAATGAACTTATATAAATGGTTAAGTAATTGAACACAAGGGCATTAAGGTAAACAGCCGCCCATATTTCTCACCTTTATACTATCTCCATTAGTCATACACGTTCATTTTATCAATTTTTTTATAATTGTAAGGAAGCAAGGCCGGCCATTAGGAGGAAAGAAGAGAAGAGAAAATCAACTTAAAACTTAGGATTCAAGTTAGAAGTAATCGATCTTAACCAAACTTCAATTTCCTTATCTAACCTAAGATGAATAATAATTTCTACATCTCTATTTTAGTTTTACAATCATATGGTTTCAGATTTTAGTGTAAATCTGTTTTTATAACATATTGAATGATGATATACTTGAATTATGATTTATATGGATTAAACAAGTTTGTTAAAAAGGAGATATACACAGTTTTAAGGTAAAACCGAGAGGAAATGATTTTTAAATGCCATGGGAAAATTATATGTTGTAGAAAACACAATTCTAGAGTTGGGTTCCAAATTTCCTAATTTTCTGATAAGTAAATAATTGTTTGGGTTTGAAATATTTTTATGTTGGAAAACATATTAAAATAGATTTTCTGGGAATTTCTCCTAAGTGATTTGATGAATATATAAAATTATTTAAGGTATGAGACTTAAATGTTTTATATATTTAATTAACGAGAAGGACATTTTATAAAATATTTTTTTTATTTAATTCTAAAATTAATGGCGCCACTTTTCTGAAAAGTATATGTTAACCAATAGGAATTAGACCAAAAAAGGCAGGTTAGTTGGAAAATTATCCTTTTTAAGTTAAAAATAAAGAAACCTTACTTTTAGCATGTTCAGTCTTTTACGACATTGAACCTTCCGACCCAGACCTTTCGATAAGGTCTAGAGGTTCGTAGCTTTCGACAAGGTCAAACCAATGCATATGGTATCAAGTTACTTGGTATGTAATGATTAGACAAGGTCGAAGGGTACTTAGTCGAAAGGTTGATGGCCAAAGAGGTTGGGATATGCTTGTTTTATAAACCAAAAGCTTTCGCCTGTTTGCTTTTGAAAAAGGGCTTTCGACTTGGTTGCTTTCAACCAGGTCAATTATTTAAGATAAAGGTTTCAAACCTTTCGACAAAGTTGAAAGGTTACTGCTGCTTTGTTTTGTTTTGAACCTTCCAACACAGTCGAAAGTTTATTGTAGCTCTTTCCAACCTTTCGAAGTCATTGCTTTCGACAAAGTCAAAAGGTTTACTTGTTTTAAAACTAGCCGCTTCTCCAATGCTTTCGAAACGTATTAAAACTTTCGACTTAGATGATTTACCCTTGTTTTACAATTGAAGTATAACTCAAAGCTTTCAAAGGAGTTGTTTAAAAGGCAGAGGCCTATTATTTTAAATGATATATAGTAAAGCTTTCGAAGTAGAGCTTTCGACAAATTTGGAATGTTGCTTCGAATGAAGTCAAAAGGTTTTAAAGTAGATTTTCCACATGTTTTAGATTGAGCCCAATGAGTTTTCAAAAGGTTTTTTTCTAATGCATTCGAAAGGTTTTGAGTATTAATGGTTTTGAAAGGTTTTCTAATGCTTTCGAAAGGTTTGAGTTTCAATGGAGTCGATGGGTTGCAAAAGAAGTATTTTAAAAAATAAGAAGGGTTGGAGCCTATTATTTTAAAAGGTATGATTACAACCCTTAAAAGGGTTGAAAAATAGAGATCTTGACATTGTTGGAAGGTTTTAAAACCCATAACTCTAAATTTTTAAGGAAAACCATGGCTTATATAAAGGAGTTTTGTAACGGCTTAAGTAAGTAATTTTGAAGAAGAATTTTCCTTTATAAAAATATATGTTAAAGGTGTTAACTATGTTTTATGCAATATATTTCAAGGACCTTAAACCTATAGGAGTGGCATTGTTAAATTATTGTTTTTCTTCTTTAAATATGATTATATTCACATGATAACCCATAACTTTTTTTTAGGGAAAAGAGGGGTAGAAGAACCATCTAGGTTAACTCAATAGTGAATATAAATTGCTTAAACTCCTGAATGAGTATAGTTGCATCCAAGGAGTCTGGGTGACCTAAAAATATAGGATAAGTAAACTTTATAATTATTGGAGGTAATCAAAAGGTTCATAGTAAACCCATGAAAACTATGATAAAGTAGTTATTGGTGTAACTCAAAAGGTTCATAGTTAACCCATGAAAACTGTGATTAAATATTTATTGGAGGAAACCAACAGGTTCATAGTTATCCCATGGAAACTATGTATTAAGGATAGTTGGCAGGGGCTAATTGGTTTGTAGTGAACCTATGACTATATCCGGATTAAGTATTGACATCAATCAATTGGTTCTTAGTAAACCCATGAAAACTACGATAATAATATGACTAATGGAAGTATCAGTAGGTTCCTAGTCAACCCATGAAAACTAGGATGTGAAGTGAGTGACTGGATAAATCCATAGGTTCCTAGTCAACCCATGAAAACTAGGATAATGTGATTAGTTATTGGAAAAAATAATAGGTTCAGGAGGACCCATGAATTGGTTAAGTTAAGAGGAAGGAGCCTATAGGTTCTTAGTGATCCCATGAAAATTTTGAATAGGAAAGGGTGTCTATTAGGTATAACAAGGTAATTAGTAAACCCATGGAAACTAAAAAGGTTAATAATGATCCTAGAAACTATAATTATGACAGGGTGTCAGACTGAACTGGATTGAGAAATCCTAATTATTTTCAAGTATGCATATCCTCATAATATTTTGAAAATAAAAGTTTTAACTATTGTGGATGCAGGAGCACAGTATATGGCTTTATAAAGGTTTTAGGATACTAGTGATGGAAAAACCCATTCCGCTAAGCAGCGTGGTCTCACTACATACCTAAAAAGGATTGAGATGTTAGATTATTATTTATACCAGGCTTTATGTCTGACTCGAAGTTTTTATTTCCCCTTGAACTCTCGGGTACTCAATTGATTTTGAGTAGTTTAAGGTTTAGGGTTCTCAGGTTTTCTTCTCTGACGAATAAAGCTTCAGGAGGCATGCATGTGGAAGATAGATATTTAGTGTTTTCTTTCCGCTGTGTATTTTGTTTGTAAAGGCAGATTTATTAGTCTATATACTCTAATCAACTAAGGGGCATCTTCATATATCGCGCTTAGCGTTTTGTAATAATTATATTTTGCTTAAAATGGGTAACACAAGTGGGATTATGTAGTGAACGGGGATTGTTTTGATTTGAATGCGAAAATATATTTTTGAATTGTTAAGATTTTTCCATATTTTTTTGATCCGTGTATCAATGTATCTAGCACCACCATATTTGGTCGTCGAAGATTAATAACTATGGATAACTACAACATCTGTAGCCATTGGTTTTAGGCCTCCAAGTCGGGGGATGTTACACATGTTTAGCAGAATAAATCCCTGTTTTGCTATAATGTAAATTTTTATTATGTGGACATGTGTTAGTAGAATAAATCTCCATTTTGTTATAATGTAAATGCTTATTGTGTAGACATGTGTCAACAGATAAATCATCGTTCTGCTGTAAGTTGATTGTTTGGACATCTGATAGCATAATAAATCCCCGTTCTTCTATAATGTAATTGTTGTTTGTGTGGACACGTGTTTTAGCAGAATAAATTCTCGTTCTACTATAAAATGATTTAATTGTTTGGATATCTATTTAGTAGGACAAATCACAATCATGCTATTACGTTATTTTGACATGTATATACCGGTGTTTATATTGACATGTTATTCCCCGTTTTGGATATGAATTGAATTTACATACATGTTGACCTATGTAAATAACCATTAAGTGAATTGAAGTTCAAATTGAAGTTGAATGGTAACTTAAGGTAGTACCATTGGGACTGCTAAGCCTGAATTTATAAAGTGGGTTTCTGATTTAACGTAAGTTCTTTAACAAAATTGGGTTTTAAAGTTTATAAATGATTTTCAAGTTATACTATTGTGTAATGAAGGTATTTATAAGTAATAACTTGTTTATTAAAGGAGTTTTTACTAAATAAAAGGGTTTTCCTAAAGTGTTTCACAAATGATATTTTATAAAAGGATTTGTTAAAGGAGTTATATTTTTGGAAGAGGTTTGAACTTGGAAAATAAGTTGGGTTTTGAACGATTTTAGAAAAGAGGTTATAAATGGTTTAGTGATTTTAAAAGGGAAGTTTTATAAATGGTTTGAGATTTATAAAAGAGTACTTTTCTAAATTAGAATTAGGAATTTATAAAGAAGCTTTATAAATTGATTTGGAGATATTTATGAAATAAAGAGATTTGTAGGATCGATTTCACCCTAGAGGGGGTGGGGTGAATATGATGATACTATTAATTATGAAAATTACCACAGAAGTTTATAAAATAATTTCAACACAGATATAGCAGAATAATAGCAGCACAGATAATGACAGAATAATAAAAGCGGAAAATAGAACACACAGATTTACCCAGCTTCGGCAAAACCCTGCTTACGTGCTACCCTTAAGGTTTCTACTAGAAATAAAGTAGTCAGACGCTTACATACATAAACTGGTGACACCCGCTATCGACTAATCTAACTCTACGCTCAAAACCCTATCACGAATCAGCCACTGAGTTGCGAATTCTCGAACTACACCATCGCAGTTCGTCCCCTAGTCACATGACTAGAAATTATAAAGTTTAAAAGTAAATTAAAAAATAAAAAACAATTTAAATAACTCAAAACCCTAAATTTAAAAAATTAAGCCCAAATATAATTAAGCAGGCACAAATTAAAAGTAGTGATAAACATTATCCTCTTTTGCCTTTTATATCTTCGGCCTGACTTCTTTGAAAACAGCTTCTTCTTTGTTGCTCGTTCGTTCCTCACTGATTTAAGGTTTTGCTAAATTGGAGCGCTGCTTGGTATCGTTCAATTGTAGAGTTGGATGCTCTTTGATTTGGCTTGCTGATTGTTGCTTGCGGTAGCTCCAATTTGTCGAGTGCGTACGCTTATAAAATTGTTATGTGACATTTCTTTTGATTTCAGTTACGCTCGACTTTGATTCGAGAATGGTTTTTGAAAGCCGATGATGAATGGGTTAATAAGGATTTAATTTCCTTGATTATCGTTCGAATATTTGTTTGAATTCATCTGATAATTTTTGCTTGAATTCGTCTCGGCCGCTTGATTATGATTGAATAATGGTGATTCTTCTGACTTTTTCAATTCATATAATTTCACTGGCTCGATCACCATGGCTTTATGAGTTTGCTTGATTACCACGGTTCGATTTCTGATGTGCTAATTCCTTGGTTATCACGGTTTCGATTATGCTGGCATTTTGTTGACTTCGGTCACTTGATATTGATACTATTCTTCACTCTGTTGACATCGGCCAGTTGATACTGCTATGTGAATTTCTGGCTTGACTCTGACTTGCTCATTGTCACTTGATTATGCTCTGTTCACTTGTTTGAATTTACTGCTGTCCATGTCGTGTACTTCAATATACATATTTAACTAATTTTATATTGCTCTGGTGCCTCTGAGCCTGTTTGTACTGCATATATATGTATATACATATACATATACATATATATGTATATACATATACATATACATATATATGTATATACATATACATATACATATATATATATGTATATGTGTGTGTGTGTATGGTAGTTACATTGTTGTTTCACTGTTTTATATGTTATTGTTTCATGCTTGCATACTTTGGTTGTACTTTGTTGAGCATGTTATTTTGTTATTATGCGACCACACCTGATTGTCTTCATGTGACCACACTTCTACACTGTGCACGTGTGTATGCATATGTACTGGGTTGAAGTGACCTTTGAACCATTGCTGAGGCTTCACATTGCATCATTTTTATATATATGTGTACCAGTGTCTATGCATTTTGTTCTTGTTAGTTGCCTGGTCCGGTTTACATGTGCACTCCCTATATATGTGCACATGTGTGTTTGTTCCTCTTAAAGTCTAAGTTATTGTCATGTGTACTCGGTTGGTTCATTATTCTGGTCAATTGCACTGTTCATGTATATGCTCCATTTGTATATCTACTTGAGTCTGGTTCATGATATTTGTGAAGCTGGTTCATTGAGCAAGCTCGAGTTGCTTTGAGTCTCCATTGGATAGTTGCTGTTGCACCGGTCTTTGCTTGCATATATGTGTCAGTGTTGCATTATGTTGTGTCTTTTCTTCGTTTCACTGGTGCATGTGCTTATGCCTTCATTTCGAGTTGAATTTAAACTTATATTTGGACTGCACCTGCGTTGTGTCCAGCTTATAGCTCAGGTTTAACCTTGTGCTCATTTGTCGTGACTTTATTTGTATTTCACTTGAGTTGAACGCGGCTATTAATTGGGTTTGACCTTGTGCTCACTTGTCCCTGTAATTTTATCAAGTGTATATCAGTGTGCATGGCCTTGTGGCATGTACAGTGATACACTGTGCATGTCACAAATGTTCGTTTAAGATGAATTCAAAATTAAATGATGACGAATAACCCAAAAAAAACCGAGGCAAATAATTTCAAAATCACATTTTATTTTACCCTGCAAAATATTTTCTTTTCAATTTTACTACATTAGTGTTTATTTTGTAGATAGCTCATATGCTGGACTCAATCTGGAATAGAGTTGAAGATAAAATATGAGTGAATGAGCGATAAGTAGCGAGGACAGTTGTTTAAAATGAAATGTATTGTAATTGAAATTTTATGTATATAGTGTGAGTACAAATTTGTACTATTCAAAATTGTAATAAATATTGTTTGAATAAAATATCTGTTTGAATTTATATTCTGTGTTATTTATTTTATTTAGCAAATATTCATTAATTATGTGATAAATAAAATAGTACATTAACAAATACATTTAAATTAATATATATATATATATATATATATATATATATATATGTTTATTATCATCAAACAAAAATCATATACTTGCATATTCAACAATCTTCCCCTTTTGATGATAACAAACATATATTTAAGATTTTGAATTTATTAAATGTATTTGGTCATTCAATTTGCTCCCCCTATTTGAATGCTCCCTCTCTACACAAAGCTTCCCCTTCATATATGCATGAATAAATATGCAAATGAACTTAGATGCAAATAGAAAATAATAAAATATTTGACCTTTATTTGTCAAAATCTTAACTTTTCTCTCCCCCTTTTGTTATCAGCAAAAGAGCATGGTGTTAGAAAATAGAGACAAAGTGATAGAAATTAATACAATATTAAAACTCAATGGAGTATAAATATTAAATTTCAGTAAAAAATCAAACAAAAATCATAAGTACTCTTTTGGGCGCATATTCCACTTTATAGTGATATGGATAATATCATCATATAAAACCATACAGTTGTGTCTATTTATGGTATATTTATATTAGGAATTTGAATATCTACTAACCATGCCTAACCATTAGGACTTTTAAATGAGATTAATAGCATTCCAAATTTTTATAAAAAAATGAATTCAAGTATCTACTAACCACACATAACAGTGAAGACTTTTAAATGAGATTAGAATCAACTTGTCTATTTAATCAATCAATTTTGATATGCGTTCCATACATGCATAACCGTTAAATGAGCATGGAAGCACATAATTAAAAATTCCAAGTAATTCACCCATGCATAACCGTGATGACTTTTAAATGAGAGTGAATACTTTGGATGTTTTTATTGCTAAAAATATAATGAAATGAAAAACAAATGATTTCCCATTTAAAACATTACATATTGACATACTATATTGTATTTTGATGAGTGATGGTCGATAGAAATATGATAGAAATAGAAATGGTCGTGGAATTTTTACCAACAAAAAGTTTTTATAACTCTTGTCTAAATTTCTAAATAAATTTGTTAAATATACTGTCTCAAGTTATAATATATGATTACTATCAACACTCATCACTTTTTCAATCACTATTTATCTTTTTGATAGTCAATAGGGAGTTAGATTAGTTAATGTAGTCATTTAAATCAAATTCAAAAATAATTATGAAATCAACTTTTAAAATGACTAATCTGAAACAAGGTCAACAAAAATGATTTTCTGGAAGGGGTTTTATAAGAAAATTGTCTGCTAAATTGAAGATTATTTCAAGTGAAAAATATGCAGATATTTTCTTTGAAAAATGATGCAGCTAATGAATGTCTCAGCATAAATCACATTCCACTAGTAATTTTTCTAATAGATTACTAGTGTGATCTTCATCTGAATTTTCTTTGACTCAAAATTATCATTTTTTGAATGTCATAGACCGGACCGTGAAGTTGCAATAAATTTCCTAGAAATCGGCATTTATATGGAATCGAATTGAAGCCGTGTAAATAAACAAATAGTAGCATAATGATAGATAAAAAAAAAATCCACGTGTATCATGAGTAAACATTATCATTAATCCAAACAAATCAATATGAACTAATTCAAAGTCTCTAGAAATACCTATTGTATTCATGGCATAAAAATATAATTGGCCAACAATTTTGAATAAGTCAGAATCAAAATCAACATTTTTAAAATTAATCTTGGCATTTATTTCATTATCACATAATTGGCTGATTTAATTTAGATTATGTTGCAAATTATCACATTTAATAAATCATTCAAGATGAATATAAAGTTACCCGTTTTACCTTTACTGATAATATTTCGTTGTTATTCATTGTGAATCTGTCACCTTTGTACTAAGTTAAGGAACTTTGATTTGTAGCCCGTTGTGCACTTGAAACACCTAGAATCCAGATAACACTGTTGTTGTTCCTTAGCTTGCCACCACACCTACACGTTGAAAGATTTTTGTGACATATTTGTTTTTATAGGTCCATGGTTGTTAGTGGCAAATGATTTTGAAAAATAAGTTTGTGGAGACCAAAAACTATTTATATATGTTCCTTTCGGCACCAAGATTTGTTTAAGGGATTTTATATTTGTGCCTTTTGGAATCTAAATTGGTATGGTTTTCACATTTTTGGGTTTATACCAACAAATATTTTGATTGTTTCCAATTTTTCTACAAATAGTGCACTCGGATTTAACTTGATAAATTTTACTTCTAACATATTCAGAGTGAGTATACCCAAGTCCTTGTCTATCAGTATTAATAATTTGTTTTGCTATTAGCATATTTAGTGATTTTTCGCTTTTGGAAAAGTTTCCTAAAGTTGCAGATAATTTTTGGACTTCTGTTTTGAGAGATTCATTTTTGTTTAATAATTGTATGCGCTTTTTAATAGAGTTATCTCTCCTAGTATTTTCGCTTTCTTTCAAAATTAGAATTTCACTTTCAAGTGATTTAAATTTAATTTTTGATTTTTTAATCTCTTCTTCAAATGTTGGACACTTTTCACACTTAGGGCTCTTAGTTTGATAGTTTTTAACCAATTGATTAAGCTGTCTATTTGATTCTATCAAACTATCTCTTTGTGATTCATTTTTGACATATTTTTTCCTAAGTCTTTCAAAACAGCCATTTACTTCGTGGAAATACATAAGTAATTCTGAATGAGTGAGTTTTGATACCTTGTTTGGCTCGTCATCGTCGCTATCAATTATGTTACCCCGTAGGCACAGATCTGCTCTTTCACTCTCACTACTAGTGCTTTTATAATAATCATCACTTTTATTCCACGTGGCTGCAAAACTTATCCATTTTGAATTCTTTTCTTGGCCGTGTCGATTCTAAGGACAATTGGGCTTGATGTGGCCAGATTTATGCACTTGTGGCAGATGATCTCCCACTCTTCTGGGTTATTTAGTGCTTTGAATATTCTGCTTATAATTTTTGATTTAGAGCTGGATTTTCGTATTTGCAGTTCCACTTTTTGAATCTCTTCATTAACAGCGCCAGCTCAGCTGCTCCATCATCAACATCATCATCACTGCTGTCTTTTACCAATCCTGTTAAGCACGTTTCTTTAACTGAGTCGATTATGGAGAATTTCTCATTGCTATTGACTTTTGCACCATGTATTGCACCAATAGTATTCCAGATTTCCTGTGCATTTTCACAATGAGAGATAAAGTTAAGATTATCTTGATTAATATAAGAATATAGTATATGCATAGCAAGAGCATTATTTTCTCATCTATTATATCACATTCGTTTTCAATAATATCCTAACATTAAAAATTAACAGATTTTAAATAAAATTCCATTTTTAATTTCCAATTCAAAAAATCTGTTCCATCAAAAATAGGAGGGATATTACTGGACCGACCCTTAGCAAAAGCATTATTAAAAGAAGTCATTTTAAAAATTAAAATTTGAACAAAAAATTGGTCTTTAAAAAATCAAACTTTTAAAACAAAAATGGCTTTTGTTCCTAGCTCTAGTACTACTTGTAGGATCGATTTCATCTTAGAGGGGGGGGGGGTTGAATAGGGTGATACTGTTAATTATAAAAATTATTTCGAAAGTTTATAAAATAATTTTAACACTGATATAGTAGAATAATAGCAGCACATATAATAGCAGAATAATAAAAGCAGAAAATAGAACACAAGATTTACCCAGCTTCCGCAAAACCCTACCTGCGTGCTGCCCCCAAGGTTTCTACTAGAAATTAAGTAGTCAGACGCTTACATACATAAACTCGCGACACCTGCTATCAACTAACCTAACTCTACGCTCAAAACCCTGCCACAACTCAGCCACTGATTTGCGAATTCTTGAACTACACCACCGCGGTTCATCCCCGAGTCACACGACTAGAAATTACAGAGTTTAAAAGTAAATTACAAAATAAAAAACAATTTAAATAACTCAAAACCCTAAATTTAAAAATAAATATAATTAAGCCAGCCCAAATTAAAAGTAATGATAAACATTATCCTCTTTTCCGTTTTATATCTTCGGCCTAACTTCTTTGAAAACAGCTGCTTCTTTGTTGCTCGTTCATTCCTCATTGATTTAGGGTTTTGCTAAATTGAAGCGCCGCTTGATATCATTCAATTGTGGAGTTGGATGCTCTTTGATTTGGCTTGTTGATTGTTTCTTACGACAGCTCCAATTTGTCGAGCGCCTATGCTTATAAAATTGGTACGTGATGTTTCTTTTGATTTCAATCATGCTCGACTTTGATTCGAGTTGAATATTATTCTTTGTTGCTTGAACTCGAAAGTTTTTTGAAAGCCGATGTTGAATGGGTTAAATAGGATTTAATTCCCTTGATTATCGTTCGAATATTTGTTTGAATTCGTTTGATAATGTTTGCTTGAATTCATCTCGGCCACTTGATTGTGATTGAATGATGGTGATTCTTCTGACTTTTTCAATTCGTATAATTTCATTGGCTTGGTCACCTTAGATATATGAGTTTGCTTGATTACCACGGTTTGATTTCTGATGTGCTAGATTCCTTGGTTATCGCGGTTTCGATTCTGTTGGCATTTTGTTGACTTCAGTCACTTGATATTGATACCATTCTTCACCCTGTTGACATCGGCCAATTGATACTGCTATGTGAATTTATGGCTTAACTCTGACTTGTTCATTGTCACTTGCTTATGCTCTGTTCACTTGTTCGAATTTGCTGTTGTCCATGCCGTGTACTTCAATATACATATTTACCTAAACCTGTATTGCTCTGGTGCCTTTGAGCCTATTTGTATTGACTATATATGTATATATATGTGTATACATATGTGTGTGTGTGTGTATGGTAGTTACATTGTTGTTTCACTGTTTTATATGTTATTGTTTCATGCTTGCATACTCTGGTTGTACTTTGTTGAGCATGTTATGTTGTTATTTTGTGACTACACCTGATTGTCTTCATGTGACTACACGTCTGCACTGTCCACGTGTGTATGCATATGTACTGGGTTGCAGTGACCTTTGAAGCATTGCCGAGGCTTCATATTGACTGCTGCAGTGTCATTGCATCATGTTTATATATACGTGTACCAGTGTGTATGCATTTTGTTCTTGTTAGTTGCCTAGTCTGGTATACCTATGCACTCCCTATATATGTGCACATATGTGTTTGTTCCTCTTGAAGTCTGAATAGTTGTCATGTGTACTCAATTGGTTCATTATTCTGGTTGATTGCACTGTTCATGTATATGCTCTTTATGTATATCTACTTGAGTCTGGTTCATGATATTTGTGAAGCTGGTTCATGAGCTTGCTCGAGTTGCTTTGAGTCTCCATTGGATAGTTGCTGCTGCACCATGTAGTCTTTGCTTGCATATATGTGTCGGTGTTGCATTATGTTGTGTCTGTTGTTCGTGTCACTGGTGCATGTACTTATGCCTTCATTTCCAGTTGAATTTGAACTTATATTTGGATTGCACCTACGTTGAGTCCAGCTTATAGCTTGGGTTTGAATTTGTGCTCATTTGTCGTGACTTTATTTGTGTTTCACTTAAGTAGAACCCGGCTATTAATTGGGTTTGACCTTGTGCTCACTTGTCCCTGTAATTTTACCAAGTGTATATCGGTGTGCATGGCCATGTGGTATGTACAGTGATACACTGTGCATGCCATAAATATTTGTGTAAGATGAATTCAAAATTGAATGATGATAAACCCAAAAAAACCGAGGCAAATAATAATTTCAAAATCACATTTTATTTTACACCGCAGAATATTTTCTTTTCAATTTTACCGTATTAGTATTTATTTTGTAGATAGCTCAGATGTTGGATTCAATCTGGAATAGAGTTGAAGATAAAATACGAGTGAATGAGCGATATGTAGTGAGGACAGTTGTATAATATGAAATGTATCGTAATTGGAATTTTATGTATATAGTGAGAGCATAAATTTATACTATTCAAAATTGTAATAAATATTTGTTTGAAAAAAATATCTGTTTGAATTTAAATTCTGTGTTATTTATTTTATTCCTTAAATATTTATTAATTATGTGAAAAATAAAATAGTACATTAATAATTACATTTAAATGAATATATATGTTTATTATCATCAAACAAAATCCATATACTTGCATATTCAATAAGATTTTGGAAAGAAATGATTGATTTTCATGGCGTAATTCAAGGGGCAGAAATTGCATACAGTTTACTATGTTTTCTCCGGGATACAGATGTAACCATTGCATAAAATGTGATCCATGATTGATATTGAATGGTACACCCTTAGCGAACACACTTTATTGGTTTTTGATTATATACTTATTATTGTTGTGTTGTACACTCACGAGCATCATAGCTACTTGATTATTATTATTATTTTCACCCTTAGACATTATTATAATATCGGATTTTCTGATATAAATATTTTGGTTATCATAAGGTAAAAATCCATTCGTATTTTAAGTGCGGCCTGGTCTTACGAGATACTTTGATTTTAAAAAGGATTATAAACTGCTAGCGCCAAATTAGTCACTAACACCCAAATGCAGATGAAAGCACCAAATCACAGTCACAGATCACATATAGAATGTATGTAGAGAGTATAAATATGAAGTTCAATTAAAATTATAAAGAAAGCAGTAGTAACAAAAGATTTATAGTGGTTCGGCTGACTCTGGCCTACGTCCACCCCAAAAATTTCCTTTTTATTGATATCATAATCAAGTACAATTACAATCCGGAGTTTTCAAAACAATATGGCAGAGTAGCCTTAGTGGAGAAGAGGAAGGGGAACATAATCAAGATCTCCTTTTCTAAAGCCCCATATGTTATATTTATAGGCAAAATCTGAGTTATTGGGCTTCCTGGGTTGTTCGGCCCACCAGGACCATAGCTGATCCAAACCCAAATACCATGACCGACCTCGAGTTTATATTATGCCTACCCGATATCCTCTGGGCATGACCCGAAGTAGGCCTGTCCAAAACTCGGAGTAAACTAGGATAAAACTCGAAGCGAAATAAGCTGATCCTATCCTTAAACAAGCTGACCCACAATTTTTTTGTTGACCTATTAAGGCCGAACCACATGTGCCAAACCACCAATGCCGAATGATATCTAGCTGACCCACCTTAACTTTTCTACCATGACCGAACGATACATGCTGACCCGAGGATACGCGAATACTGAACCAAAGCAAATCAAAGATGCAGATCCACTAGTGCTGCCGACCCATTCCCTTGGATCGACCCAGAGATGTCGATCCAAGCTTGTGATGATGTCGACCCGAGGTGATCTAAAACATGTCGAACCACCTTCAATGACGACCCTCTCCAATCACCAATCCACTCCAATCACCAACCCACACCACTATCGATCCATACCACTACCGACCCATTTCATCATGACTGAGCCACATTCCTACCGATCCAAAACCTTCACAACACCAACCCGCTCTTGAACTCCTACCGACCCAGAGCAACTTGAAGTACAATCAATGCGACCAGAAGCAAACTCCATGAAAACTTGGAAACCTAGGAACGGCTTGAAGTAAACCCCGGGTGACTCGTGACGACTCGACTTTTGTTGAAACCCATGTTTCGAGTATCCCATGACTTTTGTCCATCGACTATGCCGAACCCCGGTTTCACAATAATGATTATCATCTGTGATTGACCTAAAATCATTGTATTCCAATCTTGACAAATGAGCAGTCAATTTTGTTAAATCCGCATGTCTACGGCCTTGCCCAAAGGCGGGTTAACATAAACATAATAATTCAATTATTTGAGTTTGATCACACCAGACCCATGTCTGACTCAAAATTTTCTTTTCTTTTCCTAAAACTCTTGGATGCTCAAATTTTAATGGGCAGCCAAGTAGTTCAGGTTTTCCCCGGATGCATCTTGGAGAAGCTTGGAGCAGGAGGCTTCATCGATAGCTAGTTAATATCTTGTTTCCGCTGTATTATATGTGTCTTGTATGAGTTAGGTAGGGATAGGCTATTATAACTGTCCAAGGTAGAATTGTATTAGTATGACTCTGATGTATCATTTTGGAAATGACTTTGCAAAGTATTCTGTTAATAAATATACGTTATTCCGTTGCGTTGTGAGATTCTATTTTTCTTTTTTTTTTTGTTTCTTTTATTTTCTACCTTCTTCTTTCACCCCTAAATATTGGTTATTCTGGCACTTGAATGCTCGACATACAATACATTGGACGTATTAGTGTCGATTTTCGTGGGTCAGAAACCCCGGCTGTTACAAATAATCACTTTTTATAATGGTTAGTGAATACTCTAGCCTACGTCCACTTTGATCTTATTTCTTGATTGATTCTCTCTCGAATATAATGATTACAATAGAAATCTGACCATAAACTTGTAGATCTTGGATTTATGAGAGTTTTCTCAAGTTAACGGTGGAATTAGATAACTTTTTAGATCTCGAGTGCCCAGAAAAGTCTATTTCTAAACGAAGATTGCCTCCTATTTATAGTCAAACTCCAACATAGATCTTGCCATCCAGGTTAGAACAAGTCTCAATCTTCAGACTCGAATATCTAGGCCTGAAAATTGAATCAAACATCATATTTCCCAAAGTTCAAATCAACTCGGTATTAACATGAATTCATGTCTGTACCGACTTGAATTTGCAAACCTAACTTCATCTTTTTCCTATAACATGGGCTTCCTTTTCCTAAGCTCGCCGCATCACGTTTGAAATCATCTCAGTACTGACTAGATCATATCGGTACTGGCATGATTCGACTTGTTCGAAACCTATCTAATCTTCTTACGCTTCTTCGTATCATCATTCTTGATGTTCTTTAAGTTTTTGGAACCATTCATTCATCATCTAAAGTTCAATCTATCTGTTTGAGTCTATTCTAAGACTATGGGAAATTTGGTCGTAACACTTGCTGCAACGACTTGCCTTTTTGACATCTAAATGTCAACACCAATACATCCGCGGTATTCACGTGCCGAACACCCAAGTGCTGAAAAGACGGATTGTTAGGGTAAAAAGAAAAGGTAGAAAGAAAACGAAAAAGAAAGAAGACAACAAAACATCTAAATATCATAACGAAATGATAATATTTAATAATAAAAGACAGTATTATGTACCACTCTAAGATACATAGCATTTCGGAGTTACAATCCTATGTACTATCATTAGCCTGGACAATTATAACAGTCTGTCCTCATAATTGCTTGTATATATAATAGCAGTGTAGCAGAAATAAGAATACAATGGTAGGTGAAAACATCCATCTCAACTCTTTGAGCCTCAAAGAATATCAATGAAAACTTGCCTTTCTTAGACTGCCTGAAAGAGCACCCGAGGACTTATGAAAAAGATAAAACCACGAGCCATATATAAGTCCTGTGTTAGAAACTTAAGAAATATTTGGTCAGCACATAAGAATATCTTCTGAGATTAACCGAATCATGGGCATGGTTTTCCCCTCAAAAGAACCAAACCCATCTAATAAGTATATACATAATAGATAGTGTTTATGATGTAGAATATAAATCAGAAAATAGCCATGTTGCTTACATCTCACAACACAATAATATTAGAAGTATAACTAAACTACTAAGTGTGTTCCCATATGGATTTCCACTAGAGGTGCCTTCAGTACATCGAGGACGGGCGTCCTGACAAGGGTTGAAAACTACCTTTTGAAACCATGTATATCTTTAGATAAAATATACCACAAAGAAAAATATAATTGGTCCACACCCAAACACGTGATACCAAGTACCACCAACTCCCATGCACCTCAATAGAAAGCATCTCTAAATATTTGGAGTTGATATACCCTTAGGCTAGCTGAACCCCTACTCTGTTTTCTTACCAATGGTGAAGTCACGTTCAGCATCTCATCACGCAACTCTTCATCACTCTAACAGATTTCGAATCTCTACATAGATTCTAGCATAAGTCGTCCGACAAATGCTAACTCTATCTTCTCTCTTGGAATCAAGCTCAAGATAGACCCAACTATCTCGCTAGAATTGTTTGAAATATTAATAATAACCTTTCCCGTGGACTTAACCTTAGGATATACAGTTCAACTCTATAACATTTCACCATCACAATCGCTTCCAAAACAAAGAATTCATATATCAGTTTCAAAGTGGTTTCGATAAGTAATACATAAGTATGCTTATCCAATCTTGTACTCTTAAAAACTAAATCAAGGAATTTTGGATTAACTCAATTTTGGTTCTTCCAGTAGCAAGCAAATGATATGAAGGAGTCCTCCTCAGGGGATCTCATATATATATATATATATATATATATATATTTCACACTATTGAATCCTCCTTGGGGGATCTCAAACCGTATGAAGCCGCAAAGCTTTTATATACTTCCTAATTTAATTTTGGTCAATTCAGTAGAAATGAAAACGATCGCATATGGAAATCAAGTCTCTTATACTTATCACATTTTCGAACTTCTCAACTTACACTATCCTTGGATCAAGAGTGAAGTTGGCAGGTTAGAGCACTGTTTACTTCCAAGCCCAACTCAAACATCATTCTTAACTCTCACAAATAGAACAAGCCTACTTTTTCAGCTTTTAGTGCTAAGTATAAGATTAAATACATCCTATAGATGAGTAAACAGACAAAGCATGATTAAATCACAATAAAATAATACTTATTTGTAAATACTTGTATGTGTGTGTATATATATATATATTTAAAATACCTTTATAAAATATATATACATGTATAATACCGATTAATAATCCATTTCTTCTCTCTTCAATACTTGAAAATATATCTATGTACTTATCTCAAAGGTGTAAGAATATTCAAAATTATTTAATAAGAATTTCCACTTAAAATATAATCCAAAGGGGTTAAAAATAAATGATACTAAAATATAGTTACTATAATCCCAAAACTAATTTATTCTTGTCATTATCTTTAAAACATTATTTTTAAAGATCCAACTGCATTCAGAAGTATATTTGAAAGGGCTAAAAACAAATGTTACTTAACCATTGTTTACTATAAACCCAAAACACTTTTATACTTTTTAATGTCTTTAAAACATTCTTATTAAAGACCTAAGTACACTTATTTAACAAGATAATATACCTTTAAATAACTTCCCAAAACATTCAATATAACCTATTGTAACAAAGCTCACTCGTCATTTTACAAAATAATTAACTTACTTTTGAAACTTATAATATATTTTTAGAATAATTGTAAATACATTATATATATAATATTGCTTAAAAATAGATAATTTAAAATTTAACCAAAAAACATAAAAAAACATGTTATATATATATAACACTCTTTACTTTAAAAACTTGTAAATAATTATTAAAAATATATTTAAACTTAAAACCGCTTTTTAAACACTTTAAAATCTGCTGTTAAACTTCCCTGGAAATTTCTCATAAAAATAATTAGAATAAACAACATTTAAAATTCATTTCAAACCATAAAAGTATCTTAAAACAACCTACACCAATAGAAGGCCAGAAGTGCTGCTATAGCTTAAAGACAACAATATTAAGTTCTGCAAATGTTATCGGATAGAGAGCACTAAGCTCTAAAAATTTGATTGGTTTTGTCCATCCAAGCAATTGATTTTAGATCTAAATTTTTTTGTAGTAAGCATTTTACTTAGAGCACTTAAAAACCATATAAATAAACCCATAAGGATACCTTTCAAAATCATGTTAAAATTCCCAAAAACAAGACTTTTCAAAGTGCATCTACAATGACTATTTTGCTTCTAACTTTTGCAACTTTGTTCAATCAGTTTTGAAATAATTTAAACTCTAATTATTTTATAGTAAGAAGTAAACATAAAGTACTTAATAAAAAAATCAAAGAGACCCCTAAGGATATCTTTTAAAATCATATTAAAGATTCCCAAAAATGAGCTATTTAGAAAGTGCATTTATAACGACTATCTCGTTTTAACTTTTACAACTTTGTTCTATCATTAAAAAGTGTTTGCATACTAATTATTTGTTTTTCTATGCACTATCATAAGTGTAGAGAAAAACCAACATATATTTTCGCAATATGTTCTCATATAACCATTTTAAATAAGTTAAACACAAAAGATTTGTGAAGTGCACTTACAGCGACTATTCTCGCTTCAAACACACTTCAATGCCACACACAACCAAACCAAACACATAAACATGAAGTCAAGGCCATGTTACATGTTGTAGAGGCCTAGAGGTTAATAAAAGTGATTATACTATATATAAAGTTGTCACTTGCTTTCCAAAGCAGGGTGTCCAAAAGTTATATATTGCATCCGTTCTTTATTTTCGCTTTATATTCACACAACAAACATATATATGCACAATATATACACTTTATAGTGAATAAACTCGCCAAAACCCTTACTAACACCATGTACAAGCCACTAGAACATAGGAACACTTCCTACCATCACCTAAAAGCTAACAAACTACTTCCTTCCTCTTGAAATGCTCACGACCACATGCTCCACCTTGCTCATAGCTTTGGCCTCTTTTCTCCATATTCTCCACTAGTGCCTTACAACTCTTTTGATCCATGGATAGTAATTAGGGATGCTTAGTCAAAAGTTAAGAGTGTTTTGATAAGATTTGGATTTATATGAATTTCTAAAGTGGAGTACAAGATTTTGAAAATTATTTTATTATGTTAATCTATTATTTTACTTTAGCCCATTTACCTAAGGGGTAAGGGGAAATTATAGGTGATATAATAAGGTTGGAAGGGTCATTTCAAACCCTTGGCTAGTTAAAATACACCCCTCTCCCAAGGTTTACTTTCCAACTAAGAAGAAAATATTTCCTCTTACTTCACTCTTAAGGCTTCTTCACCAAAATGTCTTCCCATGAACTCATGTACGACATCATCAAATGTATTTAGTTATCCATAAACACAAAAATATTTCTAGTTGCTAATTAATTACACGTTATTACTCTAAGCAAGCACAACAAGTTTGAATAACTTATATCGAGTAAAAAGCCGTTTATCGATAAAACAATTTTCGATCACATTAACAATATTTCTTCAAACTATTTATTTTTGTAAACATATTTCAAAAACAAGTTTTTTTTATCATTAGTTATTACTTCGAAGGGAGTTAACAAGGTTATAAATTTAATTTAAGCACATTTAAATAAGATCCAAATATTTAAATAATTTGCTATTTAAATATAAAGTGTTTGAAATTTCTAGGTCATTACACTGCCCCCCAAAGTACGCCTTATGGACATAAGGGGTTCTTTGCTCAAGAATAAGCAGCAAGAGTAACCAATCATAATAGTTGAGCTCTTCGGCTATCTATCGATCTCGATTGTGGTGAATTGTCCATTTCCTTTGGACTCACCTGGCAACTAAAGTTCATCTTAGACCATCATAGCTACGGAATCTATTTCTTGCTTAAGTGTTAGTTATAAATTGTAACCATTCCATGTTCGCTTGGAATTATCATATCGTACACCACTATCAAAATCATCTCGTGTTTGCCCATGGTTAAGTCGTCATAGATCAGTGTTGTCTCACGTTATTTGGGTTATCATAAATCAATATCTATATCATTAGTGTTCATCTAGGGTTTATCTATTTTAGGTTAATCATATATCATGCTACCATGCATCGATAATGATAGGAGGTTGTTACCATTGATTGAAGTCTTAATTGTAAATCATCTAGTATCACTAGCATCCAATTATAAGTCCAAACAAATCGAGGCAATGAAATTCATTAACGAATCAGTAAACATTATCAAGCTATAACGCATTCAAATCCTAAGGTCAAGTATAAATCTCTTTAGATCACACAATCAATATCTAGTTTGATTTTTGATCGCTTTGGATCATATATCCAATTCCTTATCTCTCCAGATCATATAACCATATCGAGTCTAATCTTATCGCTCTTCGACGAGGGGACCAAACATTCGAGCAAGCCCATCCACTCACTCTCTGTTTAGGGGACTTGTTTTTCTAGCTAGCCTATCGGCTCACACTCCAATAAAGAGGGCAACTATCTTGTACAAATCCAATCCACTTGCTCGTTGATGAGGGGACTACACCTTATGATTTATCACCCTATATCTCCAATCAAGAGAATTATGTCCAATCAGTCTATAAATCAAAGCTTAGGGGGTAACCAATCTTCATTGGTGTCAGTTTCAGTTATCATGTTCAAATGTTTTTAAAATCAACCGCTCACTTATAAAATTCAAATTAAAGCAACAAATAATCATCCTAAACATCCATCCTAACAACGATTACTCCCAATATCCAACTTAGAGCATGCCTAGAGACCAATCGAACATGTGTAAGCGACCTAAGAGTAATATTGCCTTATTTACTCAAAGCGGTAGCAAAAATGAGCGAATGGAACTTGACACCTATACATCCCGATCATAGGATAATCATTCTCGACCTAGAATCTTATAGCTTAGGAGTATACTACTCTTTTCCATGATTGAGCTAATAAATTCTTCTTCTTCAACTCTTTTATTCATCCATTGTTGGAAAATATGACCACAAATGTTCAGCATTCCATATTCTTGCTATGACATTGCCATCTGGCTGATAGAGTTTACTGGTCCCAGGCGGGATTACTTTGTGTATAATTAGGGGTCCTTTCCAATTTCAACTACGTTATGGTAAGGCACGCCCAATTAATATACCGGCCTTGTTAGTTGTCTCGAAGTGCAATGATTACCGGGTACTAGACCTCTATTCTTTGATATTGGAAGAACGGGCAAAGGCGACCATAGGATCTGTTGATACCAATGTTTATACTGGCCCTAACCTTAAGTGAGATCCGGGCCACGGTCGTACAAATGTGTTCGCTGTAGACGATGGCTGCTTCTACTGCACCACAACAATTTGGTTCTTTATGTATTGTTGTGGCCAATTGCTTTGAACCGACTCCTTGATCAAATCACGAAGGTGTCTGCACTCGATCATCTCATGCCGATCCATCTCATGGAAAAGGCAAAACCTTCCAGATCTTTTCTCCCAATCCTTGGGTTCCCTCTTAGTCGGCTTGCGATAAGTGATTTCCCCCAGTATCTAAGTAAATCATATCTAGGGTTACGGTTAGCTCAGTGTAGGAGGAAAATTTTGGTCCCCTCTTTTATTGCTTCACTCCTTCGAAACCTTCATAAGCTTTTCGTTTCCTCTATCCTTTCTATACCTTACTTTAGATGGTCCTTCATCATCCACTTCGTCTACCTTGGTTGCCTCATTTGCTTCAATGCCCTCTTGGCATAGGAATATCTCAGCTTGGTAGTAGAAATCCGCTAGATCCACCGACAGGTCTCTTTCCAAACCAATCTTGGAGTCCATTTTACTTGCAATCCTGAATCCACCGCCATCAGAATTATTGATGGGTTTGGTTTTTGTGTTGTAGCAGTTGCTGCATTGAATCTAGTAAGATAACTCCATGAGGTCTCTCCTTCCCTCCGCTTCACAATTGAAAGTGTCATTACGTTCTTTGGTCATGCAATATTGACTCTAAACCATTTAATAAACTTATCCACTAGTTGGGTCCATGTGTCGATGGATCCATCATTTAGTTTTCGGAACCACATCGCTGCTAAGTCAGTCAAGTATAATGGGAACACCTTCATATTACTTCCTTTGTAGCACCCAACACTCCCATATGCTGGATATATGCTATCACATGAATGGTTAGATCTACCCTTCCGTTATACGTCTCTAGCATCGGTAGCTTAAAATCAGTTGAATTCCTTGTGCACCTGATGTTTTGGAGTGAATGATTCCTATTCGTATCCTCTAAGTTTCATTCTTGGGGTCCACTTCTCAGCATCCATCTTATCATTTTACCAATTTTGTTATTTTCATATAATGGAAGTCTCCGATCCATAGCTTTATTTTTCCCACGTTCCTACAGTGGGCTTCTGGTTTCAACTTCCATTTTTGTGCCTTCACATTCTGGTCCACAATTTTAATTCGAGCATAATCCATTCCCGACATCCTAGCGTGTCCTGGACCTAAATTAGCCTTGCCTCCTAAGACATTTATGTCGGTACCGACCTGATTATGGTCAGTATCAAGTGGTTTTAGCTATGCGGCTTTGGCTCCATTTCATTTTGGTCTAATTCCAAATGCTTCTGCAATGCCTTTTGAGTTTTGATTTTCAACCACTCTAGTTGTCCTCGGCTTCCCATCCTTCTGAAGAATCCTTCTAATGTTTCTTCTTGTCGATCCATCATCCCATCTTGCATCTCTTTCGTCATTCTCTCCATCTCTTCTCTGGTCATTAGACTGATGGAATTGAACTAAAGGATACTTCTTAGCCACCCCAATGATCCATTTGGCTTAGTACTACAATAGCTCTGGTAGTAGGTCTTCATCTTCTCCAAATCAAATCTTGAGTTTAATTCTCACTAAAAGTGCCAAAAATGTTGCATCAAAAGTAGACATAACACTCCAAAAGCAATAGAACTCCATGTAATGGTAAAAGTAAAGGAAAAAAAACAAGCACTTTTTATAGTAGTTCGATGAATACTCTAGCCCACGACCACTATAATCTTAACATGTGATTGGTTCTCTCTCGAATACATAAGTACAATGAATATCTAACCATAATCTTATATATCTTGAACTTATGAGAGTTTTCTCAAGTTAATGGTGGAAGAAGATAACTTTTTAGATCTTGAGTGCCCAAAAAAGTCTCTTTCTAGATGAGGGTTGCCTCCTATTTATAGTCGAATTCCAATATTGATCGCGCTATCTAAGTTAGAACAAGTCTCAATCTCCAGATCCAAATATCTATGCGTGAAGATCAAGTCAAACAACATAATTCTTAAAGTTCAAATCAACTCAGTACCAACATGAATTCATATCAGTGCCGACTTGAATTTGCAAATCCATCTTCATCCTTTTCTCGTAACTTAGGCTTCCTTTCTCCAAGCTTGCCATACCACGTTTGAAATCATCTCGATATCGATTAGATCATGTAACAACCAGATATTTTCAACTATTCGCATCCGCACATGTCGGATTTGAATTTCTCAAAATACCGCGTTGTAAATAAAATTTGGCAAATCTCAGAATATACAGTAAATAAAAGTCACAGATCACTAACACGGAGTAGTAATAGTGCAGCGGAAGTAAAAGAAATAGTAGTTCATGAAGCTACTATGTAAATATATCAGAGTTACATAAGATACAACAGAAGAAATAAAGTACAACAAAAGTCTAAGTATGATAACCAAGTATAAGCTGAATACAATACTGGAATCAACATGATAACTGGGAGTGAAATAGAGAAACAAGACAAGTAGATAATCTCCGGCGATTCCAATCTCCAAGAAGTGGAAATCCAAATCTGTGAATACTCAGGCTGACCCAAGCGTAAATAAAAATACAAACACTCGAGTCAAGACAAATATACTTATATAATGTAAACCAACTCAAGTGAACTGTAATAAGGTACAGGTAACTTATAGGATGTCTGGGACCGCCCATCCTCTAAGGATCCGTTAAACTATTTACTACGTAGTAATATTGCGCTATTATAATAATGTCTACAGTAAAATAAACTTACTTTAAAATAGCGTTCCGGGCTTACCCATATCACCCTTCACACATAATAGTCCCAATAGTCCATCC
The DNA here is from genome assembly GCA_030765085.1 of Allium cepa. Taxonomy (NCBI): domain Eukaryota; kingdom Viridiplantae; phylum Streptophyta; class Magnoliopsida; order Asparagales; family Amaryllidaceae; genus Allium; species Allium cepa. The sequence continues at coordinate 32,345,554 of CM060941.1, forward strand.
AATATCTGCATATATCCTGATCGGGAGACTACGAGAAGATACGCATGGGCTACGGGAGAAAACCAAACTCATAGTAAAGGCTCGATATGGTAGGTGATACGGCACACAAGGCAATGCCAGGGTAGATATACCAATTACGCACACGGGCTGGTGGTAACGCAGCAGCCACATACGCCCACCTTGGAACACACTCCCAAATCAAAATTGGAGGATGGCCATCAAATCAACCACAAGTAAGAGTATAGTATCGAAGGAATGTGTCCAACCAGAGGAGCTACCCCTTTTGGCCCGAGATCGCTCCTGTTTTAGCCACCTTAAGCCAACTCACGGGAGTCGGGTCCACGTAAAAATACCTCAAGAACGTCGCTACCATCCTACTTCATTCTGGAATCTCCATCGCGTAGACAGTTGTCAAAGTGGTTTTCGGTATCGACGAGAGTATGCCAGATATCTGATCCCGGTCTCTTTGCCAACCAATCGTTATTATAACCCGCAGTTATAACTTTTAAAATAATATTTATACTTCAAAATAGAATATCATTTCAAATCCAAATCTTTATCAAAATAAAGATTAAATTAATTTCAAACCATTTCAAAACATCTTATCTTTCCAAAAGATCCTGTCAAATCATTTCATTACATCAAAATATCATATCTTTACAAAACTTCGTTTCCAATCATTTTAATATATCAAAATATCATATCTTTACAAAACTTCATTTCCAATCATTTTAATATTTCAAAATATCATATCTTTACAAAACTTCATTTCCAATCATTTCAATATATCAAAATATCATATCTTTACAAAACTTCATTTCCAATCATTTCAATATTTCAAATATCATATCTTTACAAAACTTCATTTCCAATCATTTTAATATATCAAAATATCATATCTTTTCAAAATTTCCTTTCCAATCATTTTAATATATCAAAATATCATATCTTTATAAAACTTCATTTCCAATCATTTTAATATATCAAAATATCATATCTTTACAAAACCACATTTCAAATCATTATTCATTTCATTCAATATAAAATACCATTTCAATTCACATTTCAAAACAGTCTATATTTCAAAAATCATTTTAAATCATTATAAACGAAGTTATTATATTTAATAATTAAATAATTAAATTTCTAAAATTTTCAACTTCAAAGTTCATTTATTCACTTAAGTTTATCAAAACAGTGAAAATTCACTTTTCGCAGCATTTAGAAAACGCTACGGAAAGTTATATTCAAAACAGTTCAATTTAACAAAAGACAGCATTTTAAAAATGCTGTAATAGGGTTTACTTAAATTTCAAATGAACTTAGTTAAATTGAACAATTATAGCACTTACATAAATTGCTATAATAGCCTTTAATTCAATTTAGCTTTTTTAGTTCATTATCATCAACTACATCATTTACAAATGCTGTAATATCATTTACATTACAATTAATAGCATTTCAAAAATGCAGTTCATTAACTACAAATATTCAGTATAATTTCACAACCAATTATATTTTTATGTAAAACATTTTTAACTTATAAAATCATACATTTTCACATTTATAAACATCATTTAGTTTTTCTTAAGTTCATGATTTTATAAAGTTAAATTTCCATTCAAAAATCAAGGTTTAATAATAATTCACTTATTAAATTTAACATTAGATTTTAAATTCATTGAATTAAATTTCAACTTAACCCTTAAGTTTTAAAATTTCAAAATATAACTTAATTTCAATTTTATATACTTAACTTAAAATTCACCTTTAAGCCAAATTCACAAATTCTCATTTTGGTTGTATTTCAAAATTTTAACTTTTATTCAAAAATCATTAATATATTATAAAATCACTTTAAATTCATTTTAAATTCAATTTATCATAAATTTATCATAATTTCATATTCAATTTAATTTCCAAAATAACTTACATTCAATTTTTCTAACTTTTCCATAATTTATTTAACTTATAAATTTCCGAAAAATCAATAATATTTTACAAAATTATTTTTAATTAAGTTTAAATCAAAATATAGTAATATTTACATTTCTAAAATATTTTTAAAATTTTTAGGAAACATATTTTAACTACGGGTCGGTATATAATTTTCTAGCCTAGGTAAAGTGATACGGGTAATATATCATTTCAACCCGTAATTTACAAAGAAAATCCGGGTTTTATCATTTCAAACCCGCAGTCCCAATTAAGTGGAATAAATTGAAAATCGCTCAGGCCTGTCATTTCAGCCCATAACGATTTTCCCCTATTCTAAAGTCCGTTCGGGTATGTTTCATTTCAACCCACAATGATTCTAATCTAAAGGGAACTTCAGTGTGATAAACTGATATAAATAATAGAACAGCATAATATAATATTAATAGATGATATAACAAGTGTTTAAGCATATGTGAACATCATATGATCATAATATAGCAGGTGTAACATGATAATGCATTTTACAGATTCAAAAGGGGTCAGTATACTAGTTATATAAGTACAAATTTTCTGGTGAGGATTACTCACTTGTATAAGCTGGAGACGACGATCAAAAGCACAAATTGAGATCTTCAGAGGCACGATAGCATGAAAAAGATTCAAGTTTGCGAGAGCCAAAGATTAATTGCCTTGAACACATTCAAATAAGACAATAAAAACAACATAAGTTTTCAACTAAAAAATACGATTAAACAATGTTAGAGATAAATGCAAAATCATCTCCATAGTCTTTGCACTTGCCTTCTACCACTAATGCTTCAGATATAGGTCTGAAATGGCATGGCTAAGGCATAGTTTTGATCTAGTTTTGGGTTGGTAAGGGTTGGCCTAACATAGGAAATGATGGTACAAAGTTATGAACACATGCATCCAACACTACAAGGCAACACATGATTTCTATGCAACTATATAGGTTCGGCCAAAGCCAAGGAGGGCACGGCCATTGATAAGGTGGGCTGGAGGTGATGTGGCAGGGTGTGTCAGGTCGAGAATTGGCAGGTGGTGGTGGTGCAAGTGGTGGCAAGGAGGAGCTTGAGGTGGTGAAGGCAAAGAAGCTAGGCTATCTGCATTTTCAAGGTGGATATTGCAATTTTGGTGGAGTTTGATCAACAAGTGGTGCGTGGCCATGGATGGGCAGTGGCCTAGAGGTGGTGGTGGACTGATGTGATGGTGATGGAGGCGGCTATGGTGCTGGAGTGGTGAGGAGCCGAGCCTAAAAGGACAAAAAAGCAAGTGCAAAATCAACAAAACAAGTAGGAGACAATGAAAAAGAAAGGAAATTTTGCCAAATCTTTTACAGGTGACGGTGGCCGAGATTTTTGGTGTTGAGAAATAATTTGATACATGAAAATGAGGTGAGGAAGTCAGCTAAAGAAAAGATAAGGAAAGGCCAAAGAAATGAATGCAGGAGTTAGGAAATGAAAAGGTGAAAGCAGGTGAAAAGACTTAAGCAACTAAAGAGTCACAAACCTTTCAAATTTCCTTAATTTATTTATATAAGTTTAAATTACTGAGAATAATAAAAATTTTGAGAATGCAAAAAAATATAAAATATATATAAATATTTATTAATTATATAAGGTAAAAAAAAAGAAAATAGCACAAAATTGCAAACTAGTCTAGAAAAATGGAAAATAAACAGAATGAACTTTGGAAAATTTATATGGACTTGTAAAAATATTTATAACAAAGATAATAGAATAAAAATAAAATGCATTCACAAATAAATATATAAATTTTAATTAATTTAAATATAATTTGAATAAAGAAAATAGCAGAAAAATGGAAACTAGGCTTTAAAAATAGAAAATAAATTCAATAAGCTTTGAAAAAATTCAAACATCACTTTAAAAATATTTAAAAGTTAAAATATACATAACTTAACATAAATATACAAACTAGAATAAGATATATCAAGTAAAATATCATTTATATAAATTAAAACAAAGAATATTGTTAAATAACCCTATATACACACAATATTGTAATGGGTATAACTTTCGCAATTTAAATCCAATTTCAACGAAACGAAAAGAAGTATTCATAATATTAAATCTATTTTCATAATAAAAGATAAAATTATAGAATTCAAATATTTAAATTTAAAATTTAAAAGTCAAAGTTTGACCAGTTTTGACCACAAATCCATTTTTCAGGAAAATATTCAATTTATACCAGTTTGTATTTATAATTCATATAATAATAATAATTTATATTTAAAAATGAAATGTTTGAAATAAAACAAGTTTAAAATAATTTCAAAATAAAATAAAGTCAAATTTAAATTATATGCAAAAAAAAAAATCTAGGGTTGTTGCACTCTCCCCCACTCAAAACTTTTCGCCCCCGGAAAGGAATGAGGTATGGGAAAGCACAGAAAAAGATAAAGTGAAATAAGATTAAGACAAGATGACAAGAAGATTGAAATTATACCTGATAACTATCGTTATAGGTAAGTTTAACAAGGTGGATATTATCAAAGATTATAGAAAGATTACTAAACAGGAAAATTATAGAAAAATGCCTACACCAGCCTGAAGCAAGATAAGGAAAATAAGGACAACCAAAAGATAGTTTGGAAAATAAAATAAGATAATAAGTTAGAAACCATGGAAATTTCAACTTAAATAGATAATTAAATTTTTACACAAGTTAAATAAATCTTAACTATCTCAAATTTTATTATCTTATCTTCTAATCATCTTAAATTAACAATTTCTAAGATATGGATTTGAAAAAAAATAATCATTCATTATACTCATAATGTACTTAATAAATTTAATTCTTCTTTATTCCTACTTAAAGTTAAATTTATTCCTCTCAATATATTTTGTCATCTATGCCCTTTATACTTACTCTTATTATAACTGCTTTAATTTATTGTTAGTTCCATTAATCATCATTTTATATTGTAAATTATTCTATTAACCTTTTATTCTATTTACTCCTGTTAATCATTTTATAACTAAAATTTAAGTGTATAACATTTATTTTAACCATTCAAATTTTATTTATAAAATCTTTTTATATTGTATATTATCCAGTTACATTGTTTAACTTCTGTATAATTTGGGTAAGTTATATTTAAATGCAATTGAGTATTATACAAATAAAACTTTATAATTCCCTCATCTTAAGTTTGAATCATTTATCTAAAATTTTGATTTTCTTTTTATAATTGAAATGATTCTTTAAGATAAAGTTTAAGAATAAAATTTAAGAATAAAATTTCCTATTCCTTCAAATCATTTAGAGATAAATAAATATATATGCATAATATGTCAAATCAAATTTAAATCATATATATATATATATATATATATATATTATAAATCCAGTCTTATTTTAGAAATTCCAATCAATTAAATTTCCCAAAACAAAGCTGTAGCAAGACAACAGAATGGTCTCTTCACTTCGAAAATCGAAGATAAACGTCGATGATGCCGCGGTCATCACCGAAGTTATTTTCCAGCGACAAAGAGAAGAGTACTAATTTTAAACTTTAAAATTTCTTGGAAATAAATTTCTATTAGAAAATACTTTAAATAATATACCCCTTTTAAAACTTTGAACACAAGGTTTGAAACCATCAAAAATTAGATTCTCAAATTTCTTGTTTTAAACTCATTTCAGTTCCCAAATCGATTTATAAACAGCTATTTATAAATTCATTTATAGAACAATAAATGATAAATCAAGTATTATCATTTCAAATGATTAATTTAAATCAATTTATTAAGTTCCATAAATTTACTTGTATCAAAATTTATTTCATTAATCAAATTTTAAAATAATATTGTGTCAGTTTGTTTTGTCAAAATGTTTTAGAAATTCTATCGACAGCGTTGATCAGACGAATCAATCAGAAACCCAAATCAACATCAACAACCCAAACAACACAATATAAAACAAAACATTAATATTGATTTACGAGTACAATTCAAAATGTTTGGAAGATAGATTGGAAACAAAAGACAAAATGGTTGAATAACAAAATAGGAAGGCGGATAAGCTTAAATAAATCGCGGGCAACCTTAACAGGGCCAACCGTGACTTAAAGAATAAGATCGATGTGGATTTTCTTGGGTAAATCTACATTCGATCTCAATAGATTGAGTTTGGAGTAAAAAAAGATATTAGCATCTAAACCAAGGATAAATATAAATCATGGTGAATCGATGCTTATTGTAAAGGAGTTTCCCCCTTTACAAATGAATTTTTTCGAGATTGGTGGGACCGCCAATTACTATAAAGCTCATTCGAAGTGGAGTTATGAGATACTCTAGAATCAAAAGGAGATGAATAGTGAGGGACACGAATGAATTTTGGAACCGTAGGGAACGTTCCAAAATTCAAATGAAATTTGAACCAAAGAGGAAGAGATTCAAGTTTGGATGAAAGTGATTCTGTAACTAAATTTACCATACATTCGAAGTTTTACCTCAAAGCCAAAGTTCTGATACCAACTGTAACAACCAGATATTTTCAACTATTCGCATCCGCACATGTCGGACTTGAATTGCTTAAAATACCGCGTTGTAAATAAAATTTGGCAAATCTCAGAACACACTCCCACCTCAGAACACACTCCCAAATCAAAATCGGAGGATGGCCATCAAATCAACCACAAGTAAGAGTATAGTATCGAAGGAATGTGTCCGACCAAAGGAGCTACCCCTTTTGGCCCGAGATCGCTCCTGGTTTAGCCACCTTAAGCCAACTCATGGAAGTCGGGTCCACGTAAAAATACCTCAAGAACGTCGCTACCACCCTACTTCATTCTGCAATCTCCACCGCGTACACGGTTGTCAAAGTGGTTTTCGGTATCGACAGAGAGTATGCCAGATATCCGATCCCGGTCTCTTTGCCAACTAATCATTATTATAACCCGCGGTTATAACTTTTAAAATAATATTTATACTTCAAAATAGAATATCATTTCAAATCCAAATCTTTATCAAAATAAAGGTTAAATTAATTTCAAACCATTTCAAAACATCTATCTTTCCAAAACTTCCTGTCAAATCATTTCAATATATCAAAATATCATATCTTTACAAAACTTCATTTCTAATAATTTAATATATCAAAATATCATATCTTTACAAAACTTCATTTCCAATCATTTTAATATTTCAAAATCATATCTTTACAAAACTTCATTTTCAATCATTTCAATATATCAAAATATCATATCTTTACAAAACTTCATTTCCAATCATTTCAATATATCAAAATATCATATCTTTACAAAACTTCATTTCCAATCATTTCAATATTTCAAAATTTCATATCTTTACAAAACTTCATTTCCAGTCATTTTAATATTTCAAATATCATATCTTTACAAAACTTCATTTCCAATCATTTTAATATATCAAAATATCATATCTTTATAAAACTTCATTTCAAATCATTTTAATATATCAAAATATCATATCTTTTCAAAATTTCCTTTCCAATCATTTTTATATGTCAAAATATCATATCTTTACAAAACTTCATTTCCAATCATTTTAATATATCAAAATATCATATCTTTACAAAACCACATTTCAAATCATTATTCATTTCATTCAATTTAAAATACCATTTCAATTCACATTTCAAAACAGTCTATATTTCAAAAATCATTTTAAATCATTAAAAATGAATTTATTATATTTAATTATTAAATTATTAAATTTTCAAAATTTTCAACTTTCAAAGTTCATTTATTCACTTAAGTTTATCAAAACAGTGAAAATTCACTTTTCGCAGCATTTAGAAAATGCTACGGAAAGTTACATTGAAAACAGTTCAATTTAATAAAAGACAACATTTTAAAAATGCTGTAATAGGGTTTACTTAAATTTCAAATAAACTTAGTTAAATTCAACAATTATAGAACTTACATAAATTTCTATAATAGCCTTTAATTCAATTTAGCTTTTTAGTTCATTATCACCAACTACAGCATTTACAAATGCTGTAATATCATTTACATTACAATTAATAGCATTTCAAAAATGCAGTTAATTAACTTCAAATATTCAATATAATTTCACAACCAATTATATTTTATTTAAAACATTTTTAACTTATAAAATCATACATTTTCACACTTATAAACATCATTTAGTTTTCCTTAAGTTCATGATTTTATAAAGTTAAATTTCCATTCAAAAATCAAGATTTAATAATAATTCACTTATTAAATTTTAAATTCATTGAACTAAATTTCAAATTAACCCTTAAGTTTTAAAATTTCAAAATATAACTTAATTTCAATTTTATATACTTAACTTAAAATTCACCTTTAAGCCAAATTCAAAATTCCCATTTTGGTTGTATTTCAAAATTTCAACTTAAATAATCATTAATATATTATAAAATCACTTTAAATTCATTTTAAATTCAAATTATCATAAATTTATCATAATTTCATATTCAATTTAATTTCCAATTATAATCAAATCAAAATTTTCAAAATAACTTACATTCAAATTTTCTAACTTTTCCATAATTTATTTAACTTATAAATTTCCAGAAAATCAATAATACTTTACAAAAATTATTTTTGATTAAGTTTAAATTAAAATATAGTAATATTTACATTAATAAAATATTTTTAAAATTTTTAGGAAACATATTTTAACTACGGGTCTGTATTTAATTTTCTAGCCTAGGTAAAGTGATACGGGTAATATATCATTTCAACCCGTAATTTACAAAGAAAATACGGGTTTTATCATTTCAACCCCGCAGTTCCAAATAAATGGAATAAATTGAAAATCGCTTAAGCCTGTCATTTTAGCCCATAACGATTTTCCCCTATTTTAAAGTCCGTTCGGGAATGTATCATTTCAACCCACAGTGATTCTAATCTAAAGGGAACTTCAGTGTGATAAACTGATATAAATAATAGAACAACATAACATAATAGTAATAGATGATATAATAGGTGTTTAAGCATGGGTGAATGTAACAACCCGCATATTTATCGAGTTTGTATTTAAATATTTTATTTAAATATTAACTCGTTAATCGGATTTTGGTCCGAAAAGCTACTTTTTGCAAACGGTCAAATTAGGACTCGAGATCACTTCCATTGAGTTCGAAATGTCGTTTACAACTTTTTAAGTATAAACATCGATAGGTTTGGAGTTAGTGAAATTTCACTAACTTTTCCCGCTTTGGACTTTGGGTTAGTTTAGCCTATTAAGCCCAAGTTCCAACCCTCTTCTCCTCACTCTTCATAAATTTCCTAACTAATCAAGCTTTGGCATTAATGGTGGAGGGAATGGGAAATTAAAACTCCAAGCACAAATTCAATTGCAAATCCAACATTCAACTCCAAATTCAAGTAGAAGATATTGGATTCAAGCTTTGGATTGCTTCTCCTTGCTTTCAAGCTTCATCTTCATAAACTTTAGTGCAAAGGTGAGATTTTTATCTCACAATTCTAGCCTATAACTATATTGGACTGTTGGGAATGATTCCCTATCATTTTTGCATGCATGTTAGCATTTGGTTTGGATTGGATTGGCGAAAAACTCCAATTTTTAGCGTTTTGGTGAATTTTCTGCACTTAGGTCGTTCTGGCCATTTTTAGGTCGTTCGGAGTTAAGTCGTTCGTCCATGGGTCGTGAGTCGTTCACGAGTTAACTTTAGGTCGTTCTGGAAGAATTGGCACTTCGGAATTAGGTCGATCACGAGTTAAGCCTTAAGTCGTAGGTCGCTCACGAGTTAGGCCTTAAGCCGTAGGTCGCTCGCGAGTTAAGCTTTAAGTCTTAGGTCGTTTCCGACCTATAATCTCTAGGCAAACCTTAGGTCGCTCGTCCACTAAGTCGGCCTGGTTTATCTCGTAGGTCGTCTCCGACCTAAGCTCCTGATAAGTCGTTCGAGTTAGGTCGTTGGGCCATTTACCTTAGGTCGCTCGTCCACTAAGTCGGCCTGCTTTATCTCGTAGGTCGTCTCCGACCTAAGCTCCAGATAAGTCGTTCGAGTTAGGTCGTTGGACCATTTACCTTAGGTCGCTCGACTCTGTTAAGTCGTAGGTCGTTAGACCTTAGGTCGCTCGACTCTGTTAAGTCTTAGGTCGTTAGACCTTAGGTCGTTCGCCTTCCTTAAGTCGCTCGACCCCTCCACACTAGGTCGCTCGGCTTGCTTGAGTCGTAGGTCGTTGGACCTTAAGTCGCTTGCCTCCCTTAACTCCAGTTAGGTCGCTCGGCCATTGTGTTAGGCCGCGTGAACCCTTAGGTCGTTAGACCTTATTTTGCTTTAGGTCGTAGGCCGCTTGTCTTCACTTAGGTCGTACCGTTTTGGACGGGGCGCTGCCCCGCACCCCGCCGGGGGCGCTTCCCCCTGGACCCCCGCGACCTGACCGGGCAGGTCGAACCCCGTAAGCGGTGGCGTTGCCCCCGCACCCCCACCTTGGGGGGGTTGCCACCCCCCTGGACCCCCCCTCCGTAGGGGATCTTATCTGAAAAACATTGAGCTGATTTCCCTGGATTTTATTCACATCTCCGTATGCGATTTTTTGTGACTGATTGTTTCTACAATTGCTTCTGTGTTTTGTCACTTTATAATATAAAGGTTTCAATACTAGTAGTAAATATCAAAACTCTTTTAACAAACAATTTCAACTCTATTTTTAATAACAAAGCTCTTTTCTTAAACCGTTTTCCAATCTATTAGTATATACAAGCCTTTACCTCACTCGGATGAGAAATCTAATTAAACGACTTAGTAAAACAAGTGGTATGAAACGCTTGCGTTCACTTCGTCGGTTAATTCTTGGACTTGTTCGATTGAACCTCTTGTGACAATTTTATTAGTGAAGATTTACAGTTTGTTCGTAAATATTTAAGTTAAGCAAGTGGTTATGGGACATGAAGCTAAACTTCTATATTTACTAGCTTAGTGTAATTGACACTTCTCGTTGATCTTGATGATCGCTTTATGAATTAGACTAGCAATTGCGCGACGTCTCTTTCATTGCAAGGTTAGACTAGACACCACTTGTGTGATTCCATTCACACATACCTTTCTGCTTTTTGGTTAGTCTTGACCTCAATCTGTGTGATTCCATTCACACATGCGGGGTAGCTCCCCTTGGTCTTCGGACCGTCATGTGATAGGCCTCTTTCCCTTTTTATGATTTCTGGATTTCTCGTGTTGATTTCTGGAATTTATGTCATTGACTTGTTATGAGTACAAGTTTAGGGTATGATGCCCTCTTCGAATCTTTGAGAAGATTCTTGTGATATTGATTATCTCTTATTGATTGATCTTCTATTGATCATTATTTACATACTTATAGTGGTATGTCGTTATGGATGTTTATGTTTAAGCCATATCTTTTATGTTATATCATGTCATCTGATATTTATAGCTAGACTGATCCGTTTATTATTTCCTTAAATAATACTCGGGTAAGACCGAGATGTTACAGGTGCTTCTGCTTGACTTCTTCCCAGGGATTCATCACTCTGACTTTTGGCTAACTGTTTAGATTAGCAGTTTTTGTTGTATACACTTGAGATATAGACTCATAGTTGTATTCTTTTGTATAGCACGTGTTGCTATTCTTTTGTATTATCGTGGATCTTACTGACCACTACTCTGATGTACACTTTCATGTGTTAGTTATATATTCATATCTTCTTCCGCCTTTGTGATATGGATATCTGTGACTGATTTGTGATATGATTATTTCTATGTTTGTTTCCGAAGATTATTTATAGCCACCGTGTGATAAGCAATTACATGGATGGTCGCTCCTCAACAGCCTTATTCTCCGTGCTAGTTGACAGCACTACTCCGGAGTGTTCTTGGCTAGCGTGGGTATAGAGGTGGGGCGTCACAGTGAACATCATATGATATAATATAGCAGGTGTAACATGATAATGCATTTTATAGATTTCAAAGGGGTCAGTTTACTAGTTATATAAGTACAAATTTTCTGGTGAGGATTACTCACTTGTATAAGCTGGTGACGATGATCAAAAGCACAAATTGAGATCTTCAGAGGCACGATAGCATGACAAAGATTCGAGTTTGCGAGAGCCAAAGATTAATTGCGTTGAACACATTCAAATAAGACAATACAAACAACATAAGTTTTCAACTAAAAAATACGATTAAACAATGTTAGAGATAAATGCAAAATCATCTCCAAAGTCTTTGCACTTGCCTTCTACCACTAATGCTTCAGATATAGGTCTGAAATGGCACGGCTAAAGCATAGTTTGATCTGGTTTTGGGTTGGTAAGGGTCGGCCTAACATATGAAATGATGGTACAAAGGTATGAACACATGGATCCAACACTACAAGGCAACACATGATTTCTATGCAACTATATAGGCTCGGCCAAAGGCAAGGAGGGCACGACCATTGCTCAGGTGGGCTGGAGGTGATGTGGCAGGGTGTGTCAGGTTGAGAATTGGCTGGTGGTGGTGGTGCAAGCGGCGGCAAGGAGGAGCTTGAGGTGGTGAAGGCAAAGAAGCTAGGCTATGTGCATTTTCAAGGTGGATATTGCAATTTTGGTGGAGTTTGATCAACAAGTGGTGCATGGCCATGGATGGGCAGTGGCCTGGAGGTGGTGGCCTGATGTGGTGGTGCTGGAGGCAGCTATGGTACTGGAGTGGTGAGGAGCGAGCCTAAAAGGAGAAGAAAGCAAGTGCAAAATCAACAAAACAAGTAGGAAACAATGAAAAAGAAAGGAAATTTTACCAAATCTTTTACAGTTGATGGTGGCCGAGATTTTTGGTGTTGAGAAATAATTTGATACGTGAAGTCAGCTGAAGAAAAGATAAGGAACGGCCAAAGAAATGAATGCAGGAATTAGGAAATGAAAAGGTGAAAGTAGATGAAAAGACTTAAGCAACTAAAGAGTCACAAACCTTTCAAATTTCCTTAATTTATTTATATAAGTTTAAATTACTGAGAATAATAATAATTTCAGTAAAAATTTCGAGAATGAAACAAAATATATAAATATTTATTAATTATATAAGGTAAAAAAAATAGCACAAAATTGCAAACTAGTCTAGAAAAATGGAAAATAAACATAATGAACTTTGAAAAATTTATACGGAATTGTAAAAATATTTATAACAAAGATAATAACATAAAAATAAAATGCATTCACAAATAAATATATAAATTTTAATTTAAATATAATTTAAGTAAAGAAAGTAGCAGAAAAATAGAAACTAGGCTTTAAAAATAGAAATTAAATTCAATAAGCTTTGGAAAAATTCAAACATCACTTTAAAAATATTTAAAAGTCAAAATATACATAATATAACATAAGTATACAAATTAGAATAAGATATATGAAGTAAAATATCATTTATATAAAGTAAAACAAAGATATTGTTAAATAACCCTATATACACACAATATTGTAATGAGTATAACTTTCACAATTTAAATCCAATTTCAACGAAACAAAAAGCAGTATTCATGATAATAAATCTGTTTTCATAATGGAAGATAAAATTCAAGAATTCAAACATTTAATTTAAAATCTAAAAGTCAAAGTTTGACCAGTTTTGACCATAAATCCATTTTTCAGGAAAATATTCAATTTACACCAGTTTGTATTTATAATTCATATAATAATCAAAATTTATATTTAAAAATGAAATGTTTGAAATAAAACAAGTTTAAAATAATTTCAAAGTAAAATAAAGTCAAATTTAAATTGTATGCAAAAAATCTAGGGTTGTTACAGATCATGTCAGTAACGACATGATTCAAATTATACGAAACCTATCCAGTGTTCTCCTACTTCTTCATATCGTCATTCTTGATGTTCTCTATGTCATTGGAACCATTCCTTATCATTTTGAATTTCAATCCAACCGTTTGAGTTTGTTCCAAAACTATAGGAAATTTAGCTGTAACAATAAGCAAACTATAAATTGTAACGACCCGAATTTTTCAACATTCAATTTGGAATATTTAAATGGTTTTAAATATTGAAACTGAATTATAAATTGGTTTTGAATATGGAAAACTTGGATCTATTTAATAAAATAGATTCAGAGTTCAGATATAGTGATTTATTGGACAATTCAACTTTTAAATTTAATTATTGGAATTTGGGTAAAATATTGAATCTTGAGTTTTAAGTTTGATAAAAATAATTTAAAGGCTTATAAAATCCATATTAATGATATCGAAGACAATGCAACTTTTAAATTAAGTTTGGAAATAATTTGTTCAATTTTAAAAAAATTATGTCGTTTAAATTGACATTTAAAAATAGCCTTCCGATGCATAATTTTGAAATTCGATGAAACCAGTTCCATTGGATCCATAATATTGTATTATTATTGGATTTCAAATTTTATAGCTTTAGCAGTTATCGTGTAGCTGTGCGTGTGTAAATGAGCTGAAATTTATATCGAAATTCAATATAATAACTAGTTCTAAAAAGCAATCTTCTCCATACGATCGAATTAGGTCTCGAAACCTTTTCCATTGTGCTCAAAATAGGGGTATAAAATTATAAATGCTTAGCGACATGCCTCGATAGGGGTCGAAATTTTAAGTTGTGTAAATCGAGACAATTTATATATATATATTAATGAACCCAAGTCAGCCAACAGTTGAGATTCCCTTCCCACCAGACTGTTTTCTTCTCCATTATAACTTTCTGCCACCTTTGTAGCAAGCAATGACAGGCATGCAAAGCATCTTCGACACGTAACCATTTCATAGCACGCAACCCTTCTCGTTTAAAAATAGAACCGAGCTTCCTTCTTTTCAAAACAAAAATCAAATTCGTAGAAGAAACAAATAATAGCCGAATAAAATGGTTTCTCTCGTTTGAAAATTCATTCCTTCTCTTCCTTCAAAATCAAATTTCCTTTATTCATTGAAATAAGCTCGTATAAAGAAAAAAAAGCAGAATCGAATGATACGAGATCGAGGTGGGTGTCTTTGACAAACTTTAATCGTGCCAGGGAGGATGTGGCACGTGGGTTCAAAGAGGAAGCGGACTCGCGGTCGAGTCTATCTCAAGCTCGTTTAGGGTTTTTAGGGAATGAGAGCGAAGGGAAGGAGTACGATCGGAAGCACATTTAGCCGTTAGGGCTTGCAGTTGGGGGTTCTCGAGGCGACAAGGTGATTTTTGCTTGGCTCATATTGATGGCGAGGTGGTGGATGGCTCGCATGGTTCTTGAGGTTGGAGGAGACTCTGGTGGGGAGAGGAGGTTCTTGTTAGTAAGGTATATGACATCTTAACCTTTAAATTAATTTTAGAAAAGTGTATGTATGTGTATATATATATATATATATATATATATATATAGAAAAGAAAGAAAAAATCAGTAAGGTTTAAAACAGAAAACTTTTTTTTATAATCAGAGAAATATATGCAGATTTCACTTTTTATTTATATATGTATATATAGATAACAGTGAAGGAAAATAATAATATAAATATAGATACACATAACTATTTTTAATTTAAATATGTACATAGGAAAACCAGAAAATAAAATGTAAACACAAACATATATTTTAATGTATATAGATAAACAATAAAACAGTAAATATATATATATATATATATATATATATATATATATATATAGGATTTTGGAAAAATATGAGAGTTTAAATTTTATGTGAAATTTGATTTTTTAAACCTATATAAATTATTTTATATGCAGCTTGAAAAGGAAAAATAAAATAAATATACATATACACATTTTAAATCTACTAGTTTATTTTTAAATAATGTATTATAGTGATCAACTTGTTTAACAAACTTATTTACTTATTTTTAGTCACTAAAAGATTTTTAAAAAGGAAAATTAGTTTAAAATTAAATTATTAGTTGAATTAAATTTATTAAATGGCAACTAATTGTCCGATTATTCAAAATATTGATAAATCGTATAAATGTTTACACAAGGTCAAAATGGGGAAACCGAGTCGAGATTGAAGTGGATTGCAAACAAAAATAAAGGTGAGATTTTCTCACTCACTCATATTACGTTGTTTAAAATTAAATGTTAAATTTAAATCATTAGATCCCTGGCTTGATTGATAAATTTATAATTTATCTTTTGGATGTTAATTATATGTTGTAGTGTATATATATTAGAGTGATTGATATTCCCGCATTATATAACGGATGAGACCCTATATGCCTCGCATAATAGCGGATTACCCTATATACCTCGATATCCCCCTCGAAGTGGGATTGATATTTTATTTGTTGACTAACATCTGTGGATGTAAGAAAAGCAGGTTGGGGGGATCCAACTGGATTCCTCAAAAATATTTATTGCTCATATATATATGTTGACATATGATATGATGGACAAATTGATATGGCTGGTGTAAATTGAATTATTAAATGCTAAATCGCATTGGAATTTAAAATGGACATTATAAATACCAGAAATAATTAAATTGAAGGAATTTAGACAAGGAAGTTTGGAAGAAAATTATTTGCATTGAAAATTGGATTTATTCTAAAGGGAATTAAGTTGAATAAAAATATATTAACTAACTAGGGTTATTCTTAACTATTTGGGAAATTGGTTTAGGTAGAGATTTGAAATAAAAATGGAATTTTATTACAAAATAAAATTATAAAATGGAATTTTGAATAAAAAATGTTTTTATAAATAAATGAAAAACTCAGGGGAGTTTGTAAAATTATAAACGAGGTTTATAGTGAGATAGAAAGATATCAGTGGATATGTTTTAAAAATATAAGTTAATGGTGAGAACTTATATCGGGAAATTGAAATAACTTTGAAAGGAAATAGTGGAATATATTTCGAATATGAGAATGTTGAATATTGTCCACGTAATACGAATTAAGAGGAATTTATGAATTGAATTGGTGAATATTGGATTTTTTAAAAATAGACTTTGTTGAGTAAGTAAAAATTTATTTTAAATGGAATTCTAAAATTACTATACTATATACATAATTTTTATAAAAACTATTATTAGACTTAGAGTATTTCAAAGTTAGTTATTATCTATTAATAACTGGATATGAATTTTTATGTTGATAATTAGTTTTACCTTAAACCATATTTTGAAAATAAAACCATTATTCTTATTTTATAAGTATATGTGTTTTTAAATGTTGTAAATTCAATTATAAATTCTCTTGAGATGAGAAGCGAAATTTATTAAAATGGATAAGATTGTAGAGGAAAGATCTTATAGTGGGATTTATGGAAACTTAAAGTATAAGATAGGAGTTCATAAAAAGGGAAGTAGAAGTGAAAATGAGATTGTAATAAGCAAAGAGGGCTTTGGAAATATATAAGGAATTAATTGTGGTATTCTAGAAATGATAGGATTCGTGTAAAACGAGTTGGAAATTTACAAACTCAGTTGCAAATGATTTTTGGGAAATAAAATTAGGAATAAAATAAATAGTTTTTCAAGTGTTGAATATTAAATGAAGTGGGAAAATATTCTAAGTATTGGAAAAATGTTGAAATTTATTCCGAAAGAATAAAAGTGATTTTGGGTACTATTTTCAAAACGTTGAAGTATGGAATTAATATCTTAAGTAGATATTTTGAGATAAATAATTTGGGAAATTATTTAAGGCTTGATGGTTGCTTGTGAACATTATTTGAAAGTTAAATAACCGACTATCAATATTGGCCAATGTGTTGATCGTTTCGAAGAGACCGGGATCGGGTTTAATTATGCAAAAACCACTTCGATGCGGTTTGAACATTAGCGAATGAAGATCGTAAGATGATGAAGACGGTGATTCAGTTTGTCCAGACCTAGGGCAACTTGTATGGACGAATGCTATCAGAACATTGTCAAGAGGACGATGAGCATTCTAAGTGAATATGTTCTAAAAAGGTAACGCATAGCCTTAAGCCTCATCATCCGGGAATGGCTAAAACAGGGAACGTGCAGCAAGGCTAAGTGGGTAGCACCCAAGTAGGGTAGGATTTCCCATGTCTAGATGTCCCTTTATATTCGGTTGTGTGGGCGGTTGTTAGCTCTGACCGCGGGTTGATCTTATTCGGACTATCCAGCAAGGGGTAGCTCCAGTCTTGTGTTGCAAGGGATCGGGAGTGGTTTTCGGTACTCTGATCTAGACCAGGTACTATGACAGACGATACCCCAATAGCCCTACCATTGTCTGGAATCCAATCTCCAATAAGTGCCTGTACGGTTTTGATTTTGTCCAATTATAACTGAAACGTGAGATGCAAGCATTTCAGCTAGATTCTATTTTACTTTCTGTAGATACTATTATAATATCAGATGAATTTGATAAAAAAATTTGGTTACCATAAGGTAAAAACCCGGCATATTTATTTGTGGCGTGGTCTTACGAGATACCTTCGCTTCAAAGGCTTTTCAAAAGCTTTAATAATCCAATCTAGTGTGGTTTTCTCATGCCGGTTTTCCAGACTAACTCGGGTATTGTTTTATTATGATGCTCGAGTCAGACTGAGTTGTACAGATTCTGGTTAAAAAGCTAAGGAGCTAAAGAGACGAGCTGGATGGCAGAGCGTACATCCGTATTTGATTATTATTCTGCCGTGTGAGGACAAGCTATTAAATTGTCCAAATTGTCCATTTCTCAATGTACTCGGATGGTTGTAAGTATACAACAATACAGATTTCTTTGTATTTAAAAATGTTATTATATATTGTATTTTGTTCCGCTGCGATTGTGAAACTCTGATGTTGTTTCATCTTCTCCTTCTACCTCTTTCTTCTTTAACCATGAAGACTCGTATTTCTATCCACTTTGAGTTGTATTGATGTGGATTATTACCATCTCAAGGGGTACGTATTTGTGTGCCATCACATTTGGTATCAAAGCTGAAGGTTAAGCGAGAACCTTGGCTCTGGTAGGGAGTTCTCATTAGAGATGGAGTCAGTAGTACTCTACAATGAGTTTGAGAGTATTAATAGATATGAGTGCGTATTTGTTAGTGGATACAAACTGTTTTAATATTGTGTTGACTTATTGGTTGAGTGGAATATGAATTCCGATAAGAGTTTATAAACACTTGAACACAATAAACTTATATAATATTGTTTTAAAAGTGGACAAATGAAATAATTTTACCCAGAAAATATATTTTGATGTAGAAGAAATAATTTTCTGAAAATTATTGATTGATAATGTGAGTGTTTGGTTTATAATAATATAGTCAAATAAGATTGTAAAATTAAAATGGCTTATATAACTAATATGAGAATTTGTATAAGTAGAAATTATACAAATGGATTAAAATTAGATTTAGACCGGAGCCGGAAGTTTAAATTTTGGGGAGTTTGAAAAGAATTTCTGGAAACCTTATTTGAATAATTTAAAAATCAACTGGTAATATGTTATAAGCTTATAAAGTGAAGTGATTTTTAAATAAGAAAGGAAAGTACGAAATTTGAATTTTGGAATTAAAATTTAAAGAGAAGTTAAAATGAAATTTAACTTGGATTAAGTTGAAGAAATTAAATTGTTGAGATTTAATCGATGGTGATTTGGACAAAAATAAATTAGTGAAGTAGATAAAATTTTGTGTGTGACTGAAATGGAATAAATAAATAAATATGATTGAGAAATAAGATTAAATTGAATTGAAATTTAACTCAAGCCGAGTTTATTGATACTGAGTTAGATTTGAATCAAGTTGAAAATGGAACTGAATTGAAATAAATTCAGTGAGTTATAGATAATATTAAATGGAATAAAATCCTTACTTAAATAAATAAAAGTAAGTTTAATAAGAATTGGGTTGGAATAAATAAATTCCGATAGCTTATGAAAGAATTTGAAATCCCATTGAATAAAGATATTCTCGGCTATAATAAATGTATGGTCTTAAGTTAAAATAAAATGTAAATGGACTTAATTGCAAATGGATGGAAATGTGAAAGATAATAAGTGTGTGACTAATAGAAATGGAAAAGCGAAGTAAAAGTCAAAATAAAATTTATTTGATATTTTGGAAAATGAAATAGAAATCCAAACTTGAATTATGAAATAGAATTGAACTCAAGTAAAATAATGAAGTGATTTTTGAAGATAAAAATCAAATATTGAATTGTAAGTTGGGAGTGAACTAATTTGGAATTAATTAATTAATTGAATATGTTAATGAGATTTAAACTGGTTAAATAGAAGTTGAATTGTGAGTTAATAAAAATTGGGTTGTGAATTAGAAGTGAACGGTAAAAATAGAACTTGAGTTATAAATAATATTCAACGTATATTGAAAGTGAATTAAATATGAATGGAAGTTGTTGTCGAATGAAATGGAATTGGATTAAAATAGAAATGATTTGAGTTGCAAATAAATCTAATTCGAGTGTAAATGAGTTAAATATGACCTTGGATATTATTAAAATGGATAAAGAGAATGGGCTAATTGAATCAAATGGAATTTGATTAGATGAGAATCAAATTAAATAGAAGTGAACTTAAGTATGAAGTTGGAATAAATTAAAGTAAATTAACTTAAGTTTAAAGTTAATAGAAGCTTGGCTTCGAGTAAAAGTGAGAGCCCATTAAATAAAAGTTTGGGTTAAATTAATTTGGGAAATGGATTTGATTGAAAGTAGAATCAAATTAGTTTGAAAGGAAGCCCATTTAACTATAATGATTGACGAAAATAAATAACTTAAGTTAATATTAAAAGAAGCTTGACTTAAACTTATTTGCCGAATGGTTATTTAAAGTATATTAGTTGTCGAGCTTAATGAAGTGGGTTTAAATGAAACCAACATGGAAATGGAATGAAATGCAAGTGAATGGATTGGGAAAAAAATTAGAAATGGAATGAAATTAATATAAATTGTATTGCAATCAATTTAAAATGGTTATAAGCTTAAGTGATTGTTTATTTGCATGTATATCGACGAATTTGCATAGAAAAAATTATCGTTTGACATAAACAAGATTAAATAAAATTCTAGAAATGGATATAAGAAAATGAAATTGATTTTGGAATCAATTGAAATGAATATGAGTTCGTTTCGTTGAAAAATGAATTGAATGTAAGAAATTGAGTTGTAAACCATTGAAATTGGATGAAATGGTATATGAATCGGTTAAAAGCAATTAAATTTTTATCGAAACCTTATAAATTGCTTATGGAAATTGTTTTGGGTGCATTGCTTATGATATCCATGTATTAACTATTGAAAATGAGTAAAATGTAAATAAAATTCCTATATGCACTTACATGTTTGAGTTGAGTAAGTATAGGTACCTGAAGGCTGTTTGGTTGGATTTTGGGCATGCTAGTTACTAAGTAAGCAAGCCGCTTACTTAAAAATGCTAAAGAGAGGTACAACTACACAATAAAAGATAGGATATATGAAATATTGTTTTGTTTTTTGTTTTTCGACCGTGTGGATCGATGTATATATATTTATCTCTCTTGTCAAATTGCAAAAGCTTTTCCATATAGAGGAGACTCTGCCAAAATTTCTCAGAGATTTAGGGAGTTAGAAATTTTTTGAAATTTTTTTGTTAATGGCGAATTGATTTCAAATTGGAATTGAAATAAAGATATTTTAGAATTGGAATTGAAAACAAAGTGTTTAGTTGGAACTAAAGAATTAGAGAAGTATTATGTGTGCTTCGAGGACTAGATTTGTTGCATCTAAGCACGCTTTTGATCCTGGCTTACTAGGTGCCCTCTCCTAGTTGCTTCCCTGCTTGCTTTTGTGCCTGTTCTCCTGTTAGAGATTGTGTTTCTGTTTTCTGTCTGCTCTCCATGATATTCCCTGTTTTCCCTATTTGTTTTCTTTTACCTTTTTCTCTTGCTTGCCTCTGTTTTAGGGAAGCTATTATTTTTCCCCTCTTTGTATTTTCTTTCCTTGGAATATCAATAAAATGGTAGGGTCCATTTAACCCCGTTGGCCTTGCCAAAAAAAAGAATTAGAAAAGTGAATATCGAGTTTTCACCAAGTGAGTTTTAATAAGTTAATGGGTTTGGGGCATTCTTCTGCCTTAGTAATTTTAAGGATGAAATTCTTTTAAGGGGGGAGGAATGTAACGACCCGGATTTTTCAACATTCAATTTGGAATATTTAAATGGTTTTAAATATTGAAATTGAATTATAAATTGGTTTTGAATATGGAAAACTTGGGTTTATTTAATAAAATAGATTCATAGTTCAGATATAGTGATTTATTGGACAATTCAACTTCTAAATTTAATAATTGGAATTTGGATAAAATATTGAATCATGAGTTTTAAGCTTGATAAAAATAATTTGAAGGCTTATAAAATCCATATTAATGATACTGAAGACAATGCAACTTTTAAAATTAAATTTGGAAGTAATCTATTCAATTTTCAAAAAAAATATCGTTTAAATTGACATTTAAAAATAGCATTCCGAGGCACAGTCTCGTAATTCAATGAAACCAATTTCGTTGGATTCATAATATTGTATTATTATGGGATTTCAAATATCGTAGATTTCAGAGTTATCATGTGGCCGTGCGGTGTGTAAAGGCGCAAAAATTTATATCGAAATTCAACATAATAGCTAGTTTTAAAAAGCCATCTTCTCCATACGATCGAATTAGGACTCGAAACCTTTTTCAGTGTGCTCGGAATAGGGGTATAACATTATAACCGCCTAGCGGCATGCCTCGATAGGGGTCGAAATTTTAAGTTGCGTAAATCGAGACAATTTGTATTTAATATATATATATATATATATATATATATATATATATATTAATGAACTCTAGTTAGCCTACAGCTGAGATTCTCTTCCCACCAGACAGTTTTATTTTCCATCATAACTTTCTGCCTCCTTTGTAGCAAGCAATGACAGGCACGTAAAGCATTTTCAACACGTAACCATTTCATAGCACGCAACCCTTCTCATTTAAAAATAGAACCGAGCTTCCTTCTTTTCAAAACAAAAATCAAATTCGTAGAAGAAACAAATAATGGCCGAATAAAATGATTTCACTCGTTTGAAAATCATTCCTTCTCTTCTATTCAAAATCAAATTTCCTCTATTCACCGAAATAAGCTTGTATAAAGAGAGAAAAAGAAGAATCGAACGATACGAGGTCGAGGTGGGTGTCTTCGACAAACTTTAATCGTGCTAGAGAGGATGTGGCACACGGGTTCAAAAGGGAAGTGGACTCATGATTGAGTCTATCTCAAGCTTGTTTGGGGATTTTAGGGTACGAGAGCGAAGGGGAGGAGTGCGATGGGAAGCGCATTCGGCCGTTAGGGCATGTAGTTGGGGGTTCTCGAGGCGACAAGGCAATTTATGGTAGGCTCATATTGATGGCATGGTGGTGGATGGCTCATGCGGTTCTCGATCTTGGTGGAGACTCTGGTGGGGAGAGGAGGTTCTTGTCAGTAAGGCATAAGAAATCTTTACCTTTAAATTAATTAAAGAAAAGTGTGTGTGTGTGTGTGTGTGTGTGTGTGTGTGTGTGTATAGGAAAAAAAATCAGCAAGGTTTAAAACAGAAGGAAAAAAAATTTGTAGTCAGAGAAATATATGCGGATTTCACTTTTTATTTATATATGTATATATAGATAACAGTGAAGGAAAACAATAATATAAATATTGATACACATACCTATTTTTGATTTAAATATGTACATAGGAAAACCAGAAAATAAAATATAAACACAAACACATATTTCATTGTATATAGATAAACAGTAAAACAGTATATATATATATAGGATTTTGGAAAAATATGAGAGTTTAAAGTTTATGTAACATTAGATTTTTAAACCTATATAGATTATTTTATATGCAACTTGAAAAGGAAAAATAAAATAAATATACACATACACATTTTAAATCTACTAGTTTATTTAAGTAATGTATTATAGTGATTAATTTGTTTAATGAACTTATTTAATTATTTTGAGTTATTAAATGATTTTTAAAAGAGAAAATTAGTTCAAAATTAAATTATTAGTTAAATTAAATTTATTAAATTGCAACTAATTATCCGATTATTCAAAATATTGATAAACCGTATAAATGTTTATACAAGGTCAAAATCGGGAAACCGAGTCGAGATTGAAGTGGATTGCAAACAAAAATAAAGGTGAGATTTTCTCACTCACTTAGATTACCTTGTTTAAAATAAAATGTTAAATTCAAATCATTGGATGCATGGCTTGATTGATAAATTTATAATTTATCTTTTGGATGTTAAATAGTAGTATATATATATTAGAGTGATTGATATTCCCGCATTATATAGAGGATGAGACCCTATGCGCCTCGCATAATAGCGGATGACCCTATATACCGCGATATCCCCCTCAAAGTGGGATTGGTATTTTATTTGTTGACTAACATCTGTGGATGTAGGAAAAACAGGTTGGAGGGAACGAATTGGATTCCCCAAAAATATTTATTACTCATATAAATATGTTGATATATGATATGATGGACAAATTGATATGGTTGGTGTAAATTGAATCATTAAATGTTAAATGGCATTCGAATTTAAAATGGACATTTTAAATACCAGAAATAATTAAATTGAAGGAATTTAAAAAAGGATATCTGGAAGAAAATTATTTATATTGAAAAGTGGATTTATTCTAAAGGTAATTAAGTGGAATAAAAATATATTAACTAACTGCGGTTATTCTCTATTTGGAAAATTGGTTTAGGTAGAGATTTGAAATAAAAATGGAACTTTATCAAGGAATAAAATTACAAAATGGAATTTTGAATAAAAATTGTTTTCATGAATAAATGGAAAACTCAGGGGATTTTATAAAATTATAAACATGGTTTATAATGAGATAGAAAGATATCAGTGGATATGTTTTAAAAATATAAGTTAGTGGTGAGAACTTATATCAAGAAATTGAAATAACTTTGAAAGGATATAGTGGAATATATTTTAAATATGAGAATGTTGAGTATAGTCGACATGATACAAATTAAGAGGAATTTATGAATTGAATTGGTGAATATTGGATTTTTTTTAAAAATAGAATTTGTTGAGTAAGTAGAAATCTGTTTTAAATGGAATTTTAAAATTACTATACTATATAATTTTTATAAAAACTATTATTGGACTTAGAGTATTCCGAAGTTAGTTATTATTTGTTAATAACTGGATATGATTTTTTATGTTGATAATTAGTTTTACTTTAAACCATATTATGAAAATAAAACCATTATTCTTATTTTATAAGTATATATGTTTTAAATGTTTTAAATTCAATTATATATTCTCTTGAGATGAGAAGCGAAATTTATTAAAATGGATAAGATTGTAGTGGAAATATCTTATAGTGGGATTTATGGGAACTTAAAATATAAGATAGGAGTTCACAAAAAGGGAAGTAGAAGTGGAACTGAGATTGTAATAAGCAAAGAGGGCTTTGGAAATATAAAAGGAATTAATTGTGGAATTCTAGAAATTATAGGATTCATGTAAAACGAGTTGGAAATTTACAAATTCAGTTGTAAAAGATTTTTGGGAATGAAAATAAGGAATAAAATGAATAGTTTTCAAGTGTTGCATATTAAATGAAGTGGGAAAACATTCTAAGTATTGGGAAAATGTTGAAATTTATTTTGAAAGAATAAAAGTGATTTTGGGTACTATTTTCAAAGTGTTGAAGTATGGAATTAATATCTTAAGTAGATATTTTGAGATAAATAATTTGGGAAATTATTTAAGGCCTGATGGTAGCTTGTGAACATTATTTGATAGTAAATAACCGACTATCAATATTGGCCAATGTGCCGATCGTTTCGAAGAGGCCGGGATCTGGTTTAATTATCCGAAAACCACTTCGATCTGGTTTGAACGTTGACGAATGAAGACCATGAAGACGATGAAGACGATGATTCGGTTTGTCCAGAACCAGGGCACCTTATATGGACGAATGCTATCAGAACATCGTCAGTGGGACATGAGCATTCTAAGTGAATGTTTTCTAAAAAGGTAACGCATAGCCTCAAGCCTCATCAACCGGGAATGGCTAAAACATGGGAGTTGGAGTAAGGCTAAGTGGATAGCACCCAAGTAGGGTAAAATTTCCCCTTTCTAGATGGCCTTTTATATTCGGCTGTGTGGGCGGTTGTCAGCTCCAACCGCGAGGTGATCTTATTCGGACTATCCAATAAGAGGTAGCTCCGGTCTTGTGTTGCAGGGGATTGAAATCCGTCCTCGGTACTCTGATCTAGAACAGGTACTACGATAGGCGGTACCCCAGTAGCCCTGCCATTGTATGGAATCCAATCTCCAATAAGCGCCCGTATGGTTTTGATTATGCCCAACTATTGTTGGAACTTGAGATGCAAGCATTTCAGCTAGATTCTATTTCACTTTCAATAGACACTATTATAATATCAGACGAATTTGATAAAAATATTTTGGTTATCGTAAGGTAAAACCCGACATATTTATTTGTGGCGTGGTCTTACGAGATACCTATGTTTCAAAGGCTTTTAAAAACTTTAATAATCCAATTGAGTGTGGTTTTCTCACGTTGATTTTCCTGACTAACTCGGGTGTTGTTTTATTATGATGCTCGGGTTAGACCGAGTCGTACAGATTCACGTTAAAAAGCTAAGGAGCTAAAGATATGAGCTGGATGGCAGAGCGTACATCCGTATTTGATTATTATTCTGCTGTGTAAGGACGAGCTATTAAATTTTCTAGATTGTCTGTTGCTCGGTGTACTCCGATGGTTGTAAGTACAGATTTCTTTGTATTTAAAATGTGTTATTATATATTGTAATTTTTTCCGCTGCGATTATGAGACACTGATGTTGTTTTATCTTCTCCTTCTACCTCTTTCTTCTTTAACCCTGAAGACTCATATTTATGTCCACTTTGAGTTGTATTGATGTGGATTATTGCCAGCTCAAAGGGGTACGAATCTGTGGGCTGTCTCATAAATATTATAGCTTGTTATTATCTTAAATAGTTTAAGATGGATAATTTTTTTTTTGAATTTTAATAAATTTTAATTAAATAGGTTAATTAAATAAAGTTGAAAGTTACATAAATATCATTAATCGATAAGAATAAAATTAATTAAATATGATCTAATTAATAAGACAATACATACATATACATATACGTATACATATACATATACATATACATATACATATACATATACATATATATTTTATAAGTTAATTAAATTATATAAGTTTATATAACTGTATACGTAAAATCAAAACTGGAATTGTAAGAAACCCAACTGTAATTTAAGGAATAAATACATGCATGTTGTACATATATCATGATTTCAGATGTGTTTGACACTTGAATCACGAGGGTATTTCATAAGAAGTACACTGTTTTCAATATTCACATCACTCAATTTGTATATATATTAAAGATTATGGATCCTTAATATATAAGTTGTCTTCTACCATTTATATATTGGTAGATCACTTGCATATCCTTTAATTATTGATATACTAGGGATGTTATGTGAAGCACTATTTAATATATTGACTAGACGACGCAAGATACACACATGTATTTGTTGACCTACCCCATGATATGTGCATTATACTTAGGCCATCATGAAATGGTGGGTGCGAATCTCTTTCGATTTGTTGATCATCTTGAAGGTTGAGTGAGATTAGGACAAAAACAACGGGTTAGGAATTGTAAATGATACAACCGTAAAGCATTATCCATCACTTACGGGCCTATGATTTGCTGATTAACCTCAAGGTCAGATTTCCAAGGCAAGCAAATCATAATGCCCACTAGAGAAATCAAAGAAATTTTATGTTTTCTCTTAGGGTTTTGAGAAACATAAAATTCTAGTGGGAGCCTTAAAAAATGAAATGGATATATTAACCTTTTTAATATTGTAAATTATATGTTATATAAAGTTAAAATAATATACTTAGATTAATTTATGTCAATATGTTGGTAAAATGTTTAGAAGAACTTTGTTCACTTAGATGTATATTTTTCTAAGAATGGATATTGTCTTCTATAGGTTTTGGACTCTTAAATCAATATAAGAATATGAATATTTGATCATATATAAATGTTATATGGTGAAAACGATTCGTATTGTACGAAACCTCGAAAAAATTAGTTCAACTAAAATAAGTAAGTAAAATATAATGCGAGATCATGCATTCAATGCGACTGATTGAAAGAAGGATCTTGTTGTATAGCACTGGACCAGGAGCTACGAGATAGATCTAAGAATTTGACACTAAAATGTTAGTCTGGTTAGATTACGTAAAGTGCAACTAATTTGATATCCTTAAATGATAAGGATGACCAAATGCACTTTTCTAAGAAATCATTATGATCTTGTAGTAAGGCTTTCCTTTTGAATGGTTTGAATATTTGGAAAATAAAACAAATGTACGAGAGTGCATGCAAATTAAAACACGGTTGTGATAATGAAAGTGCTGCTTAATAAGAATGAGAAATGCGATTTCTACTTCAACTGTGTTTTTATATAGAAAACGGTTTACTGTAACAGTCATTTTTACGAATTCGAAGATATTTTATTGAAAATCCTCGACAATAATCTAGTTATAGTAAAAGAAATTGATAGCCTATAATAAATCATTGAATGGATCTTCATATTTCATACGCTACTATAGTACTGGAAGAAATAGTAAGAGCATACCATATAACACTTCTTAGTGGACGCATCAAGGTACAAAAAATTGATTTTGTAAATATACCAAATATTATTTGTGAAATAATAACGGTTATCGGTATTGATAGAAAATGGATTACCTTTAATTTGATAGGAATATGTGTTATAAAATATATCTATAATAATTGTATTTTTAACAAAAGTGATGCATTAGAAAATAAAAAATTATTATAATTTTTTACAATTATTTTGGAATTACAGAATAAGTCATTTCTTTAAGGAATAATTCAATAATCATACGGTTATAAATCATATGGCACTAATGATTGTATCTCAAAAGGTTAAGGGCAAAGCACCCATTCAGTGAGAGCGACATAAGAGTTGGTAAACTCTCCAGATTGATACATATAGATGTATGAAATTGTAAGTCTGATGATACCAAAACAGTTCCATATACTTCATTAAATTCACCGATGAATTATCACAGACATAAACATGTGTATTTAGTACACATATAGTATGTTTACGATAAGTTTATAGAATATAAAACGGAAGTGATAACATAACATGCAAAAAAGGAATTCATTATGTGAGTGTCTTGGAAAGGGTCCCAAAACTAACTAAAAACGAATAACAATCAATCTCAAAAGTAAATCCTCCTTATGATATGTAATGATGTACTGATAAGGAGTAGTCGTACTTTGTTGGACAAAGTATGATTTGCAACGAGTGAAGTTAAGTTAACTTCTTTCTGTTAGGTTGTGTACTTAAGAGTAGTACACAGTTTAAAATTAATTTTATCTAAAGAATAGTTTACGAGATCAAATAAGATAAAAGTTTACTGCAGGATGGTAGCCCATCGAGAAGAGATGATGGAGGGATTCTTCAGTAGCATAGGACAACTGGGAATAACCAAAACTACAGTAGGCCAAAACCAAAGGTCATAAACGAGATAAAACATGGTTGGAATCCAAGTGGAGTAAGTCGGAGAAATTCCTGTAGAAATGCTAGAGATTAGTATCGATCTAGGGGTTTGGATCGACACCGATCCGAGAATGCATAGGGGTGACTTTGAGTTGAATCTAGGACTTGGGAACACTCATTTGAGGAATGCTGTTGGATAACGGAACTTGAATCAGGATGCAGAGGTGCAACCAAAAAAGTACGTGCCAGAGTTCCCTCGTAATAATGAGGGGTAAAATAAAAATGTAGAGCAGAGATTTCCATTAGATGATAATGGTAGAATCATTGAGATTGTTAAATGAGCAATGAGATATGGATTGCCGGATCAGAGTCTAGAAGATGTAAATAGAAAACCATTCACTCCCAACATCTGGTACGTAAGGAATTCGCCTGATTTCAAGCTGCCGACGTTGGAAATGTATGACGGAAAAACCAATCCAATGGTTTAGTTAATTAGATACATTCGACATATGGAAGCGATGGGTGCGTCTAAAGAAGTAAGGGATGGTGTCTCCCTTTGTATTTGATGGACCTGGTAGAAATGTAATTTAGATAGCTCGAGAACGATTCCATCAGCATGTGGACCGAGTTAGTGAATAGATTCATGATGCAGTTCAGAGTTCACATTTCAGGATCAAAGAATGTGATGACGCTATCAAGCATGAAGCAAATGGCCGAGACACCCTAAGGAGTTTTCTGACAAGGTTTAATGCAATAGCTGCTGCGGTACATAAGCCGGATCCATTAGTTTTTTTATTATCGGCAGTTTTGGGAGTTGCTAGTACAACAGATTTTAAAATTTCCTTAGAAATGGATCCACCAGTGGATCTCGTCGAATTTTATCATGAGGTTGAGAGATATTTGCGTCAAGAGGACGCTAAAACTAAAAGGCAAAAGTTAATGCTGTGAATGGTGAAGGACTATCCAGAATAGGATTTGCCAATGATAAAGGAAACCGAAAGGCTAATGATGGCTTTGGAGGGCCAAAGTAGTAGATAAGGGAACATAAATTCTCTTCTTGCACAGAGTTAAGTGAAACCCCAAAGGGGATTTACCTCGACTCTAGGGGGCAGATCCCCCAAAACCAGCAAGGAGAGAACTCACCAGTCGAGAAAGAAGTTCGGGAAATATTCTCTGTTCCATGAGCTGGATGGACATGAAACAAATAGTTGCAGGAACCTTCGTGACCTAATTAAAGAACTAGTCAGGAAAAACCAGTCACAACAATATGCAAGAAACTGAACTGTAATGGCAGAACAGGAGCAGCCATCATCTGTAGCAAATGGAAGCGACCTTGGATATAGGTCGAGGAAAGTTATCTCATGATCGAGATGGTAGGGAATTAGGTTGACTCCCCTACTTTGCCTTTGCTTTCAATAAATGATATGGCATTGCAACCAAGCCACTTACTCGCGTGTAGAACCTCGATCGATCTCTAGGCACACTCTAATGTGGATGTGGGGTTGTAATGCTTATCGAAATGAATGCCGTGATGTTTTTTTTACCATTTTGAATTATGTGAATAAATACCTAGCTTGGAAAATCACTTGAACGTGATAATTGATATTAATTTCGAAATAGCAACGACGATTGGTTATCCCTTTAAATTAGTTAAGATTTTATGAAACACTTGAGCATGATAACTAATAGTCATCGTGGTAGTTTTGTCTAGAGAGACAAGGCAAAGACCATAAGGTGCAAGTCCCTTTGCTGGAGAGCAAGCGGATTGGACTTGTAGAAGAGTGAGTCTCTTTTTAGAGAATGAGCAATGTACTTATATGGACATTGAGTCTGCTCATTAGGGAGCGAGCGGATTTTGCTCAACAAGGATCTAGAGAGATCGAACCCTAGATTGGATGTCAAACAATCCGAAAAGATCAACCCCTAGAATGGATGATAAATGATCTGTAGAGATCAACCCCTAGATTGGATGTCAAATGATCTAGAGAGATCGAACCCTAGATTGGATGTCAAACAATCCGAAAAGATCAACCCCTAGAATGGATGATAAATGATCTGTAGAGATCAACCCCTAGATTGGATGTCAAATGATCTAGAGAGATCGATCCCTAGATCGAATGTCAAACAATCCGGAGAGATCAATCCCTGGATTGGGTGCCAAATGATTTATAGAGATCATAGATTGAAATAATGATCTAAAGTAATCAAGATTTTTATTAACAATCCGGAGAGATCGAGATTCCAACCAATGAACCGGAAAGGCCGAGGACTCGATTAATGTTCTGAAGGGATCAGGGATTGAATTGATTATTGAGTACGTGGCCTGGAGGTCTATAAAACTAAACTTTGGTTTTAAACAGCAATTGACCTTGAAATAATTAGATAGCAATTTTTGAGTGCCATTGATTTGATATTTGATTACTAACTCCCGGAAGAACACAGGACGATCTCGAGTTGCAATATATTACATGTTATGATAGTTTTGGGGGAACACTGAATGATGATTATCTGTGACTGATACCAAATCAAGGACTCGAGTCCTTAACTATAACAGTTTGGAATGATCTTTGATTTACAGGTGAATCAGATGGAACCAGACGGTTCGTCGTGCTCTGATCAAGTTAATAGACAAGAATTCAGCTTCTCATGAATAACCGATTTCGATATTTTTTATTGAGAAAAGCATGCCTTCTATTCACAAGGCATGCTTTGGGAAGAAACTATTATCCGGCTTTGTGACCAAGTCACATCCAAATGAGTCAAAATGACCAAACAGTGAAATTTCCAAGCAATAATCCAAAGCAATAACTGCCAAACTTGGATATCAAGTAGAAATGATAGATGAGGCCATGAACATGACAAAGGCTCCTAAAGTAGATAATATACCAAGCAAATACAAATGCAAAGTCCAATGCCCGAATATAAATCAAAGTCAAGGATCGGTACTGATCCATGGTAGTTGCCCCAAACTACTTCGATATTTACGGCTTGCAATGTTAAGACACCCATCAACTTGAACAAACAATCATATAATGGTTCTATGGCCATAAACAATCCAACCATACGATAGAAAAATTAAGTGCTGACAACCAACATTGAAACCAAAGTATCCACTCAAATTCAAGTTTACATCGACACAACTTGATGCTAAGGACCAAGACATGAGCCAAGATAGCAACCACAAAACATTGAAGAAAGTCTCCAATCAAACTTATGGATCAATACCAATCCCTATCCATGGAACGGTAACGATCCCCAAAACTCGATGACGTGGCCATGATCTTCCTCAAGCAACTTCTTTCGGATGGAGAGAACATAGGTTCAATTACGGTGGAGTGATTTTACACGACCTACAGCTATCAACAGACAAGGAGAGGCATCATTAAGGGGGACTTTTTTAATCATTTACGAATTTCTTTATAGTTCTTGCAATCTTGAGGAACCATACCGATCCATAAGAACCGTATTTGTAAATAGCAAACTAATCAGCAATAAAATTAAGTGGATGTAGGCAGCGATTAGCCGAACCAGTATAAAGTTTGTGTATCGTGTTTTACTCATTTTCATTTACTTTATTCTCTTATTTCTCCGCTCTAATTATCTTGATGTTTGTGCCAAATTTTGATGTAAACAATTATGACATAAACTTTCGTAAACCAAGAATTGAATCATTTTCATACACACACACGCGTGCACGCATATGCACACACACATATATATAAACACATACACACACATACAAAGATCGTTCACAAAACGTTTCCAAATGCCTGTTTAATTATACTGATAAATAACTATTATTTCAAGAACCCTCAACTTCATGATGATGGAATCTCATTTAGAAATTACTGGTAGTATAAGTACTTTTGGATATGATCCAAAGCTAAAAATGATTACATAAGATGAAATGAAATTAACCAACCCGAAATAGACACACTCATTAGAATGTCTTGTAAGAACTCTCACACATTAAAGCAATGAATTTTATACCAATGTCGAGAAAAGAATTTCATCAATTGTTAATTAGTAGTTAAGAGTACCGACTCTGCCATACGACATGATGTGCAAATTCGAAATGGATTTCAAATACATCATCAAAAAATGGTTCTGATGTGTATGTTTCATCAGCTGCAAATGTACCTTTGAGAAGAAGACCAATGCGGTTGAAATATAGTAAGAAACATTGATAATAACCTAAATTTAAATTATTGAAATAAACGTAACAAATTCGTCATTCAACGTGCTTAAGTTAATACTGATTTTACGCACACAATTTTCGCTAATATGATTATGAGTTTTAGGACAATGATGTTGAATTTTTTCTGAAAGAACTAGTGGATTGTGTATGGCTAATAAAGGCAAGTATATATATATACTAATTTGCGAAATACTAAAGCAGTAAGTAAATGCACACACCGAGATTTATACTGGTTCGGAGCGCCTCTCCTACATCCGGTCCCTAAGCACCTCTAGTAAATCCCTCGCTTGACCCGGAGGAACAGGTTTACAACTTAATATATCTGAGCGTCTCTCAGATATATACTTTCCTTTGACAAATACAATTCTTGCTTGACAATCTTGTGTTCGTTTAACACTGATTTTGACTTGATAGTACAATGGTTCCTATAATCTCCTTGATGATTCAAAGTGAGTGCACCATGATTATTGGAACAATAACAAATGAGATAATGGAGTTGAAACTATAAAATTGCTTAGAATAGAACAAGAGAATAAATACAATAGACATCCGAGTAGAATGTTAGAAAACTAAGTATGAGTTGTTGTGCTATTTATAAATACTGAAGAGAGGCAATCAAGAGCTGTCAACATTTAAGAAAATCCTTTCAGGATTAAAAAACTGTTCAAAATGGTTGCAACTCTTGAAGATGACTTTTCAAAAAATATGGTCGTTACAGCATCTCAGTCTACTAAGCGGTTACGTTACTCTACTAAGTATGAACGTTTAAAATTTCGTGGCAAAAATTTGAATTAAAAAATGTTTGATTTACACAGTTTCAGTCGACTGAAATTGGACTTAGTTGACTGAACTGTGTAAGTTTCGTTTACATTAATATTTTGACCTTTGTCGAATTTCAAACTTCAACGATATCTTAACATCTGTGTTTGAGTGTGTGTATGAACTATCAAGGAGATTTTACAATTCAATCTAAGACCATATACATACTATTGACCTTGAAGCTCTATAGTTTTTGACTTCTTCGACTTGTAGACGATTCTTTTTACTTTTTGCCTTGTGTTGTCGTCTTTTTGAATGAAAGCCTGATATCATGATATTGTATATATGTGCAGTATATAGTGTTCGTCATTAAAACAAAGAATTAATGCTTTAAGAATCTCCCCTTTTTTGATGATGACAACTATCAAAGTTCAAATGTAAAAATATTGATTTTGCTCCTCCTAAATTCATGCTTCCCCTGTCTATATGTTTCTCCCCCTTTGGCATCAATAAAAAGAAGTAAACAACATTACATAAAGTCACAGAAGAAAAATAACATCACATAAAGTAAACAACATAACATCAAATGCAAGTTTGCACATAAAGTCACATAACATCAAAATAGAAGTTGTCACATACATAGAGTTGCATAACATCACAAATTAAATTACATACCAACAACATCACGAATATAAGTGTTTTGAACGGTACTACTATGGAAGCATTAGAAAAATATGATAGTCTTACCAAATAAGGATGGAGTTGAAGAAACAAAGATTCTAGTTTACAAGATGATGAGCTAGAGCATGATGATATCTTTTCCAAATTTTACCAAGCAAATTGCCAAAAGTTTTTTGACGTTTCATCATTTTCTGCTGTTGTTTGAAAAGAATTTCTTGGTTGCGGAGAACTGCTGTTGTGGCATTGATATTTCTTAAAGGTAGGACCAACGACACTTCATTTTCACTATCGGAAGACCGATTAACTTCTTTGAAAATTTCATGACTTGATTGACCACGCGTTTTTGCTTGAGAGGTTTGAGCTTGGCGTGTTTGTGAAGACGATTGATCCATGGTATTTTTAACCAAAGTTGACAAATAAATATTATATTAAGGAAGGGATTCCATTGTAGAGGGTAATTTCATAAGTGAGACAGACTTTTGATCCATAAACTTTGCTGTGGTGTAATCTTGTAAAATGTCCAGATTAATTCTGAAATGCAGAAATACTTTTCTGAGATAGGAGCCAAAAAACATTGTTTTTCGAGAACGGGAGCTAAATCTTTTTATTTCATCATGAATAATCTTTTCCTAATTTAGTTGAGTGTCTGAATAAATGGCATAAAGAGCTTTATAGTTGTAGTCGTACAATTTTTCATAACTCTCGATGCGTGGAAAAATAATGTGAAGAAGCATTTTATTAATTATTCAAGTGTGAGGTCATAAATTCACCGATGTATTTTCTATGTTTGGAATATGGAATTTGTAGCTAATCGAATCATAGGCGAAATAATGATGGTACGCATTGTCTAAATAATTTCCACGACTGTTATACTCCAAAATAGCTCTTAATTGAGTGCTATATCAACTCCTAATACCCTACTTCATAAAATTCCTTCTTCGGTTTCATTTGGAGGTGATAAAAATCTCCACAAAGATTTTCATAGAATAATTTGAGTAAAAATGGGTAAATTTTTATCTTATTTTTCCTTTCATCAATCAAGGAGAGGAATCCATATTTTTTTGCTAAATCCTCTACGCCAAAAGCAGCGAAATCTTCCATCTTGTAGAATGTCTCTTGAAAGATTCGCTTGTCGTTCAATTCATTAAGGATTCAAATATTTTTGGCACTTCCATTATGCCATTCCAAGATTTGAGCATATGAGGCAAATTTAGGATGAGCCGTATCGGAGGTAGAGGAGGCTGAAGCTTTGCCTTTGCTTTTTTTGGGACGGGTAGTAGGGATTTTTTTGTCTTGGATCCATTGAAAGTTTGTTTGGAGTTAGGGTTTTTTGAAGAGGCAAAGTGAAATGGTGAGTAGGCATGATAAAAAAGGTAGTTATGCCGACAATTTTGCAAAGTTCAGTCAACTGAGACATAAATTCAGTCGACTAAAAACACCTATTTTAGAGGCAGAGAGTTAGTGGGCAAATTTGTACAGGTTCAGTCGACCGAGATAGATCCCCATTGACCGAAACTATGCCTTTTTGAGGTAGAGAGTTGGGCATAAATTTTATAAAGTCTCAGTTTACTGGAAATCTGGTTCAGTCGACTAAACTTGTGTTAGTTTGTTTTTCTAGTCTTATTGAAAACATATTGTGTATAGGTATGTCGAAAACAAAATTGTATTGCATATTTTATTGTTTACATCCAATTTTTTGATATACATAGCTTGTCGATATTTGTTATATATATATGTGTATGTGTGTGTGTGTGTATATATATATAACAAAATATTGTCATAGCTTATTGATTATCTTTTGAACCATCAAACTTGTTAACCGAAAAGCGATCCCAAGTGTTAGGTTCCACCTTGGTATCTTCAAGTAATGGTCGAAGTAGAGACCATGTGCTATATTTAACTGGAGTGTTGTTCCAATTTGATGTGGATGGTCTAGCTTACCAGGAATTTTTTGGTGGAGCGTTATTAATAATACTTAGAGTGTAACACCCCACGTTAAATTACAATTATATATGCAAATAATTTAATTAAGTTATATACATTTCAATTTTGTAACAAAGGAATGTTTGTAAATGGGGTAACTAATTAATATTATTTGGAATACATATATATTTGTGTAACAAATAAATTAGAGAGAGAAATCATATAAAATCAATTAATAGGGAATATTAATTGACGGTGTTAGTTTAAAAGGGAAATTTATATTCAGTTAATTAGTAGAGGTGATTAATTGACAGGAACTGACAAGAAAGTGAACACATATTGTAGCAATTAATTGATATGATTAGAAACATATATGTTAGTGTAAGAGAATAAAATGAAGGAAGAGTTATTTATGCAAGCAATCAATTGTCAATTAAAAAACATGGAGACTTATGGTAACATATATAATTAAGATTGTGATTCAAAATTTAATTGCGGAATATATGCATGCAATAATTATGGGAATAAAATAAATTAATATGCATATATGTGACAAATTAATATGGTGTTGATTGGCATATTAATTTGGTAAGAAATCACAGTGCAGGAAGGGATTAATTGGATAGTAATTAATTCTAGGTATATATGAAATCTACTAATTAGGTGATTAATAGGGGAATCTTATTTAAAAGAAACGTCACATTTAAAAATATATGTTTCCATAGATTGCGAGAGAGAAGGGGAAAGTGATTAATAAAAAGATTGTTAGAGAATCAATTTGAAACAAAAACAAACGCAGAAGAAAATAAATTAATTTAATGTCCATAGACTGAGTGTACGCTTTAGATGTTAGGGTTTTATATCTAATGGTTAGCACTTATTTGAACCACTATATATATATATGTAGGTGGAGAGCTTCGTTTTTATTCTCATTATTTTTCTCTTGCCTACAGAAGCTCTGCCCTTTTTTTATCTCTTCTACGCTATCTTAATAACAAAATTTTAGATTTAATTCACATGAATTTAGATCTAAATAGAAATAGAATAGAATTAATTAGGGAATTAGGAATTGGTTCAAATCAAATAGCTATGTCAAAAGTAAAACCCTAGATCTGAGTTTTATTTGCTATTTCTAATCCAAATCTCTTCCTTTTCTCTTTCAAATATTATAGATATGTAAATATATTATTTGTAATTCCAAATAGGGATTACAAGTGAGGTGAATATATATGTTGGGGACATATCTGAAATAAAAACATGGAGATTTGGAAAGCTAGCAATGTGAGTGGATTCAATTTTATCTTTTACGTTTATGATATATTATCGTTAAATCCTCATTTAGATAATTTTATTCAATAATTAATCCTATTAATTAAGTTATGCTAAACTATATGGAATTTACAGTTTATTTGCAGCATTAGTATTTATTACATCTGTTTCTACGTTTTGGATTTCTATGCAAGCATCGTTCTTCTTCTATTTTCTCCTCTTTCTTTACGTATGGATTAGAATAGATTAAACGTAAATATGGATTAAATAATTAAGAATATTAAAATGAAGAAATAAGATGTAAAGTAATAAAAGTTTAAGGAATGGAATTACTGTAATAAATTACGTTAAAATGAGAAAGGTTAATTAATCTAATAACCGGATTTGGGAGAAACTAAAAAGTTAATTGGTTGGTTTATAAAATACGATACGTTTCCATAATTTAATGTTTACAAGACAACAATGAATGTAATTTCTAGAATAAAAGAAGAAAAAGAGAATTACTGAAGAATAGAAAAACCACTGTATTTTACACTGTTCCAAAATAGTAAAAGAAATATCTAGTAGTTACGGATTAGTATCATTTAATAATAAAATATGGAAATGGATTTTTAAATATTGTTTTCATAACCTACAAAATAAAATAGAATTACTTCCTAGAATAGAAGAAATAAAGCAAAGTACGACATGAACCAAGTAAATTATTAGATATGAACTTGAAGTTGTAAACGATAATGAACCTAGGGCATTCACTGCGCAGACTATATAAGAAGATAGTTATTATGATAAGTGAATTATATAATATAAGAGAATAAAATAATATTCTATATCATAATAAAAGAAGGTAGATTAGAATAGAAAAGAAATGCTGGAATTATGTATGGACTATAAAAGAAGAGAAAATGACAATTACATATAGAATTATAACATAGGTTATAATTAAGTAATAAGAACGAAAAAGCTTATTTTGAGACTTTAAATAAATTAATGAACAATAATAATGGTAGAAGCTTTTTTAAATAATTTATATCCAGTTAGTAAGCAAATAAAGCAGGAATGATAAAAGAGGCTTATTTTAATGAACGTAAGATTTATATTAAGTTAAATAAGCAAGATAGTGAATGTTGCTCATACCAACAACATTCCTTATTAAATAAATGGGAATATCACAATAAACAAGGTGAGATGAGGGCAAGAATATGCTAATTAGGATAAATAAGTAGCCAACAGAATAAGAAAGTAAACTAAACACAAATTAAAAGATTAGACTTAGGGTCTAATAAAAGAATTGAGATGCGTTTGGAGCACCCAAAAGATGAAGCGTCTAATGAAGCAGTTCATCACGGATTTTAGAAATGGAGAAGCACTCCAACTTAGTATTTTTGAGCTTCAAGGAAGTACGAGACTTCAACGGGACGTGAGGATACTCTAGGATGGCCCTCTGGGTAAGCCTAACGAAGCTACATCCCCGGAGGTAGGTCTGTAGGTGTTCCATCAAGAGAGTATGCCTTGACTGCATTTGCATTCTAGGCCTAACGAAGCAGACCTTTGTAGGCAGTAAGATGGACTAAGTGTTGGGAGTAGGGTATTCTTATGTCCAGTACTTGCAAGTAAGTTTAAGGATAGTCGCATGCAGATATCGACCAGCATCATGAGCAAGAGCGATTTCAAGAAAGAATAGAGTTAAACTAACAGGCCAATGATTCCTTCACTATCGAGACATTGGATGAGGGGCACCACCATTTGGATGTTAGATTGTTTGCAGTAGGGCATGACCACTTAACTCCTTAGAAGTCTTTCGGTTAGTCGAGGGGTGGCTGTATGGGGCCATAGCCACGATGAAATAGAGATAGACCAACTAAAATATCTATATTGTAGGCCCAACGAAGCAATCCTTTATTGATATTGAAAATCCCTGACTGAATTCCGTACAAGGTAGACCTTGTTGGCGGGATTCATATAGTAGATGGAACGATTACATAGTCCTCAATGTACACACTGGGTGGCATTTTGTGGATGTCCGAGCACTGGCATAGACTAGTGCGGACGCAATTTATGTTTTCATAATAAGTAGCGGAGCATCTGTATTGCAGGCCTTACGAAGCGGTCATTTACAGATCTAGCAACGAAATGCTTGCGAAGCAAGACGATGGACTATCTGTATTAAAGGCCTTATGAAGCAGTCCTTAACAAGTATAGCTACGGAGCAAGACGATGGAGCATCTGTATGTAGGCCTTACGAAGCGGTCCTTTACAGATGTAGTTACGAAACGCTTTCGAAGCAAGGCGATGGAGCCCTTTTCCAGGAGGATACGAAAGGTACCATAGGTGATACCTAAGACCAATATGGTCATTCGGCATATAGCAGTGAACCGACCTGCAAATCCTTACCCCTTGAGTCATCACTATCCTACATCAATCAACTCAAGATGAACATAAATACGAACCATTCGGGTTAAAGAAGAAGAGGTAGAAGAAGAAAATAGAAAACAACATCAGAATCCAACCATCGCAGCGGAATAATATATAATAGATAATAAATGATCTTTACACAAAAAAAAATATCTGTTTATACATTACATCATCAGAGTATACATAACTCATAACTGGACAATATTCATAACATGTCCTCACAACCTGAATACACAGCGGAATATTTAACACAAATACGAAAGTACGTATCGCCATCCAGCTCGTCCCCTGAGCTCCACAGATCCTTTCCTGTATTCTATAATACTCGGTCTGACCCGAGCATTACAGTGAAATAACACCCGAGTCAGTCTGGAATACCAGCGTGAGAAAACCACACTCAAATTGATTATATCATGCTATAATATAGCAAACCCGATCCATGTCTCTTCGAAACGATTAGCGCATTGGCCAATATTGATAGTCGGTTATTTAACTATCAATAAACATTCACAACAACCATCAAACATAAATAATTTCTCCTAAATTATTTATTAACCCCAAAATACCTTCGCAAGATATATTTCCATGTTCAACCCTTTTTGAAAACTTTTTTCAAACCACACTTTTCTCATGAAATAAATTTCGAAATATTTATTTCCACTGAAAACACCAAGCACAAAACTTTAGATTTTTAAAATAATTTACACTTTATTATAAAATGTCCTTTAAAACATTTAAATTAAGAATTACTTTAATACTTATTCAAAATATATACTTTAAAAATATTTAAAATAAAACTACTTTGTATAATATAAAACCGAATTTCTAACTTTTAAAACATAATACCAAGCCACCTTTAAATTATTATTGCTATAATAGATTAAAATAAAATACTTACTTTAGAATTTAAACATTTAGAAATAATAAGTTTTATAAACATACTTTTTTTAAATAACTTAAAACTCTTTACTTATACTCAAAATTTGTTTGAAACGTACTTGGCTATTCAGGGAAATACGCTTCCCTTCCACATCTTTTTTAAAAATAAATCACTATTTATTTTTAAACAAATTTACCCATTCCTTTAATAAATTCTCACTGTGAATTTATTCTTCCAAATATCCACTGATATATTACTTCACTTTTATAAACCCAGTTTATAAATTTCATAGTCACATTCTTCTTTGAAATTCCAATTTCAAACACTTAAATCAATTTCCAAACTTATTTTCAATTTACTCCATTTTGAAATAAAATCCTTTACTTACTCATTTATTTCAAAACCCATTGACTTCAGATTATTATTTCTTCATTATGATTTAAAATCTTTTAACTGAAAATACCAATTTCAAATTTTCACAAATTCCTTCTTTATCTTTTTTTCAATAATTTAAATCTTAAATTTTAAAAATAAATGCTTTATTCTTTAAATAATGACACTTAAGTTTAAATTTCATTATCTTCCTATTTATTCAAAATTCCCTTTTCATACACGGAATTTATATATTAAAATTTTAAAATCACTTTTACGTTTTCAAATTCATTCTAAAATTTATTCAAATCCTCTATGATTATTTTACTTAAAGATTTTTATCTTTTATTTTCCCTTTTCAAAAATCCAATTCCGTAGATTTTGATAACTCAGTATACCGAAATATATTAATTTCAACCATAGCATCTAATATCTCTAATTATCAACATAATTCGTCACCGAATATCAAATAATCATGATACAAAATTATTAGAACAATCTATAAAATTTTTGAGGAATCCAGTTGGATCCCTCCAACCTGTTTCCCTACATTCATAGATGTTAGCACAATATAAAATAACAATTCCACTTCGAGGTGGAATATCGCGGTATATCGGTTTTAAATATAATATCATCCGCTATTATGCGGCGCATAGGGTCTCATCCGCTATAAAATGCGGGAAATCAATCATTTCAATATATACTATATACTACTATATATAATATAATACATTAAATCAATTCAATCATTCAGCCAATTATTTAAATTTAATCATTCAAATTTAAATTAAACCCAGATGAGTGAGATTAACTCACCTTAGCTTGATTATGCAATCCACTCTAAACCGACTTGATTTTCCATGATTTAGACCTTGTACAAATATTTATATAGTTTATTAATATTTGAAATAATCAAACAACTTACTTTTACCATTTAATAAAATTTTATTAACTAGTTTTAAATAAATACTGGCCTAATATATTTTCCCCTTTCAGTTTGCAACAAAATGGTTTAATTCACCATTAAATTTATAAATAGAGATTACCAACATATATTTTTATTTTTATTTATATATATATATTTTTTTTTTGAATCAAAGCATTTTAAATCTAACTGGTGAGTTAAAATATGTGTACATATCTTCATATTCTTTCCTATTTATATACACAAATATATTAATTTTAATTGAAGAAAACTAAAAACTATACCTCACAGACTTCGAGCACACGGCTGCCCAGATCATCGCGACCCTTCACCAATCCTCCTTCGAAAGAGAGTCGCTGCCCCCTCATGCCTTCGCCTGCAGCTACAAAGCCCCATCGCCGCATCGACATCGAACTTCGCCTCTGCCTTCTCTCAGGAATTCGCTGCCGCCATCAAATGCGATCCTAAAGTCAAACTCGTTGTCGCCGAGGACAACACAGCAATCACCTCCCCTCGCCTCAATCACGCGCGTGCTCCCCTGACATCGAGCATCGCGCCTCGTTCCCTCCTCCCCAACCTAGCGATGCTGCAGAGCGTAAACACGTTGCTCGAAATCAAGATTACTCGAATGCGATGCCGCCGCAGTCTAACCCTCTTCCACCAGTCGACGCGATGGATAAACGAACGATGCTTCCCCCCGTTTTGAAACGAGGAACCGACCCTGTTGATTTCGACGAATTCGATGTTGGGCGAAGAGA
Source organism: Allium cepa (assembly GCA_030765085.1). NCBI lineage: Eukaryota > Viridiplantae > Streptophyta > Magnoliopsida > Asparagales > Amaryllidaceae > Allium > Allium cepa. Next base: position 32,389,237 of record CM060941.1, read on the forward strand.
TTTTTTTTAATTTGTGTTCGATTAGGTATCAAGACTAGGGAGGGAGACGAAGATTAGGTATCAACACTTAATTTTAAATTTCATTATCTTCCTATTTATTCAAAATTTCCTTTTTATACACGGAATTTATTTATTAAAATTTTAAAATCACTTTTACTTTTTCAAATTCATTTTTAAATTTATTCAAATCCTCTATGATTATTTTACTTAAAAAAATTTCTCTTTTATTTTCCCTTTTCAAAAATCCAATTCTATAGATTTTGGTAACTCAGTATACCTAAATATATTAATTTCATCCATAACATCCAATATCTCTAATTATCAATATAATTCATCACCGAATATCAAATAATCATGATACCGAATTATTAGAACAATCTATAAAAAATTTGAGGAATCTAGTTGGATCCCTCCAACCTGTTTCTCTGCATCTACAAATGTTAGCACAATATGAAATACCAATTCCACTTCGAGGTGGAATATCGCGGTATATGGGTTTTAAATATAATATCATCCACTATTATGCGGAGCATTGGGTCTCATCCGCTATAAAATGCGAGAAATCAACCATCCAATTTATACTATATACTACTATATATAATATAGCACATTAAATCAATTCAATCATTCAACCAATTATTTAAATTTAACCATTTACATTTAAATTAAACCCAGATGAGTGAGGTTAACTCACCTTAGCTTGATTATGCAATCCACTCCAAACCGACTTGATTTTCCATGATTTAGACCTTGTACAAATATTTATATAGTTTATTTATATTTGAAATAATCAAACAACTTATTTTTACCATTTAATAAATTTTTATTAACTAGTTTTAAATAAATACCGGCCATATATATTTTTCCCCTTTCAGTTTGCAACAAAATAGTTTAATTCACCATTAAATTTATAAATAGAGATTACCAACATATATATATATATATATATATATTTTTGAATCAAAGCATTTTAAATCTAACTGGCGAGTTAAAATATGTGTACATATCTTTATATTCTTTCCTATTTATATATACATATGTATTAATTTTAATTGAAGAAAATTAAAAACTATACCTCACAGACTTCGAGCACACGGCTGTCTAGATCATCGCGGCCCTTCCTCCATCCCCCTTCGAACGAGAGTCGCCGCCCCCTCACGCCTTCGCCTGCAGCCTCAAAGCCCCATCGCCACATCGACATTGAACTTCGCCTCTGCCTTCTCTCATGAATTCACTGCCGCCATCGAATGCGGTCCCAAAGTCAAACTCGTTGTCGCCTAGGACAACACATCGATCACCTCCCCTCGCCTCAATCACGCGCGTGCTCCCCTGACATCGAGCACCTCGCCTCGTTCCCTCCTCCCCAACCTAGCGATGCTGCAGAGCATAAACACGATGCACGAAATCGAGATTACTCGAACGCGATGCCGCCGTAGTTTAACCCTCTTCCCCCAGTCGACGCGATGGATAAACGAACGATGCTTCCCCCTATTTTGAAACGAAGAACCAACCCTATTGATTTCGACGAATTTGATTTTGGTCGAAGAGATTTTTTTTATTTGTGTTCGATTCGGTATCAAGACTAGAGAGGGAGACGAAGATGAAATATAAATTGGGGATGGCTTCTTGAGTACGAGTGTCCAATTATAAAAATATATTTGAATAGTTGACTTCCAATGTTTATTAAATTATTAAAATTCCAAAATGTCTCGTTATACATATCTTGAAATTTTGAACCCCAACGGAGGCATGCTGCTAGGCATTTATAATGTTATACCCCTATTTCGAACGCAATGGAAAAGGTTTTGAGTCCTAATTCGATCGTTTGGAGAAGATAACCTTTGGACTCAATAATTATATTAAATTTTCGGTTTAAATTCAGCGCGTTTATATATCGTACGCTCACACAACAATTCCAAACACTGCAAAAATTGAAACCCGATAATAATACAATATTACAGATCTAATGGAACTGGTTTCATCGAATTCCGAGACTGTGCCTCAGAAGGCTATTTTTAAATTCAATTTAAATGATATAATTTCAAAACTGAGTAAGTCATTGTTAAATTCAATTTTAAAACTTCTATTATCCTCAGCACTATCAATATGAATTTTACAAGCTTTCAAATCATTTTTAACAGGTTTAAAACTCCAGATTCAACATTTTACCCAACTTCAAATAATTTAATTTAATAATTAAATTACCCAATAAATGGTGATATTTGAATTCAATTTAAAAATTAACTTTTAAACATTTAGAATCAATTAAATATTTCGATTTCAAACATCCAAAAATTTCGGGTCGTCACAAGCTACATATATGTATACGAGTGTATATGCACGCCTAGGTGGGCCTGCAAATCACAGTGTGCATGCATTTATAGTTATACTATTAAAAGTAAATTTGACAGTATCATTGTCTGCATAAACTGAACCTAACGTAGCATTTGAGAAGACCAAAACAACTGAAGAACAGCCATGAACTAATTTTTTTATAATATTAAAGTTTTAATATTCGTTTTTGTTTTAGTTTATTTTATACTACTGGAAATGAAAATGAAACTTGTACTTATACATACATATGTTCTTTTAACTAATATTGAAACATATTATATGCATCATCACTTCACAGCATGACTTCATCTCTTGTATCTGTTCTTTTATCTAATCTTGTCTAGTAATAGGGAGAATTAAATGCATAAGACTTTCACCATGACTTTTGTTATACATATGAACTTCTATCCGTGGTTCTGGTATTTGACTCTTGTTTATAAAATATTTAAAAAAAATGAAAAACAGAAGAAGTGAAACTAAACTACTATCTGGCTTTACAACAATAAAGTAGTTAGCCCTTAATAATTTAGAAAGGTGCATTGGTTGATATATTCCAAGGAAAACTGTACATTTGGTTGTATTATGCTTATTTTCCGAACATGAAAATTCTCAACTATTTTATAAAGCATATATGACCACTAAAGTATATTTGCTAACAATATAGTGTCATTTCCACCAACTTACATGCTATACCATGAAAGTAAACTCTAAAATGATTACTTAAATGTGGTTAAAACTTATCTACTGTAACATGCTAGACTAATCTGCTCCACCTATTTCTTTCCCTTAGTTGAGGAAACTGAGTAGTATGGGAAGTAAGGTTAACATTTAGAATTATCCCTATAAACAGCAAGTAATTGTAGTCAGTGGGATGCAGCATCGTACATATTATTTCCAGATTCAACTGTGTTTGAATTCGTAATCAAAGTTATTGAAGTTAATGTGGTATTGCTGGAAGGAGGGTTCTAACAATTTTTTTGTATAATAAGTCAATGTTCTGTCAATTGTTTGCACTTTTTTGGAACTATAATTGTTAATCAAGATACATAAACGAACGATTTGTAATGGTCTGCTCATTAACAAACTTGAGTTTCAAATAAAACACTCATCGTACATCTTTATCTTTATCTTTATCTTTACTACTAATAGTAAAGCCCGTGCCGATGGTACGATCATAGTTTTTTTTTGTATAACTTATGGCACTATACATTGCATTGATGCAATTTTGTTAATATAAATATATAGTATCTAATAATTTGAAGAAATATAGTTTGGTTGTCCGCGGGTGCGGCGCAGTGGAAAGGAGGCCTGGGTTCTGGTAAAAAGACCCAGGTTCGATTCCTACCATGCGCTTCCCTATCCTATATAAATTTACCCGGGGGTATGGGGGCTTGGATCAGCGGACGACTTTACTATACCCTCCTCAGGAGTTTACCGGTCCGCCGGGTTCTCCTGGGTTTTCAAAAAAAAAAAAAATAGTTTGGTTTGCCAAATTGTACGTGTGTAATTAAAACGATATAAAACTAAGATTCCCCATGAAATATAGAATAAAAAATGATTGATATTAGCGTCGAAATAACTTCACAACATTTACGAAATTGTATTATTCATTTTCTGGTTTAATTGAGATAAGACCTATTACTAAATTATTGTAGTGCTACTTAAGCCTTATGTGGCTTAAATTATACAGGAGCACGCTATCTACGTGAAATAAACAAAGGAGAAAATGCAGTAGACTTGGTGGTAGAGCTAGCCCATTATTTTATCTAGGATCATATTTTAGTACATTAATACTGACTAAAAATTAAGTTAAAAGCTGTTGGGCCTTAATCTAGACAAAAATCTTTTCAAGAAATAAAAAAAAGGGCAAAAACCTATAACTTTCTTTTCAAGTCTGGTCATAGGGCCTAATATTAAATTATGGGTATACGCTTTTCATTATTCCAGCAAGGGTAGTTGCCCTTGGTGGCCAAGCAGAAGCTTTACCCCTAGCAACAGTAAACTAATTATTACGGCACAACAAATATTATGTATCAAATATAATTTAAAACAATATTACTGTATGAGGTAGTAAAGATAATTTAAAGTTGGAAATAATCATTATTGTCATCATATATCGATCTGCTAAACCAATGAAGATGTAATAATAAAGCATGAGTTGTTTATAATGAGTAAATACATTAAATATTTTCACGATGAGATTGAAGAAATGCATAAATAAAAAATGGTGAAAAAGTATGTATTGATCATCTAATTTTAAATTTGATATATGTCATTCAAAATTCGTATGTTTCGATTGTGTTATATCATACGCATTAATACTTAATACACACATATACTGCAGTTAACCATTAACAATTTTGTGTAAATTCATTAAATTTTCAAAACTTTTGTAAAGCACCATTTTTAAGTTTTAAAATACATAACCATGAAGGTTATATCATACGTATTAATACTTAATACACACATATACTGCAGTTAACCATTAACAATTTTGTTTAAATTCATTAAATTTTCAAAACTTTTGTAAAACACCATTTTTCGGTTTTAAGTTTTAAAATACACAACCATGAAGGTTAACAAATAAACACTAAACCATTAGGAAGACAGATAATGAAAAAGGACATAGTTGACTTTTACCATAAATTAAGGGTGTTAATAATCTAATAGTTAATCATTAATCACAAACAACAAACACATTTCTAGCCATTAATTAGTCATTATTGTGGTATATTTATGTAATTAATTGGTAATTATGCCCTTCAAAATCCTAGAAATAAATTGAACAATATATGATATTAATGTTCTACGCAAGTTGATAAGGATTTCAGCAATACTCTAACGTTTCCTCCCCTACCCTGATCTATTTATGGTAAATAGGTCCTGCAGATTATAGATGATAGAAAATTAACTACAATTCAATTTAGAGAAACAATGCAAATAATTTGTAGATGACCGAAAATTTCATGCTGAAAAATCATAAGAAATAATCTTAATTTGAGATTCATAAGCATGTATCCAAAAATAGTTTTATATTTTGATAGCAAAACAGAAGAAACATGTTTCTGTACATTTTCCATCTACTCCATTGAAACATACGATTACCATTTCAGAATTTCATATACCAATATGCATATGTTATAAAAATCCTGACTATAAACATGTTCCTTACACTCCATAAAATACATTAAAAGCAGTTTAAACAGATTATACACAGACTGTGAATGCACCTAGAAAAATGTCTAGATATGAAGGAGATTTTGAATATAGTACAACATATACAATAATGAAATATTGGATTCTGCAGATAATATAGAGGGTGATCATAATTTCTGTGTGCTTAATAATACTCGTAGCGGCTCTTCAACTCCACCGGCTTCTTTTATGAATTTTCCATTACTTTACCTAGTGACCAAAAACACTTGTGACATGGCATAGTGATTGATAGAGATGCCATCAAGCTTTATCCATTTCTGTTATCATAAGTTTTATCCACCTACATCTCAACAATGGACATAAAAAACATAAGAACTATAAATTGCATCGCTTACCATATATCTCTTCGTCCCACATTTTGCATGAATAAATAGCTACAAAAGTTTGTAAAGCAAAAAACTAAATATCAATCTTAATTTACATTTGCTGACATTTAAATACAAATGACTACAATGAACATTCATAACAGAAACAAATGTTATGCACAAATCACCGTAGGCAAGTATGCATTAGGTTGACCAATTAAACAAAATGAGTCATTTTCTTAATTTTCATGCAAGAAATACACACATTCATATATTTCATGCTAATTTCAGACCTATTTATAAACTTAGCATAAGTTATGTGTAGTATTACTTCACTGCATATTTATACTTAATTGTAAATGAGATATAACAGATGCTAATATGGGCTAGAGAAGCGATCATAATATTGCATTCCTAGAGAACGTGATAAAAGGAGCATAGTAGAAATCTTACTGAAAAGATGTTTGTTTTATCTTTGGTAGACAACATTTGCAGCTACTGCCGATTCTAGATCTTTTGCAACTGAGCAGCTTTCACCTAAAGAAGCATTGAACTAACATTTAGCTAACAAATAATTCCGTGCGTGAGAAAAAAAATGAAAACAAACTGATGTAGAGCTGTTTATTCATCAATCTTTACATGTATCATCTTTATGCAGCAATAACTAAAAAGTGGAACAGTAAAATACAACATTTAGGCAAATGGAACTATGTAGAAAATGCACGAAATAAGGTGAAAAGCGTAACGGTGGTATTTGGTTGAAGGATGATACAACCATAGTTACCACATATGTTATGTCTCCTTGGGTTGAAGGTGGACATCATTGATATTTTAACCAACAAATTCAACAAATCAAAAAATCAAGAAGCAGCCAGAAAACATGCATACATGTTTAGAATTCTCATGCATTTCAATTTGTCAGTAACGACAGATCTAAAACAACACAACTCATCAGATCTTAAAAGACCCACATCCTCTTCTTCACTGATTACATTATTTTTAATAATCCCACCATTAATAATTAAAGCTTCATCAAATATGTTCCTTATGACATGTAATAACAATTTATCTCATTGAAATTCATTTAAACAAACAAAATAAAAGTCACAAAGCAGATAATTGCTTGCGTAATACTTCAAAACTTGTATTAACGTGACTTTTATCATTATTTGCTTGGTCTGTCACTATTTTTCATATTTGTGTTGTATAAGATCTCATCTCATAAGAATGTATCTTCAATGGAATTAAAAACAAACTTTGGATACTCTAATGACCGCGATAACGATGACGACAATGACAACAATAACAGCCTAGTCTATTCTCCTACATCTCCTAGTTACAATCCAATTTCTCCGAGCTACCGCTATAATTCTCCAGGCAGCAACCCAACTTCTCCAAGCAGCAACCTAACTTCACCAACCTACAGTCTGACCTCGCCAAGCTATAGCCCTACATCTTCAGTTTATAGCCCCATTGCTCAGTCTACAGTCTTACATCACTTGCTTACAGTCCTACTTCACCAAGTTCTACCTCACTATCATATAGTCCAACTTTGCCTTGGTATAGCCCTACTTCTCCAAGCTGGAGTTCAACTTCTCCAAACTACATCCCTTCATCTCCTGATTTCTACCATAGTAAATTGGAAATTAATGAATATCGGTGCTCTATTTTTGAAATAATCAAAACCGAACATAATCAGTGCTCATTTTTTAATTATTAGTGCTATTTCATTAATCATTACCAACCTTAGCTATTCTATTTTTGAAATAATCAAACTGAACACAATCAGCCACAGTAATGAATATCGGTACTCAATTTTTAATTATTAGTGCTATTTCATTAATCATTACCAACCTTAGCTATTCTATTTTTCAAATAATAAAACTGAACACAATCAGCCACAGTAATTATTTTCAGTTTCTGTAGTGAAGAAAGTAGCAAAACCAAACAATAAATGGCGAACTGTTCTTGTGAATCATTAAGGAATCTAATAATTACTCAAAATCTGAAGTAATAAAAATCAGTGAATAGTTGCATGAGATTCAAGTCTGATGGATATTTGACTATGATGAATATCAGATGCTACTGAAAATCCTAAGCAAATCGTGCTTAATCGTAAATCGCCATTGCAGATTCTAATCGGTAACCGCAGTAATCAAAATTTAAGCAGTTAATGAAAATCAACAAATTATTACCTGAGTCCGAAGTTTGATGGATATCGGTTGGGGATACTTGAGCTTAACTGTTTACGTGGTAGTCGATAATCATCATTAGAGGCGAGAGAGCCGATCTAGGGTTTTTATTTTTCCTGTAGGATGCTGAATAATTAAAAGAGAAAGGGTATCAATAATATATTTGGATGAATACGTAAAAACAGAAAGTAGAAGAGATATCAATCATACTCGTAAGCAATTATTGAAAATCAGCGATAATCGCCATTAGACATTAGAGCATGGGTTTAGTTTTTTTCCCCTGTAGAAGCGAGAGGGAACACCGCGTTGAAACAGAATGTAAAACAAAAGGGTATTTTGGTCATCTCAGAAAGACACGGTTGATGCTTATTCAAAGTAAAGATGTATGATATTGCTTTGAAGGTACTTTTGAAAACATGAGCACAGTTTCCCATTTAAATATACAAATAAACTGAACAATATTTAAAAAGTCCCTTTTCACTTATAGAAAACAATAGATTAGCATATATCGGTAAAACATTCCATCTTTGTTTTCAGTAGCCTATTTAGCATCACTATATTAATAGAGATGTTAGAAGACGGTATAAAATAATACATAACTTTACTTACCTCAAAATGCCTATTACGATTCATAACAAAAGCTGAGAAAGAGTTTTTTTAAGTTGTCTTACTAATAATGAATTACTGTAGTAACATCGTTTGAACTGATGAACTATTATACAAAAAAATGAGAGCAAATAGTAAATTTTTTATGTATCCTAACATGCTTGCACATTCATTTTTTTGTAAATACAAACAATGTGTGCAGAGTTGTAAATTTTTTCCTCTATAATTTAAATCTGCATAGATATAATAGTTATAAGTGTATTTAGTGAATATTGAAAAAAAGTGGAATATAATTTGATCGTGGTTAACAATTTGAAGAACTATAAATTGTTTAATGATTTATTAACTGTTGATATGTTTGTCAATCCTTAATAAAGAATATTTTTTTAGGATTTGACTGAATCCATTCGGTGTCAACTTATTATCTGTATGAAATGCAATTCATTGTATATGGGTAGATAATACGAATTGATAAATACTTATAATATTTATCGAGACAAAACTCTTATGAAAATGCACGAAGGAACCTTATATCAATGAAAAGTGGTTTTTCAACATATTCCATAAACTCTATCGGATCAGTTCAACCATTATCAATAACTAAGAAACACTTTCAAATGTATATTAACATCTTTCCAATTGTTTGGTTTCCTTTTTGACATATAACCTTTAATAACTTATCTACAATTTTCAATATCTGTAATCCATATCTCAAATATTTTATTCCTTAATAGAACATTGCTTAGTAATATTGTACATTTTGCATAACCTAAATGATCCTTATGTGTCAACGAAATCTCCAGTTTGGCTTGCCAATTGCATTCACATCGAATAAAGAATCTGAAAAGAGTAGAGGTCAAGATGCCATATTAAATTCATGTGGTTAGCAGTAGTGAGATGAACTCGATAATCTAAAGAAAATAGATTTAAATTGAGTTCCAAATTTGATTACATGTTGAGATTTTGGGACACATCATTTGGGTCATTAATTTTTAATAAAAATAGGAAAATTTACCTCATGTTTTATTCGTGTTTTAAAGAGCATCAAAATGGTTAGGGAATTAGTAAATGTTGCAAGCATTGCCAGTTCATGCACTAACTAGAAGATATCAAATACTACTAACAGATTTCCTAAGGTTAAAATTTATAGTCGGTCACATGAAGTAATCTACTAACATTATAGAGAATAAGATGCCACTTGAGCTCCTTTAAACATTAATTTTCTGGTATGTCATGCACGACTTGTTTCAACTTGCTTGTTTATATTTTTATGATACGAATCTACCATATGCAAGCTGCAATGTGTTTTCTTGAGTTCACACCTTTATGCCAATCTTCAGGATTAACACAAACATTTAAAAAATATATCTAAAAGACGTACTAAGAAGCAAAAAAAAAAAAAAAATACATCTAGCCATATGCAGGTTCAACGTAAAAAGTTTTCATAAGTCATGATGTATATGCACTTATAGGGGAAAATGAATTCAATAATTAAGTCTAAAATCATAAATTGGAAAGGGCCTGTAATGAAACACAACGTTTTTTAGCTGTCAATTGAAAAAATATAAACATCAAAAGCAGTGATAAAAATGGTAATAGAGAAAGTACATAGATTATGCACAAATTTAGTGTCAGTTATACTAAAATAAAAATGATCTGTTGAAATTTGAAAAAAACGTTACATAGATCGATAAATGGGTCATATCAATAAAATACATTTCAAATTATTATTTCTGTTGGAATATGAAAAAACATCCATTAGCAAAGATTTTGACCAAGTGCTATCCACCTAATTATGCAGATAAAAGAAAATATATGGCAATAGCCGAGTAGATTAAAGTGGGAACAAACAATTGAAAAAGGGAAAAGAAAAGGAAATTACCCAAGCGTTTTGAACAGTAAAGCAACAACATTCTCTAATTTAAGACAAAAAGAAAATAGACCAACAGGGAACCAAGAATAATGCCAAATAAATGAATGTCAAAGGAATAAAAAAATTACCCATGTAAGGCAGCAAGAATCCATCCTCAAATTTAAGCATATAAGTTTGTATTCCTGTGGATACCACATCCCAAATTTGAATATATAATGTTGTTTTCCATTAGCTGCCAAAAGAAGGTTAAACAAATCAACCCTTCAACTTGTATTATGTACATCAGGTAAATAGTAATAAAAATAGGGATTCATTAGTTAATATTTTTTAATTTATTCTCTTTTAGTAAGTCCTATAAAACAGTTGGTTATATGTATTATTTATTACATTTGAACATAGCAAAGAATTAAATAGTTTCATAACTAAAATTATAGTATTTGATTAAAAATTGGGATCAACCTATTGGTTAAGGTTTAATATGCTTATGATGATGCTATTATTTATGTATGTTTTTTTTGTTAATATATCATCATTTGCATGATTAACTTATCACCAAATTCAAATAAAATACCATATTTTAATCTACTATGATCGCTAATTGAGAAAGCTATTACTTGAGTAAGCAGACCCTCAAAATTCACACACTGTTTATGTTAGAAAACATCTAAAATGATTTCGATGATTTTCCATCATGGAGAATTTATACAAATATCGATTTTCTACATTAGGAAAATTACAAACGAAACATATTTAATAAACTAAAGTACAGGGTAAACTATTTGCAATGACGTAGTTAACAGAAGAAAAAAAAACTATCCTAAAAAGGATTAATGAAGGAGATAGTTGGGAGAGTTGACAATCTGCGGAAAAGTAATGATAGGGAGAATTTTGACCGAGTACACCAATAGTCGAGTCTAGTTTCATTTCTCTTATTATTGTAGCCATGGGTATGAAGTGCTTATTCATTCTCCATTAGAATAAAAAGGTTTTTATATTCTATACCTTCCATATCTACTTGTCAAACCTAACTTCTCTGTAACTGGTAACCCTATATTAAAACAAAAACCTAAACCAGACACAAATTTACAGAATAGTATCCAATACTGAACTGTAACTGTTAACCCTATATTAAAACAAAAACCTAAATCAGACACAAATTTACAGAATAGTATCGAATACCGAACAAATTCAATAGATGACAAAGTACATAAATTTCAAATCCACTAAATCACATCTAATATCAATTCTCCCGTATGGAAATTAGAACTCCAAGAAAATCACATTTGCACCCATAACAGATCACAGTCTCGTAGACATGCCAAATCTTCTTCTTTCGCGTCAAAAGGGTACTTTTGATACATGAAGGATTTTACTCGAAAGCAGAGGCGTTGATTTGCGGTATGTAATATTATTTCATCATAAGAACATTCCATTGATGGATTTTCTATAATCACCGAACTAAAAAAAATTAGTAAATGGGGAAAATGTGGTTCTAGATAATAATCGATGAACTTACCTCTGTTCGAATTCAGACGGCACTAATTGTCCATCCCGGATTTGATCATTTGATTATGTGATTCCATAACTCATAAATCAGTAGCAACATAAATGTTAATTTCTTCGAGCAGCAGATTCATGTTGTGATGGTTTTGGGATGAGACATTGACGATACGGTAGAAAGATTAATTGATCGAGGGATGAAGAATAAGTTTAGGAGAGGCGGCGTTAATTAGATGTAAGGGCATTTTGGGTACTTCAAAAAGACACGGTTGAATTGTGTTCAAAGAATTCTTATTATTAGTAGTAAAGATGTTAGTTATTAGGATTTAGTTTACTATGGAGTAAATGGGCATGGTTCACGGACAGAGGCTAGAGTATTGTAATCTAATGTGCCTAATATAAGAGTAAATAGAAATAAAACGATATATGTAGAATTAAGCCGAGAAGTATATAATTTATTCATTCATTCGTTCTGACCCCTCCTCATAACATTCTACAGATTAGGTAGATGGCAGAGACTTCTCGGCTTTATGACCCTTTCTTAGAAAGTGTTATCATTTGGGTGAGTATTTACTTACTTTTATATTTTAGTAATCCCGTTGTGAGATAAATTATCGAGCTCCGATATATTTGTCTTTGTACATTTGCAGGATACTAGATACCCAACTCGAGCTTCAGTGGGCTTGGTTTTTAGCATTTTCGCAAAAAGTCCGGACCACTGGAATTCAGGTTGTCATATAAAGACTCGGTAATACGTGGACTATGTTGACGAATGTTGTTTTTGGTTGGAGAATGACCGCAGATAACAAGTATGCATCGTTCCAAAAAATTCAGACGTGCACCTTGACGCCTTTGTTCATAGTACATCTCCTTTTGGACATTCATCATCTCTTGATGGTAATGATATATTTCATCGATTTTAGTGTGAGTATGTAGCCCCAAAACTCTTCTTATCTTCTTTACTCTGGGCGAGAATCCGGTGTTACTAATCGGAGAAGGGTTAATACGAACAAATGGTGACTTTGAAGAATGAGGAGTTGAAATTTTTAGAAATGGATATTCATTATAAGAAGAAGGAGAGCTAAAATCGAGAGAGCAATGAGCGAAATCATAATTATCTGTGACGACCCGGAATTTTGAGTAATATCAAATTAATAATCTTTGATAATAATTGAATTGATTTGATCATTTTACATTATAAATTGACAAGTTAAATTTATTTTAAAGATTGATAATAATAGTTTGTTAATATCTATTAATATTTTTCTTTGCAATATAAATAAGCAAGATTTAATTCTTTTGAAAGTTTATAAAATTTGATTTGGAAATATTTAGTTTGGTAAATAAAAAGTTTTTAATGTAATAAAACTTTATATTCAAATTGTAATATATATATAAATGTATATACTGTGATTTGAATTTGTTTTAAATTTAATTTGGAAATTAATAAATTTAATGTTAGAATGTTTCTATTTGAAATGTGTATATATATATTTGTATATATATTTGAAATAGAAGAGTTATTAATTTAAATTCAACAAGAGAATTTCAAAACTTGAATATATCTAGTTTTGAAATTTGAAATAATAATTTGATTTAATGTCTTTGAAATGATATGTGAAATTTAAATTTTAAATAATAAAGTTAATTTCTTATTTTATAAACATATATTTTAGCTTTCGTTTTTAATAAGATAAAATTGTTTTAAATTTTTATATAAGGAGTTAAAATCAATTTCTCAAGTTTATAAACATATATTATATAATATAAATCAAAACTATAAGTTATTTGCATTCACATGCATATTTATTAAAAGACAAGTTCATAATATTACATAATTACTTACATATAACTTAAATAAATTTATAAATAAGAAGATAACATTTAAAAATATTAATTAGATATTAAAACACTTGTTAACATTTTGATTTATGCAAGGACATTTGTAAATAAGAGAGCATAGGTGTAAGGAAATTAGATCATACAAAGGACAAATGTCATATTCTTGACATTTCAATTTAAAATCTAAAATTGTAAAATAAGAAAGAAAAATTTACTCTTGAAAACTTCAGCTGAATACTATTTCATTTCAACAAAAATACAGAACAAAGATCAAAAATGAATACAAATCTGAAACCTGTAAAAATTGAAACAAACGAAGAAATCTGGAATCAAACAATTTAGGATTTAAAATCAACATGCAATTAATGTTAATCAAGCAGCAAGTTCAGGAAGAATGTAGAAAATTTTCTAAGCCTGGAAACATGCAGTTCTGTCTTCTTCCATCTAAGGTGAGTAAACACAATTTCAAAAACAGATTTGGATTTTAAAATGGACCTTGTTCTTGTGGAATCATGATGATTCATTTGGATTTTTAATTTAAACTAATTGCATGTTTGGAAAAAATGCTTGATGTCTGGGTAATTAAACAGTTCTGTAGAATAATTACATGTAGCATTTACATGTTAAAATCAATAACTTTAGATTGAATCCAAATTAGCCTATGATTTATGAACAAAGTTTGTTTGAAACCAAGTAGTGTTTCATCTAAAAATAGTTATAGATTTTTAAAATCGATGTTTGGTTCAAAATTTGCAAATTTGCAGTAGTAATCAAATTGTGCCCAAAATTTTATGAATTAAATTTGTAGTTTTGATTTCATAATTGAAATAATGATAGAAAATTATGATTTTTAAGGGTTAAATCATAAATTTTAGATTGGTATTTAGTGGGAAATTTGTGAATTGCTATTTTGGGGGTTTTGGCCGATTCTGGGTGATCGACGACAGATCTATGGACGTGTTGGTGTGTGGAGACAGAGGGGTCTATGGTGGTCTTTCGAAAAATACAGAGGGGGTCGGTCGATGGCCATGGTGGCGGCGGAAGGCAATTTTATTCTGGCGCCCTAGTTTTTATCACGGCATGAAACCGTGGTGATTTCATCACCACGAGATCATCGAGTGGAGCGGGCTTTGAGTTGATGGAAGTGGGGATGGGGACGAGTTCACGGCTGTAGGAGGTGGCACTCAAGGTGGTCAGATGGTCGAGGGGGAACTCGGTGGCAGTGACGATGGGTGGTATTGCTTCAGGAAATTTTGGGTTCGAATACTCATATTTTGATTCTTGATCGAAATTGGATTTCTAGGTTTCGAATTTTGATATTAGGAACGAGGGCGACTTGATGGAGGCTAGCATGAAGATCGACGTTGATCGGCGTGGTGGTGCACATTTACATGCACATGATCGTGGACTGTAATGTCGCGTTTGGGGTTGGGGGAGAAAAAGGTGAGGACTCGAAGGATGTAGCGTGATTTTAATGTTTTACTCGAAGCCTCCATCGCGTTTTCGTCGTTTTGACTCGAAGCAGTGGGTAGGTGGGGGAAACTCGGGGTGTTTTCTTGTTTTACTCGGGGTAGGCACGGGTTGTTAGCAGGGTTTACTCGGGTATTAAGTATTCAGGGGGAAGAACGAGTTGTTTAAGTTGTTAATGTAAAGAAAATTTGGTTTTAGGAATAAAGTTTTTAAAGATAAAGGTTAAACAGGTTTCGAAACTAAAGTTGTTTCAAAGTTATGTTTTAAACAAATTTATACATCTTAAATTATGGAAGTTTTAAAATAAGTGGATTTGAAATAAAATTTGTATTAAACTTTAATAAATAAATTTGTAAAGGTTTTAAAGATTTAATAGTTTAAATTTAAATGTGTTTATTTATAAATTGATTTCCAAAGGTTATATTTTATTTTAAATAATGTTTAATGATTTAGAATCTAATAATCAATTGTAATAAAGATTATCTTTAGTTATTTTGAATTTGATTTAATTAAAGATAAATACATTTGTAAAGATAATTGAGATAATTAAATTATTTTTAATTATCGAGTTTTATTTGTTAATAAATGATTTAATTAAGAATCTTTTAATATAATAAATTAAAGAATCATTTAATTAATTTTAAATGATTAAGTTAAATAAGTTAATTAATTAATTAGTGATTAATTAAGATAATCACTTATGAGTTGATTAAATATAATTCCTTGGTGAAGTAATTAAGTGATTAATTACTAGAGGTAATTAAGTAATTAAGTAAATGTGATTAAGGATTAATCACTTGAGTTATAAATTAAAGAATTAATTAATAATTAATTATAGGTTTAAATTATTTGATTAATGATTTATTATAAAAGGATTAAAGGTAATTAATTAAGTGATTAATTACTAGTTAAAGTAATTAATTAAGAAAGGAATTTAATTAATGAATTAATCTTTAATTAATGAAAATAATTAATTAATTATTTGAGAATTATTAGTTTATAATTAAGTCTTAATTACTAAATGAAATTAAACTAATTAATCAAAGGTGACTAATTAAAAGAAATTAATTAAGTATGATTAATTAAAAGTAATTAATCAAATGTGATTAATTAAAAGTAATTAATTAGGTGTAATTAATTAAAGGATAAATAAGGAATAATTATCAGGATAATTAAAGAATAATTAATCAAGGTTGATTAATTTAGGAAGTAATTAAGAGGTAATTACTTAGTATAATTTGTAAGTAATTAATCAGGATGATTAATTAATATGGTAATTGAGTAATAATTACTTAAAGTAATTAAGTGATAATTAATCAGGAAAGATTAATTGAGTTGGGTAATTAAGTGATGTTAGTTAATTAATTAATTTGTAATTAATTAATGAATAGAAGTTGGATTGAAGATAATCCAAGTGTTTAAGTAAGAATCAATTTAATTTAAGGATTAATTAAATTAATCAAGTTTGAATCAAAATTTGTTTATGAATGATTAATGATTGGATATATATATCATTGGATGAGTTAATGTTATTGGTTGTTATGGGATGACATTGATTGATGGGTGATGATATGAATGCGCTATATCTGATTGTGATATATAT
Organism: Allium cepa; assembly: GCA_030765085.1. NCBI lineage: Eukaryota > Viridiplantae > Streptophyta > Magnoliopsida > Asparagales > Amaryllidaceae > Allium > Allium cepa. Next base: position 32,406,178 of record CM060941.1, read on the forward strand.
GCTGCTTTGTGATATGTATGGATGCATGTGATAATAGATGATTATCTATCTGTGTAATATGATACATCCATTTATGTTAAGTGATATTTTTTGAAATATCTATTGTTTAAATCCCTTTAGTGCAACTTGGACATTAAAATGTTGTTTGGTTTCGATGAGACCGGGATCGGGTTTCCATATTTGGATATCCGAAAACCACATCGATTCCAATTAAACGTTAGGCCGTTAATCCAAGTGGAGCAAGTGAAGACTCGAGGTGTAAGGGCTATACGTCAGTATAACTCTGTGGGTGATTCCGTAATGAGTTTGACGGAATAGTGCTTATAGATTCGAGATAGAGATTTAGAGTGCAAGGGCTATGGTCGTTGACTCTGAGGGTGATTCCAAAATGAGTGCAACGAGATAGTGCCTTCGGTTTCGTTCGAACCCGGAACGAACTTGTACGGATTGAATGCTTTCAGCACATCGTCAGGTGGACGATGAGCATTCTAAGATAATTGGTCCTATAAAGGTAATCGCAGCCTCAAGCCTCATCAACCGGGAATGGCTAAAATAGGGGAGGTGCAGCAAGGCTTCGTAGGTCGCTCCCGCTGGAGAGCGAGATACATCCCTGTCTAGATGTCCCTTTTTATTTCGGCTTTGTGGGCAGTTGGAACTGCAGCCAACTGCGGGGTGGTCTTGTTCGGGACTGTTCAGTAAGGAATGGTCCCGGCCTTGTGTTGCAGGGGATAAAGGGAGTAATCCTCGGTACGGTGATCTAGGCCACGTACTATGACGGGCGGTACCCCAGTAGCCCTGCCTTGATGGAAACCCATTTTCCCTACGAGACCCTACGGTTTTGTTTGTATTACCCACTTTTGTGGCTAGTAGCTGGAATTTAATCATGTAACAATTTCGGCTATTTCATATTTATTTGAAAACCCTAGCACTATTATAATATCACTGGATTTCCTATCAAATGTTTTGGTTAGCGTAAGGTAAAAACTTTTCCATGTTTATGTGTGGGAAGTCTTACGTGATACCTTTTCTTTTCAAAGGTTTTTCTAAAGTTAAGCAATCTTAAACCGTTTACTCACACCAGACCCCTGTCTGACCCGAGTGTTTATTTTCTGTTTTATTAAACTCTTGGGTACTCATATTATATATGAGTAGTCAAGTGATTCATGTTATCTCTTGACGAGTTTGGAGGAGCTATGGAGCAGAAGGCTTCAGCGTATAGATATATAGTTAGAGTTTCCGCTGTGTTGTTATTCTATATTGATGTTCTTGTAGTGTAACTTAGACAGAAGTGTTATAACTGTCTAACTTGAGATGTTTAGTTGTGTACTCTGATGTATATGATCCTATGTATATGTCCTATATTATATTTAAATCGTTCCGCTGTGAGATTCTGATGTGTTGTTTCTTTTTCTTCTCTTTCTTTCTTCTTCTATCCCTTTCTTTCTTAATTAGTGATGCGATTTTCCGGGAGTGGAAAGTCGGGTCACTACAGTTGGTATCAGAGCAGTTAGGTTGAGTGAATACCTTGGCTCTGGAGTGGTGTCTATCTTGAGAGAGCGTACTTGCAATTTTTATATATAAATATATATTTATATAACTACCTAATCTGTTGGGTTATCTGTTAGGATTTTCCAACATAAGTTATAAAGGTATATAAGGTAGGAGTGTGTGGAACACGACTACCACTATTGGGAGAGGTTTATATGTTATGGTTGGAGGTGTTTATCGAGATTGTAGACCTAATGCTGACTCGAATAAGTTTTGGTGGATTGATGAAAGGATTTCTTTAAGTCCAGAGGAAGCCTTTTTCAAGAATTAGTGTATATTCTTGAAGTATGAAGTTGATTTTCTCTCAGGTGAGCGGGATTTCCGAGAGTTGAGTTTGTCAGCTAAATAGAAGCAAGTGGTGGTATCTTGATAGCTTCAAGAAGGAATAGTGGTGTGATGAGATGGAGTATCCATAGATGGTTCTGAAAATGTTTCTTTTGGAGCCAGATTAAGATGGTATTGGAAGAGCATTGATGTCTCTGGATTTCAAGTAAGGGTGTCTTATCTTGGTTAAAGTAGGAGCTTAAGGTCGATGAGTTACCTCATTTCGTACATGGTCTCAATTGTTTTCTTAAGAAGATAAGTGGTTGGTGATTGGTTTGGAGATGAGTTTCTTGCGAAGATGCCTACTCGTCTCATGGATTTTTAATGGAATTAGGTGATAGTTTTGAATTTCAGGAATTGGTGGTTAAGGAAGATCTTGTGGCTTAGCTGTATCATTGAGGTGAAGTTGAAAGCAGCATGGATCTATTTCTTTGATGATTCAGTAAATCCTTGGGGATTCTACTATCAGCAGACCAGGAAGATAGTGAAGGCTTATTCTTTTCTTTGGGAAGCTCAGCAGAGCAGGATATTTGTTGGAAGTGGTCTATCAGTTTCTGATAGATAAGCCATTCTTGAAGATTGGTCTTGAATAGGAAAAGCTGTTCTAGTTGGGGAGACAGTTCTTCGGAATCAGAACTGAGTGGGATCGCAAAAGTGACTTGCGATTAGTTTGGGCATCTTTGAGTATTCTTGGTTTGAGAGTGAGGCATCTCATATGAAGGTGTAGGCTGCTTAAGTAGTCGGAGATTTTCTAGATGTTTTTGAGAAAATTAGAAGTTGACCTGAATTGGAGATTGAGATTTCTGATCGACTTGGATTTCCAAGAGCAATTTTGATGGTTCAACCTTGTAGTGGGATGACTCTTGGAACGAGAAGAATTTGGTGAGGCAGCTCAAGATTCTTTGGAGAAGAATTGATCATCTTATTCTAAGTTGAGATTCTGTTAAGATGTTTTGACCAAGTGGAATGGTCACTAAGATTTTATGAGTCGGATGAATAGTGTATAGAGAAAGTTTTTGCTTGTGTTCTTCGATAGCATTCTTATCTGCTCTAGATCGGAGTTGTGCAGCGGAAGCGAGTTGGCAGTTATTCTAGTATGAGAGCAACCAAGAGTTGCAGTAAGAAATTTCTACAGGAAATTCAAGTACGAAGGAATTTTCTGGATTTGGTAGGTAAGGTTGTCTAGTGCAACTATTTGGATATTCCAGATAAGAGAGATAGGTTTGAAGTCCATTGATGCTTGTAGTATAGAGTCGTGTTTTGGATTTCAGCAAATTATTTTTGAGAGCCATTTTGTTGAGTAGGATTTGGAGATTTGGTTTGAGTTGGTGTTGTTGTTTCTTGAAGCAATCAGCAAGGGTTAGGCTGATCAGGAATATTGGAGGTGACTTAGTAGCATCGGAAGAATTATGCAGTTAAGAATTTAGGAGGTTTGGAATATGCAGTTAGAGTTTGGATATTGCTTTAGTTTTATCCGATCAAACGAGATACAAGAAAGGGTAAAACTGGAGAGTTCGCTCTGGAAGTATTTTGAGTTGTCTGTGTTCTCTGAAGATTTGATTTTAATCTACAGGATTGAATTGCCAGTTTGGATAGCTAGAATTCATTGTATTTCACATATCTCCGAGGAATATGTGTATGATTCTTCGAGTGACAGAATCAGTAGTTAAGAAGGATTTGGTAGTTGGGCTGGTTTTGAAGTTTAGTCTGATTTCTTGTTCAGAGTTGTAGGATCAGATGAGGGAGTTCTTGGTTTTAATAGTATAGTTACTTAAGATTCTGTAGAGCGAGTATTCCAGTATAGGTATCTGGAAAACTCTACATAATATTAGGAAGTTCTATTCAGAATTTTCTGGAATAGATAAATTGTTTATTTGTTTGAATTGGTTGCTATGATTGATAGTGTATAATTGATTGTTTGATTTCTGATAGGAATTTAAATTCTTTAGCTAGGGTTATTAAATTATCTTTGCTTTTAAATTTCGGGGACGAAATTCTTTTAAGGGGGGAGGAATGTGACGACCCGGAATTTTGAGCAATATCAATTTAATAATCTTTGATAATAATTGAATTGATTTGATCATTTTACATTATAAATTGACAAGTTAAATTTATTTTAAAGATTGATAATAACAGTTGGTTAATATCTATTAATATTTTTCTTTGCAATATAAATAAGCAAGATTTAATTCTTTTGAAAGTTTATAAAATTTGATTTGGAAATATTTATTTTGGTAAATAAGAAGTTTTTGATGTAATAAAACTTTATATTCAAATTGTAATATATATATAAATGTATATACTGTGATTTGAATTTGTTTTAAAATTTAATTTGGAAATTAATAAATTTAATGTTAGAATGTTTCTATTTGAAATGTGTATATATATTTGTATATATATTTGAAATAGAAGAGTTATTAATTTAAATTCAACAAGAGAATTTCAAAACTTGAATATATTTAGTTTTGAAATTTGAAATAATAATTTGATTTAATGTCTTTGAAATGATATGTGAAATTTAAAGTTTAAATAATAAAGTTAATTTCTTATTTTATAAACATATATTTTAGCTTTTGTTTTTAATAAGATAAAATTGTTTTAAATTTTTATATAAGGAGTTAAAATCAATTTCTCAAGTTTATAAACATATATTATATAATATAAATCAAAACTATAAGTTATTTGCATTCACATGCATATTTATTAAAAGATAAGTTCATAATATTACATAATTACTTGCATATAATTTAAATAAATTTATAAATAAGAAGATAACATTTAAAAATATTAATTAGATATTAAAACACTTGTTAACATTTTGATTTATGCAAGGACATTTGTAAATAAGAGAGCATAGGTGTAAGGAAATTAGATCATACAAAGGACAAATGTCATATTCTTGACATTTCAATTTAAAATCTAAAATTGTAAAATAAGAAAGAAAAATTTACTCTTGAAAACTTCAGCTGAATACTATCTCATTTCAACAAAAATACAAAACAAAGATAAAAAATGAATACAAATCTGAAACCTGTAAAAATTGAAACAAACGAAGAAATCTGGAATCAAACAATTCAGGATTTAAAATCAACATGCAATTAATGTTAATCAAGCAGCAAGTTCAGGAAGAATGCAGAAAATTTTCAAAGCCCGAAAACATGCAGTTCTGTCTTCTTCCATCTAAGGTGAGTAAACACAATTTTAAAAACAGATTTGGATTTTAAAATGGACCTTGTTCTTGTGGAATCATGATGATTCATTTGGATTTTTAATTTAAACTAATTGCATGTTTGGAAAAAATGCTTGATGTCTGGGTAATTAAACAGTTCTGTAGAATAATTACAGGTAGCATTTACATGTTAAAATCAATAACTTTAGATTGAATCCAAATTAGCCTATGATTTATGAACAAAGTTTGTTTGAAATCAAGTAGTGTTTCATCTAAAAATAGTTATAGATTTTTAAAATGGATGTTTGGTTCAAAATTTGCAAATTTGCAGTAGTAATCAAATTGTGCCCAAAATTTTATGAATTAAATTGTAGTTTTGATTTCATAATTGAAATAATGATAGAAAATTATTATTTTTAAGGGTTAAATCATAAATTTTAGATTGGTATTTAGTGGGAAATTTGTGAATTGCTATTTTGGGGGTTTTGGCCGATTCTGGGTGATCGACGACAGATCTATGGACGTGTTGGTGTGTGGAGACAGAGGGGCCTATGATGGTCTCTGGAAAAATACAGAGGGGGTCGGTCGATGGCCATGGTGGCGGCGGAAGGCAATTTTATTCTGGTGCCCTAGTTTTTATCACGGCATGAAACCGTGGTGATTTCATCACCACGAGATGATCGAGTGGAGCGGGCTTCGAGTTGATGGAAGTGGGGATGGGGACGAGTTCACGGCTGTAGGAGGTGGCACTCAAGGTGGTCAGATGGTCGAGGGGGAACTCGGTGGCAGTGACGATGGGTGGTATTGCTTCAGGAAATTTTGGGTTCGAATACTCATATTTTGATTCTTGATCGAAATTGGATTTCTGGGTTTCGAATTTTGATATTGGGAACGAGGGCGACTTGATGGAGGCTAGCATGAAGATCGACGTTGATCGGCGTGGTGGTGCACATTTACGTGCATATGTTCGTGCACTGTAATGTCGCGTTTGGGGTTGGGGGAGAATAAGGTGAGGACTCGAAGGATGTAGCGTGATTTTAATGTTTTACTCGAAGCCTCCATCGCATTTTCGTCGTTTTGACTCGAAGCAGTGGGTAGGTGGGGGAAACTCGGGGTGTTTTCTTGTTTTACTCGGGGTAGGCACGGGTTGTTAGCAGGGTTTACTCGGGTATTAAGTATTCAGGGAGAAGAACGAGTTGTTTAAGTTGTTAATGTAAAGAAAATTTGGTTTTAGGAATAAAGTTTTTAAAGATAAAGGTTAAACAGGTTTCGAAACTAAAGTTGTTTCAAAGTTATGTTTTAAACAAACTTATACATCTTAAATTATGGAAGTTTTAAAATAAGTGGATTTGAAATAAAATTTGTATTAAACTTTAATAAATAAATTTGTAAAGGTTTTAAAGATTTAATAGTTTAAATTTAAATGTGTTTATTTATAAATTGATTTCCAAAGGTTATATTTTATTTCAAATAAAGTTTAATGATTTAGAATCTAATAATCAATTGTAATACAGATTATCTTTAGTTATTTCGAATTTGATTTAATTAAAGATAAATGCATTTGTAAAGATAATTGAGATAATTAAATTATTTTTAATTATCGAGTTTTGTTTGTTAATAAATGATTTAATTAAGAATCTTTTAATATAATAAATTAAAGAATCATTTAATTAATTTTAAATGATTAAGTTAAATAAGTTAATTAATTAATTAGTGATTAAGTAAGATAATCACTTATGAGTTGATTTAATATAATTCCTTGGTGAAGTAATTAAGTGATTAATTACTAGAGGTAATTAAGTAATTAAGTAAATGTGATTAAGGATTAATCACTTGAATTATTAATTAAAGAATTAATTAATAATTAATTATAGGTTTAAATTATTTGATTAATGATTTATTATAAAAGGATTAAAGGTAATTAATTAAGTGATTAATTACTAGTTAAAGTAGTTAATTAAGAAATGAATTTAATTAATGAAGTAATCTTTAATTAATGAAATTAATTAATTAATTATTTGAGAATAATTAGTTTATAATTAAGTCTTAATTACTAAATGAAATTAAAGTAATTAATCAAAGGTGATTAATTAAAAGAAATTAATTAAGTATGATTAGTTAAAAGTAATTAATCAAATGTGATTAATTAAAAGTAATTAATCAGGTGTAATTAATTAAAGGATAAATAAGGAATAATTATCAGGATAATTAAAGAATAATTAATCAAGGTTGATTAATTTAGGAAGTAATTAAGAGGTAATTACTTAGTATAATTTGTAAGTAATTAATCAGGATGATTAATTAATATGGTAATTGAGTAATAATTACTTAAAGTAATTAAGTGATAATTAATCAGGAAAGATTAATTGAGTTGGGTAATTAAGTGATGTTAGTTAATTAATTAATTTGTAATTAATTAATGAATAGAAGTTGGATTGAAGATAATCCAAGTGTTTAAGTAAGAATCAATTTAATTTAAGGATTAATTAAATTAATCAAGTTTGAATCAAATTTGTTTATGAATGATTAATGATTGGATATATATATCATTGGATGAGTTAATGTTATTGGTTGTTATTGGATGACATTGATTGATGGGTGATGATATGAATACGCTATATCTGATTGTGATATATATGCTGCTTTGTGATATGTATGGATGCATGTGATAATAGATGATTATCTATCTGTGTAATATGATACATCCATTTATGTTAAGTGATATTTTCTGAAATATCTATTGTTTAAATCCCTTAAGTAAAACTTGGACATTAAAATGGCGTTTGGTTTCGATGAGACCGGGATTGGGTTCCCATATTTGGATATCCGAAAACCACATCGATTCCAATTAAACGTTAGGTCGTTAATCCAAGTGGAGCAAGTGAAGACTCGAGGTGTAAAGGTTATACGTCAGTATAACTCTGTGGGTGATTCCGTAATGAGTTTGATGGAATAGTGCTTATAGATTCGAGATGGAGATTTAGAGTGCAAGGGCTATGGTCATTGACTCTGAGGGTGATTCCAAAATGAGTGCAACGAGATAGTGCCTTCGGTTTCGTTCGAACCCGGAACGAACTTGTACAGATTGAATGCTTTCAGCACATCGTCAGGTGGACGATGAGCATTCTAAGATAATTGGTCCTATAAAGGTAATCGCAGCCTCAAGCCTCATCAACCGGGAATGGCTAAAACAGGGGAGGTGCAGCAAGGCTTCGTGGGTCGCTCCCACCGGAGAGCGAGATACATCCCTGTCTAGATGTCCCTTTTTATTTCGGCTTTGTGGGCAGTTGGAACTGCAGCCAACTGCGGGGTGGTCTTGTTCGGGACTATTCAGTAAGGAATGGTGCCGGCCTTGTGTTGCAGGGGATGAAGGGAGTAATCCTCGGTACGGTGATCTAGGCCACGTACTGTGACGGGCGGTACCCCAGTAGCACTGCCATTGAGGGAAACCCATTTTCCCTACGAGACCCTACGGTTTTGTTTGTATTACCTACTTTTGTGGCTAGTAGCTGGAATTTAATCATGTAACAATTTCGGCTATTTCATATTTACTTGAAAACCCTAGACACTATTATAATATCACTGGATTTTCTATCAAATGTTTTGGTTAGCGTAAGGTAAAAACTTTTCCATGTTTATGTGTGGGAAGTCTTACGTGATACCTTTTCTTTTCAAAGGTTTTTCTAAAGTTAAGCAATCTTAAACCGTTTACTCACACCAGACCCCTGTCTGACCCGAGTGTTTATTTTCTGTTTTATTAAACTCTTGGGTACTCATATTATATATGAGTAGTCAAGTGATTCAGGTTATCTCTTGACGAGTTTGGAGGAGCTATGGAGCAGGAGGCTTCAGCGTATAGATATATAGTTAGAGTTTCCGCTGTGTTGTTATTCTGTATTGATGTTCTTGTAGTGTAACTTAGACACAAGTGTTATAACTGTCTAAATTGAGATGTTTAGTTGTGTACTCTGATGTATATGATACTATGTATATGTCCTATATTATATTTAAATCGTTCCGTTGTGAGATTCTGATGTGTTGTTTCTTTTTCTTCTCTTTCTTTCTTCTTCTATCCCTTTCTTTCTTAATTAGTGATGCGATTTTCCGGGAGTGGAAAGTCGGATCGCTACATTATCCGACATTGTTTAAATGATAGATTTTAACTTATCTTTCTTTTTTTACTTTGTTTTTATATACATAGACTCTATATATATATATATTAAATTTTTACTAATTATAGGAATTGTAATTTTTAGTTTATGTTCTTTCTTTTGTTATATTTAGTAAACAATTGCATTCCTCAGAAAATTTAGTTATTTAATGATGTCCTATGGTTTTTATTCTCAAATCTACGATATTGGTTTAACGTGATATTAAGAGAGAAGTACTTTATGTATCTAGGTCATTAAGTGAGCATATTCCAAGATTACGACGAAGTTTTAAAAAAGAAGTTTCACAAATGGGTTTAGTAAATATATCTGCTATTTGTTTGTCTGAAGTAAATATTCTTATGATATTTTCTCTTTTTCAACATTATCACACAAGAAATGACGTCTAATACCAATGTGTTTAGTTCTCGAGTGATTAATGGGGTTTTTTGATAAATTTATTATACTGGTGTTATCGTTAAAAAATAGAAGATTTGTTTTGATATATTCCAAAATCCTATAATGTTTGTTGCATATATAAAACCTGAGCACAAGCTAGTGCTGCAGATATATATTCTACTTCACATGCAGATAATGAAACATAATTTTGTTTTTCTATTAAACCATGATACCAAAGATTGGCCGATAAAGTGACAAATTTCACATGTACTTTTTCGATCTGATCTGCAACCACCGAAATCAGCATCACTATATAATACAAGTTCGAATGGACATTCTAATGGATAAAAAAAGTCTGTAATATTTGGTATTTGATAAATATCATAAAATTCTTTTAACTGTTCGTAAGTGTGTTTCTTTAGGGTTAGCTTGAAAACGGGCACATAAGCCAAAACTCATTGAAATGTCAGGCGTACGGGTAGTTGAATATAATAAAGATCCTATCATACTCTATATAATTTTTGTTTGACATCTTTACCATTTTCATCTTTGTCTAAGTGAGTACTTGTACTCATAGGAGTAGCTTAACTACTAGCATTATCCATTCCAAAACATTTAATTAAACCTTTACAATATTTTTCTTGATAGATAAAAATTCCGCTTTTTAATTATTTAATTTGTAATCCTAAAAAGTAATTTAATTCTCCATATGTGACATTTCAAATTCATTTTTCATATTTTTGACAATTCATCATTTTTTTTATTAGTTGATCCAAAAATAATATCATCTACATATATTTGTACTACTAAAATATCGTTCTCATTTGTTTTTATAAATAGAGTAGAATCAACTTTGCCAATTTGAAAACCAGATTCTAAAAGATATGATTTTAATCTTTCATACTAAGCTCGAGGAGCTTGTTTAAGACCATAAAGTGCTTTTCGTACTTTAAATACGTGATTGGAAATTGTTCATGCACAAACAGTGGTGGTTTCTCTAAAAAATATATTTTCTTTAATGTATCCATTTAAAAAAGAGCTTTTAACATCCATTTGATATAATATGAAGTTATGATGGCAAGAAAATGCTAAGAGAATTCTTGTAGCTTCAAGATATGTTGTAGGAGCGAAGGTCTCTTCATAATCAATTCCTTCTTCTTGAGAAAATACCTATGCTACAATTGCTTTATTTCAAACTATATCACCATTTTCATCCATTTAATTTTTGAAAATCCAATTAGTTCCAATAACGGATTGATCATTGGGTCTTGGAACAAGTTCCCATACACAATTACTTTCATTTTGACTTAGTTCTTCCTGCATTGCTATTATCCAATAATCATCTATAGATGCTTCTTTAATATTTTTTGGTTTAAAGTTTGAAATAAAAGTTATATGTCCTATTTGATTTAATTTATTGCGCGTTGACACTTTGGTATTATTGTCTTTTATAATATTATCTATTGATGACCTTTTAATATTCTTGGGGGGATTTTAATTCAGTATTATTAGAATTTATTGATTCTATTTGTTCATTTCGAATATTTAACTGATTTATGTTTTCATTATCTTCTTTAATGTTGTTACAATTTTCATCAAATGGTACATGTAATGTTTCTTCAATTTTGTTAGATTTTTTATTAAAAAAATTCTATATGCTTTACTTTGATCTGAGTATCCTACGAAAATTCCTTCATCGGTTTTAGGATCAAACTTTTCTAAAGGATCACTAGTGTTTAAAATAAAACATTTGGATCCGAATACTTTAAAATAAGATACTTTTGGTTTACTTCCAAAAAATAGTTCGTAAGGAGTATTTTTGGTTAACGGCCTTAGAGAGACACGATTTAGAACATAGCATGCAGTAGTAACAGCTTCTGCCCAGAAAATTTGAGGTAAATTATTACTACAAAGAAGAGTTCTTGCATATTCTTGAAGAGTTCTATTTTTTCTTTCTACAATACTATTTTGTTGCGTTGTTCTAGGGAAAGAAAGATTATGACTTATCCCCTTTTTATTACAGAATTTATGAAATGATTCATTTTCAAATTCTCCACCATGATCGCTTCTAATTGTTTTTATTTTTAAATCATTTAGATTTAAAATATGTTTTGAAAAGAATTTGGATGTTTCAAAAGTGTCACTTTTATGTTTTAAAAATAAGGTCCACGTATATCGTGAAAAGTCATCAACTATAAAAAAAACGTATTTATTATGATTAAGTGATCTAATTTTCATTGGTCCAAAGAGATCTAAATGTAAAAGCTTAAAGGTTGTTTTATGGAAATCTCTTGTTTAGAATTAAAAGATAATTTTTTAAGTTTCCATTTTTGACATGCATCATATATAGTATTGACTTTAAAATTTATTTTAGGTAAACCGCGCATTAAATTATTTTTAGTTAATTTATGAATGTTTTGAAAATTAACATGACAAAACCGTTTATGCCAAATACATGGATCAAAAATATCTGCTATTAAGCAGACATTTTATCATGTCTTATTTTCATATTTAAAATATAAATGTTATGTTTTCTTATTCCTTCAAAGATTAAATTTTTATTTTTATCAATGATACTGCATTTTCCTATTTCAAAAGTTATAGAAAGACTTTATCACATAATTGACTAATACCGAGAAGATTATATTTTAAATTTCAACTAGATAAACATTTGAAATAAGAGGAGAGTTAGATATACCAAAAGAAGCAACATATCCTTATCCTATAACATAGCCTTTGGAATTATCTCTGAAAGTGACGGTTCTGCCATCCTTATAAGAGATATTTGTTAGCATATCACCATTTCCGGTCATGTGCTTGGGGCAACCACTGTCGAGAATCCACTTTTCCTGTTTGAGACGGGGTACCTACAAAGATAAAAGTAATTTAATGGTACCCTCTTCCTTTATTAGGTTCATGGGGGTTAAACTGAAGGTAACCATATCCAAGAGGGTTTGGTAGAACCTTTGAATCTAATTTTTTTATTATAATGAACATCATTCGAAAATCCATCTATATGTTTTTGTCTAATCGAGTTATTATTTGTTTTTGGAATCCATACTTGAATAGTCTTTTTATTATAATCTGATTTTCTATTCACTGATTTACCAAATTTAGAATAAAGTGTAGCATATTTGCATTGAACTTTTAGTTTCTTTGATTTTATAAAACCTAAACCATTTTTATTGTTAGAGGGTTTTGAAATACTAATTAAATGAGACAGTTTCTCTTTCCCTTGATTAAATTTAGAAATGTTTGTAGATAGATCATTTACTTTTTTTCTAAAGGTTGTTTATCTTTATTTAAATCTTTTATTTGATTTTCTAAATTATTGATAGTTTTTCTTAGTTTTACGTTATCATTTGATAGTGTTGCAGTCACCTTTATAAAATCTTCCACATTTTGGTTTTCTTCAACCGGTTTACACATATTTTGTAACTTTAGAATTTCTTCTTCTAATATAATTTCCTTATCTTTTAACATTTCATATTCTAGTTCTAGTCTAGTCATTTTTCCTGAACGTTCTTTATGAGTTTTTCTAAGATTTCTATGTTTATTATCTTGTTCCGATGCTATTTCTTTGACATCATCAAAAGATAAATTTGAACGTACCTTATTTTTAGTTGCCATGAAGCAAAATTGGCTTGTTCTTCATCACTATCATTGTTACCGTCACCGTCACTTGGGGAATCATCCCATGTTACCTGAAATGCATGTTTCTTTTTCAATAATTTCTCATATTTGTTGTTCTTGTTGAAGCTTTCTTATCTTTTTTAATTTTGGACATTCCTTTTTTCATATGACCAAATCGATTGCACCTATAGAATTTAAATGACGAAGGATCCTTAAAATTGCTTGGTTTTTGCCTTTGCACCATCTTATTGAATTTTTTGAACTTGCTGTAGTTTTTAGCAAGGAAAACTACATCTTCTTCATCCAAGTCTGAGTCATCATCATCATTTACCTGAAAATCAATACTTCATTTTTCTTGGGCTAGATCTTTTCTAGCTTGCAAATTGCTTCATATGACATCAAATTTCCAATTAACTCTTCTACTTTGAGTGTAGAGAGTTCATTGGCTTCGTCTATAACTAATATTTTTCTTTCCCATTTATCAGTTAATGCATTTAGAATACGTATAGCTAAATCAAAATCAGTAAATGAGACTCCTAATGCTATGATATCATGTTGTTTAGTTTGTAATCTAGAGTACATTTCTACGATGCTTTCATTTGATTTCATTTTAAATGATTGAAATTGATTTGTCAGAAAACTTATCTTACTTTGTTTTACTTTGGTGGTTCCTTCATGTGTGAGTTGAAGCATGTGCCATATATCATAAGCTATTTTGCACATCATAATTCTAGAAAATTCTTTCTTATCTAATGCACAATATAAAATATTCATAGCATTTGCATTATTTGAAGCAGTAGTTTTCTAAGCATCTGTCCATGTACTAATTGCAGTAGTATGAGCTACATACTGAGATTGAGTAGATGACCAAATGTCAAGTCCGCTTGATTCCATAAAACAGTCATATGTATAGCTCAATACATATAATTAGAACCCATAAAAAATGGTGGACGTGCATTTGATTGTCCTTCCTGAAATGTGTTATAGCTCATATTGGCCATAGTTCAAAATTGTGTTATGATTCTGAATAGTCCTTGCTCTTATACCAATTGAAAGAATTAGTGGATCGTGTATGGCTAATAAAGGCAAGTATATATATACCAATTTATACTGTGAAATACTTAAGTAAATGTACACACCATGATTTACACTGGTTTGAAGCACCTCTCCTACGTCCAGTACATAAGCACCTCTTAGGTATTTTCTTAGCAAATCCCTCGCTTGACCCAGAGGAACAGGTTTATAACCTAACCGATCTGAGCACCTCTCAGATTTACTCTTTCCTTTTACAGATACAATTCCTGCTTGATAATTTTATGTTCGTCTAACACTGATTTTGACTTGATAGTACAATGGTTCCTATAATCTCCTTGATGATTCGAAGTGAGTGCACTGTGATTATTGGAACAATGGCAAACGGGAAAATGGAGTTGAAAGTATAAAATTTCTTAGAATAGCACAACATAATAGATACAATAGAAATCAGAGTAGAAAGTTAGAAAACCAAGTATGAGTTGTTGTGCTATTTATAAATAATGAAGAGAGGCAATCAAGAATTGTCAACATTCAAGAAAATCCTTTCAGATTTAAAAAACTGTTCAAATGGTTGCGACTCTTGAAGATGTTTCGAAAAATATGGCCGTTACAGCATCTCAGTCTACTGAGCGATTACCTCGGTTAACTAGGTATAAACGTTTAACATTTCACGGCAAAAATTTAAAATAAAAAATATATTGATTTACACAGTTTATGTCAATTCAAATTAGGCTCAGTCGACTGAAACAAGTTTCAGTCGACTGAACTGTGTAAGTTCAGTTTGCATTAATATTTTGACCTTTATTGAATTTCAAACTTCAATGATATCCTAACATCTGTGTTTGAGTGTGTGTTTGTGTTTGTATATGAACTATCAAGGAGATTTTACAATTCAACCTAAGACCATATATATACTATTGATCTTAAAGCTCCATAGTTTTTGACTTCTTCGACTTGTAGATGATTCTTCTTGCTTTTTGCCTTGTGTTGTTGTCTTCTTGAATGAATGCCTGATATCATGATATAGTATATATGTGCAGTATATAGTTCTTATCATTAAGACAGAGACTTAATGTTCTAACATTTTCTATATATTGATTTATAACAGATTGTTTGGATGTAACAACCAAAGTGTCTCAAGGTCAACGGGTGTGATAATAAGTTTGTAGAGTTTGGATATGATCCAAGAATTGATACAAAAGTACCATTCAACGAGCATTAGAGTTGTGAAACATTTTGTAAAAAAAATCAAAGGTTTCATTTTCATTCAAAATGCAGATGAAGTGTGTGTCCGTAAGAAAGAACTATAAACATATTAAAATATTTCTAAAATCTAAGCAAACAACAAACTTATGAATATTAATGATGTACCCATGTTATAATCATTTTAGTTTGGTTTTTTAATACTAAACATTGGGTTTGAAAATGTCATCTTTTATAAATAGTATAAAAAAATGTTAAGATTGTCCTATATGATATACATAGACACCATACTAAAACGTTTAGTATGGAGAATATGAGATAGATTCCTTATTGATTAGCAATAAGAATTATCATGTATGCTATTATGTTTACTATATCACTAATTGCTTATGTAATTAGTATATTAAGCGAGTATCAAATCCGAATTAAGATTGTTAATAGGTAAGAGTGTTCTCGAGTATTTGAGAAATAATAATGAATTATTTATAGAAATGAAAACTCCTAACGAAGGTGTATTCGGACTCGAACTTCATAAGTGATACTGAGTATAGTATATCAAGCCCAAATATGACTATCTTAGTTAAGTTGCTTTAAGTTGGAATTGTTCCAAACGAAAAGTTATGGTTGACTAAAAGGCTAACTATATTGCCTTGAATAACACTGCAGCAAAAGCTATATAATACAAAAATCCATAATGGAGATGGGATGATTCTAAATATTGAGAATCATTTAACATTGTCATGCAATAATAATGCCGCAATACAGATCATGAAAGAATTTAGAGGTCACTAGAAGTTAAGAAACATACTCCAAAGATTTCCATATAACAAAGGCAGTTTATCAAGGTCGGAGAGAGTTGATTGACAAAGCAGATAGATAAGACATTATAACATATTCGTTCACTAAGAGACTAGCTCAATCAGTTTTGAGAAAACTAACCAGAGGAATGGGAATAAGATTCCTTAATTGACTTCAAGTAAGAATGAGAGATTGATAGAGTTAGGGATATGCCTTAGGGGCAATTATGTAATATGTTCCATACATCTAACTTCATGATTAATCTTGTTCATAATAAAGGTATTTGATTTCTATTATATACTTTGTTATATAGTGATATAATTAATTAAGTAGTTAATTTAATGTATATAAATAAGAATACTTAAGTGAAGTGTTATGTGATTGTAGTTGCAAGCATGAGTAGTCAATCATAATGCAAAATAACATTTTATTTTAAATATTCCCGGTGGAGATGTTTCAAGAAAGGATATCGATACATCCATTGAAACTAGAGTACGTAACGCTCTTCGAATGTTGGGCAGTGTATTTCTCGTAACTACTGGGAGCACCAAAGGGTTATGTACTGATGGTTGTTGGATAACTATGGATCGACTCATTTCGAGAGTTTCCTATTGATTAATAAAAACTAATGTCAAACAGGAAACCTCAAAATGACGATATTACACAGTTCTCTTAACTTGATAATATAGTTGAACCTTAATGTGGAGATAGTCCACTTTGATTATAGTTAAATCATGACATGGCATCCATCGAATGACTATAGTTGGGTCGGAGTTGAAGAATTGGAAGTGAAACGCTCTTCATTACAGAATTTGTCTCCTTAGTTATATGAGGTTAGTATTAGTAAACCGCAGTCAACTCAAAGTCCAAATCTCTTCCCATGGTAGTATGGTTAATAATAGATGTTATTATCGATATAATGACTTTTTTATGGACTTACCACATTGAATGTAGATGGTATTGGAACTTGGACCAAAACCAAATTTCATAAGTTCCAAAGTGATATAGTATTGATGAAGAGAACTGGTGTAAATAATTACTACTAAGTGTTATCACTTAAGAAATTATAAAATGCGATTTTAATGAAAAAGTCTATAAACCATAAATTTAGCCAACTATCAAACCACTAGCTAAGTTGGCTTGGAACATTAATATATGATTTCTTAATATTAATTGCTAACTGAATTCTCACCTTCGAGTCACACAACAATATTTGTGAATTCTCCGAAAAACCACAGAATCTAATAAATTTATAAAATGTTTTAAATTTATCAATATTTAAGAAAAGCTAATTTATTTTATATTTTGGTGTTGTTGGTAATTATTTGGATATATATAGGTTATATATACGCATATCAATACACGATGTTGGTATATAACTAAGTGAGTTTTAAATATAGTTAATTGCTTAATAAGCATTTCGAAATAATTATTCATGTGATGGAAAGGTGTAGCCTCCTATGCTAAAGAGAGAGGAAGGAATATGGATGAAGAGTTGACTGAAAATTAACTGAGAACTAAAAGTGAAATTTTAAAGAGAGAATTAGAAGGTTTTTATTCTCTCATTAAAACAAACCCTATCATTCATTTTCTTTCCTGGATTCATTTTTTCCATTCGCTTTTATTCTCTCTCTTCCTAACCATTTATGGCCAAATTCAAATGAGACGTTTAAAAATTTATCAAATTTGAATCAAATGTAAACATCAAATAAAATAAAATTAAGTGGTTTATCCTTCTGTTGCAAAGTTGGGTGTGGATCTACTTGAGATCTAAGGTGAAATCTCAAATCAAGGTGTACAATGAGTAAGACTTTTCAGAGTAGATCTAGGATGATCCACGATTCAAAGGTAATCAATGGTGACATCTTCAATGCATATCTCTTATTTACATTTTAATTCACATATATCAATTGTTTTATTCATTAATTAATATTGAATCAGAGAAATTTAATTACAAATCTTTTTGGACACCAAATATATTCACACATACATGTTTTCTAATTTTATTTTCAAAGTTGTTAACATATATTTCAATATCCAAAATCATTGCTTTAATTCAAATTTCAAATTCAATATGTTATTTTACAAAATGGTTTGAATCTATATCTGTGGTTGAATTGAAACTTAACATATATAACTAAAGATTTCAAATAGCTTAATAAATGGTGGTTATGCTTCAAATGCTTTGAATTTAATGTCTCAAAATCATTCGTCGCTCAAACTGTCACAAGCATTTGAATTTTAGATTTGGATCTAATAAATGGTAATGAATGAAGGAGAATTAAGAAAGTTTGTCTTATAAATTATTTACCAAATCAAAGTTAGATTATGATGATACAAAATTTGAAATCTAAAGTTTTGATTTTGTCAAATAAGAAATAAAATCTTTTGGCTAAAATTTTTAAATTTAGGTATACATAAATTTGTTTATTTTAGATACTCAAAGGGGCATTTGAATTGCTAGATCTGGATCTAGTAAATGGTAATAAAGAAAGGAGTAAATTAAGAAGAGTTTGTCTCTTAATTTTGTATCTTAACATATATAATTAAATGCATGCATATTTAGTTAATAACTTTGTGATAGTAGATGGGTATATGAATGGCCAGTGTGTCGGATATAGATGTAAATCCCAACATCTATATACGTACACATTAATTGTGCACACTATACCATCTATCGTACATGTAATATATATACACACACGTGAGCATACTATGATGCACTTATATAATATACAAAAAACCAAATAATGAACTTATTGATTGATTAATCAAAAAATAAAACAAGATTGGATTTTATTTAAAGTAAATACATTAGATCTAATAAAACGAACTAGACTTCATTGGCCTAGTATAGATCTAATAGAATTTTTATTTGAAATCCACCCGTTTTACCCTCTAGCAATCGACCCATTTCCTTCATACTTGTGTATCAAACAGACATGAAGATGAGGTGACCATTCACTCTTTTTATCCCAACTGTACCTAAGTTATATCTACTCTCGTACATTCGCTTTTCTCTCCAAATGGTCGAACCGTTCAAAGAAAATCATTACTACAAGATCACATCAAAATCTTTACAAAAGTGAATTTAGTCATCTTTAATATAAAGGAAATCAAATAATTTACAGTTTATGTAAATTGATCAAATAGACATTTTACTGATCGAATTCTTAGGTCTGTCTTGTAGTTCTTCGACCATGTTGCTTCTGGCATAACAAGATTATCATTGTACTTAACCACATTGAACATATCATCTTGCCTACGGTTTACTTGCCCTTTTTGAATGATCCAATTTTCATCGAGGTTTCGTACATTATGAATCACGATTGTTGTAACGACCCGTAAATTTTGATAATTAAATTGGTTAATTTAATAAGATTTTGCAATTTAATATTGAAGAGAATAAAAATTTGTGAATTGTTAGTGCAAATGATGACTAGAATGAATTGCAACAATACTAATGTAAGTTAACTATTAACAATTCATATGAAATTCCAATTAATTAAAATGATGTAAAAGTTATAACTTGATTATATTGAATGTAAGTAAATGAATGTAAGTGTGTATAAACTTTTGAACTAGTACATAATTGGTGGTAATATAACAAAATTTGTGTTATAGAGGTAAGTTGTAACATTTGTTTACGATAATAAACATAAAGGTGTTATAAATGTGATTTAAGGTAAATGGTGACTAACATTATTATAAGTTACACATTATTTAATATATTAAAAATTAATTGGGAATCAATCGCAATCAATTCACTTAATTATCGCGGTTATTGTAGATTAGATTTGTAATGAAATATATGAAAAACAAATGTAAGTATTGAATTAATTAATGAAATAATACAGTGTTACTGGTAAGTTATAAACTTGTAAATGTAAGTAAAAGTAAATAGGTGACAACTAATATATGTTATTCATTTATTTAATGCGTTAAATAAGATTGGTAATCAAATTGCAATTAAAGGTAATAATGTTAATGCAAGTGGATAAATAACTAATTTAGCGCAATTCCAATTAATTGAAACTAATTACAATAAATGAAATCAAATATTACGTTAGTGTGAATTCATGTAATATTTGGTAATAATGTATTATTAATGGTTTATGAATGAAGCAATAATTAAAATAATACGTAATAAACTATAATTTGATAAAATCAATCTTAGATAAGTAATTATAATATTTGTGGGTTGATAATAAAGTATGAATG
Organism: Allium cepa; assembly: GCA_030765085.1. Taxonomy (NCBI): domain Eukaryota; kingdom Viridiplantae; phylum Streptophyta; class Magnoliopsida; order Asparagales; family Amaryllidaceae; genus Allium; species Allium cepa. The sequence goes on from CM060941.1 coordinate 32,426,656, forward strand.
TGATTGTTGATGTTGATTGGATGAAATTGACAATTGTTAATGTGATTTCAATCAATTGTAATGGTAAAGCAAATTAGGAATGTAATTGTAGAGCTTAAATTGGAAATAATTGTAAAGTTTAATAAGGAATAAAACAAACGACCATATGACTGTAAATTCCAATTGATTGGATTAATAAATGTAAAAATATAAATATATATATATATATATATATATGTTTCTTTACTAAATAAAAAAAATCATATGTGTAACGACCCGCCGCTCTGACCGCCTCTAGTCGGTAATTAAACCAACTAGAAACGTTCAAATGACGGATTGTTATTTAGTTTATAACATTTAAACAGAATCGGTCACAGAATCACAGAAACAATAATATATTTTATAAATGAACTTTTCTTTTATATACAAATATCAGAGTTATACAATGAATTACATTTTATACAGCGGAACAAACATATATCTTCTTAAAGTACAAGAAAAATTTGCTGAAAAGCTTTAGTGAAGTGCTTTCCCCTCTCTCTAACTTCGCTGCGAGAAAAACTCCAAGCTGTAAAAATACTCGGTCTGACCCGAGCGTTTTATGCAAAACACAAAAACACTCGAGTCAGGATTAATCTTTATTCAAGTAAATAAGTTTGCAATGAACGGAAATAAAATGGTAACAGCCCAACAGGGTTAATAGTGCAGTACAGGCAGCAGAAGGGACGAAGCAACTTGGATTAGCCCAAGAAAAAAAATGAAAATAATATAAGTTCCCACAAATGAACATAAGGAGTGTACAGGAGTACACACATATCAGCCCAGCAAGTACAAAACTGGGTAATTCAGTGTTACAAAACAACACCCAACTGATGATCATATTAAATTTCAGGTGAGAGGCAGATAAGCACATGAGCCACATGAGTGAACACATTTCACACAACCATACAATTTACAAAGTCACGGCAATAAGTAAATGAGGCAACAAGGTCAACAATTAAGCACATATATATGTTTATCATTATTATACCTATTTACATTCAAAGCATTTCATCATATTCATTCGTGCACTTATTTCAGAGAATAGTATCAATGCATAGATGACATCACAGCAAACATGACAGCAGACACAAATGTGCAACATAGTGAAAATGAACAAGTGCAACAGAACTCAACAAGGCAGACTCAAGTGAATGAAAACATATATGCAACATGGTGAGCAACACAAGGGCAGTGGACAGTGCAGACAAAATGAAAGATACCAGTGAAATGGAAGACACACATGAACATGAAGACATAAACAACATCAAATGCAAGACCAAACTGCAAAAGTGACACAGCAGATTTTAATAAGAACTCCACTGGCCCTGAAGAAATACCACAAATGTGCAACACAGTGAAGAGACCAAGTGCACGACTAAACCAACAAATGCAACAGACTCAACTAAACCAACATGGCCAAGACCACAAGCAACTGCATAGGACTGTAACAACTAGAATGGAAGCAAAATACACAAATGCAAAACCAAAGTGGAACAGTCAAGTCCAAATGCATCAGTGAGGCAACTGCAGTGGACATGTATACAACAGAGGAAGCCATGATCAAGTCCAACAGAAATGCATGCAAGTGTCAACAGTCAATTATGACCAAGTACAGGTGCAAGTGTACACAAGTGAAGCAAAATGAAAACCATGCATCAGTGATCAACATAGCAGCTCGAAGACACAATACAACAATGCACAAATAAATTTTAAAACAACCTATAAATTTTATGGTTACTTACTTAAAAAGAAAAGAACAATGTTGTTTTCAAATATGACTGTTTTGATTTTCTTATTTGAAAGACATTATAAATTGAGCTTTTAAATGAAACAAACAAGTTAAATTTATAACTTAAGTTTTAAACAGAGATTAACTCTATACTTTCTCTCATTTCAAAATAGATATTCAAACTTCTTAAATTATGTATGATAGCAAGTAAACAAGAATCAGAAGCATGCAAGTTAATAATCAAATCAAATGGCTTCAACAAGTTTCAATTCAAAAAGCTAAAGCAGTTCAAAACTCAATATACAGGCTCTGCTTCATCCCTCAGGTAATTCAAGTAAAACCCCTAATTAAAATTTAAATTTAAAGAAATTTTGAAGCAATTAAAACATAATTAATCCCATTATTTTTGAACCTGAGGGAATGTGATCAAAAACTGGAATTAAGTAGTGGATCAGATTCAAATTCAAATTGCGGTCCAAGCCAGTTAAACCAGAGCCTGGGAACCATGGACAGGGGGAAAACTCAGATAAACACAACATGTAACCATACTTTTAATTAGAGTAAAAGTGAAATTACTCACAATTTTTTATGCAAGACATCCAACATTACAGAAATCCACACAAACACTTAGGCATTCCTGAACTTACTATGCAACCAGAATTCAATTAAGCCTTTTTAAAGTGTGATGTTACTTACAACAAAAAGGAAAAAAAAATTCAGGGTTTGGGATTTGCTCACAGTGAATGGTTTAAAAGCAGAGCCTGGAATGGAGCTTGGATTTTGATTTCATAAACATGATTTGTTTAAATTTTTAAGTCCACAAAGAAATCAAGGGAAAAGCTTTTGAATTTATTTTGAAACATGGGTTGGAAACACAGAGGCATGTTATTCTTGCCAGTAATATACACACAGTCCTCACATTTATAAGGACATGCAAACCCAATTTATAATCATCCAACATAATTTACAACATAAGTCAAATGTAAATCCAACATCAATGGATATAGCAAAGTTTAGGGGAATGTTTGCTCACAGCATTAAATTTTTTCTTGAAACTGTATAACATAACAGAGGTGGCATATATATACATATACACGAGCATGCATCCATCACAAAATGAATAAATTCATATCCACACAGGCAAACAGGCATTTTAACAAGAGAACAGCATTTATCACTGCATATAACATAGATTTGGGTAGGTTTTGCTCACAGTATTTTCAGAACTAAGGTATTTATTTTTCTTACTACATTTACTTAGACAACTTAAGACTGACAGGTAAAAGAGGAAGTGATTTGGGGTTTTGAATTTGCTTGCATCTGAGAACAAGAATAGGGGGTTTTACAGACACATACAAACAACACACATGAACAGAAGTTCAAACAAGCACATGCAAACAAAATTTTCCTCATCTAGGTTCAAAGATCCATCACATGCAGCAAAAACAAAACAAGCAAAGTTTTTGATAGCATCTGTTCTCATCAGTTTTCAATGATAGCATCTGTTCTCATCAGTTTAAATTCAAGTAACCCGGCAAATGATAGCAAATAACACCCAAATCATAGCATGTAACCAAGCACCCAATTCAAACAAATTTAAGAACTTGAATAAAAATTAATCGTGAGAAAACTCACCTTTTCATGAATCGAAACAGCCGAGGTGAGTAATGAGCACAATCGAAGAAAAATCGAAGCCCCAAATTGGATCGCAAGCCCTAATTTTGCAAAGCGGAAAGAACGAGAAGAACGAAGCCGCCATTTTTACTCTTTTTTTTCGTTTAGGTTTTCGAATGAGCAGGTAAAGAGGGACGGGTATACTTAATCACGGCACCAATATCAAACGTGGGCCAACCAAAATTTGCAAAGCCCAAACAACAATTAACAAACTTTCCTTTTATATTTTTGTTTTGAATTTCAGTTGGTTTTGTAAATTTTGTTGTTTGAATTTTTAACTGTGTATTTCTTTATCTAATTTGTATTGATTAAAATTTTATTCCTTTTTATTTTAAAGAAAAGAAAAATGTTCTTTAAAACTAACCATCCATTTATAAATTTACATAAATAATACTTGTATCCAAATTATTTTTCTAAGTCATTAGTTTGAATTAAAAATACAAATTCAATATTCAACTTCAACTCCAAAGTCAAATTTAAATTTTTATTCAATTTTGTATAGATTAAATTCTAAAATTTAATCGCCAAATTCATTGTTATATTGGGAATTTATTTTAAATCATCATTCAAATATTTAAAATTAATTAAATATTTTCAATTTAAATTGTTCAAAAATTCAGGATCGTTACAATATGTTTATCTATTTGAAATGTTGGTAGCTCAAAAAAAATTATTATAGAAGTAAGAATTAATAACTTTTGGTTTGTATACAATAATTCCGTAAATACGTTAAATTACTATAGAAAGGAATTGAATTGTCTCATTTATTTTTACCTTAGAAATCAGTGACAGTTAATGTGATTGTAATCTTTTAATTAAAAAGTAGGAAGACATTAATTGTAAACATATATTGAAATAAATTTAGATTGGGTGATTTATTTCCAATTAAATCAGTTCACATTTCAAAATTTAATGATAGTTTATTGCATATATGTTTATTCCTAAATTTAAACTTATGTTTTAGATCCAATTAGACCATTAAAAAGAAAGGATTATTTAGGTTTGAAATCTATTACGTAATTAAATTAAATGTTAATAGGAGATGATAAAAGGGGTAAAGTAGATTTACACTTGACTATTTCCTTTTCAATTAGATTTTAATTGCAACATAACTTACCTTTTCATCTTCACTTTTACAATTTACTCTTACATTCATTGCCTCCTTATGTGGATTATTTTCATACCTTTTATTTATGAATGCAAACTATAAGTGGCGATAAAGATGTATATATATATTATACTCCTGTTTATATTACCTCACTTATGCTATCATATTTTTGAATGTATGTTAATGCATTCCTAGTAAAACATTCAATCGAAATGTTAGCATATTTGTTTAATTCCCAATCTAATCACAAAGAGGGAGAAATGAAAAGTTCTTAATGTTGTATATTCTTTTAATTTATGACACAAATTTGTGTAGAGAACTTATTTTCCTTTATTGTGTGTTAATTAAATCTTTAAAGGATGTTAATTTTGGTTTGTTTAGGGTTAACAAAATTAATTAAATGAACGATTGTTTTGAAATTTGAATTCTAAAAGTTTGTTTACAGTATAGAGTTGGTCCATTCATTCTCTTTCTAGTTAATAATTACCTCTTTTTAATACCTGCTACTTTTAAAAAGGCTGCTCATATTTACTATATTTCAATACCAACTTTGTTCGTATTTACTTTATTTTTTTCATTCATTTCCAACTTCATTTTCTGAAACGTCATTTCATTTACTTCTAATTGATAGCAACCTCTCTTTTCAAATCTCTTTGGCCTAAAACCTAACTCTAACCTTATAAATAAGATATGATGCAAATGAAACCCCAGCCTCCATTCTAATCTTCTTCTTCTTCTTTTTCTCTTTCTTCAAATCTCCTTATTATCTCTCATTTTAATTTTTCCTTCCTCTTCAAATATTCTTCTTCCTCAAATTTTTTCTATTTCAAACTTTCTTCTTCCTTTTCAAATCTAGATCTTCTCTTCCATTTTCAGTTCTTATTTTAATCCTTTTCTTTTTCAATTCTTTTTATCAAATCTTCTTTTTTTCAAACCTTTTAAAAATACATACATACATACATACATATATATATATATATATATATATATATATATATATATATATACACACACACGTTAATATAATAAGGAGGAAAATTAAAGTAAATCAAAATAAAAGTATTTTTTTAGAATAAATCTAGTGATCAAGAAGGATACTAGAGAAACATAGAGCGGAGCTATTAATTAGAAGTCTATTAATTTCAGATTCGTATAAAGGTGAGTGTTTTAACCCACTCACAATTTCTAAAATTTCTTTGTGTGTTAAATTAATTTCTGATGTGATTAGAAATTTATTTATTGCCGTTTGGTATATTTTTATCATCATTCCAGTTAAACTGAATTTATTGAATTAAATTGTTATTCAATTTATTATTGTATATAAACTGCAAGTTAAATTAATTTATTATTGAATATAAACTGCTAGTAATTACCTGTTTTTTATTATCTGTTCTATATTAATGTTATTGTTTGAATTGGATGATGATTGTGATAAATGTTTGATGATTGATATTGAATGAATGGATGTTGGATTTTATATTGTCATGAACTACACGTTGTTATGAATTTTATTTCATTCGGGATTGCGGTTTGAAATGATATATAACCGTATTTTTATTTTAAATTACAGATTGAAATGATAGATATCCGTATCACATGACCATAGGGTATAAAATTATATACAGACACCGCGGTTTATATGCAAAAATATTTTAAATAATTTTTCTATGGTTTTGTAAAGAAATATATGGTTTTAGGAGATATTGATTTGGATATTTTATAAATGTTGTTTTATATATAGTTAAATTCTTGGTTTTAAGCTATGTATAAAAATTGGTTTAAAGTATAAAAGAAGTTTAATAGTAAAGTTTGTTTTTATTAAGATAATATGGTTAAGTATTTATTTAAATTATATTTCTAGAGTTATAATGACTTAAATGAGAATAAGGTGGGAAGATAAATATGAACTTGATTTGGAATCTTATAAAATTGAGATTTTAAAGGTATGATTTTTATAACTGGATTTTTGTTTAAGAGGAATTAAACGAATATTTCAATTATAGATAAATCGAAGGAAATATTTGATTATTTGTAATTTGATTTTTATTTAAATGAAATGGATTTATTATGCAATTATTTCAAAACTAAAAATAGAACATTGAATTGTTGAATCGTAATTACCAACCTTAGTTTTGAAAATTGTTTAATACTCAAAGTTTGAAATATATTGAAATTGAAATAGTATATTTAAACTGAAAGTGAGTTGAAAGTTATGAATTGAGATTTAATTTAAAGTGAATATAATTGTGAAGTCGAGGAAATTGTTCTACTTTATAAAGTAATTTCAAATTCAAACTATTTTATTTTATATACTGTTTGAATATCCAAACCATTTAAGTTTTGGAAGTTATGGTTTAGAAGCTATGAAATTCGAAGTATTATGTTTTTGAAAGGTTATATTTCAAACGTTTGGTTTCAAAATATTTTAAATTTGAAAGTGCTATGATTTTGGAAAAGAGATATATTTGAAATAAAAATGATATTATATTGATTTGGGTTTTATAGCAATGATATCATATTGCTTTGGATTTTGAAATGGAAATGATATCGTATTTATGTGGCTTTGAAATGGATATTATATTATGGTTTCGAAGTAAAATTATTTTGAAATGACCATGGTGTTATAATAACAATTGGTTGGCAAAGAGACCGGGATCAGATATGGGCATACCCTCTATCGATACTGAAAACCACTTTGACAACCGTGTAGGCGATGGAGATTTCAGAATGAAGTAGGATGGTGGCGACGTTCCTATGAGGTATATACGTGGACCTGACTCCCGTGAGTTGGCATAAGGTGGCTAAAACATGAGCGATCGACGGGCTAAGAAGGTAGCACCTTTTATCGGACACATCCCTTCGGTATTATACTTTGACTTTTGGATTGATTCGGTGGTCACTTTTGATTTTTGATTTGGGGGTGTGGCTCGAGGTGGGCGGTAGCTGCGCACTACGCGTTACCACCGGCCTGGAAGTGTAATTGGTATATCTACCCTGGCATTTCCTAGTTGTACCGTGTCACCTACCCTATCGCGCGTTGTACGAGTTTGGTTTTCTCCCGTAGCCCGTATGGTATCCTCTGGTGGCTTCCCGATCAGGAGGGATCATGATACTGGATGGACTATTGGGACTATTATTGTGTTAAGGGGGAGATTGGGTAACTCATTAACGCTATTTAAAAGTAAGTTTATTTTATTAATAGACATTATTATAATATCGAAATATTACTACATAATAAATAGTTTAACGGATCCTTAGGAGATGTGAATCCCGAGCATCTCTTAAGTTACTGCACTCACGTTGGACACTGGATAGGAGATGTCAAATTCCGTAAACATCTCTGATGCCATTCCACTCTTTTTACAGTTGATTTAACTTACATAAGATCTATTAGTTCTGGCTCGAGTGTTTTGTCTTTTCAATTCGCTCGGGTCAGCTTGAGCATTTCAGGATTTGGAAGACCGTATTCTGGAGAACGTCGATGAAGATTTATTATTATTTATTATAGTATTACACTATATTCATACTGTTTCGCTGCATTATTTATTGTTCTCTGGTATGTGTAACTCTGATATGTATTATACAAGTATATTCGAATATTTTGTAAAACAGCTTCATGAACTGTATATTTGATTATTATATTTTATCGTTCCACTGCAAGATTCTGTTTTGTTCTTTTCTTTCTCTGCTTTTCTTATTTACTCCATAACAATCCGCCCTTTTGTATCGTTTAAGTCTGACGTGTGTGGTTTATCATCGATTAAAGCATACAAAAAGGTGGTACGTTACATCTGGTATCAGAGCCTTAGTTTAGCGATAAACCTTAGCTTTGTGGGGTCTGACTCTTTACTCATAGGGTAGTAATACCCTATGTTGAGTCGTTGAGTGTATATATGAGAGAGCGTATTTGTTGGTGTTATAAAAGATTTTAATATTGTGTTAATTTGTTCTGTTTGGTATTTATAAATTCTGGTTAATGCATAGGACGCTATGACATCAATAGGGATTTCTAAACACTTAATAGGACAGACCGACACAATATTTGTTTTGAATATAGGTGAATGAAATAAATTCGCCTATTATATTTTCTATATATAAAATAAAATTTATAAATGATATATATATTTGGTTGCAATATATTAGTTGTTAGGTAATGAAGTTTATAAATAATAGTTGAAATAAGATTGAAAATAAAATAAATGAAAATTGGGAATTTAGAACTTAAGTCCCAGGGTTTGAGAATTCTTTCAATAATTTTGGGATATAATAATAATATTGTTAGAAGTATTTTTTATATATAAATATTTCAATATGATTTGAAAGAATTGTTTTAAAGAAACTTTGAAAGGAAATAAGTTCTGTACTCCCTTCTCTATCGTTGAGAAATAATTTCGATGATGAGTGCACGCATCATCGACATTCATTTTTGAGTTTCAAAGTGGGGAGTCCACTGTAGTATTTTACTATAGATTTATTTTGATAAACAAAAATAAATTTTAAATTTTCAAATATAGTTAGATATATAAATTGTAAGTGTATACATCTATCTATTATTTTAAAATGATTTGAAATTTTGCCAGGTATTTAAATTCTTAAGTTTCCATTAATTAATAATTTCAACTGTTTAGTGAAATGGATGTTAACTAATAATTGGAACCTCTAAATGAAATAAGAGATTTAATGCTAGGTTAGGAATAAAATTACAAGCAAGTTGAAATTGTAACTTATAAGACAAAAGATAAAATTATTGAACATTGAATTAATTAAAAGAAGTGGGATAAACTAGTATGATTTTCAATTACATTCTTAAAAGCATATATATAACTTACCAAATGTTAAAATTTGAATGTTTAATAAGAAAATGTAATGGATATTGTACAAGTAAAAACTTGAGGTAATGAAAAAATTCAATGAAATTCATTAATAAATAAGAATTTGATGTTCTATTGTTATGAACTTAGTTTTAATTGAAAATGCTTCTAATATAATATAATAGAAGGGCAAGTGTTTTAAACAAATGATTATAAACTTAAGTAGATGAATTGATACGCTAAGAAATCAATTAAAACAGAATACCCTAAATAAATGAATGGAAATAAAAATTTGTAAGAAGTAAAGGTAAATTAAAAAGATAAATCATTATATGAAAGAAAGGAAATCAAATAACTAATACTATGAAATAAAATTAATAAGAATGAATTTGATCTATTGTTTGAAATTGTTGTTGTTTAGTTTATGGTTGTTTGGGCAATGATACTTTAAATTTGCTTGGATGTATGAATAATCTATTGAGTTTATCTAAGACTGTTGAGTAAGTGGAATACTACATATTTGTCATTCTAGGTGATTTTTTGAGTTTATCTAAGACTGTTGAGTAAGTGGAATACTGCATAGTTATTTTTCATTCTAGGTGATTTAAAGTGTCTTAACCCGAACAAACAAATTGTTTGTCTTGCTTGGATGATTGATTTGTATTTGATGTGTATGCTGTTTGTTGTAATTGGTTGTTGTTGTAATGATTTGTTTGTTTGTGATTAAAACAACTTAAATATTTCATTTTATATAATTGTTAACTCTTTTTGGATTATATAAGTGAAATACAGGTTATGGAAGCAATTGCTACTGCTTTTGGTTTCATAATTAAACGTTGTTTGCCCGACAAATAGGTACGTTATCGGATTACGGTTTTATAGCGCTATTATATATATATATATACTTTTCCTGCTGTTGTGATATATTATTTTGAGATATTGTTGTATATTGTTATATTTGATATAATATTTTCTCCCAAGCCTCTTCGTACAAAGGAGGCACTGCCGAAACTTTCCGTAAATTTTGGACAAAGAAAGATTTTGAAAAGTATTTTCAAACTTTATTAATTTGAGTATAAAAGATTTAATGGTTATAAATTGGTATATTTTATTAAATTAATTAATTTTGTAAATTTATTTGGTTATAAATTTAATATTTTAAGTAAGATATATTGATTTCGTAATTCTTCTTTTCCCCATCTTTTTCCTTTTCGAGGACGAAAAGTTTTGAGTAGGGAAGAGTGTAATGACCCGTAAATTTTGATAATTAAATTGGTTAATTTAATAAGGTTTTGTTATTTAATATTGAAGAGAATAAAAATTGTGAATTGTTAGTGGAAATGATAACTAGAATGAATTGCAACAATACTAATGTAAGTTAACTATTAACAATTCATATGAAATCCCAATTAATTGAAATGATGTAAAGGTTATAACTTGGTTAAAAATTGAATGTAAGTAAATAAATGTAAGTGTGTATAAACTTTTGAACTAGTACATAATTAGTGGTGATATAACAATATTTGTGTTATAGAGGTAAGTTGTAACATTTGTTTATGATAATAAACTTAAAGGTGTTATAAATGTGATTTAAGGTAAATGGTGACTAACATTATTATAAGCTACACATGATTTAATATATTAAAAATTAATTGGGAATCAATCGCAATCAATTCACTTAATAATTACGGTTATTGTAGATTAGATTTGTAACTGAAATATAAGAAAAACAAATCTAAGTATTGAATTAATTAATGAAATAATATGGTGTTAGTGGTAAGTAATAAACTTGTAAATGTAAGTAAAAGTAAATAGGTGGCAACTAATATATGTTATTTATTTATTTAGTGTGTTAAATAAGATTGGTAATCAAATTGTAATTAAAGATAGTAATGTTAATGCAAGTAGATAAATAACTAATTTAGTGCAATTCCAATTAATTGAAACCAATTGCAATAATTAAAATAATACGTAATAAACTATAATTTGATAAAACAATGTTAGATAAGTAATTATAATATTTGTTGGTTGATAATAAAGTATGAATGTGATTGTTGATGTTGATTGGATGAAATTGACAATTGTTAATGTGATTTTAATTAATTGTAATGGTAAAGCAAACTAAAAATGTAATTGTAGAGCTTAAATTGAAAATAATTGTAAAGTTTAATAAGTAATAAAACAAATTACCATATGAATATTCCAATTGATTGGATTAGTAAATGTAAATATATATATATATGTGTGTGTGTGTGTGTGTGTGTGTGTGTGTGTGTGTTTCTTTACTAAATAAAAAAATCATATGTTTATTTATTTGAAATGTTGGTAGCTGAAAACAAATTTATTATAGAAATAAGAATTAGTAACTTTTGGTTTGTATACAATAATTCCGTAAATACGTTAAATTACTATAAAAAGGAATTGAATTGTCTCATTTATTTTTACCTTAGAAATCAATGACAATTAATGTGATTGTAATCTTTTAATTAAAAAGTAAGAAGACGTTAATTGTAAACATATATTGAAATAAATTTAGATTGGGTGATTTATTTCCAATTAAATCAGTTCACGTTTTAAAATTTAATGATAGTTTATTGCATATATGTTTATACCTAAATTTAAACTTATGTTTTAGATCCAATTAGATCATTAAAAAGAAAGGATTATTTAGGTTTGAAATCTCATACGTTATTAAATTAAATGTTAATATCAGATGATAAAAGGGGCAAAATAGATTTACATTTGACTATTTTCTTTTCAATTAGATTTTAATTGCAAAATAACTTACCTTTCCATCTTCACTTTTATAATTTACTCTTACATTCATTGCCTACTTATATGGATTATTTTCATACCTTTATTTATGAATGCAAACTATAAGTGGCGATAAAGATGTACATATATATATATTATACACCTGTTTATATTACCTTGCTTATGTTATCATATTTTTGAATGTATGTTAATGCATTCCTAATAAAACATTCAATCGAAATGTTAACATCTTTGTTTATTTCCCAATCTAATCACAAAGAGGGAGAAATGAAAAGTTCTTAATGTTGTATATTCTTTTAATTTATGACACAAATTTGTGTAGAGAATTTATTTTCCTTTATTGTGTGTTAATTAAACCTTTAAAGGATATTATTTTTGGTATGTTTAGGGTTAACAAAATTAATTAAGTGAACGATTTTTTTGAAATTTGAATTCTAAAAGTTTGTTTACAGTATAGGGTTGATCCATTCGATCCCTTTCTAATTAATAATTACCTCTTTTTAATACCTGCTACTTTTAAAAAGGCTGTTCATATTTACTATATTTCAATACCAAGTTTGTTCATATTTACTTTATTTGTTTTCATTCATTTCCAACTTCATTATCTGAAATGTCATTTCATTTATTTCTAATTGATAGCGACCTCTCTTTCAAATCTCTTTGGCCCAAAACCTAACTCTAACCTTATAAATAAGATATGATGCAAATGAAACCCCATCCTCCATTCTAATCATCTTATTTTCTTTCTTTCTATTTTTCTCTTTCTTCAAATCTCCTTATTATCTCTCATTTTAATTTTTCCTTCCTCTTCAAGTATTCTTCTTCTTTAAATTTTCTTCTATTTCAAACTTTCTTCTTTCTTTTCAAATCCAGATCTTCTCTTCCATTTTCAGTTCTTATTTTAATCCTTTTCTTTTTCAATTCTTTTTTTTTAAATCTTCTTTTTTTTGAACCTTTTAAAAATACATACATACATATATATGTTAATATAATAAGAAGGAAAATTAAAGTAAATCAAAATGAAAGAATTTTTTTGGAACAAAGCTAGTAATCAAGAAGGAGACTAAAGAAACATAGTGCGGAGCTATTAATTAGAAGTCTATTATTTCCAGATTCGTATAAAGGTGAGTGTTTTAACCCACTCACAACTTCTAAAATTTCATATGTGTGTTAAATTAATTTCAGACGTGATTAGAAATTTATTTATTGCTGTTTGGTATATTTTTATTATCATTCCAGTTAAATTGAATTTATTGAATTAAATTGTTATTCAATTTATTATTGCGTATAAATTGCGAGTTAAATTAATTTATTGTTGAATATAAACTGCCAGTAATTACCTGTTATTTATTATCTGTTCTATATTAATGTTATTGTTTGAATTGGATGATGATTATGATAAATGTTTGATGATCGATATTGGATGAATGGATGTTGGATTTTATATTATCATGAACTGCAAGTTGTTATGCATTTTATTTCATTCGGGATTACGGTTTGAAATGACATATAACCGTATTTTTATTTTAAATTACGGATTGAAATGATAAATATCTGTATCACTTAACCATAGGGTGGAAAATTATATACAAACACTGTGGTCTATATATAAAAATATTTTAAATGATTTTTCTATGGTTTTGTAAGAAATATATGGTTTTTTGAGATAATAATTTGGATATTTTATAAATGTTGTTTTATATATAGTTAAATTCTTGGTTTTAAGCTATGTATAATAATTGGTTTAAAGTATAAAAGAAGTTTAATAGTAAAGTTTGGTTTTATTAAGATAATATGGTTAAGTATTTATTTAAATTATGTTTCTAGAATTATAATGACTTAAATGAGAATAAGGTGGGAAGATAAATATGAAATTGATTTTGAATCTTATAAAATTGAGATTTTAAAGGTATGATTTTTATAACTGGATTTTTGTTTAAGATGAATTAAATATTTCAATTATAAATAAATCGAAGGAAATATTTGATTATTTGTAATTTGTGTTTTATTTAAATGAAGATGGATTTATTATGCAGTTATTTCAAAACTAAAAATAGTACATTTAATTGTTGAATCATAATTACCAACTTTAGTTTTGAAAATTATTTAATACTCGAAGTTTGAAATATATTGAAATTGAAATAGTTTATTTAAACTGAAAGTGAGTTGAAAGTTATGAATTGAGATTTAATTTAAAGTGAATATAATTGTGAAGTCGAGGAAATCATTCTACAAAGTAATTTCAAATTCAAACTATTTTATTTTATATACTGTTTGAATATCCAAACCATTCAAGTTTTGGAAGTTATGGTTCAAAAGCTATGAAATTCGAAGTATTATGTTTTGAAAGGTTATATTTCAAGCGTTTGGTTTTGAAATATTTTAAATTTGAAAGTGTTATGATTTTGGAAAAGAGATATATTTGAAATAAAAATGATATTATATTGATTTGGGTTTTATAACAATGATATCATATTGCTTTGGGTTTTGAAATGGAAATGATATCGTATTTATGTGGTTTTGAAATGGATATTATATTATGGTTTCGAAGTAAAATTATTTTGAAATGACCACGGCGTTATAATAACGATTGGTTGGCAAAGAGACCGGGATCGGATATGGACATACTCTCTGTCGATACCGAAAACCATTTTGACAACCATGTACGCGGTGTAGATTTCAGAATGAAGTAGGATGGTGGTGATGTTCCTTTGAGGTATATACGTGGACCTAACTCCCGTGAGTTGGCATATGGTGGCTAAAACAGGAGCGATCAACGGGCTAAGAAGGTAGCACCTTTTATCGAACACATCCCTTCGATATTATCCTTTGACTTTTGGATTGATTCGGTGGCCACTTTTGAGTTTTGATTTGGGGGTGTGACTCAAGGTGGGCGGTAGCTGCGCGCTACGCGTTACCACCGGCCCGGAAGCGTAATTTGTATATCTACCCTAGCATTGCCTAGTTGTGCCGTGTTACCTACCCTATCGCGCCTTGTACGAGTTTGGTTTTCTCCCGTAGCTCGTGTGGTATCCTCTGGTGGCTTCCCGATCAGGAGGGACCATGATACATGATGGACTACTGGGACTATTATTGTGTTAAGAGGGAGATTGGTTAACTCCTTAACGCTATTTAAAAGTAAGTTTATTTTATTAATAGACAATAATAGCAAAATATTACTACATAGTAAATAGTTTAACGGATCCTTAGGAGATGTGAATCCCGAACATCCTTAAGTCACTGCACTCACGTTAGACACTGAATAGGAGATGTCAAATCCCGTAAACATCTCTGACGCTGTTCCACTCATATTTTACAGTTGATTTAACTTACATAAGATCTTTTAGTTCTGACTCGAGTGTTTTGTCTTTTCAATTCGCTCGGGTCAGCGTGAGCATTTCAGGATTTGGAAGACCGTATTTTGGAGGACGAAGACGAAGATTTATTATTATTTATTATAGTATTCCACTACATTTATACTATTCCGCTGCATTATTTATTGTTCTCTAGTATGTGTAACTGTGATATGTATTATACAAGTATAATCGAATATTTTGTAAAACATCTTCATTAACTGTATATTTGATTATTATATTTTATCGTTCCGCTGCAAGATTCTGTTTTTTTTCTTTTCTTTCTCTGCCTTTTCTTATTTACCCCATAACAATCTGCCCTTCTGTATAGTTTAAGTCTGACGTGTGTGGTTTATCGTCGATTAAAGCATACAAAAAGGCGGGACGTTACAACTGTTCCCTATGTAACATTTATATATGAGGATCAAATATCCATATTCTTTTACTGTTCATAGTTTAAAACCCGTGGAAGACAAGACACAGTCTTAGGAAAATATAGACATAAGTAACCAATGGAAGAATGTGTTTAGTAGTTTTATAGTTTGGCACTTGGATAGGTCTCGAGTTGACAATGTGCCAAAAGATTTGTTGGTAAATATACCTTATATCTCCGTGTCAATCTAATTCATGTATATATTTAAAATAATAAACATTTCATCAGTTTATCAATGTAGACCATTTTAACTTTACATAGCATATCTTCTTATAATATTAGAATGGTTAAATGTTAGCATTCCATTTTCTAATAAGATTCTCAATAGATTTTTATGTTTCTCAAAATATTAAGAAAAACATAGAAATTTTTCGATTTCTCTAGTGCATGTTAGGACTCTCTTGTCTTGAGATTCTAACCTTAAGTTTGTTAAACAAATCATATGCCTGTAAGTGATGAATATCAATTTATCAGTTGTATCATATACAACTCCTAACCCTTGGTCTTTGTCCTAATCTCAATCTCAACCTTTAGTTTACTCAACAAGTCAAAAAAGATTAGTCACCGATACCCACCATTTTGCAATGGCCTAAGTATAATGCACATACCTTGAGTTTGCTCAACAAATGCGTGCATGTATCTTACCTCATCTAATTATATATTAATAGTACTACATATAACAACTCCGACTTGAGTTTGCTCTATAACTAAAGAGTATGCAAGTAATATATTAATATATAAATGGTAGAGGATAACTTATATATTAAGGATTCATAATCTTTAATATATATATATATATATATATATATATATATATATATATATATAGACACACACATTTAGTGATATTGACTTAAAGAATAATGCGTTTCTTATGAAAACACCTGTAACCTCCCCTATCTAGAGGCCTAAAACTATGCGCTACAGATGCTGCAGTCATCTATAGTATTAGCTTTTGGCGACCAAATACGGCTATTTTAATGGTATCTTTAACATTAGACACACTTGAATATGAAACAAATCACAGATTTTGAAACAACTTTTTTCTTCATTAATTTCAAAATAGATGTTCCATATTCTTAATACATAATCCCAATATGTTCCTAGGCATAGATAAAATATACTTACTACAAAATATGCCAAGAGCGTATATGAAGATACCCCTTGGATGATCAGAGTCATATAGTCATAACTGACTTTTAACAGCGGAAACACAACAAAACATAAAACTACAACTCCTAAATAGCCATCCATTTGCCTCCTGCATGCCTCCGGTAGCCTTATTCATCATCCTACTAAAACCTAAAAATTATCTTAACCTCTCAGCCTACTCAAATTAATTTTAAGCACCCTAGAGTTTACTGGAAAACAAAAACTTTGAGTTAAACATAAAGCGTGGTGTGAATAATACTATACATCACAGTTTAATATGTTAAGTGAGACCACACCGCTTAGGAAACGAGTTTCCCCTCACTAACATCCTTTAAAAACATATCTTTTGCAAAACCTTTTTCTGCAACTAAACTGGTTAAATACTGCAAAGCATCATTATGTAAATATACTTAAATATTAGGTACCAATGAACTATTTGTTCAAAAATATAACTATTGTTTGGCTGACTTGGACCTACCAGACAATATAACAAAATTAATCTAACATCTGTTAGATACTCCTCATCTGGATGGTCTATCCTCAACCATTTGTTAAATACTTCTCTTCCGGACGGTCAGTCCCTAACTTGATCATCTCTCAGGTCTTCCTAATCCTAAGTGTTTTTCGGGCTCACCAATAACCTTTCTGTATACAACATATATTCCTTTCAGTGTGTAATCATAATTTTAGTCTACTTATAACAAGGCCCTACACATTCCACAATTAGCTGGGGCCAATAGTAATGTATAGGGTGCGACCCTATACCAGTCCCATTTGGTATTCTAATATCTGAGTCATTTTCACTTAAGGATCCCCTCTCATAATTTTCCTTGAAAACCTTTTTAAAATGATTTATAACCTTTAAATCAAACTTACACAAGGAATATATATAATCTTTATGCTTTAAAAAAAATCATCTTGCCATGTTATATATATTCTTTATTCAAACTTTAGTTGATGAAAACATTTTAGCATTCGAAAGCACCACTTTCTATTTCGTTGAATGCACCACTTTCTAAACCTTTGAAAGCATCTCTTTATAAATCAAGTAAAACACTTCAATTATTTAGGCCAAGAGGCCAAAAGCATACCTTTCGAAATCTTACTTCAAACCTTTCAAAACCATTGAAATCTTTCCTTTTGAAAGCAATAAAACTTTAGACATCCTTCTTTTTAAAACATTATCTTAGAAGACCTTTGGAAAATATTCTATTTTAAACCTTCCAAAAACATTCAAAAAATAAAACCTTTCAACCTTGTCAAAAGCTAAATTTCAGGTCCATCGAAAGCTCTGCTTTCGACCCCACTGAAACTATTTAGGAAATAAAACCTTCGAAAGAATTCAACCTTGTAAAACATAAACCTTTCAAAAACTCACTGGGTTCAATTTAAAACATGTGGAATAAAACCTTTCGACTTCGTCGAAAGCAACTGATGTGCATGTAAATATGCATATTTTTACCACCATATTTGATATATTTAAATTAAATAAACGATCATGTTAGGTATTTTAATTTGTTTAAACGAAAATTCAAATTATTTTCAAATTGTCACATATTCATCTTCATAAGGGGCAAAATGGTCATTTTTGTGCATTTATTAATTTTTGAAAATTTACTTGGAATTTATTATGTTATTTTGTAGGAATTTTAATGAATTTTACAAGTGGTTTCATGAAGATATATGTATGCACAAGAGTGAGGAGAACAAATGAAGAAGGAAATAATTCAAAGCCATGATCATGGGAGACCTTACCTACCCACCTACCTTAATGTATAAATTAAAGTGAATCCACATGTTAAAAGGCCATTAAATCTTCATGCACACTTAATGGGTGATTTCTGGATGCTAATAATTACTTGGCCACCACATTTCATAGAGGGGGAGTTTGGGCATTCCCCAAAAATGTGAATTAGTGTTTTAAACTTGTATAAATACCCCTTATCTTCATGTAATTATCCTCTCCTCTTTAGTCTCTCTTATTCTCTCTTCTTTTAGGCTCCCTTCTCTTAGTTTAGATCAAAATAAAATGAGAGCCCTCTTTCTTTTCATGGCTACTTAGTCATTTCATTTATGTAATTTTTTTACGCAATTTTAATTCAAATCTTTTCTTGTTTATTTACTTTCATGTTCGTAATGCAGGTCTTCTTTTATTTTATGCAAGTAGATTAATTTTTCTTTTCATATTGCTCTCTTCTTCCTCTAATTTGTTTAATGTTTCATTCTACAATTGTTGATTTGATAACAAAAATGAGAGGCTAAACCCCTTCAATTTAGGGGTAATGAAGCTCTCTAATTATGTAGCTTCAACATAACTTTTTAATTTTGATCTCTTTTGTGCTTAAATGATAATTGATGTGATTTATTGTTTCATATCGAATTTGATAGTCTATGTTGTTCATAACAAATAGGCTACGCTTAAACAATCACAAAAAATAATTACCTCTTCATCAACATACGATGATGGCAATGAAGTGAATGTTGAAATTAAAATTTAATAGCCTGTATTTCTAAACAATAGTTAATAGGCCATGCTTAAAATAGATTTCATTTTCAACCTGTTGTCATTTTTCATGAGAGTTAAAAGTTATTTAAGCGGTGTGTTTTAGTTTGATGACTTATGTTGAGTTAATTAATATCACAAATGGGACATACTTGTGATAAACACATCAATTAAACTAACTAATGACCATAAAAAGAGAGATCATAATTTCATGTTTTGTTGAACTATATGATATAGAGAGTGAAGTTATCTCTAAATTGTCATTTAACTCTCATATTTTTATCAAATTTCTTTTATAAGTTAGTTAGGCTATTAACATTTTTGTTCACACTCTTCAAATTCTTGGTTTAGTAATTGAATAGAAATTTAAAATCTAATAATTTACTGCGGATCGACCCGTACTCACTACATACTATGATAGTACACCGTGTGCTTGTGGTTATTTTTATTTGAAATTTTTTTCGGCTATTTTCTAACTTGGTAGACATTTAGCCGTCCGAACAAGTTTTTGGCGGCGTTGCCTTTTGAAACCTTACTTCAAACCTTTCGAAACAATCGAAAACTTTCCTTTTGAAAGCAATAAAACTTTAGATATCCTTCTTTAAAACACTTTAAAACATTGCCTTAGAAGATCTTTGGAAAACCTTCCATTTTAAACCTTCCAAAACCATTCAGAAAATAAAACCTTTCGACCTTGTCAAAAGCTACCTATATGTATTTTATTTTTCACATAATTAAATAAATATTCGTTGAATAAAATAAATAACTCGAAATTTAAATCCAAAAAGATATTTTATTCATACAATTTTGAATAGTACAAATTTGAGCTCTCACTATATTTATATATATATATATATAATTTGTGATTACAATACAATTTCGATTACATCATAATTTTAAATTTACATTTGCAACTCACTACATATCACTCATTCACTCGTATTTATCTTCAACTTCAGTTCATATCGAATGCAACATCTAAGTTATCTGCAAAATACACACTGACATAGTAAAATGGAAAAAGAAATATGTGTGCAATAAAATGTGTATTTTGAAAATGTTATTTGCCTTGTTATTTGGGTTGTTCGTCATCATATCTATTTTTAATTCATCATACACGAACAGCTTGTGACATGCACAGTGCATCACTGTACAAGCGATCAGGCCATGCGCACCGATATAACTTTGATAAAATTACAAGGACAGGTGAGCGCAAGGTCAAACCCAATCAAAATTCGGGTTCAACTCATGTACAATACAAATAAAGTCACAACACGAGCACAAGGTCAAACCTAAGCTATAAGCTAGATTCAATACAGGTGCAATCAAAAATGAACAAGTACAAAAAGAAGTGGACAACACACAAATTCCAAAATCACTTGAACCAAAGAACATCAAAATTTAGTGGCAACTGGTTGGAGTAACAAAGTCAAGACTGCAAGCAAAAATGTAAGAACTGCAGTTACAAAAATAAGGACAGTGATCGAACAAGCACTTTTCAAAGTCAAATTCCAACAAGCTACAGAGTTCGAGTTTCAAACCCAAACCAAGTCAGAAAAGTCATCAACATCCAAGCAAAACCAAACGTGCATGAAGTCAATGCACAACACACACACACACACACATATGTATGTATATTAATGGTGCTCGATAAATTACAAACCATACATGAAACAACAGCTTGAATGAACAGTAGAAGCTCAACAACATGAATGCAATAAAACGGTCAAGAGCAACCTAGACTCGAGTACACATGAAGTTCAAAGTCCAACCAGACCAAAATGAAACGCAAGCTACTACATGGTGCAGCAAAGCCTCAACAGCAAAGACTAGTAAAACAAGTGGAACAAGACCACCAAACCAGACTTGGCAAAATGTACAACATGAAATGACCAAGTTCAGTATCCAAGAAGTCCCAAATCAACTACCAAGTTCAACATGAATTCAAGTACAGATGGTTCCATAATAAAAATGGAATATACGGTATAACAAAGACTGTATACAAACTGCCACGAAGCAAGTGACTATGATCAATGTACATGAAGACTAAAATGCATCATGACTTCAGACATACATACAACTCAACAGCCAGAGGAGCAACTGAAGTATACAAGCATATGTAGACAACATGAAATGTGCAACAGTCAAATCAAGACTACAATTACAAAGAGCAACAAGATTGATGATATACAAAATGCACACATGATAAACATCAATATGCATATGGTCAAGCACAAGACTCGACAGTAGAGTTGAAATAATGTCAACCAAAATAATGAACCAACTGCAAACAGGTCACATGTTCCAAACAACACCAGACATTAGAAGCATGCAACATTTTAGTGGAAATATGGGATACAAGCATCAGGTCGAAAATGCTACAGGCATGTAAACACACACATATGTGTAGTGAAACTAGAGGCACATAATAAATCAATACATTGAACAATGCAAGCAAGCAGCAAGTGCACATTAACTCAATGCATACATGCGCACTAGATCATTTATTTTGTAGCATATATGTACACATTGTGCAGTTAATGCCCCACCATTACCCTGCTATAACCCTTCTATATCTCATAGTGGATTTCTACCGCTACAATTTTTCCATATAACTCCAAATACAGCCTTTCCGCTTTAAGCCCCGCTATTTCCGATATATCCCGTTATTCCCGCTATATTTTGTAGTTTCCGCTAGATTTTCTTTAAAGGAAATGGATTGAAAAATGACATTTATACATTATGTAACGACCTGCCTTTCATTCCACAGAAAGATGCATCATTAAGAAGAAAGAAAGGGAAAGAGAAAATATAGAAAAGAAAGAACTAAACAACATCAGAATCACATAGCGGAACGAATAGATTATATCATATCACATAAGATATCACATAGTATCACATACATCAGAGTTATACAGCTTATACAACACAAACTAGACATTTATAAATACCTGTCCAATTACTACAACTCTAGTACATCACAGAAAAATAGATATAATACTAGCACAGTGAAACCACTATATATCTATAAACGTTGAAGCCTCCTGCTCCATATCTCCTCCAGAACTCGTCAAAGTTAACCTGAATCCCTTGGCTACTCGTAAAAATTTGAGTACCCAAGAGTTTAATAAAAGAGAAAATAAACTACGGGTCAGACATGGGTCTGGTGTGAGTAAACGGGTTAAAGTTGTTTAACTTTTAAAACCTTTGAAAATTAAAGGTATCTCGTAAGACTTCCCACACATAAACACGGAAAAGTTTTTACCTTACGATAACCAAAACATTTGATAGGAAATCCATTTGTATTATAATAGGGACTAGGGTTTTCATGTAAAATACAGAAATAGCTGGAATGCTTACATCTCACGTTCCAACATAGTTGGGCGTAATCAATACGTACGATACTTGTTGGAGATTGAATTCCATACAATGGCAGGGCTATTGGGTTACCGCTGTCACAGTAACGTGGCCTAGATAACCATACTAAGGATCCACCCTAAATCCTCTACAACAAAAGGCTGGAATCATCTCTTACTGGATAGTCCCGAACAAGACAACCCCGCAGACGGCCGTCGCCAACTGCCCACTAAGCCGAATAAAAGGAACCTCTAGACAGGGGTAAATTTCGTCCTACTTGGGTACTACCCACTTAGCCTTGCTGTACCTCCCCTGTTTTAGCCATTCCCGGTTAATGAGGCATGAGGCTACGTTATAGAACACATCTATCATAGAATGCTCATCGTCCTCCCGACAATGTTTTGAAATCATTCAATCCATACAAGTTCGTTTCGAATTCGAACGAAACCGAGGGCACTATCTCGTTACACTCATTTTGGAATCACTCTTAGAGTTAACGACAATAGCCTTTGCACTCTGAATCTTCATCTCAATCGAAACCACTATCTTCGTTAACTCGTTTTGGAATCACCCTCAGAGTTAACGACAATAGCCTCTCCTTTGAATCTTCACTTGATCTTCACTTGAGATTCGCGACCTAACGTTTAATTTGGATCGATGTGGTGTTCAGAATTCCAAATTTGGAAATCCAATCCCCGTCTCATCGAAATCCAAAACACCGTCTTAGTGTCCAAGTGATTTAAGTTTAAACAATTTAATTCAATTTAATACATTGAGTTCACACAGCATCATTCACAGATAAATATCATACATTTATCATAGCTATAATCAATATCATATCATAGCACATCACAGATTATCAAACTATAAGCATCAATCAATCCATACATTCCACTCAATCGATCATCCACGAACATGAATTATTAATCCTATTTATAATTAATTTAATCAACTTAAATTAAATTAATTACTTGAGAATTAATCACCTAATCCTGCTTAAACAATCATTTATTAATTACAACCATTTAATTAATTAATCACTCTTTAATCACCTTACAAACCAATTAATTAATCTTTAATTACAGATTAATTATTCTCTTAATTAATCATCCTTGATCAATTATTCTTTAATTACATTAAGTAATTAGACTTTAATTAATTACACAAATTAATTATTCTTTAATCATTTATATTAATTAACCTTAATTACTTTTATTAATTAATTAACTATAATTAATTATATTGATTCTAAATAAGTTACATTAACTAATTGTACTAAAATCACTTCATTGATTAATTATTTTATAATTTGGCAAAGCCAGCGGAGTAAACTGGGCCCCTACCAGATTTATAGCAAAACAATAAATGGTACAGAAAAGGCATAGAGAAAAAAATTAAAAAGGAAAACAAAAGAAATACAAAAGGAATCAAGCCCAAACTAGCAGCTTATCAAGTGTGTAAGCAGTATGGCAGTTCTTCAGTTGACAATAGGTACCATACTTAACTTCATTCCAAAGCTCTTCCACATTCTTTCTTTGCTTTTCAGAAAGTATTGCATTTCTTTCTCTCCATATGACAGACATATAAATTTTCATGCAAACAACAAGGATTCTAGCTCCTTCATTATTCATTCCAGAGACTTTGAAGAAAACATTCCAAACATCCCCAGAGTTTGTAATAAGAAGATTAATTCCAGTTTTCAAACTAATTCTATCCAAAAGGTAAAGAAGTGCTGGACAATAAAAAAATATATGTTGAGGAGACTCATCATACTGGTCACAAAACAGGCATGTAGAAGAACATCCCATACCAAATTTGTTCAGAACACTTCTAGTAAGAAAGGCTTGATTTATAACTTTCCATAGCATCAAATTATCTTTAGGTTGAGAATCACTAGACCAGATCACAGCGAACCATTTAGATGCAGGCAATGGAGCAGAAACAGAAAGATAATTATAAACTTCATTAATAGTATGTGGCTTCATATCCCAAACAACAGTATCATATTGACTAGCAGGGAAGAATTTAAGCTGCATGTCACTCCACAGTTGCCTAATAATTTGATTGCTATGGTATGGTAGCATAATTTTGCCTTCATGTATCATTTGCTTTTGCATCTAAGTGAATTCCTGACTGCAAAAAATGATTATAGTCACATAATTTGGACAAAATAAGACCTTTACTTACCCAAGAATCGTGCCAGAAACTGACAGGAGAGTTAGCATTCATAGTATAAAGGATCATGGGAAGGAAAACTTGTCTCGGTTTCACAATGTTTCTCCAGATCCAACTGCTATTCAAAGGATTAGCCATACACCAAAAATACTTATTCTTTATATTGTAATGCCATGTCTAGTTAACCCATAAGCTGTCTCTCTTGTTGATGAGATCATCAAATTGTTTACTTATTGCTGCAATGTTCCACTTCCTGACATCAATAACCCCAAGACCACCCATTTTCTTAGAAGTTTCAAATTTTGAAAAGGAACAAGGCATCAGCTTCCTATTATGAATACTTCCAGTCCAAAAAAAATCTGTTCATAGCTGACCTAACAAGTTGCACAAGTCTGACAGGAAGAATCATAGAACGATCCCAGTAGACAAGTGAGGAAAAAACATAAGATTTAATCAACACTAATCTACCACTCTGTGTCAAGTTCCTATTTTCCCAAGCAGTCATAACCGAAGTGATCTTGTTGTAAAGAGGAAGACAGTCAACTTTAGTAATTCTTTTTGAAATTAATGGAAGACCAAGGTACTACATATCTGTGTCCATGGAAGAGAAACCAATGTGGTGTTGAAGAGCAGTAGCTTGTACTTCATTGACTCCAGAAACCAACAAAGAAGATTTGTCTTGATTTATTTTTAGACCAGTCATACTATAAAATTCTTGCAATGCCTCAGATATTCCATTTAAGGAAGCTAACTCAGGTTTGGTAAACAATATTACATCATTAGCAAACATGATTGATGTAATGTGATGTTGAGAACACTTTGGATGGAACTTAATTATCTTCTGGGTATATCTAGCTCGGAGAATAACAGTAAATACTTCCATAACTAGCAAGAATAAATAGGAAGATATTGGATCACCTTGTCTTATACCTTTACTACTTCTGATGTTACCTACAGGTCTACCATTTAAAACAATAGAGAAAGAGGGAGTGGAGATGCATGCATATATCCAGGATACAAAGATTTTAGGAAAACCCATCTCAGCCATAACCCTAACTATTGAAACCCAGTGGATAGAGTCATAAGCCTTAGATATATCAATTTTAATTGCTGCAGCAGGGGGCACCTTACTTCTACCATAACCTTTCAGTAATTCCTGTGCAAGGAGTAGATTATCAAGAATACTCCTAGAAGGTATAAATGCAGCTTGATTACTTGAGACTACAGAGGGCAGAACTTTGACTAAACGAGTAGCAAGAATTTTAGAGATACATTTGTAAGTAACATTACAGCATGATATAGGTCTGAAAGAGGAGACACTAGATGGTGGATTAACTTTGGGGATAAGAGCAATACTAGTGCAATTGACTTCACCCAGTAACTTGCATTTGTTGAAAAAATTATGTATAGCTCTACAGAACTCACTACCTAGCACACTCCATGTAGAGATAAAGAAGATCACATTTAGGCCATCAGGACCTCCTGAAGATTATTGATTCATGGAGAAAAGAGTTGTCTTAATTTCCTCATTAATGACTGGTTTAATAAGGGATGCTGCTTCCAGAAAAGAAATGCTAGGAAGAGCAAGAGAGGATATGAGGTCAAGATCGGGGATGAAACCATCAGTGTTACAAAGCAGTTTAGAGAAGTAGTCAATGAAAGCTTATCAACAGTTCCTGCAGTGGAAAAAAAAAGTACCATGTTCATCAAAAATACTATATATATTCTCTCTGGCATGCTTAACCTTTAAAAAATCGTGATAGAACTTAGTGTTTTTATCTCCTTCAGCAATCCATCTTTTATGCAGTTGTTGTCTCTTCATACTAGCCTCCATGTACAGGGTATTATTAACCTCCTTGAATAGTTTACTTTCTTCTTCAGCAGCCTGAACATCAAGGGGATGCTCCATCATATAATCCTGTTGTTTCTTCAGCTTATCCTTTAGTGTTGTTGACAGTAGGCAACCAGAACCAAAAGTGGAGGAAGCCCACAATTTAATCTCCTGCTTAATTCTTTTTAGCTTCCTGCAAAACTTATACATTGGATTACCAAAATAAGAAAATTCAGAGTTGATTTTAGAAACTAAAACAAGAAAGAATTCATGTTTGACCCAAGCATTAAAAAATTTAAAACTTCTCTTTTCCTTTTTAAAATGGAGACCAAGAGTTAAGATTAAAGGGGAGTGATCAGACATAATAGGTTGAGGGAGGAAAACAGAAAGAGAAGGCCAGTGGGTGATAGCTTGGATATTACAGAAAGTGTGATCAATAGTTGTGAATGTACGAATACCACTTCGGCTTCTATTATTCCATGAAAACTTAGCTCCAGACTTGTTAACTATGATCAAATCAGATTCAAAAACAGCAAGGTTGAGAGGATAAAGATCAACAGGAGTTAGAGGAGTTCCACCAAATTTGTCACTATATTCATAGCAGGAGTTAAAATCACCCATCACAATCCAGGGATGAGTAGATTGTCTTAATGGTGGCAAGGACTTAAAGAAATCATTCCTGGAGTTGACCGAGTTGTCAGCATATACAAATGTAGTGTAGGAGGAGGATTGGGTTTGGGCTTCAAGAACATGAAATTGGATGTACTGTTTAGAAGATAGGAGGGGAGTAAGAGTCAAGACAGTAGGATCATAGATAACTAGAATCCTACCATAAGAAGCACTGTCAAGATTATGGTGAAAGGACCAGGATGGATTGAAGTAATAAGTAGCTTTTATTGATAAAGTTAAATTAAGCTTGTTTCAAGCAGACCAAAGAGACAAATGTTGTACTCGGAGAGTTCTTTTTACCTGATCAAGTTTCAAATTACTGTGTGCTCCTCTAAGATTCCATGATGCATTTTTTTGATACATAAATAATTATTAAGGAAAAGAAGTGTTGTTTCTTCTCTTTGCTGAAAGAGATCTCAATTATTTTATAATTAATCACACTTATTAATCAATTAAACTTTAAATTATTTCCATTAATTACATTAATTAATGATTTTTTAATTACTTTCATTAATTAATTATTCTTCTAATTACATTTAATAATCAATCCTTAACTTAATTATATTCATTAATCAACCTTGATTAATCACGTTAGTAATTAACTATTCTTTAATTACTTACATTAATTAAATTACTCCTTGATTAATTACCATAATTAATCCTTTAATTAATTACACTGAGTAATTAACACTTATTTACTTCCACTAAGTAATTATTCTTTAGTTAATTTTCATCAAGTAATTTCCTTTTAATTACATCCAGTAATTATCCATTAATTACTTCATTAAGTAATTACACTTCATTAATTACATTAAGTAATTATACTTAACCCATCATCAAGTAATTCTCTTTAATTAATTAAACTTAATCAATTAACTAAAATTAACCGCATTAACTTAATTAATTACACTGAGTAATTAATTTCCTTTAAATACTTCATTAAGTAATTACCCTTAATAATTCTTTTAATATTAAGTAATTAACCTCCAATTACATCCATTACTTAATTATTTGCTAATTAATTAACCTTGATTAATTAATCCTCAATTAAGTAATCAACTACACTTAATTAATCACACAAATTAATTTATCTTAATTTAATTACCTAAATTACTTATCTTAGTTAATTAAGTAATTATACTTTAATTACTATTGTTAATAAAACATGATTAAATTAAGATAAATCATTTGCTACATTACACTCTTACCTACCATTTTAAATTAAATTAAATTTTAAAGCTTGAATTTGATTTATTTAAAATCCTTATCCTTTGATTAAAATTAAATACCTTTTACTTAAATCATAATTAAATTTCAACAATTGCATTTTAGTTGAAAACATTTATGAACTAATTAAAAAATTATTCTAATGTAATATTTATATAAATCAAAACTATTTTTAAAACAAAATTTAAAACTATAAAATCCATACCTTTAAAATATGAATTTGTTTAAAACATCATGCTCTAAACTTAAACATTTCAAACAACTTTAAAGCTGGTAAAAAATTTTGTTTTAAGAATTTGGCTTTGTTTTAATTTTGAAAACCATTTTAGTATAAAACAGGACAGAATTAAAAAATGGAACAAAAACGACCCGAGCAAATTCAACCAAAACTTGAGACAAACTCAAGAAAACGCGAGACAATCAAAACGAGGCTACCCAACCTTGCAACTTCGAGTCGAACACGGTAAAATTCTGAAATCCTACGGGCCAGACCCTTCTTCCCCAAACCCAAACACTCGAATCACCACCGTGCACGTGCACGGCCAGAAAACTCGGCGCCGACCATCTCTCCGGCCCTCACAACCCACAATCGACCTCGACAAGAACCTCGACAATATAGAACGACGAAAACCGATGAGAAACCCAAAATCGATATCTCGATCAAACTGGAAATGAATACGACCGGAAAACCTCCTCTGGCCGTCGATCTGGACCCGAAGCACCCTCGCCGTCCTACCAGAGAATCCCTTCGACCTCCAACGCCAATCCCATCCATCATGAACTACCTTGGTCCACCACAGTCATCGAACGCAACCCCTTTACACCGATGACTCAACTGAGTATAAAACCCTACTTCCTCCTTCTCTGGCCACCATGGCCAACGTTAAAACCCTTCGCCATTTTTCCAGAGACTCCTGCCTCCCCGACCACCTTCAGGCCAAACCCCAAGCTGCAGTTCGCCTTCGATCACCGTGGGTAGCCAAAATACCCAAAAACGTTCAACACCGATTATCTCATCAAATCCCAAACTAAAAATTACAAACTTTATACCTAAATTCATGATTTGTCTTCACGTTCCAGATTATATAATCAAAGATTGAAATTAAGATGTTTGAATTTTACCCATTTCCTGATTTCCATTATAATTTTAAATTTTACAGAATATTAACCAAATACAGTCACTTAAAATTATTTTTAAAAACAATAATACATTGTTATTAACATTTTCTTTTCAGTAATCAAAGTCTAATATTGATAATTTAGGAAGATAGGAATTATTTTGTGATGAAGTTGAGGCTGTTACTAATAACAAAGCACAAATATAAATGTACTGAGACAATTTACAGATATGTTATACTTATATACACACATTTATATTCAAAACTCATGCAAGCATTATAGACTATATTTCTACACATGCAACAAAGTTTCATCACAAATTGTTAAACTGTTTTCAAATAAAAAGGTTTACTCACTTATTATCAAAGCAGAGAGAGACAGCTCTGATGAATTTTGTTTCCAGGAACTGTTTTGCTCTGGCACTTTAAATCTGTTGTTTTGAATCTTGCTGTTTGGGTTGAATTTTCTTGTTGAATATTGATACTCTTGTTAGTTGAATCTTTGGAGCTGTTGCTGATCTAGAGAAACTTTTGCGGTTGTTGATTAGAGTTTGTTATTGTTGTAAATCTTCATTTATCTTTTGTTTGCAAGATCTCGGGTTTGTGAATTTTTGAATCGATGTTTATATTTAGTTTATATGTTTTAAGAAGAAAAAGGAAAGAAAGTACAGAGAAAATTTCAACTGAAGAAAACGGACAGCTTTTCTCTTTAAAAACATTGTTATATACTTAATTTTTCTTTGAAACAAGGTTTGCCACTTGTTATCTTGAATTGTGATGTGCTTACACATGTCCCAAAACAAATTACATGAATAACAAGTGTTTAGTTTATCATTTTAAATTAATTTCTTTTTTACAAATGATTTAAACCTTATTAAATATTTTCCTTAATACTTATGTTTTATATAAATTATGAAATGTGTTTATCCCTTTATTAAGTATATACATTTATGTTTTATTTTTATATTTTAAAATACATTTTCCAAAGCTATATTTTAAGAAAGAAAATTAAAAAGAAAAGGATATTAAATTAAACCTTACTTTAAAGTTTTAAACTAAAAATATTGTACTTAAATATGTATAAACTAAATTTATTTCAAGAACCAATTTTTAAAGGAAAACAAATTAAATTTTTATTATAATATACTATTTTAAGCTATTATATTTTTAAACAAAATAAATATTTACTTTAAGTGTTTTTGAAAGTATAAGATAAATTTTTAGATATTCTTTTAAAAAGTATTAGATCATATTCAAACAAAATTCCCAAAATACAATACATATACATACATACATACATACATATATATATATATATATATTATAATTTGAAAATATTTTTATTAAATTTAAATTGAAACCAAACTTCCTATTCACAATTTATGTACATATACACATTATAAATAGAATACTTTTTTTATTATTAGCTTAAAAAGATAATTTTTTTATCAATTATATATTATTAACTTTGAAAAGAAGAAAATTTGCCAAATCAAATTATTATTATAAATTTTAAAAAGATAACATTTGTCAAATTAAATATTTATTAGTTTTGAAAAGATAAATCATGTTAAATTAGATTATAAAATCAATATTACACATTTTAAAATAATTATTAATGGAAATTATCAAATAAGCATTGCCCAAAATTCCAGGACATCACATTCCTCCCCCCTTAAAAGAATTTCGTCCCCGAAATTTAAAAGCAAAGATAATTTAATAATCCCACACAGATTTTAATGTTAAAATAGAAAGCATATGCTATCGACCATATACTAGCAACCATAGCAACCAATTCAAACAAACAATTCTAACTATCCAGACAAAATTCTGGATAGAACTTCCTAATATTATCTAGAGTTTCCTAGGTACAAACATTGGGATACTCGCTCTACTGAATCTAAATTAGCTACACTACTCTGATCCTAAGCTCCTGTATCTAGATTTACAATCTGAATAGGATACCGGACCACGGACAAGTCCTGTTCAACTTCCAAATCTCCTTGAACTGCTGGTTCTAAAACCAGTGATGGATCATACACGTACTCCCTTAGAGATACATGAAGTGCATACGAATCCCAGCCATCCGAACCGGAAATTCAATCCTGTAGACCAAAGTACTTAACCTTAAGAGAGTACAGAAAGATCCAATACACTTCTGAACTAGCTTTCCAATCTTACCCAACTTTATTACTCTTACGATCGGAGAATACTTACCCAAAATTAAATCTCCGACTTTGAATTTGGAATTCCTTTGTTCCTTATCCACAAAACTCTTCTGCCGATCCCGGGCTTCCTTCAACCTTCTTGATCAATCCAATCTTCGCAGATGCCCAAATCTGGGTTGAGAAATAGATGATCTCCGAATCTTACTCAACAAGATGGTTTTCCCAAGATCCATCGAAATCCAGCACACCCACTCTACTTCATAAGCATTGGTAGACTTCGAACTTACTTCTCCTATCCTGGAAAAACAGAACATGTGCACTAGACAACCAAGCCTTTAGATCCTGAAAGAACTTCCTGAAGAAATCCTCTGATCCAAGACAAACACAAACTTCCGAGGAGTTCGAGGTTGCTTCTATTCTAGAATAGCTCCTCCTTGCCTCTGCTGCACAACTTTGATATGAAGAAGATAAGAATGTTGTTGATGAACACAAGCACAGACTTGATCCACTCATCTCGGAAACATTGTTCGTCAAATTCCTTAAAATCTTAGTGACTTATCCGATTCGGTCACAAATACCACAGCAAAAATCCAGCCAGAAAACTAGATCCGATCAATCCTAAGCTGCTTAGCCAGTCCCCTCTCTCTAGGAGTCATCCCTCTACTAGGCTGAACCACTAATAAAGCTCCAGGAACCAAGTCGATGTTGAACTCAATCTCCTGATGCGGATGCAAATCTTGACTTCTCGAAGATATCCGAAAAATCTCAAACCACGTCGATAGCTCCAACACCCTCTAGACATGCCTCAATCCCAAACAAAGATTACTAAGAGAACTTCCGAACCATCGCAAGTCACTTTTGCGATTCTACCCAGCTCAGATTCCAAAGAAACTGTTCTCTCTTCACGTTTCAGAACAACTTAAGCTCTTCTAACTAAAAGAAGAAACTGATGGTCCATCCTCAACCATAAACATCATACCCTGCTGAGCTTCCAGAAGAAGTGGGCAAGCCTTCACCATCCGCCCGGCCTGCTGATAGAAGAATCACAAAGACTCCTGAACCATCGAAGAAATGGGCCACTCTACTGCTTCCGGACTCCACCTCTAGGATACAACTAAGCCAAGAAACCTTCCTGCCAGCACACATTACACCTCCGAGCTGCTACTGCCAAAGACTTCCTTATCCAAAAGCTCCTCGAATCACAAGGCTATATCAGCCAACTCCACAAAGATCCTTTAAGATGGGCAGATATCTCTCAAGAAACTTGGGCTTCAAACCAACCAGAAACACCTTGATAAACGGAGTCTCAAACTTCGATACAAACAAAAATCCTTCCTACGGTTGCCAAGATACCATCACTTGCTTCAGCACTTCCGATTGATCCAAATTCTAGAAAATCTGCTCGCACGAGCGCAACCAAACTTATACTTCCAAAAATGGACTCCAAATCTTTTAAAGGTTTCCTTCAGAGATTGTTGAAATCCTTACACTATGCTGCAACCCAAGATGCCCAACACTACCCTGGCAGATACTCTTCCAATCTCAGTTACTCAGACTTCTTCCACTGGTGATTGTCGTGCTATACACACCTGTTTGCGCAAAAAGTGGGCAAACACCTCCAAGTCGTGAGATTTAATGGGTTTTATGTGATTCTTAATGATTTAGATGAGTTATGTAAATATGAAAAAAGCAGGGGTTGAAATGTAAAAGACACACAGATTTATAGTGGTTCGGCCAGAACGTGCCTACGTCCACTTTATATGTTATTATCTTCTTTCTTTCAGATTACAAGTACAATGCTTTGTGTACAAGTATATGAAATTAGTTTGAAAGTTCCTTCCGTGCTTGAGCTCTCAAACTTGTCTGCCACTGTTGTACCCCTGCCCCTCTAGTTATAGAGTGAGGCTGGGGGCAGGGGTCCTGAATGTATATAGCTGCTGGTGGGCCCGGGATGAAGCAATCTGGCCTGGTAGTTATCTGGTTCGGCGAGGCTTCATTCGGTGGTGAGGTATGTGTTTGGCTTGATGGTGTTGGTCCGGTTGTGTGTAGGCTTGGACCGGTGGTGGAGGAGAAGAGGTCGGTCCGGTGGCATTCTGGTTCGGCATAGGGGTGTGAAGGTTGGTGGACCGGTAGTGCATGGACCGGTAGGGGAGTAGGCGAAGCCTGGTCCGGTGCTTGTTTGGACCGGTTGTGCAGAGGAGGCGTGTTGGTTCGGTATTGGAGGGTTTAGACCGGTAGGACTTTGGTCCGGTGTGGCTGGTTGCTTTGGCTCGGCCGTGGACGCTTGGTTCGGTGGCCGAATGGAAGCTTGTGACCGGATGGCCTTATGCCGAACGAGCTTCTATATTAAGAATGCCGGATGGACTTCTATGCTTGCATCGAGCCTTGTGTTTGTCGAACGAAGTGGAGGTTGCGAACCCGGGTGAAACTGTCACTTCTTGGTCTCGAGATCTTCTAGGTGAGAATTCACCCAACATTTGCCCCCCAAAGTGGGGCACGTGCTTTCATGTGTCGCGCTTTGTTTTCCCGCGGTAGGAAGGCTTGTCTTGTAATGCCATGAGCCAGATGTCTATAACCTGTTGGTGTCCTGCAAAGGAATTTGCAGTTTTAATGTGATCTCACATGATGACCGTTCGGGATCGAAATATTTGAGATGAAGTGAATCGTGCCGTTCGGGGCGAGAGAGTGTGCCCCGAGGGGGCTTAGCATTATCGATGCCAGGTTCACGTTAGAGTGAGTCCCTGGATCGTTTGTCAAGGTGGTTTATCGCCAGCTCAGAGCATGCCTAAGGATTGTTCGCGACCCCGTACATGTGTAAGTAGCTTTAGCCATTTCATAATTATCAGAATCAAATATCCATTTAACCGATGAGCTTAAAAGGGGATGTCAAAGTGTAAGTTCTCACGACGATAGGGTTAATAGCCATTCAGAGCATGCCTGTGGATCGTTCGTGATCTCGTACATGTGTAAATGATTAACCCATGTTAGTGAGAGACTTACTACTTGTTCATCGTTATCATAATTTCTATTGTATCAGTAGGCCCTAGAGTTTGGTACTTATCTGAGTGAGGTGCCTTGCATGCCCCCTGTTCCTGGTTTTTGCTGGTAGATATAGCTTCATTCGGTTTTTTGTTTGGTCCGGTATGTTGGTCCGGTGGACCATCTGGTTCGGCAATCCTGAGCTCGCCTATATATAGAGGCTACACCCCCCTTAGTTTTCCCTTACCGAACCAGAGAGAGCCGAATCAATTCATAGCCGAACCAACTCTTTGCCGAACCAAGCTTTTGCCGAATCAGGTATATCCCCTTTCGCCGAATGAACTTGATAACCGAATGGGCTTATGCCGAATGGACACGAAAGCTTTTCACTGCCGAACGAGCTTGGTGTTGCACTGCCGAATGAAAAAGTGTGCCTTTATGGCCGAATGGACCGGCATACCGGATGAATTTCCAATGCCGAGTAGAACCACCGAATGAAGTATATGCCGAATGAGGCTTGGAAACTTGAACTTTGAGCGAAATCTTAGGTCTTTATACGCTTGTTTGCTTGTATTCTTGTTCTAACATCATGTTTTTCACTTTTGTGTATGCAGATAAATGTCTCGCAAGGCAGAAACACGATCAGACAGACGGAAATCCAAAGATAGAGGCGAGTCTTCCTCCGTGCCCCCAGCCCAACCAGGATCTGGGCAGCATCGACCTGTTCCGAGGTCGTTAGTGGACGGATATGGTCCACAGGAACTTCTGGTCTCCCCTCCCGATTGCTTTCCTAGATCCCTAAAGGAGGAGCAACTTGATGTCATCTCTCGTTCATTTGGGATAGACAGGGCTCTTATACTGCTGCCGGGAGATGGAGTGATGCCGTATAATCCCCCCGAAGGTTACTTCGCTTACAGCAGGTACCATTGCATGTGTGGTGCTATCCCTCCTATCAATGCCTGAATAGTCAGCTTTACCACATATTTGAAAGTGGCTCCCTTCCAGCTTCAGCCGAATTCTTATGCCATTTTGGCAAGCCTTTTCGTCATCTTCCAGAGGAGGTACGGGCGCCCTCCTTCTAACCGGGAAATTCGATATTTGTATAACCTGAGGGGCTACAAGAAGGGGTCTCCGTATATTAGTCTGGAAGCGGCCGTGCCCTTCAAACCGGTCTTGGACTTATATTCAAAGTTCACCATGTTCAAGAAGGAATGGTTTTTCGTCAAGGACGATTCTGTTTCTTTCCGTCTTTTCACTTCCGGCTGTAAGATTAATTTCATTTATATTTTCCATGTTCGGACTGTAGTGCTTCTTCTGACACGCTTCTATTTCTTGCTAGCGACAGGTGGCATTGCCGTCGTGGAAGATGATTCTTTGGCGCGGATGGCTGCTGGAATAAAGGCCATTCCTGCACGGGACAGGTCGGCTTCGTTCCTGATCAGGAACGCTACCCTCCTGGAGTACAATTTGATCCAGCCGCACCAGACCGTTGTTAAGCAGAGGGACACGACTGAGGAGAAGGCTGCTAAAGCTAAGGAGGGGGCCACGGTGAAGAGTGGCAAGAGAAAACCCTTTGCACAGCATCCCGTCGCGGGGGGCAAGAAGCTTAATGAATCGGAGGGCCCCTCTCCTAGTACTTGCCCGATCATTCCGGAGGAGGAAGGTGTGGAAGAGGGCGAAGGAGGCGATATGGAAGGAGAGTCGGAAGGCGGAGGAGATGGAGATGGTCAGGGTGGTAGTGGTGCTGGTGCCTTAACTTCTGGGCAAGACTCTGAGCTGGATGAGGCCCTCCGCCAGGCCTTCGGGGAATCGGAAGGGGAATCGGGAGCGGAGAAGGTGAAGGAGACTGGCAAGGTCAGGGCTGGTGCCGATCTATCCCCCAGGGGTTCCTCAGCCAGGGTGACTTCAGCGGTGCAAGGTGAACTTTTGTCCTCTGTCGATTCCATTTTCGATAAGGACTTAGAAATATTTTATGGTTCACTCCCGTCCTGGAATGAGATTCAGGACTTATGCAGTACCCCACTCCTCCGCAGGGTTTGTATAATAGACGTGCCTTCACACTTGTCTTTCTTTTTACTTAACATGTTTCCTGAATTGTGGACCATTGTATGTTCGTAACACTTGTTCTTTATTCCAGGGGCAGGCCAGGTGGTTAAAACGTCAGACGTTCGACACCGCCTCGAACAGTTCAAGTTGACGAGAGCTTCTACGAAGCCTCCCACTGGTCGTGCTGGGGACGTGGTCAAATACCGTCCTCTTCTTGGGGTCATCGAAGAGGGCATTCAGAAAAAGAAGAGGAGTCGTTCTTTATTTGAGCCTTCCCCTGGTCCGCAGCTTCCTGTTCAGCCTCCTCGTGATGCCACGGAGGAGAGCACGGAGTTTATCCCCCCTCCACCTCCTTCCAAGAATCCTACAGTTATCCGCATAAGGCGTCCTGACGTGCCCCGTGACCCCTTTGCCGGTCATCCTGATTTAGATCCAAGCTCTCGGGATATCTCATTTGATGAGGCCACGGGTGAACACCTCCTTCCCCGCAATCCCATGGTACGAGTGTTAGACGAGGCTAAGTCCCTAGATCTTGATGTGCTTACCACTCGGGTAGTTACCATGGGAGACGAGGCCAAGGCTAATATTGATCGGGTGGCTGAGGAGACCAAGAAGTTAATGAAGTATCATGCTCAATTGGTCAAGGCCGGGGAGGAGATTGGAAGTGCTAATATTCGGTTGCGGCTGAAGGTTGCTGATCAGGCCGAACAGCTTGCCGGTCAAGCCGTTCAGATTTCTCGGCACGAGGAAGCCTCCAGGCGTCTGAAAGAGACCATGGAAAAGGCTAGTAGGGCGGAATTAGGAAGATGGAGGCCGCCTGTAAGGAGCGGATCGACATGGCCATTGCGACAGTGGATGAGGTTCGGAATGCGGATCTCGAGCAGGTAGAGGAGTTGTCTGGAAGGCTTGAGGCCGCGGAGATGGCTCAAGTCAAGTTAAAGGAGGAGATGGAGGAGATGAGGAGGTCTCTCCAGGCTGACTGCTCGAGATACCGATCAGAGAGGGATGTCGCTGTCGCCAAGTTGCAGGCTTCCGAGGCCCGGGTGAGGGAGTTCGAGGAGATTGAGGGGATGATGGACGAGATGCTGCAGGACATGTACTTCCGCACTTGGAAGGAGGGCAGCTTGTCTTGGATGGATGATTATCCCCGGGTCATGGCCAAGATATACCTTCGGGCTTTAGAGGAGGCCAGGGTTGATGCGGGTAAGGAAGGTGGAGTGGCTTTTAGTCTGGATGTGGTCACTGCTCAGTTCTCGAAAGAGGAGCAAGCGGTGGTGAAGGAGTGGATGCGGTTGCTTGCTGCGGAGGAAGCGGGTGTGCAACTGGAGGATGAGGATCAAGCGGCGGACGCTGGTGAGTTATTCTTCTCTTTTCCTTTTCTTTCCGGGTTTCCATAACTTGATCGTTTATCGTTTGTTTAATGGATTCCTCTTCTGAATTGGACAAGTGGAACTTCCGATCAACATGCTGGGGGTTCTGGCCCTGCGGCTAAATAGGCTTGGGAAGTTGGTGATGGAGTGTGGACGCAGCTGGTTACTCATCTGGATTCGGCCGCTTTTTATCTCTTTTTACTGTTGTTTACGTTAGTCCAAAACATTGATGTGACTGTAATATATTATTTGCAGAGAATAACTTGGTGTGATTTCATAATATAAGCTGATTTTGTTATGTTTAAACGTTGTTGTCATTTTGATGTGCTGCGTGGGAAGTATAACTATGTATATGCCTGTGATTAGTTGTGTTTGACGTTAATCCTTTGCTTGAAACATAATTTCATGTTTTGCAATGTTAGTGTGACATATGAATAAGCTATAGTTATGTATTTATGTACAAGAGAAGAGAGTACCACCCTTCATGTTTTATTTGCAGGCGGTAGTTTTGAGCGTCTTGTGTAACTGATCATGAATATATCTGAGTACCTTGCCACCCAGTACGCAGGCTTAGATTCTCATGAGTGAATGCTCCCTATTCGGTTTCCTGTACTTTAGAGTTTGTTATACAGGATAGGAGAAAAGTATTTAAATGAAATGGAGATATAGAAAAAGTAAAACTTCCAGTCACGGAAGGCCGTCGATGTGCTTAAGTTCGTGGCAAACGGGTTTTGTAGTCACTTTCCCTAGCTGTGGGTCTTGGAGACATTTGTCACCCATCTTACGCCTCTGCGAGGAGTTTTCTTTTTTACCACAGCCGCACTTAAGACACATCGGAGCCGAGATCGCGCATGGTAACTACTCGAACCATTATGGTCCGTAATCGTGGGTATTATTCGATTTACCGTGGCCGGCTAGCGTGGGTGCCGTTGGCCGTGAACTACCCCTGGCTGGCCACACCTTATGTTGGGGCTTAAAGTAGGTTCACAGTTGCCGGCGAGCCGAACGCCGTAATGAGCTGCCATCGGCTATAATCGGCCTTTATGATGACTTATAATCGGCTCATTACAGTTGGCTTTGAGGGCAGGCGCGAGCAATGAGTTAACCCACAGCAGAGGGATGCTGGAGCAAAAGAGTCTCATCGGCGAGTGCATAGAATCGTAGCGTACCTGTTAGGCCTTGTCCAGATGAGGCCGTGGTGCATCTTGAGTGGAGATGCCATAAGATTTTGTTCAACAGAAAAGGATAAAGCTTAACAAGCAGCCAAGATATAAAGGAACAAGTTAAAAAGAGACAAGATTTTTTAAAGTGGTTCGGCATGAAAATGCCTACGTCCACTGATTTTCTTTGCTAATTCACTTCATATGGGCAGTACAAGTTAAGAAAAGTATCGACGGAGGTGTCGGATGTTCCATGCCCTCTGGAACACCTCTCCGTCCACTGTTGACAAAATATAAGCTCCGTTGTGGAGATCTTTATGAATTACATATGGTCCGTCCCAGATGGGGTCCAGTGCCTCGGGGCGCGGAAAGATTCGCCTGAGGACAAGATCTCCTTCTTGTAAGATGCGATGTTTGACTTTGGAGTTGTATAGTGCTGCCACCTTTTGTTTGTGAGCTGCTGCTTTGAGTGCTGCATCGTTTCTCCTTTCCTCAATCAGATCCAAAGACATGAGGAGGAGTTCTTCGTTTTCTTCTGGATTGTAGTGGATCCTACGGTGGGAAGGAACAATAGTCTCAACAGGGAGCATTGCCTCCGATCCGTATGCCAAAGAGAAAGGAGTATGTCCCGTTGATGTTCTGAAAGATGTGCGGTAGGCCCAAAGTGCCGTAGGAAGTTCGTCCACCCAAGCGCCTTTTGACTTTTCAAGTTTCTTCTTGATTAGGGTTTTGATAATTTTGTTGACAGCTTCGACTTGTCCGTTTGCCTGAGGATAAGCTACTGATGAGAAGCTTTTATGAATTCCATGCTCTTGGCACCAGTCGGCGAATTCTTCGCTGTCAAATTGGAGTCCGTTGTCTGATATGATCTTGAGTGGTACTCCGTACCTGCACAGAATATTTTTGATCAAGAAGTTGATAACTTTTGCTGAAGATATTTTATTTAGGGGTTCCGCTTCCACCCATTTGGTGAAATAATCGACTGCCACTATAGCATATTTGGCTCCGCCTCGGCCCGTTGGCAGTTCACCAATTAAATCAATTCCCCATACAGCAAAAGGCCAAGGGCTGGTCATTTGAGTAATCTCATTTGTGGGTAGTCGAGGAATCTTGGCAAATTTCTGACATCTGTCGCATCTCTTGACGAAGTCTAAGGCGTCTTTGTTTAGTGTGGGCCAGTAATATCCATATCGGAGTATCTTTTTCGCTAGAGTCTGCCCTCCAGTGTGATCTCCGCAACTTCCTTGATGGATGTTGAATAAGATTTCCTTGGCTTCCCTTCCAGCGACGCATCTGAATAAGGGGCTAGAGAAGCCACGCCGATAGAGGATGCCTTCTTGTATTGTGTAGTGGGGAGCTTTCCTCAAAATTCTCCAGACTTCATCACGTTTGTCTGGTAGTGTGCCGTCCTGCAAATATTTCCGGATAGGAGTCATCCAAGTTGCTTCTTCAATTGCAGTTATCAGATTCACTTGTTCAAAACTTGGGGCTAGCTGCCTTGAGATGGCTAGTGCTCCGGAAATGGTGCTATTCTTCATACTAGCTTGCTTTGCTAGTTCATCGGCCTCTTGGTTATCTTCTTGAGGAATGTGTTTGATTAGATAATGGTCCAATTGGTCGAGCAGCAGTTTGGTTTTCTTTAGATATGCTGTGAGTCGTTCTCCTCGTGTCTGGAATTCTCCTAGTACTTGGTTTACGATAAGTTGAGAATCACTATGAAGACATAAAGAATTGACTCCAATTTCTAAGGCAAGCTCCAATCCCGCTATTACTGCCTCATACTCCGCATCGTTGTTAGTGGCTGCGAATTCCAACCTTAATGCATAGTACAGCTTTCTTCCCCTGGGGGTGATTATCACAATACCTGCCCCCGAGCCTTGTTCGTTTGATGCTCCATCTACAAAGAGGTTCCACTTGATGTTTTTTGCTATTTCGAACTGATCCTTGCCTTCGTTAGTAGTGAATTCGGCAATGAAATCGGCCAGGGCTTGCCCCTTGATAGCGGTGCGAGGATGGTAGGTGACGTCATACTGACCTAGTTCAATGCACCATTTGAGGAGTCGTCCAGAAGTGTCGGGACGATGGAGCACCTGTCTTAGTGGCTGATCGGTTAGAACTCTGATGGAGTGAGATTGGAAGTAGTGTCGTAGCTTTCGTGATGCGATCAATAAACAATATGCCAATTTCTCAAGTTTAGGATATCTGGCTTCTGCCCCTGTAAATCTCTTACTAATAAAGTACACCGGGCGTTGTGTGCGGTCTTCTTCTCTTACCAGGGCAGCGCATAGAGCATGGGATGATACAGCGAGGTATAGGTATAGCTCTTCCCCTTCGTTTGGAGTTGAGAGTACTGGTGGTTTCTGAAGGTGTTCGATCAGGTTAAGGAAGGCTTTTAAGCATTCATCGGTCCACTCGAACTTTCCTTTGTCTTTCTTGAGAGCTTCAAAGAAAGGGACGCACTTGTCAGTTGCTTTGGAAATGAATCTGCTTAGGGCGGCCACCTTTCCGTTTAAGCTCTGCATTTCTTTTCGGGTGGAAGGTATCCTTATTTCTTTTAGAGCCCGAATTTGTTCAGGGTTTGCTTCAATTCCTCTGGAATGGACAATGAATCCTAAGAATTTTCCCAATGACACTCCGAAGGAGCACTTTAGAGGATTCAGCTTCATTCCATATCGGCGAAGCACCTGAAACATCTCGCTCAGGTGGCTTACATGATCGTCGGCTTTCCTGGACTTTACCAACATGTCATCCACATATACTTCCATAGTTCGTCCTATTAATTCCGCGAACATCTTGTTGACGAGGCACTGATAGGTAGCTCCGGCATTTTTGAGTCCAAAAGGCATGACTTTGTAACAATATAATCCCCGGTCAGTGACGAAGCTAGTGTGGTCTTGATCGGGAGCGTGCATGGGAATCTGGTGGTATCCAGAGTATGCATCCATAAAAGATAAAAGTTCGTGCCCGGCAGTGCTGTCCACAAGCTGATCGATTCTGGGGAGTGGGAAGCAGTCTTTCGGGCAAGCGTCATTTAAGTTGGAGAAATCAATGCATGTTCGCCACTTCCCATTAGCTTTCTTTACTAGTACTGGGTTAGCGATCCATTCTGGGTAGATGGCTTCTCGTATGAAGTCATTAGCAAGTAGGTTCTTTACTTCCTCATCGAGGGCTGCTGATCGTTCTGCTCCCATGCTTCTCTTTTTCTGCTTTATCGGTACCTTGGTGGGATCGACGTTCAGCATGTGGCATGCTATGTCTGGGGAGATTCCTGTCATATCGGCATGTGTCCACGCGAATACATCTAAGTTGTGGCGGAGAAAGTCAATGAGTTGATCCTTCAATTCTGTTTTTAGTTGAGATCCTATTTTTAATAGTCTGCTTGAATCATGTTTGTCTACAGATACGAATTTCATGGCCTCTGCAGGTTCAGCTGTAGCCTCCTCCTCCTTGTCCCTGGGGTCTAGTTCATTGAAAGGATCGCTGGTGTATCGAAGAGGAGGGGCTTTCTTTAGTTGC
This sequence comes from Allium cepa, assembly GCA_030765085.1. NCBI lineage: Eukaryota > Viridiplantae > Streptophyta > Magnoliopsida > Asparagales > Amaryllidaceae > Allium > Allium cepa. The sequence goes on from CM060941.1 coordinate 32,469,831, forward strand.
TATGCTTCCAAGCTTTTCATGCAGAGAGTGGTCTCTGCATCTTTTCCTTTATTCTTTCTATGGTTATTGCGAAGTTCAGTTACATAGCAATCTCGAGCGGCGTCTTGATCTCCTTCAACTTCTCCTATTCCGTTATCTGTTGGGAATTTCATCTTTAGGCACCACGGGGCTAGGACAATTTGGAAGTCAGATAAGGCTGGTCTTCCCAAGAAGGCGTTGTAGGCCGAGTGGTTTTCTATTAGTACGAAGGTTTGTTTTCGCACAACGGAGCGGGGATGACTTCCTATTTCGACGAAGAGGTCAAGTTGCCCGAGGGGCATTTTCGCATCTCCAGTGAAACCGTGCAGGGGTTTGTTGCAGGGAGACACATCCTTCATTGACAGTTTCATTTTGTCGAAAGCATTCTTGAACAGGATATTTACGGAGCTTCCTGTGTCTATTAGAATTCGGAAAACTTTAGCTGGACCGAACCAGGCAGAGATGACCATGGGATCCATATGCGGATACTGTCTTCCTTCTAAATCACGCCTACTGAATACGATGTCGTCACTCTCTTTCCGTTTCGGATGGTGTTCTTCCATAATGAAGTTAACATAGCCTTCAGCATTTCTAAGTGACTTGCCGTATCTTTCCATCTCCGCCCAGCTTCTGTCGGCGATGTGTGGTCCTCCCGAGATGGTATGGACCACTATTTTCTCTTGACTAGAGCCACTGGTGTTGCGATTCCCTCCGCCTACTTCTGGGACGGGTCGCTTCGGGTTCTCATTGGCAGGAGTTGGAGTCCTGTTCTGACCTTTCACATAGCGTTCCAGCCTTCTTCTTCTGATGTGTTCTTCGATCAAGTCCCGGAGATGGTGGCATTCATTGGTGTCATGTCCGTGGGATTCGTGGAAGCGGCAGAACTTTCCAGACTTGAGTGCGTTATCAGATTCTTTCTTGTGCGGGGGGTGCTTGTATCCGAGTTCGCCCTGAGTGGCTAGAAAGATGTTTTCGATTGTTTCATTCAAAGGAGTGTAGGAGTCAAATCTTGGTCCTGGTCGATATTGGCGTTTTTCAACCTTCTTGCCCCAGCATTGTCTCTAGATTCATTTCTTCGAATGTCCTTGGTTGCAGCGGGAACCTTGTCCGAAGTTGTCTTACCTTGTTGCCCTGACTGCCTCTTAGTGGCGGCGTCTTCAAGTCTCATATACTTTCCAGCTTCATGGAAGAAATCAGGTAAAGTAGCTGGTTTTTCCTTAGTTAATCTTCTAGCGAACTTGGTATCCGGGTGTACACCACTATAGAGGGCCATTAGGGTGAGCTTTTCATCGGCATCTTGGACTGCGGCCGCTGCGGCGTTGAACCGGGTTAGATATTGTTGTAGTGTCTCTCCGGATTTCTGTTTGACATTGGATAGAGAATAGGCATCCTTGGGTTGTTCTACGTGGATGCGGAACTGGCTAATGAACCTTTCTTTCAACATCTCCCATGAGCTGATAGACCCTTGGGGCAGATGGCAGAACCAGGAGGTAGCTAGATCTGCTAGGAATAGCGGAAAGCATTTACACAGCACCCCTTCTGTTGCTCCGCTCATGAGCATATGCTGGGTGTATCTTTATAAGTGTACGATGGGGTCGGAAGTTCCCTTGTAAGGTTCCATGGTTGGCATTTTCCATTCCCGGGGGGTGATGGCAGTTTCGATATTGCGGGTGAAGGGGCTGGTGACCCTAGCGCCTATTCCTCGGTCCCTTTGCTCCCGTTGGACGCATTCTCTGAATAATCGTGCCATTCTTTCATCAGAATTTGGAGCGGATAGAAATGAACTTGGTTCTTCCCTACGGGATCGATCTCGTCCAGATGACCTGTAGGGATGGTATAGTCTATCACTTCTGACGTTATCCAGTGTTTGCCTCTGGCTGCTCGGATGCATGCTAGGACCGGCTACAGTTGCCCCCTGTCTTGATCTTCCCCTGTGGGGTTCTGTTTCGAGCATTTCCATGGGGTCAACTTCGGGCTGGGTTCTAGCTCGGCTCCGTTCAGCGGGGTTTCTATGATTAGGTGGCATGACTGGCTCAGCTACATCCGACCCTCGCCTGGCGCCTCCCCCACTGGGTTCCGTTCCGAGCGCTTCCTCGAGTCGGGGTTCGGGCTGAGTCCGGGCGCGGCCCCTATTATTGTTGTTCCTGTTGATGGCTTCCTCGAAGAGGGAAGACCTTTGCTGTCTCCGAGATCCTCCAGATTGAGATTCATCCCATGATTCAGTGTTGCGGTTGGATTCCTCGACATCCCTCAAGCGTGACATGAGTTGGTTCACCAAAGCTTCTTGTTGGGATGCGAAGCGGTTAGTCACTTCCACCACAACTCTGTCTAGGTCTGCTCTAGTGATTACTGCCGGTTGTTCCGCGGCAGGGGCTGTTGGAATTGCCTGATCTACCTGTGGCACTGCTGCTGTAGTGGGATGGTTCTCTTGATCTGGATCCACTGGATTTGGAGCGCTGCTAGTTGCAGCGTTCTTTCCCTTGTTGGCGTCTTTTCTTGGTCTGCAAGTCATGTTTCCTAGGCAATGAAGGATGCTATTGGGAAAGAAGGTTGAATGAGGGAAGCTGAAGCTTCGAGTTCGAAGCTCTCAATGAAAGCACCAAAAATGTTTGCGCAAAAAGTGGGCAAACACCTCCAAGTCGTGAGATTTAATGGGTTTTATGTGATTCTTAATGATTTAGATGAGTTATGTAAATATGAAAAAAGCAGGGGTTGAAATGTAAAAGACACACAGATTTATAGTGGTTCGGCCAGAACGTGCCTACGTCCACTTTATATGTTATTATCTTCTTTCTTTCAGATTACAAGTACAATGCTTTGTGTACAAGTATATGAAAGTAGTTTGAAAGTTCATTCCGTGCTTGAGCTCTCAAACTTGTCTGCCATTGTTGTACCCCTGCCCCTTTATTTATAGAGTGAGGCTGGGGGCAGGGGTCCTGAATGTATATAGCTGCTGGTGGGCCCGGGCTGAAGCAATCTGGCCTGGTAGTTATCTGGTTCGGCGAGGCTTCATTCGGTGGTGAGGTATGTGTTTGGCTCGATGGTGTTGGTCCGGTTGTGTGTAGGCTTGGACCGGTGGTGGAGGAGAAGAGGTCGGTCCGGTGGCATTCTGGTTCGGCATAGGGGTGTGAAGGTTGGTGGATCGGTAGTGCATGGACCGGTAGGGGAGTAGGCGAAGCCTGGTCCGGTGCTTGTTTGGACCGGTTGTGCAGAGGAGGCGTGTTGGTTCGGTATTGGAGGGTTTGGACCGGTAGGACTTTGGTCCGGTGTGGCTGGTTGCTTTGGCTCGGCCGTGGACGCTTGGTTCGGTGGCCGAATGGAAGCTTGTGACCGGATGGCCTTATGCCGAACGAGCTTCTATATTAAGAATGCCGGATGGACTTCTATGCTTGTATCGAGCCTTGTGTTTGTCGAACGAAGTGGAGGTTGCGAACCCGGGTGAAACTGTCACTTCTTGGTCTCGAGATCTTCTGGGTGAGATTTCGCCCAACAACACCACTACCTCTAGAACTTATATTGGAAAACCCGAACAGGTAACCCAACAAATAGGGGGTGTGTGTGTGTGTGTGTGTGTGTATGTATATATAGTACGCGTACGCTCTCTCAAGAAAGAATCTCTCCAAAGCTTAGGCATTCACTCAGCCTAGTGCTCTGATACCACAATGTAACGACCCGCCTTTCATTCCACAGAAAGACGCATCATTAAGAAGAAAGAAAGGGATAGAAAAGAGAAAAGAAAGAACTAAACAACATCAGAATCTTACAGCGGAACGAATAAATTAGATTATATCACATAAGATATCACATAGTATCATATACATCAAAGTTATACAGCTTATACAACACAAACTAGACAATACATATCCAATTATTACAACTCTAGTACATCATAGAAAAACAGATACAGTACTAGCACAGCGGAACCACTATATATCTACAAATGTTGAAGCCTCCTGCTCCATATCTCCTCTAGAACTCATCAAAGCTAACCTGAATCCCTTGGTTACTCGTAAAAATTTGAGTACCCAAGAGTTCAATAAAACAGAAAATAAACTCCGGGTCAGACATGGGTGTGTGTGAGTAAACGGGTTAAATTTTTTTAACTTTTACAACCTTTGGAAATAAAAGGTATCTCGTAAGACTTTCCACACATAAACACGGAAAAGTTTTTACCTTACGATAACCAAAACATTTGATAGAAAATCCAGTCATATTATAATAGGGTCTAGGGTTTTCAAGTAAATACAGAAACAGCCGGAATGCTTACATCTCATGTTCCAACATAGTTGGGCACAATCAATATGTACGACACTTATTGGAGATTGGATTCCATACAATGGCAGGGGTACTGGGGTACCGTCCGTCACAGTACGTGGTCTAGATCACCGTAGCGAGGATCCACCCTAAATCCCCTGCAACACAAGGCCGGAGCCATTCCTTACTGGATAATCCCGAACAAGACAACCCCCGTAGACGGCCGTCACCAACTGCCCACTAAGCCAAATAAAAGGAACCTCTAGACATGGGTAAATCTCGTCCTACTTGGGTGCTACCCACTTAGCCTTGCTGCACCTCCCTTGTTTTAGCCATTTCCGGCTGATGAGGCTTGAGGCTACGATTACCTTTATAGAACACATCTATCTTAGAATGCTCATCGTCCTCCCGACGATGTTCTAAAAGCATTCAATCCATACAAGTTCGTTCCGGGTTCGAACGAAACTGAAGGCACTATTTCACTATACACATTTTGGAATCACCCTTAAAGTTAACGACAATAGCCCCTGCACTCTGAATCTTCATCTCAATCGAAAGCACTATCTTTGTTAACTCGTTTTGGAATCACCCTCAGAGTTAACGTCAATAGCCTTTCCTCTGAATCTTCACTTGATCTTCATTTGAGATTCACGACCTAACGTTTAATTTGGATCGATGTGGTTTTCGGAATTCCAAATTTGAAAATCTGATCCCAGTCTCACCGAAATCCAAAATACCGTCTTAATGTCCAAATGACTTAAGTTTGAACAATTTAATTCAATTTAATACATTTAATTCACACTTCATAGATAAATATCACACATTTATCACAGCTATAATCAATATCACATCATAGCACATCACAGATTATCCAACTGTAAGTATCAATCAATCCAGACATTCTACTCAATCAATCATCCATAAACAGGAATTATTAATCCTATTTATAATTAATTTAATCAACTTAAATTAAATTAATTACTTGATAATTAATCACCTAATCCTGCTTAAACAATCATTAATTAATTATAACCATTTAATTAATTAATCACTCTTTAATCACCTTATAAACCAATTAATTAATCTTTAATTACAGATTAATTATTCTCTTAATTAATCATCCTTGATCAAATTTTGTTTAATTACATTAAGTAATTAGCCTTTAAATTAATTACACAAACTAATTATTCTTTAATCATTTATATTAATTAACCTTAATTAATTAATTAACTACAATTAATTATATTGATCCTTAATTAATTAAATTAATTAATTATACTAAAATCACTTCATTTATTAATTATTTTATAATTAATCACACTTATTAATCAATTAAACTTTAAATTATTTCCATTAGTTAATGATTTTCTAATTACTTTCATTAATTAATTATTCTTCTAACTACATTTAATACTTAATCCTTAACTTAATTACATTCATTAATCAACCTTGATTAATCACATTAGTAATTAAATATTCTTTAATTACATACATTAATTAAATTAACTCCTTGATTAATTACCTTAATTAATCCCTTAATTAATTACACTGAGTAATTAACACTTAATTACTTCCACTAAGTAATTACTCTTTAATTACTTTTCATCAAGTAGTTTCCTTTTAATTACATCTAGTAATTATCCATTAATTAATTCACTAAGTAATTACACTTCATTAACTACATTAAGTAATTATACTTAACTATCATTAAGTAATTCTCTTTAATTAATTAAACTTAATTAATTAACTAAAATTAACTTAATTAATTACACTGAGTAATTAATTTCCTTTAATTACTTCATTAAGTAATTACCCTTAATAAATCTTTTAATATTAGGTAATTAACCTCTAATTACATCCATTACTTAATTATTTCTTAATTAATTAACCTTGATTAATCAATCCTCAATTAAGTAATCAACTACACTTAATTACTTACACAAATTAATTTATATTAATTTAATTATCTAAATTACTTATCTTAGTTAATTAAGTAATTATACTTTAATTTCCATTGTTAATAAAACATGATTAAATTAAGATAAATCATTTACTACATTAAACTCTTACCTACTATTTTAAATTAAATTAAATTATAAAGCTTGAATTTGATTTATTTAAAATCATTATCCTTTGATTAAAGTTAAATACCTTTTACTTAAATCATAATTAAATTTCAACAATTGCATTTTAGTTGACAACATTTACAAACTAATTACAAAATTATTCTAATGTAATATTTATATAAATCAAAACTATTTTTAAAACAAAATTTAAAACTTTAAAATCCATACCTTTAAAATTTGAATTTGTTTAAAGCATCATGCTCTAAACTTAAACATTTTAAACAACTTTAAAGCTGGTAAAAAACTTTGTTTTAAGAATTTGGCTTTGTTTTAAATTTTGAAACCCATTTTAGTATAAAACAGGACAGAATTAAAAACTGGAACAAAAACGACCCGAGCAAATTCAACCAAACACGATACAAACACAAGAAAACCCGAGACAATCAAAACGAGGCTACCCTACATTGCAACTTTGAGCCGAACGCGATAAAATTCCGAAATCCCCCGGGATAAACCCTTCTTCCCTAAACCCATACACTCGAATCACCATCATGCACGTGCACGACCAGAAAACTCGACGCCGACCATCTCTCCGGCCCTCACCAACCCACAATAGACCTTGACAAGCACCTTGACAATACAGAACAATGAAAATCGATGGCAAACCCAACTGGAAACGAACACGACCGAAAAACCTCCTCTGGCCGTCGATCTGGACCACGCGCACCCTCGCCGTCCCTAATAGAGAATCCCCTCGACCTCCAGTGCCGATCACCTCCATCGCAAACTATCCCGGTCCACCACAGTCATCGCACACAACCCATTCACATCGATAACTCAACTGAGCATAAAACCCTACTTCCTCCTTCTCCGGCCACCACGGCCAACATTAAAACCCTTCGTCATTTTTCCAGAGACCCCTGTCTCCTCGACCACCGTTAGGCCAAACCCCAAGCTCCAGTATGCCTTCGATCACCGCGGGTAGCCAAAATACCCAAAAACGTTCAACATCGATTATCTCATCGAATCCCAAACTAAAAATCACAATCTTTATACCTAAATTCATGATTTGGCTTCACGTTCTAGATTATATAATCAGAGATTTAAATTAACATGTTCAAATTTTACCCATCTCCTGATTTCCACTGTAATTTTAAATTTTACAGAATATTAACCAAATACAGTCACTTAAAATTATTTTTAAAAACAATAGCACATTGTTATCAACATTTTCTTTTCAGTAATCAAAGTCTAATATTGATTATTTAGGAAGATAGGAACTATTTTATGATGAAGTTGAGCCTGTTACTAATAACAGAGCACAAATATAAATGTACAGAGACAATTTACAAATATGTTATACTTATATACACACATTTATATTCAAAACTCATGCAAGCATTATAGGCTATATTTCTACACATGCAACAGAGTTTCATCACAGATTGTTAAACTTTTTTTAAATGAAAAGGTTTACTCGCTTATTATCAAAGCAGAGAGAGACGTCTTTGATAAATTTTGTTTCTAGGAACTGTTTTGCTCTGGTACTTTGAATCTGTTGTTTTGAATCTTGCTGTTTGGATTGAATTTGCTTGTTGAATTTTGAAAACCTTGTTGGTTGAATCTTTGGAGCTGTTGTTGATCGAGAGAAACTTTTGCAGTTGTTGATTTAGAGTTTGTTATTTTTGTAGATCTTCATTTTTCTTTTGTTTGCAAGATCTCAGGTTTGTGAATTTTTGAACTGATGTTTATATTTAGTTTATATGTTTTAAGAAGAAGAAGGAAAGAAAGTACAGAGAAAATTTGAACTAAAGAAAACGAACAACTTTTCTCTTTAAAGACATTGTTATATACTTAATTTTTCTTTAAAACAAGGTTTGCCACTTGTTATCTTGAATTGTGATATGCTTACACATGTCCCTAAACAATTTACATGAATAACAAGTGTTTAGTTTATCATTTTAAATTAATTTCTTATTTTACAAACGATTTAAACCTTATTAAATATTTTCCTTAATACTTATGTTTTATATAAATTATGAAATGTGTTTATCCCTTTATTAAGTATATACTTTTATGTTTTATTTTTATATTTTTAAAATACATTTTCCAAAGCTAAATTTTAAAAGAAAGAAAATTAAAAAGAAAAGGATATTAAATTAAACCTTACTTTAAAGTTTTAAACTAAAAATATTGTACTTAAATATATATATATATATATATATAAACTAAATTTATTTCAAGAACTAATTTTTAAAGGAAAACAAATTAAACTTTTATTATAATATACTATTTTAAGCTATTATATTTTTAAACAAAATAAATATTTACTTGAAGTGTTTTTGAAAGTATAAGATAAATTTTTAAATAATCTTTTAAAAAGTATTAGATCATATTCAAACAAAATTCCCAAATTACAATACATATACATGCTTGCATATATATATATATATATATATATATATATGTTATAATTTGAAAATATTTTCATTAAATTTAAATTGAAACCAAACTTCCAACCTTATTTAGGCCACCCTTGTTTTATTTGGGTTTTAATTACATAAAGCTTTAGTTAATTAGGTTTTTTATTATTTAAAATTGTTTTTAAATTTGTATTTTTCTCTAAACTTTTGTAAATTCTAGTCGTGTGACTAGGGGAAGAACTACGATGGTGTAGTTCGAGAATTCACACCTCATTGGCTGAGTTGTGACAGAGTTTTGAGCGTAGAATTAGGTTAATCGATAGCGGGTGTCATGGGTTTACGTGTGTAAGCGTCTGACTACTTAATTTTTGTAGAAACCTTGGGGGTAGCACATGGGCAGGGTTTTGCCAAAGTTGGGTAAATTTGTGTTATTCTATTTCTGCATTTATTATTCTGCTATTATCCGTGCTACTACTATACTGCTATATCTGTTTTAAAATTATTTTATATAATTTTGCATTAAATTTTTATAATTGATAGTATCACCCTATTCACCCCCCTCCAGGGTGAAATTGATCCTACAAATCCTCAATAAATGCCTGCCTTTAAAAATCAAGTAATAGATCCTTATTGGAAGGGTGTAAATCACCTCAACGTCATATACTCGAAAGCTTAGATCAAATCTAAATGAGCAAGAGAAATGATCTACGCCCATCCTACACACTCATTTAATTGGTTCTCCCTAATACCAATTCTATTTCCACAAAAGCTACTTATGAAAACATTTCATAAAATTAACTTATGTTCAACTTATAAAATTCTTCACTACATCCTAAGAGTATATACTCTTGTTAGATTCAACTATTCCAATTTGCATTTATTTTTTTAAGAAAACTCAAAATCCAAATACCTAGCTTTGATTTCAAAAACTTTTTGAAATGAAACTCTGTATTTCAATTGTAGAATATATATAGCCCGAGTTAACTCCAAAATGATACTAAGAGATTGGTACTACCAAACAATATCATACATTTCCTTACTAAGAATGGTAATACTCAAGAAAAGTGTCTACCATCTAAACATATCTCTTTCCCAAATTTAAGTTATTTTCAAGCCACTCGAACTAGTTAACTTAAAAACATTCTATTTATTCTGAAATCCCATTTTTGAAACAATACTTCAGATTTTTCAACAAAAGATTTATCACCAACTTGCTTTGGGTTCGTTCGGGTGAACTTCTTTTAATTGTACAATGATAAAGAGGATAATTTACTAAGTATCTCACAACGTTCGCCTAGGAAAACATCAGATCATCACTTAGAAGATTATTCTGATCATCACAAAACAATCAAGGCTCATTTGCCCTATCCAATCCAAAGATAACACTTCTTACTTGCATTTTATTCCCAAAAATTTAAACTTAAACAAATTGGTTTCAAATATTATTACTATTATTTTCCCCAAACCTTGAAAATCATTTTTCAAAAGCAACGACATTTAGGTTCTCAAGTTTTCAACCTAAATTCCTTCCAACTTAAATGATACAATTTTATAAATCCACTTTATAAATTACTTCTATTAAACCATTTTCTGATATTTATCCCGAAATATTGTAACGTTGAAATCAAATTCTACCTCAACATTAACAACGAAGCCTTATAGTCAAATTGTGAAACTTAATTCACATGGTGTTCATTTACAATGCTTCCAATTTCTATCTACCCAACTCAAATTTTAAAAGGAAGCTACCTATACATACTAAGAATAGTCTAAGCTCAATTAGATGAGTATGACTAAACAAACCCTAAATGATAATAATAGAATATTATTATCCCCTAACTACAATACTTCAATTAATTATAAATACAACACTATTTTTGAAATCAATATTTTTATATAAAATTTATCCTAGGTAAAATTATCTCATTTACCCAATTTCAAACAATACTATGTTGATTGAACTTGTTCAAGTGTTTAGCAAATCCCTATCGATAACGTCGATGAAACGCATCGACCAGAATTCTTAAGCCACTCACCAGCTCAAACAACACAATATAAAACATTTTATATCACTAACAAATACGCACTCTCATATATATATATATATATATATATATATACACACACTCAAACTCTTTAAAGGTCTCACTTACCCTATCTTTGATGAGTCAAACCCTACCAAATCCACGGTTCTCGCTTAACCTTCAGCTCTGATACCAAATGTAATAAACCAGACTTTCAACCTACAAAAATCGACTCTAATATATCTAGTGTATCACACGTCGAACATTCAAGTGCCGGAAATACCAATTTATTAGGGTGAAAGAAGAAGGTAGAAGATAGAAGAAAACTAAACAACATAGAATCTCATAACGCAGCGAATAATATATAATACAACAATGATCTTTACAAAAGGAAACATTTTTATTCATATATACAACATCAGAGTACGCTAGACTTATTCTAAATTTGGAAAGTTATAGAAACTTGTCCTTATATTGACAAACATATATACTCTATAATACAGCGAAAGAAAGATAAACGTGAATACGTCTTGACCATCCAGCTCCTCTCCAACTCCAAAGTATCCAGCTAAACCTGGAAAAACATGCTCGTTTTGACCCGAGCATTACATGGAATAACGCCTGGGTCAGTCTGGTAAGCCAGCGTGAGTAAAACTCAATAACAAGTAACAACCAAACTGATACTCTATGTTTGGAAACCTTTCAAACAAAGGGTGTCTCATAAGACCACCCCACACATAAAAACGGATGGGTTTTTACCATACGATAACCAAAACATTTTACATCAAAATACAGTGATATTATCATAGTGTTTAGGCTTAAAGTAAATAGATAAAATTGAGAAATGCTTGCATCTCACATTCCAACATACTAGATTCTACAATCGAAAACATAAGGCATGTATTGAAGATTGGATTTCATACTACGACAAGGTAAGGGTGTAACGGCCCGCTATTTTTGACTATTCGCATCCGCACACGTCGGACTTGAATAATTCAAAATACCGAATTGTTAATTTAAATTTGACAAAACTCAGATATACAGTAAATAAATAATCACAGAATCACAGACACAGAGTAATAATATGCAGCGGAAGCAAAGGACAGTAGTTTATGAAGCTACTATATATATATATATATATATATATATATAACAGAGTTAAATAAGTTACAATAGAAATCATGAATACAATAATCAAATACAAGAATCAGAATACATCACTGAAATCAACTAAATATCTGAAAGCTGGGTAGATAGCTGGATCTCCAGGCGAAGCTCCAACTCCAAAGGTGAGTCTCGAAAGCCGAACCCCTCAGTCTGACCCGAGCGTAAAGCAAAACACAAAACACTCGAGTCAGGATTAACATTCTCATATCAATAAATCCAACTCAAGTGAAATAAGAATTGAAATACAAGTAACCCAAAGGACGTTGGAATAACCATCCTCTAAGGATCCGTTAAACTATCTACTATGTAGTAATATACGTTAAATAGATAATGTCTATCAGTAATATAAATATCAAAGTAGCGTTAAGGCTTTACCATTATCCCCCTTAACACATTTTATATAAGCGTTATAGTCTATACAACACTGTAAACTCCACGGTAAACTAGTGGGATATCAGGGAGTACTCCATAGGTATAATACAAAACAAATTCGTAGTGGTCGCGAATATAGGGATACAGGTATGACAAGGCACATGAGGCAATACCCAAGGTAGTGAAACTACCGTTTGCCTGACCCGGACTGGTGAAAACGCATCGTCGCAACGATAGCAACACCACGAAACAACACTCCCAAAATACGAGGGTGCACCAATCAATAACAAGTAATGAGTAGTTTACGAAGAGGTGTGTTCGCTCGAGGTGGCTAACCCTATTTGGCCCGTCACGGCTCCTGTTTTAGTCATTTCCAATTTTGACACAAGTGTCAAGGCTATCCATTATCGTTCTTTTTCTTCAATCATCACGTACATCATTCCAACCACTTCATACTGGATCTTCACTCCGCGTATAGTTATAAAATTGGTTTTCGGTTTAGACAGAGAGCATGTCCATAACCGATTCCGGTTTCTTTAATAACTTTCGTAATTTTAACACCGATTGGTCGCTTAATATATTTCAAAACCGAATCAAATTTCAATTTCAATTAGCATTCGTAAATCAACATTTCGTTAGTCTTTCTAAAACAATTTCCATAATTTACATTCAAACTTCCTAATTACTATTTCGAAATCTTATAATTCAATTTCAATTTTTATTTAAACAATACAAATATTGTTTCAAGTTCGTATATAAATTTCATTCCGAAATCATTTAAATTAATTTAATTTAACGTTTAAATCAATTTAAATTCGTCGATTTCATTCAATATTCGTTAAGTAAATTTGTCATTCAAAAACAATTTCTATTAAATTTCCAATTCATTAAATCAATTACTTAAGTTCAACTCCATTATATCAAAACTTCAAATTGAGTAAAATTAGATTCGTCAAATCAATTCTTTAAATTACAAGTCTTACGCTAATTTCAATAAATCACATTTTATTTCTTGTTAAAGAAATTCAATTTCACTTATTTCTTTACTTAGTTACAATTTCAAAACTCAATTAATAAAGAAACTGAATTTCACATATTCAAGAAGTTCAATTTCTCTTATCGAAGAATTTAAATTTTTATTTAATTCTCAAATAATTCAATTTTATTTAATTACTAAATAATTTCAAAACTTAATTAATAATTTCAAAAATTAATTATCAAATAAATTCCAAAACCTTTAATTGAATAATTCCAATCTTAATTATTAAATAATTCTAAACTCAATTATTCATTTCTTAAATTAAACAACATTCTTCCATTAATTACTTTGTTAATATTTCGTTTCAGATTTTTTTAATTATTAACATTCCTTTACATAAAATTTCAAATTCCAACTTCTTTTCAAAACTTTATTATTTATTCAAATAAAATCTTTATTTATTTTTGAATCAAATTATTGACCAATCGGGTTTTATTTAATTCTCTATACTAGGTCAAGTTAAATTTGGATATTTATCATTTCAACTCGATTCCATTTCAATTCAAAAATTAAAGCATAGCAAAGGGAACTTGTAGTGTGATAACTGGGATAGTGTCAAAGTAAATAAACAAGCAATAACAAACATTAATAAAAATCCAACAATTAATTCAAACAATCCCGAAATAACCGTATTAATTCACATTGTTGTTTGTGCGAATTAATATAATTATTCCTAGAATCTACACTATCCTTTCATGTAGATTAAAGATTATTACATTACGGTTCTTCACTTGTCATCTATTTACAATTTCATACATCATCAATTTAAACAACATACATTCAGTGGTTCAATGTGTAATTAACCAAATCCTACGCGTCGATTAATTTAATATTTAAAGGGGGTCATATTATACAAATGTCATTTAATCAAATTTACACATATGTCGATTCAAATTTTTAACTATCCCACGTCAAATTAAATTGCATAATATTTATCACTTTATACATTTCAATTTACATCCAATATAAACAACAAACAATCAATCAATCACCAACCAACTGGATTATCATCGTATAATTAACAGATAATGATGTCAGATGTCACAGGTGAACTGATACATATAAACAGTGTAAATAACTAACTGCAGCATATTTCAATTATCGTTTCAATTGAAATCAAATTTAATAAATAAAAGAACATTAATCGTGAGTGATTGCTCACCTTTCGAGGCTAGAGAAATTTGACAAAGGAAAGAGTTACGAATCCAGTGCAAAGTGAGATGGGCACGAATTTGACGATCGAAGCTGGTAGATAAAATCGATGAAAACAAAAATCAGTTTGATAGAGACAGGAATATATAAAATGTATTTCATTAAAGATAAAAATTTTAAACTCTTTTTTTTAGCACATCTTAGAAATATACAAAGCTAATTCATGCGGTAATATAATCAAAATATTTATATACTATACTATATTTAAAACAATATCTATAATATTATAACCAATGTTTTATAGAACTAATATAAACTTAACACATATATTATATATAAAACTGCGACCAAGTATATACAAACCAGTAAATAAAACGAACGTACACTATATGTTTAGTTAAACCATACGACTGTATATAACAAAACTCATATCCTATCAAAACAATACGTATGTATTTAAAATCCCCGCCATTTTAAAATACCATTGTATATAAACTTTTAGTTTTTTTCCTCTTCTTTTAAGAACCCAAACACACGCAGGCACATATCACAATGATTTTCGACATATATATCATTCTATATATACAATACAAAATGAAATCTTATAAACGTTATATTATTAACATATAACCCACCTTGTCTGTAAACAAATCTGTTATAAACTTATATATAGTTTGAAAACTTACATATACAAAACAAAGGAATATCATAACTTTATTTTATAAACATACTGTAACTCAATATATCAATGTAAACAACTTTTGTAAGATTAAAATTATAAACTATAAAACTGTAATAGATACATAACATAATATAGATAACTCCACGACAAATATATAAATATTATTCGTCAACAAAACAAACCGTGATGTGCATGAAACTCACACTTCCTTATATGAAGTTAAAATAACTTGTAGAAAAGTATTTGTGTTTGGATATTAGCAAATTATTAAAGGCTAAACTTACGTAAATGTTATATATACAAAAGTTTTGAAACCATTCCCATCAATACTTTAAGTAACAAGCTCCACTTATCAACTGTTTGCTAAACAACAGTGAATATCACTAGTAACATACAATTTTTTTATTAAACTAATAGATATGCAAATCCATTCATATATACTATCACCCACACAGTTAAGATTATTGTATAAATTAAAATGTAGGAATATATATATATATATATATATACGTACAAATATATTAACTTACACAGATGTTCACGCGTGTTTTTAAGGTGATGGAGGCTGGCCAACGCGAGGAAGGGAGAAGAAGAGAGTGGAACTCACGGCGAGGTGCGGGGCTCGGCAGATTTGGTTTCACGCGTCGAGGCAAAGGGCTCGAGTAAGGCTCGGGAAAATGACGTGATGGCGAGGAAAGAGAGGGAGAGTAGGAGGATGCTTGCGGTGATGGTTGTTGCGGCCGTTGGTGGAAGGTGGATCGGAACTCAGGTGTGCTGGAGAGAATAGTCCAGGAGGATGGAGCTGTGAAGCGCCGTTGCCGTGGATGGGGTGCGGCCGTGCGGAGGCGGTAAGATGGGTTAGCGTAGGTTTTTTTTTGGGAGACGAAGAAGTAGAGAAGTTCGAGAGCCAAGGGCGGAGGCGGTGAGTGTAGGCGCGACGAAGCGGAGCCGTGGAGGAGTGGAGAGAAGAGTAGAGATTTGAAATATAAAAATTTAAGCTACAGGCATTTCTTTCTCTTTTGTTTGGATCATGTAAATTGAAAAAGTTTACTTTTCTCAGACATTGGAACAGAGAAAGGCGAAGAAAGAAAAAATATCAAATGAAAAGTCACTGTAGATTTGGAAACCAAGTAAATATGCAAAGCCAATGCACGTTGGTTACATAAAACGATAACTTTTGGGCTGATACTTCAGAAAATCAATAATATTCGCGTTGATTTAGAGAAGAAAAATAAAATAAAATAAATCAAAGCAATTAATTTTTGTTGCCTGAAAACACGGCTGAAGTTTGAAAGGCAACGGAACACAAAAGGTCACGAATTCAAAATTTTGGCACTGTTACAACGGAATGTTATCATCGATTCCATCGCGCACGGATCTCAAAATACATAATAAATATACCGTAAAGATCAGCACGATGAGACGATCAAAAACGGTATACAGACGTTAGCGGTACGATTGAATTATAAAAATTCGAAATTTCTGCTGGTGGAAAATGCAAGAAAAACGTAGAAAAATAAGATCGACGGAGCCAAAAAAGTCCGAATTTGGGAAAACAAAAAATGACATCTTGTTCAGAAGACGGTTTAGAATTTTTCTATGTAAAAATATTTTGGTTTTGAAAACGTTTTATTTTCGTCGCTTTTTAACTGATTAAATTGAAGTAAATTTACGCATGAAATAAACTTTAATATTTTCGGACGAAAATTTACCAGTTGCTATGTTTAACTAGACGCATTCCAAATATTAAATTTATATTTCAAAATTTTATCGTCTTAAAATTCCACAAAATTTCAATTAATAACGTTATTAAACCGGTTAAATCTACGGGTTGTTACGCTCTCCCCCACTCAAAACTTTTCGTCCTCGAAAGGAAGGAGGTAGGAGAATAGAAGCAACAAGAAGAAAGTAGACTTGAATTACAAAATAAAACAATAATTTAAACCATATAAATTTCAATTTAAATCAATTAATATTCAATATTTGATTTAAAAATTCAAGGTATTTCAATAAGTTGATTTAATTTCAATTTATTAATATTTGATACCAAATATTTCTTCAAAACAAGCTTCATTTTATTTGTCTCATTTATTCATTGTTTTATTATCCAAGTATCCTTTATTTAACATTTTCTAAAATCATAAATTTGAATAATCATTATTATAATCATATTTTATTCAACAAATTTAATCCCCTTTTTTATTCCAAATTATTATTTAAATTTATTCCACTTAATATATCTTATTACATATATTATGTATATTTACACTTATTATAACTACTCAAATTTATTTAAAAATTTCTTTGACATCATTTTCTACTGTATAATATTCAATCACATAGTTAACATTTGAAAATTTAGGTAAGTTATATATAATGCAATTGAGCATTATACAAGTAATATTTTCTAATTTAATTATCCAGGCTTAAATTTTTATTCAAAATTTCGATTTCATTTTATAATTTAAATTATCCTTTAACATAAATTTAAGAATTAAATTTTCGAGTAACTTCAAATTTATTTAGAGGTAAATATATATATATATAATATATCAAATCAGATTTAAATCATATATTAATATATATATATATATATATTACAAATCAAATCATATTTTAAGAATTTCAAATCAATTTATTTTCAAAACAAACTGTAGAAAAACTACGGAATAGTCTCTCCACTTCGAAACTCGAAAATAAATGTCGATGATGCGGCCGTCATCACCGAAATTATTTTCCAGCGACAAAGAGAAGAGCACAGATTTAAACATTTTAACTCTTTGAAATGATTTCAATTTGAAAATATTTTAAAACTATACACTTTAAAACTTTCAAATCAAAGTTTGAAATCACCGGAAATTTACATTCTTAAATTCTAATTTAAATACATTTCAAATTCCAAATCAAATTAAAGCCAAAATTTATAAATTCATTTATTTATTTTATGAAATAGTCAATGATTTATAAAACAATAAATGAAAATTAAATTTTTCCACATTTCGGACAACAGATTCATTATCATTTTAATTTCAGAAAAATTTATACTTATATATGATAAAATCATTCAATATTATTTTATTTACTAAATTTGAAGACAATATTGTGTCAGTTTGCTCTGCTCAAGTGTTTTGAAAATTCTATCGATAGTGTTGATCAGACGAATTGATCGAAAATCCTAATCAACATCAACAACTCAAACAACACAATATATGAAACATTTATAACATTTTTCCTTATATATTAGTTTACAAATACCCTTGTTTGACAATACATGAATGGATTTTCAAAGCAAGGCCAGAGATTCAAATTTGATGGACTCAAATTAAGAGAATTCTGATTTGAAGAAAAGTTCGAAAGAAAAGATAAGATGATACAATTAATAGAATCAGAAGATGGATGTGCTTATTTAATTCACGGGCAACCTTAACCGGGTTGTCCGTAACTTCAAGAATAAGATCGATGCTGAATTCCGAGGTAAATCAACATTCGATCTCAAGAGATAGAATTCAGGTATAGCAGGGAATAGATAGCATCGTAAACCGAGGATATAGAAATCTTCGGTAAATCGATGTCTTTTGTAAAGGAGTTTCGCCCATTTACAAATAATTCGAAGATTGGCGAGACCGTCGATTCATAATAAAGATCATTCGAAGTGGAGTTATGGGATACTCCAGAATTCTGATGAATATGAATAGTGAGGGACAAGAATAAATTTCAGAACTGAGGGAACGTTCTAAAATTCAAAGGAATCGAGTCAAAAGGAAGAGATTGAAACTCGAATGAGAGTGATTCTGTAAATACATTTACCCTATATGCTAAGTTTTGCCTAGAGCTACCAAAGCTCTGACAAGAACGTCTTGTACCCCTGCCATACAGGACTGGCCTACCACTTGACTAGTAGTATCGAATATGGTCACCCCGCTTGAGCTCCGAAGCATACAAGAATAGATAATAACCGATCTAGATTTGGAATGACCTTACCCTACTTAGGAGCTACCCACTTGACCCTGCCGCATGCCCGATTTTTGCCATTTCCCGATTGATAAAGCTTAAGGCTACCTTTTACCTTATATAGCACTTCCCTCTTGAAATGCTAACACTGCCCTCCTAGAATCAATGCAATGCTAGCATTCATCCATACAAGCTCGTTTGATGATTGAACGACACTGAAGGCATTACTTCTGTTACGTCCATTATGGGGAATACCTCGCACGGATTAATAGAAAATTTCCCTTGCACTTCAAACTCCATCTTCGATTCCATGCTCTTCAAATGCTTCATCATGAAATGTTGAGTTGGATCAAAGTGGTTTTCAGATAACATATCCGATCCCGGTCTCCTTGAAACAACTTTGATAGTTTTCGGGTGAACTCAGCACCAGTTCTTTAGGAAATAAACAGACAAACAAATAAGTGTGGAGTACACCTCCTAACCGTTTGATGAACGAGTTACCTTATCATTTATCTTAGGAGAACGAAATGAGTTTGTACGTATAGTATAGCACCATCGATGATTACTGTACCATATAATTCCCATATTTCTTCTAGCTAAAGTTACGTTTTGGTCCAGATTTGGTAGTCGGTTATTTAATTATCAAATTAAACAAACAATCAAACATTGATTAAATTCTATATGGGATCCTCTAAGTCTTTATTAATTAAACTTAAATCAATAAAATCACTTATAAAACTTCATCAAAAGATCTTTTCTAAACACTTTTCCCATGCCCCTTGCATCCCTTTTATACCTCGAAAATAATATAAGTATTAACCAAAACATTTTGGAAAATTCTCTCTTCTCATACTCCATATTAAATAGCTACACAATTCTCTTTCAAAACGTCACTTGCTATAAAACTCATTCACTTTATAAAACTCATTCACTTGTCCCTTATAAAAATTCTTTTATAAGTTCACTTCATATTTCAAACCTCTTTATATACTTTCAAATTAGATTTAAAACTTCTTTCAAAAACCTCTAAAATGATTTATAAAATCTCTTATATAATTAAAACTACTTATAAATCTTCCTTTGTAAGTTCTTATAAAATTTCTTTATAAGATATCATTAACAAATATCATTTGTAAAACACTTTAGGTAAACCTTTCCATTTAGTAAAAACCCATTTTATAAACAAGTTATTACTTATAAAATAACTTTATAAAATAATAGTATAGCTTGGAAATCATTTATAAACCTTAAAACCTCAAATTGATTAAAGTATTAAGTTAATTCAAAAACATACTTTAAAAATTCAAAAAGAGGTTTAGCAATCCCAATGGTACTAATTTAAGTTACCATTCAATTTCCATTCCAATTCACTTAACAGTTATTTACATGGGTCAACATGAAAATACAACTCATATCCAAATCAAGGAATAACATGTCAATACGAACTAACTAGCATATACATGTCCAATAACATAATAGCGGGATGTCGATTTGTCCTACTAAACAGATGTCCAAACAATTCAATCAATTAATAATAGAATGGGGATTTATTCTACTAACACATGTTTACATAAACAAACAAACAATAAAACAAAAAACAATTTATAGCAGAATGGGGATTTATTTTACTAACACATGTCCAAACAACCCAACAATCTACATTATAACTCATCATAGTTATATGGTTTCTTAATGGTATCAACACTTGAATCACTTGTGTTCAAATCCACCTTTGAAATAGAAGTACCTTTAAACGATTTTACTTTTGAAAACCAAAGAAATTAAAAACTTTAAAACCCTTTTTAAAATAATTAATTATAAGTTAAATCCATATTTAAATCATAATTAATTTTAATTGAATCTTAACTTAATTTAATTAAATAGTTAAATAATAATTAACTATTAATTAATCCTAAAATTAGTAATATATTAATTATTAAATAATTAATTAAACCTTTATTAATATTAAATGTTAATTAATCTCAATTAATTAATTAAATAATCTTTAATCAAACTTAAATAATGAATCAAACCTTTTATAAATAATTTATTATAAATTAAAACCTTTAATAATTTATAATTAAAAATAATTAACATTTGATTAATCATTAATAATTAACCATATACTTAATCAATTATAAATTAAATATAAATCATTTACTTAGCTCATAGTTGATTTCAAAATTAATTAAAATAATTCTTAACTTTAAAAGATAAATAATCAATAACTAATTGTCACATAATTATAAATATTAAACCATGTTTGATCCTTAATTAATTATTGAAAACTTACTTATTTAAAAATTAATTAATAATGACTTAATTAATTTTTTAAAATATCATTGTTTAGTTTATAAAAAATTTACAAGGCAATTTGAAGTATAAAAACCAAACTTTGCAAAAATTGAATTTTTTTAAACGACATCATTCATTGCGACTATCGCTAGAGATACCCGTAATTTGCAACTTGTTTTTAACTCCCTTTTGAAACTTAACACCTAAAAGTTTGCTAACTCTTTAAAAAATAATTCTCAAATTAAAACAGAGTTAACAAAGCTGAAATCAACACTAAAGTTAAACATGAAATTCTTCTAGTAAACTAACTAGCAAACCCCATTTGATTTTCTTAAGTCTTTCATTCTTAAAACTTGCTAGCTTCCCTAACCATTCAACCATATACTCAAGGTTCCATATACCACAACATATCATCACCGAAATACCACAAGATCATTACTTTGTATTCAAACTCATCAATTTAATCAACAATTCAAAGTTAAATGTTAACCACAAGTTCACACATACATATATATCCAAACAATATGCAATCAAACCAAATAACCGCATACATATAACAAAATAGAAAATATATATGTAAAGGTTGAATCTTTCCAAAAATTTAGAAGATTACGTGCCAAATATTTTGAAAACTTTGAAATACTTTTGCGTTTGGAAAGCTTGGAAAACAAGGAAATCCACTCAAAAATAGGTCATTTTCTTCATGATTTTGGGACCCTTTATTCTTGAAATTTGAAAAAGTGATGAAATGAATTTTTTTAGATAATTCTTTCTTTTATCATTCCTAAAAAAAGAATCACTCAATTTGGTTAATTTTTGAGGGAATTTTGGCCAAAACAGTAAGGGGTATTTTCGAACTTCAAAATCTAGGTTCAAAAATACTCTTGAAAAATATGGAATTTTAGAGTATTTAAGCTCGAAAATAGCGAAAGTGGTAAACTACAAAGTTTTAGCCACCGTAATTATATATGAGTTGAAAAAAAATCTTGATTTGGTGAAGTTTAGTGGAAGCTATGGCCGAATAAAGTGGGGTAAAATGGAGAAGTTTAAAACCATTTTGGAACATTTAAAACTATTCAAGATTTTTTATTTTAAAAACTTTAGTAAATCTTGGAAGCCATTAATAAGTTTCAAGGACTTTAAGAAGGAAGAAGAAAGGCTTTAGGAAGATTTTAAATTAAAAAGAAAATGAAGAAAATGAGAAAACCTATGGCTATTTATTAGAAAAAAAATCTCACTTCACATCAACTTATTTACATGTATATAATAAATTATAATAATCTTGTCTAGCCACATCACTCCTTTTATAAATATATATTTATATAAATATATTTATTATGTGTTGCCACATCACTCTCTTTATATATATATGTATGTATATATATTATGTGTTGTCACATCAGTCTCTTTATATATGTATAATTATTATGTGTTGTCACATCAGTCCCTTTATAAATAGTAGTACAAAACCCACATAAATGCATCAAATATCCATAGGTATTTACTTTTGATTTAATCAAAAAATGAGTGGACGATAGATGTATGTTGTAAGTGCAAAGGTTTTTGTAGTCGCAATAACTTTATTTCAACTAGTTTTGTTGCTGATATCATTGGCAAATTGACACTAAAATTCCATTGATGGGTGGTCGAGAATGAGATGGTGTGAAGGTTGCAAATCGATGGTCAAATTCCGTTGATAGATGGGAGTATTTTCGGAATTTCAAAAAGACACCATGAAAATCATGTTCATTGAATTCTCTTTATTAATACTAGATATACATACATACATACATACATATATATATAATTATGCCTAGTCACATCAATCCCTTTATATATATATAATTATTATGTGTAGTCACATCACTTGTTAAATTAAAATTAATTATAAGATAATATTCTTAAGTATATTATTATATAGCTAACTAAATATTATATATATGTATATATATATATATATATAGTGCACAAAGAGGAACAACGTTTTCGATAATTTTTTAGTGTCGAAAAGTCGATATTCTGGAAAATGTTCTTCTGTCACATTTTCTATTTTTCTACGAACTATTTAATTTGGTAAACAAATTTAGAAAATGACTTTATCATTATTATTAATTAACTAAAACAAGTTTATTTATGTATAAAAATTCATTTATTAACTATATTAAATATAAAATTGCCTAGTTTAAGTGACCAAAACCCTGGGTTATTACAAAACCTTTCGACTTTGTCGAATGCAACAACTTCGAAAGGTTGGAACTGGAAGTAACCTTTCGACCTCGTCGAAAGGTTTAAACCTTTATTTGAAATGTTTGACCTGGTTGAAAGCAACCAAGAAGCATTTATTCCAAAGCAAAGCAGGCGATCCTTTTGGCTTATAAAACAAACATACTCTAACCTCTTTGGCAACTAACCTTTCAACTAAGTACCATTCAACCTTGTCCAATTCGTTACGTACCAAGGTACTTGATACTATATGCATTGGTCTTTGACCTTATCGAACGCTATAACCTTTCGACCATATCGAAAGGTCTTGGTCGGAAGGTTTGATGCCGTAAAAGGCCGAAACATGCTAAAAATATGTTTTTCTTGTTGTTAACTTAAAAGAGATAACTTTTCAAATAACGTGCCTTTATTTATCAAATTTTCATTGGTTAATAAATTCTTTTCAACAAAGTGGTGCCAATAATTTTAGAAATAAATAATGATTTTATTTTATAAAAATGCCCATTCTCCTTAATTAAATATATAAAACATTTAAGTCTTATACCTTAAATAATTTTATATATTCATCAAAACACTCAGAAAATCTACTTTAATATGTTTTCCAACATATAAAAATTTTAAAAGCAAATAATTATTATTTTAGCTATAAATAATTTATAACCCAATAAATCATTTTCTTCAGTAGAAAATTTATATGAAATCCACATTAATCCAGAAAATTATGAAAATTGAAACCCATAACCACAATATCATTTCTGACCAATATTTAAAATTCAATGTATTTGGACATCATCTAATGGGACTTTCATGTCAAACATATCATAAAAAGTAACATGAATGTATATAATTCATCAACAAGCATATGTATAACTTTAATCATAAAAACATGGCATAAACTTGCAAAAATGTTTCGGATCTATCTTGAAACCAAAAACCATAAGATAATGGGATGTAGTAATTATTCACCTTAGCTTTGAGATTAAAAGATGTGAGATTTGATATTCAATAAGTTAATTAACTTCTTTCTCTTGAATCCTAGCTTTATCTTCTCTTGAGAATGGGAATGGTGGTCGGCCTTGATATATTTTATTTTATAAAATGAAATGAACATGAATTTCATTTCCTAAGGGTTTAGGGTATAAGTCTCTCATATTTCTCATTTTTCCCTTTCTTATTTTCTAACACATTATTTCATGTTATTTCATTTGATTTACATTTAACATAGCATGGCTACCCTTAATTAAATCAAATCTCAATCTATTAATCCTCACATTATTTCATTTAATTTAGCTAATTAAATATTCTAAATAATGTTAAATTATGGGGTGTTACAGACTCCCCTTCTTAAATAATTTCGTCCTTGAAATTACGATAAGGTACACAACAAAACAATCTAAGGTAAAACATACCATCAAAAAAATCAGGATAAGAGCCTCTAATCCTGCTTTCAGTTTCCCAAGTACAGTCTCGAGCGTCGTCACTCCATTGGACCTTTACTAGTCTGATTGTCTTGTTCCTCAACTTCTTCTCATCCCTTTTGACTATCCGAATCGGCTTCTAACTATGGTCAAATCCAATGCTACTACTAAATCCTCTAACACTGTAGGTGCTATAGTAGTCTCCGGTCTCTAACATATTTTTACGATGACATATGAAAAAATTATGGACTCCTACCAGACTATTCGGTAACTCTACCCTATAAGCGTGTTTCCCGATCCTCTCAACAACACGGAAATTTCCGATGAATCAGGTGCTAAACTTCCTCACTTTCCAAACCTAATCACAATTTTGATCGGTGAAAACTTAATAAAAACATAGTCTCCAACAGAGAATTCCAAGTCTTTCCTTCTTCTATCTGCATAATTTTTCTTCCTAGACTAAGCATCCTTCATCCTTGCTTGGATCAACTCAATCTTCTTTACAGGTACCTTCCCCAAATTCGAACCAAGAACTAATATATCCCCGGTATCTAACCAACATACAAAAGATTCGCATGGTCTTTCATACAAAGCTTCAAACGGTGCCATCCCAATACTAGTCTGATAACCATTGTCATACAAGAACTCGACTAAATGGAGATGGTTTTCCCATGATCCCTCGAAATCAAGTACACAAGATCTTAACAAATCCTCCAAGACTTTAATAACTCTTTCCGTTTTCCCATCAGTCTGTAGATGGTAAGCGGTACTCATGTTGAGCTTGGTTCCTAAAGCTCCCTGTAGTAGTAAACAAAGAATTTCTATGTCACGACCCAAATTTTAGCGTTTGAAAATCGACACCCGTACTTCACCTGTACTCGAATGCCGTAGATTCAATCGCTAAAATCCGACTCGTGTCGGAGCTTATAACTCATTAAGTATAACAACACAGCAGAAGAAAACAATGAATAATATATCTTTGATACAACATTCGATACAATAATGATACAATTGAGATATTGATACAAATATCAAAGACAAGATACAACAACGGAAAGAGATAACATAAACTTGAACTCCAAAGAAGGAACTCTAATATAAGCAATCTCCATCACCAAAGCACCAATCCAGAAATAGCTCGAACTCCCAATCAAGTTGTACTAAGCAAGGTCGGTCCGAAATGTGGAAGAGAAGAACAAAGCGATAGTTGAAATCCAACGGCTGAATGCTACCGAATCTACTCCTACTATTTGATTATCTGAAAAACCCAACTCTAGACTGCCCGTGTGGAAAATTGTGGGCACTCAGAGTTTAGGAAGGGAACAATAAACTCCGGGTCAGTAATGAGATTGGTATGAGAAAACTAAAATAGTTTATCTTTAAATACAAACAACAAAAGAATTTACAATTGAAAATCGCAATGCTTTTTGGAAAATGAAACAACCATAAGGCCTCCCACCGCACACACAATGCAAACGCAGAATTGGAGGAGATTTCTCCTTATGGTAGTCAAACATGCTTGATACGCAAAAGTCTTTTTATATTATTATTAATGCATAGTGCAGTAAACCTTTCGAAAGTATATTATTAATTTTAGCCAGCATAGACATTTCAAACTATGCCTACTATAGCTACCATCTAAATAGTGGGGCGCCACCATAAGTAAATGGCAGGTTATACAACTAAAACCGTACAAGGAGCGTATTGGATGATTGGATTTCCCTTAAATGGTCAGGAAAAGGAACCTCCCACACAAAATGGAACGCCTCTGGAGGTACGTCCCCGAGAACCTAACCGGATCCCTGCTACATAAGGCCGGGTTACCTCTATAACTAGGTAACCACTGACACGAGCATGCCACTTTCCGACCGTTACAAACCTTTATCCGAAGCGCTTATCAACCAACAACCACAAAGAAATAAGTTTTGCAGCAACCACAAAGTTAAGTGTCTGGGCTCCGTACTATGATACCACTTATAATCCAGAAGAAAATGGACATACCCTCATAGGGAGCTACCCCCAAATAACCTTGCTGCCATAATTCCTATTTCGACCATTACCGAGTTGTGATGCTCGACGAAGTCTCGTCCACAAAGCTACACTTTTTCACAAATCCATGCTTTGATCAACAAATGATCCGCAACACTTCATATGCCACATTACCAAATTGGGAATGTATCACTAGTAACCATCAACTACATAACCTCTGAGCTCGTACGTCTCAAAGAAGGGTGTTAAGCTAAGAGAATAAATTCTCTGCCACCAAAAAGAAATGTATTTGATAGAAACCAGCTTCACATCTCAAAGTGTAATATCAGACACATATCCATACAAGTCTGTTCCGGGTTTGAACATGTACGTTTTGCGACTTTTCGATGCTCGAAAACCGACATCAATACGTCCACTGTATCAACTACCGAGCAATCGAATGCCGAAAAACCATACCGTTATGGTTAAAGAAGAGGTAGAAGATAGAAGAAGAGAGAAAGAAAAAGAAAACAACAGAAACAATAACAGAATCTCACATATCGCAGCGGAACAACATATAATAAATAAATGAATAATCTTTAAACAAAGAACTATATCAGTTATTACATTACATTACATCATCAGAGTGTACAACAACAAACAAAAACAAACCGCGGAAAAGAAATATTATATACTAGTGAACACGCCATGCCATCCAGCTTGCCTCCTGCAACTCCTGAATTCCAGAATATCTTGATAAACTAACTCTAGACTGCCCGTGTGGAAATTGGTGGGCACCGAGAGTTTAGGAAGGAAAACAATAAACTCCTAGTTAGTCATGTGACTGGTGTGAGAACTAAAACAATTTATCTCTAAACCAAAGAATAGGATAATTTTAAAATAGATTTGCAATACTTTTTAGAAAAGGAGACAACCATAAGGCCTCCCGCACACACACATAATGCAAACGGAGAATCAGAGGAGATTTCTCCTTATGATAGTCAAAGATGCTTGATACACATTAAAAAGAAACATTTGATATTATTACTAGTGCATAGTGTAGAAAACATTTCGAAACTAAAGATATAAATCTTAGCCAGCATAGGCATTTCGCACTTATGCCTACTATAGCTACCATCCAAACAGTGGTGACCACCATAAGTGAATGATAGGTTCTACAACTAAAACCGTACAAGATCGTATTGTTTCTTTGGTTTACCAACGAATGGTCAGGCCAAGGAACTTCCCATTGCCACATGGGTACGCCTCTGGAAAGACGACCCGAGAACATAACCGGATCTCTGCCAACAAAAGGCCGGGTTACCCCTAACTGGGTAACTACTGACACGAATTTGTCATCCCCCGATCGTAACCGATCTATATCGAGGATCCTCGATTTCCAACAACCACAAAGCAATAAATTTGCAGCAACAACATAGGTTAAATATCTGGGCTCCATACCATGATACCACATCTATCCAGAAGGACTGACATACACTAAAGGGGCGCTACCCCCTAATAACCTTGCTGCATCCTTCCTGTTTTGACCATTTCCGGGGTGTGAGGTCCGACGAAGTCTCGTCCACAAAGCCACGCTTTATATAAAAGTCGTGCTTTGATCATCAAATGCTCAATAGCACTTCATATGCCACATTACCAATTTGGGAATGTATCACTAGTAACCATCAACTACATAACCTTTAAGGGTGTTAAGCTAAGAGAATAAATTCTCCGCCACCAACGGAAATATATTTGATAGAAACCAGCTTTACATCTCAAACCGTAACGTCAGACACACATCCATACAAGTCCGTTCCGGGATCGAACGGAACCGAAGGCACTTACAAAGAAGTCCTTGCAATCCGGATATTCACTAATCACGACCGGACTTCCCATCACAAAGGGTAATAAATTTCTATATCGGGGATCAGCCGATGCAGAAACATTCGACAGTAATCCTTCCGTTTTCACAAATATACAGTCTTCAACACCGGTCATCAGATGCAATCCATAACGACGTATCACGTATTCGGAATGGGTTATACGACCTCAAGGTCCTTTCCCGGCTAACCCGAATAGTGAGCGCTTATTTCAAAAATAAGTGTAGCATTCAAATTCAAACAAATCACACCAAATACCTATTTAAAGGTAAATATTGATAGTCGATTATTTAACTATCAATAGGCGTGTTCAACATCACCAAATTCCAAATAATTTCCTAAATTATTTATTTTCCAAGAATATCTTTACTAGATATATAATTTTCCACACTTCAACCATTTGAAAACAAATTTCCAAATCACTTTTCACCTTTACAACTTTTGAAAACAAATTTCAATCATTTTCCTTACGCGGAAATACTTTTATTTCAACATGGTTCATTTAAACCAATTAAATAAATCCTTACCGATTTACTTTATATTTACGTTCCAAATCCGTAAATTTATTCCCACACTTCAAAAATAAATCAATGTTTATTTTTAAACAAATCTTCCTTTCTTTTATAAACTCCATAGTGAATTTACAATTCCAAAATATCTATGAATATACGATTTCAAATCGATATCTAATATTCATTTTCAATTTATCTTTAAATGATAAAACTTAAAATATTCACTTCATATTGGAAAACATTTAATTCACAAATCTATTTATTTTCAACACTTGGAAAATATTCAATATACTTAAATCGAAATTATGCATATATTTCATTCTTTAAAGAAAACGTGCTCTTGAACACATTTATTTGAGTCAAAACGAATGTTGCGCAAAACATTGTTACAACGACCCAAAATCACTAGTATAGGGATTCAAAATTAAGATAGATATATAAATCCCAATACTATACAAAATATTTCCTTTCGGAAATCATTTACTATAACAACAGTGTTATAGTCCACCATTTCCTTCTATTTCACGAAAACGTCTATTCCAACAATGAATGTTGAAATCTATGGTTTCGATAGTTAATCCATTTTAAACATCTTTAAAACAATTAACTTCATTTGATAATATTCATTTTCCCAAAACATATCCATTTTGTTTAATAATATATTCACTGTCCAAAATCGTGAATATACTTCACTAACCAAATTCAATATTTTCAACATATTTTATTTCAAGGATAATTCGCTATCCGAAATCGTGAATATATCTCCTTTAATAACCTTCTATATTAAATTTATCAAATTCAATTTATTTCGGATTTATAAATGATGTTTATAAATTTCATTTCTATTTTTGAAACTTCGTTTTATAAATCTTCTTTATTAACCAGTTCAGTTCATAACTCAATTTTTATACCAAAAAAAATCCGATTTATAAGTTAATTATTTATAAATCTTTTATTTTACAAAATCTATTCATTTCATAACTTCACAATTTATAAATCTATAATTTTTAATGAAAATACATTTTATACTTCATTTTAACACTTAATAAACTCGTTTTATAATTCCAATATTATATATATATATATATTATAAATATCAATGTTAAAAATCTTTCATATACATCCTTTATAATAATTCAAAAATCCAAATTTAAACTATTTTATAAATCTATTTATTTTAAACATCACCTTTT
This sequence comes from Allium cepa, assembly GCA_030765085.1. Lineage (NCBI taxonomy): Eukaryota > Viridiplantae > Streptophyta > Magnoliopsida > Asparagales > Amaryllidaceae > Allium > Allium cepa. Next base: position 32,500,468 of record CM060941.1, read on the forward strand.
GGTTATATTTCACAAAAATCTTAATTTTTATAACATAAAAATTTATAACGTTTTAATTATTTAAAATGAATTAATTCAAAAATTTAATAAAACGTATACTTTGAAAAATCATTTTAAAAATCCTTTTAAAATCAAAATCGTTATTTTTAAACTTTAAAAATGGATCTGATGATGCAACAACACCCAATAGTCAATCACGACAACAAACATCATATATCATCATATGATAATCAACAAACATCAAAATATCTGTAATCAAATAAATACTGGTGAGGAATCCAGTTGGATCCCTCCAACCTGTTTCCCTGCATCCACAAACATTAGTACAATACCAATCCCGTTCCAGTACGGAATTATCGCGGTTTATAAAAAATATTATCCGCTTAATAGACGGCGCAATAGGGTCTCATCCGCTATATAATGCGGGAAATCAACTCCAAGTACATAAATAATACCAATTTCACTATATGGTGAAATATTCGCGGTATATGTTTTTAATAAATAACCTCCGCTTACTAACGGCGCATAATGTCTATTTTAACAATCAACAGATAACAATCATCATTCAAACATAGAATCAAGCAATTTTAAATATAACTATTTAAAATTTAAATCGAAACAATTCGATTGAGTGAGAAGTTCTCACCTTGCTTTCAATTCAGTTTTCGCGTTTTATTTCGAATAAAATTAAACACGCGTTTAATTTTACGCAAAATTTTCACTAGCTCCAAACGACTCCAAACCAGCTCCATAGCGTAGTGTTCGTCCATACGAACTCGGCACAACTCGTTTCGTAATTTTTTGATCTCGTATGACAAAGTTAGAGTATTTTAAACATTTGGCAAATTTATATTATATAAATTTTACAACTTATATTTATTTTTATACCCTAAATCTCCTCAGCCGTTGGATCTGGGCCGCACGCATCCAGGCCGCACATACCTCTCCTCCCTCCCACGCGAAAACTTCCCAGATGAATGAAGCCGAACCCAAAAAAACGCCCAAAGCCTAATACACGCATCCTATCCATTGAGTTCCACCACGATCAGCTGATGCCATTCCAAAGTTCGTCACACAAGCTACCTTCGGCTAGAACCGTGTAGAGCTCCGGCCCCCATGGCCTAGAAAAACGTGCAAAAAGTCGCGGCCTTTATGCTTGATTTGCCGTCGATTCACTTCGAGTTAAACGATCACAGCTGTTCGTTTTGAAGCTCTCTTGATGCTCCACAAATTGTTAGTTGGAAGTTTCGCGAATTTCTTTGTGGATTTGAAGAAAATAGAGGAAGAAGCGTGCGAATTTCTGGTCGTTCGTGGAGATAGTGGCGGCTAGGGCTGTTGAAATTAGGGTTAGTTTTTTATTCTCCTGCAAAATGAATTATGGAGGTGCTTATATAGAAAATTTGACCAAAACACTATTCATCCGAACTTTTCCGAACTCCAAACGAAGCGTGCCGGTTGGCGTTTCTAAGGTTTACCCCACATTCCGAACACAATGGAACATGTTTCGGAGGCTAATTCGATCATCTGTGCGACTTATGGAAATAAACGATCAAATTTAAAGTAAATCGATTAAACGAATTTTCTATGCGTTTTGGCTTGCCCCGGACAAACGGTAAATCCGATTGACATGAAATTTGAAACCATACAATAGTATCACATTACGGATCCGATGAAACTGGTTTCGTCGAAATCCGAGTCTGTTTGAAAAATGGCTATTTTAACTCGTCAATTAAATATTAAAATATTCAATTTTCACAAATCAACTTTAAATTCGATTTTAAAAGTTCTAAAATATCGTTCTAACTCCAATATGATAAAATAAAATTTTACAAATCAATTTCAATCATATTTAACCCAATTTCCAATTATTTCTGTATTTTGAAATATTAAATTATCGATTTAATTATCCAATTAAATCCAATTATTCGAAATAAAATTTATTCGACTTATAAATTTCACTTATTAACATTTGAAATTAATTAAATATTCAAATTTTAATTGACAGAAATTCTGGGTCGTTACAGTCTTCCCCTTTAAAAGAATTTCGTCCTCGAAATTACCAAGTAAGAAAAATTTACAAAATCCGTTTATCTTTCCAAAACAAACCATTCAAATTGGTTTTCAAATCTCTTAAGTGTTTAACTTTCCCAAAATTCATAGTGAAACCTCTTACAATAACTTTACTAAGTTTCCAATCCAAACTTAGTTTTCAAAAAATTTCCAATTTTCTTAAAAATATTCTAACGCCTTAAATTTTTTGAAAATTTCGCCATAACCTCCTTTGCGCGGCTCGATCCGAAAAAAAATGACAGTATATATATCACAAATATACATCTCATCAAGTGATGAGGCATCCCGCAGGGAAAAAAGTGTAAAAGTACGGTATGTAATCCGAGATATGTACCTTATTTATTGTTAGCGTGCATATACGGCTAATATAGCGTGAAAGCGAGCTCCAAATGTGAAGCAAGCGCAATCTGCACCTACTAAACACTCAACAACAACATGAGAAACATGTACATATGAAAGTAATACCAATATACATTATGTAGCAACATAACATCTACATGTGCCAATATAGCAAATGCAATCAAAAGCAATAAATGCAACTACCAAATCAATATAAATTTACTTCTCATTAACATTTAATGAATTGGTTTTCCAATTGATTCATTAACATTGGATTTTACTAACATTTATTCATATCCAATTTCACTTAGTTTGCATTCACTAGTTTACATTCACATTAGTTTACTTCCAAATTGAATTCAATTCTATTCAAGTTCATTTACTTCCAAGTTGGATTCAATTACTTTAGCTTCTAATTTTGCTAATTCAATTTCATTAACACTTAATGAATTTATATACAATCAATTAATAACCATATAACAACCAATGTATATTCAACATAACCAAATTATTTAATTTACATTCTATTTGGTCCAACACTTTTTAACTCCAATTGGTTGATATTAAATTGATTCTCATTCACTTATTCAACTTCCAATAACATTAGCTTTTAATGAATTTACACTTACATTCATTATTTCATATCAATTTATTTTACATTCAATTGATTAACATTCAATCCATTAATTCATTCAATAGCTAATTCCTTTAACATTATAAGGTTGAATTTCATTTATATAACTCAAGTTCAAATTCTTAATGACTTCATTTCCATTAGTTCACTTATTAATTTACTTCAACACCAAAATCAACTCTATTCAACTTCACTTAAGTTATATTCCACCTATAAATCCAATTCAGATTCCAATTCTAAAGTAAATTCCATTTACTTTTACCAAAGTCAAATTTATTATCATTATGAAATCCAGATTTATCTTGCTTAACAAAATTGTTTAACCGCTTTTAACAATTTGTTTCACTTACATTTTCTCATTTTATAAGTTATACAACTTATATTCAACAATTACCACTTGGATTTTTTTTATTGATTCACTTATACTTCCTTTAATTTAACTCCATCCTTTAAGTTAAATTTATTCTATTAAAATTCAAATTGTATAAGTTACCAACTCATTTATCATTTCCTTAAATATTTAAAAATAGGATTCCAGAGTCTTTTCAATCTTTCAAAACCATTTTTTTTAAATCAATTCAAATTATCCTTTGAATTTCAAAACCCAAACTCAAAATTTCCAAACAACTTTCATTTAAAATAATCTGGCAGCAATTCCTCTTTTGGAAACCCGAAAATGAACACCGATGATGTCATGATCATCATCGGAATTATTTTCCAGCGACCGAAAAGAGTTTAGAGCTTTAATTTCTCCAAAACAATTTTCCAAAATATCAAATCCTTTCAAAACACTTCTCTGGAATTTTGTTTTTAGATTATAAATCACATTCATAAATCTTTTACTTATATAATTTCACTTCTTGTATATAAGATTATTCCACAAGGGTAAATCATTTTAATTATAACTTCATACTTATAATTCTTCGCTTATACAATTATTATTTTACAATATGTTTCATTTAACTTATTCAAACAACTTTGAATTAACTTATATATATTCTTACATTTCAACAACCAAACAATCAATTTTATATACACTTTAATAATTCTAAAAAATTATTCCTTTATATATAAAATATATTCGAGGTAAAATTATTTCATTTACCCAATTTAAAATGATACTGTGTCGAATTGTTCTATTCAAGTGTTTAGAAACCCCTTCTATACAGTTGCGCAGACTGTGCCGACGAAGGTTCATATGCCACTCAACAAACCAATCATCACAATATAAACCATTTAATATTCACTAACAAATACGCTCTCATATCTATTATTACACTCAACTCATTCTAGAGTACTACTGACTCTATCTCTAATGAGTAACACCCAACAGAGCCATGGTTGTCGCTTAACCATAAGCTCTGATACCAAATGTAACGTTTTGCGACTTTTCGACGCTCGAAAACTGACATCAATACGTCCACTGTATCAACTGCCGACCAATCGAATGCCGGAAAACCGTACCGTTATGGTTAAAGAAGAGGTAGAAGATAGAAGAAGAGAGAAAGAAAAAGAAAACAACAGAAATAATAACAGAATCTCACATATCGCAGCGGAACAACATATAATAAATAAATGAATAATCTTTAAACAAAGAACTATATCAGTTATTACATTACATCATCAGAGTGTACAACAACAAACAACAACAAACAGCGGAAAAATATATTATATACTAGTGAATACGCCATGCCATCCAGCTTGCCTCCTGCAACTCCTGAATTCCAGAATATCCTGATAAACTAACTCTAGACTACCCGTGTGGAAATTGGTGGGCACCCAGAGTTTAGGAAGGAAAACAATAAACTCTGAGTCAGTCATGTGACTGGTGTGAGAACTAAAACAGTTTATCTTTAAAACAAAGAACGGGATAATTTTAAAATAGATTCGCAATGCTTTTTAGAAAATGAGACTACCATAAGACCTCCCGCACACACACACAATGCAAACGCAAAATCGGAGGAGATTTCTCCTTATGATAGTCAAAGATGCTTGATACGCATTAAAAAGAAATATTTGATATTATTACTAGTGCATAGTGTAGAAAACATTTCGAAAGTAAAGATATAAATCTTAGCCAGCATAGGCATTTCGCACTTATGCCTACTATTGCTACCATCCAAACAGTGGTGACCACCATAAGTGAATGATAAGTTCTACAACTAAAACCGTACAAGATCGTATTATTTCTTTGGATTTCCAACAAATGGTCAGGCCAAGGAACTTCCCATTGCCACATGGGTACGCCTCTGGAAAGACGACCCGAGAACCTAACCGGATCTCTGCCAACACAAGGCCGGGTTACCCCTAATAAGGTAACTACTGACATGAATATGTCATCCCTCGATCGTAACCGATCTATATCCGAGGATCCTCGATTTCCAACAACCACAAAGCAATAAATTTGCAGCAATAACATAGGTTAAATATCTGGGCTCCATACCATGATACCACCTCTATCCAGAAGGAATGACATACACTAAAGGGGCGCTACCCCCTAATAACCTTGCTGCATCCTTCCTGTTTTGACCATTTCCGGGGTGTGAGGTCCGACGAAGTCTCGTCCACAAAGCCACGCTTTATATAAAAGCCGTGCTTTGATCATCAAATGTTCAATAGCACTTCGTATGCCACATTACCAATTTGGGAATGTATCACTAGTAACCATCAACTACATAACCTTTAAGGGTGTTAAGCTAAGAGAATAAATTCTCCGCCACCAACGGAAATATATTTGATAGAAACCAGCTTTACATCTCAAACCGTAATGTCAGACACACATCCATACAAGTCCGTTCCGGGATCGAACGGAACCGAAGGCACTTACAAAGAAGTCCTTGCAATCCGGATATTCACTAATCACGACCGGACTTTCCATCACAAAGGGTAATAAATTTCTATATCGGGAATCAGCCGATGCAGAAACATTCGACAGTAATCCTTCCGTTTTCACAAATATCCAGTCTTCAACACCGGTCATCAGATGCAATCCATAACGACGTATCACGTATTCGGAATGGGTTATACGACCTCAAGGTCCTTTCCCGGCTAACCCGAATAGTGAGCGCTTGTTTGCACTAAAATTGGTCACAACACTCTTTGGGAGTCGTTGAAGAGATAATAATGAAGAATGTAAATTCAAAATGAATACTATCTAACAAAAACTCCAATCAACAGTAAAGTAAATGCGTAGACAAGCGATTTATAGTGGTTCGGCGTGTAGTCTACGTCCACTATGAAGTTTTTTTGCAGTTTTATTGTTTCTCTTTCAATGATTACAAGTTGTTACAGCAATCAACAGCAAGTTACAACTGGAAATTCGAATTCAACAGCAAGAATATGATGTAGGATGATGGAGATCTCGATCCGACAGAGTCTAGGTGCTTGAGAATCCAAAGATCCTTTTTCTGTTGGCTCTGGGGCTCTATTTATAGGCGTAGGTTGCTGATATTTCGCTGAAAATTCGGAAGACCACTTCTGGCACGTAAGGGGGCCCACGCGCCCGGCCTCAGGAAATTTGGGCCCACTTCGGCATCGATTCGAACTCCATTTGAATCGATCAGAAAATCATCCTATCGAGGTGAAATTTGGTGTGGACATCCTTCAACATGTATGCAAGCTTCTGTGAAAATTTCGTTGCATTTGGATCAGTAGATTGAAAGATATGATCGATACGAAATGGGATTCTTCGAGTGGCTGTTTGGTTCGAATCGATGCGTTCGAACCGATCGCTTCGAACCGAGGATGGCACGCGCTTTCGTGTTGACGTGGAGCGCACACTTCGCCTCGATCTGAATTTGGCTCCGAGTTGACCGCTTCGATTCCATATATCTCGGCACGTTCGCATCGATGGATGACACACCACCATGGCTAGTTGACTCGGTGGATTCAAACGAAGCTTCACTGATGGGTTCGAACAATCAATGCTTGATGGATTCAAACTAGCCTTTCTCTGATGGATACGAGCTTTGTAACTTCTCCATGGATACGAAGTCAATGGATGCGAACTTGAACCCTCTGATGGATACGAAGGAGGACGATCTGATGGATGCGAAGCAGGCACTGGCTAATGGATACGAAATGCTTCACTGGCTGATGGGTACGAAGTCCATCGATTCGAACTCGATGGATTGGAACATGGCCGCTTATAATCGATACGAACCGGGATACTTTGATGGATTCGAAGGTGACTGATTCGAACTAGAGTTCGGCGATGGGTTCGAAGACACCTACAACGATGGATACGAACTAGTGCTTTTCCCTTCAAATTGAATTGATCATAACTTGAGCGTATGAACTCGGATTGACTTGAAATTTGAGTTGCTGGCTTCTATGATCTTTCTTGTCATGTCCTATCAATTGTAGCTCAATCTAGACTCGGACAAAATTCAGCGATATCCATAATGAAACGAAGTATGACCAATCTCTGAGACGGACTGTCCTTTGTTTTCAATTGATCTTTTGGTATCACGGCTTTGCCAAAAAGCGGGATAACATTTACCCCCCAAAGTACGTCTTGTGGAAACATGACGTGCTTTGAAAAGCTGCAATTTCTCTCGGAACAATCATTGCTCTCTTTTTCGTTGAGACTCGTACTCTGTATTGCTGTAACCTTGCGTTGATATGACTGATTGTTGTATAATAGTGCTTAGCTGTTGGTTTTTGTATTTGTAACAAGATGAGTATTCGATCCCTGTAAATGTTTAAAATCGAATATTAGTCCGACATATATGCATATATGTTAGTTTGACCTTTGTTAACGTCGTGGGTCCACGAGTCTTTGTCAGTTTTGTTTGCTACTAGATTTCGTATCGATTCTCTCCTGAACCGATTTGGAAATTTGAGCTGAAACAACGCTTGATGGTTGTTTTGAAAAGTCCCTTCGTATCGATCCTCTCCTGAACCGATATAGAAGGTTGAAGGAATCGACTTCGTGTTGCGCAAATGTAATATTTCGAATCGATGGGTATGAGCATCGATGGATTCGAGATCAACATTCGTGTTGATGAAGTATGCTTATGTTATGATGGGTACGAAATCGACATTCGTATCGATGGCTTGGATGAGTACGAATCACCCATTCGTACCGATGAGAAAGGATGGTTACGAAATATCTGTTCGTATCGATACGTTTTGATGGATACGAAATTGCTGTTCGTATCGATCGGTAATGATGGAGTTGTGAATTTGTTGATGTGAACAGGGGCTTCGAGTCGATGTGCCCACTGTGCGCTTCGCATCGATGCGACTCAACGCTCTGCTGTGTGTTTCGTATCGATGATGCTTCTAGCGCATGGACTCGAATTGAGCTTTCGAACCGATCTGTAGCTTGACCTGTTGTGACCGGTCGAGTTGACTGGGATGCGAAACGACCCGGTCACTTTCAAGGTTCCATGTAAATAGCAGGGGCTTCCCATTTTTTTCACTTTTTCACTTTTCACTGTTGCCTTGTGTTTACTGTGTTTTGCATCGACTCAAAAACTCAGAGAGAAAAGCACTGTGTCACGTCTTCGAATCAATCAAGATCCAAAACTTTTAATTCCTCGAATTCCACACTCAAGTTAAGTAATTAACCACGAATCCAAACGGCGAAGCTATTTCAGATCTACCTCTTCTTCATCGATCAACCACTTTGGTGATTGGTAAAGCCAGATCTGGTTTAGAGAAGCTTCGAATCGATCTGGGGGCTCGTGTTCGAATCGATGAGGGCGACATCATTTTTCTTTGGGTTTCGCATCGATCTTTGGGATGCCCTCATGAAGGTGACGCAGTTCGCACCGATTGACTATTGTGATGGGTTGCATCGATACGAAATGATCTATACGAGAAATAGCTATTGGTCGATTCGAAGTCCTTAACTTTACATCGATACGAATTACATCTTTATGACCGATACGAAAGGTATCGATTCGAACGTGATCGATGTTAAGTTGAGGTTTTCCTGGTCGGTATGAACTAGTTAACCAAGGATCGATTCGAAGTCATCCTACAATGATCGATACGAACTCGGCCCTAGATCATCAATTCGAAGCACGCCCCTCTGTATCGATTCAAAGTGGGATCATGATGTATTCGAAGGAGCTTCCTGCGATCGATTCGAAACCCTCTATGATGGATACGAAAGTTTGACATTTTCTTAGCATAATTCCGACGAGCTTCATTCCTGCATATTTGGACTTGAATATTAAACTGCATGCTCGACTGCCTTTCGAAGCTCGTCGATGGAACCATAACAACTTCTAACCGAATCAATTTCCATCATATAAATAGTTTATTGATGACGGTCGGCGATTACGGTCATTATAACTGGACTCCATAGCTTCTTCGTTTGCATATTTCCTTTTTAACTCTGCGACATTTATTCAAATAATGCACGGCACTGCACAACACACATTCATACACTTTACATTGGGGAATGCACGGGTCCTTTGTCGTCTAACGATGGTTTCTCATGAGTTAGCTAGTCATGGAACCTTCAAGTTCGCAGCAGCAGGAGATTCAAAGTACAGTTACTTCGAGACTAGAGGTTCGGATATTGAACCTGAGATCATCGGTCCAGCCCTGGACGAATTTCTCAATGCGTCTTTTATTGCCAATCCATCGGATTCCATTCAATCCAATATTTCTGAAGATATGTTGGGGAGAATATGCTTAAGGCATGGCCTGTCACTGGACGACGTGTTATTACCGGGACTGAATGATAGACCACACAATCCACCGGAGGGATATACCGATTCAATCGCCACGCGTGCGCGGCCGGGACGCTTCCTCCATTCAATGAGTACATAAGGGAAGTACTGTCTTTTTTTAGGATCGCCCCATCTCAACTACACCCGAACGGATATGCTTCCGTGAATAGCTTGTTCATTGTCTTCATGGAGTACCTTCATAGACCACCGATCCCGACCGAGATCAGATATCTGTTCAATTTCAAAACTCGAAGTGATTATCCCTCCTTCACATTTTTGGAAGCGGTGAGGAAATGTCAAGTGGTCACCGGGTCTTGGACCGGGCTGAGCTATTATAGGACAGAATGATTTTATGTCAGATGTCCTCCGGGGTTTGCCCAGCGATGGTTATTCAGACTTGAGTATAACTGAGTTCTCAAATAATTACTAAGGCAATTGCAGTCGAAGTGAAACTTATATCTTTTCCTTTTTACAGCAACGATTCAGCGACCTGAAGGTGAACACTTTAAGGAGATAGTGCGAGTACTCCGAGAAGTCCCGAGCGAAGATAGGGATATCGAATTGCTTTTGACGGATAGGAATCTTCGGGCTTTTGGTTTGATCGAACGAGGGCAGAGTATAAAGTTTGACGGGGCACTAAGGACCGTCTTGAAAAAACGAGTCAAGCACAAGAATCCTAAAGTTATTATAGCCGAGGAGGCTGATTCTGAGAGAACCCATACTGATGATGAGCCGTTGGCCGGGCCTACAGATGTAGTTCAGGATGTCGCGGAGTAGAGAAAAGGCAAGGCAGTCGTTTTTAAGTCGCCTGAAAAGGAAGACGGAAGTCGGTCGTCATGTCCCGGCTCACCGCCGGAATTAGAATTTCGGAGAGGTCTCCCCCAGGAACAGAGAGTCTCTTTGAAGGGCTTGCCGATCTTCCAATCCCGGATGATGTGTCTTTTCAACATGATGCCGGGTTGGAGGAATTCCATCGTACTCTAGAATTGAGCGAGCGTTTTATTACTAGCGTGGTCGACACTTCTGGTTGGTCGGGGGGAATGCATATTCATACACATTTCACGACACTACATAACCCTTAGTCGTAGGTCATCGGTTTCAAAAAACCACTAACTTTATTCTCATTTCGCTTTGCAGATATTATGACGGGACGCGGTTCGATGCTAGGAAGTCTGCGACATGCTCGTAAATCTTCCTCATATTACGAGTCGCGACGAAGAGAAGGAGATAGGGATTATGATCGTAGGTACTCCGGGTATTCTAGCCAAGAACGGTATGAAAGAGATAGGGACTACAGACTTCGGTCTCGATCTCGCACCCCTCCTCCCAGAGCTCCTATACAACCTCCTGCCTATGTGTCTCGTCCTTCCAAACCTTCTCGATATAAGTCAGCTTCTCAGTCTTCTAGATCCGAGCCCCACCATCCCACGTCAGAGGCAATGTCCCCAATAGTTGCGGAATGGCCTCCTACTGAAATTTCAGGGGAAGGAGCAATCAGGCTTGCGCAATTAAAGAAGGACTTCCCGAATATTTGCTTTGATAACTACATCTCTCCTCTTCACCTGAAAAGAATCCCACCGGAGGCCGAGCAGGTGGCGCACGATTATGTGCATGATTTTTATGCCCAATACAAGGCGTGGTATAAGGCGGCCGAGAAAGCGTCGTCATTAGCTTTCAATCGAGCGGCTACCATTGAAAAGCTTCAAGCCGAGCTGGCTCAAAAAGATCGCATTATACAAGTGCTGAACACAGAAGCTAAATCATCTCGAAAATCAGAGATGGAGGCTCTTACGAAGGCCGATGAAGCTCAAGCGGCCATGGATAGGATGAAAAAAGAGCACCATGTCATGGTGGAAGACATGGGCCACCGGAACACCATCGTCACTGCCGAGAGAGATGCGGCTTTGAAAGAGCTTAATGAGCTTAAGGCTAAAGTTTTTGAAATTATGAAGGAAAGGGATACCGCCAATATTTCCTCACAGAAGGCATGTGATCAGGCGGTAGAATTCCGGACCGAGTTGTTGCTGCGTTGGCTAAAGTAATGGAGATCGAAGCCGATGTTGATAGAAAAATCGAAATTGCCGAGTCCAAGCTGGAGGCCGACATTGAAGACCTCCTTATTACTTATAACGCCAACGTGCTAAGGCATAGGAATTTGGCTTGGCTCGAAGACTATTCGGCACATCTTCACAGCTCCTGGAATCGGTTGATTGAGGAAGAGAAAGCGGCGCATCCGGATGAATCAATTGACCAGTTTGAGCTTGAAAATCGGTTGCTGACCGAAGACGAAAAGAAAATCCTTCACGACGCCATAATTTCTCATGATAAGGAGACGGTCGGCGCCCGTCATTTGGAAGTCGAGGAGGGTTCTGGTGTTGAGCATCGAGCTTCAGTTCTTGAGATCACCGCTCCACTTCCGTCAGAGCCCACATCTGCAGTTGACTCACAGTCAGTCCCTACCTATAATCCATGGTAACCGCAGCTATCTCCTATCCGGGAGCACGTTTCTGAAGCTACCCTGTCGTCAGCAGGCCACGTGGAGGAAGGTATTCCGAAATTATCTCAAGTGTATTCCAAATAGGGAGTTTGTTTAGAAGCAGTTACTAACAAATTCTTCTTATCTTTGCTCAATGATTGTAGTTGCGTCGATTGCCGCGACTCAAGGATCAAGTCAAGGGGAGAAGGCCATCACCATTGAGACGACCGTCGTGACAGCAGTGTCAACTGAGGTGACGCATGGGAGCGCACTATCTTTTGACGAGCAAATGGTGAGCGAGCTGCTTGGCCAGCAGGGTGGCTTCTCTACGGACTTGCCGTTCATCGTTAGTGACCTCCCGCCAACCTCTAGCTCTTCAATGCAGACTGCAGATGCCCCTAGCCAGGCCCAAGCGATTCGTGATGAATAAATTCTGGCCGAGATTAATGCAGAATTAGAGGCTGCGGGGCAAGGTGGCAGTATCGGTGGCAGTACGGCGGCACATAACCCAGCACCTTTAAGGATAATACCATTGGGTGGCACTATCCCATCTTCCGTTGCGGATCCAGTCCCTCCTACTCCTCCGGTAGGAAGCCTTCATGTAGATTCAAGCTCCGAGGAGGATGTTGACATTATGCCTCCATCCGAAGAGCAGCCACTGGAGAGGAAGCACTCCAAACGAAGGATCTCTGTTTCTGGCGAGTCCGAGGACGAACCGCTGATAAGGAGACTGAAAAAGAAGAAATAGATGGGCCGCTTAAGCAGATTTTTTGATAGATAGGAAATTGTGTTTGTTTTCCGCCAGTAGGCCGTGTATAAATGCAGGTTCCGCCCCTGCTAGTAGGAATTCTTTTTTGGAAGAACTTATTTGCATGTAAGTCCTTGTCTCTAGTTAGTTGAAATAAAATTCAATCTCTTTGTTTCAATTCTCATTTTCTTTGTGCTTAAGTGTTTGGTTTTCAGTCCGGTGTACTTGTGGTGTTTTTACCGTCAAGTAGAGTTCGTTTTATTCTTTAAGTCTGAAAATCTTGGTCACATGTTGTTATCGATGAATAGGTTGAACTTCAAACATGTATCACTTTGGTTAGTGATTAACACTTAGCTTTTTTTCCCCCCCAGTCTCGGAGAACAACATTTGCATCTTGGTGGTTGATCGCACTTATTGCAAATCTTAAGCACATGTCCATGCTCTGGGGACTTAGGATAATTTGAGATTGATAATCTGGTTCGCACTCCGAGAATTTGAGAGTTATCGATGTTTGTAACACGGTTCGCATTCCGGGAACCTGGAATTGATGTTTATACTCCACTTCACGCTCTGGAAACTTGGAGTTAGTATTGATATTTCGGTTCGCACTCTGGGAACATTGACTTGGTACTTGTGCTCCAATTCACACTCTGGGAACTTGGAGATAGCATGCATGTTTGGGTTCGCGCTCCGGGAACCTGTAATTTATGTTTATACTCCATTCACGCTCTGGGAAGTTGGAGTTAGCAGATAGATGGCCAGTCACACCATTTTGGGCTTTTTAGGAATTCGTTCACACTTTGGCAACGATGGGTTTGATGTTCATACTCCAATTCGCATTCTGGGAACGAGTTATTTGATGTTTATACTCCAATTCACACTCTGGGAAGTTGGAGTTTGTTTGCACTCTGGAAACGAGTTATTGGATGTTTATACTCCAATTCACACTCTGGGAAGTTGGAGTCCGTTCGCGCTCTGGGAACGAGTTGTTTGATGTTTATAATCCAATTCACAATCTGGGAAGTTGGAGACCGTTCGCGCTCTAGGAACGAGTTGTTAGATGTTTATACTCCAATTCGCACTCTGGGAATTTGGAGTCCGTTCGCACTCTGGGAACGAGTTATTGGATGTTTATACTCCAATTCACACTCTAGGAAGTTGGAGTCCGTTCGCGCTCTGGGAATGTTGTTGGATGTTTATACTCCAATTCGCACTCTGGGAATTTGGAGTCCGTTCGCGCTCTGGGAACGAGTTGTTGGATGTTTATACTCCAATTCGCACTCTGGGAATTTGGAGTCCGTTCGCACTCTGGGAACGAGTTATTGGATGTTTATACTCCAATTCGCACTCTGGGAATTTGGAGTCCATTCGCACTCTGGGAACGAGTTATTTGATGTTTATACTCCAATTCGCACTCTGGAAAGTTGGAGTTAGTTGTAGGACCGTCGTGTGTTGGTCCAGTTCAGCCTTTGATGTGATGGCTTGCCCCCGAGCTGGGGTTTCACTTAATGAGTGGCCGGTCGTATCACAGTCACTCGCTATTTGAATAAATTCCATTGTTTGATGGAACTTAGCTCTTCGTGTGTCGTGATTGTTGAACGTTGCATTCGGTGAATCACAGCTTTAGCTTGAAGAGATAGTAATTTATTGCTGAAATAAGGAAATATGGCAAAGTTAGTGCCTTATTACAAGTTCAAATTTCAGAATGTAAAGGAAATTGCAAAGTATTCATAGATTTATTGAGCCTGTCATGGGTGACTGTGACGAAGATCTTCGTCATTCCAGGCTCCTGAGAAAGTTGGTCCGCCACTGATGGCGTTTATCACCAATCTTCCGCGGGGACAAGTGGAGTCCTCCTGTCTCGATCGATTGGGTTCATTGTTTGGATTGGATGGGCCCGCTTCTCTGGCCTGCGGTGTCCGCACAAACTGTTCCAGCTTCCTTTCTCTGATCAGTTTTTCAACGAGATCTTGTAAGTGACGACACTCGTTCGTATTGTGCCGGTAGCTTTCATGGAACCCACAAAACTTTCCCGTTTGGATTTGTCTCTCTGACGACGGTTTTGGTGCAGGTTTTTGGTACTGAATTGTATTACAGGTTTGTAAGTAGAAGTCCTCTAGTGATGTATTCAGAGGAGTGTAACTGTCAAACATTGGATTCTTGCGCCGTGGGCCATGATTTTGATCTCGTTTTCTAGTTTGATTCACGCTCTCTCTTCACCGAGCTTGTTTGTTTTTAACGTTCAACTGAACTTTTCCGGAGCTCTCACCGGACTGTTTGATTGCAACATTGCTTTGGATCCCTTCCGTACTTAGCCCCGCATCGGTTTGCTTCCTAGACTGTTTCGCATCTTTCCGTCTCAGGAATTGAGCCGCCTTGGCATGGAAACGGTCCAACGATGCAGGCGGTTTTCCAGCTAACCAGTTGCCGAACTCAGAATCGGGGTCGATCCCCTTAATCAACGCCATGAGGATGGAGTTATCGTTTGGATTGCTGATCTCCACACATGTAGTATGGAATCTCTCTAAATAGTGTCTAAGCGTCTCTCCAGGAGCTTGGGTGACGTTGGACAGAGTGTTGACATCTTTTGGCCTTGCGACGTGCATGCGGAATTGTTCAACAAATTTTGTGGCCAACTGGTCGAATGAAGAGATGGATCGAGGTGGCAGTCGAGTGAACCACATGGTAGCGATGCCCCTAAGGATATGGGGAAACTACGACACTTTACTGCATCGTCGGCTCTGGCAGCGGTCATCGACCATTCATATTTCAGAATATGTTGGTTGGGGTCGGAGTTTCCCTCGTACATGGGTAGAGTTGGCATCCTGAATCGCCGTGGGGGTTCAGCAGTAAGGATATCGTCCGTAAAAGGAGTGTGACTTCGGGAAACTCCCCAATCGTCATTCATGAATCCCTGGCTTTCACGGATCATCTGACGTATCATAGTTGAAAGATCCGGCATTTGCGCGTTCTGTGCGGCTTGCGCCGGAGTATGATTGCGTTCCATATTTTGGGGTTGAACCGGATGTCGTCGACGGTCCAAGTCTTGCCTTCTTGGCACATAGTCCTCTGGGACGTATGGTTCAGGAGTACGTCCGCTATGACGACGGTCCAGGTCCGACTGATCTTGGGCGTCGATTCCTGGTTCAGCCGCAACGTTAGTGGTGCGGTACTCTGCGGTGAGGTGAGGGACGGCACCTCCTCGGGAGGAGGGTCCGGTTTGGAAACTGGCTGATGGACCAACTCTCAGTTGTCCAACGGTCAGTGTCGGTTGATCTCCAGTGGCTGGCATGTGACTCCCATCTAGCCGGGGTCGTGGAGATCGATTATGATAATCAGAAGATGAAGAACTTTCGCTGGAGGAGCGAGAAGCATGGTCTCTCTTGGATCTCTTTCGCTTCTGGCGATCCAGCTTGTTGATCAGCTCGGCATTAGCACGTAGCTGTTCTGCTAGTTATTGCTGACTCTGGGTCAGCTCTTGGAGTAGCAACTGTAACTCTTGTCGAGTTACCGGACCTGACGGTTCTGAGTGTCCAGTAGCATCTTGATTAGGTGGAGGTAGTGGAGCAGGATTCTGTCTATCCTGTTCTTCTTGATTGACTGCGTTTGAGGCGTTTCTTGTGCTAACCATCTTGAAAGTTGAATTCCTTTCCTTAGACTTTTGCAAATCTGAATAGAATGTAAGAAACTTGGACTTGATGATCTGGATCTCTCTCTTAGATTTGTTCAATCCGATATCGATGACAGATCCAAAGAGCAGAAGAAAATCTAGATTTTCTCAGTGAAAGCACTAAAGTGTTTGCACTAAAATTGGTCACAACACTCTTCGGGAGTCGTTGAAGAGATAATAATGAAGAATGTAAATTCAAAACGAATATTATCTAACAAAAACTCCAATCAACAGTAAAGTAAATGCGTAGACAAGCGATTTATAGTGGTTCGGCATGTAGCCTACGTCCGCTATGAAGTTTTTTGCAGTTTTATTGATTCTCTTTCAATGATTACTAGTTGTTACAGCAATCAACAACAAGTTACAACTGGAAATTCGAATTCAACAGCAAGAATATGATGTAGGATGATGGAGATCTCAATCTGACAGAGTCTAGGCGCTTGAGAATCCAAAGATCCTTTTTCTGTTGGCTCTGGAGCTCTATTTATAGGCGTAGGTTGCTGATATTTCACTGAAAATTTGGAAGACTACTTCTGGCACGTGAGGGGGCCCACGCGCCCGGCCTCAGGAAATTTGGGCCCACTTTGGCATCGATTCGAACTACATTCAAATCGACCAGAAAATCATCCAATCGAGGTGAAATTTGGTGTGCACATCCTTCAACATGTATGCGAGCTTCTGTGAAAATTTCGTTGCATTTGGATCAGTAGATTGAAAGATATGATCGATACGAAATGGGATTCTTCGAGTGGCTGTTTGGTTCGAATCGATGCGTTCGAACCGATCGCTTCAAACCGAGGATGGCACGCGCCTTGATGTTGACGTGGAGTGCACACTTCGCCTCGATCCGGATTTGGCTCACAGTTGACCGCTTCGATTCCATATATCTCGGCGTGTTCGCATCGATGGATGACACGTCACCATGGCTAGTTGACTCAGTGGATTCGAACGAAGCTTCACTGATGGGTTCGAACAACCAATGCTCGATGGATTCGAACTAGCCTTTCTCTGATGGATACGAGCTTTGTAACTTCTCCATGGATACGAAGTCAATGGATGCGAACTTGAACCTTTTGATGGATACGAAGGAGGACGATCTGATGGATGCGAAGCAGGCACTGGCTGATGGATACGAAATGCTTCACCGGCTGATGGGTATGAAGTCCATCGATTTGAACTCGATGGATTGGAACATGGCCGCTTATGATCGATACGAACCAGGATACTTTGATGGATTCGAAGGTGACCGATTCGAATTAGAGTTCGGCGATGGGTTCGAAGACACCTACAACGATGGATACGAAACTAGTGCTTTTCCCTGCAAATTGAATCGATCATAACTTGAGCGTATGAAGTCGGATTGACTTGAAATTTGAGATGCTGACTTCTAAGATATTTCTTGTCTTGTCCTATTAATTGTAGCTCAATCTGGACTCGGACAAAATTCAGCGATATCCATAATGAAACGAAGTATGACCAATCTCTGAGACGAACTATCCTTTGTTTTCGATCGATCTTTTGGTATCACGGCTTTGCCAAAAAGCGGGATAACAGCGCTTATTTCAAATATAATTGTAGCATTCAAATTCAAACAAATCACACCAAATACCTATTTAAAGGTAAATATTGATAGTCGGTTATTTAACTATCAATAGGCATGTTCAACATCACCAAATTCCAAATAATTTCCCAAGTTATTTATTTTCCAAAAATATCTTTACTAGATATATAATTTTCCACACTTCAACCATTTGAAAAAAAATTTGCAAATCACTTTTCACCTTTACAACTTTTGAAAACAAATTTCAATCATTTTCCTTACGCGGAAATACTTTCATTTCAACATGGTTCATTTAAACCAATTAAATAAATCCTTACCGATTTACTTTATATTTACATTCCAAATCCGTAAATTTATTCCCACACTTCAAAAATAAATCAATGTTTATTTTTAAACAAATTTTCCTTTCTTTTATAAATTCCATAGTGAATTTACAATTCCAAAATATCTATGAATATACGATTTCAAATCGATTTCTAATATTCATTTTCAATTTATCTTTAAAAGATAAAAACCTAAAATATTCACTTCATATTGAAAAACATTTCCATACTTATTTAATAATAAGTAATTCACAAATATATTTATTTTCAACACTTGGAAAATATTCAATATACTTAAATCGAAATTAAGTATATATTTCATTCTTTAAAGAAAACGTGCTCTTAAACACATTTATTTGAGTCAAAACGAATGTTGCGTAAAACATCGTTACGACGACCCAAATCACTAGTATAGGGATTCGAAATTAAGACAGATATATAAATCCTAATACTATACAAAATATTTCCTTTCGGAAATCATTTACTATAACAACAGTGTTATAGTCCACCATTTCCTTCTATTTCTCGAAAAAGTCTATTCCAACAATGAATGTTGAAATCTATGGTTTCGATAGTTAATCCATTTTAAACATCTTTAAAACAATTAACTTCATTTGATAATATTCATTTTCCCAAAACATATCCATTTTGTTTAATAATATATTCACTATCCAAAATCGTGAATATACTTCACTAACCAAATTCAATATTTTCTACATATTTTATTTCAAGGATAATTCGCTATCCGAAATCGCGAATATATCTCCTTTAATAACCTTCTTTATTAAATTTATCAAATTCAATTTATTTCGAATTTATAAATGATGTTTATAAATTCCATTTCTATTTATAAAACTTCGGTTTATAAATCTCCTTTATTAACCACTTCAGTTCATAACTCAACTTTTATACCCAAAAAAAATCTGATTTATAAGTTAATTATTTATAATTCTTTTATTTTACAAAATCTATTCATTTCATAACTTCACAATTTATAAATCTATAATTTTTAATGAAATACATTTTATACTTCATTTTAACACTCAATAAACTCGTTTCATAATTCCAATATTATATATATATATTATTATAAATATCAATGTTAAAAATCTTTTATATACATCCTTTATAATAATTCAAAAATCCAAATTTAAACTATTTTATAAATCTATTTATTTTAAAAATCACCTTTTGGTTATATTTCACAAAAATCTTAATTTTTATAACATAATAATTTATAACGCTTTAATTATTTAAAATGAATCAATTCAAAAATTTAATAAAACGTATACTTTGAAAAATCATTTTAAAATTCCTTTTAAAATCAAAATCGTTATTTTTAAATTTAAAAATGGATTCGATGATGCAACAGCACCCAATAGTCGATCACGACAACAAACATCATATATCATCATATGATAATCAACAAACATCAAAATATCTGTAATCAAATAAATACTGGTGAGGAATCCAGTTGGATCCCTCCAACCTGTTTCCCTGCATCCACAAACATTAGCACAATACCAATCCCGTTCCAGTATGGAATTATCGGTATATGAATTTATAAACAAATATTATCCTCTTAATAGACGGCGCAATAGGGTCTCATCCGCTATATAATGCAGGAAATCAACTCCAAGTACATAAATAATACCAATTTCACTATACAGTGAAATATTCGCGGTATATGTTTTTAATAAATAACCTCCGCTTACTAACGGCGCATAATGTCTATTTTAACAATCAATAGATAACAATCATCATTCAAACATATAATCAAGCAATTTTAAATATAACTATTTAAAATTTAAATCGAAACAATTCGATTGAGTGAGAAGTTCTCAGCTTGCTTTTAATTCAGTTTTTGCGTTTTATTTCGAATAAAATTAAACACACGTTTAATTTTACCCAAAATTTTCACTAGCTCCAAACGACTCCAAACCAGCTCCATAGCTTAGTGTTCGTCCATACGGACCCGAAGCAACTTGTTTCGTAATTTTTCGACCTCGTATGACAAAGTTAGAGTATTTTAAACATTTTACAAATTTATATTATATAAATTTTACAACTTATATTTATTTTTATACCCTAAATCTCCTCAGCCATTGGATCTGGGCCGCACGCATCAAGGCCACACATACCTCTCCTCCCTCCCACGCGAAAACTTCCCAGATGAATGAAGCCGAACCCAAAAAAAAGCCCAAACCCTAATACACGCATCCTATCCATTGACTTCCACCACGATCAGCTGATGCCATTCCAAAGTTCGTCACACAAGCTACCTTCGGCTAGAACCGTGTAGAGCTCGGCCCCCCATGGCCTAGAAAAACATGCACAAAGTCACGGCCTTCATGCTTGATTTTCCGTTGATTCACTTCGAGTTAAATGATCATAGCCGTTCGTTTTGAAGCTCTTTTGATGCTCTACAAATTATTAGTTGGAAGTTTCGCGAATTTCTTTGTGGATTTGAAGAAAATAGAGGAAGAAGCGTGCGAATTTCTGGCCGTTCATGGAGATAGTGGCGGCTAGGGCTGTTGAAATTAGGGTTAGGTTTTTATTCTCTTGCAAAATGAATTATGGAGGTGCTTATATAGAAAATTTGACCAAAACACTATTCATCCAAACTTTTTCGAACTCCAAATGAAGCGTGCCGGTTGGCGTTTCTATGGTTTACCCCACGTTCCGAACACAATGAAACATGTTTCGAAGGCTAATTCGATCATCTGTGCAAGTTATGGTAATAAACGATCAAATTTAAATTAAATCGATTAAACGAATTTTCTATGCGTTTTGGCTTGCCCCGGACAAACGGTAAATCCGATTGACACGAAATTTGAAAGCATACAATAATATCACATTACGGATCCTATGAAATTGGTTTCGTCGAAATCCGAGACTATTTGAAAAATGGCTATTTTAACTCGTCAATTAAATATTAAAATATTCAATTTTCACAAATCAACTTTAAATTCGATTTTAAAAGTTCTAGAATATCGTTCTAACTTCAATATGATAAAATAAAATTTTACAAATCAATTTCAATCATATTTTAACCCAATTTCCAATTATTTCTGTATTTTGAAATATTAAATTATCGATTTAATTATCCAATTAAATCCAATTATTCGAAATAAAATTTATTCGACTTGTAAATTTCACTTATTAACATTTAAAATTAATTAAATATTCAAATTTTAATTGACAAAAATTCTGGGTCGTTACAGAACAGAACCGAAGGCACTTCCAAAGAAGCCCTTGCAAATCTGAATAACCCCTAATCACGTCTGAGCTCCCCATCACAATGGGTGATCAAATCTCTATACCCGGGACCAGTCGATGTTGAGACATTCGACAGTTATCCTTTCGTTTTTGAAAATATCCGGCCTTCACCACCGGTCTTCAAATGCTATCCATAACGTCGTATCATTATTCGAAATGGGTTATATGACATAAGGTCCTCTCCTGGCTAAACCGAATAATGAGCGCAATATTTAAAAACCATATGGATAATGGGATTTCAATTAAGTCACAACTTAAAACCCAAAACTTTCCTTTCAAGTGGTTTAAACAAGCTACCATTTTCAAATCTTTAAACAAAAAGATTTACTTCACAAAGTTCACCAATCTTTCACAAAGATTCAATTACGGCTTTCAAAACAATTTCTTTTACAAATTGGATTAACTCATCCAATCATTAAATCAAAACTCAATTCATAGCTTTCAAAATCCTCTTCAATTTCAAAACAAGGTTCAACCATCTTTCACAAAGATTCATTCATAGCTTTCAAAATTATTTCAATTCAATTTCAAACTTGAAATCTTTCAATATAAATTGGAAATCCTTTCTGTATATGAAAGCTATTATTATTTGAAAAACAATAGTTCTCGTTTCGGAAAAATCCGATTACATTTGCACGAGTTAAAGCCTTTTAAGTATAAACTTGGGTTGAATTTGAATTCCCAAAACAATACTTTTTAAAATGGTTTAAAACCCATATAAACACATTTATAACTCATATAAATTTTTTAAACTGTAATTTCCAAACATAGAATTCAATTTCAAATCTTGAATTCAAATTTAAATCAAAGTATTTAAATTTCAAAATTTTATCAAGTTATTCAAAATAACTTTTATCTTCAAAACCCCTTTTCAAAAGCTTTTTATATTTAACCAAATTCCATTTCCAAAACCATTTGGATTCAAAATTCAACTTTTAAAACCATTTCAAAAATCTGTGACTTAACCAATTTCCTTATGCAATCCATATTTGTATGTGTATGGTGTAGTCCAGGGGTTTTACACAATAGTGCAACATCATCAACCATCACAGATTCAATCATATCAATATCGATAAGCGGTATAATCTATAGCGCTTATTGTTCATTCACAGATTCACAGATAATATACAAATGTATCACAAATTAATGAATAAATTATACACAGCTCAATCCATAGAACAAAATATCACTGATCAGATAGGATAATCAATTTAAGGCATCTCATACAATACAAACAATCCAAGCATTCAATAATCATTTATAAGTAGGATTAATTAATTGTTCAAATCCTAATTAATTCAATTTAATTTCCAATTAAATTAATTGCTTATGAATTAATTATCAATTACAAATTATTTGATGAAATTAATCAACCTTAATTATTTATCTTAATTAATTACCTTTTCTTAATTAATTATTCCTAAATTAATCACATTAAATTAATTATCCTCTTATTAATTACTTTACTCAATAACCTTTAATCATTAAGTAATTAAACTTTAATTATTTAATTATCCTTTAAACTAATTTTCATTAATTAATTAAAAATTAATTAATCCTTAATTAATTACTATTAAATTAATTACAATAATTAATTAATATTAAGTTAATTACATAATTAATTAACCCTTAATTAATTGCCATTTAATTAATAAACTTACAATAAGTGATTATCCTTAATCACTTAATCAACTTTAATCATTAAATAATTACTTTTTAAATTACGTAATTATCTTTAAATTAATTACTTTAAGTAATCTTTAATTTATCACATAAATAGATTAATCACTTTGGTTTATTTTTATTTAATTAATCATATTAAATAAATCTTTAAGTAATTAAATATTTAATCCCTTGACAAATCAACCTTAATTTTCCATTCTTTAATACATTAAGTAATTTAATTTAATTATATTAGAAAACAATCAAAGATTTAATAAGATAATTAACTTAATACAAAATTATCTAAACCAACAAGTTTAAAACAATTTAACCTTTACAATTTAAATCTATGAAGACTTACTTAATACTTTACTTTTGAAAGCTTAGTTTCTAGCTCTTAAAAACCTTATTTTAAAACTTGTTTAAAATTTGAAACTTAATTTATTTTTCTTTGGAAACTTATTTAGTTTAAATATGCTTTGAAATTTTGTTTAAAAAAAATGTACTTTATAACTAAAGAAAAACTATTGTATTTTAAAACCTAAAACAATATTTATTTTTTTTCTTTTAAATTTCAAGTCTGGTATCATATTAACAAATCCTAGCCTATTTTAAATTTTTCCTGAGCCAAACTCGAGCTTGACTTCGAGTATCACTCTTCCCCTCTTTTTCTTCGAGTCACCCACGCAAGTAACTCGAGCACTAACCCGAGTATAACTTTGTCTTCCCCAAACTGATTGATATACACGTAATTGTGCATATATGTACATCCATATTTTATCTCTTTTTATTTAAATAATCATCATATTTGGGCATTTTAACATGTTTAAAACCACAATTCAATTATTTCCAACCATCATATTTTCATCTTCATTCAGGGGCAAAACGGTCATTTTGTGCATGTGTCAATATAAGAATTTTTACTTGGACTTTTTTTAATAACTTTTATAGGAATTTGGATGCATATGGAAGAGGCTTATATGAAGATATATGCATGCACAAATGAATACAAAGGAAAGAAGAGGGAAATAATTCAAGCCATGAACATGGAGGGCCCCACCCACTTACCTAAAAGTACAATTTGGAGCTAATGGACAACTAAGTGGAGGTTAAATCTTCATGCAAAACAAATGATGGATTAATTAGTGGTTAATGGTTACTTGTTGGCCACACTTCCTAAAGGGCATTTTAGGTAGCCCCCTAAAAATAGAATTAGGGTTTTATGCATGTATATATAGCCCTCTTATGTATATGAAACCATCATCTACTCTTTCATTTTACTTAGGAAATTAAGAAATCAAAGTGTAAGCTCAATGTTCTATGAAATAATAATGGCTTCCAAGCCTCTTTCTTCTCTCTTTTCTACATGCTCTTCTTTGTTTTATTGTTAATGTTAATTTATATGCTCTCTTTCTCCTTATGTTCATAGCTTAGATTTACATTTATGTAAGTAGTTAGTAGCTAATCTCTTTTGCTTTCTTTGCTTATTTTCTATTTTCTTTTCTTTAATGTTGAAACTTACTTGTGTTTCTTCAATGCCACAAATGAGTAGCTAAACTCCTTCAATTTAGGGGTGATGAAGCTCTCTAATTTTATGTAATTTCAACATTTTATGATTTATGATCTCATTTGGTTTATGCTTCATGAAGTAGATTATGATGCAAGTTTATACAAGTGAGTTTGATAGCTTATATTTCTTATGCAAATGAGCTATTCTTATTCAACATAAACACAAGTTGCATCAACGTTTGCTAATCCATTTTTGATTGTGAAATTAAAGTAAAAATGAAATTTGATGATCTATATTACTAGATACAATAGTAAATAGATCATGCTTAAAATAGCTTTTGCTTTTGCTTCATTTTCATGAGAATTGTAAGTAGGTATTTGTTGCATTATAGTTTGATGGTTTGAGTTATGTTAATTAATAACATAAACAAACCATGCTTATGATAAATACAACAATATTTCACTTAAATCAAAGTTAGAGATCATAAATTGTTTGTTGTTGATTTACAAAAATATGAGAGTGGATTTGCGTCTAAATTGTTCTCTAGTTCAATTGTTTACTAATCACATTTCAATTCTAGTTTAGCTTCATTTTAGTTCTATCCAACAATTTCACTCAACTTTGGTTTAATTTGATTGAATAGAAGTTTAAAATCATCAATTCCCTGTGGATCGACCCGTATTCGCCACGTGCTACATTCGTACACCGTGCGCTTGCGGTAATTTTAAATTTAAATTCGTTCGACGGTTTTCTAACTCGATAGAATTTCCGTCGACGAACAAGTTCTTTAGCCATTCACCACCATCAGCTGATTACAAGAAACTGCCTTCACTAACTCCCCTCAAATCACAATATCATCAACTGCCTCATCAACCACATCATCATCGACAGGAACAACTGCACCCCAATCGAACTCACACGAACTCCATCATCCAAATCCATCACGGCAGTAAACACCACCATCACCATCTTCCAATCGCGAAATCAAATAACCACTTGACTTCACTACCATCTATTTCGGAATCACCTGAATCGATTTGGTACACCTCAATCACCCACAAACTCGTACCACCTCTGCTACATCACCTCTCCTTTTTCAGCTTCAACTCACTTCACACTAATCGAATCCAACAGACCACAACATGACTTCCACCCCAGCGAGCATCGAACAACACCCCAAATCAACCAAGTTCGAATCGACGATCAACCACCGAGTCCAAGTCGAGCATCAAATTCACAGCATCGAACCTCCAAATCGATAACCGCAAACCTGCTTGCCTCTTCCACATCTCAAAATCAAGCACCCAAATCCGCCAACATCCTCAGTCGAAACCTGCAATCAAATCACGTCCTCCAATTGACATCTTCCCCAAAGAATCACCTTCTACCACCATACATCGAACTCCTCTACCTAAATCAAGCAACTGCCACGCCTGTCAATCCAGCCAAATCAATTCAAATGATTTACCCAAACCTCGCTATTTCCCATTAAAAAAAGAAAAGAAATTTTTGGTTAGCAAAGTTGAATTCGATTTGAGAATTTGGAGTGGTCAGAAAATCTATTTGAGAGTTTGGTTCTGTTGCTGTTTAATTGTGAAGGAGTAAACGCGATTTTTAACATTATTTTAACTGGGCTAGGTTTCGTACCTTTCTTTTTGTGTTTTATTTAGCTGCTAATTTGTTTAAGTCTAATTTTTTTTCTCAACTTCTCTCTATTTTAAAAAAAAAACAAGTTTCAGTTTGTTTGATTTTCAATTTGTTTAAGTTTCCTTTCAAAAAAAAAAACAAAAACAAAAAACAAAAAAAAAGTTTGTTTAGTGAAGATTTTGAATTTTTTAGGGATTGTGAGTGTTTGATTTTAGTGTGTCTTCTTTTGTTTTTTTTGTTGTTTTGTTTAATTTCTACCCAAAAAAAAACAATTGCCATAGAAAAACTTGTTTTGTTTTGGTTCTTTTGTTTCAATAGTTTTGATTTTACTTTGTTTAGTTTCTCCTTTGATATACAAAAAAAAAACAAATAAGTTTCTTTTTGCTTTGTTTGAAAATCTTTTGTTTTTTTTCCTTTGATTTCAACAGTTGTGTTATTTTCCTTTGTTTTATTTCGTTCGATATATATAAAAAAAATTTGTAAATATATCTTGTTCTTCATTTCAGGTTGCCAAAGCAGAAATTCAAAAGGGAAAAGTGTTTGCCAACAAATAAACTGCTTTTCTTTGCTAAGAAAAATCGCCGCTAAAAAAAATTATTGCTAAATAATCTACACGCTCTGGTATCGTGCACATTTCTCCTTGATTTTTATTGCATTGTTGGTTGCTTGCATTTGCATTTGTATATATATAAAAAAAATTCAAAATCCAAAAACAAAAACAAACTTCATTTTAGTTGCATTGTAATTTCACGTTTAATTTCTGCTTTACATTCATCTCATCTTGGTTTTCTTTTCTAAGGGCAATACCCCAATTCACATAAGGTGGGTGATTTCATCACCCTTTCCTTAGCCCACAAACGCATTTCATCGTAGAATTTGACTAATAATAAAGGTTAGACGTTGAACCTAAGGGTGTCACGAGCTCACTTAGGGCTTAATTGTATCTTCACAATTGTTTTATTCGAACGATTTTATTTCTTGGTGTCTAGGCTACGGTAGAGTAATAACCAGTCATAAAAATTACGGTGATACGTAAATATTATACTGGTTGTTCCTCTGAAGGTACTTAAACCTTCGGCTACATTGCTACAGTGATTCGTGGTGCACCGATAACTCCTGTCCGTTACCTGGCTGAGAAATATTTTAGTTGATTTAAGACAAAGTGTGATTGTATAATTTTGGGTTAGGAGCTACTAAGGACAGCAAACTGTAGTTAAGTCTTTTGCATTCATTTAGTTGCATTAGTTCATGCATATTTAAAAAACAAAAAACAAAAAATCCAAAATCCAAAAAAAAACAAAACAAAATTGTAAATTTTACTTAACTTAATTTTTAATTAAAAAAAATTCCTTTCTTTTGAAAATTTTCAATCGAAAAAAAAATCAAAAAAGAAAATATAAAATCATTTAAGAAAAACAAAAAAATCAATTTCCATTTTCTAAAAAACAAAAAAATCCTTTTGGTAAATATTTAAAAATTCAAAAAAAAAATACAAAACCAAAAACATAAAAAAAATCTTTTGAAAATAAATCTCACCTGTTAAATAGTTGTCTCCCTTGTAAAAAAAAAATTCAAACACAAATAAAAAAAAAACACGTTTTTAAATCTTCTTTCATCCCCTAAACTCAATTCTAACTCCTTTCTCTTCTCGACTTTCACTTGTGCATGAGTACTTGGACTCGTGACACAACAATGAATCGTTGGACTCGCGACCCTTCTACAGACCGTTTAACTCGAACAGACGATCCTCCTAAAATGGCGAACGAAAACGCCCCTCGAACTCTTATGGATAGAATCTTTCCCGATAGAGTTTCTATTCCATCTTGCATCACGTTACCCGCCCCTACGGGTAACCATTTCAAAATTCATTCGAACCATATTGCCACGCTTCCAAAATTTGGCAATTTCGAGCACGATGATCCATACATCTTTTTGACTAAATTCGAACAAGTTTGTGCAACCATTGAACTCCAACAACTTTCTGATGACGGAATCAAACTTCGATTAATCCCATTTGCTCTTACGGATTACGCTGAAAAATGGTTGTGCAGCGTACCTTCGAACTCAATTAAAACGTAGGAAGAATTTGTAAAAGCTTTCTTAAAAAAGTTCTACCCCTTGGAAAAAACAAGTAGAATTCGAAACGAAATTGTAAATTTTCATCAATTCAAGGGTGAACCATTTGGAAAATATTTTGAAAGATTCAAAGAGCTTCTGATAAAATGCCCACACCATAACTTTGAAAAATCGATGATTTGCCAAATCTTATACGATGGACTCGAAAACAGCTCACGAACGATGCTCGAATCAATGTGCCAAGGCAATTTTCTTGCCCAACATCATGATGATGCTTGGCAATTTCTTGAAAACCTCGCTGAAAAGTCGTCCCAATGGGAACGCTCGAATGAAAAATCAATCTACTCACGATCGAGTGCACACTCGATAGGATCTTCTGTTGCTTTGGAAGCTAAGATCGACGCAATGATTAAAAATTCGATAACGTTTTCTCATCGAATCAAATGAGCCAAGCTTCCCAACCGATGTGTTATAAATGCAATGATCCAAATCATATAGCCGATCAGTGTCCTAACTCTATCGAACAAATCAATGCTTTCAGTAAAGCCAAAAACGACCCGTTTTCTCCAACGTACAACCCTGGTTGGTGAAATCATCCGAATTTTGCGTAGAGCCAAAACAATCCCAACACGAATACAATTCGTCCCAATTTTCAAGAATTTCCGAATAATGTTTCGAATCCTCCCTTTCAGCCCAATAATTTTCAACCAAACCTTGCGGGCCCGTCTCATAATCAACCACAACAACCAAATTTTCCACCAAATTCTGCTCATCCTCCACAAGAAGATAAACGTTTAACTTCGCTTGAGAAAACTCTTGAAACGTTGGCTAAGGCAACCACTCAAAGCCTTCAATCAAACAGCAATTTGCAAAATTATTGACTTCATATATGCAAAACACAAACCAATCGATTGCAAAACTCGAAATGCAAATGAGTCAAGACGTCTGTAAGTGAACGTGAACGAGGAACATTCCCAAGCCAGCCCCTTCCAAATCCTAGAAATCAAAACGCAAATTCAAATCAAGCCCATGTTGTTCAAGATAGCAACGTCACCCAGTTGAATGCTATCACAACTCTCCGTTCTGGTAAACAAATCGATAATCAAGTTGTTACTCCAAATGATTTACCAGAAACTTTTCTCGACGCTTCTAAAACAACAAACGACTCAGAACAGAACATGAGGCCAAATGTCGAATTGAACGACAATCAAAATTCTTCTTCTTCTACTCGAGTAGACCCGCCTACCGAGTATCGTGTTCCATTTCCACATCGTCTTCGACCAAAGAAACACTCGGACCAAATGGAAAAGAAGTTGGAAATTTTTAAACAAGTAAAAATGAACATCCCGCTTCTTGACATCGTTCAGCAAGTCCCCACTTACGCGAAATTTCTTAAGGACTTGTGCACCCAAAAGCGACACACTCAAGTACCCAAAAAAGTCTTCTTAGCCGCTAGTTTGAGTGAAGTCTTGTCCCAATCCATGCCCGTTAAATACAAAGATCCTGGCTGCCCTACGATATCGTGTACAATTGGAGACAAGACGATTAACAAATGTTTAATAGACTTAGGTGCGAGTGTCAACTTGATTCCATACTCCGTGTACGAACAATTAGGCTTAGGTGACCTCAAACCCACGAAAGTTACGCTTCAATTTGCCGATCGTTCCATTAAGAAGCCCGTGGGAGAAATCGAAGACGTGCTCATTAGAGTAGGGCAATTTATATTCCCCGTTGACTTTATCGTTCTCGAAACACAACCCGTGACGAATCCCTCGATTCAAATTCCGTTGATTTTAGGCCGACCATTCTTAGCCACCTCAAATTCCTTAATCAATTGTCGTAACGGATCAATGAAAATATCTTTTGGAAGTATGACTTTGGATCTTAATATTTTCAATCTTGAAAGCCAATCGAATGAACCTTGTGACCAAACGTTGGAAGTTAGTTCCATTCATGAAAATGTTGAAAACGAAACACTTGATCTTAACGATGAATGTGAGGCCGAGTATGAAAAATTATTTCACAAAATTCCCAACGATATTGAATACACTCTGCCTTTTGAATCGCTTCCAGTTGAGTCCGAATCTCAACCCAATTCTTCGATCGAAAAAATTCCAAAGTTGGACCTCAAACTGCTTCCCGACCACCTTAAGTACGCATACTTAGGTGAAAATGAAACTTGTCCTATCATCATTTCTAACAATCTTTCTCTTGACCAAGAAGCTTCTCTTCTCTCTATCCTTTCGAAAAATAAGGAAGCAATGGGATGGTCGATTTCCGATATAAAAGGAATTAGTCCCGCTTTGGTTCAACATCGCACCCATTTAATCGATGATGCCAAGCCTGTTCGTGACGTGCAACGAAGGCTTAATCCAAAAATGAAAGATGCAGTGCGTGATGAAATTCTTAAACTTCTCAACAACGGAATCATTTGCCCAATCTCTGATAGTTCATGGGTTAGCCCAATTCACGTTGTACCGAAAAAGTCCAGGCTAACCGTTGTCAAGAACGATTCAAACGAGCTTATTCCAACTCGCACTCAAACGGGTTGGCATGTTTGCATTGACCAACGAAAACTAAATGCCGCAACACGTAAAGATCACTTTCCTCTTCCTTTCATTGACCAAATGCTCGAACGTTTAGCCGACCATCAATTTTACTGCTTCCTTGATGGTTATTCTGGCTATAACCGAATTCCAATCGCTCCAGAAGATCAAGAGAAAACGACTTTCACATGTCCATTCGGTACTTTTGCTTATCGACGTATGCCATTCGGACTATGTAACGCCCCTGCGACTTTCCAACGACACATGGTTGGCATCTTTTCCGACATGATTGAACGCTTTGTAGAAGTTTTTATGGACGATTTCTCTATCTTTGGTGATTCTTTTTCCCAATGTCTACATCACCTCGAGTTGGTTCTGAATCGATGTAAAGAAAAACATTTGACTTTGAATTGGGAAAAATGCCACTTTATGGTCAAATAAGGCATAGTCCTTGGACATATCATCTCAAATAAAGGCATTGAGGTAGACAAAGCAAAAATCGATGTCATTGCAAATCTACCCATTCCCAAATCTGTTAAGGACATTCGATCATTTTTAGGACACGCTGGCTTTTACCGTCGTTTTGTGAAAGACTTTAGCAAAATCGCCCGTCCTTTGACGACCCTTCTTGAAAAAGACGTTCCTTTCGATTTTAACTCTGATTGTATCTCTTCTTTTGAACGTCTTAAGAGCGAACACATTTCTGCCCAATCATTTGTGCACCCAATTGGGATCTTCCTTTCGAAATAATGTGTGATGCTTCGAACTTTGCCGTTGGTGCTGTCCTGGGACAACGCATCAACAAGATCCTTCATGTCATTTACTACGCGAGTATGACCTTGGACGACGCTCAACTCAACTACACAACAAACGAAAAAGAGCTTCTAGCTGTCGTTTTTGCGCTTGAAAAGTTTCTACCTTATTTGATAGGTTCACACATTACGGTCTACACTGACCATTCTGCGCTTCGATATCTCTTCGCTAAAAAGGATGCTAAATCCCGTTTGATTCGTTGGATCCTTTTACTTCAAGAATTTGACCTTACAATCAAAGACAAAAAATGATCCGATAATATCATAGCCGATCACTTATCTCGTCTTTCGAACACACCATCTCCTTTGCCAATCAATGAAAACTTCCCCGATGAACAACTTCTTTCAATTTCGATCGATCCATGGTACGCTGGTATAGTGAACTACTTAGTCACTAAACAAACTCCCTCATCTTGGTCCAAACAGGACAAATGCAAATTTATGTCCCAGGTGAAATACTTCTATTGGGACGATCCATACTTGTTCAAATATTGTCCTGACCAAATCATCCGACGTTGCATTCTGGATAATGAAATAAGGAGTGTTCTTTCGTTTTGCCACGATCAAGCGTGCGGTGGACATTTCGGTGCTCGAAAAACTACGGAAAAAGTGCTTTAGTGTGGTTTCTATTGGCCTTCTCTTTTCAAAGACTCGTTTGAATTTTGTAAAACTTGCGATCGATGTCAAATGCTTGGACGAATTTCTCGACGAGATATGATGCCTTTAAACCCCATTCTTACGATCGAAATCTTTGATGTATGGGGTATCGACTTTATGTGACCTTTTCCCAATTCTTTTGGAAACTTGTATATCCTTCTCGCTGTCGATTACGTTTCAAAATGGGTCGAAGTCGTTCCTTGCAAAACCAATGACCACAAAATTGTTGTGAAATTTTTCAAAGAAAACATCTTTTCGAGGTTCGGTACACCTCGCACAATAATCAGTGATAACGGAACCCATTTTTGCAATCGTTCTTTTGAAACTTTATACTCGATAACCCACAAGTTATCCACTCTGTATCATCCTCAGGCTTGTGGCCAAGTTGAAGTTTCAAACCGACAAATAAAACAAATCTTGGAGAAAACTGTCAATAAAAATCGAAAAGATTGGTCTCAGAAATTGACCGACGCGCTATGGGCTTACCGTACTGCTTTTAAAACTAACCTTGGGATGTCCCCATTTCGTTTAGTTTACGGTAAAGCTTGCCATTTACCCGTTGAAATTGAACACAAAGCGTTGTGGGCAATAAAAAACTTAAACTTGGATCATGAAAAAGCTGGCGAAAATCGAAAACTACAACTCAACAAACTAGAAGAACTTAGGAATGACGCGTATGAAAATGAGAAAATTTACAAAGAAAGAACCAAAGATTTTCATGACAAGTCAATCCTAAGGAAAAACATTTCGCCTAACCAGAAAGTTCTTTTATATGACTCGAGACTTCATTTATTCCCTGGGAAACTTAAGTCAAGGTGGACTGGACCATTTGTGGTACGAACTGTTTTTCCACGTGGTGCCATAGAAATAGAAAACCCAAAGGATGGATCGATTTTCAAAGTCAACGGTCATCGGTTAGAACCCTTCTTGGAATTTTGCAGTAACCAAGAGGAGGAGCTCATGATTCTTCATGAGCCAAGCTACGTCTAGTAAGAATGTTAACCCCATTTTGTAAATATGTACATATTTTTCCCCGTTACACTCATTATATCATGCATCGACTGTGGGGACACAGTCAAAATTAAGTGTGGGGGGAGTCTCATTTTCATTTTTTATTTTAGTTTTTCATGGCATTTTCGAATTTTCATTTTCTTCAAAAACAAAAAAAAATCTCAAAACTCCTAAATCTCAAAAACATTTTCTTTTTACCATTTTGATTTATTTTTGAAGAAACACTATGGGATAAGTATAAGTTTTGGTTAATAAATTAAAACTTCTGAAAATCTATTTGTCTTAACAAAAATAAAAATGAAGTTTGATTACAAATAACAATGGTTTTACTAGTATATAGGAAGGTTCATCTATGTTAATTATGAAGTATGTTCTAATTGAAAATCTTTGTTTAAAAGTGGTAAATTTAACGTAAAGGATATAACATTTTTTTCTTCTAAGTTAAATGGTGCTAAGATGATTTTGCAAAACTCCCTCTCTCTCAAAAAAATACATAAAAAATACAAAATAATAACATCTAAAGTATTCACTCTCATTTAAAAGTCCTCGCGGTTATGCATGGGTGAATTACTTGGAATCTTTGATTATGTGCTTTCATACTCATTTAAAAATCCTCACGGTTATGCATGTATGGAACACATATAAAAAAACAGACTTAATAAAAACCACCTATGGTCGATAAGAGTATGCACGAAAGTGTGTGCACTCGCCATGCTCTGTACTCCCATCACATAAGCCCGAAAGGCAGTGCATGGGTGGTATATCTGGCCTCAGTTTACCTGAGCTAGGTGTGTAATTTTTCTTGCAAATAATGAGAGAACAAGCAATTGAAATCCTAGCACTATTTTAACTTGTTCGATTTAACTTGTTAATGAAAATACCACTTTAATAAACTTTGATAATCAACTAAGGATCCATTTCATAATTATATTGTTATCAATCGAAACAACTAGCCAAACTATGGTCTATCTGTTATGACAACTTGATTTTTATTGGAAATTTTGACGAGTGAAATTTTTCAAGACAATGACCAAAACTTGTATTTAACTTATTTATGTCAATCTAAAAATAAATCCTTCATTTGTAAATATTTTCAAAAACTCGCATTCATCTCTTTGTAAATAAATCTTGCATTTTGTAAATATTTTCATCCTGCATTTGGATTTTGTGGGTAGTATCCGCTGAAAACCCTCACGAGACAACACTCGTCCTACTAGGGACACCCAGAGGTTTAACGGCTTTAAAAACCATATGGATAATGGGACTGGATGTAGGATAACTCCGAACCAGTATAAAATCCAGCGAGTTCTTTCCTTTACTGCTTTTACTTTATTTTTGCATCTGTGTTTGATTCGTGATCATATTTGTGTCTGAATATTGCATACATTTGTGTTCAAATTAACAAAAACTCAAAAAGATTTAATAATTCCTTAAAACACTATTCACCCCCTCTAGTGTTTATCCTAGCCTTAAGATCTGTAATCCCCATTTCTCACATTTGGTATCAGAGCAAGGTTTTCAAAGTTTTCATAATCTGAATTTTGAAAAATTTTAAAATGGCATTTTTTTAAATTATTAATACTATTTTCATATGAATATGCACAGAATCATCATGATATTTTTGTTTAAAACTATATTTAGTTATTTTGAAAAGTCACTTGATTCTTTAAAAAGTTATGTTGTTTCGCAAGAGAAGAGTTATGTCCAATGACTGTTGGTTAAAAGATACCAGATAATCATTCACCGATCAAGAAGAACTAATGGATATATAATAGCAATCGATAATAAAATGGGTACCAGATCAATACAAAGCTTTTTATTCGTCATCTACAACTTGAATTAATAGTGTACTTCTCTCCATCTGCTTCGCAATGCCATTGGTTTCATACGAATCCGTCAAGAAATGACCAAGTTATAGTCAAATGGTGAGCAAAGAGGAAAAAAGGCAAAACTGTCAAAGGTATTTTTCAAATTGCATCTAGAGATTTAAGTATTTTGTTTCCACTCCTTTTCAGATTGTAGTTCTTGTTCTCGCGGTCATTTTGATGGTTGGATCATCAAATTCCTATCAAAAGTGAGTGAGATATGATAGTTTGAAGTTGGCTATCCAACATTGAAAAACTGTGTACAGGATTTTCTATATTTCTTCTAACGTTCGGCCTGTTGCATCACAATTGTAACGACCCGAGAAATTGACTGCGAATAAATTGGATTCCGGCGAAATTGGCGACAAATTTAAAATTTAAGATTTTAATAACGTAAGAATTTGTGGTGAATATTTAGATTTGTTTAGAATAAAAGAGCTTTTAAATAAAATAACCTATTTGATTAGCGGGTGC
This sequence comes from Allium cepa, assembly GCA_030765085.1. Lineage (NCBI taxonomy): Eukaryota > Viridiplantae > Streptophyta > Magnoliopsida > Asparagales > Amaryllidaceae > Allium > Allium cepa. Next base: position 32,536,517 of record CM060941.1, read on the forward strand.
GAATTTTGGCAAAATTTATTTGCATGAATTTTGGAATGTCATTATTTTACATTGTAACATTTAAGAGAAATTTAAAAATTTAAAATGAAATAACGTCGGTGTAGATTTCCGGTAACGTTAAAGCAATAAAGTTTAGATTTTATTGCTCAATTAGCGGTATCAGCGACCGCAAATGTCGTAAAATGAATATTTATTTGAAAGAACAAACATAATTTTTCTGTATATTATTTGACTCGTGCTGACAAGACGAGCGCAACGATACCATATTTGCTGAATTTGGTGGTCCGATGTGGAAGTTATGCACGGTTTTGTGGATGTACGTGGGTCCGTATATAAATTATTAGTTGCCGTTATAAACTGAAATAAATTAATAAACATTTCAAAATTTAAACTTCTAAACGTTTTGTACAGCTGTAGTAAAATTTTTAATAGGTAGGTTACAAGAAAAAAAAAATTGATACGTTGCAAAAGTTACGGTACGTTTGAAAATACCATCGGCCCCTTATATTTAGATCAGCTCCTCTCTGGATTCTCTCGTGTCAGCTAAAACAAATTCTTCCCCACCCTGCAAAAGACGCAACAGCCGATCCATTTTTCATTTTTTTTTTTCAAAACAAATCACCCTCTGCATCTCCACCCCAAAGCCGCCACACCCTCTACATCTCCACCTCAAGCCGCCGCACCAGTCACCGCCCCGCCGTGCTCTAGCTGCCAGCCTCAATCACGACCCCACCGAAACACCCACCGCCCTACAGCCGCAACTTCCCTTCCACAGCCAAACACACAACACAACCCCGATGCTGCCACGTCCTGCCACCGACCAAAGCCCCTGACGCCGCCTACACCACTGCTGACCTCAGCCGAACCACATCAGCCCATGCGGTGAGTCCCCTTTGTTTTTTTTTTCCTCACCTGGGTGCGTGCGTTGTGTATAATAATAAAAAAAAATTTGTAAATGATACTGGCCGTGCAAAATTTAAGTGTGGTATATGCATAAAATTTGAAAGTGATACTCTGAAGCTTGCGCGTTTGTTGAAGGGCTGAGCATTTTTTTGTTTTGTTTTCCTCACTACTGTTGCATGCGTTATATTATTATATAAAAAAAATTCTTAATATGAAAGTGAAAATGAACCTGCGGCTTGCAAAATGAAGATGGCGTATATTTTAAAGGAAATTTGTATGATGCGATACAAGCCTGCACACGCATGGCTCTGCATGCAAAGTTTGAGTGTATTGGTGCATGGAAAATTTGAATACAGTGAAATTTGGAAGTTGAGTGCGTTATTTCAAAAAAAAAAAAGGGAAAAATTAAATTCGTAGACCAAAGAGAGAAATGGGAAGATGTTGCCGAGTTTGTGCACTTCCGAGGCTTATACGTTGTTGTTGTTGGCTAAACAAATAAAATTTGGTTTTGTTTTTCTTTGTTGCGAGAAAGTGTATATGGAGTGGTTAGACTGGTTTGGACAGTGAGTTTTCCTTGCTTTCTTTCCTTTCTTGCTGTAAAGTTTTGCACGCTATATATAAAAAAAAAAGAAGGATAACCATAAACATAAGCATTCAAATACATACGTGGTCCATATATATAACTGACATTGAAATGACAACCAAATATTTAAATAATTTTAATGGAAATACGTAACGACGTAAATATTGATTAATAATTTTAATACGTTTGTCGCAGCCGGAATCCAATAACTTAGGGGTTATTCGTCCACCGTCTGATCTGTGCTCTCCATCACTTCTGCTATCAAACATCTCTGTCCGACAAAGGTGAGTAATCACTCACGACTGTCATTCAAATTTATAAGTGAATCTATTTTGATGAAATAACAACTGAACTGTTTCCCGTATTGTAGGCATGCGTGTAGAATTAAATGTTAAATGCATCATTTTCATCGAATAATTTATGTCATGCCATGTAGTATCATTCATGTAGTATCATTCATGCAGTATCACTTCATGTAGCGTTGTGTTGATATCATCTGATTTATTTCTATGTTGTGAGTAAATTCCCGAAAACCTTGTTGGGATTTGCGGGTTGAAATGATATACCCGTAAGTAAAAAATTTCGCGGATTGAAATGATACACATCCGTATCACTTGACTATAGGTTAGAAACTTATATACGGACACCGTGGTTGAGAAAAATTTGATTTTGGAATTTTATATGGTCGATAAGTATTTGAAACCGAAACTTCTAAATGTAGTTGGGACTTAATATGATGGTAAGTTTTAAACTTTATAAGTGACAAATTTTGAAACCTACTTAATCATTATTTTATAAATTTTATTTTTCAAAAGATTTTGCTCTAAAATGTTTTAAATAATTATTTTCTTAAACTTTATATATATATATATATAGATACATGAAAATTTTGGAAGATTTAAAAATGGAAATTTGATAAACCATAACTGCACAATTCAAAACCGAGGAATCGGAGTTATATATATTTTGTAAATGATTGAAATTGTAAATCGATTTTTATAAAACCAACCACGGTGTGAAAAATATAACGATTGGTTGTTAAAGAGACCGGGATCGGATATTGTCTTATTGCCGGCCAATACCGAAAACCACTTTAACAACTGTGTATGCGGTGGAGATTCCAGAATGAAGTAGGATGGTGGCGACGTTCTCGTGGTATATTACGTGGACCCAACTCCCATGAGTTGGCATAAATGACTAAAACAGGAGCTATACCGGGCTACACAAAGGGTCGCACCCTTTTATCGAGCATGCTTCTTCTGAAACCATTCTATTACTTGTGTGATTCGATTTGGTGGCGCCACTTTTGATTGGGGTATTGTTCGAGGTGGGCGGAAGCTGCTGGCTTGCCGTCACCATCGGTCGGGGAGTGCAAACGGTGTATCCACCCTGGCATTGCCTCGCGTGCCGTGTCATCTCCTTATAGCGAGCCCATTACGATTTTGATTTTTAAAGATCCGACCGCGTTAAGGTTCACCATCCCCTTAACGCTATTTTCTATATGATTACACTTTACTGATTAGACATTATGGTATATAGTGTATGTTACTGGTTTAACGGATCCTTAAAGGATGACGATCCCAACATTCTTTAAGTTATTTGTACATTTCAGTAGATGTTTCACTCGAGTTATTCACTTAGATGAGAATGTTAGTCCTGACTCGGGTGTTTGTTTTATTTTCATTCGGGTCAGCCTGAGTTTATAGCTTGGAGGAATTATTCTTGAAGACAAGGTGCTGGAGCTCTACCTGAATATCTTTCCTTAGTTTCTGTTTCATTTGAACCTATATCATTTGGTTTTGTATTAGAGATCTTTATGTACCTGGATATCTGTTGTACTTGTTTAAAAATCTATTCTGTACCTGATTTGAAACTCTGGTTATTCTAGCTTATTTATTTGCTGAAATATTTAATTCTCTGTGCTGTGATCTGTGAATTTTGTGATATGATTTTTATTTTACCCCGAAATTTTAATAACAACCCGTCGTTTTGAATGATTTGAGTTTGACATGTGTGGCTTATTGTCGACTTAAATTGTTCGAAAAGGCAGGATGTTACATGTGGTATCAGAGATGATGGTTTATGGGGTAAAAAGCTCATTAGAGAAAGGGTAGCAATACCCTAGAATGAGTAAAAATCACATCACAGAATTCCTTTCACTCACAATGCATCTTACTTGCTAAAAAATCTTCCCTTGATTCGAAAATCTTTGATATCATCTTCACCTTTGTTCTAACCCTATTCTTGAACTTCCTAGATGGCGAACATAAGAGGCACTGGGGGAAGAGAAAACGCTCAACCTGTTCCTGCAGCTGTACCGGTCCCAGTAGTTGCCCCAGTCAGATTTACCACTTTGTGCAAGGAGTATACCCAGCTGAGGGGAACCAAGTTTACAGGTTCTAAGGGTATTATCGAGGCCCAGCAATGGTTGGAAAATGTAGAAATGATATTTACCGGGCTCGAGATTAATGATGCCCAGAAGCGCCAATTAGCGGCTTGGCAGTTGCAAGAAGCTGCTCGAGATTGGTGGAGATCCGTTACTGCCCAGGCGGTAGAAGTAGATATCACTTGGGACCAGTTTAGGTGACATCTAAAATTCGATCTTTATCCTTTTCCATTTTTTTCACATCTATTTCGAAATCTAGCTTAAAATCTTGAGTTTTATCTAGGGATGCCTTTATCACCAAATGGGTGCCAGAAGCGGGAAAATCGAGTCTTTATCGAGCTTTCATGGACCTGGAGCAAGGCAACATGACTTTCGCAGAATACAAAAGGAAATTCAATGAGTTGTCTAAATATGGCCCCAACTTGATAGACACCCCGCTTAAGAAGAACGAAAAGTTTGTCAATGGTGCACGTCCTGAGTTCTACGACCGATTGATACAGAATGTGCATGGGACTTTCACTAGCTTGGTAGACATGGCCACCCGATTTGAGAACCCAACTTGTAAGGGTAAACAGGCTGCCTCTACTCAGGGTTCGCTTAAAACCGCTACTAGTCCAATGAAGAAGAAGGATAAGTTTCAGCAACAGAAGAAGAAGTGGCAACTTTCTCAAGGCATTGGTTTTACTCCCCAGAAACAGGCTATCGACATCTCCCATATCAAATGCTTCAAATGTAACCAAAAGGGCCATTACTCTAATAGTTGTCCTTTTCCGACCGGAGCCGCTATTCCTCCTCCATCCCAAGCAACCAGAAACAAACTTTGCCACATCTGCTTGCAACCAGGTCACTTCAAAAACAATTGTCCCACTCAGCTAAAGGGAAGGACTTCTGGAGTTTTCGCTATGACTTCTTCCGACCCGACAACTGAGGATGCTCAAGGTACACTCCGTTGCACCTTCACTCTACATTCTTATCCTGTACGTGTTTTATTTGATACCGGAGCTTCCCATAGTTTTATTTCCACAAATTTATGCGATAAACTAAAGCACCTATTAAAACCCGAATATTCATCTGAGTCACTTTGCGTATCAAATCCCATTGGCGGTCCCGCCAATCTTAAAATGGTTTGTAAAAGAGTGAAACTCACATATGGCTTACACCCTTTCATTGGAAATTTTTATGTCCTTGGGTTCGATGCATTTGATATTTTACTCGGAGGCGACTGGCTGAGTAAATACGGTGCACATATCTCTTGTAAGGAGCGGATCGTTTCCTTAGTTGATGAGGAGGGTGATCCCTTAATAATTGAAGGACAAATGCCTCAAGATTTTGCAGGCAGTTTCATCTTTTCGCTTGATACTCATCCTAATGAACTTAATTCCACTCCTGTTGTTAAGGATTTTCCCGATGTATTTGGCGAAGTTATTTCTCTTCCTCCTCCACGGGAAATAGAATTCCGTATTGATCTAATTCCTGGAGCCCGACCTGTAGTCCTTCCTCCACGAAGGATGGCCCCGAAAGAAAGGGCAGAGTTAAAATGCCAAATCGAAGACTTATTTTCAAAGGGCTTGATCAGGCCAAGCTATTCTGAATGGGGAGCAGCAGTAGTATTTGTCACTAAGTCTGATGGTTCCTTGAGGATGTGTGTGGATTATAGGGAACTGAACAAGCTTACTCTCAAAAACAGATACCCTATGCCACGCATTAATGATATGTTCGATCAACTCTATGGAGCTAAAGTATTCTCCCAACTTGATCTTGCTACCGGTTTTCACCAACTCCGCATAGCTGAAGAGAGCATTCCCAAGACAGCTTTCCACGCAGAGAATGGATTTTATGAATGGTTGGTCATGCCTTTTGGACTAACAAATGCACCCGCTTACTTCGTTGATCTCATGAATCGTGTTTTCCGTGATGTCCTTAATAAATTTGTGCTGGTTTTCGTGGATGATATTCTCGTCTTCTCAAAAATCCGAACAGGAACACGAAACACATTTAACTTATGTCCTTGAAACACTTAGGAAACATCAACTGAAGGCTAAATTCGCTAAGTGCCATTTCTGGAGAGATGAAGTCCGATTTCTTGGACACATGGTTTCAGAAAATGGAGTTTCCGTTGATCCGCTTAAGGTCACTGCTATAAATGATTGGAAGGACCCTAAGACTCCTACCGACATCCGAAGTTCCTTAGGCTTAGCTGGTTACTATCGGAGATTCATAGAAAACTTCGCTAAGATTGCTGCTCCGCTTACGGCTCTGACTCGTAAGAATGTTAGATTTGTCTGGAGTGATAAGTGTAAGGCTGCATTCAAGGAGTTAAAGGACAAGTTAACGTCTGCTCCAGTTCTTACCGTCCCAAATGGGAGTGAGGGATTTACGGTATTTACTGATGCTAGCCGAGAAGGATTGGGAGCTGTGTTGACGCAGGAGGGAAGGGTGATCGCCTATGCTAGCCGACAGTTGAAGACACACGAAGTGAATTATGCAGCCCATGATTTGGAATTACTCGCGGTAGTATTTGCCTTGAAGTTGTGGAGACATCATCTTTTGGGGACTAAGTTCGAACTCTTTACGGACCATAAATCGTTGAAGCATATTTTTAACCAAAAAGATTTGAATCAGAGACAAGTGAGATGGCTCGAATTCTTAGAAGCCTATGACCTAGACATCAACTATACTCCCGGGAAAGCAAATGTTGTTGTCGACGCTCTGAGTAGGAAGAAGTCGATACTTTGTGTGATTATGGTTACTCCATCTCTTATGGATCGCATAACGGCTAAGCAGAACGAAGATCCGATGTTGGTAAGAATGAAGGCGAACGTTCGAAAGAGAAAGAGTGACAACCAAAGTGAAATGGATGCACAGATTGACAAATATGGGATTTTAAGAATAAAAGATAGAATTTGTGTTCCGGATGTTGAAAATTTAAGACATGAGGTACTCAAGGAAAATCATCAATCTAGACTCTCCATCCATCCTGGAGTTTCGAAGATGTACCACGATATGAAGAGGCTATACTGGTGGAATGGTATGAAGCATGATATTTCTTCTTTCATTAGTAGATGCACCACGTGTCAACAAGTTAAGGCTGATCACCAGAAAACCGCTGGTTTATTGCAACCTCTTGAGATACCCAATTGGAAATGGGAGCAAGTTTCGATGGATTTTATCGATGGACTACCTCGGACGAGAAAGGGAAATGAGAGCATTTGGGTCATTGTTGACCGATTGACTAAATCCGCTCACTTCATTCCGGTCAAGTCGAATCGTACCGCTTCGAGTCTAGCCGAGACTTATATGAGGGAGATCGTCAGATTGCATGGAGCTCCGATCAGTATTGTGTGTGATCGAGACCTAATCTTTACTAGCAAGTTTTGGAAGGCATTCCAAAAAGCTCTAGGTACACGGCTGAATCTGAGCACCGCTTATCACCCTCAAACCGATGGACAAACAGAGAGAGTGAATCAGATTCTAGAAGACCTTCTTCGTACCTGTATTCTTGACTATGGTGGTTCTTGGGAAGACCATCTTCATCTCGTTGAGTTCACTTACAATAATAGTTACCAGGTATGATCTAATTCGAATTCCAGCTTATTTGAAATACAATTTGGTAATTTTCTATCCTTGAATTTTGGCTAGCATCAAAACCTCCCCTTTTGCTGCTTTATACGGACGATCGTGCAAATCCCCACCATGTTGGATTGGATAGGGCGATCGATTAGTTCTTGGGCCCGACCTGATCCTTGAAGCTTTCAAGAAGGTCGAAGATATTCGGACGAAAATGAGAATTGCCCAAGATAGGCAGAAGAAATACGCAGATAGGAGAAGAAGGAAGTTGGAGTTTGCCGCAGGTGATCAAGTGTTTCTCAAAATTTCGCCACTTAAGAGTGTCATCCGATTTGGTCGGAAAGGGAAGCTAGCTCCCAGGTTCATAGGCCATTTCCGTATCACTGAAAGAGTTGGTTCTTTAGCCTATCGTTTGGATTTACCAGAGAAACTTGCTAAGGTTCACAACGTGTTTCACGTATCTCATCTCCGTAGATATCTTCATGATCCATCGCTTCATGTCCGGCCTGCTTCGCTAGAGAATCTCGATGTTGAACCCAATCTAACCGTAGAGAGAAAGCCACTTCGTATTGTTGATAGGGATACGAAACAACTCAGGAGAAAGTCTGTTAATCTTGTTAAAATCCAGTGGAGCAATGATGATCGAGACTGCACTTGGGAAACCGAGGACAGTATCCGTGCTTCAAACCCCAAACTATTTGAATAGGCACGTTATTCTTATCTTCTCATTTTTTCCCGATTCTCCCTTTGATACACTTCCCATTTGGCTTTGTTCTTTTCGGGGATGAAAAGTTTTGAGTGCGGGAGAGTGTAACGACCCGAGAAATTGACTGCGAATAAATTGGATTCCGGCGAATTGGCGACAAATTTAAAATTTAAGATTTTAATAACGTAAGAATTTGTGGTGAATATTTAGATTTGTTTAGAATAAAAGAGCTTTTAAATAAAATAACCTATTTGATTAGCGGGTGCGAATTTTGGCAAAATTTATTTGCATGAATTTTGGAATGTCATTATTTTACATTGTAACATTTAAGAGAAATTTAAAAATTTAAAACGAAATAACGTCGGTGTAGATTTTCGGTAACGTTAAAGCAATAAGGTTTAGATTTTATTGCTCAATTAGCGGTATCAGCGACCGCAAATGTCGTAAAATGAATATTTATTTGAAAGAACAAACATAATTTTTCTGTATATTATTTGACTCGTGCTGACAAGACGAGCGCAACGATACCATATTTGCTGAATTTGGTGGTCTGATGTGGAAGTTATGCACGATTTTGTGGATGTACGTGGGTCCGTATATAAATTATTAGTTGCCGTTATAAACTGAAATAAATTAATAAACATTTCAAAATTTAAACTTCTAAACGTTTTGTACAGCTGTAGCAAAAATTTTAATAGGTAGGTTACAAGAAAAAAAAATTTGATACGTTGCAAAAGTTACGGTACGTTTGAAAATACCATCGGCCCCTTATATTTAGATCAGCTCCTCTCTGGATTCTCTCGTGTCAGCTAAAACAAATTCTTCCCCACCCTGCAAAAGACGCAACAGCCGATCCATTTTTCATTTTTTTTTCAAAACAAATCACCCTCTGCATCTCCACCCCAAAGCCGCCACACCCTCTGCATCTCCACCTCAAGCCGCCGCACCAGTCACCGCCCCGCCGTGCTCTAGCTGCCAGCCTCAATCACGACCCCACCGAAACACCCACCGCCCCACAGCCGCAACTTCCCTTCCACAGCCAAACACACAACAAAACCCCGACGCCGCCACGTCCTGCCACCGACCAAAGCCCCTGACGCCGCCTACACCACTGCTGACCTCAGCCGAACCACATCAGCCCATGCGGTGAGTCCCCTTTGTTTTTCTTTTTTTTTCTTTTTTTTTCCTCACCTGGGTGCGTGCGTTGTGTATAATAAAAAAAAATTGTAAATGATACTGGCCATGCAAAATTTAAGTGTGGTATATGCATAAAATTTGACAGTGATACTCTGAAGCTTGCGCGTTTGTTGAAGGGCTGAGCATTTTTTTGTTTTGTTTTCCTCACTACTGTTGCGTGCGTTATATTATTATAAAAAAAAATTCTTAATATGAAAGTGAAAATGAACCTGCGGCTTGCAAAATGAAGATGACGTATATTTTAAAGGAAATTTGTATGATGCGATACAAGCCTGCACACGCATGGCTCTGCATGCAAAGTTTGAGTGTATTGGTGCATGGAAAATTTGAATACAGTGAAATTTGGAAGTTGAGTGCGTTATTTCAAAAAAAAAATGAAAAATTAAATTCGTAGACCAAAGAGAGAAATGGGAAGATGTTGCCGAGTTTGTGCACTTCCGAGGCTTATACGTTGTTGTTGTTGGCTAAACAAATAAAATTTGGTTTTGTTTTTCTTTGTTGCGAGAAAGTGTATATGGAGTGGTTAGACTGGTTTGGACAGTGAGTTTTCCTTGCTTTCTTTCCTTTCTTGCTGTAAAGTTTTGCACGCTATATAAAAAAAAAAAAAGAAGGATAACCATAAACATAAGCATTCAAATAGTATATACGTGGTCCATATATATAACTGACATTGTAATGACAACCAAATATTTAAATAATTTTAATGGAAATATATAATGACGTAAATATTGATTAATAATTTTAATACGTTTGTCGCAGCCGGAATCCAATAACTTAGGGGTTATCCGTCCACCGTCTGATATGTGCTCTCCATCACTTCTGCTATCAAACATCTCTGTCCGACAAAGGTGAGTAATCACTCACGACTGTCATTCAAATTTATAAGTGAATCTATTTTGATGAAATAACAATTGAACTGCTTCCCGTATTGTAGGCATGCATGTAGAATTAAATGTTAAATGCATCATTTTCATCGAATAATTTATGTCATGCCATGTAGTATCATTCATGTAGTATCATTCATGCAGTATCACTTCATGTAGCGTTATGTTGATAGCATCTGATTTATTTCCATGTTGTGAGTAAATTCCCGAAAACCTTGTTGGGATTTGCGGGTTGAAATGATATACCCGTAAGTAAAAAATTTCGCGGATTGAAATGATACACATCCGTATCACTTGACTATAGGTTAGAAATTTATATATGGACACCGTGGTTGAGAAAAATTTGATTTTGGAATTTTATATGGTCGATAAGTATTTAAAACCGAAACTTTTAAATATTGTTGGGACTTAATATGATGGTAAGTTTTAAACTTTATAAGTGACAAATTTTGAAATCTACTTAATCATTATTTTATAAATTTTATTTTATTTTTCAAAAGCTTTTGCTCTAAAATGTTTTAAATAATTATTTTCTTAAACTTTATATATATATATATATATATATATATATATATATATATATATATATATATAGATACATGAAAATTTTGGAAGATTTAAAAATGGAAATTTGATAAACCATAACTGCACAATTCAAAACCGAGGAATCGGAGTTATATATATTTTGTAAATGATTGAAATTGTAAATCGATTTTTATAAAACCAACCACGGTGTGAAAAATATAACGATTGGTTGTTAAAGAGACCGGGATCGGATATTGTCTTATTGCCGGCCAATACCGAAAACCACTTTAACAACTGTGTATGCGGTGGAGATTCCAGAATGAAGTAGGATGGTGGCGACGTTCTCGTGGTATATTACGTGGACCCAACTCCCATGAGTTGGCATAAATGACTAAAACAGGAGCTATACCGGGCTACACAAAGGGTCGCACCCTTTTATCGAGCATGCTTCTTCGGAAACCATTCTATTACTTGTGTGATTCGATTTGGTGGCGCTACTTTTGATTGGGGTATTGTTCGAGGTGGGCTGAAGCTGCTGGCTTGCCGTCACCACCGGTCCGGGAGTGCAAACGGTGTATCCACCCTGGCATTGCCTCGCGTGCCATGTCATCTCCTTATAGCGAGCCCATTACGATTTTGATTTTTAAAGATCCGACCGCGTTAAGGTTCACCATCCCCTTAACGCTATTTTCTATATGATTACACTTTACTGATTAGACATTATGGTATGTAGCGTATGTTACTGGTTTAACGGATCCTTAAAGGATGACGATCCCAACATTCTTTAAGTTATTTGTACATTTCAGTAGATGTTTCACTCGAGTTATTAACTTAGATGAGAATGTTAGTCCTGACTCGGGTGTTTGTTTTATTTTCATTCGGGTCAGCCTGAGTTTACAGCTTGGAGGAATTATTCTTGAAGACAAGGTGCTGGAGCTCTACCTGAAGTTCTTTCCTTAGTTTCTGTTTCATTTGAACCTATATCATTTGGTTTTGTATTAGAGATCTTTATGTACCTGGATATCTGTTGTACTTGTTTAAAACTCTGTTCTGTACCTGATTTGAAACTCTGGTTATTCTAGCTTATTTATTTGCTGAAATATTTAATTCTCTGTGCTGTGATCTATGAATTTTTTGATATGATTTTTATTTTACCCCGAAATTTTAATAACAACCCGTCGTTTTGAATGATTTGAGTTTGACATGTGTGGCTTATTGTCGACTTAAATTGTTCGAAAAGGCAGGATGTTACAACAATACCGTCCAAATTCGACACCAAACTTTCACTAGATCGTAGTCCTTGCCGTCCTCTTCGATCTGCCGCTGGTTTCATCCAATTCCGTTTAGAAACGAAGGAGATACGCCTTCTAGAAGTTTGATAGTAAGTAGAAAAACGGGAGGAAGAAGAAGAAGAGAAACTTTTATGAAAAGTGGTAACTGTTGGGCCTATTTATAGTGGTTGAAGTGTCCATTCATTCAAAATTCAAAATTAAAGTTTTGGCGCCAAGTTAGTCAATCTACTAAATCATCTGCATCTTTCTCATACGGTCTTCAAATTCAGCAAATGAATATACTACACTGATAATAAAAATAAGCCCGTCGCAATAGAACAGATCTCGTCATTAAATTCTGAGAGATATAAATGTGTGGTTCACGACAATGGAAGAAAAAAAAGTTAGAAAGATGGAGTGCAAAAATTGGTACGCTTTACTATTATTTCATCTTTATTGTTGCATTTAGGAATATATATTTATGCATTTAGTTAGGTATAAAAATTTATCTCTTTTATAAATTTTAATATTTTGGTCCATATATCGACATACCATTGTATAAATATTGATATAGCAGTCTAAATTTTTCTTAAAAAACAAGTCTTTTAAAATGTGTTTTATTTCGAATAAAATCGTACTACTAATTTATTACAACTATACTAAGTAGAAAAACATACCTTCATTAATGATTTCAACTTTTCTAATGTTATTTTTTACTTCTCATACTCTATTTCTTTTAAGATACTAATTTTATATCTTTAAAAATTAACAAAATGAATTTAGAATGTTAGAATAAGGCTCTATTTATATATTTCTTCAATTAATAAGATAGCACCACATCACATGACCGGAATTTTAGATAGCATTTCTGTGCTTTAAAACACCGTAGAGTTTCAGAAACTTTACATAGAATTTGGTAAAAGCTACAGTTTCAGTCTTATAGAGTATCGAATATATTTTACTACAAAAACTTTTTATAGCATTCTTTAAATGCTGTTTTTCTTTATGAAACTTTAAACTATGTAAAAATGATATTTAAATTAAGTATTTTTCTTTATTCTTTTTATAGTTAGTTTCTAACTTATATTAGGATATTTTAAAATTAATTTCATGTTTAAATGTTTTTTAAATAATTAGTTAAATTTTTTAAGTAAGAGGCCTTAATGTAACACATGTTTATTTTAGTTTTTCAATCTTTATTATTTTATTTAATATTTGATTATGATATTTTTTTAAACTTAAAAGATGTTTATACATGTTTCAAAATATTTAAACCAATAATAATTTAATATAAAGGTTTTAATTAGTAAGTTAAGTATTTTATAAACATGGAAGTTTGGATTCTCAAAAATAAAAAAAAATAAAAACAACCAAGTTAAAATAATTATTTTAAATAAATTAAATAAGTAGGCTGTTAATTTTTGTAAAAACCATATTTGATCGTATATATAGTTTAAATCCATACTCTTAGCAATTCGATTTTGATATTGAATTTGATTACTGCTTTTCATGAATATGTTATAATTTTAATATCATTTATTACCTTTAAACTATTGTCTTTATTACTATTTTAGTCCCATTCATTAGTTTCTAAGCCTAAGTTTAGTAATTGGTATGTATTACCTTTTTATGGTTGAAACGAGTTATAATAAATTATTTGATATATGTACACACATACATACATATACATATATATGCTTGACAATTAGATATTACTTATCACTCATGTTTATCTTATAATCTGGATATCTCTTATCGTAGTATATATATCATCATACCATGCTGCATATTATTATTAGTTTTACTTCGTTGTCATTTTGTTTCATATTACATATCATTATGCATCCTATTTCATATCACATTTCATTGCATATTACATCATAAATTGCAATGCATGAAATATCACAATCATTTGCATCACAAATTGCACTTCATTCTGCATATCATCTCATGTTACATTACATATGTCATACATTTTATACTGCATTACAAACTACATATTACATACATGTATTCAGAATGAGTGCATTTTATTTAAGGGGAGTTTGTAGTATTGTCTTATAATATAGGATTATTAGTTTTTGATTTGTTTGGTACGTTTTGATTGACTTGTTTGATTGAATTGACTTATTTTACTTGATTGACTTGATTAACTTGTTTGATTTGATTGACTTGTTTGACTTGACTGATTTGTTTGACTTGTTTGACTTGTTTGACTTGATTGATTTGTTTGACTTTTCTGACATGATTGGTTTTGATGTGTGTATTGAATTATATATATACATATTTATGTATTGAATAATTATAATATAATTATGTTAATATCTTTCACATTCCATTTACTATACTTTGTTCTAGCATTAGTTTAAGGGAGAGTTTTATAGTTTTATGGTTTTAGGATGGCTTTTGTTGATGACAAAGGGGGAGAAATATAAAATAGGATAGTTAGGCATAGATTAAGGGGGAATTATTAGTTTTAAGGGGAGTTATTAGGATAGAAGTAATATTTTATAGACAAAGGTTGTCATCATCAAAAAGGGAGAGATTGTTAGTCTGTGAGATGATGGTTTTGATGACAACGACCTTAGAATAGGATTATAAAATATAAATACTAACAATATAGTTTAGAAATATATGTATATGCAGGATTTAACCATGCAGGTACCAAGAATGAAGACTGTACAGTATAGAGATTCAAGAAATCAAGATTGAAGACTCATGAGTATCAAGATTTTCAAGAGCTCAAAATTTCAAGAATAAGTAATTTAATTAGAAATTTTGTTAAAACTCTTAGAAAAGCACTGGCATCTTAAAATCCAATTTATTCGTGGAATGGAATCCACTTCGAGCCCATTAAAGGGATGGAACCTACGAAAAATCTAGTGGAACATTGTTCTGTATCTGCTAATCTTTATTCAAAATGATTTTACAAAATTATATCTTGTTTTCAAAATGTTTTCAAAACCTTCCTTTTAAAAGAATTAAAAACATCTTTCCTGATTTCAAACACTTTTAGCCTTAAAATAATCTTTAATTTCAAAATCAAATTATTCTTTATTTTAAAACTATCTTTAACAATATATTTAACTTTTAATATTTATACTTAGATTTAAATATAAAATTATAGTAAAATTATATATATATGTATTATTCTTTATATTTACTTATATATTTTAATTATAGTCAAATATATTTATAAAGTTTAAAATAGTTTTAATATAAGATAAAAGTTATTTTCAAAGAAAAACAAACCACCAAAAATTCCTTTGGGATGTCGACATACTCAGCATACCCTTGTCGACATAGTGTTAGTTAATTTCAAAATTTAAATTTCAAAGGAAGTGTCTATTCATCATACCTCTTCACGAATGGACATGGCTGTTGTTCTTCTATAAATAGGGGTTGTTTTCAACGAATTTTTAATCATATTTTCTGGTTTTCTTTTCTCTTCTTCTTCCACATTTCTTTATACATATTCCTACCATTACTCTGCCGTAATCAACATTGAATCTATGTAGATTATTTCTGGTTTGATTCTCTATCACTATCTCAACAAGATCCTCAGTGCTATTCAGAGTTATAGGCTTCTTTTTAATCAACTAAACGAGAAAAGGTGTGATTGTGGCCTTGGAAATCAATCAAGCAAGAAAAAAAATGTGATTATAGCCTTAGAAATCAATTGGGTGAACTTGTTGCCCGTGAAATCAAGTATCTCTACCCAGAGGGTTATGAATCTGGAGGGTGTAACTCGTAGCCTTGAAATCGAGGGTGTAATTATACAATTGCTTTTGAAAGGAAATTCGTACTTGTGTATGGGACTGGATGTAGGGTAACTCCGAACGAGTATAAAATCTGGTTTACTGCTTTTACTTTATTTGCATCTGTGTTTGATTATGTGATCATTTGTGTCTGAATATTGCATACATTTGTGTTAAAATTACAAAAACTCAAAAAGATTTGATAATTCCTTAAAACACTATTCACCCCCCTGTTGTGTTTATCCTAGCCTTTAGAGCCGTAATCCGCATTTCTCACAGGCTTTTCAACCATCCCAGCCCCGCCATGGAAGACAATGTTACCCTGAACTTGCTTTTACGACCAGCCTTTCGACTTCTTCACCTACCCGGTTAACCAACCCCTTCCCGGGGACATATAAGGGTAAGAGTCTCCCGTTCGCCACCAAACATGAAGCGAGAACCCCCTATCACGTTGTATTAAGTAAGGTCAGTCATGGGACTGGTACGAGCAAACAAAAACAGTTTATCTGTAATTACAAACAAAAAAAGAATTTACAATTGAAAATCGCAATGCTTTTGAAACTATCATAAGGCTTTCCACCGCACACACAATGCAAACGCAGAATTGGAGGAGATTTCTCCTTATGATAGTCAAACATGCTTGATACGCAAAAATCTTTTTGATATTATTATTAGTGCATAGTGCAGTAAACATTTTGAAAGTACAATATCAATCTTAGCCAGCATAGACATTTCAAACTATGCCTGCTATAGCTACCATCTAAATAGTGGGGCACCACCATAAGTAAACGTAGGTTATGCAACTAAAATCGTACAAGGAGCGTATTGGATGATTGGATTTCCAACAAATGTTCAAGAAAAGGAACTTCCCACACAAAATGGAACGCCTCTGGAGGGACGTCTCCGAGAACCTAACCGGATCTCTGGTGGACATGGCCAGGTTAGCTCTGTAATTAGGTAACTGCTGACACGAGTATGCCACCTCCCGGTCGTTACCAACCTTTATCCGAAGCGCTTCTGAACCAACAACCACAAAGCAATAAGTTTTGCAGCAACCACAAAGTTAAGTATGTGGGATCCATACCATGACACCACTTATAATCTAGAAGGAAATGGACATACCCTCAGGGGACGCTAACTCCAAATAACCTTGCCGCCACAATTCCTGTTCGACCATTACTGGGTTGTGAGGCTCGACAAAGTCTCGTCCACAAAGCTACACTTTTTCACAAAGTCATGCTTTGATCAACAAATGATCAGCAACACTTCGTATGCCATATTACCAAATTGGGAATGTATCACTAGTAACCATCAACTACATAACCTCTGAGCTCTACGTCTCAGAGAAGGGTGTTAAGCTAAGAGAATAAATTCTCTGCCACCAAACAGAAATGTATTTGATAGAAACCAGCTTTACATCTCAAAGTGTAATGTCAGACACACATCCATACAAGTCCGTTCCGGATTCGAACAGAACTGAAGGCACTTCCAAAGAAGCCCTTGCAAATCCGGATAATCCCTAATCACGTCCGGACTCCCCATCACAATGGTTGATCAAATCTCTATACCGGGGACCAGTCGGTGCAGAGACACTCGACGGGATATCCTTCCGTTTTAGAAAATATTCGATCTTCACCATCGGTCTTCAAATGCTATCCGTAACGTCGTATCATTATTCGGAATGGGTTATATGACACAAAGTCCTCTCCCGGCTAAACCGAATAATGAGCGCAGTATTTAAAAACCATATGGATAATGGGATATCAATTAAGTCACAACTTAAAACCCAAAACTTTCCTTTCAAATGGTTTAAACAAATTACCATTTTATATCTTTAAACCAAAAGATTTACTTCACAAAGTTCACCGATCTTTCACAAAGATTCAATTATGGCTTTCAAACAATTTCTTTTTCAAATTGGATTAACTCATCCAATCATTAAATCAAGATTCAATTCATAGCTTTCAAAATCATTTCCAAGATTCATTCATAACTTTCAAAACCATTCCCATTTCAAATTTTTATATAAAAGATACACCATTTAAAATCCTCTTCAATTTCAAAACAAGGTTCAACCATCTTTCACAAAATTCATTCATAGCTTTCAAAACTATTTCAATTCAATTTCAAACTTGAAATCTTTCAATACAAATTGGAAATCCTTTCTGTATCTTAAAGCTATTATTATTTAAAAACAAATAGTTTCGTTTCAGAAAAATCCGATCACATTTGCACGAGTTAAAACCTTTTAAGTATAAACTTGGGTTGAATTTAAATTCCCAAAACAATACTTTTTAAATTGGTTTAAAACCCATATAAACACATTTATAACTCGTATAAACTTTTTAAACCATAATTTCCAAACATAGAATTCAATTTCAAATCTTGAATTCAAATTTAAATTAAAGTATTTAAATTTCAAAATTTTATCAAGTTATTCGAAATAACTTTTATCTTCAAAACCCCTTTTCAAAAGCTTTCTATGTTTAACCCAATTCCATTTCCAAAACATTTGGATTCAAAATTCAACTTTTAAAACCATTTCAAATATCCGTGACCTAACCAATTTCCTCGTGCAATCCATATTTGTGTGTGTATGGTGTAGTCCAGGGGTTTTAAACAGTAGTGCAACATCATCAATCATCACAGATTCAATCATATCAATATTGATAGGCGGTATAATATATAACGCTTATCGTTCATTCATAGATTCACAGATAATATACAAATGTATCACAAATAAAAGAATAAATTATACACAACTCAATCCATAGAATAAAATATCACAGATCAGATAGGACAATCAATTCAAGGCATCTCATACAATACAAACAATCCAAGCATTCAATAATCATTTATAAGTAGGATTAATTAATTGTTCAAATCCTAATTAATTCAATTTAATTTAGAATTAAATTAATTGCTTATGAATTAATTATCAAATCTTGATTAATTAATTACAAATCATTTGATGAAATTAATCAACCTTAATTATTTATCTTAATTAATTACCTTTTCTTAATTAATTATTCCTAAATTAATCACATTAGATTAATTATCCTCTTATTAATTACTTTAATTAATAACCTTTAATTATTAAGTAATTAAATTTAATTATTTAATTATCCTTTAAACTAATTTTCCTTAATTATTAATCCTTAATTAATTACCGTTAAATTAATAACAATAATTAATTAATCTTAAGTTAATTACATAATTAATTAACCCTTAATTAATTAAAATTTGACTAATAAAATTACAATAAGTGATTATCCTTAATCACTTAATCAACTTTATTCATTAAATAATTACTTTTTAAATTAAGCAATTATCTTTAAATTAATTACTTTAAGTAATCTTTAATTTATCACATAAATGGATTAATCACTTTGATTTATTTTTATTTAATTAATCACATTAAATAAATCTTTAAGTAATTAAATATTTAATCCCTTGACAAATCAACCTTAATTTTCCATTCTTTAATACATTAAGTAATTTCATTTAATTATATTTGAAAACAATCAAAGATTTAACAAGATAATTAACTTAATACAAAATTATGTAAACCAACAAGTTTAAAACAATTTAACTTTTACAATTTAAATCTATGAAAACTTACTTAATACTTTCCTTTTGAAAGCTTAGTTTCTAGTTCTTAAAAACCTTATTTTAAAACTTGTTTAAAATTTGAAACTTAGTTTATTTTTCTATGGAAACTTATTTAGTTTAAATATGCTTTGATATTATTTTTTAAAAATTTTATTTTATAACTAAAGACAAATTGTTGTATTTGAAAACCTGAAACAATATTTATTTTTTTTCTTTTAAATTTGAAGTCTGGTATCATATTAAACAAACCCAAGCCCATTTTAAATTTTTCCGAGCCAAACTCGAGCTCGACTTCGAGTATCACTCTTTCCCCCTTTTTCTTCGAGTCACCCACGCAAGTAACTCGAGCACTAACCCGATTATAACTTTGTCTTCCCCAAACCGATCAACTACTCAGACATACCTACAAACACGTGCACGATCGCCGTGATCACTCCGGCCAAGTCTTCGATCATCACCAAGTTGCTGCTGACCAACCTAAACCTCCAGACCACCCAATCCTTCGAGATGAACACGAAATCAATTTTTGAGCTATCGAATAGCGGGAACCCCAAAACTCGATCAACTAATTGACCTCGCCGACGTCAATTCCGTCCACCGAAGCTTCCCATACTCTGACCACGGTAGCATCATAGGCCACACGACATAACCCCCCTCACGCAATACACTGCGATGCGCCATCGATGCAATAAAACATCGCGCAACCTCCTAGTTCAAAACTTGGTTTTGAACCCTAGATCTTCGAACTCCTGCCGCCACAGCCACCTTTAACACCTTTCACCATTTTTCCAAGAAACCCCATGCCCCCAGCCACCACGGCTCAAATCTCGACGAACACTTCGTCGTCGTTCGACGAGAAACAACAAAAACAAGTTTCCCGTTTATCTCGTAACTTGGCATCCCACAACGAATTAAAAATCCTAAAATTTACATTAAAATTCATCATTTTACCATTCGAGTCTAGTTATGTAATCAAAACCCGATTTTATGATCATCAAATTTTTGATATATATGATTTTTACTGTAATTCATTGTTACAGTCAGTTTTACTTGCTAGTTCAATTTGAAAATATTTTTAAAAATAAGATTTCATGTTGATAAACACATCTCCTTAAAACATCATTATCTATTAGTACTTAGTTGAAGAGAATTTAATTTCTTTTGAATTTTGTATGGGTCTGTAAAACCAAACAGAGGTCTGTGTATATTTATACAGACATGCACATCTAAATCATATACATACATACACATGCAGATATTCACACCAACATACTTCAAGTCATCATCACAGTCATACAAAATCAAGCAACAAATATAAATATATTGATGGTTTGAAGGTTTGCTCACCTGGTCTAGTTTTGAAAGCAGTGGACAATGAACAGAAAGCAGGCTTTAAAACTTGAAACTATTTGAACCGAAAAATGATTTTGCCTTAGATCTGAAACTTTGCTTTAATTTGTATGATGTTGAATTTGTTTCAGGATTGATTGTCTTGCTTGTTTTTTGATTGAAAATACTTTTGTTTCTCAGGTTTCCCAAGCTTGAGAACTTTGGTTTTCCAGGCTTTGATTTCCAGTTTGATTGTTGAATTTGGTATAGGTTTGATTCTGTTTTGGGTTTAACTTTGCTTTGATTACTTTCTTTGTCTCAGATCTTATTTCCTTTGTTTTGGTCTGGTTTTGATCCGAGTTTTTTGTTCAAATGAAAGAAAATTGGCTTAATTTTTTTCTTCTCTTCATATTATTAAAATTAAATCTTAAAAGAAAAACAAAAATGCCACTTGTTTAAACTAACTAACACTTGTAAATTTTTTATGAAAGATGTTTACATTTGTTTAATGCATTGTGTTATTATTTTACAAATGTCATAATAAGGAATTTTTATGTTTTAAACCCTTGTTTAGAAATTACTTAAAATTTATGTTTAGCCCATTGTTTTAATTAATTTATAATTTGTGCTTTCAACCCTTAAGCTCTTCTGTTTTTAAAGTTTAACATATGTATTATATTTATGCATTTTCTATTATTTATATTTTATACTTTTATAACTTTTAAATAGCAATTCAAAATTTTTGTATTTAATTTCAAAATATAACTTCCAAATCAAAATGTCTATTAACGTAATTTGGAAAACAAATCTTTATTAATTGAAAATATAATGTTTTCAAACCCAATATATTTATAAGATTTTTAATTTTGAATTCCAATTCCAAGATTCAATTTAAAATAAATTAATAAATATAGTAAAACATATCTTTTATTAATATAAATATATTATTCATTCCCAATCTATAAATATTTTCCAAATATTTATTTCAACATATATGTATTTGAATTTCAAATTCAAATTCCAAATTATAATCTATTTATAAAATATTTAGGTTTCCAAATCAAATTCCTTATTTTAAAAACTTATATATATATTTATATTCCCACAATTTCTAATTAATTCACAATTAAATTTATAATTAACATATTATTCAAAAATATTTATTTCTGGATTTCCAATCAGAAATTCTCTTTTAAAATCATATTTATATTCATTTATATTAATAAACAAACAAATATCTATTTAATTTGGAAAATACCAAATTAATTCACCATTTAATTTCAAAAATTAAATTACTTACCAATTTAAATTTGATTTAAAAACAGGAATGTTACACTCTATAAATGGCATTACTACTATGAATCCCGTGAAATCTAAACACATTCTTCAAAAACAACTTTGCCAAAATAGGTGCCATCCTAGTTGACTTTACCGAAATGAAATGGGCACCCTTAATCAATCTATCCACTATGACCCATATGCTTTCATTTTGTCTACTAGATCTTGGAAACATATCAATGAAATCCATTGAGATAGAATCTCACTTCCATGTTGGAACATCCAACGGTTAAAGCAATCCACTTGGCTTCTGGTGTTCAGCCTTTACCTATTGGCAATTGTAGCACTGCTTAACACATAAACCAATGTCCAGTTTCATACCTTCCCAAAAGAAACTTCTCTTCATATCTTGATACATCTTCGTTCCTTCTAGATGGATAGTGAACTTCAAACGATGGCATTCCTCCAAAACTTCCTTTCTCATGTCCTCTACACTCAGAACACACAACCTTCCTTTCTTCGTCAACCACCCTTTCTGGTCAAGAATGAAATCTTTTAAGTCATCAAACTTTTTGTTCCTTCCTTCAACTTTCTAATCCGTACAGCCAAAACTCGATCCTCCTCCTATTTAGATGCTATCTTCTCCACCATCATCATTCGAACTTCTAAACAAGACAATACATCACTTTGTGCACTATAACCTAACTCGGATCTATATTGCTCTTCACAAGCTAATAATGCTTCCAAGTCTTTCCACTTAGTAATCGTAACCAATACTGTATTATGATGTTTCCTACTAAGTGCATCCGCTACCTTGTTTCCTTTTCCGGGTGTGTACTTAATTCCAAAATCATAAGCAGTAATAAACTCCAACCATCTCTATTGTCTCATGTTCAGCTCCTTCAAAGAGAACAAATACTTCAATGACTTATGATCCGTATAAAGCTCGAATCGCTCTCCCAAAAGGTAATGCCTCCACACCATCAAAGCAAATATAACGACAACTAACTCCTAGCCATGCATTGAATACCTAACTTCATGCGGTCGTAGCTGTTTGGAAGCATAAGCAATCACTTTATCTCTTTCCATCAATACCACTCCCAATCTTGTTCCACACACATCAATATAGGCAACCAAATCCTGATTCCCTTCCGAAACCACCAACACTGGCTCATGGGTCAATAAGTGTTTCAAGCTGTGGAATGCTTCCTCACACTTATCAGTCTATACGAACTTCACATCTTAATCTTAGTCACCGGTGTAGCTATCCGTGAAAAATCCTTTATAAACCTTCGGTAATACCCAGCCAATCCAAGAAAGCTCTTTATCTCGGTCACCGTCTCGGGTCTCTTCCAATTATTCACCGTCTCTATTTTAGTTGGATCTACATACAACACTTTTTCTGAGACTACATGACCAAGGAACTTCATTTCCTTCTTTCAATAGTGACACTTTGAAAACTTAGCCTTCAACTAATGTTCCCTCAATGTCTTAAGCACTACTTTAAGATGAACTTCATGCTCCCTCTCATCCTTAGAGTATATCAGAATATCATGTATGAAAACTAATACAAATTTATCTAAGTGCTCTCGGAAGATACGGTTCATCTAGTCCACGAAGAATGCCGGCGCATTATTTACGATCCATACCTTGTCCTAAATGCCGTCAAAGGAATACTCTCATCTGTCACTATAAGCTGATGAAATCCCATCGCCAAATCTAGCCGAGAGAATACCTTGGCTCCATTTAACTGATCGAACAAATCGTCAATTCTCAGCAATGGATATCGTTTCTTTATCATCTTCTCATTCAACTTCCGATATTCAATACATAGCCTTAACGATTCGTTCGGCTTCTTAACAAAAACAGCAGTTACTCCCTAAGGTGAACTGCTTGGTCTGATCAAATTCTTTCCTTCTAAGTCCACCAACTGCACCTTCAATTCTCTCATCTCGGTGGAAGTCATTCTAATTGGTCGCCTACTTACTGGTTCTGCTCCCGGCACCAAATCTATTGAAACTCAATAGCACGTTTCGATGGCAACCTAGTTACCGGCTCAAACACATCTGCAAATTCTCTTACAATGAAAACTCGACTTAAATCATCTTCCAACTCCATAATATCCAATAAAGCGTTCACTTCGCAATTAGGCTTTCTACGATATAAACAATCTGCTCACTGCAAATAGGGTGACTAAGTGATATTTTCCTATCGTGGCAAAATATCCTTGCATCATACTCACTCAACCAATCCATACCCAATATAATTTCGAACCATATAAAGTCAAATACATGCAAACTGCAAGAAAGGGTGCAATGACTCAGCTTTTTGGATGATTTAAATCGACAATAAACCACACATGAAACGATCCTGACTCGACCTTCAAAAATTGGCACCGAATACGACACTCATATTCCAATGCCGCAGATCCAAACGTCGAGTCTGGTCCGCCGAAGCTTATAACACATCAAGTACGACACAGCGGAAGAAAATGAATATCAATATACATACAACATTGATGCAATAGCAAATACAATATCTAATACATTATGATACAACAGAATGATACAATAGATATCAGAGGCACAAGAAATAGCAGCGGAAAGAAACAACAGCAGAAGATAAAGCAAACTAGGCAACTGCAGTGGAAAGATAATGTCTTCAGTGCCAAACTCCATCTCCAATCCAAAGCTATTGAAGAACTCCTATATAGTCACACAAAGCTAAGAAAGATCAGCTATGGAAGCTGAAGTGTAGAGAATGCGATCCACAAATCCAAAAGCTTCGAAGGCTATCGAATCAATTCCTACTATTCGACTATCTGAACAAAAACCCAACTCTCGACTGCCCGTGTGGAAAATTGTGGATACCTAAAGTTTAGGAAAGGAACAATAAACTCCAGGTCAGTCATGGGACTGATGTGAGTAACAAAAACAGTTTTTCTTTTAAAACAACCAAAAGAATTTAAATTGAAAACCGCAATGCTTTTTGGAAAATGAGACTACCATAAGGCCTCCCGCCACACACACAATGCAAGCGCAAACTTGGAGGAGATTTCTCCTTATGATAGTCAAACACGCTTGATACGCGAAAAATCTTTTGATATTATCATTAGTGCATAGTGCAGAAAACCTTTCGAAAGTACAATATTAATCTTAGCCAGCATGGATACCATTATATTATGCCTGCTATAGCTACCATTTTAAATGGCAGGTTCTACAACTAAAACCGTATAGGGTTCGTATTGTTTTGTTTGGATTTCTAACAAATGATCGGGCAAAGGAACTTCCCAAATAAAATGGAACGCCTCTGGAGGGACGCCCTCGAGAACTTAACCAGCTCTCTGCTACACAAGGCCGGGTTACCTCTGTAACTAGGTAACAACTGACACGAGCATGTCATCCCTCGGTCGTTACCGACCTTTATCCGAGGGCCCTCAATCCAACAACCACACAGTAAAGTATCTGGGCTCCATACCATGATACCAACTTTCAAAAATCAACATAAGTAATATCTGGGCTCCATACCATGATATCACTTTTTTTATCCAGAAGGAAATGGTCATACCCTCAGGAGGAGCTACCCCCAAATAACCTTGCTGCCACGATTCCTGTTTCGACCATTACTGGGTTGTGAGGCTCGATGAAGTCTCGTCCATAAAGCTACGCTTTTTCACAAAGCCATGCTTCGATCACAAATGATCATCAACACACAACAGCACTTAGCATGCCACATTACTAAATTAGGAATGTATCACTAGTAACCGTCAACTACATAACCTCTGAGCTCGTACGTCTCAGAGAAGGGTGTTAAGCTAGGAGAATAAATCTTCGGCACCAACAGAAATGTATTTGATAGAAACCAGCTTTACATCTCAAAATGTAACGTCAGACACACATCCATACAAGTCTGTTCCGGGTTCGAACAGAACCGAAGGCACTTCCAAAGAATCCCCTGCAAATCCAGGTATTCACAATCCCGATCTGACTTCCCATCACTTAAGAAATCTCTATACCGGCGCGACTCAGTGCAAAGACAATCGACGGGTTATCCTTTCATTTTCGAAAATACCCGGTCTTCACCATCGGTCTTCAAATGCTATCCATATCGATGTATTATTATTCGAAATGAGTTATATCACACAAAGGTCCTCTCCTGGCTAAACCGAATAATGAGCGTAAATTTAAAAATATATGGATGTGGGATTTCAGTTAAGTCACAACTTAAAATCCAAAACTTTTCTTTCGAATAGTTTAATCAAATCACCATTTTAAATCATTTTAAACAAAAAGATTTATTTCACAAAGTTCACCCAGTTTCACAAAGATTTACTTACAACTTCCCAAAGCAATTTCAATTCAAATTGGATTAACTATCCAATCATTCAATTTAAAGATTTAATTCGTAACTTCAAATTCCAATTCAAATCTTGTATATGGAAGATATACCATTTAAAATTCTCTTTTATTTCAAAACAAAATTTAATCGTCTCCATAAAGGTTAATTCATAGTTTTTCCAAACTATTTACAATTTCATTTCAAACTTGAATCTTTCGATACACATTGGAAATCCTTTTTTTATGAAAGCTATTACTATTTAAAACAAATAGTTTTCGTTTTGGAAAAACTAGTTAAAATTAACACAGTTAAAGCCATCCAAGTATAAAACTTGGATTTAAATTTAAATTCCAAAACCATACTTTTTAAATGGTTAAAACCCATATAAACATCTTTATAACTCATATAATCTTTTTAGACCATAATTTCCAAATCACTGAATTCAGTTTCAAATATTGAATTCAAATTTAAATCAAATTATTTAAATTTCAAATTTATTAAGTTATTTAAAGTAACCTTTATTTTCAAAGCTTTCAATTCCAATTCCAAAACTATTTCGGATTCAAGAATTCAATCTTTAAAATTGTTGAAAATCTGTGACTTAGCCGATTTCCTTGTGCAATCCATATTTGTGTGTGTATTAGTGTGGTCCAGGGGTTTTACACAACAGTGCAACAACATCAATCATCACAGATTCAATCATATCAATATCGGTAAGCGGTATAATCTACAACGCTTATCCTTATTCACAGATTCACAGATAAAGTAAATTTATCAATTACAAAGATTCATCATTATGATTCGATGTGGGTTTCGAATAACCAACTGGAATCCGACTCCCTGTCGCATCGAAATTCAAATATCGTTTTACGGACGAAAGGTTTTCTTATTCACACAGAAGTATATTCATCACAGATATCACAGCTCAACACAAAACAATTCATAGCATCACAATAACATAATCGAGATATCAATCAAATACACAGCATTCAATAGAATACAGTCATACATACGTAAAGTCAATTAAGATATTAATCAATTTAAGCCAGATCATTTGGCTTTAGATAAATTTCTAATCGTGGTTAATTAATCATCAATTAATTACAAAATATTTAATTTATCATCCTTTAATTAATCATTAATTACCCTTATATCAATAATTAATTATTCTTAATTAATTATAAAAATTGATTACTACTCCTTAATTAATAATTATTTCTTAGTCACTTAATTAATTAATGTTTAATTAATTTTTCTTAAATTAATTACCTTAATTAATTATTCTTAAATTAATTAACCATTAATTAATAATTATCCATTCTTAGTTACTTTCACTAAGTAATTATCTTTAATCAATCATTCATTAATTACTTGAGTAATTAAACTTGAATTATTAGTTAATTCTATATTAATTACTTTCATTAAGTAATTTACGTCAAGTAATAAATTTTCTTTAACAATTAAAATTTAACCATTAATTATCTAATCCTTCATATTATCAAGTTAAAATAACTTTTCAAAATAAAGGTTTTATTTATTTTAAACCATTTTGAAACTTGGTAAACTTAAAACAATTCATTTAAAAATCCTTTCTTAACTAATTCTTAAATCTTGGATATTATTTAATATAAGGAGAAAATTGATTTAACAAAATTTAACAAGATTTCGATTTTTAAAACTTGATTCATCTTTGAATTTCAAAACTGTTTTTGGCCAACAGACAGCCAACCCGAGCTAATTCCGTATCTGCTTCGAGTTTGGACCTGGGCAAGGCCACGCCTTTAACTACTTCGAACAAATCCTTCCTTTGCACGCGCTACACCCCGAGTTCTTCCTCCTTCCCCAAAAATGTTCGAACCCAGTGATACACGAATGCACGTATACGTGCACAACCACTCGCCGGAGTTTTGGCCAGCCTTGCGATCGTCGATCGATCACTCATCAACCCCTGAGTTGCCACGAACACTCAAATCACCAAAACCGAGTATGATTCGAAAACGAATCGTTCGACTCAACACTGGAACCAAGCTCCGACTACAAGAACCCATCGCCTGACCACTATCGATCACCAGCAACCTCGTCGACCCGTCCGTGCATTCAGCAAAGCATCCACTTCCTGCTTCCCTTGGTGTAATCGCCAGAAACACGGTGGCAACGACGTGATTAACTCACGACTTCGACCAGATAAACACAAGCTTAAACCCTAAATTGGATTCGCTCAACCAATTCGTGCATTAGAAATTTTTTCTAACATTTTACCTATATTCCTGAATCAACAATCTAGCTCCACAACGAATTTCAACATCTAATATTTGTTGAATCAACAGAAATTGATGAAAAAGCATTTTGGTTCTTTAATAAACTGCACCTTGAATATTTGCTTAAAAATTATCATTTTTGTTTTAAAAATCCTACCTTTGTATGTTTATTCAAGATATGAAATCAAATCAACAATTTAAGATATTCAAATTTTACACATTGATTTGCTTTTTACTGTAAATTTGAATATACAGTATCTATGTTCACTGTCAACCTTCAAAACAAAATTCCAAGCCCTGATTTTAGTTTAAACTAACTTATTTAGTTAAATTCCTAAGTTTAAAATGTTTTTATACGAAGAAGTATAAATCTTTCACTACTTCTCTTGGCTCAGAAACTTGAAAATATTGAAGAACAACACATAGCAGAGCTTCCAGTAATCAGCAAACATCACAGAACAACTTATTTACAATATATAACAAACATAAGATTTTCATGAACTAATTATCAAGATTTAAATTTCAAAGAAGTATGTTTGCTCACCTGATTAAGAAATGAACAGAGCTTCTTCTTTTGAATCAGACTTTGAATCCTTTTTTTGTTTTGTTGTTCAAGTTGAATGTTTGTTTAAATTTGAAATGGTATTTACTTCAGATTTTTCTTAGCTTTTGATGAACGAATGTAACAATATGTATATATATAAAAGAGGCACAGTGTTTATAGAGGGAAGGTGTCATCTGGTTCAGCCTGTTTCATATATTTTTTGATTTGATCAAAGATTTTTTTTCTTGTTTTGGTGGCTGATGATGTTGTTATTTTCGGCTGAAAGGAGATTGCATTAATTATCATTGTCTTGTTTTATAAGCTTATGCTTATCACTTTTTGTCATATTTACCCTTTTGTTTGATTTTTAATAGATATTTATATTTTTTTTATTTATTTGACTATGTAGATTTATTACCTTTGTTTGGTGGCTGATGATTTCTTTTATGTGCTTATGTTTCCATTTTTGTGAACATGAATCATTTCAGTTGATTTATTTATTTGTGTAAAGATATTTTTTCTTTCTTTTCTTCTTGCATACTTTTTTCTGTTTTTGTTTACGTCATACATTGTTTATATACCTTCTTTTGCAAGCCTTCCTAGATATTTTTGTTTCTGTTTTATTACCTTGCCTACATTTGTTTCTATTTCTACTATAAATATTTATTTTTTTTATTTCTTTGTTTTAAAATTTAACTATTCAAATATTTAATTCATATTGACATATTTTTCGATTATATTTTATACTTGTATTTTGTATTGATAAAATTCATTCCATTATAAATACATCTTCTTACTCAGTATTATATACACATTATTTAAAAGAAAATGTTATTTAAACTAATTACCATTAATTAATTTACATAAATTATATTTTCAAACCCAATCATTTTTCCTAAGTCATTTATTTAAAATTTTGAATTCAAATACAAATTCAATCTTCAAATTCAAATTCTCAAGTCAAATTCAAATTTAATTCAAAATTTATTCCAAAATTTTACATTAATTAGTAATTTAAAATCAATTCAAAATTGGGATCGTCACAACACATGTCTAATTCAAACCATTCAAAAGGCGGGACTGTTAATGGGGTAAATAAGAAAATAATAGAAAGAAGGAAAAAACAAAACACAGAATCTCGCAGCGGAATGACAAAATATAATAATCAAATAATCAGTTTATGAAGCTGTTTTACAAATGACATTTGATTATACTTTTACAATTCAAATCAGAGTTATACATACGTCAGATTATGAATAAAAAATAATACAGCAGAACACAATAAGCAGTGGAATAATAATAAATAGCAATAATATATTGAATCTTCATTCATCCTCCAGAAAATAAAATGGTCTTCAATACACGGAAAAAGCTCAGACTGACCCGAGCATAATGAAAAACAATACATTCGAGTCAGAATTAAAAATTCCTATGCAAGTCAAATCATTTATTCACTCAATGAACTTGTTAACCCCAAACATACAAAATTTGACATTCATTAAAGATTTAATTACCACAACATAACTAAATTTGAACACACCAATTTACATAACGGGGACTGCCGCTACATAAAATAAAATATGAATTATGATTTAAAAATTCAAATTTAAAAACAAATTTTTTATCAACACTTAATTATGAAATCAAATATTTAATTTATTTTAAATTTCAATGTTAGCAATAAAATCCTTTCCGTGCAACCTATGGCTGCGATTTAACTACCGTAAAATGTTGTTTTAAAAATTCAGTTATCTCTTTTTACAACTTTATACTTATATTCAGAATGGAAACGTTCACTTAATTTTCCTCAAACGTTCTTTTATTTTCCTTAAAATTCTTATTCGTTACTTGCAATTCATAAATGTAGACATTCTTATATTCTAAAATGATCAACTTATACAATATTGAATCCATTCTTATATTTCCAAATAATGTACATTCCAAATGAAAACATTCTTAAATTAAATTTATTAATTTCACTTTATTTCTTTTTCCTTTTTCAATTGAAAGATTTCAATAAATTTATTTCCAATTAATTTTAATCTTCCACTTTAAAACAGACCCTAACTGATGAAATCAGTTAGATAAATATGTGAACATTGTAATCCTTATTTATAGTCAGGAAAACACGTTTACAAAATTACAGTATCCAACAGCATTAAATTACATACTAAATAAATGCTTTTATCTATCAATCAATATTCATTTAACTCGTCATTAAAACTACATTTGTTATTCTAATACCTGTTATTAAATTATATTCTGATACGCGTTAGAACCTTCCACTTCATTGCTTCAATGTAGTTTGTTGTTTTTGAATTCTATTTATGGTCCAAACTTATGATCTAATAACATAGTAAACATTTGTTTTACATTTCATTACGTTAATATACTCCAATTTCCATCCTTTATTTGTATTAACTACTATATTTCCAATTTATTGAATTTTGGTCAATTTCACACATTAATTATAATTAAATTCTCAATTAATTTATTTATCTTGGTTTCATTCTCTTGTTAAATCAATTATTACCTTACATACATAGTCAACATTGTTATATCTTCCATTACATCAATATTTTACCATTTCATCTTACCTTTCATTTACGTAACCTTTTATTTCATTGATTGTAATAAATTCACTTATTAAAATTTTCGATTCCAATATATTTGAGTAAACTAATTTCCATCCTTTTATTCAAATCAAAGTTCATACTATGATAAAAATTTACATTGGTTACATTATATAGAATCAATCTTTTTACCATTATCAATTAAACCTACATTAACTGCACTAATTAAGGAAATTAATTGCCATTTATTTCCAATTAAATTTAATAGACCAAATAAATAGGTAATATACATAATAATTGCCACCATTAGACTTTAATTACATTTATAAGTTTATTACTTACAAACAAATGTTACCATTTCTTTCATAGCACTAATTTTATTCAATTTCCATTAACAATATATTATTTCATTAATGAATTGAATATTCACATTCTTTTTCCTATGTTCACTTTATAACCAAGTACAACCTTGCACTATTTCAATTAATTGGAATTCCATTCAAATTGTTAATAATTAACTTTAATCAGCATTGTTGCATTTCATTTTAGCATTATTCCAATTATAAATCTTAAATTTAATTTCTTCCAACATTTAGTTGCAAAAATCTTGTTAAATTTACTATTTTTAATTGTCGAAAATTACGGATCATTACACTCTCCCCCACTCAAAACTTTTCGTCTTCGAAAAGAAAAAAAGAAAAAGAAGGAATTAATTAATCAATATATCTTATTCAAAATATTAATTTTGTAAACAATTTATTTACATAATAAATAATGTAAATAAAATATATTAATTTATAAACAATTAAATCCTTTCATATTCAAATTAACAAAAGTTTGGAAAACATTTCACAAAAATTTCTAAATTCAAAACTCCTTTGTAAGGAGAGGCACGGGAGAAAATATAATATCAAAATAACAAAATATATCATATATTTTCAAAATAATATATCTTAACAGTGGGAGAAACAATATAATATTGCTAGAAAACCGTAACCCGAGAACGTACCTATTTGTCGAGCAAATAACGTTTATTTTATGAAACCAAAAGCAGTAGCAATTACTTCCATAACCTATATTCCACTTATATAATCCAAAGAGGTTAATAATTATATAGAAGTGAAATGATTATATTGTTTTGAATTAATGACAAACAATCAACATAACATAACAATAATCACTTTTAACCAAAAGCATACCATCATCACATAAAATCAAAATAAATCAATACAACATAACAACAATCTTTGCAAATAAGCATACAATCATCACAAGGGATCAAAATAATCAACCGTTTCTGAAGTTACAATCATTAAATTTAATATTGTATTCTTTTAATTTTTTTACTTTAATTATCAATAGCTTCAAACATTTTCTTAAGTTTATAATTCTTTGCTTATAATATTCACTTTCTATTTCATTTTATTAAGTAGCACTACAATCATAACTCAGGTTTATAACTATTTCATATCAAATTTTTTATTTATAAAAGTAAATTTCATTAAACACTTTCATTATTTAAGTTTTTCTTGTATAACATTCCTTTACATATCCTTATTTAACATTACAACTTTTAATATTCTGGTAAGTTATATATATATATATATATATATATATATATATATATATAAATGTAATTGAAAGTTACACAAGTTTATCTTATTTCATTTTAGTAAATAAACGTTCAATAGTTATCATTCGTTATTTTCATATCCTTTTTGTTTACAAGTTACAAATTTCAAATTCCTTGTATATTTCATTTATAACTTAGCATTTAATTTCTTACTTTCAACTTTAGAAGTTCCAATTATTAAATTGTTCAAATTTTGTTCCATTACAATAATTGAAATTCTAATTTAAATTTACTTTAGTTTATTCTACTGGGTTTTTATTTTCTTCTCATTATTTACATTTCCATTCATTTATTTATATAGAGATCAATCACTTACATAATTTGTTTTTCATTAAGGATTTAACTCATTAATGAATCATTATAAAAAATATAACTTAAGCTTCTACTGCTTTACTTAAGTTTATAAACTAATTCAGTTATTGAATAAAAATTTAAGTTTTTGGTATTCGCACTTTAAGAGAAAGGAAATATAATATCTCTAAAAATTCAATTAAAACATTTAAATTTATTCACTTAGTAATAATATAAGATATATTTAATACATCCTCAGAGCATTATGTAAAGGTTTTTCAAAAGTCAAAAACAATGATAGAAATTTATATCAAAACATTTTATTTTTGCAAGGCAAACGGGGTTAACTGGACCCCTACCAGTTTATTGAGAAAAAAGAAAATGACTATGAACATGCTCATAATCACCAGAAATAGAAATAAGACACATGAAAACCACACATAGGTAAGCTACAAAGAAAAACACACAGGGAAACAAGACAATATGAAAGAGAAAGAGAAGCAAAACACAAAAATGAACTAAGGCCAAACTTCAGCCAATTGAGAACTGAAGTCAAATAGGCTTTCCTTCATTCCATTAATTATAACATTCTTTAGGGCTTCCCATAGCTGTTGCATGCTCCTACTTTTATTTTCAAAACATCTTAAAATTTTTTCCTCCCAAACCAATTTCAAGTACTTCTTAAAAAAGAAGAAGTAAACAGTTCTGTCATCATTCCTCCACCTTGTTGACTTACTAACCAGGCCCCACTCCACATCAGACAAACCATGAATATGATCAATATTTATTCTTCTCACCAGTCTACCCCAGAGACCCATTAGCTCAGTGCATTCAAAGTAAATGTGTGCCACAGATTCATACCGCAACTTGCAAAAGACACACAGTGGATCAACATTCATTCCATAACTCATCATTTTTCTCTTTGTAAACAATGCATTCATGATAACCTTCCACATCATCAGGTTGTCCCTGACAGGAGAGTATCTAGACCATAAAACCTTATGCCAAACAATATCAGAGCTTCCTGTCACATTTGCAAGTAAATCATATGCAATAGAGATAGAGTGAGGCTTTCCATTCCAAAGAATTTCATCATTAGGTGCTATATGGTAGTAATGACCCTGATATGTATTCCAAACAGCCCTAATAGCCTGATTACAGGTGTGTGGCAGCAACAGCTTGCCATCATACAAGTAATCAATTGCTTGAGCATCCCTACTTATGCCAGCCTGTTCAATCTGGTGGGGGGTAAACATTTTGCCAAGCAATAAGCCTTCATCCTTCCACGGGTCATTCCAGAATTTGATAACGCTAGATTGAGAGAGCACAAACTTTATATATGGAGAGAAAGAAGATCTTAATCTCAGTAAATTCCTTCAAGTCCAACTACAAATCTGGGGCACGGGCATAGTCCAGAAGTTCCTTCTACCCAAGTTATATTTTCTGGTCCATTCAACCCATAAGGATTCAACACCACTTAGCAAAGCATTTAAGTGTGCACTAATGGCTGCTTTATTCCATGTTTGCAAGTTAAATATTCCTAGACCGCCTTTCTTTTTTGGCAATTCCATTTTGGCAAATGAGCAGGGGATGTTTTTTTTAGAATGAATTGAACCTGTCCAGAAAAACCTCAGCATGGCATTTCTTACCATTTTAACCAGCTTTATGGGAAGAATGAACACCCTAGATCAGTACACCATCATTGAAGTAATAACAGACTTGATGAACATAAGTCTTCCTGCTTGTGAGAGAAATCTATTAGCCCAGCAGTTCATTAAGTTACAGATTTTAGCATACAGAGGCAGGCAGTGTGCTGTAGTAATTCTTGATGTGCAAAGTGGTAGACCCCAATAATTCATGTCATTATCCATAGTTTGCAATCCAGTTATAGCAATTAAACAATTAGTTTCCTCAATAGATATACCAGATGTGATAATATGAGATTTATTTGCATTAAGTTTCAATCCAGTCATAAGGTAGAATTTGTGAAGAGTAGCTATAATATTCCCTAACGATCTCTGATTAGGCTTAGTAAAAATCATGATATCATCAGCAAATAAGAGAGATGTTATTTGCGGGGATTTACATTTAGAATGAAACATAATATCCTTCTGCACGTAACTTTTTGACGACATAGTAGTTAATACTTCCATAACTAGTATAAACTCAAGATTATCAAAACATTATAATAAGCTTTTAAAATAAAGTTCCATAAATCCAAAGATTTGTTAGATTCATTATTTCTAAAATAGTATAAACTCAAGATTATTAAACTGAAACTAATAGTATACTCAAGTCTTACATTAAATTTCTAAATCAAAGTATAAAATTTTATATCTTCATAATTAATTTTACCTAGTTGTTGTAAAAAATGAATATTCAAATCATGGAAAAACATTTATTATGGTTTAATACAAAAATTCAAATAGTAAATAAATCAATAAATTTACTATTAGTACTTCGAAATCAAGTAAAGATTCCAAATTATACTTCCAAAATAGAGATTCACATTTATTTGTCAAGTATATTACTATGAATAAACTTCGCAAATCAATTTTTTTCCATTTATATAATATCTTTAAATTATACATTTAAAGAAACTTATATAAATTTAACTTGAAATATTCATTTGAAAGCTTCATTTGCAAATCAACTATCTTTAATACTTTAATACTTTTCAAAAAAAACTCATTTGTAAAATTCCTTGCTTCATGTATAAATACCATTTAAATATTTAAATAAAATCTTTATAAATATATGTAAACTATTTGAAAATAACTATTTACATCACTACTTATATTTTGCAAAGAAGCTATTAAAAACCTTAAATCCATGATTTGTATATTTATTAGTTTTATCTCAAGATACTTTTCAAACATTATTAATAAATCAATAATCATTTAATTTAAATATGTTTAATTTAATAAATAACTTCTCAAATATTTACAACACTAACAATTTACTATTAAATCATGTTGTATATAAATAAACAATATTTTAAACATTTTAAATTATTTAGAATTGACAAAATGTTCAAAATATCATTTACATAATACTTTATCAAAATACTTTTATAACTCGATGTCTTAATTATCCTCGTCCTTGTAGGCTCTGGCTATGCGTTGATCAGACACAAGGCTAGAATTCTCCAAGCACTAGTAGACTTGTTTCAACACCCAGTGTAAAATACTAAAAAATAGGTATGAGAAGAACCGCTTAAAATCCAATGTCAAATGATGATAATACGATAGCAGTGGCCCGCTGCTGATCAAATATTTACGCAATGGACACAAAACTTTCCAGAAGATCCTTCTACCTTTCGGATTTTATAAAAATATCGTAGTCAGTTCGTAAACAAAGGACCATCGACCCTTGCTGAGTGGCACACTGCTGATTCAATGATTTACGCTGTGGATGCACTTCCTTCCCGGAGGATCCATAAACAACAGATCCCAGGATCGAAAGCGCCTCCATTGGGTAAACTAAAGAACCATCTACCTTGAAGAAAAAATCGAGGAACTCATAAGTTTAAGTCTGGACAACCATATTAGTTCGAATCCATTTCTGAATTCACCCAAGTCCATTAGGGTTTATCGGTCGAATCCGTTCCTGGATTCCCCAAGTCCATCTGGGTCGAAGCATATCATACTATACTTCTTTACGGAGGGTACTTCCCCATACCTCTTACTTCAAAATATAATATATCATATATAGTACCCTTTCAAAATTATAACTTCAAATATCGCACTTATATAAATTCCATTATATATAAGATTTCATTTCCCAATAAAGTACTTTCCAAAATCAATAATCTCAAATATATCAAATCATTCTTATATAAATTCCGTTATCTATAAGATTTGTCTCTTCAGATCAAGTACCTTCCGAAATCAATAGTTTTGAAAATAACCTTATTCTTAATATACAAAGTCCATCTTATACAAGAATCAAAATTTTCCAAAATCAATTTCGCTGTATGGAAAGCAATATGAGATTTAATATCTTTGCTTTATAAAAGGTTTTGATTTTAGAACAATTTCGTATATAAATCGTTTTGTGAAATAGTTTTGTATATAAAATAGTTTTGTAAACAAAATAGTTTTGTAAATAAAATAGTTTGTAAAATAGTTTTGTAAATAAACTAGAATAAATAGTTTGTATAAGAAAAATAAAAGAAAATAGTTTGTATAAGAAAAATAAAAGAAAATGTTTTTGAAAAATGGTTTTAAATTAATAGTTGTTTTGCATACAAGAAAAATTCCAATTTAAATTACAAAGATATCCGACCCAACAACTTTCAATTTCAGCACCAAAGCATATCAATAATATTAGAACATCAGATGTACATATGTCTTCATTTCACAAAATCGTATTCGATCGCTCGCTCGACCACACAAGTTTGCTTTCGAACTAGTATTGTCCATTTAACTTCCCTAATGCGGACTTCGATATGATTTCCTGACTAGAAACCATTATTCTCCTTGCATAGCCATATACTATGATAGAGAATTCTAGAATCAAACCAAAATCCATATCAAATATTCGCCATCAAGAGTCGAATGAAAAATCCTAACGCAAAATGGAGTAATTCACCTTGAACTTATACATACATACATACATACATACATATATATATATATACACACATACATATATATATATATATATACATATATAAAGTCCGTCTTATATAAGAATCAAAATTTTCCAAAATCAATTTCACTGTATGGAAAGCCAAATGAGATTTAATATCTTTGATTTACAAGAGATTTGAATTTAGAATAGTTTCGTATATAAAGCTTTTTGTGAAATAATTTTGTACATTAAATTGCTTTGTAAAATAATTTGTAAACAAAATATTGTAAAATAGTTTTGTAAATAAAATAGTTTATAAAATAGTTTTGTAAATAAAATGGTTTGTAAAATATTTTTGTAAATAAACTAGAATAAATAGTTTGTATAAGAAAAATAAAAGAAAATAGTTTGTATAAGAAAAATAAAAGAAAATAGTTTTTGAAAAATGGTTTTAAATTAATAGTATTTTTGCATGTAAGAAAAATTCCAATTTAAATTACAAATATATCCAACCCAACAACTTTCAATTTTAGCGCCAAGCATATCAATAATATTAGAACATAAGATGTACATAAGTCATCATTTCACAAAATCACATTCGATCGCTCGCTCGACCACTCTTGTTTGCTTTCGAACTAATATTGTCCATTCAGATTCCCTAATGCGGACTTCGATATGGTTTCTTGACTAGAAACCATCATTGTCCTTACATAGCCATATACTATGATAGAAAATTCTAGAATCAAAACAAAATCCATATCAAATATTCGCCATCAAGAATCGAATGAAAAATCCTAATGCAAAATGCTGTAATTCACCTCGAACTTATGTACTCAAATCCGGATCAAATTAATTATGCGAATAAAATAATATATGCACAACTTACGTATTTATTCCAATTTGATTCATCCCAATTACATTTCAACTAAATTCGTTTTTTAATCTCATTGATTAACATAAATATCACTTCATACTTTAATATTTGTTTCCAAAATTTCTCCATTTAATGTAAAATATTAATATATTCATTCTCATAGTATTGCTTATATTTCTCTTCCATTTAAATTACATTCATTTCTCATGTAATATTTCTCATTTAATGCTACATTTATTTGCAAATCATTTCATAAGGAACTTTCTTAAGTTCATAACCAATTTATAAAAGCTTAAATTCTTTTATAAACATTATTCGGGCTTAAAGTTATCACAACTTTAATTATAACTATTTATTGCAACTTCCATTTATTTCTTAAACAATTTTACAAGGCATGACTTTATTTATATTCATTTCATTTTTAGTTCACCTTTACCTTTCAGTTTATTTATGACACATTTCATAAATGTAACTAAGTTCACAATTTAAATTTTTAAATATTATTACATTACATGCCAATAATATATACAAAAATTCTACTCAACTACAACAAATTAACCTTGTTTCTCTTGCTTTCAAATTAAGGTTATCAATTCAACTGCATAATTCAACACTATTATTAAGTTTCAACTCATATATTAATTCAGATGTTTTGATTATCCAAATATCCAAATATTCCATTTTATTTCAATAGTTGAAACTACCAATCAACAAACAATAAATTTCACAACAAAACATTTCAATTCCATAAACAAATATCCAAATTATTCATTTTATTCTCTTTAATACACCATTATTAGTCTAGTGTTCAGTCTATTAATTCAATCAACAATAATTAGCCAATGCTTATAAACTGACAAAAACTCAACTAATCAATAATAAATGATAATAATTAAATATTACCATTTCGTGAATCAAACACATTAAATAACTATATCAGTTATAAAAATCTATTCCTTTATATATATCATATAATCTTAGGAAAAATACTTTCATTTCAAAACTTATATAAAATATATTTTTTATAACACTAACAATTAAGCGCTCTGGTATATACACTCAGACAACTCATTCTAGGGTATTACTACCCTATCTCTAATGAGTTAACCCCAACAGGCTAAGGTATGTCTAAACCAAAGCTTTGATACCAACTGTAACGACCCACCTTTTTGGATGATTTAAATCGACCATAAACCATACGTGTCTAATTCAAACCATTCAAAAGGGAGGATTGTTAATGGGGTAAATAAGAAAATAATAGAAAGAAGGAAAAAAGCAAAACACAGAATCTAGCAGTAGAATGAAAAAATATAATAATCAAATACACAGTTCATGAAGCTATTTTACAAATGATATTTGATTATACTTTTACAATTCAAATCAGGGTAATACATACATCACAAAATAAATAAAAAATAATGCAGCGGAGCACAATAAGAAGTGGAATAATAATAATAAATAGCAATAATATACCGAATCGTCGTCTTCGTCCTCCAAAAAATAAAATGGTCTTTAATACACTGAAAAATCTCAGACTGACCCAAGCATAATGAAAAATAATACACTAGAGTCAGAGCCAAAAATTCCTATGTAAGTCAAATCAATCTCAAATAAAAATATGAGTGCAATGGCTTCGGAGATGTTATGGGATTTTTCATCTCCTATCAAGTGTACAACATGAGTGCAGTAATTTACGAGATTTCAAATAGTTTGAAATACCAATTTTAACCACTTTATTTAAAATAAATTTGAAGTTTAAATTAAAAACTTAAACCTTTTAAATTATTCAGTTTCAATAAATAATCCAAATTCAAGAAATTATATGGGTATATATCATTTCAACCCATAATTTAGATATCTTAATTATCCAATTCTAAAATGATTCAGAGGACCGCTTAAATGATGTTAATAATATACAAGGTGATAACAGGGACATATTAAAATAAATAAACAACCATATATCCAACATATCAAATAATAAGCATCCATTTCAAACAACATTCAAATCAACCAATATATTTTAACCCATAATAGTTATCAATATCGTTGTTTAACTATTAGTTAAATTCCAATATAAAATTAAATGTCAATTCAGATTCAATATCAATTCAAATGTCAACTTAAATCAACAAACAACAATAAAAAAATTATATATCACATCTAATATTTTATTTAACTCGCAACGGAATTTTTTAGTATTGCGTGAGTGGGTCGAATCACTCACCTTTTTGCTTTCCTTTTTCTTGCCAGATTTGGATCTGCAACTACTTTCTCATTTTGTTTTGTTTCCTTGCTATCTTAATATTTTTTTATAGAAAGTTTTGGAGAGAAGATTATATAGATCTGGATTTGAAGAAAAAACATGAAAAGAAGAGAAGGTTTGAAAGAAGAAAAAAAAATTAAAGAAGAATAAGAATTGAAAAAACAAAAAGGAAGCTTTGAAAAAGAAAAAGAAGATTTGAAGAATAAGAAGAAGAAAAGAGAAAAAAAAGCTTTAGAAAAAAGGGATAAAGAAGATTTGAAGAAGAAACATGAGAAAAAAGAAAGAAGGAAGGTAAAGAGAGGAAAAAAAATGAAACTACAGAAGATGAGATTTAAAAAAAGAAATGAAGCTACAAGAATGAAGATTGAAACTAGTGAAAAGCTAATAAAGCTAAATGTAAACAAAGTAGGAATTGGAATAAAGTAAAAATATGAACACCCCTAAAAAAGGTAGGTATTAAAAGTGGTGAAGGAAATAATTAGAAATATTAAAAGTAGGTAAAGTTCATGAAATGAAAAGGCTTTAGACAACGTAAATGGAAATGAGTAATGGAACAAATGAGGAAATAATAAAAAAAAGTGTGACAATTATTAATTAGAAAGGGAATTAATGGTCTAACTCTACTCTATAAACAAACTTTTGGATTTCAAATTTCAAATTTTTTTTTCATTCAATTAATTTTGTTAATCCCAAACATACAAAATTTGACATTCATTAAAGATTTAATTACCACAACATAACTAGATTTGAACACAGCAATTTACATAACGGGGACTGCCCCTACATAAAATTAAACGTGAACGATGATTTAAAATCCAAATTTAAAAACAACATTTTTCTTGACACTTAATTATGAACTCAAATATTTAATTTATTTTAAATTTCAAGGTTAGCAATAAAATCACTTCCGTGCAACCTATGCCTGCTATTTAACTACCGTAAAATGTTGTTTTAAAAATTCAATTTTCTTTTTTTACAACGTTATATTAATATTTAGAATGGAAACATTCATTTTATTTTTTCAAACATTCTTTTATTTTCCTTAAAATGCTTATACGTTACTTGCAATTCATAAATATACACGTTCTTATATTCTAAAATGATCAACTTATACAATATTAAATCCATTCTTATATTTCCAAATAATGTACATTCCAAATGAAAACATTCTTACATTGAACTTATTAATTGCACTTTGTTTATTTTTCCTTTTTCAATTGAAAGATTTCAATAAATTTATTTTCAATTAATTTTAATCTTCCACTTCAAAACAGACCCTAGTT
This sequence comes from Allium cepa, assembly GCA_030765085.1. NCBI lineage: Eukaryota > Viridiplantae > Streptophyta > Magnoliopsida > Asparagales > Amaryllidaceae > Allium > Allium cepa. Next base: position 32,579,148 of record CM060941.1, read on the forward strand.
GATGAAATCAGTTAAATAAATACGTGAACATTGTAATCCTTATTTATTGTGACGAACGGGCAACTCCATACCCTTTGAATCGACAATAAACCACACATGTCCGACCCAAAAAGCATAGACCGATGGAAAGTCAAGAGAAAGAAAAGAAGAGAGAAAAAGAGAAGAGAAGAAAGAGAGAAGATAGAACCAAATAGAAAAGTACAAAATCTTACATTGCAGCGAAAAATATATAGTATCTTATCAATGATCTTTACAAAACAGAAACTGTGTATATATACACATCAATCAGAGTTTAACAATCAATCAATAGTTATCAGCCTGAACAGTTATAATAACCTGTCCTCACAATTGCTGATAATATAAATAACTAAGCAATGCAGCGGATAAGCAATACAGATATGTGTATAAAAAAATGAAGACTTCCAGCTCTCCTGTTGAAGTTTCAAAAGCATCAAATCTGAACCTGTAAATATACTCGGTCTGACCCGAGCATTGAAAGGGAAGAACGCCCAGATCAGTCTAGTAAATCAGCGTGAGAAACACACTCAACTGAATTTATTAAATTACCAAACTTTTCCTTTATCAAAACAAAAGTATCTCGTAAGACAAGTCCACACATAAACACGGGCATGTTTTTACCTTACGATAACTAAAATATTTCATATCAAATCCTCTTATATCATGCTAGTGTCTATTGCATAAATAATATAAATCATAGCCGAAATTGTTACACTGATTAAATTCCAGCATATAGCCCAATTGGATAATACAATCAAAATGACAGGTATGTATTGGAGTTTGGATTTCCATACAAATGACCAGGTGAAGGGACTACCTTTCCGGCAGTACATCTCTAGAAGAATGTACCGAGAAACCATCATAAAGTTTCTCTACCAATACAAGACCGGCCCACTTCTATAACTAGATGGTACCGAATATGTCATCCTTTGGTCGTTGCGGACCTTTACCGAGGGCCTTCGAAGCATACAAACCACAATAATCAGAATGACGTCATAGCGTGTAAGGATATATCTAGAAGAGGATGATCATACCTGTAACAACCTTGTATTTTGTGACTATTTTAATTGTATATTTTGATTATTTTAATTGAAACTCCTGATTTAAAAACTTTATTTTATTTATTAAAAAGGATAATTTTTGTTATTTTAAATATAAATTTTGATTTGTATGTAAATTAGAATTTCAAACCTGAATAAATTGAATATTTTACAAAAAGGTGAATTTTGGTCAAAATGGTCAAACTTTGACTTTTAAATTTAAAATTTAAATATTTTAATCTTTTTAATTTTATCTTTTATTATGAAAGTAAATAAAATTTCAAGAATACTCCTATTCGTTTTGTTGAAATCTGATTAATATTGTGAAAGTTACGCTTTTTACAATATTGTGTGTAAATTGATTTATTTAACAAAATTGTTTATCTTAAATTATATTAATAATATTTTTGTTTGACATATCATGTTCTAATATTTTTTATATGACATGTTATGTATATATTTTATTTTCTAAACATTTTATATGTGCTGTTATAATTTTCAAATGTTTATTGTATTTTGTTTACAATTTTTACAGTCAAGTTTCAATTTATTAACTATTTTCTTATTTATTTTATATTTTTTCTTAAAATTATTATTTATTTTATATCTCATTTTATTTTTTTTCTTTTCTATTTTATTTTCTGAAATTTTTATTAGTTTATTTGAATAAAAGAAAAAGAAATTCCAAGAGACCAGACCTTTCATTTTCCCTTGACCTTTCATCTACTTGTCTCTTCATTTCATTTACCTTTCCATTCTATGCTTTGACCGTCCATCCTCTTTACACTAGCCATGAATTGCTTTTTAGCATTCATGTGAAAATATTCTCCTCTTCCTCAAAAACTCACGGCTACCTTCAACAAGAAAGAATGGCAATGGCGTCTCTTCTTTTTTTTTTCCTCATTTTCTCCTCTATTTCTATTGATTTTGCTTGCTCTTCTTCTAGGCTTTTCTCGGCCCCTCTCCACCACCTTCACCACTGACCACCACCACCATCTATAGTAGTACCATCAACCCCTCTCCTCTGACTATGACAATCCATGTCGTCCAATTGAAGCCATCTCCACAAAACATTGCAAACTCCACCAATATTGCCTAGCCAAGCCACTATACTCCACCTACCCTTCATAGTTCACCTCGGCCACACCTCCAGCCACCACTACCAGCAAGTTCATCTCCTCTGGCCGCAATTTCAGGCATGTCCAGATCTGTACTTGATCATAGCAGAGCCCAATGATGTCATAGTTGAGCCTTGTGTGCTCAAAAACTCTTTTTCTTGCCTTGTTCCTTTTGTTTTCCATGTTGCAACCACAAACACTTCACATCTTCCTTGTAGCCGTGAGTATTGATGCTTAACCCAATCCAAAGCATGATAATGGATGAGTATATGATCCCCTATGGCCGAGCAAAAGATCCCTTATAGTCGAGCAGTGGAGTGGTTAAAGCAAGGTTAAGCTATCTTGTCTTTGTTGCTTTGTATTTCAACTTGTTCAATATTGTTTTGTGTTGTATATTCATGTTTTGCATTGTCTTGTTTGGTTTGTTGCTTACAAGATCATATCTTGGCTCTCTTTTATTTGAATCAAGTTGTGTTGTATCGTGCTTGTCGTGCCTTTGGAATCGTTTTGTGGGTCGTAGTGGTCTCTAGCTTCGAAAAGGTGAGTCTTTCTCACTCTGACATTTTTACTCATGAATTAGTGAATTGATGACAAGTGTTTAGTAAAATAAAAATGTTATGCAAGTAAATGATGGCGATATGATATGCTATGCTATGTTATTACCATGTTACCTCTATTAACTATCACCTGTCATCTGATATATGACATTATATTGTGACATTGACATTGTTTGTATTGTTTATGCATATGTTCACACTGCAAGTTTCTGTTAGAATAGAATCACTATAGGTTGAAACGATACATACCCGAACGGACTTTAGAATAGGGAAAAATCGTTATGAGCTGAAATGATAGGCCTGGGTGATTTTTATTTATTTTATTTACTTGGGATTGCGGGTTTGAAATGACAGAACTCGGGTTTTCTTTTTAAAATGCGGATTGAAGTGATATATATCTGTATCACTTGGCCTAGGTTAGAAAATTATATACAGACCCCATAGTATATTTTTAAATTATTTTTATTAAGATATGTATTTTTAAAAGTATGAAATTTGATTTAAAAATATATATTTTATGGTTTTAAGAGCTAAATATTAAGTTTTGAATTTGTGAACTTAAGTATGTAAATTTGAAGTAAATGTGATTTTTGACTTTAAATTATATTTTTAAAATGTAAGTAAATAATGGAAATTTAATTTAAATTTTGAAATGATATTTGAAGTAAAATGTTAAGTTTTTGTTTAAATTTAATAAGTAAATAAATAGTGAATTTAGACTTAACAAATGAATTGAATTTTTAATTGGATATTTGATTTTAAATTTTATTGTGATAAATCATATGTTAAAAGTATTTATATGTGAAATTTTGAAGTCTAGACATATGATTTATAAATTTAGATTCGCTAAAAATTTGAAGTGTTAATGTTTTGAAGTTATAATAAAATCTTGAATTTTATTAATAGCATTTCCAAAAATGCTGTTGTTTTGAATTTAACTACGTTTGAAATAACTAAATATTTATTATAGCATTTTATAAATGCCGTTATTCTTGAATTAAACTACTTTGGAAACTATAAGCTACGATAGCACTTTATAAATGCGGTCGTCGCTATAATTTGACAATGTTTTGAAATGTTATAGATTTTAACACTATTTGAGTTATATTTTAAAGTGTTAAATGATTTAACTTTTGGAAATTGATTGTTTGTGAAATTTAAAGAGTTTTGAATATAATTTAATATTCAAATATGAATTTTAAGGATTTTAAATTGAATTTAAATTTAAATAAGGTCTACCTGGTTGTGTGTTAAATGGAATGAAATGTAATGAGATAATGAATTTTTGAATGTTTAGTCTATTAATTCAGTCAACAATAATTAGCAAATGCTTATAAACTGACAAAAACTCAATTAATCAACAATAAATGATAATAACTAAATATTACCATTTCATAAATCAAATACATTACAAATAACTATGTCAGTCATAAAATCTATTCCTTTATATATATCATCTAATATTAGGAAAAATACTTTCATTTCAAAATTTATATAATTTTTTTATAACACTAATAATTACATGCTCTCGTGTATACACTCAGACAACTCATTCTAGGGTATTACTACCCTATCTCTAATGAGTTAACCCCAACATGCTAAGGCATGTCTAAACCAAAGCTATGATACCAACTGGAATGACCCACCTTTTTGGATGATTTAAATCGAAAATAAATCACACATATCTAATTCAAACCATTCAAAAGGGAGGATTATTAATGGGGTAAATAAGAAAATAATAGAAAGAAGAAAAAAACAAAATACAGAATCTCGCAGCAGAATGACAAAATATAATAATCAAATAAATAGTTCATGAAGCTGTTTTACAAAGGACATTTGATTATTATACTTTTACAATTCAAATCAGAGTTATACATACATCAGAAAATAAATATAAAATAATGTAGCGGTACACAATAAGCAGTGGAATAATAATAATAAATAGCAGCGGAATGAATGCTGTGTAAAACATCATTACAACAAACCAAAATCAACAGTATAGGGATTCGAAAATTAGATAGATATATAAATCCCAAATACTATACAAAATATTTTCTTTCAAGAATCATTTACTATAACAATAGTGTTATAGTCCATCATTTTCTTATTTCTCGAAAACGTCTATTTCAACAATAAATGTTGAAATCTATGGTTCCGGTACTTAATAAACTTTTAAAATGTCTTCAAACCATTTTATTCTATTTAAAATATCACTTCCCAAAACATTTATTTAATATATCATTCACTGTACAAAATCGTGAATATAAATCTTTGACCAAATTCAATACATCTACACATTTATTTAAGGGATTATCCATTGTCCAAAATCATGGATATAATTCCTTTAATAAAAATCCATATCTAGTTTATCAATTAAAATCGATTTCACATTTGTAAAACAATGTTTAGAAATCAAATTTATATTTAATAAAAACTTCAAATTATAAATTTCCTTTGTTAACCAATTCTATATATACTTCACTTACATGCCAAAATCCAAATTATAAGTTAATTCACTTATAAATTGTTTATTCCCTAATTCATTCTTTAATAACTTCACAAATTCAAAAATCTTCTTTACTTATAAAATCCATTTATGATTCCATTTTATCATTTACAAAACTCCTTTATAATACCAATATTTTGATTTATAAAATTCAATTTTATAAATCTTATATATAAACCATTTATAATATTTCAAAAAAATCTCGATTTAAATAAACTTATTCTTTTAATAATTTACAAATCGTTATTAAAGCTTATATAACTCCAAAATCACACTTAACTATTATATAACATAAAAATTTTATCTTTTACTTATTTAAAATAAATCCATTCCTTTAATAACAAATCAAAATTCAATAAAACATCTATTTTCAAAATCACTTGAAAATCCTTTTAAATTTGAAACTATCACTTTAACATTTTTAATTTTCGAAAATAGGCCCAATGCTGCAACAGCACTAAATACATTAATCACAACATCCAAAACATCATATATCATATGATAACAGAATATATCATAATATCTGTAAATAAATCAAAACGGGTGAGGAATCCAGTTGGATCCTTCCAACCTGTCACCTGCAACAAATATACATATTAGAATATGTGTACAATGCCCGCTTCGAGGAAGACGCGCGTATAAAGGGTAATCCGCTCATACACGAGAACGTATAGGGTCATCTACTTTAATAGGCAGGAATATATCCAAATACCAATCAACATATATCATATGTCATCCAAAAAATAATCAGTCATCATAAATAATATTTATTCTCACTTTATAAAAATATCAATGAGTCCTCCAATCAGAGATAACTCTCTCGAATGGGTTCAAATCTTTCAACATACCAGGTGGAAATCTGATGCGACCTCTCGTTTTCTTCGATTCCTCAAGCGTACTGTTGCGGCGATTTGGGAAGAAAGGAATTCACGTAGATTCCTTCTGTCTTCCTCTTCGATTACCGCCCTTTTTTTCAAAATTGTTCAGTGCGTTGTCGATGTGTTTATTATCTTAGTTGTTAAGATGTTCCTATTTTGGCTTTGTTTCGTTGAGTTTTGTAATTTGCTTTGTTCTAATAAATGTGGACTGTCCACTATAAAAACAGGCTGGCTTTGCCAAAAAAATAATATCAATGAGTCAGAAAGAGTGAGTTGTACTCACATTAATGGTAGTTGTCGCGATAGCGATTTATTTCGATTAAAATTAAACAAGCACTTAATTTCAATCAAAATTTTCACTAGCTCAAATAAATCCCAATCCAGCTCCATAATGTATTCTCGTCAATATGGTTCCAACGCAATTCGTTTCATCAATTTTCGACCTCATATGTCAAAAATATCAAGTTTCAAAGTTTATACGAATTTTATAAAACAAAATTTACAATTTCTTTATATATATTTTTTACACCTAGAATAGATCCTAGCCGTTGCTTCAATTCCCACTGATCACGACCATTGCCTAGCGTCTTCTTCCTCCCAGCTAAAATCGTGAATGAACCCAATTAGCTGTTTAATTTTCGAACGCCGCTCCCCCCACGTCGTATTATACGACGATCAAACTACACCACGTTGATGTCCTTTCCAAGCTCCAACCACAACCCAAATATCATTAAGCTTGGTCAACCCTAAGCCTCGAACAACACACACGAACATGGTGCGTTCAAATCCACTTTGCCGACAATCCATCACGTTAAATCCAATCTCGACCATATGGATTCGAAGATCTCGCGAAGCTCTAGAAAGTAGTAGTTGAAAGATTTTGCTAATTGTTTACGAATTTGGAGATTTTAAGCGAAGAAGCTAAGAGTTTTTCGGCCATTGAATTTATTTATGGCGTCTTTCCTTAGTTGCCATTAGGTTTTGTAAAATAGAAAATTTAAGGTCCTTTTATAGAAAATTTGACGACACTATTCATCCGAAAATTTTTCGAACTAGAAATGAAGCGTGCCGCTCGACGTTTATAATGTTTTACCCTTATTACGAACACAATGGAATATATATCGGGAGCCAATTCGATCGTATTTGAAAGATAGGTTTTCAAACCGACTATTTAAATTTAAAATTCACTTAAACCGATTTCTACACGTTTTAACTTGCTCCGGACAAACCGTAAATCCGATTGAACGATTTTAAAATCTTACAATAATATAACATTACGGATCCAATGAAACTGGTTTCGTCGAAATTTGAGACTGTATGAAAGTGGCTATTTCACTCGTCAATAAATATCAAAATATTCAATTTCTACAATTTTAACTTTTAATTCAATTTTAAGAGTTCTCTAACATCATTCTAATTCGAATATGAATAATTCAACTTTATAAATCAATTTCATTCACATTCAATTCAATTTCTAATTATTTCTGCAAATTTCAAATATAATATCAACAATTTAATTATTAATTAAATCAAGATATTGGAAATATAATTTATTCAGCTTATAAAATTTACTTGCGCATATGTAAAATCAATTAAATATACGAATATCGAATGAATGAAATTCTGGGTCGTTACATTTATAGTCATGCAAACACGTTTATAAGATTACAGTATCCAACAAGCATTAATTGCGCACTAAATAAATGTTTTTGTCTATCAATCAATATTCGTGTAACTCATCATTAAAACTGACACTTATTATTCCAATTCCTGTTATTAAACTATATTCTAATACACGTTATAATCTTCCACTTCATTGCTTCATTGTAATTTGTTTTTTTAGAATTTTATTTATGGTCCAAACTTATAATCTAATAACACAGTTAACATTTGTTTCACATTTTATTATGTTAATATATTCCAATTTCTATCCTTTATTTGTATTAACTATTATATTTCCATTTTATTGAATTTTGGTTAATTTCACACATTTGTTATAATTAAAGTCTCAATTAATTTATTTACCTTGGTTCCATTCTCTTATTAAATCAATTATTACCTTACATACATAGTCAACATTGTTATATCTTCCGTTATATCAATATTTTACCATTTCATCTTACCTTTCATTTACGTAACCTTTTATTTCATTGATTGTAATTAATTCACTTATTAAAATTTTCAATTTCAATAAATTTGAGTAAACTAATTTCTATCCTATTATTCAAACCAAAGGTCATACTATGATAAAAATTTACATTGGTTACGTTGTATAGAATCAACCTTTTTACCATTATCAATTAAACCTACATTAACTACACTAATTAAGGGAATTAATTGCCATTTATTTTCAATTAAATTTAATAGACCAAATAAATAGGTAATATATATAATAATTGTCATCATTAGACTTTAATTACATTTATAAGTGTATTAGTTATGAAACAAATGTTACCATTTCTTTCATAACACTAATTTTATTCGGTTTCCATTAACAATATATTATTTCATTAATGAATTCAATATTTACATTCTTTTTCCTATGTTCACTTCATAACCAAGTATAACCTTACACTATTTCAATTAATTGGAATTCCATTCAAATTCTTAATAATTAGCTTTAATTAACATTGTTGCATTTCATTTTAGTATTATTCCAGTTATAAATCTTAAATTTAATTTCTTCTAACATTTAATTACAAAAATCTTATTAAATTTACTACTTTTAATTATCAAAAATTACGGGTCGTTATACTCTCCCCCACTCCAAACTTTTTGTCCCCGAAAAGAAATAAAGGAAAAGAAGGAATTAAAAAATCAATATATCTTATTCAAAATATTAAATTTGCAAAAAATTTATTTGCATAATAAATAATTTAAATAAATTATATTAATCTATAAACGATTAAATCCTTTTATATTCAAATTAACAAAAGTTTGGAAAACATTTCACAAAATTTATAAGTCCAAAATTCACGAAAAATTTCGGCAAAGACTTCTTTGTACGGAGAGGCTCGGGAGAAATCATAATATCAAAATAACAAAATATATCATATATTTTCAAAATAATATATCCTAACAGTGGGAGAAACAATATAATATCGCTAGAAAACCGTAATCCGAGAACGTACCTATTTGTCGGGAAAATAACATTTATTTTATGAAACCAAAAGCAGTATCATTTGCTTCCATAGCTTGTATTCCACTTATATAATCCGAAGAGGTTAATAATCATATAGAAGTGAAATGATTATATTGTTTTAAATTAATAACGAACAATCAACATAACATAACAACAATCACTTTCAACCAAAAGCATACCATCATCACATAAAATCAAAATAAATCAATATAACATAACAACAATCTTTGCAAACAAGCATACAATCTTCCAAGGGATCAAAGTAATCAATCATTTCTAAAGTTACAATCATTAAATTTAATATAGTATTCATTTAATTATTTACTTTAATTATCAATAGCTTCAAACATTAACTTAAGTTCATAATTCTTTGCTTGCAATATTCACTTTCTATTTCATTTTATTATGTAGCACTACAATCATAACTCAGGTTTATAACTATTTCATATCAAATTTCTTATTTATAAAAGTAAATTTCATTGAACACTTTCATTATTTAAGTTTTTCTTGTATAATATTCCCTTACATATCCATATTTAACATTATAACTTCTAATATTCTGGTAAGTTAAATGTATGTTTCTAAGAATGCAATTGAAAGTTACACAAGTATATCTCATTTCATTTTGGTAAATAAACGTTCAATAGTTATCATCCTTATTTTCATATCCTTTTTGTTTACAAGTTACAAATTTCAAATTCCTTGTATATTTCATTTATAACTTAGCATTTAATTTCTTACTTTCAAATTTAGAAGTTCTAATTATTAAATAGTTTAAATTTTGTTCATTACAATAATTGAAATTCTAATTTAAATTTACTTTAGTTTATTCTACAGGGTTTTTATTTTCTTCTCATTATTTACATTTCCATTCATTTATTTATATGGAGATCAATCACTTACATAATTTGTTTTCCATTAAGGATTTAAGTCGTTAATGAATCATTTCAAAAAATATAACTTAAGCTTCTACTGCCTTACTTAAGTTTATAACTTAATTCAGTTATTGAATAACAATTTAAGTTTTTGGTATTCGCACTTTAAGAGAAAGGAAATATAATATCTCTAAAAATTCAATTAAAACATTTAACCTTATTCACTTAGTAAAAATATAAGATATATTTAAAACACCCTCATAGCATTATGCAAATGTTTTTCAAAAGTCTAAAACAATGTTAGAAATTTATATCAAAACATTATAATAAGCTTTTAAAATAAAGTTCCTTAAATCCAAAGATTTATTAGACTCATTATTTTTAAAATAGTATAAACTCAAGATTATTAAACTGAAACTTTTAGTACACTCAAATCTTACATTAAATTTTTAAATCAAAGTATACAATTTCATATCTTCATAAGTAATTTTTCACAGTTGTTTTAAAAATGAATATTCATATCATGGAAAAGCATTTAATATGGTTTAATACAATAATTCAAACAGTAAATATATCAATAAATTTACTATTAGTGTGACAACCGGGATTTTTGGACATCTGATAAGTGGATAATTAACTGGTTTATTCAGTCGAACAGATAAAAATTATGATATCTGGAAATATAAATAAATCTGAATCTATAATAAATATTGAAATATAAATATCAAGAAATAATAAATTTTGCAGTAAATTAAAATATATATAAATAAGATATACGCAAAACTCCATAATGTTGAAAATGTTAAGTGTATACTTAAACAAATTCATTATGAATATATAATCAGAGTAAACATATTAATGTAATAATTTAATTTGGCAAGTTTTATCTTTTTAAAACTTATAAAATGATTTTCTAATCATAATATATAATATATATATTGAATTGGAAGTTACGTTTCGAAAATTAATATGATAATTTTCAATAGTCCTTTAAAAGTTGAATTCTACATTTTCAACACTAGTACTTATATATATATATATATATATATATATATATATATATATCAATTTAAATATAATGACAACTTAAGTATGAAATACAAAATATATGAATAAAGGCTTTATTCATTTGTAAGCTCTATAATACATGGAATTAACACTTGTAGTTAAGATTACTTGCATAGTTAACATGTGGCATATGTGTTTTCTCTTTAAGAATTTTAATTATATAATTAGTATTAGAATAAAACAAGTTGTGCATGTTCTCTTTTCAAAATTCTTCTTTAAAACTAAATTTAAAACTAAAGAAAAAAATCAAAACAATTTCTTTCAAGTTTTTATCTGAGCTTAAGCAAAGCCAGGTTAAAAGTTTCAAACAAGCAAATTCAAATTCAAAACAAAGATAAACTTCAGATTTCAGCTCAAATTCAAGTCCAGATTTAGGGGTAAAGCAATTTCCAGTTCAAAACTTTCTTTCCAGGCTTTCTCTATTCTTCTATGATGGTGAGTAAACTTTAAACCCCTTTAGGTAAATCATCGATATATTGTGTACACAATAATTAATGACAACAATAACTTAAAATATGATTAGGATTACTCGAATAAATGCTGTCTGGTTTGGATTACATTTTGCATGTCTGTTTGTGTATAAGTATATCCCTGTTTTAAATTTCAACAGCCCTAATAAGTTCCAAAAAATTAAAATCTCTTCGCCTGATCACTTCTAGCATATGATTTTTAGAAGAAACTTGTTTATAATGATGAAGTACAAATTTTAATAATATTTACAAGTAAAATTACAAGGTAATTATCTGATAAATAAGTAATTACAGTAAAAAGAAAATATATCAGAGAAATTGATTGCTTTAATTTCAAGTTTCACCTTTATAATTTAATTTGTCTTTAGAAATTATGATTTTTAAAATAATATCAAATTTTTTTAATGTGTATATGAATAGGAATCTTGAGTTGATCGGAAATTGGTCATTGGCCAAATTCTGGCAATGCCGACAATGGTGGGTCTCAAGACTTGGTCAGGAGATAGCTGCGGGGGTGTGGAGTGTTGGAAAATAGCAATTGATTTTACTAATGGATAGATTGGTGGGACGTGGTGACTTTAGGGTTTTGGCTGGCATTTAAGGTTGGTTCAGTTTCTTATAATTGGTAACAACGAGGGTATGCTAGGAGGATGCAGACGTAGGGGAAAGGCAGGAGCCGGTGGTATCAGAGCTTCAAGAAAGTTTTGAGGTAGATCGGAGGAAGGTGGTGGTTGATCGAGGCGGCGAGGGCAGGATGTCATTTTCCGAACACTCGCAGTGATGTTTGATTTTTTGAAAAGGGCCATGTTTCGTGATTCAGGAAGAGTTTCATATGGAGATGGATGGGGGTGTTTTGCGAGGAGGTCGGTGATTAGAATCGATGATCGTAGTGGTTGTTCACGAGCACAAGAGCGTGCACGTTCCGGTTCGTGTTCGAATTGAGTAAAAGGGAGAGTGAGGGATTGTGGGAAGAAGGAGAGATTTTGGGCCGAGTAAATCTGGGCTGAAATATAGTAAGTATTTAACAGGTTTAAAGTTTTTAAATAAAAGCAAGTTTTAAAATTTGAAATGAATCTAGTTGAACTATTTTTTAAACCTATTCTTTATATAATAAATGTTATTAAATAGTTGATTTAAGAAAGTTATATAATTTGTTTAACTTGAATTTGTTAAGTTTAAAATTTTTAAGTTAGTTTAAACTTAATTAAAAAATGTATTTAAGTGTTAATTAAAAGGATAAAATGTTTTAAATTTATATGTTAATTAAAAGGTAAGTAATTATAGGATAATTAATTTGAGTAATTAAATAAAGGACAAATGTAATTAATGTGAATGAGTGAAGGTTAATTAATTTTTATTATTAATTAAGGCTAATAACTTAATGTAATTAAAGAGGATAATTAAGGGATGATTAATTACTGGTTTGTAATTAATTAATGTTAAGAAGGAAGGATTAAGATAATCCAAGTGAATAAAGTTGGTGATTAAATTAATTGGGGATTAATTAAATTAATTAGGTATTATATATCTAATAAATCTTGTGTATGATTGGTTGAATGATTTTGGATAATTTGGATAGTTGTTATCTCTGATGAACCATTGAGATGTGCTGTGATATGAATGGATTGAATTGTGGTAATGTGGGTTATCAATCTGAGTTAAATTGTTGTATGGTATGATATCCTCAATATGAATTGTATTGTTTTAAAGCTTAACAATTTAGATTAGAAATGATATTGGATTCAAAGAGACCGAGGTCAGGTATCAGTAATACCCGAAATCACTTCGATTAGTAAACTAAATTCTTTATAAATTGGATATGTGAAATTATACAGGCTAGAATGGAATGAATTGAGCAATACAAACATTTAACCTGAAACTTGTCGTGTGTGAAAAATGTTTGACTATAAGAACTCGTAAAGGGTACGAGTTACCCTGATATTCACATATGTTATAGCGTGGTATTTCATATTAGATGGGTCTACTCACGCTGGTTTTTAGCCTGACCCGGGTGTTACTTTGTTGTAATGCTCGGGTCAGACCGAGTGTTATAGATTTTCAGGTAAGGACGTTCTGGAGCTCAGGTGGCGAGCTGGATGGCAGGAATGTATGGAGTATCCCGTTGTGTATTAGAGTTTTTTTTGGGACAAGTTTAATTTTAACTGTCCAGCTTTTGTGAATGATTCTAACTTTGATGTAAATAAATGTAAATTAACTTATACAGTTTTCCTTTGTATAATAGCTATTATTTGATATTATATTTTGATCTGCTGTGAATGTGAGATTCCGTGACTTGTTTTCTGTTTCTTCTTCTACCTCTTTTCTTTTTTTCCCTAACTATCTGGAATTTTCATGATCGAAAATTTCGGGTCGTTGTATTTGGTATCAGAGCAGAAGGTTAAGCGAGAACCTTGGCTCTGGTGGGTTTACTCATTGAGGATAGGGTCAATGGTACCCTAGAATGAGTTGAGTATATACATACATATATATATACATATACATATATAAGAAGGCGTACTTGTTATTTTCTTATATAATGATTTTAAATGGTTTTAAAAATAAATGATTTCTATAAAAGTTTATATATGGAGTAAATAATTTTTCAATTATTATATAAAGAAATTGGTTGTTGGTCATTGAAATTGAATAAGAATTAAGTGATAAATATATATATCCAAATAGGGATTGAATAGAATGTACTATGCAAATAAAATGAATTAGAATTGGTTTAAAACCAGAATATGGAATAGTTATTGTGTTTAATAATGGGATGATTGTTTTCCAATAATCAATGAATTTTTTTTAAGGAAATAAACTTTTAGATGAGTATAACTTGTAAATTAGAATAGATAGTGGAGTTTTGAAACATTTGAATTGTTTTAAAAGAAAATGAATAAATATGTATATATGTGTGGATACACATATTATCAAAGATGATTTGGAATAAACTCTAAAGTGTGGAATTTTGTTTTTCCCTGGAGTGTGATGTAAAAACCCAAAGTGATATAAGTCTTTGAACTTATAAGTAAGAAAGAATATTGATAGAAATTTAAAATTTGAAATGGAGAACTCAAATTTAAGTAAGGTTAACGGGATTAAATTGAATTTAACTTGAAGGAAGTTAAATAAGTTTGAATGAACAACCTGATTTGAAAATTTAAAGATGAAATTGAAATTTAACTTGGAGAAGTTAAATGTGTTGATTTGGGAGGAGTTACATAAGATCTCAAATGGGTTTGAGTTATGGGAATGGGTAATAGATGCTATTGATGGATGTTTTAAATAAATCGGATGTTTATTTACTTTGACTTATCCTAATATCATCATGTTGTTATAAATAATCCATGAAACTGTGAATTGGTTTGTTTAAAATGAATTAAGAAGTGGATTGTAATATTTTATATCCATTGCAGATATAAATGGAAATGAATCTTTAATTTGCAATTAGTTAAGGAAATTTGATTTTTAAAGATAAAAATTGAACTTGTGAAGGTGAAATCACTTCGAACCTAAGTTTTGAATGTTTAAAGGGTAACTTACAAATTTAAATTGTTAAGAATTGGTTTCAAAGTTGAAATTTGGTGATAAATTGGATTTCAAAGATCAAATTGTTTAAAAAGGGTTTAAATTATTATTTGAACTTAGAAATAAGTTTAAATAGAAGTAAAGGTAGGAATTTTGAAATTTGGACTCAAAAATCATATGATTAGGCTGTTAAATTAAAAAGTAAAGGTTAATTTGATTTAAAGGAATTAAATCAACATTTGAAAATTTAACTCGAATTTACATAATTAGAGATGGTTTAAAGTGAGATTGAATTCGAAAATTTGTTCAAATTGAAAGTGGATTTGAATAATTTGGAATTTTGATTAAAGTTGAATATGTTTAAATTCAAATGGAAATTGATTTGAATTTGCAAAGAAATTGAGGTCAATTCAACTAGAATTGGAATTGAATCAATTTAATGGGATTGGAAATTGATTGGAAATGTAATTTAATTTGAATAAAAATTAAATCAATTCGAAAGGAAGTGGAAATTTGAATGGAATTGATGGGAATGGAGATTGGGAAATTGAACGGTTTGGCTTTGGACTATTTTCAAAATAGATTATTTTCATATAAGCTTTCTTAAATCTATTTTTCTAAGCTATTTAGCATATACAATCTTTCTTTTTAAAGCCAAACTATTTTATACTTATTTTACAATTATTTTTGTGACTATTTAACAATTTTACAACTGTTTTATAAACTAATTAATATTTTTCAACTACTTTATAACTAATTACTATTTTATAACTATTTTGCAATTATCCAACTGTTTTATAACTACTTAACTATTTTACAGCTATTTTACAAACTAGTAATTAATTTTCAACTACTTATCTATTTTTAATTTTTAAGCTATTTTCTAAATTTAAGCTGGACAGAGTTCAAACTGTTTATAATTGAATACCAATTGAGAAAAGAATTGAAGTGTTAACCCAACTAGAAATGGGGAGCAAATTGTGAAAAAGTGAATAGAATCAAAGTGAATGTGAATAGAAAAGGGAATTGATTTGGCTAATAATCAATAGGGATAAATACATAGGATGTACGTATGTTATTCTATTCGCATAACGATTTGATCCAGATTCGAATACAAAATTTTGAGATTGTATGTCGATCCGAGTCGGGATTTTTCACTCGATTTCGACGGCGAACCTGGATATGGAATTTTGATTGGTTCTGCGAATTCTCTATCATAGTTATGACTATGCAAGGAGAATGACGGTTTTTGATCGAGAAACCAGATCTGAGTCCGCACTAGGAAGTCGGGTGGACGGTACTATTTCGAAAGAGAAATTGTATGATCGAGTGAGCGATCAGATTGATATGCGTACGGATGATATGTGTACATTGTACAGGTTTAAATGAAATTGATATTTGAAATTTGTGGATAAAAACTGTAAAATGATTTTGAAATGGAAGGGTATATTTTGAAAAATGAATGATGAAACAAAGTGGAAATTGGATATTTCTATGGTAGAAATTTACTTTGTGGAAGTAAGTAATATAGTAAGTGACTTTATAGAGTAATCAAGCTTGAATATTGATTTGGCATAAATAAAGTTATGTATGTATAATTAATAAACTCCCCTTGTTGAATCTATAGCCAGAATAAAGAGAGTTTTTGAAAATATTTGTAGTATAAAAAGGGAATTTATACATGTAATGAAGTGATCCAAAGATTTTCAAAGTTATATACATATATACATATATATATATATGTATGTATGTGTATATATATATATATATATATATGAAGGATTTTATGAGAATGATTTTGGTAAAAGGTTTTGGAACCTATGGATTTTGGAAAGGCCTTTGATTTTTGGGGAAAAATGAATTTTGGAAATTTGGAAAGCATAGGTTGAGAATTATCGATTTTGGGATAATCGATTTTGAGAAAAGGAGATTTATTTGGGATTCATACTAGGTGTATGATTTGAAAAATACTATATGTGTATAGTATAAAGTGTTTTTAAAATGGCTCTGGAGAAAAAGGCGCTCCCATGAAATGAACTTCTCTGGAGTGCCATGGGGTGGTACTGCCTTGAACCCTAAGGGGGGGTTCTAAAGTTGATCCGGTGAGGAAGTCCGGACAAACTGAAGTTACCGAGGATTATTGAGTAGCGAAACTCGAGGACGCTAATGCCTACAGAGGCATTTGGGTTATGCTGCGACAATAGTGTAACTCGATGTCGCTGCGATCTACTTTGGACCATAACGGAAATCGTATGGAGGTGAGTATCAACGGTCTACGTTTGATTTTGTCGGGAACGTAGCTTAACATCGGTAGACTGCGTTCTATGGTGGAGTGGAGAAGTTTCATTCTTTTGGCAGCGAAATTCGAGGGCGTCGATTCTTACAGTTATATGGGTTTTTGTTGTGATAGCAATGTAACCCCAGATGTAGCTGTGATATATAGCGGGTTCCATGGTGCAATCGAGGGGCGTGGAGGCCTATAGTTATCTATGGATTTTGCCGGGATAGCAACGTAACCATCGGGTTAACTACGACCATGGAGGGGGTGATGATTTCCATAGCATTCTCACCAAAGATATTTTCAACATTTTTGAAAGTATTTTCTATATTTTCACTGACATATTTTCCAAGTATTTTTACTGGGTGTTGAAAACGAGTCTGCTAAGTACTTATAGATTTTCAGTCCTACGCCTGATCTACGTATGAACGAATTTCTGTAAGAACAATGATGGACTGGTTGAAACATCAAGTTATAAAATGTATTTTTATAAAAACTATTCCTGGTAACATTATATAGATTTTTAAAAGTGTTTTGAAAATTCTTAATAAAAAGAGTTTATAGTAAAATGTGATCAAAGAGTAATTTTTCTGTTAATAAGCATTTTAATTCCTTTTTGAGGATGAAAAGATTCAAAGGGGGGAGGAATGTGATAACCTGGATTTTTGGACATCTGATAAGTGGATAATTAACTAGTTTATTCAGTCGAACAGATAAAAATTCTGATATCTAGAAATATAAATAAATCTGAATCTATAATAAATATTGAAATATAAATATCTAGAAATAATAAATTTTGCAGTAAATTAACATATATATATATATATAAATAAGAATATGTAAAACTCCATAATGTTGAAAATCTTAAGTGTTTACTTATACAAATTCATTGTGAATATATAATCATAATAAATATATTAATATAGTAATTTAATTTGGCAAGTTTTATCTTTTAAAACTAATAAAATGATTTTCTAATTATAATATATATATATATATATATATATATATATATATTGAATTGGAAGTTATGTTTTGAAAATTAATATGATAATTTTCAAGAGTTATTTAAAAGTTGAATTCTACATTTTTAACACTAGTACTTATATCTATATATCAATTTAAATATAATGAACAACTTAAGTACAAAATATAAAATATATGAATAAAGGCTTTATACATTTGTAAGCTCTATAATACATGGAATTAACACTTGTAGCTAAGATTACTTGCATTGTTAACATGTGGCATATGTGTTTTCTCTTTAAAAATTTTAATTATATAATTAATATTAGAATAAAATAGGTTGTGCATGTTCTCTTATCAAAATTCTTCTTTGAAACTAAATTTAAAACTAAAGAAAAAATCAAAACAATTTCTTTCAAGTTTTTATCTGAGCTTAAGCAAAGCTAGGATTAAAAGCTTCAAACAAGCAAATTCAAATTCAAAACAAAGTTCAACTTCAGATTTCAACTCAATTCAAGTCCAGATTTAGGGGCAAAGCAATTTCCAGTTCAAAACTTTCTTTCCTGGCTTTCCCTGCTCTTCTATGATGGTGAGTAAACTTTAAACCCCTTTAGGTAAATCATCTGTATATTGTGCATACAACAATTAATGACAACAATAACTTAAAATATGATTAGCATTGCTGGATTAAATGTTGTCTGGTTTGGATTACAGTTTGCATGTCTGCGTGTGTATAAGTATATCCTTGTTTTAAATTTCAACAGCCCTAATAAATTCCAAAAAATTAAAATCTCTTCACTTGATCACTTCTAGCATATGATGTTTAGAAGAAACTTGTCTGTAATGATGAAATGCAAATTTAAAAAATATTTACAAGTAAAATTACTAGGTAATTATCTGATAAATAAGTAATTACAGTAAAAAGAAAATATATCAAAGAAATTGATTGCTTTAATTTCAAGTTTCACCTTTATAATTAAATTCGTCTTAGAAATTATGATTTTTAGTAATAATATCAAGATTTTTTAATGTGTGTATGAAGTGGAATCTTGAGTTGATCGCAAACTGGTCATTGGCCAAATTCCGGCAATGTCGACAACGGTGGGTCTCAGGACTTGGTCAGGAGATAGCAGGGGGGTGGGGAGTGTTGGAAAAATGGTAGTTGATTTTACTAATGGATAGATTGGTGGGATGCGGTGACTTTAGGGTTTTGGCTGGCATTTGAGGTTGGTTCGATCTCTCATAATTGGTGACGACGAGGGGATGCTAGGAGGATGCGGATGTTGGAGAAAGGCAGGAGCAGGTGGTAGCTGAGCTTCAGGAAAATTTTGAGGTTGATCGGAGGTAGGTGGTGGTTGATCGAGACGGCGAGGGTAGGATGTCATTTTTGGACCACTCGTTGTGATGTTCGATTTTTCGAACAGGGCCGGATTTCACGATTCAGGAAGAGTTTTGTGTGAGATGGATGGGGGTGTTTTGCGGGGAGGTCGGTGATCGAGATCGATGATCGTAGTGGTTGTTCACGTGCACACGAGCGTGCACGTTTCGGTTCGTGTTTAAATTGGGTAGAAGGGAGAGTATGGGATTGTGGGAAGAAGGAGAGATTTTGGGCAGAGTAAATCTGGGCCGTATATAGTAAGTATTTAATAGGTTTAAATTTTTTGAATAAAAGAAAGTTTTAAAATTTAAAATGAATCTAGTTGAACTATTTCTTAAACCTATTCTTTATATAATAAATGTTATTAAATAGTTGATTTAAGAAAGTTATATAATTTGTTTAACTTCAATTTATTAAGTTTAAAAATGTTAAGTTATTTTAAACTTAATTTAAAAATGTATTTAAGTGTTAATTAAAAGGATAAAATGTTTTAAATTTATATGTTAATGATAATTAAGTAATTAACAAAGATAAATGGTTTATCATAAAGTTAATTAAGGTCTTGGATAATTAATGATTAATTAAATTAATGAAGTAATTAAAGAATAATTAATTAATCCTTAGTTATTAATTAAAGTTTAATTAATTGAGGATAATTAACCAATGGGATAATTACTTGATGAAGGTAATTAAAGGTAAATTACTTAAAAGAAGTAATTAAGGATTAATTACTTTATGTAATTAATTAAAGGATTGATTAATTAAGGAAATTAATTAAGGGGTTAGTTAATTAATGAATGTGATTAATTAAAGGATAATTAATCAAGGTAAGTAATTATAGGATAATTAATTTGAGTAATAAAGGATAATTGTAATTAATGTGAATGCGTGAAGGTTAATTAATTTATGTTATTTATTTAAGGCTAATTACTTAATGTAATTAAAGAGGATAATTAAGGGATGATTAATTAATGGTTTGTAATTAATTAATGTTAAGAAAGAAGGATTAAGATAATCCAAGTGAATAAAGTTGGTGATTAAATTAATTGGAGATTAATTAAATTAATTAGGCATTATATATCAAATAAATCTTGTGTATGGTTGGTTGAATGATTTTGGATAATTTGGATTGTTGTTATCTCTGATGAACGATTGAGATATGCTGTGACATGAATGGGTTGAACTGTGACAATTTGGGTATCAATCTGAGTTAAATTGTTATGTGGTATGATATCCTGAATATGAATTGTATTGTTTTAAAGCTTAACAGTTTGGATTAGAAATGATATTGGATTCAAAAAGACCAGGGTCGGGTATCAGTAATACCCGAAACCACTTCGATTAGTAAACTAAATTCTTTATAAATTGGATATGCAAAATTATACAGGCTGGAATGGAATGAATTGAGAAACATAGACATTTAACCTGAAAACTATTGTGTGTGAAAAATGTTTGACTATAAGAACTCGTAAAGGGTATGAGTTACCCTGATATTCACATATTTATAGCTTGGTATTTCATATTAGATGGGTTTACTCATGTTGGTTTCCAGCCCGACCTGGGTGTTACTGTGTTGTAATGCTCGGGTCAGACCGAGTATTACAGATTTTCAAGTAAGGACGTTCTAGTGCTCAGGTGGCGATCTAGATGGCAGGAACGTATGGAGTATCCTCCTATGTATTAGAGTGTTTTTTTAGGACAAGTTAAATTTTAACTATCCGGCTTTTGTGAATGATTGTAACTCTGATGTAAATAAATGTAAATTAACTAATACAGTTTTTCTTTGTATAACTGCTATTATTTTATATTATATTTTGATCTGTTGTGAATGTGAGATTTTGTGACTTGTTTTCTGTTTCTTCTTCTACCTCTTTTCTTCTTTTCCTAACTATTTGCAATTTTCATAATCGAAAATTCCGGGTTGTTACAATTAGTACATTGACATCAAGTAAATATTCCAAATTATACTTCCAAAATAGAGATTCACATTTATTTATCAAGTATATTGCTATAAATAAACTTCACAAATCAACTTTTTTCCCACTTGTATAATACCTTTAAATTATACATTCAAAGAAACTTATACAAATTTAACGTGAAATATTCATTTGAAAGCTTCATTTGCAAATCAACCATCTTTAATACTTTAATACTTTTAAAAAAGTTCATTTGTAAAATTCCATGCTTCATGTATAA
Source organism: Allium cepa (assembly GCA_030765085.1). Classification (NCBI taxonomy): domain Eukaryota; kingdom Viridiplantae; phylum Streptophyta; class Magnoliopsida; order Asparagales; family Amaryllidaceae; genus Allium; species Allium cepa. The sequence continues at coordinate 32,601,163 of CM060941.1, forward strand.
ATACCATTTCAACATTTAAATAACATCTTTATAAATATATGCAAACTATTTGAAAACAATTATTTACATCATTACTTATATTTACAAAGAAGCTATTGAAAACCTTAAATCCATGATTTATAAATTTATTAGTTTTATCTCAAGATACTTTTCAAACATTATTAATAAATCAATAATCATTTACTTTAAACATGTTTTATTTAATAAATAACTTCTCAAATATTTACAACACTAATAATTTACTATTAAACCATGTTGTACATGAATAAACAATAGTTTAAACATTTTAAAGTATTTAGAATTAACAAAAATGATCAAAATATCATTTATATAATACTTTATCAAAATACTTTTATAACTCGATGTCTTAACAGGTTTATCCTCATTCGTGCAGGGCGTTGATCCTGGCGCAAGGCTATAATTCTCCAAGCACTTAGTAGACCTATTTCAACATCCAATGAAAAATACTTAAAGATAGGTATGATAAGTACCGCTTAAAATCCAATGTCAAATGATGATAATACGATAGCAGTGGCCCGCTGCTGATCCAGTATTTCCGCAATGGACATAAACTTTTCAGAAGACCCTTCTACCTTTCAGATTCCAAAAAAATATCATAGCCAGTTCGTAAACAAGGGTCCATCAACCCCTGCTAAGTGGCACGCTGCTGATTCAATGATTTACATAATGGATGCACTTCCTTCCTGAAGGATCCATAAACAACAGATCCCAAGATCAAAAGCGCCTCCATTGGTAAACTAAATAACCATCTACCCTAAAAAAATCGAGGAACTCATGAGTTTTAAGTCCGGACAACCATATCAGTTCGAATCCGTTTTTGAATTAACCCAAGTCCATTCGGGTTTATTGGTCGAATCCATTCCTGGATTCCCTAAGTCCAACTGGGTCGAAGCATATTATACTATACTTCTTCACGGAGACTTCCCCATACCTCTTACTTCAAAATATAGTATATCATTTGTAGTACCCTTTCAAAATCATAACTTTAAATTACTTATATAAATTCCATTGTATACAAGATTTCAATTCCCAATAAAGTACTTTCCAAAATCAATAATCTCAAATATATCAAATCATACTTATATAAATTCCGTTATATATAAGATTTATCTCTTCAGATCGAATACCTTCCAAAATCAACAGTTTTGGAAATAACCTTATTCTTATACATACATACATACATACATACATACATACATACATACATACATACATATATATATATATATATATATATATATATAAAAAGTCCGTCTTATATAAGAATCAAAATTTTCCAAAATCAATTTCGTTGTATGGAAAGCCATATGAGATTTAATATCTTTGCTTTACAAGAGATTTGAATTTAGAATAGTTTCGTATATAAAGCTTTTTGTGAAATAATTTTGTACATTAAATTGCTTTGTAAAATAATATGTAAACAAAATATTGTAAAATAGTTTTGTAAATAAAATAGTTTATAAAATAGTTTTGTAAATAAAATGGTTTGTAAAATATTTTTGTAAGTAAACTAGAATAAATAGTTTGTATAAGAAAAATAAAAGAAAATAGTTTTTGAAAAATGGTTTTAAATTAATAGTATTTTTGCATATAAGAAAAATTCCAATTTAAATTACAAATATATCCAACCCAACAACTTTCAATTTTAGCGCCAAGCATATCAATAATATTAGAACATAAGATGTACATAAGTCATCATTTCACAAAATCACATTCGATCGCTCGCTCGACCACTCTTGTTTGCTTTCGAACTAGTATTGTCCATTCAGCTTCCCTAATGCGGACTTCGATATGGTTTCTTGACTAGAAACCATTATTGTCCTTACATAGCCATATACTATGATAGAAAATTCTAGAATCAAAACAAAATCCATATCAAATATTCGTCATCAAGAATCGAATGAAAAATCCTAATGCAAAATGGTGTAATTCACCTCGAACTTATGTACTCAAATCCGGATCAAATTAATTATGTGAATAAAATAATATACGCACAACTTACGTATTTATTCCAATTTGATTCATCCCAATTACATTTCAATTAAATTCATTTTTTAATCTCATTTATTAATACAAATATCACTTCATACTTTAATATTTGTTTCGCAGAATTTCTCTATTTCATGTAAAATATTAATATATTCATTCTCATAGTATTGCTTATATTTCTCTTCAATTTAAATTACATTCATTTCTCATATAATATTTCTCATTTAATACTGCATTTATTTGCAAATCAATTCATAAGGAATTATCTTAATTTCATAACCAATTTATAAAAGTTTATATTCTTTTATAAACATTATTCGGGCTTAAAGTTATCATAACTTTAATTATAACTATTTATTGCAACTTCCATTTATTTCATAAACAATTTTACAAAGCATGACTTTATTTATATTCATTTCATTTTTAGTTCACCTTTACGTTTCAATTTATTTATGACACGTTTCATAAATGTTAACTAAGTTCACAATTTCAATTTTTAAATATTATTACATTACCTGCCAATAATGTATACAATAATTCTACTCAATTATAACAAATTAACCTTGTTTCTCTTGCTTTCAAATTAAGGTTATCAAATTCAACTGCATAATTCAACACAATTATAAGGTTTCAACTCATATATTAATTCAGAGGTTTTGATTATCCAAATATTCCATTTTATTTCAATAGTTGAGACTACCAAGCAACAAACAATAAGTTTCACAACAAAACATTTCAATTCCATAAACAATTATCCAAATTATTCATTTTATTATCTTTAATACACCATTATTAGTCTAGTGTTTAGTCTATTAATTCAGTCAACAATAATTAGCCAATGCTTATAAACTGACAAAAACTCAACTAATCAACAATAAATGATAATAACTAAATATTACCATTTCGTAAATCAAATACATTACAAATAACTATATTAGTCATAAAATCTATTCCTTTATATATATCATATAATATTAGGAAAAATACTTTCATTTCAAAATTTATATAATTTTTTTTATAACACTAATAATTACATGCTCTCGTGTATACACTCAGACAACTCATTCTAGGGTATTACTACCCTATCTCTAATGAGTTAACCCCAACATGCTAAGGCATGTCTAAACCAAAGCTATGATACCAACTGGAATGACCCAACTTTTTGGATGATTTAAATCGAAAATAAATCACATATATCTAATTCAAACCATTCAAAAGGGAGGATTATTAATGGGGTAAATAAGAAAATAATAGAAAGAAGGAAAAAAACAAAATACAGAATCTCGCAGCAGAATGACAAAATATAATAATCAAATAAATAGTTCATGAAGCTGTTTTACAAAGGACATTTGATTATTATACTTTTACAATTCAAATCAGAGTTATACATACATCAGAAAATAAATATAAAATAATGTAGCGGAACACAATAAGCAGTGGAATAATAATAATAAATAGCAGTAATATACTCAAGTCAGAACTAAATATTCCTATATAAGTCAAATCAATCTCAAATAAAATATGAGTGTAATGGCTTCAGAGATGTTATGAGATTTTTCATCTCCTATCAAGTACAACGTGAGTGCAGTAATTTACTAGATTTTAAATAATTTGAAATACCAATTTTAACGACTTTATTTAAAATAAATCTGAAGTTTAAATTAAAAACTTAAACTTTTGAAATAATTCAGTTTCAATAAATAATCCAAATTCAATAAATTGTATGGGTATATATATCATTTCAACCCATAATTTAAATGTCTTAATTATCCAATTCTAAAATGATTCAGAGGACCGCTTAAATGATGTCAATAATATAAAGGATGATAACAGGGACATATCAAAATAAATAAACATCCATACATCCAGCATATCAATTAATAAGCATCCATTTCAAACAACATCCAAATCATCCAATATATTTCAACATATAATAGGTATCAATATCGATGTTTAACTATCAATTAAATTCCAATATAAAATTAAATGTCAATTTAGATTCACTATCAATTCAAATGTCAAATTCAATCAACAAACAGAAATAAAAAATTATATATCACATCATATATTTTATTTAACTTGCAATGGAAATTTCTAGTATTGCGTGAGTGAGTTGAATCATTCACCTTTTTGCTTTCCCTTTTCTAGCCAGATTTGGATCTATAACTATTTTCTCAGTTTGTTTTGTTTCCTTCCTACCTTAATCTTTTTCTTATAATTTTTTTTGGAGAGAAGATCATATAGATCTGGATTTGAAGAAAAAGACATGAAAAGAAGAGAAAGTTTGAAAAGGGAAAAAAAATTAAAGAAGAAGAAGAATTGAAAAAAAGGAAGCTTTGAAAAAAGAAGAAGAAGATTTGAAGAATAAGAAGAAGAAAAGAGAAAAAAAGCTTTGGAAAAAAAAGAGAGAAAGAAGATTTGAAAAAGAAACATGAAAAAAGGAAGGAGGAAGGAGAAGAGAGACAAAAAATGAAGTTACAGAAGATGAGATTTTAAAAAAATGAAACGAAGCTACAAGAATGAAGATTGAAATTAGTAAAAAGCTAATAAAGCTAAATATAAACAAAGCAGCAGTTGAAATAAAGTAAAAATAAACAACCCTAAAAAAAGGTAGGTAGGAAAGGTGGTGAAGGAAAGAATTAAAAATATGAAAAGTAGATAATGTTCATGAAATGAAAAGACTTTAGACAATGTAAATGGAAATGAGCAATGGAACAAATGAGGAAACAATGAAAAAAAGCATGACAATTAATAATTAGAAAGGGAATGAATGGACCAACTCTACTCTATAAACAAACTTTTGGAATTCAAGTTTCAAAACATTTGTTCACTCAATTAATTTTGTTAACCCTAAACATAAAAAATTTGACATTCATTAAAGATTTAATTACCACAACGTAACTAAATTTGAACATATCAATTTGCATAACGGGAACTGCCGCTACATAAAATAAAATATGATCCATGATTTAAAAATTCAAATTTAAAAACAATATTTTTATCGACACTTAATTATGAACTTGAATATTTAATTTATTTTAAATTTCAAGTTTAGCAATAAAATCACTTCCATGCAACCTATCATGCTATTTAACTATCGTAAAATGTTGTTTTAAAAATTCAATTTTCTCTTTTTACAACAATGCATTTATATTCAGAATGGAAACGTTCTCTTTATTTTCCTCAAACATTTTTTTATTTTCCTTAAAATGCCTATTTGTTACTTGCAATTCATAAATGTAAACATTCTTATATTAAAAAATGATCGACTTATATAATATTAAATACATTCTTATATTTCCAAATAATGTACATTGCAAATGAAAACATTCTTACATTAAATTTATCAATTTCACTTTGTTTATTTGTCCTTTTTCAATTGAAAGATTTCAATAAATTTATTCCCAATTAATTTTAATCTTCCACTTCAAAACAGACCCTAATTGATGAAATCAATTAAATAAATACGTGAATATTGTAATCCTTATTTACAGTCATGCAAACACGTTTATAAAATTACAGTATCCAACAAGCATTAAATTACATACTAAATAAATGTTTTTCTCTATCAATCAATATTCATTTAACTCATCATTAAAATTGACATTTATTATTCTAATTGCTGTTATTAAATTATATTCTAATACACGTTACAACCTTCCACTTCATTGCTTCATTGTAGTTTGTTGTTTTCGAATTTTATTTATGGTCCAAATTTATGATCTAATAATATAGTCGACATTTGTTTTACATTTCATTATGTAAATATACTCCAATTTCCATCCTTTATTTGTATTAACTAATATATTTCTATTTTATTGAATTTTGGTCAATTTCACACATTAATTATAATTAAAGTCTCAATTAATTTATTTACCTTGGTTTAATTCTCTTATTAAATCAATTATTACCTTACATACATAGTCAACATTGTTATATCTTTCATTACATCAATATTTTACCATTTCATCTTAACTTTCATGTACGTAACCTTTTATTTCATTGATTGTAATAAATTCACTAATTAAAATTTTCGATTCCAATAAATTTGAGTAAACTGATTTCCATCCTTTTATTCAAATCAAAGGTCATGCTATTATAAAAATTTACATTGGTTACATTGTATAGAATCAACCGTTTTACCGTTATCAATTAAACCTACATTAACTGCACTAATTAAGGGAATTAATTGCCATTTATTTCCAATTAAATTTAATAGACCAAATAAATAGTTAATATATATAATAATTGTCACTATTAGACTTTAATTACATTTATAAGTTTATTACTTACAAACAAATGTTACCATATCTTTCATAACACTAATTTTATTCAATTTCCATTAACAATATATTATTTCATTAATGAATTCATTGTTTACATTCTTTTTCCTATGTTCACTTTTTAACCAAGTATAACCGTACACTATTTCAATTAATTGGAATTCCATTCAAATTGCTAATAATTAGCTTTAATTAATATTCTTGCATTTCATTTTAGTATTATTCCTGTTATAAATCTTAAATTTTGATTTCTTCTAACATTTAATTACAAAAATCTTATTAAATTTACTATTTCTAATTGTCGAAAATTACGGATCGTTCCAAAGGGTGTAACATAGCAAATCAAAGTCTAAGTAGTCACATCACATTCCAAGTGTTGCATACCCTTATATCGGATTTGCAACCCTTAAGGAAGTAACTAAATATGAGGGTTCTAGGTTAAGCTTATCTACCAAACATCGAGATGTAAAAGAATGTGATGCACCAGTATCAAACAGAACGCTAATAGACATACGGTGATTCTGCTGCGTGCCTCCCAGAATAGCCTTTCCTTTCTCCTGTGCCTTTGGTCTCGAAGCGATAGGTTCCATAGCATACATTTGGACCTTTCCATCCTTTGTAGGCTTTTTGCATTAATTCTTGTAGTGGCCAATTTGATCACAATTAAAGCACTTGACATTCTTCTTTCCAACCGTTTCTTTCCCTTTTCTCTTTCCGGAATGACACTCATGAGCATAGTGTCCTTTCTTGTTGCACTTATAAAAAACTACCTCACATTTTCCCTTCTTTTGTGCTCCTCCCTTCTGAGCATTCTTCTTATGGGTACTTTCTTTTCTGGCCTTAACCACCTTGACCTCTTTCACCTTACTCTTTTCCAATGCATTCGGTATCTCTTCATGCCATAATGCCATTTCCACAACAACACAAGGATCACTTATGTGCGGTAAAGTAGCTCTTGCCAACTCTGGCTTCAGTCCTCTAATAAACTTCTCATTCCTTTTCATCACCGTGTGGATAGTGGCATACCCATATCGGACTAACTCTTTACATCTTCTGGCATATTCCAGGATCGTCATTTCTCTTTGCACCAGCTCCACAAACTTTCTAACCAACGCAAACTGCGCCATAACCGACATGAACTTTCTTGAAACCTCCTTTAAAACTCATTCCACGTCAATATTTCCTCATCTGCACTAGAAGTTACAGAATTCCACCAGAACGAAGCAGCTCCTTGAAGCTTTCTTGAAGCAAATCTCCTTTTCTTCTCATTGTTAAGCTCCAGATCTATGAAAATCCTTTCATAATGTAACAGTCAGTTTCCCACCTCAATAGTGCCTTCAGTGCCAATGGATGGCTTCCCTCCAAGCTTGGTATAATCTCCACTTAACTTAGCATGATCATTGACAACTGGAGCTCCCTGAACTCCTACTCCAGCAGCATTTCTTCCAACTACACCAGCTGCAATTCCACCTTGCATCATGTTCACAGAAAACTGATACATGACTCCCATATCCACTTAGGGAACCCCAACACCAACATTTTCAGCTTGAGCCTGACCTGGACCTCTTTTAGCATTTGGTTGGTCATTTCCATTAGTGGTGGTACTCTCTCCTCCAAGATTTACTCTGCCTCTTCTTCCTTCCATGTCTGTACTCAAGCCTCGTGAGATACAGATGGATAGCTTAACTAAGATAGGAATCCAGAGATATAACATTTACTTATATATAGCAAATAGAAGTACGTTACTATAGCGTTATCCAATACTCCGATCTTAACTCTAGTTCGTAAGGATTATGTTTTCAAAAATTATTTTTATTTAAAGTATTTCATAAACCATGCTCTGATACCAAGCTGTAACATCCCCTATCTAGATGCCTTAAAACTGAGCGCTACAGATGTTGCAGTCATCTATAGAATTAGCTTCCGACGACTAAATACGGCTATGTTAATTGTATCTTTAATATCAAACGCACTTGAATATGAAACGAATCATAGATTTTGAAACAACTTTTTCTTCATTAATTTTTAAAAAAGATGTTCTATATTCTCAATACATAATCCCAATACATTCCTAGGCACAAATAAAATATACTTATAACAAATATGCCAAGAGCGGTATATGAAGATACCCCCTTGGATTATCAGAATCATATAGTCATAACTGACTTAATACAAACATAGCGAAAATACAACAAAACATAAAACTGAAACTCCTAACTAGCTATCCATTTACCTCCTATATGCCTCCAATAGCCTTATTCGTCATCATACTAAAACCTGAAAAAGAGCTTAATCCCTCAGCCTACACAAATCAATTTTGAGCACTCGAGAGTTTAAGGGGAAATATAAACTTCGAGTCAGACATAAAACATGGTGTGAATAATACTATACATCTCGGTTTAACATGTTAAGTGAGACCAAGCCGCTCAGCGGAACCAGTATCCCCTCATTAACATCCTTTAAAAACATATCTTTTATAAAACCTTTTCCTGCAACCAAACTAGTTAAATACTGTAAAGCATCATTATGTAAACACACATAAATATAAGGTAATGATGAACTATCTATTCAAACACATAAGTTTTGTTTGGCTAGCTTCTAACCTTTGGCTGACTCAGGCATACCAAACAATATAACAAAATTAATCTAACATATGTTAGATTCTCCTCATCTTGACGGTCTATCCTCAACCATCTATTAAATACTTCTCTTCTAGACGGTTTGTCCCTAACTTAACCATCTTCCAAGTCATCCTGATCCTAGTGGTTTTTCAGGCTCACCAATAACCTATCTGTATACAACATATATTCATTTCGATGTGTAACTATAATTTTAGTCTACCTGTAACCAAACCCTACACACTGGAATTTTGGACAACAATTAGCTGGGGCCAATAGCTAATGTATAGGGTGCGATCCTATACCAGTCCCATCCGGTATTCTAATACATGAGTCATTTTCACTTAGGGATTCGCTCCCATAATTTTCCTTGAAAAACTTTTAAAATGATTAAAAACCTTTAAATCAAAATTACACAAGGAATATATATATATATATATATATATAACCTTTATGCTTTACTCAAAATCATCTTGCCATGTTATATATATTCTTTATTCAAACGTTAGTTGATGAAAACATTTTAGCATTCGAAAATACCCCTTTTAATTTCATTGAAAGCACCTCTTTATAAACCTTTGAAACCATTTCTTTATAAACTTCGTAAAACCCTTCAATTATCTATGCCAAGAGGCCAAAACCATATGTTTTGAAACCTTATTTTAAAACTTTCGAAACCATTGAAATATTTCATTTTGAAAGCAATAAATCATTAGATATCCTTCTTTAAAAAAATTTAAAACATTGCCTTAGAATACCTTTGGAAAATCTTCCATTTTAAACCTTCCAAAACTATTCAAAAAATAAAACCTTTCGACCTTGTCGAAAGCTACCTTTCAACTCCATCGAAAGTTTTGCTTTCAACCCCTTCGAAAGCTTGGTTTTCGACCCTATTGAAACCATTCAGGAAATAAAACCTTTCGAAAGAATTCAACCTTTTAAAACATAAACCTTTCGAATGCTCACTAGGTTCAATTTAAAATACGTGGAATAAAATCACTTTTTAAAACCTTTTGACTTCGTCGAAAGCAACCTTTCGACTTTGTTGAATGCTTTGCTTCAGACCCCTTCGAAAGCTTTAAAATGTTTCATTTTAAATTAATAGGCTCCCACCTTTTAATACTCTAAACACCTCCATCGAAAGCTTGGGTTATGCTTCAATTAGAATTAAAAGGATAAATCATTTAAGACGAATCCTTTCGAAAGCATAGGAGAAGTGGTTGGTTTTAAAATCAAGTAAACCTTTTGACTTTGTCGAAAGCGACAACTTCAATAGGTTGGAAAGCGGTGGTAACCTTTCGACCGCGTCAGACTTTAGTTGAAATGTTTGACCTGGTCAAAAGCAACCAAGTTGAAAGCTTTTATTCGAAAGCAAAGCAGGCGATCCTTTTGGCTTATAAAACAAACATGCTCCAACCTCTTTGGCAACTAACCTTTCGACTAAGTACCTTCCAATTCGTTATGTACCAAGGTACTTGATACCATATGCATTGGTCTTTGACCTTGTCGAAAGCTATAACTTTTCGATCTTGTCGAAAGGTTTGGGTCAGAAGGTTTGATGCCGTAAAAGGCTAAAACATGCTAAAAGTATGTTTTTCTTATTTTTAGCTTAAAAGGGATAACTTTTCAACTAACCTGCCTATGTTTATCAAATTCTCATTGGTTAGTAAATTCTTTTTAGAAAGTGCTGCCAATAATTTCTGAAATAAACAAAGATTTTATTTTATGAAAATGCCCCTTCTCCTTAATTGAATTTGTAAAACAATTAAGTTTCATACCTTGAGTAATTTTATATATTCATCAAAACACTTTGAAAAAATCTTGAAAAATTCAAAAAAATCTATTTTAATATGTTTTCCAACATATAAAAATTTCAAAGCCAAAAATTATTATTTTGAGCCATAAATAATTTATAACCCAGTAAATTATTTTCTGCACTGGAAAATTTATATAAAATCCATATTAATCTAGAAAATTATGAAAATTGAAATCCATCGTCAGAATATCATTTCTGACCTATATTTAAATTTTCAAGGCATTTGAATGTCATCTAATAGGGTTTTCATATTAAACAGATCATAAAAACTAATATGAACATATATAATTCATCAACAAGCATATATATATATATATATATATATAACTTTAGTCATCAAAACATGGCATAAATTTGCAAAAACATTTCGGATCTATCTTGAAACCGAAAACCATAATAAAATGGAGTAATTATTCACCTTAGCTTTGAGATTAAAAGATGCGAGATTTAATATTGAATAAGTTGATTAACTTCTTTTTCTTGAATCCTAGCTTTACCTTCTCTTGAGAATGGGAATGGTGGCCGGCCTTGATATATTTTAGTTTGATAAAATGAAATGAACATGAGTTTCAATTCCTAAGGGTTTAGGGTATAAGTCTCTCCTATTTTCCATTGTCCTTCCTTATTTACTAACACATTAGTTTATGTTATTTTAATTTACATTTAACATTGCACGGCTACCCTTAATTAAATCATATCCCAATCTATTAATCCTCACATTATTTTATTTAATTTAGCTAATTAAATATCCTAAATAATGTTATAAAAATATGGGGTGTTACAACACCCTCATGATTCAAGTGTCGGAGTCATCTGGAATCACATTATACATGCTTTGTGTATGTGATTATTCCGAAAACTGTGTTGGGTTTATTTCAGTTCCACATAGGTTTATACATATATAATTATATTAGGTTTAAATTTATTTGTAACATTTATAATTTAATATAATATATGTATATATGTATTTTTATTAATTAAACCATATTTAATTATTTTATATTAGTTAAATCTTATTTAATTATTTTTAATTCTAAATTTATAATAAATCATATTTAACTAATTTTATTTATGTAAAAGATTTAAATTTCAGATTACTCATCTTAAACTATTTAGGATAAATAAGTAACTGTAACATTTGTAGTTTGTTTATAGATGCATATCAATATATGAATACATATTGATTAATTAACTTTTAATTAATTAATTAGTAAATTCATTTATTTAGTTAAACAATTTGAATAAATGTTTAAATTAAATTAAAGTTTAATATAATCCACCCTAAGCACATTTAAGATAAATATATAACTACAACAATTATAGCTAATACATGTATCAGTACACACATCTATGTTAATTAATTAACTTTTAATTAATTATTTAATTTAATTTGACAAATTAAATAAATATATTAAAATTTTGTAATTAGTTCTCAAAACAATTATGAACAATTCGAATAAATTTTAAATTTTATAAAACTTCATTTTGTACTTTAAACTTAACTTTAAACTAAAAATATAATTTAAATTTTCAGATGAAATTTAAAATTATCTCATGGCCTAAATTAATTTAGGCTTTTATAATTGGACTAATCTTTTAGACTTATCCACCCATTGGGCTAGGCCGGTGGTCAAGGAAAGGAGAATACTTGGTCATTCAACCTCAAGCCTATACACCACTTTTCTAAACACCCATTGAATAAATAGGTTTAACTAGTTGGCCATAAACTTGCTAACTAGACTGCATAGACCATTTGGGTTTTGATACCACTGAAGGAACCAAGTTCATTGCACAGCAGGTGAAATTGATAGATTTCAATTTTTTGTCCCATTAGGATCATAGTGGGCCTACGAATTCTAATGGCTTACACAAGATCTAATTTAATTAAATAAAATCATAATTTACTTAAACTTATATTACATTTATTGATTAATCATATTAGTTAGTTCAATTAAATGCTTATTTGGATGTATCATGTATCTATTCAATGACGTAACAACATAACATAATGAAGATAAACATATGTATAACTATTTGATATACATATAGACATTGAGGTTTATACCCATTGTATATACATGTACATTATACTTATGTATACATGAAAATGTCATATGAATATCGAAAATATAAATGCCTAAGTGAATACACACACACACGTGTGTGTGTTTTTCAATATATATAATATGTGTATATTGTTTGTATATAGATATTATAGTACTATATACATAGTTTATACATATATATTATACACACACACATATGTGATATTTATGTTGCCATATATATAAACAAATTTATATAAAAGAATTAGATATCTTCAAAACAGGAGAATACTTGTAGAAAAAGGAAAGATGGAAATAAAATTTCTTACTAGATCTGGATCTAATCAAACTAGGATTAAAAGGAAACTAAATTGATGGTATTTAGATTCCCTCTTCTACAAACATTAATGAATAATAGGTTCAATATCTACATGGAAAGAATCCTACGCTTAATCATAACATAATATCTTGGCTTTTAAAAATTGAAGATCTAAAAATATACATTCAACATGAAACAAGATTAATATAAACTACTATCACAATTAATATTTTGCTTCAATAACATTACTTATTTATTTTTAATTTCATATTTACATATGCACACGTGAAAATTGTAATATAAGATTTAAATTTCAAATACATAAAATTTTCTAAATATAAGACACTAAATTTATTATTTGAAAAACAAAATTAACTTAAGTAAAAGATTAAACTTGATATTATTTTACTATTTTCTATAACATGAAAAATAAAACATATGAATATATACATACATAATCTAATTAATTTAAACACTAACTTTGTAACGACCTAATTTTTTGATGCTTGAATGTCGACATTAATATGTTCACTATATCAAATGCCGCACAGTCGAATGCCGGAAAACCGAACCGTTGGGGTTAAAGAAGAAGAAGATAGAAGAAACAGAAACAATAACAGAATCTCACATTTCGCAATGGAATAAATATAATAGATAAATGAATATCTTTAAACTATATCAGTTTATACATACATTATCAGAGTGTACAACAACACAATAGCGGAAAGGAAATATTACATATACTAGTGATATGCCTCGTCATCCAGCTTTCTCCTGATCTCCACAGCATCTTTTTTTTCTTAATTTGCTCCAGAATAACTGATAACCTGACTCTAGGCTGCCCGTGTAGAAATTGGTGGGCACCCAGAGTTTAGAAAGGGAACAATAAACTCCAGGTCAGTCATGAGACTGTTGTGAGATCTTAAAAAACCAGTTATTTTCACAAAGAAAATAAAAATAAATCCGCTATGCTTTTGGAAAATGAAACTGCCATAAGGCCTCCCGCTACACACACAATGCAAGCGCACACTTGGTGGAAATTTCTCCTTATGATAGTCAAAAATGCTTGATACGCGATAACCATTTGATATTATTATTAGTGCATAAAATATTTCGAAAGTATAATATTTATCTTAGCCAGCATACCACATTTCATCGTATGCCTACTATAGCTACCATGTTCAATAGCAGGTTACCGCCACATTCCATGGCAGGTTATACAACTAAAACTATACAGGGCGCGTATTGTTTCTTTGGATTTCCAACAATGGTCAGGCAAAGGAACTTCCTACACCGAAATGGAACGCCTCTGGAGGGACGTCTCCGAGAACCTAACCAGATCTCTGCCAACACAAGGCCGAGTTACCCCACGCTGTAATACACCTATAACATGAGTAACTACCACAAGTATACCATCCCCGGTCGTTACCGACCTTTATCCGAGGATCCTAAACCACAAAGCAACAACTACAAAGCAATAAATCTGCAGTAACCACATAAGTTAAGTATCTAGGCTCCATACCATGATACCACCATTTTCCAGAAGGAAATGGACATACCTTGTGGGCGCTACCCCCAAATTATCTTGCTGCAACATTCCTGTTTCGACCATTTTCGGGCTGTGAGGTTCGACGAAGTCTCGTCCACAAAGCTACGCCTTTCACAAAAGCCATGCTTCGGTCAACAAATGATCTTCAACACTTCATATGCCACATTACGAAATTGGGAAAGTATCACTAGTAACCATCAACTACATAACCTCTAAGCTCCTACATCTTAAAGAAGGGTGTTAAGCTAAGAGAATAAATTCTCCGCCACCAACAGAAATGTATTTGATAGAACTAGATTTACATCTCAAAGTGTAACGTCTGACACACATCCATACAAGTCTGTTCCGGGATCGAACAGAACCGAAGGAACTTCAAAGAAGGCCTTGCAATCCGGATATTCACTAATCAAGTTCGGAATCACCATCACAATGAGTGATCAAATCTCTATACTGGAGCAACTCGGTGCAGATACATTCAACAGGTAATCCTTTCGTTTTCAAAAATACCCGGTCTTCCAAACCATCTTCAAATGCAATCCCATTTCGTCGTATCATTATTCGAAATGGGTTTTATGACACAAAGTCCTCCCCGACTAATCCGAATAACGAGCGCTTATTTTAAAAATAAGTGTTACATTCAGATTTCAAACAAATCACAACAAATTTCCACTTTGATCTTTTAAACAAAAGGTTCATCACAATCACAAAGGTTCGATGTGGTTTTCAAATATCCATTTGGAATTCGACCCCCGGTCGCATCGAAATTCAAATGCCATAAAAAAGCCAATATTGATAGTCAGTTATTAAACTATCAATCATCATTCACAATAATCACTGGATTTCAAATAATTTTTCCTCAATTATTATTTTCAAAATATCTTCGCAAGTTGTAATTTTAACACTTCAACAATTAGAAAATAAATTTCAAATTACTTTTCACCATTCAATCTTTTGAAAACAAATTTAAAATCACTTTTCATACTTCAATCCTTTGACAACAAATTTCAAATCACCTTCCTCACGTAGAATAAACTTCCAAATATTTATTTAATTCCACTAAAAATTTGCCGAGTTCAGATACTTTAAAAATAATTTAAAATACTTATCCAAAATATACTTGGAACATTTAAGATAAAATCATTTTAAAACGTTTGCTTAAATATTAGTTATGAAAATATTATACTAATATCTCATATAAAAATTCAAGTCCAAAATAATTTCAAAATAAAATTAGTAGATAGGATATAACTATTTAAATATTCATTGTCTAAAACAAATATCAATTAAAACTTTAAATAATCACTTCTGTAATTAATTAAAATAAATCTTTACTTTAAAGATTTTCAAAATAACCTATGTAAATAATTTCTCCAAAATATTATTTTCTTAAAACCATCTTTACAACTTCAATTTATATTTATAAACTATATTGAAAACATACTCGGCTATCCAGGGAAAGTACACCTTCCATTCTAAAATGGTTTATTCAAATCAATTTATAAATCTTTCTGGATTTATTTTAAATTTATGTTCCAAATCCGTAAATTCCTTTCCACACTTTTAAAAATAAAACAATATTTATTTTTAAAACAAATTTCCCTTTCTTTCATAAAATTCCTATTGTGAATTTAAATTTTCAAATATCCACTGATATATGATTTTCAAATCGATTCCCAAATATTCACTTTCAACACCAAATCAATTTTCAAATTGATTTCCAAATTTATTTCAAATACCAAATCTAATCTCAAATTGATTTTCCAAACATTTATTTCAAACACCCAATCGATTTCAAAATTTATTTTCCAAAATTTATTTTTAAACACCAAATCAATTTCAAATAGGTTTCCCAAAGATTTATTTTCAAACACCGAATCAAATTCCAAATTTATTTCCAAATTTATTTTCTTTTAAAATAAGTTCCTTTAATTCTTTCAAACTATTAAAAATCCGTATTTTAAATAAATTCTTCAACCTTTGAATAATATTACCTGAAATCCATTTTTTCAGCCTTTTTCTCATATATTGGAATTTTATTCAATAGGATTAAAAACTAAAATTTTATCCCTTTAAAATTCCTTCTTTTATATTTATCCAATTCTCAAAATAAATTTTACTAAAACTTTCAACTAGAATTTTAAAAATCCAATTCTATTTATTTCCGGTATCCTACGATACCAAAAATAAATTCGGCTAAACTATAGCGTTCAATAATTTCAATCACAAATATATTCACACATAGATTATAAACAAAACAACACATAATTATTGAAACAAATTCAATCATTTGAGGAATCCAGTTGGATTCCTCCAACCTGTTTCCCTGCATCCACAGGCGGTAGCACAATAATTAAATACCAATTCCACTTCGAGGTAGAATATCGCGGTATATGGGATTTTTAAAATATCATCCGTTATTATGCGGCGCATAGGGTCTCATCCGCTATATAATGCGGGAAATCAATTACTCCAATACATATATAATACCAATTCCACTTCGAGGTGGAATATCGTGGTATATGGATTTAATATAATATCATCCGCTATTATGCGACGCATAGGATCTAATCCAATACAACTGATAATAATATTTCATTCAAGCACACAATCAACCATTCTAAATTTAACATCACAATTCAACAATCAATCAATAACTGAAATTTTCAATTATTATAATTTGAGTGAGAAGATCTCACTTTTTATTTGCAATCCATTTCCATTCCAGTTTGTTTCCTTCATAGTTTTGACATTGTATAGATAATTTATACAATTAATTAATATTCGAAATAAACCGAAAAATCAATTTTTTGTTTAATCAATTTTATAATTAAATTTCTATCGATTTAGTTCTAACAAATGATTTATATTTCAAACTAAATCCCCTTTTAATATTTTTTGCAACAAAATAATTAATAGGTTTATTAAATACTTAAAAACTCCCATTTTTATTTTCCATATATTTTCTGTTCTAAAAACAACATTTTAAAATTTACTGCTTTGAATCAAAATATGTATGAGAGTATATATATAAATTGCTGTATTAAATTAAATCGGATTATTATACCTTTGCTGTAAATATATTTTCTCTATTCAACTAAACCCAGTAGATTTAAATCAAAAAATATGAAGATCAGACTTTGATATGTATATACAGATACGAATCGAAAGTCACAACTCACCCCAAACATGCTGACGACATTCCCTTGATCTTTACTGGCCCACGAGAGCGCCTCAACCACCACGAAGCATACTCCTCACCTAAGAGCTTCCATCGTCGCCGCGTGCACCGCATCCAGGTCATCGCATGCGAGCGCTATCCTTCCCACCGACCCACGACTGCTGCCAGGCCACTGTCCGATCCTCAGTTCCCACGCACGAATCGCCATCGTGAATTCGAGCTCAACTACACTGCACGCCTTGCCTCAATCACGCATGCGAATGCGTCGCCTCCATCATGATTTGATTTCGAATTCTAGGACGCCGCGAATCTCCACCTTTACGTCACGCGCACGCGAGGCAATCGCCTCGATCTGAGGTATCGCGACTCTGAGTTCGACGACCCTTTGATGCCATGCTCTATCGATTTCAATCTCGAACTGGATTTGAAGAAAAACTCAGCTGCTATGAAATTTGATTTACAGAGGAAAAGGAATTTGCCTGCCGATTTTTTGATTTCAATTGTGAAGGAGGAGCGGCCATTTTATCAACTGTCGATTTATTTGTTTCCTTTATAATTGAATTCGAGATTATATTATCTCGGCTGAACGATTATCTACTTTCTTATTATTATTTTTCTTTTCAAAAGAGACGCGTGGTATACTAGCGAACACGTGGTTTAAAACAACAATTACGTGTTGAATTCAACAAGCTACAATATTTTTATTATATTATTTATATTTAAAAATTCAAATTCAAATTCAAATTCAAATTGTCTTGATTCGTACAACTTAAATTTCAAACTCCTATCGAAGCGTGCCGCTAGGCGTTTATAATGTTAAACCCTTATTCCGAACGCAATGGAAAAGGTTCCGAGTCCAAATTCGATCGTATGGAGAAGATAGCTTTTTGAACCAGTTATTAAACTGAATTTCGATAAAATTTTCAGCGCGTTTGTTATCCGTACGATCACACGACAACTCTGAATGCTACCAGAATTGAAATCCGATATAATACAATATTACGGATCCAATGGAACTGGTTTCGTCGAATTCCGAGACTGTGCTTCGGAAGGCTATTTTTAAATATCGATTTAAATGATAAAATTTCAAAATTGATCAAAGCATTTCCAAATCCAATTATGAAACTTCCATTATCTTCAGTATCATCAATATAAATTTTCTAAGCCTTTAAAATATTTTTAACCATCTTAAAAATCAAGATTCAATATTTTACCCAACTTCAATAAATTAAATTCAGTAATTTAATTGCCAAATCCATAATTATACTTGAAATTCAAGCTAAACCATCATTCAAATATCTAAAATCAATTAAATATTTCAATTTCGATTGTCCAAAATTCAAGGTCGTTACAGATTTTCCCCCATAAAAGAATTTCGTCCCGAAATTACAAGTTAAGAAGAACGATCCTTAACCCATTCGCTATCTTTCCAAAACCAAATAGTTTTATTAGCTTGCTAAAACAAATCTTTTTATTAAAGACCCATTTACTTCAACTAATTTTCCAAAATCTTCCATAGTTTCCAAACAACTTTATTTTCCTAAAAATTCATATTAAAATTCTAATTTTAAACTTTCAAATTTCTTATAATTTTTTCTAACTCCCTAAATTTTTGAAAATTTTTGCCAGTGTCTCGTTTGCGCAGCTAGCTTGGTACGACTACAAAATGGCACAATGGGCCCCATATTTCAAAAGAAAACAGATAGCCAAGCGGCTAGTCCAGAAAATCTTTAAATTTCATATAGAAATTTAAATACATACCTTTTTAAAGCAATTCAAATTTATCTTCAAAATCCCAATTCCATTTTCCTTTAACACTCCTATGTATCTATTAGCAATAATGTCTAATTACGACATTCAAAATCATAGATAAATGAATATGTTTAAACTATATCAGTTTATACATACATTATCAGAGTGTACAACAACACAACAGCGGAAAGGAAATATTACATATACTAGTGATATGCCTTGTCATCCAGCTTCCTCCTGATCTCCACAGCATCTTTTTTTCTGACTTCGCTCTAGAATAACTGATAACCTGATTCTAGGCTGTCAGTGTGGAAATTGGTGGGCACCCAGAGTTTAGAAAGGGAACAATAAACTCCAGGTCAGTCATGAGACTGGTGTGAGATCTTAAAAAACGGTTATTTTCACAAAGAATCCGCTATGCTTTTGGAAAATGAAACTGCCATAAGGCCTCCCGCCATACACACATGCAAGCGCACACTTGAGGGAAATTTCTCCTTATGATAGTCAAAAATGCTTGATACGCAAAAACCATTTGATATTATTATTAGTGCATAGTGCAGAAAACATTTCGAAAGTATAATATTAATCTTAGCCAGCATACCACATTTCATCGTATACCTACTATAGCTACCATGTTCAATAGCAGGTTACCACCACATTCCATGGCAGGTTATACAACTAAAACTGTATAGGGCGCGTATTGTTTCTTTGGATTTCCAACAATGGTCAGGCAAAGGAACTTCCTACACCGAAATGGAACGCCTCTTGAGGGACGTCACCGAGAACCTAACCGTATCTCTGCCAACACAAGGCCGGGTTACCCCCGCGCTGTAATACAGCTTTAACATGAGTAACTACCATAAGTATGCCATCCCCGGTCGTTACCGACCTTTATCCGAGGATCCTCAACCACAAAGCAATAAATCTGCAGTAACCACATAAGTTAGTATCTAGGCTCCCTACCATGATACCACCCTTTTTCAGAAGGAAATGGACATACTCTAAGGGCGCTACCCCCAAATTGTCTTGCTGCAACATTCCTGTTTCGACCATTTTCGGGTTGTGAGGTTCGACGAAGTCTCGTCCACAAAGATACGCTTTTCACAAAAGCCATGCTTCGATCAACAAATGATCATCAGCACTTCGTATGCCACATTACCAAATTGGGAATGTATCACTAGTAACCATCAACTACATAACCTCTAAGCTCATACGTCTCAGAGAAGGGTGTTAAGCTAAGAGAATAAATTCTCCGCCACCAACAGAAATGTATTTGATAGAACTAGCTTTACATCTCAAATTGTAACGTTAGACATACATCCATACAAGTCCGTTCCGGGATCGAACGGAAACAAAGGCACTTCAAAGAAGCCATTGCAATTCGGATATTCACTAATTACGTCCGGAATCCCCATCACAAAGGGTGATCAAATCTCTATACTGGAGCAACTCGGTGCAGGGACATTCGACAGGTAATCCTTTCGTTTTTGAAAATACCGGGTCTTCAACACCATCTTCAAATGCAATCCCATTTCATCGTATCATTATTCGGAATGGGTTTTATAACACAAAGTCCTCTCCCGGCTAATCCGAATAACAAGCGCTTATTTTAAAAATAAGTGTAACATTAAGATTTCAAACAAATCACAACAAATTTCCACTTTGATCTTTTAAACAAAAGATTCGTCACAATCACAAAGGTTCGATGTTATTTTCGAATATCCATTTGGAATTCGACCACCGGTCGCATCGAAATTCAAATGCCATAAAAAAAGCCAATATTGATAGTCGGTTATTTAACTATCAATCATCATTCACAACAATCGTTGGATTTCAAATAATTTTCCCTCGATTATTATTTTCAAAATATCTTCGCAAGATATAATTTTGACACTTCAACCACTAGAAAATAAATTTCAAATCACTTTTCACCTTTCAATCTTTTGAAAACAAATTTCAAATCGCTTTTCACATTTTAATCCTCTGTAAACAAATTTCAATTCACCTTCCTCACGTGGAATAAATTTTCAAATATTTATTTAATTCCACTGAAAATTTGCCGAGTTCAAAAATGTTAAAAATAATTTAAAATACTTATCCAAAATATACTTGGAAACATTTAAGATAAAATAATTTTAAAATGCTTGCTTAAATTTTAGTTATGAAAATATTATACTAATATCTCATATAAAAATTCAAGTCCAAACTAATTTTAAAATAAAATTAGTAGATAGGATATAACTATTTAAATATTCATTTTCTAAAACAAATATCAATTAAAACTTTAAATAATCACTTCTATAATTAATTAAAATAAATCTTTACTCTAAAGATTTTCAAAATAACCTAATTAAATGATTTCTCCCAAATATTATTTCCTTAAATACATCTTTACAACTTCAATTTATATTTATAAACTATATTAAAAACATACTCGGCTTTCTAGGCAAAGTACACCTTCCATTCTAAAATGGTTTGTTCAAATCAATTTATAAATCTTTCTGGATTTATTTTAAATTTACATTCCAAATCCGTAAATTCCTTTCCACACTTTTAAAAATAAAACAATATTTATTTTTAAAACAAATTTCCCTTTCTATCATAAAATTCCTATTATGAATTTAAATTTTCAAATATCCACTGATATACAATTTTCAAATTGATTCCCAAATATTCACTTTCAACACCAAATCAATTTTCAAATTGATTTCTAAATTTATTTTAAATGCCAAATTAAATTCCCAAATTGATTTTTCAAACATTTATTTCAAACACTAAATCGATTTCAAAATTGATTTCCAAAAATTTATTTTTAAACACCAAATTAATTTCAAATTGGTTTCCCAAAGATTTATTTTCAAGCACCGAATCAAATTCCAAATTTATTTTCTTTTAAAATAAGTTCCTTTATTTCTTTCAAACTATTAAAAATCCATATTTTAAATAAATTCTTCAACCTTTGAATAATATTACTCGAAATCCATTTTTTAAGCCTTTTTCTCATATCTTGGAATTTTATTCAATAAGATTCAAAAATAAAATTTTATCCCTTTAAAATTCCTTCTTTTATATTTATCCAATTCCCAAAATAAATTTTACTAAAACTTTCAACTTGAATTTTAAAAATCCAATTCTATTTATTTCCGGTATCCTACGATACCAAAAATAAATTCGGCTAAACTATAGCCTTCAATGATTTCAATCACAAATGTATTCATACACAGAATATAAACAAAACAACACACAATTGTTGAAACAAATTCAATCATTTGAGGAATCCAGTGGATCCCTCCAACCTGTTTCCCTGCATCCACAGACGTTAGCACAATAATTAAATACCAATTCCACTTCGAGGTGGAATATCGCGGTATATGGGATTTATAAAATATCATCCGTTATTAAGCGGCGCATTGGGTCTCATCCGCTATATAATGCGGAAAATCAATCACTCTAAGTACATATATAATACCAGTTCTACTTCGAGATGGAATATCGCGGTGTATGAGTTTAATATAGTATCATCCGCTACTATACGGCGCATAGGGTCTAATCCAATACAGCTGATAATAATTTATCATTCAAGCAAACAATCAACCACTTTAAATTTAACTATCATAATTCAACAATCAATCAATAACTGAAATTTTCAATTATTATAATTTGAGTGAGAAGATCTCACCTTTTTATTTGCAATCCATTTCCATTCCAGTTTGTTTCCTTTATGGTTTTGGCCTCGTATAGATAATTTATACAATTAATTAATATTCGAAATAAATCGAAAAATCAATTTTTTGTTTAATAAATTTAATCAATTTTATAATTAAATTAACTATCGATTTAGTTCTAACAAATGATTTATATTTCAAAATAAATCCCCTTTTAATATTTTTAGCAACAAAATAATTAATAGGTTCATTAAATACTTAAAAACTCCCATTTTTATTTTCCATATATTTTCTGTTCTAAAATCAAAATTTTAAAATTTACTGCTTTGAATCAAAATATGTATGAGAGTGTATATATATAAATTATTGTATTAAATTAAAATGGGATTATTATACCTTTGCTGTAAATATATTTTCTCTGTTCAACTAAACCCAGTAGATTTAAATCAAAAAAAATATGAAGACCAGACTTTGAACTGTATATACAGATACGAATCGAAAGTCACAACTCACACCAACCATGCTGCCGACATTCCCTTAATCTTTACTGGACCACGAGAGCGCCTCAACCACCATGAAGCAGACACCTCGCCTGAGAGCTTCTATCGTCGCTGCGTTCATCGCATCCAAGTCATCGCATGCGAGCGCTATCCTTCCCACCGACCCACGACTACTGCCAGGCCACCATCGCGATCCTTGGTTCCCACGCGTGAATCGCCATCGTGAATTCGAGCTCAAGTACACTGCGCGACTTGCCTCAATCACGCGTTCGAATGCATGCGCCGCCATCATGATTTGATATCAAATTCTAGGTCGCCGCGAATCTCCACCTTTACTTCACGCGCACGCGAGGCAATCGCCTCGATCTGAGGTATCGCGACTTTGAGTTCGACGGCCCTTTTATGTCGTACTCTATCGATTTCAATCTCGAACTGGATTTGAAGAAAAACTCAGCTGCTATGAAATTTGATTTACAAAGGAAAAGGAATTTGCCTGGTGATTTTCGGATTTCAATTATGAAGGAGGAGCGACCATTTTATTTAACTGTCGATTTATTTATTTCCTTTACAATTGAATTCGAGATTATATTATCTCGGCTGAACGATTATCTACTTTCTTATTATTATTTTTCTTTTCTAAAGCGATTCGTGGTATACTAGTGAACACGTAGTTTGAAACAACAATGACGTGTTGAATTCAACAAGTTACAATATTTTTATTATATTATTTATATTCAAAAATTCAAATTCAAATTCAAATTGTCTCGATTAATACAGCTTAAAATTTCAAACTCCTATCGAAGCGTGCCGCTAGACATTTATAATGTTAAACCCCTATTTCGAATGCAATGGGAAAGGTTCCGAGTCCAAATTCGATCGTATGGAGAAGATAGCATTTAAAACCAGTTATTGAATTGAATTTTGATAAAATTTTCAGCGCGTTTGTTATCCGTACGATCACTTGACAACTTCGAATGCTATGAAAATTGAAATCCGATAATAATACAATATTACGGATCCAATGGAATAGGTTTCGTCGAATTCCAAGCCTATGATTCGGAAGGCTATTTTTAAATATCGATTTAAACGATAAAATTTCAAAATTGATCAAAGCATTTCCAAATCCGATTCTGAAACTTCCATTATCTTCAGTATCATCAATATAAATTTTCTAAGCTTTTAAAATATTTTTAATCAGCTTAAAAAGCAAGATTCAATATTTTACCCAACTTCAATAAATTAAATTCAATAATTTAATTGGCAAATCCATAGTTATACTTGAAATTCAAGCTAAACCATCACTCAAATATTTAAAATCAATTAAATATTTCAATTTTAATTGTCCAAAATTCAGGGTCGTCACAAACGTCATAACTATAATTGAATTAAATTGTGAAAATAATTGTAAATTTTACAGCAAAACAAATCTACATTGGTTAATAATTTTAGATCTAACAAACAATATCTATACACAAAATTAATCAAACACCAAATTGATTTTATTTTAGGTAATTAATTAATTGATGATTACAAATGAAAATTTTATAGTGAATCAGATTTACGTTAACTAATATTTTTAGATCTAATAACCAATATCAATACACAAAATAAATCAAATACAAATTGATTTTACAATTACAGGACTATACATAAGAGGTTTTA
Organism: Allium cepa; assembly: GCA_030765085.1. Lineage (NCBI taxonomy): Eukaryota > Viridiplantae > Streptophyta > Magnoliopsida > Asparagales > Amaryllidaceae > Allium > Allium cepa. The sequence goes on from CM060941.1 coordinate 32,626,560, forward strand.
AAATAGATTCAGTAAGTGGCATCTAAATATACTCACATATGAATTTGGTCAGGGTTAAACATCATGAATGAAAATAAAATAGAGCTTGAACCTATAAACCTTGCCCTTTGTATAACGTTGATTTGAGATTTCTCCTAAAGTCTCTAAGTAAACCCATACATAACATTGTAGGAGAAGGATGAATAAATGGCATGTAGTTTTATTTGATATTTTGATTTATTTAGAGTTGATAATTTTTAGAATTCCTCTTGGAATTTTCGACCATGGATGATGAGGAAGAGAGAAATAAAAAATGAATGAGAATATAAAATAAGAGGGATTTGTTTTATTGTAAAAAAAGAAACCTTTCCTATTCTTTATTTAAAACCTTCCCCTTTTAATTCCTAATCATTTTTCAATTAAGCCAAATCACCTCATATCCTATACGTGGTTGGTCAAGCATGTATTCCTACACGGATTAATTTTCCAGAAAGCCCGTTAAGTAATTAGTTGTATTTTAAACAAATTTAAATACATATCGATACCATATATCGATATAGACACACACACGCACACACATATATAACTTTATATATACATCCAAATAATTACTGTCAAACCCATTACATTGAATAAATTAATAATAATCGATTTAACTAATTTATAGCATTATATAAACTAATTAAATCATGTGGTTTTTCAAAGAAATCACAAATGCGGTTGTGTGACTTCGAGGCCTGAATTCACTTAGCAATTATTATTGAATAATTGAAATATTAACATTCACCCATCACCTTAGGTGATGGTGTGATAGTATGGCCGTACTTATCGCTTACGGATGTTTTTAGTAAGATCTAATTTCACGTTTTCTTAAGTGGCACCTTTTAGCAATAATTATTTTTACACATCTCTTCATCAAACTATATCTCTTTAGGATTATGTAACTTGATTTAGGTCAAAATTCCATCATCATCCTTATTCAACTTAGTTAGTCATAAGAAAAGTCCTTGCATTAACAAAAACATTTATTATTAACTATACTACTTGGCTAGAAAATTTGACTTTGAATTGACTTCAGTTGACCATGATACTAACATCATATAACCAAGGAGATCAATTCTCTATTTAATAGTGTTTCACTTCCAATGCTTCAACTCAGACCCAACTATAGTCGCTTGATATATCACCATGCCATGATTTAACTACAATCAAATTGGATTATCCATATTGAAGTTCCACGGTATTCTCAAGTCGAGGGAATGTGTAAAATTATCAACATGAGATTTCAAGTTTAACCTGGTCGTCATTAACCAATAGGAAATTTTTGGATGATTCATTCCATATTTATCAGACAACTATGAGTACGTAAGGCATTAGTGCACCCAGTAGCCATGAGTAATACACTTCCTAAAATTTGAGAGTGTTACATACTCTAGTCTCAGTAGATGTATTGATATCTTTTCTCCAAACATCTTGACCGAGTACATTTAAAATAATATGCTGTTTTATATTGTGATCATTTTCTCAGAATTACAACTCCTTATAATTATTATCACATAACATATTTTTTAACGATTTTCTATTTTAATAATAAATTACTTAATTAATATATCATAATGTAATAAGCACAAAATAGAAAACAAACACCTTTTGTTTCGAATGAGATTTTATTGCATAGAAAATAATGTACAACAAATTATAGAATTGCCCCTCTGGCATACCCTTCATCTCTCACTGGTTATGTAAGGAGGGCTGATCGATTAGAGACCTAAAGCCAAAAATAGCTCCAAGCCATTTTTTGACTTTTGCATTGCTTTTTAAAAGAATATATATGTATATATATTTCATCATATAAAAGAATCATTAAACATATTGGGAATTGGGTGAAATGTTTTTTATGTAGAAATGGATATTATTTATATAGGAATGACATTTTTGAAATTCAAAACTTATTTAAATTCTTTTATGAATTAGAGAGAGTTTTGAGAAATTAAAGATTTACAATATATGGCTAAATTTTAATTGTTTTTCTCTAGATTTAAAATAATGAAAAGTAATTTGGAAACATTATTTTGGAAAAGTAATTTAAATCTCATTGTTGAAATAAAAATTGAAAAATTTTGTTTTTGATATTTAAATGTTTAAAGGGGCTTTTAGTTAAATAATTATATGCTCATAAAATAAAAACCTTTCAAAAATAATTTGTATGCATGGATTGAATGTATTTTCTATGTAATGAGAACACTGAATAAATGGCAATGTAATACCATATGGTATGAGATGTTTGGTAATATTTCTCCTGATATTCTTTTGACTTGTTATGTAGAAGAATTGTTAGTTGTGAGTGTAATTTACAAGCATGGAGTAAATGAGCGAGTAACACCAGATGGTATGGGATGCTTATGTTGATATCTATCTGAATACTCTTTGTAAGTAAGTGTCGTCCATACGGGGATAGGTAATACGGGGTATTATGTGAGATAATTACATAGGGGTGTTGTGAGTTGAGAACGAGCAGGTTAAGGGTGTAATATGTCTATTGACTGAGAGTCCACTTCTATTATCACGTGAGGAGTGAAACCAAATTAGGCTAGTATACATCCTAGCGGCCTGATTATAGGATCGTGCCACAAATCCATGACATGCCTCGTGATGTTTATAGCTGAAGGATACTACCCTAATGTCACATAGCCTAGTAGTCTGTTACCATAAGGCACTTGCAAGTTCATGACAATTGCATAGCATTGTCTTGCACTTGATAAATACCGAATCATAATAACCATCGAAGTAACTAAAGATTGTAGGAGTACCCTTGAGAGCTTTTGAAGGGGGCTCCTTGAGCAGACTAAGAGTTGTCGGTCTCCCATATGGTTATGAGATATGTAGACATATGACCTATGTACCTCCATGAGATGGCTTGTTATGAGGATGAGAGCCAAAGAATCTATTCAAGAGATTGAGAGTCCATTGATTAGGTTAACCCCGTACATATCTATTATATGATTGTCTAGAAGAAAATCTAGGCATCGTTAAGAGCATTCCATGTTGATTGATGCATTTTGATATGCGTACAAATGTATAGTTGTTTCACCCACCTTGATCGTAACCTATCTGATGGGATGATTAAATAATTATTTCTTTGGGTGATGATTCATGCGCATGATATCGATGGTGATGTTACATTGAGATGTTCATATGCTTCCTTATGCTATACTTATCTTGTACCATGCCAGTTATTATATGTGCACACATATACATTCTAGACATAATCTGACATGTTTATTATTTCCATAATACTAGGGTCAGTCGAGACATTCGGGTTCAAGGATAAAGTAGCCAGCTCATTGTTATTGGGCATTTAGTTACATCGTAATATTTTGATCTTATAACAACCCACCATTTTCGACCTTCTGATTTAAAATAACGCGCTTTATGTGTAAACCCTGAAAGCCTAGATGATGTGTCATTAGGTTCAAGTAACAAAGGATTAAAAAGATAATAAAGACTATATATTTCTTTTTGAATTCACAACGGAAGGAAATAACATATAATATATTAAATCAAATATCACTTTACTTCATAGCTAAAGATTTAAGGTATATACATAGTAAAATACAACCAAATCCAGTCTACATCTGATGCATACAATATTAATGCAGGTGACTATTTAAGTATAGATCTATATAGAATAGTAACACATTTGTCATCTGCATCATCTAGCATCACTTGGTACAACACTCCAATTTCCATTAACCTAATGATGGAAGAAAAAGTGGAAAACATAGGGAGAGGGTCATATTATAGTCTGGTGAGTGATGTACATCTACTTTACAACATACTCTAGATATTCTCAACTAATACCAATATGATTATAGCAACCAATCCTATTTTAAACCCGTTTCACCTACATGCAACAAGTCAGTCAAACAATCCAATGATCTTTGGCTAACTTCATGAAACAAGGTCTCAATCCAATATATTTACAATGGTTGATGGTATGGTCTAAACCATACTCAAATCCAGTACATCACAATGTCGATGGTATGGTCTGGTCTAACCCATACTCAATGTCAAACCCACCCTATTGCATTAACACATGGCATAATCATCGAATGGACGTAGTTCCATACTTGGATTATGGACCCATTTTCTTACAACAACACGTACCTTAGATTTTCTGCACATGTTGAGCGATTGTGTTACCATGATAACCAACAGAGGTCTCAGAATCTATATTCAAACAAAAATGTCAATAATGATCGACTATTTGTACATATGCGTTCATATATATCACATACACACACAAACACACATTCATCCATATATACATCCAAAGCATTCCAATTAAATAAGGTCAAAAAGTCACTACAAAACATCACTACTTGATGTCCAAAACCCAAATGAAAAGCCCTGAGTTGATTTTACATTATTAAACTTGGCCTTATTGGCATTGTTTTATTGTGCAATTTTTCTTCACACAGATGCACTAGTGTACTACACACAGGACGACCGGTTTACATGAAAATTTCGAAATCCTGACAATTTCCACAAAGTTATATATTTATTTCTAATTTTTGTATCGATCATAACCTCTTCATTTTCACTCGATTTTGAAACTATTTTCTTCTATATTCAAATTTATGTCTCTAATACCTATCTACTTCACATTCATTAGAAGTTAAAGTTGAAATCATTTCAGAAATCAGTTCAAAATTCAATGAATACAAAACTAGGCTTTAGGTTTTATAAATATACTTTCTTGTATATATATACACACACACACACACCAAAATGTACTTTAAAATCAAGGTAAATTAATATTAAAATTATATTATCACGTGAATTAACATTTGGCACTTCCCCAACACGCGCACACACATATGTGTGTGTGTGCACATATTTTACATATATGTTTTCAATGTTTCCATTTCTAGTGCAAAAAGTGAAATTCTTGCATATATCCTTAAATATTCCATAATAAATCATATAAAAATACATTGTATAATTTATATATTTCCTAAAACTTATAAACATCTTTCTGAAATTATTTTAGAAAGTTGATCTAAGTAAGCAACTTAAATAACCTATATACCCATATATATGTTAAAAGCTTGATTTTAAACATTCCTTTTCACAATATCCATACATACATACAATATAATATATGAATAAATCATAATTTCAAATATAATTATATAATCTATGAAATTATTTATCATAGACCAAAGTTTACATTTACTCCTTTATTTTATGACGACTATTGATCATATAATAATCATATTCATGTCCAATCTTTATTATTTTGCATTGTTGCCAAACACTTTCGAACTCGCTTTTTATATTTAATCTATCACCATGTTTCAATTTTATTTTAGATTATATTACCACTAATCTCTATCATATTTTATTAATTACTTTCATAATCCAATTTTCCTAATCCTAAACCATAGTTACTCAGAACTATTCGAGATTGAAGAGAATATATTGCAGATTAAGCGTAAACCACTCACAATGATCCAAAAGCCACCAAATTGCTCGCTTTCCAAAATTTGGTTCACCTCTAAATCTGAGAGTTCGCAACTCTAATTGGAGTTAGGGAATAGGCCTCGACTCATTCTTCGATCTGATACTTAAATTGTTGATTTCAATGAAGAATTTGGAGGTAATTTGATGTTGTAATTGAAAGAGGGCATTCTGTTTTTGAAGGAAGAAAAGAGGAAGAGAGATACCTACATGGCAAAGTAAGTTTGAAAGTTCTGAATGGGATAATTGGTCATATATATGTGTATATATATGTGTGTGTGTGTGTATACAGATAATATATGGTGTCCATTCAAATTTACTAAGTCGGCACAATTTAAAATTTCAAATTCCCAAAACATGAAAATCATGATATCTCTCACATTAGGACTCCAATTAGGACATATAAGTATACAGCGCACATCAGAAAAACAAGACATTTGCAATGATGCTAGTTTCATTTTCAAATTCAAAAGTTAAAAAAAATTCCCATCGGTTAGAGTTATTAAATTGGTTTTATTATTTTAAATTATTAAAAAATACAGGTTATTACACTCTCCCCCTTTAAATGGAATTTCATCCTCAAAATTACTACCACAACATCTAAACCAATCAAATCGCACCGATTTAACCAAAATCACATTACCATATAGGTATGTCGTGTAGATAAACAAATAGGAATGAATGATCAAGACCTATGATACTTGCCTTAACGCAAGAATGCAATTCGGTGGTAGGTCTCCTAAATTAGTCAACCTCATGGATGTATGCAATATAGATGACATAGGCATGATACAATATAATCTTAGTATATCAACACAAATTAAATCTGAAAAAATGCAACCATTTATACCATACCATGAGTCAAAGGTTCAAACATTCTAATATAATAATCTATGTCAACCACAAAGAACCAATTCCTAATCATCCAAAATCTAACTCTAAAACCGAATCTTAAAAAACTAACAATCAACTAAATGGAAACATTTCAAAAAGGTGAAAAAATGAGAAGATTGAAGATACTTATCCACTGTTCAAATAACCCTAACCAAAAATGTTATCCCTAACTAAATCAAACAAACTATACTACTGTCATAAACTCATTTCGGAACATCAATCACAAATGTATGTGCATATCTACAACTTCTGCAATCCATGCTACCATCTTGAATAAATGGCGCTACAATGCATAACAATGGTAGCCTTAGCACAAACATGCCCATATAAAATTGCATTCTCTTATTCCATTCCTAAATGCACATATTCAACACTTAAATCGCCTAGTATTACTTTCCTCAATTCATCTTTCCGATTGCTAAGGTAAGGCAATTAAAAGTGGACAGTGTCTTACCCAAATAGGTCTAAACAACTTGAATCACCGTAATATTCCTTCTTTCATATAAGCACATCCAAAATGATCGATGTCGTAAACCAGTGAACATAACATACCTCTCTTCTAGATTTATAATCTAACTCAAGTGGTATCATTATGCTTGTGATATCACTTCTCCAAGTACATAACACGTTTGATACTCGAAGTATCACCTCCTTAATTATCCAAACATTCCATCCTAGTTCTACAATAAGTAACCAAGTAAGTATCCAAACCAGAGAAATCCAACTCTATTCGATAAATACAACAATAACAATAGAAATCCTAAACCTAAGTGGAATATAATATAAGAAAAATACTAATTTGAAACAAAGATAGGTTTAAAAGAATCAACTATATATACATTGTCTACATGCATCTTACATGCAATGTAGACTCTGCACCATTAAGTCATTGCTCCAAAAGAATTTCTTTGAATAGACATGTTCTCTTCAATTGATAGATGATTGAAAAGATTCTATCTACTTCTCATTTAAAGTTATGTCTGAACTTCCAAATTTCATTTTCCTTAAAACCGACTCTGCATCACTTATGCTTACTAACTATAACACTCTTTTTCTCAATATTTCCAAATAAATTTTCTTCAGTTATCAAGGAACACTTGAATTCACACCAATCAGTGCTACTTTCTTATCTTCCTCGGTATACATTTAACCTAGTACATCTTTTCTTCAATTTCCCAAATCAGGGTTTTTTCCTCAATAGCTCAAAACCATTATCGAAATCCCTGATCTAAATTATTTATCTACACCAATCAAAATACTTTGCATATAATTGTTTCCGCTAATCCAAATTGAAACATCTTTTTTAAACAGAGGTTATAACCCTACACAATTCATTATTTTCCAAATAATATCTATCTACAAAACTCTAGATGCTTCACAATGTTCATAGATAACACCAACTCATATGATCTTAATACTCATCCATATTCCAGTATTTCTACATACTCTTCCAATATACCAAAATACTTATTCTCATAAGTCTTATACCAAATCTAATTGGAATATCCTTTAAAATTGAGAATTCATGCTCGATATCCTTCATGACCAAAATCCAAGCTTAATTAATTTTCTAATAATAACCACTAAATGGTATCTTTCCTTATATATCATTTTTCCTACTACCATTTTTCCACATTATGAATGAGACAACCCAATAGGGAAGGTGCCTTATAATATACATAAAATCGACATAATACTAGGAAATTGTGGTAGCCTTGTGCCAAAAAAATCTCGGAACATTAGAAAAAGGAATGATATCATGGCATAGTGAACATGCCATTAAACTCAAACACATTCTCTCCAAATCATATACCTGTAGTCACATCTATTGCTCAAATATCGATGGCCTATAATTATCGCCCTAAAACACATTTACAGCATGACGACAATCACTTGCTTGAAGAATAACATCCATCTAAGCATATAACATAAATGGTAAATCATTACCCTCAACATCAATTCAATAACACCAATCCTTAAATCAACTCAAATAACCTACCTTTATGACATTATCAAACAACAAAACATTATAAATATCACTCGCTTCAATCCCCGATCGTTACCGCAATAACCTAGAACAAAAGAATGTGAATGCCGATTATTTTTAATTTTGTACCATGGACCGATCACCGGGTCAGATCACATAGTAGCATCATTGGGTCATCGGGACCCTATCCTAAAATAAACTTTATGCCCTTCAACAAAACTCTTCATCCACATCTCCAAAATATTTTAATAAATTGTTAATGGCATCCAATCAATCGAAGCTTCAAAATAACTTATCTCCCTTTTACTGCCATTTATTCAAGTTAACTCTACTTTAAATATATCAAAATTTTCAATTTTAAACAAGTATAACTTAGCCCCAATTCTCCTTCATATGAATCTTAACCAATCTATTTTGCTATTAGGTATGCATCTTTTATTTATTTTGCGTCAATATAATAATTTGGTCTACTTTTCTCTTTCTAACCGTAATCACAATCTTTCTTTCACTAACCCGGAATTCCCTTATCCAAATTCCAACTCTCTTTTAGAATCATATGCTAAAGTGGCATATTCACCTATCTTATGAATTTAATTTACTTAGGAGGAAGTTCATAATTTTCTTCGAAGCCATATGAGAATACTTTATCTAATAAATTTCATGTTACTATCGGGATCACAACAAATGAAAAGATCATGCCCAATCCACTAATCCTTATAAAAGGCACATTCGTATCAGCATCCAACATCGTCCCATGACGAGTTATTCAATCTACTAAAAAATCAATCTATTTCAAGTCGTAACATGACATAATTAGATGGATTGCTCCTCTGGACAAATTCAAAACAAACGTAAATTCATGCACTGTGAAAGATTTATATTTTTAAATTGTTTACCATCACATTCCTTATTAAAAATCATAACTCTCTTCCAACTCATATCTTCTTTCCTTTCTTTATAGCAAATGGTGGCATATTTGTAGTTGGGGCCGCTTCCAGTGCGTAGCCATTCTCTTCCTTATTTTCTTCCTAACTTGTCAAATCATTCTTAGTTTTTACCATTTCAAAATTTCCTTTTCATACTTTAAGATAATAGTAATAGATTTATCGACAGAAACTCATCATAATATAAAAATTTAAAACTTCTAATCACGTTTTAAAATATATCATCACTTTTCGAAATACCGTTTCACAAGATTTTGCACGCACTTAATGGCCATAAAGTATAATCTTTTCTTCGAATGTTTAATTTGTTTTTATATTTTAACCTTAACATAAATTATGGTTATTTAAAAAATACTCTTACTTCATTTCAAAACATCATTTATACAATTTTAAAGTTATTTTATCATAGATATAAGTATATATTATATTATTTTGTAAACAGAAAATGTTCAATGCTTTTTAATTACACATTCTATATATATATATATATATATATATATTTATGAAAATACCCTTAAAATTAACTTAGGCTACCAATCATATTTATATCAATTTTCGAAACCATGTCTGCAATTTTAATTCATATATTACTATATATGTTTAAAATTTTATTTCACAAACCCTTTAATTTCCTGTCTAAAGAAGTGTGCGTGTGTGTATCCAGATATCATAATTCTACTTACTTTGACAAAAGACTATAAATTTATTTTTCAAAAATTTTTTGAACACTTATAATCTTATATAAATAAAATATCAATTCATAAATCCTCTTATAAACAAAATTTCTTACTCTTATTTTTAGAAAAAAATTCTCTTTTTCAATAGTTTCTTGAAAATCTTCCACTCTTACAAATTTCTTGTTTTCAAAACTCAATTCTCTTACCAACCTCATTAACTCCCTCATAGGTACATATACCAATACAAATCCAATTGTTGACACATATGCTCACAAGTTCTTAACCATGTTCCCATTACCAATTATGGTACAATTCCAACATAGTACTAAGAACCACTCTTCATACACTAGGTGCATGTACAATTGGTTTACACTAGTATGGCTCATCACTTAGATATCGATGAAACTAATTGTGGATGTTTATATCGCAATAGCCCTAGTATTGATTCTAGTACCATTTTCATTTTAGTCCTACCCTACCAATATCTATCTCTGTTCCACGTTCCATTCTCACTAAATTACCCACCCTCTACTATCTGTAATTGGGATTCGTTAACAATTTCCCAATAAATAGATAGCTCAATTGGGATGGCTACATACATATTCGACTCATATAACATATGTATATGTATAAATTTACGAAAATGAAAATATACTCTCTCAGAGCGTCCTAGTCTTTAGTTTTAGGAAAGTTTTTCTTTGATACCAAATGTAACAACCCTTAATTTTCGACCTTCTGATTTAACACAACTCATGGTGTGCAAATTCCAAAAGCCAAGAACAACGAGTCGTTAGGTAAAGATAACTAAAGGTTACAAAGATAATAAAGTCTATATATTTCTTTCCAAACTCTCAGTAAAAGGAAATAACATGTAATAAATCAAATATCACTTTACTTCATACCAACCAAATCAAATCTAGGTCTAATATGCACAATATTAATGTCAGGTGATTATTTATGTACAGATCTATATACAGTAGTAATGAATTTGTCGTTTGCTCCATCTAGCGTCACTTAGTACAATACTCTAGTTTCCGTCAACCTCATGATGAAACATAAAGGAAAACACATAGGGGGATAGTTAGTGTTGGCATCAAAATGGGCCACCAACACCCAATTATAAGTGAAAGCACCCATATCCAATCATAGATCATAGATAGAATATATGTAGAGAATATAATATGAAGAATAGCCAAAATTAAAATGAAAGCAATAAAATAGAGACAAGATTTATAGTGGTTCGTCTAACTCCGGCCTATATCCACTCTAGAATAATCCTTTTTATTATATTAAAATTTTATTACAGTTATAATCCAGAATTCTAGAACAAAAATGGCAGAGTAACCTCTAGGTAGAAGATGAAGAGAAGCAGAATGAAGATCCCATTTTTTAAAGCCAAACTTGCTGTATTTATAGGCGAAACTCCGGCTATAGGGACTCCTCACATACATAGGCCCACCATAACGATCGTCGAGCCCAAACCATCCATCCTATGCCGACCTAAAGTAGTTTGTATGCTGACCGGGAGCAGGTGATGTGCCGACCTGAAGTAGGCTTCATGCCGACCCAAAGTAAGCTTCACGTCGACTCGAGCTTGATCTTCCTCTACCAACCCGAATTTGCTTCTACACCGACCCAAAGCAAATGCCGATCTGACCCGAAGTGAAACCTGCTCTGACCCTAAGTACTTCTTCTCAACGCCGACCCCAAGTGAACTCCATTCTATGCTGACCCGAAGCCATGCCTACACCGACCCAGAGTAGAGACTAATGCCTACCTTACCCAATCTCTCCTCAATGCCGACCCGAAGTTGAAGCCATGCCGACCCAAAGCATTTCCATATGCCGACATGAAGTTGCTCCTGCTTTGCCGACCCGAGGTGTTGAATGCCCACCCGAAGTGATGCCAATGCCGACCTGAAGCAGGGACTATGCCGACCCGAAGCAGGGACTATGCCGACCCGAAGTAAATGCCGATCCGATTAGAAGCTGAAGTAATGTCGACCAAGAAGAGATCCAATGACGACCCAACCGAAGTACATCCTATGACCTAAAGTAAACTCTTTTTTGACTCGAAGTAATCCCTTTGGCGACTCGAAGTAGACCCTACGTTAACCCGAAGCAACTCATCTCTTGCTAAAATCCATATTCTAAGTACCCTGCGTCGTTCATCCATCGGCTATGCTTAATCCCAACTTCGTATTTATATTTATTATCCGTATTGATTGTCCATCTAGCCATTTAAACCAAATCCATAATATTCCAGCCTCAACAACTGCTTAGTCTGTTGGTTAGATCCACCTATATACTCCCTTACCAAAAGGCGTGATAACAGTTAGATTACAGTCTAGTGAGTGATATACTTCTACTCTACTACATACTCTAGATATACCCAAATAATACTTTTACCTGCATATGACAACTTAGTCAAACAACATAATGATATATGGCTAACTTTGTGAAACAAGGTCTCATCCAATAATTTACAATGGTCAATGGTATGGTCTAATCCATACTTAAATCCAGCACATTACAATAGGTCGATGGTATATTCTAACCCATACTCAAAGCCAATCCCACCCTATTACATTAACAAATAGATAAATCACTGAATGGACATAGTTCTATACATGGCTTATGGACCCATTTTCATACAACAACATGAACCTTAGATTTTCTACAAATACTACGTTGTCATGTTACCATGATAACCAATAGAGGTCTCAGAATCAATAGTCAAACAAACATGTCAACAATAGTCGACTATTCATACGTATATATTCGTATATATTACATAAACACACATTCATGCAGATATATATCCAAAGTATTCTAATTAAACAACGTCAAAAAGTCACTTTAAAACATCACTAATCGATTGCCAAAACCCAAAGCAAAAAACCCCGAATTAACTTAAGTTATTAAACTTAGTCTTATTGCCCTAGGTTTATTAAGCAGTTTTTCTTCACAAAAGTGCATAGTGTGCTACATACTAGAGAATCATTGTACACAAAAATTTTGAAATCCTGACAATTGCCAAAAAGTTATATATTTAGTTCCATTTTTTGTATCAATCATAAGTTCTTTGTTTCTTTACTCGATTTCGAAATTGTTTTCTGCTGTATTCAAATTTAAGTGTCTACTATCTGCTACTTTAAATTCATCAGAAGTTCAAGTTGAAATCAATCAAGAAATCACTCCAAAATTTAGTGAATGCTAAACTATTTTTCAGGTTTTATAAATATACTTTCTTGTGTGTATGTGTACATGTCAAAATATACTTTAAAATCTAGCTAAATACATACTAAAAAAATCATATTAGCACCTGAAAACAATTAGCACTTCACCAATTATATATGTGTGTGTATCAAAATATACGTTAAAATCTAGGTAAATACGTACTAAAAAATCATATTAGCACCTGAAATGACAACTGGCACTTCAGCAATTATATGTGTGTGTGGGTATTCAATGTATTCCAGTTCTGGTGCAAAAAATGAACTTGTTGCATATATCTATGAATATTCCACAATAAATCGTATAAAAATACATTTTATAACTTATATTGTTTTGAAACTTATAAACATATTTATAAAATTATTTATAAAGTTTAATCATGATTTAAACAAACAATTTGAATAAAATGCATATTTATATATGTCAAAAGCTTGATTTTAGACATTCCTTTTCACAATATCCATAATATATAAGATATAATATGAAAATAAATCATAATTTCGAATTTAATTCTCTAATTTATGAAGTTAATTATCATATACCCAAGTTTACATTATCTCTTTTATTTTGGAATGATTATTAATTCTACGATAATCATATTCAATTTCAGTCTTCATTGTTTTGCATTATTTGGCTAAACACTATAAATGTCCTTTTATATTGAATCTATCACTAAGTTTCATTTTTATTTCAGATTTTAAAACTGTAATCTTTGTCATATTTCAGTAATTACTCGCATAATCCAATTTTCCTAATCCTAAACCATAATTACATAGAAGTATTCAAGATTGAAGAGAGTATGTTGCAAATTAGGAATAAACCACTCACGATAATCCAAAAGCCTCCAAATTACTAGCTGTTCGGAATTGGGTTTGCCTCCAAATTTGAAATGACCCAAAATTTTCGACTCTGAAAATTCCAGATTGTTACAGAAAAGAAGAAAAATAAGAAAGAAGAAAGAAGGAGAACAGAAAACAACAACATCTCACATTCGCACCGGGTTAAATATAATATCAAATAATAGCATTTTTATAAAAAGAAGTTGTAATTGTTACTTTACATACAATTCATCGGTCTTCCAATTAATATACAGGAAAGTTACAACCATATACACATAACTGGACAGTTATACAACTTGTTCCAGACTACAATCCATACAGACTACAAAGTCTCATATACACAGTGAAAAACCCTATACGTTCCTGCCATCCAGCTCGCCTCCTGAGCTCCAGAACGTCCTAACCTAAAAATCTGTAATACTCGGTCTGAACTGAGCATTACATTAAAGTAACACCCAGGTCAGGTTGGAAACAAGCGTTAGTAAACCTATAAAATATGAAATACTAAGCCATAAAATTTATTTTAAACCCGGGTAGCTCGTATCTCACAATGAGTTCTTAACTTACCATAGTCAAATACACATCTTACAATCATATCTAAGTATCATTACTCAGATTTAATGACCAAGTTTGCATTATTTATTCCATTCCATCCTAATTAATCCAAAGTCAAATCCATAAAGAATTATTGTAGATTACAAATCGAAGTGGTTTCGGGTATGGACCGATACCCGACCCTAGTCTCTTCGAATCCAATATCATCTTAAAAACAAAGCTGTTTAAGTTCTAAACAATTCCATTTATATCCAGAATTACACATTTACACAGCCATTCATTACAGATAGACAAATCATATTACCACCGTTCAACCCAAACATATCATATCAAATAACATCACAAATCACATATCAGAGATGTCAACTAATCTAAGGCGTTCAGTATTATTCAATCATTCATAAGCAAGATTAATTAGTCACAACATTTCTAATTAACTAAATTGAATTAAATTAATTTCTTTAATCACCTTTAAATCTTGCTTACTCAATATTAATTATAAATAAATAAACTAATCATCCTTTAATTTTCATCTAAATTAATCATCCTTGATCAATTATCCTTCAATTATCCATAATTACTTCCATTAAGTAATTATCCCATTGGTTAATTATCCTCAGTTAATTAACTTTTAGTTATTAATTAATTAATCCTTTAGTTACTAATTAAATTAATTAATCCTTAATAAATTTATCCTTTAATTTTAAGTAATTAATCTCTAATTACTTAATCAATTTATCCTTTATTACAAATTAATTAATCTCTAATTAATTAACTCAATTACTTAATTAATTAATTTCTAATTATAAATTACTTAACCAATTAATTCTTAATTATCAATTAATTAATCTGTAATTAACTAACTAGACACTTAATTACAAATTAACTAACCTCCATTTAATTAACTTATAACCCTTAATTATAAATTTATTAATCCATAATCATTAATTAATTAAATTAATTAATTAAACTTAAATTACTTAATTAACTTAATCAATCTCAACTCATTAAAACCTTAATTAGCTTTTAAGGTAAACCATCATCCTTTATTAATGACTTAGCTATCATTAGCATATTTAAAACATTTATCTTTATAATTAACTTACCTAGTTAAATCATTTAGTTAAGTTTTAAAATAAAATAACATTTTAACTTAACAAATTAAGGTTAACAAAATTATATAACTTCCAAATCAAATGTTAAGAAAACATTTATTTTATATTAAGAAATTTATTTAAGAAAACGTTCTTAAACTAAATTTATTTTAAATTTCAAAACATTGTTTTATTTAAAAACTTTTAAAACTTGGTTGAACCTTGCTTCAGGTCAAACCCGAAGATCACTCGAGTCCTGCCCGAGTAAAACCACTTCCTTTATATATATTTTTTTTCTCAAAATTAAGTTTAAACTTTAAAACTGAATTAATTTCACTCAGGTTCCTACCCGAAACTCTACTCGAGTTCCTAGCCCAAACACCCAAACTTTCCTTCGGTTCAATTCCAAAACGCAACCCGCTGATACCCAGAACCACCGTGCACATGCACCGATCAACGCCAGAGTACAGAGCATCCATGACACCTTCAGCACACCGACAATCACCTAATCCTTCGATCCCGACCCCCAAATCACTAACATAAGCCCACGATCGAAATCGAGATACTCGATCGAAAAAGGAACCAAAACCCATTGCCAAAAGCTTCCTCGAACCCACGTCCCTGACCATCGGAACACCCAAACCTCTAGCCATACCTTCGCCAGCCTTCTACGCTGCTTTCCCCCAAATCTGCGGTGATGAGAAATCCGACCTCGACCCATTTCAGGGCTTAAACCCTCCTTCGATCAAATTACGACGCCATAGTGATGAAGAAAATCATCCACCATTTTTCTTGGCCTCGACAACATCCCAGCTACCTTCAGACGAAACCCCGATCACCAAATTACCTCCGGCCGCCCGTATTTGCTCAAAAACCATTTTCTGGTCATCATTGAAATACACACTCGATACAAAACTAAAAATCATGATTTCCATTTTAAAATCCTAATTTTCAAAGAAGATTCAGGTTATAAACATGAATCAGTAAACCATGATGATGGATTTAACATGTTCTTAAGTTTTTTTACCGTTCTTCCTGTTTTCCAGAAAATTTTCAAACTGAATTTGCTTCAATATATTTTTAAAACTTTGATTATGCTTAAATAAAAATATCTAGTTTAAATTCTTCATCCTATAAAAGATTGCATGAAGAGATTTTTAAATTTTTTTATTTTTAAACTTTGAAGTTAAGAAACAGGGATATACCCAGTTATACAAACATGCACACTTCAACACATACAAATATACGGAGATCACACTTATATATACACATGCAAAGCACAATTTAATCTAGGAATCACATGCACAGATTTTGATTTACTTAAACCTTTTAAATAACATGTTTACTCACTTGTTTAAAAGATGAACAGAAAGACTTTGAAAACTTGAATTATTGAAGAAAAATGCTTTTAATCCTTGAAAGTTTGAAAATGGAAACTTTGAAATCTAAAGCTTAGTTGTTGTTTGATAAGGTTGCTTGATATTATAGGTTTTAAAAAATGTTTACAGGTTTTTTTTTCAGGTTTGAGAATTTTGAAAAAGATTGATTCTTTGTTTTGACTTCAGGTTGAAAGAGTAGAAACTTGATTTAATTTCTAGTTTGAAAATAGTTTTACAGGGTTGAGTTTTCCTTTTTCTTTGCTTTTGAAACAAAGATAGTAAAAAGAAGTGAAGAAAGAAGGTAGATGTTTATGTAGACTAAATTTATGATTTTTTTTAAATTAAAGAAAATGAAATTAAAAACTGACACTTGTTCAATTCTTAACATTTTTCATTTACAATTGATTATTAAATTACACATGTTATTAACAAGCTTTTATACTTAAACACTTGTCATTATACATTTTTAATTATTTTTAAATGTTAATAAAAAGCTTTTGTATTTAATTTACTATTTAATAAATACTTTCTTAATTTATACAAATAAAACTTTTAGAAGAAAATAAATATAAAACCAATTATATTCTAAATAAAATCATATATAATATATTTTTAAATCCAAAATATTTTTAAATATTTATCTTTTAAATTTCAATTTAAATCCAGATTCAAATTCAAATTGAATTTTAAAATCCAATTTAAAATCAACTCAAAAATGTATATATTTTAACGAACACAAATTCAATTTATAAATTTTAAGTAATATATTAGGAGATTATCAAATATTTATTATCAGATTTACTTGTTCAATCTATAAATCGGTATTTTTCAATAGTTAAATCAGATAACTATCCAATTATATGATGCCCAAAAATCTGGGTTATCACATTCCTTCCCCCTTTAAATCTTTTCGTCCTCAAAAAGGAATGAAGCAAGAATTTATTCAATAACCAAAATCATATAAATTATCCTTTGATTATTTTTAAAACACTTCTAAAATCCACATAACATTATAAAATAGTTTTATAAAAATACTTTTTATAACTCGATGTTTCCACAAGTCCATCTTCGTTCTCATAGAAATTCGGTCATACGTTGATCAGGCGTAGGACTGAAAATCTATAAGTACTTAGCAGACCCATTTTCAACACCCAGTGAAAATATTTGGAAAACATTTTGTTGAAGATATAGAAAACATTTTTGAAATCAAGGAAACATCTTTGGTGAGAATGCTCTGGAAATCATCACCCCCTTCATGGTCATAGTTAACCCGATGGTTACGTTGTCATCCCGGCAAAATACATAGATAACTGTAGGCACTCCGCACGACTCGATTACGCCATGGAACCCGTCATAGATCGCAGTTACATTCTGGGTTACGTTGCCATCACAGCAAAAGTCCATGTAACTGTAGGCATCATCTCCCTTGATTTTCGCTGCCAAATGAAACTTCACCACTCCCACATAGGTCGTAGACTACATCAGTCAAGTCCCAATGTAGCCTTAGGCTTTCATGTCCTCTCGACTTTCATCGTGTCACCATAGGTCGTAGCCTACCGATGTTACGTTGCCATCGTGGAAAAATCAAACATAGACCGTTGGCTCTCAGTAGCACACACGACTTTCGCTACGGTCCGTAGTAGATCGCAGTGAAATCGAATTACACGGTCATCACAGCATAACCCAAATGTCTCTATATGCATCAATGACCTTGACTTTCGCAACCAACTACACATAATCCTTAGGAACTTCAGTTTGTCTGGACTTCCTCAAGGATCAACTTTAGATCCTCCCCCTTAGGGCTTATGGCAGACCCACCCCGTGGATCTCCTAATGAAGTTCATTTCAATGGGAGCGCCTTTTTCTCCAGAGCCAATCTCAAAACACTTTATACTATACACTTATTGTATCTTTCAAATCATACCTTTATGATTTTACATAAATCTCCTTTACATAAAATCAATTCCCAAAATCATAATTATCAAACTAGGCTTCAAAATTCCTAAAATTTGATTTTCCCAAAAATCAAAAGCCTTTCCAAAATCCATAGGTTCCAAGACCTTTTTCCAAAATCATTCTCATAAAACCAACTATATATATTTAGATATATATAATCTTGAAAAATCATTGGAGTACACCATACTTGTATAAATTCCCTTTTTATACTTCAAATACTTTCAAAAACCCTTTTCTTTTGGCCTTAGATTCAACAAGGGGAGTTTTACCAAATATATAACTTTATTTATTGCCAAATCAAATATTCAAGTTTGATTACTTTATAAAGTTATTTACCATCTTACTTACTTTTATAAAAGAGTTCTAATCATAGAAATATCCATCCTCCATTTATTTCATCATTCATTTTTCAAAATATACCTTTCCATTTCAAATTAATAGTTCTTAACCATAAATTTCCAATATCAATTTCATTCAAACCCGTACGATGTACACATATCATCTGTATGCATATCAATCTGATCGCTCACTCGATCACACCATTTCACCTCCGAACTAGCATCGTCCACCCGACTTCCTAGTGTGGACTCAGATCTAGTTTCTTGATCAGAAACCGTAATTCTCCTTGCATAGCTTAACTATGATAGAGAATATCCAGAGTCAATCAAAAATCCATATCTAGGGTTCGCCGTCGAAAATCGAGTGAAAAATCCCAAATTGGATCAATATACTATCTCGAAATTATGTGCTCGAATCTGGATCAAATCATTATACGAATAGAATAATATACGTATGACCTACGTATTTATCTCAATTGATCATTAGCTAAATCAGTTCTCTCTCTATTCACCTTCATTTTGATTTTTATTCACTCATCCAAAATTTTCTCCCAATTTCCATTTGGGTTAACACTTCAATTCTTATTTCTATTGGTATTCAAATATTAGACAGTTTGCACTCTGACCAACTTGTATTTAGAAAATAGCTTGAAAAATATTTTAAAATAGATAGGTAGTTGTAAAATAGTTACTAGTTTATAAAATGTTATAAAATTGTTGTAAAGTAGTTAAATAGTTCTAAAAGTAGTAAAAGATAGTTTTAGGTTTCAAAAAAAATTGTATAGTAAATAGTTGGGAAAAATAGATTTAAAACAGTTATATTAAAATAATTTATTTGAAAATAGTTCAGAGCCAAACTGTCCAATTCCCAATCTCCATTTCCAATCTATTCAATTTAAATTTCCATTTCTTTTTAAATTGATTCAATTTCAATTCAAATTAAGTTAACTTGCATTCTCATCCCAAATTCAAATCAATTCCCATTTGAATTTAAACTTATCCAACTTCAATCATAATTCCTATTTAATTCAAATCAAATTCAATTTGAATTAATTCAATTTAAATCTCAACTTTAAACCATCTCGAATTATATAAATTCAAGTTAAATTTCAATGTTGATTTAATCCTTTAAATCAAATTAACCTTTACTTTTGAATCAAATCAACCTTTATTTTTAATTTAACAACTTAAATCTTTAAATCATTTGATCCTGAGTCCAATTTCAAAATTCCATTTAAATTTCCTTTACTTAACTTATTTCAAAATTCAAATAAGAGTTCAAAACTTATTAAATGATTTAATCTTCAGAATCCAATTTATTACCCAATTTTAACTTCAAAACCAGTTATTAAACAATTTTTAACAAGCTCATTTCTAACATTTAAATCTTTAAGATCAAAGAAATTTCCCTTTTCATAAGTTCAAATATTATTTCTATTTTATTTCAATAATGGATGTACATTTCCTCAATCTGTTTCTTAATTCAATTAAAATAATCCAATTCATAGTTTCATGGATTATTAATAACAACAGGATGATATTAAGATAAGTAAAAATAAATAAATATCCAAATTATTTAAAACATTCCTCAATAGCATCTAATTCCAATTTCCAGATCTCAAACCCATTTTGAGATTACATATACTCCCAATTCAAATCAACCATTTAACTTCCCTAAGTTAAATTTTAATTCTGGCAAATTTCCAATTCAGGTTGTTCTTATTTAACTTTAATTTTATTCCTTATTAATTCAATTCAAATTTCAAATTTCAATTAATTCATTACAATTCTACTTTTGAGTCAATTTCAATTCTATTCTCAATAAATAAAGGTAATTTTATATTAGATTGTACTGCCATAAAATATTCCATACATTGATAGACTACACACCAGTAGTTCAAACATTACATCCATTTATCCAAAATAAGCGTCTTACAGAAGTCATAAATCCAAATGCCTTTTCTATTACCTAGGGGTTTGGAAAAGAACAGTGCCCTAGTGTTCTTACAAGAATCCCTTCTATGGACTTCCTTCCAAAGGGCAAAGCCCGAACATACACTTCTCAACATGGTGTCCCCACTTATAACATTTACCACATAATGTTTCTACCCTTCCATCAATCTGGATAACCTTCACGCCTTCAGCAGTACATTCCATAGCTTTATTCTTCTTCTGTCTCTCGGAACAATTCCTAGCGATGTGTCCCGTCTTCTTACAATGATAGCAAATAGTCGTCTCATTGACCGATTCAACTGGTTTACGCTTCACCTTTCTCAGTTCAGGGCAAAGGTTTAGGAAATTTCCTTTCTTATGACACTTAAAGCACAAGATCTCGGAGCGAAATAGTTGGAATGTACCCTTCAATTCCTCCCTGTTTTACTGCACTTGGCTACGTAATGACCCTTATTGAAACATCTGTAGCAGGTGACATTATCACAAGGCCTTGGTCCAGCCCTTTGCTTAACTTGTTTCTCATACTCCTGTATTGCTTCTTCTCAATCCTTACGTGCAGCTGCTCTTTGCTCTCTGCGTCAAGCCTTCCATTCTTCACTCTTAGCTATCATCCTCTAAAACTGGATTAGAGGAACTCTCTCTAACCTATATTAGACTTAATTAGTAGAATTCCAATCCTATATTCTTATTATCCTATTTAATTTCAATGATTAACAATCAATTTCCTATATTAGAAAAACTATTGCTTTATATATATATATATATATATATATATCAAAATATAAGCTTGTATAAATACAATTTTAAAACCTTTATATAAGAAAGTAACAAATAAGCCCTCATCTCAACACACTCAACTCATTCTAGGGTACCATTGACTCTATCCTTAATGAGTAGACCCACCAAAGCCAAGGTTCTCGCTTAACCTTCAGCTCTGATACCAAATGTAACGACCCGAAATTTTCGACTTTGAAAATTCCAGATTGTTAGAGAAAAGAAGAAAAAGAAGAAAGAAGAAAGAAGGAGAGCAGAAAACAACAACATCTCACATTCGCAACAGATTAAATATAATATCAAATAATAGCATTTTTCTAAAGAAAAGCTGTAATTGTTACTTTACATACGATTCATCAGAGATACAACCCTATACACATAACTGGACAGTTATAAAACCTGTTCCAGACTACAATCCATACAGACTACATAGTCTCGTATACACAGTGGAAAACCCTATACGTTCCTGCCAACCAGCTCGCCTCCTGAGCTCCAGAACATCCTAACCTGAAAATCTGTAATGCTCAGTCTGACCTGAGCATTACATTAAAGTAACACCCGGGTCAGGCTGGAAACCAGCATGAGTAAACCCATAAAATATGAAATACTAAGACATAAAATTTATTTTAAACCCAGGTAGCTCGTATCTCACAATGAGTTCTTAATTTACCATAGTCAAATACACATCTTACAATCATATCTAAGTATCATTACTTAGATTTAATTACATTATTTATTCCATTCCAGCCTATTTTTTCCGAAGTCAAATCCATAAAGAATTATTGTAGATCACAAATCGAAGTGTTTTCGGTTGTACTGATACCCGACCCCGGTCTCTTAGAATCCAATATCATCTTAAAAACAAAGCTCTTTAAGTTTTAAACAATACCATTTATATCCAGAATTACACATTTACATAGCCATTCAATATAGATAGACAAAACATATTACCATCATTCAACCCAAACATATCATATCACATAACATCACGAATCACTATCAGAGATATCAACTAATCTAAGGCATTCAATATCATTCAATCATTCATAAGCAAGATTAATTAGTCACACCATTTCTAATTAATCAAATTAAATTAATTTCTTTAACCACCTTTAAATCCCGCTTACTCAACATTAATTAATTACAAATAAATTAATTAATCATTCTTTAATTTTCATCTAAATTAATCATCCTTGATTAATTATCCTTCAGTTATCCATAATTACTTCCATTAAGTAATTATCCCATTGGTTAATTATCCTTGGTTAATTAATTTTAATTATTAATTAATTAATCCTTTAATTACTAATTAAAGTAATTATTCCTCAATAAATTTGTCCTTTAATTTTAAGTAATTAATCTATAATTACTTAATCAATTTTGCTTAATTACGAACTAATTAGTCTCCAATTAATTAACCAATTACTTAATTAATTAATATCCAATTATAAATTACTTAACTAATTAATTCTTAATTATCAATTAATTAATCTCTAATTAACTTACTAGACCCTTAATTCCAAATTAATTAACCTCCAATTAATTAACTTATAACCCTTAATTATAAATTTATTATTCCTTAATCATTAATTAGTTTAATTAATTAATCAAATTTAAATTACTTAATTAACTTAATCAGTCTCAACTCATTAAAACCTTAATTTGCTTTTAAGGTAAACCATTATCCTTTATTAATTACTTAACTATCATTAGCATATTTAAAACATTTATCTTTATAATTAACTCACTTAGTTAAATCATTTAGTTAAGTTTTAAAATAAAATAACATTTTAACTTAACAAATTAAGGTTAACAAAATTATATAACTTCCAAATCAAATGTTAAGAAAACATTTATTTTATATAAAGAAATTTATTTAAGAAAAAGTTTTTAAACTAAATTTATTTTAAATTTCAAAACCTTGTTTTATTCAAAAACTTTTAAAACTTGGTTGAAACTTGCTTCGGGTCAAACCCGAAGATCACTCGAGTCTTGCCCGAGTAAAACCTCTTCCTTTTTATATATTTTATTTTTCAAAATTAAGTTTAAACTTTTAAAACTGAAACAATTTCACTCGCGTTCCTACCCGAGACTCTACCCGAGTTCCTAACCCAAACACCCTAACTTCCCTTTGAGTCCATTCCACAACCCAACCCATTGATACCCCAGAACCACCGTGCACATGCACCGATCAACGCTAGAGCTCCGACCATCCATGGAAACTTCGGCACACCGACAATCACTAATCCTTCGATCCAAACCCCCAAATCACTAGCACAAGCCCACAATCAAAATCGAGATACTTAGTCGAAACAGGAACCAAAAACCATAGCTAAAAGCTTCCTCGAACCCACATCCCCAACCACTAAAACACTTGAACCTTCGACCATACCTTCACCAGCCTTCTACGCTGCTTTCCACCAAATCCTGAGCAACTCAATCACCAGAGACGCCGCGGTGATGTGATATCCAACCTCGACCCATTTTAGGGCTTAAACCCTTCTTCGATCAAATTTTGACGCCACAGCGATGAAGAAAATCATCCACCATTTTTTATGGCCTCGAAAGTATCCAAGCTACGTTCAGACGAAATCCCGATCACCCGAGTACCTCCGGCCGCCCGTATTTGCTCAAAAACCATTTTCTGGTCATCACAGAAATACACAAGTGATACAAAACTAAAAATCATGATTTTCATTTTAAAAATCCTAATTTTCAAAGAAGATTCAGGTTATAAAAATGAATCATCAAACCATGACGATGGATTTAACATGTTCTTATGTTTTCTACTACTCTTCCTGTTTTCCAGAAAATTTTCAAACTGAATTTGCTTAAACATATTTTTAAAACTTTGATTATGCTTAAACAAAAATATCTTGTTTAAATTCTTCATCCTATAAAAGATTGTATGAAGAGATTTTTAAATTTTGATTTATTTTTAAACTCTGAAGTTAAGAAACAGGGATATACCCAGTTATACAAACATGCACACTTCAACACATACAAATATATACAGATCACACTTATATATACACATGCAAAGCACAATTTAATCCATGAATCGCATGCACAGATTTTGATTTACTTAAACCTTTTAAATAATATGTTTACTCACCTGTTTAAAGATGAACAGAAAGACTTTGAAAACTTGAATTGTTGAAGAAAAATGCTTTTGATCCTTAAAAGTTTGAAACTGGAAACTTTGAAATCTGAAGCTTAGTTGTTGTTTGAGAAGGTTGCTTGATATCCAGGTTTCGAAAAATGTTTACAATTTTTTTTCCAGGTTTGAGAATTTTGAAAAAGATTGATTCTTTGTTTTGATTTCAAGTTGAAAGAGTAGAAACTTGATTTAATTTCTGGTTTGAAAATAGTTTTACAGGGTTGAGTTCTCCTTTTTCTTTGCTTTTGAAATGAATATAGTAAAACGAAGTGAAGAAAGAAGGTAGATGTTTATATAGACTAAATTTATTTATTTATTTAAAAATTAAAGAAAAATGAAAATACAAAGATGACACTCAATTCTTAACATTTATCATTTACAATTTATTATTAAATTACAGATGTTATTAACAAGATTTTATAATTAAACACTTGTCATTATACATTTTTAAATAACTTTAAATGTTGATAAAAAGCTTTTGTATTTAATTTACTGTTTAATAAATACTTTCTTAATTTATATAAATAAAACTTTTAAAAGAAAATAAATATAAAATCAATTATATTCTAAATAAAAGCGTATATAATATATTTTTTAAATCCAAAATATTTTAAAGTATTTATCTTTTAAATTTCAATTTAAATCCAAATTCAAATTCAAATTCAATTTTAAAATCCAATTTAAAATCAACTCAAATATATGTATATAAACAAACACAAATTTAATTTTTAAATTTTAAGTAATTATATTAGGAGATTATCAAATAAATATTCATCCAGATATAAATATTTATTATCAGATTTATTTGCTCAATCTATAAATCGGTATTTTTCAATTGTTAAATTAGATAATTATCCAATTATCTGATGCCTAAAAATCTGGGTTATCACAAAATTTGATAAATTGTCTCTAATGGTTTTAGCGAATGGGCCTCGACTTGCTCTTCAATCTGGAACTTAAATTGTTGATTTTAGTGAAGAATTTGAGTATAATTTGATATTGTAATTGTAAGAGGATTTTCTATTTTTGAAAGAAGAGAAGAGGAAGGAAGATACATACTTGAGAAAGGAAGTTAAAGGTTTTGAATGGAATAACTAATCATATATACAGATACTATAGGATGTCCATTCAAATTTGATGAGTCGGCACGTTTTAAAATTTCAAATTCCTAAAACACGAAAATCATAATTTCTCTCATATGAAAACTCTGATTCAGACAAATGAATATATGATGTACATTGGAAAAGCAAGATGGTCTTAATGACTCCTGTTTCATTTTCATATTCAAAATATTGAAAATGACTATTTTGCCCTTCGATAAAAAGTATTAAATTTATTTTATTGTTTTAAATTATCGAAAAGTATAGATTATTACGGTTCCTCTTATGTTGCCTCATTTGTATGTGTAATTGCTATGATGATGTTATATGATGGATTATATGTATGTTTTAGAGATTATGGGCATTAGAATTATATTATGCGGTTCTACTTGGATTCTTATATGTTGATGTATTACTCTCTACATTTGATGACTCTATGATCTCTATTATCTAATTTATGTTGTGTATTGTTCTATCCTAGAAATGCACATGTTTATTATTTATGCCAATACCAAGTGTATGTAGGTTAGCTGTATATGATTTGGTTACTTACTAGCCTTATATTGGACTTTGGAGTCCTTGTCCCCATGGGTGTTGTGTAGCATTTCCCTTTGTATTTATAATTATACCAGGAATACATGATGATTACTGGAGTAATCATTCGAAGACGTATTTGACAATTTTTTATGATTGGTTTTCCTTTTACTTCATTTTTAAATGTGAATCTCATTTAAATGCAGAAGTGAGTATGGATGATGGTCGACTTACTCGAGGTAATGCTTGACAGTTTAATGGTTCTAGTAATGAGTGTGTGTACATGACCTGTGATGCCCCACCCGAGACCCACACTAATAGAGAATATTACGAAGTAATATTGTCGGCTGGTGTAGGGAATAGGACCGGTTAGGAGCAACCATCCGTGAATTTTACTTTATGTGAGAATTGACAAATCGATTAATATGCTATACATTTCTTGAATCTAGTGGAATTGACGTAAATAATTCAGGAATAAAATAAAACTACAATGGCTATAATAAAAATTCAAAATAACGTATAATGAAATACATGTAACGATCCCGGTTTTTAAGCCAAATTAATTTAGTAATTAATTTTATTTTTGGATTAAATTAAGAATTAATTTGGTAATTAATATGAATTTTTGGATTGAATTGTAAATTTAATTGTGAAATTTAATTGAAAATGTGGGGATAAAAATATATATAAGTTTTTATATAAAGAATTTGATTTGGAAATCTAAATATTTTATAAATAGGTTATAATTTGTAATTTGAATTTGAGATTCAAATACATATATGTTGGAAATAAATATTTGGAAAATATTTATTGATTGTGAATAAATAAAATATATTTATAAAAAAATATTGTTTGTTTATTCATTTATAAATGCAAATTGATTGTATATTAATTTTTGAATTTGAAATTTAAAAAAAATAAATGTTTTGAATAATATATTGAATTTGGAAACTCTATACTAATAGAAAATTTTGTTTTGTATTTATAATATGGTGATTTGAAAGTTTTGTTTTGAAATTGATATAAATAAACTATAAAAGCTATTTAAAGAGTTAAAATTCAAATATATATTACATATTTATTTATTTATTTATGTTTGATTTATTTTAAATAACGGTCTTTAAAGTTATAAATATTTATTAGATTTGATAAAAAGATATAAAACATGGCTTAATAAATGTTTGTAAATATACAAAATAAGATTTGATAAAAGATTTAAATTACTTTTCTTTTATGTATTTGAAAATAAATATAGTTAGTAAATAATATATATATATATATATATATATATATATGAATTTGTAAGTAAATTATAAACAAGGGTTTAAACATAATTTATAAATAAATTTATGGAAGGATTTATAGCTAAACCTATAAATTAATTAGAATTAAGGATTTAGATACAATTTTATCATATAATGACATTTGTAAAATTAAGAGAATATGAATTTACAAGTGTAACTTAATTGTACAAGTGGAATTTATCTTTTAATTAAAATTTATAAATATGCATAAGAAAAAATAATAATTACCAGGCTATTTCCATTTTTAAAACTTCTCAAATCTGAGAAACACAATTTAAAGCAAAATAAATCTGGTAAAAAAAACAAAATGAAAAGTTTTCAATCTGGAACCAAAACAGATTAAAATTTGCAAACTCGAAAACAAAAAATTAGATCAAACAAATGCCTCGGCTCATTAAAAATCAAATTCAGATCAACAACTTCAGTTTCAAATACATTTTCTAGTTCACGTTTCCAGATTTTCAAATCTGGACAGAGACTAATCAAATAATCTTCAATCTGGAACAAGGGTCAAGATCAAGCAATTCCAGAAACAAATCAAGTTTCAAGTGATTCAAAGAGTAGGCAGTACTAAAATAAATATTCAAATTAAATCCAGAAAAAAAACAAATGCCAACATTAAAATTCAAAATTGCATTTCCAGGTCTCTACTGCTCTGTTTCAAACTACAAGGCGGGAAGATTACCCTATTTGATTTGATTCTGTTGATATTTGTGATTGATATCTGTGTATGTGTGAATGATATTTTTCTAAGTATAAATATATCTATATATCTATATATACAAATAGATAATTATTGTGTGCATATCTATAAAAGGATATACTCATCTCTTTATTAAGTACAGGGGTAAGGCCACTAAAAAAAATTAAACTGCTCCTTATATGATCAATATTAGAGCAAGATCATTGAAGATAAAATGATGATATGAATGTGAACTTATTTTTAAAAATAATTTCAAGCAAAAATATTAAATAAATTTTGTGAAAAAGATCATTTACAGTAAGCTCATAATATATCAGAAAATTCATACATCTTAACTTTAAAATCTAATCATATAATCAAGTTTGTATCACGAATTAATGATTTTAGATTCAGGTCTCATGATTTTTAAGAAATTAGAGGTCGAGGGTCTTTAGAATGAATGGAAATGACATTTTGGGCATGTGTCGGTGATCGCGTGGTCTGGAAGTGTCGGAATCACGGTTGAAGTTTGCTCGAAGGTCAGGGGATCTGGCAAAAATGGCAGAAGAATTTTTAATGCATCGAGGTGACTTATCTGAGTCAAACTAGGGTTTAAGTTTGGCTGTCAACATTGGTAGAATCGCGATGTTTTTGGGAAGCATAGAAGCAACCAGAATTCATGCGGTTGGGCTTGAAGGTGGATGCGTGGCCGAGCTTTCGACGGAGGTCGGTGGTGGGCGAAGCAGGAGTCGATCGACGTTGTGATTGGTCGATCAGTGGTGAAAGGTTTGGTTTCTGGTTGTGTTTGGGTTGCGCAGTAGGGTGATTTTCGATAAGAGGTGATTTTGGTTTCGGCGAAGTGGCAAGTTTAGACCGTGTGGTGATGAGTGACTGAATGGTGGTGTCGCGGTAGAAAGATGATCGAAGGCGAGGCCGTACACGTGCACGCGTGTCATCGTGCACGGTGGACTCAGGCAGTCTGGGTTGGTTCGTTGAAGTGGTGGGGTGCGTATCGAGATGGGTTCGGCATGGAATCAATAGAATTTCGAGTGTAATGATTTTCAAATGGTGAGGTTGTTGCCGGTTCGATTTCGTTACTGGAGATGGAACTGGAGCGAAGCTCAATCGAGATTTGGGGAAGATGATTGCGGGTTGTGGTGTTTGATTTGTGCTTCGGCCCGTTTAGGATTTTATATTTATATAAAGAAATTTGTAAATAAGGGTTAGTTAATAAACATTGTTTAAAAGGAAAAACTAATCTTCTTAAAATAAATTACTTTTAAATAAATAATGTTGATTTAAAAAGTTTGGGTAAATAAGAGTTGAATAAATTGTTTTAACTTGGATTAGTTAAGTTTATTTAAAAAAAAATCCTAAGTTCTCAAATGGGATTTAATTATGTTTAATTAAATGTGATTAAGATAAATGGCTTATCTTAAATAATGTTTTAATTTAATTAATTAACTTAAGAGTCTTAAAGTTTATTATTAAAGGTTTAAATAATAATTAAAGTAATTAATTAAGACTAATGGTTTGTCTTTAAATTAATAAAGGTTAATTAATTAATGTAATTAATTAAAGGTTTGTTTTATAAATGAAAGTAATTAAGGGAAATTAACTACTTAAAGATAACTATTTAATGAAAGTAATTAAAGATAATTTCTTAATTAAAGTAATTGATTAATGATTAAGGTTGATTAGTCGAATGATTAAAATTGATTTGTGATTTAATTAATATAAGTGATTAGGGGTAATCACTTATGGTAATTAGTTAAGAATAATTAATTAATTAAGGATAATTAGTTAATGTGATAAATCTTAATTTGGGGATAATTAATTAACGAAGATTAATTAATGATAAGTAAATCAAAAGTAATTAATTACTTAAGAATAATTACTTAATTAGAAGTAATTAATTAATAATTAAGGTTGAGTAATTAAGTAATTAAAGAACAATTACTCGATGTAATTAATTTGTGATTATGAATAATCACTGATTATAATTAATTAAGGACAATTAATTAAATATTAATTAATTAAGGACTAATTGATTAATGTGATTAATTAAATAATAAAAGGTTAATTAATCATTACATAAAGGTTAATTCTTTTTTTTTTGGCAAGGCCGACGGGGTTGAATGGACCCCGACCATTTTATTGCAGCACCAGAAAGATTACAACACAAACAAAGAGCAAGCTCAGAGAGTACAGAGGAGCACATAGTGCCACAAAAGCTGGAAACTAAAAGAAGAAAAATAAAAAAACATATAAAACAGATGCTTCTTAAAATAAGTTATATATGCCCGGATCAATGGCGAAGGAGAGCAAATGCAGAGAGTTCTTGATCTCATACATCAACCATTGAGAAAACATGGCTTCAGATTTGGCGTTGACAGGATCAAAAACTCTAGTATTTCATTCTTTCCATACCCCTGCTATGAACCTCTTCAAAACTGCTAAATATAATCTCTTCTCTTGTCGTACGTGTCCTGTCATCGCATATATATTAGTCCACTCATCGTAGTTGTCAAGAGAAGTAACATTCCTACGTAGTTTATCCTTAACCAATTTCCAAATGCTTTTTATGTTAGCACATTCAAAGAATAAGTGTTCCACAGTCTCCACTTGATTATTGCAGAAGGCACACAGGATATTCACATCCATTCCCATGCATACGAGTTTAGCTTTACTTAGTAATGCACGCTGTATCACTTTCCATAGTAGTAAATTATCTCTCAGACTACTATCTTTACACCAAACACTCTTGCTCCATTTCCAATTAGCTTTCTGATTGTTCTTCATCAGATAATCATACACAGTGCCGATTTTAAATTTAGTCGCTTTATCACCCCAAACAAGCTGTTCAGAGGAAGTTATCAGGGTATTGTTTCTTCTGATCAGGTTCCAAATTCGCTGTATTCTCTGGTTTGACGAAAAGGAATTTGAACTTTGAATATTATGGATAACATCCCTGACCTTGGCTGCATGGTGGATACCTGTTTGCATCATCTCATTATAAGTCAGGTACCTTCTCAGAATCAACCCTTTCTCAAGCCAAGGGTCGTTCCAGAAGCTAACTCTGAAGACACTGTTTTTATTCATTTGCATCAGGGGTAGAACCTCCTCCTTTATCTTGAAAATACTCTGCCAAGTCCAACTCAGGTTCT
Source organism: Allium cepa (assembly GCA_030765085.1). Taxonomy (NCBI): domain Eukaryota; kingdom Viridiplantae; phylum Streptophyta; class Magnoliopsida; order Asparagales; family Amaryllidaceae; genus Allium; species Allium cepa. The sequence continues at coordinate 32,658,635 of CM060941.1, forward strand.
GCGGTGTACTCATAGTCCATATGCTTCTGCCTTTTATTACGTTATGTCGTGACCATTCTGCCCAAATGTTGCTTGTACTGTTGTAGAACGTGTCGATGTGTTTGACAAATGCCACTTTATTCCATTGTTTTATGTTGATGATGCCTAAGCCCCCTTTATTGAGAGGTTGCTCAACCGTATTAAATTTGACTGGGGCTAAGTATCTGCCGTCAGTTCTTCCCTTCCACAGAAATCGCATACATGCAGTTCTAATCATTTTCATAAGCTTTATGGGTAGCACATAAGTTCTAGACCAATATACTTGCATAGCAAATACAACAGACTTAACAAGGGTTAATCTACCTGCCTGGCTAAGTTTCGTCGCCGTCCAGCAATTTATTCTTGCAGTAATCCTCTCATATAAGGGTAGGCAAAGATTAGTTGTTATTCTTGATGTAGACAGAGGCAGCCCCAAGTACGAGACCGTGTTAGGATTGGGATATAGCCCAGTAACTTGAGATATTTGTTCCACCTGTTCAACATTGAGACCAGCAATAATTATCTCAGACTTCTGAATATTAACCTTCAATCCAGTCATAGCATGAAATTGAGCTAGAGCATTCATTAAGTTGCTGACAGTTGTGATCTCGGGAGAACAAAAAACAACAAGGTCATCAGCAAACATAAGCGAAGAAATACTAGGTTGACTGCAAGATTGATGGCACTTAAACTTGCCTTGGTCAATAAGTTTGTTGATCATTCTAGTGAGGAGCTCCATAACCACGATGAAAATATATGCAGATATCGGATCGCCTTGTCTTATGCCCTGCCTACTTCGAAAAAATCCAGCAGGTGTACCATTGATTATGACCGAATAGGTTGGGGTTGAGATGCATTCATATATCCAAGCAAGAAAGTGGGGTGGGAAATTGATATATCCCATGATTCGAATGATGTTGTCCCATTGCAACATGTCAAAAGCTTTCATTATATCCAGTTTTAGCATTGCTTTTGGGGTAGAAGTCTTACGATTATATCCTTTAAGAAGCTCGTGTGCAAGAAGTATGTTATCAAGTATATTCCTACCAGGTAGGAAAGCTGCTTGGTTTCTAGAGCCTAGACTAGGTAGAACTTGCTTTAGTCTAGTGGCTATAACTTTTGAAATGCATTTGTAAATGGTATTGCAGCAAGAAATAGGACGGTACTCGCTGACATGATGTGCATTTTGTATCTTGGGGATGAGAGCAATATTGGTGTAGTTAAACGACCTGAAAAGCTTGGATTTTCTAAAGATTTTTTTTATTGCATTGATAACATCAGTGGATACGATAGACCAACAACTAGTATAGAGTTTGGCGTTCAATCCATCTGGTCCACCGCAAGAGTTACAGTTAAGAGAATGCAATGCTTTTTCGATCTCTTCAGCTGAAACTTCAGAGCAAAGATAGGAATAGTCAGCTTCAGTTATTCTAGGAAGAATGTCACATGGTATTTCTCCAAGGCTCGGTTTGAAGTTGTTCGCATTGCCATAAATGGAAGAGAAGTAATTCACAAATGCATCCTGTACATCAGGTACAGTAGATTGAAGCTGATCATCCTGAGAAATGATAGTTGAAATATTTTCTCTACGTTGTTTATTCTTGAGGCTAGCGTGAAAAAACGCACTATTTCTATCTCCAAGTTCAATCCATTTAATTTTGGACTTTTGTCTAACCATGTCGCTTTCAGAAGTTAAAGCTTCACTATATTGTCGGGTCAAGTTATGCTTTGCTTCAGAAAGGTCAGAGTTGTTAATATTTGACATCATCTCCGTTTGCGCCTCAGCAAGTCTCTGACCAATTGAAGAACTCATTTTGTCTCCTTTGCCAAATGTCTTGTACGACCACTGCTTCAGAACAACTCTAACTTCTTTTATTTTCTCCTGCAAAACAAAAAGGTGATTACCATTCTTTTCTTTGTTCCAAGCATTTGAAACAGTAGTTTTAAAATCTGGTTCTTTAATCCAGGTGTTAAAAAATTTAAAATTAGATTTTCCTCTCATGTCAGCTCCACGAAGTTGGATGATTTGAGGAGAGTGGTCTGATAGAAGAGGTGGGGGAAGAAGACTGAAAAGGAGAGGCCATTGGTTAAGGGCAGCCTGATTGGAAAAGGAGTGATCAATTCGAGAGAATGTCCTCCTTCCATGCCTTCTTTTGTTGTTCCAAGTGTACTGCATGCCAACAGTTTTCACAGGAATTAACTCCGCTTGAGTGAGGGTAATAGCAAGAGGTTTAATATCTGTCAGAGAAAGTGGATTGCCACCATCTCTATCAGAGAGCGTAAAACAATAATTAAAATCACCCAATATTATCCATGGATGAGTATTTTGCCGGAGAGCTGGAATAACATCAAACAAAGTATGTCTGGCTGCAACAGAGTTAAAGGCATAAACAAAGGTAACGTAAAAGGAAGTGTTATCATAGAAGGATTGAGCAAGGCAACGTATCATCTGAGGGTTGGAGAGCAGAGGAGTGACTTGAACTTGGAGTGGGTTGAATAGAATCAAAATCCTACCATATGGAGCTTCATCCAGGTTATGAACATAGTTCCAGTCAGGTTTAATGTAATTGGCTGCCTTGACCGTTAAATCACTATTTCGCTTAGTCTCCAGCAAGGCAATGATGGATAACTTATGCTCACTGATAAGCTCTTTACATTGATTAAGTTTGTTAACTTGATGACCGACACGTACGTTCCATGCACCTAGTTTTGTCATCATTGGAGTACTCGGGCGTTAATCATTTCAATTTTCATTCTCCTCGTGACAGCTTGTGAAGAGGATAGGTAATTTGGTATATCTACTAAAAGTGGAGTTACTTCTCTGCTGGCATTTCCATCATTAGTTGGTGGAGTGGTCAGACCGGAGATAATGGGGAGAGTACTAGCGGTGGCTGTAGAGGTAATTGGTGGAGGTTGTTTGAAAGCAGAGGGAGGTTTAATATTGGAGTAGACAAATGGTGGAGAAGGGTCATGAACACTAGCTGTATTAGGTTGGAGGTTTTTCAGTGATGTGCATGCAACTGTGTGCATGCATGCTTTCTCATTCATGTTAGCAGATATACTAAGAGAAGCAATCTTTTTCCTATGCTTTTTACTCTTCTTGCCACTTGAAATTGGTCCTTCAGTACTCTTACTTTCATTACTTGTCTTGCTTGCCATATTACTGGAAAAAGTAGATATATCATAATTTATATTATCAACATTGTCCATCGTTTGCTTTGAGAGATCAACACTCTCTTGCTCAATATTTTCGCTGTTATTCACTATTTGTTCTTCTTGGTCTATAGTCCCACTTATTATTATTCTCGTGATATTTTCTTTTGTTGCTTCATCTACTCCACTCTTTTCAACCACTGTCAGACTTTCATTATCACCATTACTTATATTATCCACATTTTCCAGATTACTGAGAATATCAAATTTGTTGTAAGTCAATAAATGGTCAACTAATGCAACTTCTTCACTATACTCTTCTTTCCAATTGGTTGTCCCTTCATTTATCTTACCTTCATTTATCATATTCATATTTCCTGAGTGATTGCCTATCTCATCTACCCTCCTATCCTCCTCACCCTGTTCAACAGACTCCACGCCGTTTTGTTCATTCTCCTTTCCCATTCGTGTTTTCTCCCCTGCATTCACACTTGCAAGTGTCTCCTTGTTGACCTTTGCCGTTACTATCTGATTTCTCCACTCTAGAGCTTGATCTCCTTGTTCTTCACTCACATCTTTAACTATTTTCTTTCTCGCTACACGTTGCCATGTTCTTATGCTTTGCTTTCTGATTGGTTTGATATATTAAAGGATAATTAATTAAATAGGTTTGTAATTAATTAATGTTAATTAACCAGGATTAGTAGTTTATTCATAAGAAATTTACCCGATTTAAATTAATCAGATAATTTATTAATCTTACTTATGGAGTTTGGATTCAATTGAATGTTGAATTGTTTGATATCCCTGATATGTTATGCTTTATGCTATGAATTGTTTTGGTGTGATATGTGATGAATGTAATTTATTTTTATCTATGATGAATTAATATTATTTATCTGTGAATCTGTGAATGAAGATAAGCGTTATAGATTATACCGTTTATTGATATTGATGTGCTTGTATCTGTGATGATTGATGATGTTGCACTATTATTGTGTGAAACCCCTGGACTACACTACGCATACACAAATATGGATTGCACGAGGAAATTGGTTAAGTCACAGATTTTTGAAATGGTTTTAAAGATTAATTTTGAATCCAAATGATTTCGGAAATGGAATTGGGTTAAATATGAATTTTGTTTGAAAAAGGAGTTTTAAAATAAAAGTTATTTTTGAATAACTTGATAAAGTTTTGAAATTTAAATAATTTGATTTGATTTTGAATTCAAGATTTGAAATTGAATTCTATGTTTGGAAATTATGGTTTAAAAAGATTATACAAGTTATAAATGTGTTTATATGGGTTTTAAACCATTTTAAAAATATTATTCTGGAAATTTGAATTTAACTCAAGTTTTATGCTTGAAGGGATTTAACTTGTGCAAATGTAATCGGATTTTTCTGAAACGAAGACTATTTGTTTTCAAATAATAATAGCTTTTATATAAAGAAAGGATTTTCAATTTGTGTTGAAAGATTTCAAGTTTGAAATCGAATTGAAATAGTTTTGAAAGCTATGAATGAATCTTTGTGAAAGATGGTTGAACCTTGTTTTGAAATTGAAGTGGATTTTAAATGGTGTATCTTTTATATAAAAGATTTGAAATGGGAATTGTTTTTAAAGTTATGAATCTTTGGAAATGGTTTTGAAAGCTATGAATTGAGTCTTTGATTTAATGATTGGATTAGTTAATCCAATTTGAAAATGAAAATTGTTTTGAAAGACGTGAATGAATCTTTGTGAAAGATTGGTGAACTTTGTGAAGTGAATCTTTTTGTTTAAAGATTTGTAAATGGTAATTTGTTTAAACCATTTGAAGAAAGGTTGTGAGTTTTAAGTTGTGACTTAACTGAGATCCCATTATCCATATGTTTTTAAATATTGCGCTCAATATTCGGTTTAGCCGGAAGAGGACTTTGTGTCATATAATCCATTCCGAATAATGATACGAAGATATGGATGGCATTTGGAGACCGGTGGTGTAGACCAGATATTTTCGAAAGCGAAAGGATAATTCGTCGAATGTCTCTACACCGGCTGATCCCCGGTATAGAGATTTGATCATCCTTTGTGATGGGGAGTCCGGACGTGATTAGGGATTATCCGGATTTGCAAGGGCTTCTTTGTGAAGTGCCTTTGGTTCTGTTCAAACTCGGGACAGACTTATAGGGATGTGTGTCTGACATTACGCTTTGAGATGTAAAGCTGGTTTCAATCAAATACATTTCTGTTTGGTGGTGGAGAATTTATTCTCTTAGCTTAACACCCTTCTCTGAGACGTACGAGCTCAGAGGTTATGTAGTTGATGGTTACTAGTGATACATTCCTAATTTGGTAAGGTGGCATACAAAGTGCTGCTGATCATTTGTTGATCGAATCATGGATTTTGTGAAAAGCGTGGCTTTGTGAACGAGACTTCGTCGAGCCTCACAACCTAGAAATGGTCGAAACATGAATGTTATGGCAAGGGTTTTAGGGGTCGCGCCCCTAGGGTATGTCCATTTCCTTCTGGATAAAAGTTATATCATGGTATGGATCCCATATTTTTAACTGTGTGGTTGTTGCTATTTGTTGGTAAATCCCGGGATAAAGGTCGGTAACGACCGGGGATGGCTTACTTGTAGGTGTTACTTCCAGCCAGGGGTAACCCGACCTTGTGTTCATAGGGAACCGTTTTGGTTCTTGGGGGCGTCCCTCTAGAGGTGTCCCATTTGTTAAGGAAGTTCCTTAGCCTGACCATTTGTTGGAAATCTAAAGAAACAATACGCTCCCTGTACGGTTTTAGTTGTATAACCTGCCATGGAATGTGGTGGTAGCCTGCTATTGAACATGGTAGCTATAGTAGGCATATAATAATGGTTGTATGTTGGCTAAGATTAATATTATACTTTCAAAAGTTTTTCTGCACTATGCACTAATAGTAATATCAAAAGATTATTGTGTATCAAGCATGTTTGACTATCATAAGGAGAAATCTCCTCTAATTGTGCGCTTGCATTGTATGTATGGTGGGAGGCCTTATGGTAGTTGCATTTTCCAAAAACCATTGCAGATTTCTTTAAAAAAAATTGTTTTGCTTATGATAAAGATAAACGGTTTTTGTTTGCTCATACCAGTCCAAGACTGACCTGGAGTTTATTGTTCCTTATCTAAACTCTGGGTGCCCATAATTTTCCACACGGGCAGTCTAGAGTTGGATTTTTCAAATAATTGAATAGTAGGTGTAGATTAGGTAGCTTTTACTGTTTGGAAGTCTTCTTCGGTCTTTGGATGACTGACCTTTCTTAGTGCATCGATGATGGTGGTTCGAGTTTTTGGTTCAAGCTATCTTTGGTTTGGATTGCGATATGGAGTTGGATTCTTTTGGAGACTCTTCTATCTTCTGGTGATATTGTTCCGCTGTGCTATTATCTTTCCGTTGTTGTATTTCTGATATTGATATCATTTGTATCAAGTTGTTGTATCTAATATTGTATATCAATGATGTTCATTTTTCTTCCGCTGTGTTGTTGTGCTTAATGTGTAATAAGCTCCGGCGCGAATCGAATTTCAACAGTTGGATCTGCGGCATTCGAGTACCAGTGAAGTACGGGTGTCGATTTTCGAACGCTGAAATTTAGGTCATGACAATCAGGTCATGGAGTATCAAATTAGTCATAGTGGAATATAAACAAGTCTAAACTTATACATAATAGATAAATGATGTACAAAGTGCTACGTCTCAAAATGAATATTACAAAAAAGTAGTCTAATCTAAACACATGATACTACATAATGTCAAATATATACATAGGATAACAAAAAGAAATACTAGCTAATGAGTAAGATATCCACTCGTAAGCCTTAAGATGAAGGACCTGGAACATCTCGGTCTGACCTGAGTATTATAAAAATAATAAACGAGTTGGTTTAGACCAAGTTAAATGTGTTAGAAAAACTATATGATAGATAAAGTAATATTAATCTTAATTATAAGCATATATTGACAAATATCAAACATTCATCAATTACTTTAAATCACCAAATACAAAAACTCATAATAGCCTCTTAAAAGCAAAAACCTCATAAATGATTTAGTGATAATCCAACAACGTTAAATCTATAAATCTCACAACTGGAAGTCCAGAAATCTCATAAATAAGAGGGGGGGTTCCAAACTCCAAGATTGGTGAAATAAATTTACCTACATGCATGTAACTCCAAAATAGATGTATAAGTCTATAAATATCAAGATAGGAACGAGACCTATAAACATCGAAATAGGTATAAAACCCATGAACTTCAAGATAGGTACGAAACCTATAAACATCGAATAGGAAAAAGTCCTATAAACACCAAGATAAGTACAAAACCTATAAACATCAAATAGCTATAAAACCTATGAACATCAAAGGCAAGTCATAAACTCATCGAAAAGAGTCAAATATTTTTATATAGTAGTCAAATAGATAACGACCATGTGTCCCATACTACACGGGTTTGCACAAACATTTAATATATAATAGTAAACTCTACTCATGTGTAAAATAGTTTGGTCGAACAAGTCCACGAGTTAATTGGAAAAACAAACTGAGCAATCCATACAACTCACTTTATTTAACCGTTTAAATCAATTTCTCAATCGATCGATAACATGCAACCTTGTGAAAATATCTCTTTAAAAACAACTTTTAAAATATTTATTTATAATGGAAATATACATACATACAAACACACACACGCCCACACATATATAAGTAGCTTTTCAAACTATCATTCTAAAATATTTCTAAAGTCATTGCATATGAAAATGGATAGTGTGTATATATATTAATAAAATTCTTTATATATATATATATATATATATATATATATATATTAGTCTGGTACATAAATAGTTTGTATAAAACGACTAGATTTAGAAATCAGTTATTTGTAAATCTAGTTTGCATGCATCAAAAGTGTGTAATTCTCGTATAAAATCCATAGAACAAAATTTATGGTATAAAACATCAAAATGAATTCAATAATTCACAAATCATGAATATGGAAAATATAAATAAAATTGACGCGAAATACAGTTATAAAATTTAGCAATCAACTTCTGGAATTCTACAGGACAAACAAGTGACAAATGAGTCGTTTGGAAAGTACCGAAACATAACCTGGATTTCGGGTTCAGGCTACAACTGGTGTACCGATTCGACCAACCGGTCCACCATTTGTTTCGCCTAGGCTGACGTCCAAGCGACTCTAATGACCTTCTGTCAATTCGTATTTTCTCATTCTTCTTTTGATGCTTCTCTAACGACTTAAGGTACTAAATAGGCAGTCATACGTGCATATAAACATGTATAATTGGATGATTTTCATGATTTCATATGGTGGGCTTCAATAAACAGCAATCACAATGCAATTAGACAATGAATCAATCAATATTTTGAAGTCATACACACTTTAGATTCAAGCATAATCATCTAACAACAACAACAACCACTTGTCTAAGGCTAGAATAGTGAGATAAACTCACCTAAACAAACCTGGGATGGAAGATTAGAGCTTAGAATCTTCTATGCCTTTCTAATTCAATCTCAAACTAGCCTATGAATAAAAATTAGATAGGAATTAATAAAAATCGAAAATCAAAACTGAAATAATTCATAAATTTGATGCATAGATAGATAAAGAAGATTACCTTTTATCAAAACACACTAAAATTGATTGAAATCCCCTTGATTTCACTCTGTAATTTGCAAATTTGGGGATTTAGGGTTTTTGTGCTTAGGAATTTGAGAATGAGAAAAAGATGTATGGATGTTTCTTATTCCTATTTCTTTTATTTTGGGATAAGTAGGTAAGAAATGTGTTTTTGTGCTTAGGAATTTGAGAATGAGAAAAAGATGTATGGATGTTTCTTATTCCTATTTCTTTTATTTTGGGATAAGTAGGTAAGAAATGTGGATCCATTAGCCAAGATTGCTAATTTTTTCAAAAACCAAAGTGTTACTAATTTTTGTGTTTCATTTTAACATTTACTAATTCAACTAAAAAATAGTCTAATTTAACTAACATTTATTTCTAAAATGTAACATCCTGAAAATTCATTAAGTTTAATTTGGCAATTAAATTAATTTTTGAAAATATATTGTGAATTAATTAGAAAATTTTCTAGGATAAATAAATAAATAATTTGATTATAAATAGAAATTTATATTAGAAATTTAAGGATAAGTGATTTATAAAATAAATATTGAGTTTCAAAATAAAATGTATTAAAAAAATAAAAATAGAATTTAAAAGCTTGAGATTAATAAAATGATAGTAATAGTTGTTTTCTAAAATATTAATTTTTATTTGGAAGATGTATTAATTTTCATAATATTATTTTTAAGTTAAATTTTCATACATAAATAAGTGTGACTAATTGTTAATATGAAATCAAAGTGTTTGAATCCATTCTTTTCTTTTGTAGAATTGTACAAAATAAATAATAAAAAATTATATGAATGTAAATGGTGTAAATATAAATTTTTAAATAAATGTATGAACTAAGTTTAAATAATATTGGTCATAAGGATTGAATACATATTGGAATTGAATTTAATTTTTAATGATATGTTTTAAAATAGTTGGCATTTAAAAAAATCATTGAAGTGTAACTTGTATAATGTAAAGATTGGTTAGAAACAATTCTTTTAAACTTTGTGTATATGTATATACAAATGGCATTATTGCATTTATAAAATAATCAAATTTAAAATTACAAAGAAAGAAATTCAAGGCAAATGTAGATCTGAAGTCTGCAGCTTTGAAAATAAATCAAGTTTGAAGCTTTAAACAAATTCAAACTGTAAGTAAATAAATTCTATTGTTTGTCATTGATGAAGTAAACAAGTAAATAAACAGGAGTTTGAGCAAAGTTTTGAATTTACAAACTTTTGCAGATCTAATCTTTAAAAGATTGAAGAAAAAAAATATAGTTCAGGCTCAAAAGAAATTCCTCTCTGCCTCTGTTCTTCTCTGTGCAACAAAATCTGGTGAGCAAACCCACTTCCATTTACCTATACTCTTTGATATCATATTGATGGTGCTCTGGAATGATGGTTAATATGCCTGCATGTTGTTTTATGTATGTACATATATGAGTATGAAATTGATTGTATGTATGGTATATACACAGTGCTCTGCTCTGTGTTAGCAGGTTTCAGAATTTGTTTTCAAAACTCAAACTTTCCCTCGAATCTTTGGTATATTTTAGGCATGAATAAGACGTGTTTGTCAAAGTGAGATCCAAGCTTTAAATATATTTTAGTGGAGACTGGAAAAGAAAAAAAATTATTTTATCTTACTGGGAAAGAAATATATACAGGAGAAATTGAAATTTCATAAAATTCGAATGTTTTAAAATCTTGATTCAATTGCACAATATAATTTGTCTTCGAAAACCATGATTTTTAAAGTAAAAATCAATATTTTTAACTTGATTGATCGAGTGGCATTTCGAGTTGAACGGAAATTCAATTTGTGAGAAATTCCGGTGACCTCGAGATCGTGTGATCTCGAGCTTGGCGTCAGGGTCAGCATGAGCGTTGATGATCATTAGAAAAATGGATTCAACATTTTTTGATCATCGGAGAAACTATACGAGAGGGATTTAGGGTTTGTAAGTTCGTTTTTGTCAGTGATGGGTCTTGAGTTCGTTCGTTGCCGTGGAGGGATCGAGTCGCTTGAGGTTTGGGGAATGGCTATGTGGGAGATCCACATAGACGTGGCCGGAGGCGGTGACGTTTTGGTGGCCTGGCGCGGTGGTAGGAGGTGAATTTGGGAATTGGGTTTTGGGTTCCAGGAAGAATCGGAGTGTTCGATTTCGAGTTTCAGGCAATACGATGAATCTGAATGGTTAAGTGGCTTGGGCAGGTCATCGAGGACCTGATGGTGACGAGGACGATGATCGGAGGCACGGCGATGGCATGTGCACGTACACCTGTGTCACTGTGTATCAGGAATGATTCGTTTGTTTGGGAAGAAGGTTTTCCTCAGGTTCGATTCGAAGGTGCTGATGTGTTTTCTCGAAGCACGTTACGGGGAGGATGATGAATGGCTCGAGTGAAATAGCGTGGGTACTGGGTAAACACTTGGGAAAATTTTGAAGTTTGGAAATTTTGTTGCACTGGGTTGGGTTTTTCAGAAAACTCGAAGAGAAGGGGGAATTTTCTCACGTAAGACCCAAAGTGGCTCGGGCTTGTTGAAGTGAACTTGTTTCCAGGTTTTACAATACACAGAACCTTGTTCTCTGTTAAATATAAAAAAAAATTTAAAAGTTAAGTTTAAATGTAAACTGAAATTTTAAAATTAGTTTAAACCTGAGTTGAAATTTGATTACAAGTTGTTTGAATCTGAGTTTGAAATAATTTAAATTTTGAAATTTTAAATTTAGTTTTAAACAACTTTTAAGTATAAAAGAATATTGGTTTTGAATTTAAACTGGAAGTTTAAATTTAAATTATAGACTTTAAAATAAGTTTGAATCTGAAATTTAAAATCTGGAATTTGGTTTGAATTTCAGTTTTAAAATAAAATGAAGTTTTTAAATTTAAATTGTTTAACTACTTTAAAATTGGTTAAGTGATTTGGAATTTAAAATGAAGTTAAATATAAGTAAGTTTTTGAATGTAAGTAACTTGGAATTAAAATTCAAACATGTATTCAAGTTTAGAATAAAATGATGTTTTTAGATAGAAAAATAATAATTTAAACAACTTTGAATGTCATAGTGTATTTTTAATTGATTTAAATTTTAAAAATGAATTGGGTTTTAGAACTTTTAAACCTCTTTTATAAAATGAATAATTCTTTAACTTGTGAGATACTTTGTTTAAGTTAAATTTGTAACCATTTTAAATCCTAAATCTAAAATGAAATTTAAAATAAATTTGAAAGCAAATTATTTTTAATGCTTTATTTAAGTAAGAGATGTTTTTATCTTAAAAATAAATAAATAGAATTTAATAATTCGGATTCATTGAATTATTAAGTCAATAAATCAAAAAAATTAATGAATGATCAAATGAAAATAATAAATACTTAGTGAAAATAATTAAGAGAAGATAATTAAAGGTTAAGGATTGATTTATCAAATATTTGAGATTAATTACTTTAAAGAATAATTAATTAATGTGGTTAATTAATTAAGAGAACTAAATCGATTAAGGTTAATTAACTTAAAGTGATTAAGAAATCATTATTAATTAGGGAGTAATTAATTATTGAAATTAATTAAGGGAATAATAAATCTATTGATTAATCAATTAAGGACAATTAATTATAATTTAATTAGTCAATAATTAAAAGTTTATTATTTAAAGTAATTAATTGAGGAATAGGTAATTAAGATTTAATTAATTACAATCAAAGGATAATTAATTAAGATAATTAATTAAATAAATGATTAATAAATGAAGATGGTTAAGACTTAATTAATTATAGTTAACGATAATTACTCATTGGTTTAAAGATTTCAAATAGAAGTAATTATTGTGGGTAATAAATTTATAACCACACGGTTTATTCATCTTAATTAAAGATGTTTGATTGTTATTGAATGCTATGTGATGGATTGATATATTCGATGTGATGCTATGTAATGTTTTGTGCTAAGCTGTTATATCTGTGATGTATATATTGTTATGCAAACCTTTGACCCGTAAAACGACATTTGAGTTTCGATGCGACAGGGAGTCGGATTCCATTTGGTTATCCGAAACCCACATCGAATTGTAATGATTTAATCTGTGCTGATTGATGATGTTGCACTTCTATTGTGTAAAACCCCTGGACCACACTTATACACACACAAATATGGATTTCACGTGGAAATTTGGTTAAGTCACAAATTTGAAACTGTTTTAAAATTTAATTTTTAAATCCAAAATAAGTTTGGTATTAGAATTGAAGCTTTTGAAAAATGAATTTAAAAAATAAAAGTTATTTGAATAACTTGATTGAATCTTGAAATTTAAATGAATTGATTTAAATTTGAATTCAATATTTGAAAATTGAATTCTATAATTTGGAAACTATGGTTTAAAAGGTTATTCAACTTATAAATGGATTTATATGTGTTTTTAAAATCATTTTAAAAGTGATGTTTTGGAATTTAAATTTAACCCAAAGATCTTATCTTATATAAATGAAATCGGATTTTTCCAAAAAGAAAACTATTTGTTTTCAAACGATTGAAGCTTTCACATAAGAATGAATTTCCAATTTGTGTTAAAGGATTTCAAGTCTAAAAATGAAAATAGTTTTCCAAGTTTTAGATAAATCTTTGGAAATGTGTTTTGAAAGCTATAAATCTTTAATTTAAAGATTTAATTGGGTTAATCTAAATTGAATGGGAATTGTTTTGAAATCTATGGATAGATCTTTGTGATATCGGGTGAAACTTTATGAAATAAATCTTTTTGTTTAAAGATTTAAAAATGGTAATTTGTTTAACCATTTGAAAGAAAAGCTTTGGATTTTTAAGTTGTGACTTAACCGAAATCCCATATCCATATGTTTTTAAATATGGCGCTTACTATTCGGTTTAGCCGGGAGAGGACCTTGTGTCATATAACCCATTCCGAATAGTGATACGATGTTATGGATTGCAATTGAAGATCGGTGGTGAAGACCGGTTATTTGTGAGAACGATAGGATAACCTATCGATTGACTCTGCACTGAGTTGCTCCGGTATAGGGTTCTCCCTTAGTGATGGGAAGTCCGATCGAGATTGTGGATACCCGGATTTGCAAGGGCTTCTTCGGAAGTGCCTTCGGTTCTGTTCGAACTCGGAACAGACTTGTATGGTTGTATGTCCGACATTACACTTTGAGATGTTAACTGATTTCTATCAAATGCATTTCTGCTTGGTGGCGGAGAATTTATTCTCTTAGCTTAACACCCTTCTCTGAGACGCACGAGCTCAGAGGTTATGTAGTTGATATTTATCAGTGATATATTCCCGATTTGGTAATGTGGCATGCCGAGTGCTGCTGTGTGATGATGATCATTTATTGATCATTTGTGATCGAAGCATGGCTTTTGTATAAAGCGTAGATTTGTGGACGAGACTGCATCAGGACCTCACACCCCGGAAATGGTCGAAACAGGAAAGATGCGGCAAGGTTATGAGGGTCGCGCCCTTTAGGGTGTGTCATTCCCTTCTGGTAAAGGGTGGTATCATGGTATGGAGCCCAGATACTTACTCATGTGGATACTGCAGATCTATTACTTTGTGATAATTTGTGGTTGTTGGTGCGAGCGCTCGGATAAAGGTCCCAAAGGACCGGGGGATGGCATATTCGTGTAGTAGTTACCTAGTTACAGAGGTAACCCGGCCTTGTGTTGGCAGAGATCTAACCGTAACGTTAGTTCTCGGGACGTCCCGCCAGAGGCGATCCCATGTGGCAGTAGGAAGTTCCTTAGCCTGACCATTTGTTGGAAATCCATTCATCCAAGACGTGCCTTGTACGGTTTTAGTTGTATTACCTGCTATTCACTTATGGTGGTCACCACTGTTTTGGATGGTGGCTATAGTAGGCATAGTTCGGAATGTCTATGCTGGCTAGGATTTATATTCTACTTTCGAAATTGTTTTCTACACTATGCACTAATAATAATATCAAAAATGATTTGATTTTTTGCGTAGTAAACATTTTTTACTATCAAAAGGAGAAATCTCCTCCAATTCTGCGTTTGCATTGTGTGTGTGGCGGGAGGCCTTATGGTAGTTTCATTTTTCAAAAAGCATTGCGGATTTCAAATTTAAATTCTTTTGTTTGTTTAAAGACCAAATGTTTTTGTTTGCTCATACCAGTCCCACGACTGACCTGGAGTTTATTGTTCCTTTCCTAAACTCTGGGTGCCCACTATTTCCCACACGGGCAGTCTAGAGTTGGGGTTTTCAGATAATCAATAGTAGGTGTAGATTCGATAGCTTTCAGCCTTAGGATTTGGCAAGCATTTGGATCGAGTTGCTTCTCTTCATCTTGATTTGGGAGTTCGAGCTATTTCTGGATTGATGTCTTGGAGATGAAGATTACCAGTTCTGGAGTTCTTTCTTGAAGACTATATTGAAGATATTGTTCCGCTGTTATTTCTTGTATCTCTGATGTATATGGATATTCTATTGTATCATCTGTTGTATCATATTGTATCAGATATTGTATCAATGTTGTATATTGATATATGTTATTCATTTCTTCCGCTATGTTGTACTTAATGTGTTATAAGCTCCGGCGAACCGGGTTCGACGTTTGGATCTGCGGCATTTGAATACGAGTGTCGTATTCGGTGCCGATTTTCGAAGGTCGAGTCAGGGTCGTCACAAGTGGTATCAGAGCTGATGGTTAAAACCTTAGCTCAGGAGTATAACACATTAAGTAACTCATTAGAGATAGTGTGAAGTATACCCTAGAATGAGTATATCCCTAAGATATCCGTTCGAATGCCTCAGTAAATTCTCTTACTATCCACTGATAGTGAGTATGAGTGCGAGAAGAGGACGGGATAGGGGACGGGGGAGTACCACTACCAATGGTCAATACCCTGCAATAGCGGAAACGACTTTTCTCTATCAATCTCCTTTGATTCGTCTTTTCAATTCTTTGATTACTTCGCAGCAGCTCGAGGAGTAGTTTCGGTGTGATGGTGGCCCTACGAATCGTGTAGATAAGTCTCTATTTCGTATTCTCTTCATCCAATTTCTTATCAGCTTTTCGTTCTAAACTCTAATGAATTTGAAGATTTAAATTAAACAAATTGAAAACTTTAAATTAAGTTAAATTGATTAACAAATATAAAGCTAAACTTGAATTGTATAAATAAAACGATATCGATTAAAACCAAATTTAAAATTGTAATTTAGTGTGTATATCAAAGTCCATATACTTTGGGGTATTCCGACCCGAATTTGGTATCCATATCTAGCATTTGGAAATTATTGAAAATTAAGGCTATCTATCTTTTCTTTGGGATCCGATATATTCTACGAACGATTAGTCATCCCTTCGAACTAATCAATGCCCTTACATGTTCGTAGACCGGTGGACCCAAATATCTTGTGAAATAATTATATGAGTTTGTTCTCCTATTGTCGATATTCTGATTTGGTAAACCGAATGCAGAATAAATATTTCGATCTGATCTGATCAATCATTTCTCTATCTTTCCTCTTTTCTTTGTTGTCTCCTTGCAATTTCGAGGACGAAATTCTTTTAAGGGGGGAAATCTGTAACATTCCTGAAAATTCATTAAGTTTAATTTGGCAATTAAATTAATTTTTGAAAATATATTGTGAATTAATTAGAAAATTTTCTAGGATAAATAAATAAATAATTTGATTATAAATAGAAATTTATATTAGGAATTTAAGGATAAGTGATTTATAAAATAAATATTGAGTTTCAAAATAAAATGTATTAAAAAAATAAAAAATAGAATTTAAAAGCTTGAGATTAATAAAATGATAGTAATAGTTGTTTTCTAAAATATTAATTTTTATTTGGAAGATGTATTAATTTTCATAATATTATTTTTAAGTTAAATTTTCATACATAAATAAGTGTGACTAATTGTTAATATGAAATCAAAGTGTTTGAATCTATTCTTTTCTTTTGTAGAATTGTACAAAATAAATAATAAAAAATTATATGAATGTAAATGGTGTAAATATAAATTTTTAAATAAATGTATGAACTAAGTTTAAATAATATTGGTCATAAGGATTGAATACATATTGGAATTGAATTTAAATTTTAAATGATATGTTTTAAAATAATTGGCATTTAAAAAAATCATTGAAGTGTAACTTGTATAATGTAAAGATTGGTTAGAAACAATTCTTTTAAACTTTGTGTATATGTATATACAAATAGCATCATTGCATTTATAAAATAATCAAATTTAAAATTACAAAGAAAGAAATTCAAGGCAAATGTAGATCTGAAGTCTGCAGCTTTGAAAATAAATCAAGTTTGAAGCTTTAAACAAATTCAAACTGTAAGTAAATAAATTCTATTGTTTGTCATTGATGAAGTAAACAAGTAAATAAACAGGAGTTTGAGCAAAGTTTTGAATTTACAAACTTCTGCAGATCTAATCTTTAAAAGATTGAAGAAGAAAAAATATAGTTCAGGCTCAAAAGAAATTCCTCTCTGCCTCTGTTCTTCTCTGTGCAACAAAATCTGGTGAGCAAACCCACTTCCATTTACCTATACTCTTTGATATCATATTGATGATGCTCTGGAATGATGGTTAATATGCCTGCATGTTGTTTTATGTATGTATATATATGAGTATGAAATTGATTGTATGTATGGTATATACACAGTGCTCTGCTCTGTGTTAACAGGTTTCAGAATTTGTTTTAAAAACTCAAACTTTCCCTCGAATCTTTGGTATATTTTAGGCATGAATAAGACATGTTTGTCAAAGTGAGATCCAAGCTTTAAATGTTTTTTAGTGGAGATTGGAAAAGAAAAAAAAATTATTTTATCTTACTGGGAAAGAAATATATACAGGAGAAATTGAAATTTCATAAAATTCGAATATTTTAAAATCTTGATTCAATTGCACAATATAATTTGTCTTCGAAAACCATGATTTTTAAAGTAAAAATCAAGATTTTTAACTTGATTGATCGAATGGCATTTCGAGTTGAACGGAAATTCAATTTGTGAGAAATTCCGGTGACCTCGAGATCGTGTGATCTCGAGCTTGGCGTCAGGGTTAGCATGAGCGCTGATGATTATTAGAAAAATGGATACAACATTTTTGATCATCGGAGAAACTATACGAGAGGGATTTAGGGTTTGTAAGTTCGTTTTTGTCAGTGATGGGTCTCGAGTTCGTTCGTTGCCGTGGAGGGATCGAGTCGCTTGAGGTTTGGGGAATGGCTATGTGGGAGATCCACGTAGACGTGGCCGAAGGCGGTGACGTTCTGGTGGCCTGGCGCGGTGGTACGAGGTGAATTTGGGAATTGGGTTTTGGGTTCCAGGAAGAATCGAAGTGTTCGATTTCGATTTTCAGGCAATACGACGAATCTGAATGGTTAAGTGGCTTGGGCAGGTCATCGAGGACCTGATGGTGACGAGGACGATGATCGGAGGCGCGGCGATGGCATATGCACGTACACCTGTGTCACTGTGTATCAGGAATGATTCGTTTGTTTGGGAAGAAGGTTTTCCTCAGGTTCGATTCGAAGGTGCTGATGTGTTTTCTCGAAGCACGTTACAGGGAGGATGATGAATGGCTCGAGTGAAATAGCGTGGGTACTGGGTAAACACTTGGGAAAATTTTGAAGTTTGGAAATTTTGTTGCACTGGGTTGGGTTTTTCAGAAAACTCGAAGAGAAGGGGGAATTTTCTCGCGTAAGACCCAAAGTGGCTCGGGCTTGTTGAAGTGAACTTGTTTCCAGGTTTTACAATACACAGAACCCTGTTCTCTGTTAAATATAAAAAAAAATTTAAAAGTTAAGTTTAAATGTAAACTGAAATTTTAAATTTAGTTTAAACCTGAGTTGAAATTTGATTACAAGTTGTTTGAATCTGAGTTTGAAATAATTTAAATTTTGAAATTTTAAATTTAGTTTTAAACAACTTTTAAGTATAAAAGAATATTGGTTTTGAATTTAAACTGGAAGTTTAAATTTAAATTATAGACTTTAAAATAAGTTTGAATCTGAAATTTAAAATCTGGAATTTGGTTTGAATTTCAGTTTTAAAATAAAATGAAGTTTTTAAATTTAAATTGTTTAACTACTTTAAAATTGGTTAAGTGATTTGGAATTTAAAATGAAGTTAAATATAAGTAAGTTTTTGAATGTAAGTAACTTGGAATTAAAATTCAAACATGTATTCAAGTTTAGAATAAAATGATGTTTTTAGATAGAAAAATAATAATTTAAACAACTTTGAATGTCATAGTGTATTTTTAATTGATTTAAATTTTAAAAATGAATTGGGTTTTAAAACTTTTAAACCTCTTTTATAAAATGAATAATTCTTTAACTTGTGAGATACTTTGTTTAAGTTAAATTTGTAACCATTTTAAATCCTAAATTTAAAATGAAATTTAAAATAAATTTGAAAGCAAATTATCTTTAATGCTTTATTTAAGTAAGAGATGTTTTTATCTTAAAAATAAATAAATAGAATTTAATAATTCGGATTCATTGAATTATTAAGTCAATAAATCAAAAAAATTAATGAATGATCAAATGAAAATAATAAATACTTAGTGAAAATAATTAAGAGAAGATAATTAAAGGTTAAGGATTGATTTATCAAATATTTGAGATTAATTACTTTAAAGAATAATTAATTAATGTGGTTAATTAATTAAGAGAACTAAATCGATTAAGGTTAATTAACTTAAAGTGATTAAGAAATCATTATTAATTAGGGAGTAATTAATTATTGAAATTAATTAAGGGAATAATAAATCTATTGATTAATCAATTAAGGAAAATTAATTATAATTTAATTAGTCAATAATTAAAAGTTTATTATTTAATGTAATTAATTGAGGAATAGGTAATTAAGATTTAATTAATTGCAATCAAAGGATAATTAATTAAGATAATTAATTAAATAAATGATTAATAAATGAAGATGGTTAAGACTTAATTAATTATAGTTAACGATAATTACTCATTGGTTTAAAGATTTCAAATAGAAGTAATTATTGTGGGTAATAAATTTATAACCACACGGTTTATTCATCTTAATTAAAGATGTTTGATTTTTATTGAATGCTATGTGATGGAATGATATATTCGATGTGATTCTATGTAATGTTTTGTGCTAAGCTGTTATATCTGTGATGTATATATTGTTATGCAAACCTTTGACCCGTAAAACGACATTTGAGTTTCGATGCGACAGGGAGTCGGATTCCATTTGGTTATCCGAAACCCACATGGAATTGTAATGATTTAATCTGTGCTGATTGATGATGTTGCACTTCTATTGTGTAAAACCCCTGGACCACACTTATACACACACAAATATGGATTTCACGTGGAAATTTGGTTAAGTCACAGATTTGAAACTGTTTTAAAATTTAATTTTTAAATCCAAAATAGTTTTGGTATTAGAATTGAAGCTTTTGAAAAATGAGTTTCAAAAATAAAAGTTATTTGAATAACTTGATTGAATCTTGAAATTTAAATGAATTGATTTAAATTTGAATTCAATATTTGAAAATTGAATTCTATAATTTGGAAACTATGGTTTAAAAGGTTATTCAACTTATAAATGGGTTTATATGTGTTTTTAAAATCATTTTAAAAGTGATGTTTTGGAATTTAAATTTAACCCAAAGATCTTATCTTGTATAAATGAAATCGGATTTTTCCAAAAAGAAAACTATTTGTTTTCAAACGATTGAAGCTTTCACATAAGAATGAATTTCCAATTTGTGTTAAAGGATTTCAAATCTAAAAATGAAAATAGTTTTCCAAGTTTTAGATAAATCTTTGGAAATGTGTTTTGAAAGCTATAAATCTTTAATTTAAAGATTTAATTGGGTTAATCTAAATGGAATGGGAATTGTTTTGAAATCTATGGATAGATCTTTGTGATATCGGGTGAAACTTTGTGAAATAAATCTTTTTGTTTAAAGATTTAAAAATGGTAATTTGTTTAACCTTTTGAAAGAAAAGCTTTGGATTTTTAAGTTGTGACTTAACCGAAATCCCATATCCATATGTTTTTAAATATGGCGCTTACTATTCGGTTTAGCCGGGAGAGGACCTTGTGTCATATAACCCATTTCGAATAGTGATACGACGTTATGGATTGCAATTCAAAACCGGTGGTGAAGACCGGGTATTTGTGAGAACGATAGGATAACCTATCGATTGACTCTGCACTGAGTTGCTCCGGTATAGAGTTCTCCCTTAGTGATGGGAAGTCCGATCGAGATTGTGGATACCCGGATTTGCAAGGGCTTCTTCGGAAGTGCCTTCGGTTCTGTTCGAACCCGGAACAGACTTGTATGGTTGTATGTCCGACATTACACTTTGAGATGTTAACTGATTTCTATCAAATGCATTTCTGCTTGGTGGTGGAGAATTTATTCTCTTAGCTTAACACCGTTCTCTGAGACGCACGAGCTCAGAGGTTATGTAGTTGATATTTATTAGTGATATATTCCCAATTTGGTAATGTGGCATGCTGAGTGCTGCTGTGTGATGATGATCATTTGTTGATCATTTGTGATCGAAGCATGGCTTTTGTATAAAGCGTAGCTTTGTGGACGAGACTGCATCAGGACCTCACACCTCGGAAATGGTCGAAACAGGAAAGATGCGGCAAGGTTATGAGGGTCGCGCCCTTTAGGGTGTGTCATTCCCGTCTAGTAAAGGGTGGTACCATGGTATGGAGCCCAGATACTTATTCATGTGGATACTGCAGATCTATTACTTTATGATACTTTGTGGTTGTTGGTGCGAGCGCTCGGATAAAGGTCCCAAAGGACCGGGGGATGGCATATTCGTGTAGTAGTTACCTAGTTACAGAGGTAACCCGGCCTTGTGTTGGCAGAGATCTAACCATAACGTTAGTTCTCGGGACGTCCCGCCAGAGGCGATCCCATGTGGCAGTAGGAAGTTCCTTAGCCTGACCATTTGTTGGAAATCCATTCATCCAATACGTGCCTTGTATGGTTTTAGTTGTATTACCTGCCATTCACTTATGGTGGTCACCACTGTTTGGATGGTAGCTATAGTAGGCATAGTTCGGAATGTCTATGCTGGCTAGGATTTATATTCTACTTTCGAAATTGTTTTCTACACTATGCACTAATAATAATATCAAAAATGATTTAATTTTTTGCGTAGTAAGCATTTTTGACTATCATATGGAGAAATCTCCTCCAATTCTGCGTTCGCATTGTGTGTGTGGCGGGAGGCCTTATGGTAGTTTCATTTTTCAAAAAGCATTGCGGATTTCAAATTTAAATTCTTTTGTTTGTTTAAAGACCAAATGTTTTTGTTTGCTCATACCAGTCCCACGACTGACCTGAAGTTTATTGTTCCTTTCCTAAACTCTGGGTGCCCACTATTTCCCACACGGGCAGTCTAGAGTTGGGGTTTTCAGATAATCAATAGTAGGTGTAGATTCGATAGCTTTCAGCCTTAGGATTTGGCAATCGCATTTGGATCGAGTTGCTTCTCTTCATCTTGATTTGGGAGTTCGAGCTATTTCTGGATTGATGTCTTGGAGATGAAGATTACCAGTTCTGGAGTTCTTTCTTGAAGACTATATTGAAGATATTGTTCCGCTGTTATTTCTTGTATCTCTGATGTATATGGATATTCTATTGTATCATCTGTTGTATCATATTGTATCAGATATTGTATCAATGTTGTATATTGATATATGTTATTCATTTCTTCCGCTATGTTGTACTTAATGTGTTATAAGCTCCGGCGAACCGGGTTCGACGTTTGGATCTGCGGCATTTGAATACGAGTGTCGTATTCGGTGCCGATTTTCGAAGGTCGAATCAGGGTCGTCACATAAAATTTCCACGATATAAATAAATGTCAAAAACTTGCTCTAATCATTATTGAAATATTTTATCAAAATTAATTACAACTTTTATTATGGGAAGTCATTCTTTAAATTTTTATAAAACAAACCATTAATTAAGAAATCATATTTCAAACAATGAAATTATTTCCATAAAATTTATTTATTCATTTTCTCCAAAGTTATTCTTATATAATTAAATAGCATAAAAAAAGTAAATTCATTAAGTTCCCTATTTATTAAACTCCAAATCCATTTTAATTCGAAAATACAATTATTTACAAATTCCCTAAATTCATTGAATTAGTTAATTAAAATTAATTAAATTGTTCTAAATTTAGATTCTAAGTAACCTCGACCGGAGTTGTTACATATTCCCCTCTTATAAAAATTAAGTCATCGCAATTTATTAAGGAAAAATTAATAACAATTCAACGATGCATTAAAAGAGGATAAAATCATAAGCACGAAATAAATAAAAAAGAGTCTCACCACAAGTGAGCACGAGAAAGGATTTTCGGATGCGTTCGCTTGATGAACTCTCCAGTCTTCCATGAACAATCCTTTGGATTACTAAACGATTGGACTTTAACGAGCTTTATTTAAAAGGCGTTCAACCTCTGGTGCCACAATTTAAATGGGTCTTTGCTCATAACTAAGGACGGGTGAAATCTCAAGCTCCTCAAGAATTCTTCGCTTAAGAACAGAATTTGAATCACGAAGACACTTTCAAAGTTGAGAAACATGGAATACATCATGAATACCGAAGAATTGGAAAGAAAGAGATACCTGATAATCAACAAGGTTGATGCACTCAGTGATAGTGTATGGTCTAGTATATCTTGGAGCCAACTCTCTAGAACGACTGAACCACATCATACCCTTCAATGGAGATACACGAATAAAGACCAAATCTCGTATAAAGAATTCTAAGGCCTTTCTCCTATTATCTGCATAGGATTTCTGTCTGCTTTGTGCCTCTTTCATTCCCTGTCGAATGAGAGCGATCTTCTCAAAAGCTTCATGAATGGAGTCGAGGCTTAAAATAAGTTTCTCCTCGGACTCAAGCCAACAAGAAGGTGATCGACATGGTCTTCCGTGAAGGGCCTCAAAAGGTGTCATGCTGATACTAGACTGGAAACTATTGTCGTAAGCAAACTCAACAACGTAGATATGATCATCCCTACTCCCATCAAAGTCGAGAATACAAGCACGAAGCAAGTCTTCCAATATCTTATTCACTCGCTCTGTCTGCCCATCTATCTGGAGGTGATAGGCAGTGTTGAAATTAAACTTTGAACTCAAAGCTTACTGGAGACTCTTCCAGAATCCACTTGTAAACAAGGGATCCCAGTCATAAACAATTGTACTAGGGATGCCATGAAGTCTAATGAACTCCTTAACATAGATCTTAACAAGCTATGAAGCAGTCCGATTGGACTTAACAGAAATAAAGTGGGCTGGTTTGGTTAAACAATCAACAATCTCCCACAAGCTATCATGGTCAGCCCTCGAGTGAGGAAGACCATCAATGAAGTCCATGGAAACCTAAAAAAGAAAAAGGAAGAATAAGAATACGATCATTAAAAGATCGACACAAAAGAGGATTCAAGTATGAACTTATGAATGTAAGCTCATAACATCTGGTCCCATTTCCATATCGAGACTTCTAATGGTTGCAAAAGACAACTGGGATGCCGATGCACGGCCTTAACAAGTTAACAAGTTTAGCATCGCTTCACAAACTCTGCTACATCCTGCTTCATGCCTTTCCAATAATAAAGACATTTCACATCAGCATATATCTTACTACTACCGGGATGAATAATATACTTGTAGCGATGACACTACTCAAAAATATCTCTCCCAAGATCACTGGAAAATAAAATCCAACCACTTCGACAAATACAACCACGAGCATCAACAACTCATCACTTCGGGAAACCCTACTATACTGTTGAAAAAGCTAAGATAGATTGGGATCATGTTCCTAGACTTCCGTGAAACGATCCAAAAGACAAGGATGAGCCTCTAAGCTAAACAACAAGATGGGAGAACAAGAATCTGGAATATGATCCCTAATTTCATAAGAAGATAGAACCATAAGATCCTTCCACTCGACTAACATCAAAGAAACAACAATCTAATGCTTACGATTAAGAACATTCGCTACTCGATCCCCCTTTCCCAGAGTGTACTAAATATTAATATTGTAAGAAGTGACGAATTTGAGAATTTGGTGATTGATGAGTAGTTTATGCCTTTTCACTATACTATACATGTTTATATGGTAGAATTATAGGATTTAACATGTTCTAAACTGATTTTGACTATAAAAACCTTTTCTAACTTTAATGACATATTAATCGATCCATATGATATAGATTGATTAGAAATCACCTTGATTTGTGTTCATATAGTCATGCATATGTTGATCTATGTTAGAAATTACCTTGTTTATCTCAATTTGATGGATTGCAAGTTTGATTGGATGAAATTTCTTGTTATTCTATGTTCGGATGATATGATTTGATGTTGTTTGCTAGTTGTTATCCCGCCTTTTGGCAAGGCCGAGATATCAAGGAGTTGACTGAAAACCAAGGACCGCTCATCCCAAATGTCGAGTAAGCATAGGTTCACTACGGATGTCGATGAATTTTGTCCAAGTCTGGATCGAGCTACAATTTATATGACATGACAAGCAAAGCCATGAAAGCCGATGTTTCGAATGTCGGGTCAATCCGAGTTCGAATGCTCAAGATACGATCGATGCAAGCCAATAGGGTTAACTTGTTCGTATCCATCAATCGACCATCTTCGCACCGATCTCATTTTGTATCCATTAGTAAAAACGCTCCATTTCGTATCCATCAATGAACAAGCTCCATTTCGTATCGATCAGTGAACAAGCTCCATTTCATATTCATCAGTGAACACTCTCCATTTCGTATCCATCAGTGAACAAGCCTTTCTTCGTATCCATCAACGACTGTCCCCTTTGAATCCATCGGCAGCAACACGGAGGTCCATTTCATATCGATCCAGACACCTCACATCAATGCGAAGTGAGCACTGAGCGATCAATACGAAGTGAGCACTGAGCGATCGATATGATGTGAACACGGAGCGATCGATACGAAATAGTTTCAAGGTTCGATTCGAAATAAGCTACAACATACCGGTGCGAAGAACAACACGGGATTGATACGAAATGTCCAACAAAAGCTGATCGATACAAGCAAGGAAAGACTTGGTCGACTCAGCATAAAAAGTGGATCGATCCGAAGAGTGAGCGCCATGTCAACTTGCTAGCATGTGCCTGGGTTGATTCGAGTAGAGTGACACGAAGTGCATTGACATGAACTAAACAGCCCACCAAAGAACTCCAATTCGTATCGATCATAACTTACAATCCACAAGTCCAAACGCTATGAAATTTTCATAAGAGCTTACGTACAACCTAAAGAATGTCCCCGCCAAATTTCGACTTGATTGGATCAAATCTTGATCGATATGAAATTCGTTCGTATCTATCACGGATCGAGTCGAAACCGTCTGGGATCGATCGCGTACGCCCCACCATGTGCCAGAAGAAGTCTCCCGAGATCTGAGCGAGATATTTGCCTCCTACACCTATAAATAGATCCCCAGAGCCTATAGAAGAAGGATCTTTTGGCTCTTTAATGGCCAGGCTCAGTCGAATTCAACTTTGCGCTCCATAGCTACTGTTATACTCGAATTTCAACACTTTAAACCTCTATAATCCATTGAAATCAGTTGTAATCAGCAAGTGAATATCAATAATGTCATCAAACTTCAAAGTGACGTAAGTAATACGTCGAACCACTCTAAATTATTGTGTTTCTGCGCTTTTTATATCTGTTTTTGAAGTGTTTGTTAGATAATCCTCGTTTTAAATTTTCTATTCTTCATTTTTATCTCTTCAAATACTTCCGAAGAGTGTTGTGCCCAATTTTGGTACAAACACTTTGGTGCTTCCACTGAGAATACATAGTTTTTCTCCTGCTCTTTGGATCTACTGTTAATACCGGATTGCACAAATCCAAGAGGAAAATCCAGATCTCAAGTTCACAATCCTTTCAACCTATTCAGATTTGCATGAAATCTAGGAAAGGATTTTATTATCTACCATGGTTAACACAAGGACCGCCTCCACAACTACAGATCAAGAAGGACGAGATAGACAGAATCCCGTGCAATTGCCTCCATCTAACCAGAATGCCACCGAACCTTCAGATTCGTTAGGCCCAGGTACCAAACAAGAATTTCATATGTTGTTCCAAGAGTTGACCCAGAGTTGACAACAACTTACCGGACAACCGCGTGCCAATGCAGAGTTGACTAATCAGCTAAACCGCTAAAGGCGCAGAAGATCCAGAAGAGATCATGCTTTTCATTCCTTCACCGAGAGCTCAACCTCATCCGACTATCATCACCGATCTACGCACCCACGGCTAGCCAGGAGTTACACGCAAGCTACCGGACATCAACCTGCACTGAACATTGGGCAACCTAGAGTTGGACCATCAACCAGCTACCAGGCTAGACCCTCCTCCCTGGGAGGTACTGCTCTTCATTATACCACAGACATCCGTGCTATCACCGCCACTGTTGAACCAGGGGTTGATGCCCGGAATCAATAGATCTAAACCCATCGTCAGCATGGACACACTCCCAAAGCCTACGTTATGGAGAACTTGGAGCCAAAGAGGAGAGATACAGACCGTCGACAACGACTGGTCCAACCTCGTATTGTGGAACCCGACCACACCTTGGCCCAGCAAGCACAAAATGTACAGATGCCGGACAATCTCCCAATGATCCGTCAAATGATTCGAGAGAGTCAAGGCGTCACAAATGACAACTAGGGAATCTCCCAGAGTCATACTCCCTTTACTGACCAAATACTTTATGCTAAACCTCCTCGACGATTTAGGATGCCAACCTTACCAGTTTATGAAGGAAATTCAGATCCCAATAAACATATCCTGAAGTATGAATGGTCGATGAGTGCTATGAGAAAAGTTGATGCAGAAAATGCTGAAGCTTCTCGATCTCCCTGGAGGGCATTGCTACTATGTGGTTCACTCAATTTCCACCTCGATCCATTTCTTGTTTTGACCAATTGGCCACTAAATTTATTGAAAAATTCCACATGCACGTCGCAAGGCCAAAGGACGTTAACACTATGTCTAGTGTCACCCAAGCTCCTATAAATATACTTTGGTGTTATTTAGAAAGATTGCATGATGCTTATGCTGAGATCAGAAACCTAAACGATAACCCCATTCTCATGGCATTGACTAAGGGGATTGATCCAGATTCTGAATTCGGCAACTGGTTGGCCGGAAAACCACCTGCATCACCGGACTATTTCTATTCTAGGGCAGCCCAATTCTTGAGAAGAGAGGATGCTAACAGTCTAGGAAGCAAGATGACGCAGGGCCGAGCGTGGAAGGGATCCAAAGTAATGTTGCAGTTAAATAGTCTAGGGAGAGTTCGGTTGAATATACAAAAAAAGAAAATCAAAAGCGTGAGAATGTGAATCAAAATAGAAAATGAGATCAAAATTGTGGTCCATAATGCAAAACTCCTATGTTTGATAATTACACTCCATTGAACACATCGCTGGAGAATGTGTATTTAAAAACTTGTAATGCCATTCAATATAAGAAATCTATGCCAAAACCATCATCAGAGAGGCAAATCCAGGCGGGAAAATTTTGTAGGTTTCACAAAAGATATGGCTACAATACAAATAAATGTCTTCATTTTTAAGATCTCGTTGAGAAGTTGATTAGAGAAAGGAAGTTGGAACAGTTTGTGCGAGCACCACAGTCTGGATGTCGGGCCCATCGAATCAGAATAATACGCCCAATCAGGCACGACAAGAGGAACGCGCTCGTACCGGCGGTAGGCTAGTGATAAATGCTGTTAGTGGCGATCGTACTCTGTTAAAAGCCTGGAACGGTGAGGATCTTCGTCACTGTTACACATGACAGGCTTTATTTATTTAGTCTATTAATCCTTTACAATTTGTTTCTACATTTTGAAATTTGAATTTGTAAGAAGGCAAATGATTTTGCCGTATTTTCTCATTTCAGCAATAAAATGCCATCTCTTTGAGCCAGAACTATGACTCAACGAATGTGACATATAACCATCACAACGCATGAAGAGCTAAGCTCTATCATACGGTGGAATTTATTCAAATAGGGAGTGACTGTGACACGATCTTCCACTCACTAAGTGAAACCCCAAGCTCGGGGGAAAGTCACTACACTAAAGTCAAAAAAGAATTGATACATGACAATCCTTTAACTAACTCGAAACTCCTAGAGTGCGAGTTGGAGTATAAATTCATAAAATGCAGTTTCGAAGAGGATGGGCCCGTCCACCCAACGACTTCGACCATATCCTAACCAAGTTCAGGGAGGATGGATCATCCAACTAACGGTCTCACTTGTTAACTCAAAGTGGATGCGAATCGACCATTCATGGTCCTGATAAATCCATCGTTCCCAAAGCACGGACGAAATCCAAAAACTTAAACAGATGTGACCGACCATCTGTTGGCTAACTCCAAATTTTCAGAGTGCGAATTGGAGTATAAACATCAACTCTAGGTTCTCAGGGTGCGAATTAGAGTATAAACACCAACTCCAAATTCCCAAAGGGTGAATTGGAGTATAAACATCAACTCCAAATTCCCGGAGTGTGAGTTGGAGTATAAACATCAACCAAATCCAAGTTCCCGGAGTGCGAACTGAAGTACAAATGTCGGTTATCCCCGGATTTCCAGAGTGCGAACCAGGGAGTCGACCGCGAATAACTCTAAGTCCCCAGAGTATGGTCGGAGTATAGACATAACACGGTGTGATTGACTACTCGTAAGTCCCTAGAGTGAGGACACATACTAAAAAATCTAAACAGACGTGGTGACCGTCAAAGTTCAAATACAAATCCCTGGAGAGCGGATGCGATCGTTATTAAGTAAGCAAGTAGGATTCGACCACTCAACTCACACTGGTGTTAGCATCGATTCGACGATGTTAAGCTCGGCAAAATAAAGGCGAGATGCAATTGCTGGCCAATCTTTACAACTCATCCCCAAAACTAGGGGCAGGGCTTAAGTGTCAACCATTGGCTGAAGCAGTGCAACGTCAAAGTTCAACTTAATCCCCGGTCATGACTCGTGTCTGTAATTTCCAGGCTTGATAGATAAAACAAACTTGACTCAAAAGTTGGAAGTCTACAAGTGCACTGTACTAGAATCCAAACACTAGAACACTTAAGCATAAAAGATAGTAATAGAGTTAAAGGCAAAAACAAATTTTCATTTCAAAGAACTGTGAAAGAAGTTCATGTACAATTTTTTCCAAAATTCCTACTAGCAGGGGCCGAACCCGCATCTATACACGGCCTACGAAAGGAAAGTAAAACAAGTTTCTATCTACCAAAAGATGTGCCAAAGAGGCATATCTGCTTCTTTTTCTTTTTCGACTTCCTCTACGGCGTGGGCCCATAAGAGCCACTCGTAA
This sequence comes from Allium cepa, assembly GCA_030765085.1. Classification (NCBI taxonomy): domain Eukaryota; kingdom Viridiplantae; phylum Streptophyta; class Magnoliopsida; order Asparagales; family Amaryllidaceae; genus Allium; species Allium cepa. The sequence continues at coordinate 32,688,934 of CM060941.1, forward strand.
TTTTCCTCTTTGAGCCTTTACTTTTTAACGGTCGATCTCCAGGTGGGGGCATGATTTCAACGTCTTCCTCCGAACTCGAGTGTACTGGAATACTTTCTACAGGTGGAGTCGGAGGGGTCGGATCTACTACGGGGGTGGAATGAGCACACTGGTATCAACAATTGTACGACCAGGCGATGTCATTCTCAGCGCAGCCGGGCCAGGCACCGCTGCCATTCCAGCTCTATAACTACCACCATGAGTCGTTGCCTCCATTTTAGCATTGATTTCGGCCAATATCTCTTCTTCGCGAGTTGCTTGATCTATGATGGGGGCATCGGTGGTCTGCATTGAAGAGCCAGTAGCGGGCGCGAGTCCACTTATGACAAATGGTAGGTCTGCAAAGGGGTCATTGTGGCGACCGAGGAGTTCATCCATCATCTGCTCATCAAAAGAAAGTATGCCCACCTGCGTCCCTTCAATCGGTGCAGTCGTCGTTGTGGTAATCGCCTCAGTAATGATGGCCTCTTGCGTTTGATGCAATTCTTGGGTTGTAGGAGGCTCTATCAGTGTAACTCCAGTCACTGGATAGGGAAAAAATAAAAACCGTTAGTAAACGCTTCATGATAAGTTCCTTATTTTGAACGCACACGAGAAATGTTCAGAGTACCTTCCTTAATTTAGCTCGCGGATGATTGAGCGGCTTTAGAGGTGTGCTCTTTAACAGGAGATAGCTGCGGCTGTTCTGGATTATAAGTAGGTATAGATTAGGTTTCCACCGCTGGTTCAGGTCCAGGTTCAGGTTGAGGTAGAGCAGGAATCTCAAGATTTGTAGCGTGATGCTCAATACTTGAACCTTCCCTAATCTCCGAGTGTTGGGTACCAGCTTCTCCCTTTCACATGAAATCATTGACTCATGGAGAATCTTCCTTTCATCTTCAGTCAGCACGCGATTCTCAAGCTCAAACTCGACGGATGATTCATCCACATGCACCGCCTTCTCCTCCTCAGCCAATTGGCCCCAGGCACTATAAAGACATGTCGAATAGTTTTCAAGCCAGGCCAAATTTCTATGTTTTAGCACGTTAGCATTGTAGGTGACGAGAAGATCTTCTATATCAACCTCCAGCCTGGACTCCGCCATCCGAACTTTCTCCTCAACCTCAGACTCCACCATGCGGACTCTCTCCACTACCGCATCCTGTTTAGCTTGGAGCACTATGGCCTGCTCACATGCCTCCTAGGCAGCGTTGGTCGCATCATCCCTATCCTTGGAAATTTCAGAAAATTTTCCCTTAAGCTCATTGAGATCTTTGAGGGCCACATCCTGTTCGGCAGTAACGGTGGTGTTTCGATGGCCCATCTCTTCCACCAAGGCATAATGCGCCTGCCTAATCCTCTCCATGGCCGAATTAGCCTCATTGGCTTTTTGAATGGCCCCCATCTCTAACTTTCAAGAGGATTCATCTTTTGTATTAAGCACTTGAATGATGCGATCTTTCTGGGTGAGCTCGGTCTCTAACTTTTCAATGGTGGTCGCACGCTCAAAGGCCAGTTTCGATGCTTTCTTCACGACCTTTCCCCATTCCTTGAATTTAGTGTAAATGTCATGGATATAATCGTGCATTGTGTTCTCAGCCTCCGTTGGAATTCTCTTAAGTGCGGGGGGAAGATATAACCATCAAAGTAGATATCTGGGAAATCCTTCTTTAATTGGGTGAGTCTAATCGCTCCTTCACCTGTAGGCTCGGTAGGGACCTGCTCTGCAATTATGGGAGCCAATGTTTCAGTTCAATGATGGTGTGATTCAGGCCTAGGGACTTGAGAAGATGGTTTATGGCGAGGAGGCTCTGCCACTTGTTTTTCGTAGTTTGAGGGGTATGTAGGGATTCTAGGAGGTGGAGAGCGAGATCATGATCAGTGTCTATACTCCCTATCTCTGTCATGTCACTCCTGACTAGAGTATCCACAATCGTATTCCCTATCCGCCTCCCTCCTACGTGACTCATAATATGTGGTAGATGGGCGAGCTTTTCGGAGGCTCCCTAACATCGAGCCTTGGTCAGACATTGTACCTGCAAAGTAAAAGAAGAACTGAGTTAATAATCTCCCAAAGTAAGAAAATTACGATCAATAATTGTGTTGTGCTGTGAAGTGTATATGTATTTGCAACCCTCCGACCAACCGGAAGTGTCGGCCACACTAGTGGGAAGAGACTCGCTTAGGTCTAAATCACACTGAAGCTCATCCAACTCGGCGTCATCCTGAAGTGATACATAATCCGAGATTGGGATATCAGCGAGTCCTTCGAAGAGATTTTCCACCTGCGAAGGAGGTCCCTCTGAAATGTTAATCCCAGGAATAGGCAGAGACACGACCATAGATTTCCGTATCCCAAATTTAAAGCATTTGAAAGCAGCTGCCTGGCCTTTTCTCTTTCCTTCGAAACCCTGAAAGGCATCAAAAGGTCCGGTTACAAGTTCATCATCAGTGGGCGTTCTTTCTAGATCAATCTCCTCGGTTATAGCAACTCCAAGCATCTTACGCTTCACTCGTTTCTTCGAGACAACCCTTAGCGTTCCTTCAAGCCTTATACTTTGGCTACGCTCGATCAATCCAACGATTCTCAAGTTTCTATCTGTCAGAACCAAGTCGATATCCCTCTCTTAACTTGGAATTTCTTGAAGAACCCATACCATCTCTTTGAAATGAGCGCCTTGGGGTCACGGAATCACAGCTGTAAAGGAAAAAGAGATATAAGTTTGGCATCAGCTATGATCATCTTATTAGCTACTTGAGAAGACTGGTACTTACGTCTGAATAGCCATCGGCTGGGGAATCCTGGGGGGCATTGAACATTAAACCATTCCGTTTTGAAGTAACTTAACCTAGTCCAAGAACCCATTACTACTTTACAACTTCTGACCGCTTCCAAGAATGTAAAAGAAGGGCTATCTTTTCGGCTCTTGATATTGAATAAATATCTAATCTCGATTGGTGTCGGGGGTCGAAAGAGATGCTCCATAAATACGATGAATAAGCTATTCAATAGAGCATATCCATTGGGATGTAGTTGAGATGGAGCGATTTCAAGAAAAGATAACACTTCCCTGATGTATTGGTTGAATGGGTGAAGTGTTCTGGCTGCGCATGCATGGCGATTGAATGCAGTAAACCCTTCTGGTGGATAGTGCGGACTATCATTCGGTCTTGGTAATAGCACAGCTTCTAATGACAAGTCGTGCCTTAAACATATTCATCCCAACATGTTTTTAGAAACGTTGGACAGTACAGAGTCTAGCGAATTACCATTAAACGTAGCACCTAGTAGCTCATCTGGAGCCGAATCTATAACTTCAGCCGCGACGGCCGGTATCTCGATTGTTAGGAAGAGTGAACTCTGAAATTATTGTTGTTGTGAGCTTGAAGGTTCCATAACTAACTAAATTATGAGAAATCATCATTAGACAATAATAAGCCCATGCATCCCCCAGTGTGAAGTGTGTGAATGTGTTGTGCAGTGCAGTACTACATATTGCTTGAAAAATTCTACAGAGTCAAAGAAAACATTCAAATGATGAGACTTCGTAATTGGACTGGAGTGACCATCATCACTGACTGTTATAACCGTGCCATCCAGTCGTTAGCAATCGATCCAAGTTAAAGTTCGTTAAAAGTTTGTTAAGTCACAGTCCCATCGACGAGCTTCAAAGGATAGTCAAATATGTTGTTCAACAGTTAAGTCCGATTATGCAAGGCTGAAGCTCGTCGGAATTAAATGTTCGAATATGAAAAAAGTTTCAACTTCATCAAGGTTCAATTTTCATCGGCCTAAAAAATACAGTTCGTATCGATCGAAGGCCATAGCTTCATATCAATCAATGTCAGCGACTTCGAATTGATCCACAACGGTCATTTCGTATCGGTCGTTTAACCTCCATTTCGTATTGATCCTAAGCTATCGACTTCGTATCGATCGACTCCACCTCGTATCGAATCCCTTGATCGATACGAAACTAAGGCAGGCGATCGAATTGAAGGTGTTTGATACGAAATCCAAGAATGAGAGATTGATATGAAATTTTAAACAAAAGATCGATGCGAAGCCTCCAGTTAAAACCAATACGAAATAAAATGCCTTCTCACCCAATCCATCGATACGAAGTCAAGGCCGAGCAATTTTATCCTGTTTCCTTCGTCTCCTTCCACACTCCTTCCCCGAATGGCCATAACACCATTCCTTTCCTTCTTCGACCATGCTTCGAACCAGCTTCGACCTCAAAACCACTAAAGGTCGACCATGTGTGTGTATGGATTAGTGATGGGACTCGAATCTTATCGTTCGTAATGTGAGTTCGTTGATTCATTACCTAATTGCAATGGCTAGTTCGGTGGATTGAAAGTCTGTTTTGATCCGATGGCAAGTGAATTTATTTTTCCAAGTCTCTGAAGCGATGCGAAGACGAGAGTAAAAGTAGAAAGTGAAAAAGTTTCAAAGTACAAAATGCTTTTATATGGGCACAGAGCTGAAGGAAAAAAACAATTCGTCTCTCGGTCGTTGCGACCGATCCTAATCGGTTCTCCATCTCATCGATACGAACCGCTCTATTCGTATCCATTGTTTTTAATTGCTTCTAAGGCGAATCGATACAAACTACACCATTTGAATCCATCAAATCGCAGCCTCTAAAGGCTCATATCCATCGATACGAATTGGCAGTTCGAATCCAACAAGCTCGAGCTTCATCGATACGAAGTGTGCAACGAAGACTTTTCTGAAGTTGAATCCCATTGAATCAAAGCGCTTATTCGTATCCACTATTTTCGACTGCATTCAAGACGCCTTGATATGAACGGCTGCTCTATTCGCATCCTTCATGCGTCCATCGATACCAAATACTAAATTCGTATCCATCAATGCTAACTACACCGATGTGAAAACTTCTTTCGACCTTTTACATCGATCCAGGAGAGGATCGACACAAAAGGACATTCCAAAGCAACCATCAAGCATTGTTGCAACTTGAATTTCACATCGATTCAAGAGAGGATCGATATGGAATTCGGTACGGGAAAACTGACAACGACTCGTGAACGCGCGACGTTAACGAGAGTCAGGTTAACATATCTGCATATATGTCAGACTAATTTTCAATTCTCAATTTTCAAAATTCGCAGGACAAATGCCCACCTGAAGACAATTACAAAACAAACAGATAATCGCTATCATACAGAGTTGATTACAATGATACACGGTACAACAGTTGGCAGTCCATGGCTTATAGTACTAAAAAAATCAGTCAAGAATTACAATTTTCAATGGAAAGACGACAATTATTCAACTAGTCGGACAGAACTATTCAGGATAAAAGATGCGACTATTCAAAGAATGTTATGTTATCACAAGGCGTACTTTAGGGGGCAAATGTTATTCCGCCTTTTGGCAAGGCCGAGATATCAAGGAGTTGACTGAAAACCAAGGATCGCTCATCCCAAGTGTCGAGTAAGCACAGGTTCACTATGGATGTCGATGAGTTTTTTCCGAGTCCGGATCGAGCTACAATTTATATGACATGACAAGCAAAGTCATGAAAGCCGACATTCCAAATTTCGGGTCAATTCGATTTCGTATGCTTAAGATAAGATTGATGCAATCCAAGAGTGTTAACTTGTTCGTATCCATCAATCGGCCATCTCCGCACCGATCTCATTTCGTATCCATCAGTGAGCAAGCTTCATTTCGTATCCATCAGTGAACAAGCTCCATTTTCGTATCCATCAGTGAACAAGCTCCATTTCGTATCCATCAGTGGACAAGCCTTTCTTCGTATCTATCAACGACTATCCTCTTCGAATCCATCGGCAGCAACATGGAGGTCTATTTCGTATCAATCTAGACACCTCCCATTGATGCGAAGTGAGCACTGAGCGATCGATACAAAGTGTGCACTGAGTGATTGATATGAAGTGGGCATGGAGTGATCGGTACGAAATAGCTTTAAGGTTCGATTCGAAATAAGTTACAACATACCGGTGTGAAGAACAACACGGAATCGATATGAAATGTCCAACAAAAGCCGATCGATACAAGAAAAGAAAGACTTGGTCGACTCGGCAAAAAAATGGATCGATCCGAAGAGTGAGCGCCACGTCAACTTGCTAGCACGTGCCTAGATCGATTCGAATAGAGTGACACAAAGTGCATCAACACGAACTAAACAGCCCACCGAAGAAATCCAATTCACATTGATCATAACTTGCAATCCATAAGTCTAAACGCTATGAAATTTTCATAGAAGCTTACGTACAACCGAAAGAATGTCCCTGCCAAATTTTGACTCGATTGGATCAAATTTTGATCGATATGAAATTCGTTCAACTCGATCCTTTGTCGAAACCGCCTAAGATCGATCGTATGGGCCCCCCATGTGCTAGAAGAAGTCTTCCAAAATCTGAGCGAGATATTTGCCTCCTATGCCTATAAATAGAGCCCCAGGGCCTACAAAAGAAGGATCTTTCGGCTCTTTAACGTCCAAACTCTGCTGAATTCAACTTTGCACTCTATAACTGCTGTTGTACTCGAATTTCAACACTTTAATTCACTGTAATCCATTGAAATCAGTTGTAATCAGCAAGTGAATATCAATAAAGTCATCAAACTTCATAGTGGATGTAGGAAATACGATGAACCACTCTAAATTGCTATGTTTCTACGTGTTTTCATATCTGTTTTTGAAGTGTTTGTTAGATAATCCTCGTTTTACATTTCTATTCTTCATTTTTATCTCTTCAAATACTTTCAAAGAGTATTGTGCCCAATTTTGGTACAAACACTTATGTTCTGATTGCATAGAACATTAGGTTGGAGAATTGAGTAAATCAAAGGCAAAGTTGGTCGAAATTTAACGAAACTTAGTAGATAGGCTCAGGAGAATGGCAAGAGCTTCATGATAACTTGAAAGGTGGTAGGAGTTAAAGTCTTAACTCGTCGTCGAGTTATGACTATAGCTCGACACCGAGTTATGGTGCTAGCTCGTATGCATTTCTCGACTTTATGGATGAAAAGAGTTTGTCAAGTGGAGGTTACCTATAGATTTATGTAGGAAATTTGGCTAAGTTTTGGATGTGATAAAGAGTTAGCTCTAAAACTAGAAGAAAGAGCTTTGGATTGGGATCGAGTTATCAAGTAGGGATGAGTCAGGGTCCAAGGCACTAGGAAGGGAGTACTAGAGACATGAAAGAGAAATTAGCCATTAGTTGGCTAACTGTATGACTCGGTATCGAGTTATCATGGTGCATGATATGGATGTGAAACTTTCAGGCAGGAAAGGGATGCTTTGTAGATCGTACTGGAAGTGTTGGTCCATTTGTATTGGTTAGATGATGGTATAATATCATGATGAAAAACTATGGTCTTTGAATATTGGCTCGTTCCGGGAGTAGGTTTTGAAGATGGTAGCTCGTAAAGGAGAGAGCCATGTGATCGAGGAATATGGAAGGGTTCCTCGTTAATAATGGAAACTGGATTGAGTAAGAAGGAATCAATATCCAAATGGAGCAAAGATGGGTTTGAGTGTATGTGCTAAGGAATCATTGATGTTCAGAAAGTTTTCAGTTGTAATCAAAGCAGGGGTATTGTAAGTGGGGACGCTCGTGGGACAATTGAGGGACCTATAGCTTTGTATCTAGTGTCAAAATTGGGTTGCAAGACACATATCTAACTTTGGGCTACGATACATGTACCATCTTTAGGCTACGAGATATGAGAGTACAACTTAGAACCGAGGTTTCTACAAGTCCCTGACTTGGGGGCCATACAAGTTATCATATATTTAGGACATAAGGAATGATAGTTAGCATTGTTGATGGGTGTTATGGATGCTTTGTTTGTTTTCTTTAGTAAGCTATCACTCATAGGTATCAGGGGAAGTAGGTATTGGAGATAAGAATACCTAGAAGACCGATATCCTTTATTTTGGTCTGTGGTATACATTAAAGTAGCATATTATAGTGTTATATGCTAACTCTTTGGTTGTAGGGGCAGGTCAGGTATGGTTCATGTACTCTTGTTCCTTACCATAGTTACTTGTATATTATTTTGATACTCATTTACCACTCACACCAGACTTTTGTCGGACCTAAGGTTTTATGCTTTGTGGCTTATTATCTTAGGTGCTCTTAAATGGGTAGACTAGATAACAGGCCTAGGTGATGCAGTAGTTATTCGGAGGATGAGCTGGATGGAGCTATCTCGTATATATTTATATCCATATCCATATATATATATATATATATGGATTTCTACACTTTCCGCTGAGCAACGCTGTGGAGCCTATGACAGTGCTTACTTGTTTCTATTTGTTGAGATAGTTTATTTGAGTTTACTTCTGTTGTATAAACTATTACATTTGATGTATAACTTTGTGGATCTATTGCCCTTATGATAATTTTTCATATAGTTATTACTATCTCTTCTTTTATATCTATGATATTATATTTTATCATGCGTTGTGAGATATGATAGATTATACGCTATATTGGTTTATTTCAACCCTAACGATTGTCCTATATTAGACGGGCACGAACATAGCACTATTTATATACTGTTGGTATAGGTGGTATAGGGCGGTGTTCACATTTGGTATCAGAGTTTTGGTACATGGTTAACTAGAGTTGGTACCGTGATCTAGTGGAGATAGGGAAGGTGGTATTGCCTTAGACTGGATTGAGAGTGTATATATACGAGAGAATGTGTACTTGTTATAAGTTTGGTTTTCAAAGCTACATGATAGTATGTTATATAGTATAAGTCGAATGCACATGAGCACTATGGACATAGTTTTCTTTATGAGAGACTAATCATTCTTATTATAGATAAGAATAAGCAGGCACACAAGAAAATATTTAAGCAATTCTGCTTCAAGAGTATAGGAATCAAGAGCTACTACGCTTGATGTCCAAGCCATGTTTAATGCTATAATGGCTAATATGTTGAGAAATGCTCCTAAAGTGGTGATTGTGGAGGTGCTCCTGTGCAAGCGCCTAGGGATGATTTCGCCAAGTTGAACAAAGGTTATTCCACTCTCGAAGGAATATCATTCCATGAAATAGAGTCAGTCATAGAAGTGTAAGATTGGATTGATACTTGTGAGCACATCTGTAGTAATATGGAAGTGGATGACGCTATGAAGAGGAGGTTAGCTTCTAAGCAGCTTTAGGACCGAGATATGAATTGGTGGAATACTGTCACCGTTGCTACTCCAGAAGACTAGTTTCTTAGGATCTGTTTAAAACAAGGTTTGAGGAGAAGTTTATTTCGGCTGCTTAGAAGTCAGTTCTGTTTATAAAATTTATTGATCTCAAGCAGGGAAAGATGATAGTTTCTGAATATGTGGCAGAATTTGATGTTTTCTCTAAGTATGGGATGTCGTTCATCGACACTACATTGAGGAAGAACGAGAAATTCATCATTCGTTTGGGACGACTACTTGGTAGAAAAGCTAATGGACCATATAAATGCGCTGCTTGAGAAACTTGTAGAGTAAGCGCTTTATGAAAGCTTGTACCCTAAGGCTAAGACTGTTATTGTTGTTTCTACTAAGAAAGAAGAGCCAAAGCCTCGGCAAGGTGATTATGGCAAGAAGAAGTGGAATGGAAAGAGAAAACAGTCTCAGGAAAAGGGTGGTAAGAAGAAGGGTAAATAGGAACCTACTTTCTTTGGATGAAACGAAAAGGGTCATTTGATTAAAGATTGCAAAGCGAATGAGAAGAGGAAATCTTACAATTGTGACAAGCCTGGGCATTTGAAAAAGAATTGTCCAGTACCAGTGAAGGATAAGTAGGTAGTGAAAGCGTATGCTTTATATGCAGTCCCGACTTCGTTGAGTGATCCCTTAGCAAAGGAGAAAGGGAAAGGAAGCCATCATTTAAGGTAAGCTTTCTATTGCTGATATTTCTGTTTGAGTTTTGTTTGATACTGGTGCTTCTCATTCATTCATCTCTATTGACCTAGTAGATAGATTGGGATTGAAACTTGAGATAGTAGACCAACTACTAATCATGACGAACCCTATTGGAGTCTCTGCTAGTCTTTGCATTGTTTGTCGTGGCCGAGTTTTATCGAGTCATGGATATTCTTTAGTTTGTGATTGCTTTGTTTTGAACCATGTTAAGTTCAGAATTATCTTAGGTATGGAGTGGCTTAGGAAGTATGCTGCTATAGTGCATTGTGACAAGTTGTTGGTGACAATCAGAGATGTGGATGGGCAAACGATAGTGATTAGCTGCCTACCAAAGGATGGGGTAATGGTTAGCTTTCTATATTCGCTTGAGGTTCTACAGGAGGGATTATCATTAGTGTCTATCTCCAGAGAGTATCTGGATGTCTTCAGGGAAGTGAATGGATGGCCATCACATAGTGAGATCAAGTTTCGAATGGACTTCATGAAGGAAGCCAAATCGATGGTTATGCCTTTGAGGCGTATGGCACCCAGAGAGAAGAAGGAGTTGGAGATGTAAGTGAATGACCTATTGAATAATGGGTACATTCAAAGGAGCATATCTGAGTGGGGCGCACCTGTAGTATTTGCACCGAAGGCAGTTGGCTCTTTGATATTGTGCGTGCATTATCGTGAGCTACATAAGGTGATGAAAAAGAACAAGTATCCGCTCCCATGCATTGATGACTTGTTTAATCAGCTACACAGTGCAAAGGTATCCTCCCATATGAATTTGGCGATAGGATTTCACTAGTTGAGAGTAGCGAAGGAGAGTTTGCCTATTACTACATTTTTACGCCATCGGGTTTCTATGAGTGGTTGGTGATGCCATTTGGATTGAACAATGCTCTGGAATACTTTATGGATCTCACGAGTCGGTTTTTCAGAGGCCAGTTGAATAAGTTCGTACTTGTATTCATGGATGATATTTTGATCTACTCCATAACCGAAGAGGAGCACAAGACGCACTTGAGGATTGTGCTAGAGATATTAAGGAAGCAAAGATGACAACGAAGTTATCTAAGTGTCACTCTTGGAGAGAAGAAGTGAGATTCTTGGATCACGTCATTTCAGGATAAGGTATAGCAACAGATACTGTGAAGGTGGCAGCGGTCCAATATTGGAATCATCCTAAGAATGCTATAGATACGAGGAGTTTTCTAGGATTGGTGGGATATTATAGATGCTTCATTAAGGACTTCGATAAGGTAGCAATACCTTTGACCAATTTGACGAAGAAGAATCAAACTTTTGTATGGGATGCGAAATATGAGCTTGCATTAATGAGTCTGAAAGAGAGGTTGATGAGTGCAATATTGTTGACCATTCCAAATGAAAATGAAGAGTTGACAGTATACACCAGTGCTTGTGGTACTGGATTGGGTGCGGTCTTGATGCAAAAAGGGAAAATTATGGTCTCTGCTAGTCCACAGCTGAAACCGCATGAAAGTAATTATCTGACACATGATTTGGAATTGGCGGCAATCATTTTTTCTTTGAAGATGTGGAGGCACTATTTTTTGGAAGAAAGGTTTAAGCTATTTACATACCACAAATCCTTGAAGTACCTTTTTTCTTAGTAGGATCTTAACCTTTGTCGACAACGATGGTTAGAATTCTTGGCCTCTTATGATTTCAGTATTACCTACACTCCAGGAAATGGGAATACAGTCGCCGATGCATTGAGTGGAAGACATGGTGGATAGGGAACAATGTTCTTGGAATGGAAGCAGATAGAATATATTGTTGGATTTGATTTTAGGCCTCGTTCGAGCTAGAACTTGAAATGTTGGCAAACTTATCAATTGGACCTACTCCGATTGAAAGGAGCGGTACTAATGAGAAGGGAGATGCTAGGCTAGGGGAGATCATAATGAAAATTGAGGAAGGAGTAGAATCTGAAGATATGAAGCAATACGAGCTCGATCGAGAAGGTTGGCTTCGTAATGACGGGAGGTTGTTTGTTCCTGATGTCGATAGATTGCGAGATGAAGTGCTAAGAGAGTGTCATCTTTCTGGATTGACATTTATGCCAGTGGAAACAAGATGCACCGAGATATGAAGCGAACTTACTAATAGGAAGGTATAAAGAGGGATGTTAGGACATTCATCTTGAAGTGTATAAACTGTCAGTTGGTAAAGGCAGAGTAGAAGAAACCTAATGGATTATTGCGACCATTAGAGATTCTTGTAAATGAGAGCAAGTATCGATGAATTTTATTGATGGATTGTCGAGGACTCGAGCAGAGTATGATAACAATTGGTCATAGTTGATTGGTTGACCAAGAGTGTAAGGTTTATACCTATCAAGTCAAGTAGGATGGCATTCAAGCTGGTAGAGTTATATGTAAAGTGGATAGTACGATTTCACGGTATGCAAAAGATTATTGTGAGGGACCAAGACCCGTTGTTCACTAATAGGTAAGAGCTTACAAGAGGCGTTAGGGATGGAGTTGCATCTTAGAACATCTTATTACCCACAAACATATGGATATAACAAAAGAATAAATCATATATTTGAAGATCTCTTGCACGCATGCATTATAGACTTTGGTGGATCATGGGATGATCATTTGCATTGGTGGAGTTTGCATACAGTAAAACTTATCGGTCGACTATTGGTATGGCTTCATATGAAGCATTGTATGGCCACTATGTAACGCTCCTTCATGTTGGTGGGAACTGGGCGGGTAACTGATACTTGGACCAGATATGATTAGAGAGACTTGGGAGAAGATTGAGGTCATTCGTCAACGAATGAAAGCTGCTCATGATGGACAGAAAAGCTTCGTGGATAAGAGAAGAATATATTTAGAGTTTTCTATCAAAGATATGGTGTCTGTAAAGGTTTCTTTTCTAAAGAAACGATTCGGTAGAAAAGGGACGTTGGCACCGAGATTTGTGTGTCCTTTTCCGATCGTCGAGAGAATTAGGAAGCTAGCGTATATATTTAACTTAACTCAGAAGATAGCAAGCGTGCACAATGTCTTTCATGTCTTTTATCTATGAAGTTTGTGCACGACTTAGACATGATGATCACACTAGATAAGCTAGAAGATGTTAAGGTAGAACTTGAAGTTTCTATACCTCGTAGGTCACTTCGTATTGTTGGGTATGATACGAAACAACTTAGGAGAAAGACTGTGAAACTAGTTAAGGCACAATAGAGAGAAAGTGGTCACGATTGTACGTGGGAGATGGAGGAGAGCATGAGGACTAGGTGTCCAGAGCTCTTTGAATAGTAAGACCCATCGTTTATCGTATCTACTTTCACCATTGTATGTTATGTTCGATAAGTTAGTATTTCGCATGTTAGGATATGTTCACTATACTATTGGTTGCATGGCTGCTTGTTTGATATGTGTGATGGCTGCTTATGATTGGTAGGCACGTTGGATGACCATGGTTTCTTATACTTTGGCTTTTTTTGGGGATTTCGAGGGCAAAATTTCTAAAGGGGGAGAATGTAATGACCGATATTTTACGTGTCAGAGGATTAATAAAATTTATTTTATTCATACGAGGTCATATGATTCTATAATTTTGGAATTTAACTCTTAGGGACATTTTACACATCTATGATTTTTATCGAATTTCTAAATTACCATTTTGACCTTGAAAATCTTGTTTGGGCTATAACTTTCAATAAAAGTTGAATTAGGGTCTCAAACTAGTTCTATTGCTTCAGGATGATGGTTTCCCATTCCACAAGATAATCATAAAAGAAAAAACAGACTTATGGTTAGAAAGTTATGCCTGTTTTAAGTTTAAAGAACTACTGGTTAGGATTAGTGTGCAATTAATTAAGCCCATTAATGAGCCTTTTAGTTCAATTAGAGAACACTATAAATAGTGTACTGGAGAGTCAAATTAAAAAAAATTCCTCTCGTTCTAAATTAGGTCTAAACCCTAATTAGCCCTGGGTCCATCTTAATTTCATCCAAAATCAGCCGAATTACTCTCTACATTAGACTAGATTGCGAATTAGAGAATATATTCTCAATTAGAAGCTAGAGATCATCAAACTGCTTGATTTGGAGTGGTTTTCTTCGCTGTTCGGATTAGATCTACACATAAATTGGTTGAATTCAGGGGTTATGCCTTCTCATTATACTATACATATTTATATTGTAGAATTATAAGATTTAACATGTTTTAAATTAATTTTAGCCATAAAAACCTTTTAACTTTAGTGACATGTTAATCCATGCTTATGATATAGATATTTTAGAAATCACCTTGATTTATGTTCATATATTTATGCATATGTAGATCTATGTTAGAAATTGCATTATTTATCTCATATTGATGGATTGCACGTCCGATTGGATGAAATTTCTTGTTATTTTATGTTTGGATGATATGATTTGATGTCGTTTGCTAGAGTTGTGATTGCATAGAAAGTTAGGTCAAAGAATTGAGCAAATTGGTGTCACGGTTGGTCGAAATTGGATGAAACTTGGCAGATAGGCTCAAGTGAATGATTAGAGGCTACATGATAACTCACAAGGTTGTAGGAGTTGAAGTCATAACATGACATTGAGTTATGGCTATACCTCGGCACTGAGTTATGTTGCTAACTCATGTGCATTTGTCGACTTCATGGATGGAAAGAGTTTATCAAGTGGTGGTTGCATGTGGCTTAATGCAGGAATTTTGGCTAAGTGTTGGATGTGATGCCGAGTTATCTCTAGAATTAGAAGAAAGATCTTTGGATTGGGATCGTGTTAACAATGAGGGATGAGTCAGGGGTCCAAGGCACCAGAAGTGGAGTACAAGAGACATGGAAGAGAAATTAACCATTAGTCGGCTAAGTGTATAACTTGGCACCGTGTAATACTTAGAGCTTAGTACCGACTTATCATGGTGCATGATATGGATGTGAAACTTTTTAGGCAGGAAGGAATGCTCTGTAGATCGTCCTGTAGGTGTTGGCTCCTCGTATCAGGTTGGATGATGATATAACAACATAATGAAAAGTTATGGTCTTCGGATGTCAGTTTGTGTTGGGAGTAGGTTTCGAAGATGGCAGCTCATAAAGAAGGGAGCCATATGATCGGGGAATGTGGAAGTGTGATGTCCCGGAATTTTGAGCAATACTTATTTGATAATTTTCATTTAAAATTTATTTTAAATGTGTAATATTGATTTAATAATCTAATTTAACTGAATTTATATTTTCAAAACTAATAATAATAATTTAATTTAGCAATTTTTATTACTTTTCAAAGTTAATAATATTTAATTGATAATATAATTAATCTTTCAAAGCTAATAAAAATATTCTATTTATAATGTATATACATTGTGAAAAGAAAAGTTTGGTTTCAATTTAAATTTAATAAAAATGTTTTCAAATTATAATATATATATATTTGTATATTTTGTGATTTGAAGTTTTGTTTTAAAATTCAAACAATTTCTAAAACTAATATTAAAAATGTTTCTATTTATAATGTATATATATTTGTATATATTGTAAATAGAATAGTATTGGATTAAACTTAAGTAGAAAATGTGTTTTTCAAATATATATATACACACACATGAATATGTATATGTATATATTGTGATTTGGAAGATTTTTGATTTGATTTAATAAACTTTTCAAAAGCTATTTAAACTTAATCTTATATTTTTAAAAGCTCTTAAAGAAAATTTATTTTGTTAAAAATATAATAGCTTAAAAATAGTATATTATTATAAAAGCTTAATTTTTTTTTAAAAATTGGTTTTTGAAAATAAATTTAGTTTTTATATATATATATATATGATATTAATGTTAGGTATAATAACTTAGGTTTAATTTTAAAATAAGATTTGAAATTAATATTCATTTCCTTCTAATTTTTCTTTCTTTAAACTTAACTTTAGAAATTGTATTTTAAATAAATAAAACATAAGGAGATAAATACATTTCATGATTTACATTAAACATAAGTATTTAGGTAATTATTTAATTAAGATTAAAATCATTTAAAGTAATTAATTTAAAAAGATAAACTTAACACTTGTAACTTATGAAATGAATTAAAAAGAGGGGTTTTACATGTGTCATCTACTCAAGATTGATTAAAAACATTTATAAGCTTAATAAAAAATTAAGATAACAAGTTGCAAAACTTTTTTTTTAAAGGAAATTGAGTTTTTAACTAATGTTTTTAGAGAGAAAGCCTGTTACTCTTTTTATTTTCTGATCAAGTCTTCTTCAATACTTCTTTTCTTCTTCTTGAAAATATGGAAAATAGAAAACCAAAGATAATTCAAGCTGTAATCAAAAATCTAATGTCATTTACAACTTCAGATCCAAAGTTTTCAACCTGAGAACATGCAATACCATATGAGATTCAACAGCAAGTTTCAACCAGTAATGAAAGAAATTTAAAGCTACGAACATCATTAAGTTTTCAAAGTTCAATTGAGATCAAGCTAGCAGATTTCAAAACTCAAACAACAGATTTTAAGATGCAAATCAGTTTCAAAGTTCCAGGAAAACTAAGTAATACAGTGTTCTCTCCTCTAAAATTCTAGTGGGTGAACCTTTTATTTAAAAACAGTTTCATATTTAATCTGATATTATGCCGACATATATGGAAATTGTTGTAGTAGAAGAAATGATGTGAATACTTATGTTTGCATGAATGTCCTCAACTTGAAAACTGGCTTGAGTTCCTGCTATGTATTGAAACATGCCCGTATATGCTTTTTGGGTTTGTCTCTGTTAAATTTCTAGCAAGAACAACTAGAAAATTTCCTATCTTCCAAAAGAATCACATTCAGATTTTGATTATTGAAAGGAAATGGATTGTAACAATTAAATCTTGTTATTAAAAATAAATTTAAGTATTTATATTTAACAAAAATTCTGTAAATTCAAGATTTACAGTAAAATCAAAAATTTAGTTAAAATTCAATGTCAATAACTTCATCTCTGGATCATAAGATCTGATTCACATAAGTGAATCAAGAATTTTAAGACAAATTTTGTGATTTTTAAATTGGTGTTTGAAGTGAATTTCGTATTGATCAATTTTGGGACCCTTGTCCTTTGCCGACAATCGGAGTCGAAAGGGTGGTCGAGGTTCGGCATGGAGGTGGCCGTGGTGTCAGGGGACACAGGAAAAATAGGGATGGATGTTATCGATGGCCGTAGTGGCTGTGTAGAGGCGATGTAGGGTTTTGGTGAGGATTTTGATCGTCGAAGTTGACAGGAGTGGTACGGCGACGTGGCCTGGTCGTAGCAGTTTGGATTTTGGTGGCATAGTTCGACATTGGCAAGGAGATTTGGTCATTGTGATTTTGGTTCCAGCTTGCTCGATGGGTTCTGTTTTTGATTCCTAGCGAATTTATCAATGTTGGGTGATCTGATCTATATGTGGAGTCGTAATCGACTGGGAGATGATCGGAGAGTTGGCCAGCATCGGTTTGTGGCGCATGCCATGTGCACGAGGTCGAATATGTGCGTCTGTTTTTGTTGGGAAGAAGGAGTTTTGTCTCGAAGCGTTTCTCATGATTGTAGTGGGGTGACTCGGGAATTTGCGTGCGCTGTCTTGAGTATAACTCGTTCTATATTTTAACTTGTCCAGTCTTAACTAAATGAAATTGAAAGCTAAACAATTTTTCTAACAAAGTTTGTTTCCAGAATTCAAAGTACTATCCAGATTTTAAATTATATAAATGAATTTTCAAAAATTTGAAGGCAAGTTGAATTTTAAACAAAGTGTTTTACTAGTTTTATAATGAATGAATATTTGACTTAGAGTATGATGTTTAAAAAGAATTTTAGTTTTAAATTTTGGATTTTTTGAAATTTAAACTTTTGTTTAAAATAGTTTTGGTTATAAATCTTGCTTGGGTTAAGTTATGAAATAAATCTCTATATGTTTTCAAATAACATGTTATTGATGTAATTGAAATGTGATTAAGATAAAAGTGTTTATCATGAATAAATTAAAGATGATGATTTTGTGTTAACTAAACACAAGCTTTTAAATTTAATTTAAAATGGAAGAAAAGAGTTTAATGTAATGTTTGGGTTACCTTAATTTAATCAAGTTTTATTTATAAAGGTAATTAAAGTATAATTACTTAATTAACTTAAATAATTAATTTGGGTAATTGAATTAAAATAAATTAATTTGTGTAATTAATTAAGTATAATTAATTACTTAATTAAGAATTGATTAATCAAGGTTAATTAATTAATAAATAATTAAGCATTAAGTAATTAAGAAATTAATTACTTAATGTAAGAAGATTATTAAGGGTAATTACTTAATGAAGTAATTAATCACTCAGTGTAATTAATTAAGTTAATGTAGTTAATTTTAGTTAATTAATTAAGTTTAATTAATTAAAGGTAATCATTTGATGTTGGATTAAGTATAATTACTTAACGTAATTAATGAGGTGTAATTACTTAGTGCAGTAATTAATGAATAATTACTGGATGTAATTAATTAAGGGAAATTACTTGATGGTTAGTAATTAATGGATAACTAATTGATGGAAGTAATTAAGTGATGGTTACTTAGTGTAATTAAAGGATTTATTAATGTAATTAATCTAGGGTGATTAATTAAGGGTGGTTAATTACTGAATGTGATTAATCAAGTTTGATTAATGAATGTAATTAAGTAATATTAAATATAAGAATAATTAATGAAGTAATTAGAAGGTCATTAATTAATGTAATTAATGAATAATTAATTGTTTAATTGGTTAATAAATGTGAGTAATTATGAGATAATTAATCAATGAAGTGATTAAAGTAATAATCAATTAATGTAATTAATTAAGGATTAATGTAATTAATTATAGTTAATTAATTAATTAAAAAGCAATTAAGATTAATTAATGATTAAAGATTAATTAATTTGTGTAATTAATTAAAAGGCTAATTACTTATTGTAATTAAGGAATATTTAATCAAGGGTGGTTAATTTAGAAGATAAATAGACGATAATTAATCTGCTAATTAAAGATTAATTAAATGGTTGTAATTAATTAATGATTGTTTAAGCAGGGATAGGTGATTAATTCTCAAGTAATTAATTTAATTTAAGTTGATTAAATTAATTATGAAAGGGTTAATGATTCCTGTTTGTGGATGATTGTTTGTAGAATATCTGGATTGGTTGATATCTATTGGATGATATGCTGTGATATTCTGTGATATGATATTTGATATATCAGTGATAAGTGTGTGATATTTATCTGTGAATGATGCTGTGTGAATTCAATGTTTTAAATGAATTAAATTGTTCAAACCTAAATCACTTGGACATTAAGATGGCGTTTTGGACTTTGGTGAGACCGGGATCGGGTTTCCAAATTTGGAATTCCGAAAACCGCATCGATCCAAATTAATTGTTAGGTCGTGAATCTCAAGTAAAAGAGTGACTCGAGGTGTAAGGACTATTGTCATTAATACTCTGAGGGTGATTCCAATACGAGTTTAACGGGAGTAGTACTTTCGGGTTCGAGATGAAGATTCAGAGTGCAAGGGCTATTGTCATTAACTCCGAGGGTGATTCCAAAATGAGTGTAGCGAGAAAGTGCCTTCGGTTTCGTTCGAACCCGGAACGAACTTGTATGGATTAAATGCTTTCAAAACATCGTCAGGTGGACGATGAGCATTCTAAGATAGATGTGTTCTATAAAGGTAATCATAGCTTCAAGTCTCATCAATCGGGAATGGCTAAAACATGGAAGGTGCAGCAAGGCTAAGTGGGTAGCACCCAAGTAAGATGAGATTTACCCCTGTCTAGAGGCCCCTTTTATTTCGGCTGTGTGGGCAGTTGATCATGAAAACTGCCGGGGTTGTCTTGTTCGGGACTATCCAGTAAGGGATGGTTCCGGCCGTGTGTTGTAAGGGATTTAGGGTGGATCCTTGGTACAGTGATCTAGGCCACGTAATGTGACGGGTGGTACCCCAGTAGCCCTGCCATTGATAGAAACCCATTCCTCCTACGTGCCCTTACGGTTTTGATTGTATTACCCACTTTGTGGCTAGTATGCTGGAATTTAATCATGTAACAATTTCAGCTATTTCTTATTTACTTGAAAACCATAGACCCTATTATAATATCATTGGATTTCCTATCAAATTTTTTGGTTAGCGTAAGGTAAAAACTTACCCATGTTTATTTGTGGGGAGTCTTACGTGATACCTTTTGTTTTCAAAGGATTTTCAAAGTTAAGCAATTTTAACTCGTTTACTCACACCAGACCCATGTCCGACTCGGAGTTTATTTTCTGTTTTATTAAACTCTTGGTCACTTAAATCTTTACGAGTAGCCAAGGGATCCAGGTTAGCTTTGACGAATTCTGGAGGAGATATGGAACAAGAGGCTTCGGCATGTAGACATATATATAGTGATTCTGCTGTGCTAGTTTTGTACTTATATCTTTGTGATGTACTTGAGTTGTAATAGCTAGACATGTGTGTATAACTGTCTAGTTTGTTTTGTATTAGCTGTATAACTCTGATTTATATGATTCTATGTAATATTTTATGTGATAAATATAATTTATTCGTTCCATTGTGAGATTCTGATGTTGTTGGTTTCTTTCTTTTCTTTCTTTTCTCTTTTCTATCTCTTTCTTTCTTCTTAATGATGCATCTTTCTATGGAATGAAAGGCGAGTCGTTACATTGTGGTATAGAGCGCTAGGTTGAGTGAATACCTAGGCCTTGGAGTGATTTCTTTCTTGAGAGAGCGTGTTTGTGTGTGTGTGTGTGTGTATACATACATACATATTTGTTGGGTTACCTGTTCGGGTTCTCCAATATAAGTTCTCGAGGTAGGAGAGGTAGTGGTGTGTATAGCATGACCATCACCAATGGTAGAGGTTCATATGTTGAGGTTGGAGGCGTATCTGTTGAGACTGCGTCTCAAGTAGGCTTGGCAGCTTGGAATAAGGATTTCACCAATCTTTGAAGGAAACCTTTTTAAGGTTTGGAGTTCATCTTTGGAGTATAAGTTTGGACTACGCTCGTGCGAGAGGATTTTCTAGAGTTTGGATCATTCGGAGGTGCTGAAGCAAGTGATGGTATCTTGGTTACCATCGGAAGAAGTTTTGTCTATTTGAAGTAGGAGACTCAGTTCAGCAAGGTGTTTGTGCTTGGTTTGAAGCCGAGTTTCTCGAGAGGTTTTTGCTCATCTTGAAGACTCTTTCGTGGAGTTGGATGATATAACTTTGTGATTCGAGAAGATTTTGGATTCGAAGTCTTTGGCATTTTTGGAAGCAGTGGAAACTCGGAGGTGTTGAGTGTGCTGTCAGGAAGATCTCTTGGCTTAGCAGTGTCCTAGAGGTGGAGTTAGGAAGCAGTCAAAGTGGTCCATTTCTTTGATGGTTCAGGAATCTTTGTGATTCTTCTGTCAGTAGGCCAGGCAAATGGTGAAGGCTTGCCCACTTCTTCTGGAAGCTAAGCAAGGTTTGATGTCGTGGTTTGCATGGACCATCAGTTTCTTCTTTTGAAGGCTTAAGCTGTTCTGATTGGTGAAGAGGGAACAGTTTCTTTGGAATCTGAACTGGGCAGTATCGCAAAAGTGACTTGCGATGGTTCAGAAGTTCTGTTGGTAATCTTTTTTTGGGATCGAGGCATCTCTAGAAGATGTAGGAGCTATCAAAGAGGTTTGGGATTTTTTGAATGTCTTCGATGAAGTCAAGGTTTGCATCCGCATCGGGAGATTGAGTTCTGAACCGACTTAGTTCCTGGAGCTTTTCCGGTAGTTCATCTTAGTAGGAAGGAGGGCTCCTAGAGAAAGTTGGTTAAGCAGCTATGGGTTTATCGGATTTAGTTTTCTGGCTGGATTTCCGCTGTGGTGTTTGTGACCAAATCGGATAGGTCACTAAGATTTTATGGAAATTGATGGACAATGTTTTCGGGATAAGTTGATCAAGTCTGTGCTTGTGTTTATTAACAGCATTTTCATCTTTCTCATATCAGAGTTGTGCAGCGAAAGCAAGGTGGTAGCTATTCCGGAATAGAAGCAACCTCGGATTCCTTAGAAGTTTGTGTTTGTTTTGAATTAGAGGATTTCTTTAGGAATTTCATTCGGGATCTAAAGGCTTGGTTGTCTAGTGCACCTTTTCTATTTTTCCGGATTAGAGAAGTAAGTTTGAAGTCTTTTGTTGCTTGCATAGTAGAGTTGGTGTTTTGGATTTCGATGGATCTTGAGAGAATCATCTTGTTGAGTAGGATCCGAAGATCATCTATTTCTTGATCCAGATTTGATTCTTGAGGCATCTGTGAAGTGGTTGATTAAGAAGGTTGAAGGCAGCTCAGGATCGACATGAAATTTTTGTGGATAGGAGAAGAAGGAATTCGGAATTCAAAATTAGAGATTTAATTTTGGATAAGTTTCTCTCCAATCATAAGAGCAATAAGATTGAGTAAGACTAGAAGCTAACTCCGAAGTGTATTGGATTCTTTCTTATGCTCATAAGGATAAGTGTTTGATATATAGGATTAAGTTGCCAGTTCCGATAGTCGGGATTTGTAAGGTATTTCACGTATCTCTGAGGGAGTACATTTTTGATCCATCATTGGTTTAGAACCAGTAGATCCAGGAGATTTGGAAGTTGAACAGGACTTGTCCGTGGTCCGGTATCCTATTCAGATTGTAGATCTAGATATAGGAGTTCTGGATCTGAGTGGTATAGCTAGTTTAGATTCTGTAAAGCAAGTACCTCGGTATGTGTACTTGGGAAATTCCAGATAATATTAGGAAATTCTGTCCAGAATTTTTGTCTGGATAGTTAATATTGTTTATTTTAATTAGTTGCTATGGTTGCTAGTATATGGTTGATAGCATATGCTTGCTATTTTAAAATTAAAATCTACACGGGATTATTAAATTATCTTTTCTTTTAATTTCGGGGACGAAATTCTTTTAAGGGAGAGAAATGTGATGTCCCGGAATTTTGAGTAATACTTATTTGATAATTTTCATTTAAAATTTATTTTAAATGTGTAATATCGATTTAGTAATCTAATTTAACTGAATTTATATTTTCAAAACTAATAATAATAATTTAATTTGGCAATTTTTATTTCTTTTCAAAGTTAATAATATTTAATTGATAATAATTAATCTTTCTAAGCTAGTAAAAATACTCTATTTATAATGTATATACATTGTGAAAAGAAAAGTTTGGTTTCAATTTAAATTTAATAATTTTTTTTACATATTATAATATATATATATATATATTTGTATATGTTGGGATTTGAAGTTTTGTTTTAAAATTCAAACAATTTCTAAAGCTAATATTAAAAATGTTTCTACTTAAAACGTATATATATTTGTAAATATTGTAAATAGAAAAGTATTGGATTAAACTTAAGTAGAAAATGTGTTTTCCAAATTTATATATATACATATATGAATATGTATATATTGTGATTTGGAAGATTTTTGATTTGATTTAATAAACTTTTCATAAGATATTTAAAATTAATCTTATATTTTCAAAAGCTCTTAAAGAAAATTTATTTTGTTGAAAATATAATAGCTTAAAAATAGTATATTATTATAAAAGCTTAATTTTTCTTTTAAAATTGGTTTTTGAAAATAAATTTAGTTTATATATATATATATGATATCAATGTTAGGTATAATAAATTAGGTTTAATTTTAAAATAAGATTTAAAATTAATATTCATTTCCTTCTAATTTTTCTTTCTTTAACTTAACATCGAAAATTGTATTTTAAATAAATAAATAAAACATAAGGAGATAAATACATTTCATGATTTACATTAATTATAAGTATTTTGGTAAATATTTAATTAAGATTTAAATCATTTAAAGTGATTAATTTAAAAAGTTAAACTTAAAACTTGTAACTTATGAAATGAATTAAAAAGAGGGGTTTTACATGTGTCATCCACTCAAGATTGATTAAAAACATTTGTAAGCTTAAGAACAAATTAAGATAACAAGTGGCAAAACTTTGTTTTAAAGGAAATTGAGTTGTCAACTAATGTTTTTAGAGAGAAAGCCTGTTATTCTTTTTATTTTCTAATCAAATCTTCTTCAGTACCTCTTTTCTTCTTCTTAAAAGTATAGAAAATAGAAAATCAAAGATAATTCAAACTGTAATAAAAAATCTAAAGCCATTTACAACTTCAGATCTAATGTTTTCAACCTAAGAACATGCAATACTATATGAGATTCAACAGCAAGTTTTCAACCAATAATGAAAGAAATTTAAAGCTGTGAACATCATCAAGTTTTCAAAGTTCAATTGAGATCAGCTAGCAGATTTCAAAACTCAAACAACAGATTTTAAGATGCAAATCAATTTCAAAGTTCCAGGAAAACTAAGTAATACAGTGTTCTCTACTTCTAAAATTCTGGTGAGTAAACCTTTTATTTAAAAACAGTTTCATATTTAATCTGATATTATGCCCACATATATGGAAATGTTGTAGTAGAAGAAATGATGTGAATATGTATGTTTGCATGAACGTCTTCAACTTGAAAACTGGCTTGAGTTCCTGCTATGTATTGAAACATGCCTGTATATGCTTTCTAGGTTAGTCTCTATTAAACTTCTGGCAAGAACAACTAGAAAATTTCCTATCTTCCAAATGAATCACATATAGATTTTGATTATTGAAAGGAAATGGATCGTAATAGTGAAATCTTGTTATTAAAAATAAATTTAAGTATTTATATTTAACAAAAATTCTGTAAATTCAAGATTTATAGTAAAATCAAAAATTTAGTTAAAATTCAATGTCAATAACTTCATCTCTGGATCATAGGATCTGATTCACATAAGTGAATCATGAATTTTAAGATAAATTATGTGATTTTTAAATTGGTACTTGAAGTGAATTTCGTATTGATCAATTTTGGGACCTTTGTCCTTTGCCGACGTTCGAAGTCGAAGGGGTGGTCGAGGTTCGGCATGGAGGTGGTCGTGCTGTCAGGGGACACAGGAAAAATGGTGATGGATATCATCGATGGCCGTGGTGGCCGTGTAGGGGCGATGTAGGGTTTTGGTGAGGATTTTGATCGCCGAAGTTGACAGGAGTGGTACAGCGACTATGGCGATTTAGGTCGAATTACATAGGGGGTTGGACTCGGGGGTTCGAGACATGGCCGTGGTCGTAGCAGTTTGGATTCTGGTGGCGTAGTTCGACGTCGGCAAGGAGATTTAGTAATCGTGATTTTGGTTCCAGGTTGCTCGATGGGTTCAGTTTTTAATTCCTAACGAATTTATCAATGATGGGTGATCTGATCTATAGGTGGAGTCGTAATCGATTGGGAGATGATCGAAGAGTTGGCCAGCGTCGGTTTGTGGCGCGTGCACGTGCACGAGGTCGAATCTGTGCATCTGGTTTTGGTTTGGGAAGAAGGAGTTTTGTCTCGAAGCGTTTCTCGTGATTGTAGTGGGGCGACTCGAGAATTTGTGTGCGCTGACTCGAGTATAACTCATTCCAGATTTTAACTTGCCCGGTCTTAACTAAATGAAATTGAAAGCTAAACAAATTTTTTAACAAAGTTTGTTTCCAGAATTCAAAGTACTGTCCAGATTTTAAATTATATAAATGAATTTTCAAAAATTTGAAGGCAAGTTGAATTTTAAACAAAGTTTTTTACTAGTTTTATAATGAATGAATATTTGACTTAGAGTATGAGGTTTAAAAAGAATTGTAGTTTTAAAATTTGGATTTTTAAAATTTAAACTTTTGTTTAAAAATAGTTTTGGTTATAAATCTCGCTTGGGTTAAATTATGAAATAAATCTCTATATGTTTTCAAATAACATTTTATTGATGTAATTGAAATGTGATTAAGGTAAAAGTATTTATCTTGAATAAATTAAAGATGATGATTTTGTGTTAACTAAACACAAGCTTTTAAATTTAAAATTTAATTTAAAACGGAAGATAAGAGTTTAATGTAATGTTTGGGTTACCTTAATTTAATCAAGTTTTATTTATAAAGGTAACTAAAGTATAATTACTTAATTAACTTAAATAATTAATTTGGGTAATTGAATTAAAATAAATTAATTTGTGTAATTAATTAAGTATAATTAATTACTTAATTAAGAATTGATTAATCAAGGTTAACTAATTAAGAAATAATTAAGCATTAAGTAATTAAGAAATTAATTACTTAATATAAGAAGATTATTAAGGGTAATTACTTAATGAAGTAATTAATTACTCAGTGTAATTAATTAAGTTAATGTGGTTAATTTTAGTTAATTAATTAAAGGTAGTCATTTGATGTTGGATTAAGTATAATTACTTAACGTAATTAATGAGGTGTAATTACTTAGTGAAGTAATTAATGAATAATTATTGGATGTAATTAATTAAGGGAAATTACTTGATGGTTAGTAATTAATGGATAATTACTTGATGGAAGTAATTAAATGATGATTACTCGGTGTAATTAAAGGATTAATTAATGTAATTAATCAAGGGTGATTAATTAAGGGTAGTTAATTACTGAATGTGATTAATCAAGTTTGATTAATGAATGTAATTAAGTAAAAAAATTAATTATTAAATAGAAGAATAATTAATGAAGTAATTAGAAGGTCATTAATTAATGTAATTAATGAATAATTAATTGTTTAATTGATTAATAAATATGATTAATAATGAGATAATTAATCAATGAAGTGATTAAAGTAATAATTAATTAACGTAATTAATTAAGGATTAATGTAATTAATTATAGTTAATTAATGAATTAAAAATTAATTAAGATTAATTAATGATTAAAGGTTAATTAATTTGTGTAATTAATTAAAAGGCTAATTACTTAGTGTAATTAAGGAATAATTAACCAAGGTTGATTAATTTAGAAGATAATTAAAGGATAATTAATATGTTAATTAAAGATTAATTAAATGGTTGTAATTAATTAATGATTGTTTAAGCAGGGATGGGTAATTAATTCTCAAGTAATTAATTTAATTTAAGTTGATTAAATTAATTATAAAAGGGTTAATGATTCCTGTTTGTGGATGATTGTTTGTAGAATATCTGGATTAGTTTATATCTATTGGATGATATGCTGTGATATAATATTTGATATATTAGTGATAAATGTGTGATATTTAACTGCGAATGTTGCTGTGTGAATTCAATATTTTAATTGAATTAAATTGTTCAAACTTAAATCACTTGGGTGATGGCGTTTTGGATTTCGGTGAAACCGGGATCGGGTTTTCAAATTTGGAATTTCGAAAACCACATCGATCCAAATTAATCGTTAGGTCGTGAATCTCAAGTGAAAGAGTGAAGACTCGAGTTGTAAGGATTATTGTCATTAATACTCTGAGGGTGATTCCAATACGAGTTTAACGGAGTAGTACTTTCAGGTTCGAGATGAAGATTCAGAGTGCAAGGGCTATTGTCGTTAACTTTAAGGGTGATTCCAAAATCAGTGTAGCGAGAAAGTGCCTTCGGTTTCGTTCGAACCCGAAACGAACTTGTATGGATTGAATGCTTTAAGAACATCTTCAGGTGGACGATGAGCATTCTAAGATAGATGTGTTCTATAAAGCTAATCGTAGCCTCAAGCCTCATCAACTGGGAATGGCTAAAACAGTGGAGGTGCAACAAGGCTAAGTGGGTAGCACCCAAGTAGGACGAGATTTATCTCTGTCTAGAGGTCCATTTTATTTTGGATGTGTGGGCAGTTGATCATGAAAACTGCCGGGGTTATCATGTTCAGGACTATCCAGTAAGGGATGGTTCCGGCCTTGTGTTGCAGGGGATTTAGGGTGGATCCTCGGTATGGTGATCTAGGCCACGTACTGTGATGCGCGGTACCCAGTAGCCCTGCCATTGATGGAAACTCATTCTTCCTACGTGCCCTTATAGTTTTGATTGTATTACCCACTTTGTGGCTAGTATGCTGGAATTTAATCATGTAACAATTTCAGCTATTTCTTATTTACTTGAAAACCCTAGACCCTATTATAATATCACTGGATTTCCTATCAAATGTTTTGGTTAGCATAAGGTAAAAACTTACACATGTTTATTTGTGGGGAGTCTTACGTGATACCTTTTGTTTTCAAAGGATTTTCAAAGTTAAGAAATTTTAACCCGTTTTCTCACACCAGACCCATGTTTGACCCGGAGTTTATTTTCTGTTTTATTAAACTCTTGGGTACTCAAAATTTTACGGGTAGCCAAGGGATCCAGGTTAGCTTTGACGAATTCTGGAGGAGACATGGAGCGGGAGGCTTCAGCGTGTAGATATATATAGTGGTTATGCTGTGCTAATGTTGTACTTATATCTTTGTGATGTACTTGAGTTGTAATAACTAGACAGGTGTGTATAATTGTCTATTTTGTTTTGTATTAGCTGGTGGTATAGTGCGGTCGTCACAATAAATCATTTCAAATCGAACGATCAACAAAATTTCAACAATACTTCCCCTTATTTCCCGTATCATACGCAAAAGAGTGTACATGGAGAATAGGAAGGAAATATCGTTGAAATTTTATTAACTGCTCGATTTATAATATTTATTTATGAAACATCAATTCCATTGCGTTTATAACTTGTCCAATACTAGGAATAATATGAAAAATAATGTATTAGATGAATATCTATTTTCATTTTATTTAAGAGATGAATATCTACATAACGATCATATATGGTACTTGTCAACTCGGAACCAAGTTAAACAATCTACGGAATTTCATTAATCATACAATATCTATAATAATGATTTTATCTAACAATTTAATATTAATACCAATAATATCTCAAATCATATACGAATTATCATATCAATAACCTACATCAACGATCATATACCAACGAAGCCTTGAGCGACGACTGGGAGGAGGGGATTGTGAGAAATGCGGATTACGGATCTTAAGGCTAGAATTAACACTAGAGGGGGGGTGAATAGTGTTTTAAGGAATTACTAATTCTTTTTGGGTTTATATTAATTTGAACACAAATGTATGCAATATTCAGACACAGATATGATCACAGAATCCAACACGGATGCAGAAATAAAGTAAAAGCAATAAAGAAAATAACACATAGGATTTTATACTGGTTTGGAGTTACCCTACATCCAGTCCCGCACACAAGAACGGATTTCCTTTCAAAATCAATTCTTACGATTACACCCTCGAATTCAAGGCCACGAGGTACACCACTCCAGATTCACAATCCTTTGGGTAGAGATACTTGATTTTACGGGCAATAAGTTCACCCAATTGATCCGCCAGGCTACAATCACACATTTTCTCGCTTGATTGATTTCACAGGCTACAATCACACCTTTTCTCACTCAATTTATTAGAAAGAAACCTATAACTCTGAATAGCACTGGAATCTTGTTGAGTTTATGATAGAGAATCAAACCAGAGATGATCTAGTTAGATTCAATGGTGATTTTGGCAGAGTAATTGTAAAAATGTATATAAAGATATGTGGAAAAAGAAGAGGAGTGAAACCAGAGAAAATATGAATATAAATTCATTTAAAACTGCCCCTATTTATAGTAGAACAACAGCCATGTCCACTCGTGAAGGGATATGACGAATAGACACTTCCTTTGAAATTCAAAATTTTGAAATAAACTGCCACCGTGTCGACAAGGGTCCCTAGGGGTTGTCGACAGGCCTAAGTAATTTTTGGTAATTTTTTTTCTTCGAAAATAACTTCTATCTTGTATTAAAACTATTTTTAAACTTTATAAACGTACTTAGTTAAAATACATAAATAAGTATAGAGAATAATATTTTGGTATATATAAAATTTTACTATATATTTAAATCTAAGTATAAACATTAAAAGTTAAATATATCATAATTAAAAGATAGTTTAAAATCAAATACTTTGATTTTGAAGATAAAGATTATTTTGAGGCTAAAAGTATTTTAAAACCAGGATAGATGTTTTTGATCTTGTTAAAAGGAAGATTTTGAAATCATTTTGAAAATAAGATATAATTTTGTAAAACATTTGAATAAAAGTTAGTGCATAAAAAACAATGTTCCACTAGATTTTTCGTAGGTTCCATCCTACTTAGGGTTCCATTCCCTTAACGAGCTCGAAATGGATTCCATTCCACGAATAAATTGGATTTTAAGATGTCAGTGCTTTTCTAGGAGTTTTAACAAAATTCCTAACTAAATTACTTATACTAAAATCTTGAACTCTTGATAATCTTGATACTCGTGAGTCTTCAATCTTGATATCTTCAGTCTTGAATCTCTATACTGTACAGTCTTCATTCTTGGTACCTGCATGGTTAAATACTACATATACATATATATCTAAACTATAATGTTAGTATTTCTATTTTATAATCTTATTCTAAGGTTGTTGTCATCAAAAGCATCTTCTCAGGGACTAACAATCTCCCCCTTTTTGATGATGACAACCTTTGTTTATAAAATATTACTTCTATCCTAATAACTCCCCCTGAAACTAATAACTCCCCCTTAATCTATGTCTAACTATCCTATTTTATACTTCTCCCCCTTTGTCATCAACAAAAGCTAACTCCAAACTATATAACTCCTCCTTAGTCTAATACTATATGACATGTGATTACAATGACAGTGTTATCGTAAATAATCAACACTTAATTCTAAAACTAAAACTTAATCCTTAATTTTATATCCTTTATCGCAAAGTTGACTAACACTTAGCAGATTATGTTTCAGATTCTTAACTAGCAAAACATTAGTAATAATAGGAGTTTTAGGGTTACCGACTTTGCCGATGCCAATCACATATCCTTTTGAGATGTCTCCCAAGTTAACCAGTCCTCCGTCTTTGTATATTATATCATTCATCATATCCGGATTACCAGTCATGTGCCTAGAGCATCCACTATAGAGTATCCATTTATTCTTTTTGATCCGCACAATTTGTCCATTGTGGATTGATTCCTCAACACCCATAAAACATGTTTCCTGCACATCTTACAATTTTGGTAGACGAATTGAATTTGAATATTGATTATATGCAGACTCCAAAGACAATGATGATCTGAATATTTCTAAACTAGTATTAACAAGTTTTATAAACATAGCCATTTTAAAATCTTTTTCAAAAATCATATTATGAAATTTTGAAAACCTTGCTCTGAGACCAAAAGCGAGAAATGTGGATTACGGATCTTAAGGCTAGAATTAACACTAGAGGAGGGGGGGGGGTGAATAGTGTTTTAAGGAATTACTAATTCTTTTTGGGTTTATACTAATTTGAACACAAATGTATGCAATATTCAGACATAGGTATGATCGCATAATCAAACACAGATGCAGAAATAAAGTAAAAGCAATAAAGAAAAGAACACACCGGATTTTATACTGGTTCAGAGTTGTCCTACATCCAGTCCCGCACACAAGTACGGATTTTCTTTCAAAATCAATTCTTACAATTACACCCTCGATTTCAAGGCCACGAGGTACACCACTCCAGATTCACAATCCTTTGGGTAGAGATACTTGATTTTACGGGCAATAAGTTCACCCAATTGATCCGCCAGGCTACAATCACACATTTTCTCGCTTGATTGATTTCACAGGCTACAATCACACCTTTTCTCACTCAATTTATTAGAAAGAAGCCTATAACTCTGAATAGCACTGAAATCTTGTTGAGATAGTGATAGAGAATCAAACCAGAGATGATCTAGTTAGATTCAATGGTGATTTTGGCAGAGTAATGGTAAAAATGCATATAAAGAAATGTGAAAGAAGAGGAGGAGTGAAATAAGAGAAAATATGAATATAAATTCGTTTAAAACTACCCCTATTTATAGTAGAACAATAGCCATGTCCATTCGTGAAAGGATATGACGAATAGACACTTCCTTTGAAAATTTTGAAATAAATTGCCACGTTGTCGACAAGGGTCTTTAGGGGTTGTCGACAGGCCTAAGTAATTTTTGGTAATTTGTTTTTCTTTGAAAATAACTTCTATCTTGTATTAAAACTATTTTTAAACTTTATAAATATATTTAACTATAGTTAAAATACATAAATAAGTATAGAGAATAATATTTTGGTATATATAAATTTTACTATATATTTAAATCTAAATATAAATATTAAAAGTTAAATATATTATAATTAAAAGATAGTTTAAAACCAAGGATACTTCGATTTTGAAGATAAAGATTATTTTGGGGCTAAAAGTATTTTAAAATCAGGATAGATGTTTTTGATCTTTTTAAAATGAAGATTTTGAAATCATTTTGAAAACAAGATATAATTTTGTAAAACATTTGAATAAAAATTAGTGGATTAAAAACAATGTTCCACTAGATTTTTCGTACGTTCCATCCTACTTACGGCTCCATCCCTTTAACGAGCTCGAAGTGGATTCCATTTTACGAATAAATTGGATTTTAAGATGTCAGTGCTTTTTTAGGAGTTTTAACAAAATTCCTAACTAAATTACTTATATTGAAATCTTGAACTCTTAATAATCTTGATACTCATGAGTCTTCAATCTTGATATCTTCAGTCTCGAATCTCTATATTGTACAGTCTTCATTCTTGGTATCTGCATGGTTAAATCCTGCATATACATATATATATCTAAACTATAATGTTAGTATTTATATTTTATAATCTTATTCTAAGGTTGTTGTCATCAAAATTATCTTCTCAGGGACTAACAGGGATGTGGCTTGGGCTTTCCAACGGCGTCGAGCAAGGAGGAGGCGGCGACGTTTGAAGTCGATGAGAATGGGGCTTCGAAGTTGGACTTGCGTGACCTGACGGTGAGGAAGAGGGGGAGGCTGGGGCTTGCGTGGTCGATGGGGAGGTTGGAGGTAGGCGTGCACGACCAAAGGGGAGGCCGAGGGGAGGATGGAGTCTTGGGCTTGCGTGGCCAAGGTGGAGGACGAGGGGAAGGCTGGAGGTTTGAGGCACGCATGTGTGTGGTAGGGGGAGGGTTGGAGGCCGGAGGAGGAGGCAAATTGGGGTTGAGGAAGTGGTGTTTTTCATTTCGATTGAAATGTAGAAGATAGACATCGGCCAAGGGGCTATGGATAGGGGTGACGCCATACCAACGTCCAGTTGACGTCTACATATTGACATCGGTAAGGCGTTGACAATATTACGTATGTAATATATTATGACTTACTAACGTTCTACCGACGCTTTTTTTTATGGCGTCGATAATGTTATATAGATAAACATTAAATTTTCTCGTAGTGTTATCGGTATACCGATGGACATCATGCCACTTGTAATGATATAATATCAATAGTATTTTATGATTTACCAATAATATTGATACTGTACTGGTTTCTTGTATGGATAGTGGATACCATTACTACCACAGCACAGATATTCAACAACACATTACCACAACACGGATATTCATAGCAGACCACTATCAATCAAACATATATGATATTTAGGAATTCTAGGATGAAACATAGAATCACTCGTTTTTTGGTTTGTACTGTTTTATATATACACAACACTAGTAAGCAAACAGAATATTTTTCCAACATAAACATGCCACCGAACAAAAAGCACACTTATCGCAATAAGCACACAGATCAATCATTTCACTATACCAGTTTAACATGAGCATCAACTCTCGTTCTTTCCCAAACGTCCCCTAAACGGTGGAGTTCGATCGCCACAACTAGAATCCGGACTATATCCCGAATGCCTTCTATTCCGATCACGTCTCTGACCATGATCAAATCTTGAATAATTTCCTTCTCTGACCTTCGCTTTAGCCGATTGTGTAGCAACCATATAGCTTGGTATAATCCCTTGCTTCTTTTTCATTCTTTCTCCTCCTCCATCGTCATCACGTTGATCAAAATGGTTCTCCTGATCATATTTTGTAAGATCATTATTGATTTCTACAGTTTTCTCTGACAAATCATCCACTACAATATTCTTTTTCATTGTGTGCGAACTATCATGAAGCGAACTTAGTAATTCTTGATCAGTCGACATCCTCTGTTCAAGCCACTTCCAGCCCAACTGCCTACGCTCCTATAAAATATATCAAATTTTTTATTATGTGTTCATATAAAATATTTCGATATACATACATACACATACACACACAGAGAGAGACGGAGTACCTGGCAGGAAAAAGCATAGGCAAGCTCTTTCTCACGATCAAGCATTGATTCAGGTAACTTCCTACTGTTCACATCGCAATGTGTAGTTTCATCATCGATCTCACTGTAATCGCTGATCGTATACAGATCGTTGTTACTGTAACAGTGTTTGATGGTGCCTTGAATGTTGTTATTTGGATTTGGCGTGCTGGTTAAAAGATTGAGACGAGATGCACGAGCTCGAGCTTGTACACGGACGAGCGATTGCATGCATTGAATGGTCAACTGAGTTTGTTTTCGGACGGTGTATCCTCTCACTATTGCTTGAAGTCTGACCAGTGCTCGTAGTGCTCGACGTGCCCTCCTTGCCTACACAACAAATAATAATCATTATTATCATAGTGCATGGTAGGGAAAGTTTTAAATCTATTTATGATATGCTAACTCTAAAGCAACCAGAATACTTGAATGTGTTACCGAGTTGGTGTATTAAAATGCATATATTATGAAGTTCATAAATTCGAAGGGTATCCCTAGGTGATCTAAATTCCACGATTATACACGTAGGAGTAAAGAAATATAACCAACCAAATATCCTCTAAAGCAAGACTGAATGATGACGGTGGCCATCTCCTCCTTGCTGGGCCTCCTTCCATACTTAGCCAACCTCATCAAATGCACTGCTCTCTTGGCAGCCTCAGCAGCTGCCTCTGCAGCCATTTCCACTACATTGGCGTACTCATCATCTTCTTCTTCCTCGCAGTCACCATCCATGGAGGGAAAATGCTCCACAGACACAATCTCCGGCATCATGGTTCCGTACCCTTCATCTTCGTACTCATCGTCACGTTGCGACGATGACCATTCTACCCTTTTGTCCGAGGAGTCTCTTGAGGAGGATGCTGAGGAGGATTTGAATGCGTTTTTCATTGTTTTCAGCCATGATTTTCTCTTTCCCATGATAGATGATAATGGAGTTGCATTGAATTGTGGGGGAGTTGATTAGTTAAGGGAGTTGCGAGGTAAGTGTGGTGATGCCCGTGTAAAGAGGCTGGTTGAATTGATGGTTGCTCACGGGATGGGATGTTTTATTGGAGAAAAGAGGTGCATGTGAGTTTATCGGTTTTGGTGCACAACAGGGAAATAAATCTAGATTTTAAAGCTTTCTTTTATTGTATTAACCGTCAAACGGAAGTATAGTTAAGTTCTTTCAGCTACCATCGACATTTAGATTTTATAATACAAACATTTGGTTTCGACTTTTAAGTCTGTAGGCAATAGGATTAGGCACTGTGTTGGATCTAAGGTTTTATTCTGCAACGTGAAAATTCAATACCGCTGTAAATGTTCATCAGACAGTATGCTAATAGTACTGAACAGTGTGGAATATAAGAAAGTAAGGAGAGAGAGAAGGTGAGTTTGTAGACTTGGAACGGGTTATGATTCTCTGTCCTTAAATTGCATATCCACTCAACAAATCCCAAAAGTCGATTTTTTGTATAAAAAATTAAATAGCTGGCACCATACTTTAAATAAATGATTGGATTTCAATAAAAATTGATAACACATCCACCGATCTTTCCACACTTTTTTACCTTTATAACTCCATCCTATTTTGTTCTTTCACCAACCCTAAAAAGAAATTCCAAGTCAATTTTATCATTTTCCTAGCTCAAATCAAGTTGATTTCTTCTACAACTATGGTTATTTCACATTACCATACAACATATGATTTTTCTTTTTTAATTTCTAAACGTCAATCGCCCCCACCAAATCCTTAGCATGAACCTTCGTCGATTGGAATGCTTAACGAACATTAATTTTCGCAGATATCTGCTCATCACCAAAAGATACTCGTACTAACGAGTGGCTGCTAGTACCAAGATGTTGCAAAATGGTTCAACCTGCGCTTATGCACTACTTACACCGTCACTCATATGAAAAACAAATGGTATAATATGAAACGTGTTTACTAATCATAGAACAATCTGCTACAAACAACATGGTGTGTTTAATCGGTTGAATTAGAATACGTTCAAAGAGATGATGAAGATGGCAGACAACAGTTTCATGATTTCATCGATCCAAAAACCATGGTACCTCCAAATATTAGATAGTTGGACAAGATGCATGACAACACAAATAAAAAAAGGCAAGTGCATTTACAAAGTTCTTCCATCGCCTACAGCCCATTTCGAAAACCAACAATATTCTGATATTCTTAATAGGGTAACGAATGAGCTGCTTTCTAGTCTCGTTGTTGCTACTTCTCGTCAGACATTCGATGTCGCTTCATCATCTCGCGCAAGACAAGTGAGATCCTCTACTCTAAGAGACGGTTATTTGAATTCCGACATGTTCAAACAAACTAATGAACGTTGTCTCGGAATTCGATCGCCACTTAGCAATCATGAAAAGTGAGAGCTCGCAATCATTTTTGCACAAGGGTTGATAAATTATAAACTGACCTATATGATGTCGAACAAGGAGAATGAACTTAGACGTATTAAACTGGATGGTCCAACAATTTAGAGCGAAAAATATATGTGGTATTGTTATTTTCAAATGTATCATTTTTACAATGAAATGTAACATTTTTAGGCATTTTGTAAATATTCATAATTTAATATCAACTATCAACGTTTATCCAAAAATAAAAACAAGTTAAGATAAATGAAAATACAAATTTATACAAACAATTGTTCTCCCTGCGCTACCATTTTGCAGCACAATAACATATTCCTCTTTCATCGAACTTTCCTCGTTCGTGCCCCGTTCAAAATACCCCTTTCTGGAGTCCCTTTCGCTTAAGAAAAAATGCACCGTAAAAAGAAAGAACCAAATCAAGTAACCAAATTTTATTCCCTATACAAGTTGAAATTAATATGCATAAACAATTCAAAGAGTGTGCGATTCTCCATAGGTGTGTATTTATATATGTACATATGAATGTATAGTAGGTATAAGCCATTAGCTACTATATTTAATTTTTTTTCTTCACTATTTTAGCTTCTAAAACGTCATCTTGACATAACAATGTTGATCTAGTTATTGCCCTGTCTATATTTAATATTACTTGAAGCTGTTTAAAGGACATATTCTCCATCCATCACCATCATTTAGAGTTATCATATCAAAGCTAGCTGTCTTGTTCTAGATTAGTTATCAATGGCAAAATCCTTTTAGTAGTGGCATCACCAAATACGTTAGAAAATGAGTTTTAGGGACATGGAAGGTGAATACTAATGACGGTGTTCTTAGCAAAAACTTCGTTCATCTAGAGGAAGAGATAAAAAGTAGAAGTACCTTGGAGGGAGAAGAGATATGCATGGATCCTACGTCAAGGATCCTAGAAATGGTGCTTGCTATTATTGTAAGAAGAATATGCATTTCATACGGGATTGTCCAGCTCTTAGAAATAATATAGAGAAGTAGGAGAAAGTTTCAGTACGGGCAGCAGTTAGATCAGATGTGGATAAAAGTGATAGTATTACATCATTATTTTCAGCCAGTATTTCACCTTTAGAGCATACAAGTTGTGTGATTGATTCTGAAGCCTCTTGTCATATGACACCAGATATGAGCTATTTTTGTCGGTTACAAGAAGATTGATGGTGAGCAGTTCATATGGAAAATGACACATCTTGTCATGTTGTGGACGTTGGAAGTGTGGAGTTTATGATGCATAATGGTATTGTTAGGATTATCATGGATATTAGACATGTTTCAATGCTGCGTAAAAGCTTGTTATTAGTTGGAGCTTTAAGTAGGCTTGGTATAAGGATAATAATAGATGGAGAGAATTTGAGAGTGGCGAAGGATTCATTGGTAGTGATAAAAGGGGTGCGAGTTAATGACATTTATTTGCTTCATAGAGAGACGGTCTTGGAGGAATCAGTAGTTTCTAATGATTCTAGTATTCCAAATTCTACTCAGTTATGTCATCTTCGTTTAGGTCATGTTGATGAGGAGAGTCTTGAAGTATTAAAGAAGCGTGGGTTAATGAAGGTGTTTTTCAGTTCAAGTCTAGCTCCTATGGAGATTGTTCATTTGAAAATAAGAAGCATGTCACATTTGATTTTGGGAGACCTAGAGCTACAGAGTTTCTAGAGTATGTTCATTCTTATGTGTGGGGACCCACCCCAGTTGCATCTTTTGGTGGAGCCAGCTACTTGTTATTTGTGGATGATTTCTCACGTAAGGTTTGGGTCTATTTCTTAAAGGCCAAAGACGAAATATTTGCCCAGTTTTGTAAGTGGAAGGCCTTGGTAGAGAATAAGTCGAGGAAGCATTTCAAGGTTCCCAAAGTTGAAAACAGTAGTGAATTTATGTCATAAGAATTCACTAACTATTGTGCGTCTGAGCATGTAATTAGAGATTTTTCTATTTTTGTTGAGTCACATTGTTATGAAGTGACGGAAAACATGTGTTAGATATTATGGGAGAGAGCTATGAGCTTGAGAATAAGTGCTAGTCTAGAAGAGGGATTTTGGACAGAAGCGATATCTATGGTAGTATTTTCCATCAACCATACACTTTCAATTGCCATAGATATAGATATGAAGATCCCGGAAGAGATATCGAAAAGAGAGACTGTTGATTATTTATTTCTTAAAGTGTTTGGTTGTTTAGCTTATTTAGAAGATGAGAGACATGATAAGTTGAAGCCTAGGAAAAGCAAGCATATTTTGTTGGGCTATAGAGAAGGCGTGAAAAGGTATACGTTGTGGTGTAAAACAACTAGGAGAATTGTGATTAGTAAGAATGCGATATTTGATGAGAGGTCTTTGTTGAAGGTGGATCCTCTATCAAGTGATGACATTAGAAGGACGGAAAATTACCAAACACATTTATAGTCATCAGATTGTTTCCATATTCGGAGAGATTGGTATTTCCGATAATACCACGGTTGATGAGAAGATTACAAAGGTTCAGACTTTAGGTGGAGCTCACTTGCTGGAAAGGCCTTTTGGTTCAGTTGGCCCTATTTGTAAGCATATTTGTAGTGATGATTCTTTATCTTATGCTTTGAATGTCGTGGAGCTTATTGGTGAGTTTGCTGATGTTGACTTAGGAAAGTCTAGCAAAATTCTTGTGGAGGAGATTGGAGTAGATAATGTTGAGTATGTCCTCACTCAATTTGGAATGGAGAAGGTGAGGCGCCTGTTAAACCTCCATTTGTCTCTCAAAGATTTGTATCTACACTTTCATCTCCTACATCAGATATGTTGAAGAATTTTAGTATTTTTCCGTATGCATTATGTTTGTTGATGTGCATACTACCTTTCTTATGCTTGGGAAAGATTTGAAAGCTCTGTTTGGGCAATATTGCCCAAACTAGTTCACATTGAGCTTGGTCGTAAACCCAACAATTTGTCGAGATTTAGTGATGAAGAGAGATTGTTATATTTGAATTAAGGTGGAGTGCTGAATTTATGTGATTCAAATATTTTCCGAAGAAAACAAGAAAATAATTAATTGATTCATTCAATCAATTAATTAGGCTATATATGGAAAGATAAAGAAGAAGGATACGTGTTTATATCTTTTAGAGAAAGAAAACTAATTAATTGTTAATCAATTAATTAATCATATCTGTTATATGAAGATAAACAAGTTTATACATGGAGATTGATGAAACACCCCACACCCCTTAGTATACCCAAAAAGGGCACACTAAGAATGTGGTGCGTTATAGGTATAACTAAAACATTATAGAGACTAATATTCACAAGACAAATAGGTAAAAACAGTGAAAACGTTTAAATTGTAATTTATTATTAAAAATTAAACTTCATCAATAAGTCGTAAAAGCAAAACATGTCTAAAAACCCAAATTCTCATGTCTTATGAAAAATATATCTCAATCTCACAACATTAGAGTACATAAATATTAATAATCATCCCTCTCATAAGTACCAGTACATCAAAAGCCAAATGAAAAAAAATGAAAAGAAAAATGAAAAGAAGAAGAATACACGAAGAACTTCAGGAATGTATCTCTAAGAAATCTGAATCTACTATCCTCGACTCTGCTGGCCTACGAGGGAGAAAAGGGGAAATAGAGGAGTGGGTCAGACAATAAGTCTGGTGAGTATAAGTAATTACTAGAATTTCTAATCAAGATAAAAATAATTGACTAAGCAATAGTTCTAGTATGGAAAAAAATACTAAAAAGATAAAACTGGGATAAAATACCGTTTTTGATTCTGTTTGACTGTTTGCTTTGTTTCGATTGTTTGCACTTGTCCTTAACTGATGTAATTAGGATGAAACCCTAATCCTATTTCTGTTGCTAATTTGATTGGGCTGAAATCCTAATTCCACCCATTGATCGGCCTTCTATCTCTGTTGTGCCACTGTGAACCAATCGTGTTGGCCACAGCAAAAGACACCTCTTAGTGCTTGGAATGCAGTAGCGAATTATTTACCCTAATTGATGTCGCACGCTCGGTTATCGCAGGTACACACTAACTATCGGCCACCGTTGTGACCTTTTATTTACCCTAATCAGCATAAAGGTGCCTAGCCTCACCTAACTATTGTGAGACCATTAGTCCTAGACCTGAAAGGGAGTGTTGTCCAGCCTCACCTAGCTGTTGTGAGACCATCAGTTCTAGTCCTAAAAGGAAATGCTGCCGGCAATAGTCCTAATAAAAAATTATAGTTTGCGCCCCTTGCAAAAATCCCCCGATTTGAGCTTCTATCTATTGGCCACTTATTTATCTAATCAACATAAGCGTGTCCCAACGTAACCTGCTATTGTGAGGCCATCATCCTAGATCTGAAAGGGAATGCTGCCGGTATGGACCACTACTTATGTATCCGCTTACTAACTTATTCTAAGTTTTAAACTAAACCTGTTCTATTATTTCTTTCTTTTTAATTATAACATATGTGTTATAACTGTTCTTTTGCTTATTAACTTAATCCAAGATTTAAGTTATAAAATAAGCCTCTCATGTTACTCTTCTAATTTTCTCTCTTTTTAGTTATAATCACTTGTTATAATTATGCTTGCAAATATCTCAAATTTTCCTATTTCAGTCTATCTCCATCTTATTACAGTTCTTCTTATTTACATCTGATTTCTATAATTTAGTGTTTTCCTATTTTAATCCATTTATGAATTTTTTTTCTTTTTAATATTTTATTCGCGTAAAAAGGAATAAAAAAAAACAAACATTTACAGGCTAAATTCCAACTTAAAATAGATGTATAAATGTAAATAACTGTAAATACTTATATATAACTGAATAAAATAACTGAATAAAACTAGCTGAATAAAATAGACTGAAAAGAACTTCTGAAATTTACTTAAAAATTAACTGTAAATAACTTATATAAAAACTATCTCAAAATTTTAGAGAAACTACAACTATTGAAAACCCTATTATTTTAAATTATTTAAAAATCTAGAATAATTACAAAACACTCACCTATGGTTCTTAGCTCTAGTCCTTGGCCTTGCTGGATCCACTCCTAGTGCGTAGAATATTTTTATCAAAAAGATCTCCTCCTTAGAATTTTTTTATTTAGGGTCTAGTCTCAGGCAATGAATCCAAATAGGAGAAAATCTGAATGAGAAAAATAGCTAGGCCAAAAGTTTTATTTATCGTGTAGCTTAAGGATCTCATACCGTTGGATTTGAAAATTAAATCTGGTGCAACCATGTCATAGGCTCTCTAGGAACCATCGAATGGAAGCACGAACGCCCAAGATTGAAGGAAAATGGAATTATGAGGTGTTCGCTTCGTACTGGACGAAATAACGTCCAAGAATTACGGCGGGTCGACCTAGCTTCCATGGGGGTTCGACCTTAAGGTCGATCTGACCGCTTTGGGGGTCGACCTAACCCAAATATGGGTCGACCTATGCCTTTGTAATATTATATTTTCCTTTTTCGTTTTGATTTCTTATTTCTTTCGTAACTTCTTCATATTAACTCGGATTTCGACAAGTTATTTATGGAAATTGACTATAAAATTACCATGGACATAATGGTGCAACTCCCGTGGCTCAATTTTGATAATTTCACAAAATTATTTTATTATTAGATTAATTTGTCAGTTAATTATTGTAGATCAACTTTGGGTTGTTACAATTGATTTAAGCAATGGAAATTTATAGAAACATAGATTTTTTATCATTTATGTATATTGGAATCAAATCAAGTAACTTGAAAAGTTTGTCTCATAACCTGAAAATTAATTTTTCATGGAAATCAACTTAAGACTCTTACAACGGAACTGAGCCTGAAGTAGATATAGGTTCCCAAATCCAGATGTCTCTTCAACAGACTAAACTCTTTATTACCAAAGTTGCAAGACTGGAACGCTCTTCTCTCTCAACATAATCTCCTTCGTATCTATCTTCAGTATTGCACAAAATCTCTTTTTCCATCCAAATGAGTAATAACATAATTACCACCGGATCTACCGCTCTTTCTAGAAGCCATTGATGCACAAATTTAAACAAATCGCCTTTCTCTAATACCAATCTATTGTGCAAAAATTACACAAATGCGGAAAAACAATAAACAAGATCTAGATTTGCCAATTTGAACATCACTCAATCTGGAAACATTTATTTTATTACTCCTAAATAGCAAATAACTTTAAAGAAGAAAAAAAAGATGCACGATATTTATACTAGTTCCACTATCATCAAGATAGTGTACGTCTAGTCTATTGCAGGTGAAATTTGTGGATTTAAAATTTTAACTATTGGGATCATGGTGTGCCTATGAAGCCTAAAAGGATTCACTAGATCCAATATAGTTATTTTAATAAAATCATGTTTTATTAACACTGTTTTGATCTTATTAATTAATTTTAAATCAATTAAATGTAAGATTTGAAAAGTTTTAAATATATCAAATTATTCGTACTTTAAATTATGTAATAAACATGCTAAATATAAAAAAAGTGTAGTTAATATGTGACAATAGATAAGAATAAACAAAATAAAATTTAGATAAAATCACATCAAGGTCTAATAGGGAAGGAGATAAAATATGGCATTCTTGATTGGTTTCATCTGTCCTTTTTAGTAAATTTAATTAATACATCATTTAACTAACATACAAGAGGTGTTATGATATAATTAAATGACATAGCAAATAATGTATATATATATATATATAACCTCAATTTTAAATTGTTTGAAAAAACTGAAAATGGTTTTAATACATGCTTTGCTATATGAAAGACAAATGTTAAACGTGTGCACACACATACACACACGCATATACATATAATGATTAATCCAAACTTTGCAATTAATTCAAAACAAACTTCCATAATGCATTAAAATTTTCTGATGTATGCGCAAAATACGTATGCTTGAATTAATCGACATAAAACATATATACATATAAATTAAAAGTTCCAACCCAAATGGATTTTAATTTTTTTAATATCATAAAACCAAAGTTGAACGCAATAAATTAGACAAGATATTAACAATCTTTTAAAATATTCAAATAAGGATATTTGAAACATTGAAGTGCGTTACATATTTAGAATATTATTGCAATTAATTTTAAAACTCAAATTCATAACCAAAACATTTTGATCATATGTAAACTTCCGTTTTAATTATTAGATAAAGAATAAACAAATTCATCTAACAAAGTATTCAAATTGCATGCTTATTTCAATTCAAGGTGAAGTAAGAACATATGCATACAAAGTTTCTGTTTCGATACTAATTCAAATAATATGTACATACAAACTCTTAGGTTTAGAAATAAAAATCTCACTTTGATTTGATATTTTAAAACATAGACTGTGATTAAATTGTTTTATTCATACATAAATTTCTGTTTTCATTTATCAGAGTAAAAACCAAATCAATTCATTCAATTAGATCAAATTACATAAATAATTTCAAATCAAAATAAGGAAATAATATATACATATGATAATCATATTATATTTAATATAACAATAAAAATAGGAGATGCCTTTGAGATCTAACCAAAGTCACACCTTGATTTGAGATTTCTCCTTAAATCTCCAAGATCCACATCTAATCCTTGAAAGAGACGAATAAACCAGTTATGTTTGTGTAACATCCCACTTTTTGGCACGCTTTAAATCGACGATAAACTACACACGTCAGACTTAAACCATACAGAAGGGCGGATTGTTATGGGGTAAATAAGAAAAAGCAAGAAAAAAAACAAAATAGAATCTTGCAGCGAAACGACAAAATATAATAATCAAATAAACAGTTCATGAAGATGTATACAAAATATTCGATTATTCTTATAAAATATATATCAGAGTTACACATACTAAAGAATAATAACAATGCAGCGGAATAATGTGATGCAGTGGAACACTATAGTAAATAATAGTAATAATACAATCTTCGTCTTCGTCCTCAAGAAATAAGGCCTTCAATTCTTGAAATGCTCAGGCTGACCCGAGCGAATTGAAAAGACAAAACACTCGGGTCAGAATTAGAAGATCTTATGTAAGTTAAATCAACATTCAATAATATGAATGGAACGGCGTCAGAGATGTTTACGGGATTTGACATCTCCTATCCAGTGTCTAACGTAAGTGCAGTAACT
The DNA here is from genome assembly GCA_030765085.1 of Allium cepa. Classification (NCBI taxonomy): domain Eukaryota; kingdom Viridiplantae; phylum Streptophyta; class Magnoliopsida; order Asparagales; family Amaryllidaceae; genus Allium; species Allium cepa. Next base: position 32,733,563 of record CM060941.1, read on the forward strand.
CAAGAGATGCTCGGGATTCACATCTCCTAAGGATCTGTTAAACTATTTACTGTGTAGTAATACTTCGCTATTATAATAACAAGTACATACGCACGTCCAGATGGACCTGCATATAATCGCAACGTACATGCATTTATAGTTGCACCCGTGCAAGTAGATTTGGTAGCACCATAGTCAGCATAAATCGAATTTGAAGCAACGATCGGGAAGACATTGTCCGACAAATATTTTTCATTGTTGTTGTGCGAAATATTTGCCAGCCCTGTGATAAATATTTACTGTACGGTCAAATATTTGCCACTTTTACATTGGCAAATATTTGCCACACTTGCCACTGCTACAACGGCATTTGCCACTGCTACAATTTCAAGTATTTGCCAGCACGACAAATATTCAGGACATTATTTGTCTGACAAATATTTTCCATTGTAGCTGTGGTAAATATTTGACATGCTGTCAAATATTTGCTACTGTAAAATTTATAAAAAAATTCGTTAAATATGTCGAATATGGATCTTAATAGAAAGATAATAAAATTTGTGATTTAATGGTGAAAATGAAATTAAAATTCGATACATCTGCTAAAAGATATCACATTTTAAATATTGTAAATTAACTTCTCATTATAGCATTTTTTACTGAAAAAAATAAACTTTTGGTGGGTGAAAAAGACATGGGCAAAATTGGAACAATGAGGGGAAACTCATTAAAACAGAAGGTGTGTGTTTTTTTAAAAAGAGGGAGGAACTCAACATATTTCTGACATTTTTTTGAGTTTAAATAGAATTAGCCTTAATATAAAAAGGTTCAAAAATAATTCATCATTTCGTTTTATTTTATTTATAAAAAAAAACTATGATAGCTTTTGGAGTAAAATATAAGAGTTTACGCTAGTATCTAACATTTTCATACATTAACCATCCATTTGTTCATTCAATATGGCAGTTGCTACATAATAGAAGTTGAAAAGGATCACATACAAACCACCTTAATATAAAATATGAAATGCAAATTAAGTTAGATAACGATGATCATAATAAATCCTCTATTTACTTTAATATTGAGCAAACACTTCATTTTCTATTGACTGGATTAATATTGAGCAAACGCTTCATTTTCTATTGACTGGATTCAACAATCAAGAAAACAAAATGTAGATATAACCAAGCACGTTTTTATTTCAATGGCATTCACTTATAGATCAAACCAAGTAAGAATACTCATGTATAACTGTAAATGAATGTGCCTAATAAAAGGACAACTCAAAACAGATCAGCAAGTATGTAAAATATGATGTAAAACATGGTTCGCATCATGGTGCTTGCATTACTATTTTGTAAAAAAAGCAAGTCCATGCTACCTTCGAAACAACAAAAAAACCAAAATAGTAACAAAAAAAACTAAAACATGATGAACCGAATTAAATAATAATAAACAAAAACAGCGAGTTTGGATATTATCACCTGTCAGCAACAAACTAAAATAGTAATGCAAGCATCTTTCAGTAACTAAAATAGTAATGCAAGCATGTAAAATCATCACCTGTTAGTAATAAACAAACTAAAACATGAAATCCATTTGAGTAAAACAAATCATCGCTACTAAGGTAAACTATAATTCAACCTTTAAAATTTCTTTGTACACCACCTGTTAGGATTCGAAAATTATAACATCCCAACGTGTAATGATAGTCCACATCTAATCAATGGCCCAAACCTTCTCCTCGTCTACAAAGAACTAATTCAAACTCTCTGAAAAAACACCCAGTTTTGCTTGTTCAGTTCCTAGCTCATTCAGATTAGTTCAGTATAGAATAGCCTCAATCTACTTTCAAAAGCAATTCAGATTAGATTGTCCAAATCAGTTACCAATATTTGGTTGCTTTCCATTGCTCATCTTTCTTGGACATCCATGCCTCGAACTGCACTCATCATCAGCTCGCTCAGCTTGTGCACTCATTTCAAGAAAAAGAAGGGAGAGATGAAAAAAGAAAATTAACATTCGGTTAATGATACATTACATGCATGGAAATAGTTAGTAATCTAACAGATCATTTAAACCAACATTAAAAAATATCAGAAAAACCAACACAATTGCTGAAAGCATGAAAATATAGGAGAGATTATTTACAGTAGAACAGTAACAACTCATGTCTAACTTGAACAAAAAAAGAAAAATGTTAAAAAATTGACATCCTAACAGAACATTACAGCAACAGATAACTTTATAACATTTCCATTTACAAACCTTCTTCTGAGAAGTAAAGAAATTGCAAGACCAAACCAATAACACTCTCCTATATTTCTGATGTATGCTACTGGTAAGTTTTTCAAAGTATTAAATCAACGATGAAAACAATATCGATTCAAAAACTTTCTCTACAGACATAATATAACCATGAAACTATCCATGCACTGTGATTTATCCCTTGTCTTTGTATGCCGGTATCCCTGATTGATTTCGACGCTCACTCATACTCATGTATCGATCCAGTATGAGATGTAAGTTTTCATCTTAACTTTGATTTAATCTAATCTTTCATTCTTCTTTATCAAAATTTTGAGAAGGTTAGTAGAAATCATTTCTCTATTTCATACCAGTTGCAATAGTTTTATGCTTCCAGTTGAGTTTGCAGTGACCACCATATTCGACTTTCGTCTAAAACAAACGGTTGATACAAACTGACCGTTATCATTGCTTGTTTCTTGTCCAGTATTTGAATCAGTGTAGCCAAATTTGTGAGAGTTTATTGTCATTGGTAGAGTTCTGTAGTAAGCAAATACCTGAAGCCAAAGAGAACCACTTAGTGTGTGATTTTGAATATGTTTGTTTTCTGCCTCAAACGTGTATTCAATTTTCTTTTTTTAAATAATAATAATAATAACTTCAAATATGAATCATGCGATGTCTAATTACATTTCACAACAGACAACTATAATTTTGTTCACAATTTTTTTTGGTAATTATCTCCCAAGGCAAAGGCCAGGTTAATTCTGCATAAAGCCAAGCACAATAACTTTATGTTTACCAAGCATAAGTACAACCTACTTATAATTAGCAAATGAATGCATTAAAAATAAATATAATGCCAAAAATATGCAGTATTTTTATTTAAATAATGAACTGCACTTGTTTATCCTTGTTCTAATAATTTACCTTTATATTACTATGACGGATGATTGATTAGATAGTTTTAACCTCAATTCACCAACACATGTATATGGCATTTTAGAAAAAAGAAAAGAAGCAAACACATATGGCATATGATATACTTGAAGAGAAATATCTATGCGCAACATGAAAAGATAACAAATAAAATAAAAATCGTAAAAAATTAACTAATAACAGTCGGCACCTTTCTGGACCCAGCAATTATCATATTTTGGTTAATGTCGGGGATGAGCCACTGTCACCGAGAAGCGCAAGCGTCCACCTCAGTATTTTGGACCCAAAATTTGGTTTTTTTCTTTTTTCTTTATTTTTTAATAAAAAGTGAAAAAATAACGAAAAAACTGAGAGAAATGCTAAGGGTTCTTTGAAAGTTAAAGGGAAGAAGAAGATATATAAAGGTAGAATTGAATTAACTCTGGACCAGTAACTTGCAAAAGCATTGAACAAATTAAAGTTTGTACATGGAAACTAACTAATTTTAATTAGTCCCACATCACCTAAAATATCTAAATTGTTAGTGTATATAACCTAAGAGAGGAAATAATTGGTTGTCCTATTGTTTGCAAGGCTTATAAAATTGTGATGGGGTGGAAGGGTAGATTAAGTTAAGTTGATTGCTAGCAATTGAAAAATGATATTTATGTTTTAGAATCCTTATTGATGTGAATGACATTTTCGGAATTTCAAAAAGACACGGTTGAAACTAATTGATTGAATTCTCATTATTAATAGTAGAGATATGAGAGTATATTCGTTAGGAATTATAAACTATGTGGTTATAGATTTACAGCAGGTGCTAAGTACTTTTTACACTGTAGACTATTTAAGTGGCATTTGTTGGTTTGAGTTGCAATCCAATTGCAGTTCCATTTTGAATGTTAGTTCATAAAAAGGTATAGATTTAGGTATTGAAGGACCTAACTGCAAGTCTATAGCAAGATGTACCTTTTTAACAGATATTTATACATAGCATATATTTTACTAAAGCATTTTTACAACCGCAATTGTGGTATACAATAACAAATAAGTTAGTCAACAAAAAGTTTAATATGTGTATGCTGTATTCATAAAAAAAATTCGGATGAATGATGAGTAGGCAAAACATGCTACCGAGTCATATGATGTGTAAGAGTTGTTTAGTAACTCACACAGTGATTCGACTGTAAGCTTATAGAATGATAATTATAGACGAAGTAGTTGATATTGACAGAGTACATAAATAGTAACATATTTCTAGAGACTGTTTAGTTTGATCAATTAAGCGATAGCGTACATGCTTATAAGTAAATCGAAGCTGACATATTGGAACTGAGTTTCAACTATATGTAGTTCCATATGGTGTGTCAACACTGGTTCAGAAACCAAAAATAAATATCTGTGTCAAGGGAAGGATAAAAGGTTCTCGCAACCTTAGCATTAGTTTGTTTGTATATTATTTATAGTATCAAGTCAAAGACTTTAATCAGACAATGATTTTTTGATTTAGTTCTTGTTAAAGCAACAAATAGTGAACCTGCATTTTATACATTCTTTGTGATTGAAAATATACGGCTAATGTACCTGATCAAGGGATCAGAAGAATTGTAAGAAATTATCATAATTTATGAAAATATTTACAATAAAATTTCAAATTAAAGTACCTGATCAAGGGATTATAAGAATGAGTTTTATATGTCCTAAAGTGTAAAGCTCCAGCACAGACAATAGCATTTAATTATGACACCCCTTGCCTTAAACTTATGTACATATATAATTGCAAAAAGGTGAGTTAATGTAAAAATAATAAAAAAGTGAACAAAATGAAGTCACTTACTCTTGATATTTGACACAAAAGCATGTGGTAAAACTATTAAATAATTGTAATTATTTTATGAAAAAAGGTTAAAACTGAACAAAAGTACCACCAAGGGCTTGGTTATGGGCTGTGTCACTCTTGCATGCACCAAACTCCTTTTAATCCAAAGCAAAATACATATTATTGGTGAAAAGATGAGCAATTATCAATAAAGTAGTGCTATTTAAGAGTAATATTAGTTCAACCTTTTCATATTGTGCATGAAATTGGACATTGGTACATCTCACACACATAAATTGTGAAAAAATACATCATATTCACATTATGCATATGAGTATTGATATTAGCATGTCATACACAGACATAAAATTTTGACTATTGTACATAAACGGGAAATACTTAAGCAGCATGGTGAACACCTCTTAATATATATTAGTAAACAACATGTTGTGCCTTGATTTGGCATGATTTTGACATTTGGTTCTTGCTATAGCATCTAGTTACTACCAAGTACATGAAAAAATAATGAATACAAAATGATCCAAGAAGGAATGCTTCATCGTCAACTACTGTATTAATCTAGGTACTATGAAGAGCAGATGTGAAGAAATATAAATCAATTTGTTTTATTTAAAAAAGGAAATAGAAATGGAATACGCATGTCAGAGTAAATTATTTTAATATGTACAAATGCAATCTGGTAGCCAAAGTCAAAATAGGGAAAAAAATAGCTTTGATATAATTTGGGCATATAATACAACGAACAAAAGCACAGTGTTTCCCAAACTTAATATATAAGTACTAAGGTATACCTTTGCAAAAGCTCTAACAACTTGGTGGATTCTTTTATAATGGAAAAAGGAAACTAAACCCACAACTTCAAATCCTACATGACAAAATTCTACGAATGGAGACAGAAAGAGCTTTTGGTGGCTACGTTGACAGTCATGGTCCTTTTCCCCAATGTTGGTCTTGTTGCACTTATGAATGATGCATGAAGGGCAAGAACTTATTTAAAAAAGTAAGCAATAAAACTAATTACATATAAACATACTAAAATCACAATGGATCGGTAAAAATAGGGTTTAAGTGAGAAAAATATAATTAGGATTTTACTAATACGCACCGTGGCTAATCGGCTTAAAACCACGAACTGACTTTACTCTATCTCTAATGGTATATCATGTTGCCATTACCTCTACCATTTCGTTTGCTTGGGATGTGAATCTCCTATTACTTCCAAAGACACACCCTACCATTTCGTGTGATCCTAAAAAAGGACAGCAACAATATTCATTTTACCATAGTAGAATTAACTATATTTTTATCTACAGCATAATAAAATGGAAAAAATAGATTGGCATTGTTAGCTGAAGATATAGCAAAATATTTCGAATGATTATAAAGTCATTAACTGATTAAAATATAACCAATTGATTATATTAGATGTACGAAATTCAGGAATACGTTACTGAGAATCATCAAAGTGACCAATCATATCTGATTAAAAAGAAGGATTTGCCATGAGTCTTACCTAAATTTGAGATTATTTGCTGTAGATCGAAGCACCGTCGATTGTCCTGCATATTCAAATTCCCAAATTAAGGGAATACAAATATCATTTAAAATCAAAAAAGATAATGTCAATTCAAGAAAAAAGAAAATGAATTGGTGTTTCTGACGCGAATATATCTATGATGTGAGTACGTTGATTTCGGGAGAAGCAAAAAAAGAAAATACGTTGAATTTGGGAGCCAAATGCTTCAACGTGATGTAGAAGTGAGGTAAATATGTGTGGACATGGAATTTGTAGTTCGAAACTGAAGAAGAAAGGGTAAAAGAAGCGTGTACCGAAGTACTGAAGGGTGAAATTTTGGTGGAACACAAACTAAGTAAGAAAAAAAAACTGCTTACTCAGAACTCAAACAACATATATTTGTCCAAGTAGAATTGGCAACGAAATAAGCCTAACTCATAGTCAAATTTTTTTTAATCGTTTTTCCTTGTCAAATATGTACACAAAATCACTATACAGAGTAGTAACATTACGGACCTATATAAAAATAAATCCAAATAAGGAGAGTAACAAATATGACTCTATGCTTAGCAAAAATCTGAGAGATTATGTAAACTGTAACATACAAATACAATTAATAAAACTATTTTGTACTGCATTCAAACCAAAATAAAGCATTATTCTTGATGGATTAATCATTTGCACCATGAAAGAAAATCATTTGCTTAACTGAGTAACCAAAGAGATTAGCAACGCATATAGAAAATAACTTGAGCTCGAAATATAAATATAAACAAATTTTATAATAGAACATATGACAATTTTTATTGATGCTAAGTAACCCAAATACTAAAGTGTATTTATGTACAAAACAATAAAATACAGTAATTTTGAGATTAGTTGAAGAAAAGGATTAAAAAAGCAGTATTCATTACCTTTGCTTAGCTGAAGTTTGAATTGACATAGATTCACTCATTGTTTCAGTTTACATCTTATCAAACATGAAAGCAATGTAAGACTTAAGAGAGGTAAATTGCACACTGTATAACAGTAATAAAAGGAAATGAGAAAATGAAGATTTCTGGAACACTGTAAGCATCAGTCTAAGTAACTTTGGTGTCAGTGCAGGTATGGTCAGCAGCGCCGGTGTAGGAAGATGCAACAAAAATTGGAATTCGATGATTATAGAGAAGAGTACAATATCAAGTGAACAAATAACTTTCAAAACAAACAAATCTATCCTAAACCAAACATCAATTACAAATCGAAGAACTAATTTGATAGATTGTTTAACTCACATAATAAGTTTAGTCGAAGGTAGTCAATTTGAACACCTTCAGCGTGAGTGCAGGAGTAGTGGGTAGTGTCGGCGTAGAAAGATGCGGCTAAAACTAATAGTAGAGATTCGAGATTCGGCTATTGAGGTCTGAGATGATAACGATATTAAGGTTTAATTTGGGGCGATTAAGGAATTTTAGGCTGGCGGTAATGATTAGGGTTTTTTAGGCTGTTGGAAAATGAAATGAAAAGGAAACGCGCAAGTGAAAAGGGTATTATAGGAACTTCCAAAAGACACGGTTGATGATAGGCCAATGAATTCTTATTATTAATAGTAGAGATGTATATTAATAAAGTAAACTTACTTTTTTCATAGCATTAAGGGGTTACCCATATAGCCCTTAACACGTAATAGTCTCAGTAGTCCATCCAATATCATAGTCCCTCCTGATCGAGAAGCCACCATAGGATACCACATGGGCTACGGGAGAAAACCAAACTCGTACAAGGCGCGGTAGGGTAGGTGATATGGCACAACTAGGAAATGCTAGGGTAGATATACCAATTATACTTCCGGACCGGTGGTAAAGCGTAGCGCGCAGCTACCGTCCACCTCGAGCCACACCCCCAAATAAAAAAAATCAAAAGTGGCCACCGAATCAATCCAAAAGTCAAAGTATAATATCGAAGGGATGTGTCCGATCAAAGGTGCTACCTCATTAGCCCGTCAATCGCTCCTATTTTAGCCATCTTATGCCAACTCACGGGAGCCGGGTTCACGTATTTACCTTAAAGGAAACGCCGCCACCATCCTACTTTATTCTGGAATCTCCTTTGTACGAGGAGGTTCGGGAGAAAATATAATATCAAAAATAACAATATACAACATATATTTTCCAAAATAATATATATCCCAACTCGGGAAAAATAATATAATAACGCTATAAGTCGAAATCCGAAAACGTACCTATTTGTCAGGCAATAACGCTTACTTTATGAAACCAAAAGCAGTAGCAATTGCTTCCATAACCTGTATTTCATTTATATAATCCAAAAATGTTTAAAAATTATATAAAATGAAATATTTAAAGTGGTTTCAATCATAAACAAAACAAATTGGTACAAACATTGATCATTTGCACAAGGCATACAAACATCACATAAAATCAACACAAATCAATCATTCATTCATATCAAACAGAACAAATAGTCGTTTGGGTTCAAAACTTCAAATTGTACAGAATGAAAAATAAACTATTAAGTGTATACTTTACTCAACAGTCTTAGATGAAACTAAATAGATTATTCATACATCCAAACAAATTTAAAGTATCTTTACCTAAACAACCATAAACCAAATCAAACAACAACAATTTTAAACAACAGATTAAGTTTATCCTTATTAATTCCATTCATACATTTGTTGTTTGATTTCTCTTTTTCATTCACATAATGGTTTATCTTTTTAATTTACATTTATTTCTTACAATTTTATTTAGAAATAACTTCAACTTATTTACTTAAGTTTAAAATTTCTTACTTACAAAACCTGCCTTCTATTATATTTAATTAGTAGTATTTCAATTATACTTAAGTTTATAACAACTCCGTCACCAAATTATTATTTATTAAAGAATTTCATTAATTACTTTCATTACCTCCAGTTTATTACTTGTATAATATCTATTACATTTTCTTATTAACATTTCAACTTTTTATATCTTTTGGTAAGTTATATATATGCCTTTAAGAATGTAATTGAAAGTTATAACAAGTTTTTCTCAATTCTTTTAATTAATTAAATGTTCAATAATACCATCCTTTGTTTTATATGTTACAAATTTAAATTTCTTTTAATTTCCTTTATAACCTAGCATTAAATCTTCTTATTTCCTTTAGAAGTTTCAATTATTAATTACCTACGTTCCAATTCACTACGATAATTGAAACTATTAATCTATGGAAACTTAAGAACTAAATACCGTGTTAAATCTCAAATCATTTCAAAATAATAGATAAACGTATTTATATATCAAACTATATTTAAAATAATTTAAAATTTATATTTATTTATCAAAATAAATCTGCAGTAAATCTACTACAGTGGCCTTCCCACTTCGAAACTCGAAAATGAATGTTGATGATGCGTGCACTCATCACCGAAATTATTTTCCAACGACAAGAAGGGAGTACAAAACTTATTTCTTTCCAAAATTTCTTTTAAAACATTTCTTTTAAATTATATTGAAATATTTATATCAGAAAATACTTCTAATAATATTATTATTATATTCCAAATCATTTGAAAGAAATTTTCAAAAACCATGGGACTTAAGTTCTAAATTTCCAATTTCATTTATTTTGTTTACAATCTTATTTCAGCTATTATTTATAAATTTCTTTACCTAACAACCGATATATTACAACCAAATATATATATATATATATATATATATATATATATCTTATTTAAAAAAATTATTTTATATATAGAGAATATAATAGGCAAAATTATTTCATTCACCTATATTGAAACCAAATATTATGTCGGTCTGTCCTATTAAGTGTTTAGAAATCCCTATTGATGTCATGGCGTCTCATGCATCAACCAGAATTTATAAATACAAAACAGAACAAATTAAAACAATATTAAAACCTTTTTATAACACTAACAAATACACTCTCTCATATATATACACTCAGTGACTCATCATAGGGTATCACAACACTATTAACAAAGAGTCAAACCCCACAAAGCTAAGCTTTATCGTTAAACTAAAGCTCTGATACCAGATGTAACACCCCGCCTTTTGGCACACTTTAAATCGACGATAAACTACACACGTCAAACTTAAACCATACAGAAGGGCGGATTGTTATGAGGTAAATAAGAAAAAGCAAGAAAAAAAAGAATCTTGTAGTGGAACGATAAAATATAATAGTCAAATAAACAGTTCATGAAGCTGTTTGCAAAATATTCGATTATTTTTATAAAATATATATCAGAGTTACACATACCAAAGAATAATAACAATGCAGCGGAATAATGTGATGCAGTGGAACACTATAGTAAATAATAGTAGTAATACTATCTTCGTCTTCGTCCTCCAGAAATAAGGCCTTCAATTCCTGAAATGCTCAGGCTGACCCGAGCGAATTGAAAAGACAAAACACTCGAGTCAGAACTAAAAGATCTTATGTAAGTTAAATTAACATTCAATAATATGAGTGGAACGGTGTCAGAGATGTTTATGGGATTTGATATCTCCTATCCAGTGTCTAACGTGAGTGCAGTAACTCAAGAGATGCTCGGGATTTACATCTCCTAAGGATCCATTAAACTATTTACTATGTAGTAATATTTCGCTATTATAATAATGTATATTAATAAAATAAACTTACTTTATTCATAGCATTAAGGGGTTAACCATATAGCCCTTAACACGTAATAGTCCCAATAGTCCATCCAATATCATAGTCCCTCCTGATCGGGAAGCCACCAGAGGATATCACATGGGCTACGGGAGAAAACCAAACTCGTACAAGGCGTGATAGGGTAGGTGACACGGTACAACTAGGCAATGCCAGGGTAGATATACCAATTACGCTTCCAGGCCGGTGGTAACGCGTAGCGCGCAGCTACCGCCCACCTTGAGCCACACCCTCAAATAAAAAAAAATCAAAAGTGGTCACCGAATCAATCTAAAAGTCAAAGTATAATATCGAAGGGATGTGTCCGATCATAGGTGCTACCTCATTAGCCCGTCAATCGCTCCTGTTTTAGACACCTTATGCCAACTCACGGGAGTCTGGTCCATGTATTTACCTCAAAGGAAACACCGCCACCATTCTACTTCATTCTGGAATCTCCACCGCGTACACGGTCGTCAAAGTGGTTTTCGGTATCGACAGAAAGTATGCCCATATCCGATCCCGGTCTCTTGGCCAACCAATCGTTATTATAACACCGCGGTCATTTCAAAATAATTATACTTCGAAATCGGGATATAATATTCATTTTGAAACCATATAAATACCATATCATTTTCGTTTAAAAACCAAATCAATATGTTATAATTTGTAAAATCCAAATCAATATAATATCATTTTTATTTCAAATATATCCTTTTCCCAAATTCATGGCATTTTCAAATCATAATACCTTAAAACCCAAAATTCTGAAACATAACTTCCAATACTTAAATGGTTTAATATTGAATTACTTTAACAAAAAAATAGCTTTTTAATTTTCTCAAATAAATTCCAAATACCGATTTGAACCTCCAATTAAACCATTTCAATTTCCATATAATTCAAAGCTTTAAATATTCCACCATTTCAAAACTAATTCTTTGATAATTCCATATATATCAAATTTAATTACTAGTCTTTAGATTTGAAATGTCTACTTAATAAATCTAATATAATTTAAGTAAAACTTTTAACTTCAACAACTAGATATCCTTTTAATTTATTTAACTTGATATATTCACTTAAATCACTCTAAAGAAAAATCAAGTTATAACAATCATACCCTTTAAAATTTCTAAATTTTATCAAATCCCAAATAAATTCCATATTCATCTTCCAACCTTATTCTCATTTAAGTCATTATAAACTCCATAAATTCAACTTAAATAAATGCTTAATCATATTTTATCTTAATAAAATCAAACTTAATTATTAACTTCTTTTATACTTCAAATCAATTTTATACGTAGCTTAAAACCCAGAATTTAACTATATATAAAATAACATTTATAAAATCCAAATTACTATCTCATAAAACCATATATTTCTTTACAAAACCATTGAAATTCATTTCAAAATATTTTTATATATAGACCACGGTGTCTGTATATAATTTTCTACTCTATGATCAAGTGATACAGATATTTATCATTTCAATCCGTAATTTAAAATAAAAATACGGCTATTTATCATTTCAAACCGCAATCCCGAATAAAATAAGGTGCATAACAAATTTGCAGTTTAAACAATATAAAATACAACATCCATTCATCCAATATCAATCATCAACCATTTATTACAACCATCATCTAATTTAAACAATAACATCAATATAGAGCATATAATAAATAACAGGTAATTACTGACAGTTTATATTCAATAATAAATTAAACAATCTATCTAACTGGCAGTTTATATTGCAATAATAAATTAAATAACAATTTAATTTAAATAAATCAATTAACTGACATGATGATTTAAAAATATACAAAAAGTCATAAATAAATTCAAAATCACAACATAAATTAAATTCAACGAACATAAGAAATTTTAGAAGTTGTGAGTGGGTTAAAACACTCACCTTTAGAATTTAAATTGAATTTAAATTCAATTTAAACCCAAAAATTGAACAGTCTCCGAATTCATCCGAACTAACGTCAAAATGTTTGGAATTTCAATACGATCCTGACAAAAGAAACTGTGCGTAAATCATACGTCGTATGTAAAAGTTATGTAATTTAGAGATTTGAAAATCAAAAAAAAATTAAATAAATCACAAAAAAATAAAACACACACTTTACCCAGGCCACGTCACCATGAGATTTTGTCTCACTCCACAACCCTAATGCACGCAGCCACGAACCAGATACCGAAATCACCTGGGCCTGCCGTTGACTAGGAAAACGACAACCAAACCCTCGCCTCCGACCACATCGAGTAACTCCACCGTGTCCACCTCCTTGCACCGCTCCGACGCCGTGAACGCCGCCTCCCTCGGTCGCCCCAACTGACCACGCCGCCATTTCCTTTCACAAGCGATTTCTAGTGAAATCCAATACCCTACGACGCAACGAACGCTACTGATGGGACCTGCACGTCACCAGCAACGCAACGGCACCACCTGATTGATAAACCGACGCAGATCCGCCGTTGGATCGTCAAAAATCCAAAATGAACGGTCACGGTTCATTCTCGATTTCTGAACAAACGAAGATTCAAAACCAAAAACGAATTGCAGATCTGAGTTACGCTCTTCGAAAGCTTCGATATATAATTTTTTGAATTTTTTTTGAGGAGTTTGAAATTTCACTTTGATTTTTGAATTGCAATTGGATCTAGAATTGTGTGCCATTGAGGAGAAGAGATAGTTGAATTATACGTACAGACAAATAGGAAATAGAGGTAGGTTAGGGTTTATAACAGGGTATTTATAGACAAAGCTGAAATAGAATAGATGGACACGCTTGATAAATGCGCTGAACGATAAATGGTCCGAAAAGCCATTTCTGACTCCGAAACGAAATTGGGTCAACCCATATATCAAAATAGATGTTTTAAAATATTTTAAACACAATGGATCAAGTTTCAAGTTATGAAGAAGTTATGCTAAAATCAATATTGTTCAAATTGAATTCAATTTCATTTATTTCAAGGCGTTTCGAGTCCGTATGATCAAATGACAAGCCCGATCGTTACGAAACTTGAAATCCTACAATAATTCACAGTTACGGATCCGATGAAACTAGTTTCGTCGAAATCCAAGTGAGTGGACAAAATGGATATTTTTATATTAATTAAATAAATTAAAAATCAATCAATTAAATCCAATTTTAATTTCACTTCTATAATCGACAATTTTTATCACTTTTATTTTTCTTAATCATTCACATTAATTAAACCAAATTTAGATGTCAATTTAGAGTTGATTAATTTAACAATTTCAGTGTTTACCTCAATTTCATTAAATTCGGAAATTGTAAATTGAATTTTCAAAAATTTAATTTAATTACTTCTCATTCTATTATTTAGTCTATTATTATCAAAAGGATGAATTTACATTGTTTTGAAGTTATTGCATTAATATTCTCAAATTTCCTCTTAATTTCCATTAACGTAGTTTTTAAATTACGTTTTATTTCAATGGATTTAAATCTAATTCAATTTCCATTTATTAAAATTCAAATTCATTAATTAATTGAATGCTTACATTTGTTTCCATATATCCAATTTGTAGCTAAGTATAACATCTACATTATTTTCATTTATTTTAATTAAATTCCCATCTTTATTATGCCTATTATTACGCTATAAACTGGTTACTATTGATTACCTTTCATTTACTTGCCATATTATCATTCCCATCATTGTAACCTTTGTTTATATTTATTAAAATTTGATTTCTCATTTCAATTAATAGACTAAATAAACGGGCAACACATAATTATTGCCATCGTTTACTTTTAACTGCATTTATAAGTTTTCTGTTTACAGACCCAAGTTACACATTTGCATAATTTCAATTTATCGTAATCACATTCAATCTATCGAAAATTTAGCTTAGATTATGTCCTTACCATTCATTTATTATTGACTTTAATAGAATTGCTTACCTTGCATTAACATTATTACTTTAAATCTACATCCAATTACAGTTAATATTCTGAATAAATTTATTGCACCAATTACTACCTTATAAGTAAATGTACATTACTATTTTAATTTACATTCGCCCTTTCCGTTATTATATTAATTATCATTTAAGTACATTTTTTTTGGGCATGGCCAGCCGGTTTTATAGTGGACCGTCCACTTTTATTACAAACGTAATAAAAATTAAAGTACAGGAGTAAGGTAGAAGCACCTTAACTACTAGAAATAAAGCAAAAAAATACAGCACAGGTACTTGACAACTATGTCACAGTAACTAAAATAACAAAAACTAGCTTTCCCCTGAGGGAGAGTCACTAACAACACCAGACAACAATAGAGGGGCAGACCCAGAAAGGCCAGCAAATGGGCGGAACCGTAGAGCAAGATGAGGGTCATAATCTACAACATCAGAACTGTAGATAAAAGATCGATCCCAGGATGGATCAGCTAGCATATCAGAATTTGCAGTCGCATATAGACCTTCCATATCAAGAACTATAGAATCACCAAATTGTTTATAGCGTAGGCATCTAAGGTCTTGTTGATCATCAGATACAAACCGGAAGAAGGATTCATCAACCGGATTATACCTCATATCAGAAATGGGATCAATCCAACACCCTTCTGGTTCATCCCAAGCAACATGAGGCAGCAACATGGTAGGGTCAGGGTCATCAATGTCATGAGCAGCACAAAGAACCTCAGGAACAGTCGGAGAAACAGGCAATGAAAGATCACTCTGATCATGTAACAAAGCCTCAGTAGGAGGATAAGAATGTGTCGGAGGGGCAGAAACCTTGGGGACCCAGATCCTACGACAAGGGCGCGGCAAAGGAAACTTCGGAGCAGCCACGGATGCTACAGAATGATGACAATCTAAAGCAAGGTGTCCAAAAGAGTGACAGAAAGTACAAATATCCGGAACCCAGCCATAGCGAACCCTAACTTCCACAACATGACCAACAACAAGCTGAACAGGAATAGAGGTTGGAAGAGGCTTAGAGGGAGAAATCTCAATAAGCGCCTTCGCAAACATCAACTTATCTCGCGCCACCGTATTAGAGTCAAAACATTTCATCTTCCCAACATTACAAGCTAACCAATTCAATCCAATTAGTGGCTGGAGAACAGAAGGAATCTGAGAAAAATATACCCAAATAGGGATAGAAAAAACTTGCTCTCGAGCACACGCCACCTTAGAAGACCAGGGGGTAACAATGAAAGGCCTTCCATCAACAAAGGAAGGCTCCGCATCAAGAACTTGCCTACGCTCCTCAGAAGAAGAGAACTTTAAGTAGTACATCGAATCAATCAACTTAACATGCAAATTACCTCGAAGCTTCCAAACCCTCCGAAGCACAGAAGCAGCCGATGAAAGACGGTGTTGCGAGTCAAGGAAAAAACCAACCAAATAGTCTGCCCAAAATTCCTCACCGGCTTGCAACACACTAAGGGGAGGAATCATCACACCATTATCCTCAACCATTTCAAACTCAATCGGAACGTAGACTCCCGCATTTCGGGGCAAGGATGTAAACAGAGAGGACCATAATTTTGTGGATTGCGACGGTACATCAGCAACGAGGCTCGGTGCTGTGGGGGTATAGTAGCATCTGGATTCAAAACAGAGACAGTAGGGGCATTTTTCACAGGGGAATTTTTGCAAGCAAGTGAAGTGCCTTGAGCACAACAAGGAGAAGTAGCAGTAACACACCCTTCGACTTGGACAGCCTCGCTAGCAACCACAGTGGGAACCACAGAAGGTTCGAACCCATTAACCAAAGTAGACTTACTCACTTCATTACTCAACAAATTCGGCAAATTGGACACTTGCACAGTCGCAACCGAAAGAGAAAGGCCATCACGCGTTGTCACACTAGCTTTTAAGGCACTGGCACGAATTGGGGAGGAAAGAAAGGGAGGAAAATCAGATTGCGACTGGAGAGCAGGAGGACGCATAGACATAGACAAGGATGGTTTGTAACCACGACCAGACCTAGTTGATGACGGAGAGAGGTCTATGGTATGGAGAGGGGACGGTGATGAGAAGGGCATACGAAAGGAAGTGGAGGCGAGTGAACAGAAGTTGGGGGCGGACTAAAACGAGGTACTGGAGGCGCTGCAAAAAAATCGACAGTGGAAAACATCGGCAGTAGCCATTAAAACATCGAATCAATCATTTAAGTACATTTAATTTATCTTGTATGTTCATTCTTCCCAACTAATTACCACCTATTATATTATTCCACACATTAATTCACTAATTACATTTTCTTTCTCATATTCCACTTATAACCAAGTCATACATTTAAATTATTTTATTTAATTAGAATTTCATTCAAGTTCATTAATTATTAACTTAAATTAACCTTGTTACGTTTTCTCTTAGTTATTTTCATTATTACAACACAACTTTTATCAATAATTCACAAATTTTTCATTTTCATCAATATTAAATTTCAAAATCTTATTAAATTAACAATTTTAATTATTGAAAATTTACGGGTCGTTACAGTTTGTTTCATTTGATGTTTTTATTTTTATTTAGAATTGAAAGAATATTGGAATGGGGATGTTTAAACTTTTCCACGGTAGGAAAAAATAAGAAAAAAGAAAAGCGAACGAAAGAATGAATAAAGGAAAGAAAATGAACGAGAGGATTTGTTTTAATGAAAGAACAAAAACCTTTCTTATTCTCTCTTAAAAACCTCACGTTTAATTCTCAATTATTTTCAGTCAAATCTCATACACTATCCTCTCTCTCTCTCTCTATAGCATACAGGCCACATCATTCCATTACACGAATAACTATTTCTAAATTCTTGTTAAGCAATTAACTATATTTAGAACATGTTCAAATATGTGCCGATATCATATATCGATACACACATATATAACTTTTATATATACATCCAAACTATTAATAGCACCAAAACATCAGATAAATTAAATAACAATTAATATTTCTCAAATAATAATTAATTTACGATATTTTATACATTTATTAAATCGTACAGTTTTTCGAAGAATTCACAAATACGGTTGTGTGACTTGTAGATGTGAATTCTGTCAGCAACTAATATTGTTACTAATGCCTTAGCTAATGTTACGATATTTGGTTGAATTCATCGCTTACAAACCCTTTAAGTAAAATTATAATCACTTAAGTGGTACCATTTAGTAACGATTATTTACGCCCGTTCTCTTCGTCAACACTATATCACTTTAGGATTTTGGATTTTGGTTTTGGTCAAAATTCTAGTGTCGTCCTTATTCAACTTGGTTAGTACATAAACAATGTCCTTGGTTTAATAATAACATTTATTATTAACCGTATTAGACTGGCTAGAGATTTTAACTTCAAGTTGACTACAATTGACCATGATACTAATCTCATACAATTGAGGAGACAAATTATTTATTGGATAATATTTCAATTTCAATGCTTCAACTTAGACCTAACTATATTCATTTGATGGATGACATGCCATGATTTAACTGTAATCAAAGTGGAGTTTCCACATTGATGTTCAACAGTATCCTCAAGTCAAGAGAACCTGCATGTAATACCATTCCTTCAAGATTTTCCGTTTGACCTAGTTTTATTAACCAATAGGAAACGCTCGGATGAGTCATTCCATAGTTATCTACTACTATCAACACGTTACTTCTTGGTGCTCCCAGCAGTCATTAGTTATACATTACCAAACATTTTGAAAGCATTACGTACTCTTACCTTAACAGATGCATCGAGATCCTTTCTCAAAACATTTAGATCATGAATATTTAAAATAAAATATTATTTTATATTGTTATTAAATACTCATGATTGCAACCGTTGCATAAAATTTTTTTACAACACACCAATATCAATGAAATTCAAATTAATAAATATAAAAATGAAGAAATCCAAGAGAAAGAAAACAAAACACAAGATTTTATAATGGTTCGACAAAATCTCCAACTTATATCCACTTAGTTGTTTTTATTGATAATAGTACAATTAATCAAATCCAAGTTACACTCGATTTTGTTAAAGCCTTTTGTTAAAAATGAAAAAGAAGGTCCAATCCCTTTTCTAGTTGAAGGCCAGCTGCAAATTAAACAATAAAATGTTTAAATCGAAACTTGTGGTGGTAATCAGAGGGTATTTAGGGTGCTGCACTGTTTGAGGTGCCATCGAATGCTCATATATGTATGTATGTATGTATGTATGTATGTGTATGTGTATATGTATATAAACACACAAATATATATAGACAAAAAATCAAATTAACGTTTTGAAGCAAAATAACATAAAAATCATATTCAATTAGTTTGTAATTTAAAATACAATCCTTCAAACAATAACATTAATCTAGCTTAGAACTGATTGTAAAGGAAATCAATAGTTTTTTTTAAAACAACATATGAAGTAAAATTCAATTAATTATTTTCAAGTAAATAATAACAAAAAATGTTTCAAAGCAATTTGTAGTAAATGAATTCAACTCTCAACCTTTATAATATGAAAGGTAATTTATTAATAAAATTGTTTAAAAAATTTGTTCAAACAATATTTTCTGAAACAAAAATGAATTAGACGACTTAGACATATATAAATTCGTGATAATGAGATCTGAATCTAGATCAAATACACAATATATATAAATAAACAAAAGCAGTAATGAATCCAAAATTATTATCATTGATAATATATGAATAACAGATAAAAGAACAAGGAGATTTTAAAAATATAAACATGATGAGATTATAAAGATTCAAAGGAAGAAATTGGATATCCAAATCATAATCCAAAATTCATGCAAGTGAAATAGAGAGAAGAGGTAGAGGGTTAAAAACATATAGAAATGATGGATTTATATATAAACAAATACAAGATTACCTTTGAGATGTAGCTAAGAGAAACACCTTGAATGATGAAATGACTCCCAGATTCAATGAATCAATTCTAGATCTTGAAACAATCGAGAGATAACCACCTTTTTATTTTATTTTTGTTTACCTTTTGTTTTAGAGTTTTGGAACCCTAGCCACCATGAATATTCGTCCTTGGTTGGATGTAGAAAGGCATGCAAAATGACAGAGGCAAAATAAAAATAAAGGAGGAGATAAAGATGTCATTAAGGACTCGTCTTCCTTCAATTGAGATTTGCCTTTTCATTTCAAAAACAAAAGACTCCTCACATCCCATAGAGCATGGCCGACCATGACATGGGTTATTTGGGCCCCAAACAATTCCAAATCTAATTATTATTAATTCTCTTTAAATCTATTTAAACTTTTGACTAACATCATATACTGATACTCGCATTTATAACTTTTGTATATGCACTTTATAAAATACAAATGGTGTTCAAAAAATCGAATAAAATTTAAATAATTAACATTTCATAAATATTAATTAATTAATTTAATTTATTAAATGCCTTTTTAGTATTTGTTCTATTTAGATCGAGTTTAAATGTTCTATCAACATCATATATCGATACGTGCGTTTATATTTTTATATACACACCTTTTCAAATACTAATGGTATTTAAACAAAAATATATAATTTAATAATTAATATTTTATAAATAATAATTAATTTACAAGGATTGAAAATTAATTTAATCACATAGTTTATTAAGAATATTCTTCATTTTGGTCGTGTTATTCAAAGATGTAAATTCAATCAGCGATTAATATTGAGCAATTCAAATATTAATGTGCATATGCCACCATAGCTAGTGGTATGATGTTTTGGCTAAATTTATTGCTTACATGTCTTTAGGTGAAATCCAATTTTATTTATTATAGGTGGTACTTGGTAATAAAGATTATTTACACCAATTCTAATCATCAAAACTATGTCACATTAGGACTTATGAAATTTGTCTTTAGTCAAAATTTCAACATCATCCACATTCAACTTTGTAAGTCCAAAATAAAGTCTTGGTTCAATAGTAACATTCGTTATTAACCATACTACTCTGGTCAGAGATTTTGACTTTGAGTTGACTATATTTGACCATGATACTAATCCCGTATAACCGAGGAGATGAGTTTTCAATTGAATAGTGTTTCATTTCTAATGCTTCAACTCAGACTCAACTAAAATTGTTCAATGGACGTCATGCCACTATTAACTATAATTAAAGTGCAGTGTCAACAATGAAGTTCAACAGTATTCTCAAGTCAAGGGAACTGTGTAACATTATTGCTTTGAGATTGTTTGTTTGACTTTAGTTATATTAACCAACAAAGAGCTCTCGAGTGAGTCATTACATAATTATCCAATAATTATCGGTATGTAACCCCTTCGTGCCCCTACCAGCCATGGGTAATATACCGTACAACATCTGGAGAGCGTCACACACTCTAATCTCAACAAATGAATCAATATCCTTTATTGAAACATCCGGACATGAATATTTTAAATATATGTTATTTTTCAATATGGCAAAATACTCATGATTACAACACGTTGTAGTTACCATCACTTAACATTATTTAAGGATTTTCTATTTAATATACTTCTAATTAATTACTTAATTAATTATATCACGATATAAAAAATATATATAGAAAAAAAACACCTTTTATTTCGAACATGATTGGCTATAATGTTAGATATATGTAACAACTTATATAATTGCCTCTAGGGCACACTCCTAACTCTATCGACCCCATCTCTCTTGTTAGCGAAACTATTATCTATTTGATTATCTATCAAATATAAGAGATTACTATATTCCTATAACATCCAACAACCAAATATCATTTAATACCCATCATTGGATCATTAATAAATATATATATTCAAATCAAAACGTATCAAGAAAGAATTATAACATTTAATCCAATCAAGGATTACTTCTGGAATTAACTCAAAGCATGCCTATGGGACCAATCAGGATACCTACCTATGTAAGTAGCCCTATAGTAATCCTTTATAGTTTATTCAATGTAAAATTGAAGCATAGAAAATAAATCTAACTTTGATCTATCCCAATCATGGGATAACCATACCCGATTTAGATCCTCGACAGTGATTAGGTATATTCACCATAGATGATGGTCGCTCCTATTGTACCACTAAAGTTTGTGCCAATGTTATCTGATTTCTCTCATATTGTTGCAATCGGTTACTTCGAACCTTCTCTTCAATCAAATCCCATAGATGTCTGCATTCATTCATCTCATGTTCATCCAACTTATGAAATATGAAGTATTTTTCGGATTTACTCTCCCATTATGTCAACGCTCTCTCTTTAGGTTTCGTACTAGGAATCTTCCTCCTAATATCAAGATAGATCCTCTCCGAGGTCTATTTCAAATATGTGTAAGAGGAAAATTTTGGCTCCTTCTTTGGTCGCTTTAATCCTCTGAATCCATCATCAGCTTTTCTTTTCCCTTTATCCTTTATGAATCCCATCTTGGATGATCATCCATCCTACATAGCATTAACTTCACCATTCTCAGCTTTTGCTTCCTCTTAGCGCAAGTATCGTTCAACTTGATAGTAGAAATCAACAAGATAATGGGCGAACGCCTTTTTAATGTTTATCTAAAATCGGTCTTATTAGAGACTTCGAAACCACCGCCATTAGAATTGTCGATAGGTCTGGTTTTTGCACTACTGCGACTGCACTGAATGTAGTCAACTCTTCTAAGTTTAACATTCCCTCTACTTCACACTCGAAAGCATTAATTCCTTGGTTGAATAATATGAACTTTGAACTGGCTCATCAACTTTTCCACCAACTCGGTCCACATCCTGATAGATCCATTCTCCAGTTGGCAAAACCAGATGTCCACTAAATTAGTCAAGACAAATGGGAAGCACTGTCTCGTTACCTTATCCGAAGCTGGAAACACCCCTTTGTATTCGCTAGATCTCATCAAATGAACTATTGGATCCATCCTTCATCATGCGACTCTAAAGTAGGCAACAGGAAATCAGGCGGGTTCCTAACATATCAGATGTTTGGGGTGAAATGGTTTCTGTTCACGTCCTCCAAACTCCGATCTTGAGCACCACCTCGAAGTACCTATCTTACCATCCCTGCTAAGCGATTATCAGGATTAGTAGAGTTCTCTAAGGCTCGGCAAGCCTTTGATTCGAATCTTTATCATGCCTCCTATCTTCAGAGATTATCCAGCTCTAATCCTTACTACTATATGTTTACATTCTGATCTTAATTCTGTGGTTCGACATTGTAACAACCTGCATACTTATCGATTATATATTTAAATATTTTGTTTAAATATTTTATCGTTATTCGGATATTGGTCCGAAAAGATACTTTTTGCAAACGGTCAAATTAGGACTCGAGACCACTTCCATTGAGTTCGAAATGCTGTTTACAATCTTTTTAAGTATAAACTTTCATATGTTTGGGGTTAGTGGAATTTCACTAACTTTTCCCGCTTTGGACTTTGGATTGGTTTAGCCTATTAAACCTAAGTTCCAACCCCTTCTCCTCATCTCTTCATAAATTCCTACCTAACTCTAGTTTTAGCATTAATGGTGAGTGGAAAGGGAAATTAAAATTCCAAGCCCAAGTTCATTAGCAAATTCAACATCCAACTCCAAAATCAAAGTGAAGACATTGGATTCAAGCTTCTTGTGTTGAGATTGAAGTGGATTGATTCTTGCTTTGCTTTGGTCTCATTTTCATTGATTTTTGGTGCAAAAGTGAGATTTTTATCTCACGTTCTTCCCTATATCTATCATGGATGTTTGGGAATGATTTCCTATCACTTTAGCATGTACATTTGCATTTGGTTTGGATTGGATTGGCGAAAAACTCCAATTTTGAGCCTTTTTGGTGATTTTCTGCACTTAGGTCACACTGGCACAAATGGTTGTTCGGAGTTAGGTCGTTAGGTCGTAGGTCGTGTGCCGCTAGGTCGTAGGTCGTGTGCCGCAAGGTCGTAGGTCGCATACCCTGTTCTTCATTTGGTTGCTTGGTGGCTTCCCTGTTAGGTCGCATGACCATCACCCAGTTAGGTCGCATGACCTTATAAACCGTTAGGTCGCTTGACCTATACACCCTAGGTCGTTAGACCTTATTTCCCCTCTAGGTCGCAGGACCTTTATCCCTTAGGTCGTGACGCCTTAATTCCTTTAGGCCTTAACTCGCTCGACCTAGTTAGGTCGTTAGGTCGCGTGGCACATTAGGTCGCTAGGTCGCGACAGTCGTTCCACTTTGGCCTTTGCAACTATAGGTCGTTCAACCACTAGGTCGCATGCCTCTTTGGGTCGTTCCCACGTTAGGTCGTGAGCCCGTTAGGTCGCATGACCCCTTAAGTCGCTCGCCTCTGTTAAGTCGCTCGCTTCTGCTAACTCGCGAACTCCTCTAGGTCGCAACCACTAGGTCGCTTGACCCCTTAGACCCCTAGGTCGCTCGATCCTATCCTCCCTTAGGTCTTTACTAGGTCGTACAGTTTGTTCGTAAATATTTAAGTTAAGCAAGTGGTTATGGGACACGAAGATAAACTTTTATATTAACTAGCTTAGTGTAATTGACACTTCTCGTTGATCATGATGATCATTTTATGATTTAGACTAGCAAATGTGCGATGTCTCTTTGTTTGCAAGGTTAGACTAGACCTCATAGGTGTGATTCCGACTCACACATATCTCTTTGTCCACAAGGTTAGTCTAGACACCATTTGTGTGATTCCACTCACATATACATTTTTGTTGCGAGGTTAGGCTAGACACCATTTGTGTGATTCCACTCACACATACCTTTTGGCTTTTTGGTTAGCCTAGACCTCATCTGGGTGATTCCGACTCACCCATATGGGGTAGCTCCCCATGGTCTTCGGACCGTCATGTGATAGGCCTCTTTCCCTTTTTCTGTGATTTCTGAATTTCTTGTGTTGATTTCTGGAATTTATGCCATTGACTTGTTATGAGTACAAGTTTAGGGTATGATGCCCTCTTTGGATCTTTGAGAAGATTCTTATGATATTGATTTATCTCTTATTGATTGATCTTCTGTTGATCATCATTTGCATACTTATAGTAGTATGTCAGTATGGATATTTTATGTTTATGCCATATCTTTTATTTTATACCACGTCATCTGATATTTATAGCTAGACTGATCCGTTTATTATTTTCTTAAATAATACTCGGGGCAGACCGAGATGTTACAAGTGCTTCTGCTTGACTTCTTCCCAGGATTTGCTACTTTGACTTTTGGCTAACTATTTAGATTAGCAATTTTTGTTGTATACACTTGAGATATAGACTCATAGTTGTATTCTTTTGTATAGCACGTGTTGCTATTCTTTTGTATTATTGTGGATCTTTTTGACCACTACTCTGATGTACACTTTCATGTGTTAGTTATATATTCATATCTTCTTCTGCCTTTGTGATATGGATGTCTGTGACTGATTTGTGTTATGCTTATTTCTATGTTTGTTTCCGAAGATTATTTATAGCCACTGTTTGATAAGCAATCACATGGATGGTCGCTCCTCAACAGCCTTATTCTCCGTGCTAGTTGACAACACTACACCGTAGTGTTCTTGGCTAGCGTGTGTATAGAGGTGGGGCGTCACAGACATCATCCATTTGACGCACCCTTCCATGCTCGACATTTAAATCGATCATGCCCACATCCAAACATGTCGGTACGGAGTGGTCCAGACCTCTCGGTACCAACTTTTTGTCATATTAGGGGATGGTTCCAACTAGTTCTACATCATTTTCTTGTGCATCTGCTCCACCTTCCAGCCTTTGGTAACGATTTCCAATTGCTCCGGCTGTTCGTTGATGTTCCATCCTTTGGAAGAATCTATTCATCATCTCCTCTTGATGAGATATTAATCGTTTTTGCATTCTCGTCACCATCCCTTCGTTCTCCTCTCTAATCACATGGACAAAAAGTGTATTTCAACCTAAGGACATCTCCTGGCTTCCCCTTTGCTTTGGCAAACTTGATCTAGTAATGGTTATTCTAGTAAGCCTCTTAATCTTCAATAATATCATATATAAATCCTTCTCAATTAAAGCCAAAAAATGTTGCCAAAAAATTAGTACCACACCCGAATATCGGTGAAATCTAAATCAAAAAAATATAAAAATGAGAAATCCAAGATAAAGAGAGCAAAACACAAGATTTTTATAGTGGTTTGGAAAATCTCCAACCTACATCTAGTTAATTGTTTTTATTGATGAATTCTCTCCAAAATACAACAGTTTACAATCAAATCAAAGTTACAATCTAGTCGATCTTAAATTTGTCAAGCCTTGTGGTTAAGTAGAAGATCCAATCCCTATTCTAGTTGAAGGTAGGCTGCATTTTATAGATGAGACCCAGCATGAATTTCGTTATTCTAGTTTTGAACGAGTTGATTTCTTCAAATCTCAAGTTCTAGCATGAAGAATGAGTCGTCATGTATGTTTCCCAAGACATCCAATCATATTGTACCAACATGATTATGTCGGGATCAACATGCTTTTACGTACCAAAACATTTTTTTTATATTCAGAGTCTCAATCGTCCAAAGTAGCAAAATCAAGATCCAAAATCATGTTGGTACCGACCATATCATGTCGGTACAAACATGATTTTGATATCCAGAACTTCATCAATTTTGTTGTACTCCTTCAGATTCTGGAATATTGTTAGAGTTAAATAGAAATTATATCATGTTAGTACCGACACTGTGAAAATTTAACTGTTAGAGTTGAATAGAAAGGATAGCATTTGTTAAGTGCTACAATAGCTATCGGCCTCAAAGTAGTATTTTGGAATATTGTTAAGTACTATTTGATTTTGGAAAAATGTTTCTGATTTGAAACATGATTTTTATTTTGACTACTATTTTAATTCAGAAGAGTTTTCGACTTTTTTTTCTAATATAAAATATCTTATTTATTCTTTCTGATCTAATACGCACACACACCCCTATTCTTTAGTAAATGTTTTTAAATGATAATTTTTAAAATATTATTTTTATAGAAATAATTACTTTAATTAATATTTATTTCAAAAACCAAAATTAGAAAAGGGGATTAGCTTTGCTTCAAAAAGGGATTTGGCCGGTTTAAAGTAAGTAGCAACTTTTGAAATAAAAATCTTATAGATAGTTTCTATAACATGATGCGAATATATAAATGTTACTCCAAAAGTGAGAACAATTTCATAAAAAGTGTTTTTGATATAAATAAAAAGAAAGGTTTTCTTAAGTAATATCTTTTTTTAAAAAGGCAATAAATATATTTGATAAAAGAAGTATATAAATTCCATTTGGAAATTTATTGAAATTTATAAAATGGTCATGTTATAAGAACTAAGTGAGTTTTATAATTATTTTGTGGAATTTTGTTGTAAGAAGGAGTTTGTACTTTTATTTGGAAAATTGACAAATGAATTTTATAAATGAATCTTGGAGTTTTGTGAAATAGTTGCAAATAAAATGGAATTTATAGTTTAAGTTTACAAATGGTATTCTGTAACAAATAGGTCTTATAAAGAATTTTAGAAATTAAAAAAGTATAAGTTTTAGGATTTTAGATCAGATCTGGGAAAAGGTAAAGAGATTGGAATTAAGCTTTTGAACATTTATAAATGAAATTTATATATAATATTTATGGAGTAAAATTTATTAAAGAGTTTCAGCTTGTGCTTTATACAGAGTTATTTGTAACAGAGATGTGGTTTTCTAGCTTGACTTTCTTGATTATGGTGGTAAGGAATACTCTTTTCCCTACTTCAAATATAAGGGATAGTGTTGGGTTATTATTGTCTCTGATATAAATTGTTCTTTTTAACCCAAAAATTCAAGTGCAATTTGAATTAAGAATATTTCTTAAGATTTTGAGGTTATTTAAATTAATAAAGATTAGTTTAAGAGGGCCAGAGTTGCTTGTGCTTAACTAGTGTTATTTCCCATAGGGAATAAAAATCATTTATGGTTGAATTGTTGTTTTTCGATAATTAAATAACCGACTATCAAATATGGACCAAAGTCGAAAATTTGGAAATATCTAGAAGAAACACAAGAATTATATGGTACAATCACCGTTAGAGGTGCTATATAATATGTATAAAATCGTTTCATTCTTCTGGGACGAATGATAAGTAAATCCATTTACAAATGGTTAGGAGGTGATCTTCGCTCTTATCTTTGATTATTTATTTCCTAAGGAAATGGGATTGAGTTTACTGGAATTTATCAAAAGTCGTTTCGAAGAGACTGGGTACGGATATGTTATTCGAAAACCACTTCGATCCAACTCAAGCATTTCAAAGTGGAGACATCTTGAAGATGATGGAATTGAAGATGGAGCCCTTAAGCACTTCACTCAATTACATAATGAACTTGTATGGATGAATGCTGTTATTGTATTGTTACCTGAAGGGCAGTGTTAGCATTCCAAGAGGGAAGTGCTATACAAAAGGTAAAACGTAGCCTCAAACTTTATCAACCGGAAATGACTAAAACGCGAGAGGGCTAAGTGGGTCGCTACCAAGTAGGGTATGATCATCTCTATCTAGAGTCGATAGTATCTCTTATTTATATGCTTCGGTGCCCATTAACATAGTGGTGATCATATTCGGTACTACTAGTCAAGTGGTAGGCGGTTCTGTGTTGGAAGGGGATTCCGGCGAGCATCTCTATGTTATTTTATCCAGAGATGCACCGTGACGGGCGGTACCCCAGTGGCCGAGTCACTGTATGGAATTTATTCTCCAGTAAGTGTCGTACGGACTTAGTTGTGCCCAAAAATGCTGAAACGTGAGATGTAAGCATTTCAGCTATTTTCATATTTACTTTGACCTTTAGACATTATTATAATATCAATGGATTTTCTATAGAAAATATCATAAGACAAAAATTCCATCCATATTTATATGTGACGTGATTTTTTGAGATACCTTTATTTAAAAGGTTTTGAAACATTAAAATCAATTGATATGTGTTTTCTTACACTGGTTTCAACAAACTAATTCGGGTGTTGTTTTCCTAAATGCTTGGGCTAGGCCAAGCATATTGTAGATTAGTTTGGATGCTTTGGAGCTTCACGAAATGAGCTGGAGGCCTAGAGATGTATTCACATATATGGTTATTTTCCGTTACATTCATTGTTGTATTTATTAGCAATTGTGAGGACATGTTGTTATAACTGTCTAGGCTAAAATTTGGTTAGTATACTCTGATTGATGTTTGTATATGCACTTATTACATTTTGTTTTTTTGGTGTAAAAGATTTGTTGTATATTATAGATTATTCATTCCGCTATGAGATTCTGTATTGTTTAGCTTCTTCTTGTCTTCTTTCTTCTTTCTTTTCCCTAACTATCTGTCTTTCCGTTCAATTGTGGGTCACATGTGGTTTATTGTCTACTCAAGCTGTATGAAAAGGTTGGTCGTTACATCGTGGTAACAAAGCGTAGGTTGAGCGAAAACCTAGGCTTTGATGGGGATTAACTCATTTGATATGGTAAGTGAGAATATATATATTATATGAGCGCGTATTTGTTAGTGATATCAAATGTTTTGTATTGGGTTGATTTAATGGTTGAATGGTTATGAATTCTGGTTGATGCGTTTGGTCAACGTTGTCGATAGGAATTACTAAAAACTTAACCGGACAAACCGCACAGTATTATTTTAAATTGAGTAAATAAAATAATTTCGACTAAATTATATTTTATATATGAAAGAAATAATTTTTAGAAATTTTTGTAGTTATTTAGGATGTGATCAGTTGTTAGGAAACAGTAATATTCAATTATTATCGTTTATACTTGGGTAGGTTTTATATATAGAGTTGACAAATAAAAAAGATTTAAAACCAAGAATTTGGTGGCTTAAATCCTGGTTGTTTTGAAAATTGTTTTCAAAGATATAAGAAAAATAATAACAGTATTATTTTGGAAATATTTTGAATGAAATGTTAAAATTGGATTTCAAATCAGAGAAAAAGCACTAAAATCAGTTCAGTCACTGGAAAATAATCATGGTGATGACTACAGCATCATCGACATTCATTTTTAAGTTTCTAAGTGACGGATTGTTGCTATGGTCGTTTTACTTTAGAATTGTTTTGGAAAACAAGTTTTGTTTTGGATTTCAAAAGGGTATGATTTGTAATACAAAGAAAATAAGTACGTTATCATTTCAAAATAATTTGAAATTAAACCGGGTATTTAAATTCTAAAATTTCAGTTAAGTAAAGATTTTCATTCAGCAAATGGAAACGTAATTTTCGATGATTTTGGACCATCAGAAATTTCCAAGTTAACTGAGAAGTTTTAAACTATGTGTTTAGGAAAAATTACTAGGAAATAAGTTTTTATAACTTATAAATTT
Source organism: Allium cepa (assembly GCA_030765085.1). Lineage (NCBI taxonomy): Eukaryota > Viridiplantae > Streptophyta > Magnoliopsida > Asparagales > Amaryllidaceae > Allium > Allium cepa. The sequence goes on from CM060941.1 coordinate 32,764,054, forward strand.
GAGGATATTAGTAAAAATAAAATAAAATTTGTGAAGCATTTTGCATTAGTAAACAAATCTAGAACTTGTTTAATCTACTCTTAAGATGCAGAAGAATATTATATGTATATAAACTTGAGTTTTGACATGGAATTTAATAATTGAAGTTAAATAAATAATTTTATGAATGGGTCATAAATGCTTTTAGTATTGAATAAATACTATAGAAAATTTAGTGTGATATGAAATTGAATATGAACTTAAGTTATAAAGTGATAAACAACAATAAGTGTGTTTAGTTTGTCTATGAGATGAGATTTAACTTAAGCAAAGTAAATGAAATGATTTATAAAATGGGTTTATAAAATGTTCAAAAATAATTTTGGTACTAAAGGAATGCACTAAAAGTGAATTTAAGGTGAATAAAACATATTTCGTATAGTAATGAACCAGTTGAAGGAATACGTAAGTTGTACATAGATTATCTTATTCGCATAACTGTTTGATCCAGTTTCAAGTACACGATTTCAATGTGATTTACACTGGTCTGAGCTATGATTTTTCACTCGTTTCTTGAACACTTGACATGGGTTTTTGATTGATTCCAAAGTTGCCTATCATAGTTGATAGCTATGTAAGGTGAATGACGGTTTTTAATCAAGAAAACGAATCGGAGTCCGCACTAGAGCGTCGAGTAGCCGATCCTGGTTCAGAAACGAAATTGTTTGATCGAGCGATCAAATTTAGTGTTGTGAATAAATGGTATACGTACATTATATGGGCATAAATTAATTAGATGTTTGACATTTGAAAATGTAAATAATTTGGTTGGATATTATTTGTAAATTAGATGCAGATATGAAAGCGAATGCTAATTGACCTTTAGTTTCATAAATAGAGTTTGGTTGCCCAACAAATAGATACATGTTTATATTATTGTTTGGATTGATGGTTTCATGCCCAGATATAGGAAGCCACTTAGCTTTTTTTCTTTTGGTGGGATTGAGCCCATAGTGGCATTTAGTAGTTGTACTGATCGAGCCGTGCAAAGGAAACGCTGCCAGAATTTTCCACAATTTTAGGAGTTAGAAAATTTAATAATCAAGTTTCAACTAATTGATTTGAGAAGTTAACGGGATTGGAAGCATTTTTCTAATCTTACTGAATTTCAGGACGAAATTCCTTTAAGGGTGAAGAATGTAACGACTTGAAAATTTTGTCATTGATATTGAAATTATTTAGTGGATTTAAATATTAAATTTTTGATTTAAAAAGTTAAATAACTCAGAATCCAATTATAGTGATTAAATTTAAGTTAATAATTTGAATTCAAAGACAGTGATTAATTTAAATGTTTGAATTGGTGAATTTATTTTTGAATAGCGTTTTACGTAATGGATTGTGAATTGAATATTATTTAAATAGATTACGTATCTTTATTTAACTCAATTTAGGTTAATTAACAATAGTAGTGAATTCAATTGCAGTAATAACAGTTCGAATAAATTATCAGAAAATAAATTATTATTTTTACGACTCGATTTCTGTTGATGTATTTTAAATTTATTTTATTTGATTGTTCCATAACTTTTAACATAGGAAATGTTTAAATTTATTTTTTGATGTTTTATCATCAAATAGCAGCGTTTTTGTGATTTTATACAATCTAATGACCAATGTATATTATTATTGATTTGGAAATGCCTCACCATTCTAAGCGCGATCATATTTTTGTTTTGTCGATTGGTGTTCGCATGCAAAATGGATAGGAGTGCAGGTGATACCAGAAAACTAACATTTTATATATGTTAAACAATTAGCCAAGTTTAGAACCACCTTCCCCTTACTTTTTCTTTCTTTATATATATTATTGTTCTATCAATAATGTTAGAAACAAAAAATAATAGATCCACATCTTTCAAAAATCAAAACAAAATGAAATAAAATTACAAAATCAAAAAGAGGATAACTTTGTCTTTAAAATGGAAAGGTCTTCCTTTTGATATGGATTATTGGGGTTTGACTTCATTTTCTGGTCGACATAAGCTTGAAGTGAAACTGTTGTAGAACATCACTATGGTTTAGGGTTTCTCGAGCTTGGGTTGTTATTAATGGATGTGGTTTCTAGCATCAAGTTCGTGGTGAGAAATGGCAGCTACGGCCAGAATTTGTGGTGGCGCGATGGTGGATTAGGGCCCATGTGGTGATGTATGGACATGGTGGAGAGTTTTGTCGCTTTTGGATTGATGATGAAGAGCTTCGAATGGTGGGCGTCTTTTCAAAGAGGAGACAAGATGGAACTCGGTAGTGATGTTTGTTGGACATTTAGATGGAGAGATGAGGGAGGCAAAAGGAAGGGGAGGATTGACCATTTATGCAGCGAGAAATCTGGAGCGGGAAGAAGTATAAAATGGGAAGGAGGAGGATCAGTGGATGGGTGGATTAATAGGGTAATTAATTAAAGTTAAAAATGTGATATGTTTAATCAATTGTAGTTTAAAATCGTAAAACTTATAAAATTTATATCTCTCTCATACGAGGTGCAATCGATGCATGGATTTTTGCGTTGTGCTCATGGCGATGAAGGCTTCGTAATGAAACTAGTTTGGACAAATTTGAAGACCAAAAAAATATGGGATAAAATCGAACGATTTTAGTTTCAAATCGCAACGCTTCAACGACAACTGGAATAAAAGTAAGTAAAACTCGCCTTTCTAATTTATTTGTGTGCTATATAGTCGGTAAAATTTTATTGTTTGAGTTTGGTTGAAATTATTGGCTGTTTGGTTAGAATATCTAGTTAAAAGTAATTGTCATTAAAATTGGCATATAGTTAAAACTGCATTGAGAAATCTAGATTTCCCACAGTAGTAATTTAAAATTGCCAGCATATGTCTGTTATGTTATTTACAATTATATTCCTATTAAATAAATTGTTAATTGCTAAAATTGACTTTTTGGCCATTTGGATGTGATACCGACATTGTGAAATTTAACTGTAAGAATTAAATAGAAATGATATTATTTGTTCAGTGCTACAACAACTATCGATCTCAAAGTAGTATTTTGGAATACCGTTAAGTACTGTTTGATTTTAGGAACATGTTTCTGATTTGAAAGATGATTTTTAATTTGACTACTTTGAAATTTATATGTTATTTTAATTCAAAAGAGTTTTCAACTTTTTTTCCTATTATAAGTTTCTTGTTTATTCTTCCTAATCTAATTATATATGTGTGTGTGTATTCTTAACTAAATGTTTGCAAACTATAATTTTGAAAGTATTATTTTTATAGAAATAATTATTTCAATTAATATTTATTTCCAAAAAGGAAATTAGAAAAGGTGATTAGCTTTATTTCAGAAAGGGATTTGGCGGGTTTAAAGTAAGTAGCAATTTTTGAAATAAAAATCTTGCAAATGGTTTGCATAACATGATGCATATTTATAAACATTACTCCAAAAGTGAGAATAGTTTCATAAAAAGTGTTTTAGAATATAAATAAAATGAAAGGTTTTCTTAAGAAATATCTTTAAATAATCAATACTATTTGATAAAAGAAGTAAATAAATTCCATTTGGAAATTTGTTAAATTTTTTAAAATGGTCATGTTATGAAAACTAACAAGTTTTATAATTATTTTTTGAATTTCATTGTAAGAAGGAGTTTTGTACTTTTATTTGGAAAATTTATAAATGAATTTTGGAGTTTTGTAAATAGTTGCAAATAAGACGAAATTTATAGCTTATTTTTGCAAATGGTGTTTTGTAACAAAAGAGGTCTTATAAAGGATTTTAGAAATAAAATAAAATGAGGTTTTGGATTTTAAATGAGATCAAGGAAAGGATAAATAGGTTGGAATTCAGTTTCTAAATATTTATAGATGAAATTTGTAAGTTATATTTATGGAGGGAATTTTATTAAAGAGTTTCGGCTTGTGCTTTATAAAGAGTTATTTGTAACATAGATATAGTTTTCTAGATTGACCTTCTTAATTATGATGGTAAGGATTGCTATTTTTCCCTACTTAAAACAGAAGGGATAGTGTTGGGTTATTATTATATCTGATATAAATAGTTCGTTTTAACCTAAAAATTCAAGTGCAAATTGAACTAAGAATCTTTCTTAAGATTTTTATGCGATTTACTAATAAAGATTAGTTTTAGAGGGCCAGAGTTGCTTGTGCTTAACCAGTGCTATTTCCCTTGTGCTTAACCAGTGTTATTTCCCTTAGCGAATTAAAATCATTTGTGGTTGAATTGTTGTTATTTGATAGTTAAATAACCGACTATCAAATATAGACCAAAATTGTAACTTTGGAAATATCTAGATGAAAAATGGAAGTTGTATGGTACAGTTACCATCAAAGATGCTATACTATGCGTATAAACTCATTTCGTTCTTCTAGGACGAATGATAAGGAAATCCATTTACAAAAAGGTTAGGAGGTTGTTTCCATTTTTATCTTTGACTGTTTGTTTCCTAAAGAACCAGGATTGAGTTTACCAGAATTTATCGAAAGTTTTTTTGAAGAAACCAGGATCAGATATGTTATCCAAAACCACTTCGATCCAACTCAAGTGTTTCGAAGTGGAGCCATCTTAAAGACGATGGAATTTAAGACGGATCTCTCAAGCATTTCGTTCTTTCCTAGAATGAACTTTTGTAGATGAATTGTTGTAGTATTGTTGCCTAGGGTGTAGTGTTAGCATTCCAAGAGGGAAGTGCTATACAAGAGGTAAAACATAGCCTCAAGCCTCATTAACCGGGAATGACTAAAACAGGAGAAATGCAGCAGGGCTAGGTGGGTCGTTCCTAAGTAGGATATGATCATCCCTATCTAAAGTTGATATTATCTCTCTTTTTGTATGCTTCGGGGCCCATTAACGGAGAGGCGGTCATATTTGGTACTACTCGTCAAGTGATAGGTCGGTTCTGCATTGGCAGAAGATACTGGCAAGGCAATGGTGTTATTTATCTAAAGATGCATATTGACAGGCGGTACCCTAGTAGCCTAGTCATTGTATGGAATTCATTCTCCAATAAGCGCTGCACAGACTTAGTTGTGCCTGACTATGCTGAAACGTGAGATGTAAGCATTTCAGCTATTTTCATATTTTACTTTGACCCTAAGACATTATTATAATACCAATGGATTTTCTATAGAGAATATTTTGGTTATCGTAAGGTAAAAAAACCTTCGGTGTTTATGTGCGGCATGGTTTTACGAGATACCTTTATTTTCAAAAGGTTTTGAAACTTTAAAATCAATTGAGATGCGTTTTCTCATGCTAGTCTAGATTAAACCAGGCGTTATTTTTCCTAAATGCTCGGGTTGGACCAAGCGTATTACATATTACTTTTCGATGCTTTAGAGCTTCAGGAGACGAGCCTGGAGGCCCAAAGATGTATTCATGTAATGGTTATTTTTTGTTGCATTCATTAGCAATTGTGAGGGCAGGTTGTTGTAACCGTTTGGGATGAAATTGGTTTGTATACTCTGATTGATGTCTATATATACATATATTATAGTTTGTCTTTTTGGTGTAAAAGATTTGTAGTGTATTATAGATTATTTGTTCCACTGTGAGATTCTATGTTATTTAGCTTCTTCTTGTATTCTTGTCTTCTTTCTTTTCCTTATCTATTTGCCTTTCCGTTCATTTTGAGTGGATCATGTGTGGTTTATTATCCGCTTAAGCTCTACGGAAAAGTGGGTCGTACACTATCAGTGGCCACAACGTACACAACAAACCCGAAATATAGAGGGTAATCTATAAATTTGATGAACATATCCTAATAGGCGCGACCCACTTAGCCCTACTACATCTACCCTTATTTTTCCATTACCGATTATATGAGGCTTGAGGTAACGTTTTACCTTTCTTAAAATAGCAAATCCTACTTTAAATGCCATGTTTTCATTTTCGATGTCAAGCTAATTGGTTTCCATAATAGTACAACCTATGAGTTCATACGCCTCAGGAAGGGTGTTACTATAAAAGTGGCACCTCTACCAAACTAATGTACGTTTGTGAAAAACCAATGCATATGGTTTTGGAAAATGCAATGTCAATCATTCGTCTATAAAAGTTGTCCAAGAACATGACAAACTGAAGATGCTACTGTCACAATGTGTATATAATATGGGAATTGCAAGGTTAGTGGTTAGTGTTTGCACAAAAAATGGACAAACACCTCCAAGTCGTATTATTTAGTTGATTATATGTGATTTTCAATGATTTTAGATGAGTATGTAAATATAAAAGAAGTAGGGGCTGAAATGTAAAAGACACGCGGATTTATAGTGGTTCGGCCAGAATGTGCCTACGTCCACTTTATATGTTATTATCTTCTTTCTTTCAGATTACAAGTACAATGCTTCGTATATAAGTATATGAAAGTAGTTTGAAAGTTCCTTCCTTGCTTGAGCTCTCAAACTTGTCTGCCATTGTTGTACCCCTGTCCCTCTATTTATAGAATGAGGTAGGGGGCAGGGGTCTTGGAAGTATATAACTGCTGGTGGGCCCGGGCTGAAGCAATTTGGACTGGCAATCATCTGGTTCGGCGGAGGTCCATTCGGTGGTGAGGTATGGTTTGGCTCGGTGGCGTTGGTTCGGTCGTGGAGTTGGTCCGGTGGTGAGCTTGAAGGTTGGTTCGGTCGTATGTGGTCCGGTCATGTGGGAAAGGGGTTGGACCGGTGGTATTGGAGAGGACGTTGATCCGGTATGGCTTGGTTGTGATTTTGAAGCTGGTTCGGCAGGAACTTGGACCGGCATTGGATAGGTGAGGCGTTGGTCCGGTGGAGCGGAGGGAAGGAGGCTGGCTATGCCGGATGGACTTGGGCTTGCACTGCCGAATGAAGCTTCATGTGTGAATGCCGAGCGTACCTTGCCGAATGAATTGGAGGTTGCGAACCCGGGTGAAACTGACGCTTCTTGGTTCTCAAGATCCCCTAGGTGAGAATTCGCCCAACATTTGCCCCCCAAAGTGGGGCACGTGCTTGCATGTGTCGCGCTTTGTTTCTTTGTGGTAGGAAGTCTAGCTTTGTAACGCCATGGGTTGGATGTTTGTATTCTGTTGATGTCCTGCAAAGGAATTTACAGTTTTAGAGTGATTTCAAACAACAACCGTTCGTGATCGAAATATTCGAGTTGAATTGAACTGTGCTGTTTGGGACGAGAGAGTAAGCCCCGAGGGGGCTTAGCATCATTGATGCCAGGTTCATGTCAGAGTGGATCCTTGGATCGTTTGTCAAGATGGTTTATCGCCAGCTCAGAGCATGCGTAGGGATCGTTCGCGACCCCGTACATGTGTGAGTAGCTTAGCCATTTCATAATTATCAGAGTCAAATATCCGTTTAACCTACGAGTTTAAAAAGGCGTGTCAAAGTGTAAATTCCCATGACAATAGGGTTAATAACCATTCAGAGCGTGCCTATGGACCGTTCGTGGTCGCGTACACGTGTAAACGATTAATCCATGTTGGTGAGAGATTTACAACTTATTCATCGTTGTCATAATCCTCATTTTATTAGTTAGTTCTAGAGTTCGGCACTTATCTGTATGAGGCGCTCTGCATGCCCCTAGTTCCTGGTTGTTGTTGGTAGAGAGATAGTTCATTCGGTTTTTTGTTGGTCCGGTTATTCTCATCCGGCTGTGGTTTCATTCGGCATCCAGTTGGTTCAGTATATTTGTTATTGGTCCGGTGTTCCTATCCGGAGGGCCGAACCAGTTGGTTCGGCGGCCCTGAGCTCGCCTATATATAGAGGCCGTACCCCCCTTGGTTTTCCCTTACCGAACCAGAGAGCCGAATCAACTGACTTGCCGGACCAAATCGTCTGCCGAACCAAATCTCTACCGAATCAGGTACACACTCTATTGCCGAATGCCTTTATTACCGAATGTTTCTGTATGCCGAATGAGTTTAAGGCCTTAGTGCCGAATGAACTTCATGCCCCATTGCCGAATGAATTTGCTTGCACCGTATTACCGAACGAATTCGTATACCGGATGAACCTCTAATGCCGAACGGAACTACCGAATGAGGCATATACCGAATGAGACTCGGAATTTGAATCTTGAGCGAAATCTTAGGCTTTTATATGCTTGCTTTAGATACTTGCTTGTTTATTTTCCTATACTTCTTATTCTAATATCAAGTTTTTCTTGTGCTGCAGAAAATGTCTCGCAAAGCGGAAACACGATCGGACAGAAAGAAGTCTAGAGGCACAGGAGAGTCTTCTTCTTCCTTGCCCCCAGTCCAACCAGGATCCGGGCAACATCGACCTATTCCGAGGTCTCTAGTGGATGGATATGGTCCACAGGAACTTCTGATCTCCCCTCCTGATTGCTTTCCTAGCTCCCTAAAGGAGGAGCAACTTGACGTCATATCCCGTTCCTTCGGGATAGATAGGGCTCTTATGCTGCTGCCGGGAGATGGAGTGATGCCATATAATCCTCCCGAGGGCTACTTTGCTTATAGCAGATACCATTGCATGTGCGGTGCTATCCCTCCTATCAACGCTTGGATAGTAAGCTTCCGGGAGATGGAGTGATGCCATATAATCCTCCCGAGGGCTACTTTGCTTATAGCAGATACCATTGCATGTGCGGTGCTATCCCTCCTATCAACGCTTGGATAGTAAGCTTCACCACATATTTGAAGGTGGCTCCCTTCCAGCTTCAGCCTAACTCTTATGCTATCCTGGTGAGCCTCTTTGTTATCTTCCAGAGGAGGTATGGGCGTCCTCCTTCTAACCGGGAAATTTGATATTTGTACAACCTGAGAGGCTATAAGAAGGGGTCTCCGTATATCAGTCTGGAAGCGGCCGTGCCCTTCAAACCGGTCCTGGACTTATATTCCAAGTTTACCATGTTCAAGAAAGAGTGGTTCTTCATCAAGGACGATGCTGTTTCTTTCCGCCTTTTCACTTCCGGCTGTAAGATGGATTTCATTTATATTTTCCATGTTTTGACTGTAGTGTTTTTTCTGACATGCTTCTATTTCTGGCTAGCGACAGGTGGTATTGCAGTCGTGGAGGATGATTCCTTGGTACGAATGGCTGCTGAACTAAAGGCTATTCCGGCACGGGACCGGTCGGCCTCCTTCTTGATCAGGAACGCAACCCTCTTGGAGTATAATTTGATCTTACCGCACCAGTCCGTGGTTAAGCAAAGGGATACGGCTGAGGAGAAGGCAGCTAAAGCTAAGGAGGGGGCTACGGTGAAGAGCGGTAAGAGGGAGCCTTTTGCAGAGCGTCCCGCTGTCGGGGGGAAGAAGCTGAAGAAGTCTGATTGCCCTTCTCCAAGCACTTGTCCGACTGTCCCGGAGGGGGAAGGTGTAGATGAGGAGGAAGGAGGCGAGGTTGGAGAAGGGTCGGAGGGTGGAGGAGACGGCGACGGTCAAGGTGGTAATGGCGTCGGTGCCCTAACCTCTGAGCAAGACCTTGAACTGGATGAGGCTCTCCGTCGGGCCTTCGGGGAGTCGGAGGGAGAGTCGGAAACGGAGAAGGCAAAGGAAACCGGCAAAGCTGTGGCTGGCACTGACCCATCCTCTAAGGGTTCCTCAGCTAGGGCGATTCCGGCGATGCAAGGTGAACTTTTGTCTTCTGCCGATTCCATTTTCGATAGGGACTTAGAAATTTTTTACGGTTCACTTCCGTCCTGGAATGAGATCCAGGACTTATTGCAGTATCCCACTCCTCCGCCGGGTTTGTATAACAGACGTGTCTTCTCACTTTTCGTTCCTTTTAACTTAACACATTTTTCGAACTGTGGATTATTGTATGTTCGTAACACTTGTTCTTTATTCCAGGGGCAGGCCAGGTGGTTAAAACGTCGGACGTTCGACACCGCCTTGAGCAGTTTAAGTCGAGGAGAGCTTCTGCGAAACCCCCTACTGGTCGCACTGAGGATGTAGTCAGTTATCGCCCTCTTCTCGGGGTCATTGAAGAGGGCATTCGGAAAAAGAAGCGGAGCCATTCCTTATTTGAGTCTTCCCCTGGTTCGCAGCTTCCTACTCAGCCTCCTCGTGATCCTACGGAGGAGAGCACGGAATCCGGCCCCCCTCATCCTCCTTTCAAGAGCCCAACTGTTATTCGTATAAGGCGTTCTGATGTGCCTCGCCCCGTGCCTCGTGACCCTTTTGCCGGTCATCCTGATTTAGATCCGAGCTTTCAGGATATCTCATTTGATGAGGCCACGGGCGAGCACCTCCTTCCCCGCAACCCCATGGTAAGAGTGCTGGACGAGGCCAAGTCTTTAGATCTTGATTTACTTACTACACGGGTAGTCACCATGGGGGACGAAGCCAAGGCTAACATCGATCGGGTGGCCGCAGAGACCAAGAAGTTAATGGAGCATCATGCTAAATTGGCCAAGGCCGGGGAAGAGATCGGGAGTGCTAATGTTCGGTTGAGGTTAAAAGTTGCCGATCAGGCCAAGCAGCTCGCCGATCAAGCCATCCAGATTTCCCAGCATGAGGAAGCCTCCAAGCGGCTGAAAGAGACGATGGAGAAGGCCAGTAGGGCGGAATTACGGAAGATGGAGGTCGCCTGCAGGGAACGGATTAACATGGCCATTACGACGGTGGACGAGGTTCGAAATGCGGATCTTGAGCGGGTAGAGGAGTTGTCTGGGAGGCTCGAGGCTGCGGAAATGGCTCAGGCCGAGTTGAAGGAGGAGATGGAGGAGATGAGGAGGTCCCTCAAGTTAAAGGAGGAGGAAATGAGGAGGTCTCTCCAGGCTGACTGCTTGAGATACCAATCAGAGAGGGACATTGCCGTCGCCAAGTTGCAAGCCTCCGAGGCCCGGGTGAGGGAGTTTGAGGAGAATGAGGGGATGATGGATGAGATGCTGCAGGACATGTACTTCCACACTTGGAAGGAGGGCGGCTTGTCTTGGATGGACGATTACCCTCGGGTGATGGCCAAGGTGTATCTCCAGGCTTTAGAGGAGGCCAGGGTGAACGCGGGTAAGGAAGGCGGAGAGGCTTTCAATTTGGATGCGGTTACTGCCCAGTTCTCGAAGGAGGAGCAAGCGGCGGTGAAGGAGGGGATGCGGCTGCTTGCTGCAGAGGAAGCGGGCGTGCAGTTGGATGATGAGGATCAAGCGGCGGATGCTGGTGAGTTATTCTTTTCCCTTTCTTTCCTTTCCGTGTTTTCATAACTTGATCGTTCGTTTAATGAATTCCTCTTCTGAACTGGACAGGTGGGACTCCTGATCCACATGCTGGGGGCTCTGATCCTGCGGCTAAGTAGACTGGGGAAGTCGGTGATGGAGTGTGGACGCGGCTGCCACCTTTTTATTTCTTTTTATCACTGTTTACGTTAGTCATTGACATGTAACTATAACAATATTATTTGCAAAGAATAACTTCGTGTGATTTTATAATATAAGCTGATGTTGTTATGTTTAAATGTTGTTGTCATCTTGATGTGCTGCGTGAGAAATATAACGATGTATATGCCTGTGATTCTAGTTGTGTTTGATGCTAAGTTTTTTGCTAGAAATATAATTTCATGTGTTGCAATGTTATTGTACGAACAAGCTATAGTTACGTATTTATGTACAAGAAAAGAGAGTACCGCCCTTTATGTTCCATTCGCAGGCGGTAGCTTAGAGTATCTTATGTAACTGTTCACGGATATAGCTGAGTACCTTGCCACCCAGTACGCAGGCTTAGTTTCTTATGAGTGAACGCTTCCTGTTTGGTTTCCTGTACTTTAGAGTTTGTTATACAGGATAGGAGAAAAGTATTTAAATGAAATGGAAATATAGTAAAAGTAAAACTTCCAGTCACGGAAGGCCGTCGATGTGCTTAAGTTCGTGGCAAACGGGTTTTGTAGTCACTTTCCCTAGCTGTGGGTCTTGGAGACATTTGTCACCCATCTTACGCCTCCGCGGGGAGTTTTCTTTTTTACCACAGCCGCACTTAAGACACATCGGAGCCGAGATCGCGCACGGCAACTACCCGAACCATTATGGTCCGTAATCGTGGGTATTATTCGATTTACCGTGGCCGGCTAGCGTGGGTGCCGTTGGCCGTGAACTACCCCTGGCTGGCCACACCTTATGTTGGGGCTTAAAGTAGGTTCACAGTTGCCGGCGAGCCGAACGCCGTAATGAGCTGCCATCGGCTATAGTCGGCCTTTATGATGACTTATAATCGGCTCATTACAGTTGGCTTTGAGGGCAGGCGCGCAATGAGTTAACCCACAGCAGAGGGATGCTGGAGCAAAAGTGTCTCATTGGCGAGTGCATAGAATCGTAGCGTACCTGTTAGGCCTAGTCCAGATGAGGCCGCGGTGCGTCTTGAGTGGAGATGCCATAGGATTTTGTTCAACAGAAGGGATAAAACTTAACAAGTAGCCAAGACATAAAGGAACAAGCTAAAAAGAGACAAGATTTTTTAAAGTGGTTCGGCACGAAAGTGCCTACGTCCACTGATTCTCTTTGTTAATTCACTTCATATGGGCAGTACAAGTTAAGAAAAGTATCGACGGAGGTGTCGGATGTTCCATGCCCTCTGGAACACCTCTCCGTCCACTGTTGACAAAATATAAGCTCCGTTGTGGAGATCTTTATGAATTACATACGGTCCGTCCTAGATGGGGTCTAGTGCCCCGGGGCGCGGAAAGATTCGCCTGAGGACAAGATCTCCTTCTTGTAAGCTGCGATGCTTGACTTTGGAATTGTATAGCGCTGCCACTTTTTGTTTGTGAGCTGCTGCTTTGAGTGCTGCATCGTTTCTCCTTTCCTCAATCAGATCCAAAGACATGAGGAAGAGTTCTTCGTTTTCCTCTGGGTTGTAGTGGATCCTACGGTGGGAAGGCACAATAGTCTCAACTGGGAGCATTGCCTCCGATCCATATGCCAAAGAGAAAGGAGTATGTCCCGTTGATGTTCTGAAAGATGTGCGGTACGCCCATAGTGCCGTAGGAAGTTCGTCCACTCAAGCGCCTTTTGACTTTTCAAGTTTCTTCTTGATTAGGGTTTTGAGAATTTTGTTGACAGCTTCAACTTGTCCGTTTGCCTGAGTATAAGCTACTGATGAGAAGCTTTTATGAATTCCATGTTCTTGGCACCAGTCGGCAAATTCTTCGCTGTCAAACTGGAGTCCGTTGTCTGATATGATCTTGAGTGGGACTCCGTACCTGCACAGAATATTTTTGATCAAGAAGTTTATAACTTTTGTTGAAGATATTTTATTTAGAGGTTCTGCTTCCACCCATTTGGTGAAATAATCGACTGCCACTATAGCATATTTGGATCCGTCTCGGCCCGTTGGCAGTTCGCCAATTAAGTCAATTCCCCATACAGCAAAGGGCCAAGGGCTGGTCATTTGAGTAATTTTGTTTGTGGGTAGTTAAGGAATCTTGGCGAACTTCTGACATCTGTCGCATTTCTTGACGAAGTCTAGGGCATCTTTGTTTAGTGTGGGCCAGTAATATCCATATCGGAGTATCTTCCTTGCCAAAGTCTGCCCTCCAGTGTGATCTCCGCATCCTCCCTGATGGATGTTTGATAAGATCTCCTTGGCTTCCCTTCCGGCGACGCATCTCAATAAGGGGCTAGAGAAGCCACGCCGATAGAGGATGCCTTCTTGTATTGTGTAGTGGGGAACTTTCCTCAAGATCCTCTTGGCTTCGTCACGCCTGTCGGGTAGTGTGCCATCTTGCAAATATTTCCGGATAGGAGTCATCCAGGTTCCTTCTTCGATTGCAGTTATCAGATTCACTTGTTCGAAACTTGGGGCTAGCTGCCCTGAGATGGCTAATGCTCCGGAAATGGTGCTATTCTTCATACTGGCTTGCTTTGCAAGTTCATCTGCCTCTTGGTTCTCTTCTCGAGGAATATGTTTGATTAGATAGTGGTCCAATTGATCGAGCAGCAGTTTGGTTTTCTTTAGGTATGCTGTGAGTCGTTCTCCTCGAGTCTGGAATTCTCCTAGCACCTGGTTTACGATAAGCTGAGAATCACTATGAAGACATAAGGAATTGATTCCAATTTCCAGGGCAAGCTCCAATCCTGCTATTACTGCTTCATATTCAGCATCGTTGTTAGTGGCCGTGAACTCCAACCTTAATGCATAGTACAACTTTCTTCCCCTGGGGGTGATGATCACAATTCCTGCCCCCGAGCCTTGTTCGTTCGATGCTCCATCTACAAAGAGGTTCCACTTGATGTTTTTTGCTACTTCGGATTGCTCCTTGCCTTCGTTGGTAGTGAATTCGGCAATGAAATCGGCCATGGCTTGTCCTTTGATAGCGGTGCGAGGATGGTAAGTGATATCATACTGACTTAGTTCGATGCACCATTTGAGGAGTCGCCCAGAAGTGTCAGGACGATGGAGCACTTGTCTTAGCGGTTGATCGGTTAGAACCCTGATGGAGTGAGACTGGAAGTAGTGTCGCAGTTTTCGTGACGCGATCAATAAACAATATGCTAATTTCTCTAGTTTAGGATATCTGGCCTCTGCCCCTGTAAATCTCTTACTTACAAAGTAAACCGGGCGTTGTGTGCGGTCTTCTTCTCTTACCAAGGCGGCGCTTAGAGCATGAGATGATACAGCGAGGTATAGGTATAACACTTCACCTTCATTTGGAGTTGAGAGTACTGGTGGTCTCTGAAGGTGTTCGATTAGGTTGAGGAAGGCTTTTAAGCATTCATCGGTCCACTCGAATCTCCCTTTGTCTTTCTTGAGAGCTTCGAAGAAAGGGACATACTTGTCAGTTGCCTTGGAAATGAATCTGCTTAGGGCGACCACCTTTCCGTTTAGGCTCTGCATTTCTTTTCGAGTGGAGGGTATCCTTATTTCTTTTAGAGCCCGGATTTGTTCAGGGTTTGCTTCGATTCCTCTGGCGTGGACGATAAATCCTAAGAATTTTCCCGAAGATACTCCGAAGGAGCACTTTAGAGGATTCAGCTTCATTCCATATCGGCGAAGTACTTGAAACATCTCGCCCAGGTGGCTTACATGGTCGTCGGCTTTCCTGGACTTTACCAACATGTCATCCACATACACTTCCATAGTTCGTCCTATTAGTTCCGCGAACATCTTGTTGACGAGGCGCTGATAGGTAGCTCCAGCATTTTTGAGTCCAAAAGGCATGACTTTGTAACAATATAGTCCACGGTCGGTGATGAAGCTAGTGTGGTCTTGATCAGGAGCGTGCATGGGAATCTGGTTATATCCGGAGTATGCATCCATAAAAGATAGGAGTTCGTGTCCGGCTGTGCTGTCCACAAGTTGGTCAATTCGGGGAAGTGGGAAGCAATCTTTTGGGCAAGCGTCATTCAGATTGGAGAAGTCAATACATGTTCGCCACTTTCCATTGGCCTTTTTTACTAGTACTGGGTTAGCGATCCATTCTGGGTAGATGGCTTCCCGTATGAAGCCATTAGCAAGTAGATTCTTTACTTCCTCATCAAGGGCTGCCGATCGCTCTGCCCCCATGCTCCTCTTTTTCTGCTTTATTGGTACCTTGGTGGGATCGATGTTCAGCATGTGGCATGCTATGTCGGGGGAGATTCCTGTCATATCGGCATGGGTCCACGCGAATACATCTAAGTTGTGGCGGAGAAAGTCAATGAGTTGATCTTTCAACTCCGTTTTTAGCTGAGATCCGACTTTTAATAGTTTACTTGAATCGTGCTTGTCTACAGATACGAATTCCATAGCCTCTGCAGGCTCGGCGGTATCCTCCTCCTCTTTATCCCTGGGGTCTAGTTCATTGAAGGGATCACTTGTGTATCGAAGAGGAGGGGCTTTCTTTAGTTGCTATGCCTCCAAGCTTTTCATGCAGAGAGTAGTCTCTGCATCTTTTCCTTTATTCTTTCTGCGGTTATTGCGAAGTTCAGTTACATAGCAGTCTCGGGCAGCATCTTGATCTCCTTCTACTTCTCCTACTCCGTTGTCTGTTGGAAATTTCATTTTCAGGCACCAGGGGGCTAATACAATCTGGAAGTCAGACAAGGCTGGTCTTCCCAAGAAGGCGTTGTAAGCCGAGTGGTTTTCTATTAGTACGAACGTTTGTTTTCGCACAACGGAGCGGGGATGACTTCCTATTTCAACGAAGAGGTCAAGTTGCCCGAGGGGCATTTTTGCATCTCCAGTGAAACCGTGCAGTGGTTTGTCACAGGGGGATACATCCTTCATTGATAACTTCATTTTGTCGAAAGCATGTTTGAATAGGATATTTACGGAGCTTCCTGTGTCTATTAGAATCCGAAAAACTTTAGCTGGACCGAACCAGGCAGAGATGACCATAGGATCCATATGTGGGTACTGTCTTCCTTCCAAATCACGCCTACTGAATATGATGTCGTCGTTCTCTTTTCGTTTCGGGTGGCGTTCTTCCGTGATGGAGTTAACATAGCCTTCTGCATTTCTAAGCGACTTGCCGTACCTTTCCATCTCTGCCCAACTTCTGTCGGCGATGTGTGGTCCTCCTGAGATGGTAAGGACCACTATCTTCTCTTGACTAGAGCCACTGGTGTTGTGATTGTTGCGATTCCCTCCGCCTACCTCTGGGAGGGGTTGCTTTGAGTTCTCATTGGCTGGAGTTGGAGTCCTGTTCTGACCCTTCACATAGCGTTCCAGTCTTCTTCTTCTAATGTGTTCTTCGATCAAGTCCCGAAGATGGTGGCATTCATTGGTGTCATGTCCGTGGGATTCGTGGAAGCGACAGAACTTTCCGGACTTGAGTGCGTTATCTGATTCTTTCTTGTGCGGGGGGCGCTTGTATCCTAGTTCGCCCTGAGTGGCTAGGAAGATATTTTCGATTGTGTCGTTCAAAGGAGTGTAGGAGTCAAATCTCGGTCCTGGTCGATATTGGCGCTTTTCGACCTTTCTGCCCCCAGCATTGTCTCTAGATTCATTTCTTCGAGCGTCCTTAGCTGCAGTGGGAACCTTGTCCTGAACTGTCTTACCTTGTTGTCCTGATTGCCTCTCTGTAGCAGCGTCTTCAAGTCTCATATACTTTCCAGCTTCATGGAAGAAATCAGGCAAGGTAGCTGGTTTTTCCTTAGTTAATCTTCTGGCAAACTTGGTGTCTGGATGTACACCACTACAGAGGGCCATTAGAGTGAGTTTTTCATCGGCATCTTGAACTGCTGCCGCTGCGGCGTTGAACCGCGTTAGATATTGTTGCAGCGTCTCTTCGGTTTTCTGTTTGACATTGGATAAAGAATAAGCATCCTTGGGTTGTTCCACATGGATGCGGAACTGGCTAATAAACCTTTCTTTCAACATCTCCCATGAGCTGATGGATCCTTGGGGTAGATGGCAGAACCAGGAGGTAGCTAGATCAGCTAGGAATAGCGGAAAACATTTACATAACACTCCTTCTGTTGCTCCACTCATGAGCATATGCTGGGTGTATCTCTGCAAGTGTACGATGGGGTCGGAAGTTCCTTTGTAAGGTTCCATGGTTGGCATTTTCCATTCCCGGGGAGTGATGGCAGTTTGGATATTTCGGGTAAAGGGACTGGTGACCCTAGCGCCTATTCCCCGGTCCCTTTGCTCCCGTTAAACACATTCTCTGAATAATCGTGCCATTCGTTCGTCAGAACTTGGAGCGGACAAAAATGAGCTTGGTTCTTCCCTACGGGATCTATCTCGTCCAGATGACCTGTAGGGATGGTACAGTCTATCACTTCTAGCATTATCCAGTGGTTGTCTTTGGCTGCTCGGATGCACGCTAGGACCAGCTACAGTTGCCCCCTGCCTTGATCTTCCCCTGTGGGGTTCTGTTTCGAGCACATCCATGGGGTCAACTTCGGGCTGGGTTCTAGCTCGGCTCCGTTCAGCGGGGTTTCTATGATTAGGTGGCATGACTGGCTCAGCTACATCCGACCCTCGCCTGGTGCCTCCCCCGCTGGGTTCGGTTCCAAGGGCTTCCTCGAGTCGGAATTCGGGCTGAGTCCGGGCGCGGCCCCTATCATTGTTGTTCCTGTTGATAGCTTCTTCGAAGAGGGAATACCTTTGTTGCCTCCGAGATCCTCCGGATTGGGACTCACCCCATGATTCAGTGTTGTGGTTGGACTCTTCAGCATCCCTTAAGCGTGACATGAGTTGGTCCACCAAAGCTTCTTGTTGGGATGTGAAGCGGTTAGTTACTTCAGCCACAACCCTGTCCAGATCTGCCCTAGTGATTGGTTGTTCCGTTGCGGGACCAGTTGGATTTTCCTGATTTTCATCTGGTACTGCTGTTGAAGTGGGCTGATCTGCGATTGCTGGATCTGGAAGGCTGCTAGTTGCGATGTTCTTTCCTTTGTTAACATCCCTTCTCTGTTTGGAAGGCATGATTTCTAAGCAACGAGCGATGTTGTTAGGAAGAAGGTTGAGTGGGAGAAGATGAAGCCTGAGTTCAATTCTCAGTGAAAGCACCAAAAATGTTTGCACAAAAAATGGACAAACACCTCCAAGTCGTATTATTTAGTTGATTATATGTGATTTTCAATGATTTTAGATGAGTATGTAAATATAAAAGAAGTAGGGGCTGAAATGTAAAAGACACGCGGATTTATAGTGGTTCGGCCAGAATGTGCCTACGTCCACTTTATATGTTATTATCTTCTTTCTTTCAGATTACAAGTACAATGCTTCGTATATAAGTATATGAAAGTAGTTTGAAAGTTCCTTCCTTGCTTGAGCTCTCAAACTTGTCTGCCATTGTTGTACCCCTGTCCCTCTATTTATAGAATGAGGTAGGGGGCAGGGGTCTTGGAAGTATATAACTGCTGGTGGGCCCGGGCTGAAGCAATTTGGACTGGCAATCATCTGGTTCGGCGGAGGTCCATTCGGTGGTGAGGTATGGTTTGGCTCGGTGGCGTTGGTTCGGTCGTGGAGTTGGTCCGGTGGTGAGCTTGAAGGTTGGTTCGGTCGTATGTGGTCCGGTCATGTGGGAAAGGGGTTGGACAGGTGGTATTGGAGAGGACGTTGATCCGGTATGGCTTGGTTGTGATTTTGAAGCTGGTTCGGCAGGAACTTGGACCGGCATTGGATAGGTGAGGCGTTGGTCCGGTGGAGCGGAGGGAAGGAGGCTGGCTATGCCGGATGGACTTGGGCTTGCACTGCCGAATGAAGCTTCATGTGTGAATGCCGAGCGTACCTTGCCGAATGAATTGGAGGTTGCGAACCCGGGTGAAACTGACGCTTCTTGGTTCTCAAGATCCCCTGGGTGAGAATTCGCCCAACAGTTAGTATCCCTACATTATGAAGATCTTCATCTTCAAAATCATTGTTTTCAACATGTCTTCACTTTCGAATGCGTATATTGGTTTGAAGTGGTTTTTGGATAGGAATCACCCAAATCCGATCTTGATTTCTCCGAACCAGTTATCGATAAAAAGATGTTTGTATGGTTTGTTAAGCTCTTTCATTAAATTCTCTTTTCTTCTTTTACTCAAAATATTATTTAACTTTGAAGGTATCTTTTTATCTAATAAAATTTCTTTAAGAGATATATATCTTTAAACCATCTCTATTTCGTTGTATACAGAATTACTAAACCACTTTTTAACTTTGGGAATACCAAATCATTTCCTTTTAATTATTTAGGGAAAATATTTCCATGTTATATTATTAGAATAATTAATAAAGATTTCATTTTTTCTAAGACATGTTTTAAATGGGTCAAAAACAATGTTATTTTAGACATCTTTTACTGTAAAACCAAATCACTTAGTATTGAGTAAAAAGGATTCACGGATTTTAGATTAACAATACACAATAAAACTTCTGTATTCAACCCGTACTATTCGTCGAATAATGGTGAAATCACCTTTTAAATGCACGTGGATAGTACAAGTTCCCTCCTCGGAATTTAATATAGAGTTAAACTAGAATGTTCTCTTTACCGCCTAAATCCTATTTTAAATTTTGTTTAACCTTTTTGGAAAACTCCAGATCTCTTTTCTTTTGCCTTAAGAAAATGCAATCTGAGTTAATCAAATTAGATTTTCCCTCTGTCGGGCCAGTCCGTATTGATAGGGGGAGCAGACAACTGGTTTTCCAAACATCAGCCTAGAGACTGCCTTGTCACCCATAAGGCGGTCAAGTTATTTGATCAACTTTAAACTTTTAAAAGGATTTGATTTATCATTTGAAAAAAATTTCAAAAAAATTCGAGAAGAAAACCCAAGTTCAAATTATTTATTCAACGGTTACCAAATTCCATTGCCAAATTGTCAATGAATAGTGATTTTAAAGCTTTATAGATTAAAGCACCAATTTCATTACATGTATGACCATTTTTATAATTCAAATTACTTTTAAAACATTTTAACACATTTATGGAATTAATTTCATATTTTTAAAGAATTAAAAACATCCGTTTTAAAGAGTTGAAAACAATATTTTATGAACTGCCAAAATGCGACGATTTTAAAAACTTGATTTGGACATATTTCAAACCTTACTAAGTGAAATCTTGATTTTCCTTTTTCATTAAAAAGTATGTTCATAAGGGTTTGGGAAATTCTTATTTCAAACAATTCCAACTCATATTTTATCATACACATCCGTTTAACTTTGATGGTAGTGAAATCGCGTGAAATCGCAAACTACCGAAACGTGATAGCTTATTTTAACTTTTCAGTCAAATTTTATACAACTTATCAGAAACACTTTTAAAACATCTTAATAACATATTAAACAACTAATTTTTCACTATTTTACTTTATTAAAAATCTCATTTTCACTTTATTCCATATCTTTAATATTGTATTATTGTAATATTCAATTTCCATCATTTTAATTCCGAATCCTTTTATATTAAACCATATGATATTTATATATTATTTTCCACCTTTAACACTATTATTTTTCATAAATGAAACCATAGATTTTATTTTCCAAAATTTCAAAACTCTATATTTTCAATTTCTTTCTTTTTAAAATAAATTCCAAATCTTTTCAAAAATAGTTCATTTTCTTTTAAGATTTAAAGAGAGATTTAACATATCTTATCTATATATTATTTTGGGTATAATATGAATACTTTTTCATGGGATATTCATGGAAAATCAAATATCCATTACTATCTTGATGAATATGAGTTTTGCAACATAAATTATTATAAGCTTACTTTTCTCAACCAAATCAATATGTCATTAACATAAGAAACCCATATTCAACCAATCATCGTAAAAATATATTAAACAACCATATAAGAAATCATATCATCAATTATATATATTTAAATAAAATCAAGCAAGTTAAAAGTGTGTTTTCACATTCATGTTATCCGACTCTAAATGTTTTTAATCAATTAAACGATCCCTTTCTCTACACCAAAGCTTATGAAACTTTCCCCTGGACCTAAGTGCTGCTCGGTGAAGCTTGTATGGAGGTGGAAGCTCAGCTTTGAAATGGTGGTGGTGTGGGCAGTGCAATTTGGTGAGGAAAAGTTGGAGTTTGGTTAACTTTTTGTAGCGATTTGGTATGATATGTGTATTAGAAATAATTTTAGCAGAACTTCAATGCGGTGTTGAAATAATTTTACTATTTAGGAAGCCATTGAAGAAGAGCGATTAGAGAGCTCAAGAAGAAAAAGAAGAGAAGTGAATTTTGAAGAAAGGAAGAGGACATGCATGTGTATTTATAGGGTAGAAATCCTTATACATGAAATTACAAAAATACCCTCTCCCCCTTTAACTTTCAGCCAAACCCACCCCCTTCCATGTGCCTTCCATCACTTCATGTGTATGTGATGTGTAGTTAATTGTAAGTTTGCTTTTTGACTCTTAAGGATGAAGCTTTCATTTGTATACATATTTGGAAGCTTATGTATATACATATTTAGATATTTAGAAACATTTGATGTGACTATTTGTGTATACATATATGTATGTGTATGTAGATGCATGTGCGTATGTGTATCTGATAGTGTTGCAATGATTTGAAACAACTTCCGTCCGGCGAAAGGTCAAAAATCTGAATCTTGGTCTCATTTATAGCTTTTAGTCAAAGTATTTATTTATATAGAATATAGTAGTGTATGATTTTTGTTTGATGTATAAACATATATATATATATATATATATATATATTCTTTTAAATCTATTTGCTATCGTACTATTTTATTTTTCCACACAATTAAATAATATTTGTTGCATTAAATAAATAATTCGGAATTCCTATTCAAACAAATATTTTATTAAAAATTCAAATAGTATAAATTTAAGCTCTCACTATATTTACACAATTCCAAATACAAGTTTCAAATATAACTCAATTTTCACTATACAATTTTACATACATATTTCACCTCACTACATATTCACTCATCACCCGTATTAGATCTTCAACCCTGTTCCAGCATGTATTCAGCATCTGAACTATCTGCAAAATAAAGACTCACGTGGTAAAATTAAAAAAGAAATAATTTAAAGTGCACAAAGAAGTGGGTGTTCGAAAATATTGTTTGCCTCGGTTATTGAGTTTGTTCATCGTTATTTTTCTATTTCAAACTAGAATAAAAAAAATATGCGAACATCTTGTGACATGCACAGTGTATCAATATACATGCCACATGGTTGTGCACACCGATATACACTTGCTTGATAAAATTGCAGGCACATGTGAGCACAAGGTCAAAACCAAGCCAAGACTGGATTCAACTCAAGTGCAATGCAAACACAAACCAAAATTAACCAAGGTCAGTCCCAGTAAACCATGGACCAAAGTGCACCAGAAATGTACAAGGGATAAAGCAAAAGCAGGAACCACACAAGCAAAGCTTCAGACATGTCATATCCAAATGGGTCAACATGAATGCAAAGCATAACATGCAACCGGAGTTCATATGGAACTAGACCACTAAATGTACAAAGGCACAAGGAAAGCACTTCAATAATAAGATTAGCAATCAAGTTTAGTTTCAACATGTACAAGAAAGTATCCAAAATGTTCAAGCAAAATCATATCATAATCCTAAACAAAGCAGAGAACAAATTCAGGAAGGAGTAGAAAAAGTCGCAGAAGATATCAACATGAAGTGCACAAGTATACACACATATATGTACACAATAAACAGCAAGTTTGCATATGCACATGGGAAATTGAACTCGAAGCAAATCACAATGCAACACATCATGTTTAGATTACTAGTACAAGGCAATGCAAGGCTAACATCCAAGACTCCAAGACCAGAACAACAAAATGACAGAACCTCAGACTAACTAATCGTAGTACAACAAATATAGTAAAGCAGCCATGGGCCAAACTAATGAACAAGTCAAAAATATTTCAGAATCCTAAACAAAACAGAGAACAAATTAAGAAAGGAGTAGAAAAAGTCGTAGAGAACTTCATGATGAACAAGTCAGACTTCACGGAGTCAAAATTATCTCAAATACAAATGCCATGCTTTAAGCAAATGATGAATAAGTTGTAGGCAATAAAGAACGGACTAAATTCAAATACATTTAAGCATACTCATATATATCAAAAATATATTCAACCAATGAACAAGTCAGAAATCATCAAAATCGTTCAATCAAGAATCGAATGGCCGAGCACAGTAATTGAAAAATTCAAATCAAAATATACGAAATGAAATTTTAGGGTTTTGATCCCTATAAATACCCAATTCATTTTCGGCAAAACATCATGAGTTCAAAAATAATCACCGAAAGCATTCAAGAGACAAAAACATACCAAATTCGAACTCAAATCCTCTGGAGCAATTGAAAAACACTAATCGAAGAAGTACAAAATCCAAATTAATCGGAATTGATCAACTCAGCCAATAGAAAGGATTCAAAAGCACCAAACTTGTTGAAGCCTAGATCAGAGACTAAATTAAAGACAGACGATTTAATTCGAGGAATCAGTGGCTTCAATTCAGCAAAACCCTAAATCAAAAGTGAAAGAGGAATAATCGGCCTGGATATACAAATAAGAATAAGAGAATCATCTTATTTTTAGACTGCACTATTTTTTTAATTGGGCCGGTATTGTTTTTTTTGTGCTAAATTATAATTTAGGATTTTAAATTAAATTTGAATTTTTTTCCTTTATTAACTTTGTAAAAACTCTGGTTTTAACTAGGTTAAGAACTACGTGGCATAGTTTCTAGAATTCACAACTCAGTGGCTGAGTTGTGGCAAGATTTTGAGCTTAGAGTTAGGTTAATCAAGTTAGCGGGTATCATAAGTTTACGTGTTTTTGAAAGCATCTAATTACTTAATTTCCATTAGAAACCTTGGGGACAGCACGTAGGCACGTTTTTGCCGAAGTTGGGCAAAACTGTGTGTGATCTTTACTGCATTACTTTCTGTTTTTATTTTATTTCCGCATTAATTTTTAGTTGACCCTATTCACCCCTCTCCTTTAGGGTGAAAATGATCCTACAAGTGGTATCAAAGACATGATTAAAAACCATTTTTTGTTAAAAAATTTCATTTTTTTTCTTTCAATGGATTCTTCTAATAATGCTTTTGCTGAAGGTCAGTCTACAGCTAGACCACCCATGTTCAATGGTGAATATGCATATGGGAAAGCTAGAATGAATTTTTTATGAAAACCATAGATGCATGGAATATTGTTGAAACGAGATATATCATACCAACAGTAATGGTAGGCAATCAAGAAGTTGATAAACCTATGGATCAATGGACAGATCTTGAAAATAAACTGCAAACTGCTAATGCTAAAGCTATGAATTCTATTATTTGTTCATTAGATTAAATTGAATTTAATCGTTTCTCACATTGTCTAACTGTGCAGAAAATCTGGCAAATGCTTGAAGTGACTCGTGAAGAAACCTCCCAGGTTAAAGAATCTCGCATTGCCATACTTAGTAGCGAGTATGAGAACTTCACAATCGCAAAGGATGAATGTGCCAAAGAAATGTATGGACGACTTCTTAATCTTGTATACAAATCAAAATCCCTAAGAAGACCATACATAGAACTGGAGATAGTCCGGAAGATCCTCAGAATTCTTCCATGAAATTTTGAAGCAAAGGTGACTGCCATCCAAGAATCAAAGGATCTAAATCAGGTTAAATTTGAAGAACTCATCGGAAACCTTACCACTTATGAGCTAGAAATAAAATTCAAAGAAGAACGTGAAGGAGGGGATACGCGAAAGAAATCAATAGCTCTCAAAGGAACGATGGAAAGTGAAGATGATGATAGTGATGATGAAGGACCGGCTGAATTGGCACTGATGATACAGAGATTTAAAAGGTGGAACCGCAAATATGGAAATCCAGCCCTAAATCAACAACTAAAGAGCAGAATCATCTAAGTTCTAGACAACTCAGAAAAGCTGGAAGCCATTTGTCACAAGTGCAATAAACCTGGTTATATGAAGCCAAATTGTCCTTAAAATTGATTCAGCAAAGGAAAGAAACTGAAAAGGATGAATTTTGCAACAACATGGGATGAAAGTAATGAAGATGATGATGAAAGCACTAGCAGTGAGAGTGAAAGAGTAAATCTGTGTCTTTTAGAATAAACAAGTGACAGCGATGATGACGAGCCGAGCGAGGTATCAAAACTTAC
Source organism: Allium cepa (assembly GCA_030765085.1). Classification (NCBI taxonomy): domain Eukaryota; kingdom Viridiplantae; phylum Streptophyta; class Magnoliopsida; order Asparagales; family Amaryllidaceae; genus Allium; species Allium cepa. The sequence continues at coordinate 32,789,554 of CM060941.1, forward strand.
TCACTCATAATTACTTATATATTTTCATGAAGTAAATGACTATTTTGAAAGACTTAGGGTGAAGTACGCTAAAATCGAATCATAAAAAGATAGTTTGATAGAACTAAATATGCAGCTTGATCAAATGGTTCAAAACTATAGAAAAAAGAGCCCTAAGTGTGATAAGTGTCCATCATTAGAAGAGAAAATAAAAAAAAATCAGAAACTAAAATTAAATCGTTTGAAAATGAAATTCTGATTTTCAAAGAAAGTATAATTACTATGAGAGAAAATTATATTAAAAAGTGTACTTTGTTACTGAACGATTATGAATATCTCAAGTCACAACTTTAGAAAAATTCTTCAAAGGAGAAACTAAATATGCTATTAGGAAAATAAACTGTTAATACTATTGGACAAGGACTTGGGTATACTCAATCTGAAAAAGGTAGAAGTAAAACTAATCATGTCAACTCCAAGTACACGATGTGTGGAAAAATTGGACACAACTAAAAAAAATTGCTGGTATAGACCCAAACACACGAAAATCAAAACAAATTTGGTTTCCTAGACGCAAGAATGTAAAATCCCTTAAAATCAAACAAACCTGGATGCCGAAAGGAACAAACATAGACTGTCTTGGTTCTATGCAAACTTGCTTTTCAAATTTTTTTGTCACCAACAATCATAGACCTATGAAAACAAATAGGTCACTAAACTCTTTTCTCATGTAGGTACGTTGGCAGGCTAAGGAACAACAAGAGCGGTATCTAGATTCTGGCTGTTCCAGGCACATGATGGGTGATAAACCAAAGTTCCTTAGCCTAGAAAAGTACAAAGGTGGTAGAGTCACAATGGGAAACAACGATAAATGTAAAATTATCGGTAAAGGTGAATTAGGTAATGGCACGTTTACCTCAAACCATGTATTATATGTTGAAAATCTGCAGCATGATCTGATTTCAATCAAGCAGTTATGTGATAAGGGAATAAATGTTGTTTTTGATTCTAATTTGTGCAAAATTATTAACCAATCATCAAAAGAAACATTATTTTTAAGTTACGGGAAAGGTAATATACACTCTCTATCTTTTGATGATCTCACTCTTTCAAAATGTTTGATAGCTAAGAATGAAGAAGTAAACTTATGGCTTAGACGATTAGGACATGCTAGCATGAATCTATTAAATAAATTAAAAAGAAAAGATTTGGTGAGAGGTTTACATCTCGTGATCTCAAAACAGAAACTCTATGTAAAACATACTATGGGAAAATTTAAAAATCATCTTTTCATACCAAGAACACTGTAAGTACCTCTTGAGTCCTTAAACTAGTTCATATGGATCTGTTTAGACCTAATGATATTGCAAGTTTAGGCGGTAAGGGATATTGTTTTGTGTTGGTTGATGATTACTTTGGATACATGTGGGTATACTTCTTAGCTAAAAAATCAAAAACTTTCTCATACTTCACTAAATTCACAAAATTAGTTCAAAATAAAAAACGAGTTTCTATTATTTCGCTCAGAAATGATCATGGTGGAGAATTTGAAATTATTTGTGATGAAAATGGATTTAAACATGAATTCTCTGCCCAATGTACTCCACAACAAAATGGAGTAGTCGAGAGAAAGATTCAAACCGTACAAGAATTGGCTAGATCTATGATAAATGAGTATGAACTACCCTTCTTCTTTTAGGCAGAGGTAGTAAATACAGCTTGTTATGTAATGAATAGAGTCATGATTAGGACAATTCTTAAGAAAACACCATATGAACTATCGTCAACAAAAAGCCAAACATTGCATACTTCAAAAAATTTGGCTATCCATGTTTTACTCTCAATATAAGTGATCAACTGGGAAAATTTAAGCCAAAAGCTGACGAAGGCATGTTCATGGGATTTTATTCCAGAAGAAAGCATATAGAGGATACAATAAAAGGACGAGAACAATCGTGGAGTCAATCAATGTGAAATTTGATGAAGGCGTTAATGATCAGAGCAAGGAAACAATCAAAAGCAATGTTAAAGAGGAGAACCAAAAAGATGAAAGTGAAAATCCGAAAGAAACTACAGCCATGGAAGAAGTCCAAAGAAATCTAGAACCAGAGAGATTGAAATTCAAAGCAGATCATCCTCCAGAATTGGTAATAGATAATCCTACTGCAGATATTCAAACTCGTTCCTCTTTTAGAAATTTATGTGATTGTGTCTACACAGTTGATTTATTTCAGAAATTGAACCCAAAGATATAGATACATCTCTTAATGATAAGAGTTGGTTTATGGCTATGCAAGAAGAGCTAAAGCAATTTGAATGAAATGATGTTTGGATTCTATCACCTAAACCTAATGATTATCCAATTGTAAGAACCAAATGGATTCTTAAAATAAGTTTGATGAATCTGGAAATGTGATTAGGAACAAAGCTAGGTTAGTTGTTAAAGGCTATAATCAAATTGAAGGAATTGATTTTGATGAAACCTTTGCATCAATAGAAAGACTAGAATCCATTAGAATATTGTTAGCTTTTTCTTGTTATAAAGGATTTAAACTAAGACAAGCGAATATTAAAAGTGCTTTTCTTAATGGAATTTTGAAAAAGGATGTATTCGTTGAATAACCTGAAGGTTTTGAAAGTCAAGAATACCCTAACCATGTATATAAACTTAAGAAAGCACTTTATGGATTAAAACAAGCCCTAGGTTGGTATGATTGTCTTTGCGCTTATCTCCTTGAAAATGAGTCCAAAAAGGGTTGTGTAAACACCATATTATTTCTATTACACGAAAACGATGTCCTTTTGATTGTTAAAATATATGTTGATGACATTATTTATGGTGCCACTAGCAACCTTTTGTATGAAAATTTTGAAAAGGCATGCAGGAAAAGTTTGAAATGAGCTTGGTAGGAGTGTTAAGATTCTTTTTGGGATTTCAAATCAAACAAAGCAAAAAAAGGTACGTTGATCTCTCAAACAAAATATATCAGAGAGTTTGTCAACAAATTTGGATTGAAAGATGCTTAACGTGCAAAAACTCCGATGGGAACAACCATTAAACTTGAAAAGAATGAAAAAAATAAGGTAGTTGATCAAAAGAAATATCAAGGTATGATTGGATCACTTCTTTACGAGACTAGACATTATATTCTCTGTTTGTTTATGTGCACGGTTTCAATCAAATCCAAAAGAATCTCATTTAAAAGCTGTAAAAAGGATTATAAGGTATCTGTTGCACACCTCATAGTTTGGTCTATGGTATCCAACTAATAATACCTTTGAGTTAAAGAGGTATTCAGATGCAGACTATGCCAGTAGTGTAGCTGATAGAAAAAGTACCCGTGGAACATTTTTTATGTTAGGACATTCGTTAGTTGCATGGTCAAGTCGAAAACAAAATTGTATTGCATTATCTACTACTGAGGCAGAGTATATTGCTCTAAGCGGTTGCTTAGCTCAAATCTTATGGATGATATAAACCTTACAAGACTATGGTCTAAATTTTAAACAAGTTCCACTTATGTGTGATATCAAAAGTGCAACTGATCCCATAAATAATCCCGTACATCATTTTTGCACCAAGCATATAGATGTTATACATCATTTCATTAGAGATCACATTTCCAAAGAAAATATTTGCATAAACTTCATTCCAACTGATTCTCATTTGGAAGACATTTTTACAAAACCTCTTCCAATGAATAGTTTTTGTCGACTTCATCTCAGTTTAGGCATTTTAGAATTGTGATTTTTTTTTGGATTTGATCTTAAATGCCTATGTTAACCAATCTGACTTCCTATTAACTATCAAAAGATAAATAGTGACTGAAAAAAGTGATGAGCGTTGATCTTGATCATACATTATGTCTTGAGAGAGTATATTTAGAAAATTTCTTTGACCATTTGTAATAACTTTGGTTGGTAAAAATTCCATGACCATCTCTATTCCTATCATATTTCTACGACTATCACTCATCAAAATCCAACATAGTATGTCAAAATAGGTATTTAAACAGGAAATTGTTCATTATTTTAATTAGCAATAAGATCATCCAAAAGTACTCACTCTCATTTAAAACTCCTCACGGTTATGCATGGGTGAACTACTTCAAATCTATGTGCTTTCATGCTCGTTCAAAAGTCCTCACAGTTATGCATGTATGGAACACATATCAAAATTGGATGAAATAGACGAGTTGATTCTAACCCCATTTAAAAGTCCTCATGATTATGTGCGGTTAAAAGATGCTTGGAATTCTTTTTTAATAAAAATAGAGAATACTACCAATCTCATTTAAAAGTCTTAACGGTTATGCATGATTAGTTTGTATTTAAAATATTCACATCATAAATATACCACAAATAGACACAACTATATGGTTTTCTATGCCAACATCACCCCTATCACTCTAAAATGGAATATGCGCCTAATAGAGTTTTTATGATTTTTGTTTGATTTTTTATTTGAAATTTAATATTTATACTCGATTAGGTATTAATGTTGTGAATCATGTCTATCATTTCATCACTCTTGCCTAGCACTATTACTCTTTTGCTGATAATAAAAGGGGAGAGAAGTTAAGATTTTGGCAAATAAGTCATATTTTTTATTTAATTTGCATATTCTCATCTAAGTTCATTGCATTTGTTTTTTATTGTTTTAGAATTTTTATGCATATGTGAAGTGGAAGCTTAGTTGTAGGAGGAGTATTCAAATAGGGGGGCAAATATAATTCATCAAGTCCAAATACATTTAATAGAGTCAAAATCTTAATATATGTTTGTTACCATCAAACAGGGAGATTGTAGAATATACTAGTGTATGATTTTTGTTTGATGATAATAAACATATGTATATAATCGTTTAAATGTTTGCTATTGTACTATTTTATTTTTCCACATAATTAGATAAATATTTGTTGAATAAAATAAGTAACTTGGAATTCTTATTCAAACAAATATTTTATTACAATTTCAAATAGTACAAATTTAAGCTCTCACTATATTTACACAATTCCAAATAAAAGTTTCAAATACAATACATTTTTCACTATAAAATTTTACATACATATTTCACCTCACTACATATTCACTCATCACTCGTATTTGATCTTCAACTCTGTTTCAGCATGTATCCTACATCTGAACTATCTGCAAAATAAAGACCGACGTAGTGAAATTGAAAAAGAAATATTTTGCAGTGCATAAAGAAGTGTGCGTGTTTGAAAATATCGTTCGCCTCGATTATTGGGTTTGCTCGTCATCATTTTTCTATCTTAAACTAGAATAAAAAATACGCGAACAACTCGTGACATGCACAGTGTATCACTGTACATGCCATAAGGTTGTGCACACCGATATATACTTGCATGTTAAAATTGGAGGGATAGGTGAGCACAAGGTCAAACCCAACCCAAGACTGGATTCAACTCAAGTGCAATGCAAACACAAATGAAAACCAATCAAGGTCAGTCCAGGCAAACCATGGACCAAAGTGCACCAAACATGTACAAAGGATAAAGCAAAAGCAGGAACCATACAAGAAAAGCTTCAGAAATGTTAGATCCAAATGGGTTAAGATGAAAGTAAAGCATAACATGCAACCAGAGTTCATATGGAACCAGACCACCAAATGTACAAAGGCATAAGGAAAGCACTTGAATAACAAGATTAGCAATCATGTTCGATTTCAACATGTACATGGTAGTATACAAAATGTTCATGCAAAATCATATCATAATCCTAAACACAGCAGAGAACAAATTCAGACAGGGGTAGAAAAAGTCGCAGAAGATATCAACATGAAGTGCACAAGTATACACACGTATATGCACACAGTAAACAACAAGTACGCATATGCACATGGGCAATCTAACTCGAAGCAAATCACAATGCAACACATCATGTTTAGATTACTAGCACAAGGCAATGCAAGGCTAATATCCAAGACTCCAAGACTAGAGCAATGAAATGACAGAACCTCGGACCAACTAATCATAGTATAGAAAATATAGTGAAGCAGCCATGGGTCATACTAATGAACAAATCAAAAACATATCAGAATCCTGAACAAACTAGAGAAAAAATTAAGGAAGGAGTAGAAAAAATCGTAGAGGACTTCATGATGAACAAGTCAGACTTCAGGAAGTCAAAATTATCTCAAATTCAAATGCCAAGATGTAAGCGAATGATAAACAAGTTGTAGGCACCAAAGAACGGAACAAATTCAAATACATTTAAGCATACTCAAATATATTGGAAATATATTCAACCAACAAACAAGTTGGAAATCATCAAAATCGTTCAATCAAGAATCGAATAGCCGAGCGCAGTAATTGAAAAATTCAAATCAAAATATACAAAGTGAATTTATAGGGTTTTGATCCCTATAAATACCTAATTCATCATCGTCAAAAGAACATGAGTTCAAAAATAATCACTGAAAGCATTCAAGAGACAAAAACATACCAAAGTCGAACTCAAATCCTCTGGAGTAATCGAAGAACACTGATCGAAGAAGCACAAAATCCAAATTCATCAAAATCGATCAACTCAACTAATAGAGAGGATTCGAAAGCACCAAAATTGTTGAAGCCTGGATCAGAGAATAAATTAAAGAAAGATGATTTAATTCAAGGAATCAGCTGCTTCAATTCAACAAAACGCTAAATCAAAAGTGAAAGAGGAATAATCAGCCTGGATATACAAATTAGAATAAGAATCATCATATTTTTGGACCGCACTATTTTTTTAATTAGGCCGATATTGTTTTTTGGGCTAAATTATAATTTAGGGTTTTAAATTATATTTTTTTCCTTTTTTAACTTAGTAGAAACTCTAGTTTTAACTAGGTTATGAACTACATGGAGTAGTTCGGAGAATTCGAACTCAGTGGCTGAGTTGTGGCAAGTTTTGAGCTTAGAGTTAGGTAATCGAGTTAGCAGGTATCACACGTTTACGTGTTCTTGCAAGTGTCTAATTACTTAATTCTAGTAGAAACATTAGGGTAGCTTGCAAGTAGGTTTTTGTCCAAGCTAGGTAAAACCGTGTGTGATCTTTACTGCATTACGTTCTATTTCTTTTTTTGATTGCGCATTAATTTTTAGTAAACCTTATTCAAACCCCCCCACTTTAGGGTGAAAACGATCCTACAATTTATGTAAGTAAAACTTCAAAATAATTTTCTTATTATCTTTAAATAATTAAAAATATATTATTTAAGATATAAAATTATATTAAATAATATTAAAATCCCTTTATAATAATACGACGTCGAACTGCCAGAATGCGATGAAGTTTATACTTCTTTATAAAACAAGTTTATATATGTATAAAACCATTATAAAACACTTATTATCATTATGTAATAATTAAAATGGATTACTCATCATTTAAAGCAATTATTTGAATATTTAAAATTAACTAAATATCCCGATTCAAAGTAATAAATTACAGGTCATTACAAAGTGTGTTCTGGTAATTTGGCTAAGGGGTAATGATGGTTTTTTATCAACCTTTTCGATTCTATATAAAGGCCTCTCCGATTTCCTTTCTAAGTTTACATTTTCATTTCATTTCATTCCTTTATTTCCTCTTCCACTTTGGTCTTCTCTTCTTCATCTTCTCCATTTTCAAAGCCATGTCAAAATACCTCCTTTTCACTCTAAATTCAAAAGCAACCTTGTAACAACCTTTTTAGCAACACCACCTTCTCAAAGGTGCCAAATTTGAAGCACCTAAGCTCATTTCCACCTTGGACCATGAGCATAACGAGAGATGGAGGGGGCTTTGGGCCATGCATGAGAAAGAGGAAGGGAAGGGAGCAGTTTTCTACGGCAATGCAAGGTGTAGTGATGCTATGTGGTGGTTGTATGATAGTGGCAAGCAAATGGTAGCAAGTGGAGAGCTTTTGAATGAGATTTAAAGTGAGATTTCCCACTTTAGTTTAGGTATAAAATTTTTATAATGATTTGGTGCTTGCTTTTATGGTTGTATGTATGTGTTATGATGTGCTTATGTTGTTGTTTGATTTTGATTCCTGCTTGAAAGTGGAAGATATATATTATCCATTGTTTTTCGGGGACAAAAGCAAAGAAAAGGAAGTCGAAGTGCCTTCATAGCGAATAAGTTGTTATGGAAGCACTTCAAAGAAAAGAAATGTTGTAAAGGGATCCTAAAGGATTCCTTCCCTTGTTGATTTTACTTTACATTATTGCTTGCTATGAATGATGTAATGAAGTGGATGTTGTTGACAATCGACTTGCTTGGATGATTTGTTTTTATGTGACATTGAAATCATGTGCTTTTTTTTAATGGTTTACAACTTTGTTTTCTAAAGTGTTTTGAATGTTTTTCCGAACTTGAATTTTTTTAAACCTTTTTACAAAGGTGTTTAAAGTGGTTTAAGATGTCTAAGAAATATAGTTTAAAAGTTATTTGATTTACAAAACAAGTTTCAAAAGTTATGGTCCATATAACAGTAGTTGCTATGAACACGGTTTGGAAATGTATGATTTTAGTAAAGTAAAAGGAGGTTATCTATTTTAGCTATTTTGAAATTCTGTTCAAATGTGTTATATAAAAGTAATATGAGTACTTAAAAAGGAGATTAAAGAATTAAATATAATTTAAAGAATTTATTTGAGTTATTTAAGCAAGAGGCTTCAATTTAATAAAGGAAACAACTTTTTTCAAAGGTCAAGTTTTATTTCAAATTGACCATCTCTAAGGGGATTTTTTATTTAAAAGTTTGAAACTATGGTTTAAAGATTTTTAATAGTATTTTAAAAGAGGAAGGAAGCATGTATTATAATACTATTATTGTAATAAATTTTTTCGAGAAAGGGAAAGAGAAACTGGAAAGCAAGTCTGATATATTACACTTTGTTTTTATTAAATAAGTTGTTTACTTGTGTGCAGGGAAGTTGTTTTAAAGTGTTTTGGAATTTATCAATTAAATAGTATATAGCTTTATAAAGGAAAAGATGTTTCCTTTTTAATTAAACTTTGGTTTAAATAAACGATTTTGAAAAATGTTTTTAAGGACAAGTATATTGGAACTCTCGGGTCCTATTTTAATTTCTAGAATTTAAGGTATATAAACTTGTTTCTTTTTGAAAATTAGAAGTGTTATCGAGTCAAGGTTTGAGAGGTAATAATATCCTAACTTCAACGTTTTCATTTCTAACCGATGAAAAGTACTAGTTTGAAATCAAAGTCTAGAGATAAGTTTTCGAAGTTGGTTTTTCCAATTGTTTCATAAAGACTTTGTTTTGTGCAAGGGATTTTCTTTGGCGGAAACATTAAGTACCGTGAAACAAATATGAGAAGTAGTGCAAAAATGTTGATACTTTTATGGAAAGTAATTCATCTTGTATTTAGCACTAAAACCCGATGAGTAGACTTTCCTTTATCTACGAGACCCAGAATTGATTGCTTTAACTAAGGAAAGGCTAGGTGCAACCAGTGCCCTGACTTACCTAGCTTCGATTCTGGGCAAGGGATAGAGAAGTCAAAATGTTGGAAACTTAATAAGCATAAGTGGGTTAATTTCTATAAATAGGCAATGATTAATTAAGTGTATATAAGGTACTTCATCTTATAACAATAAATTTCGAGGTATGTGATCCTACCTGTGAGAGTTTAAGAATGTATGTTAAGGCAAGGGTAGTTCTTTAACTTGTCCAACTTCATTGTTAAGCAAGGGATAACATGGGGTAGAAACTGAAAAGTGGTGATAAGCATTTGATGTCTGATTTTCTATATGCAAACAATATACTTACACTAGATTGTGGTTTCTCCACTATTAATAACTTGACCTATTTTGAGTTAGGAAGTATATGAAAGCTTCATGATTTAATACAGTTTAAGATTACCTTAGGGTATATCATTCCGATGAGATGCCTCTTGGTTTGTGGGTCATACTAGAGATCCCGCTAGGACTCTTATATAGCACGCTTACTTTCGAAAGAACCAGGATTGAGTCAACCGGAAGCCATCGATTGTTCATGCGGAGAGACCAAGATTGGATAAGCATGAGTTATCTATAAACCAGTTCGAACTGGCATAAGTGTTTAAATGGGAAACATCTTGAATATGATGGAATCAAAGACTGAGATCTTTAAAGTGCAAGAAATATTTTCCGTTGAGGGTGATTCCAAAAAGGATGAAGCATAAATAGTGCCTTCAGTTTGTTCATATTCCACTACACCAAAATAGTGATTTTGCAACATTTTATACCCGTCAATTTCCAACACTTATAGATGTTATAAACTACCAACAGTAAAAAGTGTTAGGGTACCTAAAAAAGTGTTGGTAAAAATAAATAGTCATGTGATAAACATTGCAACATATTGATTATAATTTGGAACACAAATAAGTGTTGTACTAGCCGGTAAACATGTAAATTATTCACCGAAAAATGGAGAGTTTCGTAATTTTTACATATGATAGGTTTTGTGACGCTTCCCCAACGTCCCATACGTTTCAGGCCGCATAAAATTATTTCTTTTTTAACTAGGGTTTCAAGCGATACCCACTCTGTTGACCTCAACGACGACGAATGGCTTTTGGAGCAGTCCTTCTTCTCCAGGAAACATACGCAGGTCCTCAGCTTCATCAAATCCGTTAATTTCTCATTTTAATTTGCACGTCATCAGCCACAATCAGCCCAACTTGACTATTTCTCCTAAATAAAACGAGTAGTTTGGCACGTGCGATGCACGTGCACAGGAGGAATTGGTATTCCGAAATACTGGTTTTGAAAGCAAACTGTAAGTAATAAGTATAGTTGTCGTAATCATTTTGTCTCCTCCTTGTTCTGGTCTGGAGAACAGCATCAATAATAAGTTGATAGCGGAGTTAAAAACGTTTTATAAGAGATTTTTTATGTTAACTAAAGTTAAGTTGTAGTAATAAAGTTGAAATTTTTTTTACGTACATATACACAGAAAATTAACCTAGTGCTGTAATTTATGGAAGCTATAGTTGAGTATATGAGCAGAAAATGATAAAATGGAGAATAAGATTTTAACTTCAATTTTTTTGTATATGTATCCCTTATTTAAAAAGAGTAATACAACATTTGTGAAGAGCATATGTGTATTCATGCCGAAGAATAATATTTAGTGTAAAAGTATTGCATTTGAAGTGTAAAAAAACGAAGTATAGTTAACTAAGTTCATGATTACATGTTAATAACACATCCTTATATACAACATTTCTAGTATGTTCATACAAAAATTGCACATGACGCGTTTATATGGTCGAAAACGGTCAATTTAGAAAACGAAGTTAAAATACGAAATTGAAAAAAAAAATCATTTTCTGCGTTTTGAAAAATAACCCAAGTACCTGAAACAATCCATTATTAAGTCATCCCTCTATCCCCTTCGTCCTTCCATCCATCTCATATTTGAAATACATATCGAAAACCGAACAACACAAATTTCGTTTTAAACCAAACACTACCTAAGCTTTTTACTGCTCAAACAAACTTCATTCATTTTATTTCTTTAAAGTAACATTGTGGCACCATAGGGATGCGGTTTGATTTATTTAATATATTGTGTCATTTGTACTTATTAAAAGAAACAACACTGATACCAAACCTACCCCTGCATTAACAATGATATTCTCAGTTAACGTTGATGTTGAAAAATTCCATTAACAAAATAGGCTTGATGACCATGCTAGAGCTAACAACTGTATAACTATTAACATGTTGCAAATCAAGCTGAACAACAACAATAATATATTAAAACTATCCAAAAGTTAAAAGAAATGAGATATCAACAAAACTTAATAGGTTATGAGTGCATAACCCATTAATTTCCAATAGCATAAATTTGTTCCTCGACCACTTTAGGCTATAAAAATATGAAATAACTTCTAAAATCTAAATATAGAACAATAAACTACAACAATAAATGTTTTATTGAAATCATGAGGTACATATCAAGTCGTGCATGAAAAAATTGTTATTTGGGCTCTAAAAGTGGTTTCCAATTCCAATGCTAATACTGTTGTCGCTGCCTATTCCAATGCCCAGCGTCAAGTTGAGGGCAATCATTTCAGTTTTGAGGTCGTAATGTCTGAGTTTGTGCAGCCTCGTTTTGTCTTTGCTGATCTGATATGTGCAGCACATGCATATACTCTTGATGTGCTTTGTGAGCTACCTACTCATGCAAATGCCTCCCATGCAAATAATTACCAATCGTTAGTGTAATCAAACAGTGAAACTAACATAATCAAAACCAACAATTAAATGCGATCAGATCCTAAACTAATGAAGCATCGGTAAATATTAAAGTACAGTCGGAGACGTAAAAAACAACTTGTACGCATTGTGAATTGGATTCTACATTATAGGGTTTCATCCTACTGTCCAGAATCGTAATTTATGAACCAACAAAACATGGAAAAATTTAAATTTTTTTTAAATCAATAGCAAAAGAAAAATAACAAATTTTAATATAAACTTGAAGTCGAAATCGTTAATTAGAGAACAATTACCTCCGTATGGAACAATTTGGTATTTATGAAATATACGTTTTTTAGTAAAAAAAATCCATAACTTTTGAATACATCAACCACGTGTGAACATTGGGTTCTTTGGTTCAAAAACATAAAAATATGAGAAGAATACAATCATAAACCACTAATCTAATAGTGAAGTTAGACAAATTGAGAAAAAAAACAAAGTATACATGTTATAAATCTACCCCAAAGAAGTTCTCAGCTAGCCATATCCTTCCAAAATAGTCTAAAAGTGTAGTGTTATATTTTGATAATGAACATCACGGTGGACAAAACAAAAATCACTTTTACATAATTAAAGGAAGATTTAGAACTCTTAAAGTCAACCACATTTTATTCATATTTTACGATAGAGGTGAGCATTTATTGGTCAAAATCAAATAAACCATCAAAAGTAAATGAGTATGGTTGATTTAGTTTGGTTTTGTTCACTAAGTGGTTGAGTTTGGTTTTAATTTTCAGATTTATTTGCCTTTCTGTTCTATTTAGTTTTCGATGTTTAAAAACCAAACCAATCAATAAAACTAAATATAAATCATAAATCAACTGAAAAAACACAATTATCAATTTCAAACTTATTTTTTATATCATAATGTTAACGATATTGTTTTCCTTTCAGTTCATATTAATGCTTTTTGAGGAGGAGTTCATTTCTAAAATTTAAGCATCGTCGAACCTTTGTGGAACCAATCAACTGTTTCAGTCTCCTATTATGTTAACAACTCAATCTTGCTCTATTAATGACGAACTGATTAAACCAACCAAAATCTATTATTTCCATTCCGATTGAACCGGTTTTAATTTTGAGAAATATTCAATTTAGTGTGATTCAGTTTTTTGTTTTACGAAACCCAACCACTTGAACCAAACTAATTAAACCAAATCATACCATTTGCTTACGGTTATTTTACTATGAAGTGGTAAAACAATTAGCATTGCTTATGCACCGAAAAATTTGCGAATATTGGGTTCTAACAGCAGTTAACAAAACAAAAATATTTGAACCAAACAATACACAACAGTGGAACGAACCGTTTAAGACTGAAAAAAAAAGATTTAATGTAGAAAATAATCCGACAACATAGGTCAAAATTAGATTTAATTCAAGCATTATACGCGATTGAGCAAATCATGCTATGCACAAAATTCACGACAACAAAATCCTAGGAAAAATATCAAATTTGAATAATTTGATAAAAATGAAAGGAAAAGGAATACCTTTATGAAGATAAAGAGAAAAAATAATTTCACAAATTTGAATGCAGCATATCCCCGATGTCCTTCGGTTTGGTCTGAGTTATATCCACTGAAACCAAAAGTAGATCAAATTAGAGTTTATAGATTTCCAAATCGTACAGACTTAACACAGAACTGTCAAATAATTCGTTCTACTGTATATCTAAATGAAAGAGAATAGGAAAATGCGTACTTAACTTAGTTGGAAAAGATATACGAAAAGCAAAAAAATCTTTGGGACTAAAGATATGTTTGAAATATCAGATGAGAAGTTAATATCCAATACAAAAGGAGCGATGGCAAAGCTATGGTTCTAAAGTAGAAATCTGGTAGCCACATATGATCCTTAGTAAGTCTATAAATCAACAAAATAATAACATGAATACATAGAGATTGTTGAAAATATAAGATTGGAAAAGGCAAAGCAGGATCTAAACTTACTTTTTCAATGGCAATATCCCTAGGAATAACGAAATGACATTTACAGCCATAAGCAGGTGCGAATGTAGCAAGACTGATAGTAATGCTCTCTACACTTCCTTTTGTTACTAGACCACGTTTAATTAAGTCACCAGAACTTAAAGCCTACAAAAAAGAAATTCATACATAAATTGCAGTAGCAAGATTTTAAAAAATAACATTGGGATGAATTCTAATATATGTTTTCTCCAATACCCAGCAATTTCTCTTCTTTTGGTGAGCTTTTAGGAATGATTTTACTGTAATGAAGAAACTATAATCAACTCAAACAATTCATACAAAAACAGCTACCATCATCCCCTCTGCTATGAATAATGGACCAAACATCAAATATAACAAACAAAACTCAAAAGCTTTATGACAGTCGAATATCGTACTTAATCAAATCAAACCATTTCTGATTAACCGATCTGTATCTTTTAATGTTGCTTTTTTTCTCAGATATGTCGAAAGGTTCTGGTTTCGTGACTGTTTGAGTGCTAATGGAAACTAAAATCCGTGCTAAGAAGATCTGTATTACAAATCAATGATATCAAATTAGAATTTTGTACAAAGTTTCTCGTAAGGCTTGCGAAAGGGAAATACATCTCAATAAGGAAGTGGCTAATTAAAAAAGACCTGAGTTATATGTTTGTGGTTTGGTATTTGCATCTTCATCTTGCCAAGTTGCTAACTCGATTTCAATTTTGTCTGATAAGAGAAGGAGTGTAAAACTTTAGAAAGACCTTCTACTGGCATAGATGAACTCAATTGCGTTGAGCTCATTCTCGAATACCTTGGATAATCGTGCATATCCAAAAATAGATCGAGTTATCGTTAACCGAAATCATCAATTGCTTCGATTTCCAATTTTTAACCTAAACCGTTTTCATTTTTTATGAGGTTCGTGAGGAAGAAATGGGGAAAAATGGATCTGCGCGTAGATTTAGGAGTTGGTTTAGACGCAAAGACCAACATACCCTTATTTGACACAAAATGAAATAATATGAGAAGGGATAACCTTGGCAATTCGAAAAAGGCTTCACCCACTCAAGTATTTGCTTTATATATCCCTAGCTAGATCCCCTTATCCCAAAAAGGAAATAGGAGGGAAAAAAAGAGTAAAAAACCTGATCCCTTAAGCCCGAGATATGCAGGTGGAAGTTTTATTTGAAGAAAATAAAGGTTAGTTTAACCTTATCTACATATAAATCTATATGAATTTTGATGTATAATTAGTTCTTTCAATTGCTTTGCACTGGTTAATATGATTTGATTGCAAGTATCGAATATTTTTATTGATTATCAATCGAAAGAATCTGGTTGCTCAAGAATTTCTTTCATGGTTTTTGGTGATGTTTGTGGTGGGTGAAAGGTTGTTATAGGGAGAGGAGTTAATGAGAAGAAGGTAGGTGAGGGAACTTGGCCAAAAAAATAGTAAGAAGAGTGTTGAGAGTAAGAGCAATAAAGGAGGATTAAGGTTAGATAGTTAGGGAAGATGAACGGAGGGAAGGTTTAGGTAGATAGTAGAAGAGAAATAGAGAGTACAAGAAAGAATAAGTGCACAAGATCACTAGCAGGAAAAAGAAAACGACTGTTATTTCAATATCCTACCTATTACATCATTTCCGGTGCATGCTTTATATATAACCATGCACATATACATCACCCACTCCATCCTAGTTGTAACCATACCTTAGCATGTAAATAGCCCACTATATCAATGTACAAAGAATAAAGAAACTATTGGCTGAAACATCATGTATCAATTTGCACCTTTTCCCATAACCTGATGCATGCATATATATAGACTCATTTCAACTAGTGCAAAACTGAAACTTCTTCCATTAGTTAATTCTTTTATGATAACTCATTATCTTCATATGTATCATCTCTTTCTTGCCTACCAATAGTAGCATCATGATAAATTGCTTTTGAGTTGATATAGCTTCAGGCAAATGAGACTGTTTTATGAAATGCTTCTATAGATTGTTGTACTATTTGCTGATTGCAGCTATAAGTGGACTGTTACATCAATTGGTGTTTATTAATAAATTTTGCATTTGTTATGTTAATATTTTTATTTTACTTAACTAACAAACTTCTTTGTGCTGTTTTTATACCAATTGTTGCTTTTTAAAATAGTAATAAGAAAAGATACAACAAGCAGCACTTTAGAAATGAAAATTAGCCCTCTTGCATAAATTTACTAAACCAATGTTTGCATTGTCACAATTTCTTTTATACAAATTCCTGGAAAGCTACCTTAGCAAATTCAATTTATTATCACACTTTGCAGCCCACATCATTTTTTCCAACCCATAGCAATACTAGACTAAGAAGGTTTTTGCTTTCTATTTTTGTTTCTGTTGAAGCTGATTAGATTGGCGAAACTATGTAGCATAAAACAGTAGTTAAGGAGTACTAAAGTAATAGTTGAATATCAGTTTGTTGCAAAATAAGTAAACTTAAGCATCTAATAGTTTATTTAACTATTGAGAGTGTACCAAACTTGTAAGCCGCGACAATGACAACTTAAGCATATTCAATATATATTGTTACTTCATATCTCGTAAAAATAGTTGTAAGCATAACATTCACAATGAATAGTATTTCGTAGTTTTACTTCACCGAACATGAAACTTATAGCTTGCTCTACCAATAAGCAATATCGTTTAATCATTTATGCCAACAAGTACATATATAATCATGTGTCTTGCCATTCTTTCTGAAAAAAATGAAAAAGAACGAATGATTAATTTTTTTTAAAATTATTTATTTGATAGGCGAGGATACAAAATTTCAAACTTATATGAAATCTTTCGTTTTATTATTTTTCATTATATACATACACATAATGTCCATAAATTGATGAGCTTATTAATAATGGGACTATGATATGCACAGTAAATGTGTAAATTTACCTTACATGATATTTACTTGTTTAACAAATAAGTATGAAATTGTTATGCTTGACATATAAAAATTAGATGAAGAGATGTAGAACTTTACTTGTGTTGTTAAGGGTCATTATTGTTTATTTAATTTGGGCATGGTTTATCATTTGGATAAAAGAAGATATACTTTTTTCATCCACTAGACTATTGAGTGTAGCTAAGGCAGAAAAGAAACAAATCATTTCTGTCTTGTTTCATTCAACCGGCTCTTTGGAGCCAGTCAACTAAACTAGTGCAACAAAAAGCATAAAGCTGCACCTAGTTATTGACATGGGAATCATAACAAATTTAGTTACATTTAGTTATTGACATTAGGGAAGAAACAAAGAAACTGTTCTAAAATTTTAGATAGTAGCTTATTAATTATTATTGTCCTAAACTCTTCACACAATATCTATGTCTTATTTATGTTATTTTAATTGGTATTTGCTGGAGCATAAACAGTTAGAGGAGTGCTAGCTAGTTTTTGTCTACTAGAGTGTAAGGCAATGCATTTATACCCATTAGTGAAGATAATGAACCTCAACACTTTTTGTGAAACCAGAAAGAAAGTTTTCCAACGTAGCCAATAAAAAAAAGACCAAGGAGTAATGAGTATTTAATCGCCCTTCAAAGGACTGATGAGCTTAGCATTTTATAATTTGAAATTACATGTATTTTTAAGGAAACATATTTAGATTGCAATTTTATAATTTCTATGTACTAAGTTTAGGTTATCAATGCAAAATTTTAAAGTATTTATTGTATGACACTAGAATTTTAACATTTGCATTTAAACACATGTTATATTAATGGAATCTTTTGTGAAAATGCATTGTAACCGGAGTATTAAAGAAAAATGTTATTTTATTCTATTTTATTTTATGTTTATCAATGTCCACTGGTACAATGATACAGTACTAAATCAAATCTTATTAGCATCATTAATTAAGGCTTTATTTAATATAAAAAAATGATAAATGGAAGTTACTTTTTTTCTCAAAGAAATGACAAAATTAAGTTACTATGATCCGTTGTTTCCTTCAGTTACTAGGAAGAGTAAGTTTATATTTTCCAATGCTTTATTTTCGTCGTTACTAATCATCGGTGACGTACGACTAAACTGTAATGATTAAGCCCTATAACCAGTGTATATATTAGATACTTGTATGTAGCAAGAAACTAAAGTTCTTACTAAGCTTTCATATGGCTGCAGATATCCTTCCTTACAGGTCCAAAACAACAAGATGAATCCATGAAATTTTATCCATGAAATAATCAGTTAAATATTGCATCTTTCTTTTATTTTCCATGCTATAATTATTTGTTTTTAATGATCATCTCTTAATAAATAGTTACCATTTATAGTCTTTATATCTGGTAATGTAGATAAAATTTTAAATATGAATGATATATATATATATATATATGTATGTATTTATATATTAGTTTACCATTAGTTATTGTAAATGAAAATATGCACAAAAGGATTAGCTTGCTTTACAGCTATCCTAACAGAAAATTCGAGGTCATTTTCCTTGCTACTATATTGTTTAATGATATTGAATCTTTTAATTTACATTGATAAATTATAGTTTTTGATCTCAGGAAATGTAGTGCAAACATAACATTGTAAACTACAAAGACAGCATACATACATTGTTAACATTTACTATATATGAAAACATGCAGAAAAGGAGGAGTTGTGCCTCTATGGACTCAGAATAATAAAGCACACTTGCATTTATCACAAAAAAAGAAAGAAAAGAAAGCACATTTGCATAAGATTGCCGTATGTTTCAAGGAACTGTGAAGTACACAACTGGACAATTAGTTGCACGAGGTTCTGTAAGGTATTCCTCTTGTTTAACAAAATTAAATGACCTATAGTTTAAATTCATGCAAGTGATAGTATTGTTATTATGTTTTATTTTTATAATGTCCAATTTTTGTGATATATTGTTTTTTCTATGTTTATTTTTATTTTTATAAGGTATATTCCATTTTCAGGGTTCCTTTTGTCCTAAGGCTATTGACATGTTTTTTTTTGAATATGTACAGACATTTTAATTGCATATATACTTTAATATCGTATTGAAATTTTGTTTTTTAAAATAAGTTCAATGTAATTCAAGTAGTCTTGATTAGCTCTATCATGAGTAAAATGGCTAGGACTATCATAAGTTATCACTTGCATGTACCTTGGTTGGCAATGTATATGTCTTGGACGATAAGTTTTTAAATCTGAGCGCAAAACTGTACTCAATTTTAAAACTAAGCACAAAACTGTACTCAGTTTCAAAACTTTAAAACCGAGTACGAACTATACTTAGTTTTAAAATCTAGAACATTGTATAATGCTTAATGCATTTTAATTAGCAACACAAGTTACAACATATAATGTGATGCAAGCGACTAATATGCATTTTAATTAGCAATGCAAGTACACAAATAGTTCCATTTTTTTATTTTCTTCCATGTTTCTATTTGAATGAGTATAAAAATAGTTCAATCCTTATTTGAATTTTTTATGTCAGTATTCCATAACAGTATATATAATGGAGTATGCAAAATAATTATTGCTTAGAACTTTATCACTGCGTAGTGATTTATTTAGTCTTTTCTCATTTGATCTTGATTAACAAATAAGAGCTGTGTTTGTAAATTTACGTTGCTGTATATACAACTTTGGAAGACCTAGATCTAATAACAACGAGTACTGAAGCCAAAGATATGAATAGGAGTGTTGAGCTAAAGCATAGTGTAGATTCACTTGGAAATGGGTATTGATGTTAACAAATGATTTGCAGTAAATATGCATATAGTTTAGCGAAAGTTACATATAATGTTTCATTTATAATTGCAATAAGCAAAAGTCATAGGTTTCAAGTATGTATTCATGTAAATCTAGATTGCTGTTAGTATGGATCAATAATGTGAATAATGAAATGTTTTTATAATAAAATATGTTCTTTTATTTTTAACTTCTGATTGTGGCTAACATATTCTAAAATTATAACTTTTTGAAATTATTTATTGTGCTTTAGCACAAGTAAATGACTTACATCCATATACCTCGATTTTTGCATAGAGTATAACTATCATTTCTAAAGCTGCATTACTGCTTAAAGTACAGGTTTACTCCATGTGCGTAGGACAGGTTTGCACTCATTTGAATAACAATCATGGAGAATAGAGCATGTGCATTTGCCGCAACATTTAATTAACTCTACAAAAATGTCAAACAATTAGCACCGTCATTTTTTTCGTTGACTTTTTTCACATATAAAATTGTTTTAAAACTTAAATGTGCGGTCCAGAAGTACTTTTATTTACAAAGTTTAAAAACTGAAGTTGTTCTAAAACCAGAAATAAAAGCATTGGCATTTTTGTGTTTGTAAACTGAAAATAACTTGTATTGAGAATAAAAATGAAAATAAAACTGTGTTTTTGTGTTTGTAAATTGATTTTTTTTTTATTGTTTGTTAACCCAAACCATTGATCCTTAATATATTTTTCCTGGATGAAAACTTTACTTGGAGTAGTTAATGCTAGAAATTATGTTATAATTTAAGCAATGCAAGTGAATGATCAACACTGATAAAACTATGAATTGGGTAGGCTGACCCATGAAATAGTATTAGGAAAAATGATCCTATCACTCACATGCATAACTTTAGTAGTATTCCATATAATAAACAGATAATAAAAAACCTTGAAGTATAAGACAGTGTGTGCTTGAAGGTGTTAGGTGTTTTCAAAATAGAAATATTTGCAGCCTCTTTTGAATGGAACATAAATTCTTGGATCTTTGTATAAAGGAGTTAGTTGGCGTCGAAGTTTTTTTCTTTCTTCGGCTTGTGAAAGAGTCGAGTGATTGTTTCTCTATAAACTCTTTTATTTCTTCTGATTTTGGGTCTTATAACCTGAAATCTCAATTACAAACTAATCTTTCTAAAGAAGATGGATTTTTTTTATGATTAAGTGCATACGTTTCACTCCATAATTATCTCAATATTACTCTAATGCTGGATGTAGCTAAAGGTTATGTAGAACTCAGTTGGCAATTACCGTAGTGTAAGTTGTCAAAGCAGGCTTGAGTTAAGTTATCACAGCAGGCTTGATTTAATTCACATTTGTGTACGTTCGTTATTCGGCTAGTATGTACTTTGGACAAAATTCCTAATCTGGGTATGCTGTTATTCCATAAATAAAAGGTAGTGTTTTGGGGTATGTCCCATCTTCTAGCCAACTTGATGTTCTTTTGAATTGATGTTTTTATGGTTTAATGTGTATCCTGATGTGAAAGTGCATATAAAAGATTCAAGTTCTACAATTTCATGTTCATGCCTGAGTGTGTCTATTTCAGAAGTTTATATCTCATATATCGTTGCTTACTTTTTGTTGCCATGTAAGATGAAAACATTATAATATTATCTTTGAGTTATCGAAACTTATAAATTTTCTTTATCATAAATTGATGTAGCAACGGTTTATTTAAAAAACCACTTGAATGTAGTTTTGAGTTGTTCTTTTTGAGTATTTTTTGGAAAACTATATAAGTTGATATTTTGATAAAATTTAGTTGCAAATGTGAAATTAATCTAGTTGCAAATGTGAAATTAATCTAGTTGGCATTTCATAACTATGCCATCATCTGGAATCCTGCAGAAATCATGTAAGTCTTTATTAACATGTCGTCTACACCGAATTTGTAATAAATGTGATATGAATTAATTGAAATATCGTGAAGGCAAAGCACTCATGATGCGAAGAGGATGGTTATGGGACATACGATACAGAGTGAAGGAATTAATGGTGTCTATGAAGTCAAAGCACTCAGGATCGATGTTGGCATTTCAAGAGGGTGTGGGAATGGATTGCCGGAAGTGTTGGAGATTGTTAAGGGTAAGCAGTTGAGGATTTTGACTGCGAATCCTCAGTATGACGAGAGGAGAAATGAGAGGAGGAGAGCTTTTGAGGGGAAGAAGGAAGGGCTTGGGATGTTTGAATTGGAGGGAAGGATGAAGGAAGTGGAGACTAAAGCATAGCCAATTGGGTTGTCTAATCTCTTTTTTTTAACTCCACATCTCCACTCTCTACTTGTGATTACACTTGGTGATGAGATATAAGTTTTTGTACGTTGGTATTGGAGGTTGGTGCTTCAGAGAGAGTTTACACCTCCATTTGAAATGTTACATCTTATTTATCTCTGTGGCCACACATAGTGGCTTTAGTTGTATGATTGTTTATAACTGGATTGGACACTGTAATTATTTATTGGGTTAATAGAAATTCATAGCAGTTTTATGATTGTATACTGTTTAAACTTTGCATTGAATATGTATGATGAATTATTTGTGATATGGAAACTATTATTTGCAGTGTGTTTATATTTAAACTTTGCGTTTAAGTTTTGGTGTGTATATATATATATATATATATATATATATATATATGTTTGGTGTATATATATGTGTGTGTGTGTTACTAAATAATCATTTTTCAACACTTATAAGCGTTACCGTGTATTTCTATACCAACACTTATAAGTGTTACCGTATATTTCGTTACCAACACATAAGCGTTACCGTATATTTTAGTACCAACACTTATAAGTGTTACCGTATATTTCGTTACCAACACTTATAAACGTTACCGTATATTTCTGTATCAACACTTATAAACGTTACCGTATATTTCTGTACCAACACTTATAAGTGTTACATTATATTTCGTTACCAACACTTATAAGCGTTACCGTATATTTAGGTACCAACACTTATAAGTGTTAGTAATACTTGTAACACTTATAAGTGTTACAAATTTGGCTGCTCCATTTCTCACATTCCATTAGTAACACTTAAAAAGTGTTACTGAAATTATTTGTAACACTTATAAATGTTAGAATTTGCCTGTTTTGGTGTAGTGTTCTAAACAACTTGTATGGATGAATGCTAGCATTACATTCTTGCCTAGAGAACAGTGTTAGCATTCCAAAAAGGATATACTAAGAGGAAAAGGTAAACGGAGCCTCACAAGCCTCATACCCTGGTGATGACTAAAATTAGGGGAGAAGTAGTAGGGCTAGGTAGGTCGCACTCATTAGGGTATGGTCATCACCTTTCTAGATCACTATTTATGGTTTGGTATGTGCATGTGAGCTCACGAGAAAAAGGTTATAAAGCAACCAGGGTGATGTCATATTGGGTGTTATCCAGGAAGTGGTAGGCCGGTTTTGTGATGGCAGGGGTCATAAGGTTTGTAACCTCGGTACATTTTATCTAGAGATGTACTGTGATAGGTGGTACCCCGATGCCTTGTCATTGTATAGAATCCATCTTCAAATACATGCCTTGTAGTTTTAGTTGTAGAACCTAGTACTGTTGAATGTAATTATGAGTAACTATTCCAAATATGTTATATATTTATTTTAAACCCCATATATTATTATTATAAAACTGGATTTTCGTATAAAATAATTTGTTTATCATAGGATAGAAATTCATCCGTATTTACATGCGGCATGCTCATATAAGATACCTTTATTTTTGAAAGGTTTTATAACATTAAATAATCCAAATGACGTGAGCTTCTCATATTGGTTTATCAAACTGATCCAGGTATTATTACCTTATAATACTCGGTCAGACCTGAGTATTGTTTCCAGTGTTAGCTTTGAAGCTTTAGGGACGAGCTGGATGCCTCCAAGACGCATTCCCATAATTTTAATTTTCTGCTATATTGCTTGTTTATATTATTTAGCATTTGTAAGGATATGTTGTTATAACTATCCAGCCTGATGATAGGTTAGACTCTGATTGTTGTATGAATATTAAAGGTTTTTTAAAGATCATTTGGATATTATACATTTCTCGTCAGGAAGTGAGATTCTACTATGTCTTTTCTTTTCTTTCATCGCAACAATCTGTCTTTCTAACACTTGAATGCTCGGCATATGAATACCGTGGATGTATTAATGTCGCCTTTTGTGGGTCGAAAGGCGGGTCATTACATCATTAACTAAGGTTGAATATGAACATTGGATTGAAATGTTATGCTTAGTATCACATATGAAGTTCGAGTCTGAATATTCCAACAATATGGAATTTGGTTTTTCTATAAAGAAATTATAATATTTTGCAAATACTCGAGAATTCCCTTAACTATCAATTAGCTACCTTAATTTGGATTTGATACTTTCTCTATATGCCAACTACATAAGTGATTAGCGATAAAGTAGACATCATAACATATAGGATAATTCTTATTGCTAATGCCTAAGGATTCTATCTCATAAAACAATGTATATAACAAACATCATAACATTTCATTTAGGGTTTTCTTATTTATATACTTTGAATTAAATATCTTAATTAATTATATCACTATATAACAAGCATATGAAGAAATCAAATACCTTTCTTATAAACAAAAACAATCACAAAGTTGAATATACGTAACAAATCACGTAATTTCTCCTAGAGCATACCCTTAACCCTATGAATTGATAGAAAATGTTTTATTAAAGTTTCAAATAATACCTTAGTGATACTGCCATAGTTAAACCTATGATCTACCCTTTCAACTAGAGCATAACTAAGCACACTAAGTACTTCATCCGCAACTTTATAGGTTACGTTGGAGCATTTACTTTTCAATTCATCAATTTTAGCTTTTTTATATTTTGTATTATCATATTTAGAGAAATTACATATATGCATATATATATTTATTTAAATCATGTTACATGGATGACTTAGTACAACTTTGATCACAAAATCATCAACCCATTAACTATTTGTTCTATCCTCCCTTGACTCGACCTCATGGGTCTTACAATAAACTTACTAAGAGGTCGATTCTTTATGAAGATCATGAAGCTAAAAAAATAAAAAAATATTATCATAAACATATTATAATTTGATTTAAATGCTAAATAGAGAAAAACACCCCAAATCTATAACGATCCATAATTTTACCACTTTAAAAATGGAATATTTAATTTATTTTAAATATCTAGATATAAATTTTCAAACTTAAATAATCATGTTTTATGCGATAAATAAGAATGATGAACTTATTTTTAGAATTTGGTTACAAACTTTTGGATTTTCGTCGAAAAGTGACAAAAGACATTTTGTGATAAAATGAGATATACATTCAATGACTATTTTAAAAGATGAATAACTCCTTTTAAAACTGTTATATAATAATAATAATTGGTTGATAAAAGTTTTATAACTATATATATATATACTTGTTTTATCATAATTGACAAATTACATCGTATTATGGCAGATTGACGTCATATTTTTTAATTGAATTTTAATATTATTTAATATTGTTTTATAACTTAAATAATCTTGTTTTAGTTATTTAAAGATGATGATAAATCAATTTTCAAGTTTTGTTTACATAAATAAATAGTTTGATTAAAAACTGAAAATGTGATCGACGATTTTTTTCCAATTTTCAACTTTTCGTCAAACAAAAGTTGTTGCAACATTATTGCACACATTTGTACATATACACATATTTAACAAATAGGAATGTATTTAACACCAATAAGATTAATTAAACTAAGTATGTAATTGATTAAAGAAAGTAAGTAAGATATTTATATAGAAGTCAAAAAGCAAATGTCAAATCAAAACGAATCTTCACTTTAATCCACTTTTCCATCCAAATACATCACTTAAGTATTAAGTAAAGATGACATAAAGTAATAAAGTGGTGTGATAATGGTAAGTGCTGAAAAAATCATGTTTGCTTAAAGATTAAGGAAGGGTATTTATATCCTTTGACAAAGCTTAAGGGTTAAGGGTTAAGGATTAAAGGCTATAAATAACCATGCATACCGCTTTCATTCTCGCACAAATCACTCTCTTCTTTTCTTCTTCTTCTTGAAATCCATGTCTTCTACTCTTCTCTTCCCTTACTAGCTTTCTTAAAAACATATCAAACCAACTTCAAACTCCACCAAACTTTTCCAAAGACCTTAGAATACTGCATAACATGGTTTAGCATTTAAGAAGTCGAAGAATGATGGAGGAGGAGGTGGAGCATGGTGAGGCCGAATACTATGGAGGTAAGGAAGGTGTTGGCATGTGCAATGGTGATGGAGGAAAATGACCACAAGCAAAGAAGGGGAAGGAGGTCATAGGCATGTGGTTTAAGAGGAAGAAGGATGGTTTTAGATGATTTTTGGATGAAGTGGAGTTCGGGAGCACTGGAGTGAAAATAGTGGAAAGAATTGCTGCCGAAACACCGCTGATTTGATTTAGGAAAGTTCAATAAAGCTAGGCGAAGTGGAAATAAATGTGAGGACGTGATTAATATACATTCTTCTTATAATTTGAAATTAATTATAAAATGGTTAACATGAATATTAAAAGTAGTTATGATGTTTGGTTGGTAAACTAATAATGTTTGATAGTTACTTAAGAAGTAAGAAGAATATATAGTTAAACATGTCAAATGAAAGCGAGCTTCTTTATTTTAAATTCTATTCTTTCTTGTTGCTATGATAACTATGATTATACCTCTATGATAATATGTTGATTTAACAGCATTAAGTTGTGATATGGATGCTAGAAATAGATTTAGTTGTCTGGATGAATTTATGATTGTTAATGTTGATTTTATTAACACCTTAATTAAAGTTAGTTATAACTACGTTATTAGTCATAGTTAATTATGGTTGCTTTGAGATCACACTTGTTTAGAAATCATATGTGGTATACTTGGCATAGTTAAGTCTCCTTTCAAATTTCTGTAGAAAAAGAATTCGTTTTGGAAAAGATGGAAATTTGATTTGAAAATGAAAAGTTGAAGATAAAGTTTTCGAATTGTTTTGGAAATGGGAGTTAGTGTCTTAAGATTTTAAAGTTAATGGATTCCAAAAATTCTGAGTGTGAAAAAAGTTAAATAGCGTATGATTTAAGAAGTTCAAAAGATAGAAAGTTGAATATTAAAATAAAGAAATATGGAATATTTTGAAAATAAAGTGAAAATGGGTTTTTAATGAATAAAATAGTGAAATATAAATTCAAAATGATTTATAAATGTTTCATAAATAATAAACTTAATTTGAAGAAGTTTTGGCCAATACTGAAAAAAAATAAGTCAAAATAAATCAAAATAAGGCGCGTCATATAACAGCAGTTCACGATTTCACGTCAGAAAAGTTAAATTAATGTACATGATCGAACCGAAGTCGGAATTTTTTAAAATAAGAACTTTTTGGACCCTTATAACCATAGTTTTCAAATGACAAATAAAAACCAAAATATCATTCTGTACATTTTGAGATATGACCAAATTAAATTTTTAGGAAAATCCCGCTTTTGTAGTTAAGTGACCAAAGAGTAAAATTCTTTAAAATGAATATTTTAAATATTTAAAAAATATGAAATAAATATGATAAATATATTAACATATTTTAAAAGATGTTTGAGTTTTAAATATGGATTTTCAAATGATAGAAAAGTTGTTTTGATCAAATAAGCTTTAAACGCAATCCGCAGCGCTTTTCTACATCAGTTTTAATGAACTTTAGAAATATAGATTTAAAATTAACTATTCTTTCCCGAATCTTTTATAAATGTCTTTACATAAACAATTTAGTATTTTAAAGATGATTTGAAAGTTTTAATAAGAGATTAACTAAATGGTTAAGTGAAACTGTTTGTGGCACTAAAACAATAATTGGAATTTTTGCTTAAAAAATATGGAATATAATAATAGACTGAGTATGCGGAAATGGTTAGCACATTTGTTTCATCTATGAGATCTAATAAAGAAAATGAGGTGTGCAACCAAGGCTAGGAATGGACCAACCAGTGCCCTAAACTTACCTAACCTCTTTTTTTTCTTTTTAGACGAGGGGTGGAATAGGTTGAAAGGATAGCCCGGATACTCTGAAAAAAATCGTACTTAAGTTTTTCTAAAATAAAAAGAGTTAAACAAGGTTTTAATAGTGTAAGAAATACTCGGGTCAAACCGTATTAAGGTCCAAGAAGGGAACTTGTATTATCCACGTGAATTTAAAAGGTGATTTCACCGTTATTCCATGAATATTACGAGTTTAATATGAAAATTAATCTGGGTAAGATTAGTCTATTCTTTTTATCAATATAAGTGGTTTTGGATTTATAGTAAACGATATCTTAAATAACATTATTTTTAACCCAGTTAAGACATGTTTCTTAAAGATGAAATTTTTATTGGATTAGGAATTAAATTTTCCAGAGTAAATGACAAGGTTTTCAAATTTAAAGGGTTTTGATTAACCAGTAAAAGGTTAAAATGAAAAGAGGCGTAATAAATCTTGTAGACACATATTACTTTTTTATCGATGATTGGATTTCAAAGAGAACGGGATCAGATTTGGGTCACTCCATTTTAAAATCTCTTCAAACTAATTTATGTATTCGAAAGTAAAACATGTCGAAGACAGACAATTGAAGACGAATATCTTTACGATGTAGGACTTCTTTCCACTAGACCCTTGGGAAAATTACCATATCATATACTTATGGCATCAGTAGTGCTCTGTTATGAAAATCTTTGATTTGGAAAGACTAACCGCTACTGATCCTAGGAGTGATTTTCAAAGAGACCTTCTCCTTTCATGTGTTAAGCATAGCAAAGATCAATTCTCACTTCGAGTTTTTAAGAAAGAAATTTACATTTATGTATCTTTCTTGTTAGCTGCCCCATCATGCGCATCTGGCAAACACTTGATGATTCTCTCACAAATACCAATCCGAGTCGTTCCCATTGCACGGACTACTCGACGGTGGACTTACTTTGTGATTGAACCAGAAAGAGTAGCCAATCAATGATTCAATCACGGGAATATACTATGCCAGCTAGTAACCCGACTATGCAAACACCTCGGGGCTTGGGCAGAGAAGAATAGATTGGACTCTCCCTCTCTCCCCAAGGCACGTTAGCCATGTATGGATTTGCTGGTTGTTCAAACCCGCTCTTTCATCATGAATGAGTTGCGAACACAAACAGAGATATTAGTCTTGTACGAGACGTCTTTCGTATTGTCTCTATTAGGAGATCGATGCTATTAATACAAGAATTATTCTGAAACTCGTACTAAATCAAACTAGTCTAGTACAGACTTGCCTCTAATAGGAGCCCTAGATATTCATTCGGAAAGTCCAGTATATTAATTGGGCGGCTCATCAGGTGAATGTGACTAATTAGTGAAGTCTAGTTGAGAACGTAACGGAGGCGAACAACCAGTATATTAATTGGGAGGTCCAAGTATATTAATTTGGGCTCCAACATCCAGTATATTCGGAAAGACTTATAGAATAGAAGCATTCTATTTGAACAGGAAAGAACAACGTAGCAAGAAGAGTCATGTTCAACGAAGGTGAGATTGATTATTCACGAGAATAGAATAGATGCAATAGAATGGACTTGGTATACTAAGGACCTCTCTTGCTTCGCGAGAGAACCGGCTCAGCCCATAGATAGAATGATTGATTGTTGTTTTATGCAAGTATATTCCACACTTGAGTATCAAACTACCAGAGCAAGGTAGAGATATTGATACTGAGTGTTCACACGTGAATATATTACTGTTATTGATAGAACCAAAACACTAAGTCGGGATAAGATATGACTGAGGTGGAAGCAACCCACAACTCACTCGAAATCAGGTGTAACTACAGCCAATTACTAAAGATGGCAAGAGGAGACCGATCCATTCTATTACTATTCTATTCCATCTATTGACCACAACTGTTTTATATAGAGAGATAACAAGAAGCCTAGTATACCAAGTCCAAACTATCAATTTGAGTTTCTCAAATATGCCACGTCTCCGTTATGAGTGCGCGCGATATGGCTCTTAATTATATTATCGAGTTAAGTCTAAACCCTAATACTAATTTACCTGGAAATTTGTGGGTGTTAGCCACGTCGCATGCCGCCTCCCTTCACGGCTTCACTTCGCTCAATTTTCAGTCCAAGGTCAACGAAAGTTTAGCGTGCACCATAAAGGAACAGATAGGTAGGCGAGTTGAGGATCTTTTTTCTCAACGACCCAACCGCCATTCCATATAGTGTCGGTATGAAATTTTGGATACCATTGCTCCTGATGGTAATACGTTGGAGTATTTACACAATCTTTCGGATCTTCTTCTCAATTTCGAGCAAAATGGGTCAGTAAGCCCAGTCTTCCAATAAGCACTTACTTTATTTGGTAGATGAATGAGAATGACTTCTTTTTTTTGCTTTCTTTTATGTTAGAAGGTACTAAATCAATCGGTGCCGAGATTGCTACAATTTCTTCAGTGGGAGCGGTTGTCGGTATTGGAAATGTGTTCAGTTCTTTGATTCATTCTGTGGCTAGAAATCCTTCATTGGCAAAAAAAATCATTTGGTTATGCCATTTTGGGCTTTGCTCTAACTGAATCTATTGCATTTTTGCCCTAATGATGGCCTTTCTGATCTCATCGTCTTCCAACAAAGAGTGAAACAGATGCTTAAAAGCGCTTTGCCTTACCTATGACGAAATTCCAAATGAGAAACTGAGGGGGTGACTAAAAGAAGCCAAACTATTCTTCCATATTCAAATAAGATTTTTTTCCTAAGCCACTCCTTTCTGTCCTCTCGCGCCAATACTATGTTTCCGATAGGGAGACTTGAGCATATTGGTTATTGGTACCAGGTCTACTCCTTATTTTATTAGGACAAAGGAAAAGGAAGCGTGAAGATCCCCTACCATATCTTAGGATTCGTATAGGTAGAGCATGTGGTTTTGACTTCCTTAGAGCTATGAATTGTGTGATTTGATTGTTCTCGGTTAAGTGGTTAAAAAGCTAGTGGCGTGTACCAAAGGAACTCTTGTGCGTCTGTTCACAGGAGATGAAAAAGGACGAATGTTCTTAGGTCCCTACTTTCTATTTTTTAGCTGAACGGATAAAAAAAATACCAGCTCTAGCCCACCCTTCTAGTGATTCTATCCGCACTCCTTCGCTGAGCCCTGCATTCCCTCCATGAGGCCTTTCTTCTAGACAAAATCACACCGCCTAGAGAAAGAGATTGATGGGAAAAGGAAGGCGATCGGTAGATCGATGGATGAATCCACCGGCTCCGAGGAAGCGGATGATCGGAGCTAACTGTCACTTACAAGTTTGGATTTGATTTTGGCCCTAATCAATCCATACAAATAACTCAGAACAAACTCACGGAATGGACAAAGAAGGGGGCAGCACAAGCAAATTTCTTAGGATTGAACTACCCACCTCCCATGTTTAGATATAACTCTCCCCGAAAGAAAATACTTGATTCAATAAAGAAAGCACGGCTGAGAAGTAGCTGGGATGACCGAGCATATTATATCAGATTTACATAGGTATCTTGACACGTACTATTACTATTAGGCCCAGAACCGGTGATTGTAAGGCAACTATTTGAATAGTAATGTTGGTACATCAATCCACCACATCGATATCCCGCCAGTTTAACGTTACAAATCTGGTATCTCTTAAATGCGAATACACAATTTCATCTCCAATCATCCCTTGATTCTAGAAGCTACCGCGCTCATTGCCACTCCCAACCCTTTCTTCATATCTGTTCACGAAGTCAGTGATCAGGCTTGCTGCTAGGAAGAGGGGCTCTTGCATAATGCCCTTTCTTTATTTAGGGTAGTGTGCGGTATCGCCTCAGAGAGCGTATGAAGCTATCTATATCGAAAGAGCTTACAGTTCGTCTGTTTGAAGAGAGGTGGCCTGCCTCGCATAATACCTGCTCATCATCCCGAAATGATTTGTCAATTTGATAAAAATGCGGATAGAATGGTGAATCGCTATTTATCATGCTTTTCGTTGGCGAAGGAAATAAAGCTCAGCCTCAATATGCACATTAGAGAAGAGGAAAGCAAAGACAAAGAAAGGACCACCCTCATCACAAAGAAGAAGCAGTTAGTTACGGTACTAGCATCCCTTATTTAAGTCTGTCCTTTCCGTCTATCATACCTTCAACAATAAGAAGACCCTAGAAAAGAGAGAGTAGAATGCTCTAAGGACGAGGACCCAGCGGCCAAATCAAGGAAAGCGAAATCTTATTGAAAATGAAGAAAGCGTTTGGTCAGCTTCAAGCTAGCCAGATCTGGGGAGAAGGTAGACAGATAATATAATATCTTTGGCCATCTTTTCATCTGCATTTGAGGATGATCCTTCTTCTTAATTGAATATCCCATCGAGGAAAGGAATGACCTACTGGTGAAATCCAGCCATAGAGCACTCTGCGCTTTCGTCTTGCCCCACCAAAAGAGTGATTTTCCATTGTGGGGCCTTCCCGGTCAATAAGTTGGTGCACCTTTGCTCCATTCTTTTGGAATGGTATGCAATCTGTTTTCATAACTACCTGAGTAATCTCCCTTTGTTCTTGTTCCGAAGCGTGTTCCCTTGCTTGTACTTCGCGCTGTTGAAGTCAGGCTGCTTTCTCGTTGTCCCGATTTCGAGCTACTGGATCATACGATGTAGGTGAGTCTGATTGTTCCGACTTCTACTTTAAGTTTCCTTAAGGTGCCTCCCAATAAGGGCACTTTCTTGTGAGGAAAATCCCATTTAGAAGAAGGGGAAAAAATATAGCTACAGAGGCTGAGGGAAAGGCCAGATTCTATTCATGACTTAAGGAAGTCTTCGGGGATCTTCTCCTACCTATAAGACGAAGACGCAACAACTCGTCTTATCGTCTGCATCTGCTAATCCTTGCTTGTCAGCGCTACGCACTTTAATGTACTAGGAGAGGAAAAAAGCCTCTAAGCTTCTTTCTTTTGAGTTTTCTGGTTATATCAAGCAAAGACGGATAAGAATAGATAATATGACTAATCGGTAGTAGCTAACTAGGTGGTTTGGGTGGCCCTCTGCCCATTTACTGGTATAGAAATAGAAATTCGAATAATAGATCCAAAAAGGTAAAGAGAAGAACTCCTAGGCTTCTCATAGCGCAGTGACGGAGAACTTTTGACTATAGCTCGAAAAGCTCGCGTAAGGGTAGCCGCACTATTCTCTTAAGACATGTAGCTAACTAAGCCACTATGGATGCTATCGAAGAGCTAAGGAGAGATAGTGAGAAGAAGGGAAAAGGGACCTGATGCCGTCCAATTAATATACTAGCCTTCCTTCGGGCGCCTTGTTGTTGCTGATGAGTCAAGGGCTACTATTGCTAATGTAGCTCTTGTTGCTAGCTTTTTACTTGTCTGCTACACACCTTGTTCTGGTAGGAAGAAACTCTCCTTTTCTTGAGAATTCATATTAATTGGAATGGTCTAACAAGTAATACCGGTACAATTGATATTAATATAGTAGACGAAGCTGTTTATAAGACTGATGATCATCTAGCAACTAGAATAGCCCCTCATTATCTCCCGGCTCGCGCAGATGAGATTAAAAGAAGTACAACCTCTGATTGACTACCTATCTTTCCTTCAGTCTTACGACTAGCTTAGCAACCGCCTGCTTATTACTATTACTATGAGTTTCCTCCCTATGGTGCCCTAGGTCGAACCTTCTATCGGAATTAATACTGGACCTTAGCTTCGCTGCCTTGGCTAACTAATACTCTTTCAAGGTCGAGGATCAATACTACTACCCAACACGAAGAATTCCGTGGTGTTTGGACCGGGGCTGCATCCCCAGTTGTTGCTGCCTTATCCCTTTGTCCTTCCCATAGTGATGCTTCCCTCATTCTGGTAGGAAGAACGCTCCTGTCAGTCTAGTCTTCCAGTTGTTTAGCTTCCCTCGTTCCTCGGTTTATTGGAGGGACAGCTGAGACCGATAGGGCCAGTACAAACATTGGCGCCTAGTATACCAGGTCCAGTATAAACATTGCGGGGGGGACGGTTCTACTACTGATTATTAGGATAGGTATGATATCCACCCGGTTTCTACCTTCTGGCCATGCCAGTTGTTTGATAGCTATTCAAACATTATGAAACTTCTTTTCATTACTACCAACTATGGTTGACAAGGCTAAGTATATTAATCCGGGCGTCTTTCAGGCTGCTAAGGTGACTAATGGATTAAGGATGACAAGACCCTTATTCAACGCCCCTGTATTTCCGTAATAGATGTCTCTGCATGAACTAACCCTAAAGAGGTTCGTAGCTCTAGTGAGGTATAATAATTAGACGGAAGGAGGGCTCTTACAAACGGAGCTCCGGTACACTTCAACCAATGGGAGGACAAGGCGCTTATGATACCTAGAAGGGAGTAGTCTGTACTATTGACTTGCTCATTTCCGTCCTCATGATCAACGAGAGGCGAGCGTATATCAGTAAGTCTATGGTACATAGTGTGCTCTATAGAGGGGTGATCTAACCTATAGTCTGGGGACCTACGGGTAATAATGAATTTGAATACATACTTTCTTCGGGTCATCTGACAGCTGAGATAGAAGACAAAATGAATGAAACAATCCTTCCCTTCTCGGTAGCGCCTTGCCTTAAAATGCTAGCTCTAGCCGTCACTTGTTGGGCTTGATTGGAGATTGTTGAACACTAGAACTATTGGGTCTATAGTAATGAATAATGATTCAGAGAGAAATGTTTCCGACTGGGCTAATGAAAATGCCCGAGAAAGCTGTTTGTACACTTCACATGAGCTCATTTTTGACTTCAAGAAAGTAATAATCGAAATATATCCCCAATTAATATACTGGGTCCGGGGAAGTCTATTTTCTCTCAACTAATTATCCGGTACCTTTGCTTCACAACCGGTTTGGAAGTGTTGTATACTAGTCTAGATTCCTAGGCATACAAAGACCGCACCGCATGAATGGATTCATTGAACCATATTCCGGAAATCCCTACATCCTTGTTACTGAAGAGAAGCGAGCCTTATAAAAAAGTACGTCACTGAAGCGAAGTCGCTATGGTTGTTCACTATTATTGAGTGAGCAAGGAACCGACGCAGCTTAAATGAGTATTCTTCCAGTATTGTTCGAGAAAAAGACTAAAAGAACTCGTTTCTTTGACATAAAGCACATGTCGGCTAGAAAGAAAGCA
This sequence comes from Allium cepa, assembly GCA_030765085.1. Classification (NCBI taxonomy): domain Eukaryota; kingdom Viridiplantae; phylum Streptophyta; class Magnoliopsida; order Asparagales; family Amaryllidaceae; genus Allium; species Allium cepa. Next base: position 32,824,747 of record CM060941.1, read on the forward strand.
CGCCAGTATATTAATCCTCGCCCAACTTAGCAGGTGCCGCGATGTTGAAACGAAGCACGCCTCATGAATATCTTATCTTGACGAATTCAGAAGTTCAGTTGCTACTTCTTCCTCATGTCCAACATCTATCTGTTCTCCCCCGTGTCTCCTTCCTTCGGGCGCCTTGTTAGTTGTCGCCTTAATCGGTCCCCTATTTGATCAGGGGTATTCTCCATAATCAGTATCCAGCCTTGCTTGTTAAGAAAGCGTATTGCTCCGGTCGAAAAGCGGGAGGCTAGCAACTATGGGAACAAATTAAGCGAAAGAGACGAGATTCATTTCCCGAGTGAGATGGGTATAGAGATCCACGGAGGCCCACTCGAGGTTGTAGCTGAAGTGTCAAAATCACGAAGGCCAGCATATTAATTGGTTGATACCTTCTTAGCTTCACTACCGCTACGCACCTTGACGCCCAACTAGAACACGGCGATCGCTATCTCTATTGCTACCAACCTACAACCTATAAGTATACTGGGTGTACTGGCAAGTATAAACATAGGCACCTCTTCTGATCTCATTCCAAGCTCTGACTTTACCTGATGACTCTGTGTGTGGACCAATGGCAGAGCACTTGTGGTGTGTTCATATGTTGCTGGTTGCACTGTTCAACAAAATCCAATAGTTTAATCTTTATACTATAATTGCACAAATATTTATTTATTCTAATTAATACCCTTAAAATCTTTAACTTTAATATACCCATTAAAATCTCATATTGTGATTTCTATTGGAATACTTTTGGATTTAGGTTCAAAAAGATTATAAGATTTTTTACTTGACACCTTATTCATTATTATTTGTTGATAAGTTTGGTTTGAAAGAAATCAAAGAATTTTTAATAATAATAATAGTCATTTTAACATATTGATTTACAAAATTTCTACATTTTGTTTTAATTGGATTTCTAATTCCAAATATAAATTAGCTAAAAATAACCTGTTTATAAGATATCTTAATAAGGTTAATTATAATATTGATCTATTTATACTCAATAATAATATTTTTAACATCAACTATGGTAGTATTAATATTTTTCAAGCTTATAAGACAATTTTATCGTTAATTATAACTTATTTATGATCAATAGTCCATAAGATTATTTTAGCTTTGTGCTCGTATTTGTTGTTATTAGTTTATACTTCCTTTAATTCTTTTGTTTTTGCCCTGTTGGTATTATTTAGATTTTTATTATATAATTCATTCATTTATAGTCCTATTAGTATTATTTAGATATTTTGTTTCCCATCTCTCACATTCATATATATATATATATATATACATATATATGTATAATTCTAATCTTTTTCCTTAGTCATTCGCCAGACGCAGGTTCAGGGGATAGGATGTTAGGTTCACTTTGTAGGTACTTGCGACTTCGGATTTTAGGTTTTTGGATTGCAGAGACATCATCAGAGCAGAGTTTCCCTTACTGATTCACTAGTAGTTCCACATCAGAGTCTCCAAAGCGGATTTTCCATTCAGTATCATCTTCAGATTCACTTCAGAGTAGATTCATCTCCTTTTCTTTCGATTTAGAAGCTTGGAGATTCCTTCTTAGATTGTGATGACCTCCAGTATTATTGGTTTTTCTTTAGTTTTTTAGGTACTTCTAACACTTTAATATCGAGCGGTGGCCTTGCCGGAGTTCGATATTAGGGTGTGATGGGTGGTGGCCTTGCCGGAACTCATCTTAGGGGTACTTGAGTACTATTGTTTTTTTATCTATTTCTCTTACATGCCAAGCATATTGGCACCGCCTTGTTTTTGTGTTATATACAGTTGCATGTGTGCTCTCCTTTATTTATAAAGGACCACGCATTTTTCTCAAAAAAAGTTAATTATTTTCAAACACTTTTGTGTCATCACTGAATTAACTTTAAAACCTTTATTAAATCAGTTTATTAACCTTAAAACACTTTTATTAAATTAGCTAATTTATTTTATTCACTTTTATTAAATTAATTATTTTATAAATATCATTAATTAAAAAGATTTATTAAATTCAGAGAATCATTAATTAAAATGAATAATTAATCTCAAACATCATTAATTAAAATAATTAAATAATTTTAAATGCCATTAATTAAAATAACTAATTAAGTTTTAATAATCAAAAATTAATTTGATTAATTAAATTCAAACATTATTAATTAAAATTAAAAATTAGAACATCATTTGTTAAAATGATTAATTAACTTTAAAACATCAGTAATTAAAATGATTAATAAATTTCAAATATCATTAGTTAATAATTGATTAAATTTAAAAAATTATTAATTAAAATGACTAATTAAACTTTAAAATCATTAACTAAAATGGTTTAATTGAATTCAAATCTCATTAATCAAATAGATTAATAAATTTCAAAACATCATTAATTAAATAAATTAATTAATTTCAAAATCATTAGTTAACATGATTAGTTAACTTTAAACATCAATAGTTAAAATAGTTAATTAGATTTAAACAATCATTAATTAAAATATTTCATTAATTAACTCCATTATGATGAATTAAAATAATTAATTAAACAAAAATAATCATTAGTTAAAAATAATTAAGAATAAAACACCGTTAGCAAAAATGATTAATTAAATCTAAAGATAAACTAATTTTACACATCATTAATTAAATTGTTAATTAATTTCAAAATCATTAGTTAAAATGATTAATAAATTTAAATAACCATTAATTAAAATGATTAATAAATTTAAAATATCATTAATCAATTTGATTAATGATTTTTAATATTCTATTTAATGAAAACACAAGCTCAAGTTCAAAACACACACGATAGGGTTTTAGGGATGAAAGTCAATAAATGCCAGTATGGCGAAAATCGCTATAACGCCATTTATACAATTTAAGTGGAATGTCAATATTTTTTCAATTAAATATCAACCTAACTGCATAAGGATGTAAATAATTATTGGCGAGAAACCCCTTGGGATCTCTCTACAAATTCTCCCTACAAATCAATGATTAGGACATTATATATAATCATATGGGTTCATAACAATCAAGTTAATATGTCATTCATTTTCTAAATAAATATTCAAAAAACAGTTTAACTAGCATCCAAGCAATCAATAATAGTTTATAGCATCATAGATATGATGCGGTAAAATTAAGTGTGAGTTAATTCACATTGATTCCAATTTTCGCCGAAGCGTTCCAGTTTGGACTAAAACCGAACGAGCGCTCGATTCTAGCTAAAAATTCCACTAGCTCCAAATCTAACCATACCAACTCCATTGCGAAGACAATATCCATACGGATGCAACACAACGAACGATGTCCGAATCTTACCTTGTGCACAAAAGTTATTTAATTAACAAGATATCAATTGAATTAAATAAATTAAATAACTTGATCCCCACTTAACTCACTAATAACCTCCACATCATCCTTCTTCCCCAAAGGAAATCTAACTTTCCTTACAAACATGGACCACATGCACCTTCCTCGCTCGTACATGTTTATCGATGCTCCTTCCACAAGCTACGAAAACCACCACCGTCTTCGCTGACAAACTCGCCTACTCGAGAGCTCTGCATCAAACACTGAAACCTCGTACTTAACACCTATAATAGATTACAACATGGTATGTTCGAACGCGATAATTAAGATGTCAATTTCTTTAATAAATGATCGAACTTCACGAAATTAAGGGAAAACGTGATATTCACTGCGAGAAACTCGATGACCCTACCGTCTAACTCCTCATATATCAATTAAAATCCAAAACCCCAAGATAGTTATCAAAATGACAATCATCATAGAGTTCAATCGGACGCAACAAGACTAACATGGAATTGAAGCACTGGTCGATGGGATCTCAAAGAATCGTACTTTGCAATTTTTCATGGAGTGATGAATTTGATTTTGAATTTTGAAGTTTTCATTTGAATTTTGTTTACCGTCGTTTACCGTCAATACTCAATGGAAAAGAAAAATCAGAGGGGAAAAGTGTCAAGAAATGATGGGGTATGGTGATGGTATGGGCAAAGTATGGGATGAATATGGGGTAGGCATGGATGTGTGAAGGTATATATTATTTTTATTTTATAATATTGGACACTGTCGCACTCAAAAATCTCGAACTCTTATTGAGGGCTCACTCGCGTTCTGTACTAAATACTCCTATTCCCAACTCAATGGAACTAGTTTGGAGAGCTAATTCCAAAGCATACGGAAGTTAGCTTTTAAATCAAATTATATTTAAAATTAATCCCTATGCATTTTAAGCTCGAACGACCACACAGTACGTCCGATCCTTACGAAACTCGATGTCGTACAATAATTTATTATTCCAGATGTAATGGCACTGGTTTCGTCAAAATCCAAGACAGTGTCCCAGGATGCTATTTTCACAAATTTAAAAATCATTTTATATTTTCGATCCAATTATCGATATGTATTTGATCTATTTATTTTTGTAAATAGATTTATAAATTAAATTCACCAGTATTATTTATTAATTAAAAATGAGTTAAATAATATTATTAAATCCATTTAATTTATATTTAATTTACAATTCAAATATTTAAATGATTAATCATATTTGAATTCAAATTATTAAATTCCAAAAATCTTGTAATTGAAATGTTTAACATTAATTAAACATTTAAAATTAAATGACCAAAATTCTAGGATGTTACATTATTCATTATATTAGTTTTAGCATACATAATAATATTACATTGAGACTTCCATTAACCAAGCCAGTACTCTCCAACATTATTCTGTACTACCAAACGGTATCTCGTAACATCATGCCTTCTTGAATAGAACACGTGGAAAAATGATTAGAAAACAAACATTAGACTATATGCGCAAGTATGGAAATAAAGTCATATTGTTTATTTATTTTACTTCTATTTCATTTACCTATGTAAAATAGACCACATTACAAAGTATACAAGAGATACCGAAATCCGAAAACCTTACGTACTCCAACCTCATAATTTTAGAATCAATCTAGTCGGATTAGGTGCATCAGAAATGGGGTAAAATGGTGATATTTAGAAGAGAAAGAACATTTTCTTATTTTGCACGGGATCTTATTTTGTGTTTACATGAACAATGTATTAGTACGAAATCATATTTAATGATTATTATTTTTTTGGCATGGCCGACGGGTTTACTGGACCCCTATCAGTTTATTGATACACCCAAAGAATTACATAGAAAAACTAGCATAAAATAAAATGAAAACAGGAGATACATAGGTATATCAAACACAGGGAGAAAGACAAAACACAACACAAAGGAAAAAACAAACAAAACAAGGAAAGGAACATGCCTAGGAGAATGCAGCGATTATGCCAGGGTCAAATGCAAAATGTAAATGACCTAAACCAACTTTAATTTCATGCATGAGAAAGGCAATAAGTTGCACAACAGATTTAGCTTTCACCATATCAAACACTCTGACGTTTCTTTCAATTTAGGCAATGCGCATGAATTTTCCATAGCCCGGTTTATCACTCTCAAATAACCATAGTTTGCAGCAGTTAATTTGTAAATTCTTTCCCACTCGACCTCATAGTCTCCGGCAACATCAAACCTACCAAACCAAGTCATAACCAAATTCCAGAACCGGTGGATGGGTAGGCAACAGAAATAAAGATGTGCAATAGTTTCCGACTTGCCATAGAAGACACAACACTCATCCACAAGCATCCCTCTACTAATTAGCTTCTACTTAGTGCATACAACATTCTTGATCATTTTTCGGAAGAAAAATTATCTCTGGCATTGCTATCCTTACTCCAATTCCTTCTAAACCATCTACAATTTTTAGTAGCATTGAAATTCATCAGGTTGGAATAGAAACTCCTAATAGTGAAAGCTCCTCCTGTATTCTTCCATTTAATGCCATTTGACTACTGAGCGTGGAAGCTGGAATTTTAAAGAGTATTCCATATCATTTTAATTCTAGCATTAGAGTCATAAGGGAGAATTATATGATTGTGATGAAGTAAATCATTAACAGTGGTGTTGATGTGAATACCAGATTGTACGATTCCTGATGGCTCAAGAGACTACTGAGGATACAACCATAATCGGACCAGGGTTCATCCCAAAATCTAACATCAGAACTATCCAAAATAATGTATTTAATTAGAGGCAAAATAACTTCCCTGAGTTTAAAAATATTCCTCCATGACCAACTAGAGTTTTGAGGGATTTTCATCATCTAGAACTTTTTACCACCCATGGCATGTTTTATTGACCATTTAACCCAAATGTTGTTAGTTTCGTTCAGAAAGTTATCAAGTTGCTTGATAAAGGCAGCCTTGTTCCATTGAGTTAGATTGAAAATGCCAAGCCCACCTTTGATCAAAGGGTTTTCAATAGAGTCAAAAGAAACAGAAGCTAAATATTTATCTTGAGTTGAACCATTCCAAAAAATCTCATCATCGCTATCTTAATCATCCTGACAAGTTTTTAAGGTAAAACAAAAGTTATAGCCCAGAATACATTAATAGATAATATGATAGACTTGATAAGGGTTAACCTACCAGCCAGACTGAGAAGTCTACTTATCCAACTTTCAAATCTTTGAATAATTTTTTAATACAGTGGTAGACACTGATGTGTGGTAATCATAAAAGTGGCAAGAGGGATACCAAGATAGGAAACAGTCTCAACATTTGGTTGCAGGCCAGTGGTAGATAGAATGTTGTTGAAGTGCAGCTGATCAACCCCGGCCATCATAATGTCTGATTTTGCTAGGTTAACTTTAAGGCCAGTCATACCATAGAAAAGATTCAGGGCACTAGGGATAGCATTATAGTGTCATGTTCAGGTTGCAGAATATGATACGGTCATCAGCAAACATAAGAGCAGTGACTTGTGGCTCTTTACATTTGGGATGTAGTCGAAATACACCTTGCCTGACAAGGTCATTCAAAATATGGTAAGCAGCTCCATTGCAATGATGAAAATATAAGCAGACATCGGATCCCCATGCCTAATGCCTTGTTTACTTTTGAAAAAGCCTACAGGGGTACCATTGATTATAATAGAAAAGTTGGCAGACGAAATGCACGCATAAATCCATGTAATAAATTGTTTAGGAAAGTTCATATATCCCATTATCCTGACTATAGAGTCCCAGTGAATAGAGTCAAAAGCTTTCTTAATATCAAGCTTTAGCATGGCACGCGGTGAAATATGTTTATATTTGTAACCACGGAGAAGTTCATGGGATAGGAGAACATTATCAAGAATGCTACGGTCAGACAAGAAAGCAGCTTGATTGTATAAAATGATATTAGGCAGCACCCTCTTCATTCTGTTCAATGACCTCAGAAATGCGTTTATAAATCGAATTACAAACATAACCACTCAAGATATCATCTCATCGCCATTCGTGGAAATAGTTGACACAACACAGTATACAGCTAACCTGACAGAACCGATTGATTTGCGTATTTGATTACAAATCAATAAAGATCATGGATACCGTATGAACCCCACAAATAACTCTCAAAATGGAAGTTATCCTATAGATGCTGTATCCATTACTGTTCGAAATGTAAATCATGGTATTCATTCTTATGGAAATGGAAATGAAAAACAAGAAATACTTTTTCTAGAAATATGGACGAATGGAAGTTTAACTCCTAGGGAAGCACTTTATGAAGCTTCCCGTAATTTGATTAATGCAATGGGCCAGAAAGAGTGAACATTATCAGCAATCTTGACCTTAGGTATAAGAGCAATATTTGTATTATTGAATGAGTTTTGCATTCTCGCATTTTAAAAAAGCTCTGCACAGCAAGGATCACATCCGCATCAATGTAGGACCAGTAAGATGTGAAGAAGCATGCATTGAACCCATCAGGGTCGCCACATGAATTCTTGTTTAATAAGAACATAGCATCTTTTATTTCCTCACATGAAACTTCCATGCACGGGCTATTAAAATCTTGAAGGCATGGTCTAGGGATAATAGAAGGGTCAATGGTATCAATTAAAGGAGAGAAGTTAGAAGCATTACCAAATAAGTCACTAAAATACTGAATAAAAGCTTTGTCGATTTCCTTTGGGTCAGAATGCTTTTGACCATTCTGGTCGAAGATATATAGGATGTTGTCTATAGTATGCTTGGCCTTGAGAGCAGCATGGAAGAAAGAAGAATTCAGGTCACCTTCATCTACCCAGCGCAGTCTACTCTTCTGTTTGATCATGTCCAATTCCAAACCAAGGGCATCATAGTAGTCCTTAGAAATGCTAGTTTCAAGGGTTGTCATCAAGCATATTGGCCAGCATCCTACTTTGAATGTCTTCAAGCTATTGTCGGAGGAGGTCAGAATATTTAGTACCACTGCCAATTTTTTTAGACCATGATTGTTTCACATCTTTGATAGCTCTTGATTTTTTCTATAAAATATATGCAAGGTTACCATAATAATTTTTAAACCATATAATTTTCACACTCTCGTGAATCTGATTCTTTGAGCCATGTGTTAAAAAAATTAAAATTTGATTTTCCTTTCATGACAAAGCTACCCAGTGATAAGATTTGAGGAGAGTGGTCAGAAAGGATAGGCTTGGGTTTGAAGTTGAGAATAGTAGGCCATTTAGCAAGGGTGATTTGATTGGAAAAGGCAAAGTCAATTTTGAAGTGGGTGCGACGTCCCTGCCTTCTTTTGTTATTCCATGTATAAGTGGCACCGGAGCATTTGATTTTAATCAAGTTGGAGTTGTTATTGGCTACGTTAAGGGGTTTGACTTCATTAAGAGAGAGTAGGTTGCCTCCAATACATCCAAACAAGTTTAGAGAGCAGTTGAAGTCTGCACACACAAGTCAAGGGTGAGTTTCTTGCCGAAGAAAGGGTAGGGTATAAAAAAGGGATGACCTGGCATTCGCAGAATTATCTGCATAAATAATAGTAAGGTAAAAAGAGGAAGAGGTATGGGTTTGAAGAACATGGAAATGGAGCATTTGTCTAGAAGATGTGATGGGGGTAACAGTGTGAAGAGAAGGTTCGAAGATGATTGTGATTCTACCAAAGTTTGCATGCTCAAGATTGTGTAAAAGTTTCCAGTAGGGGTTGATGAATTTCACAGCACAAAGAGCAAGAGGATGGCTAAGTTTTGTTTCAAGTAAGGCAAGGAGACAAAGATTGTGTTGTTTAATTAGCAGCTTACATTGGTCAAGCTTTATATCATTGTGGGCACCCATGATATTCCATTATATATATATATATATATATATATATATATGAGATACCTTTTGTATTTATCCTTGTAATAGAGCCATTCAATATCATATGACCAGGGACTATGGATGAGAGAGGGGAGTTTGAGAAGTGATCACTAGGATCTACCAGTTTGAAGACAGGAGAGTTGTTTCTTAGAGGGATGACAGTGGTAGAGGGAGGGTTGGATGAAAAAAGAGGGAGGTTGGTTGAGTTAAGTGGAGAGGAGAAGGTGGGAAAAGCAGAGGGTGGTGGTTTCCATGCGGGGGGAGGGATAATGTGGTCATAAGTGTGAAGAGAGGGGTCAAGAGAAGAGGGGTTGTTGTTAAGGCCTGAGGCATGGGAGCAGTTCAGTTCATGTAAAGAGTTTGGGCTTTCAATAACATGTTGGTTAGAAAGGGAATTATGGGAGAGCTGGCAAGACATGGGACGTGCACATTGACATGCACATTGTTGTTCATGCAAATGCACAGCCGAGGCATTCGAGTTCATCACAACATTATTTTCCTCCAAATTCAAAAACTCTGGCACATATTTTTTCGTATTCTCTACAACTTGTTGCCCAATTTCATGATTTAGTTGACTGATCACTACAATCTCACCAGCATTATCAATTTGAGGGGCAATGTTGTTAAAAGCCTTTTCATTGTTCGTTCCCGAGGTTATATTACATTGTGCACTTTCATTGCTTGAATCATCCACGAACTAACTGTGTGTGTTGCTACACTTCTTTCCAATCTCATTAGCACTAATTATAACATGCTCCTCCTCGTCATCAACAAGTAATACATCAAAAATATTACTAGTCTGAACATCACATGCAATAGACCCTTCCTGAATATAGTTTGTGGTAACAGTGTCAATAAATTCACCCTCTTCAATTTCCTGACCACTTTGAAAATTTTCCTTTGTATTCTTGTTGTCTTTAAAATCAAGACTTGCCTGATCATCCTTTTTACCATCCATTATTTTCTTTTTTTGTTAACTTTATGCCACATTTGAATAGGTCTACCCTTGTAAGTTTGAATTGACTTTTTCACTCTATCATTCTTCACCTCAACATTCAAACCATTTTTCTTTGCTTCAAGGATAGAAGGAACAGTTTGGTTCTCATTTTTTTCAACCTTTTTTTCACATGCAAGTTCAGTGTGCCCAAAAGATTTACATATACAACAAATATCTAGCTTCCATAGGTATTCAACATAAATCCTCTGTGTCCCACCATCAACCAACTGAACTAAAAAATCATCAAATAGATTTTTATTAGGTTTAACTTCAATGAGGCATTTAGCATACTAAAGTCTGTCTTCTCCGTCATTTCATCCTTACATACGAGTTTACCAAGCCTACAAGATTGCCAGTTCACCCCAAGGTAAGACCAAGCAAAGAGGGGAATGTTACGAAATTGCACCCATACAGAACAAATGGAATGCTCCTATAAACATCACTGATGGAAGAGTCATATGGTTTGGTAATGAAGAGCTTATTTTTCATGATAATGGGATCACCTTGCAATATTTTTTGTCTATCTTTAGGATAAGATAGAGAGAAAAGGAATAACACACAATCAGATTTAACTCGTATGGAATCTTTCAGTTTCCATAATGATTTCAATTACTGCAACACAACGTTGTACGAAAGGGGTTTATCAAGGAAAAAAACGTACTAAAGAGTCACACCAGACAAGGGAGCTAGCATGAATAATATAATTTGTGGCCAGCAAAGCATTACCTGAGAAGGAGGGTGTCAGATCAACCGGGATGTACTTCCCAGCTTGAATAAAGAACTCCATTTGGGTTGATTGACCTGAGAAGAAGAACGAGAAACAAAGGCAGGGATAGAAGGAATATCGAGGAGAGGTGGAAGAGACGATGGAGGGGGAAGAGCAGAAAGGGGGTTCGGAGGAGCAGGGGATAGGGTGGGACAGTGCGACTGTTATAAGTCTAGTATACCAAAACAGAGAATAAACAATTATAAACTCGTCGCACAAGTTTATAACTCAGATTTCCACTACACTGGAATTCTGTATAAATTATTATAACAGTATGAATGTTGTAAATAAGCTACAACAACAGCGTTATACTATTTTGAATAGATAGTATAACCAGAATAACGGATAGAATATAAAATAATGTATATAAATATACAAACAGACTAGAATTCAAACCCGGATTATGTCTGAGGCTCGTCGTAACGATTTCCTTAAGAATTTTATTTCAAAATTTCCCCAAGATACAACAGACGTATTCTGCACGAGATTGTAATGAGTATGTCAACTATGTGATATGTATGGAACAGTGAGCAATAGAGCAAAGAAGCAGAAGAAATTAGATTGGAATGGGATAAGAATCTGATCGGTATTCTCTCCTATTTATAATTTCTTCCGCATCCCTTCAAACAGTCGCGTCTTCTTGACGGGTCGCACCCGTTTGCCTTTTAGTCGCTGTTGTTTATTAACAGGTCGCACCCGCCTGCTACTGGTTTGCATCTTCTTGCGTCCAACGGTACTGTTTCGCACCCGCTTGTACTGCCTGGTACTGTTTCGCCTGCACCTCTTCAGTCGGGTCGCATCTGTTCGTCCGCGTCCGCTTCAATCGGCTCGCGCCTGTTTGCTTCTAACGGGTCGCACCCGCTCGCTTCAGAAGTCGCACCTCATCAGCAATCCGCGTCCCTTATGAACAGTTGCGTCCGTTCGTATAGCTTGCAACCGTTAAAAAGCCCAGTCCAGTTGCAGTAAAAATACGAGTATCATATTAGACCCAAACCCGACCCGGCCCGGTTCGATCGGACGGACGGCGGCGGCGCGCGCGTGTGTGGTGGAGATGCATGATCTCTCTCCTCACAATGCAGTATACATTTGGGTGCCCTTAGGCCCCAACACCTTCATTGCAAAGCCATATATATATTGGAATGGCTTTACAAATTTGGCGATGTGGGACAAGTGTATTTCATTTACACTAGGAATTCCAACAATCCCCCACATAAATGATAATATACTTTTCCCCCACACAAAGCGAAATATCACAGAGTACATATGGAATAATGCTTTATCGTGGATAAGTAGATATTTCATTTGGACTTTCCCTAGTTAAAACTTATCGGATCTACTTAGCTAATCGGTGAATTATTTCATCTTGAACCGTCGGCCTTTATTTTATATCCAGACAATAAGCTTTACGAAGCATTGATTTCCTTCTCATCCAATCTCTTGGTTGTGTTCATTTTGGTCCTGAACAATTTTTTGGTTCTGCGTGTGTTTTAGAGAATAAAAGCCTTTTAATATTCTCATAGAGCCGACCCAGCTCACACTAACATAGGTGTTCGCAACCATTAAGAGTATCCTACATATACCCCACTCATTATTTCCAAGTTATGGTCATCATTAAAAAACATAGTTTTAACCTTTAAATACTTCTGTAAGCATGCATTTATGTTGTGCACCATAGGAATGGAGTTGGACTATGTCCATGCAAATGCCTTACATCTTGAGTTATTCAGAACTGGTTTGCCTATTGATCCTAGTCCGTGGGATCTCCAGTCGCTAGGATAGGTTTCCGTAGAAGATAACTCTTTGTGGTTTAGGCTTTTAAACCCATTCCCCTCGATGCGCAGTCAATTTTCTCTCTTGATAAACCTTTAGTAAATGGATCCATTAGGTTATCATTTGTTCTCACATAATCTATGGAAATAGTTCCATTTGAGAGTGCCTAACTGTGTTATGGCGTCAACGAATATGTCGTGACTTTCCATTATACACAAAATTGTGCGCTTTGCTTAGCGCAGCTTGGTTATCACAGTGTATGCATATGGCCGGCACAGGTTTAAGCCAGAATGGAATATCTTCTAAAAAGTGACGAAGCCATTCGGCTTCTTCTCCTGCTTTATCTAATACAATGAACTCTGATTCCATAGTGGATCGATCTACGCATGTTTGATTAGTAGATTTCCATGACACTGCTGCCCCTGCTAGGGTAAAGACATAACCACTCATTGATTTTGATTCCTCTGAATCTGCAATCCAGTTTGCATCACTATATCCTTCTAAGACGGCAGGATATTTTCCATAATGTAAGGAATAGTTAGTGGTAATTTTTTAAATATCCAAGCACTCTCATTAGTGCTTTCCAGTGTTCCTTCCCTGGATTGCTTGTATACCTGCTCAATCGACTTACTGCATAAGTTATATTTGGTCTTGTGCAATTCATGAGATACATAAGACATCCTATTACACGAGAATATTCCAGTTGCATTACACTCTCATTATTGTTTTTATGCAGTACTTCTGATGGATTAAAAGGTGTTTTTACTCCTTTAATTCCAAAATTTTGAAATCTTTCAATCACTTTTTCTACATAACGTGATTGAGATAACTCAATACCATTAGGTGTTCTTATTATTTTTATTCCCAAAATAATATCTGCAACACCCAAGTCTTTCATGTCGAAATTGTTGATCAACATTTTCTTTATGGTCTCAATTACCTCAGTATTTGGACTGAATATTAGCATATCGTCCACATATAGACAGATCATCACATATGATTGTCCAAGTTGTTTATAATAAACACATTTGTCACATTCATTTATACGAAAACCATTTCTCGTCATGACATTATCAAATTTTGCATGCCATTGCTTTGGAGCTTGTTTTAGTCCGTATAATAATTTGACTAATCTACCGACTTTGTTTTCATTTCCTTTGGAAATAAATCTCTCAGGTTGCTCCATGTAAATCTCCTTATCGAGATTTCCATTTAAGAATGCTGTTTTTACATCCATCTGATGAATCTCTAGATTATAGATAGATGCAATTGCTATTAGCATTCTTATAGAAGTTATTCGTGTTACCGGCGAATATGTATCAAAAAAGTCCACTCCTTCTTTTTGACAATATCCTTTGGCTACTAATCTGGCTTTATACTTGTCGATAGAGCCATCTGCTTTCATTTTCTTCTTGAAAATCTATTTGCAGCCAATTGGTTTTATTCCTGGTCGAATGTTAACAATTTCCCCAGTTTTATTACTTAGAATTGAATCAATCTCACTTTGGATTGCTTCTTTCCAACACTCTTATTAGTGATTTCTTAGGAGACGAAACTGGAACTTTTGCCAAGCACCCCCACACTTTGAGGTATTTAAACTTGGTTTGTGTCCCTTCCATAACTCATATGGAATTGTAACCATTTTATTGTGGCGAATACGGTGATGTTGTTTGATGAATTATTCTATTTTCTGCACAGAACTGTTCAAACGGTAATTCATATTCTCCATCTTGATCAGAGCTCAATATCTTGATCTTTCTATTTAACTAATTTTCTACCTCAGTTTTGTATTGTTCAATTTTGGAAAATTTATGTATCCTAATCTATCATGCCATAGTAAAATATCGTGTTCAAGCGCATAAGAAACTTCAATTTATTAACAGCACAATCAGAATACGTAGTTTTATTGCCAATAACGGCTACATTTGCCTTAAATAGGCCATCATGCTGAGAAATCGGACTCGTCCATTTCCATGTTGTCAACTATATTCACCTCCGAGTTGCGTTCCTTCTTGTGTCTACAATCTCTAACGGCGTGTCCCATTTTGCCACAAACCCAACATTCACCATTAAACTTCTTAGTTTGTTTGTTGTCTTTGGATTTGTTTTCAGGAGCTTTCCTTTTCTTCTGGAAATTCCTCTTTTTGTTTTTGGTCTTTGACCCTTCAGCCACAAATGCCTCATCGCTTTGTTTTGTTATTCCACGGTTATCTGCCTCAATTTTCAATCGGACTATGAGATCCTGTAAAGAGATTTCCTTCTTTTTATGCTTTAGATAATTGTGGTAATCTCTCCATGACGGCGGCAGTTTTCCCGTAATGGCTTCAACCAAAAACGATTCTCCAACCATATGACCTTTCGCTTTGAGTTCATGAATGATGATTTGCAATTCATGCAGTTGAGCAGTCACCGGTTTGGAGTCAACCATCTTGTAGTCCATGAATTTATCTACAATGAATTTCTTAAGACCGATATTCTGCGTCTTATACTTCGCGGTAAGTGCATTCCAGAGTTCTTTTGATGTCATTAAAGGTTGATATACTTTGTATAGAACCTTGTCGAGACAATTCAGAATATAGTTTCTGCATAAAAAATCGGAATGCTTCCACGTATTCACCTCTGCTTCCTTGCCTGGTGCAGGAATCGGTTCCTCCTCCTCGAGGTACTTTTGCAGACCGAGTGTGGTGAGATAAAACAACATCTGATTCTGCCATGTCAAGAAATCATCACCATCTCCCTTGAACGGTTCAGCTCTGTTGTGAGTAGTATTCTTTGAAAATTTTACTGTTGCCATCTCTGTTTTAGTAATTTTGAAATAAAATTCTTAAGATGTTATAAGTCTAGTATACCAAAACAGAGAATAAACAATTATAAACTCGTCGCACAAGTTTATAACTCAGATTTCCACTACACTGGAATTCTGTATAAATTATTATAACAGTATGAATGTTGTAAATAAGCTACAACAACAGCGTTATACTATTTTGAATAAATAGTATAACCAGAATAACGGATAGAATATAAAATAATGTATATAAATATACAAACAGACTAGAATTCAAACCCGGATTATGTCTGAGGCTCGTCGTAACGATTTCCTTAAGAATTTTATTTCAAAATTCCCCCAAGATATAACAGATGTATTCTGCACGAGATTGTAATGAGTATGTCAACTGTGTGATATGTATGGAATAGTGAGTAGTAGAGCAAAGAAGCAGAAGAAATTAGATTGGAATGGGATAAGAATGTGATCAGTATTCTCTTCTATTTATAATTTTGTCCGCATCCCTTCAAACAGTCGCGTCTGCTTGACGGGTCGCACCCGTTTGCCTTTTGGTCGCTGCTGTTTGTTAACGGGTTGCACCCGCCTGCTACTGGTTTGCATCTGCTTGCGTCCAACGGTACTGTTTCGCACCCGCTTGTACCGCCTGGTACTGCTTCGCCTGCACCTCTTCAATCGGGTCGCATCTGTTCGCCCGCGTCCGCTTCAATCGGCTCGCGCCTGTTTGCTTCTAACAAGATTGTCCCTTATGAACAGTCGCGTCCGTTCGTATAGCTTGCAACTGTTAAAAAGCCCGATCCAGTTGCAGTAAAAATATGAGTGTCATATTAGACCCAAACCCAAACCCGACCCGGCCCGGTTCGGTCGGACGAACAGCGGCGGCGGCGCGCGCGTGTGTGGTGGAGATGCATGATCTCCCTCCTCACAACGAAGCATACATTTGGATGCCCCTAGGCCCCAACACCTTCATTGTAAAGCCATATATATATTGGAATGGCTTTGAAAATTTGGCGATGTGGGACAAGTGTATTTCATTTACACTAGGAATTCCAACAGCGACAGGGTGGAGGAAGGGACGGGCGGGTTGGTTTTTAAAGAAACAGAAGATAGCGATGAGACGTTTGAGATACAAGGTAGGGGCGTGGGAGACACAGCCATGAAAGAAATAGAAAAATGATTTTAGTTATTGATATTTAATGATTATTAATAAAGATGTTTAATGTTTATTAAAATAATTAATTTAAAATTTAAAATTTGTGTTTGTATGTTATAATTTATACTAAATGTTATATCTAATGTTGTTTTATTTTATCTTAGTTTAATTCCGTATGTTAATTAAAACGTGTTCACATTCACATTGCAAACATGATAAGTGCTATGAATATGGGAGTTTAATCCAGGGTGTAAATTATGAATACATGTCATATGTACATAAATAGTGTAACAACCCTAGATTTTTGCATATAATTTAAACTTGACTTTATTTTATTGAAATTATTTTAAACTTTTTTTATTTCAAACATTTCATTTTAAAATATAAATTTTGATTATTATATGAATTATAATTTCAAACTGGTATAAATTGAATATTTTCCTGAAAAATGGATTTATGGTCAAAACTGGTCAAACTTTTACTTTTAAATTTTAAATTTAAACATTTGAATTCTTAAATTTTACCTTTTAGTATGAAATTATATTTAATAACATGAATACTGCTTTTCGTTTCGTTGAAAACGGATTTAAATTGTGAAAGCTATACTGTTTTCAATATTGTGTGCATACTGAGTTATTTAACAATATTCTTTGTTTTAATTTATAAAAATGACATCTTTATTTGATATAACTTATTATAATTTGTGTATTTATGTTATATATATATTTTGACTTTTAAATATTTTAAAGTGATTATAAAAATTTTCTAAAGCTTATTGAATTTAATCCAAATTTTTAAAGCCTAGTTTGCATTTTTAAGTCCCTTTTCTTAATTTAAACTCTATTTAATTAAAACTTAATTATTTATTTTATATATGCATTTTTATTTCTGAGTTTTTATCTTTATTTATCATTTTTTATATGTATTTACGAATTACTAAATAAATAAAAGAAATTTGAAAGGTTTTGTGACTCTTTAGTTACTTGAGACTCTTTGTTTTCCCGCCTTTTCATTTTCTTAACTCTTGCATTGATGTTTCTTTGGCCGACTTTCTCATTTGTTCAGTCACATATCTTTCTCATTTTTCACGTATACAATCTTTCTCATCTCCAAAAAATAGCCGTCCATCGTGCTCTTGCAAAAAATTGGTAAAAACTCCTTTTCTTTTTCATGTTTCTTTGTTTTCTCCTTTGTTTTACATGGATTTGCCTTGCCTTCATCCCCTTCTTTGGATCGGCCTGCCCTCATCCACCACCTAGGCTGCCTCCACCACCATCCCCTCTGACCAACACCTCCTCCAGCCCCTTCCCATGCCATAGCCGAGCCCTATGTGATGAAGAACCACCATAGTTTTGAGCAACATCTCATATATATGCAAGCAGAGCACACCTAGGCCTAGCACCACCTCTTTCAACCATCCAGGCCGACCAACCACCACCACTACTGGCCTGATCTCGACCTAACACACCTTTGAACACCCTCACTTGACCATACCTGAAGTGGCCATGCCCTCCATGCCTTGGACGAGCCATAAGATGCCTTGAAACCCTTGCTTTTGCCTTGTAACATTAGCCTCTTGCCTCACAAACACGTGCACCACTTTCTCTGACCCATTTCAATCCATAACCTGATCCAAATACATGCTTTGGTCATGCAAACCGATCCATAACTAAAGCATATGATGTTGAAAGCAAGTGCAAAGTCTTTGGTTTTATTTTATGCATCCATTTCTAACATTGTTTAAGTATATCTTGTTTTTGAAACTTATGTTTTATATATTTGTTTGTCGCATGTATCCAAGGAGATTTATCTTTGGCTCTTCCAAACTCAAATCTTATTCGTTCTTGCATGCCTTTGAAGATTCGTTATTGTTTGCTTTGGTGGCAATCTCCAGTTTTGAACAAGTGAGTAAATCTCACCAGACATTTATACTTATACAAATGTGAATTAACACCATTTTAATGTGTAGGGAAAAAATATATGATGTTATAACTGCCTGTGATCATTTATATATGATGTTAAACCTGTTAAATTACCTGTCATATCATATGTTACTGTTATATGATGTTATTCTGTTTATTTATATCAGTTTATCACACTGCAAGTTCCCTTTAGATTAGAATCACTATGGGGTGAAATGATACATACCCGAACGGACTTTAGAATAGGGAAAATCGTTATGGCCTTAAATGATAGGCCTAAATGATTTTCAATTATTTTCATTTACTTGAGACTGCGGGTTTGAAATGATAAAACCCGAATTTTCTTTGTAAATTACGGGTTGAAACGATATATTACCCGTATCACTTTACCTAGGCTAGAAAATTATATACAGACCCGTAGTTAAAATATATTTTTCTAAAATTTTTAAAAATATGTTTGAAATGTTAATATTATAATATTTTGATTTAAAACTTAATTAAAGATGATTTTTGTAAAGTATTATTGATTTTCTGGAAATTTATAAGTTAAATAAATTGTGGAAAAGTTAGAAAATTTGAATGTAAGTTATTTTGGAAATTTGATTTAGTTATAATTGGAAATTAAATTAAGTATGAAATTATGATTTATGATAATTTGAATTTAAAATGAATTTAAAGTGATTTTGTAATATATTAATGATTTTTTTTGAATAAAGTTAAAATGTGGAATGAATGATTTTTTTAGGTTGAAATTTTGAAATATAACCAAAATGGGAATTTGTGAATTTGGCTTAAGAGTGACTTCTAAGTTAAACAAATAAAATTGAAATTAAGTTATATTTTTAAATTTTAAACTTAAGTGTTAATTTGAAATTTAATTCAATGAATTTAAAATTGAATGTTGAAATTTAATAAATGAAATTTTATTAAATCTTGATTTTTGAATGGAAATTTAACTTTATAAAATCATGAACTTAAGGAAAATTAAATGATGTTTATAAATGTGAAAATGTATGATTTTATAAGCTAAAAATGTTTAAAAAAATTAAATTTGGTTGTGAAATTTTATTGAATATTTGAATTTAATTAACTACATTTTTGAAATTTTATTAATTGTTAAATGTAAATGATATTACAGCATTTGTAAATGCTGTAGTTGATGATAATGAACTAAAAAGCTAAATTGAATTAAAGGCTATTAAAGCATTTTTGTAAGTGCTATAATTGTTGAATTTAACTAAGTTTATTTGAAATTGAAGTAAACCCTATTACAGCATTTAAAATATGCTGTCTTTTGTTAAATTAAACTATTTTGAATGTAACTTTCCGTAGCGAAAAGTGAATTTTCACTGTTTTGATAAACTTAAGTGAATAAATGAACCTTGAAAGTTGAAAATTTTGGAAATTTAATAATTTAATTATTAAATATAATAACTTCATTTTTATGATTTAAAATGAAGTAATGTGTTTTGAAGTATAAACTATTTTTTTTTTTTGCAAAGCAAGCCGGTTTTATAGTGGACCGTCAACTTTTTATTATGAATGTAATAAAAATTGAAGTACAGTAGTAAGGTAAAAGCACCTTAACTACTAAAATACAGAAAAAAAGCACAGGTACGTGACAGCTACGTCACGGTAACTATAAGTAACAAGAAAAAAACCTAACACTCCTCCGAGGAAGGAGAATCACCAACAACCCTAGCCAACGAAGAAGAGCTCAAAGGGGTAGACCTAGAAAGACTAGCAAAAGGGCGAAACCGTAGAGCAAGACAAGGATCATAAACCACATCATCAGAACAGTAGATAAAGGATCGTTCCCAGGATGGATCAGCAAGCATGGCAGAATTCGAAGTCGCATCCAGTCCGTCCATATCAAGAACTATAGAATCACCTGATTGTTTGTAGCGAAGGCATCGCAGGTCCATCTGATCATCAGATACAAACCGGAAGAAAGATTCATTAACCGAGTTATACCTCATATCAGATATGGGATCAATCCAACACCCTTCAGCCTCATCCCAAGCCATAGGAGGCAGCAGCGAGGAAGGGACATAAGAAACAAGAGGGATGACAGGAGCAGAACTAGGAACCACTGAACCAGGAGTCGAAACAAGAGGGATGACAGGAGCAGCACCAGGTACCACTGAACCAGGCGGCGAAACAGGCATAACTTGGGGCAATGGAGTAACACTCAGATCTGGCAATGCAGCCTCAGAAGCAGGAAAAAGGGGAGAGGGAGTGGCAGAAACTTTAGGGACCCAGATCCTACGACGGGGGCGCGGCAAAGGAAACTTAGGAGCAGCCGCGGAGGCTACAGAAAGCCGGCAATCACTAGTAAGGTGTCCAAAGGAGTGATAGAAGGTACAAATATCCGGAACCCAGCCATAGCGAACTCTGACCTCCACAATATGGCCAACAGCAAGCTGAACAAGAATAGAAGTAGGGAGAGGCTTAGAAGGGGATATCTCGATAAGAGCCTTCGCATACATTAACTTATCACGCGCCACCGTATTGGAATCAAAACATTTCAGCTTACCAACATTACAAGCTAACCAATTCAATCCACTATGAGGCTGAAGGACTGAGGGAATCTGAGAAAAATATACCCAAACAGGGATAAAACGAACTTGCTCACAAGCACACGCCACAGTAGGAGACCAAGGGGTAACAATAAGGGGCCTTCCATCAACAATAGAAGGCTCAGCATCCAAAACAAGCCGTCGATCCTCCGAAGAGGAGAACTTCAAGTAATACATCGTATCAATCAGTTTCACTTGAAAATTTCCACGAAGCTTCCAAACCCTCCGAAGCACCGAAACCGCATTAGTAAGTCAATGATGAGGGTCCAGAAAAAAGCCTACCAAATAGTCTGACCAAAATTCTTCATCGGCTTGCAAAACACTAGGGGGAGGAATCATCACTCCATTTTCCTCAACCAATTCAAACTCAATTGGGATGTAAGCACCCGCATTACGGGGCAAGGACGTGAAAAGAGATGACCACGATTTAGAGGATTGCTTCGTAACATCAGTGTCACTACTATCAACTACTCTGGGGGGACTAGCGGCAGTGGGAAGAATTGCAACAGAGCCAAAAACAATAACATTTGGTTCAGGATTCTCAGGGGAATTAACACAAACATGTGTTGTGCATTGACCACCACAAGGAAAATAAGCTGAATCACACCCCTGTAAAAGGTCAAACACACCATCTACCATACCAAAACCATTTTCATCAAACAAGGAAAGTTTCGCACATCACAACTCGGATTACACATATCCTTCACACACGCAGAAACGTGAGGCACAACTACAGGCAAGGTTTCACTCGCTACCAATTCACAGGGGCGAACCAGAGAAGAAATCAAGGGCGGGAACTCGGAGGGAGAGAGGAGGGACGGGGGGGCGCGCAGACATCGACAACGATGGCTTGAAGACACGGCCAGACCGAGTCGCAGATGGAGGCTGGGGGAAGGAATTGGGTGGAGGCCAAGATGAATCGGTCATAAGAATAGAAGCGGGAAGGAGGAGAGGATGGAGCGTCAGATGGGGGGAGAACGATAAATAAGGGGAGGAGCAAAAAGGAGATCGGCAGAATCCATTAAAATGATTTGAAATGTGGTTTCGAAAAGATATGATATTTTGATATATTAAAATGATTTGAAATGTGGTTTCGAAAAGATATGATATTTTGATATATTAAAATTATTTGAAATTTAGTTTCGAAAAGATATGATATTTTGATATATTAAAATGATTTGAAATGTGGTTCCGAAAAGATATGATATGTTGATATATTAAAATGATTTGAAATTTAGTTTCCGAAAAGATAGGATATTTTGATATATTAAAATGATTTGAAATGTGGTTTCGAAAAGATATGATATTTTGATATATTGAAATGGTTTGGAAATGATTAGATCTTTATTTTGATAAAGATTTGGATTTGAAATGATACTTTACTTTGAAGTATAAACTATGATTTTAAAAATTATAACTACGAGTTATAATAACAATTGGTTGGCAAAGAGACCGGGATCGGATATCTGGCACACTCTTTGTCGATACCGAAAACCACTTTGACAACCGTATACGCGGTGGAGATTCCAAAATGAAGTAGGATGGTGGCGACGTTCTTGAGGTATATTACGTGGACCCAGCTCCCGTGAGTTGGCATAAGGTGGCTAAAACAGGAGCGATCTCGGGCCAAAAGGGGTAGCTCCGCTGGTCGGACACATTCCTTCGATACTATACTCTTACTTGTGATTGATTAGATGGTCATCCTCCGATTTTGATATGGGAGTGTGTTCCGAGGTGGGCGTATGTGGCTGTTGCGTTACCACCAGCCTGTATGCGTAATTGGTATATCTACCCTGGCATTGCCATGTGTGCCGTGTCACCTACCATACCGAGCCTTTACTACGAGTTTGTTTTTCTCCCGTAGCCCGTGTGGTATCCTCTGATAGTTTCTCGATCTAGAGATATCATGATATTGGATGGACTACTGGGACTATTATGTGTGAACGGTGATATGGGTAGCCCGGAACGCTATTTAAAAGTAAGTTTATTTTACTGTAGACATTATTATAATAGTGCAATATTACTACATAGTAAATAGTTTAACGGATCCTCAGAGGATGGGCAGTCCCAAGAATCCTTTAAGTTACTTGTACCTTATTACAGTTCACCTGAGTTGGTTTACATTATATAAGTATAGATTGTCCTGACTCGAGTTGTTTGTATTTTATTTACGCTTCGGTCAGCCTGAGTTATTCACAGATTTGGATTCCACTTTCTGGAGATTGGAATCGCTGGAGATTATCAGCTTATCTAGTCTTATCTATTTCAGTTCTGTTGTTGTATTCAGCTTGTACTTAGTTATCATATTGAAACTTCAGTGGTACTTTATTTCTTCTGTTGTATTTTATTTAACTCTAATATTTATATAGCAACTTCATGAACTACTATTTCTTTTACTTCCGCTGCATTATTAAATGCTCTATGTCTGTGATCTGTGATTATTATTTACTGTATATTCTGAGATTTGCCAAATTTTTATTTACAACGCGATATTTTGAGCAATTCAATCCCGGCACGAGTGTCTACCTATACACTTATAATCGATGCGAATGGTTAAAAATATCGAGTCGTTACATTTGGTATCAGAGCTTTGGTAGCTCTAGGCAAAACTCAGCATATGGAGTGAATGTATTTACAAAATCACTTTCATTCGAGTTTGAATCTCTTCCTTTTTGACTCGATTCATTTGAATTTTGGAACATTCCCTGCGGTTCCTAAATCTATTCTTATCCCTCACTATTCATTCTGGAGTATCCCATAACTCCACTTCAAATGATCTTTATAATGAGTCGGCGGTCTCGCCAATCTCAAACTGATTTGTAAAGGGGTGAAACTCCTTTACAACAACATCAATTCACCAAAGATTTTATATCCTTGGTTTAGATGCTGGTATCTCTTATTATCCCAAACTCTATCTCTTGAGGTCGAATCTAGATCTACCCCAGAAAATCCACATTGATCTTATTCTTTAAGTCACGGTTGACCCGGTTAAGGTTGCCCGCGATTTATATAAGCTTTTCCAGCTTCCTATTTTGTTATTTAATCATCTCATCCTTGTTTCCAACTTATTTTCAAATCAGAATTTCCTTTGATTTGAGCTAATCAAATTTGAATCTCTATCCTTCTTTGAAAATCTATTCCTGTATAGTGTATTTGTAAACTAATATTTAAAATTAAAATGTTTTATACATTGTGTTGTTTGAGTTGTTGATTTGAATTGGGTTTCTGATTGATTCGTCTGATCAACGCTATCGATAAAATTTTCAAAACAATTTGACAGAACAAACCGACACAATATTATTTTAAAATTTGGGTAATGAAATAAATTTTGATATGTATATTTATGGAACTTAATAAAATGATTTAAATCGATAATTTGAAATGATAATACTTGATTTATCATTTATTGTTATACAAATGAATCTATAAATAGTTGTTTATAAATTTATGTGGTGAATTTTTAAACAAGAAATAGAGAACTTAAATTCCGATGATTTCAAACTTTAGTTTAAAGTTTTAAAAGGATATATTATGTAAAGTATTTCCAAGTAGAAATTATTCCAAAGAATTTTAAAGTTTAAAAATTAGTGCTCTTCTCTTTGTCGCTGGAAAATAACTTCGGTGATGACTGCAGCATCATCGACGTTCATTTTCGAGTTTCAAAGTGAAGAGACAGTTCTGTAGTCTTGCTACAGCTTTGTTTTGGGGAATTTAATTGATTTGAATTTCTAAAATATGACTTGATTTATAATATATATAGATATATGCTTGAGATTTGATTTGACATATTATGTATATATTATTACTTATCTCTAAATGGTTTGAATGGAATCGGAAATTTAATTCTTAAATTCTATCTTGAAGAATAATTTCAATTATAATTTCAAGATTTGAATAAATATTCAAGCTTGAAATGATTAAATTAGAAAGTTTTATTTGTATAACACTCAATTTAATTCCAATATAACTTACCTTAATTTTCAGAAGCTGGATATGTAATTGGATAATATACGATATGAAAAAGATTTATAAATAAAATTTGAGTGGTTATAATAAATGTTATACACTTAAATCTTAGTTATAAAAGATTGACAGAGGTAAATAGAGAAAAAGAAAATTTAAAGAATTTTATTTAAATAACATAATAATCAAATTTGATTTAATATGGAACCTTAAGTCTAACCTAGGAATTTTAATAAAGGTTATTTCCTGAAATGAATATGTTTGTATAATAAATAATGTATCTTTGAATAGATAAAATAAAATATATTTGAATGGGACATTTTGTAATAAGGTTTATTTAACTTGGAATCATAGTTTAATTGATGTCTAAATGAATAAAAGGTGTAAAGATATTTGATTGTTATATTTGCTATGATAAATATTTTATTTATGAAATAGACATGTCTTGTAAAATGAATAATTATGATTTAAAATGGTTAAAATGTATTTTTATAACATCAGTGAATTTGATGATTAAGAATTTGGTTTTCACATGGAATTTTATGTGTAACTTATTGAAGGAATATCTATTTATGAAATGGGTATTTTAAATAAAGTGTTAGGTTATTTGTTAAATTAAGAGTTAAGTAAAATAGTGAACTTTTGACTTAATAAATGAAGTATAGTTTAATTTGGATATTCCATTCATAAAAGTTTGTTTTAAATAAGTCATAAGATAAATGATATCCAAATGAATATTTCAAAAATTGAACTGATTTGAAATACTAATATATCTACTGTAGCACTTTATAAGTGCTGCTGTTTCTGAAAATACAATGTTTTGGAAATTTTATAATTGAATGAATGAACTTAGAAATATTACAACTTTGAAATAAATATTATTTGACATTGAATTTAAATGGTTTAAAGGAATATTATTTTAAAGGTGTTATGATTTTCTAAGTATTATGATTTTTTTTTATATTTCCAAAGTGTTATGATTTTTAGTAGTATGATATCCAAATGATAACATCTCTAAATTGTTATGATTTCAAAGCATTATGATTTCAAATTTTATTCTCTTATTTTGTTTTTCAAACAATCTTTTGGTTGTCCTTATTTCTCTTATCTTGTTACAGAATGGGAAGGCTATTGCTTATACCAATCTGTTTACAAATCTTTCTATAATCTTTGATAATTTTTGTTACTCATCTGGATCTGAATGCTTTTTTTCCATTCATAGACCGTTGGTCAAGTGAAAAGGGTGATTCAGACTCTAGAGGATCTTTTTCGTGTTGGTATTCTTGATTTGATCACCTCCACCTTGTTAAACTTACATATAACAACAGTTATCAGGTATAACCTCAATCTTCTTGTTACCTTGTCTTAATCTTATTTCATTTCTATCTTTTCTGTGCTTTCTCGTACCTCATTCCTTTTCGGGGACGAAAAGTTTTGAGTGGGGGAGAGTGTAACAACCCTAGATTATTGCATATAATTTAAACTTGACTTTATTTTATTTTGAAATTATTTTAAACTTGTTTTATTCAAACATTTCATTTTAAAATATAAATTTTGATTATTATATGAATTATAATTTCAAACTGGTATAAATTGAATATTTTCCTGAAAAATGGATTTATGGTCAAAACTGGTCAAACTTTTACTTTTAAATTTTAAATTTAAACATTTGAATTATTAAATTTTCCCTTTTAGTATGAAATTAGATTTAATAACATGAAAACTTCTTTTTGTTTCGTTGAAAACGGATTTAAATTGTGAAAGTTATACTGTTTTCAATATTGTGTGTATACTGAGTTATTTAACAATATTCTTTGTTTTAATTTATAAAAATGACATATTTATTTGATATATCTTATTCTATTTGTGTATTTATGTTATATTATATATATTTTGACTTTTAAATATTTTCAAAGCGATTATAAATTTTTTCTAAAACTTATTGAATTTATTCCAAATTTTTAAAGCCTAGTTTGCATTTTTAAGCCATTTTCTTAATTTAAACTCTATTTAATTAAAATTTAATTATTTATTTTATATATTTATTTTTATTTCTGAGTTTTTATCTTTATTTATCAGTTTTTATACGTATTTACAAATTACTAAATAAATAAAAGAAATTTGAAAGGTTTTGTGACTCTTTAGTTACTTGAGACTCTTTGTTTTCCCGCCTTTTCATTTTCTTAACTCTTGCATCGATGTTTCTTTGGCCAACTTTCTTATTTGTTCAGTCGCGTATCTTTCTCATTTTTCACGTATACAATCTTTCTCATCTCCAAAAAAATAGCTGGCCATCGATCTCTTGCAAAAATTTGGTAAAAATTCCTTTTCTTTTTCGTGTTTCTTTGTTTTCTCCTTTGTTTTACATGGATTTGCCTTGCCTTCATCCCCTTCTTTGGATCGTCCTGCCCTCATCCACCATCTAGGCCGCCTCCACCATCATCCCCTCTGACCAACGCCTTCTCCATCCCCTTCCCATGCCATAGCCGAGCCCTTTGTGATGAAGAACCACCATAGTTTTGAGCAACATCTCATATATACGCAAGCAGAGCACACCTAGGCCTAGCACCACCTCTTTCAACCATCTAGGCCGACCAACCACCACCACCACTGGCCTGATCTCGACCTAACACACCTCTGCACACCCTTACTTGACCATACCTGAAGTGGCCATGCCCTCCTAGCCTTGACCGAGCCATAAGATGCCTTGAAACCCTTGCTTTTGCCTTGTAACATCAGCCTCTTGCCTCACAAACTTGTGCACCACTTTCTCTAGGATAGGCCGGCCCATTTCAATCCATAACCTTATCCAAATACATGCTATGGCCGTGCAAACCTGATCCATAACTAAAGCATATGATGTTGAAAGCAAGTGCAAAGTCTTTGGTTTTGTTTTATGCATCCATTTCTAACATTGTTTAAGTATATCTTGTTTTTGAAACTTATGTTTTATATATTTGTTTGTCTCATGTATCCAAGGAGATTTATCTTTGGCTCTCCCAAACTCAAATCTTATTCTTTTTTTCGTGCCTTTGAAGATTCGTTGTTGTTTGCTTTGGTGGCAATCTCCAGTTTTGAACAAGTGAGTAAATCTCACCAGACATTTATACTTATACAAATGTGAATTGACACCATTTGAATGTGTAGGAAAAAAATATATGATGTTATAACTGCCTGTGATCATTTATATATGATGTTAAACCTGTTAAACCTGTCATATCATCTGTTACTGTTATATGATGTTATTCTGTTTATTTATATCAGTTTATCACACTGCAATTTCCCTTTAGATTAGAATCACTATGGGTTGAAATGATACATACCCGAACGGACTTTAGAATAGGGAAAATCGTTATGGGCTGAAGTGATAGGCCTGAATGATTTTTAATTATTTTCATTTACTTGGGACTGCGGGTTCGAAATGATAAAACCCGGATTTTCTTTGTAAATTACGGGTTGAAATGATATATTACCCGCATCACTTTACCTAGGCTAGAATATTATATACAGACCCGTAGTTAAAATATATTTTTCTAAATTTTTTAAAAATATGTTTGAAATGTAAATATTATAATATTCTGATTTAAAACTTAATTAAAGATGATTTTTGTATAGTATTATTGATTTTCTAGAAATTTATAAGTTAAATAAATTGTGGAAAAGTTAGAAAATTTGAATGTAATTAATTTTGGAAATTTTGATTTAATTATAATTGAAAATTAAATTAAATATGAAATTATGATAAATTATGATAATTTGAGTTTAAAATGAATTTAAAATAATTTTATAATATATTAATGATTTTTTTG
Source organism: Allium cepa (assembly GCA_030765085.1). Lineage (NCBI taxonomy): Eukaryota > Viridiplantae > Streptophyta > Magnoliopsida > Asparagales > Amaryllidaceae > Allium > Allium cepa. The sequence continues at coordinate 32,853,750 of CM060941.1, forward strand.
GAATAAAGTTAAAATGTGGAATGAATGATTTTTTTTAGGTTGAAATTTTGAAATATAACCAAAATGGGAATTTGTGAATTTGGCTTAAGAGTGACTTTTAAGTTAAATAAATAAAATTGAAATTAAGTTATATTTTTAAATTTTAAACTTAAGTGTTAAGTTGAAATTTAATTCAATGAATTTAAAATTGAATGTTCAAATTTAATAAGTGAAATTTTATTAAATCTTGATTTTTGAATGGAAATTTAACTTTATAAAATCATGAACTTAAGGAAAATTAAATGATGTTTATAAATGTGAAAATGTATGATTTTATAAGTTAAAAATGTTTAAACAAAATATTTGGTTGTGAAGTTTTATTGAATATTTGAAGTTAATTAACTGCATTTTTGAAATGCTATTAATTGTAATGTAAATGATATTAAAGAATTTGTAAATGCTGTAGTTGATGATAATGAACTAAAAAGCAAAATTGAACTAAAGGCTATTGAAGCATTTTTGTAAGTGCTACAATTGTTGAATTTAACTAAGTTTATTTGAAATTTAAGTAAACCCTATTACAGCATTTAAAAAATGTTGTCTTTTGTTAAATTGAACTGTTTAGAATGTAACTTTCCGTAGCGTTTTCTAAATACTGCGAAAAATGAATTTTCACTATTTTGATAAACTTAAGTGAATAAATGAACTTTGAAAGTTGAAAATTTTGAAAATTTAATAATTTAATTATTAAATATAATAACTTCATTTTTATGATTTGAAATGAAGTAATGTGTTTTGAAGTATAAACTATTTTGAAATATGTGTTGAAATGGTATATTAAAATGATTTGAAATGTGGTTTCGAAAAGATATGATATTTTGATATATTAAAATGATTTGAAATGTGGTTTCGAAAAGATATGATATTTTGATATATTAAAATGATTTGAAATGTGGTTTCGAAAAGATATGATATTTTGAGATATTAAAATGATTTGAAATGTGGTTCCGAAAAGATATGATATTTTGATATATTAAAATGATTTGAAATGTGGTTTCGAAAAGATATGATATTTTGATATATTGAAATGGTTTGGAAATGATTTGATCTTTATTTTGATAAAGATTTGGATTTGAAATGATATTTTACGTTGAAGTATAAACTATGATTTTAAAAATTATAACTATGGGTTATAATAACGATTGGTTGGCAAAGAGACGGGATCAGATATCTGGCATACTCTCTGTCGATACCGAAAACCACTATGACAACCGTGTACACGGTGGAGATTCCAGAATGAAGTAGGATCGTGGCGACGTGCTTGAGGTATATTACGTGGACCCAACTCTCGTGAGTTGGCATAAGGTGGCTAAAACAGGAGCGATCTCGGGCCAAAAGGGGTAGCTCCTCTGGTCGAACACATTCTTTCGATACTATACTCTTACTTGTGATTGATTAGATGGCCATCCTCCGATTTTGATATGGGAGTGTGTTCCGAGGTGGGCGTATGTGGCTGCTGCGTTACCACCAGCCCATGTTCATAATTGGTATATCTACCCTGACATTGCCTTGTGTGCCGTGTCACCTACCATACCGAACCTTTACTACGAGTTTGTTTTTCTCCCGTAGCCCGTGTGGTATCCTCTGATAGTTTCCCGATCTGGAGATATCATGATATTGGATGGACTACTGGGACTATTATGTGTGAACGGTGATATGGGTAGCTTGAAACGCTATTTAAAAGTAAGTTTATTTTACTGCAGACATTATTATAATAACGCACAATTACTACATAGTAAATAGTTTAACGGATCCTTAGTGGATGGGCGGTACCAGGCATCCTTTGAATTACTTATACCTTATTACAGTTCACTTGAGTTTGTTTACATTATATAAGTATATATTGTCCTGACTCGAGTGTTTGTATTTTATTTACGCTCGGGTCAGCCTGAGTTATTCACAGATTTGGATTCCACTTTCTGGAGATTGGAATCGCTGGAGATTATCTACTTATCTAGTCTTGTCTATTTCAGTTCTGTTGTTGTATTCAGCTTGTACTTAGTTATCATATTGAAACTTCAGTAGTACTTTATTTCTTCTGTTGTATTTTATTTAACTCTGATATTTATATAGTAGCTTAATGAACTACTATTTCTTTTACTTCCGCTACATTATTAAATACTCTGTGTCTATGATCTGTGATTATTATTTACTGTATATTCTGAAATTTGCTAAATTTTTATTTACAACGTGGTATTTTAAGCAATTCAATCCCGGCATGAGTGTCTACCTATACACTTATAATGGATGCGAATGGTTGAAAATATCGGGTCGTTACAAATAGCCATTTGGATCTATGGTTATTATATATGGAATAAAATACAAATATGGTAATTTTAACATAGAAAGATCATACATGTAATCAATAATTAATACACACACATATACATATTAAATTAAAAATTTAGAATAATAAATTTAATATATTACATTCATAATATGTGCGTGCGTGTGTCTTTGCATGGGTGTGAACATAATATAATTTTTTTCGTTTAAAATGAATGTCGAAATATACGTGGTATAAATATTTTGTTTTATAATTTGAATTTTTAATACATATTTAACTTATTTAGAATTTGACTTATTTGAAATTTGACCTATCCAAATATATTTTTTTAGACATCTTATTAATAAACAAAACTAAAAAGAATAGTTTTATTTATACTAAGCCATGTTTGTTTTAAACAAATCGTAAAACACATAAATACATATATAAAATTTAGAAAAACCTTTTTTATTTTATTTTAAAGCCGAGAAAACATAATAATTTTTTTCAAAAGAACCGAAAATGACTTATATATATTTATATAACCTCTATTGGTTGTTTACACCTTGTTTTTAGAATCTCCTCTCAGATATCATAGTTATATTCCACTAACTACGAGTTGCAAATCTGTCTTTTATCCTTCACCAATTTGTAACAGTGGAGATTAGAGTTTTTTTCTTTTCTTGTGTGCTTGTGAATAAGTGAAAGTGGGGTATTTGTAGCCTTTCTTGGGACACTAAATTAAACTTTCCGTCTTTTCACTCTAATAATTTACAATAAACAAATTAGAGCACATGTGGCAATGAAAATTTTGACCTATTCTCCCATTTGTGGCCAGCCACCTTCATTGGATATTATGGGCTTTAGACCAAATTAACATTTCAATTAATTATTTAGTTAAGTCATTTAAGCTTATATTTTGATTAAGTCAGTATATAAAAATTATATATTGTTTGAATTAATTTTAAGGCTTCATATAAATAATTAAAACATCATAAAATTCAATATAACATTTGCATTAATTTTATTATTAATTTATAATATTTGAATTAATTTTAAATTGGTTGAACTTGGATATTAGCTAACAACACGGTTGTGTTGACTCCTTAGTGTGAGCTAGGTCCTAAGTTTATATTTAAACAATTTGAATACTGAAGCATGTACGGATTTTGTTAAAGTAAACATTTGGGCACAAGTTCAGATGGTTATGGATCATTTCGGAGAAATCTAATTTCTAGCCTTTAATAAGCTACACTTTGTAAGGATACTTTGTGCATGTTTTCTTTTCATCATCACTACATCAATTAGATATCTGAAATTTAGTCAATGGTTAAACAGTCTAATAATATACATAGTTAATTGCATTGATTACATTAAGGTCTTTGGTTCAACCTGATAATATGTATTGATTAACCGCTTTACTCTAGCACAAGATTTTGATATTAAGTTGACTACCTATCGCGGTGATACTTGAGAGAGTTAAAGGGTATGTAGTAAGGGAAATGATGTAATTTTTTTAATATATCTAACTCTAACCAATAATATTTGTAATAAAGGTGTTTAATTTTCTATTATAAATTTGTTATATTCGATATATTAATGAAGTAGTTAATTTAAGTACATTAAAATAGAAAATTCTTAATTGAAATGTTGTGTGATAATAATTACATAGTAATCATAAGAAAGTTAGGCAATATAAAAAATATATTATATTAAATATTCCTGGTCAAGATGTTTTGAAAAAGGGTATTGATACATCCATTGAAACCAGAATGTGCAACGCTCTTCAAATGTTGGGCAATGTATTACTCTTAGTTGCTTGGCTACAGAGGGGTTGCTTACTCGCGGTTATTGGATAACTATAGAACATTACAACAAAACAGTCACTTTACAACGGGCAATGTCCGTTGTAATATGGATTTCGCAATGGGCATGCGCCCGTTGTATTAGGCCTCGTCGTAATAGGTCGACCATATTTTACAACGGACATTGAACGTTGTAATACACCTTTTTACAAGTGGCATAGCCCATTGTAATAGACTATAATACAACTGGCATAGCCCGTTGTAATACTTGATATTGCAATGGTTTCTGACCATTGCAAAATAAATGCAAATTTAAAAAAAAAATTACAGCATGCTGTACACATATACCAATATGTAATAACTAATAAATATTATCATAAAACAACCAAAATCACATATACAAAAGGACTGAATAAAACCATATTGACAAAGTCCAAACACATTTCAAAAAGATGTATAAGTTTACATTCATAGAGAGTTCTAAGCACATAATCCTTACATATATACATAAGAGCTAGTGTGAAAAAGCACCGACACATAACAACCAATCCAACAGTAGTGGTCATTTGGGTTCGGGCCTTTTGATGTGTCTCTTTCCCCTACCTGCATTTACAATTTGCATGTTGTGAGCTCAAATAATCATAATATCATAAATTCAATGGGTTTGCAAAAACCCTATTTTAATAAGGTTGAATCTTCCAGCACTACTGGTTTGTATTTGTAAACCAACCAGAGTAGCTCTGTTTTGATTTCAAACAAGATTTATATCAAAACTTGATTACATGTCCTTTTTTTAAGAGAGAAAATTACAAAGAAAGAAAGAAGGAAAGAAGATCCACTAGTTGATTTATACTGTAAATCAAAAGATCTAATGGTTTACCTTATATTGTTCTATTTTTCATAAGTTCATATGTACAAATATCTACCATAATGCTTTTATTGATTTATAATCTGAACAATGGATGATTTTTTTTTTTTGATTTCTAACATGATACAAACAAATATGCTGAATTCATGTGGGCTAGAATCATTCCAAGTGTTGAGTATTAAATTTTGAACATCAAGCACATGACATGGCATGGGATAAATAAAATCATTAAATATCAGAAATCCTACTAATTAAATTAAAAAAAACACAGATCTATGACAAAAATTCATTCTTAATATATAAGAATAGAAAACATGAGAAACAATATTATCAATAGTATCAACAGAACTATTGAAAGTCTTGAGGAAGTAATCAGTGCCTCATTTAATAATCTCCTTAACATGGTTATGCTGCTCATACTTATCTCTATACTCAATCACACTCCAGCTCAGTAATGTCATAGAAAACGCCATCAGATAGTTGAACTTAATCGCATCTCCTGCATCATAGTAACCTCCAACCAAGTTTTTCTTACTCATATCATCCGATAATCCATCTCTCGTGCCTAAATTTCCCCTCTAGCTTACATTATTGTGCTTCGGTATTGGTCCAGCTGGAAAGCAAAATAAAATTCACAAACTATAATGGATAATCCGAAAAGGTTTTTCCTGATTTATAACATGATAAATCTGAAGCAAAATAATAATAATATAAAACCACTTACATCGCTGAGCATTGAAGAAATATGTGAAGAATGAATAAGCTTCATCAAAAGGAGTAAAAACCACGAAACCCAAGTTCAATCAGATTGAGACTGTATATATTCATTTCTTTCGATGAAGAATATAGACTGGTGGCCTTTATTTCGTTTTGCCTTCAACACTTCCTGGTATGATTATGACATGTATTAACCTTACATTTTATTACATAAAATTATGTACAAGATAAAGAACACTCAATGGTACATCTTCATTCAAAGAGACTGGTTGTTAGATCTAGATCTGTTAGTTTCTATCCTACAACACAACTCACACTTATTAGCAACAGACTATGAGTTCAGAGTTATATATTAAAGACAAGAAATACGACTCATCTTTTAGACGCATAAGGTAAAGAGCATTTTCCATCAGATCTGAACAAATGAGCAGTTTCACGCTTAAGATCTTCTTAGATCTAAAGCTTATCGGTATATACTAACCCAACAAGCCTCTAAAAACGCAATCTTAAGGTGGAGCGATCTCGGTGGGATGTTTTTAAACTGGGAATTGAGTCGAAATGGAAAGATCTAGAGAATGGAAGAGGGATTGAATGTGGATTTAGGATTTAGGGATTTGAGAAATAGAAACGAAAATGAGAAATGGGAAGAAAGTGGATGAGGAGTGGGATCGGTAAAAAGTAACGATTGGAGCCAAAATATTTAGCACTGTGGAAAAGTTTAGAGCCAAAATATTTAGATATCTATTACAACGGGCACCTATGAACCATTGTAGAAAACTGATGTCTATTACAATGGGCTGGGAAAAACCATTGTAATAGATGTCTATTACAACGGGTTATTTTTAACCGTTGTGATATGTGCTGCAAACTGAAGTCTATTACAACGGGCTTAAAAAAACCATTGTAATATGTACTTATTACAACGTTTTTTTGGACCGTTGTAAAATCGCTGTTGTAATAGAATCCTTTTGTTGTAGTTGAATGACTCGTCTAAAGCTTTATGTTGGTTAACAGCAACTAGGTCAAACAGGAAATCTCATGGTGATAAAGTTACATAATTCCCTCGACTTGAGAATACCATGGAATTTCAATGTGAATACTCCACTTTGATTATAGTTAAATCATGGAATGGTGATCTATCGAGTGACTATAGTTAGGTCTAAATTGAAGCATTGGAAGTGAAACACTGTTTAATAAAGAATTCATCTCCTCAACTGTATGAGGTAAGTACATGGTCAACTGCAATCGTCTCAAAGTCAAAATTCTAGCCAGAATAGTATGGTCGATAATAAATGTTATTATTGAACTAAGGACTTTGTTTATGAGCTAAATAATTTGAATAAGTATGATACCAGAATTTTGAACAAAACCAAATTCCATAAATTATACAGTGATATGTGTGTAGATAATCGTTACTAAAAGGTATCGCTTAAGAAAATATAAAATATTATTTTACTAAAAAATGTCTGTAAGCGATGAGTTCAATCGAACTATCACACCACTGGCTAAGGTGATATATGAATACTAATATTTGAATTATTCAAAATTAATCTCATTGAATTCACATCCTTGAGTCACACACCCGTATTTGCGAATTCTCTGGAAAACCATATGATTTAATTAATTTATAAAATGTTGTGAATAAATCAAAATTAATTAGCATCGATAAATATTGATTATTATTTAATTTATTTGATGCTTTGAGTTGTTTGTAATTATTTGAATGCATTAAAGTTATATTTGCATGCATCGACATACGATATCGCTGTAACCTAAACTGGTCAAAATAAAAGATATTGCATGAAGGGCTTTATGGAAATTTTATACCCTTTGATGGAATCTAGGACTGACTAAAGGGGGGAGGGGTGGAATACGAGAAAATAAAGGGATTAATTAGGGAAGTTTTAATTAAAATAAAGGAAAAGTTTTCATTCTTTTAAATAAAAAAAATCCACCAAGTATATTCTCATTCATTTTTGCATCATTCTCTCTTCAATTCTATAGTCGTGTCCAAAAATTAATATGTCCCTTCCAGATCACATCAACTCCAAATCAAATGAAAACATCAAATATAATAAAAGCTAAATGGTTCATCCTTCCTTCAAAAGTTAGACATGGATCTACTTCAAGATCCGAGGAGAAAAGTGAAATTAAGGTGTTACAAATGGAAAGAATTTTTTAGGGACAATTTCCTATTTATTTTTATTCAACCATGATGTTTAAATTTGAGCAAGTTCACATATATATATTGAATTTCCACCTATTAAATTTAACTAAAATCTCTTATGTTTTTTCACTTAATTATAAAATCAATTTTGTGTTTATTTTGTTTTGTGTATTTCTATTGGATCTGAAACAACTGTCAATGTAGATTTGATTTGCTATAATAGAATTCACATTTATTTTTACAGTTTAATTCATTTATATTCATAGATCAGATTTGTAATTAATTAGATTATGTATGTATATGTTCAAATGCCTCATCTTTATTATAAACTAACTTAAGTTAAATTTTGGTATAGCTAGTTTTGTTTTACAAATTAATATATATTCAATGACTTATCGTTTAGTCTAATATGTGTATTTGAATTTTAAATTTTAAATTATAGTATACATATATGTGCATATGTATATATGGATTGTTCTAAAATTAGTCATGATTATTGAAGTGGATATAATAGTTGTGACAATATTTTCTTTTAACAATTTTGTTTACATGTTGAATATGTATTTATAGATCTGTAATTCCATAGTTTGGATATTTGGTTGTGATCAAGCATGGAATTTTTATGATATTCAATCTTATTATTAATTAGTGATTATAAAGAAGGAAATTTAAAATAGCATTTTATTCTATTTCCTTTTAATTCCAATTTGATTAGATCTAAATTGAATGTGAAACTTATTTCCTTCTTGACTTCCAATCAAGCATTATACTTTGAAATTATCTGATTTTGTAATATATATCTTTTCTTATAATTTTTTATATGTATATATATATACATATATTAAAAAGAGGTAATTAGCCAAAAGGACAAACATTAGTAAAACAAATTATATCAAGTCCAAAAGTTTTCAAATTTAGGCTCAAGGGCAAAACCACATTTGCTCTCTTGCCAATGTTCACGATTAGATTTCACGTCCAACTACGCTGCTCCTATGCATCCGCCAACACCTCCACCTCGTAGCTCCTCCCCCTCTCATCACCATCACTTCAATGGCTCGACCTCGACCATTGTTGCCTCGACCTGCACCGCAACCTCAGGGATGCACCATCATTATCGATCTAAATTTAAAAAAAGAAAAATCGATAACATAACAAAAATTGTAATTAAGTTAAAATTAAATCGTCTAATGCTATATTCATTTCTTTATAGTTCAAAAAATGCTAAATTTTGCTATCATTTTGCATGCAAAGTTAGTCCATCAATCATTTTATAAATTTATATTAGATGGAAGAAGCATAGACATACAATTAATTATATACACTAATATATATTGAACAATGCAACTAAAACTAGTTTAGCTAAATAGCAAATGTTGGCGGAAGATAATTATCAAGTTCATGTTATTATGAATGTGGTCATGATGTTTGCTCGAACAACCACTATAACCTGTTATTTATTAATTAAAACATGCAATAAAAAAATTTCTTAGTTTCATAAATATGTGAAGTTGCAATACTAATATTAATAGTGTGATAGTTATAAGGATGTTAAACAAATTTGCATGTTACTAGTTAACAGCACTCCATGCTAGAACAGGAAGCATGTCCAATTTTTCTTTAGTTCTTGTTAATAAAAATATATGCATGACAAATTTAAAATGATACTTAAAAGTAAGATTTTTAAAATACAAATGATAGTGCACTTTTATAATAACAATTTTACATTTAACTATCATTTTGTATATTCAACACATGCTAGAGTACTTCTAAAATACAATGCTATATTAAACTATCATTTATAATATTCTATACGTGCTAGTTCACTTTAAAATGCAATGCTACCTTTAACTATCATTTAGCATATTCTACACGTGCTAATTCACTTTAAAAAAGCAATGCTACCTTTAACTATCATTTAGCATATTTCATAAGCTAATCTATTTTGAAAATACAATGTTATCTTTGACTATCATTTTGCATATCCTAAACATGCTAGTGTACTTCATAGTTAAAATGCTACATCAATTTATCATTTCAAGTATCATTAACATGCTACTATACTTTGTAACTAAAATGCTACATTAAACTATCAGTTTGTATGTTTTAAACATGTTATTGTATTTCACAGCTAAAGTGCCAGTTTACACTATCATTTTAGATATCATAAAAATGCTACTATACTTTGTAACTAACATTTACATTAGACTACCATTTTGTATACTTTAAAAAAAACTAGTGTACTCCATAAACAAAATGCTATATTAAACTATCATTTTGAATATCATAGAAATGTTAGTAGATTTTGTAATTAAAATGCTACATGAAACTACTTTTTTGCATATTATAAACATGGTAAGGGACTTCATAATTAAAATGCTACATAAACTATAATATTGCAGATTATAAACATGCCAGTGGACTTTATAATTAGCATGCTATATTGAAATATCATTTTGAATATTTTAAACACGATAGTGAACTTCATAACTAAAATATTGACCAGATGCCAAGCCTAATCGAGTACGTATATTGATGCAAAAGCTAACTGGATTCCAAGCCTAATCGGGTGCATATAAAATCACTCTATATCCGAGATATACTGTTTAACCGAGTGTACCATGGAATGCAAAAGTTAACTAGATTTCAAACCTAATCAGGTATGCATGGATGCAAAAGCTAACCAGATGTCAAGCCTAATGGGGTGCAAGGAGAACCAATCTATACACGAGATATATCGTTTAACCAAGCGTACCATCGAATGCAAAAGCTAACCGGATGCCAAGGCTAATCGGGTACATATGGATGCAAAGCTAACCGGATGCCAAGTCTAATCGGATACGTGTGGACAAAAAAGCTAATCAGAAGCCAAGCCTAATCAGGTTCGTAAGAATGCAAAAGCTAACTAGATGTCAAGCCTAATCGGGGACATATGAAACTAATCTATACCCGAGATATATTGTTTAACCGAGCTACAATCGAATGCAAAAGCTAACTGGATATCAAGCCTAATAAAGTATATATGGATGCAAAAACTAACCGGATGTCAAAACTAACTAGGTACATATAGAACCAATTTATACTTGAGATGTATTATTTAACTGAGCGTACTATTGAATGTAAAAGCTAACAGGATGCTAAGTCTAAATGGGTATACATGGATGCAAAAGCTAATTCATGTGTAACAACCCGTAATTTCGCTACTTCGAAAATGAGGGATTTTATTTATTTTAAATTTAAAAAGTTTAAAACCTAAAGAAATAAGTTATATATAATAAATAATAATATAGAAATAATTTATTTTTATAGTTAATAAATAAATTTAATATTTGTTTGAAAAGTTAAATTATATTAAAATCACTTAATAAATATAATAAAAGTATATTAAATGGTTTAAAAATATTTTTATAATCGTTTTACAAAAATATTCAAAATATGTCACATTTTGTTAATGCAACTCCAAAATCAACAAAACTGGTATTTTTTAAAATATGAATCGATTTGAGAAAGAAAGAGATTCATATTAAAATCATTTAGTAATGATAATAAAAATCTAATAAGGTTTGTGAAACATAATTTTAATTGGGTTACAAAATGTCCAAATTTTGTCGCATTTTATCAGTTTTACGTACACTGTAAAAATGGAGTTTTTGATATTGTTTAAATATGGTTTTATAACATGAATAGACATGTTTAAATTTATCTAAGGAAGTAAGAAGTTCATTTTTAAAGTTTGGTTTACCTTAATATACAGCTTAACAAAAAGGTCAAATTTTGACTGTAAAATTTGTCAACAACACTGTTTTCAACTGTAGCAAGTCGTCGTAATGTTAAATGATTATATGCACTTTGTAACTCATATAATACAACTTTACAAACTATACAACACTTCCATTTATATCTTATAAAACAAATACACTTTTAAAAGTCAAAATTCACAAATAATTCAGAGAGTAACATGATTTGACAATTTAGAATTAAAATTAAATTACTGAACATAATCATTACAAAAAGGACTTAATCACTCTTTTTTCATTAATTCACAAGTCTTATCCTTGTATGGAAAATCAGCAAAACTTATTTTAACATTTTAAAGTTTAAGAAAATAAGGGAAACATCATTTCTTAAGTACAAATTCAAATCAAACCATCTCTTCGACCATTAATGCATGTTCTCAAGAGGTTAAATCAAGGGTAAAAAAGGTAAATTAAAATTCAAAAAGTAGTGAAGGGTATTTAAGTCATTTACCTTCCAAACTCAAGTATAAATAAGCATGCATACCTTCCATTCTTTCACACTTCGTTCCTTACTTGCTTCTTCACTTTCTTCTTCTTCATCATCTCCATTTTCATGGGTTTCCACCTCTCCATTCTCTTGAAATAAAAATAAAACCAACCCCACCTTCCAAAACACCACTTTACCATCTCCTCTCTAAGGTCGTACCCTCCACCGACCCACGGACCAAGCCCATACCCCCTCCAAAATACCTACGGTCCAAATAAAAAAAATAAAAAGGAAGAAAATAAAGGGAAGAAAGAAAAGAGAGGAACGTGCGTTAGTTCGTTAGATGTAAGCATGCCAATTCACTTAAAGATTGACGGAGTGGAAATAAAGGTGAGAAATTCTCATCGCTTTTAAAAGATCGTATTTTGATAATAATCTTATGTTATATGCAAGTATAAACCCCTTTAAAATGTTGTTATGGATGTTTGGTTATGTTTGTGTTATGTTTGAATAGTAGCAAGTGTTTATGATAGTGATTATGTGATGTGATTGGTTGATTTGGATGTGGTAGTGGTAATTATAAATAGTGCTTGTGTTTATTTCATTCAAGTAATCACCTTTGGTAAATAAGATCCAATTTTGATGATATGAGATACTTTGGAAAAATAAGTCTCTTTTTAAGTGAAATTGAAATTAAAGTTAGGTTAAAATAGAATTTGAATTTACAAGTGAAATTGGATTTGAAATTGAAGTTGAAAATGAAAATGAAATTAAAATTAAAATTTGTGTTGAAATTAAAAATGGGATTGAAATCTAAGTTTTGAGTTTAATTTGAAGTTAGAATTGAAATTTAATCGAAATTGGATTTTAAAATTTAATATTAAAATAACAGGAATAAAATAATGTTATAATATGGAAATAGTGAAAATACACTTTAAATACTTTAAAAAGTGAAAATAAGTGATTTAAAATGATTTGTAATAATTTTATAATTGAATAAATTATTTCAAGTATTGAAAAATAAGTTAAAACTAGACACGTCGCACAATGGTAGTTCACGATTTCGCGTCGAAAAGTTCAAACAGGTATACATAAAGGAATATAGCTCGGAATTCTTCGAGAAAAGAAAATTCATGACTATTATATCCATATATTCTAAATGAAGAAAGAAAATCGAGATTTCATTAAGTAGATTTTAAAATATGTCCAAATCAATTTTATAGAAAAATCACGCTAGTGCAGTTAAGTGACCATAACGGGAATTTTTTTTAAATAGACGTATTTAATTATGGAAAATATGGAATAAATTTGATAAATCTACTTAAATAGTTTAGAAGAGATTTGAAGTGGAAAATATAAATTTTCGAATATTAAAAAATTGTTTAAATCAAATAAGCTTATATAGCACTTGCCGCAGTACTATTATGTTGCGAATTCCATAACTTTTGGAATATGAATTTAAATGTAACGATTTTTTCTAAAATCAATTATGAATGTTTTAAAAGGAAAATTAGACGTTTGAAAGAAAATTTGGAATCCTTATAATCAATTCCAAAATAAAAGCTAATAATTGAGTATGCAGAAACGACTACTACATTTGTCCTGCTTGTGGGATCCGAGAAGATAAAACAAGGTGTTTACTAAGGTTAGGAATGGTGCAACCAGTGCCCTGAACTTGCCTGGCCTATGTTTTCTCTTCTTAGGCGAAGTGTGGAATAGATCAAAAGAAAAGCCCAGATGTGCTAAAAGATTATATTAAGTTTTTCCAAATAAAAAAGAATAGCTATTTTCCAGAAGTTGAGCAATTTATGTATAAAAAGATCAATGTCAAAAATGAATGAATTATAACTTGGATTGCATAGAGATAATTTTCTTATAACGACCCAAAATTTTTAACGGTTTTATTTATTTAATTGTTTTTGTGAAATTTTAAACAATGAATTGGAATACGTCCATTTAAACATAGCAAATGGTAAATTTTCATTTGATGATACTGAAGTTTATTTTATTGTGTAATTTTATTTCAATTTAAATCAGTTAATATTTGTTGATTATAAAACGTTTTCCAAACCTGAATAGTTTTGTACAATAAATTTGTAAATCATCTTCTGGGTGAGACTTATATTTCATTCTTCAAATTTTGACTGCTATTGCTCCGTTTATCTTCTTTCTGGCAAATTAGCAGCATTTTCGGTACCGATATCGGCTTTTGATCGGATGATCGTACCACTGATATCGATACACCGTTTTGATCGTCTCGTCGTACTGATCTTCGCAGTATATTTATTTTTGTTATTTGGAGTCCAGTTTGCTGCGGAATCCATGAAAATGGTAACCACGGTACCGGTTTCTGTGCCTATTCAATTATCAAACGGCTAAAGATAAATAGGCCATTGGTTAGTAAACCTCTAATATTCCATGACCATTGATATCCCACCATTTCAAATTTCCAATACAAATGTTGATTTAGTTTCTACAATTTTCGATTTGTTCATTTGGCAATATACGTTAAATATAGTTTACATTTATATTTATTTCGCTTGATTCCATTCTTTCTCCCTTTATTTTTCGTGCATGTTACCCTTTCTTCCTCTTGCAAGCATCAACAGCAATTCGCCTGTTCACCGTCTCGCATCCTCTTTCCCCGATCCACGCACACTAGCTCGGCCACATCGCATGCCCAGACGTACTTCCGCCTGCTCGCATCTAGCACCAAGCCACATGACAAGCCTTCATCGAAATCTTCACCAACCTTGCACCCACCTGAAATTCTGCTCTGCCTTAGGTCTCCATCCCACCACCTTCCGCCATCGAGCCACGCAAGGCTTCCTACCGAGCTCCATTTATCAAGCCACCTCGCCATATGCCGAGCTTAGCCTGCCCATCTACTCCGCCTTATGAATCGGAAGCCTCCCCACTATCTAGTTATGTATATGATTGTACAGGAGGTATGTTATATATGTTAGATTTATATAAAAAAATTATACACATCAGTTTATATATACGTTAGTTGATACATATATCTTCTCATAAGTGGTTGTATATTAAGCTATATATACAGCTGCTGTTCAAGTGTTATGAGTTTGCATTTTTGGTTTAAGGTTGTAACTATATTTATTTTCAATTCCTATATTTCTTTCTAAATTTTGTCCAGATTATATGTATATATGTAGTATGTGTATAAATATTCTATTTTTGTTTGTTTGCATATTCTAGTTTACATAGATATGCATATATATATATATATATAATCTGGCGTTTCTATTTGCGTATAAAGTTATATCGGTGCATATATATATATATATGCATGAGTTTAAAGTTGTACTGTATATATGCGCATATATATATATATATATATATATATATATATATATATATATATATCTGGGTATGCTTTATAAATATTTTTATACTGTAAATTTATATCAGTTATAATTACTTTAGTTCATTCTTTGATATATACGTATATGATAGTGTCTATATATGAATATGGGTTTGTATAAGTTTACTTGTTTGCATATAAATTTATATACAAATATGTATGCATCTGTTAGCTTTCATATATGTGTATATATATGTGTGTTTGATATTACAGATATATGTTATGTCTATAAAGTATGTATATATATGTATATTTTGCCTACACTATATTTTGTTTATATGTATACTATTTGAATTTGAAGTTGACTTTATAATTACTAAGTTTATAATAAATATTGTTTTAAATATAACATATAGTGTTTATATTTTATCAGCTTTGAACTTTTGGTTTGTTGGTTTTTAACACATATGTATACACACACATATATATAAGTTTGGGTTATATAGGTAAAGTTTATATAAGTTCTTATATTTGTTGTATGAATATATGTATATATATTCTGTGTTTTGTTAGAGTGTTTGCGTGCGTCTGTATATATGTGAATTTGGTTTTAATTATATAGACATTGTACTTATTGGAATTTATTATTGATTTGAAGAAAAATATATATATTATTTTAAATATATGTTTAAATCGACTTTTGAAATTTATATATATGCATTATATCTTATTCCATTGATCTCGTGCCATCTTGACTTACATTTCTATATCGAGTCTATCACATTGATTCCTAGCTTATTACTTATCCGCTAGTTTATCTGTATCTGTGTTCGTGTCTATATCATCTTCTTGTCTCTCTAGCCTTGGAACGTGAGCAATCACTCACGATTAATGTTTTTATATTTATTAAATTTGATTTCAATTGAAACGACAATTGAAATATATTGTTGTTAATTGTTTACATTGCTATATATATGCTATTATCTGTATCTGCTCACCTATGACATCTGACACCATTATCTATTATTTAGATTGATGATATATGCCTGTTATATTATTATCATACATGTCATCACTCCGCAAGTTCCCTGTTAGTATAGAATCACTATGGGTTGAAATGATACATGCCCGAACGATATATAGAATAGGAGAAAATCATTATGGGTTGAAATGATAGACCCATGCGATTTTCATTGGATTGAATTTGGTATTGCGGGTTGAAATGATATATACCTGTATATATTTAAATTGCGGATTGAAATGATAAATATCCGTATCACTTGACCATAGGATAGAAAATTATATACAGACACCGTTGGTCTATATATAAATATTTTGAAAAGGATTTCTATAGTTTTGGAAAGAAATATATGGTTTAATAAATATTGATTTTTAAGATATTATATATATATTGGAAATGATTTCCAAGGTTTTAAAATTGATTTTATTTAAGAATTATACTCAAATAAGTTTGATTTGAAATTTATTTAAAAAATGGGATTTTAAAGGTATGATTTTATAACTTGATTTTGGTTTAAGGTGATTAATGAATATTTTCAAGTTTGAGTTTTATTTAAAAGATATTGAATTTATTTAGTAAATATTTCAAAGCTAAATAATAGTAAATTGAATTAAGATATATATATAATTATCAAATTTAGTTTTGAAATTATGGAATATTTAAAGCTTTGGAATATATTGAAATTGAAACGGTTTATTTGAGGTTCAAATCTGTTTTGAAATCGATATAGTTTGAAATAGTTTGTTTAGAAACAGAATTGAATTGAAATGGATGATTCGAGATTTGATTAAATTTGAATTTTGGAATTTGATTAAATTTAAATTTGAATTTTGGAATTGAATTGAAATAGCGTATATTACTACATAGTAGATATTTTAACGGATCCTTAAAGGATGGTTATCCCAAACATCCTTTGAGTTACTTGTATTTTAGTTGTTATTTCACTTGAGTTGGATTTATTTATATAGGAATGTTAATCCTGATTCGAGTGTTTTGTATTTTGCTTTACGCTCGGGTCAGACTGAGTGATACAACTTTTGAGACTCACCTTTGGAGTTGGAGCTTTGTTTGGATATCCATCTACATCTTTTCAGCTTGCAGTTTATTCAGTTGATTCCAGTGATGTATTCTGATCTTGTATTTGACTATTGTATTTGATGCTTCTATTGTATCTTATTTAACTATGATATATATAAGCTTCATCAACTACTATTCTTTTGTTTTCGATGCATATTATTATATTACTTTTTTTCTGTGATTCTGTGATTTATTTACTGTATATGTTGAGTTTTTCCAAATAAAAATTAACAATTTGGCATTTTGAGCAATTCAAATCCGGCATGTGTGGATGCAAATGGTTGAAAATATCAGGCTGTTACACTTCTTATACTTGGCATTAAATTCCGAAGAGGGAACTCGTCCTATTCGTGGAATTTAAAAGGTGATCTCACTGTTATTCTGCCCATAGAACTCGTTGAATACGGAAATTGATACTGAGTAAAATTAGAATGATTTTTGTGATCCTATTTACTCAATAATGTTTGCTAAGATTGATTTTAGGGTTTATAGTAAACAATGTCTTAAGTAACATAGTTTTTGACCCATTTAAAAGTTAAGAAATTTGGATCAATGATAAGTGAGGAAATTTGAAATATTATCCAAATCAAAGGAATGAATTAACTTAGAACTACTCTAAGACAAAAAGAAGAGATTTTGTAATCATCCAAAAAGAATTAAGCGAAAAGAGACTTAATAAATCTTGTATACTCATAATCACTTTTATCGAAATTGGATTTCGAAGGAACCGGGGTCGGATTTGGTTGATTTCTATCCGAATACCACTTCGGACCAACTTACATGTGCGAAAAGACGAAGACCTGATAAAGAGAATGAAGACCGGGGATTTTCGGGATGAAAGGACTGCTTGTTGATAATTCTGGTTAGCTCCCAATACTAAGTAGCAATTGTCCTTTCGTTTATGAAGTTCTTTGGGTTGCAAGGACTTTTCGCTACTAATCCTAGGATTAATTTCTGATAGAATGTGGTAGGAGAGTACCTTTGGTTTCATTCATTTCCAGAATGAACTTGTATGGATGGTTGTCTGACAGTGTATTTTCCAAGATTAAGTACATAGGTTTATAAAACATAAATATGTGGTGGCGGAGAGGGCAACTTCTCTCAACTTAACACCCTCCTTGAGATGTACGAGCTCAAGAGTTATATTTTTGTGGAAGGCAATTAGTTGTCAACGGAAATAGCAATGTGGCATTCAGAGATGTGATATGTGCTATGTGAAAAGGTAATCATTGCCTCAATCCTCGTCAACCGGAAATGACCGAAACAGGGTTAGATGCGGCAAGGCTAAGTGGGTCATTTCCAATTAAGGTATGATCATCACCATCTAATATATTTTTTCCCACTATGACATTCGGGATGTAAATTAACGTGGTGTATGGAAATCGAGCGCTGGGATAAAGGTTGGTAACGACCGGGTGATGACATATTCAGTGCTATCTAGTTATAGAGATAGACCGGTCTTGTGTTGGTAGAGGAGCTTTGTGATGGTTCTGCGGGACATCCATCTAGAGGTGTACCCATCTGAAGTTAGATCCTTCACCTGGTCATTTGTATGGAAATCCATTCTCTAATAAGAACCTGCAGTTTTTTTTGTATTGGTGTAATGAATAACCCTGAAATGCTATATAGGTAAGCATTTTGACTAATATTAATAAGTTTGTTTGTAAAATGTTTTCAAAGAATGTCATCAGAAGTAATATCAAATGTTTTGATATAAAAGTTTTTTAGTTATCATAAGGTAAAAACCCGCTCGTGTTTACTTGTGGGCATGGTCTTATGAGATACTCTTTATTTTCAAAGGATTTTATTCGCAAGGCTGATATATGACACTATCATTTATTATTGAGTTTTTCTCACGCTGGTTTATCAAGCCTAATCCGGGTATTTTCAATAATCGCATCAGATCCGAGAAGTTTTAGGTTTAGTTGAAGACGGTTGAAGTTTACAGAGGAGAGCTGGAGATATTCATCTACGTACGGACGTATTCTATTATCCACTGCTATCTATTTGTTTTTGTTTGATGTTTGTCAGCAATTGTAAGGACGGATGTTTATAACTGTCCAAACTGAATTAGATTAGACTCTAATATATGTATTTTAAAAGTTTTCCACTGTAAATATTATTGTTTAATATTATATGTTATTTCATTCATGTGAGATTCTGTTCTGTCTATTTTTCTTTATTACCCTTGATAATCTATTCTTTCATACAATTTGGGTCAAACATGTGTGGTTTATTGTCGGCTCAAAAGGTACAGAATTGTGGGTCATCACATGATGCCAAGCCTAATCGGGTACATATGGTACCAATCGGCAGATTCCATTCATTTAATTGCATTTAAAATACAAATGCTATTTTTAACGATCGAACGGTTGTTCGGCACATTCGATATATTTAATGCATTTTAAAAATACAAATGATATTTTTAACTATCATTTGACATATTCCATTCATTTTAATGCATTTTAAAATTACAAATGCTATTTTTAACTATCATATGGCACATTCGATACATTGTAATACACTTTAGAAATACAAATGATATTATTTACTATCATTCGTTACATTCCATTCATTCTAATGTACTTTAAAAATACAATTTCAATCTTTAACTATCATTCGGCAAGTTCAATTCGTTATAATGCAATTTAAAAATACAAGTGCTATTTTTAACTGTCATTCAGCACATGCATTACATTCTAATGCACTTTAAAAATACAAATGATATTTAACAATTATTCGGCAAATTCGATTCATTCTATCAAACTAGCACTATCATTCCATTTTATTGGCTAATATATGTTAAAATAAGTTAGCATGATACATATACAATTCTATATTCATTTTTTGTAGTTCAAAAAATGCTAAATTAAACTAATATAAAATCAACATAATGGTACATTAATTTTTAATAGTTTAAAAATGATAAATCAATCTAGCATTATCATTCCTTTTTATAGTTTAAAAATGATAAACTAAATCGGCATCATACATATATAATGCTATATTCGTTTTCACTTAAAGATAATGCTAGTTATATTTAGCACTCTCGACTGTTAATTGTTCAAAAAAAATCGATCGCCTTCAACATTGTCGCCATCACCTCCCAGTCCACCTCGACCACACCGTCGACACCATGACATCACTAACGCCGCTACACCTCCAACACTCTTCTCTTCCATCGTCTTCTAATCTACCTCAACCAACCACCTTGTCGCCTCCTAAGCTGCTGTCACCTCATCACCTCGACCAACCACTGTCGCCATCCCAAGTCGCTGCCACCCCGTCACCTCTTATGCCTCATCCACCATGGCGTCGCCTGTTAAGCCGCCACCATTTTAGTCGCCTCCTAATTTCTGTGTTACGATGTATTTTTAGGGCAAGTTTGGCATTTGTACTAAATAAAAAACATGTTATCCTTGCATCAAATTTTTTATTTTATTTTGGCATTCTCCCTATTTTCCACCTTTAAAAATACAAATGCTATTTTTAACTGTCATACGGTTATTCGGCACATTCCATACATTTTAAAAATACAAATGATATTTTTAACTATCATTCAGCGTATTCCATTCATTTTAATGCATTTTAAAATTACAAAAGCTTTTTTTAACTATCATAGGGCACAATCGATACATTGTAATACACTTTAGTAATACAAATGATATTTTTAGCTATCATTCGTAATATTCCATTCATCCTATTGTACTTTAAAAATAAGATTTCTATTTTTAGCTATCATTCGGCACATCTAATTCATTATAATACACTTTAAAATACAAATGCTAACTATCATTCGACACATGCATTACATTCCAATGCATTTTAAAAATACAAATACTATTTTAGCTATAATTCGGGATTCATTCAATGAAACTAGCACTATCACTCATTTTTATAGACTAAAAATATGTCAACATAAATTAGCATGATACACATACAATGCTATATTCGTGTTTTGTAGTTCAAAAAGTTCTAAATTAGACTAATATAAAATCAACATAGTGCTATATTCATTTTTTATAGTTTAAAAAAATGATAAATCAAACTAGCATTATCATTCCTATTTATTGTTTAAAAATGCTAAACTAAATTAGCATCATACATATATAATGCTATATTCGTCTTCACTTAAAGATAATGCTTGTTATATTTAGCATTTTTGATTGTTAACTGTTTAAAGAAAACTGATCGCTTTCAACACCGTTGCCATCGCCTCCCAATCCACCTCGACTAACCACTTCATCGCTTCCTAAGCTGCTGCCATCTCATCGCCTCGACCAACCACCGTCGCGATCCCAAGCTACTGCCACCTCGTCGCCTGTCAAGCTTCCACTATTTTAGTCGCCTCCTAGTTTGGGTGTGCGATTTATTTTTACAACAAGTTTGGCCTTCGTACTAAATAAAAAACATGACATCCTTGCGTCAAATTTTTTCTTTATATTTGGCCTTCTTCCTGTTTTCCACTATAATGTTTATTTAAATATAAATAAGTTATTTAAAGTAATATTTTTAAAGCATAAATAATGTATGTATATATACATAATAAAGTAATTTTTTATCATATATACTACATAAATATATTTAATATACAGTTATATATATATTAGTTAATAAAATTATTATAGTTAATTTTTTTATTAAATTCTAGATCATGCGTGTTATCCCGCTTTTTGGAAAGACCGTGATACCAAAAGATTGATCAGAAACAAAAGACAGCTCGTCTCAAAGATTGGTTATACATTGCTTCGCTATGGATATCGATGAATTTTGTTCAAGCTCGGATCAGGCTACAATTGATAGGACAAGGCAAGCCAAGTCATGAAAGCTAATATTTCAAATTTCAGGTTAATCGGAGTTCGTATGAAGGAGAAATGATCGATACAAGGTAGGAGAATATACTGTTCGTACCCATCAAAGAGTTGGGGTGATGTCCATTTCGAATCCATCAGGTTCGTATCCATCGGAATGACATCAACTCAGTATGTTCGAACCCATCGAGTTTGGTGCAGTTCGAATCCATCATTCGCATCCGTCAGGAAATCATGTATTGGCTTGTTCGAATCGATCGATTACGTATCCATCGAAAGGATGCTGACTCAATCTATTCGAATCCATCCCAGGGCTTTGTTCAAATCGGTGCTGTTCGAATCAATCCGGCATTGGGCTCTTCGCATCGACCTAGAAATGGTAACATCATGTCGGTTTAGCTCGTATCCATCATGGTCAAAATACTTCGGATCGATCACAAAGGCTTAGTTTGAATCCATATGGTTCGTGGTTATTCGAATCGGTAGCGTATAAGTCATTGTTTGTATCCATCTCACTTCGTATCGATAGAACGATCGATATGCAGTACACCAATAATAATCGATGCGAACAAGGGCTACCGTGAATCAATAATTGGTTCGAATAAGGGCTGAAACAAGTGGATGCGAATAAATGGTTGATACGAGCGAAACTTCGGCGCTAGATGCGAATAACACGGTCAAATTCGGCACGCAAAATGGATCAACCCAGGGATTTTGCGACACGTCATCGCATGCGCACATGCCCCTATCGAATCGAACGAGATGGATACGAAACATGGATTCGAACGCGACAGTGTTCACGAGAGTGCAATCTTGCATCGATCATATCTCACGATCTACGGATCCAAATGCAATGAAATTTTCACAACATCTTCTAGCGTGCCAAGTTTCAGCTCGATTGAATTAATTTCTGATGGATAGGAAATCATTTCGTATCGATCACGGATCGAGTCGAAACTTGGTGCGGTCGGTCGCGTGGGCCCACTCACATGCCAGAAGAAGTCTCCTGAAGTTTGAGCGCGATCTCAGCCTCCTACGCCTATAAATAGTCCCCTAAAGCCTACAGAATATGGATCTTTTGGCCATTCGACATCCAGAGTCTGCCGGATTCGATTCTACATCTTTCTATCACCATTGTATTCGAACATATGAGCTATAGCTTACTGTAATCTGCTGTAACGGATTTAAATCATCAAGTGAATCAATAAAGTCTTAAACTTCAGAGTGGACGTAGGCAAGTTCGTCGAACCACTATAAATTCTATGTTTCTGATTGTTATTTTTGAATTACTGCGCTTGATATTACTTAGATCTGAGAATTGTTTTTGAATATTGCTGATTTGTATTCATATACTGGTGCTTTCGCGATAATGGGGTTTGTGACCATTTTTGGTGCAAGCACTTTGGTGCTTTCATTGAGAAGCTATTTCAGGGGAAGTTGAATTTGAAGACTTAAGAATTCAGATATAAGGAGATATGACAAGGCAAACGAGTAGAAGGCAGAGGCCAGAGAGAAGTTGACATGAAGGAAGTCAAGAGGCTTCCTCAGGAGCGAATCTTGCATCGATCTTCATCACCAGGGATGAGATGGAGACAATGATGAAGAGACGGGAGGTGTTGATCCAGAGTTTGTTTCAACAGATTGGGCAACTTGGAGCGCAGAATCGAGGAGCGGATGGAGTTCAGAATGAAGAAGGACCATCCAGCGTAGCACCTGGATTAGGAGGCACACACTTGGAGCATGTTGATCTAATCCCAGAGAGAGAGATAGGGGCATTTGAGAAATCTGGAGGTAGTAGAGGGATGAACGCTCAGCCGGGGGGCAGATTCCAGAAGGCTTTCATGGACTCGAGGGGAAGGTCGACAGCGATGAACGAGGATTGCATCTTGGAGACAATGAAAGGTTGGCGGAGATGGTCAGGCGAGCCATGAGGGGCGGATTAGTGAACAGAGATCTTGAAGAGGTGAACAGGAGTCCCTTTTCTCCTGCAATTAGGATGGCTAGGAACCACCAGATTTCAAGTTACCATCAGTGGAGATGTACGATGGGAGGATGGACCCCGCGGTCCATCTGACAAGGTATATGAGGCACATGAAAGTGCTAGGGGCATCACAGGAAGTTATGGCCCGGTGCTTTCCATTATATCCGACGGATATCGCAGCGTTATGGTTTAGGCAGCTGGGGAGCGGCTCCATAGGAACGTGGGCAGATTTAACTGAGAAATTCATGAGGAAATTTAGGGTTCACATTGCAAGACCCAAGAATGTGATGAGTTTGGAAATTTTAAAGCAGAAAGCTGGGGAGTCTTTCAGAAGTTTTCCGACGTGATTCAACGCGGCAGCAGTATCGGTGGATCGAATAGATCCATCCATGGTTATGATGGCAGCTGTGTCCGGAATAGCTGATGGCACAGAGTTCAGAAATTCGTTGACTAAAGATCGACCTATGGATCTAGGAGAATTCTATCACGAGGTAGAAATTTTTTTGCGATTGGAAGACGCAAGTGCAGAAAGATAAGAAGGAGAAGAAATTAATGTTTATGCGGTCAAAGATGGAAATCCCCCTGAGAAAGGTACATAAACTAGCAAGGGA
The DNA here is from genome assembly GCA_030765085.1 of Allium cepa. Lineage (NCBI taxonomy): Eukaryota > Viridiplantae > Streptophyta > Magnoliopsida > Asparagales > Amaryllidaceae > Allium > Allium cepa. Next base: position 32,878,656 of record CM060941.1, read on the forward strand.
AAACGAAAGGCTGAGAATAACTATAACAGATCAATGCGACCATGAAAGGAACCAAGATTCACCACATACTCAGAGCTGAATGATAGTTTGGAGCGAATCCATCAGGATACCAGAGAGCAGGTTCCATATCGTAGACCAATGCGAAGGTTTCCAACTGCTGACGAGAGGAAATCAGATAAATATTGCTTATTCCATGAACTGAACGGCCATAACACTAATGATTATAGACATTTAAAGGACGAGGTGGAAGGGCATATCAGGAATGGTAGGCTACTTTAGTATGTGAGGAGGCGAGCTTCAGTGGTGGAGCCAGAGTGACCACCGTCTACATCAGCTAGAGGTGACCCTGAACAGGGACAACGTATGATTATCAATTGATTGATTGATTGAAATAACGATTAACAAGTCGTAAACCTCTCACTAACACGGTTAAATCATTTACATATGTATGAGATCGCGCACGATCCATAGGCATGCTCTGAATGACTACTGACCACATCATAGTAAGAGTTTACGCTTTGACATCCTCGTCTTGCTTTTGCTTTGATTTTGATTTGGACATTTGGACTTAGTTTGTTTGGACATTTATGTTGTGGAATTCGTATGATCATTGCTTTGGTATTTGCAACTCTGTGAAAGAATTTACTTGTGTAACCGTTGGATTACGAACGGTCCACGAGCACCTCTTGTATGGCGATGAACGCCAAAGTCTTTGATTTGGAAACTCACCCGAACATGAAATCTGACATCGATAATACTAAGTCCCCCTAGGCACACCACATTTTGCCTCGAACGGCACACGACCTCGAACGGTCACAATTCGCCTCGAACGGCACACAATCGCGAATGATCACAATTTGCCTCAAACGGCACCCGACCGCGAACGGTCACGATTCACTTAGTATGATATCCGATCGCGAACGATCACGGTTTTCCTCGTGCAGCAATCGATCGCAAACGATCACATTCTGCCTCGTGGGGCACCCAACCGCGAACGGTCGCAACTCACCTTATATGACATTCGATCGCGAACGATCACACTCTGCCTCTAACAGCACACGACTGTGAACGGTCCCATTGCATCATTTGCCACGAACGGCATCCGACCGCGAACGGTCCCATTCCTTCATTCGCCTTGAACGGCACCCAATCGCGAACAATCACCATTTGCCGCAAACGGCATCGACCGCGAACGATCCCATCCCATCCTTTGCCGCGAACGGCATCGACCGCGAACGGTCCTGATTCACCTCAAATGGCATACGATCCCGAACGATCGTCATTTAAGGTCATATGAAACTATCAAGTTCTTTACAGGTTGTTGACAAGATATGAATATCCAACTTATGGCATTACAAAATACACCTTCCTATCACAAGGCATGTTTTAGGGGGAAATATTATCCCGCTTTTTGGCAAGACCATGATACCAAAAGATCGATCGGAAAAAAAGACAGCTCGTCTCAAAGATTGGTTATACATTCGCTATGGATATCGATGAATTTTGTCCAAGCCCGGATCATGCTACAATTGATAGGACACGTCAAGCCAAGTCAAGAAAGCTAGCATTTCAAATTTTAGGTTAATCAGAGTTCGTATGAGGGAGAAATGATCGATACAAGGTAGGAAGAATATATTGTTCGTACCCATCAAAGAGTTGGGGTGATGTCCATTTCGAATCCATCAGGTCATATCCATTGGAATGGCATCACCTCAATATGTTCGAACCCATCGAGTTTGGTGCAGTTCGAATCCATCATTCGCATCTATCAGGAAATCATGTATTGGCTTGTTCGAATCGATCGATTACGTATCCATCGAAAGGATGCCGACTCGATCTATTCGAATCCATCCCAGGGCTTTGTTCGAATCAGTGCTGTTCGAATCCATCCGGCATTGGGCTCTTCGCATCGACCCAGAAACGGTAACATCATGTCAGTTTAGCTCGTATCCATCATGGTCAAAATACTTCGGATCGATCATAGAACTTAGTTCGAATCCATATGGTTCGTGGTTATTCGAATTGGTGGCGTATAAGTCATTGTTCGTATCCATCTCACCTCGTATCGACAGCACGATCGATATGCAGTACACCAATAATAATCGATGCGAACAAGGGCTACCATGAATCAATAATTGGTTCGAATAAGGACTAAAACAAATGGATGCGAATAAATGGTTGATACGAGCGAAACTTCGACGCTAGATGCGAATAACTCGATCAAATTTGGCACGCAAAATGGATCAACCCAGGGATTTCGCGACACGTCATCGCATGCGCACATGCCTCTATCGAGTCGAACGAGATGGATACGAAACATGGATTCGAGCGCGACAGTGTTCACGAGAGTGCAATCTTGCATCGATCATATCTCACGATCTACAGATCCAAATGCAATGAAATTTTCATAGCATCTTCTATACAAGGTAAAGTTGTTCGTGCCAAGTTTCAACTCGATTGGATCAAATTTTGATGGATATGAAATCGTTACGTATCGATCACAGATCGAGTCGAAACTTGGTGGGGTCAGTCGCGTGGGCCCACTCACGTGCCAGAAGAAGTCTCCGGAAGTTTGAGCGCGATCTCAGCCTCCTACGCCTATAAATAGCCCCCTCAAGCCTACAGAATAGGGATCTTTTGGCCATTCGACGTCCAGAATCTGCCGGATTTGATTCTACATCTTTCTATCACCATTGTATTCGAACATCAGAGCTATAGCTTATTGTAATCTGCTGTAACGGATTGAAATCATCAAGTGAATCAATAAAGTCTTAAACTTCAGAGTGGACGTAGGCAAGATCGCTGAACCATTATAAATCCTGTGTTTCTGATTGTTATTTCTGAATTGCTGCGCTTGATATTGCTTAAATCTGAGATTTGTGTTCGAATATTGCTGATTTGTATTCATATATTGGTGCTTTCGCGATACTGGGGTTTGTGACCATTTTTGATGCAAACAATGCGCATAGCATATAAATAATTATATATAAATATTTTGATTCAAAATTCATTTCAATTAAATATTATTTTGAAAATTAATAAAATATTAATAAATAAATAATTTCAAAGTTTTATTTCAAATTTTAAGTAAATCCAAAATAATATTTTATGGTTTTAATTTTTTTCCTTATTTTTCTCGGTTTAAATTAATTTATATACCATCGGCTAGTTAAAACAATTGATTTTTAAAAAATAGAAAACATTTTTTTTTCAAATTTCAACCAAGAGCTTATCTGGTTTAATATAGTTTTATAAAATTTATAAAATAATTTTCATTACATATTTGAATTAATATAATTTATTGATTTAAATAATATTAAATAATAATAAAATATCTAAAAGAAAAATATTTTTTACTGGAGAAAATTTATTATAATATAATACATTATATATAAAATTATATGACTAATTTTAACTACAACACGACGTTATGACTAATTCTAAACTAAATATATGTGTGATTAAATAATATATATTTATTTATGAAATATATGATTATATTAATTTTTACATATGGCTGCATTGACCTGACACGTATGATATAAAAAAACCTCCTTTTTTATTAAACATAAATATACGTATACATATAACCAAAACTATTTTATGACAATATTGCTTGCATCTTAGAATCGTCACCTAACTAACAATATAATATGTATACATTGTTGTTGTCAAAACTATCAGCACTAACAATATAGCATATATACATATAAAACCAAGCTTATCCAAGCCTAAATAAGCCGCCCCCTTATGTTGTTGTCAAAATTATCAGCCCTCGTGATGAGGCTTAAACCCATTTAATGCCAAAATGAATATTTTACAATTTAAATCTAATTTAAAGCATTTATCGATATCGTTTAATGTATTTGTAACTTTTATAAATACATTTAATATTCATTTATCAAATCAAAATCAAATTTATAATATTAGTCCATAAATATTATTTTATTTGATTAATTTATAATAATTACGATTTAATCAAACCATTTGGTCAAAAGAGAATTTATCATTTCAGTTGTGTGACTCGTCATATGTAAATTTGGTCCGCAATTAATATCAAACTATTCTCTTACTATCTCAGTTATATTGCTTACCTAGTTTTGATAAAATCCAATTTCACTTTGTTAAGCATTACACAGTTGTGACTTTTATTTAAACCAATTCTCTTTGTCAAAACAATATCACTTTAGACTTATGGAATTTGGTAATGGTCAAAAATTCAATATCGTATATATTCAACCCTATAATCTAGACACAAAGTCCTTTGTTCAATAATAACAATTAATATTAACTAAAATGCCCAGGTCAGAGACTTTCACTTTAAGTTGACTTAGTTGACTATGATACCAACCCTATATAACTTAGGAGACGAATGCTCACTTAAATAGTGTTTCGCTTCCAATACTTCCACTAGACCCAACTATAGTCACTTGATTGATGTTGTGCCATGATTTAACTATCATCTAAGTGGAGCTTTCATATTGAAGATCGATAGTATTCTCAAGTCGAGAGAACTCTGTAAATTAGTCACATCGATATTTTATGTTTGACCTTAGTTATATTAACTAACGAAAAACTATCAACTGAGTCGTTCCATAGTTATCCAATAACTATCAGTATGTAACATGTTGGTGCCCCCAGTAGTCATGAGTAATAAACTGCCTAATATTTGTAGAGTGGTACATACTATAGTCTCAACAGATGCATCGATATCCAATCTCGATGCATCTTGACTAGGAACATTTAAAATGGTATTTTTATTTTCATTGTGATAAATTACTTATGATTATAGCACTTTGTAACTACTATCAAAAAATATACCATTTACGGATTTTCTATTAAATGCACTTTTAATTTAATTAATTAATTAATATAACACATCATGTCAAGTGTATAGTAGAATAAAACACCTCTTATTTCAAAGAAGATTAGATATTGAGTTAGATATATGCAACAAATTACATAATTGCCCCTAGGAAATATCCCTAACTCTATCTAGCCCATAAGCCCTTGGCCGGGGCAACCCCAAGCCAAGGGCACCATGCAAAATTTAATATAATATACTAATTGGTTATATAATATGCAGTTGATAAATAATATAATGTGACATTGTATTCTATTGGATAAGATGAATCTTTTCCTTTATGGGCATGGTTCAAATCTGGTAAGGGGTCAAAATATTTATTTTGGAATTTTAATGAACTTGTGAGCAAAGAAAACAAAAATTGGATGGGGCATCAAATTTCTTGGTCCAGCCCTGCATAGATGCAGTATGTTCTTCTCCTTCATAATCAAAGCATCAACTACCACACTGTCTTTGGCCAAAGTATAAGCTATCCCAAAATCATAATCTATTATGTACTCCAACACTTCCATTGTCTTGTGTTTAATTATTGTGAGAGGAAAAATACTTTAAGACTTATGGTTAATATGTAACCTAAACCACATGCTTACAAAGTAACGTTTGTAATTTTCAAAGTAAATAATAGCCGCCAACTCCAAATCATTTGTAACATAATGAATTTCATGTGCTTCCGAAAAGAATATGCTACCACTTGATAATCCTACATAAGCATCAATCCCAACATTAAAATGCATGCATATTTCTTACTATAAATGTTTTCCCACTCTTTGGCATGAGGAGCATGGGTGACGAGTGCGCTCATCAACTTCTCTTTTAGCAACAAGAATGTCCACTCGCTTTCAGCTAACCAAACAGACTCAACTTTCTTGTTAATGTAGTCAAAGGTGCAGTTATCTTCGAGAAGTCTTTGATGAATCTTCAATAATAACTAGCCAACCTAAGAAAAGATCTGAACCCCCCGTCGCCCCTAACCTACCTTGGGCATATCCAATCTTAAAAGGTTGCTACCTTCACCGAATTAGTAGAAATTCATTCCCTATAAAATAATGCGACTGAGTGATTCAATTTCTTTTTATTATATCAATTGCTTGAGCAGTGGTAAAAGGGGGAAAATTAAAAAGTCCTTTATAATTCATTACGCACTAGATCTTTTGTAGTGCTATCATGAATAATGCTTTTAACATTAATCATATTTAATATATTTACTAGATGCATTTGATTAGAGTTTAATTATAAATATATTATCATTATATCGATAATATTAAGTTGGTTTACAATGTTATTATTTATTTAGAATACCTTGAGATGATTTATTATTAATTTGAATAACATTTATTTAACGATAAATTTAAATGACAAAATAATCTTCATATAATATGTCTGTATATATTATTTTATTTTATTTTAATTTTGGAAAATTAATATTCAATGATAAACACTAATAAAATATTTTTAATATAAATTCAAATACCTCAAGTGGCAAGTGGTATGGCTCTGTAAGTTAAAGTCCTAGAGGTTATAGCTTTGGACCCTTGAAACATCAAAATCTTGTAAGTTAAGGTCCTAGAGGTTATAGGTTGGGACCCTTGAGACATCAAAATAAGTGTTCTGCTTGAATAAAGTACCACTTTTATTATCAAAAAAAATATTTCAAAAATTAAGGTCTTAAATTTGCTACTATGATTCACCTCAATTCAAATATCATATATTTAAATAGAATAAATAATGTCTTGGTATATTAGTTTTGATTCAAATAAATAATTTTTTAATAAATTAATTTTGATTAAGTATATTGATGTATAATTATTTAATGATAATATTAATAATATAATGTTTAGTTCATAGTATTAGAAATAAGAGTATAATTCATTATCAAATGATGTTAGTGTGTTTAGAATTTAATTACGAACTCAACAACGAGTGTTGTGCGTAAAACGCGAGTTCATATACGAAATATATGAAGTTACAAGTTTTAGGTGCTATCATTTAATTAATAATTATTAATGGGGTTTTAATAAAGTTATCTTTCTTCTTCTCCATATACCTAAAATTTCTCAGGTAGTCAGCATCAGTTATATTTCTGAAATCACCGCAACGATCCCCTTGATGAGTCAATTCTCACATTGTGCTCAAAACCAATTTCAATTCCCCAATGTAAAGCCCTAATTCAATAGTGCAATCATGCTCTTGACAATGATTAGAAATGGCATCGTGGTTCTCTAATCACTCTATAAGCCATTCGACCACATCATCATCTCTCCCTAAGCCGCGACGGTCGTTTGGAGCAGTCATGATGTATAAGAGTATGTGCATGCACATGCTGTGCATGCATAATAATTTGCTATTTTTTAAAGAAAAATTGAATATTTTATTAAAATAAAATAATTTTAATTTGAAAATGTTTTATGATAAAAGATGCATAATAAAAATGTATGATTATAAAATCAAAATTACTCGATGATCCAACTGGTTTATTACACCTTGAACTATCAGTTTTGCCTCGAAAAGATTATATCTCCAACCAATGGTGGAGTTACAAAGTCACCATAAGGATATAATTTATTTTATGGAGAGAGAATGATTTTCTATGTTAGTAGAATGCATCCAAGTATATTTATAGTAGCACTAATGTACTACATAAAATATTTTACCCGAATTCATTATTCAATTTATAGCTCATTGTAAGTGAGATATCATCTCACTTAATTAATTAAACCATTTGATTAACCCATATCTACCATCTTATTTCAAAACAATCTTTAAAAATTTGTCCATGAAAATAGCATGCAAAAATAAATATATAAATATATAACGATTAAATATTATATAAATAATCTTTAAATAGCGTACAAAAATAAAAAATCTTTAAAGATTATATATTATTTAAGTTATTGTATTGGTCCAAAAATAATTATATAAATATATAACGATTAAATATTTTACTAACTAATTTTAGGCTCTCTAATAATAACTAAAAATAATAATAACTTAATTAATATAATTATTATATTAATTTTCCCATAATAATAACTTATAATTTTTATAAGTTATTTCAATAAATTATTTTCAGTCGAAATTTAAAGTTGCGGTTGTATAGCTCCAAACATTGAACTCGACCCTGAGTAATATTTAAACAATTTAAATATTAAAGCTTATATGGACTTCGCTCAAGCACAGCTGTGGACAAGAATTTAGTTGCTTACAGATTAGCTAGGTGAAATCAAATTTCTATCTTTTAAAGAAACATCCTTAAGCAACAATATATTATGCACATATTCTCTTCATCATAGCCATATCACTTAGTTATCGAGAGATTAGTCGATGATTTAAACTCTAATAATATTTGTATTTAATTACAAAGTCTAATAAAGCTAAGGGCATGCTCTAGGGGCAATTTTACAATTTATTGTATATCATTAACTCTGTAATAAAATATCGTTCGAAATAAAAGGTGTTTTTCTTCCTATATATGCTTGTCATAATGTGTTATTTTAATTAATTATTTAATTTAAGTATATGTAATAGAAAATCAATAAATGATATGTTTTGTGATAGTAATTACAATGTGTTATAATCATGAGAAATTTGTTACAATGGAGTAGCATATTTTTTTTTAAATATTCCTTGTCAAGATGTATTGAGATTGGATAATGATATACCCGTTGAGAATAGAGTACATAATGCACTCCAAATGTTGAGCAGTGTACTACTCATGACTGTCGGGGGCACTAAGGGGTTACGTACTGATAATTATTGAATTGTGGAATGGCTAACTCAATTGTTTTCGATTAGTTAATATAACCAAGGTTAAATAGAGAATCTTGAAGTGATGATATTATACAGTTCTTTCGACTTGAGAGTACTATTAAATTTCGCTGTGGATAGTCCATTTTGGTTATAGTTATATCGTGGCAAGACATCCATCGAACGACTATAGTTTTGTCTAGGTTGAAGCATTGAAAGTGAAACATTATTCAATGGAGGATTCATCTCCTTAATTATATAATATTAGTATCACAGTTTACTATACTCAACTCAAAGTCAAAGTCTATAGTCAGAGCAGTTTGGTTACAAATAATCGTTATTACCGAATCAAGGACTTTGTGTTTGGATTATATGAATGAATATGGATGATGTTAGAATTTTAACTAAAAACGAATTCCATAAGTCATAACGTGATTTAGTTTTGATGAAGAGAATTAGGGTAGATAATCGTCACTACTAGGGACCACTTAAAATAGTAAAATTGCATTTTACAAAAAATGTGTGAAAGATAAGTTTGGCTAAACTATTACACCACTAGTGCTGACGTGCTTTTGAGTCAGAGCAGATTACAGTTGGACTTAGAAGATTAAAATGATGTGAAACAACTTGAAATCTTATAGGCATAATTAAATAAAGAAAAGGAGTAGCTTAGAGAAAATTCATCCAAAAATACGCTAAGCAAATAGGTCGGTGCTGACATGTTTTTGCTCCACAATCGTCCAATTCAACTTCACATGAGTTATTATCTTCCCCTTCCATATGTGTCTAAGTGGTTTCCAGGACTTTTGGACGATCAATTCCAAGAATTGAAGAGTTGACGGATAGAATGGTTGAACAAATCAAGCAATGATAGAACAATCATCAAAATTAACCAATAATCAATGGAACAGCATGGAACGCCCTAAATGAAGTAGGAAGATGGATGCAAGACAGAATGAAGCGTTTCGAACTAAGAAAACATGTCGGCACCGACATATTTAAGTCGGTACCGACATGTTTGGTTAACTCACGAGGTTTTGCAAATTTTCGTGCAACTTCAAACCGATCTCTAGACTCTACTCCAAGTGAACTTCTATCCCAATATGATTGTTTCTTTATAAATACCAACCTACTTGCAACCAAGAGGAATATTTTTTTGCACGATCTTTCTTCTTGACCTCTTCTTTGATCTTCATCTCTTCACTCTGAATCTGATCTCTCTACCATTGGAGACTTCTTCCTCTTCTTCACTTCTATCCTCTTCCTCGCAAACTATATAGAAACTACATTGTAAATCTGAGATCCAATATATAGTGGTCAGATCTTATATAACTAGTTGTAAGCTGAAGAGATAAAAACTAATAAAGAGACTAAAGTGGACATAAGCTAGAGATTACGTTGAACCACTATAAAAATTATTGTGTTCATTACTTTATACTATTCTTACTTGTTTGATCTAGGACTTCTACTCCTTTAACATTTATTATAAAAGAACTGGTACTTTCATCTGATTTCCACGTATTGATCCATTTTTGGGTTAACATTTTGGTGCTTTCAGTGAGAAATGAACTCATGTCTTGAAGCTTGAATTTGAAATTTGGAGAAGATGAAGAGGCCTAACACTAGATCTAAGGCTGGAGCAAGCCAACCAGAGCATGGGGCAGCAAGAAGATATTCTCAAATTCTCATCAATCCATCTATATGAACAAATGGAGAAAATGATGAAAGAGATGCAAGATGGACTAATGACTTAACAACAAGAAATGCTTGAAGGATTTTCCAAAGGATTGGATAACATGGAATAGCAAGAGCTGCAGGAAATCAGAATCAAGTGCTAGGACCTAATGCAAAAAACAATTGACGTTGGAGAGGGGAAAACTGAAATGATGCCTCCACAAATAGAATAACTCGAGATCGATCCAAATCAACTCAGTACTAAGAGAATTACACCTAGGGGCAACGTTGGTGTGAACTTGGAACGTGCTAGAATGCCAGGAGAAAACGATGTTGGAGCTAGAAATGCAGGTCAAATGTGAATGGCGACAACCGAAAGAGTATGTGCTAAAACCTCACCATAGGAATGGAGGACAAAATGAAACCAGAGAAGTAGGTTAGAATGCTAACATGCATCTAGAGGAGTATGTGCCGGAGTATGTGTCGAAGTTCCTCTACAAGAGTAGGAGGCAGAAACATCATTAGACGGTGAAAATCGAATTTGCTAAATTGGTAAGAAGAATAGTTAGACCCCAGACCACAGTTTGGAGGATGTAAATAGGAATCCATTCACTTCTAATATCCAAAATGCGAGAAATAATCCTGATTTCAAGCTTCCAACATTGGAAATATACGACAGAAAGTCGGATCTGACGGTGCATCTGATAAGATACATCTGAGATATGGAGGTATTGGGTGCTTCTGAGGAGGCGATGCTTCCCATTATACTTGATAGAATTGGCAACAATGTGGTTCAGACAACTGGAGAATGGTTTCATTAACACGTGGACCGACTTGGTGAGTTAGTTCTTACGGCAGTTCGTAGTTCATGTCTCGTGACCAAAGAATCTGATGACGCCGTCAAGCATGAAACAAAGGCATGGAGAGATCTTGAGAGGCTCTTTGAATAGATTTCATGTAGCAACAGTCGCAATTGATAAGCCAGACACATCAATATTCGTGATGGTGATGGTATTTGGAGTCGCAAGCATGACTAACTTCAAAGTTGCACTGGAAAAGGATCCACCAGTGGATCTAGCGAAATTATATCATGAAGTTGAGAGATAATTGCGTTAGGAAGACGATGAAGCTGAGGATACTAAAATTAATGATGTAGATGATAGAGCACTGTCCGAAGCAGGAAATGGAAAGAACAAAGGAAAAAGAAGAGTCGATGATTACTTCGAGGAACCAAAACGAAAATGAGGGGAGCCAAAATTCTCCCCCTATACCGATTTGACAGAGACCCGAAGAGGATATATTCAGACACTATGGTGAAGTCCCTTTGAGAAGCCTGCTAGAAGAGAACTTATTGATCGAGAGAAAAGTTTTGGAATGTTTTGCATCTTTCATGAGCTGGATGAACATGAAACGAATGAGTGTCGACACCTTCATGATCTGATAGAAGAACAGGCTCGAAGCAACCAGCTGCAATAGTATGTGAGGAAATGAATAGCAATGATGCGGCTGGAGCAATCACCATCTGCAGTCGCATCAAGAAACAACCAAGGATTAGTCCGATACTCGAAATCCCATGATCGGAATGGTCAAGATTCAAGTTCGACTCCCTTGCTTCGCTTTTTCTTAGTTTGAACAATTAAGTTAATAATAACCTTAGATCGTTTACACGTGTATGAGGCCTAGATTGCTCCAAGTCGGATGTCTAGGATGACTATTTAGGATAACAATAATCTTGGACCTCTTACATATGTACGAAACCAAGATTGGTCCCTAAGGATGCTCCGAGTCAGATATCTAGGATGGATAATTAGGACTTCTACTTATTTGCTTTAATTTGGATATTTGACTTTTGAAAAATCCACATTGAATGTGATGATCGGTATTAATAGTTTTATGTCCCTTCCAGAGAGACGGGATTGGAGTATATGGTGTAAGTCCCCTCCCCGAAGAGTGGGCGGATGGGATTGTATGATATTGATTTCTTTAAGTCTTGTCCTAAGAGACGGGACTTGAGTGTGGGGTGCAAGTTTCCTTAATAAGAAGCAAGTGGATGGGCTTGTACAAATAGTAAGTTCCCTCACCGGATAGTGAGCAGATGGGCATACTTGGTCATTGAGTTCGTTTATTGAAGAGCAAGCGGACTCAGCAAAGATCCAGGAGGTCGAATCCTAAATTGATTGCCAAACGATCTAGAGAGATCGCCTCCGAAGTAAAATGTTAAATGATCCGGAGAGATCATCCTCTTAACTTAAATGATGATTCGAGGAGATCAAGTGTCAAATTGAATGTAAAGTGATCATGAGAGATTGAACCTTAGAATGAAAACAGATTTGATTTCGATTAAAGGATTTGAACGCCTTATACTTAGAATAAAATAAGTAAATCTTAGATGAGCATAGGACGATTTTGATATATGATGTAATAACTCCAAATGAAATCAGAATGACTATGATGTATGAACAATGCCTAAGCACTGGTGGAGTTCTTAGCTATAATGGATCGGACCGACCTGTGATTTGCAAGAGAATCTGATGGAAGTGGATGATTCATCAAGATTAAGATCAACGGACAGTCGGAGAACTCAACTACCAAAGAATGATTGCTGTTGAAATTTGTTCTTGAGCAAAGCAACAACATACATTCGAAAGGCATACTTGGGGGGAAAATGTTAACACGCTTTTGAGTTAGAGTATATTATAGTTAGACTTAAAAGATTAAAATGAGGATGAAACGACTTGAAATCTTGTAGGCACGTTTAGAAGAAGCAAAGGAGTGGCTTAAATAAATTTCATCCAAATATATGCTAAGAAAATCGGTCGGTGCTGACATGTTTTTTCTTTACAATTGTCCACTCCAACTTCACATGATTTGTTATCTTCTCCTTCCACATGTATTCAAGGGGATTCCAAGAGTTTTGGATGAGCAATTCGAAGAATTGAAGAGTTAACAGCTAGAATGGTAGAACAAATCAAGTAATGATGGAAGATTCATCAAAATCAACCAACAATCAATGGAAACAACATGGGATGCCACAAAATGAAGTAGGAAGATGGATGTAAGAAAGTGCTAAATGTGTCAATCTAAGGAAACATGCAGACATCGACATGTTTAAGTCGATACCGACATGTTTGGTTTACTCGGGAGGTTCTGTAATTTTTCATATGACTTCGGGTCGATCTTTGGACTTTGCTCTTACTGAACGTTTGATCCAACACGACTGTTTCTCTATAAATACTGACCTACCTACAGCCAAGAGGGGATCTTTTTTATGCCTAATCTTTCTGTTTGATCTCTTCCCTGATCTTCAGCTCTTCACTCTAGATATGATCTCTCTGCCATTGGAGACTTCTTCCTCTTCTGTACTCCTATCCTCTACCTCTCAAACTCTCTAGAAACTTAATTATAAATCTAAGATCCGCTATATAATAAAAATCTAATACAACTAGTTGTAATTCGGAGGGAGAACAACTAATAAAAGAGATTAAAGTGGACTTACGCCGGAGATTATGCTAAACCACCATAAAAATTCTTGTGTGTTCTTTGCTTTTCTTTTATTTTTAATTGCTTGATCTAGGATTTCTACTTCTTTTACATTTATTATAAAACAAGTGGTGCTTTCATCTGATTCCTAGGCGTTGATCCATTTTTGGATTAATAACTAGCTAAGGTGACGTGTGAACCTCAATACTCGAATTGTTCTATATTAATTGCCATCTAAATTTACATCTATCAATCGCATAACCACAACGTTGAATACTCCAAAATACCAAATTATTTAATTAAATTATAATTATGATAAATTAATTGAAATTTATGAAATATTAGTTAAAAAATTTATTTGATTTAGGATTTAATAAAGTGTGCACATAAAAATTATGTATGTACCTATCAATATAGGATATCGATAAGCCTTTAAATTGGATTTAAAATGTAAAAATATTGATTTGATTTGGAAATGTGTATGGGTTTATTAGCCCATATCACTGGCCTACTATACAAGGAGGTGTGGAGATATGCGCTAGAAATACGTGGTTTGAATTGGCAAGGAAAAGAGGTAAATTAGCAAACCCAGATCTCTTCATTTTACTCCTTTCTCTTGCCTATGTAAACCAACCATCCCCATTCTTTTAGACTTTACTTTTTGCCTCTTCCATCTAGCTTTAGCTGCAAGTAATAGGTTGCCCCCCACTTCATATCTAAATCAAATTAAAATCAATTTCAAAAGGTTTCGTGATCTCTTCAGTTAGCCGCATTTTTGGAAAAGTACGGATTTGATTCGAGGAGTTTTGGATTCAACATTCAAGGTTCACATTCAAGGCTGCATTGTTAATAACCTGTAAATAATCTTTTAGTTCAAGTATTTATTTGCTGTCAGATTTACGTACATATGCACACTTTTAAATTGAATAAAAAGATTTATATATACATAATATATAAGAATTCATTTTCAACAATTAAAAATATCTATATTTTTTTGAAGTCATAATGTTTTTAAATTAATTTTAAATTAAAATTTTGAATTTTATAATTAGTGAACATACACACATATATACATATTTAATTAAGTGCGAAATAAAATAGTAATTTATAATTGTTTTTAAAACTTTTTTAAATTAATATGTATTAAAAAATATGTGTATTTAATAAATATAAATACATACAAAGATTATAGTTTAAGAAATATTATACACAAATAATAATAATTTTTTAATTCTACATGGATTAAAAAAATCGAAAATGGTTTGGGTCGAGATAAAAAAATAAAATTTTGACATATCATTATTATATTTCTTAATTAATATTTATAGATTAACTTTTTAACTCTATTTTTTCGAATAAGTTTTTTTATACATATACATATTTATGTTTGTGTTTATGTGTGTATATTCATGTATATGTATTTGAATTTATCAACATTTAAAATTTGGATTTTAAATTTCAAATAGATTGTATTCTAGAGCTAGAACTATTTTTAAATTTAATCTACCTTGATATATTTCAAATACAAATTTTAATCATTTGTAGTTAACATCATCAAATAAAAACATTTAAAATATTTAAAATAAATACACACAAATGCCCACATATATTACATACATGTATAATGTATATAATAATAAATTAATTATAGACAACAAATATGTATATAAAGGGCCTAACGTGTCCGTTGTAGTGCAAATCCCAACAGTTATATACATGCACATTAAACCAAGTGCACATCTATATCTTGCTTGGACACTTTACACATATGTGTGTATTTGATACACATTTACATTACATACTACATATATATAATTATATTTTTATATTAGATAATTAAATAAAATCAAATTTTATTTAAAATTATTTAGATTGGATCTAAGTTAATTTAGACTTCATTGTCTTGGTATAATCTAGAAATAGGAAAAAAAAGTTGAATTTGACTCATTTAACCCTCTATGTTTTGGCCCAGTTCCTTAAAAGGTTCAGAGCTCCATAGCTATGCAGTCTAAATTAGTATTATGGCTAATTTATTAAATCCTACCTTTTTAATAGGGTTTCTAGAAAAGTAGTATCGGAGATTGGGATTGGGTAATCAAGTACTTTACCCTACCTAGCTATTGGTCTGGCCCAAAAGGTATAGTAAGCCCAAAGATTATCCCTGGTTTAAAGGCCTAAATATATTTTAGGCCCTGGGCTAGTTTTCAAAATTTATTTTAAAATTATAAATATATTTTAAATTTAAAAGATTAAATTTGAAATATATATATAAAAGAATTTATACATGTTATAAAATATTTTCAAAATTGTTTTGAAAATTAAATAATTTTCGAAATTTTGTTAACAATTAATTGGACTATTTAAATAATCAGTTAATCAAAAGTTAAGTAATTTAATTAATAACATATATATTAATAAATGTAAAATTATCTTAAAATATTTAGGACAATAAATATATATAATTTTTGAAATTAATTAAAAAATTAGTTAAAAAATAAATTAAATGCTAATTAATAAATAAGATAATATACATGTATTAAGATATATTCATGTTACCATAAATGCTATAGTATTCGACTTAAAATACTAAAAATGAATAAATTAATTAATTAATTAATTAAGATATAATTAATAAAATTAATATAAGGTTTTACATAAGACTAATATATAAGTTAATTAAAATTATAAACTGTTATATAAGAATTAAACTTATATAATAGAATGTATGATAAAGGTGGAACTGTCGAGCCTCATGTTGAAATTAAATGGCAATTTCTCCAACTGGCAATTTCTCTCAATATCATATCTAGCTTCACCACGATTGTTCATCCACTTTCCTCCTCCATTCGCTACCCCTCTTCCCGTCTTCTAGTTTCTGATGGCGAAGAATTTCAAATCTAAAGAGAGATTCGTGGCTTCTCTTAAGCTTCGTCCCTCCTCCTCCCGAATGAGATTTGGTCGCACCTATGCTACAACTCCGATTACTTCTTTAGACCGAGCTCTTTTGGAACCTCCTTGTGCACCTATTGTTTGGATCCTACCTTCCAATTTGGTTTCACCCATCATTGGTTTAGGTACACTCGAGATGAATTTTACTGAGAGTGATGCCCCTATCATTCCAACCATTGGATCGCTTGTACTGTCGAGCCCAGTTCTAATACGATTGCAGGTAATGAGGGGCTTTGCCTTACTATTGATACATGCTATGATGAAAATGTTTTGGTTTTTGCTACTATGCATGTTGCTACTAGTTGCACTAAGGAAGACAAGTTTATAACTGTTAATGAAAATTCTAATGTTACTCATGCTCATGATGTTCATTGGTATACCATTGTTATACAAAATAAAAATGTTTCTCATGCTACTATTTACATTTTGCCTCCCCAGTTATTACAAAAAAATAAAACTGTCCCAATCTATCTCCTTAAATCGCAACTATGTTCAAAGAAATGCCTAAATTATGGTCCTAATTGTTTGCATCAAAGCCTCATAATGCAGACATCTATCACCCAAAAGATTATGAAATAAAGACAGTAAACGAGATCAATATTCCTTCGATGGAGGCCATTAAGGTGGATTTCACATTTTGGCAAGAACATTTAGTGGGCTTCTTTCCTAATGCATGGCCACCTTTTTGGGTTGTGAAATCCCTCCTTGTGAAGCTTTGGAAGTTGAAAGGCAGAACTACAATGTGATATGATAACTCCATGTCATTCTTCGAATTCTCATGCTTAGAAGACAAGCATCGTATACTTGAATCTAACCCAATCGTCATATTAGGAAAGCCATTCATTATTAACAATTGGAGATCATCAATTGATACTACTCATGAACATGTACCGTCATTCCCATTTGGGTACAATTCTCTAATATTCCTTCAGTATTTTAGTCTATTATGGGTATAAATTGATTAGATAACTTGGTGGGAGGATTGGTTTGTCTTGATGGGATATCGTTTTGAAAGGACAAGTTGGGTTATGTGAGGGCTCTGATTGAAGTAAAACTAGACAGGTTGTTACCGTCTGTTCTACTGGTTGAACCAACTACTGGGCATGCTTCAAGGGTAGAAGTTGGATATGCATGGAAATCCCCCATATGCTCTACTTGTCAATCTTTTGGTCATTTGGTAGTGGCATGCAAGCATTCCCCTAGTTCTACCCCTTTGCTTGAAACAGAGAATATCGATTTTACTATACTTGTACCTTCAAAGTTTCTGCTTCCCAAGGTTAAGAAATGTGTTTAGGTTCCAAAGCATAAATCCACCCATTCTTTTGAAAGTGCCAAACCTTTTTTCGTCTACCTGGTGAATCTAGCACTTTCTTTAGCTCCATATCTATACCTATTGCTAGTAATTCAGAAGAGAATACATGGGTTCATGATGAGATGCAGTTCCGCTGCTCTGCTATGACTAATACATATTTTAAGTACGTTACCAAGGTAGAAGATGAGCATAGAACTATGTTCTACCACATTTTTGGAGACACACTGTCTCTTATAGTTGAAAGGAAATATAGGGAACATAACCACGAGATTCTTTGAGACGAAACATGGAATAGAAGATTCATTTTCTATAAGGGGTCATTAGACAATGGCACTAGCATTGCTAAGTTATTTAGCAATTATGTTAATGTAATTGGGACCGACTCGTCTGAGAATGACACTGATTTCTCTTCTGTGCAAGTGATTAATAGGTTTTTGCTACTTAGTTGTTGAGGCGTCTATGCCTCACACCTATTTTTACTTCTTTCTTGTTAGTTGCTGAGGTGTCTTTTCCTTACACCTCTTAATTATTGTAAAGTGGTACAGTCACTATAATTCGACATGCTTCTGCAAAATAATAGTGCTTTGTTTTGCTGCAAAAAAAGGTAGAACTGTAATAAACTCAAATTAGATTTAAGGAATAAATAACTACGTATAATACGTATATCATGATTTAGATATGTTTGATACTTGAATCATGGGAGAATTTAATAAAAAAATACATTATTCTACATGTCGATATCATTGAAGTAAATATATTAAAGATTATGAATCTTTAATATAAGTATTGTCCTCTATTATATATATATATATATATATATATATATATTAATTGCATACTCTCTAGTTGTTGAGCAAACTCAAGTTAGAGATGTGATGTGTAGTGTTATTAATATATTTATAGACGTGGTAAGATATATGTATGTATTTGTTGAGAAAACTGAAGGTATGTATATTTATAGTTAGGCCATCGTGAAATGGTAGTTATGAGTGAATAATCACTTTCGATTCGTTGAGCAAACTCAAGGTCGAAATGAGATTAGGGCAAAGTCCACGAGTTAGGAATTGTATCTGATACAATCAACAAAGTGTTATCCATCGCTTATGGGCCAATAATTTGTTGAGCGAACTCAAAGTCAAAATCCTAAGGCAAACGAGTCCTAACACCCATTAGAGAAGTTGAAAGACTTCTATATTCCTCTTGGGGTTTTGAGAAATATAAAAATCTAATATGAGCTTATTAGTAATATGAATATAATTTTTAACCTTACTTATATTACAATAACATTTGCTATGAAACTAATTACCTAATATACTAAATTAAATTTGTAAAAAATGTCTACACCAAAGCTGTTTTCTAAAAATAACAAACCCATCGAACTTAACTACATAGATTAGCTAAGAGCAATCAAAATAGCACTTATGTATGAATGCTTATGGTCATTAATAACCAAACCTCCTACAGTTAGACCCATTGAAGATGCGAATCCAGAACTAATTATTTCTTATAATAAATGGATTGTGGACCTAGGAATTGCCCAAGTTTACCTGTTGCTTACATTAGAGGAACCATTGCGAAGATAACACAAAATTGTGTTTGTCCATCAAATCTTTCATAGCCATAAAGAATTGTTTCGAGAGAAATCTCATTTAGTAAGGAAAGCGATTGCTATGAAGTTGTTCAACATGAAGATCTCGAAGGGCATGAAAGTGGATGAGTATGCTTCATGATGACAGGCTATATTACAGACTTGCTCAATTAAACGCGGCGATAAGCAACCAGCTGCAAGTGGACTTGAACTTAGAGTCTTTTATTCCACAGCTTGAGCCATTCATATTAAACTATAATACGAACTAATTGAATGTAAGCCTTGTAGAGCTGCTTAATATGCTAAGGTCAACTAAATCTTCATCCAAGGATCAAGGCACGATGCTTGTGGCAAAAGGTCAAACATCATATTTGAATGGTCCAAACCAGATGAAATGGATTAATAAGAATAATAAGAAGACTTCTCTGAATGTCAAAGGCGGGCCCCATCATTGTCATAAGAAGGGGCAATAGAAACAGAGCTATTCAAATTACCTTAAGATTTTCAATAAGAAGCATTATAATAGTTTTATCACAAAGCAACATAATAGTTCTATTGCTCCTACAGGTATATTTAGAATTCAAAATAGTTTTGCAATCAATAAATTATATTATGTTTTAAATACTAGCTATAGAACTCATATCTGTAATATGTTACAGGGACTTAGGAACATGCGACATGGGGCAAAGGGTGAGATGAGACTTCAAGTTGCTGATGGATCTCTAGTAGATGCAACTGTAGTTGGTGACAATCACTTGGCTTTACTGAATGGACTATAGTTAATTTTGAATAATTGCTATTATGTTAAATACTTTATTTATGGAATAATTTGTGTGCCTAGATTGTCTAAGTTTAGATATATTTTTCATTGTATAAATAATGTTATGAACATTACGTTGAATGGAAACAAATTTTTTAATGGTGTTTTGGATAATGGCATTTATATTATTAATTCTAATTATGTCTGTGTTGTGAATAATTCTTCTAATTTCGAAGTTAATAGTAATTATCTATGTCATTGTAGGCCAAGTCATATAAGTGAGAAACCACTACACAAACTGAAAACCAAAGGTTTTCTACCATCATTTGATCCTGAATCATTGATACATGTGAGCCATGTCTTAAAGGAAAAATGACGAAGCACCCCTTTGGTGGGAGCAATGATATAGTTTATGAACTCTTGGGTCTTGTACATACTTATGTATGTGGGCTAATACCTATAGTTAACAAAGATAATGTTTCTTATTTTGTAAATCTTACCGGTGATTTCTCAAAACTAGGATATGTGTATCTTATGAAGAAAAAATCCAATGTGTATGAGAGATTGATAGAGCATAAGAATGAGGTCGAAAATCAAACACACTATAAGATTAAAATACTTTGATCTGATTAAGGAGGTGAATATGTTGGATAAGAGTTCCAATAATACTTAAAAGATAATGGGATCATCTCTTAGATTACTCCACCCTATACCCGATAACACAATGGTGTTTCAGAGAGAAGGAATTAAACCCTATAGACATGGCTCGTTCAATGATGAGTAAGGAGGAGTTTCCTTTTTCCTACTAGATATATGCATTGGAAACCACAGTACATAAGTTGAATTTGATGCCTACTAATATATGCATAAGTCTCCATATGAGATATGGTATGGGAAGAAATCCTAACTTAAACATTTAAAAGTGTGGGTTTGTCTAGCCTACATTAAAAAATTTAGGCACAATAAACTTAAGACAAGATCGGTGTTATTTATGTATATAATATATCTCAAGTATTCAATTGGATATATTTTCTACAACACCGAGGAACAAAAGGTTACTGTTTCATGCGATGTTGTCTTTTTGGAAAATGAATTTCTTACGAAAGAAATTAATAGTGAGAATATAGACTTGGATGAGATCTGAGAAATTAACACGTATGTCGAATTAGTAGATTAATTAAATTCACCAGTATACGAAAACACACAAGCTATTAGAAAGTCTAATAAGGAATCTCGCATACTAGAGAGATACTATAATTTGCTCGTGGATAGCAGGAAAGAGGACCACGTCTTAGACAATGACACCCCTCTCTTATTCTAACAAACACTGTAGAGTAAAGACTTCGCACTTTAGCTTGGAGCTATGAAATTTGAAATGGATTCCATATATAAAAACAAAGTATGGACTTTATCTGACATTGGCGAAGGGGTAAAATCCATCGGTTGCAAATTGATTTTTAAGAAAAAGATAAATGTAGATGGACAAGTGGAGACTTACAAAGAAACTCTAGTTTTAAAAATATTACATCAAATTCAATGCGTTGATTATGATTAAACACTTTCGTCGGTAGCAATGCTTAAGTCCATTTAGATAATGCATGATATTAATGAATTCTAAGACTATAAAATATGAATAATGGACACGAAAACAGTGTTTCTAAGTGGCGGTTTAGAAGAGACCATTTATATGTCGCAGCCCAAGGGCTTCAAGGTCAGTGGGAGAAAGCTTGCAAGTTGTTAAGATCAATTAATTTAATTAAACAATATTCAAAGAGTTGAAATAAGTGTTTTGATAAAGTAATCAAACATTTTGATTTCTTTCAAAACGTAGATGAAGCATGTGCGGATCGAAAAGAATAAGGAACTTTTATAGTATTCTTTGTACTATACGTCGATCATTTATTACTAATTGAGAACGACATTGCGTTGTTGCAATTAGTGTAAACTTGGTTATCCAAGAACTTCTCCATAAAGGGTTTGGAGAAGCAACATATATATTAGGTATTAATATCTATAGAGATAAATCTAAAAGTTTGCTGGGATTGTCCGTTGTATATAGATACCATACCAAAAAGATTAAGTATAGAGAATTCCAAGCATAGAATTGTTTTGAAACAATTTGGGATCATCCATCTAAGAAGGATGCTCCTCAAATTGATATGGAGAACGAGCGTATGAAAAGGATACAATATGCATTAGCAATCGGTTCCATTATGCATGCCATGTTATGTACTATATCGAATGTAGCATATGCATTAGGATGCATAAGCTGATACCGTCTAATCTTGGACAAAAACATTGGACAGGTGTTAAATGTATACTTGAGTATTTGAGAAATACTAAGGACTTGTTCCCCTATGGGAATGAAGATCACCTTATAAAGGGGTGTACAAACTCCATCTTTCAATGTGACATCGATGATAATAAGTCTGTATCATTTGAGAAATACTTCAAATGGTGGGGCCGTTAGTTGGAAAAGTTTGAAATAAGAATTTGTAGCTTATTCCAAAATAGAGGCCGAGTACATCTCCCTCAACGAAGCAGCTAAGGAAGTGATTTGAATGTGCAAATTTACGAGCGAACTAGGAGTGATTCCCAACAAGGAAAATCCAATAACATTGTTTTTTGACAATAATGTGGTAATGCAAATTGCAAAAGAACCTAGAGCACACGAGAAATTAAGACACGTTCTTTGAAAGTTCCACCTGATATGAATAAGCCAACACCTCTAGCACGATCTACAGAGCATCCTCTTCCTATCTTGAAAATTCCACATCCATCCCATGCAATACTCAACACCAACTCGTAGAGATAACTCAGTATCGAGTTACATAATTAGCCAATTATTGGCTACCATCTCTTTCCTTGCTCTAGTACTCTTCCCTAGGTGCCTTAGACCATGAATCATCCCACTTTGATAACTCCGCTCCAATCCAATGCCACGTCTTCTAGTTCTAGAGATAACTCGGCCCTAATCCAACACTTAGCCAAAATTTCCAACATATTACTATAGAACATCTCACCTAGCCATAATCTACCCAGCCATACAAACCACTGAGTCATGCCTCCTTCATCGTAACCTGACACCGTATTATAGGCATAACTCGGTGCCGAGTATTTTACTTAGTCCCGTTTGAGTTACGAATCATCATGCCTCTTCCCACCATACTCCAAAGCGCATCTACCAAGTTTTGTCTAATTCCGACCAACTTAGCTTCTGATTTTTTCAATCATCTGATCTATCTTTCTATGCATGCACAACACTAGCAAATAGCATCAATTCATATCATCCAAACACAGAATAACAATTAGTTTCATCCAATCAAACTTGTAGTCCATCAAAATAATATAAACAAGGTAATTTCTAACATAGATCAACATATAGCATGAATATATGAACATAAATCAAGGTAATTTCCGATCAATCTATATCATAAGCATGGATTAAAATGTCACTAAAGTTAGAAAAGGTTTTTATGGCCAAATACAATTTAAATCCTATCATTCTACCATATAAACATACAGTGAGAAGGCATAAACCAATCATTAATACCAAATTCAACTAATTTATGTGTAGATCTAATGTGAAGCAAAGGAAAGAACTCCAATTAAGCAAATTAATGATCTCCATCTTCTAATTAAGGATGCGATTTCTAGTCCACAATTTAGTTCGATTTAGAGAGCAATTTGGATGAATTAGGATGGATCTAGGGCTAGTTAGGGTTTAGACCTGATTTATAATGAGAGGGAAAAGTTTTAATTTGACTTTTTCATCTATTTATAGTGTTCTCTAATTAGACTAGTGGGTTCACTAATGGGCTTACTAATTATACACTAATTTCAACTAGCTGTTTTCAAATATTAAACAGGCATAACTCCCTAACTGTAAATCTGTTTTTCTATGATGATCACTCTATGAAATGGAAAACCATCATCCATCAAATGAACTGGTTTAAGGGCATAATTCAAATCCTATCAATATTTATAGTTCAAACAATTTATTCAGGGTCAAGATGACCACATAGAAACTTGGAATAAAATCATAGGTCTGTAAAATGTCCATAATAGTCATATTCCAAAATTATAAAATCATACGACCTCATACGAATAAACTAATAATATTTTATGATCCTCTGATATGTAATACGGGTCGTTATATTCTCTCCTCTTTAGGAATTTCACCCCCAAAATCCCTAAACAAGCCAAAGTATAAGCAACCTATACATCTCGCATGCCTACCAATCATAAGCAACCATCACATGTATCAAACAAGCAGTCATGCAACCAATAATATAGTTAATCTATCCTAGCATGTAGAATATTAACCTATCAAATACAATATACGATGGTGAAAACAAATCTATAAATAATGGGTCTTATCATTCAAAGAGCTCCAGATAAGAACTCCTCGTGCTCTCTTTCGTCTCCCACGTACAATCGTCCTCACTTCTGCTCCATTGTACCTTAACTAGCTTCATCATTTTTCTCCTAAGTTGTTTCATATTGTATCCAACAATACGAAGCGACCTTTGAGGTATATAAACTTCTGTTTCTACCTCAACATCTTTTAGTTGACCTGGTGTGATCTACGTTTGAGTCTTGCACAAACTTCCATAGATAAGAGATATGAGAAATATTGTGTACACCCGCCATCTTTTGAGGTAATTCGACCCTATATGCTAGCTTCCTAATTCTCTCAACTATCAGAAAATGACCTACGAATCTCGGTGCCAACTTCCCCTTTCTGCCTAATCATACTACATTGCACTTAGCAGTCCACCTACAAAATATATTGATACTTGCTCTCATTTTCATTTAGGAAGCTTTAATGGTTGCAATAATCTACTAGATTTCTTCTGCTCTGCCTTTACCAACTACAGTTTATACACTTCGAGATGAATGCCCCCAACATACCTCTTCATATCTTTCTAGTAATAAATTCGCTTCGTATCTCGGTATATCTTGTTACCACCTGGATGAATGGTAAACATGGAATGGTGACACTCTCTTAGTACTTCATCTCATAATCCATCAACATTGGGAACAAACAATCCCCCGTCTTTACGTAGCTTCTCGGTCGAGTTTGTATTACTTCATTTCTTCATATTCTACTTTTTCCTCTATCTTCGTTATGATCTCCGCTAGCCTAGAATTTTGATTCTAACGTGTATCGATCTTTTCAATCAAGGTAGATCTAATTGATAAGCTTGCTAACATTTCAGGTTCTAGCTCACAGCGAGGCCTGATTACAAGTCCAGCAATAAATTCCATTAGCTTTCATTCTAAGAACATTTCTCCTAACCCAGCATGTCTTCTATTCAATGCATCGATGACTGCATTTCCTTTTTTCAAAATGTAGGAAATACCAAAATCATAAGAGGCCAATAACTCCAACCACCGTTGTTGTCGAAGGTTGAGGTCCTTCTGAGAGAAAAGGTACTTCAAGGATTTATGGTCCATAAACAACTCAAACCTATCTCATAGCAAATAGATCCTTGACATCTTCAAATCAAAAACAATTATCGCTAATTACAAATCATGAATCAGCTAATTCTTTTCATGTGGTTTCAGCTATCGACTAGCATAGGCAACAACTTTCCCTTTTTGCATCAACATTGCACCCAATCCAGTACCACAAGCATTGGTGTATACTGCCAACTCTTCGTTTCCATTTGGAATGGTCAACACCGGTGCACTCGTCAACCTCTCTTTTAGGCCGATAAATGCATGCTCACACTTTGCATCCTATACTAAGGTCTAATTCTTCTTCGTCAAATTGGTTAACTGTGCTGCTGCTTTCGAGAAGTCCTTTATGAAGCATATATAGTATCCCGCCAACCCTAGGAAACTCCTCACATCTGTAGCATTCTTGGGCCTATTTTCATCTTGGACCGGTGCCACCTTTATAGGATCCACAGCTATACCCTATCCCGGCACGACACGACCCAAGAATCTCACTTCTTTTCTCCAGAAGTGACTCTTAGAAAATTTCACTCTCAACTTGTACTTCCTCAATATCTCTAGCATAATCCTTAAGTGCGTCTTGTGCTCCTCTTCAGTTCTAGAGTAGATCAGAATATCATCCATGAACACAAGCACAAACTTATTCAACTGGTCTCTTAAAATCTGATTCATGAGGTCCATATAGTATGTCGAAGTATTAGTTAACCCGAATGGAATCACTAACCACTCATAAAAACACGACAATATATGAAATGAGGTAATAGGCACAGTCTCCTTCACTACTCTCAATTGGTGAAATCTTATCGCCAAATCCATTTGGGAGAACACCTTCGCACTATGCTACTAATCGAACAAGCCATCAATGTGTGGGAGTGGATACTTGTTCTTTATCATCTCTTTATTCAACTCACGATAATCCACATACCTCAAAGAGCTATTCGCCTTCATTGCAAACACTACAGGTGTGTCCTACTCAGATATGGCCCTCTAAATATACTCTTTTCTCAATAAGTCATTCACTTCCACATCCAATTCCTTCTGCTCTTTGAGTGTCATACGTCTCAAAGGCATAACTATCGGTCGGGCTTCCTTCACCAAGTCTATCTACAACTCAATCCTTATATGCGATGACAATCCAATCACTTCCTTAAAAACATCTGGATATTCTCTAGCGATGGGCACATAGGACAATCCTGCATATGGAACCTCGAGCGAATATAGAAAGCTAACCATCACCCCATCCTCTGGTAGGCAGCTAATCACTACCGTTCGCCCGTCCATATCTTCGATTGTCACCAACAACTTCTCTCAATCAATTATGGCTGCATGCTTCCTAAGCTAGTCCATACCCAAGATATTCCCAAAGCCAACAAAGTTCAAAACACAACAATCACAAATTAAATAACATCCATGATTCAATAAAACTAGACCATGACAAACCATGCAAAGACTAGTAGAACCTCCAATAGGGTTTGTCACGATTAGGGGTCGATCTACAATCTCATGTTCTAATCCCAATCTATCTACTACGTCACTACAGATGAATGAATGAGAAGCACCGGCATCAAACAAAACACAAACAAGAAAATCACCAATTGAAGGCATACCTTGAATGACGACTCTCTTCCGCTTATCCTTCACCGATGGAGCACTTGACAAAGTCGAGACTGCATCCAAGGCATACGCTTTCACTACTTGCTTATCTTTATCGGTTTTGGGCAATTATTCTTCAAATGTCCGGGGTTATCACAATTATAACATTTCCTCTTCTCACTCATCTTGCACTCTTTAATCAAATGACCATTTTCATTACATACAAACCATGCAGGTTCCCATTTACCCTTCTTATTACCACCATTTCCCTGGAACTATTTTCTCTTTCCATTCCACTTCTTCTTGCTTTCACCGCCTTGCTGCAGCTTTGGCTCTTCTTTCTTAGTGGAAACAATAATAACTGTCTTAGCCTTATGGTACAAGCTCTCATTATGAAGTGCCTTCTCTACAAGCTTCTCAAATGGCTCATCTATATTATATGCTATCTTTTCTCCTAAGTAGTCATCCAAACCAATGATGAATTTCTCATTCTTCCTCAATGGAGTGTCGATGAATGACATCCCATACTTAGAAAAGCATCAAATTCTACCACATATTCAGAAACTGTCATCTCTCCTTTCTTGAGATTTGAAAATTTTCTGAGCAGAACCGACTTCTGGGCAACAAGAATAAACTTCTTCTCAAACTTCATCTTAAACTGATCCTAAGAAAACTAGTCTTTTGGAGTAGCATTAGAGACATCATTCCACCAATTCATAGCTCGACTCTGAAGCTGTCTCAAATCCAATTTCCTCTTCATAGTATCTTCCACCTCTATTTCACTAAAGATGCGCTCATGAATGTACAACCAATCTTGCACTTCTATGGCTAACTCCGTCCCATGAAATGACTTCCTTCCAAGAGTTGAATAATCTTTTTTCAGCTTGGCGAAATTAGCCCTAGGCATTTGCATAGGTGAATTTCCACCTATCACCACTCCAGGAGCATTCCTCATTATATTAGTTGCTCCCTGGAGATTTGACCAGGCAACTTGGTACTCGGAGTTCTATACGTTCCGCATACAAGGAAGGCTCGGCATCCACTAAGGTTTGGCATCCACGAAGTTTCGGCATTCGGGAGCGCTCGGCAGTCAGGGGCGCTCGGCATTCAAGAGGCACTCGGCATCCAAGTTCGTTCGGCGTCTATGGAACGTTCAGCATGACAGAGCATTTGGCATTGAGAGACGTTCGGTGTGGAATAACGTTCGGCATGGCAGGATTGTCCAGCATCAACTACCGTTCGGCCTAACTATTGCTCGACCTAAGGATCGTTCGGCCGAGACATAGTTCGACTTGGGTAACGTTCGTCCAAAATATCATCCGGCCTATGTTCTGCTCGGCATACAAACATCGTTCGGCCAAGTCACTGGTTCGGCTTCCAGTATCGTTCGGTGCAAATGCTTCCCACGGCACTCAGAGCATTCGGCTTCGCTATGCTCGGCATGAGGAGATTGTTCGGCATAACAAGGATGCTCGGCATAAGATCGTTCGACATCCAGAGATTGTTCGACCTCCCGAGAACGTTCCACAACCAAAGATTGTTCGGCACTCTTTCAATCTCGTCCGGCTTCGATTGATTGCTCAGCCTACTCTTCCCACGCAACACCGCATCATTCGGCATGAAGACGATGGATCGGCATTTGGTCGTTCGGCATGTTCGGGTCGGCACACAGAGTTTACTCCATTTGGGCCGTGATATCCAGCTACCAGGCCCACCAGGGAAGTCCAACCCACCTTCGTCTATAAATAAAGAGGTAGAGGCACAGTGAAAAGGATCAGTTTTTTGGGAACACTGGGGAAACTCTGCCGCATTCACCACTCTTTCAAGACTTAGTCTTTTGTTTTGCAATTGTATCCAAGTAATTAGAAACGGATTGTATCTGTAATCAACTATCAAGGAAATCAATAGAAATCAAAGTGGACGTAGGCAGTTCGCCGAACCACTATAAATTTGGTGTTCTTATTCTCTGCATTGAAATTTACATATTTTTCGCTATTTTAATTTACTCTCTTCATTAATCTCTCTACCTAATCTATCTAAGGGTGTTAGTGACCAATTTTGGTGCTTTCACTGAGAATTGAATTATCAGGCTGCTAGGATCTGCTTTGTAGCTACTGGATTGCATAAATCCCCCAGAGGAGATCCAAGATCATTGACAAGACGTCTGTCGATTCTATTCAGAGTTATAACCAACAACTCTACCATAGGAAGACCACGAACCAGATCAGCCTCCCATAACGTAGATGTCCACGAAACTGCTAACGTACAATAAGTTGGACCTAGAAATCAGCAAGCAACAAGAGGTGCAGGGCCCTTCACCCAAAACCAAGCGGAAGTCATTTCCCGAACAGAGTTCAACGACTTGATAAGAGAACTCAAGGAAAGTAGAAAGCAACTTGCTGAGCAGATTCAAGCCAACACTAACCTCACGACTCAGCTCGCTCAGCAACAGCGCCAGAATGTTGGAGGTAACCCTGCCCCTTATTCTGAATCTGATAGTTCAATGTCAGGTGACGAACCTCCTAGGCGTAGACGTCGTAAGGATGAAGGTGCACAATCAGGCGTTGGGAATCAAGCCTGCGAAGTGACCGAACACCTGAACCTCCAAGATCCAAATCAGGTGAGACATCAACCAGCACGATCCCGTGGAATGGAATCTAACCTTCCATCCTCCATGCAAACTCCAGACTTAATAGCTATGGTCAGGCAGTTGATGAGAGAGAACCAAGGCTTGACCAATGAAGATTGGGGAGTGACCAGAAGCCATACTCCCTTTACGGATTGTATCCTGCAGAATGAGTACCCCAAGAAGTTCAATATGCCAACTATCCTAGCCTACGAAGGGAAGACGGATCCCAGGCAACATGTGATTAGGTACGGATGGGTGATGGATTCTGCAAGAGCTATTGATGCGACCAAGTGTAGGTGCTTCCCAATCACTCTGTCCGAAATTGCCACCATGTAGTTTACTCGACTTCCCCCGCGGTCTATATCCAACTTCGACAAAATGGCAATGAAATTCATAGAACAGTTCAGGATACACACCACTCGTCCGAAGGATGTGATGTCCTTATCAAGCGTAATCCAAGCTCCAGGAGAGTCATTGAAAGCATACTTGCAAAGATTTCATATTGCTGCTACAGAGGTGAGCAATCCAAACAACCACGCAATTTTGATGGCGGTAATGCGTGGAGTGGATCAAGACTCTGAATTTGGAGATTGGTTGGCGGGAAAGCCCCCAGCCACGCTGGAGCGTTTTTATTCGAAAGCTCATCAGTTCATAAGAAGAGAAGAAGCTTGATGGACAAGATGAGACAAGGCACCAGGGCCTGCGCAGGAGGCTGAGAAAAGTACCGTCGCCATGAAGCAAACCAGCGATAATTTGAGAAAAGCCCAAGTCAACGTCCAAAACAAGCCTGGGCAATCTAAAGGATCCGAAGGTGGAAATACCGGAAAGAAGAGAGAGACAGAGAAATGGAAGTCAAGGATCCCGACCTACACTGAAAACACCCCGCTCAACGCATCACTTGAGAACATCTATTTGTCAACTTGCAACACTTTCGAGTATAGGAAACCATGTCCAAAGGAATCAACGGAGGAACATAAGCGGACTGGGAAGTACTGCCGCTTTCATGAGTCTTATAGGCACAACATAGAGGAGTGCAGACACCTCCATGATGCTATTGAAAAGTTGATTAGGCAGAAGAAGCTGCAGGAGTTCGTCAAAGACCCACAAGACGGAAGATAAGAGACATCGGACCCCAGACGTGGGCCAGCTCCACGCCAACCTGCTCGAACTGTGGGTAGATTGGTTATCAACACGATTGCATGCGGACCTCATCCTGCGGATAAGAATTGGCAGAAGATGGAGCGATATGCTAACTCTTTAAGGTATGCGGAGTATGAGTGCTGTTCGAATGTGGAGGATGGGACTCCTGCAAAGCAGCAGCGCACGATGGATGACGATATTGTATTTAGGAGCCGAGATGCGGATAAGGTGGAGGCACCTACCATCGACCCGATGGTCATATCTGCGACAATCGGGCCGGCGTTTGTGATGAGAATTCTAATTGATTGCGGAAGTTCCGTTAACATCATCTTCAAGAAGGCATATGACCAAATGAAGCTGGAGGCTAAGGATTTGAAACCATCCAATGCTAGAATCCATGGCTTTAACGGCGCAACAACGAATGCAGTGGGATATGTGGAGTTACCAGTTGAACTGGGGCAAGACGAGCGTAGGAGGGTGTGAATCCTACCATTCATAGTGTTGGATGTTGACTCTCCATATAACATATTTCTAGGACGTCCAGCCTTGGCAGAATTTAGGGCAGCATTGGCCTCCTGGTGTCTGACGTTGAAATTTCCCACAGACAGTGGTGTTGGAGTGGTACACGACGATCAGGCGACCGGACGTGCATGCTATGTGGCTGACCTGAGAGAGGCTTGGCATAGAGAGAAAGGAAAGGTTGCAGACAACTTCGTCCGCATCCAAAATTCTGATAATTGACAAGTAGCGCCTGAGCCCTGGTTCGGGCAACATTCTCGGATCTATAGAGACATAGATCTAAGAGACGATAATGGGGGACCTAGGGAACCAATGCAGCACCGGCTGAACTCACTATTGACATTCCAGTCAGCCGGGATGACCCGTCACGAGTTCTTAAAATTGGATCACAACTCGACCCCGTGGTGGCCGAGAACCTCACTGACTTCCTTCGAGCGAATCTTGATGTTTTCGCTTGGACTCACTCTGATATGTGTGGGATTTCTCCAACAGTTGCGAGTCATATGTTGAACATAGACCCCAAGTACGTTCCTGTAAAACAGAAAAGGAGAGGTATGGACCCGCAGAGGTCCGCAGTCTCAAAGAGGAGGTGGACAAAATCAAAGCCAATGGATTCGTCCGCGACGCCCTCTATCCTGAATGGGTATCTAACCCAGTGCTAGTAAAAAAAGCGAATGGAAAGTGGAGAACTTGTGTTGATTATTCTGATTTAAACAAAGCATGCCTGAAGAACAGTTTCCCGTTGCCGAGGATTGACCAACTGGTCGATTCAACTACCGGACATGATTTACTATCATTCATGGATGCATACTCTGGATATAACCAAATACCGATGCACCTCCCAAATCAAGAACATACTAGTTTTGTCACAAACGTTGGGTTGGATTGCAATGTAGTGATGCCCTTTGGATTGAAAAATGCAAGAGCAACTTATCAGCGTCTGGTAAATCGGATGTTCAAAGACAGATTGGTAAAACGATGGATGTTTATGTGGATGACATGCTCGTGAAGTCACAGTAGTCAAATGACCACATCCGAGACTTAGCGGAAATTTTTGACATACTCAGGCATTATGGAATGAAGATCAATCCTTTGAAATGCACGTTCGGCGTAGAGTCAGGAAAGTTTCTGGGTTTCATTGTGAATGCGCGGGGAATCGAGGCTAACCCGGAGAAGATTCAGGCTATCCGAGATATACAAGTGTCCAGAACCATAAAACAGGTGCAAAGCTTGAATGGAAAGATGGCCGTACTGAGCCGATTCATATTCAGGGCCACAGACAAGTGTATTCCTTTCTTCGATGTCATAAAGAAAGGAAAGAGGAATGTCGAGTGGACATCGACTGCGAGGAAGCATTCCAAGCTCTTGTAAGACACTTGGAAAGTCCCCCGATATTGTCAAAAACAATAGACCACGAAATATTGTACGTATACTTGGCTGTATCCCAGCACGCTATCAGCATAGCCCTGGTTCGCGAGGAAGACCGGGTTCAGAAGCCAGTTTACTATGTTAGTAAATGCTTGACGGGGGCAGAAAGAAATTATCCAAAGATTGACAAACTAGCATATTGCTTGGTGATTGCATCACGCAAGCTTCGTCTGTATTTTCAGGCACACTCAATCAGTGTTTATATTGATCAACCTTTGCGATAGATACTCCAACGACCGGAAACTTTCGGAAGGATGTTAAAATGGAGTATTGAGCTAAGTCAGTTCGACATTACCTACCTGCCGTGATGGACCATACAAGGACAGGCACTAGCTGACTTCATTGTCGAATTCACTATGACAGACGAATCAAACGATCACAATGTCATACCTCCCATTCGATGGAAGATGTACACCGATGGGGCATCTAAGACCGTTGTTCGGGGGTTGGCATAGTTCTTGTAACTTCTGAAAATCGATCGGTTTGCTACGCTTTGAAGCTCGAATTCACAGCGACGAATAATGAAGCCGAATATGAAACGTTGATCGTCGGCTTAAGACTTATTAAAGAACTGGGAGTAAAATCGGTTGAAATCTTTAGTGACTCTTAACAGGTGGTGTACCAAGTGCGAGGAGACTACCAAACAAGGGGGTAGAGACTTGCCCCATATTTGGTCCGAGCTCAGGAGCTGCTAGCGAATCTCGAGTACTATGATATTTCACATGTCCCACGTGAGCAAAACAGAGCAGCCGATTCAATGGCAAAATTCGCAAGCACTGGCGATGCACAGCAAATGATATTATTTCCTATTGAGACGCTCTATGCCTCGAGTATAGATATGATGGAGGTAGATTTCGTGTTAGAAACAGAAATCAAGAAGGAATCGTGGATGACCACAATCGGGCAGTACTTGCTATTCGAGATTTTACCCGAAGAAAGGAGCGAAAGACGACAAGTCCTTCGTAAAGCTTCTCGTTATGTAATACAGGATGGAATAATGTATCGAAGGGGATTCTCAACCCCATTACTCCGATGCATTGCCCATAACGAGATAAAATGAGTCCTGAAGGAATTCCATGAGGGAGAGTGCGGTGACCATACTGGGGGGTAGACATTAGCGAAGAAAGTCCTCCGTTATGGATACTACTGGCCAACTGTGAATCGGGATGCCGCAGACTATGTGAGAAGATGTGATAAATGCCAGATATATGCAAAAATCCCGAGAGCTCCACCGATGGAGCTCACGCAGATGGTAAGTCCCTGGCCATTTGCAATGTGGGGGATTGACCTAGTCGGCTCTTTACCCATATCCAAAGGTGGAGCGAAATATGCAATAGTTGCAGTCGACTACTTCACCAAATGGCCAGGAGCAGAGCCTCTGGCCAGAATAACCACCAAGCAGGTTATTAATTTCATCGTACGAAATATCATATGCCGTTTTGGCCTTCCATGGACCATCATTACAGACAATGGAACTCAATTCAAGAGCAAGGAGTTCAAAGATTTTTGTCAAAAATACGACACTGAGAAGAAGTTTGCAGCGGTTGCTCACCCGAAAGCCAACGGACAAGTGGAAGCCGTAAACAAGATAATCAAGTCCATGTTGAAAAAGCGTCTGGAAAAGGCTAGAGGCAAGTGGGTGGATGAACTTCCAACCGTGCTTTGGGCCTACAGGACCACCCACAAGACCGCGACTGGCCACACTCGATTCGCATTGGCATGTGACACAGAAGCCGTCATACCCGTGGAACTTGAAGTTCCATCACATCGGGTAACTCATTACGACCCTGAGTCGAACCAGAATATTTTATTCGAATCATTGGACTTCATTGACGAAAAACGCGAAGAAGCCAACTTGAGAGCGACCGCATACAGACATAAAGTTGCCAAATATTACAACGAAAAGGTCCAACCGAGAATTTTTGGTGTGGGAGACCTCGTTTTGAAACGAGTTTTTCCGATCCCATCTCATATGAATCCCGCATGGGAAGGTCCATACATCATCGAACGGAAGCTTGGAGAAGGAACTTTCAAGCTAGCGACCGCCGATGGTGCGACACTCCCCCGAGCCTGGAACAGCGAGCACTTGCGGCATTATTATACTTAGTCTATTTCTTTCATGTATTAGTTGCACTTATTTCCAATACGCTTTTATTTCTTGTTCTTGACATGTAGTAAGACAATTCAACTTGCTCTCATTAATAAAGGCTTGAAGCCATTTTTTCCATAAATGATCAATGTTTCTGTGTATGATGATCCCGTGACAGGAAAATGAAACCGTATTATTCTGGCTGACGTATGAACGAGTATAAACGACTCAAAATCTCTAAGTCCCCGGAGTGCGGACTAGAGTACTCTAAGTCCCTGGAGCGCGGACTCGAGTATAAACGACTCAAAATCTCCAAGTCCCCGGGGTGTGGACTGGAGTACTCCAAGTCCCTGGAGCACGGACTCGAGTATAAACGACTCAAAATCTCCAAGTCCCCAGAGTGCGGACTGGAGTACTCCAAGTCCCCGGAGAGCGGACTCGAGTATAAACGACTCAAAATCTCCAAGTCCTCGGAGTGCAAACTAGAGTACTCTAAGTCCCCGGAGCGCGGACTCGAGTATAAACGACTCAAAATCTCCAAGTCCCCGGAGTGCGGACTGGAGTACTCTAAGTCCCCGGAGCGCGGACTCGATTATAAACGAATCAAAATCTCCAAGTCCCCGGAGTGTAGACTGGAGTACTTTAAGTCCCTAGAGCGTGGACTCGAGTATAAACGCTTCAAAATCCCCAAGTCCCCGGAGTGTGGACTGAAGTACTCTAAGTCCTCAGAATGCGGACTCAAGTATAAACGACTTAAATGACCAGGTCCGCTAGGCGGACTGGATATAAATGACTTGAAGTCATCGAGCCTTCGGCGCACGTCTTAGAAAATATTCTAAGTGCTTGGAGCGCGAAAGAAGAAACAGACAGCTCTCAAAGAATTTCCGAGCTATATGAAGATGAACCGAAAGGTCTATTATATTCATAACAGCTTGGATTTGAATCACAATCATAAAGAAAATTGAACGATAAGATCCATGGAAAGACAGAAAAACTAAGTTTTATACATCAAAGATAAGTTTTCATTACAACTCCTTTGAAGCTCGGAATCAAAAGTTTATTTACACAAACTAAGAAAACAAAAGTACTTGCATAATCTAAACCGCCTCTCGTTGAACAAGAGTAATGATTACTTCTTGTGCTTCTTCGCCTTCTTCACCTCCGTTGTCTTCTCAAATGACTCCTCTGCTCCGCGTTTACCCTTGGTCCCCTTCTTTGATGGAGGAGTGACAGCCGAAGAAGTATGAGGGACATCCATGGGTTTGGACCTGCCAGGGAGAATGATCTTCAGCGGCTTATTTAAAGGATCGTCGGGGTCCACGGCTTGAGGTTCGACCTTGATCTTGGTCGTTTCTTCCTTCTCTTTCTCAAGCCTCTCCTTCATACTCAGCTCGGATGTATGCTCGGAGATGCCTGTAATTTCAACTTCATAACTCCCATCAATGGGAGAGGAAGCCTCTGATTTATCTTCATCAAGCGCTCCGATCACTTGGGCGTCGGGACCGGGAGCCTCTCCGGCATGAGAGGCCTCACTTGTTTCCTTCCCTACCTCCTTGGCGACATCGCTCCTCGGAGTGGGATCGGGATTAGAACGGCCTGCACAAAATTAGAAAAAACGAGCATTAGAATACAATAGTCCTTCATAAAGAATGACGACTTCTGGAATCTTAAAATGAAGGGTTATCTACCAGGTTCCAGCAAGCTCTAAAGCGTCAAGGGGGTCTCACCCTCTGGAATAGGAGACAGAATATGGACACCAAGGCCAGATTCCTCTGGATTATAACCAATATGCTGTTCAAATGGGTCGAGTATCGGCTGATCGGCCGATTGGATAGGCACATGAGCTGGAGGCACGACCCCGGATGGACCGGCAATAACTTCTTTCGCTTTCTTTGAGGGGGATCCTTTGTAATAAATATCTTTGGCCGTCGACAAGTCTGAAGGCTCATTTCCTTTGAGGAATTCTTTTATCAAGGCCCCCTCATCAATCTCTTCGGTGCCGTGCTCGGCCTTTCTAATTTCTGTCAAGGCCTCCCATGCCTCAACTAAAGATTCAAGATAGCCCTCGCTTAAAAAAGTCAAGTCTCGATGCATGAGAACACAGGTGTTGATTTCAACGATTAGCGGGTCAAACATGCTTTTGACCTCTTCCTTGCCTTCTTCCCTAGCCGCCTCGAGATGTGAGTCGATATCCATGGATGCCATCTTCTTGCCCTCTTCACGGGCTTCACTCTTTAACGCCTCAACCCTGGAAAGCTCGCCCTCAAGTTTTTCTTTTAAAAGTTGAGTGGCAACGATCTCGTCACAGTATCGTTGTGACTCTTCTTGGGCGGCCGTTTTCTCTTCCATCTCCTTGCGAAGCTGTTCCTCAAGTTCCTTGACTCAGAGGCTGAGTGCGTCCCTCTCCTTTTGAACTGAGTCCTTCTCTTGAGCCAAAGCTCCACATCGTTGAACCGCCTCGTCGAGTTATTTCTTATGAGTTGATTCCAAACGACTGACGGCCTCAGTAGTATCCTTAGCGCTCTGATGGGCGACCTCAAGTTCATACTTGTCAGTTGCAATCTCTTCGTCTTGAGCTTTAATGATATCTTTGTCGTGGATAGCCTCAAGCTTCAGACGATTGATTTCATTTTGGCGCTCCACGGAGACTTTAGAAAGTTTTTCAGCCAAATGAACAAACGCGTCGTATTGAACATAGACGTCGTTTGTACATGCGATGGCGCTCTACTTGACGTGTCTGAGGATAGGATGAATCACCGGGATGAATTTCAGGCCGTCGAAGCAGATTTTTGGAAATTTTTCTTTAAGCTCGGCCAGCCTCTCCGATACTGATGGGTCTGTTGTAGGAGAGGGAGGAGACGGCTTTGAAAGTTTTCCTCTCCTATGAGAATCTTGGACTGCCGAGTGGAAGAGGAATCGGAGTGTTGGTCCCGGGGAGCATCAGATTGCGACCTCTTATGGTCGTGCTTGTCTTTACCTTGCTCCGGGTGAGAGGAGGTATCCTGGTGGTATTTTGGCTGATAGTAAGTTTTCCTCCAAGATGACGAGTCCCGGGAATAATGCTCTTTATCGTCGTCACCATCTCTATCTCGACGTCTCTCGAAACCCGAGTCCCGTTCGGACTGATAAAAAATAGACGAACCATAAAGATGATCAAATCCATGTGAGCGCCCCATGTCACCTGTACAGAATTCAAATAACAGCGAATTAGCAAAGAATAGTGTGACGACAAAAATCTAAGTGCAAGTGTTCGTGTGTGTCCTAGTGTTACCCACCGACGGACCGGTTACTTTGCTAATAGGAGTTTTCCCTCCCTGACTTTGGGTTAGAATTCCCGCATCGCCTCTGATGGGCGAATGAAGCTTAAATACCTCCGGATCGTCAAAGTCGTAATTGAGTAGATCATCCGGAATGGAGAGGTTCAATAGGCCATTTAAAGAACTTTCTACGTGCTGTGAAGAGGCCTCTTTCTCCGTTGGAATAAGCATAACTTTCGAAGTTCCGCTAACCTTTTCTTTTCTAATCTTGTACGTCAATCCCTTTCTCCTCTTTGAAGGAGAAGATGACGTTTCGATATCGTGCACTTCGACTATAGGATCTTGAGCGGGAGCCAAATTCTCACCTTGTGCTTCGGGTGGTTCATTCTCTTTGATTTCCCCCTCTTCCTGTACATCAGGGGTGTGGCGTGATGAGGAGTCAGCTAATTTTTTCCCTTTATCGGATGCGGGCTTGGGTATGGAGACGCCTTTGGGAAGGCTTACCCGACGACCTTCTGCTAACAGTCCGAACCGCGATAGTGACTCATTTGAAATGAGAGTTCGGATGTCTCGTTCTTCGGCAGGAAGAGCTCTAATAGCTTCAACGGCCTCAGAATATCCGCGGCCGTCAGGACGTGGATTGATACCTGAGAAGATGAAACAAGAGTTAGAAAAGGCATAGCCTCGACCAAAACATGAGTATCGTTCCAAGAAGAAGACTTACTTCCTTCAACCCATCTCTTCGCGAAACCAGGGGGCAACTGCGACTCGAGGAACACTTGCTCCACGCCCTAGTTAAAATTTGGCATTTGTGGTGCGGCTCGAGGAACATAAAGGAGGGGCTATCTCTCCGCTTCTTGATCATATAAATATATCTGATATCGCCAGGAGTTGGAGGCCTAGAAAAGACGGTCATGAAGAGTATGTAAGTTCCATAGATGAAGGCATGAACGTTTGGGTGCAGCTACGACGGGGCGATGTCGATGTATTGCAATATATCTCGAAGAAATAAATTGAACGGTGGCATGCTACCAACCCAGCACATGAATTTATTACACGCCGTGTATCCAACTGGGAGCGGGTGTGGCCGATCGTGCCCCGATGGAACCAGCACGTCGTCAAAAGGTATTCCGTGGATGGAACATATTCACCGGAGCGCGACTTCATTGATTTTTGAAGCCTGTGAATCGACAGGGTTATCCAAGACAATCGATGCCTCAAGGGCATCGGGGGCTAAGTTATGTGCTGGGGAGGTTGATAGATGTGAGACATCTGCGACTTCCTATCGAGAGGATGGTCCTGGTCTGTCAGAAATTGTGGCGGAGCTAGATTTCTTAGACATCTCCGGTAAATATCGAGTTTTACAAGAGCACCTGTTTGAGCTATACTTGAAGGACAATCGACGTCAGAATTAACAACACAAGAATTCCCCCCGTGTGGTGTGTGAACTAGTGTGATCATTTGTGTGTACGCGCTAAAAAAATTGAAAGTCGCGCTGGTATAAAACTGAGCTCTGAGTCATCGCCTTCGAAGACCGTCATCGTTGACCGTCTCCAAAGCCTGCCTCATGGTGTCTACTATTTCGAATTCAGAAAAGGTTAGAAGAATTTATCCGATTATGTCGATTTAAGTTCAGGTTCGTGTCTATTGAAACTAGGAGGTTATCAGTCCGGATCAGTTCGATATGCTAGTATGCTGGAGTCCTTGTCCTTGTTTTTTTGTATGATTAGGCAAGGTAAACAAGTGTTCGGCCTAAGCTAAGGGGTGGTGCAGCATTCATAATGGCTTGGCCTAAAAGTTGTTCGGCCTAAGTATCGACCGGCCAAACTGTCATTCGGACCAGCTACCGTTCGATCAAACTTTCGTTCGGCCTAACTAACATTCGACCTAGGTAGCGCTCGGCAAAGTGTCGTTCGGCCAAGATTCTATTCGGCCGAAACAACACTCGGCGTCCCATCTAACTCATGCTTCCTCCCTA
The DNA here is from genome assembly GCA_030765085.1 of Allium cepa. Lineage (NCBI taxonomy): Eukaryota > Viridiplantae > Streptophyta > Magnoliopsida > Asparagales > Amaryllidaceae > Allium > Allium cepa. Next base: position 32,919,123 of record CM060941.1, read on the forward strand.
ACCTCCCAACCCACTGTTCGGCATGTGGTGAGACACGCCGAACCAGACTACGCAGAGCCCCAATGCTCGGCAATCCTCCCTTAACTATGGTTTCATTTTTTCCTCCCTTCTTCCATCCACACCGAACCACCAGAACGGGTCGTTCGGCGAGTCATACAAGAACATGTCGTTCGACATCCTAGCCACTTTGTACTCCTCCTCCATCCTTTCTTCTCCTCCAGTCTCGTTCGGCATAAGAGAACCATGCCGAACCACAATACACCTCACAACATCTCCCTCGTATACTCGACGCAGGCCACTTCTCTCTCCATCCATACTATCTAGCCTAAGGAAATATCCTAATCAAACTTCAATTTATCCATCCGCGCAACACCTATCCGCTACAGTTCAAACTTACGGACTCAGGCCTCGTGTTAAAACTGATTCATTCGAGGAAAAGAATTAGATAGAGGGATCATTACCTAGCTAGTGGATCGAGACTTGGAGAAATCTTGTGTTAAGGGCACGGCTTTAATCAATGCCGAATGGATTGGGAAGGAATGGTTGTTAACAGGTGAAATTTACAAGTACGAGATAACAGAGGTAAAAAAGTGAAAAGAGAAGGAGGAAGACGTTGGCCTTTATAGGGAAGAAGAAGAAGTCGAAGAGGCTATGGTCGGTGGAACCGGTCAAAGCCGCATCGTTCGGCTTCGGCATACAAAGCCGTTCGGCATAGGTGGAGTGTTCGGGTTCGGTCGTATTGTTCGGCATTCGCGTTATGCTCGGCACACACCACTTCATCAAGTGCTCACAGGAAAACAACCTCCAAGAGTGATGGGCCAAGGTTCGAAGCGAAGCACAAAGGATTCGTAGTTCAAAGCGTATCGAGATCGGTCATGCGATACAATTTGGGGGGGAAGTGTTTCCAGGAGATTTGACCAGGCAACTTGGTACTAGGCGTTCTATAAGTTCGACATACAAGGAAGGCTCGACATCCACGAAGGTTCGGCATTCGAGAGCGCTCTGCAGTCAAGGGCGCTCGGCAATCAAGAGGCACTCGACATCCAAGTTCGTTCGGCGTCTATGGAATGTTCGGCATGACAGAGCATTTGGCATTGAGAGACGTTCGGTGTGGAATAACGTTCGGCATGGCAGGATTGTCCGGCATCAACTACCGTTCGGCCTAACTATTGCTCGGCCTAAGGATCGTTCGGCCGAGACATAGTTCGGCCTGGTTAACATTCGACCAAAATTTCGGCCTAAGTTCTGCACGGCATACAGACATTGTTCGGCCAAGTCACTGGTTCGGCTTCTAGTATCATTTGGTGAAAATGCTTCCCACGGCACTCAGAGTGTTTGGCTTCGCTATGCTCGGCATGAGGAGATTGTTCGGTATAACAAGGATGCTCGGCATAAGATCGTTCGGCATCCAGAGATTGTTCGGCCTCCCAAGAACGTTCGACAACCAAAGATTGTTCGATGGATCGACATTTGGCCGTTCGACATGTTCGGGTCGGCACACATAGTTTACTCCATTTGGGCCGTGATATCCAGCCACCAGGCCCACCAGGGAAGTCCAACCCACCTTCGTCTGTAAATAGAGAGGCAGGGCATAGTGAAAAGGATCAGTTTTTTGGGAACACTGGGGAAACTCTGCCGCATTCACCACTCTTTCAAGACTTAGTCTTTTGTTTTGCAATTGTATCCAAGTAATTAGAAACAGATTGTATCTGTAATCAACTATCAAGGAAATCAATTGAAATCAAAGTGGACATAGGCAGTTACGCTGAACCACTATAAATTTGGTGTTCTTGTTCTCTGCACTGAAATTTACATATTTTTCGCTATTTCAATTTACTCTCTTCATTAATCTCTCTACACAATCCCTCTAAGGGTGTTAGTGACCAATTTTGGTGCGAACATTAGCCATTATAGCATTGAACATGGTTTGGACACCAAGCGTAGCAGCTCCTGATCTCGCACTTCCTCTACTCTAGAAGCATAACTCCTCATAACGTTCCTTATATGCCGGCTCATTGTTATCTATAACAAGAATGATCGGACTCTCATAAATAAAACTGCATCCAAAGTGCTCATGTGCATGCGACTTTACTATATAATTTATTATTATATAGTTTTGAAAATCAAATTTATATCATGTACGCACTCTCTTGTATACTTATATACTCTTGATCTAATCTAAGGCGATAATACCTTTCCTTTCTATGCTAGATCATGGTATCAACTATAGTTAATCGTGTAACTAAATCTCTGATATCAAATGTGATGACCGCCCTATACCACCAGCACTAATAGTATATAAATAGTGTGATTCAGTCATGCTGGCCGATATAGGAAGATTATCATGGTTTAGAATGAACAAGCAAAGTATAACCTGTCATATCTCATAGAGCTTGGATAAAATATAATATCACAGATATAATAGAAGAGACAGTAATAACTATATGAACAAATCATCATTGAGCAATAGATCCACAAATTTATACATCAAATGTAGTGGAGTTTATACAACAGAAGTAAACTCACATAAACTATCTCAACATATAGAAATAAGCAAGCATTGTCACGGGCTCCACAACATCGCTCAATAGAAAAGCGTAAAAATCCATATATGTATATAATACGATATTTCTCTATCCAGCTCGTTCTCCAAACAGTTATTGCATTACCTAGACCTATTATCTTATCTACTCATTTAAGAGCACCCATGTTAATAAGAAACAAAGCATAAAACCTTGGGTCAGACAATAGTCAGGTGTGAGAGGTAAATGGGTCTCAAAATACTATACATGTAAATATGGCTAGGAACAAGAGTACACGAACCTTACCTGACGTGTCACTGCAACCAAAGAGTTTGCATATAACACTATATTATGCTACTCTACAAAATCATAAAGGTGCACCACAAACTAAATAAAGGATATTGGTCTTCCTGATTTCTATCTCTAATACCTACTTCCCATGATACCTATGAGTGATAGCCTACTATGAAAACGACTAAAGCATCCATCAACAATCCCAAATATCACTCCTTGTGCTTTGAATATATGATAACTCGTATGACCTCTAGGCCAAGGACTAATGAAAATATTGGTTCTCTGTTGTACTCTCATATCTCGTAGTCCAAAGATGGATATGTGTTTCTCAGCGCAAAGCTGGACACCGGACCCAAAGTTTGTAATGACCCGCTATTTTGAACTTTTCAAATCGACAATAAAACCACACATGTCAGACTTGAATCATTCAAAACAACAAATTGTTAATTATTTTTTAGGGTAAACAGAATCAATCACAAAATCACAGACACATAGTATGTAGCGGAGTAAATAAAACATAGTAGTTCATGAAGCTACTACGGAAACAACAGAGTTAGAAGAAAATAAAATAGAAATCCAAATACATAGAAGTTTGCTAATACATAAGCAAATGACAAATGTACGAAATGAAATAACTGAAATAGCTAAGCAGATAGATAAATAGATAGATCTCTAGCAAAGTCTCCTGCTCCAAAAGGTGAGTCATGAATGCTGTGAAACTCAGAGTGACCCGAGCATAAAGTAAAGACATAACACTCGAGTCAGGACTAACATTATCATGCAAGTAAATCAACTCAAGTGAAATGCAACGAATGAAATGCAACAATAACTCAAAGGATCTTTGGGATTCCCATCCTTTAAGAATCCGTTAAAATATTTACATATGTAGTAAAATATGCTATATATGTACTATCTAGCAATAAAGTATAATATATTGAAAATAGCATTAAGGCATTACCCATATCCTCTTTAACACATTTTATAAATGCCATAGTCTATACAGTACTGTAAATTCCACCAAATCAGCGGGCTATCAGGAGCACTCCATAGGTACGACACGAAACAAAATCGTAGTGGGCTCGATAAGGCATATGACAAGATGTGCGAGGCAATGCCTAGGGAAGGATTCTACCATTTTGCACACTCGGACTGGTGGTAATGCATAGCAGCTACGACCGCCCTCCTCGAGACAACACTCTCATAATCAAAGGTGCGCACCAAATCAAATCACAAAGTAATAGAGATGGTTTCAAAGAAGTGTGCTCGACCAGAGGAGCGTACCTCATAACAGTAGCGTTCACCAAAGCATCCTACTTCGTTATGGATTCTCCACTACGTGCACGGTTTTTAAAGTGGTTTCAAAATTGGCAGAGAGTATGAAAATATCCGAACCTGGTCCCTTTAACAACCAATCATTATATTTTTCACACCGTGGTCATTTTATAAACTTTAAATAATAACTCTTAAATCGCAATTTAAATCAATACTAAAATGTTTAACTTCAATTATATTTTAGATTTAAAACATTTACTTTACAAATTAAATCAAATTTATTACATTCCATAATCACATCTTTAAACTTAAATAAATTCTTATTTAAATTTTAAATCCCTTAAATAAAATTTAATTACAAATTATTCTCCACTTAACCTCTTAAAGTTTATTCATTAAAATTATTATATAAATTCTATATTTATTATATTAAATTAAAATAATATTTATTATAATTATTAAAACTATATTTATAATATTAAATTAAATTATAATTGTATTTCTTAAAACTATATTAAATATTTTATTAATTAACTTTTAAATTATTTAAATTATATATTTTAAAACCAAATAAATTTATGAGTTAAAATTACGTTTAAACCATATTTAGCTTATAATTTAAAACTTAAAACGTATAAAAATATTATTATTTTCCAAATATAAATTTTTAAATAAAATCTTCAAATTAAATCAAAATTTAAAAATCAAATTTATTAAATTAGACATACTTTATAAGTTAGAAAAATAATTTTAAAATAATTTAAAACCGATCAATGGTGTCTATATAAAATTTTCTACCCTACAGTCAAGCGATTGGGTATATACCATTTCAACCCAAAATTACAATCATATTTCCAGGTATATATCATTTCAACCTGTATCTTAAATTGATAGTTTCAAATTAATAAAATCACTCGGGTCTATCATTTCAACCCATAACGATTTTTCCCTAATTTAAAAGATCGTTCGGGTCTGTATCATTTCAACCCATAGTAAGGGAACTCGCAGTGTGATATACATAAATAACATAACATATCAGACTATCAGTACATATCATATCGTGTCGCCGGTGAGCATCATATCATATTATATAATATTAACTAAGCAAATCTAACTATAACAACATTTCAATTTACGTTTCAATTGGTGTCCATTCACTTAATTATAAGAATTTAATCGTGAGTGATTGCTCATCTTTCATGGCTAACGACGATGACAACTTCACGAACGGACACGAAACGAATACGGAGATAGAGACCACAAGCACAAAACGAACTAGGCTCTAAACGAAGACATGAGCAAGAACGATCCAAGATCCAATAACTTGAAAATAATTTTTCGTTTTCTTTTTTAAAATGAGGAAGGAAATGGCAAAAATAGGTTCAGCCCAAGGCTAGGGTAGCTCGGCCAAGTGGTGCAAGGGGGTGGATGTGGCCGAAATGTGTGTGTGTGGTCGTGGGTTGGATGGAGGGGTGTGTGTGTGCTTGGCAAGGGTGTGGAGGATGGTGGCCTAGGGGTACGACCAAGTGTAGGTATGTGGGTGTGTGTGGTGGAGGCTAAAAGTGGTAGGAGGAGGATGGGTGGTGTGTGAAGTGGAGGCCTAAGGTGGGTAGGCTGTACGGCCGAGAGAGGTAGGGTGGAGGCTCGGTAGGCGGCGACAAAGCTAGGGGGAGAGATAGAGAGGCTAGGGAAAAGGAGGCTAGGGTTTTAGGAATTGGATTGGAGATGGAGATAGAGGAGATGAAGTGAATAAAGTTTATTGTAAGTTTTTTATTTCAGGAAAAGGAAGTGAGAAAGAGGTAGCCAGAAATAAAATGTACGTACTTCACTTTTCTTAACAGAAACAACCATTTAGAAAAGGTACGTGTCCATTTAGGTGAACCCTAGGATTCTAGCCCAACAACAAAGCACAGTGAATCTAGCCCAAAACCCAGAACCCAAATAAAAGAAAATAGAAAAAATATTCATAAATAAATGCACGTTTTTATGCTGAAAATGCAAATTTAAAGGCGTAGGAATCAGATTCTAACGAAACGAAAAGTGGAAGCCATATATGAATTCAGTCAAGAATAAGGAAAAAGAAGAAAAAATTTAAAATTTAAAACTTATAAATTTTCAACCAAAGGTTAAACTTCTACCAGATTTGACCAAATTTCAAATTTTAGATAATTTTCCTTTTTATTCAATTTGAAAAAATATATTACTCAATATCCCAAAATTGTTTTATTTAAATTTTAAAACATTTAATTCAAAATTTTACTAAAATTTCTTTTAAAATTTGATTGAAATTATGGGTCGTTGCACTCTCCTCAACTCAAAAATTTTCATCCTCAAAAAGGAACAAAAAAGGAGAATAAAAACAAGCAGAAAAGATAAGATAGATTTGAAACGAATAGTACCTGATTCGAACAATTCAAGATTTGAAGCAGTCATGCTCTACTCTGTTTCCCAGGTACAATCCCGATCGTCTATACTCCATTGTACTTTGACCATGTTAATTGATTCCTCCTCAGCTGCTTCGTACCTCTATCGACAATACGAAGTGGCTTCCTCTTGACAGTGAGGTTTGGTTCAACATCCAAATTCTCAAGTAGCTGGCTGAATCATCATAAAGGAATCATGGCGATATTTACGAAGATGCAAAATATGGAACACATTATGCACTCCAGATAGCTTCTTTGGAAAATCCACACGATAAGCTAAATGACCAACTCTCTCCAGGATGCAGAAAGGACCAATGAATCTAGGAGTAAGCTTCCCTTTCCTACCAAAGCGAATCACATTCTTCAGCGTGAGATCTTAAGAAAAACCCGATCACATGTAGAAAATTCCAAACTCCTCCTTTGCCTATCAGCGTACTTCTTCTATCAATCCTGAGCAATCCTCGTCTTCCTCCTGATCTCCTCAACCTTCTCAGATGCTTCTAGAATCATATCGGGCCCAAGAACCAAATAATCACCGGATCCAATTCAGCAAGATAGAGATTTGCAAGGTCGCCCGTAAAGAGAAACAAACGGAGACATTCTGATACTAGCTTGAATTCAAAGAAGGGGATTAAACAAGTTGATGCTTATGGTAACCTTAATTTAGAAATTAAGATTATTCCTGATGGCTATTATTATAAGTGAATTCAATGAGATGGAGATGATCTTCCTAATATACTCCATAATCAAGAACATGGGCACAAAGAAGTCTTCTAGAATCTGATTAACTCTTTCCATTTGACCATCGGTTTGTGGATGATAAGCTGTGCTCAGATTCAGACGAGTACCGGAGCTCCCTAAAATGCTTTTCAAAACTGGCTGGTAAAGATGGGATCTGGATCACAAACAATGCTAGATGGAAAACCATGAAGCCTGACGATCTCTCTCATATAAATCCCAGCTAAAATCGAAGCAGTGTGATTAAACCTAATCGGAATGAAATGAGCCGACTTGGTCAGTCTATCAATAACTACCCATATATTATCATTACCCCTTCTCGTCCTCGGTAACTCATCTATAAAATCCACATAAACCTGTTCCCATTTTCAACTGGGAATCTCAAGGGGTTGCAACAATCTAGTGGTCTTCTGATGATCAGCCTTAACCTATTGAAAAGTGGCACATCTACTAACATAAAATGAGATATCTCACTTCATACCACTCCATAAAAATAGCTTCTTTATATTCTGGTACATCTTCATAACTCCTGGATGGATAGAAAGTTTAGACCGATGATTTTCCTTAGCACTTCTTTCCTTAATCCATCGACATTCGGAACACAAATTTGATTATTAATCCTCAAAATCCCTTTATTATCAATCTATGCTCCCATTCCATCTTTGTTACCACCTTTCCTATTATGAACATTCTCCTTAATAAGCCTTAGCATCTCGTCTTCATCCTGCTTAGCAACAATACGATCCATAAGGGACGAAGAAACTACAATCTGACGTAACATTGCCTTTTTCTGACTTAAGGCAACGGTTACCACGTTAGCCTTCCCAGGAGTGTAGTTGATGTTGAGGTTAGTAAAAGCTAGTAACTTGAGCCATCTAAATTGCCTCTGGTTCAAATCCTTCTGGGTGAAAATATACTTCAATGACTGGTGATCCGTAAAGAGTTCAAACTTAGTTTCCAAAAGAGGGCGACTCCATAACTTCAGAGAAAACATTACAGCAAGAAATTCCAAATTTTGACCTGCATAATTTGCTTCGTGGGTCTTCAACTAACGACTAGCATAAGCAATAACCTTCCTGCTCTACATCAAAATAGCTCCCAAAACTTCTCGACTAGCATCAGTGTATACTGTTAATCCCTCATTTCCATTTGGAATGGTAAGAACTGGTGCATAAGTAAGCTTGCACTTTAACTAATTGAATGTAGCTTCACACTTGTCATTCCAAACAAATTTAGCATTTTTACGAGTCAAAGTAGAAAGAGGTGCAGCAACCCGAGCAAAATTCTCAATAAATCTCTATCAATAACCAGCTAAGCCCAAAAAACTACGTATATCAGAAGGAGTTTTAGGTTTTTCCCAATCCTGAAATAGAATAGGGAATTTGAATTCAGAGAAAGATAAGATAATTAAATTACAAAGTAATAAAGGTTAATAGACTTATATTGATCACATCGATCTTAATTGGATCAACTGAAACTCCATTTTCAAAACAATATGCCTAAGGAATCGGACTTCATCCTTCTAGAAATGACATTTGGAAAACTTAGCTTTCAACTGATGACTCCTAAGGATTTCAAAGGAAAAAACTCAAATGTGATTCATGCTCCGCCTCTGATTTAGAAAAGACCAAAATATCATCGATGAAGACCAGAACGAACTTGTTGAGAACATCATGGAATACACGATTCATAAGATCAATGTAAAAAAGATAGGGAATTAGTTAAGCCAAAGGGCATACCTAACCATTCTCAATTCGAAAAGAGGTTTTGGGAATGCTTTCCTCGCTGCTTTCCTCGGCCACTCTAGACTGGTGGAAACCGGTGGCAAGATCAAGCTGAGAGAACACTTTAAATCCATGGAGCGGATTGAACATATCATTAATTCAAGGCATAGGATATCTGTTCTTCATAGTAATCTTATTTGGCCCCCTATAATCAACACACGTCCTCAAAGAACCATCAGGCTTAATGATAATACCACAGCTGCTACCCATTTCGAATCGCTCGGCTAATCAAACCTTTGAAAAATAAATCTTTTATCTAGCTTTCTTAACTTGACTTTCTCCTTGGGTGCCATTCTACGAGGAGGAAGAACTACTGGCCACGCTCTAGAAATAAGATCAAAATGGAATTCAATTTCCCGCCTAGGAGGAAGAGAAGAGACTTCACCAAAAACATCAGGAAAGAGTTTGACAACAAGAGTGGAGTCAAGGTCACTAGGATGAGAATAAAGAGAAAAGATAAAACTGCCAGCACAATCTCGAGGCATACGACATCCAATCACCAAAGTATTACCCTTATCATCAACTAAAGAAACAGTTCAGGCTTTGCAAGAGATAACATTTTCAAATTTCTTCAGCCAATCATCTCCAAACAAAATGTCGAAAGCATTAAAACCAAGAACATAGAAATTGTCAGAAAAACGATGGTCATTGTAAAAGAGTTTCACCCTTTTACAAATCATACTAAGGTTGGCAGGACCGTCAACGGGATTAGATACACATAAGGATTCAAATGCACAGTGAGGTTGCAAGATGTGTTCAAACATATTACAAAGATCAACATAAATGAAGCTATCAGAGGCTCTAGTGTCAAATAGAACATGAACAGGAAAATTGAGTAAAGAAAAGGTGTCCTAGAGAGTAACTTAGGTATCACTAGGAGTAGGAGGAGTGTAAGAGGTAAATGCGAAGATTCCATATGCCTTGCCTTTCTGCTGGGTAGGACAGTCCTTCTTAAAGTAGCATGGCTGCAAACAAATATGGTATAGATCACGCTGAGTCATCTGAATTGGTGGGATAGAAGCTCTGATTGAACTAGGATACCTTTTGGCATAGTGTCCCTTCTGATCACACTTGAAGCAAGTAATAGAAGATAGATCAATAGGCTGACTCTGAGAAGAAGATCCTAAACCCTGAGAATTCTGCCATTTCTTCTTCTGTTGCTGGAAGTTGAACTTCCTCTTCCTGGATCTGCTGGAAGAAGGCTGAGATGGAGGTACAAGAACAATAGTTGCTGCCTTAGAAGTGGGGTTCTCAAATCTAATAGCTTTATCCATCAATCCAGTAAAAGGGTTGCACATGAGCAATCAAACGATCATAATACTTCGGGCGAGCTCTAGCTATAAACTTCTCATTATTCTTAAGTAGGGCATCAATCAGGCTAGACCAATCTTGGACAGTTCGTTGAACTTTCTCTCATACTCAAAAAATGTCATACTTTCCTACTTAAGATCCATAAATTCCCTGTATAACTGAGACTTCCCAGCTTCGAGCATCGACTTAGCTACAAAAGCATCCTTGAAATATGATAGTCAAGACCTATGATAGATTCCTAAGAGATAACTTAACCAAATTTGAATCCAACTCAAGATTTATACCTAAACTGCTCCCAAGTGATATTTCCCCCCAATAGTGTGGGCTGTAATAGACTCCCACCAATCCTGAGCAGCCTCCTTCAACTGCCAAGCGGCTAACTAACGCTTCTGAGCATCGATGATCTCAAGACCTGTGAAAATCCTTTCTAAACTCCTCAGCCATTGCCAAGCCTCAATGATGCTCGCTGCTCCTAAACTTGGTACCACCAAGCTGAGTGTACTCCTTACAGAGAGTGGTGAATCTGACTGGTGCATCGGGTTCTGGTGCTAGGGCAATTCCTTAACCCCTACCTTTGGCATTCCTATGATTCATCCTGGAAATTCAAGATTGAATTTTAGAACAAAGGAAGAGATTCAAATACAAAGGAATCATAATCAACGAGAATTCTAGCTAAGAATCAAGTTGAAACTAGTGTGAATCCGTGATAAATTCTACTCATTCTAGGATATTACTACCCTATCTCGAATGAGTTTTTACCCCTTAGGCTAAGGTTTACCTAAACCAAAGCTCTAATACCAACTGTAACGACCCACTATTTTGAACCATTCAAATTGACAATAAAACCACACATGTCAGACTTGAATCATTCAAAACAACAGATTGTTAATTATTTTTTGGGATAGGTAGAATCAATCATAGAATCATAGACATGTAGCGGAATAAATAAAACATAGTAGTTCATGAAGCTACTACAGAAACAATAGAGTCGGAAGCAAATACAACAGAAATCCAAATGCATAGAAGTTCGCTAATACATAAGCAAATGAAAAATATCTAAACAGAAATAACTGAAATAGCTATGCAGATAGATAAATAGATAGATAGATCTCCAGCAAAGTCCCCAACTCCAAAAGGTGAGTCCTGAATGCTGTGAAACTCAGACTGACCCGAACATAAAGTAAAAACAAAACACTCGAGTCAGGACTAACATTCTCATGTAAATAAATCAACTCAAGTGAAATGTAACAAATGAAATGCAAAAATAACTCAATGGATGTTCGGGATTCCCATCATTCAAGGATCCATTAAACTATTTACATATGCAGTAATGTACGCTATATATGTAACTTCTAGCAGTAAAGTACAATATATTGAAAATAGCGTTAAGGCGTTACCTATATCCCCCTTAACATATTTTATAAATATCGTAGTCTATACAGTACTGTAAACTACACCAAACCAATGGGCTATCAGGGAGCACTCCATATGTACGACACAAAACAAAATCGTAATGGGCTCAATAAGGCATATGACAAGGCACGTGAGGCAATGCCTAGGGTAGGATTCTACCACTTGCACGCTCGGACTAGTGGTAATGCATAGCAGATACTACCGTCCACCTCGAGAAACACTCCCATTATCAAAGGTGCGCATCAAATCAACTCACAAAATAATAGAGATGGTTTCAGAGAGCATGCTTGATCGAAGGAGCGACCTCACTTGGTCCGGGATAGCTCATGTTTTAGTCATATCAAGCTGACCAGTAGGTCAAGGCTGCATTTCTTACCTCATAATAGTAGCGTTCGCCAAACAATCCTACTTCATTCTGGATTCTCCATCATGTGCAAAGTTGTTAAAGTGGTTTCAGAATTGGCAGAGAGTATGACAATATGCGGCCCCGATCTCTTTAACAACCAATCATTATATTTTCACACCATGATCATTTTATAAACTTTAAATAATAAATCTTAAATCACAATTTAAATCAATAATAAAATATTTAACTTCAATTATATTTTAGATTTAAAACATTTACTTTACAATTCAAATTAAATCAAATTTATTGCATTTCAAAATCACATATTTAAACTTAAATAAATTCTTAATTAAATTTTAAATCCTTCAAATAAAATTAATTATAAATTATTCTCCACTTAACTTCTTAAGGTTTATTTATCAAAATTATTATATAAAATTCTATATTAATCATATTAAATTAAAACTATATTTATTATAATAATTAAAACTATATTTATTATATCAAATTAAAACTATATTTATTATATTAAATTAAAACTATACTTGTTATATTAAATTAAATTAATTAAATTTTTTAAACTGTATTAAATATTTTATTAAATTAACTTTTAAATTATTTAAATTATATATTTTAGAACCAAATAAAATTATAATTTAAAATCTTAATATTATGTTTAAACCATATTTAGCTTATAATTTAAAACTTAAAACATATAAAAATATTATTATTTTCCAAATGTAATTTTTTTTAAACAAAATCATTAAATTAAAATAAATTTTAAAAATCAAATTTATTGAATCAAACATAATTATAATTTAGAAAAAAATTCAAAATAATTTAAAACGGACCAACTGTGTCTACATAAACTACCTATGGTCAAGCGATTGGGTATATATCATTTCAACCCAAAAATATAATTAAATTTCCAGGTATATATCATGTCAACCAATATCCCAAATTAATAGTTTCAAATCAATAAAATCGCTCGGGTCTATCATTTCAACCTATAATGATTTTTCCCTAAACTAAAAGATCGTTCAGGTACGTATCATTTCAACCCATAATTAGGGAACGTGACGCCCACCACTATACTCATACTAGCCAAGAATACTATGGGGTAATGTCGTCGACTAGCACGAAGAATAAGGCTGTTGTGGAGTGACCATTTGTGTAATTGTTTTATGCGAGTACCAATATGTTAGATGGTATGACATGTATTTCATTTCAAGAGGCAATCTAACATAACAAATACAAACTCAAAGCTATTACACAGTGGCTATGTGGCCTTCGGAAACAAATATAAAATAAGCATAACACAAATCAGTCACAGATATTCATATCACTAAGACAGAAACAGATATCAATATAACACATAGAAATGAACATCAAAGTAGTGGTCATACAAGATCCACTACATCATAAAAGAATAGGTATAAGTGCTAGACAAAAGAATATGTATACATCAAGGAGTCTCTATCTCAAATGTATAAAAACAAAAACAACTAAGTTAAAGTAGTTAGCTAAAAGTCAGAAGTTAGTCCCTACTAAGAAGTCAAGTGGAAGCACCTGAAACATCTCGGTCTGACCCGCATATTATTTAGGAAGAAAAATAATATACAAATCAGTCTAGCTATAAATATCATATAAGACGATATAGGACAAGAGATACGACAAAAATATATGATAACAATAATGTCATACTGTGAAAAGTATGTATTTGATAACAATGAAAATCATACAACATCTTAAGTCTTCTCAAATACCCAAAAATAATATCATATTCTTTAGCTATTTCACCAAGCCTCAAATGTTGACAAAATATATCGATGCAAATCACAAAAATTGGTGAAACATAAATTCCAGAAATCATCAACTAAAAATCTGGAAATCGCAATAAAAGGGGAGACCTATCATAAACGGGAGCATGAAAACTCACCAATACGTGTCTCATAAATGAGATGCTATCCCATGGGTCACTATTCATAGAGTCGGTGCAACGACGTAGTAAATGATACGCCCGAGGAACCTGAAACTCAAATGAGTCAAAACAACGACGTAGTACAATGATACGCCAGATGAATCGAACTCCATAAAACGGTTAAAAAACCATAGGTCGCTATCCCATAAAAATAAGACGAAGCTCCATAGAATAAGTGTAAATTACCCTAAGCTAGTAAATAAATGAGTTTAGCTTCATGTCCCATAACCACAGCCTTAACTTAAATATTTACGAACAAATTGTAGATTTCCACTCGAAAATATAAAATGATCATCATTGATCAAAAAGAAGTGCAGATTACACTAAGTTAGTAAATAAATTAGTTTAGCTTCATGTCCCATAACCACTAGCTTAACTTAAATATTTACGAACAGATTGTAGATTTCCACTCGAAAATTGTCACGAGATTTCAATCGAACAAGTCCAAGAATTAACCGACGAAGTAAACGCAAGCGTTTCATACCACTTGTTTTGCTAAGTTGTTTAATTGGATTCCTCATACAAATGAGGTAAAGGGTTTTATGTACTAATAGATTGGGAAACGGTTATAAAAACGAGCTTTGTTTTAAAAGTAATGTTGAAATCATTTTTGTGAAAGAGTTTGAGTATTTACTACTAGTATAGAAACCTTTGTATTTTAAAGTGACAAATCACAAAAATGATTATAAAAACAATATTTCACCCAAAATCCACATCGACGACATGAATTAAAACCATGAAAATCGATATCAAATCCACCAAATGGAAACACTAAAAATCCAGAAAAGAAATCATCAAAGTCGGTATTGATTGGCAATAACTATTTAGATCGTCAAAGATCGATAATGATTGGAAATCCAGGCAAAAATAGGCAATAGGCAAAAAAATAACAGAACCAAACATCTGGTAGGTTTAACCAGACGTCTGACCTAGGGTTATGGAAATTTATAGTTTTTTTCTCATTTTTCATTTTATTTCCTAAAGCCTCCCAAACGTCTGGTTGGGTTTAACCAGACGTCTTGTCCTGGGCACTGGAAATTTATTTTCGTTTTTATCATTTTTTTAGAAGACCCTACCAAATGTCTGGAAATTTCAACCAGACATCTGGTTGCCTGAGTTGGGCAGAAATTTGCCTAGGCCAATGATGGCCAAATTAATTTGAAAGCGATCAGACGAGCGATGAAGGCTGGGGATTTGTGCCAAGCAACAACCCAGCCCTATAGGCTCTTCGATACACCCCAAACTACATGTCCTAACACTTAAGATAAGATCTTTAAAGATTTTGACTTCAAAAGAAAATTTGGAAAATTCATTAAATCAATTCAAATCAAAAGCAATTGAACATGAAATAGATGTTAGGAATTCATACCTAACAACAATGAAACCCATAGACATAGATGTGAGTTCAAGAACTCACTTTTAAACTCACAAACAACAATTGCGAAGATCTAAACAAGGAAAATCAACTCCACTTCAATCACAACTCTAGAAGCTCCAATTTATGATCGTATGCAAATATTTCCTAAGTTAGGTTATAGGAAATTATGAAGTTGGAGAGGGATTGAGATGGAGAAGATGAAAAGGATGCTTACCTAGGCTTCTCTTTGATTTTAGTACTAGAACTTGAATTCCTAAGAGAAACTAGGGCTTAGGAATTTTAGTTTCCTCTTCCCACCATTCTTCCTAGGGATTGAGTGTTATAAATTTAGAAAATGGAATGAATGAATGAAGAGGAGTGGAGTGGAGTGGGAGCTATTAGGTAGAAGAGTTTAGGTCTCTTATTGGGTTAATGGGCTAGAATCCAACCCAAAGCCCAATTGAAAATACCAAAATCCTAATCAAATCCAAATATATCAATGTTTATACTTAAACATGTTGTAAATATCATTTTAAACTCAGTGGAAGTGGTCTCGAGTCCGGGTTTGACTATTTGCGAAAAGTCACATTTTGGAATTTAATTCAAGTGATGACGTTATATTTTAATAAAACGTTTAAATATTTAATCGTGAACTATGAGGGTTATTACGGACTCTCCTCCTTAAATACTTTAATCCCCATTTATTAAAGTATAATTCTTTTGTCATTTTTAAACTTACTTTATAAAATAATGTGTAACGAGCTGGAATTTCGAAAACTTCGTATTTAAATATCTAAATTATTTGAGTCTTTGTTAAATGCGATTACACTGATTTAATAACGTTGCTAACCCCTTTATTATTAACAACTAATAGTGGTAAACTTGTTTTTGAAAAATGTGTACAAAAATAAATAGTTTGAGGAAATATCAATAATCTGGCTGAAAATTATTTTATCGATAAACGACTATTTTCTCGATAAAGTTGTTCGAACTTTTTATGTTTGCTTAGAATAATAATGTGCACTTAATTAGCAACTAAAAATATTTTTTGTGATAGCTAAATGTGAGTACTAAAAAGATTAGCAAATGGAATCCATGTAGATATTCAAGAACTGTTCGAGATGCTAAAATCTTTATAAAGATTCGAGATCTGTTCGAGTGATGAAGACTTGTGTGTTGAGATGTTGAATGTGACTTCACCAACGATAATGATAAAACAAAGTAAGCGCATAGCCAGTGAGTTTGGCTAACCCAAGGGTACATCAACTTTAAATATCTAGAGATGCTTTCGGTTGAGGTGTGGGAGTTGTCAATATAATGTGTTTGGATGTGGACCAACTATATTTACCTTTGTGACATATTTTATCTAGAGAGATGTGTGGTTTTGAAAGGTAGTTTCTGACCCTTGTTCAAGAGGCCGACTTAGGTTTTTCCGAGGAGACCTCCATGGAAATCCTTATGCGAATGCACCTTAGCGGTTTTAGTTGTACTTCTAATATTGTTGTGTTGTGAAATACAAGCAGCACTGCTATTTTCTAATTTACATTCCACATCCTAGACATTATCTATTATATCGCCTTATGTGCTTATTAAATGATTCTATTATTTTGAGGGGAAAACTGTTACGGTGATTTGAACGGTCTTAAAAGTTACTATTATATGTTGTACACATATTTCTATAATTTTTAATACCAAACTTATGGCAGGCTCGTGTTGTATCTTTTCTTAGTTTCAAGGGTACTCTTTTGAGTAGTCCGAGAAAGGAAGGTTTTCATTGATATTCTTTAGAGCTCGAGGTGATGTGTTGGATGCTTTCACCTACAGTGATATTCTTATTTCCACTACACTACTATTATGTATATACTAGCTTTTATGAGGATAGGTTGTTATAACTATCTAGGCTGATCATAGTATGTAGGATTGTAATTTTGAAATGCTAGGTATCTCAGGGTAGCTCTTCGTACTGTCTTATTGATATTATATGTTATCATTCCACTGTGAGCTTCTAATATTTTGTTATCTTATTTCTTATTCGTTTTCTTTTCCTTTTTATTTTACCCTAGCAAACTATCTTTTCAGCACTTGGATGCTCAACATATAAATACCATGGATGTATTAGTGCCGATATTCAGGGATCACAAAGGTTGGTCGCTATAGCTGGTATCAAAGCTGAAGGTTAAGCGAAAACCTTTTCTTTGGTTGGGTATAACTTATTGGAGATAGGGTAAGTAAGGCCATAGAATGAATTGAGTGTATTATACATATGAGAGTGTATATGTAATTATTATATATGAGTAATTATATATGTATGACTTGTAGGTGTTGTTTAATTAATGTAAGGATTAACGATGTTCTTTTATTACTCCTCATTGATTAGCTTATTCTTGCTCGGCCAGTTTATGAGCATTATTACCATTTGTTGATTGATTTGTCATGCTCGGCCAGTTTATAAGATTTGTTATCATAGAATGATTATTGTTTGTTAGTTATTGATTTGTGTTTGCCTAGTTTATGAGCATTACAACATGGGCTACATAGATAGTATTTGTGGGTGCATTGAAATGAACACCTTGTGGATTTAGTTTCATAGTTTGACTATAAGGCATTTGGTGGCAATGTTAGGTTAACAGTTAGCTTTAATAAAAGAAGTTTAGTACAAAATTTCTAGCTATGTTTTAGATATGAAGAAGATTTAAACTGATATTTTGAGAACTTAAACCCCGATGTCTCTGAAAATGTTTTTTAAGATTTTAAAGAAAACAATAGTATTATTTTGTGAAAGTAGTTATGAATATTAATATTTTGAAAAAGTTTTAAGATTTATTCGAGTTCGAGGTTGCTCTCTAAATCAGCAAGTCACTTCGGGAGCAAAGTATTTTTATCTTATTTAGTTCAAGTGGCTCGAAAGTAGATCAAAATAGGCAAGAGACGTGTTCGGTTGGTAAACACTTCTCGTGGGCATTACCATTCTTAATAAGGGAATACATTGTACGACTTGGTATAACCCATTTCCATGGTGTAATTTTTGTATTACTTAATCTATATGTATATTTTCTATAGATTTTAAAGTAAATATTTGAGAAATTGGTTTGTGAATTGAGATCATAATACTTAGTAATATTTAAAATGTATTTGATACCGCTTTGAAAATGATTTTTTGTTAAATTACGAAAGTATAAAATGATATACAAAAGGATATATGTATATATTATTGTTTCAAATAATTTTAAATGAAACCCAGTATTTAGTTTTAAATTTTCATTTATTAAAATGAAATGAATTTTTGGCTATTCTGGACAGTATGAAACTTGCAGATCATTATAGAACTTAAAGCTCAGTGTTTTTGAAGATATAAAGATGATTTTATATAACACTTGAATTGAGAAGGTAGCAAAAGTGAAAAATGTTTTAAATTTATTGTACATTCTTATTAAGTAAACATTCAATGTTATTCGGCTAACTAATAGATGTTTTTACATTAGGGGCGTATAAGGAAAGTAGACTCTAGTTCTAAGTTTGGATGCCAATTTCTTGGTTTTCCTAGCTACTTGCCTAACCTGGGGGTTAAAAGAAGTCAAAAGGTTAACTCGGTTATAAGACCCACATTTGTTTTGGGTCTTCATCTGAATTTTGGAGAATAAAATGAATTCGGTGTTTTGCATATACTCTTAGGATGTACTGAAGTATTATACGAGTAATAACTTGAAGTAAGTTTATAGAGTGTTTTATAAATAAAGATATGTCTTTGTAAAATGCTTATAAACTTGAAGTTATGTTTTTTTGAATGCTTCATAAATGATTTTAGTATTGAATGACATATTATTTATGTAAATAAATGTGATCTAAAAGATATTGGCGTAGTACGAAACCAATAGGATAAATACGTAAGTTGTACGTAGATTTTTTTTATTCGCATGATTGTTCTTGATCTAAGACTCGGGCATGAGATTTCTATGTGATTTACATCGATCCGAACAAGGATTTTTCACTTGATTCTCGATGACAATACTTGAAATAGATTCATAATGTGATCTTGAAGTTTTATATCATACTATATGGCTATGTAATAGAAATAGAAGTTTCTAATAAAGGAACCTGATCAAAGACTGCATTAGAGAGGTGAAGTGATAATACTAGTTCGAAAGTGAAATTTTTACGATCGAGCAAGTGATCAGATTTGATATTGCACACGGATGATCCTTCTGCATCGTACGGGCTTAAGTATAATGTATATTATGTCTTATTGTCTTATAAAGGGTAAACCAATGAATCTTCGATTTGTTCTGAGGTAGCATGAATAATTAGCTAAGTAATAACCTGAGGTTGTTAAGCATAAGGTATGCTTAGTAGATTGTTTATCATCCTTGTGCAATGAGAAGGTTTTTGAACCTGAGCAAACTATAAGCTTTATTTGCTTGTGATTTTGAGTACTTTTAAGTAATTTTGTGTGCTTGTTTCTTTTGTTAATGGATTATGCTGGAATTTTAAGGATGAAATATTTTAATGTGGGAGAATGTAACGATCTGGAATTTTGAACACTTTGTATTTAAATATCTGAATTATCTGAATGTTTGAGTCTTGGTTAAATGTGATTAAATTGATTTAATAACCTTGTTAGCCCCTTTTTTATTCACAACTAATGATGGTAAAAAAAAATTTGAAAAATGTTTAAAAAAAATAAGTAATTTGAATAAATATTGATAATGTGGTCGAAAATTGTTTTATCGATAAACAACAATTTTTTTGATAAAAGTTGTTTGAATTGTGCTTGCTTAGAATATTAATATGTAATTAATTAGAAACTAAAAATATTTTGTATGATGGCTAAATGTGAATAGTAAAAATATTAGTAGATGGATTAAGGAAAGAGATATTTTGATGTATAGTGTTTAGATATTTGTTTTAGGAAATGAGGAGTAAAGGTGGCATGTGAGGGGACTCCTTTGTGACCTTCCAAGGCGGTTTGGAGTTGATAGTGACCTCTTGACTAAAGCCTAAAAATGCACCCTTAAGGGTTTCACTAATCACATTTTATAAAATTAAAAAAGGTAGAAATTAATTAGTGCTAATCCGTTTCTATCTTCAGTAATCTTTCTCTAATCAATCCACATTTTATCCAAACTTCACCTTGGACAAGGGTCTTAGATCATCATAGGAACATGGAATATAACCTTAAATCTTTATGAAAGTTGGCACAAGAGGGGGTTCTAGTTTGGGTCGTGGGCTATTTGTGGTCTAAGAGGGAGGTCGAGCACAAAAGTAAGCAAAATGTGGAAGCTTTTGATGTTTGATGATGGTAGGAAGTGGTTATAGTGTTCTAGGTGCTTGTGATTAGTTTTAAATGGATATAAGTGAGTTATCTCACCATCTTATATGTATAGATGTGTATATATATGTTGTATGTTGAAATATAAAGAGTAAAGTAAAGAAAGATCAAAGTTATTATTTTGGACCCCTACTTG
Organism: Allium cepa; assembly: GCA_030765085.1. NCBI lineage: Eukaryota > Viridiplantae > Streptophyta > Magnoliopsida > Asparagales > Amaryllidaceae > Allium > Allium cepa. The sequence goes on from CM060941.1 coordinate 32,940,026, forward strand.
CTTTGGAAAGAAAGTGATAAATTTATATGTAACATTGCCACCTCAATTACATTCCAAAACATGCTTCATGGTCTAGACTATATGTTTACATGTTTGATAATGTTGCAAGTGATTTAGGAGTGTGTATGTCAATGTTTGAAGTAAAAGAGTCACTATGAAAGCACATTGAAATCCCTTTGCTTTAACTTGCTTATTTTGGTGATATGTTAATATATTATGACATGAATATTTTGGTTTTATGCTGCACATATTTTGGTGTATGGGGCAGTAAATAATTGGTTTGGAAAGTTGTAGAACTTGTGAAACAAAGTTGTAAAGTTTAAAGTGAAATGGTCGTTATGGATGCATTTTGAACTCACTTATGTTTGGCCACTTTTAAGTTAAATTCGAAGACTTACTTAGGGGTTTCTTTGTTTTTTTGACAATTAAGATATATGTACTTCTTATTGTAAAAATATCAAGGTTTAGAAAGATAAATAACCGGTTTTAGGAAGTGGCGAAACTTATAGCGAGAAAGGTCGTTATATGAGTATTTCATGAAAATACCTTGTTTTCAGGAATTTTTATAGTTAATTTGGAAGATATACTTAAGGGTTCCTTTTTATGGTTTCTAAGTAGGCTAAGTGTACTACCAACTATTAAAAAAATTCAACCATAAATCATTTGTTTAAGTGGTTGAAACTAGCAACAAAGATCATGCACTTTCATGTTGTTCTCTGTCCAGAATTTTAGTTGGCACTTTAAAACACTATCTTAGGGTCCATAACATCTACGAACTGCTAAAGTAATCTTTTGCAACATTCCTGAAATACTGCAAAAGGTTAATTGAGATTTTAAATGTTTAAAAATGATATTTATTAAGTATTTTTCCCTAATCTATTTAGGATGTTTCCTAAACTATTTTTGTATTTTAAAATCGTTTTGAAGTTTAAATATATTTTTAGTCATTATTTATGAATTTTTAAAGCAAAGGGTTTTAAATGTAAAACATGTTTTTTTCGATTTTTATTAAATTACAAATGTATTATTATTAAGTAATATTTTATATAGATATTTGAATTGTATTCATAAGTATTTTAAAGAGTGTGTGTGTAAGTTTTATAAAAATATGTTAATTATTTTATAAAAGTTAAAAAGTAGTTTTGTTTATAACATTTTAGTTGTACTAAATTATTTTTTAAAGTTAATTAAAAGTATATTATCTGGCTAATAAGCGTAGACATACTTAGATCCTAAAATGAACGTTTGGTACAAAATGGTTCTAGTTTTATAGTAAACAATATGTTGGTTACATTTGTTTTTAACCCTTTTTGTTGTACTTATGAATATAATTGGATCTTTGAAAATGATGTTTTATAGATAATTATAAGTGATATAGTTTTGGGTACCTAGTGACAATGTGTAAGTAACATCTGTATCCCTCATGAATATACTTAGATCTTTAATAATGGATATTTCAAAAATAATAATAAGAATGGAATATTTTGGATAAAAATAGAAAAAGTAAAGTTTAAAGTGTTAATCAGGTTTTTAACCAAGCATAATTCAACCGGAAGTACAAGGTCAAGACGAAGATGAAATGAATTGAGAACTTGAAAAAACGATAAGAAAGATGAAAGAATGGAGCCCAACAAAACTTAATCCAGTTTGGAGAAAAACAGTGGAGTTGGTATCGAGAGGATGCCTTTGGGAACTGATACGATTTTCCTCTCCTTTTTAGCTCCACAACCCCATATGCTTAATATCTACTAAACCACTTGGGGTGAAGTTCTTTTCTCGGAGTTTAGATGAGAATTCTCAGGTATGATGAGAAGAAAGCCAAGAAAACAGGATAATTCAAGTGTTAACGAGAGAATCATCGAAGTCAACCCAAAGTCTATGAAAAAGAGCTTGAGACACATCGTAATGGGGGAGAGAAGAGTAAAGGAAGTGAAAGAATTCACTTTGCATGAGCAAATTCCTATATGTACCGAGAGTTTCATCTCGGTACAAGAGGAATTTATGGCATCTGGGCCCTAATTTTTCTCTTATACGGTGTTAGGCTTGCTCCTGGACTTTGATGCAAGTGGGCTATGGACCCTATATACTTGCTTCTCTATAAATATCAGCCTTACTGCAAGCAAAGAAGGATCTTCATTCTGCCGCACTTCTTTATTTCCTACCTCCCTCACAATACTCACCTAGGAAGCTACTCTTATTGTTCTAGACCATAGAACCTGTCAAACCCTCATACTAGTGACTTGTATTCTCTATAATTATCTTTCGAATCTAAAATCAATAAAACTATAAAGTGGACATAGGCCGAAGATTGTCGAACCACTATAAAAATCTTGTGCCTTGCTGTTTTTTATGCTATTTTACTATTATTTGCTAGATCTAGGTCTCATAGGTTCCTTACAACATATCTTTGGATGTTGATCCATTTTTGGCGTTGACATTTTAATGCTTTCACAGAGAACAACTAAATCATGTCTTAGATCTAGCTCTCAACTCAAGATTGGAAGGATCCAAAAGTTAGATCCATATGTTTTACTTGAAATTTTTGAGGCTTTGCTATTAGAATTCCATGGTACCTAAAAAAGGAAAATCTGTACTTGAAAGATCTGAAGGACCACTAGCTGGTGGCAATGAAAAAACACTTACCAAATGGAAGGTAATAATGAACATACAATACCAGACTCTTCTTCTTAAAATAAAGTGGGTACTAGAGGAGAGATTGATAAAATGATGCAAGAACTTAACCAGAAGATGGTAGATAGCCAAAGAGCTATTATGGATAAGACGGGTGCTTTGTTATCTCTATAGCCACCAAGGACAAGGAGAGTTAGAAAGGAAAATTCCCCTACAATAGAACAAGAGAATTCTTCTGCTTCTTCCCAAAATAAAAGGGTTGGAAAGAAAAATCAGAAGGAGGTAATTGCCGGAGTTGCAGGAGTTGTTGCAGGAGGAAGTAGGAGTGTTTCCCCACAAAGAAACCAATCGGTACCAAGAAGTTTCCTCTCTCGGTACTGATACGAATCTGAAGAAGAACAATGCGCATGAAGGAGATGCATTGGTGGTTTCTAACTCGGATGGTGATATGCTTTTGGATGATGAGGTGGCAGCAGCTTAGGAGGTGATGAGGTGGTTCGTAATCCATTATAATAACAGAATCCGATCTGATCCCTCTTGTACGCAAAAATGGAAGTGATTAATAAAATTATTTCTTTAAAGTGGACGCAGGCATTCAACGCAAACCACTATAAATCTGTCTGTCATTCTTTTTTATTCGCTCTGTGTTTGTTTCCTCCACTTTAGTTTTTATTTCTTCATTTATTTCTCTACATATAATCTATTAGGTGTTTGCACCCGCTTTTGGTGCATCCCGAACATATCTCGAATCTCCATATAGGTCCTTTAACGAATGCTAATTTTGTCCTCTCTTTTAGAATACCCATTAAGAAAAACGGTCTGACAAGAAAACATCTTTTGAAATGAAATGTTAACGCTGACCTCTCCCTTGGTCCTAACCTTAGGATATACAGTTCAACTTTTTAACATTTCACTTCACAACCTCTCCCAAAATATAAAACTCGGATACTAGTTTGGAAGTGGTATTCGATAAGTAAATCACTTATCGATTCAGGTCCCTTTAAAACCAATTCGATGAATTTCCAGTTAACTAAATTTCGGTTCTTTCAGAAGTAAGTGAAATCTAGAGCCATTTCATACCATTGCTCCTCCCCGGAGCTTCTTATTGGTATGAAATCGCAAAGCCTTTCGATACATTTTAAGTCATATTTGGTCAAGTTCGATAGTCGACTAATCGACTATCTAGTCAAAAACAATTGCTTATACAAATCAATATCCTTATACTTAACTCGTTTTTGATATTTCAACTTACTCGTCCTAGGGTAAAACCGGATAAGTTAGAGCACTGGTTGCATATCAAAGCCTTACCTTGACACTTCATTCTTGAATCTCACAAATAGATAAGTCTGCCTCATCGCTTTTAATGTTAAGTGTATTATCAATGATTTCCATAAACAAGAAAGTAATCAATGCGATTAACACGTTTCCGACATTCATGACTTAATTATTCCTCAATCAAGAGGGAAGCCGATACGTTAGAGCTCAATTGTTCATATCCCTACTCGAACATCAATCTTAACTCTCACAAATAAATAAGCTTACTTTGTCGGCTTTTAGTATTAAGCGTAGTTAATTACTTTTCAAACAAGTAATTAAAAAATTAACCATTTGGCCATTAAACAATTCCTAACCTCGTTCTAAATCTTTAGTTTGTACTTTAAAAAGCCTTTTTACAATGATATATATATATATATATATATAGTAATTTATTTATAAAACTAGATATTATATAAACCATTTTTAGAAGATATTTATTACATAAGATATAAAATAGCCAACACATTTTGTAAATATATTTGAAAATGCTTTTAAAATACTTTATAATACTTATAATAGGTTTTAAAACATTTAATCAAAATATTACTTGAAAATAACAACTTTATAATTACTTAAAAACTTGCAAAAACATGTTTCTTATATATTTATAAGCAAAACCACCTCTTTACAAATTCACAACTCATTATTAAAAATTCATAAAATTCTCAAGCCACTTTTAAAATAATCTAATAAGATTTAGTAAACTTGTAAATAGAATGAAATAAAATACTTAAATCTAAATTTCTTTTCAAACCTTTAAAGTCCAAAAATCAAGGTTAAAATGGGGCAGTTTTGCACAAGTCGTTTTGAAAGTTAATTAACATTTTACTATTCAAATTTTTTTTATGGAAGCAAGTATATGTATAAAAAATATATTTGGTGAGAAACCCTCAAGGATCTCTCTACAAAGTTCCATACAAATCAGCAAAAGCAAGGTAATTCCTAAATGCATCCATAACGACTATCCCTATAAGTGCACTTTCAAATCCAAGTCCAATCTAAACCAAAGTTCAACTACAACCTATGTGCTTTGTATTAAGGCCTCGCTACAAGTCATACAAGTCCATTCCAAGTCCATAGATATGGATCACACAAGCCACTTCTTTTAAGCAAGAATCAAAACCAATATTTCAACATATGTCAATATCAATTCAAACAATATATACACAATCAACACAAGCATATACATTCTATATTTTCATTAAAGGCGGTGAGTTAATTCACCTTTAACCAAACGAACGAACAAGATCCAAGCACCCAAGTCCAACAACCTCGCAACCACCTTCTTTCTTCTCATTTCCTTGCTTTGCACATTTTTCTCACGGCCTATGGGGATGGGAAATTGTTGGCTCCACTTCTTCCAAAACAAACTAGCTAGGAGTTGTAATATTTTCCTAAGGCCCCACTCCAAATTTGAGTTGATTTGGCTGATTTTTGAATATATTATTTTTTAAACTTTTGAGAAGAAGACATGAAAAGAAAACTTGTTTTTTCCTTGTGAATTTGTATTTTTTTATCGAGGGTATACCTCTTCTTATATAGGCTCAAAGTGGTGTCGCCTATGTTCTCACCCTTTTCTCATGTCATGGAAGGATCACCCCCCCCCCCCCAACATGCCACATCACTTCTAATTTACACCTCTTTCTTTCAGCAAAAGTCCACTTTACCCCTTACATTCAAATATCTCTTATCCACTTAGAACATTCTAGACCCTTCCATTTTCTTTACGAATCAAAGTATTAATTTGCTATTAATGTGTTTATTTGATCGTTAGGCAAGTGCACATGAGTTCAAACAACTTATGTCGATCAAAAAACTGTTTATCGATAAAATGATTTTCGATCAAATTATTGATTTTTCTTCGAAGAATATATTTTTATAAACAAGTTTCAAAAATAAATTTCCTATCATTATTCATCGATTAAATGATGTTTAACTAGGTTATAAAATCACATTTATAACACCTATCTATCTTCAAAATGTTTCGATATTCGAAGACAAAGTGTTTGAATTTTATAGTTGCTACATTCTCCCCTACTTGGAACACTTTCTCTTTGAACCACAAACAATAAGGATAATCAAAAGAGATAGATGCATATATAGTGTACCGCTGAAATAATATACAAACTAAACTACCAAACCGATATGCATGCTAAGTGACTCCACCTCAAACAATTAGTACCCTACAAAAGATACACGATACTTAAGATAAGAAGGAACCCCTAGTCTGTAAGCAATTCTGGATGGATCTCCCCCAAATTGTCTTTTGTCTTCCTGATACAATCTCAAGCATTCTTGCTCCAAGAAAAATGTAATTACAACTGAGATTCCTGTGTCCCGGAAGAAATATTTTTTCTTGTCCTCATACATCTTAGTTCTTCTCAGATGAATGGTGAACTTTGAACGATGACACTCTCCAAGAACTTCCTTCCTATTGTTTCCCACATTTAGAACACAAGGTCTTCCTTTCTTCCTTAACCTACCCATTTTTGTCAAGACTGAAATCTTTCAAATCATTGCTCTCGTCCCATTCCTTTGTCTTCTGATCTGTTTAGCTACTAGTGGATCCTTGTAACGACCCACTATTTTGGACCATTCAAATCGACAACAAAATCATACATGTTTGACTTGAATAATTCAAAACAATAGATTGTAATATAATTTGGAGCAAATAAAACCAATCACAGAATCACAAACACAGATAAATCATAATAACTCGCAGCGGAAATAAAATAACAGTAGTGGTTCATGAAGCTACTACAAATACAATCTCAAAACAAGTACAAAATCCAGAGTCTAAAAAGCAAATACAACAGAAATTCCAGTACATAAATGTTCACTAGTACATAAGCTGAATAGAAAAATACTGAACGGAAATAGATAACAATTGGATAAATGATGATCTCTAGCAAATCCTAGCACCAGAACGTGGATTCCAAAGTTGATACTCAGGCTGACCCGAGCGTAAGAAAATAAATACAAACACTCGATCAGGACATACATACTTATACAATGTAAACCAACCCAAGTGAACTGTAATAAAATGCACAACTAACTTAAAGGATGCTTGGGACCGTCCATCCTCTAAGGATCCGTTAAACCGTTTACTATGTAGTAATATACGCTATTATAATAATGTAGAAGTAAAGTATAATTTTAAAATAGTGTTAAGGCGTTACCCATATCCCCCTTAACACATTTTATAGTGCCAATAGTCTATACAATAACGTCGTACCTCCAGATCGAGAGGCTACCACAAATACTCCATAGGTACGACACAAATCAAACTCGTACAAGGCACGCTAGGGTAGGTGATACGGCACAACTAGGAAATGCCAGGGTAGATACACCAATTATGCTTCCGGACTGGTGGTAACGCGTAGCACCCCTACCGCCCAGCTCGAGCCACACTCCCAAAAATCAAAGGTGCACACTAATCAATCACAAAGTAATAGAATGGCATACGAGGAAGTATGTCCGATAAGAGGAGCTTCCTCATTAGCCCGTCGATCGCTTCTGTTTTAGCCACCTTATGCCAACTCATGGGAGTCGGATCCACGTACATTCCTCAACAGAACGTCGCCACCACCCTACTTCATTTTGGAATCTCCACCGCGTACTCGGTTGTTAAAGTGGTTTTTGGTATCGACAGAGAGTATGCCCATATCCGATCTCGATCTCTTTAACAACCATCCGTTATTATAACCCGTGGTTATAAATTTGAAAAATGGTTTATATTCCAAATAAAAATAATTCATTTAAACCATTTAAATAATTTATTTAAAACATTTAAATATGGAGTCGTTATCCTTTCAAATTGAATATTCAATTTCCAGAATTGTAGCATTTTCTAAGTTCATTCGTTCAATTACAACAATTTCAAAACATTGTATTTTTCAGAAACAGCAGCACTTATAAAAGTGCAATGGTAGATGTATTGGTATTCCAAAATCAGTTCAGAAACTACGGCACTTATAAAGTGCTACTGCAGATAAATTAGTATTTCAAAAAACAACTCAATTTCAGAAACTACAGCACTTACAAAGTGCTACTGTAGATATTAGCTATTGCAAAACAGTTTAGTTTCAGCAACAACAGCACTTACAAAGTGCTACAGTGGCTTATTTATTATTTTAGAATATAGTTTACTTTCAGAAATGATAGCACTGAGTAAATGTTGTCTTAAAACCATAGCATTTTGGAAATGTTACCAATACTAATTCCAGATTTTATTATAACATTTCAGAAATAATAAAACTTCAAATTTTAGCCATTTTAACATAAAAACATACCTCACGCTTCAAAACCTTTCATTTGGTTATCATTTAACTTATGACTTAAAAGAATAACTTTTATAATTAAAATATCCAAATTAACTGTAATTCATTTATTAAGTCAAAGATACACTATTTTACTTAACTTTTATTTTAACAAATAACTTAATTCTTTATTTCAAAATACCCATTTCATAAATAAAATCGAATTTCATTTATTTACATTACTTAAAAATTACATTTGAATATCAAATTTCCAATTATCTAGTTAAGTCATATTTCAAATACATTTTGACTAAATATTTACTTATACATTTTACTTACAGAAAATCATTATAAAATTTATTTAAATCATTTAAATCCAATTTAAGTTAAAATGTCATATTTTTACATTTGAAAATACTTAATAAATTTTTAGAAAATATTTAAAATTAACCACGGGTCTGTATATAATTTCTAACCTAGGTCAAGTGATACGGATATGTATCATTTCAATCCGTAATTTAAAAAGAAAAATCCGGGTTCTATCATTTCAAACCCGCAATCCCAAGTCAAACAAAAATAAATAAAAATAGCTTAAGCCTATCATTTCAGCTCATAACAATTTTTCCTTATTCTAATGTCCGTTCAGATATGTATTATTTTAACCCGTAGTGATTCTATTCTACAGGGAACTTGCAGTGTGAGATACAGAAAATAAAATAATAGTATAGCATATAATATCATATCAGGTGATGTAATAGGTATAAAATCAGGTTATACATCATATAATCACATCACAAGCATATATGAACATTGCATATCAGTTATTACACATTTACTTGTCATCGTTTCACAATTATATAGGCATGGATGTCGAGAGTGATAAACTCGCCTTCTAAAGCTAAAGATTACGAAGTAGAGACACCCAACAACACTGATAGGCATGACAAAGCACGAACTAGATTCGATGAGAAGTAGAACCCAAATCCAAATCTTGTAAACAAATAATTATCATAAATCTAAGTATATATCTCAACACATAAGATTATAAATTTAAAACAATGAAAGTTTTGTGAAATAAAATGACCTAAACATGCTTTAAGCATCAGGAGTGCTCGGCCACCACATACATAGGCTCGGCCACACCCCTACATAGCTCGGCCATGTTGTGTTTGAGGCAACTAGTCTTGGTTATGGGGTCAACTAGGCACTACTAGGGCTAAAATGTGAAGAGTGGTGGAGTTACAAAGCATGGAAGGTAAAAAGTCAAGGCAAAAGAGGGGTCACAAGCACACCATGGTTCGGCCCCATGGTCTAGCATGGCTCGACCATGTTTTGTTTGGGTCAAGTGCATCTCAAATCACGGCTATGGAGTGGCAAAGCAATAGGAGATGGTGGTGTTTCATGTTGTGGCCGAGGAAAAATAGGAGGAAGTGGTTGCATAAGGAAGGCTCGGCTAGGGTTATTATCATTGTTCGGTGATGGGTTTTTGGGCCTAGGGTTTTACGGCAAGGTGATGGAGGTGAGGTGGTGATGGAGGTCTGTCATATAGTGATGGTGATGGTGATCGGTTGGAGCATGATTATGGTGATGGCCGAGCAAGGCAAATAGGATAACAAAAGGAAAAAAGAGAAAAGAAAGAGAAGAAAGAGGAGGCCATGACTTACTGTATTTTCTTGTCAGAAGAATGCAAATGAGATGAGATGGATTTGAGAAGTTTGTTGTACGTTCTTTAGAAAAGGAGTGGCGGCTAGCGTTATGGGGCGGACGGCTAGAAAGTAATGAAGAGGCTAGACAAATGAAAAGGCATGAATTAAAACATGTAACCTATGTCTCTTTGATTTTCCAAGCCATTTATAAAAATATAAACAAGTAAAATCCAATAAATAAAATCAAAGTACAAACAAAATAAAATATAAAATATAAAATAGAGAATGAACATAGGAAAATAGAAGATAAAATACAGAAAGTAATTATGTGTAAAACGATGTACTTTATCCAATTTAAAAAGTATAAAGCAGAATTTAACGAAACGAAAAGCAGAACCAATATCAAAATCATATCTCGTTTCGAATAAAAGATTAGAAATTTAAATTTCCAATTTAAAATTTTCAAATGAAAGTCAAAGTTTGACCAAAGTTGACTAAACATATAAAATTTTCAAAAAATATTTATTTTGTCGTATTTAGAAATTAAATTGTAAACAAAATCCAAGATTATATTGGAAAATTCCAAAATTTCAAATTTAAATAATTAAAAATTAAAGTTTTCAAATAAACTGAATTAAAATATTTACAAAATTTATAGGTTGTTACACTCTCCCTCACTCAAAACTTTTCGTCCTCGAAAAGGAACGTGACACGGAAACAAGGAAAGATAAGGTAGAAAAGCAAATAGTACCTGAAACAAACAATTCCGGATTCGAAGCATGCATGCTCTCATCTGTCTCCCAAGTACAATCCTGATCATCTGTACTCCACTGCACTTTGACCAGGTTGATAGATTTCCTTCTTAGCTGCTTCGTACCTCTATCGACAACACGAAGTGGCTTCCTCTCGATGGTCAGATTAGGATCAATATCCAAACTCTCGAGAGCAGAAGGCTAGACAATAAGAGATGGATCATGAAGATACCAGCGAAGATGCAAAACACAAAAATATATTATGTACTCCAGCAAACTTCTCAGGCAAATCCAGAGGATAACCTAAAAAACCAATCCTCTCCGAGATACGGAAAGGACCAACAAACCTAGGAGCAAACTTCCCTCTACGACCAAACCGAATCACATTCCTTAAGGAAAAGACCTTAAGGAAAACTAAATCACTAATAGAAAACTCCAAACTCCTCCTACGCCGATCAGCATACTTCTTTTGCCTATCCTAAGCAATCCTCATCTTCCTCTTAATCTCCTCAACTTTCTTAGAAGCCTCCAAAATTACATCAGGACCAAGAACCAAACGATTACCGGATTCAATCCAGCAAGATGGAGATCTACATGGTCTTTCGTAAAGAGCAGCAAACGGAGACATTTTAATACTGGTCTGAATTCAAAGATGGAATGAGATAGATAAAAGATTAAGATAAGATCAAAATAGAAGATTGAAAATATACCTGATAACTGTTGTTATAGGTGAATTCAACAAGATGGAGATGATCTTCCCAAGATCCTCCATAATCAAGAACACAAGCACAAAGAAGGTCTTCGAGAATCTACTTTACTCTTTCCGTTTGACCATCGGTCTGTGAATGGTAAGCAGTGCTCAGATTCAGATGAGTACCCAAGGATTCTTGAAAAGCTTTCCAAAACTAACTGGTAAAGATAGGATCCCGATCACAAACAATACTAAGAGGAACGCCATGGAGACAAACGATCTCCCACATATAAATCTCAGCAAAATTGAAAGCAGAACGGGTAGATTCGACCGGAATGAAATGAGCTGATTTGGTCAATCTATCCACAATAACCCAGATACTCTCGTTACCCCTTCTAGTCATCGGTAAACCATCAATAAAATCCATGGAAACCTATTCCCATTTTCAATTAGGAACCTCAAGGTACTGCAACAAGCCAGGGGTCTTCTGATGATCAGCCTTGACTTGCTGACAAGTCGCTCACCTACTAACAAAGATAGAGATATCTTGCCTCATACCTTTCCACCAATAAAGCTTCTTCATATCCTGATACATCTTCGTCACACCAGGATGAATAGAAAGTCTGGATCGATGATGTTCTCGAAGTAACTCCTGCCTCAATCCATCAACATTTGGGACACAAATCCGATTATTAATCCTTAAAATACCTCTATCATCGATCTGAGCTCCATTACCATCAAGACTACTACCAACAACCCTACTACGAACACTCTCCTTCATATTCCTAGCATCTCATCCTCATCCTGCTTAGCTATGATACAATCCAAAAGAGGATAAGAAGAAACAACAAGCTGACATAACATACCCTTCTTTCGAATCAAAGCATCAGCCACAACATTAGCCTTTCCAGGGGTATAGCTAATGTCGAGATCATAAGAAGCAAAGAACTGAAGCCACCGAACCTGACGCTGATTTAAATCCTTTTGGGTGAAGATTTACTTCAAATATCGATGATCAGTAAGGAGTTCAAACTTAGCACCCAAAAGATGATGCCTCCAAAGCTTCAAAGCAAAGACTACAGCAAGCAATTCCAGATCATGAGCTGCATAATTGGCCTCATGGATCTTCAACTGGCGACTGGCATAAGTAATCACCTTCCCATCTTGCATCAGAACAGCCGCCATGCCCTTACGACAAGCATCAGTATATACCGTTAATCCCTCATTTCCATTCGAAACGGTGAGCACTGGTTTAGAAGTAAGCTTACGCTTCAACTCATTAAATGCAGCTTCACACTTATCACTCCATATAAACTTAGCATTCTTTCGAGTTGAAGCAGTGTGAGGTGTAGACATATGAGCAAAATTCTCAATGAATCTTCGATAGTAACCGACAAGGCCCATAAAACTATGAATATCAATTGGAGTCCTAGGAGTTTCCCAATCATGTACAAAATAGGGAGAAACAAGGACCATAGAAAAGATAGAATGAAAAAATTACAAAAAGAAAAGAAAGGAAAGACTTTCATTGATCACAGCGATCCTAGTTGGATCAACAGAAACTCCATTTCTAGAAACAATATGCCCGAGAAATCGGACTTCATTCCTCCTAAAATGGCATTTTAAGAATTTAGCTTTCAACTGATGACTCCAAAGAGTCTCTAGAACAAATTTCAAATGTGACTCATGCTATTCTCTTGACTTAGAGAAGACAAGGATATCGTCAACAAAGACTAGAACAAACTTATTAAGCACATCACGAAAAACACGATTCATCAAATCAACAAAGAAAGCAGGAGCGTTAGTCAAACCAAAAGGCATAACTAACCATTCATAGAACCCATTCTCAGTACGGAAAGCAGTCTTGGGAATACTTTCCTCGACGACTTTGAGCTGGTGAAAACCTGTGGCAAGATCAAGCTGCGAGAAAACAGTAGCTCCATGGAGCTGATCAAACATATCATTAATGCGAGGCATGGGATATCTGATCCTCATAGTGAGCTTGTTCAACACCCTGTAATCAATACACATCCTCAAAGAACCATCGGACTTAGTGACGAAAACTACTGTTGCTCCCCATTCTGAATGGCTAGGTCTGATCGGACCTTTGGAGAACAAGCCCTTAATTTACTTCCTCAGCTCAACCTTCTCACGGGGTGTCATTCCTTTGAAAGGAAGGACTACAGATCGAGCTTTAGGAATAAGATCAATATGGAACTCAATTTCCCGCTTAGGAGTTAAAGAAGTGACTTCACCAAATACATCGAGATAGAGTTTGACCATATGAGTCGAATCAAGATCACCAGGAGAAGAACCAAGAGAATAAATAAAACTGCCAGCGAAATCCTGAGGTAAACAACACTGGATCACCAAAGAATCACCTTTATCACCAACAAGAGAAACAATTCATGCTTTACAAGAGATAACAGCATCATGCCACTTCAGCCAATCACTTCCGAGCAATAGATCAAAAGCATCAAAATCCAGAACATATAAATCACCAGAAAACCAATAACCAGAATGGAAGAGTTTCACATTTCTACAAATCCTACAAGGTTCGCAGGATCACCAATAGGATTTTTAACACATAAAGAATCAGAAGTAAACTCGGAAGAAAGAAGATGCTCTAATTTATTACAAATATCCACAGAGATAAAGCTATGGGAAGCTCCAGTATCAAACAGAACACAAACCGAAAAATAAAACAGAGAAAAAGTGCCTTGAAGTGTACATTGGTTATCACTAGGAGTAGGAGCAGGAACAGGTGGTGGAGTTGGTGAAGATGCAGAGGCGACGACAAAGATACCAGAAGGCTTGCCCTTCTGCTGGGAAGGACAATCCTTCCTAAAGTGACCGAGATGAAGACAAAAATGATAGAGATCGCGCCTGTTCAGCTGAGGGGGAGGATGGATAGCAGCACCAACCAAAGTAGGACAGCTATTAGCATAGTGTCCCCTCTGATTATATCTAAAACAAGTGATGGCTGATAGGTCTACAAACTGCCTCTGAGATGAAGAAGGTGATCCCAACCGTGGAGTCTTGTTCCGATTCCTCTTCTGATGGTGAAAGTTGGGCTTTGTCTTCTTTGGATTACCAGAAAAAGATTGAGATGGGGCAGAATGAGCAGTTGGGGGATCCTTAGAAGTAGGATTCTCATATCTAATGGCCATGTCCATCAGAGTGGTGAAAGGGCTATGAACATGAGTGATTAGACGATCATAGTACTTCGACAGGCACCAACAATGAACTTCTCATTCTTCTTGAGAGGAGTGTCAATCAGATTTGGCCCAAACTTAGAAAGTTCATTGAACTTTCTCTCATATTCAGCAAAAGACATATCACCCTGTTTGAGATCCATGAATTCCCAATACAGCTGAGATTTCCCTGCCTCGGGCATCCACTTCACGATAAAAGCACCCCTAAAGCACGATAAAGAAACATAAGACATATTTTCAAAAGGAGAAAACCGAACCAAATTCAATACAAACAAAGATGATACCTAAACTGTTCCCAAGAAATGTCAGCCTTAGCGGTATGAGCTGTGACAGACTCCCACCAATCTAAGGCTGCTCCTTTCGATTGCTAAGCTGCCAAAAGACGCTGCTGGGCATTAGTATCTAAAGACCGGAGAAAATCCTATCCAAATACTTCAACCACTGTTGAGCCTCAATGATGCTCTCAGATCCGGTGAAATTGGTGCCATCAAGCTTAGTGTATTCCTTACAGAGTTTAGTGAACCTGAGTGGTGCAGTAGGCTCATGAGCTGTGGGAACACCACGGCCCCTACCTCTTGCATTCCTATGACTCATCCTAAAAAATCAAGAATGAATTTTAGGACAGAGTTAGTTGAGAAACAAAGACAAGATTAGATAAGATAAGATTCAACTTGAATGAATATCCTAAACATAGAAATTTCTTAACAAGATGGATAAGGGAAAAAATGGAGTTAAGAACTTTGATTTCAAAACAAGAAACGTTTTATATCAAAATACTCTTTTAAAATCCTTTGAAAATCATTTGAAAATCATTTCATACTTTAAAATACGCTCTCACACAAAGAAAGGATTTTAAGATTGATTTCACTCATTCTAGGGTATTTCTACCCTATCTATGACAAGTTTTTGCTCCACAGGCTAAGGTTTGCCTAAAACCAAAGCTCTAATACCAACTGTAACGACCCACTATTTTGGACCATTCAAATCGACAATAAAACCACACATGTCTGACTTGAATAATTCAAAACAATAGATTGTAATATAATTTGGAGCAAATAAAATCAATCATAGAATCACAGACATAGATAAATCAAAATAACTCACAGCGGAAATAAAATAACAGTAGTGATTAATGAAGCTACTACAAATACAGTCTCAAACACAGTCTCAAAACAAGTACAAAATCCTAAGTCTGAAAAGTAAATACAACAGAAATCCCAGTATATAAATGTTCGCTAGTACATAAGCTAAATAGAAAAATAATGAACGGAAATAGATAACAACTGGATAAATGATGATCTCTAGCAAAACCTAGCTCCAGAAGGTGAATTCCAAAGTTGATGCTCAGGCTGACCCGAGCGTAAGAAATTAAACACAAACACTCGAATCAGGACATACATACTTATTCAATGTAAACCAACTCAGGTGAAATGTGATAAAATGCACAAGTAACTTAAAGGATGCTTGGGACCGTCTATCCTTTAATGATCCGTTAAACTATTTACTATATAGTAATATACGCTATTATAATAATGTCTAGAAGTAAAGTATAATATTTTTAAAAATAGCGTTAAGGCGTTACCCGTATTCCCCTTAACACATTTTATAGTGCCAGTAGTCTATATAGTGCCGTCGTACTTCTATATGTGAGGCTACCATAAATACTCCATAGGTACGATACAAATAAAACTTGTACAAGGTGCGCTAGGGTAGGTGACACGACACAACTAGGCAATTCCAGGGTAGATATACCAATTACGCTTCCGGACCGGTGGTAACGCGTCGCAGCCACTACTGCCCACCTCGACCCATACTCCTAAAAATCAAAGGTGTGCACCAATCAATCACAAAGTAATAGAATGACATACGAAGATGTGTGTTCGATAAAAGGAGCTACCTCATTAGCCCGTCGATCGCTCCTGTTTTAGCCAGCTTATGCCAACTCACGGGAGTCGGGTCCACGTACATACCTCAATAGAACGTCGCCGCCACCCTACTTCGTTTTCGAATCTCCACCGCGTATACGGTTGTTAAAGTGGTTTTCGGTATCGATAGAGAGTATGCCCATATCTGATCCCGGTCTCTTTAACAGCCATCTATTATTATAACCCATGGTTATAAATTTCAAAAATGGCTTATATTCCAAATCAAAATAATTCATTTAAACCGTTTAAATAATTCATTTAAAACATTTAAATATGGATTCGTTATCCTTTCAAATTGAATATTCAATTTCCAGAATTGTAGCGCTTTCTAAGTTCATTCGTTCAATTACAACAACTTCAAAACATTGTATTTTTCAGAAACAGCAGCACTTCTAAAGTGCTACGGTAGATGTATAAGTATTCCATATACAGTTCAATTTCAGAAACTACAACACTTACAAAGTGCTACTATAGATATATTAGTATTTCAAAAATAGCTAAATTTCAAAAACTGCAGCACTTACAAAGTGCTACTGTAGATATTTAGTTATTGCAAAACAGTCTAGTTTCAGCAACAGCAGCACTTATAGTGTGCTACAGTAGCTTATTTATTATTTCAGAATATAGTTTACTTTCAGAAATGATAGCACTTAGCAAATGCTATCTTAAAAACACAGCATTTTGGAAATGCTACCAATACTAATTCCAGATTTTATTATAACATTTCAGAAACATTAAAACTTCAAATTTTAGCCATTTTAACTTAAAAAAACATATCTCACGCATCAAAAACTTCATTTGGTTATCATTGAACTTATGATTTAGAAGAATGACTTCCATAATTCAAATATCCAAATTAACTATAATTCATTTATTAAGTCGAAGGTAGACTATTTTACTTAACTTTTATTTTAACAAATAACTTAATTCTTTATTTCAAAATACCCATTTCATAAATAAAACTGAATTTCCATTTATTTACTTAACTTAAAATTTTCATTTGAAAACCAAAAATGTCGTATTTGTACATTTGAAAATACTTAATAAATTTTTAGAAAATATTTAAAATTAACCATGGGTCTGTATATAATTTTCTAACCTAGGTCAAGTGATACGGATATGTAATATTTCAATCCGTAATTTAAAAAGAAAAATCCAGGTTCTATCATTTCCAACCCGCAATCCCAAGTCAAACGAAAATAAATAAACATAGCTTGAGCCTATCATTTTAGCTCATAACAATTTTTCCTTATTCTAATGTCCATTCGGATATGTATCATTTCCACCCATAGTGATTCTATTCTACAGGGAACTTGTAGCGTGAGATAAAGAAAATAAAATAACAGTATATCATATAATATCATATCAGGTGATGTAACAGGTATAAAATCAGGTTATACATCATATAAACATATCACAGGCATAAATGAACATTGCATATCAGTTATTACACATTCACTTGTCATCGTTTCATAGTTATATAGGTACGGATGTCGAGAGTGATATACTCACCTTCTAAAGCTAAAGATTACGAAGTAGATACACACAACAACACTGACAGGCACGACAAAGCACGAACTAGATTCGAGGAGAAGTAGCACCCAAATCCAAATCTTGTAAACAAATAATTATCATAAATCTAAGTATATATCTCAATACATAAGATTATAAATTTAAAACAATGAAAGTTTTGTGAAATAAAATGGCCTAAACATGCTTTAAACATCAGGAGTGCTCGGCCACCACATACATAGGCTCGGCCACACCTCTACATGGCTCGGCCATGTTGTGTTTGAGGCAACTAGTCTTAGTTATGGGGTCAACTAGGCACGGCTACGGCTAGAATGTGAAGAGTGGTGGAGTTACAAAGCATGAAAGGTAAAAAGGCAAGGCAAAAGAGGGGTCACAAGCACACCACGGTTTGGCCCTATGGTCTAGCATAGCTCGACCATGTTTTGTTTGGGTCAAGTGAATCTCAAATCATGGATATGGAGTGGAAAAGCAATAGGAGATGGTGGTGTTTCATGTTGTGTCCGAGGCAAAATAGGAGGAAGTGGTTGCATAAGGAAAGCTCGGCTGGGGTTATTATCATTGTTCGGTGATGGGTTTTTGGGCCTAGGGTTTCACGACAAGGTGACGGAGGTAAGGTGGTGATGGAGGCCAATCATATGGTGATGGTGATGGTGAAGGTGGTCGTCTGGGGCATGATTATGGTGATGGCCGAGCAAGGCAAATTAAAAAACAAAAGGAAAAAGAGAAGAGAAAGAGAAGAAAGAGGAGGCCATGACTTACTGTATTTTCTTATCAGGAGAACGCAAATGAGGTGAGATGGATTTGAGAAGTTTTTTGTACATGATTTAGAAAAGGAGTGGCGGCTAGGGTTATGGGGTGGACGGCTAGAAAGTAATGAAGAGGCTAGGAAAATGAAAAGGCATGAATTAAAACATGTATCCTATGTCTCTTTGATTTTCCAAGCCATTTATAAAAATATAAACAAGTAAAATCCAATAAATAAAATCAAAGTCTAAACAAAATAAAATATAAAATATAAAATAAAGAATGAACATAGGAAAATAGAAGATAAAATACATAAAGTAATTGTGTGTAACAAGCTGTATTTTATCCAATTTAAAAAGTAAAAAGCAGAATCTAGCGAAACGAAAAGCAGAACCAATATCAGAATCATATCCAGCTTCAAATAAAAATATTATAAATTTAAAATTCAAATTTAAATTTTCAAATGAAAGTCAAAGTTTGACCAAAGTTGACCAAAAATATAAAATTTTCAGAAAATATTTATTTTATTGTATTTGGAAATTAAATTGTAAGCAAAATCCAAGATTACATTGGAAAATTTCAAAATTTCAAAATTAAAATAATTAAAAATCAAAGTTTTCAAATAAATTGAATTAATATATTTACAAAATTTACAGGTTGTTTGAATCCTCCCCTTTCTTAGAAGCAATCCTTTTGATCATCGCTGGTCGAACTTCTAAACCTGACAACATAGCAGTTTCCTTATTAGAACTGGCTTCAGTTCTCCACTGTATTCTACATGTGGTCAATGCTTCTAAATCTTTCCACTCAGCTATCATTGCCAATATTGCATTCTGATGTTTAATGCAAAGTGCATCTGCCACCTTATTATTTGTCCCCGTGGTGTACTCAATTCCAAAGTCATAAGCGACTAAAAACTCTAACCACCACGGTTGTGCCATATTCAACTCCTTCTGAGCAAATAAATACCTCAGTGACTTATGATATATATACAACTCGAATCTTTCTCCCAAACGGTAATGTCTCCACACCTTCAATGCGAAAATTACTGCTACTAATTCCAAATCATGAACTGCATATCTAACTTCATGCGGTCAAAGCTGTCATGAAGCGTAGGCAATCACTTTACCACTTTATATTAACACAGCTTCTAACCCTGTTCCACGTGCATCTGTGTACACCACTATGTCTTGATTCCCTTTTGGAACAACTAACATAGATGCATTCGTCAATAAGTATTACAATTTTCAGAATGCCTCCTCACACAGTCCAGACAAACTTCACATCTTTTTGTGTTTACTTAGTCATCGGTGCCGCTATCCACAAAAAATCCTTAATGAATCTCCGACAATAACCAGCTAGTCTAAGAAAACTCTTTATCTCAGTCACTGTTTTGTGTCTCTTCTAATAATTCACTACCTCGATCTTAGCCGAATCTGCGGATAACCCTTTCTTTGAGACTACATGACTAAGAAATTTCACTTCCTTCTTTCAAAAATGACACTTTGAAAATTTCGCTTTCAGTTGATGCTGCCCTAATATCTCAAGCACCACCCTAAGATGAACTTTATTCTCCCTTTCATCCTTAGAGTATATCAAATGTCATATATAAACACTAACACGAGTCTGTCCGGATGCTCTCGAAAGATCCCGCTCATCAAGTCCATGAAAAATGTTGGCGTGTTAGTTGGTCTGAATGGCATTACTAAGCATTCATACGATCCGTATCTTGTTCCAAACACAGTCAAAGTATCTTCTGCCACTCTAAGTTGATGGAACCTTGTTTCCAAATCCAACTGGAAAAGTACTTTGACTCCACCCAACTGATTGAAGAAATCGTCAATTCAAGGTAACAGATATCGATTCTTTATCATCTTCTCGTTTAACTTACGATAATCGATACACAACCTTAACGATCTGTTAGGTTACTTTACAAACATTGCAGCTGCTTCCCAAGGCAAAATACTTAGTTTGATAAAGTTCTTACTTTCCAAATCCACCAATTACACCTTTTACTCCTTCATCTCGGTAGATGTCATCCTGCTTGGCGGTCTACTTACCGGTTATGCTCCTGGTACTGAATCTATCAGAAATTCAATAGTTTGTTCATAGTCCCACTACAGGCTCAAAAACGTTTGTGAACTCTCTAACAACGAAAACTCGGTTCAACTTGTCTTCTTCCTCCATAACACCCAACAAAGCATTTACCCCTAAGTTAGGGTTTTCTATGGATTATATAATCCGATCACTACAACTAGAGTGTCCAAGTGATATTTTCTTATCATGGCTAAATATCCTAGCGTCATATTTACTTAACCAATTCATACCCAAGATAATTTCAAACCCTACGAAATCAAATACATGCAAAAAGCAAATGTATGACCTAACAATCAAACTTTAAGTGGTCATGTCTCATCCCAAGAGTCGGATACCCTTCTATCGGATTCGCAGCCCTTAAGGAAGTAATTAGGTATGAGGGTTTTAGGTTATGCTTATCTACCAAACAATGAGATATTAAAGAATGTGATGCACCAGTATCAAATAGAACTCTAACTGATGCACCATGAATTAAAAGCATACCTCCCAACACAACTTTTCCTTCTCCTCAGTTGTTGGTCTTGAGGTAGCTAGTTCCAATGCAAACATCTTTCCTTTTCCATTCTTGGTTGGTTCCTTGCATAGGTTTTTATAATGTCCAATATGATCACACTTAAAGCACCTCACTTCGTATCACCAGTTTTCTTCCCTTTACCTATCCGACACTCGTGAGCATAGTGTCCCTTCATGTCGCACTTATAGGAAACTACATCGGCCTTCTTTTTCTTGGCTACTCCTCCCTTCTGAGCGCCCTTCTTATGAAAAAACTTTCTCTTCTGGTTCTGCCCACTCTAAGCTTCCCCTGTTTCGCAACCATCATGAAAAGCAAGCATATCCTCCTGCCTCAAAGCCATTTCAACAAGTACATCACATGGATCCCTGATATGTAGCAGAGTTGCTTTAGCTAGTTCAGGTTTCAGTCCATGGATGAACTTCTCATTCCTTTTGAGAATCGTATCAACCGTAGCATACTCATAACTCGATAATTCTTCAAATCTAGTAGCATACTCAAGCATTGTCATGTCTCTCTGCTCCAACTCCATTAACTATCTGAGCAGAGTCGACTTAGCAATCTCAGACATAAATCTTTCCTCAAACCTCCTTTATAATTTTAGCTCAAGTCATGGTCTCCTCATTAACTCCCACAGTAACACTATTCCACCAATATAGTGCTGCTCCTTGCAACTGTCTTGAAGCAAGCCTCCTCTTTTGCTCATCAATAAGCCCTAAATCAGAAAAAATCCTCTCGCAATGAAGCAACCAATTCTCCACTTCAATTGCATCTTCAGTCCTGATAAACGAATTTCCTCCGAGCTTGGCATAGTCTGTGCTCAAGATTGCGTAGTCATCAACCATCGGAGCTTCCAAATTTCCTCCTTCAACATTTCCTCCTACCAATCATGCAGAAACTCCAGCCTACATCACATTAATGAAGAACTGATACATAGCTCCCATATCAGCTTGCAGCACTCCAGCACATACATTGGCATTTGTATTTTGTTAACCCGCCTTTTTCCAAGGAAGTAAGCACGCAGATTTAACCCAATGGGCTTCACGATTACCGAGGCCAGTGAGTGTAAAGTGATGTTTGTAGGACTCGAAGGTAAAGTACATATGGTTATACAAAGCTAGGGTTGGATGGAGTTGGTAGATAAACGATGAAGGATGCTTGAAATATGGATGTTAGCTTGGAACCCAAGGGATCGACATAGCATAGAAGGGGTCGACATAGCATAGGAGGGATCGGCATGCCTTCATAGCATAGAAGGGATCGGCGTAGTTTCAAGGCATAGGAGGGATCGACGTAGTCTCATGGCATAGGAGGGATCGGCATACCTTCATGGCATAGGAGGAGGAATCGGCGTAGTCTCATGAAGGAGGATGGATTGGCATAGCGTTGAGAAGCAGCATGGATCGGCATAACTTAGTAGCGTCAGAGGGATCGATATGACTGGTTGCACGAGGGATCAGTAAAGATGCGGTGAATTGTGGATCAGCATGGTTGGGTCTAGGGGGATCGGTATACTACATTAGCTCAGTAAGATAGAGTGGTCGGCATGGTTGGATGCATTAGATCGGTGGACTTCATTGATAGGGTTCAGCGCTTATCAATGCAATAAGTATATTCTTGCGTTCAATAATCAATAACTTGGGTATCATAAATCTAATCATCATGACATTTGTAACACAACCATATCGAAGCATGAGGAGACTATCACAGGGGTCGCTACCCCAAACTCAACATATGGAAGGATCGATACCGATCCCTTCCACTGAAAGTTGGGCCTAGCACCCCCTTTAGTGGGCCCATGGATGAAAAGGTCCACTAGTTGAAGTTTCACCTATAAATACAACAAGCATGGCATCAGAAAATAGGCTTCATTATGCTTCTCTTCATCTTCTACCTAGGGGATACTCCGCCATTTTTATTCTAGAATTTTGGATTATAACTGTAATCAAATTTCAGTATAATAAAAAGGATCGTTTTGGAGTAGATGTAGGCCGGAGTTAGCCGAACCACTATAAATCTTGTCTCTTTTGCTTGCTTTCATTTTAATTCAGTTATTCTTCATATTATATTCTCTACATCACATACTATCGGTGATCTATGATTAGATATTGGCGCTTTCATGTATAATTGAGTATTGGTGGTTATTTTTGACGCCAACACATTTGGATTAGCATTTGCCGATCGACCCGAATTTCTCATATTGGGTCGACCGTTTCCATTAGTTGTGGTGCTTCCTCCACTAATGTCAACTCTTCCACTCCTAGCATCCATATCTTACGTCCTTAAAATATGCATTCAAGCCTTTGTAAGATACAGAAGAACAACCTAAGAAAGATGGAGAATAAAGATATGGTGTATACCTATACATAGCAAATACAAGTATGTTACTATAACGTTATCCCATACCTTAATCTGTTATCTTATTCCTTAGGGTTATGATTTCAAAATCGTTTTTTAAGTTTGAAATTTCCTTTTAAATTTTCATAAATCTAAGCTCTAATACTAAGTTATAACATCCCAACCTTGAGGGCCGAAGCTAAGCGCTACAGATGTTGCAGTCATCTATGAATTAATGTCTTGTGACAAAATACGATAATATTATTGGTATTCATAATATTAGAGGCACGTGAATATGAAATAAAATGGATATAGATTTCAAAGTAGCTTTTCTGATTACATTTCGAATCAATATTTCATATTCAGTAACATAATCCCAAATGATTCTCAGGTTTTGATCAAATATAATTATTGCAAAATTACGCCAAGAACGACATATGAAGACGCCTGCTAGGATGATCATAGTACTAAATAGACATAGTCATAATACATCGTAGGGAAAATAAAACTAGATAGCTCCTAACTTTGCCTCATATACGTCTTCGGAAGCTTACCCGTCCAACCTACTAAACCTTAAATACCTAAATTCTCAATCTACTCAAGTCAAATTTTGAACACCTGAGAGTTTAAGGGGAAAACTTAAACTTCGAGCCACACATAAAGCCCGGTGTGAATAATATTATTATATCTCGATTTTTTGATATTAAGTGGACTACGCCGCTTAGAGGAATGGGTTTCCCCTCACTAATATCCCTTTAAAAACATATCTTTTGCAAATCAGAAACCTGCAATCAAACTAATTATAACAATAATATCAAGTACATATATACATAGAATCAGGATATCAATGGACTATCTGTCCACACTATAGTTTTACTTGGCTAACTATTAACCATTGGCTGACTTGGGCCTACCAGACATACTCTATAATCTAACTTCTGTTAGACATAATACTGGGGAGACTACCCTTAACTTTCTTTTCTAGGGTCAACTAAACCTAATGGTTTTACGGGCTCACCAATAACGTATCTTTACTCTTATATTCCCCTCTGTGTCTAACATCCATTTAGTCCCACCCGTGACAAGCCCTGCACACTGAAATTTTGGACTTATTTTAGCTAGGGGCTAATGGCTAAAGTACAAGGCGCGACCCTACACCAGACCCATCTGGTCTAATAATATCTGAGTCATAAACTTAGGGTTAACTACCCTATTCATGTTTCATTTCCTATTTTAGGGTTAACTATCCTGCTAAAGCTTCATTGCCTTGTAAATAGTCTTCGCAAATGATTTACACCTGAAATCGTCCTTTATAAAACAAGGAAATCATATACTTTGCTTTATTTGAAACACTTATGTCATGATATATGTACTTTATACAAAACCATGTTGATGAATTCTAATCAATGGGATTATCTATCACTTTAAAGTAAGTTAAAAACCCTTTTGACTTAAAAGATTTTAGGCTATGAAGCCAAGGTAAACCCTTCGAAATCTTTGTTTGAAAACATTAAACAATCCCTTTCAAATCCATTGAAAGTTTCTCTTTCAAAATAAGTTAACTACTAAATCTTGAAACACTAGGTCGAAAGGCCAAATACCTTTCAAAACCTTTGAAAATAGACCTTTCAAAATCATTAATTTAAACCTTAAACGTCCTCTTTCGAAACCATTAAACCTGTCTTTCAAAAACATTGGAAACCCCCCATTCCAATACTCAAAACAACCCTTTCAACAACATTGCAATTCTTCACTCAAAACATATCTTTCGAAAGTATTGGGTTCAAGTAAAAGTTTTATGGAAACATTGTCTCGAAACCATTTAAAACTGTACCTTTTATAACCTTTGGATTTAACTTTTAATATAAATAAGGGTCTTAAAAGAACACAAGCAAAAACATTGCTTTTGAAAGCATTGGTTCCAAGTAAAAGAAAGAGGATAGTTTTGAAACCAACCCTTTCGAAAGCTTTGAGAAGTGGCTTCAAAGTAAAAGGCAAAAGAAACCTTTCGAAATCATTATTTAAAGGCAATAGAGAAAAGCGGCCTTAACTAGGTCGAAAGGTAGAGTGCGGGAGCTAGGTTTCGTATGTTTAAAGCTATCCTTTCGAAAGCTTGTTTTAAAGAAAAAGGCAGTAAGCCATTTGAAAGCCCTTCTTATATAAACAAAAGCAAGTTGGTTAAGTCGAAAGCTAACTCCAACCCCTTCGAAAGCATCGTTTGTAAACAAAAATAGTTCAAGGTTTATAAGAGCAACTTCTACCCCTTCGAGAGCTTGGTTTCGATGTTATATCTTCCGCCTTTCTCTAGTTCGCTACGTATCAATTGTTTGATACCATGTGCATTGGTTTCGACTTGGTCAAGGGTGGAGGTATGGTGTCGAAAGCTACTGATGGAAGTGGCTATGTAGTAAAACTGTTTTGTAGCCTTTAGAAGTAATTATTTTTCAACTAACTTGCCATATTTGTAAAGATATAATTGGTTGCCAATTCTTTTCAAAATTATCTTTTCTGAAAATTCTACCGAATTCATAAATTAATAATTTACAAAATTTCACTATTAGGCCCTTATCCTTTACGAAACATATAAAACATTTAAGTCTCATACCTTAAATAATTTTATACCCATAGTAAAATACTTAGTAAAATTTTCCAAAAATTCCCATAAATCACTTCTAGTATGTTTTCTAACATATTTAAATTTCTGACCCTAAACTAACATATAACTATCGAAAATAATTTAACCCAACTTTAGCTATTTTCTTCCATAGAAAATTTATAATAAATCCATAACAACTTAGAAATTATAAAACTTGGAACCCCGTTCTAAAATAATATTCTTGACCATATATTAAAACTTGGAATAGGACCAACAACGGATGATATTGTATTTTGGAATAGAGATTCTGATGGAGTTGAAATGCCAACTTTCAAACTTATTGTCATTACTGCAGAAATAGGACCAGCGACTGTGCGTTGAGTCTTGATAGGCACTGGGAGTTCAATGAATACCCTCTTTGGGACTACATTTGATCAAGTGAAGGTCAACATGCAAGAGGTGACAACCTGTAAGACCAAGATTCAAGGCTTCATGGGCAAAGCCAAACAACCATTTGGAACAATTGATTTGCTTGTGGAACTAGGTGAGAGATATCGCGGGATAGTCCAGATCCATAAGTTTTTGATCGTTGACGAATATTCGGCATATAATTCCTTCTTGGGCCGACCGGCTCTTTCTAATTTCAGGATAGCTTTGGCATGTTTGTGTTTAGTAATGAAGTCCCCAATGGAGAATGAGGTAGGATTGTAAAAGGCAACCAAAACGCAAGAAGGGAATGCTACATTGCAGAACTAGGAGAAGCAAAGTGGCAAGAAATAGGAAAAAATGTGAAGATAACTCTCTGCATTCAAGACTCTCAAACATAGCAACTAAAACCTGGACCCTAGCTCGGGAACCAAAACTGATTCAATAAGGCTATGGATCCCAGGAACTAGTCTGGGGAATAGAGACCATCACCGGTAGAGCTGACGATAAATGTTCCAGTCGACTTGGATGACACAACTCGGGTCCTGAAGATTGGATCTCAACTCAACGCTAACTTGAGAAAAGAAATAGTTAATTTCCTTCGAGGAAATTTGGATTTGTTCAATTGGACGCATTCTGATATATACGGGATATCGTCGAAGATTGCGTGTCATGCACTTAACATCGATTCCACATTTATATCGGTAAAGCAGAAGAGGCGTAGTCTGGATCCGAAGCGATCTGTTGTGCTGAGAGAAGAAGTGGATACGCCAATCTAGAAATAAATGTGATTAGATAGTCAAACAAAAAGAGCAATTGAAATGTTCTTTCGAAGTGGTGTCAGGAAAGTTTTTGGGATTCATTGTCAACGTGGTTCATTAGATTATCCCGTGTTGGTTTGATAGTTAGATGGAAAGTGGCGAACAAGCTCGGCTATTCAGATATGAATAAAGCCTAACCGAAGTATATTTTTCCTTTACTTAGGAATAACCAGTTGGTGGACGGCACTACAGGACACGAATTACTCTCATTTATGGATACCTACTCATAGTATAATTAGACACCAATGTACATACTAGATTAGAAAAATACTAGCTTTGCAACGGATTTTGGACCGTACTGCTATCGAGTAATGCCGTTCGATTTTAATAATGTTGGAGCTACATATGAGATATTGGTAAATACCATGTTCAAGAATCGGATTGGGAAAACTATGGAGGTAGTTGTAGATAATATGCTTATGAAATTGCAGGTGCCATGGAAACACCTAGATGATCTTTCAGAGATGTTCTAAGTTCTGCTGAAATATGGAATGAGATTAATCCCGTTGAAATGTTCATTCGGAGTGGTGTCAAGAAAGTTTTTGGAATTCATTGTCAACACTAGGCGCATCGAAGCCAATCTAGAGTAGATTGATGCTTTGAGGAATGTGAGAGCTCCTGCCAACTAAAAGAAATTACAAAGACTGAATGACAAGATCGTTGCTTTAAGCAGATTCATTTCGAAGGCCACTGATTAAGCATACCCTTCTTCTATGCTCTCAAGAAGAGAAAGAAGAACTTTAAATGGAACCAAGGTTGCCAAGATGCCTCCGGGGAGTTATTGAGACACACGGAGACACCATCGGTCATATCCAAACCACTAGACAGGGAGGATTTGTTCATTTGCTTACTAGTTTCTGCTCATGTGCTAAACGCGATATTGGTATGTAAAGAAGCAAGGATACAACGACCGGTTTACTATATCAGCAAGAGATTCACTCGAACTTAAAGAAACTACCCAAAGCTAGATAAACTTGCACACTGCTTGTTGATTGCGTCAAGGAAGCTACGACCCTATTTCGAGGCTCATTCGATTAATGTACTGACTGATCAGCCTCTTAAGCAGGTGTTGTACTGACCTGAGACTTCGGGAATGTTGCTGAAATGGAATATAGAGTTGAGCCGGTACAATATCACTTGCCACCCTATGAGAGCAATAAAAGGGCAGGTGAAACAACTCACCAGGAACAAGCCTAAATTTCGATCTAGAAAAGGCTCATCAAAACTTAGATCCATTCTAAGGAAGTATATTGGTTGGAAAAATAAATAACAATACAGAGCTATAACTAATTTTTCAGAGCTCACAGTGGATGAAATAAAATGTAATAGCAAAGTTTACCCATTTATTTCAAAACCAAAAAATGTTATAATAAAAAGTACCATCACATAGCATCATAAATCCGTTACAACAATTGTCTAGATACATGGATACACATAAAGCAAGTAATAATGAGAGATATTACCTCAAGCCAAGTTTCTACGTCTCCAAGAATCATCGCCGACGTTACTCCGTCCTTAACCTGTGTTGTAGTAAGGAGGAAATCATAACAACAAGTGCTTGGAGAATCTAAAACCTCAAATCTTACCTTTTCAGTACTTGGGCAGTATATTTCAAAATAGGAATATATATGCGAACATAAAACCATTAAAACCATTTAATACTTCTTATAAGGAAAGGAGATAGGTCCTTAAACAACCAATTACACCTTCCATTCCAGAAGAAGATTTCTAAAATCCCATAACACAAAGCCCACGTCATAAATAGCTAGCAACGCAAGAGATAGTACTCAAGCCACTAAATACCATTTATTATAAAATAGGAAGACTCGGGTCATTTAATATCTTAATTAAGGCAGACCCCTTCACTTAATACCTATTTTCAAGGCATGCTCCTCGCTAGTAACTATCTAGCTGGCATCATATGGAATAATAGTACCCATGCCACTTAATCCTTTTATTGAAAAATAGGCAGACTCTGGTCATGTAATACCTTAATTAAGGCAGATCTCATCATTTAATACCTATTTCCAAGGCATGCTCCTTACCGGTAACTATCTAGCTAGTATCATACGGAATATCTCAAGTCACTTGATACTTCCCTATTTGGAAAGGTGGACCCACAATCATCCACTTAATACCTTATCCAAAAGCGGACCCTTATCGAGATCCCACCTAATGTAACCCCTTGGTTATTTAATACTTTATTTAGGGAAAAGAGGCAGGCTCTGAAACAACCATTTAATAACTCAAGACCTCGAAGCAGATCCTTCGTATTATGGCCATACTTATAATGACGTCTCATATTAGTTTGACTATTCATAGGAACTGTTAGCCAGATTAGATGGGTAGATTTCCCAAATAGGATTTGGGACTAACCTCGCATCATTACAAATATTTATCATAAAAACATTTCACATCAATAGGAAGTGTACATCACTGTTGGTAGCTTCAAAGTAAAGGGAAGACTTCTATTATGTAACTCTATTGACCTCGTGTCTCTATGACTTAGCCATAAACTAATGCTCTCCATGTATATATATAATACTCATCTCATCGTTTCATAAATAACGCCTTATAAGGAATCTTCCTTATTATGCCTTAAAATAATAATTAGGCTACATAAGAATTTCTTCCTATTTTACCAATAATCATTTACCTTCCTAATGGGGAAAATAAATGAAAATAAATACCTAATTAATTACCCAATATATGCCATAATTATACGTTAATTACGCTAATAAAAATAAATAAATACTCATGCCTAATAAATTCTAAGCGCGGATTTTATACCCTAAACTAGTGTTAAATGTCAATTTCATAACCAAACACTATTACAAGTCTTTTTTTCTTTAAATTTCCAAGATTCCAACATACAAAAATAAGGGATTCTAATATCCAAAATAGGGAATAAATATTCGTTACCAAAACTGCAAAACTTGTAAATATAAACAGACACTCAATTTATTATACCACATAAATGGAATATCCTAAACAATAGGAAATGCAATATAAACCCATACTCTATTTAACTCCTTTTTTATAAGGATTAGATAAGAAGGAAATTTTTGTTGAGTTAGTGGTGTAAACTATGAAAAAAATCCGTAATCTAAACCCCTTATTCAAGTGAAGAATCATAGGTTGAACCAAACAAGAAGGAGAAGTGGAATAGACTTTAGAATTATCAAAAATTACATAAACAAAAAATATTCCATCAAATTAATATAAATAATTGAGAATCTAAACATAGAGTTGACACTTCGAAATAAAAAATAATTTTAGGGTATTTATCTATTGTATTTTCGCAATCGCAAATTCTTAAGGCATGTTCAAATTCATAGAGATATGAAAAAAAATTACTGAAAAAGAAATACTAAGGTTTCCACTCACAGAATAGCATTAGCTTCGGCTTCCTTGGATTTGCACGCCTTACAATCTCTTATAGAATCTCTCTTTTTTGATACATATACACACAATAGAGAAGACATATATAATTTTATTGGATTAAGAATAGTTCGAGGATAATAAAATAAGATAGGTTGGAGGAAGAAGAAAAAAAAGAAAATAGATTGAATTCTTACCTGAATTTTCTACGGAGTTTTCGAATCTAATTTGGAGAGATGGCATTGGCAGAGTTTGAATTCCCTAAAATAAAATGAATAAAAAGTGGAAAGGGTACGTTTCTATTTACAGGGTTTGAAATGGACCACAACCGTAGGATCAAATTAGAAGAGAAACAGACAATATATAGTGTTAAACAATGCAAAACCCTAGCCGCCACCATCAGGAGACGGTCGACCGCCTAAGCTCGAACAATCAACCGCTACAGTCGACCAATTGATCCATGTAGGTCGACTTTTCGCCTTATTTTAGGCAATAATGATTCATTTCCATTGTATTTTGATTTTAATTTATTTATTTCCCTTGATTAACTTTAAGGTTATACGTTAATTAACATTTACTTAGCCCCTAAGCTATTTTTAAAAAATTCAAACCCTAAATTTAAATTCTCATTTGTATTTGACTTCCAACTAAATTCGTTTAAATCTAAAAACTTCAAACGCTTATAACTTCTTTGTTTGAGCTCCGTTTTCAGCGTATTATATTTGGAAACAGATCGGATTTTCGCCACGAACGCAACAAAATAACTTCTATGGTCAAAATTCCAACTTTTATAAAATTTACATACTTTATATTATCATATTTAACTAAATTTAATCCATTTATTTATGGTTCATTTTACGGGGTATTACATTCTCCCCCTTTAAAAGAATTTGGTCCCAAATTCTTTCAAAGGGCGAACAGTGTAAGCAATAACATCCATGTTATACAACCAAGTTATCTACATAACCATCTACTTAACCAATAGTGCAATGTGATTATATACTGCAGACATACTAAAATGAGCTCAATCCTAGCATGAGTGTGTTGATCGTGTCATGAATGTATGTGTGCAAATACCCTAAACATGCATAAATCTTTTTACATGAGTGTAAAGTGGTTGTGAAAAAATGTTGCAACCATCTCCTACCATCCAATCTAGCAACCACAATGCAACCAAAATACTAATTTTGGAGAGAAAATTTTCCAAAGAAAGGCTTGGGACAAGGACTCCTCATGCCTCCCAGTGGATTTTCTCTCCATTATACTCGGACAGTCCAATTCTTTGTTGCGGAGCATCCGAGTTTCGTACTCTATAATGAATGCAGTGGCACGAGACGCTATTGGCTCCGTCTTAAAATCCCCTAATTGAATAGGCTCTACTATAATTGCTATTCTATGAAGGTATTTCCCCAAATGCAAAAAAGACACGGACTCCACTCAACATAATAGTTTTCTTGTTTTCCCCATATTGGGAAAAGGCCTAATAAGTCTGGTGCCTACTTTTCCAACTATCCAAATCATATGACCTCCACATGCTGCCTAATCAATTCTGACTTTTCATGGTCTCACAATCCAAATTCGATCCAAGTAAAATTTGTCTATAGTTTCCCACCCACAATTTGGCGATTTGCATGGTGTAACATCCCGTACCTAGAGGCCAAAAGCTAAGCGCTACAGATGCTGCAGTCATCCATAGTATTTACTTCTGGTGACAAAATACGGTAATGCTAATGGTATCTATAATATCAGAAGCACTAGAATATGATTAAATTCGCAGATTTTCAAAAACAACATTTTGTTGATTACATTTCAAAATAGATTCATATTCAAATTACAGTTATCGTTTCGTAGGTAAAAATCAAATATAATCATTATAAAAATACATCAAGAGCGACATATGACGATGCTTCCTTGGTTGATCAGAGTCAATATAGTCATATTTGATTTAATATATGCAACGGAATCAAAACAAGATAAAAATATAATTCCAATTAGCTATCCATCAACCACCTGCTCGTCTCTAGAATCTTTATTCGCCAAAATATCTAAAACCTAAAAACCTTAACACTCAGCCTACTCAAATCAATTTTGAGCACCCGAGAGTTTACGGGAAAAACAAAAACTTCGAGTCAAACATAAAGCCTGGTATGAATAATACTATTACATCTCGATTTACTGATATTAAGTGAGACCACGCCGCTTCGCGGAACGAGTTTCTCCTCACTAATATCCTCTTTAAAACATATATTTTGCAAATCCTTTCCTGCAACCAAACTAATTAATCAAATTGATATAATAAAGACAATAATAGCTAAGTTCATTAAGCAATAATCATCTAACTAGTGGACTATCTGTCCATAAGTAGTAAATGGACCATCCGTCCAAAAACTGGGTTAACTGCCTACAAAATGGACTAACTATCCGCAAACTAGACTAACCATCGAAATCATTTTCTTAGGGTTAACTACCCTTCATCTTTTCCTTGAGAACCTTTTCAAAATGATTTAATCTTTTAAATCATGCTTATACAAAGAAAATGTATCCTTAGCTTTACACTAAGCTATTTTACCATGTTATATATACTTTACTCAAAATAATGTTGATAAATTTTAATGTGGATTAGCTATCCTTCCAAAACAAGTTAAACCATTTTAACTTGAAAATACTTAGGCTATATTGCCTATTTAATTCATTTGAAACCTTTGTTTAAAACCTTTAAACAACCCTTTTGAAACCCCTAAAGGTAACCCTTTCAAAATCATTGAAAGTGACCATTTCGAAACCATTGAAAGTGACCCTTTCGAAACCATTAAAAGCCTTTCCTTCAAAAGCTTCAAAAAATTAGACATCCCTTTTTTAAAACCTTTAAATACTGCCTTTCGAAAACATAGGGAAAACCTTTCCTTTCAACCCTTTCGAAACCCTGAGGAACCACCCGTTCGAAGCCATTCACTAAAACCCTTTCAAAAGCACTACAATGCTAAACCTTTCGAAAGCCTTTGGGTTCAATTTAAAACATATGGAAACCTTTCAAAACCATTCAAAAATTTACCTCTTTGAAACCTTTGAAAACTATTTCGATCGAAATCCCCTGGGTTATGCCTTCAAGTAGAGCAAAATGACCAGAAACCCATTAAAGTCGAAGGCATCTGTTTCGAAACCATTTAAAACCGTCTCTTTCGAAACCATCTGGGTTTTTATTTCAACTAGAGAAAAAGGGTCTTTAAAACATATAAGTCGAAATCATCTATTTCAAAACCATTTTCTAAGTAAAGAAGTGATGGTGTTGAAACCATCCCTTCGAAAGCATTGGAGAAGTGGCCAAATTTTTTGAAAAAAAATACCCCTTCGAAACCATCTGGGTTGAAAGGTAAAAAGGCGGCAGCAAAAGGTTTCAAGTTAGTCGAAAGCGGTTGTTTAAAAACAAGAGCAAAACCGAAATCCATTTGACCTAGTCGAAAGCCAACTAAGTCGAAAGCTTCTTAATCGAAAGCAATCATTTAAAACAAAAACGCCACCCAATTGAAACCATTTCTTTAAATCCATCGAACCCATTCGAAAGCTAACCGAGTCGAAAGCCATTTAGTTGAAAGCAAGCAGGCGCATTTTTAATTTAAAAGCAAAGTGGTGCTTCGACCCCTACGAAACCCATTGTTTCGACCTCATGCCTTTCGCATTCTATCTAATTCGCTACACAGCAAGTATTGATACCGTGTGCATTGGTTTCGATGGTGTTGAAGGAGGAGGGACTTGGTCGAAAGCCAACCAAGGTGGAAGCAGGTGCCGAAAGCAATAAAATAGTAAAAAGCATGTAGCAAGTAGCTCTTTTCACCTAGCCTGCTTTACGTGTCAAATTTTGATTGGTTGCCTCTTTTCTTTACCACTAAAAAGTGCTGTAATTTTTAGAGCTAACTATTTGAATTATTTGCAAAAATCCCCTTCTTCTTTTAAAAATATATAAAACATTTAAATCTCATACCTTAAATAATTTTATACCCATTAAAACACTTAGAAAATTTTTAAAGAAATTCCATAAAATCTTTTTAAACATGATTTCCAACATATAAAAATTTCAGACCTAAACCTTTTATTATTTAACCGTAAATAATTCATAATCCAAATTAACATTTTCTTTACTAGAAAATTCATATAAATTCCAAAAAAATTCAGAAAAATTTTAAAATTGAAATCCATCTCCAAAATAATATTTCTGGTCCATATAAAAATTTGCAAGGCATTTGGATGTCATTTAATAGGGTTTTCGTATTAGAACATGTCATAAAATCTATATGAACAACCATAAATCATCAATAAGTATATACAATCATTCCATCATTCAAAAATATGAAAAATCAATGCAAAATATTTCGTCTTTCATCGTAAAACTGAAAATAAAAGAAATATGAGATGTGAACATTATTCACCTTAGCTTTAGAGATAAAGGAGATTGAGATGTAAATGGATTTGATTTGATTTAGCTTCTTCCTTAACTTTCTATTCCTCTTACTCTTGTTAATGATGGCCGGCCTTGAGTTTTAAAAAATTTCAAACGAAATGAACGTGTATGTGATACACGACCAAGGGTTTATAGATATAGGAACTGCATCTTTCCTATTTTACCCCTCCTCTATTTCATTTTAACTCTTATCTTAATTCATTGTTTAAATGGCACGGCTACCCTTAATTAATATCAAATCTTAATCCCTTAATAAACATTATTTAATTTAACTAATGAAATGTCCTAAAATGTGTTACAAAAAAATATGGGGTGTTACATATGGCCTCCCAAAAAGTGGTTCAAGGGTGCCATACCCATCACCTATCGATGACTACAATCTATACAAATTCTAACCAAGGGTAAGCGCCACTCTTAAGGTCATCTAAAGTCCAAGATACAAGCTCTCAACAAATCTTCCAGGTTCCCATCCATTCCTTCAGTTTGTTCGTCGGTCTTCAATTGTTACGCGATGCTCCGATTCAATGAAGTTCCTAAAGCTATAAGCGAACTTCTTCAAAATTTGCAAGTAAACTAAGGATCCTTATCACTAACGATGCAAAGCGCAACTCAATAAAGCTGTGTTAGAGTGCTGCAGTTCCACTGCTCCTAGCAGAAAATTTCTGCCACTTTCTTCTTAATCCTTGATCAATAGGAAATTTTATTCTCATCCCTATACATTTTCTCTTTTCCTTGCATAGTGGCATTTTGTATGCTAAATCTCTTGTGTTTCCAAAAATTTAAAGTTTTGGGATTGAAACATGTACTCACTTCAGGCTGCAAACCTAATTTTCCCATTAACTTTCAGTTTTATCTATGGTCTATCGATAGTTAAGTGTTCCCATAAAATTTCCTTGTTTACTTTGCTTTCCGACATATATCAAGTGGTTTAATTCCCAGTCGTTGAGTCTACGTAGGAATAAAATGGAGATATATCTTATATCACATTATCCACTTTTCAAATAACTAAAGAATACAATAAGAAACTATAACTCAAGAACTCCGAAAGAAAATTTTACTAGAAGTTGCCATTTATTATCAGTTAATATAAATGATGTAGATGTCCTAACACTTCTTTCTAAATTAAGATGGACTATTTTTAATATTTCATTCCGTTGCTACACATTTTCTTAATTTTTCTTTTTTGGTCTTTTAATAGATATGGTCCATTTATTGCTTCAATCAATATTTATAGCAGTTGATCATTACTGTCAAAATTAGACCATTTCCAATTAATTCTTCTTCAATCTTTTTAACCTTCTTTGGATTACAAAAATTCATTCATCACACAAATCTCTTTCTTTCACAAATGCAATATCAAGTTTCCTTAATTGGTCACCATTAAATTACTTTTCCTCTCATTAATTATAAATTTATTGCCCGTGAAATTTGTAATTAACGTCCATAAATTTAATCTGTTAATTACTAACTAATACACATGTAGTCTTAACTAATGCTATCTATATATAACTACAAGTTGTATAACTAGAATACTCATTTCGACATTTTAATTTATCGAAGCTATCCTTCTAAAAAGATTATGGTCATAATTGTAGGATCGATTTCACCCTATAGAGGGGGTGAATAGGGTGATACTAATAATTATAAAAATTTAACGTGGAAATATATAAAATAATTGCAACACAGATATAGCAGAATAATAATAGCACAGATAATAGCAGAATAATAAAAAATGGAGATAGAAAAACACAGATTTACCCAGCTTCGGCAGAACTCTGCCTACGTGCTGCCCCCAAGGTTTCTACTAGAAATTTAGTCAAACGCTTACACACGTAAACTCGCGACACCCGCTATTTACTAAACTAACTCAACGCTTAAAATCCTGCCACAACTCAGCCACTGAGTTGCGAATTCTCGAACTACACCACCGTAGTTCGTCTCCTAGTCACACGATTGGACTTTACAAAATTTGAAAAAAAAAATACAAATTAAAACAATAAAAAACAATAAAACCCTATTTTCTATTTTAGCCCAAAAATATTATAAGCTGGCCCAAATAAAAAACGTGGTAAAAAAATTTCCCTTTCTCCTTTTTATATTGTTAGGTTGGTTCCTTGTACTTCGTTGCTTTGAAAATGGCCGTGTCTGTTCCTCTTCATGAAATTAGGGTTCTGGAAATTTGAGGCCGTCGATTTCAGTTGATCAATCAAGTAGATATTCTCGTGATTGTTTTGTCGATCGATCGTCTCTTTGATTTGCGAACGGCTGTTTCAAACTGTGGCGAGCGCGTGCTAGGTAGAAAAATTGGTACGTGATATTCCTTTTCGATTTTGATTATACTCGACTTTTAATTCGAGTTACTTATTTGATTTTGATTTAAGAGTATACCCTGAATGTTTGTCTTGAACTTGAATACCACTGAAATGCCGATGATGATTGGGTTAAATAGGATTCGAAATCCTATAATCTCATTCGTATTGATTCATTTAAATTTGTCAGTTAATTTAGCTCGACCATTTGATTTTGCATGGATGCTTGTGATGTTTTTTGACTTTTTCAATTCGTATATTTTTGTTGCTTGAATCTCACGGCTTGCATCTGATTTTGACATGATTCCGTTCTTTTTGCTATGACTTCGGCTTATTAATTTTTGAGATCACTAACTTGGTTAATTCATATTCATTATATTTTCTACTGTGAGATAAAAAAATTGACTTCGGCATTTAAGTTTGATGATATTTAAAATGACTCCATCTTTGTTCAAAACTGCTACTTGACTCGGTTCCAATTTTTGATGGCTTCGGTTATGGTGTTTGAATTTGCTGGCCGCACTTTGGTTGATAGACCTGTTCACTTTGTTTCATTGTTGGTTTGTACTTTTATATTCTCTGGCATAGCTTCGGGTTGCTCTACTTGACCACAGTCACTTGTTCACTGGTCTTTTTTTTACATTTGAAGTGCATGTGTGCTGGTTCAATGTGGAGCTTGATTGAGGCTTCACTTGCAAGCTCTAAACCCTATATTATGATATTTCATTCGTTATTGCATATGTATATAAGTGTGGATCATTGTTGTTTCCTCGACTTATATTCAGTTGCATTTGATTCATGTGCATAATATATACATGTCAGTGTTACCCCTTTGTTTGTTGTCTTGTATTCCACTCTATTTCAGTCATGCCTCTGATTGCTCTACTGTTTCACTTGGTCTGATGCATATGTATACATCCACTGACTCCATCTTCATGTTGCATTGCTGTATGCATTCAGCTGTGGTTGTGATGGTCTGTTGGTTCATGTATACATGTGTTGATCATTAGTTTGGTCTGGTGCATTGTAGTCTGGTTGCTTCATTATTTTCTTATGTCTGGTCTTCGAGCCAGTTCATGTAGTGTCTGGACTTGCCTTTGGTTGTGATTTTCTTTTGCGTCCACTTGTGTCTTGTCTAGTGATTCTCTGGATATGTTTATGGAGTCTGGTTGTATATGACTTGCACCTTTTGTGCTTTTCATATTTGTGAAGAGTTGCATCATGGTTTCTCTGACCAGTCTAGGTTGTAAATTTTGATTTTCTGTCCTTTGTACCATGCCGCTACCCTGAGCAGTCAAACCATTTGGTGCACCACTTTATATGTGCACTTGATTTTAGTTGCTTTGTACATAGTGGCCTATTAACTTGTTGTTTGAACTGATGTTGCCATTTCAATTGTTTCAGAGCTTTACTTGTCCATGTCACTTTACATTTTGCTTTCACTTGAACTTCATCTTGATTTTTTTTTGAATTGCACCTGAGTTGAATCCAGCTTATAGCTCGGTTTTGACCTTGTGCTCATGTCGTGACTTCATTTTTATTGCACTTGAGTTGAACCAAGATTTTGGTTGGGTTTGACCTTGTGCTCACATGTCCAGGCAGTTTTATCAAGTGTATATATGTATGTACGGCCTTGTAGCATGTATAGTGGTACACTGTGCATGTCATAGGTTGTTTGTGTTTGATGAATTCAAAATTAAATGATGACGAACAACCCAAATAACTGGGGCAAATAAAATTTTCAAAAAATACACATTTTGTTTTACACTGCACAAATATTTCTTTTTCAATTTTACTGTGTCAGGATTTGCTTTTTAGATAACTCAGATGTTGGATTCAGGCTGGAGCAGAGTCGAAGATAAATACGACTGAATGAGCAATATGTAGTGAGGACATTTGTGTAAATTGAACTGTATTGTAATTGAAATTTTGTATACATAGTGAGGAGCACAAATTTGTACTATTCAAAATTGTAATAAAATATTCGTTTGAATTTAAATTCTGTGTTATTAATTTTATTCAATAAATATTTATTAAATTATGTGAAAATAAAATAGTAAAATAACAAATACATTTAAATGAATATATATATATGTATACATTTATATGTTTATTATCATCAAACAAAAATCACATACTTGCATATTCAATAATAATTTCTCATAAATTAACCACAAGTAAGGGTTTCGCTTTGTTTGAAATTACAAGGAATTATTTCATTTTCTTTTTATTGAAATAGGCGGTGTAAACTATAGAAAGAATATCTATTTCTTACACATTTATTTCCTTTTTAGTGTATTCCTTGTAGCTTCAAACAATGCACTTTTATATGTATTTGGAATTAGATAATTGTGGAAATTACACGGAAACTACCTTAAAATTAAAATATAGAAATTCACATCCTTTGGGCAACCTAATTCACAACCCAATTACATGCCTGGGATATCTTTACACTATACCAACTTCTTCAAATAGAGGTTTGGGGCTGATTCAAATTTCCAGATCAGGTTGTATATTCCATTTCTATCCTATTCCTATCCTAAAAACCTTGGTCTATCCTATCTACATCATGATCCGTATCTACTCCATTATGAAATCATAACTTTAGCACACAAAATAAAATATCTTCATACAAATAAACTTATTTAAAAATAAACATTTATTACTTTTTTTCTTGCAATGCTTAAACATGAAGTATCAAATCAAATATCTCCGTCTTCGAAAATGTAAACTTTAAAAAAATTTATCAAAGATTCAAAATTCATTTGTTCCAAATAGGAATGAAATAACCTCCCTTTTAAAACTATCCTTATCAAAACTTTTTCCCTTAAAAATTAGACTTTCTAACTTATGGCATTCAAAACTTTCTTAGTTTTTCAAAAAAAAACTTATGAAAAACTTTCTTTTCAATAGTCTACTAAAGTAAGGTTTTGCTTCCTTTTGAAAATAGGATTTTTCTAACTCAAAAGATTCAAAACTTAAATTAGCATCCCAAAATAACAGTTATCCTATTTTATAGAGTACGGTAACATTTATTGCTCAAATCATACTGTTATTTGAAAAAAATACTTTTTGTAACTTTTCTCGAGACTCAAAATATTTTGCAACATTTTTCTTTGTTAAATCTAATAATATTCTTATTCAAATAATTTCTGAAATTCATATTCGAAAAAACATATAAACCTTTTTACCGTTACCCAAATGCTTTTCCTTCTACAAAACATCAATTCTATTTAAAAATTCACTCAATGATCAAAGATATCTTTTATAATTTTATACGATAGAAAAAAATAGATGGAGTAGACCAAGATAACTCCTATCTTATACTGTTACTCCTTTCAATATCTCATCTACTAGAATTCACAATCCTATTATTACCTAAATTCCAGCCATTATTCTCTACATTACCTTATATGGGAATTCCCCTCCTACCTATCCTATTGGGTATTCCTTTCTTTCAATTTTCTATCTTTTAATTCAAAATATGTGTTATTTCTATTTATAAACCTCTTAAAAGAGTTCTGAAGAAAGAACTTTTATGTTTATAAATAAGGAAAATTGCATGAAAACAAATAAAAGAACCAAAGAACTAAAAATTGAAGTATTTTTAATCAAATTAAAAAAATTAACAAATGAAAACTTTTCAAGTCATTAATTTACAATTAAAATCATCCACCATTTTGTCTTTAAAGAATTTCATTGCTTTTAAAAATTGCATTACCTTTCCAAACTTTTCCAAAACTAATGGTGGTATGTTTTCAAAGTTGTATGAAACTATAATTATATTTTTAAAAAATTTCAACTTGCACGACCTCTAAAAAGTTATAGAAGAAAGAACTTTCAAAATTATTGCGTTGGAAATTTAACATACATAAATAGAAGAGTACAAAAACAATAAATAAAAACTCGAAAGATTTTCTAATTCAATCAAATTATAAATTGAGAAGTTAATAAATGAAAACCATTTTTTTCATCTTCTCAAGTCACTAGATTGTAAATTAAAATCACCTACCAAAATTTTTCACCATCCTTTTCAAATTTAAAGCAACTTTTCAAACTTTTACAAAACAAATGGTGGTATAATTTAAAAGTCATCTAAGATCACTTTTTATCAAAATTTCTATCTCATAAGATCTTTATTTTAAAATCTTTTGAAAGGCATTTCAAAAAAATTCAAGGGGTTTTTGAATAAACTTTTTTTAAATTATGTCCCAAAGGGTAGAATTAAAATCTGTTCTTACTTTTAAACCTTTGTACTGTACTTTTTAAAAAACTAATTTCCTCCTTGTGGTGATAAAAGTATTCCTTCTTACGGAAGGTTGCTCCTTTCCTTACTTCCGTATTTTTTTAATACCCAAAAGCTTCATTTGTTACTTCCATAAATGTTAATTTGTCCGTATTAATGGTCTGCCAAACGGATGTTTCCTTAAGGTCATTTATTTTCGATCAATCTTTCCATCTACGATTCCTATCTGTATTACCTTAATACTTATATGGCCTATAATGATAATGATGTTTAGATCCTACAAAGACGTAGAAATTTAACTCTATTTATTTTCCAACTCATAGTTGCTTCATCCATCATTTCGGAATATGGTAGCAGCTACTTCTAAAGTCGGAATTTATAGAGTTAAGCGTAAACATAAAATAAGAGCGTGTGTGTGTGTGTGTGAGAGAGAGAGTGTGTGTCTACATGTATATAGTATGAGTCTTAGAAACACGCTTTCAAAAATAACTAGTATACCACTCAAACGTATAGCATACTTTCCCCGTTGATCAGGTAACCTAAGCTCTGATACCAGCTTTGATAACCTGTAACGGCCTGAAATTTTCGAACCCGAAAATTCCAGATAGTTATAAAAAAAGAAGAAAGAGATAGAAGAAGAAGAACAGAAACACCGAACACCTCACAATCGCAGCGGATAAAATATGTTAATAAATAACAGTTTACAAAAGAATACTATATCTGTGATTACATTTCAATACATCAGAGTTTCACATACATTCAAATGCTGGTCATACACAATCAATTTATCACATAATTACAATAATATAATTACAGCGGAATATCCTAGCGATATTGCCATCCTGCTTGCCTCCTGAGCTCCAGAACATACCTACCTGAAAATCTGTAATACTCGGTCTGACCCGAGCATTACATCAAAGTAACACCCGGGTCAGGCTGGAAACCAGCGTGAGTAAAACCAACTAACATGGAATACAAAGGTATACAACTCATATAAGCCCGGGTAACTTATATCAATTTATCAAATTCACAATTTTCTATAGACAACACTTAGTCCACACATCAATTTCTAAGTACCAAACTTATATAAAATAATCCAGTTTACTTAAATAATTTTATTCCAGCCTATTATGTCCACGTATCAATTTATAAAAAAATTCGAAATGGTTTCGGGTATTTCCTAACACCCGACCCCGTCCTCCTCAAAACTCATGTCATCCTAATCCCAAGTTATTCAAATGAAATACACAACATTTCATATCTGAGATGTCTACTCATTCAAAACATCCAATACCATTTAATTATCCATAGGCAAACCTTAATCACACACAAACCAATTCAATTGATTCTAATTGAATTTCTAACCAACTTCACTTAGATTCTTTTATTTAATATTAATTAATTCCAAATTAATTAATTAATCAACCTTCCGTTATTTATTTCAATCGGTCACCTTAGATTAAATAAATTTTCAATTACGTTCAAGGAATTCCCTTTAATTTATTTCACTTTGTTGATTGTTCTTGACCCAAATCAATAAGAAATCTTAATTACCTCAGGAATTAATTAACTATTTTAATTACATTAGTCCATAATTATTTATATTAATTAACCTCTCATAAGTCACTTGAATTGATTTATTTCCTTAACTAATCAATTTCTATTTACATCATTGATTAAATAGATTAATGATTTGTCATTAACATCTCTATTTATTATAATCTAATTTTAATTATATTCAATAATTAATCACTAATTAAACCATATATATTAATCATTCTTGATTTGTCTCAACCGATGATTAACTATCTTTTATTTGCTTGATTAATAAATTAATTTCTCCTTAATTAATCATTTTAATTAATCTCTTGATTAATTCCACAAAGTATTTATATTTTATTAATTCCATTGAGCAATTTATTTATCAACCCACCCAATGATCATTCCAGTTAATTAAACCCAATTAATTAACCCAAATCATAAATTAATTTAATTTATTTAGTATTCATTAAATTATCCTATTTATTCGATGAATCACCAATTATTAAATCTCTATTGATTTTAAATCGGAACTATTTTCTTATTTACGAATTTAAGTTTAAACCACTAAAACCCCAAATCTTTCGAGTCAAACAACAATCACTCGAGAACCAAACAAAACCAAGTCACCAAATCATCAACACACATTCAACTAACTCAATCAATCAACCAATTATTAAATTTAACCCTTTAAATCTAAATAATAAAAAAAAGAAAATAAATCAGAGTGAGATTTACTCACCTTTGCGGTTAATTGCAATCTCCTTCAATCTTGACTTTGGTTTCAACAAAATTTTGTCCTTATAAAAACATTTACAGTTTATTATTATTTGAACTAATCAATTACCATTAAATAAATTAATTAACCAATAATGAAATTCAAACTATTTCCCTTTTAACAAAAATATTTTAGCTACCACAAAATTTGAAACGGTTTATTAAACGGATCTATCTCCATAAATAATATTTTAAAGCTAAGCTATTAAGTGAAAATCTGTGTATATTTTTATGGCTTCTTATACACATTTAAATAAAGTTAAAACTACTTAATAATTCAAAACTGCTTAACGAATTAAGATTTTATTTACTGTATATAATTTCGGTATACATATAAATCGATTATTTGTAAAACTTACTATTATATATTATTCATTTATTTGTTTGTTTATTTTTTTTAAACAGTAAGAACAGATGTATATACAGACTTTATATAATTAAATAAAGTAACGAAATAAGGTAGTTATACCTTACAGCAAGACTCAACACACCCCCGAAAACCTCCAAAGGAATCGAGCATCGCAGAAGACGGCGTGACCACCCCCCCCTCTTTTCTTTGCTGCCGCCCTCACGAGAAACCCCAAATCGCGACAAGACAGAAGCCCTAACCATCGTTCGAAAACCCTTCTTCCCTAATAAACACTGCACGCCGCGATACACCCCAAAACGAAACCCTCCCCCTTCAAACAATCGCGACTACAACTCCTGCTCCTCTGTCCATTGCGCGACTCGCGCA
Organism: Allium cepa; assembly: GCA_030765085.1. NCBI lineage: Eukaryota > Viridiplantae > Streptophyta > Magnoliopsida > Asparagales > Amaryllidaceae > Allium > Allium cepa. The sequence continues at coordinate 32,984,971 of CM060941.1, forward strand.
CGTGCTCTGCTCACGCCCTGCTTGCTGAAAATGAGATTATCAAACTCGACGAAAAGATATGATCTTTGATTGCACGAGATTCGAATTCATTAGAGGTCGGCTTCGGCCACTTTTATTTTATTTTTCGTTCGTGAATTTCTTTTGTTTCCCGGTTGAAAATTAGAGAGGGGTTAAGGTATAGGGTTAGAAAAACTTCCTGCGTACGCTTGTTATAAAAATCTCTGACCAAATGTACTTTTAGTTTTATTATATTATAAAATTTGCAAACGTCTCGTTCAACATAACGCGAAATTCCGGACCCCGTATTCGACATGCCGACAGGAGTTTATAAGGTTCTACCCACATTCCGAACACAATGGAACGTGTTTCGGAGGCTAATTTAATTGTATGTGCGAGTTACGGAAATAAACGATTGATTTTTGATTAAATCGATTAAAACAGTTCTACGTGTTTCGAGCTGCCAGGGTCAAACGACAACTCCGATTGCTACGAAAATTGAAATCCGATAATAACTAACTATTACGAATCCAATGGAACTGGTTTCGTCAAATTCCTAGACTGTGCCTCGAAAGGCTATTTTTAAATTCAATTTGAACGATATATTTAAAATTGAACAAATTCCTTTAAATTAAATTTTCAATCCTTCTATTATCTCCAGTATTATCATTATAAATTTCATAAGTCTTCATATTATTTAAACAGGCTTAGAAATTCCAGATTCAACAATTTACCAAGTTTCAATTATTAAAATTCAATATTTAAACTGTACAATTCATTGATTTCATTATCAAGTAAATATTGATATCTTGAATTCAAGTTAAAATTAACTTTTAAATATTTAAAAATCAATTACTATCCCAATTTAAATTGTTAAACATTCTGGGTCGTCACATTCCTCCCCCCTTAAAAGAATTTCGTCCCCGAAATTACTAGATAGGAAGAATGGTCTGATACCCATTTACCTTCTCCCAAAATTCACAATTCAACATTCTACCAACTATCTTTTATTAAGGCCCACTATCACCTTAACCAACTTCCTAAAATCTTTTATAGTTTCCAACAATACCCTTTTGCTCAATCATCTAAATTTCAACTTAAAACGAAATTTGGAATTATCAAGATTTTTCTCAAAATTTTTCTAACTCTCTAAATTTTCGAAAATTTTTACCAGCGTCTCCTTTGCGCGGCTAGCTCGGTACAACTACAAAAGGCCTCTACGGGCTCCCAAATTCCAAAAGAAAACAAAAGCCAAGTGGCTATATCAAAAATCCAATCCAATTTCATACAGAAATTTAAATACATACCTCTTTGTCAGGCAATTCACATTTATCTTTTGAAATCAAATCCAATTCCCTTTTCCCTTTAATACCTGCATAACCTACTTAGTAATAATATCCAATCATAGCCCCTTCAAATCTTTACATACTTTCCCTTACAGAATTTTCATCTCCATTTCTATTTAAATTAGCTTTCCCCATTTCATACGGATTCAATTTACTTCAAATTTTGAATGTTGAAATTTATCTTTTCAGTATATCTGATTCATATTAGTTTCATTTACTAATTTACTTTAGTTTCAAATTTGAAATTATTTTGTCGTTAATAAAAAAAAATTCAAAAATTTCTAACTCTCAAAATTTTTAGAAAATTTTGGCAGTCTCCTTTGTACAGAGGAGCTTTTATAATTTGACAAGAGATATAAATATATATACATCGACCCACCCGGTCGGAAAAAGCAAAAACAGTTCATATTTCCTATTTTTATTGCGTAGGCGTACCTTATTTAGCATTTTAAGCAAGCAGCTTATTTATTTTAGCAATTAGCATACCCCAAATCCAGCCAAATGGCTTGCCTGTACCTGTACTTACTCAATTTAAATATGTAAGTGCCATATATAGAAAATTTATTAGCATATCACTTACTTTCAATAGCTAAACACATGTATTACATACACAACAAGTGCCAAACGCTTCCCATAAGCGATTTATATGATTTTAAAGCTTATTCAATTGCTTTTAATCAATTCATAAGCCATTTCATTCAATTTTAATGGTTTGCAACTCAATTTGTTACATTCCATTGATTTTTAATTCAAACAAGCTTATATTCTCTTCAAATGATTCAAAATCAATTTCATTGAATCTCTATTGATTCATAGCCTTTTAATTACTTTCATGTACGCCGAACGACAACCATTTTCATGCAATTTCAACGATATTCGTTCAATGAAGTGTTTATTTAGTTTATAACTATTTTATATAAATTTTCAATTCATTATATATTTAATTCCATTTCATTTCTAATTTATTAACCAACCATTTATTTAGCTCGACACATTCCCTTCTTATATACTTCTAGCCAATCCCAAATTAATTCAATCCAAGTTTTATTTAATGGGTTTTCACCCTTATTCGAAACCAAGCTTCTATAAATTTTAAACTTAAGTTAATTTACTTAATTTATTCCAACATCAAACTTAAGTTGACTTCCATTTGATCCTCATTTAATCAACTTCCATTAAATTCAGTTAGCCCGTCAATTTTAAATTCACCTTCTCAATTTATTAAAATAATATCCAAGCACAAACTTAATTCATTTATACTACAAATTAATATGCCACCGAATTTAAGTTCAGTCTGATAATCCAATTCAATCACAACTTTGATTTTGTTTTTATTCTATCAGACTTCATCCATTTATCATTTAACTCGATTAACCCATTTAAATTTAAATTTACTTACTTAATTCGTTATCGAATTTATTTTACTAACATAAGGCCATTCTCCATTTATTTCTATTCATTTGGGTTTTGTTTTGCAACTCAAACCATTTCTATTATAATCACTTCTCTTATATCCAATTTACTTGCAAATTTTATTAAATATTATTCAAATCACCCTTGAATTTTATTTGTAATCTAACCATCACATTTGCAATCCAACTTTATTTTATTTTTTATTTTACAACATCTCCTCTTGTTTAATCCATTATCAAACCTAAGTCGAATTCCATTTACAATTCGAATTCATTACCAAACTCAATTATCAACTCACAATCTATTTATTTTCCCAAGTTAAATTTTATTAAGATACTAAATCAATTAATTATTTAGCCAATTAGCTTACTTTCAACTTCTAAATTAATATTCGATTTTAATGACAAAGAATCACTTCTTAAATTTTCCCGAGTTTCAAATTTTATTTTATAATTCCAGTTTGGGTTTCTTTATTTTCCAATATCTTTATTTCAAAATTTTAGAAAGCTTTTAAAGTCACATAATACTATTAAAATAACTTTTTATAAAAAAATACCTTTTATAACTCGATGTCTCAACCAGTCCATCCTTGTTCTCACAGAAATTCAGTCATACGTTGATCAGGCGTAGGACTGAAAATCTATAAGTACTTGGTAAACCCGTTTTCAACATCCAGTGAAAATACTTTGAAAATAATTTTATTGAAAAATAGAAAGCAGTTTTTGAAAATAGAGGAAATATCTTTAGTGAGAATGCTCTGGAAATCATCACCCCCATCCACGGTCACAGTTACATCCCAGGGTTAGGTTGCCGTCGTAGCAAAAGTCCATGTAACTGCAGGCTCTCCGCGGCCTCTCAATTACGCCATGGATCCCACACAACAGATCACAGTTACATCCAGGGTTACGTTGCCGCCACAGCAAAAGTCCATGTAACTGCAGGCTCTCCGCGGCCTTTGATTTTCGCTGTCAAAATGAAACTTCTCCACTCCTACATAGGTCGCAGTCTGCCGATATAAAATCAAACGCAGACTGTTGGCTCTCAGCGGCACACACGACTTTCGCTATGTTATACCACAGGTCGCAGTCTACCGATATAAAATCAAACGTAGACTGTTGGCTCTCCGCGGCACACATGACTTCCGCTATGGTATACACTACTCATAATCCTCAGGAACTAGTTTTGTCCAGACTCCTCACAGGATCAACTTTTAGAACCCCCCTTGGGACTCAAGGCAGCACCACCCGGTGGCACTCCTGAGAAGTACATTTCAAGGAAGCGCCTATTTCCCCAGATCCATCATCAAAACATTTTATACTAGATACATATAGTATCTTCAAATCATACACCTAGTATAATCTCATCCAAAGCTCATTTTTACAAAATCGATTATTCAAAAATCGATAATTCTCAAATTAGGCTTTCCAAATTCTCATATTGATTTTACCCAAAAAATCAAAAGCCTTTCCAAATCCAAAGGTTCTCAAAACCTTTTCCAAAATCCTCATAAGATCCTGTATATATATACAGATATATATAATTTTCAAAACTTTGGATCTTTCCCAACTTGTATAAAACTCCTTTTATACTTCGAACACTTTCAAAAATCCTTTTCTTCCGGTAATAGATTTAACAAGGAAATATTTATCTTATATAACAAAGATATATATAACTTTGTTTATTCAAATCAAATATTCAAATTTGATTACTCCTTCCAAAATCAATTTCATTCAAATCCGTACGATGTACTCCTATCATCCATACGCTACCAATCTGATCGCTCGCTCGATCACACAATTTCACTTCTGAACAAGTATCGTCCACCCGACTTCCTAGTGCGGACTCAGATCTGGTTTCTTGATCAGAAAACGTCATTCTCCTTGCATAGCTATAACTATGATAGAGAATATCCAGAACCAATCAACAATCCATATCCAGGTTCGCCGTCGAAAATCAAGTGGAAAATCCCAACTCGGATCGATAAACTATATCGAAATTCTGTGCTCGAATCTGGATCAAATCACTATGCGAATAGAATAATATACGTACATCCTACGTATTTATTTCCATTGATTATCAGCCAAATCAATTTCCTTTCTATTCACATTTCCTTTAATTCCCTTTCACTTATTTACAATTGCCTTAATTCTCATTGATTTATCACTTCAACTCCTATCTCATTTGGGTATTAAAGCCATAGCAGTTTGAACTCCGGCCAGTTTATACTTAGAAAATAGCTTGAAAATTTAAAAAATAAACAGGTAGTTGAAAAATAATTATTAGTTTAAAAAATAGCTATAAAATAGTTAACTAATTGTAAAATAGTCAGAAAATAGTTGAATAATTTCAGGAATTTAAAATAATTACAAAATAGTCGTAAATAGAAAATTAGTTCGTGAAATAGTTGAAACATAATAATTAGTTTAGAAAACGGTTGAAAAATGGAATAAATAGCTCCAAAAATAATGGTAAAACAAATATAAACAAGTTAGCTTTAAAAAGAAAGGTCATATATATTTAATAGCTTAGAAAAATATGTTTGTATTAAAACAATTTATTTAAAATAGTCAAGAGTCAAACTGTCACTTCCCCAACAATTCAATTTAAATTTCCATTTAAATTGACTCAATTCCAGCTTGAATAACTTCAATTTCTATTAAATTTATTTAATCCCAATTCAAGTTGAATCAACCTTGATTCCTTTCCCAATTTAAATCAAATCCATTTAATTTCAATCATGTTCAACTTACATATTATAATTTCAAATTATTCCAATCAATGTGAATTATTATCAATTGAACCCATTTCAAATTCAAATCATTTAAATATAATTAAATTCAATTTCCCATTTAAATTCTTAAACTTATACATCTTCAATCACCAATTCAATTAATTCAAACTAAATTTAATTTTGAACTAATTCAGTTTTAATCTTGAATTTAAACTACCTAGAATTATATCAATTCGAGTTAAATTCTCAAAGGTTGGTTTAACTTTTTAATCCAATTTAACCTTTATTCAACGTTTTTAATTTAATTTCCGAGTCCAATCCTCAAATTCCACTTTAAATTATCTTTACTTATGTATTTCAAGGTTCAAATAATTTTATTTGTTTTCAAACTTTAATTTATTATTCAATTTTATCTTCCAGTTTGAAGCCAGTTCTTAAACAAGTTTAATTTTACAATTCAATTATTCAAATTTATTTAATTTATACAATACCATCCTCAATTTAAAGATTTTATTAACAATAGGATGATAACATCCCATCAATTTTAAAACGTCCATCTATTTTCAAATTTAAATCTCAAACCCGTTTTGAGATCACACTAATTCCCAGTTCAAATCAACCATTCAACTTTCCAAGTTCAATTCCAATTTCATCTTGAAATTCCCAATGCGGGTTGCTCGTTAACTTATTTAACTTTCCCAAATTAAATTTCAATTTACTTAATCCAATCAACCTTACACAAATTAAATTCCCGCTTCAAACGTCAAAATGCTTGTCCTCTTATAAGTTCAAAACTTATATTACTTTGGGTTTTTACATCACACGTCAGGGAAAATCAAAACTCAACACCTTAGAGTTTATTCTAAATTATCTTTGATATCATGTATACCCATACATATATACATACTTATTTCTTGGCCCTCCGAGCCATATTTTAAAATTTTAAACCACCCTTGGTTTTAAATTAAAATCAAATCTCAAACAACCCATTGTTTGCAACAAGTCCCATTTCCAACATACATTTATTTAAAGCTTTCAAATAATTTAATTCCTGAATTCTAAATTTAGAATTTCATTTTCAATTAATTATATTTCGATTTGGTTGTATTATATTACTTTTAAATTTTAATTCCAATAATTTCACACCCAATCACCTTAATATTTATTAGAAGGAAATATTGCTTTATATCTCAAAATATATTATTATTATTTTATATAAAATCATTTAAAACCTTTGTATAAGAAAATAACAAGTACACGCTCATATAAATATACACTCAACTCATTCTAGAGTACTACGGACTCTATTAAATGAGTAATTCTCACCAGAGCCAAGGTTCTCGCTTAACCTTCCAGCTCTGATACCAAATGTAACGGCCCGAAATTTTCGAACCCAAAAATTCCAGATAGTTATAAAAAAAAGAAGAAGAACAGAAACACCGAACACCTCACAATCGCAGCGGAAAATATGTTAATAAATAACAGTTTACAAAAGAATACTATATCTGTGATTACATTTCAATACATCAGAGTTTCACATACATTCAAATGCTGGTCATATACAATCAATTTATCATAGAATTACAATAATATAATTACAGCGGAATATCCTAGCGATATTGCCATTATGCTTGCCTCCTGAGCTCCAGAACGTACCTACCTGAAAATCTGTAATACTCGGTCTGACCCGAGCATTACATCAAAGTAACACCCGGGTCAGGCTGGAAACCAGCGTGAGTAAAACCAACTAACATGGAATACAAAGGTATACAACTCATATAAGCCTGGGTAACTTATATCAATTTATCAAATTCACAATTTTCTATAGACAACACTTAGTCCACACATCAATTTCTAAGCACCAAACTTATATAAAATAATCCAGTTTACTTAAATCATTTCATTCCAGCCTATTATGTCCACGTATCAATTTATAAAAAAATTCGAAATGGTTTCGGGTATTTCCTAATACCCGACCCCGGCCTCCTCAAAACTCATGTCATCCTAATCCCAAGTTATTCCAATGAAATACACAACATTTCATATCTGAGATGTCTACTCATTCAAAACATCCAATACCATTTAATTATCCATAGGCAAACCTTAATCACACACAAACCAATTCAATTGATTCTAATTGAATTTCTAACCACCTTCACTTAGATTCTTTTATTTAATATTAATTAATTCCAAATTAATTAATTAATCAACCTTCCGTTATTTATTTCAATCGGTCACCTTGTATTAAATAAATTTTCAATTACGTTCAAGGAATTCCCTTTAATTTATTTCACTTTGTTGATTGTTCTTGACCCAAATCAATAAGAAATCTTAATTACCTCAGGAATTAATTAACTATTTTAATTACATTAGTCCATAATTATTTATATTAATTAACCTCCCATAAGTCACTTGTATTGATTTATTTCCTTAACCAATCAATTTCTATTTACATCATTGATTAAATAGATTAATGATTTGTCATTAACATCTCTATTTATTCTAATCTAATTTTAATTATATTCAATAATTAATCACTAATTAAACCATATATATTAATCATTCTTGATTTGTCTCAACCGATGATTAACTATCTTTTATTTACTTTGTTAATAAATAAATTTCTCCTTAATTATTCATTTTAATTAATCTCTTGATTAATTCCACAAAGTATTTATATTTTATTAATTCCATTGAGCAATTTATTTATCAACCCACCCAAGGATCATTCCAGTTAATTAAGCCCAATTAATTAACCCAAATCGTAAATTAGTTTAATTTATTTAGTATTCATTAAATTATCCTATTTATTCGATGAATCACCAATTATTAAATCTCTATTGATTTTAAGTCGGAACTATTTTCTTATTTACAAATTTAGGTTTAAACCACTAAAACCCCAAATCTTTCGAGTCAAACAACAATCACTCAAGAACCAAACAAAACCAAGTCACCAAATCGTCAACACACATTCAACTAACTCGATCAATCAACCAATTATTAAATTTAACCCTTTAAATCTAAATAAAAAATAAATAAAAATAAATCAGAGTGAGATTTACTCACCTTTGCGGTTAATTGCAATCCCCTTCAATCTTGACTTTGGTTTCAACAAAGTTTTGACCTTATAAAAACATTTACAGTTTATTATTATTTGAACTAATCAATTACCACTAAATTAATTAATTAACCAATAATGAAATTCAAATTATTTCCCTTTTAATAAAAATATTTTAGCTACCACAAAATTTGAAACGGTTTATTAAACAGATCTATCTCCATAAACAATATTTTAAACTAAGCTATTAAGTGAAAATTTGTGTATATATTTATGGATTCTTATACACATTTAAATAAAGTTAAAACTACTTAATAATTTAAAACTGCTTAACCAATTAAGAATTTATTTACTGTATATAATTTCGGTATATATATAAATCGATTATCTGTAAAACTTACTATTATATATTATTCATTTATTTGTTTATTTTTATTTTTATTTTTTAAACAGTAAGAACAGATGTATATACAGACTTTATCAAATTAAATAAAGTAACGAAATAAGGTAGTTATACCTTACAGCAAGACTCAACACACCCCCGAAAACCTCCAAAGGAATCGAGCATCGCAGAAGACAACATGACCCCCCCCCCTTTTCTTCGCTGCCGCCCTCACGAGAAACCCCAAATTTCGACAAGACAGAAGCCCTAACCATCGTTCGAAAACCCTTCTTCCCTAATAAACACTGCACGCCGCGATACACCCAAAACGAAACCCTCCCCCTTCAAACAATCGCGACTACAACTCGTGCTCCTCTCTCCATTGCGCGACTCGCACGCATGCTCTGCTCACGCCCTGCTTGCTGAAAACGAGATTATCGAACTCGACGAAAAGAAATGATCTTTGATTGCACGATATTCGAATTCATTAGAGGCCGGCTTCGGCCATTTTTATTTTATTTTTCGTTCGTGAATTTATTTTGTTTCCCGATTGAAAATTAGAGAGGGGTTAAGGTATAGGGTTAGAAAAACTTCCTGCGTACGCTTGTTATAAAAATCGCTGACCAATGTACTTTTAGTTTTATTATATTATAAAATTTGCAAACGTCTCGTTCAACATAACGCGAAATTCCGGACCCCGTATTCGACATGCCGACAGGAGTTTATAAGGTTCTACCCACATTCCGAACACAATGGAACGTGTTTCGCAGGCTAATTTAATTGTATGTGCGAGTTACGGAATAAACGATCGATTTTTGATTAAATCGATTAAAATAGTTCTACGCGTTTCGAGCTGTCAGGGTCAAACGACAACTCTGATTGCTACGAAAATTGAAATCCGACAATAACTAACTATTACGAATCCAATGGAACTGGTTTCGTCAAATTCCGAGACTGTGCCTCGAAAGGCTATCTTTAAATTCAATTTGAACGATATATTTAAAATTGAACAAATTCCTTTAAATTAAATTTTCAATCCTTCTATTATCTTCAGTATTATCATTATAAATTTCATAAGTCTTCAAATTATTTAAACAGGCTTAGAAATTCCAGATTCAACAATTTACCAAGTTTCAATTATTAAAATTCAATATTTAAACTGTACAATTCATTGATTTCATTATCAAGTAAATATTGATATCTTGAATTCAAGTTAAAATTAACTTTTAAATATTTAAAAATCAATTACTATCCCAATTTAAATTGTTAAAAATTCCGGGTCGTCGCACAACCCATCCCGGAATAGGCCTAAATTTCGATCTAGAAAAGGCCCATCGAAACTTAGATCCATTCTAAGGAAGGCTGTTGGTTGGAAATATAAATAACAATATAGAGCTATAACTAATCTATCAGAGCTCATAGCGGATGGAATAAAATATAATAGCAAAATGTACTCATTTATTTCAAAACCATAATACAAAATACCATCAACTCATATCATAATTTGTTACAACAATTGTTTAAATATATGGGTATACATAAAAGCAAGTAATAATGATAAATACCGCCACAAGCCAAGCTTCTCTATCTCTAAGCATCGTCGCCATCATTACTCTATCCTTAGCATGTGTTGTAATAAGGAGAGTGTCAGAAAAACAAGTGTCCGGTGAATAAAAACCTCGAGTCTTACCTTTGTTGTACCTGGACAATATATTTTAAAATAAGAATATATCTACGAATATAAAACCATCAAAAAAATTTAATACTTCTTATAAGGAAAGAAGGCAGGTCCTCAACCACTTAATACCCTCCATTCCAAAAGCATGTTTCAAAAATCCTATAACCCAAATGTTACATCATAAATAGCTAGCAATGCAAAAGATAGTACCTAAGTCACTTGATACCTTTTATTGAAAAATAGGCAGACTCTGGTCATTTAATAACTTAATTAAGGCAGACCCCGTCATTTAATAACTATTTCCAAGGCATACTCCTCACCGGTAACTGTAATGACCCTAATTTTGAATAACATCATTTAGAACATTTAATTGGATAAATTAAATTAAATAATATTAATAGTTAAGGGATTGAGATTTGTGAATTAATAAGGGGTCGTACCTTAATGAATGTATAAGCAAAAGAGAATTGAAAATAAGTAGGAGAAATATGATAAGGGTAAAATAGGAACATACTTCATTCTAAAACCCTAAACCCTTCCATTATCCATTCTTTATTCATTCTAACATTCACAAACAAAAAAAAACAAAATGCTAAGAGCTCGGTCAGCCACCATTAGGAGAAATCAAAAGGAAGATAAGCTAGGAATCAAGTAGAAAGCTTGAAGAAATTAATCAAAGGGCAAACCTTAACCTACTTAACACCAAACCAAGGTGAATAATATTATTTACATCCCATTTTTGATAATGGTTTTGGTTTCATGATTATGTCCAAATTATTTTGCAAGTAATATGCCATGTTATGGTTGTTTGATGATTTATATGATTTTACATGGGTTTTATGATATGGTTAGATCAGAAAACCTATTAAATGACATCCAAATGAGTTGCGTTTTTAATATATAACCGAAAACATTACTTTAGAAGTAGGTTTAAAATTTCAAAATTTTCTAAGTAAGTGGATTTATTATGGATTTTCTATGAGAGAAAATAGATAAAATTGGGTTTAAATTATTTAAGGCAATTATATAATAGTTTTGGGTCTGAAATTTATATATGTTAGAAAACATATTAAAAGTGAATTGTTGTGATTTTTGGGGAATTTTCCTAAGTATTTTACTATGGTTATAAAATTATTTAAGTTAAGGGACTTAAATGTTTTATACGTTATATCAAAGAGAAAGACTTATTTGATAAAAATGTTTTAAATTGTAAAATTTTAAATCCGACAGCCTTTTAGAAAAGAATTTTGATAAAGAAATGGCAACCAATCATATTTTGACAAACTGGACAAGTTAGGTGAAAAGAAATTACTTCGGAAGACATAAAATCAGTTTTGTTTCGAATTACAACTTTGCAACTTCCTTTGCTTGCTTCCGACATCATACCCAGTAGGCCTTTCAAAACCATTTGAAACCAAAGCACATGATATCAAGCAATTGGTACGTAGTGCATTGGAGAAAGGCGAAAGGGATTGTGTCGAAGGCATGCATTCGAAGGGGTTGAAACCAGTCTAACTAGCTTTCGTATCAATCAACTCATCTTTGTTTAAAAAGAAGCTTACGAATAAGTTGTCACTTGCCTTAACTTTTAGAAAGGAGCTTTCAAAAGAGTTGCTGCTTTATTGTGTTTTAAAAGAAGCTTTTGAAAGGATAGCCACATTTGAAACAATTTGATACCTAGCTGCCACATTTATACCTTTCGAATCATAATATATTCGAAAGGGGTGCTTTGGCCTTTAACTTTGAAGACGGTTTCTTAATGCTTTTGAAAGGGTAATATAGCTGCTTTTGAAATGGTTTCGACGGCAATGATTTCGAAAGCTTAGGTTTCGAAGCTATCCTCTTTCCCAATTCCTTTACTTGGATTAAAGCTTCCGAAAAGTATATTTTTGCTTCTGTTTTCTTTGACCCAATGGTTATATTAAATGTTAAACCCAATGGTTTCGAAAGGAATAATTTTAAATGGTTTCGAAGTAATGTTTCCACAATCTTTTACTTGAGTCCAATTCTTTCGAAAGGTACATTGTGAATGTTTCGAAAGATATATTTTAAGTATTTCGAAAGGAATGTTTTAATGCTTTCGGAAGATAAGTATAAATGGTTACCAAAAAGGACGTCTAAGGTTTTAAATAATTCTTTCGAAAGGGTTTTGTTATAGATGGGACTAAAATGATGTTACACCCAGAAGGAAATATACAAAGTAAGGATATGTTATTGGTGAGCCTGCAAAACCATTAGGATCAGTTGACCCTAAAATAAGATAGTTAAGAGCAGATGGCTCAGTATTATGTCTAACAGAAGTTAGATTATTGATTATGTCTGATAGGCCCGAGTCAGCCAATGGTTAATAGTTAGCCAGATAAAACTTTAGCATGGACAGGTCGTCCATTAATTACCTGATTTATATGCATATATATTATTGCTCTTGCTGTTATAATCATTTTGATTGCAGGATTTTGATTTGTAAAAGATATGCTTTTAAAAGGATATTAGTGAGGGGAAACTCATTCCGCTAAGCGTCGTGGTCTCACATAATATCAGTAATTCGAGATGTAATAGTTTATTCACACAAGGCTTTATGTCTGGCTCGAAGTTTATGTTTTCCCCTTAAACTCCTGGGTGCTCAAAATTTAATTTGATTAGGTTGAGAGTCAAGGTCTTTTCAGGTTTAGTAGGTTGGATAAATAAACTTTCGAAGACGTACAAGAGGTAAAGCTAGCTATGTAGGAATTATTTATAGTTATTTCCGCTTTGATGTATTTATGACAGATATGTCTATCTATTTAGTACACTGATCATCCAATGGCGCATCCTCATATGTCGCTCTTGCCTTAATTTGTAATAATTGTATTTGATCGAAACCTGAAAATCATTTTGGGATTATGTAACTTAAAATGAAATATTGATTTGAAATGTAATCTGAAAAGTTGTTTTTGAAAACTGTGATTTAATTTCATATTCATTTGCTTTTGATATTATGGATACCGTTAACACTACCGTATTTTTTCACCTAGAGTTAAATACTATAGATGACTACAGCATCTATAGCACTTAGCTTTGGGACTCAAGATAGGGGGTGTTGCAACTTCGTATCAGAGCATAGGTTTATGAAAACATAAAAAAAATTAAACTTAAAAATGATTTTGAAAGTAAAATCCTAAGGAATTCGAGAAAAGATTAGGGTATGGAATAACGTTATAGTAACGTACTTGTATTTGCTATATATAAGTATACGCTTTATTCTTATTCTTTCATCTTTCTTAGGCTATTCTTCTGTATCTTACAAAGACTCGAATGCAGATTTAAAGAAGTAAGATATGTTGATACACGAAGATTTTTGATCAATGACAATGTATAAAGTAAGAGATATATGCAAAATAGAGGAAGATCAATGAAATATAAACTTGAGTATGATTTATATATATATATAGATTTATTTGTTAAAATCTATCCTCAAGAATTGCACAAACACAAGAACACATTCATTATACTTCAATTTTTCACTGTGCATACTTCAATTCTTCATAATGCATAAATTCATATGTCAGTCGACTGAACTGAATTTACCAGTCGACTGAACTGGCAAACATGTACAAATATGCACAGTTTCAGTCGACTAGATTTTCTGCACAGTCGACTGAAAATTTTCCAGAAAGATTCTTACTATAATTTCAGTCGACTAAAATTCCTGTACAGTCGACTGAATTTGAACCTGCGAATTTTGCATGAAAGGACACCTTCTTCTTCCCAAGAGTTGCGACCATTCCTCAATAGAAATGGAAGCTTCTCTTATCTACAACCCTTGGCAATACATGCATCCTTTTTACAACTATAAATACATGATTCAAACATCATTTAAGACATCGAATTCTCTTACTCTAATCTATCTATTTCTTGATCATATTTTCTAAACATTATCAAAGCAATCACTACTCTCTTTGCTTGAATCACTATTTATATTTAATATATTTGATTCACAGCAAATTCATAATTCCTTAATCTTCACAAACATATTTCATATTCTTGAGGATAAGATTATAGGAACATTGTACTACAATAGACTCATTCGTGTTATAAAGAACACAACTAGTCAAAACTTGTTTAGCATTGAGGTTTGAAGTCCTCTTAGGTAGTTTGAGGCAATGAAATCCCGTTCGGTTGTTCGGGTAAGTTGTAAACCTATTCCTCCGGGTGAAGTGAGGGTGTTAGTTAGTGAAATTCCTAAGTGAAGCTTAGGGACTGGACGTAGGACGAGAGGTCCGAACCAGTATAAAATCCTGGTGTCTCTTTGCATTTACCTACTTTATCTACCTAGACTTTTTCCATATTACACGATCCTACCGCATAGCCTCTTTCAATTGGTATCAAAGTCTGGCCGTCCTATAACCATAACACCGTTATTAGACATATTGATAATATGGAAAATAACGCAAGTACAAGTACAACTTCTGCCTATAACTCTACATTTGCCGAAGGACAATCTACTCAAAGACCCCCTCTTTTCAATGGACTTAACTATAACTATTGGGCTACAAGGATGAGGATTTATATGCAAGCAACTAGCTTCGAAGCATGGAATGCCACTCAAGTAGAGTTCGTTGTACCCACAACCGACTATCCTACATGGACACAAACTCAGAAGAATGAAGCTAGTGCAAATGCCAAAGCAATGAATATGCTATTTTGCGCCTTGGATAGAAATGAATTCAACCGAGTTAGCATATGTACTACTGCACATCAGATATGGGATACACTTAGAACCATACACGAAGGCACTAACAAGGTCAAACAAACAAAGATCTCCATGCTAAAGAATCAATTCCAAAACTTTAGAATGCGACAAAATGAATCTATCAATGACATGTATTCAAGATTTCAAGACATTCATCATGCCTTAATCGGATTGGGAGAAAAGTTTATGGATTTTGATATTGTATCTAAGGTTCTAAATTCACTCACTGATGAATGGGAAAGAAAGGTGCTAGCAATCGAGGAAGCAAACGATCTATCTTCAATGAAACCAGAAGAATTAATTGGAAATCTCATGTCATATAAAGTTAATATGCAACCTAAGAAAGATCAAGCTCAAGAAAGAAAGAATGTTGCTTTTCACGCGTAAAAAGAAGATTCAGAATCGGAAGATGAGGATTTAGCATTCATAGCCAAGAATTTCAAAAAATTCTTAAAATTTAGAAAAGGGAACAAAAACGGATTCAAAAAGAATTTCATGAGTAAACCTCCTTCCTCAAATATAGAATGCTTTAATTGTCACAAGAAAGGACACATGCAAAAGGATTGCCAAGAACAAAAGAAGGAAAATCAGAAAAGTTTCAACAACAAAAACAAAAAGGATAAATTCAAAAAGAAGGCATTCTCTGTAACATGGGACGATTCAGATTCATCTTCATCTGAAAGTAATAGTGATAGCGACAATGAACAAGCAAATGTATGCTTCATGGCTCAAGATTCTGAGGTAAGCAATTTAACTTTCGATGATTTAATTGAAGTAAACACTGAACTTTTAAGCACAATAGAAAGTCTTAAAAAGAAAATTAAGGAAATTCGTGAAAATCAAAATAAAGCTGAGTTTGAAAGAGATATGTTACATGATGAAAAGAAAATTCTTGAAGAAGAACTTGAAAAAGTTCAAGAATCTTATTCAAACTCAGAAACTCAATTATCACTTTTAAGTCAAGAAATTGAAACTCAAAAGACTAAGAATGATATAATTGCTTCTGAAAATCATGAGTTAAAAACAAAAATTAGACAAGTTGAGTTAGAAAACAATAGTCTTCAAGCTAGATTAGATAACATCACTAAAAATGTTTCTAACTTTAATAAAGGAAGAGAAAATTTATCTAAAATTTTAGAAATTTTCAATCCTCTTCAAACAAACATGGATTAGGATATAAAAAGAAACTAAAAATTTCTAAAAATAAAAATTTTAAAAATTCAAAACAACAAATATTACTTCAAGAACCTATTCAAACAAAAGTAGAAACCAAGATAGTCAAAATTTGGATTCCAAAGACTAACAATATTTTAATTAGGAATAAATATATTAAAACATTTATAGATACCATAATAAAAACTATATTTATAAAAAGGATACTAAACCAAATTGGGTTTGGTTTCCTAAACTCTAATTTTTTAGGACCCTATTAAAAGGTGGGTACCAATAATTTCATATCTATTTTCAGGTCCCACTCAAAAAGAAAAAATGGATATTAGACAGTGGTTGTTCAAAACACATGACCAGAGACAAAGATATGCTTACAAACATAACATACTTTGATTGGTGGCTCGGTTACCTTCGGAGACAATTCAAAAGGCTATATCATTGGCAAAGGAGATGTGAACAATTACGGTACATCAAAATTACCTTTTATAACAAATGTTTCATTAGTTAAAAATTTAAAACATAATCTACTTAGCATAAGTCAACTATGTGACAAAGGCTTTAAAATAATTTTTTCGGATAATAAATGTAGTATTTTTGATCAAAACCAAAATCTTGTTTTTAAAGGAAATAGAGATAGAAATATTTACGTTTTAAATATGAATATTAATCATAATACAAGTATGTGTCTACTTGCCAAAGACAATGATCCTTGGTTATGGCACAAAAGATTTTGTCATATAAATTTTAAAACTATTAGAAAACTTTCTAAAAATGATTTAGTAAGAGGTCTACCCAAGATAAACTTTAAAATAAATAATCTTTGTGATGATTGCCAAAAAGGTAAATTAACAAAATCATCTTTCAAATCTAAGAAAATTATTTCGACTTCACAACCATTAGAATTATTACATATGGATTTATTTGGACCAACACAAGTTCAATCCATTAATCATAATTGATACGTATTTGTAATAGTTGATGATTTCTCAAGATATACATGGACTATTTTTATGAAAAATAAAAGTGATACTTTTGAAAATTTTAAAACATTTGTCAAAAGAATTCAAAATACTAAAGACTTAAAAATTAAAAATATTCGAAGCGATCATGGAGGAGAATTCGAAAACGAGGATTTTGAAACTTTTTGTAAAAAGAAAGGAATAAATCATAATTTTTCATTTCCTAGAACTCCTCAACAAAATGGAGTTGTAGAAAGAAAGAATAGAACATTACAAGAATGCGCAAGAACATTATTAAATGGATATTCCTTACCAAAACATTTTTGGGCAGAAGCCGTTGCTACTGCATGTTACGTATTAAATAGAATATCAATTAGACCACTAACTAAAAATACTTCTTATGAACTATTTAATAACAAAAAGCCAAATATATCGTATTTTAAAGTATTTGGATCAAAATGTTTCATTGTAAATACAAAAGATCAATTAGGAAAATTCGATCCAAAAGCTAACGAAGGAGTTTTCGTAGGATACTCAGAACGAAGTAAAGCATATCGAGTATTTAATAAACATACAAACATAATTGAAGAAACTTTACATATATCTTTTGATGAAAATTTTAATAGAAATTTAAGTATAAAAGATGATGAAGAATTAATAAATATAAAAGAAACAAATCTTGAAAATAATAATTTAAGATCCCCTCCTAGAATATTACGAGATCATCCAACTCAAAATATTATAGGAGAAATAAATTCTCAAGTTAGAACAAGAAATCAACTAAATCAAATGGGTCATGTAGCTTTCATTTCATCAACAGAACCTAAAAATCCTAAAGAAGCATCAACAGATGATTATTGGATTATTGCTATGCAAGAAGAATTAAATCAATTTGAACGTAACGACGTTTAGGAATTAGTTCCCCGTCCTAATAATCAATCAGTAATAGGAACAAAATGGATTTACAAAAATAAAGTAGATGAATTAGGTAATATAACAAGAAATAAAGCTAGACTAGTAGCACAAGGATATAATCAAGAAGAAGGTATTGATTTTGAAGAAACATTTGCTCCCGTCGCAAGACTTGAAGCAATTCGTATACTTATAGCTTTTGCATGTTTTCATAATTTCAAACTCTATCAGATGGATGTGAAAAGTGCATTTTTATATGGTTTTATTAAAGAAAATGTATATGTAGAACAACCTCCTTTATTTATACACGAAAAATATCCAGATCATGTCTATAAATTAAAGAAAGCACTATATGGTCTTAAACAAGCACCTCGTGCTTGGTATGAAAGACTTAAAAGTTATTTATTAATTTCGGGATTTAAAATTGGAAAAGTCGATCAAACACTCTTTATTAAAGATACTTCAAAAGACATTTTAATAATTCAAATATATGTAGATGATATTATATTTGGATCAACAAATGAAAATTTATGCAAAGAATTTTCAAATATAATGACTAAAGAGTTTGAGATGTCTCATATGGGAGAATTATCATACTTTCTTGGACTTCAAATAAAACAATTATCAAATGGAATTTTTATAAACCAAGAGAAATATTGTACAAATTTAATTAAACGTTTCGGAATGGAAAACACTTCAGCTAAACCTACTCCTATGAGTACTACTACTCATCTCGATCGAGATGAAAATGGCAAAAGTGTAGATCAAAAATTATATAGAAGTATGATAGGCTCCTTACTTTACTTAACCGCAAGTAGACCAGACATAATGATGAGTGTATTCTTATGTGCACGTTTTCAATCTAATCCTAAAGAATCACATTTAAGAGCAGTTAAACGAATTATACGATATCTTAACTACACTAAAGACTTTGGACTTTTTTATCCAAAAGAGTGTACATTTGAATTAGTATCATTCAGTGATGCTGATTTTGGTGGATCTCGAACAGATAGAAAAAGTACAAGTGGTACATGTCATTTTATTGGAAAATCACTTGTATCATGGTTTAGTAAGAAACAAAATTGCGTCTCACTTTCCACCTGCGAAGCAGAGTATATATCAGCCGCATTAGCTTGTACTCAAGTTATATACATGCAACAAACACTCAAAGATTTTAATATAAATTTAACAAATTCTACAATATATTGTGATAACACTAGTACAATAAACTTATCTAAAAATCCAGTTAATCACTCTCGTACAAAACATATCGATATTCGTCACCATTTTTTACGTGACAATATCGAAAAAGGTATAGTTAATCTAGAACATATTTCTACCGAAAATCAAATTGCCGATATATTTACTAAACCCTTATTAGAAAATTCCTTCATAAAACTTCGATGAGAATTAGGGATAATATCCTTTAAAGATATAAATTAAATTTACAGTAGATATATACATATTTCAGTCGACTAAAAAAAATTTCCAGTCGACTGAATACAAATCAAGAGTTATTCTCAGCTATAGTATAAACCTCACATTTTTTTAACTGATTTATTAATAACATCCTTACATTTTTAACAAATTTTTCCTTAATCATTGAATATTTATGAGGTTGCAAATCTTAGCTAAACAATAACCATTAATTGTTTAGTCAAATTCTATTATAAATTCTTAAAAAATTAGTTTTTAAAACATCTAAATTTTACAATTAAAAACTTAACAAACTCAAAATGTCATCTAACAACTCCTACTCTCCAATCAACATCACATCGTCAAGCAAAAACTCTCCAACATCACCAAAACTCCCCACACCAACACCACCACATGAGCCGATGTATAATTGGAAAAATTATCGTACTGGTTACACTCCAGAAACCAAGAAGGCTAAGCGCGGACTTTTTATTTCTCTGGACACGAAAAGAAAGATTGATGAGATTCATCACTTTCAACAACAACAGATTGACCTTCAACGAGAACTATACTTCGAGCAAAAGATTACAGCTAGACGTTTGAACTTCCTAGAGCAAATTGGCTTACGTTTCTGTGGATCAAAGAAGAACGAAGTGGCTGAGCCCCTACCTCGACCCGTCAGTTCATTTGATCCATCTTCATCTTATCGTACACCAAACGATCCCGTCAATCCATGGATGTCTCCTAAGACACCACAATATAGTCCGAATTCATGGGATAGAAATTACATGAAGAATGAAGGAAAGAAGAATCCAAGTCCTTCTCAAAAGAAATAATTCAAATATATTATTTGTAACTATTTTTTAAAATAATTGTTTAAATTCAAAAAGAACCTGAAACAACAAAAGTACATGATTCAGTCGACTGAACTTATAAGCCCAGTCGACTGAATGCAAACAGAAAACATTTTTTCATATTTTCAGTCGACTAAATATTTCTGCACAGTCGACTGAAACTTAACAGAAACTCTCGGGAAAATATTCAGTGGACTAAAATCTCTGTTCAGTCGACTGAATTCAAACCTAAAAAGTTTCGGTCTACAATTCAGTCGACTGAACAGACATTTTCAGTCGACTGAACGGCCTTTTCCAGGTAAAATTCCCTTTATTTACATCAGTTTTTCACTTCCAAAATCACTTTTTACATCTTCTTCCCCAAATTTCCCCAAAACCCTAGATCTCAAATACTTCCAATCTCCCTCAAATCAAAAGCAAATGGCACCAAAACGATCTAGAGCTTCATCCTCTTCATCCTCCGAGCCCATTGATGCTCAAATTGTTCAATGGCTATATGATGAAGTCGCAATAACATGATGGAACAAGATGAAGAACTCAAGAATATTCGAGCATTCCTTTGTAGATTTCCAAAGTCTTCACACCTACAATTTCCAAGAGCTCACTGATCGAGCAGGCTTAACTCCTCTTCTTGATTTGAAACGGAATGACATTGCCATAAATCATATTATGGTCAAGTTGTTCTATGCAAATCTCAATCTTGGGCACCAAACTCCAAGGAATCCAAACGACAGTGTTTGGAGCATGGTCTGCGGAAAGAAGGTTTGGTTTTCTTTGGATCGAATAGCTCACATTTTAGGGTCAACTAATATCGGAAGGAAACTAGAAGAAATAGAGTTCAATCCACAAATTCGTGATAACATAAATCACCAATTTATGGATGATAATATAAATTTCCGAGATCTCAAATCTACTTCTCTTCGACCACGAGCAAGAATTCTACATAAAACTCTAACGAGAACGATCACTCCTCGCACGGGCTCATATGAAATCGTTTACCCAATTAACTATCGAGCTTTATATGCCATCTTTGGCAATATTAAAGTCAATTGGGTACAACTAATCCTTGATGAGTTTCTCTCGTTTCATAATGGTAAAATGCGCACAATTTATTTTGGAGAATATATCATGCGACTTCTCCTCAATGTTGATACACCATTACCGGATTCAGAAAACACAATGGTCCATCAAATAAACCATCGGACCATAAGCCTTATGCAACTCCCTACTCGACCTCCTCGATTTATATCACTTGCCGAATGGGAAGTTAGGCGTCAAGAGCAACAACAACAACCTCCGCCACCTCAACACGAAGAGCATTTCGAACAAGAAGAAGAAATTCGTCTTGTTGACCCGACCTACTCTACCAACCAATCCTTAGGAATATTATCAAGAAATCAACAAATTCTTGATAATCGTCTTAAAAAGGTGGATAATAAGCTTGACAAAATCAAAGGATTTTTTAATAAGCTTTGGGACGCTATCTCATGCTCAAGCACCACTACCGCTTCAACATCTCGTGGCAAGCGTCATGCACCAACATTTACATGGACGTCATCCGAGGAGCATACCAGTAGCAGCACAAGCGGAGCTAGTGGTGGACAAGGAGGAAGAGCTTATCGACCATCAACAGGAGGACCAGTCATTAGAGAACCAGGAGACATGGAAGGTTCTTACGATTGGGATAGGGATCAGTAATTTATTTTGTTGTTCTATTATGTTTCTTGCAACTATGACATTTGAACTATTATGTTTAATGCATTTTTATGCAATTCTAAGATTCATTCTTTTTGGTTTAAAGTGATTATTTTAATACCATGCAACTACGGTTATTACTTCCTTTTTGTCGATGACAAAGGGGGAGAAATTCTATGGTACTAACTTTGTTTTGTAGGAAAGATAGGTGTACACATTCAGGGGGAGAAAGTTTAAACATCTTTAGAAAATCAAGTATTGTCATCAATCAAAAAGGGGGAGAATGTTGATACACGAAGATTTTTTATCAATGACAATGTATAAAGTAAGAGATATATGCAAAATAGAGGAAGATCAATGAAATATAAACTTGAGTATGATTTTTATATATATAGGTTTATTTGTTAAAATCTATCCTCAAGAATTGCACAAACACAAGAACACATTCATTATACTTCAATTTTTCACTGTGCATACTTCAATTCTTCATAATGCATAAATTCATATGTCAGTCAACTGAACTGAATTTACCAGTCGACTGAACTGGAAAACATGTACAAATATGCACAGTTTCAGTCGACTAAATTTTCTGCACAGTCGACTGAAAATTTTCCAGAAAGATTCTTACTATAATTTCAGTCGACTAAAATTCCTGTACAGTCGACTGAATTTGAACCTGCGAATTTTGCATGAAAGGACACCTTCTTCCCAAGAGTTGCGACCATTCCTCAATAGAAATGGAAGCTTCTCTTATCTACAACCCTTGGCAATACATGCATCCTTTTTACAACTATAAATACATGATTCAAACATCATTCAAGACATCGAATTCTCTTACTCTAATATATCTATTTCTTGATCATATTTTCTAAACATTATCAAAGCAATCACTACTCTCTTTGCTTGAATCACTATTTATATTTAATATATTTGATTCATAGCAAATTCATAATTCCTTAATCTTCACAAACATATTTCATATTCTTGAGGATAAGATTATAGGAACATTGTACTACAATAGACTCATTCGTGTTATAAAGAACACAACTAGTCAAAACTTGTTTAGCATTGAGGTTTGAAGTCCTCTTAGGTAGTTTGAGGCAGAGAAATCTCGTTCGGTTGTTCGGGTAAGCTGTAAACCTATTCCTCCGGGTGAAGTGAGGGTGTTAGTTAGTGAAATTCCTAAGTGAAGCTTAGGGACTGGACGTAGGACGAGAGGTCCGAACCAGTATAAAATCCTGGTGTCTCTTTGCATTTACCTACTTTATCTACCTAGACTTTTTCCATATTACACGATCCTACCGCGTAGCCTCTTTCAAGATATGGATGCTAGGAATGAAAGAGTTAACATCGATGGAGGAATCACCACCACTAATGGAAATGCCAGTTAGAAGGAATCCAGGTCGGGTACCAGCTGCTAATGTGGGTATTGGAGCGCCGTAAGTTGATATGGAAGCTATGTATCAGCTCTTCGTCAACCTGATGCAAGCTGGAGCTACTGCGGGATTAGTTGGAGGAAATGCAGGAGAACGGAATCGGGAAACTCCGATGGTCAGTAACTATGCAGTACTAAGCAGAGACTATGCTAGGCTTGGAGGGAAGTCATTCATCGGAACTGAGAATGTAATAGAAGTAGAGAATTTGTTGCTTCATTGTGAGAGGATTTTTGCTGATTTGGGGCATAATGATGAGAGAAAGAGGAGACTTGCTTTCAGACAGTTGCAAGAGCAGCATTATACCGGTGGAACAGTGTTACTATGGGAGTAAACGAGGAGATCATGACTTCGGCGGAATTCAAAAAGAGATTTGAGGAAAGATCCATGTCAGAAATCGCCAACTCAACTCTGCTCAATAAGTTTGTTGAGTTAGTGCAGGGAGACATGACAGTGCTTGAGTATGCTACCAGATTTGAGGATTTGTCGAGATAAGGGTATGTTATGGTAGATACCATTATCAAAATGAATTAGAAGTTCATCCACGGATTGAAACCCAAGCTTGCTAAAGCAACTTTTCCACATACTAGGGATCCGCGTGATGTAGTTGTTGAGATGGCTTTGAAGCATGAGGAGATGTTCACTTTCCATGATAGTAACAAAGCAAGGGAAACTCAAAGTGGGCAGAACCAAAAGAGAGAGTTTTTCCGTGAGAAAGGCACTGAAGGAAGGAGCAACCAAGAAAGGGAAGGCCGAATTAGTTTGCTATAAGTGCGAAAAGAAGCGATATTTCGCTCATGAGTGCCAAACAGGCAAAGGGAAGAAGGTTGCTGATAAGAAAGGAGTGAGATGCTTCAACTGTGATCAGATTGGGCATTATAAGAACCAGTGGAAGGAACCAGCTAAGGATGAAACGGGAAAAATATTTACATTGGAACTAGCTACCTCAAGACCAACAGTTGAGGAGAACTGAAAAGCTGTGTTGGAAGGTACGCTATTGATTCATGGTGTATCGGTTAGAGTTCTATTTGATACTGATGCATCACATTCTTTTATATCTCATTGTTTGGTAGATATGTTTAACCTAAAACCTTTATACCTAGTTACATCCTTGAGAGGTACAAATCCGATAGGAGGATTTACGACACTTGGGATGAGATGTGACCAGTTACAGTTCGAATTGTTAGGTCATATAGTTACTTGTAGTTTGCATGTATTTGATTTCATAGAGTTCGGAATTATTTTGGGTATCGATTGGTTAAGTAATTATGATGCTAGGATATTTTGTCACGATAGAAAAATATCACTTAGACACCCTAGTTGTATTGATCAGGTTATATACTCGGAAGAAAACCCTAGTTTGAGGTAAATACTTTATTAGGTGTTATGAAGGCAAAAGACGAGTTGAATAGAGTTTTCATTGCTAGAGAATTCGTTGATGTCTTTGCTTCCGTAGTAGGACTACCGCCGAAACAAGCTATTGAGTTTTGAATAGATTTAGTACTAGGAACTGAACCTATGAGTAGACCGCCAAGTAGAATGACACCTGCCGAGATGAAGGAGCTAAAAGTGCAGTTGGTAGATTTAGAAGGTAAGAACTTTATCAGACCAAGTAGTTCGCCTTAAGGAGCAGCTTGCAGTGTTTATAAGGAAATCGGATGAATCGTTAATGTTGTGCACCGATTATCGTAAGTTGAAAAAGAAGCTGATAAAGAATCGATATCCATTATCTAGAATTGATGAATTGTTCGACCAGTTGAGTGGAGCCAATATATTTTATCAGTTGGATTTGGCAACAACGTTCCACCATCTTGGAGTAGCAGAGGATATTACTTCTTTGACGACGTTTAGGACAAGATATGGACGTACGAATGGTTAGTGATGTCATTCGGACAAACTAATGCACCAGCATTCTTCGTGGACTTCATGAACAGAATCTTCCGAGAATATATGAACAGATTTATACTAGTGTTCATAGACGACAAATTGATATATTCTAAGGATGAAAGGGATCATGAAGTTCACCTTAGCATGGTGCTTAAGACACTGAGGCAGCATCAATTAATAGCGAAATTTTCAAAGTGTCATTTCTGGAAGAAAGAAATTAAGTTTCTTGGTCACGCGGTTTCAGAGAAGAGTTTGTCAGTTGATCTGGATAAGATCGAAGCTGTTAACAACTGGAAGAGACCAGAGACAGTGAAAGAGATCAAAAGTTTTCTTGGACTCACTAGCTATTATCGAAGATCCATTAAGGATTTCTCCCGAATAGAAGCACCTTTGACTAAGCTAACCAGGAAGGACCTGAAGTTTATTTGCTCATACAAATATAAGGAAGCACTACTTAAGTTAAAGCATTTGTTGACCAATGCATCCGTGTTCGTAGTTCCAGGCGGAAATCAAGGATTAGAAGTGTATACTGATGCATGTGGAACCGAATTAGGGGCTGTGCTGATGCAGAAAGGTAAGTTTATTGCCTACTCTTCACGGCAGCTTAGACCGCATGAAGTGAGATATCCTACACATTATCTAGAGTTGGTAGCGGTGATCTTCGCACTTAAAGTATGGAGACATTATCTATTAGGGGAGAGATTTGAGTTACACACAAATCATAAGTCCTTAAGGTATTTATTCTCCCAAAAGAAGTTGAATATGAGACAACAGAGGTGGCCGGAGTTTTTAGCCACTTATGACTTTAGTATTGAGTGCACATCGGGAAAACGCAATAAGATAGCAGATGCACTTAGCAGAAAACATCTGAATGCGGTATTGGCTATGATAGCTGAGTGGAAAGATTTAGAAGCATTGACTGCATGTAATACAATGGATATCTGAGGCTAGTTCTAGTCGAGAAACCACCATGTTATCGTGTTTGGAGGTTCGACCAATAATGACCAAAATGATTGCTTGTAAACAAGGAGAGGATCCATCATTAGTTGAATGGATCAAAAAGTTAAGGAAATGGAACAAAGAGCGATGACTTGAAAGGTTTCAGTCTTGACCAGAATGGGTGGTTAAGGAAGAAAGGAAGACTATGTGTTCCGAATGTGTGGAACATTAGAAAGGAAATTCTTAAAGAATGCCATCGTTCGAAGTTCACCATTCATCCAGGAGGAACTAAGATGTATCTGGATATGAAAAGGAGTTTCTTCTGGGAAGGTATGAAGAGAGATGTAGGCTTATGGATGAGGCAGTGTTTGAACTATCAATAGGTTAAAGCCGAACATCAGAAACCGAGTGGGTTACTTCAGCCTTTAGATGTTCCAGTCTGGAAATGGGATTCTATCTCAATGGATTTTATAGATGGGTTGCTAAGGTGGAATCAAGGAAACGAAAGCATATGGGTCATAGTGGACAGGTGGACCAAGAATGCCCATTTCATTCCAGTTAAGTCAACGAGGACGACACTTGTTTAAGCTAAATTATTTATAAAGAACATAGTTAGACTACATCGAATTCCTAGTGGTATAATAAGTGACAGAGATTCCTATTTACTGATGAGTTTTGAAAGAGTCTACAGGATACCTTAGGTACCAAGCTCAAGATGGGTACCGCTTACCATCCGCAGACAGATGGAAAAACAGAAAGAGTTAACAAAGTCTTAGAGGATTTGTTAAGAGCTTGTGTGCTAGATTTCGGAGGATTATGGGAAGGCCATCTACACTTGGTCAAGTTTTCATATAACAACAGTTATCAGGCTAGTATAGGGATGGCACCGTTTGAAGCTTTGTATAGAAGGCGATGCAAATCTCCCGTTTGTTGGTTAGAGACTGGGGATAGATTGATTCTTGGTTAAAGAAGCTGTCGAAAAGATTGAGTTAATCCAGACTAGAATAATGGAAGCTTGGTCTAGGAAGAAGAGTTATGATGATAAGAGACGGAAAAACTTAGAGTTCTCAGTTGGAGATAATGTTTTCGTCAAGATGTCACCAATGAAAGGTGTAATCCGATTTGGAAAATCAGGAAAATAGTTTGGCAAGAGTCCATAATGTTTTTCACATTTCTCATTTAAGGAAATGTATTCGAGATTCAGAGACTACATTGCACCGACTGTATTAGATGACCTAGTAGTGGAACCGGGTATGATTATAGTTAAAAAAACCAGTCCATATAGTCGTGAGACATAGAAGAGACTAAGGAACAAGACAGCTGTATTAGTAAAAGTCTAGTGGAGTGACAACGAGAGATACTGTACTTGAGAAACCGAGAGCAGGATTAGAGATACTTATCCTGACTTGTTTCATGATATGTTTTATCTTTATGTTTGATTGTTGTGAGTACCTTATTGTAATTTCGAGGACGAAATTCTTTACGGAGGAAAGCATGTAATAACCCTAATTATGAGTAACATTATTTAGAACATTTAATTGGATAAATTAAATAAAATAATGTTAATAGTCAAGGGATTGAGATATGTTAATTAATAAAAGGACGTGCCTTAATGAATGTATAAGCAAAAGAGAATTGAAAATAAGTAGGAGAAATATGATAAGGGTAAAATGGGAACATCCTTCATTCTAATACCCTAAAACCTTCCATTCTTCGTTCCTTATTCATTCTAACGTTCACAACAAAAAAATTAAAACCCTGAGAGCTCGGCCGGCCACTGTTAGGAGGAATCAAAAAGAAGATAAGCTAGGAATCAAGTAGAAAACTTGAAGAAATTAGTCAAAGGGAAAATCTCAACCTTCTTAACACCAAACCAAGGTGAATAATTTGATTTTACATCCCAAATTTTATAATGGTTTCGGTTTAATGATTATGTCCAAATTATTTTTCAAGTAATATGTCATGTCGTGGTTGTTATATATATATATATATGTGTGTGTGTGTGTGTGTGTGTGCGCGCGCTTGTTGATGATTTATATGATTTTATACGGGTTTTATGATATGTCTATATTAGAAAACCTATTAAATGACATCCAAATGAGTTGCGTTCTTGATATATGACCAAAATCATAATTTTAAAAGTGTTTTAATTTTTTTTAAGTAATTGTGGATTTATTATGGATTTTCTATGAGTGAAACTAGTTAAAACCGGGTTTAACTTATTTAAGGCAATTACATAATAATTTTGAGTCTAAAATTTACATATACTATAAAACATATAAAAGGTGAATTATTATGATTTTTCAGGAATTTTCCTAAGTATTTTACTATAGTTAGAAAATTATTTAAGTTAAGGGACTTAAAAGTTGTATACGTTATATCAAGGAGAAGGGGTTATTTGATTAAAATGTTTTATATTGTAAATTTCGAATTTGGTAGCCTTTTGAGAAAAGGACTTTGATAAAGAAATGACAACCAATCAAATTTTGATAAATTGGGCAAGTTAGGTGAAAAGATATTACTTTGGAAGGAATAAAATCAGTTTTCTTTCGAATTACAACTTTGTCGTTTCCTTTGCTTGCTTCCGTCACCATGCCCTGTAGGCCTTCTGAACCCATTCGAAACCAACGCACATAGTATCAAGCATTTGATATGTAGTGCATTGGAGAAAGGCAAAAGGGACTGTGTCGAAGGCATGCATTCAAAGGGGTCGAAGCCACTCTAACTAGCTTTCAGATCAATCAACTCATCTTTGTTTAAAAAGAAACTTACAAATAAGTTGTCGCTTGCCTTTGTTTTTAGAAATGAACTTTCGAAAGAGTTGTCGCTTGATTTTTAAAAAAAAGAAGCTTTCAAAAGGATAGCCGCATTTGAACCAATTCAATACCTAGCTACCACATTTATACCTTTTGAATCACAATGTGTTCAAAAGTAGTGCTTTCGCCATTTAACTTTGAAGCCGCTTTCTCAATAATTTCAAAAGGGTAGTATATCCACTTTTTAATGATTTCGGAAGCCATGGTTTCAAAAAGTTGGGTTTCCAAGCTATCCTCTTCCCTAATTCCTTTACATGGATTAAGGCTTTTGAAAAGGAAACTTTTGCTTCTGTTCTCTTTGACCCAATGGTTATATTCAATGTTAAACCCAATAGTTTCGAAAGGAATAATTTTAAATAGTTGAAGCAATGTTTATACAATCTTTTACTTGAGCCCAATGCTTTTGAAAGGTATATTGTGAATGTTTCAAAAGATATGTTTTAAGCATTTCAAAAGGAAGGTTCTAATGCTTTTGAAAGATAAGTATAAATGGTTCTGAAAGAGGATGTCTAAGGTTTAAGTAATACTTTCGAAAAGGTTGTTCTCTATGATTTCAAAAGGTATTGGTTAAGGTTTCAAACAAGGGTTTCGAAGTTATTGCTTTGGCTTCATGGCCTAAAGTATTCTGAGTTAAAAGGAGTTTAACTTATTTTGAAGGGATAGATAATCTCATTGATTAGATTTCATCAACATTTTTTTGTGCAAAGCATGTATCATGGCATATTTATTTTGAGTAAAGCCAAGAGTATGATTTCCTTGTTTTATAAAGATATGACTTCAAGGATAAATCATTTGTAAAGATTGTTTATAAGGAAATTAAAATTTAATAGGATAGTTAACCCTAAGTTTATAACTTAGATTTAGAAGATCGGATGGGACTGGTATGGGGTCGCACCATATACTTTAGCTATTAGCCTTTAGCTAAAATAAGTCCAAAATTCCACTGTGTAGGGCTTTGTCACAGATGGCACTAAAATGATGTTATGCATAGAAGGGAATATAAAGAATAAAGATAGGTAATTGGCAAGCCCACAAAACCATTAGGATCAGTTGACCCTAGAAGAAGATAGTTAAGGGTAGATGATCCAGTATTATGTCTAACAGAAATTAGATTATTGATCATGTCCGGTAGGCCCGAGTCAGCCAATGGTTAATAGTTAGCCAGATTAAACTATAATGTGGACAGGTAGTCCATTGATTACCTGATTTATATGCATATATATTATTGCTCGTGTTGTTATAGTCAGTTTGATTGCAGGATTTTGATTTGTAAAAAATATGCTTTAAAAAAATATTAGTGAGGGTAAACCTGTTTCGCTAAGCGGCGTAGTCTAACTTAATATCAGTAATCCGAAATATAATAGTATTATACACACCAGCCTTTATATCTGACTTGAAGTTTATGTTTTTCCCTTAAACTCTCGGGTGTTTAAATTTCAATTTGAGTGTATTGAGAGTTAAGATTTTTTTTCAGGGTTAGTAGGTTGGACGAATAAGCTTCCGAAGACGTGCAGGAAGCAAAGCAAGTTGTGTAAGAGTTATTTATAGTCATTTCCGTTGTGATGTATTTACGACTGATATGTCTATCTATTTAGTACTCAGATCATCCAATGTGGCATCTTCATATATCGATCTTGGTGTAATTTGTAATTGTATTTGATCGAAACCTGGGAATCATTTTGGGGTTATGGAACTGAATACGAAATATTGATTTGAAATGTAATCAAAAAAGTTATTTTTGAAAACTGTAATTTTATTTCATATTCATGTGCTTCTGATGTTATGGATATTATTAACACTAACGTATTTTGCCACCGAAAATTAAATACTATAGATGGCTGCAACATCTGTAGCACTTAGTTTTAGGCCTTAAGATAGGGGGTGTTACAATAACTATCTAGCTGATCGTATGGAATGATAGTACAAAAGCCGCTTAGTGCCTTTTATTGGAAAATAGATAGGCTCTGGTCGTTTAATACCCTAATTAAGGCAGACCCAATCATTTAATACCTCTTTCAAGGGTGCTCATCACCGGTAACTATCTAGCTGGCATCATATGGAATCTTTCAAGTCACTTAATACTTCCTTATTTGGAAAGTCAGACCCACAATCAGCCACTTAATACCATATCCAAAAGCGGACCCCTATCGAGATACCACCTAATGTTATCCCTTGGTCATTTACTAATTCATTTGGGGAAAAGAATTCAATTAAATGGCTTGGCTACTATCATTCCATATGATGTTGGCTGGATAGTTACCAGTGAGGAGCACGCCTTGGAAATAGGTGATGGGGTCTGCCTTAATTAAGGTATTAAATGACCAGAGTCTACCTATTTTCCAATAAAAGGTATTAAGTGGCTTGGGTACTATCTTTTGCAGTGCTATCTATTTATGATATGGGATTTGGATTATGGGATTTTAGAAACCTGCTTCTGCAATCGAAAGTATTAAGTGTTTGGTTGAGGACCCACCTCCTTTCCTTAAAAGAAGTATTAAATGGTTTTAATGGCTTTATGTTTGTAGACATATTCTTGTTTTGAAATATACTGCTAGAGTACTGAAAAGGTAAGGCTCGAGGTTTTTATTCACCGGACACTTGTTGTTCAAACTTCCTCTTCATTACAACACAGGTTAAGGACAGAGTAATGGTGATAACGATGCTTAGAGATGGAGAAGCTTGACTTGTAGCATTATTTATCATTATTACTTACTTTTATGTGTACCCATGTATTTAGACAATTTTTGTAATAGATTTATGATATGATTTGATGGTATTTTGTATTATGACATTTTATGGTTTTGGAATAAATGAGTACACTATGCTATTGTATTTTATTTCATCCGTTGTGAGCTCTAAAGATTAGCTATGGTTATGATTGTTATTTCTTTTTTCAACCAACAGCCTTCCTTAGAATGGTTCTAGGATTCGATGGACCTTTTCTAGGTCGAAATTTAAGCCTAATCGGGATGGGTTGTTGCAGATCCTGACCTTATGAAAACTGACGCTGTCAAGAGATAGACAACACCGGGAAGGTTCAAACCGGCAAATCAATGAGGAAAATTGGTCCCAATCTTCTGAGGACCGACATTGTCCAAAGGCAGACGAAGCCGGGAAGGTTCAAACTGCCGTATCGACGGGGAAAATCGACCCAACCTTCTGATAACCGACATTGTCCGGAGACAGATGACACCGGGAA
This sequence comes from Allium cepa, assembly GCA_030765085.1. Classification (NCBI taxonomy): domain Eukaryota; kingdom Viridiplantae; phylum Streptophyta; class Magnoliopsida; order Asparagales; family Amaryllidaceae; genus Allium; species Allium cepa. The sequence continues at coordinate 33,017,588 of CM060941.1, forward strand.
AGTCCAAACCGCAGGATCAATAGGAAAATCAATCCCAATGCTCTGAGAATTGATGTTTTTTGGAGACAAGCAACGTCGGGAAGGTCCAAGTAGTCGAGTGGTCTTGGAGAATTAACTCAACCCACCGAGTCCATAGGGAAAATCGATTGAAACACCGGGTCGACAGGGAAAATCGACCCCAACCTTCCATTGATCGGAGATAGGCAATGACAATAAGGTTTGTGAACTTTTACACTTCAGGATTCTGGCATTGGCCAAAGATAGGCAAAGTCAGGAAGGAACTTCATCCTTTAAGAACTCTAGCGTTGCCTGAAGACTGATGACGTCAACGAAAACGACTGCTTTGGGTCCAAGGAATCAACCCGACTTTCTGGGATCGGTCGAACAATTTGATCCCAATTTACAGGACTCCAACACTACCCGAAGACCAGCAGCATTATAGGAAACTCTTAGAACCAAACCATCAAGGCGCTAGCTTCCAAAGACTGGAGCTAGAGCTCAGTAGAATTTCAACGACTACACCAACAACTGAGACGAATGCACTCTGTTAAAGATAGTTGTGAAGGCCCAAAAGCGAGCGTTGTTAGTCTCTGAGATGGTTTTGATGACAACAACCTTAGAATAAGATTATAAAATAAATACTATCATTATAATTTAGATATATATATATATGTATGTATATGCAGGATTTAACCATGCAGGTATCAAGAATGAAGACTGTACAGTATAGAGATTCAAGACTGAAGATATCAAGATTGAAGACTCATGAGCATCAAGATTATCAAGAGTTCAAGATTTCAATAATAAGTAATTTAGTTAGGAATTTTTTTAAAACTCCTAGAAAAGCACTGACATCTTAAAATCTAATTTATTTGTGGAATGAAATCCACTTCGAGCCTGTTAAAGGGATGGAACCCTAAGTAGGATGGAACCTACGAAAAATCTAGTGGAACATTGTTTTGTATTCACTAATTTTTGTTCAAATGTTTTTACAAAATTATATCTTGCTTTCAAAATGATTTCAAAACCTTTCTTTTAAAAGAATCAAAAACATCTATCCTAGTTTTAAAATACTTTTAGCCTCAAAATAATCTTTATCTTCAAAATCAAATTATCCTTGGTTTTAAAATTATTTTTTAATTATAATATATTTAACTTTTAATATTCATACACAGATTTAAATATATAGTAAAATTTTATATATACCAAAATATTATTCTTTATACTTAATTATGTATTTTAACTATAGTTAAGTATATTTATAAAGTTTAAAATAGTTTTAATACAAGTTAGAAGTTGTTTTCAAAGAAAAACAAATAAACAAAAATTGCTTAGGCCTGTCGACAACCCCAATATACCCTTGTCGACAAGGTAGCAGTTGATTTCAAAATTTTGAATTTCAAAATAAGTGTCTATTCGTTATATCCTTTCACGAATGGACATGGCTGTTATTCTACTATAAACAAGGGCAGTTTTAAACGAGTTTATATACATTTTTTCTCTGATTTCACTCCTCTTCTTCTTCCACATTTCTTTACATATATTTTTACCATTACTCTGCCGAAATCACCATTAAATCTAACTAGATCATCTCTAGTTTGATTCTCTATCACTATCTCAACAAGATCTCAGTGCTATTCAGAGTTATAGGCTTCTTTGTAATTAATTAAGCGAGAAAAGGTGTGATTACAGCCTGTGAAATCAATCAAGCGAGAAAAGGTGTGACTGTAGCCTGTGAAATCAATTGGGTGAACTTGTCCGTAAAATCAAGTATCTCAACCCAGAGGATTGTGAATCTGGAGTGGTGTACCTCGTGGCCTTGAAATCAAGAGTGTAACTGTAAAAATTGATTTTGAAAGGAAATCCGTACTTGTGTGCGGGACTGAATGTAGGGTAACTCCGAACCAGTATAAAATCCGGTGTGTTCTTTCCTTTATTGCTTTTACTTCATTTCAACATCTGTGTTTGATTCTGTAATCATATCTATGTCTGAATATTGCATATATTTGTGTTCAAATTATTATAAACTCAAAAAGATTTAGTAATTCCTTAAACACTATTCACCCCCCTCCCCTCTATGTTAATTTTAGCCTTAAGATCCGTAATCCGCATTTCTCATATTTGGTATCAGAGCAAGGTTTTCAAAGTTTCATAATCTGAATTTTGAAAAAATTTCAAAATGGCTACCAACACTGGTACTGTTAATACTACCAGCACCGGTTCTATTATCCCTTTCACTAGTTCATTTGTAGAAGGTCAGTCTACTGTCAGACCCCCACTTTTTACTTGCAGCAACTATGCATATTGGGCATGTAGGATGAAAATATATTCACAATCTGTAGGACTAGACACTTGGAATATCAGACAGACTGAATATTTTGAACCCACAACTGAGTTTGCACAGTGGACTGCTAAGCAAAAGACCGTTGCAAAAAACAACTCTAAAGCTATGAATATTTTGTTTTGTTCACTTGATAGGAATGAATTTAATAGAGCGTCAGTTTGTAAGTCTGCATATGAATATGGAAAACTTTGCAAGTTACTCACGAAGGAACAAGCAAAGTTAAACAGACCAAATTTTCATGCTCACAAACCAGTTTCAATTATTTCAAATGAATTCTAATGAGTCAATTTCAGATATGTAAAGTAGATTTCAGAATATTGTGCATTCTCTAATATCCTTGGGAAAGGAATTTTCGGAAGAAGATCAAGTCAGAAAAATCTTAAATTCTCTTACTCCAGAATAGGATCAAAAGACACTAGCGATCGAAGAGGCAAATGACATGAGTATCTTAAAGATAGAAGAACTAGTTGAAAATCTAATGTCGTTTGAAGTCCAAATGATTGAGAGAAGAGAAAGCAAAGCATCTGAAAAGAAATCAATGGCATTCAATGCATTGACCGATGGATCAGACTCAAACAGCGATAATGGTGAAGAGATAGCCTTTATGACCAAGAATTTTCGGAAATTCCTGAAATATAGAAAGATGAATAATCCCAAGAGAAACAACTATAAGAACTTTGGAAATCGGAATGTAGTGTCAAACTATATCAAATATTTCAACTGTGACGAACCAGGCCATATCAAAAGAGACCGTCCGCATCTAGATAGGCAAAATCTTCCTATAAACAATGATTCCACAAAGAAACGAAAACGTCACTACAACAAAAATTGTTTTTAGTTGCATAAATCGGTAGCGTTTGAAGCTATATGAAACCATTGATCGGTTTAACTTATAAAAATGAACAAAGAAACGCTACAAAGTGCTTCCCGCCAACAATTTACATAAATTAGGATAAAAAAATTATTGTCCGCTCATATCTCTATATACTTAGCGAATTTTTGGTACCTTCCTCGCTCAAACTTTCAGTGGCCGCTCATGTTTCATTTTTCTCTCCCTCCTTTTTTGTCACAAAATCGAGTTCCAAAACCCTCTTTTTCATTTTTCCCTCAAATTATCGCTCAAATCCATCACAAAATCCCTAATCTTCGTTTCCAAATCCCTCTTACTCTTTTGGTATAACTACCGCTGCTTCTCAATCATGCAAGTAACCGAAGCCAATTCTCGTCTCTCCCTCGAACTCAAAGATGCCGACGCCGCCTCAAACTCGATGCCGCCGGTCACTCTCTCAACCTCCGACCGTCGACGCAGTCTTAAAAGACTCGAACTGGAAGTCTAGTTTTATATTTGAGTTGTTGTTGTCTGCCTTGACCTATAGCTTCGCAGTCGCTTAAGAAAATCATCGCTAGAGAAATCATCGTCATTGCTTAAGAGGACCATCACCTTCTATCTGATGTTGACTGGTGGATGAAGTTGAGTGAGTGCTTGCTTTCTTCATAGGATCTGTTGTTCGCGTCTGATGTACTTGCGCCTGCTTGATTGTCAGAGTTGATGAGCGAAGTTGAGCGTGGACGAGATTCGGAGTTGCTCTTTAATGCCTTGTGTGACTTAAGAGATATTGCTCTCAGAAAGTGCTATCGAGGTAATAAAGAACACATTTTTTTTGTTCAATGGCTGATGTGTAGTTGATTTTGGTGTTGGTGGTCTGCTCTGTGATATTAATTCGTTCTCTAGTTTAAGTGGTCATGGTGATACGGTCGTTGTTGCACACTGTGCCACAATAATATGCACACAATGATACATTTAAATGTCAGAATTTGATGAATTGTATTGCTAAAGCTTTTATGGAGATGGTGAAGGTCAAGTGAACATCAAGAATACAACTGAATTTTCTATAGTTAAACACCTCATTCCATTAGCCCGATTAAATCATTAACAATAGATATTCAAATATGAATCTACATCCTAGTCTAAATTTTATCAGTTAGTCCTACTATTTGTTAAATACCAGACCAAAAGGTAACTTAGGATATCAATATGCTACATCCTAGTCTGCACTGAATGTGCAACAACTTATGATGATATTCTATTCAATATGGATACCGTGTAATTATTATCTCAATTATACAATCATATTTTTGTAATTCAATCCAAACATTGACATTAGACAAAATTACGTATTTCAATGTACTCGAGTATATTAATGTTTGGTAAAGGAAATTCTTTGAAACTTTAGCACATGAAAAGATAAATACAATATTCTCAAGAAATCCAATCTTTGTGAATATGGGAGCGTTGCACACGAGTTGATTTTGGAACTATTGTCACAGTTACAACTTCTTTACTACTTGGTTGAAGTGGTTAGTCAACTTTGGAATTTTTATTTATAATTATATTATAGTTACAGTAGCAAATTCGTCAAAAGAATATTATATCATTATTTTAGCAGACATGAACAGAAGTAGATATTGTAGTAACCTGGATTAGTGCAGTTTTGTCTATAAAGTATTATATTGTATATAACTTCTACACATAGAAGTAACTATGAACACAGTGAAAAAATATATGTAACATCGATTAGTAACATAGATGGCTCGATCAAATAGGCAATATCACTTGTTAACTATAAGTACTGTTATTGGTATTTGTAGTAAGTTTACCACTTGGTAATGGTTTTGTTGGTCATTCTCCACTAAAGCAAGCATATTTTCAGTCTTTCTATGCTCTCCCTCTTTTGCTAAAGCTCATGCTCATATCTAAGAATCAATTCATGCTTTAAATATTGCACAACCAACTTATTCCTTGCTTGTTCACAATTTCAGTCATCTAACATGGATCAGGTAGTCACAGCACCACCAAAATACCCACAGTCCACTGTATTAATATTATACTATTTGCGGTTCCTCTGATTTTTTTTTTCATCTGTGGTTCCTCCGATTTTTATTGCTTTAATACTAGTCCACTTTATTAATACAAACAACTATTCTACTTACTAGTGCGAACCAATGTTATGCATACGGGGTTTTTTAATTTTGGTTTGACAATATTCATTTTTTTCATTGAGAGAAGTAGTGCATAGTAACATACTTCATTCTGCAGGTATGTGTTAGCAAATCAATATGCAAATATTTTAAAGTTCAGATATGCGCTGAAAAGGGATTTGTTTTAAGCTATAGCAAGTTCGATCAACATACGCATTTGACTTTACGTCATGCTAAGTTTAGGTATGTTAGTAAACCTATGTCTACTTAATGTTTGCATGTGCGAAAATCAGAAGGCTTGAAATACTGAAATGATATAGTTTGTAATATATGTAGCACTTAAAAGGCAGTGGGAAGAGAGAATTACTTTGCAGTCATGTGTCTGTTCACATCAGGAGACGATAGATTTGTCTAACATATAGTTAATAGTGGTGAAGAGTGTTGATACTAATGATATAGGTTAGCTTTAAATGCACAGCAGTTTAATACCGTATAAAATAGGGATAACTAAACTAAAACGTTGGGCATTAAACATAAAAGACACATATAGTTGGAGAAAAGAACATACATTGTCTATAAGACATATAAAATCTACAAAAAGGTGAATTAACAGGGGAAGAAAGTATGTTGAAAGTCAAAGATTCCTGCTAATGGTGAGTGTAATTAGTCTCTGAATGCATGTTTCTATAGTTAGGGATTCGCTTTCTTTGATTATTACTCCTTTAAATATTTGCGCTTTTCAGTTCTCTGTTTTGCTGGCATAATTTTATAACTTATTAGGGGAAAGCTAGTTATGGATAGTGGAGTAATGTGTGCAGCGTAGGTATGAATTAGTGGAGTAATGTGAGTGTTGCTTTTGTTTAAACTTTAGTCCGCCTGCACTTGTTTTGGAATCTCGGGCAAAATTAGTAATGTCAGCGGGATAATCATGGCTTTATGCTGAGGTTATGTATAGTCGTGTTTTGGTATAATATGTTCGTTATTCTCAAATGCAGGTCTAAAGCTTCACGTGCACCAAGATCACAGCTTCAGAAAACAATGTCTGTTCGAAAAGAATCGGTAAGGTCACCAGGTAGGTGATTCTAATGTTTACAAATTACCATGAATAAACAATTGGCCTGAAGCATCACGTTATCCTTGCGAGTACCCATATAAATTTGAATTTCTTTTGCATCTCTAGCTAATGAAAAAGGTCAAATGTTTATTCAATTCAAAGCTATCTTCTATGCATTCATCTTGTATAAAATAATACACATGAGTTTACTTCACCTCCAAACAACATCTCGTTGCCACGGCAAGCCATTGAGTACAAGGACTCTACACCCAATCTCAGCCATCCATTTGAGGTTTCTCACAAAAATCAGAGAAAAAACATATCTGAAAATATGTACGTCCAATTCAAGAATCTCATCAGTTTTCAGTGATGGCAATGAAAATAGAAGAAACTACGAGAGCAGTGAAGAGATTAAAACAGCACTTTATCGTACATTGCATGGTAAATATTTAGATTGATAGTGATGTCGATGTAGATTGATAATGCAGTTATGTGATTGTTTTAGGTGTAAATAGAGGGATATTTGGGGTTATATCTGCAAAAAAGAATGAAATATGGGAGCTTGTGGAGATGATGGAGTCAAGAAATCCTACTCTTCATCGTATTCATAATTTATTGGATAAGGTACTCATTGCATTTCTTATTTGTATATTAATCTGTGTATATCTACAGTGATTGTGCATGATATTATCAGTAATTAAGTACTAAGACCTGGAAAATTATGCATATAATATAAAGGTTAATGGAAGTTGGAAGATGATATACAGCACCATTGTGATACTTGGTTCGAAGAGAACTAAACTTGGATTGCGGGACTTTATTACTCTTGGGGACTTCTTTCAAATAATTGATGTTGCAAAGGTTGTATTATATATTAATAGTTATTTGCTATCAGTTAAAAGGAATATTATGCATTATTACCATTTACCAATTATTAGTAATTGGTAAATTGTTATATTACATCAGTCCTCCTTGATAGTTTCCTATCAATATATGACAAGTTTTGCTGTTATGGTATTGAAATAACTGAATTTTGAATAGAAGAAGGCAGTAAACACGATCAAATTCAATGCAAGGGGTTTCAAACTGCTCAATGGGAAGCTCACTATCGAGGCATCATACACTGTTACTTCCAAAACAGTGAGTTTTTTCCTCTTCATATTTTCTCAAAGAAATTTACAAGCATATTCAACATAATGCAGATCTCATACATCATGATGTATTGAAAAGTTTCATTTTATTTTTCTTTAGCAAATAACAATATATGTAGTATGTTTATAATACAGAGAGTGGATGCAAAACTCGAAAAACCAACCATCACACCTAGTCAGGTGAGTAAATTGTTATGCAAATATGAAAATATATTCGACAATTTATTTTTAACAAGAGTTATATGCAGTTGATGAATCTGTTTGAAAAGAACTATGATGTGCTTCTTGATATTTTTAACCCTGAGGGCTGGCTTGATATAACGTATCCTTTCTGGTTGAATTGACACAAATAATTCATAATAGCAATCTAGTCGATGTTGATATTATTTATTGATATATTTGTTCATTTTGTTCCTTAACAAAGTCAGATATGTGGATGATTCATTGCGAATTGGGAGAGATGACAAAGGCAACATTTTAGTCTTAGAAAGATCTGGAGATGAAATTTAATGGTTAAAATTTTCATGTAATGTTTGAATGATAATTTGCCTTGCGGGGACAATAAGATTAAAATGTAAAGTGCGTAAATCTGAAAGGGTTTTTGTCTTGACACTAATGTTATGATATAGTGGTGATTATGTAATTGTTTTTGTTTGTGTTATTATGGTTCATTGAATGTGTTCTTTTTGAATGTGTATGTGTTTATATATTACGTTATTGTATAAGTTTTGAAGTACTTGAATTATATATTGTGTTTATATATTTTTTTGTAGCGTTTAAAAAGCGCTACAGAATCAGCAATTATAGTAACTCAGATAATCCTCGTGGCGTTTAAAAAACGCTGCAAAAAATAATAATAAGTGCAACAAAAAATAAGATAGTAAACGGCACCTTTTCGGTGGCGTTTCTTAAACGCTGTAAAAAAGATCTTTAGTAACGTTTAAAAAACGCTGCCAAAAACTCATTTATAGTGGCGTTAAAATAAATGCAATAAAAAATCATGGATTTTTAATAGCATGTTTTCTAGCGGCGTTTATCAAAACGCCACCAAAACTTTTTGTAACGTTTTTTGAGCGCCACTAAAAATCAAATTTCTTGTAGTGCATGCATTTACTGCTACTCTAGATGACTCAGACTCGTCTTTAAGCGATGATGATCAGAATATAGATAATTCAAATATGTGTTTCACGGCTGTTCACGACTCCGACGAATTCAGAGAAACGGACTCAGAAAAAGGTACACATTTACAATACATTGGTTGAAATTGCATGCTTAGAATTGAATGCTTGATTGATTGATTTTGAATTGGTGTGTTGTTTGAATTTTAAATTTTTTTATTTTTATTATTTTTTTACTATTATTTTACTTTTATTTTTTAATAGTATCATAATATTTTATGGATATACTATAATTCTAGTAATATTCCAGATATACATAGACATTAAAAATAATATATATATATATATATATATATATATATATATTAGAATACTTAAGAGAAATAAATCATGAAAATTCAGAGACACCTATCGACAAGGTCCCCACCATGTTGTCGACAAGGGTACAGAAATTTGAAATTCAAATGTTGAATTTCCTACCATCTTTTCACTTTATTCCAGTCTTCGAAAAGTCACCTTTTGACCAGAGAACATGTCCTTTGAGAATCCGTTTATTCACTATCTCTTATCACAACTTTTCATTTTCATTTTCAAATTCAAACTCTTGTTCCAAAATATCAAGCTCTCTACTCTCTACTCTAATGGCTTCTTCAAGCAACCCTTCCACAACGAGAATTTCCAGAAAGACAAAAGAGCAACTTTACAATGATCCGGAGGCTATAAAAGCATATATCAACTATGTTAACTATGGAAAAGTCCATCCCGAGAAGTTTGCTCTATTTCAAGATTTCACTTCTTATGAAATTGATTCTCCTTTTCCAAACAACCAAGTTCTAGTCTTGTTGATGCTTCACAAAATGATTTTGTTTGTTATCAAAATCTTGTTAAAATTTTCTATGCAAATCTCAACCATGGATTTTATAATGGAAATAATGATGAAATTTGGAGTAGTGTCAAGGCGCTAGAATCATTTTAAATTACGATCTTTTGAGTACCATTCTCAATTGCAAGAGCACGGGAATGGATCTTTCTAGTTTTAATATCGATGAAAATGATCGTGAGACATTTCATCATATTTTCGAAGAGATAACATTGATTTCATAAATCGAAACTTTCAACCAAAAGCTAGAATTGTTAATCTTCTTTTACAACATACTTTGACCCCAAGATCGGAAAGTTTTAACAATCCAACTTCAAAAGTTTGCAAAGCACTTTTTGCTATTTTTGAAAATTATGATACTAATTGGGTGCAAGTTATTTTGGATGAATTTCGTCTCAAAAATCTTGAAATGGGTGAAAACACTTTGTATTATGGAATCTATCTCACTCGATTATTTTGGAGTAGATTTCAAAGGAGAAGAATTTGTTCCAAGAAAAGTTTTTAACCACTCAAACATTTCTCTTATGAAAATTCCATACGTTTTTCAACCGTATGAAACTTTTGCCGATAAGGAAGAGCGTTTTGCTCGTGAGGAGATGGAAGAGGAGGAGGAAGAAGAAGAAGGGGATGAAATGGAAATAGAAGAAGAAGAAGAAGAAATTGAAACATCCTTGGAAAGTATTGACTATACATCTAATCCAACCAACAAAACCTTGCTCAAAAATCAAAAGATCATTGTTGAGAATCAACGGACACTTAAACGATCCTTTAGTAAGAAGTTGGATGAAATGTCATCCAAGATGAACAAGTTTTTCTCCAAAGTCGGCAAGAAGCTTGGATTATCTTCATCTTCGTCATCCTCTAACTAGTTCTACCTTTTCATGTCTTGTTGTATTAGTTTTAATTTGTTTTGATTTGAATGTTCGCGTAGTTCTTAATGTTTAATCATTGTATCGTTCTATTATGAAATGAAATTGAATTACTTTTCTGTTATCTAGCTTATCCTGTCTCCAGAATAAATGTTAGTATATTATATAAATATATATATATATATATATATACACACAATTATTCACAAAATCAAAATGAGTCATCAAAATTAACTGACCCCTGTTGACAACCCCCCTAGACCCTGTCGACAAGTACTGGTCAGAATTGACTTTTCATTTTAAGTTTGAAATTTGAATAACTACCTTGTGTCTATTCATTTCAAACGAATTTCTACACCTATAAATACATATTTCTTCCAGAATTCATCACTCAAAATCATTTCTTATCTACTTTATCTATATTTTTTCTCGCAAACTCAAATATGGCCAATCCAATTCATAGTTTGACCGAGAATCTTGAAGAAACCCTTAACTCTTTCAAAAATATTCTCTCTTTCATCCTTCGTAATCAGCAACACTTAGAGTTGAGTCAAATGCAGATGATCAAGGAGCAAGAAAAGCATTTCGATGCAGTACGATGGATGATTTCCCCCCTGCACAAAGATGATATTGAAGCACATCCTCCAGTCTCTCTCACCAATGAAAATGAAAATTGGGATGCCATTAAAGCGGACCCTATATTTGTAGAAGAAGGATGGGTGGAAGTTCCTCGTAATGTTTGATTTTATTTGATTGCTTTGTTTGATTTGAATTGATTACTTGGATTGATTCAATTTGATTTGGTGTGGATTGATAATTGGTGTGCAAAACATAATATGTATACACATTAGTTTCTTTTCTCTCATTCTTATCATTATATGATCTTGCATATGTTTTCTACGCAAATGTAAATATAACAATATATAATTAATAAATGAGTTGTGTTCTTATATTTGATTTCTCACATTTGTGTTCTTATATATAATTATCACTATTATAAGTATTATCATATATGGATTCTTAGTTAGGATAGTTAGTTATTAAGGACTAAGTTTTAATTTTAGATTTAAGTGTTGATTATTTATGATAACACTATCATTATAATCACATGCCATATTGTACTAGATTAAGGGGGAGTTATATAGTTTAGAGTTAGTTTTTGTTGATGATAAAGGGAGAGAAGTATAGAATATGATAGTTAGGCATAGATTAAGGGGGGGTTATTAGATTTAGGGGGAGTTATTAGGATAGAAGTAATATTTTATAAACAAAGGTTGTCAACATCAAAAAGGGGGAGATTGTTAGTCCCTGAGAAGATGGTTTTGATGACAACAACCTTAGAATAAGATTATAAAATAAATACTAACATTATAGTTTAGATATATATGTATATGCAGGATTTAACCATGCAGGTATCAAGAATGAAGACTGTACAATATAGAGATTCAAGACTGAAGATATCAAGATTGAAGACTCACGAATATCAAGATTATCAAGAGTTCAAGATTTCAATAATAAGTAATTTAGTTAGGAATTATGTTAAAACTCCTAGAAAAGCACTGGCATCTTAAAATGCAATTTATTCGTGGAATGAAATCCACTTCGAGCATGTTAAAGGGGTGGACCCCTAAGTAGGATGGAACCTACAAAAAATCTAGTGGAATATTGTTTTGTATCCACTAACTTTTATTCAAATGTTTTTACAAAATTATATCTTGTTTTCAAAATGATTTCAAAACCTTTCTTTTAAAAGAATCAAAAATATCTATCCTGGTTTTAAAATACTTTTAGCCTTAAAATAATCTTTATCTTCAAAATCAAATTATCCTTGGTTTTAAAATTATCTTTTAATTATAATATATTTAGCTTTTAATATTCATACTTAGATTTAAATATATAGTAAAATTTTATATATAAAAAAAATATTATTCTCTATACTTAATTATGTATTTTAACTATAGTTAAGTATATTTATAAAGTTTAAAATAGTTTTAATACAAGATAGAATTTATTTTCAAAGAAAAACAAATTAACAAAAATTGCTTAGGCCTGTCGACAGCCCCAATATACCCTTGTCGACAAGGTAGCAGTTGATTTCAAAAAATTTGAATTCAAAAGAAGTGTCTATTCGTCATATCGTTTCACGAATGGATATGGCTGTTGTTCAACTATAAATAGGGGCAGTTTTAAACGAGTTTATATACATTTTTTCTCTGATTTCACTCCTCTTTTCTTCCACATTTCTTTACATATATTTTTACCATTACTCTGCCGAAATCACCATTGAATCTAACTAGATCATCTCTGGTTTGATTCACTATCACGATATCAACAAGATCTTAGTGTCGTTCAGAGTTATAGGCTTCTTTGTAATATTAATTAAGCGAGAAAAGGTATAATTGTAGCCTGTGAAATCAATCAAGCGGGAAAAGGTGTGATTGTAACCTGTGAAATCAATTGGGTGAACTTATTGCCCATAAAATCAAGTATCTCTACCCAAAGGATTGTAAATTTGGAGTGGTGTACCTCGTGGCCTTGAAATCGAGAGTATAATTGTAAAAATTGATTTTGAAAGGAAATTCGTACTTATGTGCGAGACTGGATGTAGGGTAACTCCGAACCAGTATAAAATTTGATGTGCTCTTTCTTTTATTGCTTTTACTTTATTTCTGCATCTGTATTTGATTCTGTGATCATCTCTGTGTCTGAATAGTGCATACATTTGTGTTCAAATTAATATAGACTCAAAATGATTTAGTGATTCCTTAAACACTATTCACCCCCCCCCCCCCCCGTATTAATTCTAGCCTTAAGATCCGTAATCCGCATTTCTCACAAGCGTTACCAAGATTTCCCGCCCTAGAATCAGGGCAAGAAAAGAAATTTTAGACCGGAGGAAATCGAACGATTTGTTCCATAATGCCTCTATCTCACCAGTGCCTAGAGCTTGGCAAACAAAAAATAGATCCCATGAACAAGGATAAGCATGCAAACACTTGGTCGAAAGGAACCCGATCGAGTCCAAACATGAATAATCGTGGAGTTGGTTGAATAGTTTTATTTTGCCAAGCGGAACAATTTGGCATCTCCAAAAGGAATTAAGTAGAAAGATAAAACTGATGCAATTGCAAGAATATTATTTACATACAAAAAATTGCGGAAATAAGCACATTGCATAGAAACAGACACACATAATTGCAGTACCAGCGGTTATATTATACACACAAACTGGCACAGTACATTGACGCAAACAAGTAAACTTAAGGGAGATTACAAGACAAAAGCAAATCTTTCATTACTAATAGTTTTATGTACAGCCAAACAGTGGGAGTCGTACCGCAAAATCTCGGCCCATTAAAGACAAAAAGCAGAAAATACAAAAATTTAGACATGACTAACTCCAAAAAAGCAAAACCAGGTTATCCCAACAGTTTCAAAGCACACTTCACTTCTACCAGCTCTTTTTGCCTTTGCCATCGGAAGGACGGCCTTTGTGTATTTTCTTTTTATCCTTGCTCTCCCTGCCAGGAGGAGTCTCGCCTTCCAAGTAAGTAGACTCCTCGTTGGTCGCAGTATGCAACTCTACGGACAGGCCAGCTGGAGTCTTAGTGGGTTTGCTTTAGGAGGCCGGATATTCAATGCAGGGACCTTATGTTGGGTGCTTCTCAGTTTTGTAGAAGCAGGTGGTCAACTCTGGGTTCCTTCTTCACTCTAATCTTGTCCATATCCTTCCTCAAACTTTCAGCAACATTTTAATGCTCGGTCGATTCAGAAGCACCTGTAATAACACATCTTCCTTCTGGGATACAGAAATATCATCCAAGCTCTCCAGGGCGGCAATCTTCTCGAAGTTAGGACCTGGGCTTTTTGAGAGACGGAGGCTTTGTTGATTTGATATGGAGGCTTTTTGCGACGAAGGCATTTTGGGAGAGGAAATATTTGCACAAGCTACGCGTTCGAAGATTTGATACAGAGAGACTTTGTTGCATGCTTGTGTTTATCCTTGCGATGAGCTTCTTTGAGGTCAGCCATGTAACACTCTCTTTCAGCACCTTGATTACCTTTCATAATTCCAAATCTAGAATCGGTTGGAAAGTTCATTATTAAGCACCACAAAGCTAAGGCAATCCTGAAATCTGTAAGGCTGGTTGGTTGAATATTGCGTTGCATGCGGAGAGTCCATCAATCACCACAAACTTCTTCACCCGCACAACGCTGTGGGGTTTCTCTCCTATTTGAAAAATCAAATTTATGCATTCCATTGAAGAGTTGCCTCCCTAGTAAATCACTATAGTTAGGAAGTACATGGAAATAAATCATTTCTATTCAACTTCATTTCGTCAAAGGAGTGTTGAAATAGAATGTCAACCGAGCTTCCATGGTCAAGCACCACTTGATGAACAATAGCTGCCTCAATTCATGTCGTTATGACTATCAAGCCAAATGTTGGGCTCACAATCTCATCATCGAACTCGCGAGACCGTTTAGTTGGAGATCTTTCCTCCGTTGCATAACATGTTGGCTGCACATGCTTTAAAGAACAACCATGTCATTCCATGGTGTTCCATCTTTTGTCTATAGATGTAGACGTCCTGGTATGGTACTTATAACTAAATCATTTTCTAGCGAGTGCAAACCTACTCCAGTTATCCCATCTCAATCACCCTGAGGTGCTTACCTTGATGGTCGATCGTTTCTTCATCTACCTCCATGGATTCTTTATATATTGCACTAGTTTCTACGACAATTATAAGTTTTGTGTTCATATGTCAGTTAACATTTTGGTTTCTCATTTTGCCCTGCCTTGTACATCTTCCTATGGTCATCACTCTTTCCACCTTATTGGTTTTCTTTTATTATTATTGTTCTTTCAATTTCCATTCACCTTTTTCTCATCCTTCGTTTTTTTAGATGAATCAGATAGTTCCCCTATTCTCAATCTTATTATATTCAGTCTTTCTTCAGCCTTTACCTATTCCAACCGCAAGAAATGATTTTCTTCATGATAAAAGTCCATAAAATTTTTTGGCTTCTTCCTTGTCAGTCACTTTCCAAATTTTGTACCTTTTTAACTCCTCCAACTAGGGCAATCAACGCCAAGATGTCAGGAAGATGCTTTATCTTCGTAATTAGTGTTAAATCTCTAGAAGTAGACTTTTTAAAGTCTCTTCCCTTTGTTGCTTCAAATCAGTCAATGAAATCGCATCATTGGGTTGCACAGCATGCACCTTAAACTAACTTTAAGAATATATTGACTAACTAGTAGTACGAAATTATGGATCTGGGCTCGATCCAACAAAGTCACGTCATCACCAACCCTTTCAAAAATAGTAGAAAACATATACATTTCATGTGCTCTCACGCATGGGCACCATCCATGTGACAATCACACTAAACATATGTTGCATTGGTCCATTAATCCATTGTATAAAGACATTGTCGGCATTATAAGCATTTGAGGGTTTCTTAGCCCACTTATTTTCGTTGTGAATGGGTTTCGACTTGCAGCAATCTCTCGATCAGCATCACGATCCTTTCTGAAGAAATCACCTTATCATATCACTCATCATTCCATTTGTATTTTCTTCTCATCTATAATGGCGATGGTCATCGCTTACATATTGCATGCTCGGTTCAATGAACGACCATGATAGTCACTACTGGAGGGTTCATGGTCGACGACACGACGCCTAGATCTTCATGTCTCTAGGGAGTCCATTCCCTTGTCCCTTCTTTCTCTCACACTATCTTCCACGAATGTATCCACAAGAGTTCTCTCAACCATAAACATCACCCTAAATATTATTCCTTGTTCAATTTGCCAAAGGAACGTCCCCATGCTATTGTCCTTGCCTTGCATCTTGATCGTCATTATAATGGGATCGATCGATATGGAACAATCTTGATGGATCACTACCAATCGACGTTCTGGGAGCAATAGTTGTTGCTGCTTCGGTCCATTTCCTATTCGTTTCTTTGGCTCTATTTCACTGTGCTCTCCTACTAGCTCCAATGATTCCTACTCCTAACCGAGCCAAAGAGTTCCTTCTTCCATCATGCTTTCGAGCCTGAGATCACTCGGCATGATTTGATGCTTTAAGATGCACTTTCCTATACCACTAAAATTATCACCTTATCTCATTCATCAACATTCTCCAAATTGTTACCATAGCTTCATTAACTCCATTGACAATCCTCTATGTTTCTTCTCTAGTAACCACATCTGGTGAGGTGGCTGTGTATAGGATCCATCATCATCACTATGATCTATAGTGTCATTCCTAACATAGCTCATTCCTTTACTTGTTCGCTTTCTAGTGTTCTTCTTTGGACCTATTAACAACGTAGAAAGATCTAATCTAGGATTTATAATTTCTTAGTGAAAGCACCAAAAACGCTGATTTGAAAATTGACTAACACCCTGTGTTGTTTATGGAGAACCAGTGAATGTAATCACTCATTCGAGTATGTTTGTGGATTATCAACCTCTTATTTGTTTGTTAGAATCCTACATATTCATATTAAGATCAAAAATAGCAAATAAAATGCAGAAAGAGAAGAATACAAGGTTTATAATGGTTCAACTATGCATATGTCCACTTTATAAGATTCTTATTATTGTTTCACAAGTTCCAAAGAGATCACAAAGAGTTTAACCCGAAATTAATGGGAAATTTAAGTTAAAGATCCAATAAAGTCTCCCAATAATGGAATAACAATCCATTCCATGATGAAAGGCTTGTATTTATAGGTGTGGTCAAGGCTGCTAGGAACCTTAATAGTCCAAAAGATCTCCAGATGGATAGAGAAAGACAGGTCTAGAGATTAACGATTCTAAGATGAAGAATATGTAAAAGTTCGGAAGGCTTGTATAGTTGAGATTTTGTTGATCGGCACCAATTCATGCACATCGATCGGTACCGAGCAATCAACTTCGGTACTATACATTTTGCAACTTTGCTAATCGATCCACATTGCCTCATAGGACCGTTCTCCAACCTAAAAAAAAATCAAACTTAAGGATCGGTACGAATCCAACCATGAGTAGCACCGGTCGATGCTTTTTTTCCATTTTCTAGCTATGATTATCCAAAGCCAAATGTTTTTATTGATCGGTACCGATCAATAAAGGTTTCCATACTTCGCTGTTTTTTCTCATGTTCTTCCATCGTTTTGAATTTCTTCTCGTAAATTTGACAATCCATGAGTTCATCATCCATTTCTTTGTCTTTTCGAAGTCCAACATCGTCCAGTCAATGAGTATGAGAAATTACAAATAAGACCAACGTAGCTCCTTTGGTCGTGGCTCTTTGCCTCAAAGTTGCAGTGTCAACAATTCCCAACGTACAAGCACCAATTCAAGAGCAATAAATGAGTTAAGCGTCTTACTTTATAGTTTTTCTTCTGAGAAGTATAAATTTATTTTATTGTTCTTATTAAAGAGTTTTGGTGTCTTATTATTGCATATGGTTCTTGTTATAAAGGTTTCGCATAATATTTCTTCTAAGACTATTTTGCTTTTCAATCGAGGTTTGGTCATTCTAGAGCCTCGGTTGTTGGATTCTGGTAGGAGTTCTCTAACTACACAGAAAAACTTCTAATTTCTTGATTCATAGCATGAATAATCGTCTTAAAATGAGCATTTCCTTGAAGAGGCTCCTTGAGATAGTCTCAAAGACGTCTGATACGAAAAGACTGTAAAGCTTGAGTGGACAGTATAGTTCGTTATTTCCTTCAAAAGTAGTTCTTGTTCATCTTCCAAAATCATAGTAGCGAGATGTTGATTATTATCTTTTTTAATGACCTGAATCTGAATCCTAAGAGGCAAGTCGGAGAAGTAAACTTCTTCATAAGAACCTGAAGTTTATAAGGTTTTACCGAAGCTACTCGTAGTAAATTTCTAGAGAGAAAATGGGCAAGTAGTTGACCTTGAGATTTAAAGGTTGAACAAGAGACGAATGTTCAGCCCCTCGTCCTAGTATCAACAGGTTGGTGTAGTTATTTACAACAAGAACCAATGATCGAAAGCTTGGCTTCAGTGAGAGAGCTTTGGATTTTGAGGTAGCACCGAAGGATTTAGTGGTGGAATAGTAGTAGACGCTGAAAAGCAGTAAACAGTTCTATTTGAATTTACTATCTGACTTTTTTCCTTTTTGATCGATGTGAAATCCACTCCTATTTAGGGATTTAAAATGGATGTGGATTGATGACATGGCAAACTAGGTTAGAGCTGGTCATTAGATTGATGACATTCGACATCCGTCCAACTAATTTTCCTTACGCCTATGGATGGATTATGTATAGTTTGTTGACGTCTTTATCTCTTCCTAAAAGTTTAATATAATGCTTAAACATGGCATCCTCAGACGATGGATATTTCCTAGTATCATAGAATTGATGTCAAATGTATCTGGATTGTACCTTTTTAGGTTTATCTTCCTTTGATTGCTAGTTGACTCTTTACTAAGTACTTGTAACTTATAAGCTTTGGGTAAATAAAGTTACGTCTCTCAGTGTTTGCAACTGTTATTGATTTAACATAATTAGAATAACTAAGTAAAGGAAATTGTGCAATAACCATTCAATATTTATACTCTTCGGCTAATGATCATCACAATGTTCATAGTATATAACCATATAAACTCATATACATACCTACGTCATATTCTTATGCCTTCGACATTTCAACAATAGGAGGTACACTTTTTTATTTTGTTACAAGGCTAAAAATAAGCTCTTTTGATATTTTTGATATCAAAGGGACAAAATAGACCCTCGTAAAGTAGGGTGTAACAATTATTAAACCTTATCATCATTTTGTTTTTCATTTATCGCTTTCGTTTTAATTTGTGGGATAAATATAATACTTACATTTAAATTTTTGAAGACGCAATGAATCGATTCAAATTTTATCTCCAAATTACTTGACGTACATTATTGAGAAAATATAAAGATTGTAAACACTAAATATTTAATTATAACATGAATGTAATTTGCACAAATGCTGATAAATCGAGACATTTTACTGCTTATATGAAAAGTAATTAATTATCACATATGTTCTCCAATTAATTTTGATATCTCTCTTAACACCCATAAGTAGATGGCATGAAACACCCAGCGGATGTTTGGACTCATTTACCTGTCATCGCAACTTTGGGAACTTCCAACAAGCCTTAAACAACCATGAATGGTGAGTGGCATACCTAATTAGTTATCATACATATAACTCCTAACAAACCTTTAACTAGCCCCAAATACTTCAATGGTCTTAGGAGGTAACCACATGCATTGAAGCACTAACCATTCAAAACCCATCCTTTCTTAATACATGCAAAAACAAAATAACCTTGGAAAGCATTAACAAAATCAAAGACACTTCTTCATGACCGATCTAAATCACTGGTTAGGATGCACTATTATAACTAAACAAATGCCAACATTGATGTATTCAGCTTTAGCAACAACAAACCTTGTAACCATAATACCAAGACATTGTTGACCCTTATGCTAAGACTCGAAGAGTGCTAACAACTGCATCGTCCAAATCAAAAGTATCCCAAGTGCCCATGACGAAGGGAATATATAGAGTGAAATTGCCAAATAGTCATGCGCACATGTTTTAAATTAGAACATCCCACTCAAAATGTTGTGACTTCATGAGCCCACATCTAACTAATCAAAACTTCGTATTTACCAACGTGTCGTCTACTTAGATTTTCTTTAAACTAATATTTATTAAGTTTTTGAATCATTACCTTTTACATAAAAGAGCTTTTCTGAATTAGATCCGACATTTCTCTAGGTAAATGACTAGTAGAAGGGAGCTTTTCCTTTTTTATTGCACCTTTTATTAATTTAAGTTAAGGTCACATCTATCATATCTACTACATACTTTGAGAAAAACACAAAAGTAAAAGGAACAATTATTCTTCCTCCACTCGTGTGCATGCATCATGAACCATTTGCATTCATTGTGTTTTATCCTTCATACACATGAAAGTTACAATAATCTCATATACCATTCAAATAAATGAGCCATCATCAAAGACTATTAATTCCATATCCACTCAGTTTGTAAATCAACTACTACATTTATATATCAATTTGCAAAAGCACCTCTAGGTTCATAATAATCAACAAAGTGCAGTATACGTTGTAGAACATTTTATACTATATGTCTTTTTCTTAAAACAAGAGTGATACTTTATTCAAATAGAGCACTCATTAGGATGTCTCAAGCGCTCGAACTCATGACCTCTATAACCCTTGCCTTAAGCATGATATTTCTAACCGCTTGAACTAGATGCTCACAATAATCACAGCTATCATATCATATAATATATTGTTGTAACATCACAAAATCATGTGCAACATGTCTTTTGCCTTTAGTATTTTCACATATGTCAAGTTATGAATAATTTCAAATGAATCTCAATTTATGTTACATTACAAGAAATGAAATGAACAAACTTATGAAACACAGATTTTGAATTTATTCAACTCATAGCCTTTCATTTATGAAAATAATAATATGTAGCCACAATCATATCATGTTTTACGAACTAGATTCAAACATCTATTATCGATCATTTTCTTTTATAATTTTCATACAACGGAAATTTATGATTGTATCCACTATATCACTGCTTCATATCGATTATGCATACATTAAGATGATAGTAAGAATGTGCCACTATTAGCCCAAGAGATTGTATATAACGGATTGCTTATCAAGTGCTCTATATCTATGTGTTTTCAAACGGTAATCTTACTCTGAAAACATAGTTGTAAGGATAGGAGTGACATTTCAAATATAAGAAAATTATATATTGACTATGATATTCAGTTAGGTTTATATATAAGAAAATGTTAATAAATAAATATATTTTCATTCTTAGATTTTACATCTGACAAGTATTAACGATGTTAATAAAATTGACGAAAGTTTTAAACTCAATTAAATTATACATTCAATATAATATATAATCCATATCATATGTAGGTATGAAACAAAAATATTATTATTTTCATATTTTGAAAACTTAAAAAATTATTACAAACGTTAATATAATTAAATATAAGATATATTAAACCAAAAAAAATTATTGACTAAATATACTATCTCATTAGGTTTATATATAATGAATATTGATAATTAAAAATGTAAATGAATAGATTATTATTTTCATACTTTAAGTACTTTAAATAAATATTATTCATGCTAAAATGGATTAAGTCAACACTTTTTGAAGTTAATAAATTATATACTGGATGTAGTATTTAATTGAACTTACGTATAATAAATATTTTCCAACGAAGACAAAAATAAATATTATATTTTTTCATATTTCAAATATTTAAAATAAATGTTTCTAGTTTAAAATGAGTTCATATAATATTTTTAAATTTTAAATAAAATTTATATCAGCTATAGTAAATAACTTGATAAATATTAGTTATCTAGAAATATATTTCGATTTAAAATGTGAAAACAGTACTTTCTGATCTTAAATTTATTTAAAATATGAAAAATAAATAAACATATTACATATAATATTTAATTTTATTTACAAATAAAAGGTAAATATATAAAATAAAAGTATATGCAATATTGTGGAAATTTGGATCCACCCTTTATTTTCAATTTTTATACGTGAAAAGCCCTTCTTAAAAACATGTTTCAAGTTACACCCCTATTTTTAGTTTCGATAAAAAGAAATGTTTTTTCGAAAACTAAATCTTAACGTCAATCGCATATTTCTATCATCAAAACTTTATTTTTATTTATTTGTGAAAATCTACAGTGCAGAGTTTGTTAAAAAACTTCAAATATTTGCAAAGTTCTTCGCAAATACCCTAAAATTTAACTTTAAAACCTGTTTTTAAGGAGGTTGTGCATTTTGAAACTTAAAACATGGTGTTTTACAAAAATTCCTTACAATATTTTTGTATTTTGAATAAAAACATAAATATATTATCTCATAATTATTATGTGCACAAATATAACATGTTCGAATTTAAAATATTGAAGTAAATGTTAAATATAAATATATAAGTTTATAGTCATAATAAAATAAAATAAAATAAACGAGGAATGTTCATACAAATATAACATATGCATGTGTGTGTCTATATCACCTAATATGTATATTATAATCATATAATAAAGAAATAATTTCAAAAGAGTAATTGGTCGGGGTGGGTTGGGGTTAGGGACTCCTGCTACCGAAGATCATAGCATCGGTAAGTTTATGCAATCACAGCAAGGACTCATGCTATAAAAAAAAAACAAAAAAAAAAAAAAAAAAAAAAAAAAAACTCACACGTCTGGGATGTATGTACAAACGAAGAGGAAAAACCCATAATGTTGCAAGCGTGAAAATGCTGTCGTGTTTACAATGTCGTTGATGCAGAATACATGCAATGAGAATATACTCAATACACAAGGAGGCACGTGTCAGTTTCTGCATGGAACTTGGATTTATCCAGCCTTAATAAGGTTAGTTAAACCCACGTTGTAAATAGATTAAGCTGTTCGCAATGTGTAATAGGAGTAAAAAAAATCACCCATCAACTCACTTACTAGGATTGATGGATGAACCACACATCTTCTTTCACGGACAAGTATTTGAAATTTAGAGAGACCGATATATATACTTTATTTTAATTAATCATTCAAACGACATGATTCTAAAGCATGCAATTAGTTGATTTTAGCTCACTGAGCTCAATCATAAAGATGGGATCATACCTGTATTATATATGGCTTCTGCGTTGCATTGTATCTGGACTATGCTACAATTACTATGCTCATAAAATACTCACACTGTACACAGTCAGGCATCATGCCATGATTGGTTGGAATATTTCAAGGGGTTCCCCAGGTTTAGGTTCCAGTACAATAGCTTCTGGAAGCTCTCTTTTCAGTAATTCCTGTATATCCAAATGTTTACAACTATTATAAGAATTACTTAATCCTGCATAATAATCCATAGTGAACAATGTTTGATTATTAGCAAGACACCAAGCAAGTATAAAACCAAGCATGTATCGGTTAGAGTTTGAGCATAAGTATAAAGTGAGAATATGTACGAATGAGGATATCGTGCTATATTTTAAAATAATATATATAATTACCCCATATGAAGGCTAGGTGATTTGCTTAAACTTTATCCAACTTTCTTCGTAAATTCGCATTATTTGACGTAGAAAATGAAAAATGTGGTCAAGAACCACTTGCTCAACTAGTTAGTGATATGATGCTCTAGACATTGGTTCTAGAGGTCTTGGGCTCAAACCACTAAGATTACCAAAATAAGTATTATGCTTGAATAAAGTACAACTCTTGCTATATAAAAAAATGAAAAATGTGGGATGCTCCAGTTTAAACAGAATCATTATTTGCAAATTTATTAAGGGTGCATGGATTTTTCAGTTTAGCAAAAATTAGTTTTGTTGCAGAATAATAATCTAAAAAAACTATAGATCATCCTTCATATAAGTGTTTTCTAATATTCCATGTTATAAATTGAACATTTTATTTGGAACATTATGTTGCTTGAAAGTTAGAAGCATTGTTATCAAAAATCTTACAATTTAAATCTCATTTCAGTTGGATCTCTCCTCTTATGATTCAATTTACATTCCGATTTAAACTTAGTTAAAACCGCAATTTAGAACATTCAGTCGATACTAATTTATTTAATATACTTATATGGTGCCACACTTCACGACCATATTTCTCAAAATAAAATAAAAATGGAACAAGAGAGAACAATTAATTATAGGTTTAGACGTAGAAGATCAATAAATCAATTTCAAAGTGTGCACAAACCTTAAAATATGAATATTTTGAATCAACAATTTACGATTTAAATTCCGTTTTAATTTGAAGTTAAAATTTTACGATTTACGATTTAAATCTCCTGGTTAGAAGGACCTTTGCTTAGTTCAATGTATTCTGACTACAATACAACAGTAGTTTAGTTAATTGGCTTACTGTAAAGTATCATGGAATTGTAACATCATGATGCTATGTTATATTGCCCTTGAGTTATAAATCATGTATATGGAACATAGCTCAATGAATCATAGTTGCAAGTTTCCGATACGTTGTCAAAACAGTTTGGTACAATGGCACTTGATAGTACACTTGATGATCGCGTATAATGTGTAAATACCCCTGATTATTACATTTTAAAATTATGGTAGTCAAACTGTATACAGTCGTTGTGAATACACAACTTGGTGCACGAAAATATATCAAGATAACCCATATAGAATGAAGTTGATTAAGAAGTGTTTCTGTGAAAAAATACGAGGCAAGCTATTTCCAACATTTTACTGACCTTGAATGATTCAACTGTTCCCTCACTGCTGATGATCTTTGTCAATATTCCTTTGCCATCTAGGTTACCGTTCATCATCGGAACTACATACCTATAGACAAATGAGTTTGAAGTCCGTTTAATTAACAAAATATATATTAGAAAAATTAAACAGTATGGGGACAAGGTTATTTACTTTGCTTGAAGTAGCTTGGCAAGATTAACTGCATCTTCTTGTCCAGATACCAAAGTGAAGGCGGGTAACAATTGTTTAACAACTGGTGTTATGACTACATCAGCTTGGTAATTTTGCAGAAATGACCGATCATATACACAGTGGGGTTCATAGTAAAGAGATAGAGGATTTTTACTGCTTTTAATTATGTACCTGTTAGCACATAATATTACAATTGGAACATGTTAGAATTATAGTAGTTGTAGATTAGGTTTCAGTTTTCAGAATACACATCCTTACAAATATATATACTGTTGAATCTATGTACAAAGTCCCAAAGGATTTTAAGATACTGTGCATAGCATCAGTCATTTTGGAAGATTATATTTAACATGCAAATAGATTCAAACAATGAGATCATAAGAAATTTTACCAAATTATATTTTATATATACATCCATACCGTGTTAAAGCAGAAATAGCAGTAAATAAAACCATTACCCATTTTCTGGCCGCTGCCAAGGAGGGCCTAGTACAGGACCTGCAGTTGCTGTGATTTTGAGTTTTGTCCCATTCTTGCTATCTAACTCATAGCTTTGAGATGGTTCTAAATAAGTAGCCTACATATATACAAAACAGCAGAACTGAAATTCCATAACAGAAGTATGTTTATTTGAAGATACTGTTATTAACACAATTTAATGATCAAGTTAATAAGTGATAACTTATTAGAATCATTGTTTTAAAACGTGAAAGCGTACATGAAGCATTTTCAGGTACTTGAGGCGAGGCGTAAACCTCGAAATATTGAGATGTAAGCTTTTCGAGTAAAATTAAAACGCTAAACATATAATGAAATTTAACATTATAAATTGCCTTATGCAAAAGATGAAAATAAATCATTTAGGTCTGACTTTGACATGTAAGATGTCTTATTTTTTCTAAAATAAATAACTAGAATCCATATGGTTTCAGATTTGATTCCACAAAATTTATTTGGAGATTCCAAAAAATTCCAGTTTCCATCCCTTCTACCCATTCAAATCAACAACAACAACAACTAAGCCAATTCAAATTGGTACGCAAAATTTATTTAGAGATTCAATGAAGTCTATTAAGAAATTTTCTTTAAATAGCAATGAGAAAAGCCATTACATAGCTCTTGCTCGTTGTTTGAGAGAAACAATTTTACTTGATGATGGCGCTATTGAAATTGAAAAGTAAGAACACGCTAGCTATTTTTTTTGTTCTTTTATGTTTTCCATTAAATAACTGTAATTTAATAACTTCGGTTAATGTCAATTTTTCTGCAACTAAGGATAAAAATATTCTTGAATCGCATGTCTCAGCGGTTTGAGGCGTGCGAGGCGTACGTTTTGTACGCTTCATATGCCTTAAGTTAGTTGTTGAGGCATAAGCTTTTGAGGTAAAAAGCCTTTTGATGATAGCGTCAAGGCGTTTTATCTTTTATTACCTCGAGGCGAGTATCCAACCGAGTTTTTTAAACAATGATTAGAATAACTTTAGGCAATAAGCTTACATTCCTGAAAAGAGGATGCAATATTGCCTCAGCATTTGGTGTAGACACCACTCGTAGATCTGGAACCTTTTCAGAAAGAGGCTTCAAAGTTTTCACATGACAGTGATCGTCAAGGCTTTGAGTTATCACTAAGCAATCGATCTCAGGTAAATCTTCAAGCTGCCCCAATCAATAGACATTCACAGTCTTTTAGTCCAATCGAAAATCATCATTGAAAAGAAACACACAAACAAGAAAAGAAAAAAGAAAAGAATCTTACCCGGAAGTTTTTTATGTACTTTTTAGCAGCATCATAGAGCAATGGCATCCCAAAATCAAGATTCCCAACTAAAATTGGATCCACCAATATGTTAACTCCATCAACATTCCACAACCAGCTGTTGCCCTGTACATAAAGTATTATATTACAATAAAATCACAAAAGGATTAAGTTATTTCTGTATAATCCCCTATAGAGAATATTAAACTTGCCAATAAGAAAAAAAGGAAAATGTTAACGTGCATCCACTGGGAATGGGCACAAGTTAAAAGTGTATAATTGCAATAATAATCCATATGATTTTGTATTTTATTTAATTAATTAATTAGGATAATTTTGAATTTATAGCAATTAATTTTTGTCTTTCATTGACTGAGTTTTTTTTTTTTACTGGTTGTTAACATATGCTTAATGGAAACATGTTAGTATATCCATGATAAAATAGCTCATTTTGCAAGCAATTGAATGAAAGCAAGTTTAATGCAAATGTTGCCAAATATGATATCACTTCATGTTGCTCTTAAATCAAGATACATTATCCTGTGTTATCAAACATAAGCTTTGTTTTCTTCAAAAAAAAAAAAAAAAAAGGCTATGAGTGATGTTTAGAGGCATATGGACAAGTAACCTATGAGCTTGATCAAATGCTTGAATTGAAAATCGAGATGCATCCATAAACTCAGCAGAATAACACTAACATGCAGTACTTAAATAGCATCTCAAGAACCAAAGATAATTTCTCAAATATGACTATTTTTGAAGCTGATTCTTTAGTTTTCATGATGAGGGAGGTGCTATTCAATTTTAGGGAAAGTTCACTTACCTCATTTTCTCTCGTCTTTCCATACAATATTATACCAAGCGTGTTGCTGTTAGATTCACAGTTTGAAGCTCGTTCGAGTTATTGATATAAAAGACTTATGATATGTTGATTATGGTCGTAAATGTGCACCAATAAGATGCTAAGCTATCTTCATTATTGAAACTGGGATTATACCCTCAAGATTTTGCAAACAATTCAGCTAATTTCAGGAGTATGAAAGTTCATCAATTGAAATGTATATTTTATACATAAATAAATATATAAATAATCGACAAAATCAGGGTCTATTAACACATTATTATCTTTTACGACATAAAATTAATGTTCTGCTGCATACACACCACGTACTTGTATTATTGCTTCAAAGATCAAGTGCAATATGTGCAATTATCCAGTTATACCTTAAACTAAAAACCATAATAAGTAGGTAACCTCGAGGTAAGTGAGCTTGATAGGTTCGGTAGTTTCGGAAACTACAGCAGAAACCGGTGTCGTGGCTGCACGTAATCGAAGTACACTTTGTTTGGACGCATGGGTTTTCTTGAAATTGAAGAATGAGAGTTTGGGGTCTGATCTTTTGCTTGATGGTTTGGAAACTAATGAAGATGAAGAGATAAAATGTAGACTGAGTGCCATGAAAATGGAGGAAGAAAGAGGGTAATATTGTAATTTGGTGAAATGATTTTTGATTATCTTGGAAAATGCAGTGAGATTAAGAGCTGCGCTGCACAACCGTGGCCACTAGTTTGTTGGACTGAAAGGAAGAGCATTTTCCAGGGTTAACCATTATTTAGTAATAGGACAAATTTTGAAACATGTTTCTAACTTTGGGTCTCCACTTATTACACAAATCAGCCTCAATTTTAGGATTCTTTTTCATTCGGCCTCGTTTTTAAACTTATTATCGCAAATAACCCAGTTTTAAAACTAATAACAAATATAACTCTGTTTTGACTGAAAGAGACAGCGAAAAAAAAAATCTTAAGACTAATTTAACACTGGGGTGAATAGTGTTTAATGTCTAAGACTTATATAAACTAAATTGAAATTATGACACAAACAAATGCAGAACTTAACCACAGAACAATCACGGAATCGAACACAGATGCAGAAAGTAAATAAAAAGCAGCAAAGGGAAAGAGCACATCGGATTTATACTGGTTCGGAGTCACCTTATATCCAGTCTTGTATCAAGGCAGACCACCTCATACGGATTTTTATTAAACTAGTGTCGAGATTACACTCCTCAATTTATAAAGGCCTTGAGGTACCCTCCTGTCTCATGAGTCCGGGGGCAAACTCTCTTGATTTACGGGCCACAGATTACCCATTGATTTTCAGGCACAACCACACCTTATAGAGAGACTCGATAAACTTTTGATTATAAATTGATCATATAACTCTGAATAGCACTTTGAACTTCGAGAGAGGACAGAGAATCAAACAAGAATGGACTTCTAATTTGATTCACTTGAGAATTTGACAGAATTTCGGCACGATCTTAAAAATGTGATAATTATAGAACATGGATTTGTGGAGAAGAAGAAGAGAAGAAAATATGCGAATATTATGTTAAAAAATTCGTTTGAGAAGACTATTTATAGAGTACCAACTGTCATAACCATTCGTGAAGAGATTTAAACGAATAAACTAATTTTACTCTGTTTTTAAAACACAAAACAAAGAATATTTTAAGGCTAAAACATCTTTTTGAAAATCATTTGAAAAGATAGTTTTAAGGCTAAAACATTTTGAAAAGCAGTTTTGAAAATCGTTTGTTGAAAAACCATTTTGAAGTAGTTTTGCAAGCTTCTTCCTACAGAATATCTCATCACATCAGGACTCAAGAGCTTGTACAAAATCAGGATGTTCGTGGGTTTGTTAACCACTTGTTTTAGGTTTGTAAGCTACTTGTCGTGGTTTTGTAAGCCACTGAGAAGGTAGAAATGGATTCCATCCCAAATGAAATTCGGAATGAATATTTCCATGCTATTATGAAGTTCTAACAAAAACTAGACACGTATCTTAAAATCTTGATCTTGATACTCATGAGTCTTCAAACTTGATTTCTTCATTCTTGATTTTTATACTGTACAGTTCTCAATAATCAGTACATGTCTTATATATATCTTGCATAACAACATTGATATATATATCCAGACAATAGTGTTAGTATATAAGTTATAATAAAATAAGTAACAAAGATTGTTGTCATCAAAACCACGATCTCCAATTCCTAACATTGACCAGCTCAACGCTGAGCTGGTCCAAATGCATGTGTAAAAAAAATTAGAAAAAAACAACGGCGACTTTTCAAAAGTCGCAAGGAAAAAAAATTACACTGGCGATTTTTGAAAAATCGCCAGTGCATTTTGGCCAGTTTAGCGCTGAGCTGGTCAAAACAGAGCTATATTTAATATTAGTTTTAAAACGAGGTTATTTGCGATAATAAGTTTAAAAAAATCGAAATAAAATCCTCATTTTTATTGCATCGACATTTTGTTTTTGTACAATCTGAAATTGTGCAATACGCAAGTGCATATTACTTATGCAATTTCAAAGTCCGCAAATACAAATCGTAAATTTGTGTTTGGACATTGTAAAATTGCACAAGTATAAATTCCAACATGTTAGAAGCTAGGCATACTTTTATAATATAGGTTTGTAAGGAGGGCTAAATTTGAAATAATTTTCTTTTTCTGCGTATAAATACAATTTGTGCGTAGTAATATAGAGCAAAGTTTTGATGCAGCGTCACTAACATATTTGACATGTGTACTAAGTTAGTACATATATCAAAAATTAGAAAATTTACAAAGTTTTATCGTGTAGCACACATGGCACAAGCTAAAGCAGGCAGCATCAAGTTTTGACAAGCAAGACGTAACAAAGTTTTTTTTTCAACAATATAAATGCATTTGTTGGGGTTTAATGCTTTAATATCCTCAACAATGTCCAATAATCCTCGATTTACCATTACCTTTTTTCAATGATCTGGTTTACGGTGATATCGGTGATTATAGTTGAGTATGGTAATTGGTTTGTTCGGATTTTGATCGAGGTCACAAGGAGGGGAGAGGAACTCGAGTCGATTAGTCTCCCCTATTCGCGTAAAGTACATTTCTAAGAGTCGAGGGCAGCGGGGGTGTTCCGTCCTGGCAGACGAATGTGAAAGAGATGACAGATGAGTCGACCTTAAGATAAGAGATGGTCAAAGTCAAGGAAATTGACGGTAATTCATTCAAGATTACGCCACTACCTGAGATGTCGGACCACGATGCACATCTCATATTGAAATGCAATACAATACATTAATATTTACCCGATATTTTATGGTTTACTTTCCTTGTTTAGTCATTTTATGAGTATGACAAGTTGTACTCAAACTCAAAGCGGTCCTTAAACGCTCCAGCCACCTCTTCCAAAATTCCAATGTTAACAACGACTTTCAATCAAACACAGACGCTTTTGGGATCTAAAGTTAACGAATGACATTTTCATATATTGATATGCCAATCCGATTAATATTCAATGAGAACCAACCATCATAAACTGAGCACTCTTTGTTGGTCGATCATCAATCACATATATGCTTTTCTTACCTCTGTTCAAACTTGGTGACTTATCATTAAGATGTAGAATTACACTCTCACTTCTAAGTTCCAACTGGATATTTCCAATGGCTTTAACAACCCTGACTATTTCAAATATTAGACACTAACTTATTGAAAATTAAAAAATTTGTCAAGTACCGGACAACATCTACCTTAATGCTTTACACCAAAAGTTTCTTTGCATATCATGATACATCATCGGGTTGATCAAATGAATAGTCTGTCTTAACTTATGTCATTCATCCATCACCCCTCTCAACTCTTCTATGTTAGGAACATACAAACGAATTTTTCTTCCACTTCCATGCTAGTCTATCGTGAAACTGGTCGTTTCAACATCATCAAAATTGGTCATCTCAACTTTATTCATAATATCCTCCAATCACTCGTATTCTCTTTAGCTCTCTCATATTCTAGCAAATATGTTTGGTGGCAACTCTTCGCATTCAAAAAACACCGATTGTTTCTCTCTTCAACCATAAACTACGTGTAATCAACAACTAACATTTATACTCTCTCAGCATAGATGTAGACCCAACCCAAAGGAAAGCCCTGTTGGAACTGAACCAGCCCGTAGTAGAAGTTATGGGGGAATTTCAATGGTTTTTTATATAGTGTCATATTTGGTTTCATTATAACATTATTTGATGTTATGAAATTTTAACATCTTGCCTTTTTTTAATGCTGTAAATTTGTTGTATTCAATATTATATATGAAGCGCTATAACTATCGTTTTAACGATTAAATGTTTACATTGTAAAATATATAAAAAGAAAAATCACGACATTTATATTATGTTTTAATAATCCAAAATTAAGACAATTTTTTTTTAACATTACTAAAGATATTACTTTTCACAACTTCCAATAAAAATTGTTAATCCTAAAGTCTTTACAATAATGTTGAAATGTTGTCAAAATAGGTTGATAACATATTTGCCATGTTCTTGAAGTTTGTTCTTAAGACAACAATTTATAAATATTGTAGAACAATATATATAACAACTTTTATCGAATAATGGAAAATTAACGCTCATTTTTTTAATCTCGTACTTTTGTAGTTCTTCGTATATGTTATCCTGTGGATCTCAAATTAATAAAGAATGAATATATGTCGTCATTGATCTCATTTGTTGTAAATGTAACATGATTATTTCTATATATTACAAAAGATAAGTGATAGACTTCATTATTTTTTGATATGTAAGATAGTTAAATTATATATCCTCGCTGTATTTGTTTTTATTTAAATTTGAGTGATATGTAGTTAGAAAACAATTAAAATTTCTTGTAAATTAAAAATATTTTAAAATATCAATTTACGTTAAAATTTGTTAGGTGGACTAATTTTTGGTAAAAGGATCAACTTTTTATGAAAAGTCAAAAGGGAAAAAGGCTAAAATAATATAACTTTTTTAATCTAAAACAAAGACTTTCTTAAGTTCTAGAATGTTATAGAAAATTATAAAATAACAAAATATTCAAATACGTAAATACAAAATTGTCTATGTCGACGGGAGAATATTTAATATTAGGATCAAAAAAATATTATAGAAGATAAATTTCTAGGCTTTTTTAACACCTAGGACAACCCGTTAAAGGACAATATCTTCTAGTTGATTGGGGAAAACAGTTTCTTCACGTGACCAAATAGGGCCTTCTGAAATCTTTTTTTTTTTGAAAAAGGTTAAAGGGCCCAGCCCAAAACAGATAAGTAAAAACACGGGCGAAAGAAAACAACCCGCACCATACCAACACTTAAAATCCTAACATATTAGGGCAGCCGACATCAACAAACAATTACACAAAAATAAAATCATGGCGACGAGAGGAGGCGAATCATAGATTTCCCTATCTCGTCTCCTTGCTGCTCTCGCCTCTCACCCAATAAGAGAGGCTTTGGTTGAATTTGCTACGCATGCTACTATCAGCAGTGTTGGATCCAGTATGATGTCTCGAATCGAAGTAGTGATTAGTATAGCTATGGTCTGCAGATCTGATGTTAGCACAACTCAGATCTGTAGATCTGCTTCCTTCATCGTTATCAACAGAAAGGCGATTGGTTGAAGGCCCAAAATTGTCATGATTCAGTCTCTGAATGCTGCTTGTATCAGTTTGATAAGCCTTCGGATTGAGTAAATATAGCTCAATATGCTTGCTGCCAGCCTCTTTGTTCCAATAATCCGCCAGAAAATCAAATTTGGTCTGATTTCTGATCTTATTTTTTGATTTCTGGAGAATAATATTGCTATCACTTTCAATAATAGTCCATCTCTGCTCTTTGGGAAGTTTTTTATTGTTGTGAGTACGTTCATTCTGAAATCTCTTTTACTTCGCTTACTCTTCACAAAAAACGATTTGAAAAATAATCGCTTCAGCCAAAAAATGTCAACAAACTTCTCCTTCAAACTACGAAGCGTCGTTGTCTGAAACTGAATGTTGCCACCTAAAATTGAATGTCGCCGCCTAAAACTTATTCACCTTATTGATCTGCGATGTCTGGAGATAAACCACGCCAAGTCGAAGATGCTCTCGCCATCGCCAACGCCTGGAATTCATGCCGTTGTCGTTTTAGAGTTTGCCTTGCTACCAGTGATGACTTTGGTCTAAGAGTGGCAAAGATAGGGATTTTAATTTACTGTGCCGCCGAGAGTTTTCACTATTGCTTGAGAAGATTCGGCGCCGCCGCTTAGAGTATCCTTAACAGAGATTAGGAATTGGCATTGCCAAGTGACTTGTGTCAAAATCTAGTTTCCATGCCTCCTAGCTGAAGTCAATTCGAAACCGCCTGATGTGATGCTTTTGCTCGTTGATTGTGAGGTTGTGTTGTGTAGAGTAGATATGAATATGACAACTTCTTGGAGTTCGAGTTGCGCTTGATGTTTTGATTGGATGGAGTGGATCTCATATGTTGATATGGATGGCCTGAGACGAGCCAACCAGTCTCCACTACCTCGCCTACAGTGAACCTCTATCAATATCGACTCTTCATTGCACGAACTTCAACTCAGATCTGCAACCTTTTTCCGACCACTAGAAAACACACGGCCAACCATTTTTCAAGCATAAGTTCCCCTACTGTCACCCTCCACCACGACCTGGTTACTAACTCAGGCAACTAGCAAATGGTGCCACCAGTCTGCTCTAACAAGGATGAATATAAACACGTCCCTCTTGTCTGCTTTGACGATGGTCGATATCTTGCTTCTAGTCAAGGCCGTGACACTACCCTTTCTCATGTTGTAATAGGGGAGAATGGAACTAGAAGGAAACTAAGTTAGCGACTATGGTTGCTTTAAAGTTTATTGATTAAGTGAATTTGTGCGGATTCATGAAGAAAGAAGTTTGTACATGAAGAGAAGAGTTATTCACGGAGAGAGGGACAGGATTTACACATTTTCATGCTTTAGGAAGACAGAATGGGAGGACTGCTTGTTTCTTCATTATATACCAAACTAATTTTTCAATTATATATGATTTGTTTACGAGCTTATATGCGTTTGAAAGTTTGAAATACTTCATTATTTGCATTTATCATGGCTGTGAAATATAGTGTATTTCATTGTAAAAGATGAGCTAGATGAATTGCAAAAGATAAGTTAGATGAATAGCTGAATGATTTACAAGCAATTTGAATTAGTTATAAGGAGCTATTTATTTTTCTAAGTTGGACTTGAGATTAATTTAACATCTAGTTTGTATTGGTATCGGTTTTGTTATGTATGACAGCGAATACTTTCTAAATTAAAATACATCAATTGTAATTAAACAGAAGGTGGGTATAATTTTTTTAATATATTGGTATCGGTTATATTATGTGTAATGGTGAAAATATTTTCTAGAATTAAAAAACATCTACTCCAAGCAAACAGTAGGTGTGATTTTTGCAATAAATTGGTATTAATTTTGTTATAAATGACAGTAAAATTAATTTATAAAATTAAAAAGCATTAACACCAATCAAACGTACAATGGGTAATATTTTTGCAATATATTGGTATCAGTTTTATTACAAATGACAATGAAAATAATTTCTAAAATTACAAAGCATCTGTTATCCCGCTTTTTGGCAAAGCCCGTGATACCAAAAGATCGATCGAAAACAAAAGACAGTTCGTCTCAAAGATTAGTTATACACTGCTTCGCTATGGATATCGATGAATTTTGTCCAAGCCCGGATCAGGCTACAATTGATAGGACATGACAAGCAAAGCCATGAAAGCTAGCATTTCAAATTTCAGGTTAATTGGAGTTCGTATGGACGAGATATGATCGATTCAAATTAGAGAAAGTATGTCATTCGTATCCATCAAAGGGTCGAGAAGATGTTCTGTTCGAACCCATCAGATTCGTATCCATCAATATTTGTTTTGTTCGAATCCATCAGGTTCCACATACTTCGAATCGATCGAGTTCGAATCGATCAGTAACATGATATCGGTATGTTCGAATCGATCGGTTTTGAATCGACCAAATAGACGTCGCATCACTCTGTTCGAATCCATCGGATTCGTACCCATCAGGCATTGGCTCGTTCGAATCGAGTGGTTTCGTATCCACCAGAATGATGCCACCTTCGTGCAATTCGTATCCATCTTGTTCGTATCATGCCGACGCATCGATATTGTTTGCATCCTTTTTAACCATGCATTTCGTATCGATCCCCAGACAGCCATTTCGTATCGATCGATCCGATCGATACGAAACATAACCACAGTTGATCGGTGCGATAAGATAACGAGCGATGCAAATGCTACCGATTCAGAGTCAACGCCAACAAGATGCAATATGATTTAAACTTCAATCTTGAAACGAATAAAGCGCAAGCAACCCGATCAACACGCCATAGAGATCAAATCGATCCAGAAAATTAGCGCCACGTCACTACGCGCGCATGCTTCCGATCGTTACGACAGGAATGGATACGAAATCATGGTTTCGAACTCGGCAACATATGTAAATTGCAATTTCGTATCGATCATATCTCCCAAACCGCAGATCCAAATGCTATGAAATTTTCACAGCATCTTCCATACAAGGTAAAGATTGTTCCTGCCAAGTTTCAGCTCGATTGGATCAATTTTTGATGGATACGAAATCATTTCGCATCGATCACAGATCGAGTCGAAACTTGGTGGGGTCGGTTGCATGGGCCCACTCACGTGCCAGAAGAAGTCCTCCGAAGTTTGAGCGAGATGTGAGCCTCCTACGCCTATAAATAGCCCCCTGAAGCCTATAGAATGGGGATCTTTTGGCTATTCGATGTCCAGACTCTACCGGATTCAATTCTACATCACTTTATCACTGTTGTATTCAGATATCAGAGCGATAATCTGCTGTAACGGATTGAAATCATCAAAAGAATCAATAAAGATATAAACTTCAAAGTGGACATAGGCAAGATCGCCGAACCACTATAAATCCTGTGTTTCTGATTGTTATTGCTGAATTGTTGTGCTTGATATTGCTTAGATCTGAGATTTGTGTTGAATATTGCTGGTTTATATTCATATACGGGTGCTTTTGCGATATTAGGGTTTGTGATCATTTTTGGTCCAAACACTTTGGTGCTTTCACTGAGAAGGCTGATTCAGGAGAAGTTGAATTTGAAGATTTAAGAATTCATATCTAAGGAGCTATGACAAGACAAACAAGTAGAAGATAAAGGCCAGAGAGAGGGGCATCTGAGCAACCTGGTGGTAGTAGAGGAATGAACGCTCAGCCGGGGCAGGTAAAATTCCCTCGCGAACTCGGGGGCAGGACGAAAGCGATGAACAAGTCGCAAATCTCTCACTAACACAGTTAAATTATTTACACATGTACGAGATCGCGCACGATCCATAGGCATGCTCTGAATGACTACTGACCGCACCATAGTAAGAGTTTACGCTTTGACATCCTCGTCTTGCTCTTGCCTTGATTTTGATTTGAACATTCCTGTTGTGGAATTCATATGATCATTGCTTTGATATCTGCAATTCTGTGAAAGAATTTACTTGTATGCCCGTTGGATCGCGAACGGTCCACGAGCACCTCTTGTATGGCGATGAACCGCCAAAGTCTTTGATTCATAAACTCCCCCGAGCGTGAAATCTGGCATCAATAACACTAAGTCCCCCCGGGCACACTCATTCGCCTCGAACGGCACCCGACCTCGAACGGCCACCACTCGCCTCGAATGGCACACGACCTCGAACGGTCACAATTCGCCTCGAACGGCACCCGACCTCGAACGGTCGCAATTCTCCACGAACAGCACATGACCTCGAACGGTCACAATTCGCCTCGAACGACACCCGATCATGAACAATCACCATTTGGTCCCATCCCATCATTCGCCGCGAACGGCATCGACCGTGAACGGTCCCGATTCACCTCAAATGGCATACGATCCCGAACGATCGTCATTCGAGGTCATATGAAGCTATCGAGTTCTTTACAGGTTATTGACAGGATATGAACATCCAGCTTAAGGTATTACAAAACACACCTTCCTATAACAAGGCATGTTTTGGGGGAAAAATGTTATCCCGCTTTTTGGCAAAGTCCGTGATACCAAAAGATCGATCGAAAACAAAAGACAGTTCGTCTCAAAGATTGGTTATACACTGCTTCGCTATGGATATCGATGAATTATATCCGAGCCCGGATCAGGCTACAATTGATAGGACATGACAAGCAAAGCCATGAAAGCTAGCATTTCAAATTTCAGGTTAATTGGAGTTCGTGTGGACGAGATATGATCGATTTAAATTAGAGAAAGTATGTCGTTCGTATCCATCAAAGGATCGAGAAGATGTTCTTTTCGAACCCATCGGATTCGTATCCATCAATATTTGTTTTGTTCGAATCCATCAGGTTCCACATACTTCGAATCGATCGAGTTCGAATCGTAACATGATATCGGTCTGTTCGAATCGATCGGTTTCGAATCGATCAAATAGACGTCGCCTCACTCTGTTCGAATTCATCGGATTCGTACCCATCAGGCATTGGCTCGTTCGAATCGAGTGGTGTCGTATCCACCAAAATGGCACCACCTTCGTGCAATTCGTATTCATCTTGTTCGTATCATGCCGACGCATCGATATTGTTTGCATCCTTTTTAACCACGCATTTCGTATCGATCCCCAGACAGCCATTTCATATCGATCGATCTGACTGATACGAAACATAACCACAGTTGATCGGTGCGAATAAGATAACGAACGATGCAAATGCTATCGATGCAGAGTCAACGCGAACAAGATGCAATATGATTTAAACTTCAATCTTGGAACGAATAAAGCGCAAGCAACCCGGTCAACACGCCACAGAGATCGGATCGATCTAGAAAATTAGCGCCACGTCACTACGCACACATGCTTTGATCGATACGACAGAAATGGATACGAAACCATGGTTTCGAACTCGACAACATACGAAAATTGCAATTTCGTATCGATCATATCTCCCAAACCGCAGATCCAAATGCTACGAAATTTTTACAGCATCTTCCATACAAGGTAAAGATTGTTCCTGCCAAGTTTCAGCTCGATTGGATCAATTTTTGTTGGATACGAAATTATTTCGCATCGATCACAGATCGAGTCGAAACTTGGTAGGGTCGGTCGCGTGGGCCCACTCACGTGCCAGAAGAAGTTTCCCGAAGTTTGAGCGAGATCTGAGCCTCCTACGCCTATAAATAGCTTCCTGAAGCCTACAGAATGGGGATCTTTTGGCCATTCGACGTCCAGACTCTGCCGGATTCAATTCTACATCACTTTATCACCGTTGTATTCAAATATCAGAGCGATAATCTGCTGTAGTCCGCTGTAACAGATTGAAATCATCAAAAGAATCAATAAAGATATAAACTTCAAAGTGGACGTAGGCAAGATCGTCGAACCACTATAAATTCTGTGTTTCTGATTATTATTGCTGAATTGCTGTGCTTGATATTGCTTAGATCTGAGATTTATGTTGAATATTGCTGGTTTATATTCATAAACGGGTGCTTTCGCGATATTGGGGTTTGTGACCATTTTTGGTCCAAACAGCATCAACTTTAATCAAACAAACAATGAGTGCCAATTTTGCAATATATGGGTATATGTTCTGTTGCAAATGACAATGAAAATAGTTTCTAAAATTACAAAGCATCACCTCTAATCAAACAAACACTGGGTATCATATTCGCAATATATTGGTATTTGTTTTGTTATAAACGATGGTGAAAATAGTTTCTAAAATTACTAAGCATATATTAGTATCGGTTTTGTTATGTATGACGGTGGAAATAAATTCTAAAATTAAAAAGTATGAATTCTTATCAAACGGACAGTGGATGTCATTTTTGCATTATATTGGTATCGGTTTTGTTATGTGTGATGCTAAAAATAATTTCTAAAATTAAAAACCATCAATTTTAAAACGACAATGGATATCATTTTTGTAATACTTTGGTATCGATTTTGTTATAAATGATAATGGAAATAAGTTATAAAATTAAAAAGCATTAACTCCAATCAAGCATAAATTAGTCATCATTTTTGCAATACATTGGTACCAATTTTTTTATGCATGACAGTGAAAATAATTTCAAAAATTAAAAAGCATCAGCTCCAATCAAAATGACAGTGGATATCATTTTTGCAATATAATAGTATCATTTTTGCTATGTATGATGGTGAAAATAATTTCTAAAATTAAAAAGCATCAACTCCAATAAACAGACAATGGGTATCATTTTTGCAATTTGTCTGTATCAGTTTTGTTATGTATGACGGTGAAAACAGTTTATACAATTAAAAAGAATCCCCTCCAATTAAAAGACAGCTGGTGTCATTTTTGTAATACTTTGGTACGAGGTTGTGTGACTTTTTTGGCAATTTATTTTAATTGAATCTTGCTATCAAAGTGTATTCATTTTAGCATATTATTAATTTGCTTTTGATTTGTTCTTGTAATTGTACTTGGTTATATGGTATAATTTATAGTTTCAGTTTTAATATCAGCTTTGTGTTAGTATGGTATCAGTTTTAACACATTATGAAGTTGACTTTGATTTGTTCTTCGCAATTGCAATTGGTTATATGATATAGTTGATAGTTTCAGCTTCAGTGTTAGTTTTGTGTTAGCACATTATCAGTTTTAGTATTTATTTGTTTTTAGGTTGTTTTGAATCAATACTTTTGATATGTGCTGCTTAGTTTAGTCAAATCAGCTCTTTAGCATCATTTTTGCATGCTGTTAATATCAGTTTTAAGTATAAAAAATATGGTATCAGTTTTGTTTAATTATGTTTATTTTACATATAATAAAACTAATACCAAAGTATTTTGAAACTGATACCCAGTTTCCGCTTAATTAAAGATGATGATTTATGGATACACAAAATATATGCTTTCTTATGAAATACTTGTGTGTGTCTTCAAAGATTGAGCAAGTTCATAAAACATAGTCAAATTATATTCGTGTGGTTGCTTATGGAATGAGGCCTTAGTTATTGCCTATGATGGGCGAATAACATTTTACACTTAGTTACACTCTCTTCCTTTTAAATAAGTTATGCATTAATTATTAGAGGCGATGTCGAACATTCTAGTTCAAAATTGTCTGAGACTATGTTGCAGAATGCGTGGTTACAAAAAATAAACCGCCTTGAATAATTATTATTCAGGTTTACTGTAACCTTGCAAAATGGTTAGAAAACATCAATGTAGCTAACAAATAATACATGGTCTTCTAAAATATTACAAAAATCAAATCAGAAAAATTGCAGAAGATTAATAACCAAAGCCAACATCAACTCCAACATATCATTTCAATAGACTAGGCATAAACTGTTGAATATGCTAGTACATGATTTTTTTTTTATGATAATATATATATATATATATATATTCATTTAATTGAATTTGTTAACATACTATATTATTTTTCATATAATTAAATAAATATTTGCTGAATAAAATAAATAACATGGAATTTAAATTCAAGCGGATATTTTATTCAAACAAATATTTTATTACAATTTTTGAATAGTACAAAATTTGAACTCTCACTATATATACAACATTTCAAATTATAATACAATTTGTCACCATACAATTATCATTTACATCAGCTCCTCACAACATGTCACTCGTTCACTCATAATTGTTTTTCAACTGTATTCCAATTTGTATCCAGCATCTGAGTTATCTGCAAAATAAACATTGATGCAATAAAATTGAAAGATAAATATTTTTGCGGTGTAAAATAAAATATGTTTTTAAAAATAGTATTTACCTCAGTTATTTGGGTTGTCGTCATATTTATTCAAAATTCATCATACACGAACAGCTTGGGACATGCATAGTGTATCACTGTACATGCCACAAGGCCGCACACCGATATACACTTGATAAAACTGCAATAACAGGTGAGCACAAGGTCAAACCCGAGCCAAAACTAGGTTCAACTCAAGTGTAATAGAAATTCATCAGAAAATTGTCGAGTTCAAGAATCCAAAAACCAACATAAAACAAGCCTCGACCAAAAATTTAAATGTACACTTAAACCCAGACTGGTCAGAGAAACCAAAATGCACATGACTTCAAGAGCAGAAAAATCCTCAAATGGCCAGACTCACAATTTCCAAATGAACAAGTTCAATTGAAAACCAGAGATTCAGGCATGTGCACCAGAATTGGAAACAAAGCAATGCGAAACTTTCAGATGAACACAACATATGTTCAACCAAGTGGATCAACACCTCAAGTACAAAGCAGGTTACATATTGCAATGCAGACAACCAGAACAAAGCAAGCCTGGCAACATGGAAGTAAATGCAAATTAGCTCGAAGCAACAACGAAGTGCAGACTTACATCCAGACACACACATATATACATACATAAATGTATGTATGTATGTATACAAGTGGAGATGGCACTGCAGCTACCAACTGAACACAGTCTTGACCAAAACAAACAAATCAGTCTAGGCTCTCAATAACCAGTGCAACTTCGAGCAAAATCACAAGAAATACGTGAGTAAACAACATGCATGCATATGCTTATGGACATGACTCAAAGCATCATCAATAAACCAATGCTCAATACAGTGAATCACAATATCCAGACAATTTTCTAAAGCATGCAAGTGAAGCCTCAATCAAGCTCTATATAAAACCAAAGTACATAATTAACACAAGTGACTCAAAGCACATGATGCAATACAACTGAATACAAGTGCATATATACAACAAGCACGTGACTCAAAATATCATCATTA
Source organism: Allium cepa (assembly GCA_030765085.1). Lineage (NCBI taxonomy): Eukaryota > Viridiplantae > Streptophyta > Magnoliopsida > Asparagales > Amaryllidaceae > Allium > Allium cepa. The sequence continues at coordinate 33,059,980 of CM060941.1, forward strand.
AAGACCAGAAAATCAAGTGTAGACATGACATGAATTGGCTTGAAGACCAGACATAAGAAAATAATAAAGAAACCAGAGCTACAGTTTCAAGTCCACAACAACATTGAGTATGCCAAACCTCAGATGAAATGCACATGAATCAAAAGAAAGGAACAAATATGGCCAGCTCTAACAAGAACTAAATGAATACATACATATATAAATACATAAATGTATGTATGTATACAAATGGAAATGACCAGAATTACAAAGAGCAACAAGCATGATGATATACAACAGAGAGGACTACAACAACACATATACACACACATACATACATATATATGTATGTATGTACATATATGGTGATAACACAAGTAAAAACATATCAAAGCATTCAAGAGGAACAGAAATACACATGACTCGAAGTAACCAGATTACAATGAACCAGACACAAAAAACAGTTGCGATCACATATAAGTGAGCACAAAACAGTGCAGCAATCATTTTTTACTCACAACCACACATGTATACATATGTACCTATATATGTATACACAGAACTAGTTGCGGTGAATTTTAAATTGATTAAGCCGAAAAAGTCAGCAAGTAACAGAGCACTTAACAATTATAACAAAGTCAAGGTCGAGAAAAAAATAAATCAAATGATCAAATGTTCCAGGTCAAACAGTTTTCTAGGTAGCAGTTTCAAATCAGGTCAATGTCGTAGATTTTTCTATCTGAACAGTCAGATTTTAAAAATAACAAATTCAAAGCCGTGGTGACCAAGGTGATAACAATAATCGATCAAATCAGAATCAAAGCCATAGTAATAAAGCAAGGACATTGGAAAAATATTCGAAATTGAACCAGTCATAATATATCACAAACATTCAAGTTAAATCGAACGGACAAGCATATCAAATTGAAGAAATCAAATAAAATATATACGAACAAGATTATAGAATTTCGAATCTTATTTAACCCAATCTCATCATCGGCATGAAATTCATTCGAGTTCAAGCAAATCAGAGATCTAATCACTGAAGTAAATCAAAAAAATAACTCGAATCTAGGTCGAACATAATCAAAGTCGAAAAGGAATATCATATACCAATTTTAAATCAGGTATACGCGCTCGAAAATTAGAAGAAGCCGTGAACAAGTTAATCGATCGAAGAAAGCATTTGAAGTATCATTCAATCAACAACTAAAGTCAGCGTGCTCAATTTCTCAAAAGCCCTAATTTTGAACGAAGAGGAATGAACGAAAGAAGCAGCCACTTTTCAACGCAAGAGATACGGGCCAATGAAACAAACAAGGGAAAAAGGGGAACGGTTTTTATCACTTAAATCTTTTGGGCCATCTTTTATTGCCTTTGGGTTTTAACTATTATATAAGGCTTTTAGTTTTTAAATTAGGGTTTTATTGTTTTAGTTATTTTTATTTTGTATTTCTCCTTTAAACTTTTGCAAAGTCTAGTTGTGTAACTAGGGGATGAACTACGGTGGTGTAGTTCGAGAATTTGCAACTCAGTGGTTGAGTTATGGCAGTGTTTTAAGCATAGAGTTAGGTTAGTCGATAATGAGTGTCGCGAGTCTACGTGTCTGACTACTTAATTTCTAGTAGAAACCTTGGAGGCAGCACGTAGGTAGAGTTTTGCCGAAGTTGGGTAAATCTGTGTTGTTCTATTTCTGATTTTAATATTTTGGTGTTTTCTATGCTGCTATTATTCTGCTATTATCTATGCTGTGACTATTTTATATATTTCCACATTAACTTGTATAATTATTAGTATCACCCTATTCACCCCTTTTAAGGTGAAATCGATTCTACAAGTGGTATCGGAGCTAGGAACAAAAGGTCAATTTTTGTTTTAAAAGTCTTATTTTTCAAAAACCAATTTTTGGTTTTAAATTTTTAAATGGCTTCTTTTAATAATGCTTTTGTAGAGGGTCGGTCCATAGTTAGATCACCAATGTTCAATGATGAATATCCTTACTGGAAAAATAGAATGAATTTTTTTTTGAAAACCATTTGTGCTTGGAATATAGTTGAGACAAGACATAGGACACCACCTATAGTGGTAAGTAATCAGGAAATTGAAAAACCGATGGATCAATGGACAGATCTAGAAAATAAATTACAGAATGCTAATGCTAAAGCTATGAATTCTATTATTTGTTCATTGGATCAAATTGAATTTAATCGTGTCTCACATTGTCTAACTGCATAGGAAATCTGGCATACACTTGAAGTAACTCAGGAAGGAACATCTCAAGCCAAAGAATCTCGCCTTGCCATGCTGAGTAACGAATACGAGAATTTCACAATGGCAAGGAAGAAAATGTCAAAGAGATGCATGGACGACTTTCCAATATTATATACAAATCAAAAGCTCTTGAAAAATTATACACGGAGTTGGAAATAGTCCGAAAAATCCTCAGAGTCCTTCCACGAAAATTTGAAGCCAAAGTCACTGCTATTTAAGAATCGAAGGATTTGAAACAGATCAAAGTCGAAGAACTCATCGAAAATATCACCACTTATGAGCTAGAAATCAAATTCAAGGAAGAATGTGAAGAAGGTGATACACGAAAGAAATCAATAGCTCTCAAAGGAACAATAGAAAGTGATGATGATGATGATGATAGAGCAGCTGAATTGGGACTATTGATAAAGAGATTCAAGAAGTGGAATCGCAAACATGGAAATCCAGCTCTAAATCAACAATTGAAAAACAGAATAGTCAAAGTTCTAGACAACCCAAGAGAGCGGGAGATCATCTGTCACAACTGTAATAAACTCGGCCATATAAAGCCAAATTGTCCTCAAAACAGACCCAGCCAAGGAAAAAAACGAAAAGGAGAAGTTTTGCAGCACTTGGGATGAAACTGATGAAGCTGATAAAAGCATTGGCAATGAAAGTGAAAAGAAAGTTTGTGTCTTCAAGGAGAAACAACTGACAGTGATGATGGCGAGCCAAGCGAGGTATCAAAACATACTCACTCAGAACTACTTAAATATTTTCATGAAGTAAATGGCTGTTTTAACGACTTAGAGAGAAATACACTAAAATTGAATCACTAAGAGATACTTTGATAGAATCAAATAAACAACTTGACCAATTAGTCAAAAACTTTCGAAATAAAAACCCTATGTGTGACAAATGTCCATCATTCGAAGAAGAAATTTGAAAAGTCAGAAATTAGAATTAAATCACTTGAAAATTAAATTCTGATTTTGAAAGAAAGTGAAAACAGAGGAGAGAAATTTCTATTAAAAAGTGCATACAATTATTGAATGAGAATGAATCTCTCAAAATACAAGTCCAACAATTGTCTACAACTTTAGAAAAAATTTCCAAAGGAGAAAGATAGTTAAATATGCTATTAGAAAAAAAAATTATCAATCGTGTTAGACAAGGACTTGGGTATAATCAATGAGCATATTAGATGTGAAACTAGTCGAGTCAATCCAAAGTGCACGATTTGTGGAAAAACTGGACACAGTCACAATATTTGCCGATATAGACCCAAACACATGAAAACCATTCCAATTTGGGTTCCAAAACGCACGAATATAAAATCCCTTAAAGTCAAACAAATCTGGATGCGAAAAGAAACAAATATAGATTGTTTTGGGTCTATTCAAACATATTTTTCAAAATCATTTGCCACTAACAACCATGGACCTATAAAAACAAATAGGTCGCAAAAATCTTTTCATTTAGGAGTGGTGGTAGACTAAGGAACAACAAAAGTGTTACGTGTATTCTGGCTTTTCCAAGCACACGATGGATGGCTAATCAAAATTACTTAGCCTAGCACAAAGGTGGCAAAATTATAATGAGTAACAACGAAAAATTACCGTGAAGGTAAAATAGGTAACGATATTTTTATCTTGAACAATTTATTAAATGTGATAAGTTACACCATAATCTGAATTAAATCAGCCAGTTGTGTGATAATAAATGTTGATTATGATTTTGACTTATGAAAATTGTTGGCTAGTTATCTTTTTATGCCGAGAACACCGTAATTATCTCTAGAGCCTTTTGAAATATCTCATATAGATTTGTTTGGTCTAATGATGTTGCAAGTTTGGATGATAAGAGACATTGTCTTGTATTGATTTTTGATTACTCAGGATACATGTGGATATATTTGGTTATTTTACTGCTGACACTATGTTTATTTGCAAGGTTTCAATTAAAATTCAAAAGAATTTCATTTAAAATCTATTAAAAATGATTTTAAGGTATTTTGTTGCACACTTCACGGTCTGGTCTATGACGTTCAACGATTGATAATTTTAAGTCAAAGGAAATTTCGGATGCAGATTACACTAGCACACTAGTTGGAAGAAAAATTACTAGTTGAATGTAATTTATGTTGAGAAATTCAGTAGTTGCATCATTTCCAAAGAAAATATCTGCATATTTTTCATTTCGACTAATTTTCAAATAAAGGACATTTTTCTTGTAAAACCCCTCCCAGAAAATCTTTTTTGGCCTTGTTTCAGATTAGTCAATTTGATAATTATTTTTGGATTTGATCTTAAATGACTACGTTAATTAATCTGACTCTCTACTGATTATCGAAAAGATAAATAGTGATTGAAAAAGTGACGAGTGTTGATATTGATCATATATTATAACTTGAGAAAGTATATTTGAGTAAATTTCCTTAAAAAATTAAACAAGATTTATATTAATTCTTGTTTTGTAAAAATCTCATGTTCATCTCTATTTCTATCATATTTCTAACGACAATCACTCGCTAAAATCTAATATAGTTTGTCAAAATGTGGTATTTTTTAAATAGGAAATCATTCTTTTTTGTTTTATTTTATTTTTTAGCAAAAAAACATCCAAAATATTCACTCTCATTTAAAATTCCTCATGGTTATGCATGGGTGAATTACATGGAATTTTTGATTATGTATTTTCTTTCTCATTTAAAAGTCCTCACGGTTATGCATGTATGGAACACATATCAAAATTGGTTATTAAATAGACAAGTTGATTCGAATCCCGTTTAAAAGTCCTCACGGTTATGCTGGTTAGAAGATGCTTGAAATTCATTTTTTTAAAATTTGGAATACTACTAACCTCGTTTAAAAGTCCTAACGGTTATGTATGGTTAGTAGATATTCAAATTCCTAGTATAAATATACCACAAATAGACACAGCTATATGGTTTTACATCATCCTTGTCATTCTAAAGTGGAATATGCGCCTAACAGAGTATTTATGATTTTTGTTTATTTTTTGTTGAAATTAATATTTATACTCGATTGGGTATTAATGTTGTATTAATGTATATCACTTTATCTCTATTTTTGTAACACTATTACTCTTTTGTTGATAATAAAAGTGGGAGAGAAAGTTAAGATTTTAACAAACAAAGGTCAAATATTTTATTTTGTATTCTCTATTTGTATCTAGGTTCATTTGCATATTTTTATTCATTTTCATGCATATATGAAGGGGGGGCTTTGTTATAAAGAAGGAGCATTCAAATAGAGGGAGCAAATTGAATGATCAAATACATTTAATAAATTCAAAATCTTAAATATATGTTTATTATCATCAAAAGGGGAAGATTGTTGAATATGCCCGTATATGATTTTTATTTGATGATAATAAATATATATATATTCATTTAAATGTATTTGTTATTGTACTGTTTTATTTTTCACATAAATAAAAAAATATTTGCTGAATAAAATAAATAACATAGAATTTAAATTCAAACAGATATTTTATTCAAACAAATATTTTACTACAATTTTTGAATAGTACAAAATTTGAACTCTCACTATATATACAACATTTCAAATTACAATACAATTCGTCGCTATACAATTATCATTTACATTAGCTCCTCACTACATATCAATCGTTCCCTCATAATTGTTCTTCAACTGTATTCCAATTTGTATCCAACATCTGAGTTATCTGCAAAACAAACATTGACGTAGTAAAATCGAAAGAGAAATATTTTTGCAGTGTAAAATAAAATGTGTTTTTGAAAATAGCATTTTCCACAGTTATTTGGGTTGTTCATCATCATATTTATTTTGAATTCATCATATACAAACAGCTTGTGACATGGACAGTGTATCACTGTACATGCCATAAGACCGTGCACATCGATATACGCTTGATAAAACTACAGGGACAGGTGAGCACAAGGTCAAACCCGAGCCAAAGCTAGGTTCAACTCAGGTGTAATACAAATATATCACAAAATAGTCAGTACAAGAATCCAAAAACCAACATAAAACAAGCCTTGACCGAAAATTAAAAGTACACTTGAACCCGACTGGTTGGAGAAACCAAAATGCACTTGACTTCAAGAACAGAAAAAAACCTCAAATGGCCAGACTCACAATTTCCAATTGAACAAGTTCAATTAAAAACCAGAGATTCAGGCATGTGCACTAGAATTGGAAACAAAGCAATGCAAAACTTTCAGATGAACACAACATATGTTTAACCAAGTGGATCAACACCTCAAGTACAAAGCAGGTTACATATTGCAATGTATACAACCAGAACAAAGCAGGCCTGGCAACATGGAAGCAAATGCAAACTAGATCAAAGCAACAACAAAATGTAGACTTGCATCAAAACACGCACATACATACGCACATAAATGTATGTATGTATACAAGTGGAGATGACACTGCAGCTACCAACTGAACACAGTCTTGACCAAAACAAACAAATTAGTCCAGGCTCTCAATAACCAGTGCAACTTCGAGCAAAATCACAAGCATACATGTATACATGAGTAAACAACATGTATACATATGCTTATGGACATGAATCAAAGAGTCATCAATAAACCAAAGCTCAATATAGTGAATTACAATATCTAGAAAATTTTCTAAAGCATGCAAGTGAAGCCTCAATCAAGCTCCACATAAAACCAGACTACATAATGAACACAAGCGACTCAAAGCACATGATGCAATACAACTGAATACAAGTGCATATATACAACAAGCACATGACTCAAAACATCATTATTGAAGACCAGAAAATCAAGTGCAGACACTATATGAACTGGCTTGAAGACCGAAAACAAGAAAATAATAAAGCAACCAGAGCTACAGTTTCAAGTCCACAACAACATTGAGTATGCCAGACCTCAGATGCAATGCTCATGAATCAAAAGAAAGGAACAAATATGGTCAGCTTTAACAAGAACTAAATGAATACACACACATATACATACATTTAATATATGTATGTACACAAATGGAAATGACCAGAATTACAAAGAGCAACAAACATGATGATATACAACAGAGAGGACTACAACAACACATATATACACATATACATATGTATGTATGTACATATATGGTGATAACATAAATATAACATATCAAAGCATTCTGGAGGAACAGAAGTACACATGATTTGAAGCAACCATACAATAATGAACCAAACAAATAAACAGTTGCGATCACATATAATTGAGCACAAAACAGTGCAACAATCATTTTTTTACTCACAGACACACATGCATACATATATACTTATATATGTATACACAGAACCAGTTGCAATGAATTTCAAATTGATAAAGCCGAAAAAGTCAACAAGTAACAGAGCATTTAACAATTATAACAAAGTCAAGGCCGAGACAAAAATCAATCATGTGATCAAATGTTCCAGGTCAAACAATTTTCCAGGCAGCAGTTTCAAATCAAGTCAATGTCGCAGGAATTTCTATCTAAACATGTCAGATTTTAAAAATAACAAAGTCAAAGCGGTGGTGACCAAGGTGATAACAAGAATAGGTCAAATCAGAATCAAGGCCATGGTAATAAAGCAAAGACATCACAAAAATATTCAAAATTTAACCAATCAAAATATATCACAAACATTTAGGTTAAGTTGAACGGCCAAACATATCAAATTGAAGAAATCGAATAACATATATATGAACAAGATTATAGGATTTTGAATCATATTTAACCCAATCTCATCATCGGCATGAAATTCATTCGATTTCAAGCAAATCAGAGAGCTAATCACTAAAGTAAATCAAATAAATAACTCGAATCTAGGTCAAGCATAATCAAATTCGAAGAGGAATATCATGTACTAATTTTAAACCAAGTATACACGCTTGAAAATTTGAAGCAGCCGTGAACAAATTAATCGATCGAACAAAAGCATTCGAAGTATCATTCAATCAACAGTTGAAGTCGGGGTACTCAATTTCTCAAAAGCTCTAATTTTGAACGAAGAGGAACGAACAAAAGAAGCAGCCATTTTTCAATGCAAGAGATACGGGTCAAAGAAATAAACAAGGGAAAAACAGGGAACAGTTTTTATCACTTAAATCTTTTGGGCCAGCTTTTATTTGCCTTTGGGTTTTAATTATTATATAAGGCTTTTAGTTTTTAAATTAGGTTTTTTCTTTTTTAGTTACTTTATTTGTATTTCTCTTTTAAACTTTTGTAAAGTCTATTCGTGTGACTAGGGACGAACTATGGTGAAGTAGTTCGAGAATTCGCAAATCAGTGGTTGAGTTGTGGTAGGGTTTTGAGCGTAGAGTTAGGTTAGTGGATAGCGGGTGTTGCGAGTTTACGTGTGTAAGCGCTTGACTACTTAATTTCTAGTAGAAACCTTTGAGGAAGCACGTAGGCTGGGTTTTGCCGAAGCTGGTTATATTTGTGTTGTTCTATTTCTACTTCTAATATTCTGGTGCTATCTGTGCTGCTATTATTCTGCTATTATCTGTGCTGCGATTATTTTATTTATTTCCGTATTAACTTGTATAATTATTCATATCACCCTATTCACCCCCCTCTAAGGTGAAAACGATCCTACAAGTGGTATCGGAGCTAGGAACAAAATGTCAATTTTTGTTTTAAAATTTTAATTTTTCAAAAACCAATTTCTGGTTTTAAATTTTTTAATTTTTAAATGGCTTCTTTTAATAATGCTTTCGCAGAGGGTCAGTCCATAGTTAGACCACCAATGTTCAATGGTGAATATGCTTACTGGAAACATAGAATGAAATTTTTTCTAAAAACATTGATGCTTGGAACATAGTTGAGACAAGATATAGGACACCAACTATAGTGGTGGATAATCAGAAAATTGAAACACCGATGGATCAATGGACCGATCTAGAAAATAAATTATAGAATGCTACTGCTAAAGCTATGAATTCTATTATTTGTTCATTGGATCAAATTGAATTTAATCGTATCTTACATTGTCTAACTGCGTAGGAAATCTAGCATGCACTTGAAGTAACTCATAAAAGAACATCTTAAGTTAAAGAATCTTGTCTTGCCATACTGAGTAACGGATACGAGAATTTCATAATGGCCAAGGAATAAAATGTCAAAGAGATGTATGGACGAATTTACAATATTATATACAAATCAAAAGCTCTTGGAAAATCATACACAGAGTTGGAAACAGTCCGAAAAATCCTCAGAGTCCTTCCATGAACGTTTGAAGCCAAAGTCACTGCTATTCAAGAATCGAAGGATTTGAAACATATCAAAGTCGAAGAACTCATCGGAAATCTCACCGCTTATGAGCTAGAAATCAAATTAAAGGAAGAACGCAAAGTTGGTGATACAAGAAAAAATCAATAGCTCTCAAGGGAACACCAGAATGTGATGATGATGATGGAGCAGCTGAATTGGCACTATTGATAAAGAGATTGAAGAAGTGGAACAGCTAACACGGAAATCCATCTCTAAATCAACAATTGAAAAGCAGAATAGTCAAAATTCTAGAAAATCCAAAAGAGCGGTTGATCATCTGTCACAACTGTAATTAATCCGGCCATATAAAGCTTGTCCTCAGAACAGACTCACCCATGGAAAAAAACCAAAAATGAGAAGTTTCGCAGCCACTTAGATGAAACTAATGAAGCTGATAAAAGCATTGGCAGTGAAAGTGAAAAAGAAAATTTGTGTCTTCAAGGAGAAACCACCGATAGTGATGATGAGGAGCCAAGCGCGATATCAAAACTTTCTCACTCAGAACTATTTATATATCTTCACGAAGTAAATAGTTATTTTGAACGACTTAGGGAGAAATACACTAAAATTGAATCACAAAGAGATACTTTAATAGAATCAAATAAACAACTTGACCAACTAGTCAAAAACTATTGAAATAAAAGCCCTAAGTGTGACAAGTGTCCATCATTCGACGAAGAAATTAAAAAATCAAAAATTAAAACTAAATCACTTGAAAATGAAATTCTGATTTTGAAAGAAAGTGACATCACGAGAAGAGAAAATTCTATTAAAAAGTGCACATAGTTATTGAATAAAAATGAATCTCTCAAAACACAAGTCCAACAATTGTCTACAACTTTTGAAAAAATTTCCAAAGGTGAAAGATCGTTAAACATGCTATTAGGGAAACAAACTATCAATCTTGTAAGACAAGGACTTGGGTATAATCAATCTGAATGTATTAGAAGTGAAACTAGTCAAGTCAATCCAAAATGCACGATTTGTGGAAAAACTAGACACAATCACAATATTTGCTGATATAGACCCAAACACGTGAAAACCATTTCAATTTGGGTTCCAAAAGGCATGAATATAAAATCCCTTAAAGTCAAACAAATCTGGATGCCAAAAGGAACAAATATAGATTGTTTTCAGTCTACTCAAACATATTTTTCAAAATCATTTTCACTAACAACCATGGACCTATAAAAAAAATAGGTCACAAAAATCTTTTTTCATGTAGATGTAGTGGCTGGCTAAGGAACAACAACAGTGTTACTTGGATTCTGCCTGTTCCAGGCTCACGATGGGCGACAAATCAAAGTTCCTTAGCCTAGTACAAAGGTGGCAGAATCACAATGAGTAACAACAAAAATTATCGTGAAGGTAAAATAGGTAACGATACTTTTATCTTGAACAATTTATTAAATGTGATAATCTACACCACAATCTGAATTAAATCAGTCAGTTGTGTGATAATGAATGTTGATTATGATTCTGACTTATGAAAATTGTTGGCCAATTATCTTTTTATGCCGAGAGCACCATAAGTATCTCTAGAGCCTTTTGAACTATCTCATATAGATTTGTTTGGACTAATGATGTTGCAAGTTTAGATGATAAGAGACATTGTCTCGTATTGATTTTTGATTACTCAAGATAGAGTGGATATATTTGGTTGTTTTACTGCTGACACTATGTTCACTGTTTATTTTTTTACACGATTTCAATTAAAATTCAAAAGAATTTCATTTAAAAGCTGTTAAAAATGATTTTAAAGTATTTTGTTGCACACTTCATGGTCTGGTCTATGACATCCAACGAATGATAATCTTGAGTCAAAGGAAAATTCGGATGCAGATTGCACTGGTAATCTAGTTGGCAGAAAAATTACTAGTGGAACGTGATTTATGTTGAGATATTCAGTAGTTGCATCGTTTTCAAAGAAAATATCTGCATATTTTTCATTTCAACTAATTTTCAAATAGTAGACATTTTTCTTATAAAACCTCTCCTAGAAAAATCATTTTTGATCTTGTTTCAGATTAGTCAATTTGATAATTAATTTTGGGTTTAATCTTAAATGACTACATTAACTAATCTGACTCCCTACTGATTATCGAAAAGATAAACAGTGATTAAAAAAGTGATGAATGTTGATATTGATCATATATTATAACTTGAGAAAGTATATTTAGTAAATTTTCTTAAAAATTTAAACAAGTCTTAAAATAATTCTTGTTTGGTAAAAATTCCATGATCATCTCTATTTCTATCATATTTCTAACGACCATCATTCACTAAAATCCAATATAGTATGTCAAAATGTGGTATTTTTTTAAACAGAAAATAATTCGTTTTATTTTATTTTATGTTTTAACAATAAAAACATTCAAAGTATTCACTCTCATTTAAAAGTCCTTATGGTTATGCATGGGTGAATTATTTGGAATTTTTGATTATGTGCTTTCATGCTCATTTAAAAGTTCTTATAGTTATGTATGTATGGAACATATATCAAAATTGGTTTTTAAATAGACAAGTTGTTTTTAATCTCATTTAAAAGTCCTCATGGTTATGCATGATTAGAAGATGCTTGAAATTCATTTTTTTAAAATTTGGAATAATACTAATCTCATTTAAAAGTCGTAACGGTTATGCATGGTTAGTGAACATTCAAATTTCTAATATAAATATACCACAAATAGACATAGCTATTTGTTTTTACATCATCTCTATTATTCTAAAGTGGAATATCCACCTAACAGAGTATTTATGATTTTTTTTATTGAAATTTAATATTGATACTCGATTGGGTATTAATGTTGTATTAATGTCTATCACTTTATCTTTATTTTTCTAACACTGTTACTCTTCACTGATACCAAAAGGGGGAGAGAAAGTTAAGATTTTGGCAAATAAAGGCCAAATATTTTATTATGTATTCTCTATTTGCATCTAGGTTCATTTGCATATTTTTATTTATTTTCATGCATTTATAAAGCAAGACCTCAGATGCAATTCACATGAATCAAATGAAAGGAACAAATATGCTTAGCTCTAAGAAGAACTAAATGAATACACGCTTATACACATACATAAATGTATGTATGTATGTATACGAATGGAAATGACCAGAATTACAAAGAGCAACAAGCATGATGATATACAATAGAGAGGACTGCAACAACATATACATACACACATACATATGTATGTATGTACATATATGGTGATAACACAAGTGTAAACATATCAAAGCATTCAAGAGGAATAGAAATACACATGACTCGAAGCAACCAGACTACAATGAACCAAATAAACAAAGCAGTTGTGATCACATATAAGTGAGCACAAAACTATGTAGCAATCATTTTTTACTCACAAACACACCTGTATACATATATACTTATATATGTATACATAGAACCAGTTGCAGTGAATTTCAAATTGATAAAGCCGAAAAATTCATCAAATAACAGAGCATTTAACAATTATAACAAAGTCAAGGCCGAGACAAAAATCAATCAAATGATCAAATGTTCCAGGTCGAACAATTTTCCACGTAGCAGTTTCAAATCAAGTCAATGTCGTAGGAATTTCCATCTGAACATGTCAGATTTTAAAAATAACAAAGTCAAAGCCGTGGTGACCAAGGTGATAACAAGAATCGATCAAATCAGAATCAAAGCCGTGGTAATAAAGCAAGGACATCGGAAAAATATTCGAAATTGATCCAGTCAGAATATATCACAAATATTCAAGTTAAATCGAACGGCAAAGCATATCAAATTGAAGAAATCAAATAAAATATATACAAACAAGATTATAGGATTTCGAATCCTATTTAACCCAATCTCATCATCAGCACGAAATTCATTTGAGTTCCAGCAAATCAGAGAGCTAATCACTAAAGTAAATCAAACAAATAACTCGAATCTAGGTCGGGCATAATCAAAGTCGAAAAGGAATATCACATACCAATTTTAAACCAAGTATACGCGCTCGAAAATTTGAAGCAGCCCTGAGCAAATTAATCGATCGAAGTAAGCATTCGAAGTATCATTCAACCAACAACTAAATTCGACATGCTCAATTTCTCAGAATCCCTAATTTTGAACGAAGAGGAACGAATGAAAGAAGTAGCCATTTTTCAACGCAAGAGATACAGGCCAAAGAAATAAACAAGGGAAAAAAGGGAACAATTTTTATAACTTAAATCTTTTGGGCCAGCTTTTATTTACGTTTGGGTTTTAACCATTATATAAGGCTTTTAGTTTTTAAATTAGGGTTTTATTGTTTTAGTTATTTTTATTTTGTATTTCTCTTTTAAACTTTTGTAAAGTCTAGTTGTATGACTAGGAGATGAACTACGATGGTGTAGTTCGAGAATTCGCAACTCAGTGGCTGAGTTGTGGCATGGTTTTGATCACAGAGTTAGGTTAGTCGATAGCTGGTGTCGTGAGTTTACGTGTGTAAGCGTCTGACTACTTAATTTTTAGTAGAAGCCTTGGGGGCAACACATAGGCAAGGTTTTTCCGAAGCTGGATAAATCTGTGTAGTTCTATTTCTGCTTTTAGTATTCTGCTATTAGCTATGCTATATTATTCTACTATTGTCTATGCTGCGAATATTATATATATTTCCGCATTAACTTGTATAATTATTAGTATCACCCTATTCACCCCCTCCCCACCTCTAGGGTGAAATCGATCCTACATAAACAAATAATAATTTTCTCAGTCAACATACAAATCAGATCAACATTGTTTTTACAACAAATCAAGAAAATTTCAACAAGCCAGTGTCTATACATAAAGTAAAACAAAGTCAACTCGAATTAATTCTAACACAACATCACAAATGTATTTTTGATGACCAAAAATCAATGTAGTATTTACAGCGAATTTAATCCTTAATATCATAATTTTCTTCCTAGCTCGATAAGTAATCACATAAATTCCACCAATGGCCGCTATTTTCAATATATCTATTGCAATTCTTGCTCTTGTTTTCAAAATTGTGTCATGATCTATCGTTTTTGGAATTTTGCTTTTGTTCATTGATATGATGAATAACATCACATATATTCCACAGTCTACCTCGTTTAAAACAAAATATATTGTAGTATCAGTTGTAGTATCATTTTCTACTAGCAATGTTAGCCCTAGTTATAGTATCAATTTAAGGCCCGTAGGTTTCGGTTTTGATCTGAAGCGAAATCTTAACTGAAATGAAAGTATAGTACTATAGCTAACCTAAGGTTCTATAATTATCAAGAATACTGGTCTCCTATTCTGATGTTTGCTGTTAACTTTGATAGGTTCAAGGATGCAACTATATACCGAATCAAACATCAAAAAGTATAATCATCAGTTTCACGTATGGCGGGAGCTTTTTAATATCAGCTTTTGTGTAATGTTAGCATCAATTTCAAGTATGGTATCATAATCTGATAATATATGTTATCATAATCTAAAATGATATTATATAGTATCAGAATTTTATTGGTATCATAATCTATATTATTTTACATAATTTAGTAGTATTAGAATCAAGATTAATGTGCATAATATTATGGTAATCAATATTTAGACAGTGGTTGGTAGCAGTTTTGCAGTATCAGTTTTTGCATAACGTTAGTATCAGTGTCATGTATGCTATCATAATTTAAAAAAATACTGTGTACTAATGAATATTTAGAAAATTGTTGGTAGCAGCTTTGTAGTATTAGTTTTTGCATAATGTTAGTACCAATGTCATTTATGGTATAATAATTTTAACAAAAAATACTGTGTACTAACGAATATTTAGACAACGGTTGGAGGCAGCTTTTTAGTATCAGTTTTTGCCTAATGTTAGTATCAATTTCATGTATTTTGGCACTTTTGGTCCAGTTTAAGAAGCAAAACCACTCATCAAAGTACAAAAGTGCACATAAAATTAGCATAGTAAATAAAATGTCGATTAAGTATGTTTTGCAATGACAAGACAGAATACAATATGCATGAAATGGAAAGACTAATTTAATTGGACCACAACTAATTAAGAACAAAACGACAATAAGTTTCAAAGAACAAAAACATTTCCATTTCTATTTAGTATGGTCTTTACATCATCAAGTAGCTTTATACACACACACACAACATACATTTTAATACCAGTTTTAGCTCCTATAGGTATCTGTTTAGTGCCAGTTTCGATTATACTACTGGTAATATTGTACATATCATTTTAAGAAATAAAATAGCTTATGTGAGTTCTGCTTACTGTGCGCACTCAATTTGATGAATGAAATCTTCATTCACTTTCTTATTTTGTATGTTATGCTTTTTCCACAAGCCTTCCAATATGTACTCGACTTCTTTTCTCTGTTAATGAAAAAATAGTACAGTTTAAGTTCTACAATCTAAAGCACCAACTTCAAACAAACAGATCATTTTTGCTATATATTTTTATCGTATTTAATACAAATGATATTGAAATAATTTATAAAAGTACAAAGTGCAAACTTCAAACTTCAAACATTCAGATTATTAGTATCATTTTAGCAAGATATTGGTGTCAGTTTTGCTACATATGGCATGGTAAACAATTTGTAAAATTAGAAGTCTTTAACTCTACTCATAACAGATATACTGTAAGTATAATTTTTCAATAAATAATATGTTATAAAATGATAGTATTTATAATTATACCAAATTTACTTCTTGCCCTTCAGTCTCTTCAATTCCTCTTTCCTTAACTTCCTTTTTCCTGATTAACATTTTCGATACTATTAGCATATAAGTTTAATATTATTATATTGTTAGTATCCTTTTATAGTTTTATAGTATCTTTACTTGTTGAATTATCGTTTTGGTTTAGCATTGCTGATGAATTTCACGCAAAGCTATGCTATCAATTTCGCAATTTTGGAATTGTTGTTGAAAGCCGTTATCATCCAGATGTATAAAATGTTTCATTAATATACTATGCATGGTTATATTGTACATTTGTAGCAAAAACTGATAACATAATAAGGTAAATTGTTACCCAATTTTTGTTCTACCATATTTGTTTCATAAAACTAATAAAAAAATGATTCTAAAATGATATCTAGTCTACTCATAACAAAAGTGATAGTAGTAGAAAATAAACCGATACAAATATGTTCCAAAAATGATAACTACAAAAGCGAGAAGAAAAATGATACTAGCCTCCTCCACTGATACTAATCACCAAGCTTATAATAATACTGTTAACTAGAATACACTAAACTAATACTAATACACTAAGCTTATAATAATACTGTTAACTAGAATACACTAAACTGATACTAATACTTGTTGCATTCTATTTATTTAACAAAACTGATACTAAAATAATTTTAAAATGAAACCTAATATCTTCCACTGAAACTAATACACCAAATTGATAATGAAATTGTTAATTAAAATACAATAAACTGATACTAATACACAAAACTGATACTAATACACTAAATTGAAACAAAAGTGATAACAGAACAATAGTAGTTTTTCAACCGATACCTATAATACACTAAATAGGTACTAATAATGTTTATTATTTTATCGAGTTTGTCTCTTCTTCAGTTGGCTTCTGCTTTTTTGTGTGAATCTTCTGAATTGTGGTTTCCAGCCTTTTCTTTATGTTTGTCCTACATTTTATGCCTCGTTCTCATCATTTTGGTTTATCGGTCATTTTATTCTTTGCCTGTACCTACTTTTCATGTGTTGCCTTCTCCACTCGTTCATTTTCCAATTCATATTCCTAAAGCTTTAAACATCAGCACCCACTACATCAGCACCCACTTCATTTTCAGATTATCCCTTCGTTTTCATATTTCATTTTGTTCTTTTCCTATACCTCCTTTTGCATCTACTCCTATTCATTGTTTTTCCTTGCACCTCCACCTTCCTTCATGCCACCTTGAACCATGCCTATGCCTGCCTTATCGCTCGCTAGATCTGCCTGCAACCTCACCCGATCTACCACCTACGTCCACTAGCTTTGTCCATCCCAGGCCTAGTCGAGATTCCCCTTTCACCTTTCATGTTGCTTCTCTTATGCTAACATGATTTTCTAATATATTTTTGAAGATGAAGGATAGTGACGCAGTGTGGGAAGCGAATTCGATGTTGTAAATCGAATCCGTACAGGATCTCACACAATTAGCGAAAATAATCGGTGAATTCGACGAAGAATCGATGGACTTAAGAATACCGAAAGGCCCAAATCCGTTGATCATGAAGATACCGGATTTTAGCAATCTTCGACACGTTGATCGCGCACGATTCCGTGAAGAAAGATCTACAATTCTTTGAGCGTTGATCAAACGCACTTGATTCCGCGAATTGGCTTCAACAATCGTTGATTCGAGCGCACTCGAATGCCGAAGTGGAGATAAGAGTTAACACTTGACTACCAATTTAAAAATGGAGGCACAAAGCACAAACCAAATTTTATTCAATTTTCAACAACCGTTTACAAATGACACACCTTGCCTATTTATAGGCGTTACAACTCAACATTGACCAATCGACTTAGCAATATACAAATTACAACACAATGACTTTAAAAAAAATAATAAAAAAATAACGACCTAAACAAGATAGTACGCGACTTAAACTTGTCGCGCGACTTAAAATAAGGTCGTTCGCGACCTAAAGGAATAGCTCGCGATTTTAAATGGAGCACGACAACAGGAACGTGACCTAAAGAAGATCGCTTCGCGACCTAGAGCTTCACGAGATAGCATTTGCGACTTACTGGAGCATGGCAACAGGAATCGCGACTTAACTACTATGTCGCGCGCGCCCTAGGGTTAGTTCGTGGTGAAAGGTTAGGTCGCGGTGATGGGGTAGGTCGCGACATGCTAGGTCGCGGTGATGGGGTAGGTCGCGGCATACGGTGATGGTGTAGGTCGCGGCATACGGTGATGGGTAGGGGGTAGGTCGCGGCATACGGCGATCGTGTTGGTGGTGGTGCGATTCGAGGTAAGTGCTTCATCATCCTCCCCTTGTTGGAAAGAATTCGTCCTCGAATTCACACTCTCGTCATCTTCGACAAGTTCCTCTCCATAATACGGAATTAAGTGTTTGACATTGAAAACATCAGAAGTATGAACCTCTTCCAGCAATCTTAACCGATACGCATTATCATTGATCTTCTTCAAAATTTGTACTGGACCAATCTTTCGTGCTTTCAACTTATTGTAAATTCCAACCGGAAAACGATCTTTCGTCAAAACGGCATATACAAAATCTCCCTCTTCGAAGACAACACTTCTTCGTTTCTTATCCGCCGTTTGTTTATACTTCTCATTTGCCTTTCTCAATCGTTCCTAAATGATTCTATGGCATTCCGTCAACCCATCAACAAAATCAGCAGCCCGCTTAACTGTACCTTTCGGTTGTAGCACAATTGTCAAATCCAACGGCCCCTTTGGTAAGCTTGAATATACAATCTGAAATGGGCTGAAACCTGTACTACGATTCACCGCATGATTATGAGCAAACTCAGCTTGACATAACTTCATATCCCAGCTTTTCAAATTGTCTTTCACGAGACATCTCAGTAAATTCCCCAACGATCGGTTAACCACCTCCGTTTGCCCATCAGTTTGCGGATGGTAAGCGCTACTAAAATTCAGCTTTGTTCCAACCATCTTCCACAAACTCAACCAAAAATGGCTTAGAAATCTAGTATCTCGATCAGAAACAATAGATTCTGGTAAACCATGTAATCGATACACCTCTTTAAAGAATAGTTGAGCCACTCGGACGGCATCAACTGTCTTCTTACAAGTTATGAAATGTGCCATCTTCGAAAACTTGTCCACCACAACAAATATAGAATCATTCCCCCTTTGAGTTCTAGGCAAACCCAAAACGAAATCCATGCTGATATCAACCCATGGTCTGTTAGGCACAGGTAACGGCATATATAATTCCGCATTCGTAGCTGTTCCCTTCGAAACCTGACAGATATGACATCTCTCCATAAATCTCTCTACCTCTTTCCTCATTGATGGCCAAAAATAAGATTGTGTAATTAACTGCAATGTACGATCACGACCCACATGTCCTTCCTCGTGCAATTCCTTGATAATCTTCATTCTCAAGCTACAATCTGGTATACATAAACGATTCCCCTTGAACAAGAACCCATCAACCAACACAAATTCATCGGTATTCCCTTCCTTAACTTTCTCAACAAACTTTGTGAAGTAAGGGTCCTCCTCAAACAATTCTGGCAATAATTCGAATCCTGTCACTTCAACCTTCATCGTTGTCAATAAGTGATTCCTTCTGCTTAAAGCATCCGCTACACGATTTGTCACCCCTGATTTGTGTTTCACAACGAAAGTAAACTGCTGCAAATAGGCAATCCATGATGCATGTCTTGCTGAAATCTTGTCCTGCCCCTGTAGATGTTTCAATGCTTCATGATCAGTGTAAAGAACAAATTCTTTCTGAAACAGATAGTGTCTCCAATGCTTAACGGCTTGTACAACAGCATAGAATTCCACATCATATGTACTATATCTCATCTTTGCCCCTGATAACTTTTCACTGAAATACGCAATAGGACGTCCCCTCTGACTCAACACTCCGCCAATTCCAACCTTTGATGCATCAGTATGTAGCTCAAACACTAACTGAAAATTTGGTAAAACTAGAATTGGTGCAGACGTCAACAATTCCTTGATCCTTCCAAAAGCATTCCCGGCTTTCTCTGACCACGAAAATTGTTTACCCTTCATGCAATCGGTAACAGGCGCCATCACGCTACTGAAGTGTGGAATAAATCTTCGGTAGAATGAAGCCAACCCATGAAAACTCCAAACTTTTGTTATCGTCTTGGGCTGTGGCCAATTTCTGATTGACTCAACTTTACTCTGATCAACTTGAATACCTTCTCCTGAAACAACATAACCCAGAAATAAAACACTATGCGTCATAAACACGCATTTCTTCGTAGCAGCATAAAATTGTTCCTCACGAAGAATAATCAACACTTCTCTCAAATGTTGAACATGCTCCTCCGTACTCCTGCTGTATATCAGAATATCATCGAAATACACCACTACGAACTTCCCAATGAATGGTCTAAAGATTTAATTCATTACCCGCATGAACGTACTAGGTGCGTTTGATAAACCAAATGGCATAACCAACCATTCATATAGACCCTCCCTGGTTTTAAAAGCAGTCTTCCACTCATCACCTGGTCTAATACGAATTTGATGATATCCGCTCTTCAAATCAATCTTCGAAAAGATAGTCGCCCCACTCAACTGATCTAGCAAGTCATCCAACCTCGGCATTGGGAATCTATATCTCACAGTAATCTTATTCAATGCTCGACTGTCAGTGCACATCCTCCACGTCCCGTCCTTCTTCGGTACCAACAAAGCTGGCACAACACATGGACTCAAACTTTCCTGTGCACGTCCCTGCTCAAGAAAATCTTTCACCTGCCTCCTCAACTCTTCATGTTCCTTCGGATTCATTCGATAATGTGGTCTATGCGGTAATACTGCTCCCGGAACAAGATCGATTTGATGTTGAATGTCCCTCAGTGGCGGTAACTCCTTTGGCAACTCCTCTGGAAATACATCTTTAAACTCTTTCAATACTGGCTTTGCTTCTTCTGGAATTTCAACCTCTTCACTGCTCTCACGCCCTATCAACAAGTACACTTCAGGTTCCTCTTCGACTTCCCTGACAAATTACTTCAAAGATAATAAAGTTTTCAGCTGTTCAATCTTCTCAGACTTACTCTCTCCCTGCTGTCTCTTCTTTGGAACTAGAATAATCTTAACACCTTCAAACATAAAACTGTAGCTATTGGTTCACCGTCATGCTGCACTGCTCGATCATACTGCCACGGTCTTCCCAAAAGCAAATGACAAACATCCATCTCAACTACATCACACCAAATCTCGTCCTTATATTTCTTTCCAATGGAAAATGGAACTCGAACTCGCTTATCCACCTTCACCTCTCCTCCTTTTCTCAGCCACGCTAATTTATAAGGATTTTGATGTTTTTCCGTTTTCAACTTCAATTTTCTCACCGCTTCTGTAGAAATAATATTGTCACAACTTCCTGCATCAATCACAAATTTACAAACTTTCCCCAATATAGTACATGTCGACTGAAAGATGTTACTCCTCAACCAACTAGCTTCATCCTCTTGTTTCGGTGTTAAACAAGATCTCCTCATCATTAGATTACAGCCTTCGTCCCCTGATGCGATATCATGTTCATCTTCCTCCACTGGACTAGAATCACCTTCACCCACATCCTCAACTTCAACCTCAGCCATCATAGCTCGTTTCTTCGGTTTTGGACACTCATTGCTTTTATGACCCATCTCCTGGCAATTGTAGCATTTGAGACCATTGTTAATCTTCGCCTTCTCACCCTCCTTTATCACGGGCTTACTGACAGGTTTAGAAACATTAGAACTTCCACTAATACCCTTCACTTGATTGTTGGAATTAGTAAACACACCACCTCCACGCCTTCCCTGCTTCTCCCAAGCCAACGCCTTTTGGTGTGCTTCCGCCACAGATCTTGGATCGAACATATTAACCATATCCTGGATCAGCATTTGCAAACCTCCAACAAAACTCGCCGTTAACTGTTCCTCTGTCTCCATGATGTCATTTCGGGCAATTAGTTGATAAAACTCGTCAGCATAATCATTAACAGTCTTCGTTCCTTGTCTCAAGTTCTGCAACCTCTGATACATGAGTGATTGATAATTGTAAAGTAAGAATGTAGCTTTCATCAATTTCTTCATTTTTTTCCAATCAACAATCTTCGACTTCCCCATTCGTTCTTGTGTAAGTTTGGTTTGCTGCCACCACGCCAAAGCTCTCCCCCTCAGCCTTGTAGCGACTAACTTCACTCGGCGATTCTCCGGAATCTCCTTGAAATCAAAAATTTCCTCAACATTAGACAACCAGTCTAAGAATTCTTCTGCAACCATTCCACCTTTAAATTCAGGAATCTCCATTTTCATTTCCGATTCCCATCGACGATCATCATCTACATTTCGATACTGTCGTCGTGTTTGTTCTCTATGTCGGTAATGAACACTTCCCCTATCAGCATCAAACTCCTCATCAAAATCTGAAGTATATCGATGTCGATCACGACCTCCAACATCTCTACTACCACTCCTTCGATCAACATTCCTAT
Source organism: Allium cepa (assembly GCA_030765085.1). Taxonomy (NCBI): domain Eukaryota; kingdom Viridiplantae; phylum Streptophyta; class Magnoliopsida; order Asparagales; family Amaryllidaceae; genus Allium; species Allium cepa. The sequence goes on from CM060941.1 coordinate 33,082,688, forward strand.
CATGATTATCAATACTTCTATGATCTTGATCTTCTCTTCTCTCCCGATCTGAATGTATCGAAGCTCTACTTCCTCCATGGTTCGATTCAGGTGAAACTCTTCTTCGATTTTGATTCATTTCAAGCATCATTCTCTCTAATCGACCAATTCCTTCATTCAACTTTTCAATAAAACTCTCGTTGATTCGTTGCTCCATTTCGTCGGCCTCTTCTCTTCCATACAAAGCATTGATATTTCGGTGGCGTTGAGCTCGTCTCGGAGGCATGATCGAACTTCAAACAAACTCCAAAATAAATTTCAAACACTTTCCGAACTTTGATCCAAAGTGAGATGGATCGAAACTCCCAACTTGTTGCAACTTCACGATGAACACGATGAACACCAAATTTCTCAATAATTTGCAAATCCGATCTCCAAACTTCAAATTCTCAAAACCCAAGTCTCCAAATAATGCAAACTCCTTGTGATCTGGCTCTGGTACCAAACTGACGCAGCGTGGGAAGCGAATTCGATGTTGTAAATCGAATCCGTTCAGGATCTCACACAATTAGCGGAAATAATCGGTGAATTCGACGAAGAATCGATGGATTTAAGAATACCGAAAGGCCCAAATCCGTTGATCACGAAGATACCGGATTTTAGCAATTTTCGACACGTTGATCGCGCACGATTCCGTGAAGAAAGATCTACAATTCTTTGAGCGTTGATCAAGCGCACTTGATTCCGCGAATTGGCTTCAACAATCGTTGATTCGAGCGTACTCAAATGCCGAAGTGGAGATAGGAGTTAACACTCGACTACCAATTTAAAAATGGAGGCACAAAGCACAAACCAAATTTTATTCAATTTTCAACAACCGTTTACAAATGATACACCTTGCCTATTTATAGGCGTTACAACTCAACATTGACCAATCGACTTAGCAATATACAAATTACAACACAATGACTTAAAAAAAATAACGACCTAAACAAGACAGTACGCGACTTAAACTCGTCGTGCGACTTAAAATAAGGTCGTTCGCGACCTAAAGGAATAGCTCGCGATTTTAAATGGAGCACGACAACAGGAACGCGACCTAAAGAAGATCGCTTCGCGACCTAGAGCTTCACGAGATAGCATTCGCGACTTACTGGAGCACGGCAACAGGAATCGCGACTTAACTACTATGTCGCACGCGCCCTAGGGTTAGTTCGTGGTGAAAGGTTAGGTCGCGTAGGGAGGTTAGGTCACGGTGATGGGGTAGGTCGCGGCATGCTAGGTCGCGGTGATGGGGTAGGTCGTGGCATACGGTGATGGGGTAGGTCGCGGCATACGGTGATGGGTAGGGGGTAGGTCGCGGCATACGGCGATCGTGGTTGGTGGTGGTGCGATTCGAGGTAAGTGCTTCATCAGATAGGCATAATGATTTTGGTGGGAAGAAAGTTGAGCGATTTAGCTTTTGATGGGAATGGTTGCGTTTGGGCTTTGGATTGTCCTTCCGAAAAAATTTGATGAGCTATGTCTTAGTCATTAAAAATTAAATATACTTTGTCCTTTAAAATAAATTCCCTTATTAGGTTTGGAATTTGGTAGTAGGATTGGAATTTGGAAGATTACATTTTTCATATCAACTACACAAAACTAATCAATAGTTTTTTTTAGTAAATAGTTAAATTAAGTAACTAATATGTTAAACAATTAATATTGTTTTCTTTAGTTTATTCCGATAAATCCAGATAGGAGCAAAATAAAACATGAATTTCATTTTTTTATTTTTTTATTAGGTGGTGAAAATGAAAAACCCTTCTCCCTTTCTCCTTGATTTTCCTCACAATGTCTCCGTCAATAATTCATTGTGCTCCCCTCCCCCCACCCCCTCCCCAACACAACCCCCCAAATTTTATTCATCATGTCCACACTACTTCAAGATCCATGCCAATAAGTTCTATAAACATTGAGCCCAAATTGCAAGATTATGTGTTGCTGTGGTCTGGATGTTCTGATGTGGTGTTCATGCGATTGCAGGGTTAGTGGAACAAGAAATGGGAAGATACAGGAAGCTTCTTGTATATAATCAGAAAGGTTGCATGAGGTGGATAGGAAAAGAAGGAAATAAGGGAGGGTAGCAAATGGTTCGGAGGTGAAGAGTAACCAAGACCGGAAGAGAATCAGAAGGTTGATAGGATGATCAGAGTGAGAGTGGGAAAGGATCAGAGAATAAGTTGTACATATGGAGACAGAAATAATGTAAAAGATGTAAAAATGAACAGAAATGGAATATGAAGAATAAAGTTATAAGTTTTATTATATCTTCTTGTTTTTTTCACTGTACATGCATCATATATATACATGCAAATTACAACGGGTATACTTTACCAGTACATTTCCAGCTAATCATGATAATTGACCCAATCAACCAAATACACAGCCTGTGCACGTGCACACATATGCGTAGGCATACACATGCTGTTACGACCCTTCCACCTTATTATATTACACTATCTTCAACCTGATTGACTTCAGCCTTGCTCTGGTCAGCCTCCAAGATTTTCTCTGGTGATCTCCAGTTTGGCTTCTCTTTGTCAGATAATGGCCGAAAACTACTACAGTCTATTGAGTCAATTAAGCTTTGATTGTTACATCTCCCTTCCTCTTAAAAAATAGACATTGTCTCAAGGTCTGGGGTAGGGAATTTTCTAATAGTATGCCAATAATCTTTCCAAGTTGCTTCTTCCTCCGGCTTTCCCTTCCATTTAACTAAAATTTGTACCACTGCCTTATTATTTCTAGGCATAATTCTTCGATCCAAGATGATCTCCGGTTGCACTACTATTTCTTCTTCAAAACTAGGAACATCTTCTTGGAGGATTAATCCATCTCCTATTCTTTTATTGAGTTGAGAGACTTGGAACACAGGGTGAATTTTGGTGTGAGCAGGCAGCCTTAACTTATATGCTACTGTTCCAATTTTTTCCTCTACCTGATAAGGCCCGTAATACTTTGGAGATAGCTTGTGGGTTCTTTGATTCCTGGCTGTTATCTGTCTATAAGGCTGCAGTTTTAAGAATACCCAGTCACCTACTTGAAACTCCCTCTTAGTCCTCTTTATATTTGCATCTTTTCATCCTGCTTTGTGCCAGCTTCAAACTATCTTTCAAAAACTCAAGAGTGATATCTCTACTAAACAATATTTCCTCCACCTATTCTACCTTGGCAGTGTTTGGAATATAAGTAAGCAAATTTTGTGGTTCTATCCCATATACTGCCTTAAAGGGGGTGGTATTAGTTGAAGCCTTACATGTTGTATTGTACCAATATTCAGCCAAAGATAACTAATCACTCCATTCATGTGGTCTGTGACATACAAAGCACCTTAAATACCCCTTAAGCACTTTGTTAATGTTTTCAGTTTGTCCATCACTTTGGGGATGGTAAGAGGAGCTCATGTTTAATCTACAGCCTTGCAACCTGAAAATTTCATGCCAAAAACTGCTGGTGAACATTGCATCTCTATCACTTACAATTATCTTTGGTAACCCATGAAGCTTGAATACTCCAGTAAAAAATATTTTGGCAACTTCTTTTGCAGTATATGGATGGCTCAGAGGAAAGAAATGAGCATATTTGCTCAATCTATCTACTAGTACAAAAATAACTGTGTGTTTGGGGCTTTTAGGGAGAAAAGTTATGAAATCCATTGAAATGTCTTCCCAGATTCTTTCAGGAATAGGTAAAGGGTGTAACAGTCCTGGCACATCACATTCTCACTCTTATTTCTTTGGCAAATGTCACATGCCTTCACATAGTATTCAACGCTTCTCTTCATGTGTTTCCAATAAAAAACCTGTTTTAACTTTTTCAATGTTCCTTTAATACCAGTATGGCCCCCCTAAAGGAGTAGAGTGATGTTCTCTAATTAGAGTTTGCAACACTGCCCCAAGGTGATGGTCTATGAGTACTTTCCCTTTATAAAATATCAATTCATCTACTTGCTTGTACTTGTTTTCATGCAATTCTTTATTCTGTAATTTTTTTACTTGCTGCCAGTACCACTCTGAAGCTCATAAGGTCTTCTTTAAGTCTTGTAACCAAGGAGTTTGAACAATTGATATGGCTTGTACCTGAATTTTTTCACTACAGAATTCTTTTCTTGACAAGGTATCGGCTACAGTATGTAAGGCTTTGATTCCAGATTCTCTCAAACATTTTTGCTAATGATACAGCTTCCCTGAAATCTGCAGGTCTAGAGGACATAACATCATATTTAATCTCTTCTCTAAGTCCACCAATAAATCGATCTAGGAGGAATTGTGGGGGCAAGGTTTCAATAGTAGCCTGTAAGCCTTCAAATCTGGTCAAGTATGATGAAACAGTTGTCTGTTGTTTAAGTTTTTCCAAGGTCTCATAAGGCCTTTCCATGTCTTCCGGATTAAATCTTACTAATATTTCTTCTTTGAAAATTGGCCAAGACTCACGGTTAGGGATATTACGGGTATACCAATTATACCACTTAAGAGCATCCTTCTTGAGATAAAAAGATGATATTTCTACCCAAAAGCATCATTCAGTTTGATGAAATTTGAAAAACTGCTCTACGTGGTTCAACCATTCATACACCATGTCATCACCATTATAGGTAGGGAAATCTAGTTTGAGGTGGGGAAATGGTGAATTTCGATTCCAAGAAGTTGTTTCTTGATTGGGTAGAGAACTATTTTGAAAAGGGCGAGGAGTGGGTACCGTTGAGTTGTTAAGAAGATTGGGTGCGGGGGTAAATTACCAGCAGGGGGTAAATTACCACTTCTTGAAGTTGGTAGTGTTGTGGTTGAAGTAGGATGATGATAAGGACTGGATGCGAGAATTCCTTGTAGATTTGTAGTTGGAGTGGATGATAGATTGGTAGCTGATTGAAGCTTGAGCTGTTGCATGTCCTGTGCTAATGCAGAAAGAACGTTATGCATTCCTTTAACTCGAGTGAATATCTCCTTTGTTGTATGATCCAGACTTTGTGTTGCTTGTTCCAATCTTTGATTGCTGTATTCTAGATTTTGGGTGGATATTTCTAACTTTCTCAAAGAGAAGGTATTTTTATGATTGATTTCTTCTTGCCTTTTCCATGCTTCTTTTCTTGAATCATTGTCTCGATTTTTGAATCGCCATGGTTGTTTGAAGATGACTGGTTGTCAGAGGTTATCCCAGTCGGTTGCTCTGATACCACTTGTAAGGCTTTGGTTAGTCTGATAGCCTTATCACGATGATGGAAGATGGTTATGGTTAACGTGAAGAGGAGTGGATAGCAGTTTGGTGAAAAGAAGGGTGTAGATATTAGTAAGGAGAGATGAATATCAAGAAATGAAAGAGCAGGAGTTAGAAGAAGAAAGAAATTGATCAGCCGAGAGAAGAAGTGTGTCAGAAAAAAGAATCGTAAAGAACAGATTTTCCAAATGAAAGTTATTCAATTGCTTGCCATCTCTTTACATGATTATACATTTATATAGCGGCAATTATAATGGCTATATTAGCCAGCTCATATCTAATACATCAACCTAAACCCTAACCATTCATACAAAAAGCAATATCACTTAGTCCAAGGAACAGCTGTATCTTTGTGCACAAACGCAACATGAACATGCATACATACTATGATACATTAATCTACCTCCTTCTTCAGGCCTTTTCCATTGCATGCTCCAAACATGCACCACCTCTGACATGACCAGCCTTCACCTCTGATGAACTAGTGGTCGTACCCTTCTGAACTTGGCCAAACCTTAAGTTTTTCTTGCATTTCCACACCTGAAATCATGGCTATCAAAAATGGGGTTGTTACACTCCCTACCCCTTTAAGAGCGACCTTGTCCTCAAGGTCGAGTGGTAGCAAAGGAGGTGGCCATGGTGGTTTATATGAATGCTCATCGGTAACATCATCAAATGAAAATAATATTCTTCGACCCTTGTTTTGTGAAGCAGCTTCAAGAGAAGCCACTCTTTGTTGCAAAGCTTCCTCATTCCTGCCAAGAAGTCGGGCTTCTATTGGCACTGCTTCTCCAATAGCAGCAACCTGTTTTTCAAGTTCATTTGCTCGAGCCTATGGATTATGTTTGATGCTAGTCTTTGAATTTTGTTTAATGTCTACTTGACTTTCTGGTGCATGGTTGTTCTTTTCATCTACAATAGAAGGTTTTGAGTCCTTAATCCTTACATCAGTTCTACCTTTATTTTCTATAGTTCTCATTTCCTGTAATTCAAAAACACCAACCTTAGCATTAGTTTCTTTATTGTGGTCTACCTCATTTTCTTGCTTTAGATCTGATTCTTCATTACTCCCACAATATATTTCATCTCTTCTTGGAGTGATGGGGTTAGAAGTGAGGTTCTTGGTGCTTTTCTTTATAGTAATGGTTTGCTTAAGACCTACTAATGTATCATGTGGCCCCTCCATCTCCTCGGGATTAATTCTAACTATAATCTGTTCCTTGAATTCTTGCCATGACCTGTGATTTTGCACATTCTTTGTATACCAGATATACCATTGCATTGGCTCCTTGTTGAGATAAAATGAATAAAAATCTACCCAAAATATTTCTTCTATTTGATGAAAATCAAAGTATTTCTCAACCTTTCTCAACCAATCCGTCACTTTCTCTTCATTAGAGAACACTGGATAGTCCAATTTCATTGTAGGGTATGGGTTAGGATAGGGATTGTAATAGTTTATGGTGGGATATTGCTCTCTTGGATTAACATCTGCTGGCATTGGTAAATGCGCATGGTGAAAAGCCAACATTTCTTGAATTTTGCTGAGGTAATGGAGGTTTAGAAGGTGAAGTAAGCTAGCAATTTGTAGATCAAGATGGTGAAGAGGTTAAAGAAATGAATTATGATCAAGAAAACAGGTGACATAAGACTGAGATGTAAACTAGAATGTGGCTGGAACAAGAAATAAATCAAGAAAGGATCAAGAATTTAAAAAAAACAGAGGCTTAGAGAGTAAAGCATTAGAGAAAGAAGAGAATGATCAGAAATACGAGGAAATTAGGACTTGAATCGGGCTGGTTGTCAGTGGTTACCCCAGCCAATGGCTCTGATACCACTTTGTTGTGGTCTGGATATTCTGATGTGGTGTTCATGGGTTTGCAGGGTTAGTGGAACAAGAAATGGGAAGATACAGGAAGCTTCTTGTATATAATCAGAAAGGTTGCAGGAGGTGGATAGGAAAAGAAGGCAATAGGGGAGGGTAGGAAGTGGTTCGGAGGTGAAAAGTAACCAAGACTGGAAGAGAATCAGAAGGTTGATAGGATGATCAGAGTGAGAGTGGAAAGGATCAGAGAATAAGTTGAACATATGGAGACAGAAATAATGTAAAAGATGTAAAAATGAACAGAAATGGAATATGAAGAATAAAGTTATAAGTTTTATTATATCTGCTTGTTTTTTTCACTGTACATGCATCATATTTATACATGCAAATTATAACGGCTATATTTTGCCAGTACATTTCCAGCTAATCATGATAATTGACCCAATCAATCAAATACACAGCCTGTGCACATGCACACATATGCGCAGGCATACACATGTTGTTACAACCCTTCCACCTCATTCTATTACACCATCTTCAACCTGAGTGACTTCAGCCTTGCTCTGGTCAGCCTCCAAGATTTTCTCTGGTGATCTCCAGTTTGGCTTCTCTTTTCAGATAATGGCCGAAAACTACTACAGTCTATTGAGTCAATTAAGCTTTGATTGTTATAGTTGTCGGCTGGCGAGGTCTAATTTTTGGGTTTGGTTGCTAGAATCAGGTAAACCATTATTGTTTTATAAAGTCTGTGCATCATTTTCAATCTTGATAATTGAAATTTCTTAATTAGGTTTCAGCTGCTAATATAAATTTCAGAAATTTGTCATTAACTTCTTAATCCCACTGCCCTAGCCATAAATCTAAAGGGTTCTAAATTCCTTTGTGAATTTTATTTTTTTTAAATAAAGCTTTCAATTTTTTGTAATATTGGACTAATTATATTTTTTCCACTCTATATTATTATAAACCTATATTTTATGATTATTGCGTTCATTCTCTTAATGTTTATATTCAAGTTGCATGTGGTATATGAAGAAGTTTCAAAAATATTGGTGAAGCAACAATTTTAGTGGTAGGTTTATATCTTGTGAGAAATATTTGACATGTGGGTTGATTGTGCAAATTTATTCGATAGGTTGGAAAATATATTAGTTGAAGTTTGTATTTGTGTACCACTTTTTTACTGCTTTCAAACTTTTTTTTTTTTTTTGGCCATGAAATTTTCCATTTTTTATGCCTTTTCAATTTAGGTTGCACAAATTGGCATTTTATACAAATAAAATAAGATGCATGTTAATTATTTAATTTATAATTTCTAGGAAATAGCCGTTTTTTTTCCATCCATTAGTAGTTCCACTAAAAAGTGTTATTAGATGAATTTTGTATTGAAAACAATCATATTAGATGGATTTATGAAACTGGAAGTACCACCGTGAAAATTTTGGCTTATGTGTTTACTTATTAACAAGGATATATAATTATATTTATGAATAATTTTGAAATATAGGGAAGCAGATGGTGCAGCAATCGAACATTTTTTTTAAAACGCAAGAGTGTAGAATTGGGTTTATCAGAATTTATGGCCGATCTTATCTCTTTTTTTGCAATCTCAAGTAACACAAAAGAACAAAATCCAGGTACCAATATAATATTTGATTATCATAATGCTAAAAGGTATTACGGCCTACAAAACCATACGCAACCGAAACCTGTGTAGTTTAGTATTAGTGTATCATTAATCATTTGGCTAAACTTCATGGTAATTTGGTTATTAGTCTTAACCTCTTTATTTTACTTACATTCGTTCCAATTTTCGTATAAAAATGACAGGTACAAAACCATATCTTTGAAAAAATATATTTGCTTGTTATAGCCTGCATACAGCACTGGAAAATACAAGAACTGGAATATTAAGTCTAATAATATACTTGGAGTAGGACGTTAGTCAAAGATTCTTTTGAATTAAGCACACGCACATGAAACCTAAGTAGCCATATCCATTTCATTTTTTCCTAAGCATCTTTATCAAACATACATTTCATTCAATATATGATTGTTCACTAGTACAACATTCTCCTTTTCTTTGCTTACCCATTAGAAAACTAACTTGTCTCCTTTTATATTGTGTGCTAAGTTGCATATTAAAGGTTGCCCCACCTCATAATTAATTAATTAATGTAATGACCCCAAGCTTTAATTGTTTCCTTACAGATACGTACAGTGGTAGACTTTTACAATTGGAACATGGTAAAAGTTCGTTATTGTGATGGTTCTTTTTTTACTAGGGATGTCAAGGAAGTTGATCGCTTGAGTTAATTTCATCTTATGATACCTACAACACCGCATAATTCTTCAGTAAAAAGTAAAAATTAAGGTCAACTGGTCATGAATCTCCATTGTAGAGGAGCTTGTGTATGGCTTGCTGTGATGGATGATTTTCTTGTAAAATGACCAAGCACTACAGAATATAATTTCATCATATTTATTTATTTTGACTTGGAAATTTGTGGTACATTTTGAATAGAGATTGATCATCTATTGAAATAGGACATGTGCAACAGTGTTCAACATATCATAAGCATAGAAAATTCAACTCTATTCGTGATGTATAACATTACTCGTTCATATGGTGTGCTACTAGTGGCAACCAAAAAAATACTTCCAACTACCAAGAATTTTTTTAACAAATATCAATCTTTATATATGCTACTAAACGCCGCATTCAATCTTTTAATTCAATCATAAACAACCGTGTGTGTTTGATTTTCATCGACCATTCCCTACCGTACTGTGATAAACAGTCACGTGTCTTTGATTTCCAACAACCATTCCCTACCGTACGGTGTCTTTGATTTTAAACGATCATTCACTGCCATGCGGTGATAAACAACCGAATAGTGTTTGGGTGCTTATTTGATAAAATAAAATAATGTATAAGAATGTAAGTAGAGTTTGTATGGTGACCATTAGTCCTGTGAGTCAGAAGAGATTTTCTAGGTGTCTGTAGTAGTATACTTCATATTAATCTATCAAAATGTTGGTACATAATCCTTAGATGGTTGACATATATCCTATTTATAACTGAAAAGTATTATGTTCATTACGTTATTTCTAGTTTTTTCCCTATTTTTACTTAGCATCTTAATAACAAATAGCTTGTATACAAATATAATTAAAATTCAAATTATATAATTCTTATACGTAATATTGTCCGGCTGCTCATCTTGTGGAGTGACATCTATATGCAACTTTCCAATAAGTACAAAGAGAGAACATAAATGATCAAAATGTTGAATCTACATGATTACGAGAGCTTCATTACTCTTAAATTGAAGGGGTTTAGCCTTTCATATTTGTTACCATTTCAACAAATGTAGCATTTAACATGAAATAAAAGCAACAGGAAAATAGAGAGCAAATTAAAATAAAGTAAGAGCTAATCTACTTGCATAAAAATAAAACTAAGCTACTTGCATAAAAAGAAATAAACAAGAAAAGAACATAAAATAAGAGTGCATGAATTAAAATTGCATTAAAGAAAATTACATAAGAGAAATGATAAAGAAACCATGAAATAGAAGAGAGAACTTTTGTTTATTTGTGAGCCTAAAACTAAACTAATTACAAGAGGAGGCTCAAAGGAGGCTAAGAGATTAATTACATGAATATATGAGGTATTTATACAAGCCTAAAAATCCAATGCATATTTTTGAGAACTACCCAAACTACCCTCTTAAGAAATGTGGCTACCAAGTTATCATTAGCATAAGATAATCCTTCATTTAAATGTGCATGAAACTTTTAGCTCCACTACCTTGTGCATTATCTTCCAATTGTAGATTAAGGCAAGTGGGTAGGTAGGGTCCCCCATGATACGTGAAATGAATTATTTCCATCTTCATTTGCTTGTATACTCTTGCGCATGCATATTTCTTCATGAAGCCACTTGTAATTTTGATTCAAATTCCTACAAATAAAGATAAAATGTGGAAATAAATATTCTCAAATTTATATATGCACAAAAATGTCCATTTTGCCCCTATATGAAGATGAATAAACGATGAAAATAATTGAAATTTTGGTTTAAACATGTTAAAATACCTTATATGCTCATTTATTTAATTAAATTAGATTAAACATGGAAGTAAAAATATGCAGATTTACGTGCACATCATTCGACTTTGCACTCCAAACACAAGTCCTTGGTTTAATAATAACAATTATTATTACCTAAAATGATCTGACGAGAGACTTTGACTTTGAGTTAGCTTGAGTTGACCGTGATACTAACCCAATATAACCATGGAGACGAATCCTCTCTTGAATAGTGTTTCACTTCCAATACTTCCACTCGGTCCAGCTATAGTCACTCATAAACGCCCTGCTATGATTTGATTATAATCAAAACGGAGCTTTCATATTGAAAATCGATAGTATTCTCAAGTCGAGAGAACTGCGTAAATTAGTCACATCGATATTTTCTGTTTTACGTTAGTTATATTAACCAATAGAAAACTATCGAGTGAGTCATTCTATGGTTATCCAATAATTATCAGTACGTAACCTCTTGATGACCCCCAATAGTCAGGAATATACTGCCCAACATTTGGAGAGCGTTACGTACTCTAGTCTTAATGGATACATCGATATCTGGTCAAGAAGCATCTTGACTAGGAACATTTGAATTGATATATTTATTTTCATTGTGATAAATTACTCATGGTTACAACATTTTATAACTACTATCACAAATACATACCATTTATGGATTTTTTATTAAATATACTTTTAATTAAATTAATTAATTAATATAATACATTATATCAAGTATATAATAGAAAGAAAACACCTTTTATTGCGAACAAAACTGGTTATTGAGTTAGATATATGTAACAAATTACATAATTTCTTCTAAAGCATACCTCTAACTCTATCAAACTCCCACTTGCAATGGAGTCAGTTATGGAATTTTATTCCAACTTCTCCGATCGGTTTTTTCAAAACCAACTGGTAGATCCTCAATGAATGGGTATGCTATTATGTTTCAATCATTTAATCCATCAACCAACTCTCTCCAACGCTGATAAACTACCTTTATCATGTGGAACAATTCGGGGTATGTCTCTTGACATGCAGTGAGCTCTAAGTTCTGTTATGAACTATATAGTGACATTGTTATCATATAACAATGTTATGCGATTCTCAACATTTGAAATCACCCTCAGCTTAATTACAGAGTTGTGCATATTTATTTACATACATTGCATTTATTGCGACGTTATTCAAGACGATGTATTCAGTCTTTTTCATTGAATCGCCATAGTCTTTCATTTGGACATGTAACGATTCACCGCTATACCCATGTTATTAAAGAATATTACAAGTAATGTCGTCTAATAATACGAAGAATACGGTTGGTTAAGGGAAATCGAATATGTTTTGAGGATATGAACTGAAAATTTTGACATGTACTATATTAATACACGGTAATAAACGCACCGATTAAAAATATTTAGAACAGTATATAATATAGATAAATTAAAGTCATAGATCGCAGCGGAATAATATACATCATGTATCATAATAAGATGCGAGTCTACAAATATAGGTACTAGACCCACATGAATATATACATTACATACAGAATATTGTATCAGGTACAAAATGACTACTAAATAATATGCATGACATATCATCCTAGATGTCAACATATACAATAATGAAGTAAACTGAAGCAGTCAAATCAGTTTGCTCTATAGCTAACAAAAATCCAAAAGTTAGTGAGTCCTTGTACCTGTAGAGTCTCGGTCCGATCCAAATATTTTAAAAATAAATGGGTCGGACTATATCTAATAATAAAGTGAGATATTAATATCATAAATATATGACTTAACAATAAATAAGTCATAATAGAAATATGCCAGAAACCAAATAATCATAATAAAGCATATCAATCAAAAACACCATTTCATAAATCCATATCAAGTCTTAAATGGACTATCATCAAAAATATGGTGATAACAATTCAAAATCTCCAAATTCACAAATGAAAGGGATCATGAATGCAATGACAAGGTCGTTAACACCTCACCATGCAGTTTTGTCGGCCCTACCAAGGTCGGTAACACCTCTCTAAGCGGTTTCGTCCAGAATAACAAGTTCGCTAACACCTTTCCAAGCAGTTTCGTTGGCTCTGGCAAGGTGGCTAATACCTCACTAAGCAGTTTCACCCTGAATGACAAGGTCGCTAACACCTCACTAAGCAGTTTCGACCTGAATGACAAGGTCACTAACACGTCAATAAGCAATTTTGCGTTGAATAATAAGGTCGCTAATATCTCACTAAGCAATTTCATCATTCGCTATACAAATCTAAGAATGTGTCGACTCTTAGGTCGATAAAAAATGAGTCATCTTCTCTCGGGGATCTGTTAGTCTAAAATCCGAACACCCTAAGATAATACAGCTCTAAAGTATAGATCACTTTCACTTTAGTAATCATTAGAATTTAACTAATTGTCCCTTACCAGAAAATAAATTCAAGTATTTACCAAAAACCAGTAATTTCAACTCAAACTCTATTTAACTAATTAATAATAATAAGCTAGAGAAATGTATAAAAAGTCCCATACCAATTGTTTATTAAAATTCTTTGATTCACAAGAAAGCACGAATCTCACTAAAATCTTAAATCCTTGATAGATAAATAAAACAGTTTTAAATTAAATTTATATATACAAATATATTATTTTATTCCAAAATCACTTTCAAATCCATAAATCCGTTTTAAGGAAAATTTATTTATTTTCAAAGGCTTTTGAACACTTTCAATATCATTTAAACCTTTTTTGTAACTAAAATTATTTGAAACTGAAATTATTATTTTTATAACAGCTTTTATAAAGTAATAACATATTTTACCTTTTGCCTCTAAATCATTTCCAAAATTTTAATATGTTTATAATAGTAAATTTTAAAAGAATTTTATGAATACATTTTACTCTTTTTTAAAAGCTTTGAATAGAAATTTTGAAATAAGAAAATACGTTAAGAATATAGTATAATTCAACTATGTTTTATAAACTAAATTCCAATAGGGACCAAAATAGATAAAATCTCATTTTTGAAATTATTTTAAAAAACATTTAAACAACTCAAACAATAAATCCATTAAAATGCAACTTGTAGAGCCAACATCACTGTATAAAATATATAATTCTATACTACAGAATTATTTAGCGACCCTGATTTCTTTTCGACAACTTCGGTCACACAAACAATAAACAACAACCATATAATTTAGTTACAACTGATCAAACACATTTTGATGGTTTTCAATATCACGCAATTTCATAATCGATAATATATTTGAATCCAATATTTACAACATACAATTCAACCAATTTAACCACTAAACTAATTGAAAGCATGGCATGTAATTTCATTTCAAGCATTTCAATCAATCATTACCCAATTTTATTGCATAATCGTAATCAATAACACATGCGGATTATTTTTATATAGAAGTGTTAGTTAATCAACTCACCTTAACCCATTGCTTGGTGCAATTTCCTATTTTGCTTCAACTTATACCAAACTTCGACAATTCAGCCTTGCATCAACTGCACCACGACCTAACATGCGCATCCACGCTCCTCCTTCTCTAGCCACCATCGCGGCATCAATGTCATCGCTCCTCCATACTTGCCGAGCTCGACCACACTTCCTGCCTCGTGTCCAAGCCTAGGTCATACATCTAGATGTACGTGCTACTCTTGATGGTATGCCTGCTCGAAGCACAATGTCGTGGCTAGCCCAGGCTAAAGTCCAGCCTCCCTCATTGAAGTCGCCTCGTCGACAGCACAAGAAGCATTTATATTTATATTTTATTTATTTCTTTTGGTTGTTTGATTTCAATTTTTGTTTCAATTTTTGGGCTCTAGGGCATAAAAATATACGAACCGGATTGTGGATGGGAAGAATGAGGGGATACGAGCTCAACTAGAAAATAAAAGAAGATTTAGAATGGGCTTGGGCTGATTTTATTTTCTGTGCTTTTTATTGATTTCTATTTTTCTTTTTCCTTTTAATTAACCCAATTGTTTATTTGTAAATCTACTTCAATCTAATTGAAGTTGACTTACACCCCATTCTGTAAATTATAATTCGTTAATTAGATAGCTCCTACCAATTTAATACTTGTTTATTTTATAATTATTTTACAATCTAATTGAAGTTGTTTTACACTTCATTTACAAAATATATGTATTTTGAGAACTATAAAATTTCATTTAATCCAATACTGTTCAATTCTATTAAATTATTCACTATATTGAGAAAAAATTATTCATCTTCGTCGATTTAATAACTTTATTAAATATCAATAAGACTTTTTCTCATCTATTTCAATTATATAAAACCAGTACGTTAGACATGTTCGTTGGACATGTGCAAAAAAAAAGATAGCAAATTTGGTTATTCTGAAAAAATAATTATAAACATAGAGAATACTCGGTATAAATAAATATGTGAGCTAACATTTTTTTTATTGTGAAACAATATGAAAAAAGTATGCACACAACCCATTGCTATATTTTCAGACATCAATCTGGTTTGTGTAAAGATTGAATGGGAAGAATAAATTACATTGATTTACGCTTATAAGCTTGAAATAAAATATCATATTACAACTTTGATAAGCTAATATATAAACTAATCATTTTGATATCTCAAAAATAATGATATCTGAAAATATCATTATTATGTATATCAAATTAAGTGATATACGATAATATCATTTGTATTTCATAATTACGGATATCAAGAAAATATCGTTATCACAATCCCCAAAATGAGTGATATGTGAAAGTATCACCTTAAGTATTTCAAGGCTAATGATATCTTTAAAAAATACCATTTTTAGTATTTGTACTCGACGATATATTAAAATATAATTTTTTTTATATCTTAAAATATACAGATTTATATATTATTATAATTTGTTGAATCCCAAATCACTGAAAAAGATAAAAAAACAAATTTTATTTCATATAATTTTTCATCAAATATCCTTTTATTATAAAGTATTAATAATCGCCCATACATATATAATACTGAAATTATATTGTCCCATAACCATTAGTAAGGCAATATGATATTATCGAAGATTAAAATAAATAAACAATTAAGGATAAGTTTAACATCTTGTAATCATTTAACTATATATTTTTTATTTCCAGTTTCAAAACACCATCTTCAGTGACAGACATTATTTGATAAAATTAAATTCATATTGAGAATCAACAACAACAGAGTATGAAAACAACATCGATCCAAAAAAATGATAAAATACCTTCTTCCATCCTCTCTCTCTCAAACTTGTCATCTTCATTCACACCGTTTTTTCAACAAACTTTTCTTTGTTTAAATGATTGTTGAAGTATATAAAGGACCTGGAATATATATGTAAAGAAGATAAATCATAATTTGAGAAAATAACAGACATTTCACCTATAATAATCAATGTAATATAGTTAAATATATGATGGAAAGTTAATATTTTCCTAATTGAATTTTCCTAAACCATGCATTTATGTTGCAACAAACTATGCTTATAATCCACACTGTAAATGTAATGCATAATTTCCATATAGCAGCAAAATATCCATAGTGTCTGTTAAGTGTAAAATATGCTCCATGCTATTATATACATTAATAACTTCTACCTACCTTTTCTCATATTTAATAAAATATATAAAATGTATCATAACAGAACTTTTGTTAACCCTACAGTACAGATCCTTATCTTCAGTTTTTGTAGAGACTTCCCACTGCACAACATTGCCCACCTTTGACACACGACTTCCTCTATTGACGCAACATTGCACTGCCAGCCTTCAATGTGCTATGCTTTAACTTGCTATGCGTCGGTAGAAGTTTCCTGTTTGGCTATGCAACAACTCATCTTGCTATTCCTGCCCACATATCATTTTCCCTCTGTATTATTTATGCAATAGCCCTTGGTTTCATCCTTCTTGTCTTTGCTAACCTTTAAGTTTGGTTGCACACCCCTGTAGCCACACTGTTTTAGATAACAAATTTGGATACGCAATGGTTAAGTCACTCTATTCCAAATGCCAGTGCTGCTATAGATTTCATGCTAGGTCCTTTGGATCAACACTTCTAGACACTTGTTGCAAGTTTGAGCTCAACCTTTCTGTGGCTTTTTGCCATAATCTGAAATAAAATAATAACAAAAAGCTCCATAAAATCCTAAATAAGCGATGGGACATAAAATCTCAACCGGAACGCTAATTGAAATGTCCCCATGATTTCAATTTAAAATTTTCAATCAATTTAAATATTTGGCAGCTGTCTATTGTGAGAATGTAGATCAGTTTGAGTCATTTACTTATCTACTGTCTGTTACATTATTATTATATATGAAATAGTATGATTTAATTTGTGACCATGATAAACCATACTGAATGTGCAGTGTTGGATTACCAAACAAATATCGTAGAACATGACTTGATGAACTTAATGTGATTTATAATTTATATCGAAGCCTATCATTAAGAGCTCTTTCTTTGAAGGAAGTGTAACAATTTTATACCGTTGCATGTAACTAAACATTCTCATAAGTACAATATCCTCATTTGTTCTATTGTATAAAGAAAAATTAGGATAAAATCTTCAAGTAAGGAATCACCTGTCACTACTAACAACTCTGAAACTATCAGAAACACTTGGTGAAACTTCATTTTTGTGCAGTAATAATTTTACATAAGTGAAATTACAAAGAGAAACATTAGAGAAAACAAACTTACTTTGCAATCACTTCATATGTAATACACCATCACCAATCTATATGTTATAAAAATGGAAAAACTGTACCACGCTTCAGTAAAGTAAAAGAAATATAGAACGTTAACCTAAAGTAATGTAATCCAAACTACAGCAAAGTGTACCACACTTCAGCAAATTTAGCTTAATTTGGATGAGGTGTTAAGAATCACTTCGCATTAATCAGACCAAAGGGACGGCTAACAAAAGATATTGTAACCCGTTATTTTAAGAAAACATATAATAATTTAATAACTACAAAACTATTTAAATGAACATAAAAATATGAAGTTGATAGTAACCAGACTCACACTATTAGCACAATAGCACCTCATCTGAATTAGCTACAATTATTAATACATTTTGAAATGCAACCAACTTATTACATGTCTGTTCTAGAAGAAAATTTAACAAAGCTTTTCAACGGAAAAGGTAAATGTGGGCACGTAACATAGATAATGATTAAGATAGGATCCCCAAAATTGGAAAGTTTAAATTAAAAATGTCCTTCCGCATTAAGAAACCCCTTATCCGTCTTCTATTAGGTTATTTAAACCCACCTTGTTAGGTGATTCTTTGCAAAACTGTCATGTCTCTTTATTTTAGAATCTGAATCTGAAACCGCTCCTTCATCGCTTATTACTTTCTTTTACCATTTCCTTTTGTCAAATCTCTTGACATTTCAGCAATTAGTTTCTTATATGAGATTCATAATACTACTTTGATAGTTCATTTAAGTCTCTAATGATACTCTCTTATTTGTACAGTATAGATATGTCGATGAATTCCGTTATTTATCACATTTACATCTACAAAATCCTACAAAAATAATGAAAATTTTGTGTAAACTGAAATAGAAATAAATAAATTTCAAATGCATACCATTTGATATGCTGTCGTATTCATAGAGTAACAATTTAATTAAGTTTGAGCAAAAACCTTTAATTTTTTGGTTTTTTTAAAGATGGACATAATAGTGAAAGGAAAATGAGAGAATTTGTCCTACCTGCAACACATATGAAATGGTAAAGTGAATAATAAAAATGTGCAAACAAAACGATGTTCATGAAACTAAAGTACCTCTTGCAAGAAACATCCACAATCCCAGCCTCGGATTCATATGCGACCACCCAGGATATGAACACCCTCAGATTCTATGAAATTAGGCAGGAAGAGGTAGTCGCCATCACGAAAACTAAGGAGTTTTCAACATGAACCATCAAGCTTTATCCATGCAGGTTCCCCCAAAGCCACCGTTTCAGCCTTTTGACTTCATGCCCTTGATTGTATAAAATCGGTTATGAAAAAAACAAATTTGCAAGCAATTTGTAAATCTAAGTCTTAATCTAAGCCGATCGATGTTGGCTGTTTTCTTTCATAATTTTACAAAACGATTGTGGAGATTAGCGTGGAAGTTGAGAGATTAAAGAAATGGAATAAGTTGAAGATTCACTAAAAAATACCGTGGAACAAAATAAAAAAACGAAAAAAGCGAGTGATAGAAAAGTTAAAAGAAAGTGGCTTTAGCTGTGGGGAAATATGGCTTGAGAATTGACCAAAATATCCCTGGATTGTTATAGAATGCTTTAAGGGTATACATGTAGTGGAGGTATTCCTATTTATATAGATTATTCATACTTATAAATATTTTATATTTATTAAAACATTTTATTCGAATTTAATATATTATCTAAGCCAGATTTTATTAACTAATCCAATTTTTTATTATAACAAAATCCTACGTTAAATAGACTTTAATTGGTACTAATTTGATTTCAAAAATAATAATTATCAAAATTGAATTCGAATACTTCTGCTTTAATTAAATCTGTAGAGTATTACAACTTTAACATTGAGTTATTACAGAACAATTCTAACTTAAAGACTCTTAATTTGAATTTATTATTGATATATTATACTCAATATCATTTATAACAATTTGAGTTCGAACACTCCTTCATAAGAAGTTCGTTGTTTCTGCAAAAAATTCTCGAGTATTTCGTAAATACATGAGAATAATCCAAACTACCATTTAGTGATAACAATTTTGGATTTGATATTTGCTTCATGTTTCAAATAAATAAACAAATCACGATATCGCAGATGTCATAACATGTACGATAATTTCTATTGCTAATGCATCGGGAATCCATCTTACATCTTCTGTATTAAACATTTCAATAAGGTGTGGTTGCATATCATTTGGGACATTCCCAATATCTTTTATACTTATTATGAAATACATTATTTACAAATCCAACGTTGAGTATTAAAGCAACTAAAGTTGTTCTAATACAAGTACATCGTTAACAACCGGCAATGTATTGTTTACTTATGGCTTAGAAATATCTATGCACCTTTTTTTAACTTTCTTTCTTATAAGCACATGATTCCTCTGCATTTTGATTGACAATCAAAATATTTGATATTCTTATTAAAAAAATTATTCACTTTTGATCCTTGTCGAATGACATATTCGTATATGTTCTTGGATCATATCCAAAAACTCACAAACTCAATATCACTTCCACTGACTTCGAGATACTTTGGTTATAATGCATAAACATTTTACTCTAAATTATTATTTACAATTTTCTGTTTTAGTACATACATACTAAAACATAAAGTCATACTATGCGATTGTTTTGTGAGTAAAATCCAAACCTATCTGAGCACATCGAATCGTGAATCTATTACATTAATTTCAACAATTGAAATTTACGATATTATTCCTATCATTGGACTCACTATATTCCAACTGTATTTGTCCTTCTCTTAAGGCACATTTGCTGCAAAAAGTATCATATCCTATCGGATACAACTATCAAAATCATATTTTGATGATGTACTTGTAATCTATTTCATATTTGCGCATTGTACCATACCATAGAGTCAATACTCTTAATGGTTTAATTAAACAACCGAGGAGTATTTATTTTTGACATTGATAAGAAACTCACAATTTTTCTTTAATGTACAAGAATACTCATTAGACGTTCTAATGTATTTATGCTCATTTTGGTTCGGTCAATTTTATTTCATCCCTTGTAATCAGTTTTATCATTGGATCGTATCCAAAACCATTTTTATACTAATAATTTCTTAAGGAAAATCCTTCGCTACGAAGTTGGTATTTCTTGAAACAACGGTTGTTTCTTAATGCAATGAAACGAGCATTCATAAACATTTTATAAATTGCCTGCATAAAACTAATTTTTACTAGTTCACAATATATTTGTATTCACAAAATAAATTAGTCATCTAACGAGCAAAATTCTCTTGGGACAATTCATATAGATCCCTTAGTATAATTATTACATGTAGTCTTTTGACTTACACGACCTGCTAGCTCTTAGGCCTAGGATATATAGTGGCCTCTTATAAACCCTTTATCTTGTACGGTTTTACGAATAGAGGTTTTATAAACTATTCGTTGGATGATGTTGATTTAACCTTATGTACCACTCTTAAATACACACCATATAGAAAAAAATTAACTTAACTTCACTCATCATTAATCGCGCTTTGTCAAACAAGGTTCGATTACTCCTTATTAGTACATCATTATGTGTTATAGGGATGAGTGACCTTTTATGACAAGAACTTTATTCATGTTAGGTACATACGAATGTCCTTCCAATATACTCACTCATTCGATCAAATTGAATCACTTATATCGTATGTTACATTATTTACTTCCTTTTTATATTCTATGGGTTTATCATAGTCTTATACATGCATATCATATACACATGTCCATATTTGTGATAACTCGTCAGTGAATATGATGAAGTACATGGAATCGTTTTGGTATCAATAGACTTATGATTGCATATATCTATATATCAGTCCGAAGAGTTCAATAATTATGATGCTCCCACTAAATGGATGCATAAACCTTTAATTGTTTGAGATATATTTAACCGGCATCATATGATATGTAATCATATAATAAAAATTATTTCTCAAAACTACGACTTACTCTATAATTCCAAAATAATTGTAAATAATTTTAAGTATTTTAGTATTTTCAATTGCATCATTTATATTATGAAAACAAATACCATATTATAGTTTTATTTCATAACAAATATTCATAATATTCATACTGAAATATAACCATGTCTATGTTTAGCCGACACTGATAAAAAGCTATTATTTTCATAAATAATGTTCAGTATCTTTTACGAAAATAATTTTTGTAACTTGATGCGATCAATAAGTGATATGTCGCATGCTCCCACTATTTTCGCCATTACTATTATAGTGTATTGAATTCGAAGGTTGTTACCTCGCTTTTTAGTCAAGGCCAGGATATCAATAAATTGGCTGGAAATGATGGATATCAAGATTGGAGATCGACTGAAAACAAGGTTATGATCGATGTCGTCAAAATTTGATCAAGTTCCAATCAAGACATGATCGATTAAGAATGATGAACAAGGCTAGGAGAGGCTACGTTTCAAATTTCAGGTCAATCGGAGTTCGTATGCTCGAGATATGGATGGATCAATATTGGTAAGGAATGGTTCGCATCGATGTTGGTTCGCATCGATGTGGTTCGTATCGATCGACGCAGGCTCGGCTATCTACTTCAGATCGATAATTTTGTATCGATCAAGCAACGTACCCAATATCGATCAGGATGGAAATAGCAGCATGCTTCAAATCGATGGTTCCGCATCGATACAACGTGCATCGAATTGGCTGGACTCGACATCGGTACGGCAGCCTATTTCGTATTGATCAAGGCCGGGACCGATACGAAGTATGAGCAGAGGTTTGGAAGAGCACTTCGTATTGATCAAGTATTGGATCGATACGAAGGATGTATGCACAGGAACGATACGAATAGAGGAGCGGCCAGAGGATATGAAGGAACAAAGCTCGATCAACACGAAGAGTATGGATACGAATAAGAGCAGGTGATCGATGCGAAATAGGCATTGAATCATCAATACGAAATGGGCGTCTCAGATCGATACGAAGGAAACGTGTTTGAATGAAGAAGCGGTTAACTCGGCATCAAAAGTGGATCTTCCTTGGATTTTTGAGCCACGTCATTGATACGACTGTGATGGATACGAAAGCAGGAGGATGGTTGGATACAAATTTATGGATATGAACGCTTCAGCCTTCACACAAACTACAACTTACATCGATCGTAACTCACAATCTACAAGTCCAAATGCCACCAAATTTTCACAGAAGCTTGCGTACAACCTCAGGAGTGTTCATGATCGATCTCGACTCGATTGGGCAAGAGTTGGATCGATACGAATCTCGTTCGTATCGATCATGGGCCGAGTCAAAATCACCAGGGATGGATCATGTGGGCCGACCCGCGTAAGAGAAGGAGTCTTTCGAGATCTGGGCGAGATATTTGCAGCTTACACCTATAAATAGCAGTCCAAGAGCTTCAGAAAGGGGACCGGCTTCTTCTGTGCTAGGCGAAACTCTACCATTTTTTGCTATTGTTCAAAGGCTTGTAACTGTAATTTCAGTATAAAAGGAATAAAAAGGAACGATTCAAAGTGGACGTAGGCCGGATTGCCGAACCACTATAAACCTTGTGTTCTTTCTTACTTTCTTACATTTTAATTTTGCTACTTCTTCATTTTTATTCTCTACTTTATCTGGATCTGAGATCTGTGTTGGAATATTGTGGATCTGTGTGTAAACACTGGTGCTTTCACGGCTTTTGGGGTTTGTGACCAATTTTGGCGCAAACACGTTGGAGCTTTTACTGAGAAAACTAGAACCCACTATACCGGATTCGGAGTTCAGATTACGAAAGCTAAAAGACCAGATCTAAAATGGACCATGGTTAGGCAATCAGCTAAAAAGACATTACCAGAAAGGAGTCATCATGAAGGGAGTCAAGAGGCTTCCTATGGAGCAAATCAGACCTTAGCTTTCATCGCTAGAGATGAAATGGAGATGATGATGGGAGCTATGTAGGAAGAATTGTTGAAGAGGCAAAAGGAGATGATGTAGAACCTTCTCAGACAGTTTGGACAGGCAGGAACAGCTGGAGCTGCTGGAGTTCAGTTCCACGGAGATGGAACAGAAGGACTCAACGGGCAATTGGATGGAGCAGCTCAACAGGGCGCAGCCCCTAATCAGCACACAACTGTTAATCTGGACGGATCCAGGCTCGGGGGCACACAACCTGGCAATGGTGGACCGATTCATGGAGGAATTCTAGGCGACGCTATACAACAAAATGTTGGCAGAAGCATAAGAGTACGTGATGAAGAGTATGTACCAGAATTCCCTCGATGACTGTGGGGGGAAACCCTTGGTGGAAAATGCTAGATTGGCGGAGATTATCGGGCGAACTATGCACAGAGGTTTAGCAAACAGAGATCTGGAAGGAGCAAACATGAGTCCGTTTAACTATGACATCAAAATGGCTCGAAACCCACCAGAGTTCAAGCTACCTACTCTGGAGGTATACAATGGCAAGGCTGATCTTACTGATCACTTGGTGAGGTACATGAGACACATGGAAGTGCTGGTGGTATCGGAGGAAGTTATGGCCCGATATTTCCCTCTGTACTTGACGGATATAGCAGCTATGTGGTTCATGCAGTTGGAAAAGGGATCTATCAGGACGTGGACAGAATTGGTGGACAGGTTTCTGAAGCAGTTTCGGGTTCATATCAAAAGGCCGAAGAACATAATGACGCTAACCACTACATCAAAATAGTGATTTTGCAACATTTTATATTTGTTAATTTCTAACACTTATAAATGTTACAGCCTACCGACAATAAAAAAGTGTTAGGATACCTGGAAAAGTGTTGGAAAATATAAATAACGATTTTTATAAACTTTCCAACACATTATAATTTACAACACAAAAAAGTGTTAGGACAGTTGGTAAAATTGTAAATAACTCGCTAAAGATTGGACCCTTGTGTAATCCTGTATATGAAAATTTTCTAACGCTTTTCCCTTCCATTTACAACTAGCTTAATTTTCAATTAGATTAGGGTTTCCAACTTCGCGCATTCCATCACCAACGTCGACAGCCATTCGTGCATCCTCCAAACTACCAGACATCTAACATCGAGCGGCTTAAGACTAGGGTGCTCCAATTCACTTGGGGAGTCATCTCCAGTCGAGCTTCAAATTCTTCATTCACGGCATCGAGGAGCGTCGCATTTGAAACTGAAAGATAATCACGTTTAAATCAGAAGCTATCCTGGTCAGTAATCTTTTTTTTTTGACTTGTCTCTGTTGTTAAGATCATTTTTTGGAATAATCACGTCTAAAGATAATCTTTTTTCCTTTGATTTTATTTGGAATATTTGATTGCAATTAAGAGTTTATATGTACTAACGTAATCCCCATGATTTAATATATAAAAAATTACACATTGGACTTATTAAATATATAATATGAAATAATACTTAAGATCTTACTTTATAAAATTGTGATCTGAAATAATGTTTTACAGGCTCGTATAATTGTAAAGTTATTAATTTTGAATTCGACTTGTTAGGCAAAACTAAAACCTTTGTTTTCAGAAAAGAAAAGCCTAGTGAAACCCACAACATACATATTTCAAATTTGTTTAGTCGTCTTTAAATAGCCAAAACATCAGAGAGAAGAGTGGAACTGCTGTTTCAAATCATGGACTGAAACTCATTAGTTGTAAAACTGCAGAAATATAAGGTATTTAAAGTTTAAAGTATACAATGAGTACACTTTATGTTGCTTTTTGAAATAGGGAAGGGTTAGTAGGATTTAGCTTCTGAAAACCAAAATTGCCCACCTCTTCATATTTATCTTTAGTGGACAAAGCAATTCAAATTATATTTAAAAATCCAGCATTTGACACGTATGATGGAACACTTAAACATAAGTCTAAAAGTGTGATATTTACTTTCAGTTCATGCGCATTTTTTGGTTTCATTAAATTAAATGGTTTTTAATATATCCTGTAGTAAAGAGTCAGTAAGAACAAAATAATTTATCGGACTTGGTCCATGTTGCAGTACATTGTACACTGCAATAAAAAGAACCCTTAATTGATCTGTGCAATTCATTTTACAAAGCTATCTTCTATTTTATTGCTTTAACTGATACAAAAAGAAGCTGTGAAATAAAAGATATAAACGTTAGAAGGGTAAAGCACTACACTGACATGACGCCTATTAATTTATAAAAAAAGAAATGAATAGTAGGATAATAAAATGTGATCACAAAGAAAATAAAATGTGATCATAAGCTGAATTATTATGTCTGATATAAAAAAAATACACTGAAAAATTCCATGATCTAAGTTACGTCTCAATGATCTTGACATGAATTCTGGTGTACGTCTCAGCAAGTTAAGTTTGATTGTGGTGTCATAGACAATGGGTTGAATGATAAAATAATCTGATGACGATGATGATAACGTTGAGGTTTTGTTGGGTGATACCGTTAATGTACACAGAATAAACGTGCATAGTGACATTAACAAGGAGGAAATGAATGTGTATGTGGTCATGAAAAGTTGCTAAGATGATGAAGTGGTAGTGGATGATGACAGTAGGATTGTTTTTAGAGATGAAGTTGTGGGTGTTTCATACTGTATTGTCGCCAATGTGCACACAGTTGCTCCTACTGTTTCAAATATGCATAGATGTAGCAGTGCGTCGGCACAATGGAACTGGGGTAATTTGAATATGCACCATGATGCATTTAAAGATTTCGGGGCTGATAATGTTGTTATAGCTAATTGTTTGGTGGAAGATATGATAGGTGAAAAGGATAGTAGATTGATTGTTTGGCAAGACAGTGGTGATAATGTTTTGAGATGTAGATTTGATAATGTGGAACTGCTGATACAGTTTGATGGTTTGGGTCAGAGGCAGTTGTGTTTTGAGGTAATCAAGCAGTTGAATTCAGAAAGGTATTTCTTTATAGTAAATGAGCACCTAACCTTTCACCAAACATTCAGTTTTTCCATCATATTATTTTAACTCCCATCCACCTCATAAATATAAACTTCCCTTCCTATATACATATCATATAACTGCACAATATTCATCATATCATAAAGAATAACCATAAGCTGATCATAATCAACCATCAATGGCTTCATCCTCTTCGATCATCTGCTCCATCATTGTGTGCTTCTTTATAGTAAGCACTGCAGGTCGTTCAGTCCCTGTAGGAAACAAAAGCAATGACAAGTTAGAAAAAGATTGCATACGTGGAGTAGGTGTGAGCATGTGATCGGTGCATGGTGCAGGTTTTGTGTTTGGGGTAGGCACCGGTGGAAATGGTAATGGAGTTGGAGAAGGATCTAATGGAAATGGTAATGGAGTTGGAGAAGGGTCTAATGGAAATGGTGGTATAGGGGATTTTGATCATAGCGGACCAGCTGCATCCAACGGTCAGTATATTCCTAGAAATGATGACACTTTTGTTCCTAATACTGGTTATGAAGTTCCCAATCCTTCTTATGTTGGTTCTGGCACCACTCCCTGAAACTTTTTTATTTGATGTAAAAGCAATGTGGAGAGCTTGCTTGTTTACTCTGTTTGTATGAGTTATTATATTAGAAAGAATATAACTGAATCTAGAACAGTCTGAATATTTAACTATTTTATGTAACGCAATACTGCTTCTTCATTCAGAAATGTCTCAGAAATGTCAGCTGCTGCATATGTTCACTTTTTATTTTTATATATAACAGCTGAAGTTTCCTACAGGACGCAAAATTTATTAAATTATTTTTCCAATTTTGAATTGCATGCACTAGTGTAAATGAAAAAGAAAAGTAAATTAATAACACAGTGCATGGAACAATATTGAATTATGCTTGTGGATTTGGTTAACACTGGTAGAAAATGTAGTGCGTTTCAGCATTTGCAAATGGTTGTTAGAAATACCGATTTATTACAGATACAACAGACCTTTTCATTTGCACGCTGGCCTTATTTAAATTTTAGGACACACAAGGAACCTCTACTCAGGAACTTACTTGACAGTTTACTGATATATCTATAGATGTTAGCACAAAAATCTCACAAGTATAATTTAAATTGTTAACCAATAATGATAATAATAATGATGATTATGATGATGATAGAGTGTTCGGAATTGCAAAATAAGGCCCCCTTGCTAGATTGGGTCCTCATGCATTGAACAGACATGGAGAGGGAAGCACAATGAATGTTTAATTTATCCTGTTTTAAGAATACGATTAATTTTTTGCTTTCATTAGTTATATGACCAATCTTGGAAACGTTCAGAACCGTTAATGGTCCAAAAATACTATTGCATTTTATGTGAATACCTGTCGAGATGCGTCGTAAATCCACGGTTATGGGAGCCTAATTTGCAGTCACGGACAATTGCAATTGAAAATATGTTGGATTTAATTGACACACTGCTTATACATTTTTCTTTGCAAATCTATATGGTACTAACGTAATATTATATATTATTTTAGTTATGACAGAACAAACGTCAAGAGGGTGGATTAAAAATCCACGTAGAAATGAGGATGAATATAAGCAAGGTGTTCAGAACTTCATCAACGTTGTAAATCAACACTCACTACAAGATATCCAGTTATGTGTGTGTCCCTGTAAGAAGTGTAAAAACTCCAAAAAAAATCTCAATAGAAACAGTTGAGAAACACTTGATAGTTTTTGGTATGCTTTCGACATATGATGTGTGATTCTTTCATGGAGAGAGAAACACTGCTACAGTACAAATGACTCGTGCATCAGATTTCGCCCAAGAGTTACCTATTCAAGACCAAATGCAAGTAGAAGAGCCTGTTGAGGACGCTCTTGGAAATCTCCTTAATGATGCATTTAGAGTGCATGATATGCCACAGGCTAGCGGTGAAGTGAACTATGAAGAGATACATGTTCAGAAAATGTACCATGAATACAGGAGCAAAGCGAATGAGAAAATATATCCTTCTTGTGAAGATGGTCTTACTACTTTAGGTGTAATGGTTGAGCTTCAGAACTTGAAAAAAGAATTTAACTGGTCAGGAAATAGCATGACGGAAATGTTGAAATTATTAAAAAATGTCTTCCAAAAGAAAATACATTACCCAACAAGTATCCCACCATGAAAAAAATGTTAAAAGATTTGGGAATGAAGGTAAAAAAGCATTCATGCATGCGAAAACGATTGCATGTTATTTTGGAAAGAGAACGCTAACATAGTAGAATGTCCTCATTGTCATACACCAAGATTTAAAGATAAGGCAAATGCGTTAGGCATAAGAAAAAATGACAACCCAACCGAGGAAAGTTCTAAGACATTTCCTTATAATTCCAAGGCTGACTAGATTGTACACTATACCGTGGATAGCTCGTAAAATGCAGTGGCATAAGCATGTCGATCCTTCTTGGAATTTCATGCGCCATCCCGTTGACTCGGCCGAATGGAGATCAATCAAATGTAAGTGGCCAGAATTTGCAAATGAAGGATGTAATATATGGCTTGGTATCGCTAGTGATGGATTTAATCCGAATGAGGTTCTCTCCAATAGTTACAGTTGTTGGCCCGTATATATGATTCCTTATAACCTACCCCCTTCGTTATGCATGAAATCACAATTTCAAATGCTAAGTTTATTAATTCCTGGACCAAAAGCACCAAGTCAAGACATTGATGTATACTTAGAACCTCTTGTTGATGAGTTGAAGAAACTTTGGACGGAAGGAGTGGCTTCTTTTGACATGGACATGGGAGAATTGTTTACAATGAAGGCAATACTATTATGGAGAATCCATGACTTACCAGCATTTGGAAATTTATCTGGTTGCGTGACACATGGTTATAAAACATGTCCAATTTGTGCTATGGAGACCGAGTCAGAGTACATTGGTAACAAGGTTGTTTATCCAAAGTATAGAAGATTTTTGAAGGATGACCATCCATATAGATTAATAAAACATGGATTGTAACAACCAGGTAGTTTCAACCATTCGCATCCGCACATGTAGGACTTGAATTGCTCTAAATACCGCGTTGTAAATAAAATTTGGCAAATCTCAGAATATACGGTAAATAAAATCACAGATCACAGACATAGAGTAATAATAGTGCAGCGGAAGAAAAAGAGATAGTAGTTCATGAAGCTACTATATAAATATATCAGAGTTAAATAAGATACAACAGAAGAAGAAAAAAGTACAATAGAAGTCTAAGTATGATAGCCAAGTACAAATGAATACAATACTGGGATCAACAGGATAACTGGAAGTGAAACAGATAAAACTAGACAAGTAGATAATCTCCAGCGATTCCAATCTCCAGAAAGTGGAAATCCAAATCTGTGAATACTCAGGCTGACCCGAGCGTAAATAAAAATACAAACACTCGAGTCAGGACATACATACTTATACAATGTAAACCAACTCAAGTGAACTGTAGTAAAAGTACAAGTAACTTAAAGGATGCTTGGGACCGCCATCCTCTAAGGATCCGTTAAACTATTTACTATATAGTATATTGCGTTATTATAATAATGTCTAACAGTAAAATAAACATACTTTAAAATAGTTAAGGATTTACATTTTCCACCTTAACACAAATAATGCTAATAGTCTATACAATACCTGTATATCTCCTGATCGGGAGACTACGAGAAGATGCTGCATAGGTACGACACAAATAGAAACTCGTAGTAAAGGCTCGATATGGTAGGTGACACGGCACACAAGGCAATGCTAGGGTAGATATACCAATTACGACACTCGGGCTAGTGGTAACGCAGCAGCCACATACGCCCACCGCGGAACACATTCCCACAAAATCGGAGGGGCGCCCAAACAATCACAAGTAATAGTATGCTATCGAAGAAATGCGTCCGCTGCGAGGTGCGACCTCAACTGGCCCGAGACCGCTCCTGTTTTAGCCACCTTATGCCAACTCACGGGAGTTGGGTCCACGTAGTATACCTCAAGAATGTCGCCACCATCCTACTTCATTCTGGAATCTCCATCGTGTACACGGTTGTCAAAGTGGTTTTCGGTATCGACAGAGAGTATGCCCATATCCGATCCCCGTCTCTTTGCTAACCAGTCGTTATTATAACCCGTGGTTATAACATAAAAATAATATTTTATACTTCAAAACAAAATATCATTTAAATCCAAATCTTTATCAAAATAAAGATTAAATCATTTCCAAACCATTTCTGTATATCAACATACCATATATTTCAAATTCAAATATTTATCAAGATAAATATCAAGTCATTTCTAACAATTCAATATATTAAATTATCATATCCTTTCAAAAATTCCTTTGAAATCATTTTAATATATTAAAATATCATATCCTTTCAAAACTTCCTTTTAAATCATTTTATTATCAAAATATCATATCTTTCAAAACTTTATTTTTAAATCATTTTAATATCAAAATATCATATCTTCCAAAACTTCATTTCAAAACATTTTTAATATAAAAAAATCATATCTTTCAAAACTTCATTTCAAAACATTTAATATATCAAAATATCATATCTTGTAAAATTTCATTTCAAAACATTTTAATATATCAAAATATCATATCTTTCAAAACTTCATTTCAACAAATTTAATATATCAAAATATCATATCTTTCAAAACTTCAACACATTTAATATATAAAATATCATATCTTTCAAAACTTCATTTCAACACATTTAATATATCAAAATATCATATCTTTCAAAACTTCATTTTCAAATCATCATATAAGTTCAAATCCAAATATTCAACTTTAAATCCCTTTAAAATTCAAAGATATCATTCATTTATTATCATTCCAAATCACCTTTTAAATAGCTTATATTTTAATCAAAATAATTCATTTATATACTTTCAAATCAAGTATTCAATTTCCAAAGTTTTAAACCATTATGAGTTCATTTACTAAGTTAAAACCATAAACATTGAAAATTTCAACCATTCACAGCATTCAGAAAAAGGTGCTGAAAGTTATACTTGAAGATATTTCAATTTAAACCATTTAAACATTATAAAAATCATATTTTAACATTCAGAGTTGTTCATTAAAATAATCTTTTAATTAATGATTTTTATAAAGCAACATTTTATAATTAAATCAAATTTCACAAATCCACTTAATAAATTCAAGTGTAAACTTTCCTATTTTTACATTTAACACTTTATTAACATTTACATCTTCAAATTATCATTTCACAAATTAAACTAAATTTCCAATTTATTAAATTAACTTAAACCCTTAATTAAAACCAAATTCACATTTCCAGGTCAAGTACATTTTTAAATTACACTTTTAAGCATTCATTCATTTAACCATTTTAATACATAGAAAAATCAATAATACTTTATTAATTCATTTAAACTCAAATTAAATCAAAGCATCATATTTACCATTTTTCAAATATAATTAAATTTCCATTTTATTTATATAACTTAAAATTCCCTTTTTAAACAAAAACCCAAATTTTCAGACTTTAAGTTATATTTCAATAATTCAACTTAACCATTTATTTGTTTAACATTTCCCACTTATATAAAATCATAAATCCTTTATTTAAAGCACTTTAAAAATCTATTTAAATCAAATTATCATAAATTTACATTCAAACCAATTAAAATTTTATTTATATAACTTAAATGTCATTTTAAAAGCCAAAGTCTAAATTTCTAAATTTAAGTTATATTTCAAAAATTCACTTTTTACCATTCATTTGAATTACATTTTTTTACTTATAGAAAATCCAAAATTTCTTTATATAAACATTAAAAATCCAATTTAAATCAAATTTCATAATTTTTCACTTTTAAAAATATTTAATATATTCAAAATACTTTATAAAATATAACCACGGGCCTGTATATAGTTTTCTAACTTAGGTCATGTGATACAGATATATATCATTTCAATCCGCAAGTTAAAAGAAAAATTCGGGTTCTATCATTTCAAACCCGCAATACCAAGTTAAAATAAAATAAATAAAAACCGTTCAGGCCAATCATTTCAGCCCATAAGATTTTTCCCTATTCTAGAATCCGTTCGGATATGTATCATTTCAACCCATAGTGATTCTATTCTACAGGGAACTTGTAGTGTGATAAACATATATAAATGAACAGTTAAAAACATATAACAGTAACAGATGAGATGACATGTAAATTAACAGGTTCAACATCATATACAAATAATCACTGGCAGTTATAGCATCATATATAATTCTACACATTCAGTTGTTGTTGTTTCACAACTGCAGAAGTATAAATGTCGTATGAGCTTTACTCACCTCTTTTGCTGGAGATATGAATCAAATGACACAAACAGATTCTCAAAGGCAAGATGGCACAACAATAGATCCAAGTGGGAAGAGAACCAAGCTCAATGATTTTGTCATAACCCATAAACAAAACCAAATATAAACATAGATTCAATACTAGATTGAATTGAAATAACTTTGGAATAAAAAGCAATATGAACACACGATCTTTTGCCTTGCTTTCTATTATTGTTTTGCATGGCCTAGGGGATGTTTTGGTTCAGGTTTGGACATGCTTTGGCTCAGGTTTGAACATAGGAAATGCATGGCATGAAGGCTAGACATGTAGAGGAAGTTACAAGGTAGGAATGTGAAGGGGTTTAGGCAACATAGGTAGGTTTTGGTCACTTTTGGCTCAGTCTATGTCCCATCTAGGTTCGGCCATTTCAGGTACAGGTCTAGACAGAGGTAGGAGGTGATGTTAGGGGTGTGTCAAGGTGGTGGTGGAGCAATAGGAGGTGGCCAAGGTCATCTAAGGTGATGGTGATGAAGACAAGGTGGCTAGGCATGCTTTTTAAGGAGTTTTTGCATTGTTTTGTGGATTTTGCATCATGGGATGGTCATGGCACTTTCTGGTCAAAGGAGGAAGGATTTTGGCCGTGTATTATGTGGGGAAGGAAGTGGTGGTGGTAGGTGGAGGAGATGGTGGAGGTGTTAGGCCAAGCAAAGCAAGAGAACAAGGCAAAAACATAGAAAAAGAAGCAGAAAGGTGAAAAAATGAAGAAGGCCTTTATCATTTTCTCTTAGCCGTGAAATGTAATGAGATGAAAATGTTTTTTTCACGTGAGTAAGGAATGAGAACCCACGGCTATCATAAAAAAATGTACGGCCAAAAGTAAATGAGGAAACGGTAAAACAAAATGTGGAGTCAAGCACTTGAAAAGTCATAGGAAAAGGAAGAAACTTGTCTCTTCAATTTACCTTTTCTCTTAAATCAAATATAACAAAATAATTTCAGCAAATACATTTAAAAACTGAAACCAAGTGAAATAATATGAAAATAAATAATAAAATTTAAAGAAAATAGAAAAGAATAATAGAAATTGCTTAAAAATCCAAAACAGTGTTCAGAAATTACAATTAAATCACCATTGACTTTGGAAAATTATCCACTTCATTTTAAAAATATTATGAAGTAAAATTTTGAAATAAAATAATTTATTTATCATTTCTAAAATAAAATAAGTAATTAAATTGGAGAAAAATAGAAAAAGAACTAAAGAAATTGTTTAAAAATTGAAAACAGGGCATGAAAATTACAAATAAAATATCACTAGCCTTATAAAATTTCTCTATCACTTTAAAACAAATAAGAAGTCAAATAAATAAATAAACGAGAAACAAAATAAAGTGGGAATAAGAATAAAATAAGTTCTTAAGAAAAATATAAAGATAAATAAAGAATTACTTTAATTAATTGAAACTAGAAGTTAATAATTATAAACAGAAAACAACTGACATTGGAAAATGTCAATTACACTTTTAAAATGTTTTAAAACCAAAATATATACATAGCATGTTATTTTACACATATAAATATAAATTAGAACATTACATGACCAATAAAATATTATTTATATAATTTAAAATAAACATTTTTTTGTTAAATACAGCAAATTTTCACACAATAGTTAAAAAGACATAACTTTCACATTATAAATCAGATTTCAATGAAACGAAAAACAGTGTTCTTAAAATTTTATTTACTTTCATAATAAAAGATAAAATTCAAATTTTCAAACTTTTAAATTTTTAAGTTAAAAGTCAAAGTTTGACTAATTTGACCAAAATTCAGTTTTTGGAAAATATTTTTTTAATCATATTTTGGAATGATAATTCATATCAAAATCAAAGTTTATATTTGAAATAACAAAATTAACTAAACTAAATAAATAAAATAAAGTTAAATCAAAAATTTAATTAAAATAAATAAAATATACAATTAAAATAATCTCAAAATACAGGGTTGTTACTTGGATGGTATAAGGATACCGAAGATAAAGAACCGCCAACAAGGTTAAGTGGACCATCGCTTTTGGAAAAGCTTAATTGTATAAAATATTTTCCTAGAAAATTACCAAAGAATAAGAAGCGAACGATATATGAAGCTACCGATAAAAGTTTATTTACAGTTGGAGATGGTGACATAGAAAAATTGTCTTGGTATAAGAAGTCAATTTTCTATGACTTAATTTATTGGAGTAGTCATAAAGTGCGACATATTATTTATGTGATGCATACGGAGAGGAATGTTGCAGAGCATCTTATCAACTTAATGTTTGACAAGGGAAATCAATCATCTAAGTTTGCATGGGACAAGATTCATAAAATGAAATGTTGTCAAGTTCTAAAAGATGCCAAACTTCCATCATGTCTTGGAACAATATTTGGTAGCCTTGTTACTATTCAACCACCTACTTTGCACGTAAAAAAACATACGAGTATCATATTTTTATGCAATACTTGCTTCCTATAGAAGGATCAATCGCTGAAGCACATCTTGTTTCAGAATCAGTTAGATATGCAATGGAATATATGCCGAACCCACGTGATGGAAATCATAGTTCTACGCAAGCATCCTTTTTAGATGATGGTGATGATATATATGAACGCCTCATCATTGAAGGCAAATATATTAAGCTAACTTGGATGCAACGTGTTCAAATTCGAAGGTGGATACTTTTTAGAATCGATGTTCCCGAGAGATATGAATACTATAGGTATGAATTTTCTCCATATTATGATAAATATCGATGACATAAAATAGCGAATGTATTCGCATTATAATATCTAATTTGTAGTGCATATCGCTCCTCTTTAGAAGGTGTATCTCGTGGTAAAAGAAAAGTTACCACAATGGCAGAAGTAGTTGTACAAACTGAATTTATTGATTGGTAGCACAAAAAAGTAAGTTATTTCAATATGAAAATTGTAGGTTTTGTTCCTTTTATGTTAGTCATGCAAATTTGTTTGTTCCTGATAGCTACTAGAAGAAAAATGCATGACACAATGTTGTGGCAATATGTTAGTGGTCCAAAGTGGGAAGCCAAAAGCTATCTCAAGTATAGAGTGAATGGATATATATTCTCTCCTCAACATTATGACAACACTCTTTTGACCCAAGATAGCGGTGTCTGCATGGATGCAATCACCACATTTGTTGCAAGTGCAAAAGATATAAATCCTACAGATGATGACACTACTTGGTATGGTATCATTAAAGATATCATAGAAGTCGATTATTATGATTCTCAACATGTAGTATGCTATTGTGATTGGATAAACATCACGGATAAGACAAATGGTTGTAAGATTTATACCAATTCACATTTGTTGATGGTGAACTTGAAAAAGCTAAAAAATTCTAATGGAGAGTATGATGAGCCAGCTATTCTAGCAACCGAAGCAGGTCAAGTTTTCTATGTAAAAGACACTCAAAATCCTGATTGGTCCGTTGTTCGACGTTCTCCGAAGCGCATGACAGACAACATAGATGACTACACAGTACCGACCGATTTTCAGTCTGTTATGAAAGAACAAGCCAACTTACGACCATTATTGAAATGTGTTGAAATGAAATAGATATCATTTTGAAATGAATATTTGTGTTGTTCGATATACTTGGTACTTGGTACTTGGTAAACTAGCATTTGAGTTTATGAATGTACATGCTCATGTTATTTGATATATTTTTATTCACATTTTACTCCAAAACAGTCATAACATAGTCATTTTTGCAGTTTGTCACTCCTCATTAAGGGAGCAGACCCATCTTCCTCGTTTTTTATTTTCTATCTTTTTTTTACTACAAAAATTTACATTCCACTTTTCATTATCATCATCTAATTTTCTCCTTTCAGTCATGCTAAATGTAGATATAGTGATGAGTGAGTCATTAGAGTGGATCACATTTTGGATGCTTTCAGATTGATTTGTGAGCTTTGCTACTTCGGTAGGAACCTGCACATTATGAAGATTATCAACAAAATTAAAAGAAGTTATATTTATTTTATTTGTTGTAACATCATTGTAATTAATTGGCATGTTAGACTCCCTGTGTTGTCTATCTGTAATTGTCTGGACGGTGTTGCCATCTACTAATTTTGTGATGATTGAACAGGGATTGAGACACCTTGATCCAGTAATTTAGAGATAATGATTTTGGAATGAAGCTCTTTTCTAGTTATATCAAGTATTCCTCATGATGCTCTTCTAGGGCATTTGCAGATATCGAAATCCTCTGTATAACTTTTGTTGTTGCATTGATGTTAAGTCGTTAGATATTACAATCTATGTAATTGTCTGTATAACTTTTTTCCTTTTTTTCTGTTTATTGTAGAATTCATTTACATTTTATTTTTCTTTCCTTAAATTGAATTTATTCACTTTACTAGATTTTGAATGTATAATTGCATGGTTAAAAAAATAAAAATCCTCTAAAGGTACAAATCCAGAGCTTGAAGCATGTTTTTTGAATGAATTCAGCGAAGATGTCATGCCTATACTTTGAAATGACATTTTAAGTTTCATTGTATACTAAATCTTTTTTATGTAGGTCTAAATGTCGAACAATTGCAATGCTAGTGCATCTAAAGGTACAAATGCAGAGTTTGAAGTATATAATCCTCCTCATACAAGTGATAAAAAATACTTAATAAGTGTTGATCTTGAGGGTGTTAAAGGTAAAGATGAAGCTAAATGGAGCTCCAGATGCGGAGCCCTAATTCATTGTCATATACCAATTGGTTATGACGAGTGGAGAAATCTAGATGACTATTACAAGAATATTTTGCGGCAAGAGCTATTGGTATGTCACGAATTCATCTTATTTAGTCATTTATGTTTTGCACAAGATTTATCCTTAGTACTAAAATTTCTTTGTTAAACATAATGAATTTGACATGGATATAAACCCCGATCTAGCTCGGCCAATTTTAGAAAAAACTTTTCCACGATATTATCGTACGGTAAACTCTACTTTGCAGAATAAATTACTCAGAGTCGGAGGAACCACCATACCCAAGAATATTGCTATTACTAAATGTCCCGTGGACATTGACAGAGTATGGTGGGAAAAGTTTATAGATAATGAATATTCAGATAAAAAAAAGAGCAATGTAGGAAAAACGCCGAAGCCAAAGCTAAAAATACTATCACTCATACACTAGGAAGAAAATCATACCGTAGAGTTTACGACGAAATGGTAAGAAATAGTGTAAAAAATATTTCTTGTAAATATTAATAATGAATAGTTAATTAGTTTAAAAATATTTGTTCTTGTAGGTCAAGGAAAATTCGAAAGAGAAAGTTACGCGGACAATGGTTTGGAAGGCGAGGCATATAAATAAGAAATCTGGACAAGTTCTTCCATCTGCGGCAAAAGCCTATGTAAGCTTTAGTA
Organism: Allium cepa; assembly: GCA_030765085.1. Classification (NCBI taxonomy): domain Eukaryota; kingdom Viridiplantae; phylum Streptophyta; class Magnoliopsida; order Asparagales; family Amaryllidaceae; genus Allium; species Allium cepa. Next base: position 33,121,295 of record CM060941.1, read on the forward strand.
CGAATTACCGATCAATTGTAAAATTTGATTGCCTTATTTAGCATTATTTCGACAGTACAATTTGATTGCCATAAACACGAACTGCAATATTGAAGTTTTTCTTGTTAAATATGAACTGCCAGCCTAGGTTGTTAAATTCACCAGACGCATGAATAATTAAACTACTTGATCACTAAAAGGTTCTTATGTGCTATTACTAAAATCACCATACATAAACTCACATGCAAATGCACGTAGATAGATCTAATAGGAAAATAACGTGGTTGAATTTGGTTAAGGCAATTGACTGGTGATGGCTTATATTGGCAGTTTGGTATTATTAGTGGTGGTGATTGAAACAGTGGAAGGTATGTGTTTTGGTATTTGATGGTAAGTGGGTTGTATTGATGTGATGTGTTATAAGAAAGGCAGTTTGATGGATGGTGGTTTTGAATTGTGGAAGATGTAGCAATACAAAGGTGAGGCAGTAAGGACAGTGGATGATCTGGGCAGGGTGGCGACAGGGTGGCAGCAGGGGTGATGATGGGGTTTGAGGAAGGTTATGGTTAATGAAGGAATTGCAGTGCCTTTATATTGGTGGAAGTGACAGGATTGTCTGAAGCAAGTTTGTATGGTGGAGTTTGTTGAACATCGATGGGTGTAGGCTGTGGGAGGTGTGTATGAATTTGCGTGTGTTTTGTGTGAGTTTGCAATTAAAAAAATTAGTGGTAAGGTGAGTGAATGCAGGAGCTTGTATGGGAGTCAGGGAGTTGGCAGTTCGCTGCTTATTGTAGCAACTGGTGAAGTGGATTGTTGACAGAGGGAGGGAAGAAGTTGATGGATGGAAGTCGCGGTTTGGTCGGTGAAATTGCTGGTGGAGGTTTGTGGAATTGATGAAGTGGTAGTAAGGAGTTTGGGAAGGTTGTTTTGAAGTGGACAAGGCAGTGGGAATGGTTTGGGAGGTTGTTTGTATGCTTGTATGGCAGTGGTTGATAGGATGTTTTGATGGTAGTGAAGTGTAGTGAATTTGGAAGTGGTGGCTGAAGTGTAAGTATGGTGTAGTTTCTAGTGACGATAAGGATGATGATGATGAAGGATATGGTTGATGAATGTAGAAGAATGTGATGGAGTTGTAGAGAAAGGAAGAGGTAATGAAGACAGTAGGGGATGTTGTTTGTCTATGGAGTGTTGTTGAAGATGGCAGTGATGACAGTTTGTTTGGGTTAGAACTGATGTTGTTTGAAGTGTAGGTGGGTGGTTGGTTTGGTGATGTTGCAGTGACTGATGTAGTTGAAGTGTGGTAGTATATGAGCAGTGGTGTTATATGGATAAGAAGAAGAGGTGGGTTTTGTGATAGTGGTGTGCAGGGGCAATAGTAAATGAAGTGACTGGTTTATATGGAGGGGCAGTATAGTTTGGTGGTGTGGTTGAATGAAAACGTTGATGATGTATGGTAGTATGGCCAGTGGTGGTTGAAGAAGTTTGGGTGTGTGTAGAGTAGTGGTGTTTGTATGTAATGTACGTAGGTAGCAGGGGTTGTTCAGGTATGTATGATGGTGATGGAAGGCAGCAAGAAGAAGTTTTTGATGGGGTAGGAGTACGACAGTGGGCTTGAATGGTATGAGTATATAAGTTGTGTGCAGTTTTGAGATTGGTGGAGGTGGAAGTGAATGTTGGTCAGAGGCAGGGATTGTTGAATGTTTGTTGAGGGGATTTTGATAGTGGCTAAAGGTAGCAGCAGGAAGATGATGGATGGATTGAAATGTGGGTGATGACGTAATAGTTTGCAAGTAATGGGTGGTTGTATGATTGTGCAGGTTGGTTTTGGTGCAGGCAGGAGTGTTGTATTTGATACCGTGTGTTGTTGTTGGAAAGGGTGTTGGATTGTTGTATGCACTGTGCTGAAGTAATACTATCAGATGCACTGGGTTATGGTGAAGTGTTGGGGTGTTTTAGTAATCAAAGGCAGTGTAGTGCAGTGAATTAGAAGGTAAGGCGCTCTTGGATGAGGTTGACAGTGGTGGAGTAGGAATTGAAATGCAAATAGAAGTGTGCATAGAGAACAGAAATGTGCACAGAAAATAGTAAGGTAAGTTGTTCGTTTGGTGATGCTCGTGCAGTTTTGAGGTAGTGATGCAATATGAATTTGGTTTGGTAGCAATTTGTGGAGAACGTGAAGCAATTGTGGAAGTGGATGATGTTTGTTGCTCTGGTGGAATGAAAGAGTTTTGGCAGTTTTTTGTATGGAGAAGTGGTAGTTGCAAGGCACAAGTGGCAACAGTAAGGTGATGATAGAGGAAATTGGAGGAGCTTGACTTTAGCTTACAGTTTGAAGTTTGTGTACAACTGCTTACTAATACTAACCTGATGTGGGGTATGTAAGCACGTGAATTCGACACACTAAAATGAATATCTGACTACATATATATGATTTGAAATATGTACATGTGTTTCCAGGCTAATAAAACATGTATATGCATGCATCCAGTTCTTATGATAGGTAAATGTTCTGGTATCAATTTATTATGTGCGCCCCCCTCAAATTAATACAAACTTTTATGTCATTTGATATAATCCCCACATGTCCAATTGTTTATTATTTATCTTATTGCTTCTCAACCGCTAATCTTCTGTACGTATTGAATGCAGGCACTTGTGGAGGAAGTGGAAGAAAAACAGAAGTTGGAATGTAGCGGTAACGAGGAAGCAAACACATACGACCTTAACAATGATCCCATCTCTAAAGATTTTGGGTCCGATAGAAAGAAAAACTATTATCGTGCAATTACTCCACTTCCTCTGCAAAACAAGTAAAGTTGATGCAAGCTTCAAAAGCAATTGCTGATAAGAATAAAAAGGAAGATTTTCGTCAATGGTCATCTGAATTACAAAAACCAAGTGGCAAATCAAGTTGCAAATCAAGTGGCGAATCAAGTGTCGAGCCAAATCAATGAGGCTCTTAAATCATTTGCTTCATCTTTCTTAACTATGGTACCGGGGTTACAACATAATCTTAATTGTGGTAATGTGACGCCTATGACTGAAACCGCTTCTAACTTGAATAAATTTCCTTCGAATATTGGAGTTGCTAGTATTCCGTCAAATGATGCTGGATCATCTACAAGAGGTAAAAAATTTGTAAAGCTGCTATCACAGGATACGAAGAAGGATGTAGTAAAAGCTTATATTGAAACACAAACTACGTGTCATTTCAGAGAGATAGTTCCAAATATTGAGAAAGTTGTTTGGATAACAGAAGTTTTAGAATCAAAGCACCAATTTACGATGGTCCTCAAAATGGGCACCACAAGCTTTGTGAATTTTCAGATGGGGGCTTTGTGCTATGGCCTGTGTTTCATCTTCGCAGTATCTAAAATTCTATTTATTAGTAGCTCGTATTATGTTGCATATTTAAAATTAGATATGAAATTGCTTTTTTGTAATTTGGATATGATATTGTGGTATTTTGAAATTGGAAAGTTTGTAGCTCATATTATAGTATTATCTAAATATGATATTGTTGCATTTGAGATATGGAAGCATTTTAGACTTCATATTGAATTGATATGATGAATTATATATGATATGGACATCATCATATATGAGATATTATATTCGTTTGTTTTAAGAATTTAATATTAATTGTGTATAAAATAGTGTAAAAACATAATTTCAATTTGTATCACATATACGTGTTACCAATATTTTGGATAACAACACTTATCTACGTCACAAACCTAAATGATAAGCAAAGCATTTTATGTGTAACAACACATATATGTGTTACTAAATAATCATTTTCCAACACTTATAAGCGTTACCGTATATTTCTATACCAACACTTATAAGTGTTATCGGATATTTCTGTACCAACACTTATAAGCGTTACCACATATTTCTGTACCAACACTTATAAGCGTTAATGTATATTTTTGTACCAACACTTATAAGTGTTACCGTATATTTAAGTACTAACACTTATAAGTGTTAGTAATATGTATGTTCGTAACACTTATAAGTGTCACAAATTTGGCCGCTTCATTCCTCACAGTCCATTAGTAACACGTAAAAAGTGCTACTGAAATTATTTGTAACACTTATAAATATTAGGATTTGCTTGTTTTGGTGTAGTGAACATCGGTAAAACAAAGGACGGGAGAATCACTCAGGGCTTTCTTAACTCGGTTCAATGCAGCGGTTGCTTCGGTGGACCGGCCGGATCCATCAATGGTTTTAATGGCAGCAGTGTTAGGAGTTGGGAATAACTCGGGTTTCAAAGTATCATTGATACGAGACCCACTAATGGATCTCGGGGAATTCTTTCATGAGGCCCAAAGATTTCTTCAACATGAGGATGCATGTTCGGATATGAAGTTAAAGGAAGTAAATGTGGTCAAAGACGGAGAACCATCCGACGAAAGCTCGGGTAAGGATAAGGATAAAGGAAAGAGGAAGTCGGATGACAACTTATGCAGGGCAAGGAAATGTTGGGGAGAACCAAAATTCTCAACTTACACAGGACTGAATGAAACATTGGAACTAATATACCTTGAAACTCGGGATTGCCTTCCTTATCAAAGACCGGCAAGGAGGGAACCCTCAGAATGCGAGAGGGCCTTCGGAAGGCACTGTCTCTTTTCTGATCTGGACGGGCATGATACCAACAGCTGCAGGCATCTAAAAAATATAATCGAGGAGCATGTAATGAGTGGTCAGTTACGGCAGTATATCGGAACTCGGAATGCGGCGGTGGAACAGGAGCAGCCACCGTCTACCTCGAACGATGATGGCACGAGGCCCAAGAATGATGGTCAATTGGTTATTAATTGACAAGGACGATATGGAATAAGTAGAAAACTTTGGGTAAATGGTTAAGTCACTTACTCATGTACGAGGACGGAGATAGCCCCTAGGCATGCTCTGAGATGATGATGAATCGTGACGCTATAGTCCGTGGATCTGTTTTTTCTTTTTTGGATTCGGACGTTTACTTTTTTCCTGGTTTGGTTTTGGAGTTTGGTTTGAACTCCTGGTTTTGTTTGTTTTCTGGTTTGGACTTTAGTCTGGATGCTTGTTTTCTGGTTTGGATATTGATTTGGATTTATGGTATGGATTTTTTGGTTTTTCGATTTGATCTCGAATTTAGATTGGATTTCGATTGGATTTTTTATCTGGCTTTTGGTAAATGATCGCCGGGTATGGATTATGCCTGGCAAGGGGTAAGCCACTTCGTCCGAGCGTGGCGAATAGACTTATTCAGGTCATCGAGTATGGACTATGCTCGGCAAGGGTCCGGAGAGGCCAGAATTTGGCCTAGGACTTAGGTCTTATATTATCGGTTACTATTATAGGTCATCGAGTATGGATTATACTCAGCAAGGGTCTGGAGCGACCACGATTCGGCTTATGACTTAAGCCATGGCATTACTCAGTGTTTAGGGACACTGAACCAAGGACCCCAAGGTGTTACTCAATACAGATCGTCGAGTGTGGACTACGCTTGGCAAGAACTCGGAGAGGTTATGGATTTGGATATTGGTTATGAACAGTTAAGGATTTGGGAATGGACCTGGAGTGGTCCTGGATTTGGATATCGACTCGGAGTGGTCCTGGATTCGGTTATTGGTTATTGGATATGGATGCATTAGAACTCGGATGTCAATTTCAAATGGATATAAAATTGGCTAAGGATTTGGTTACTGGATTCGAAATCGGATGTCGACTCGGAGCAATCGTGGATTTGGGTAAGGATATGGCTATGGCACTCAGATAGGATGGCTTGGTAATGGATTGGATTATGGATCAGATGGTATGGCTATCGATGGAATATGGACTTCAGATGTCGGGTTCGGAGCTATTCAAAACACGCCTTCTTACCACAAGGCAGGTTTTGGGGGGCAAGTGTTACCCTGCCTTTTAGTCTAGGTGGGATATCAACAAATTAGCTGGAAAGGATGGATATCAGAATTGAAGATCGACCGGAAACAAGATTATGATCGATATCGTCAAAATTTGATCGAGCTTCAATTAAGACGGGATCGACTGGGAATGATGAACAAGGCTAGGAGGGGATACGTTTCAAATTTCAGGTCAATCGAAGTTCGTATGCTCGAGATATGGATGGATCAATATTGGTAAGGAATGGTTCGCACCGATGTTGGTTCGCATCGATGTGGTTCATATCGATCGATGCAGGCTCGGCTATCTACTTCGGATCGATACTTTCGTATCAATCAAGAAATGTACTCAATATCGGTCAGGATGGAAATAGCAACATGCTTCGAATCGATGGTTTCGCATCGATACAACGTGCATCGAATTGGCTAGACTCGTCATCGGTACGGTAGGCTATTTCATATCGATCAAGGACGAGATCGATACGAAGTACGATTAGGGGTTTGGAAGAGCACTTCGTATCGATCAAGTATTGGATCGATACGAAGAATGTATGCATAGGATCTATACAAACAAAGGAGTGGCCAAAGGATATGAAGGAACAAAGCTCGATCGATAGAAGAGTATAGATATGAACAAGAGTAGGGGATCGATACGAAATAGGCATTGAATCATCGATACGAAGTGGGCGTTGTAGATCGATGCGAAGGAAACGTGTTTAAATGAAGAAGCAGTCAACTCGACATCAAAAGTGGATCTCCTCTGGGTTTCCGAGCCACGTCATCGATACGATTGTGATGGATACGAGAGCAGAAGGATGGATGGATACGAATTTATGGATACGACCGCTTCAGCCTTCACACAAACTACAACTTGCATCGATCGTAACTCCCAATCTACAAGTCCAAATGCCATCAAATTTTCACAGGAGCTTGCGTACAACCTCAAGAGTGTTCTTGATCCATCTTGACTCAATTGGGAAAGATTTGGATCGATACAAATCTCGTTCGTATCGATCATGGGCCGAGTCGAAATCACCAGGGATCGATCACGTGGGCCCACCTGCGTGAGAGAAGGAGTCTTCCAAGATCTGGACGATATATTTGCAGCCTAAACCTATAAATAGAAGTCCAAGAGCTTCAGAAAGGGGATCGGCTTCTTCTCTGCTAGGTGAAACTCTGCCATTTTTTTCTATTGTTCAAAGGCTTGTAACTGTAATTGTAGTATAAAAGGAATAAAAAGGATTGATTCAAACTGGATGCAGGCCAGATTGCCGAACCACTATAAACCTTGTGTTCTTTCTTGCTTTCTTACATTTTAATTTTGCTATTTCTTCATTTTTATTCTCTATTTTATCTGGATCTAAGATCTGTGTTGGAATGTTATAGATCTGTATGTGAACACTGATGCTTTCACGACTTTTGGGGTTTGTGACCAATTTTGGCGCAAACAAAGGTTCACCATTCACTTAATATAAATTATTTATTTCATATACTACAACTATTTTATAACTAAGAATTCTTTGATCAAATTTCTTAAACTAAAATAAACAAATCTCATAAAAAAACAGTTTTCTATATGAAAATACATTTTGGAATAGAAATCTTATTTCTCATTCCAATGTTAAGTATCAATTATTATTACTACAATTTTCGTTTTCGGTGTTTCTGTATGAAGCATAAGTGACTATTCACTCTCTTCATCCTAACTGCACCTTAAATCACATCTACTCTTGTACATTCATTTTTCTTTATAAATGGTTGAACCATTTAAAAGAAAACCCTTACTAGAATATCATAATGAACTCTTTACAAAGATCCATTTGATCATTCTTAAAATTTAAGGATATAAAATATGATGCATCTTACGTAAACTGATCAAATAGACATTTCAGTGATCAAATTCTTATATCTTTTTTGTAGTTTTGTTCCAATGTTACATTTAAAACAATACGATCCTTTTGTAATCAATCAAATTGAATATTCAATCTCATATACTGTTTATTGGCTTATTTTAGATGTACTAACTTCATCAAAGTATCGTACGTTACGAACTGTGACCGTTCCCTATATAACATTTATATGCGATAATATATGGATCAAATATCCATAGTCTTGTATTGCTTTTAGAGTTTGAAACCCACATAATGTAGTACATGGTCTCAACCAAATAAAAGCGTAAGCGACCAAATTACGAATATATTTAGTAGTTGTAAAATCAGGTGCTTCCATGGGTATAGAAACGTTAGCATGCAAGAAGCATTCATTAGCAAGTATATGTTATATTAATTGCCAATCTTCAATTATATATCTTAGTTGATAAACAATTTATCTATCATATTGAATGCACAAATTTATCAATATAGATTATTATAACATTATATAGCATATGTTCTTACAATATTAGAATGATTAAATGTTATCATTTTAATTTTCTAGTGGGGCTCACACTAGACTTTTATGTTTCACCAAACCTTAAGTCGAAACATAGAGGTCTATCGACTTTACTAGTGGGTGTTATGACTCAATTCGTCTTGGAATTCTAATCTTGAGTTTACTTACCAAGTCATAACTCCATGGACGATGGATAACACTTTATCGGTTGTATTATATACAACTGCTAGCCCTTGGTACCTTGTCCTAATTTCACTTCGACCTTGAATTTGCTTAAGAAATCAAAATGAAATTATTCAATCGTACCCAACATACTCCACCTTTAGTATACATTCATAGTATATAAGCTTATTTATTATATAACTTTTATATTTCATATTACTCATATAATAGTCTTATGTATAATATTATATTAATTAAATATTATTTAATTAATTTTAATTAATTAACATTTTAATTAATTAACATTTTAATTAATTTTATATTATCTTGATATCACATTTATATTAAACATTTGTTACATAATATAACCTTTGTAGTATATGTGTAACCTTTTAATTAATTTATTTAACAATTTAATTAAATTATATTAATTTTGAAATTTATTTTTTTACATATTCATGTATACTTATGTTATTTTAACATTTTAAAACAACATAACATATATCACAATATGTAGTACATGTATGCATTTATTTATTAATTAATTTAGTTTATTAATTTTATTAATAAATTAAAAAAATTCAAAATTGATTTATTTTACTTTTCAAACATTTTAAAAAATCTTATTATATTATAACTTACATATATATTATTTTAAGTTTAACTGTTAAATTCAAAATATTATATTTTTAATTTTGAAATGTTTTTGAAAATTAGCTAAAGGTCCTACTATTTAGAACGTATATGCTATTGCGCTCTAATGTCATTGTTGGAGCTAGGCCAGCCCGCAACAGAAGTTATGAGTGAATTTCAAAAAAATTCCCTTATTGGAACTTTGTTGGGCCTATGAATTCTAAATTCATTTAGAACATTTCTAAATAATATTTAAGTAAAATATTTGATTTTATTTAAATTTATAAATTATATAGTTTTATTTATTATATATATATATATCTGTGTGTGTGTGTAAAAATGTATGTACGTATCATATACATATATATATGTATGTGTAATATATCAATCTGTGCAAGGTATAACATGCCTGTGTATAGACGTTGGGATTTGCATCGCAATGGACATGTTAGTTGCTCTAATATGCAAGTATATGCTGTCCAAATATATGTATGTATATAAGATATTATTTTATATAAATATATGTGTGTGTGTGTGTTAAATTTTTTTATATAATTTTACATAAATGTATAATATATATAGTAGTATATGTAAAATCTTATAAATAAAATATTAATGTATATGTATACATATTATTATTATATGTTAATTTAAATATAAATAAATAATTTAAAATAATTTTTTTAAACCATGAATAATATATGTATAGATATATATAATAATAAAGTAATTTTTAATATATATAGATACATAAATATATTTATAGTATACAGTTATATATATATTAGTTAACAAAATTATCCATGATAGTTTTTTATTAAATTCCACGTCATGCACATAGCTTAGAAATAATTTTATGCACAAACACATGAGCGTTACGGCACGTGCTTCGCGCATGAATTATTTTCTACAAATTATATATGTTTAACACATTTAGGTGTAGTTAGTTTGAATTTTTATTCAATGCTTCAACATCTAATTTTTAGTAAGTTCGAATTATATATATATTATTAATTAATAAAGATCGAATTTGTAAAAAAAGTTTATTTATTAGATCTATTTTTTAAGCGATATTAAGATTTGGTAATACTTGTTGATATGGGTTTTGAATTGGTAAAACAAGTTTATTTATTAGATCTTATTTCTAAGTGACAGTGGGATTTGGTATTATTTATAAAAGAGCATTTTGAATTAGTTAATGAAGTTTATTTGTTAGATCCTATTTTTAGGTGATATTAAGATTTGATAATATATGTAGAGGGCATTTTTGGTAGTTCATGCTTACACCAAAAAATGTGACACCAAAGATGTTGCAACTATTATTAAAGATATATATATATATATATTTTAATTCAAAATTCATTTTAATTAAATATTCATTTGAAAATTAATCAAATATTAATAAATAATTAGTTTCAAAGGTTTATTTAAAATTTAAAATTTGTAATAAATCCTAAATAACATTTTGTGGTTTCAATTTTATTTTCAAATTTTTCTCGGTTTAAATTAATTTATTCAATTTCTGCCATTTATAATAATTTATTTTATGAAATAGAAATCTTTTTTTTAATATTTCGGATGAGAGCTTATATGGTGCTAATATAGTTTTATAAAATTTAGAAAATACTTTTCATAATATATTCGAATTAATATAATTTATTAATGAAGTAAATTGATTTTAATAATAATAGAATATTTATAAAAATTAATTTTTTACTAGAGAAAATTAATTTTACTACATTACCTTATATATAAAATTATATAACTAATTTAACCGTAATATGACGTTATAACTAATTATAGACTATATATATGTAACTAAATAATATATATTACTTTATAAAATATATAATTATATTAATTTTACATATGGCAGCACTGACCTGATATATATGATATAAAAACCTCCTTTTTTTATTAGACATAAATACATACATACATATAAAAAAAAACTATTTTGTGACAACATTGCTTGCATATTAGAATCGTCATAAAATTAACAATATAATGTATATACATATATGATAAAAACATTATACTGAAAATCATTAATTATAATCTTGTAGAGTCATCGTTAATTCCAAAGCCTTGGAGTACACCTTGAAAAATAAATTCTCCCCTTTGTAACTCTTTTCGATTCAGCAGAGTGTTTGTCCTTGAACCGTTGACAGCTATCGAATAATGATTGGATCTCACTTGATTTGAGCTTGTAGTGATGGCGGGGCAAGAGTTTATTTCGATCAGCAAGTAAGGGAGAGGAGGCAACCAAAAAGATCAGATCTAATTAGGTTAGGGATGCTTATATAATGAATAGAAAACAGAGAAAAACGTATCTGATCTCATACTGATTCTCGTTTAATCTGAGCCATCCAAAAACAAAGCTATCTAACCCTAAATGAGCCACCCCTCAGACTATGTTATTGCCGATATCACCAGCCCTCATGACGGGCCTTAAACCCATTTAAGGCCAAAATGAATATTTTGTATTATAAATCTAATTTAAAACGTTTATCGATATCATATATCGATTAGTGTATTTTTAACTTTATAAATACATTTAATATTCATTTATCAAATCAAAATCAAATTTGTAAATAATATTTAATTTAATTATTTTATAACAATTACAAATTAATTAAATCATTTGATCAAAAGAGAATTTATCATTTCGGTTTTGCGACTCGATAGACGTAAATTTGGTCAGCAATTAATATCGAACGATTCTCTTACTATCTTTAGTTATATCGCTTACTTAGTTTTGGTAAAATCAAACTTCACTTTGTTAAGCGTTACCCAGTTGTGACTTTTATTTACACCGAGTCTCTTTATCAAAACTATATCACTTTAGATTTGTGGAATTTGGTAATGGTCAAAATTCCAATATCGTCCATATTCAACTCTATAGTACAAACACAAAGTCCTTTTTGCAAAAATTGACAATTATTATTAGCCAAATGTTTAGGCCAGAGACTTTGACTTTGAGTTGACTTAGTTGACCGCGATATTAACCACATATAACTGAGGGGACGAATCCTCTCTTGAATAGTGTTTCACTTTCAATATTTCCACTCGATCCAACTATAGTCACTCGATGGACATCGTGCGATGATTTGATTATAATCAAAACGGAGCGTCGTGTGTATTAAAGATCAATAGTATTCTTAAGTCGAGAGAACTGTATAAATTAGTCACATCGATATTTTCCGATTGACCTTAGTTATGTTAACCAACAAAAACCATCGAGCAAGTCATTTCATAGTTATCCAATAACTATCAGTATGTAACCAGTTGGTGCCCCTAGCAGTCATGAGTAATACACTGTCCAACATTTGCAGAGCGTTACATACTTTAGTCTCAACAGATACGTCGATATATAGTCTCGATGCATCTTGACTAGGAACATTTAAAATGATATATTTATTTTCATTATGATAAATTACTTACAGTTACAGCACTTTGTAATTACTGTCATAAAAACACACCATTTGCGAATTTTCTATTTAATGCACTTTTAATTAAATTAATTAATATAACATACTATATCAAGTATATAGTAGAAACAAAAACACCTTTTATTTCGAACAAAATTGGTTATTGAGTTAGATATATGTAACAAATTACATCATTGCCCCTAGGACATGCCCCTAACTCCATCTCGCCTACCAATCCTCTGGGCTAGGGCTAGGGCTAGGGCTAGGGCTAGGGCTAGGGCAACCCCCAAGCCAAGGAAACCATGAAAAATTTAACATAATATACTAATTGATTATACAATATGCAGTTGATAAAATAATATAATGTGGCATTGTATTCTCGTGGATAAGATGTATTAATTTCTTTATAGGCATGGTTCAAATCTGATGAAGGGTCAAAATATTTATTTTGGAATTTTAATAAACTTTTAAGCAAAAAAATAAAATTGGTCGGGGCATCAAAATTCTTGGGCCAGCCCTGCATATATGCAGGTATGTTCTTACCCTTCATGATCAAAGAATCAACTTCTACACTGCCTTTGGCCGGAGTATAAGCTATCTCAAAATCATAGTCTATTATGTACTCCAACATCTCTGGCGTCTCGTGTTTAAGTCATGTGAGGGCAAGAATACTTTAAGAACTTATGGTCAATATGTAACCTAAACCACATGCTTACCATGTGATGTTTGTAGATTTTCAAAGTAGATAATAACCGCCAATTCCAAATCATGTGTAACATAACGAACTTCATGTGCTTCCAAAAAGTATATGCTACGACTTGATAATCCTATATAAGCACCGACCCTAACATTAAGATGCATGCATATGTGTTAATACAAATTTTTTTCCTCTCTTTGGCATGATGAGCACTAGTGCACTCATCAACTTCTCTTGTAGCAACAAGAACGTCTACTTGCATTCAGCTAACCAGACTCAACTACTAGCCAACCTAAGGAAAGATCTATACCACCATCATCCCCAACCTACTTTAGCTGTATCCAATCTTTAACAGTAGATGCCTTCACTGGATCAGTAGAAACTCATTCCCTGCAAAATAATGTGACCAAGGAATTCAATTTCTTTCTATTAGATCAGTTGCTCGAGTAGCGGTTAAAAGCAACAAAGTTAAAAAAAATCTTTTATAATTCATTATGCACTAGATCTTTTATAGTGCTATCGTGAATAACTCTTTTAACACTAAACATATTTAAAGTATTTATTAGATGCATTTGATTTGAGTTTAATTTTAATTAAGCTATCATTATATTGACAATATTAAGTTGGTTTACAATGTTATTATTCATTTAAATTATCCAGTGAGACTTATCAATTTGAACAGCAATTATTCAAAGATAAATTTAAATAATAAAATAATTTTCATATAATGTGTATATATATATATGTTATTTTAATTTAATTTAATTTTAATTTTGAAAAATTAATATTTTAATAATAACAACTAATAAAATATTTTTAATATAAATTCAAATACCTCAAGTGGCAAGTGGTATGGCGCTGTAAGTTGAGGTCCTAAAAGTTATAGGTTCGGACCCTTGAGACATCAAAATGAGTGCTCTGTTTGAATAAAGTACCACTCTTATTATAAAAAAATAATCATAAATTAATCCCTTAAATTTACTATTACAATTCACCTCAATTCAAATATCATATATTCGAATCAAACAACTAATGTCTTAGTATATTAGTTTTGAATCAAACAAATAATTTTTTAATATATTAGTTTTGATTAATAGTGTTGATGTATAATTATTTAATGATAATATTAGTCATATAATGTTTAGTTTATAGTACTGGAAATAAGTGTATAGTTCACTATCAAATGATGTCAGTGTGTTTAGAATTTAATTACAAACTCAACAACGTAAGGTGTATGTAAAATGTGAGTTTATATACAAAATATATGAAAGTTACAAGTTTTAGGTGCTATCGTTTAAATAATAATTATCAACGGGGTTTTAATAATGTTACCTTTCTTCTTCTCTATTTACCTAAAACCTTATTCATTCGGGATTTAGCCGATCGTCTCGGTTAGTCAGCATCAGTTATATTTCTAAAACCACCACAATAATCCCCTTGATGAGCCAATTCTCACGTTGTACTCGAAACCAAATTTACCTTAACGTAAAGCCGTAATTCAATAATGCACTCGAGCTCTTAATAATGATTAGAAATGGCATCCTGGTTCTCTAGTCACTCTTTAAGCCACGTCGACCATATCATCATCTCTCATTAAGCCGTATGGTCGTTTGAGGCAGTCGCACTGTCGTGATGTACAAGATTATGTGAATGTCGTGCATGCATAATAACTTTCCCTTTTTTAAAGAAAAATTGTATACTTTTATTAAATTCAAATAATTTGAATTTGAAAATGCTTTATGACAAATGATGCATAATAAAAATGCATAATTATAAAATTATTATTACTCGATGATCTAACTGGTCGATTATACCTTGAACTATTGGTTTCGCCTTAGAGAGATCATATCTCTAACTTAATGGAAGAGTTGTAAAGTTCACCATTAAGATATAATTTAATTTATGGAGAGAGAATGATATTCTACATTAGTAGAATGCATTTAGGTATATTTATAGCATCACTACTACTAGGTAAAATATCATACCCGAATTCATTATTCAGTGAATAGTCCATTATAAGTGAGATGTTATCTCACTTAATCATTTAAACCATTTGATTAATTCATACTTACATATATTTTGATCCATCTTATTTCAAAACAATTTTTTTTTTAGAATTGTCTATGAAAATAACACACACATGCATATATATATATATAATTTCTTTTCAAATACATATATATATATATATATTATTTGAGTTATTATATTGGTCCAAAAATAATAGATAAATAAAT
Source organism: Allium cepa (assembly GCA_030765085.1). Lineage (NCBI taxonomy): Eukaryota > Viridiplantae > Streptophyta > Magnoliopsida > Asparagales > Amaryllidaceae > Allium > Allium cepa. The sequence continues at coordinate 33,136,722 of CM060941.1, forward strand.
AAATATATATATATATATATATATATATATCAATTAAATGTTTTACGAACTAATTTTTGGGTCTCTAATAATAACTAATAATAATAAATTAATTAACATAATAATTATATTAATTTTCCCATAATAATAACTTATAATTTTATAAGCTATATAAATAAATTATTTTCAACCAAAATTAGGAGTTGCGATTGTGTGACTCTCAGCATTGAACTCGGCCCTAAGTAGTATTTAAATAATTTAAATATCAAAGCATGTATGGACTTTGCTAAAAGCACAGTAGTGGACACGAGTTCGGATGCTTATAGATTATCTAAGTGAAATTCAATTTCTATCTTCTAAAGAGATACCCTTAAGCAACAGTATATTATGCACATCTTCTCTTCATTATCACCATGTCCCTTAGTTATCTAGAGATTAGTCAAAATTCTAATAATATTTGTATTTAGTTGCAAAGTCTAATAGAGCTAAAGGTATGGTCTAAGGGCAACTCTACAATTTATTGTAAATTATTAACTTTGTGATAAAATCTCGTTCGAAATAAAAGGTGTTTTTCTTCTATTATTTTAATTAATTATTTAATTTAAGTATATTTAATAGAAAATCAATATATGATATGCTCCATGATAGTAATTACAACATGTTACAATCATGAGAAATTTGTCGCAATGAAATAACATATTTTTTGAATATTCCTAGTCAAGATGTATCGATATTGGATACTAATACACCCACTGAGAGTAGAGTACGTAACGCTCTCCAAATGTTGGGCAATGTACTACTCATGGCTATCGGAGGGCACCAAGGGGTTAGAAACTGATAGTTATTGGACCGTGGAATGACTCACTTAATAGCTTTTTATTAGTTAATATAACCAAGGTCAGGCAAAGGATATCAAAGTGAATATTTTACACAGTTCTTTCGACTTGAAAATACTATTAAACTTCAACGTGGATGCTCCATTTTGGTTATAGTTAAATCATGGCAAGACGTCCATCGAACAGCTATAGTTGTGTCTAGGTTGAAGCATTGAAAGTGAAAAACTATTCAACCTCGGTTATATGTTGTTAGTAGCACAGTTAACTATTTCAACTAAAAGTCAAAGTCTTTAGCCAGAGTAGTTTGATTAATAATAATTTTTATTATTGAACCAATGACTTTATGTTTGAATTATATAAGTTCCATGTGGATGATATTAGAATTTTGACCAAAACCAAATTCCATAAGTCCTGACATGATTTAGCTTTGACGAAGAGAATTAGTGTAAGTAATCGTCACTACTAGGGACCACCTAAAATAGTAAAATTGGATTTTACCAAAAATGTGTGAAATATAAGTTTGGCCAAACTATTACATTACTAGTGTTAACCTGCTTTTGAGTCAGAGCAGATTACATTTAGACTTAAAAGATTAAAATGAGGATGAAATAACTTGAAATCTTATAGGCACGTTATACGAAGCAAAGGAGTGGCTCGGAGAAAATTCATACAAAAATACGCTAAGTAAATAGGTCGGTGCCGATAAATTTTTGCTCCACCATCGTCCACTCCAACTTCACATGAGTTATTATCTTCCCCTTCTACAGGTGTCCAAGAGGTTTCTAGGAGTTTTAGTTGACCAACTCCAAGAATTGAAGAGTTAATAGCTAGAATAGCAAAACAAACCAAGCAATGATAGAATGATCATCAAAATCAGCCAACAATTGATGGAAACAACATGGAATGCCAAAAAATGAAGTAGGAAGATGGATGCACGAAAGTTCGAAGCATTTCGAACTATGGAAATATGTCGGTGCTGACATGTTTAAGTTGGTACTTGCATGCTTGTTTAACTCGGGAGGTTCTGCAAATTTTCAAACAACTTCAGGCCAATCTCTAGACTTTGCTCCAAGTGAACTTCTGATCCAATATGACTGTTTCTATATAAATACTAGTCTACCTGCACCTAAGTAGGGAATTTTTTTGCTCGGTCTTTCTTCTTGACCTCTTTCCCGATCTTCAGCTCTTAACTCTGGATCCGACTGCCATTGGAGACTTCTTCCTCTTCTTCACTCATATCCTCTACTTCTCAAATTCTCTAGAAACCCCAATGTAAATCTGAGATCCACTCGTATGTTCTTTACTTTTCTGCAGTTCTTGCTTGCTTGATCTAGGATTTCTACTTCTTTTACATTTTTTTATAAAAAACTGGTGCTTTCGTCTAATTTTTGGATGTCGATTAATTTTTTAGGTTAACATTTTGGTGCTTTTGTTGAGAAATAAACTCAGATCTGAAGACTTGAAGTTTGAATCTGAGATTTAGAGAAGAAGAAGAGGCCTCACACTAGTCTAAGGCTGGAGCAAGCTAACCAGAGCATGGGGGCAACTAGGAGATGTCCTCTCATCAATCCATCTACGTGAACAAAGAAGGATAGAGAAAATGATGAAAGAGATACAAGTTGGATTGCTGACTTGACTACAGAAAATGCTTAAAGGATTTTTCCAAAGGATTGGAGGAATAGCTGGAGCTGCAGGAATTTAAAACCAAGTGGTAGGAGCTAATGCAAAAACAACTGACGTTGGAGTGGAGCAAACTGGAACGACGCCCCCACAAATATAACAACTCGGTATCGACTCAAATCAACTCAGTACCAAGAGAATTATACTTGGGGGAAACTCTGCTGTGAACTTGGAAGTGCTGGAATGCCAGATGCAAATTTTGCTGGAGACAGAAAAGCGAATCAGAATGTGAGTGGGCAAGGACTAAAAGGGTATACGCTAGAACCTCTCCGCAGGAATGGAGGACAGAACTAAACCAGAGGATCAGGTCAGAATGCTAACTTGCAACAATAAGTACGTGCTAGAGTATGTGTTGGAGTTCCCCTATAGGAGTGGGGGCAAAATATCGCTTTTGGACGAAGACCATCATTGGACGGTGAAAACCAAATTGCTGAATTGGTAAGAAGATAATTAAAGATGGACTCTAGATTAGAATTTGTAGGATGTAAGTAGGAATCCATTCACTTCTAATATCCAAAACGTGAGAAATCCTCTTGATTTCAAGCATCCGACGCTAGAAATATATGGTGAAAAGTCGAATCCGATGGTTCATCTGATGATATACATCCGAATATGGAGGTGATGGGGGAGGTGCTTCCTATTATACTTAACAGACTTGGCGGTGATGCGGTTCAGACAACTGGAGAATGGATCTATTAGCATGTGGATCGACTTGGTGAATAAGTTCTCAAGATAGTTCAGAGTGCATGTCTTGCGACCAAAGGATGTGATGACGTCGTCAAGCGTGAAACAAAGGCCCAGAGAGATCTTGAGAAGATATTTGACAAGGTTAAATGCAGCAGTTGTAGTCGATAAGCCAGATCCATCGATAATCTTGATGGTGACGGTATCTGGAGTCCTAAGCAGGATTGACTTCAAAGATTCATTGGAAAGGGATACACCGATGGATATTGCGAAATTCTATCACGAAGCAGAGAAATATTTGCATCAGGAAGACGCCAACGCTAAGGATGCCGAAACTAATGCTGTGGATGATAGAAGACTGTTTGGAATAGGAAACAAAAAGGACAAAGGAAAAAATAGATCTGATGATGACTTTGGGGAACCGAAACAAAAAAGGAGGGGGACAAAATTCTCCTCCTACAATGATTGAACAAAGACCTTGGAGCGGATATATCCAGACATTAGGGGGCAGATCCTTTATCGGAAGCCTACTAGAAGAGAACCTACTGATCGGGAGGAAAGATCTAGAAATTTTTGCATTTTCCATGAGCTGGATGAACATGAAACAAATGAGTGTCGACACCTTCCTGATTTAATAGAAGAACTTTTCGGAGCAACCAACTACAACGGTACGTGAGGAACCAAATTGCAATGATGTGACCAGAGCAACCATCATCTACAGTGAACGCATCAAGGAACAACCAAAGATCTGGTCCGAGACCCAAAATCCTATGACCGGAATGGTCAAGAGTCAGGTTAAACTCTTTTGCTTCACGTTTTCTTGCTTTGAATAATTAGGATAATAATAATACCAGATCGCTTAGAGGTGTATGAGGCCTAGATTGATGTCTATGCACACTCTGAGTCGGATGTCTAAGATGACTATTTAGGACGATAATAATTTCGAACTGCTTACACATTTACGGAACCTAGATTGATCCTCAAGGACGCTCTGAGTCGGATGTTTGGGGTAGATAATTAGGACTTTTGCTTGTTTTCTTTGATTTGGATATTTGACTTTTGAAAAATCCACATTCATTGTGATGACCAATATTAATCGCTTTAAGTCCCGTCCGAGAAGACATGGCCGAAGTGCAGGGTGCAAGTCCCCTCACTGGAGAGCGAGCAGATGGGCTTGTACAATATTGATCGCTTTAAGTCCCGTCCGAAGAGACGAGACCAGAGTGCGGGATGCAAGCTCCCTTGCCAAGGAGCGAGTGGATGGGCTTGTACGAAAAGTAAGTTCCCCTCACCAGAGAGTGAGCGGATGGGCTTGGTTAATCGTTGAGCTCACTTCCAAAGAGCAAGCGGACTCATCATGGATCCATAGAGATCAAAACCCTAAATTTAACGCCAAACACTCCAGAGAGATCGCACCCTGAGTAGAATGTTAAATAATCCAGAGAGATCGTCCCCTTAGCTTAAACAATAAATGATTTGGGGAGATCACACGTTAAATTAAATGTAAAGTGATCCGGAGAGATTGAACCTTAGAACGGAAATGGATATGATTTTGATTAAAGGATATGAACGCCTTGCACTTGGAATAAAATAGATAAATTCGAGATGAATATAGGATAGTTTTGGATATACAATGTAATAACCCCAAATGAAATTGGAATGATTATGATGTATGAACAATGCCTAACCAAAAGTTAGAGTCTTAGCCATAATGGGTTCGGAATGGCCTGTGATTTGCAAGAGAATCCGAAGGAACTAGATGATTCACTAAGATTAAGATCAACAGATAGTCGAAGAGCTCAACTACCGAAGAATGATTGCTGAGGAATTTTTTCTTGAGCAAAGCACATCTTACATTCGAAAGGCATACTTTAAGGGGAAAATGTTAACCCGCTTTTGAGTCAAAGAATATTATAGTTAGATTTAGAAAATTTATACGAGGACGAAACAACTTGAAATCTTGTAGCACATTTAAATGAAGCAAAGGAGTGGCTCAAAGACATTTCATCCAAAAATACGCTAAGTAAACAAGTCATTGCTAACAGGTTTTTGTTGTACAATCGTCTACTCCAACTTCACATAAGTTATTATGTTCCCCTTCCACATTTGTCCAAGAGGTTTCCAAGACTTTTTGACGACCAATTCAAAGAATTGAAGAGTTAACAAGTAGAACAGTAGATCAAATCAAGCAATGATAGAACAATCATGGAAACAACATGAGACACTACAAAATGAAGTAGTAAGATAGATGCAAGAAAGTTCTAAAAGTTTGGAACTAAGGGAACATGTCAGATTCGACATGTATAAGCCAGTACCGACATGTTTGGTTAACTCAGGAGGTTATGCAATTTTTCACGCGACTTCGGGTCGATATCCAGACTCTGCTCCAAGTGAACTTTTGACCCAACATGGTTGTTTCTCTATAAGTACCAACCTACCTGCAACTAAGAGAGGATCGTTTTTTTGCTTGATCTTTCTGTTTGATTCCTTATCTTCAGCTCTTCACTCTGGATCTAATCTCTCTGCTATTGGAGACTTCGTCCTCTTCTTTACTCATATCTTGTACCTCTCAAACTCTCTAGAAACTCCATTGTAAATCTGAGATCGACTAGATAGTGGTCAGATCTGATATAACTAGTTGTAATCCGGAGGGAGAATAACTAATAAAAGAGATTATAGTGGACGTAAGTCGGAGATTACGTTGAGCCACTATATAAATATTGTGTGTTCTTTACTTTTCTACTATTCTTACTTGCTTAATTTGGGATTTCTACTTCTTTCATATTTATCATAAAAGAACTGGTGCTTCCATCTGATTTCTATGTGTTGATCCATTTTTTGGGTTAACAACTAGCTAAGGTGGCGTGTGAACATTAATAATCAAATTGTTCGATATAAATTGCCATCTGAATTTACATCCATGAGTCGCACAATAGCAATGTTGAATAATCCAAAATACCACATGATTTGATTAAATTTTAATTATTATAGAATAATTAAATTAATTAATATTTTTGAAATATTAAGTATAAAATTTTATTTGATTTATTTGAATTAGCATTTAATAAAGTTCATGTATAAAAGTTATGTATGTACCTATCGATATACAATGTTGATAAGCATTTAAATTGGATTTAAAATGTATAAATATTGATTTGATTTAGAAATGTGTATGGGTCTCTTAGCCCATATCACTTGTTTGCTATACAAGGAGGATATGGAGATATTTGCTAGAAATATATGGTTTGAATTGGCAAGGAGAAGAGGTAAATTAATAGATCCAGATCTCTTCATTTTACTCCATTCTCTTGCCTATATAAACCAACCATTCCCATTTCTTTTAGACTTTACTATTTGCCTCTTCCATCTAGTTTTAGCCCAAGTAATAGGCCACTCCCTCTTCATATCTAAATCAAATTAAAATCTATTTCAAAAGGTGTGGTGATCTCTTCAGTTAGCTGCATTTTTGGAAAAGTACAGATTCGATCCAAGGAGTTTTGGATTCAACATCAAGGTGCACATTCAAGGTTCACTACACCACAAAAGGCTTTTAACAGCGTTTGATAAACGCTGTAATATGATACAACAGCGTTATTAGAAACGCTGTATAACGACATGCTGTCGTATATACATAACTTACAACAGCGTTTCTATAAACGCTGTTGAAACATCTCTGTGACAGCGTTTATTACGAGCTGTCAATAATATTTTTACAGCGTTTCAGACGTGCTGTATTATGTTTCAACAGCGTTTATAACTACACCAAAATAAACTTTTAACAGCGTTCTAAAAACGCTGTAATAGGATATAACAGCGTTGTTAATAACGCTGTATAACTCCCGTTCCACAGTTGTTGCTCCCCTTTTCACAGCATTTTTATTATGCTGTTGGAGCAATGTACATTATCTTTTCATAGAATTGACAGCACGGTTTAAACGCTGTTGTTTGTTTGTACTATTTTTACAGCGTTGCCCCATTGCAATATTTACACACAGGCATCATTAATCTAAATAGCATTTTATTATATTTCAACCGGATAATATACATAACATATACAAATCAAACTAAAAAATATCATATAAAAACATAAAAATCAACTATTTCAATAAATTAAGTTGAATACAATATCCATAAACAAAGTTTACATAAATTCATAAACAACGATAATATTTATAAACTAATATCCTACGACAATGGACAAAGGCACAATATCTGCACCGACAACCAAGGCAACAAATGCAACTGCAGATACTTTAGACAAATTAGAATCAGCATAGTTTAAAGGAACCTTATCTAATGCTTCCATTCTCCCTGCTCCTACATTTGGCTCTACATACACTTGGAACAGCAAGAAACTATCCGTCCCCAGAACATATTGCCACCTACTCCTTTTTACTCCTGGTTCCTTTTTTTGTTTTTTGTTTTGTTTTTTGGTTGCTCTGGTGGCAGCAAAGTCTTGCGATCAAAAGTTTTGGTGATCTCTTTTATCTCTCATATCCGCCTACACAAACAAACCCTACCTATGTTATGATGGGTTTAAAAAACAATATTAATCTCAACATAGAATCTCCTTGATATTGATATTTCTAAATATAAAACCAATTTTATACCACTCTGAAAGCATCGTATTGCTTCAGTAGTAAGATCTACCAACAAAATTTGCATGCACAAATTAGCATGTATATGTGATCAAACAGCAAGGGACAAAAGTATGACCCAAACACGGATATGAAAATTGAATTTTTATGATTAAATACCTCTACATACTGATGTTACTGATGTTCCAAAACAGACGGCTCATCTTTTCAGTTTCCATATCCAATCCTTATGTGCGTCAATTGGATTACGGCTTGATTCGTGATCCACAAAGACCTGCACAACAAATTTGATATAAGCATAAAAAATTTCAGTGATAATTTTGAATTTTTAGTATCAAGAAAATGACACACCGGTACACTTACCTCATTTGTTTGAAAATATGTTCCATTAAGTGGAAAGCGACTTCTTCTGTTAGCTGTTCTACATGAGATCTGGTCATAATTACATTATAATTAGTAATAAAATGTGCTTGTGATAGTCAAAATTTATAGTACAAAACTACGGACTTGTACGCATGCTCTGCTTTAAACCAAAACAGTGGTTCACTCAGGAATCTAATTGCCCAAAAGAGTTACAGCATTGTAGCAAAATTAAATTTGTTAAATTCACCAAAATAACTATGTACTAATGTGAACGTTACCAAAATTGTCCCTCTTGCTGTTTGAGATTGTGCTTCTTTTATGCTACCGCAACTGAAAAATGTGCTCAACTTACACGTTTCACCTGACTCTGGAGAATTACTGCAAGCTACTGGGGGCATCAATGGACTGAGCTGTCTCGCCTATCACGATACAATTGCATTTTCCATTTGACATGCAAGGAAATAATTTCATTCAAATCGTTAAATGATCACGTATTATAAAATGTTCCTGCCTGGGGTCCAAATTGACAGTAAATAATTACTGGGATCATAAGGCTCCCTTTGGTCTAACTGTTGCATGTTACAAAGAAATATATATATGTATGACTGTGGTAAATTTAATTCAGATTGGAAGGAACATGCATGTTATTAAAAACTTGGAACGGAATATCATTTCGAAGGCGACAGAAATACTGCCTTTTTCCACACTGCATTGAAGATAAACCAAGCAAAAGTAAAGATTACCGACATCACTGATATGCAGGGAACACTCCATACTGAAGCCCCAAATATCAACAGAGCTTTTCTTGATTTCTTCCACCACTCTATGAATGATAACACTGACACCATTAACATCTCCTTAATTCCATCTCTCGGCCTTCCTAGAATAAGCAACACCGAAGCATGTAATATCATAACCTCTGTTACTGATGCAGAAATCAAAGAGGCGCTTTTTAGCCTAAATTCTACAAGCACTGGTGGTCCTGATGGATTCAACACGCTGTTCTATAAACATACATGGAAACACATAGCTCCTACATTTTGTAAAGCAATCCACCATTTTTTTCAAAATAAATAAACTTCTAAAAGGAGTAAACTCAACAAACCTTGCAGTCTAGATTCAAGCAAAGGAGCAACAATTGAACTAAGTGTGTTATGAAAACTAGATTTCTCATTAGCAATGATTTGGCTACAACCCTTTACATAAGTACCGACTTGTCTGAATCATTATGTCTACTTTGTTTGCAGCAAGAAGTTTGAGCATATTTTTATATTGATTTTGAGAAAATGATGACCAGACTAACAAATCAGCTGAACATACTATAGTTCTTTAACTTTAGTCGTAAACTCATAGATGCCCATATCGGAAACAGCTCTTATACAATCATGAATTAATAAAGAAGGATGTTAGAGATATTTGAGTTTAAATCACATTACCAAGTTCAAAATTTGTGATTTGGTGAAGGACAAACTCGAAATGGAGTAATAGAAGGACACCATGATGATGCCATCTCAATAAGGCGATATGCAATAAGATCCCCCACCTGCAACAAAACCAAGAAAGAAAAAAAAAGGTAGAGTGAAGGTGGACAAGTTAACTTAAAGATCATTTAGAACATTTATATATTTTTACAATAACCTCATAAACTATATTCATCTTAAAGAAGAAATGTCAAGCTTGCTTCTAATATTCACTGATGTGAGAAGCTAGCAATTCAATTTCTAAGCTTTTTTTACCAGCGTTGGCAAGAATATTAGACTTATATCAACAATCGCACACAAATCAAAGATAAATAAGATCATTATCCCATTTGATCGGAAAGATCAATATTAGACTTACCTGAGGAATACGCTTTAATGGAAATAGGCTTTCAAAATCAATAGGACTGCTTGCATTCTTCTCATTCAAATGTACAATCTCCTTTCCATTTGATTGCTCATAATTAATAAGAGCATTATCCCATTTGCTAGTGTTCCCACTACACTGCTCTCTGTTGTTTATAACTTCATTCCATTTGCTAGCTGTTCCATTACACAGCTCTTTGTTGCTTATAGCACCATCCCACTTGCTAGTGTGCTGAACTCTGATTCTTTGTACGCCAGCAAATTGTAACTCACCAAAATCACGCTTTTGTGCCTGATCCACGATAGCAATTTTCCTAGGAGAATGGCTCTACTGTCTTTAGAAGCTAGTAATGTGGCATGCTCCATTGCATTTTCTTCACTGGGAAGTTTTCGATCATCATTCAGATCATAAACCTCAATATCCACTCTCCATTTCTTAAATTCATCCTTCCATGTCTGAAGCAAACCAGGTGGAGCCACTATAACTGGTCTACAGTCTGGGAAAAAGGTCATGTAGGACTTGAGGAACATTATTGACAATCTTGTCTTTCCGGTCCCTGGTGCATGAGATATCACACACCCACCAGTTTCATCAGATTCGATGTGTTTCTTCAGTTCGTTGATGTAACGACCCGTAAATTTTCGATAATTAAAATAGTTAATTTAATAAGATTTCGTGATTTGGTGTTAGAAAAAAAATTGTAAGTCGTTTGAAATAATAATAACTGGAATGAATTGCGACAATAATTATCCAAATAATGAAAAAATAAAACTACTTAGTGAATGCCTTGAAATCAAAAGTTGAATAGGATAATAAATGTTGAAGTCATTGGGTACAGTAGAGAAATTGATTGATAAGAAAAATCTATTTGAAATCAAATATTGGATATTGAACAGGTAAATTGTTTAAATTAAATATTTAAACTTATTGAATAATTGAATAATTGAATAACTGTAAAATAAAAATAGTGTTCTAAATTGTGAATTTGTTTTAAAAGTTGATTCTTATAAATCAAATTTCAGTATTAAAGTCAATATTTTAATAAATAGTGTTCCTGTTCCAGTATTAAAGTCAATATTTCTTCCAGTATTAAATCATGTTCCAATATGATTCAAATTCCATAAGTTTTTCTTTTCGACCAAATCCTGTTCCAGTATTAAAGTCCTAGATACATGAAATTATAATTGATGCATCAGTATCTGGACAATGTTATAGTTAGCAGAATGTTCTATGCATTCACATAAAAATAAATCCAGCTATGCATTTATTTTGAATAGGCAGCTTATTTCTAAATGATAATTGGTTTTAAGTGTGTGTTTAAAATCAAAGTTCTTTACTTAAGAAATAACTCAAAAGCATTAAGCATATTCATTAAGCACGACGAAATGCTTACTATTTAATAGTTCTAGTTCATTGAAAACCACTTACAATAAGTGTCTAATGATGTTAAACAATTTTTTAACGTAAAAACAAACTAAGCTTACCCACGAAGGTAATACGTATTTGATATCCATTTGAACATAGGAGAAGAACATGCATTTTATTCCAATCTGGTCATCGATGATATATTTATGCATCCCTTTCTCGCATACAGAAGCTTCATTAAGATCACATGTGTGCACATTAGGCCCCTTGAACTGTTCCAGCATAACACGAAATGAGGAAGTTTTCAATATTTTAATTACATGCAAAATGAGGGAATGTAAATAATCCACAACTTACTGTAACAATTTCTACATTTAAGGGGCGGTAAAAATATGTGGTAAAAGATCTATAAGCACGGTGGATTTGGATGATGATGGATGGTAGGAAAGCAATTTGGAAGGATTGGATTGTTAATCCATATTATGAAGGTTCATTAACTTTATTCTCTTCTTATTCGAATCAAAATATTAAAACCTCAATTTTCTGGAAGAATATTATTGGGTTTACAGCTTTAGGACTGCGTTAACCAAGAAATACAAAGATTTAGGCATAAAGTACTCTTTTTTCCTTTGCACAAAGAAAATGAAGTTTCATTTTCAACTATTTTCTATTACAAACACTAAAGCTTGTACTTTTGCTGATATCCCAGCATCGACCAATTTCAAATGTAATATTACTTTCCATAGTTTACTTATAGGGATACATTGTTACAATTTGTAAAATTTATTGAATTACTAATGCCTGTAAGGTTGGATGATACTAATGGTGACAAGAGTTATAGTTGAATCAAAAGGATTTTTCAGTACCAATTTCAAAATTTCCAAAGGGGTGAAAACTTAGCATGTTTCTTCAATATGGAAAATGACAGTTCCATCTAAAGTAAAATTTATGCATATACTTGGTGATACATAATAAGTTGAATATCATTGAGTTACACAAAGTAAAGAATATGAGAGCGTATCATTTAAGCTTCTATTTTTCTGAAGAAAATGAAGCATTGAGCATTTGCCTTATCAATGTGAAATTGCAAGTCAAATTTGGAAGGATTGTTTGCCGATATTTGAATTAACTAAAGACAATGATTACAAACTCAGTATGATTATTCAGAAGGGGAGAGTGCAAATGGGTAAGGCTGACTAAGGTGAGTCGGTTATGATTCACTAATGGTTCATCCTTTTTCGAAGAGAAAGATCTGTAAGCATGCTTTGTCAGATAGTTATTTACAAAATTTGTGTTCTAACTCTTGATAAATCAAAACCATGAATTTCTATATTTAAGTTATATTTGAATTCTAGCTACGAAGAAACTGTAACATAATTTTGTCCTGCATTTTAAACTGGATAATACGCAATTCATATGAATTTGAAAAGAAGGTGATTTTCATCATTGAAATATACCTGATCATCATTGTAGACACCGATTTTAAGTGCATTCATAGTCATATCAAAATCACACCACAGCTCCTCCAGCTCCAATTCTTGCTCTGTTTTCTCTACTGCTTTGACGTCATCATCGCCAAATGAAAAGATAAGAGGAAGAACTGTATGTTCATTGGAATCACTAGTCAAAGACGGGCTTTCATTATCCAACTTATCTGTATCTATGTCATCATTATTCCAATCAATATTTGACAGTAGACTGAGGAATTCAGACTGACTCATCTTCTCCTTCTTTACATTCCTTACCCTCAGAGACTTAAAAGTGCCAACCTCCTCATTTCCTCTCTGTGTCTTTGTAGTGATTTTGTCTTTGGAATGCAATTCAATATTTATCTCCATTTTTTCACTAGTTTCCTTTTTATCAACATCCATGTTGATAACAATATCTCTTGCAACATCCTCCTCTCTTCTGGTTTCATGTACTGCGCAAGCTTTAATTTCTTCAGCTCTAGATTTATGTACCATGCATTCTACGAATTTATTCGTTCCAGCTCCCACCTTTAAAGGTTTGCCACCTTCGTTTTCTTTTTCAGTAGTTTTCAATTTATCAACATCCATCGTGACAACATTCTCTTCTCTTCTAGTTTCCGGCACTGCGTCAGCTTTATAAGCAGGCTTCGAATTTGTTGTAATTTCTTCTGCTCCAGTTTTATGTGCCACACATTCTATGAATTTATTCTTTCCGGATCCCGCCTTTAGAATTTTGCAAGCTTCATTTTCTACTTCATCTTCTCTTATGGTTTCAGGCAATGTATATGCTTCATAAGTATGTTGAATACTTGAATGTCAGAATATATCACCTTTATATTCTTTTTTTTCCCGTACGTTTGATCTTTAAACCATTCTTTTGATTTACAGCTTTCGAAAGGTGAGAATAGTCCAGCAAAATCAATACCCATACCATAAACCAAGGCTTTTATCTCTGGCCTATTTTAAGCGTGCAACACTTGCTGGCCGAAACTCCTATTCTATTGTTATTTCATTCATTTTACCTACTACGGTCGTATGTGGAAAATTATTAATTTGATACCGTTAACACTCTTCTCCTATGCCTGTATACCATTTACTTTTTTCTCCTCTACTAGATATGAAAATCAACATGCCAGAAAAAAAAGGCCTTCTAAAAAAAGTAAACTGCCTTGTATTTAATATTCACTTCTCTACACAAATGCTAACCAAAATCAACAATAACTACTTCGCTCACCCTTACGCCTACTGCCCACTGAATCACTAGGAGGCTCTTCTTTGCGACACTACAAAAATACACCCTTTGCAATCACGCAGGAAAGCACTTTTGCATTTGAAGGAATAATCACTAGCGTCAATCCGAGCAATGGCTGGGAATACTTATCCTGTAACAGAGTCAGGCAATTGATGATCGAACAAAGTTCGACTTAGGGCAACCCATAAATCAGAGTATTTGGAATATGTAAATCAAAAATAACAAACAAAATAAACCTAAAAATTGATGAATTGAATAAAAATAAAAAAGGTAATTAGGCTACCTGAAGTATGAACACATAAGTAGGACGGTGATTATCAACTCCACCAGAGGAAAATCGAAAGACAAGCAAAATTTGAGGGAAACTGTTGGTTGTGGAGAATAAATGAGGGAGAGATGAAAGAGCGGTAGTTTTGATAGAAGCGGGAATGAGATGAGATGACGACAGCAGGAAGAGAGGAGAATTAATGGCAGGAAATTAACAGAAAGAGGGGGAAAATTAAAATAGGGGACGAAGATGAAAATAGAGGGAAGAAGGCAATGACGGAGGGAAGAAAACGAAAAAAGGGGGAAGAAAACGAAAATAGGAGGGAACGGGAAAAAAAAATTAGTATGTACGCGGCAAATTTTTTTCTCAGCGTACAAAATTTTTTGTCGGCGTTTACACAAATTGTCCATATCATCTAAAATTACTTTTGACCGCATTTTCTCTCTAAACGCTGTTAGTAATTGCTGTTGAAACTGAATTTTGTTGTAGTGGTTGCATTGTTAGTAATCCATAAAATATTTTGTTAGATCAATATTCATTTATCTATGTCAACATAAATGTGTAGGTTATATCCTTGTTTTATCACAAATTTATATATTTATTTGCTGTTAGATTTACATACATATACACACTTTTAAATTGAATAAAAAGATTTATATATACATAATATATAAGAATTTATTTTCACCAACTAAAAATATATACATATTTTTTGAAAGTAAAAATGATTTTTAAATTAATTTGAATTAAAATTTTGAATTTTCTAATTAGTAAACACACACATACATATTTAATTAAGTGCGAATAAAATAGTAATTTACAAATATTTTTAAAACTTCTTTAAACTAATGTGTATTAAAAATATATGTATATTTTATAAATATAAATACATACAAAAATTATAGTTTAAGAAAAAGTAAACATAAAATCCATATGGATTTTATGTTTAAATAAATAATAATAATTTTTTAATTCTGCATGGATTTTAAAATTTTATGTTTTAAAAATGGTTTTTACCTAGATAAAAAAATTAATTTTTGACATATCGTTATTTATATTTCTCAATTAATATTTTATAGATAAACTTTTAAACTATATTTTTTTGAATATTTTTTTATACATATACATATTTATGTGTGTGTATTCATATATGCATAACACACACACACACACACACACACACACATATATATATTCGAGTTGTCAACATTTAAATTTTAAATTTCAAATATATTGTATTCTAGATCTAGATCAATTCTTAAAATTTAACCAACCTTAAATTATTTTAAATACTAATTCGAATCATTAGAATTGGTTGACGTCTTTAAATTAAACACATTTAAAATAGTGTAAATATATATACACACACATATTATATACACATGTAAATGTGTATAATAATAAATTAACTATAGACAACAAATAGGTATATAATGGGCTTATATGACCGTTGTAGTATGAATCCCAACACTTATATACATGCACATTAAACCATATACACATTTATATGTTGCTCGGACACGTTACATATATGTGTGTATTTGATACACATTTACATTATATGCTATATATATATTATTGTTTTATACTAATTAATTAAATAAAATAAAGATTTTATTTAAAATTATTTAGATTGTATCTAAATTAATTTAGACTTCATTGTCTTGACATAATCTAAAAATGGAAACAAAAAATGAATTTAACTCATTTAACCCCCTGTGTGGTGGCCCAGTTCCTTAAATAGTTTCACAAATCCATAGCATATGTGGTCTATATTAGCAGTATTTGGGCTAATTTACTAAATCCTACCTATTTAGTAAGGTGTCGAGAAAAGGAGTGTCGGAGATAGGGTTTGGGTAATCAAGTACTTTTCCCTCCTTGGCTATTGGTCTGGCCTGAAAGGTGTAGTAATCCCGTAGTTTATCACTAGTATAAAGGCCTAAATATATTTTATGCCTTCGGCTAGTTTTCAGAAGTGGAAATTAGCCACAAGGGACTCTTTAGAAAGTGCAATTAGTTTTAGGACACACAACTGAAATAATTACTTTTAAGGACAAAATGCAAAATAATTAGTTTCTAAGGCCTAAAAACCTATGAAATAATGTCCATGAAAGTAATTGAACTGCTGAGTTTGTCCTTAAAAGTAATTATTCTGCTGACTTTGGCCTTGAAATTAATTTCTGTGAACGTGTGTCCTAGAAACTAATTGGACTGCAAAGTTTGTCCTTCTAGTGAAATGCCCCTTTTCAAAATCTATTTTAAAATTATGAATATATTTTAAATTTAAAAGGTTAAATCTAAAATATATAAAAAAAGAATTTAAATGTTATAAAATATTTTCAAAATCGTTTTGAAAATTAAATAATTATTTTTGAAAGTTTATTAACAATTAATTGGACTAATTAAATAATTAATCAATCAAAAATTAAGTAATTTAATTAAATAACATATATATTAATGTATGTAAAATTATCTTAAAATATTTAAGGTAATTAATATATACAATTTTTGAAATTAATCGAAATTAACTAAAATTGTTTTAATTTAATAAACTGAATTAAATATTAATTAATTAATAACAAATATACACGTATTAAGATATATTTGTGTTAGTATAAACATATAATATACAAATTCAATTCAAAATGTTTAAAATGAATAAATTTAACTAATTTATTTATTTATTTAATTAAATAAGATTTAATTAATAAAATTAATATAAGGTTGTACATAAGATTATTATATAATTTAATTAAAATTATAAACTGTTATATAAGAATTAAACTTATATAATAGAATGTATAATAAAAGGTGGAACTGATGAGCCTCGTGTTGAAATTAAATGGCGACTTCTCTCAGTATCATATCTAGCTTCACCATGATCGTTCATCCACTTTTCCTCCGCCATTCGCTGCACCCTCTTTCTATCTTCTAGTTTTTAATGGTGAAGAATCGCAAATCTTAAATGTGATTCACGGCTTCTCTTAAGCTTTGTCCCTACTCCTCCAGAATGAGATTTGGTTGCGTTATGCTGCGACTCTGACTACTTCTGACCGAACTCTTCTAGAACCTCCATGTTCATTTGTTGTTCGCCTCCTGCCTTCCAATTAGGTTTTACCCATTGTTGGTTTAGGTACACTCGAGATGAATTTTACTGAGAATGATGCCTTTGTCATTTAGCACGTTGGGTCGCCTAACACTGTCGAACCTAGTTCTGATATAGTTGTAGGTAATGAGGGGCTTTGCCTTACTATTGAAACATGCTCTGATGCAAATGTTGTAGTTGGCCCTATGCCTGTTGCTACTAGTTGTGCTAAGGAAGACAAGTTTATGGCTGTTAATGAAAATTCTGATGTTACTTATGCTTATGATGTTCATGGGTATCTCGTTGTTGTAAAAAAAATGTTTCTTCTACTACTACTAATTTTTTTTCGTTCTCCGGTTATTATCGAAAAATATAATTGTAATAATCCAACTCCTCCAATTGTAACATCCCAAAATTTAGTAATTTAAATTTGGTAGCTTGTTTGAACTTTTAAAATTTAATTTGAAAAGTTTCAAAAGAAATAAAATATTATTAATATTAAATATTGCAAAGATATATGGATAGAAATGAAATATTTAGTAGTTTAAGCTTTAAATAGATAATAATAAAAAAATTATAAAAACAAGAATTTGTGTTAAACCATAAAATAAAATATATGTTATAAATTAAATGTTGTTAGTCAAACTTTGAATAGAAATAAAATTTAGAATTTATGTTAGTAATAAGATTTTATGGTTATATAGCAACATAAGATAAACTATAAAAGTAACATATGGAATACATATAGAATTGTGTATGAATTAGGTAAACAAGAAGATAATAAAACAAAAACAAAAATGTATGCAAGAAAAAAATCTACAAACAAATCTAAGTGCATACAAAAATAGGATTACATGTAAACTTAGATGTAAACATGGTGTTACGCCCCACCTCTATACCCATGCTAGCCAAGGACACTACGGTGTAATGCCGTCAACTAGCGCGGAGAATAAGGCTGTTGAGAAGCGACCATCCGTGTAGTTGCTTTGTGCGAGCATCGATATGTCAGATAGTATAACATGCAATTCTTTTCAAGTGGAAATCCGACATGCCGACACAAACTCAAAGCTACTACACAGTGGCTATAATATCTTCAGAAACAAATATAGAAGTAAGCATAACACAAATCAGTCACAGACAATTCATATCACAAAGGCGGAAATAGATATGAATATAACACATGAAAGTGTACATCAGAGTAGTAGTCGAACAAGATCCACAATATCACATAAGAATAGCAACGTGTGCTATACAAGAGAATACGTATACATCAAGGAGTCTAAATCTCAAATGTATACAACAAAAACTACTAGTCGAAGTAGTTAACCAAAAGTCAGGGAAATCAATCCCAAGTGAGAAGTCAAGCAGGAGCACCTGTATCATCTCGGTCTGACTCGAGTATTATTTAATAAGAAAATAATAAACGGATCAGTCTAACTATAAATATCAGATAAAACGATATAGAATAAGAGATATGACTAAACACATAATAATCACAATGCCAAGCTGTGATATATATATATATATATATATATATATATATATATATATATATATATAAGTAATTGAAAATCAACAAGAGGATTAATCAATATCACCAAATCTACACAAGAATTAAAGAAATGTCATACTCTTTATTTCGTTCACCAAACCATAAATATTGACGATTATATCAATGTCAATCACAGAAGTCAATGACACACGAATTCACCAATGCACAAAAATTGATAAATCATATCAATAGAAATTACAAAAATAGGTGAAGCATAAATTCCAGAATTCAACACACGAAATCCAGAAATCACAATAAAAGGATGGCCAATCCCACAAACTGGACATCGACACACCTAAAAAAGAAATGCCCCATGCACAGTCGAACATCGACGCACCTAGAAATATACGCCCCATGCTATAGCATCGACGCACCTAGAAAGGTACACCCCATGCATAAATAAACATCGATGCACCTAGAAAGATACACCCTATGCAAAGTCGAACATCGACGCACCTAGAAAGACACGTCCCATGCATAGACGAATATCGACGCACCTAGAAAAATACGCCTCATGTCTCGACTTATTGAGCCGATTGCTCCACGAAGTAAACAAATATCGATGCACCTAAAAAGGTACACCCCATGCATCAATAAACATCGACGCACCTAAATAGGTACGACCCATGCAAGAAATGAGACGAAGCTCAATAAAATGAGGAATAGTCCTCCACATAGACAAAGAGACATCGCTCAATTGCTAGTCTAAATCACAAAAATGATCATCATCGATCATCAAGAAGTGTCAATTACAGTAAGCTAGTAAATATAAAAGTTTAGCTTCATGTCCCATAACCACTTGCTTAACTCAAATATTTACGAACAAATTGTAGATATCCACTAGAAAATTGTCACAAGAGTTTCAATCGAACGAGTCCAAGAATTAACCAACGAAGTAAACGCAAGCGTTTCATGCCACTTGTTTTACTAAGTCGTTTAATTAGATTTCTCATACGAGTCAGGTAAAGGTTTGTATATACTAATAGATTGGAAAACGGTTTTATAAACGAATTTGGTATTGAAAATAGAGTTGAAATCGTTTTGAAGAAAGAGTTTTGATATTTACTACTAGTATTGAAACCTTTATATTTTTAAAGTGGCAAATCACAAAGATGATAGTAGAACAATTGATCACCAAAATTCACATACAAAGACGTGAATAAATCCCAAAGGAATCGATATCAAATCCATCAAAATGGATATTTCCAAGAATCCCAAAATAGAAGTCATCAAAGTCGAATAACACTTGATACAACAAGTGGGAATAAACCCGAATCGATTAAATTTGGAAACACAAGAGAAATAGACCAAAATAGGCATAATAGGCATTTAAGAGCAGGTCAGTTGACTGGCTCAATAAGATCAGTCGACTGACTGCAGGAAACAGAGACCCCTGTCTCTGTTTTCTGCCTTTGGTACGCCAATTGGCTACAGCCAGTCGACTGGATTCAAAGTCCAGTCGACTGACTGGAGCCAAGGCAGTTTCTTAGCCTACAAATGGGATGTGCAAACCCATCCAACTTGCGACCGAACGAGCAATGGCGCTAGGGATTTATGCCAATCAGCAACCCGACCCTATAGGCTCTTCGATGCATCACCAAAAACATATTCAAACAACAAAGCTATGATTTTTGAAGACTTGAACTCAAAACACTAAAAATTGGAATATTCGTAAAACCAATCCAAATCAAAATCAAATACACAAGAATAAGTATTAGGAATTCATACCTAATAATCAAAGATAATCATAGACCTAGATGTGAGATTAAAAATCTCATTTTTGAACCCAAATTAATGAAGGAGAAGCTTTTAAAACAAGCTAAGATCAATTCCTCTTCAATAACAACTCAAGAAGCTTCAATCTAAGCTTACAAGTAAAATATTTCCTAAATTAGGTTTAGGAAGTTTCTGAAATTGAATGGAGAAAGAGTTGGAGAAGATGAAGGAGGTGCTTACCAATGGGTTCACTTGAGTTTGGAGCTAGAAGTTGGATTTGCAAAGAAAGCTAGGGCTTAGGAATTTCCTTTTCCCATCTCTTCCACCATTTTTACTTTAGCTTGAAGTGTTTTAATTAAAGAGGAGAAGTTATGAAGAGAAGGGGTTAGGCTGAGCTAATAAGGGTGCAGTCCAAACCAAAGTCATAAGCGGGAAAAAGTAGCAAAAATCAACTTTCTCCAAACATATCGAAGCTTATACTCAAAAAGGTTGCAAACGACATTTTGAACTCAATGGAAGTGGTCTCGAGTCCTAATTCGACTGATTGCAAAAAGTAGGTTTTCGGACTAAATTCCGAGTATCGACAAAAATATTTAAATAAAATATTTAAATATAAAATCGATAAATATGCGGGTTGTTACACATGGCATTAAATGCTTTCTTCTCAGCATAGAAAAAGAAGTCATTTCGAAATAGAAGAAGTCATTTCAGCCTCCAATTTAAAGGAAAATATCTTTGGTCAATAAAAAAAAAACTCTGACCAAAAGAAAAATCTTGCACCAGAAAACACCTACCCGAACAAACTGTTTCCTTTATATATACACATCCATATTTGTTTCATTTCGTTCATCAAAACATAGCAAAGCCAAAAAGAAAAAGAATTAAAGCATCACTATATTTTTAAACTCAAAAATAATCTGCTGAAAAAAATGGGGAAGATCAAAACTGCAGTTTCAGAACAAATATAGTCTATGTTCAAACCTTAGTCATGTGAGTAAAATTATTATTTTAAAATTGAAATCTAGGTATTTAGTTCATGAAACCTTGTGCTTTGCTGTATATTGGGAAAAAAATTGTTCTGTATGTTTTCTGTGTTATTGGAAACTTTTATATGGCTTGTTCTTCAATACTTTTGGTTTCAGAGCAAAGTGAATTACAGAAAAATCTAATAAACCTTCATACAAACATTTTTAGCTTAGGATTTTTAAACAAAATAAGTTTGTTTAAACTTGAATTACAGCCTAAAATTTGTTTAAAGCTTAAAGGTGAAGTTGTGACTCTGTAACATTCAGTTTTACAGTAAAAAAATAATTTTTTGGATAAATTCGAATATTGTTAAATATTGATTCAATTATATAGCTTGAATTAACATTCAAAAACAAGATTTTTAAAACAAAATTGGTGATTTTTAGTGAAGTATTTTAAGTGCAGTTGCAAGTTGAACCGAAAATGTTTTTTCGGCCATTGCCATCCATCAAGGAATTTTTGAATGATTAAGTTTTGCTTGAAGCTGGTTTGAACATTGATGATCTTGGGAAAATTATCAAATAAATTTTCTATCGCACGAATTGATGGGTCGAGGTGAATTTAGGATTATGTTTGATGTTTTGAAGTGGGTTGGAAATGTGGTGATTTCGTCACCATGGATTGATCGAGTTGCTCAAGATTGAGGGGAATGGTAGTGTAGGGGGTTGATGTGATGTGGTCGATGTCGTGGCGTCTCTGGTGGTCTGAGCAACGACGGCGAGGCATTTTTGTTGGTTGGGTCGATTGCAGTTTTTTGAGCAAACTGCTAATTTTTGATTTCGAGTTTTTGACTTCGAATCGAAGTTTGATTTTGAGTGTGGGTGAGTTTTTCGACTTGCCGAAGGTCGTGACGTTCACCGGAGTGGCAGATGCCGTGCACGTGCACGACATTGTTTTTGTGTCAGGAAATTTGGGCTGGGGAGAAACTCGAAGGAGCGCTCGAGTAGGAGATGGGTTGGCTCGGGTTTTCTCGCGTTCGTGTGAGTTGTTTCAGCAGTTTGAACTTAAGTTTTAAAATAATAGAGAAGAAGAAGGAGTATACGCGAGGGAGAGAGACGGCTTTGGGGAAATGCAAGGGAATCTCGAGTGTTTACTCGAGTAAAACTTGGGAAGTTCTCGGGATTGGTTTCAAAATACTTAGTTACAGATTTTTTTTATGTTATTTCATCTTAAACAAAGTTTAAGTACCAATGGCCTAATTAATGAGTTCATTTAAGTTTTAACTAATCAAGTAGATATTTAAGAAAGTTTTAAAAAAAATCTTAATTAATATTTTAATTAAATAGTTAATATAAGTAAGTTTTAATTTTAATTAAAATTAAAGTTTTCTAAGCTGTTAATAATTTAGTTTCATAGTTATTAAGGAAAATTTTAAAAATGTTAATTTAGATAAATAATTATTATTAATTGATTGTTTGGAAAGTAATTAAGAATTATTAATTTCTAATTGTAATTAAAGATTGGTTAATTAATAACTAAGTATCTAATTAATTTGAAATTAGAATTGTTAATTAGGTAAATTAAAGTTAATTAATCTATAATTAGTAGTTAATTAAGTTATTTGATTAAGGAATAATTTATTAGTAAATTGGATTAAGATTTAATTAATTATTTATCATTAAGAATAATTAATCATTAATTTAAAAATAATCGATAAAAATAGTTATGTGGTTAATTCATTTAAAACACATTCACCTTGATTGAAAAAATTAACTATTGTTGTGCACTAGATTGATATTTCCGTTGTGATACTGTGTGATGTGATTTACTCTGTGTTGGATTGTGATTTGTGATTTGTCTCTCTATTTATGTGAAAACCCTTTTTGCCCGTAAAACGGCATTTAAACTTCGATGCGATAAGGAGTCGGATTCCATTTAGTTATCCGAAACCCACATCGAACCCTGAATGTAAATTTTTGTAATTGATACATCCACGTGTGTTAAAAATTAACGCTCACTATTCGGTTTAGCCGGGAGAGAACCTTTGTGTCATATAACCCATTCCGAATAGTGATACGACGAAATGAATAGCATTTGAAGACGGTGGTGAAGACCCGGTGTCTTCGAAAACGATAGGATAACCTATCGATTGTCTCTGCACTGAGTTGCTCCGGTATAAAGATTTCCACATGTGATGGGAAGTCCAATCGGGATTATGGATACCCAGATTTACAAGGGCTTCTTCCTTTATTGGACGAAGTGCCTTCGGTTCTGTTCGAACCCGGAACAGACTCGTATGGTTGTATGTCTGACACTACACTTTGAGATATAAAGCAGATTTCTTTTAAATACATATATGTTGGTGGTAGAGAATTTATTCTCTTAGCTTAACACCCTTCTCTGAGACGTACGAGCTCAGAGGTTATGTGGTTGAAGGTTATCAGTGATATACTCCCAATTTGGTAGTGTGGCATGCTAAGTGCTGCTGTGTGTTGATGATCATTTGTGATCAAAGCATGGCTTTCGTGGAAAGCATAGCTTTGTGGACGAGGCCTCATCGGACCTCACACCCTGAAAATGGTCGAAACAGGAAAGATGCGGCAAGGTTATGAGGGTTGCGCCCTTTAGGGTATGTCATTTTCTTCTGGAAAAAGGTGGTATCATGGTATGGAGCCCAGATATTTTACTTATGTGGTTGTTGCAATCTCATTTACTGTGTGGTTGTTGCTTTGTGGTAGAGGGCCCTCGGATAAAGGTCGCAAACGACCGGGAGGGTGGCATACTCGAGTAGTAGTTACCTAGTTACAGAGGTAACCCAGCTTTGTGTTGGTAGAGAGCCGAGTAGGTTCTCTGGATGTCCCTCCAGAGGCGTACCCATGTGGCAGTAGGAAGTTCTTTAGTCTGACCATTTGTTGGAAATCCAATTCCCAATATGAACCCTGTACGGTTTTAGTTGTATAACCTGTCATTTACTTATGGTGGTCGCCACTGTTTAGATGGTAGCTATAGTAGGCATAGTTCGGAATGTTTATGCTAGCTAAGATTAATATTATACTTTCGAAATGATTTCACACTACGCACTAGTAATAATATCAAAGAATTTTTCTCGTATCAAGCATTTTTGACTATCATAAGAAGAAATCTCCTCTAATTATGCAATTGCATCATGTGTGTGGTGGGAGGTCTTATGGTAGTTTCATTTTCAAAAAGAATATCGGATTTCCTTTTATAAATCTTGTTTATTTAAAAGCAACTGTTTTTGTTTACTCATACCAGTCCTATGACTGACCCGGAGTTTATTGTTTCTTTTCTAAACTCTGGGTGCCCATTATTTCCACACAGGCGGCCTAGTAGCAGGTTTCCGTGTTCTGGTGTTAGCAGTATTTTGGAGGCTTTTATCTTGGAGACATGTTTGGAGCTTTTGGATATCAAGGTGCTTAGTTTTTTTGGAAGTTTGATATCGCTTCATTCCTTTTAAGACTTTTTTTGGGCATATGATCATTTGATGTTCTATTTGGAGTTGTGGTATATGATATTCTGATGTAGTAATGAATATTATAATGATGTTATATCTGTGATGTGATGCATGTTATTCATTCTGTTTCTGCAGTTTTATATTCATCTAATGTTGTTATAAGCTCCATCCGACCGGAGTTCGATGTTTGAATCTTTGGCAGTCGAACACAAGTGAGGTATTTAGTGTCAATTTTTTAACATTGGATTTCGGATCGTGACATGTGTTATCAGAGCTGAAGGTTGAGTAGGAACTTTAGCTACGGAGTATAACACATTCGATGGCTCATTAGAGATAGGGTGGAGTATACCCTAAAATGAGTATAACCGAGACCGAAACCCCAAATTTTCTTAGTCTATTTCCTTTTACTGCTGATATTCCCTAAGATATCTCGTCCGAATATCTAAACCAATTTTCTTACTAATTACAGATAGTAAGAACGAGAGGACGAAGAGGAAGAGCTGGGAGGCGAGGAAATGCTACAGCACCTAGCCAAGTTCCCCCAACAGTAGAAGCAGCTTTATCTATTCGGCATCAGCCGAACCTGGCTGATTTATATAAGAGTTTTTCAAGGCTTGGTGATAAGCCGTTCATCGACAAGGAGTCAATTGTTGAGGCTCAAGCATGGATTAGATCATGCGAAAGAATATTTAGAGGGCTAAAGTTGCAAGACGATCAAATGCGACTCATAGCTTCTTGGCAACTTCAAGAAGAAGCCTTAGCATGGTGGGAGACAGTTACTGTAGATAAGCCATAAGACGAGTTTATTTGGGAGAGATTCAAAGAAGTATTTGAGAAGCGCTATACGCCATCGGCTGGAATTTCTCGAAGGTATGAGGAATTCACGGCTTAAAGCAGGGGAGTTTGTCATTCGAGGTGTATTTAAACAAATGCAATGAATTGTCTCGTTTTGGTCCAGAATTGGTAAACACACGTTTAAAGAAGAATGAAAGGTTCATTCGTGGAATGGATAAGAAGTTCCACGAAAGGATGACTGGCCACGTTAAAGAATCCTTTTTAGATTTGGTTGATATAGGGTACAGATATGCTACACTTGATATGCAAGAAGCCCCAGTGGAGAAAGGAAATTCGGGCAATCAAAATTGAAAGAAGAGGAAATATGGAGGTAAGAAATCATGGCAGGGTAAGGAGAAAAAGAAGAGCAATCAGGTAAGCACAATAGAGAACGTTACTTGCTTCAATTGTCTAGAAAAAGGCCACTACTCAGACAAAGCCAAAGAGAGATCAATCCGTTCAAGCGAAACATAGGAAATGTTATTATTGTCGTAAATTAGGACACGAAGTTAAAGATTGCCCAACCATGATCCAAGCTCAGACAGCAAAGGTGCACACAGTCAAAGACCAACCTGCATCTTCCAAAGCAGAAAAAGGGAAAGGAGTTCTGGAAGGTAATCTCACTATTTATGATAGCATTGTTAGAGTTTTGTTTGACATGGGCGCTACACATAGTTTTATCTCTCAGCAAGCTATAAACGAATTAAATCTTAAACCTGATTTTGTTGATGAACCTATATGAGTAAAGAATCCAGTTGGAGGTCCCGCGAATCTTTGTCTTCGATGTAGAGACATTCCTATCTCATATTCTTGTTACCAATTCCCTATCAGTCTTTTTGTCCTTGATTTTAACGAGTTTGAAGTCTTACTCGGAATGGATTGGCTAGCAAAATACGAAGCCATATTGGATTGCAACAATCGATTGATTTCGGTTAAAACCAAATTTGGAGATTTTATCGAGATTTCTTATGAGGACCCTAGTCCTAAAAGGGAAGGGTTGATGTATAACTTGGGTTATCCCGAACCCAGTTTGGAGTCTATACCATTGTTAGAGATTTTCCGAACGTGTTCGAAGAAGTAAAATCTTTACCTCCACATTGAGAAATAGAATTCAGAATTGACTTAGTATCCAATGCTCATCCTGTCGTTCACGCAAGTCGCAGGATGGCACCCAGGGAAAGGGTTGAATTAGTTCGGCAAACTAATGATTTACTAGAAAAAGGATTGATTCGACCCAGTATTTCTGAATGGGGTTCAACCGTAGTGTTTATTGCTAAATCGGGTGGATCTTTGAGATTGTGTGTAGATTACCGCGATCTCAATCAGCTGACTCTCAAGAATAAATTTCCACTACCTAGAATTGATGATCTGTTTGATCAATTACACGGCGCTCGTTTCTTTTCAAAGATGGATCTAGCCTAGGGATTCCATCAACTACGAATCGCCGAAGATTGTGTTCATTTGACCGCTTTCAGGGGTCCTAATATGTTCTACGAATGGTTAGTCATGCTTTTCGGGCTAACTAATGCTCCAGCATACTTCGTAGATCTTATGACCCGTGTGTTCCGGGAAGCATTGAATAAATTTGTGCTCGTGTTTATTGACGATATTTTGGTCCATTCCAAGACCGAAGAGGAGCATGCTGAGCATCTTAGAATCATTTTGGAGATATTAAGGAGAAATATTCTATTCGCAAAAATTTCCAAATGCCAATTTTGGGTCAAAGAAGTTAAATTTCTCGGCCATATTGTTAATGAAGAGGGAATTTCTATTGATCCTAGAAAAATTTCCGCAATTCTAGATTAGAGGAAACCCACTACCCCAAAGTAAGTTCGAAGCTTTTTGGGTTTAGCAGGTCATTATCGGAAGTTTGTTCAGGACTTTTCTAAGATAGCTAGTCCATTGACTAAGCTAACAATCAAGGATGTAAAATTCAATTGGACTCCAAAATCTGACGAAGCTTTTCAGGAGTTGAAGAAGAGATTAACCACCGCTCCTGTTCTCGCCATTATCAACGGGAATCAGGGATTATCTATTTATATTGATGCTTGCGGTGATGGTTGGGTGTGGTATTAATGCAGAATGAGAAGGTAATTGCCTACGCGAGTAGAAAATTACGTCCTCATGAAAGAAACTACCCAACCCATGATTTGGAACTCTTAGTTCTTATCTTCGCTTTGAAAATATGGCGACGTTATCTTCTGGGTAAAAAAAATCTTTTCATCTTTCCTAACAATTTACGAGTTTAATTTAACTTCATAAATATACCTAATGTACTCTCTTTCTTTAGGTGAAAAATTCGAATTGTTCACCGACCACAAATCTTTGAAATATCTCTTTATCCAGAAAGATTTAAATTTGCGACAACAACATTGGTTGGAATTTCTGGCATCTTATGACCTAGATATTCTATATACGCTCGGAAAAGCCGATGTAGTTGCCGACGCCTTGAGTAGGAAGCATGCTATTCTTGCTCATCTTGTTATCGCTCCTACTCTTCTCAAGAGGATCGCAAGCATGCAGTATGAAGATGAGTTTCTTCGGGGAATTTATAAAATAACATGCTAAGGGGAAGACACTAGTTTTGAGATGGATAATAGAGGAGTTATAAGATTAAAAGGCAGAATATGTGTTCCAGACTTCCCTGATCTGAAACGTGAAGTTTTGGACAAATGCCATAAATCTAAGCTTTGCATCCATCCAGGAGTTAATAAAATGTATAGAGATATCAAAAGAACTTTCTGGTGGAAGACGATGAAAAAGGACATATCTATATATATGAGTCGATGTGCTACTTTCCAACGAATCAAAAGCGATCAAAAGAAAATGGTGGGTTTATTTCAGCCTTTAGAGGTACCCAAGTGGAAATGGGACCAGGTATCGATGGATTTCATCGACGGTTTGCCTCGTACTCGAAAAGGCAATAAAGCAATTTGAGTTATTGTGGACCGTTTGACTAAGACAACCCACTTTTTGCCAGTGAAATCAACCCGCATGGCAGCAAGTTTAGCCGAGTTATATGTGAAAAAAAAAATTCATCTCCATGGTATTCCTAGCAGTATAGTGAGTGATCGTGATCCGATCTTCACTAGTAGATTTTGGGAGGCATTTCAAGACGCTTTGGGAACAAAATTGATTTTGAGCACTGCTTATCACCTACAGTCTGATGGGCAGACGGAGAGGATTTATCGAATCTTGGAAGACCTATTGTGTGCTTGTATACTTGATTTTGGTGGTTCTTGGGAGGACCATTTGCATCTGGTCGAATTCTCATATAATAACAGCTATCAGGCCAGTATAGAGATGGCTCCTTTTGAGGCTTTATATGGTCGTCCGTGTCGATCACCCGCATGCTGGATCGAGGCTGGTGATAGACTTGTCCTTGGACCAGATATGATTAAAGAAGCCATAGAGAAGGTTGATTTTATATGGAAGAAATCGAAGACAGTTCAGAGTCGTTAAAAGAGTTATTATGATCGTAGAAGAAGGGATTTGGAATTCCAGATTGAGGACTCTGTCTTTCTCAAAGTATCTCCAATGCGAGGAGTATTGAGGTTTGGGAAGACCGGTAAGCTAGCACCACGATATATTGGTCCTTTTCCTATTCTGGAGTGGATCGGTTCTTTAGCCTATCGAGTGCAGTTGCCTAGTTGGTTATTTGGTGTGCATGATGTGTTCCACATTTCTAATCTTCGGAAGTAGTGCATGATCTAGATAGTATTATTGAAGAAGCTGCTCAGCAGGATCTCGAAATCACCTCCAATTTAAAAGTTAAAATATAACCGATAAAGATTGTAGATCGTGATAAAAAGCAATTGAGAAACATTTCCCAATTGCAGAGGACTTATAGTTCAGTGGAGTGGCAATCCAAAGGACTGCACTTGGAAAATGAAGATAATATGCAGAAATCATATCCCAATTGCAGAGTGGATATCTCGGCATAAATTGGTAATTCGTTTCTCTATCCTTTTCTGAATTCATATATTCTTTGTTTGTTTTTCTCTCTCTTTCAAATTTTGAGGATGAAATTTTCTTAAGGAAGGATATTTGTAACATCCCAAAATTTATTAATTTAAATTTGGTAGCTTGTTTTAACTTTTGAAAGTTAATTTGAAAAGTTTCAAAAGAAATAAAATATTATTAATATTAAATATTGCAACGATATATGGATAGAAATAAAATATATAGTGGTTTAAGCTTTAAATAGATAATAATCAAAAAAATTATAAAAACAAGAATTAGTGTTAAACCATAAAATAAAATATATGTTATAAATTAAATGTTGATAGTTAAACTTTGAATAGAAATAAAATTTAAAATTTATGTTAGTAATAAGATTTTATGGTTATAGCAACATAAGATAAATTATAAAAATAACATATGGAATACATATAGAATTGTGTATGAATTATGTAAACAAGAAGATAATAAAATAAATGTATGCAAGAAACAAATCTAAGTACATACAAAAATAGGATTACATGTAAACTTAGATGGAAACATAGCATTAAATGCTTTCTTCTCAGCACAAAAAAAAGAAGTCATTTCGAAATAGAAGAAATCATTTCAGCCTCCAATTTAAAGGAAAATATCTCTGGTCAATGAAAAAAAACTCTGACCAAAAGAAAAATCTTACACCAGAAAACACCTACCTGAACAAACTGTTTCCTTTATATATACACATCCATATTTGTTTCATTTCGTTCATCAAAACATAGCAAAGCCAGAAAGAAAAAGAAGTAAAGCATCGCTATATTTTCAAACTCAAAAACAATCTGCTGAAAAAAAAAGGGAAGATTAAAACTTTAGTTTCAAAACAGATATAGTCTCTGTTCAAACATTTGTCATGTGAGTAACTTATTATTTTAAAATTGAAATCTAGGTATTTAATTCGTGAAACCTTGTGCTTTGCTGTATATTGGAAAAAAAATTGTTCTGTATGTTTCCTGTGTTACTGGAAACTTTTATATGGCTTGTTCTTCAATATTTTTGGTTTCAAAGCAAAGTGAGTTAGAGAAAAATCTAATAAACCTTCATACAAACATTTTTAGCTTAGGATTTTTAAACAAAATAAGTTTGTTTAAACTTGAGTCATAGCCTAAAATTTGTTTAAAGTTTAAAGGTGAAGTTGTGACTCTGTAACATTCAGTTTTATAGTAAAAAGTAAATTTTTGGATAAATTCCAATATTATTAAATATTGATTCAATTATATAGCTTGAATCAACATTCAAAAACAAGATTTTTAAAACAAAATTGGTGATTTTTAGTGAAGTATTGTAGGTGTAGTTGCAGGTTGAACCGAAAATGTTTTTTGGGCCATTGCCATCGATCAAGGAATTTTTGAATGATTAAGTTTTGCTTGAAGTTGGTTTGAACATTGACGATCTTGGGAAAATTATCAAATAATTTTTCTATCGCACGAATTGATGAATTTAGGGTTATGTTTGAAGTTTTGCAGTGGGTTGGAAATGTGGTGATTTCGTCACCATGGATTGATCGAGTTGCTCGAGATTGAGGGGAATGGTAGCATAGGGGTTTGAGTGATGTGGCCGAAGTCGTGGCGTCTCTGGTGGTCTGAGCAACAGCGGCGAGGCGTTTTTGTTGGTTGGGTCGATTGCATTTTTCAAGCAAACTGCTAATTTTTTATTTCGAGTTTTTGACTTCGAATCGAAGTTTGATTTCGAGTGTGGGTGAGTTTTTCGACTTGCCAAAGGTCGTGACGTTCACCGAAGGCGAGGCGCGACGCCGTTCACGTGCACGACATCGATTTTGTGTCAGGAAATTTGGGCTGGGGAGAAACTCGAAGGAGCGCTCGAGTAGGAGATGGGTTGGCTCGGGTTTTCTCGCGTTCGTGTGAGTTGTTTCAGCAGTTTAAACTTTAGTTTTAAAAAAAACAGAGAAGAAGAAGGAGTATACGTGAGGAAGAGAGACGGCTTCGGGGAAATGCAGGGGAATCTCGAGTGTTTACTCGAGTAAAACTTGGGAAGTTCTCAGGATTGGTTTCAAAATACTTAGTTACAGAATTTTTTTATGTTATTTCATCTTAAACAAAGTTTAAGTACGAATGGCCTAATTAATGAGTTCATTTAAGTTTTAATTAACCAAGTAGATATTTAATAATATTTTTTTAAAAAAATCTAAATTAATACTTTAATTAAGTAGTTAATATAAGTTAGTTTTAATTTTAGTTAAAATTAAAGTTTTCTAGCTATTAATAATTTGGTTTCAAAGTTATTAAGGAAGATTTTAAAAATGTTAATTTAAATAAATAATTATTATTAATTACTTGTTTGGAAGGTAATTAAGAATGATTAATTTCTAATTGTAACTAAAGATTGGTTAATTAATAACTAAGTATCTAATTAATTTGAAATTAGAATTGTTAACTAGGTAAATTAAAGTTAATTAATCTATAATTAATAGTTAATTAAGTTATTTGATTAAGGAATAATTTATTAGTAAAGTGGATTAAGATTTAATTATTTATTTATCATTAAGAATAATTAATCATTAATTTAAAAATAATCAATAAAAATAGTTATGTGGTTAACTCATTTAAAACACATTCACCTTGATTGAAAAAATTAACTATTGTTGTGCACTAGATTGATATTTCTGTTGTGATACTATGTGATGTGATTTACTCTGTGTTGGATTGTGATTTGTGATTTGTCTCTCTATTTATGTGAAAACCCTTTTTGCCCGTAAAACGGCATTTAAACTTCGATGCGATAGGGAGTCGGATTTTAGTTAGTTATCCGGAACCCACATCAAACCCTAAGTGTAAATTTTTGCAATTGATACATCCACATGTTTTAAAAATTAATGCTCACTATTCGGTTTAGCCGGGAGAGGACCTTTGTGTCATATAACCCATTTCGAACAGTGATACGACGAAATGAATAGCATTTGGAGACGGTGGTGAAGACCGGGTGTCTTCGAAAACGATAGGATAATCTATCGATTGTCACTGCACTGAGTTGCTTCGGTATAGAGATTTCCACATGTGATGGGAAGTCCAATCGGGATTGTGGATACCCATATTTACAAGGGCTTCTTCCTTTATTGGACGAAGTGCTTCGGTTCTGTTCGAACCCGGAACAGACTCGTATGGTCGTATGTCTGACACTACACTTTAAGATATAAAGCAGATTTCTTTTAAATACATATCTGTTGGTGGTGGAGAATTTATTCTCTTATCTTAACACCCTTCTCTGAGACGTACGAGCACAGAGGTTATGTAGTCAAAGGTTATCAGCGATATACTCCCAATTTGGTAGTGTGACATGCTAAGTGCTGCTGTGTGTTGATGATCATTTGTGATTATTTGTGATCAAAGCATGACTTTCGTGGAAAGCGTAGCTTTGTGGACGAGACCTCATCGGACCTCACACCCCGGAAATGGTCGAAACAGGAAAGATGCGGTAAGGTTATGAGGGTCGCGCCCTTTAGGGTATGTCATTTCCTTCTGGAAAAAGATGGTATCATGGTATGAAGCCCAGATATTTTACTTATGTTGTTGCTACAATCTCATTTACTGTGTGGTTGTTGCTTTGTGGTTGAGGGCCCTCGGATAAAGGTCGCAATCTCATTTCCGCACGGGCAGCCAAGTAGCAGGTTTTCGTGTTCTGGTGTTAGCGGTATTTTGGAGGCTTTTATCTTGGACATATTTTTAGAGCTTTTGGATATCAAGGTGCTTAGTTTTTTTGGAAGTTTGCTATCGCTTCATTCCTTTGAAGATTTTTTTTGGGCATATGATCATTTGATGTTCTATTTGGAGCTGTGGTATATGTAGTATGATATTCTGATGTAGTAGTGAATATTATGATGATGTTATATCTATGATGTGATGCATGTTATTCATTCTGTTTCTGCTGTTTTATATTCGTCTAATGTTGTTATAAGCTCCATCCGACTGGAGTTCGATGTTTGAATCTTTGGCAGT
This sequence comes from Allium cepa, assembly GCA_030765085.1. Lineage (NCBI taxonomy): Eukaryota > Viridiplantae > Streptophyta > Magnoliopsida > Asparagales > Amaryllidaceae > Allium > Allium cepa. The sequence continues at coordinate 33,170,635 of CM060941.1, forward strand.
CGAATACAAGTGGGGTATTTAGTGTCAATTTTCGAACATTGGATTTCGGATCGTGACACCAATCGCAAATATGTCCAGAGAAATGCCTAAATTATAGTCCTCATTGTTTGCATCCAAGCCTCGTAATGTGGGCATCTACCACCTTATAGATTTTGAAATGAAGATAGTAAACGTGATCAATATTCCTCTGATGGAGGCCATTGAGGCGGGTTTTGCATTTTGGCAAGAACATGTAGTAGGCTTCTTTCTTCATGAAATCCCACCTTTTTAGGTTTTGAAATCCAACCTTATGAAGTTTTGGAAGTTGAAAGTAGAATTACAATGTGATATGATAACTCCATGTTATTCTTTGAATTCTCATGCTTGGAAGACAAGCATTGTATACTTGAATCTGACCCAATCGTTATAATAGAAAAGCCATTCATTATTATAAATTGGAGACCATCAATTGATACTACTCACGAACAAGTACTATTCATTCCCGTTTGGGTACAATTCTCTAATATTCCTTCAGAATTGCAGTCTATTGTGGGTATAAATTGGTTGGCGGACTTGGTAGAAAAATTGGCTTGTTTTGATAGGACTACGTTTAGAAGGGACAGATTGGGTTATGCAAGGGCTCTGATTGAAGTAAAACTAGACAGGTTGTTGTCGTCTGTTCCACTAGTTGATCCTGCTGCCGGACATGTTTCAAGGGTAGAAATTGGCTATTAATGGAAACCCCTCATATGCTCTAATTGTCAATCTTTTGGTTACTTGGAAGCGGCATGCAAGCATTCTCCTAGCTCCATTCCTTTGCTTGAAACAAAGAATATTGATTTTAATATACTTGTACCTTCAAAGTTTATGCTTCCTAAGGTTAAGAAATGGTTTTGGGTTCCAAAACACAATTCACTCCTTCTTTCGAAAGCGTCGACCCCTCTTTTTGTCTACCTGATGAATCTAGCACTTGCTCTAGCTCTGTATTTATCCCTATTGCTTGGAATTTAGAAAAGAATCATGGGTTCATGATGAGATGCATTTCCGCTACTCTCCTATGAATGGTACATATTTTAAGTACTTTACTAAGGTAGAAGATGAGCATGGATCTATGTTCTATCACATTTCTGAAGACACGCTTTCTCTTATAGTTTAAAGGAAATATGAGGAACATAAACACAAGATTATTCCAGATGAAACATGCGACGGAAGTTTCATTTTTAGTAAGGGGTCACTGGACAATGGCACTAGCATTGCTAAATTATTTATTGAGTATGTTAATGTAATTAAGACTGACTCGTCTGAGGACGACGCTGATTCCTCTTCTGTGCAGGGGGAATAGTTGGATATTTCTACTTAGTTATTGAGGTGTCTATGCCTCACACCTATTTTTACTTTCTTTCTTATTACTTGTTAAGGTGTCTTTTCCTCACATTTATATTAGTAGTTGTAAAGTGGTACAGCCATTATAATTCAGCTTGCCCGTGCAAAATAATAATGCATTATTTTTCCTAAAAAAGGTGGAAATTTATTAAGCTTAAATTAGATTTAAGAAATAAATACATATGTATAGTACATATACCGTAATTTTAGATACGTCTGACACTTGAATTATGAGAGTTTTCGTAAAAAAAAAATACAATATTCCATAAGTCGATATCACTCAGGTAAATAGGTTAAAGGTTATGAATCTTATTAATATAAGTGTTTTCCTCTACTATTTATATAAATAAATTACTTGAATACTCTCTAGTTGTTGAACAAACTCAACTTAGAGATGTTATGTGTAGTATTATTAATATATTTATAGACATTGTAAGATATATTTACATATTTGTGAGCAAATCCAAGGTATATATTTAAAATTATGCCGCCGTGAAATGGTAGGTATGAGGGGATAATCTCTTTCGATTCATTGAGCAAACTTAAGGTCGAAATAAGATTAGGACAAAGTCCATGAGTTAGGAATTGTATGTGATACAATCAATAAAGTGTTATCCATTGATTACGGGGAAATAATTTGTTGAGTAAACTCAAAGTCAGAATGCCAAGGCAAACGAGTCTTAACACTCACTAGAGAAGTTGAAAGACTTCTATATTTCTCTTAGGGTTTTGAGAAATATAAAAATCTAGTGGAAGCTTATTAGTAAATAAAATTTAATTTTTAACCTTACTAATATTATAAGAACATTTTCTATGAAACAAATTACGTAATATATTAAATTTAATTTGTAAATAATGTCTACACGAAAGTTGTTTTCTAAAAATGACAAACTCACTGAAACTAACTATATAGACTGGCTAAGAGCAATCAAAATAGCACTTACAAACGAATGCTTATGGTCATCAATAACCGAACCTCCTAGAATTTGACCCTTTGAAGATGCGGACCCCGAACTAATTATTGCTTATAATAAATGAGTCGCGGACCTAGAAATTGCACAGTTTACGTGTTGTCTACATTAGAAAAGCTATTGCAAAGACAACATGAAATTGTGTATGTCCATCAAATCTTTCTTACCCTCAAAGCATTGTTTAGGGAGCAATCTCATTTTATAAGGAATGAGATTACTAATAAGTTATTCAACATGAACATGTCAAAGGGCATGAAAGTGGATGAGTACATCTTAACGATGATAGGCTATATTTATAAACATGCTCAATTAAATGTGACAATAAGCAACGAGTTGCAAGTGGACTTGATCTTAGGCTCTCATACTCCATAGCTTGAGCCGTTCATATTAAACTATAATATGAACTAGTTGAATATAAGCCTCATAGAGCTGCTCAATATGCTGAGGTCTACTAAGTCTTCGTCTAAGTATCAAGGCATAATGCTTGTGGTAAAAAGGAAAACATCGTACTCGAATGGTCCAAGGAAAAGGAAATGGATTAACAAGAATAATAAGAAGACTGTGCCAAATGTCAAGGGTGAGTGCCATCATTGTCACAAGAAAGGACAATTGAAATAGAACTGTTCGAATTACCTAAAGATTGTCAAGAAGAAGCATCATAATAGTTCTATTGCTAAGCAATATAGTAGTTCTATCGCTAAGCAATATAGTAGTTCTATCGCTCCTATAGGTATATTTATGATTTAAAATAGTTTTGCAATCAGTAAATTATATTAGGTTTTAGATACTGGATATGGAACTCATATCTATAATATGTTACAGAGATTTAGGAGCATGCGGCATGAGGCAGATGGTAAGACAAGACTTTAAGTTGCTAATAGATCTCTAGTAGATGCAACTGTAGTTGGAGACCATCACTTGGCTTTGCTGAATGGATTAGATTAATTTTGAATGATTGCTATTATGTTAAAAACTTTATTTATGGAATATTTCTACGTCTAGATTGTCTAAGTCTGGATATATTTTTCATTGTGTAAATAATGTTTTGAACATTACATTGAATGGAAATAAAATCTTTAATGGTGTTTGGGGTAATGCCATTTATATTATTAATTCTAACTATGTCCGTGTTGTGAATAACTCTTCTAACATTGAAGTTGATAATAATTATCAATGTCATTGTAGGCTAGGTCATATAAGTAAGAAACCATTGCACGAACTGAAAACCAAAATTAATCTACCATCATTTGAGTCTGAATCATTGATACATGTGAGCTGTGTCTTAAAAGAAAAATGACCAAGCACCCCTTTAATGGGAGCAATGGTTGAGTTAATAAACTCTTGGGTCTAGTGCATACTGATGTGTGTGGGTTAATAGCTATAGTTAACAAAGATAATGCTTCTTATTTTGTAACTTTTACCGATAATTTTTCAAGATTAGGATATGTGTATCTTATAAAGAAAAAAATCTGAAGTCTGTGAGGAATTTATATAGTATAAGAATGAGGTCGAAAATCAAACACATTGTAAGGTTAAAATACTTTGAGCCGATTAAGGAGGTGAGTATGTTGGACAAGAGTTCGAATAATACTTAAAAGATAATGGGATTTGTTGGATCTTGACTGACAAGACACAACGATTCATGAATCTCTGACCACTACGACGACCGGACTCAACGACTCGATGTATGCTTCGTATAGTCTATATATTTAAACTAGAGCCGTATATTATGTATATAGAGTCAAGTCTAGTTGCTTTGTGAAAATTTTCTCTTAAGAATCGTCACTCTCATTCAAATATACACATACATTTGCAGTCGATTTAAAAATAATCGTTTTCTAACTCAAAAGCACTCAGGTTTCATGAACTACATAGTTCAACCAACTTAACTAATGCCCTCGGTTGACTGAACCTGTGCAATTTTTTTAAATATACACGGACCAGTCAACTGACGGCATCATTCAGTCGGCCGAGTCTGTGCATCCTAACATATATGTGCATTTTTTGAATTCAGTCGACTGAATGGTCAAAATCAGTCGACTGAATCTTGCAACTGTCATTTTTAAGTGAAAAGACACTTCTTTTCTGAAGAGTCATCTTTCTCACCAAGGAATGTAGCCATTGCTATTCGTAAAGATCTCTTCACCAGCAGTTGCAACTCATTATCTACTATAAATACACTTGAGTTTTATTGATCAAAGCACTTAATTTTCTTACCTCTCTTGATCTAGTTTGAACTACATTCTTTGAATCAATTTCTTACCTGATTTCATATATACATTGCTTACAATCACACTTTCATATCTTACAAGCAATTCTAATCTTCCTATTCTTCAACTACACACAATCATACACATCATTCTTGAGGAGAAGATTATAGGATGGATGTACATTATTGACTTATCTATGCTATTCAAGAGCATACTCAGTCAGAAACAACTTTATTATTTGTATTGGAAGTCATGTTCGGTTGCTTAGGCAGTAGAAGTCCAATTCAGTTGTCTAGGCGATAGAAGTCATGTTCGGTTGTTCGGGCGGTGTAACACCTGTTCCTTCGGGTGAAGTAATGGCTGCTAGTTTTAATTCCAAAAGAAGTTTGGGACTGGACGTAGAAGGGAAGTTCGAACCAGTATAAAAATTCTTAGTGTCATCTTTACTTTACTGTTTTTACTATTATACTTTTATTCCACACAAATATATAAAGTATTAGCTTATATTCCATAGTGCATGATCCTATAATATAGTCTTTTTCATTTGGTATCAGAGCAAGATCATCTTATAACTGTAACATAATTATCTGATATTATAATATGGAAAACAACACCAGCACCGTTACTAACACTAGCTTTCTTGAAGGTCAATCTACTGCACGACCACCACTATTTAATGGAATGAACTATAACTATTGGGCTACTTGGATGAGAATTCATATACAAGCTAATAGTTATGAAACCTGGAATATTATGCAAAATGAATATACCATATCTACTACTGAATATTCACAATGGTCTAATACACAAATACGGGATGCTACTGCAAATGCTAAAGCCATGAATATGTTATATGTGCATTAGACAAGAATGAGATTAATAGAGTAAGCATGCGTAAAATGACTTGTGAAATTCGGCATACACTTAAAGTTACGCATGACGGCACTAACAAAGTAAAATAGAGTAAAATCTCTATGCTAAAAAATCGGTTTTAGAATTTCAACATGAAGCAAGATGAAACTATTAATGAAATGTACTCTAGACTAGAATATATATATATCATTCTCTTTTAGCCTTAGGAGAAAAATATACAGACTTCGATATTGATTCAAAAATCCTCAACTCTCTTGCGAATGAGTGGGAACGAAAGGTCTTATAGCGACCCGACTTTCTAACACCAGAAAGTCGCATCACTAGTTAAGAAAGAAAGAGATAGAAGAAGAAAAGAAAGAGAAGAAAGAACAACAACACATCAGAATATCACAGCGGAATGAATGAAATATAATATATAACATATATTTAGTATCATATACATCAGAGTACACAACTATACATCTCAATTTAGACAGTTATAACATTTCTGTCTAATATACAATACAAGGACTACTATACAGAATAACACACAGTGGAAACTCTAACTATATATCTACGCGCTGAAGCCTCCTGCTCCAAAGCTCCTCCAGAATTCGTCAAGGATAACCTGAACCACTTGACTACTCATACATAATATGAGTACCCAAGAGTTTAATAAAACAGAAAATAAACACTCGGGTCAGACAGGGGTCTGGTGTGAGTAAACGGTTTAAAATTGCTTAACTTTAGAAAATCCTTTGAAAAGAAAGGTATCACGTAAGACTTCCCACACATAAACATGGAAAAGTTTTTACCTTACGCTAACCAAAACATTTGATAGGAAATCCAGTGATATTATAATAGTGTCTAGGGTTTTCAAGTAAATAAGAAATAGCCGAAATTGTTACATCTATTAAATTCCAGCTACTAGCCACAAAAGTGGGTAATACAAACAAAACCATAGGTCGTAGGAAGAATGGGTTTCCAACAATGGCAGGGCTACTGGGGTACCGCCCGTCACAGTACGTGGCCTAGATCACCGTACCGTGGACCACTCCCGATCCCCTGCAACACAAGGTCGGGACCATTCCTTACTGAACAGTCTCGAACAAGACCACCCCGCAGTTGGCTGGTGATCCAACCACCCACAAAGCCGAAATAAAAAGGGACATCTAGACAGGGGTAAATCTCGTTCTACTTGGGCATGACCCACTTAACCATGCTTTTTAGCCATTCTCGGTTGATGAGGCTTGAGGCTGCGATTACCTTTATAGGACACATTTATCTTAGAATGCTCATCGTCCACCTGACGATGTTCTGAAAGCATTCAATCCATACAAGTCCGTTCCGGGTTCGAACGGAACCGAAGGCACTATCTCGTTGCACTCATTTTGGAATCACCCTCAGAGTCAACGACCATAGCCCTTGCACTCTGAATCACCATCTCGAACCTGCAAGTATTATTCCCGTCAAACTCATCACAGAATCACCCCCAGGGTTATACTGACAAATAGTTCTTACACCTCGAGTCTTCACTTGCACTCCACTTGGATTCACGACCTAACGTTTAATTTGGATCGATGTGGTTATCGGATATCCGAATATGGAAACCCGATCCCGGTCTCACCGAAACCAAACGCCATTTTAATGTCCAAGTTGTACTTAAGGGTTTTAATCAGTAGATATTCAGAATATCACTTAACATAAATGGGTGATTCACAACACATAGATAGATAATCCACTATTATCAAATGCATGCACACATATCACAAAGCAGCATATATATCACATCTCAGATATATCACACTCATATCATTATATATCAACCAATGACATTCAATATCATCCAATATCATTAACTCATCCAATGATACTTATCAACCAATCATTAATCATCCATACACAAGGTTTGATCCAACTTAATTAATTTAATTTATCCTTAATTAAATTAATTCTTACTTAATCACTTGGATTATCATCAATCCAGCTTACATATTCATTAATTGATTCCAAATTAATTAATAAACATCACTTAATTATCCACTTTAAATTAATCATCCTCGATTAATTATTACTTAATTATTTTAAGTAATTATTTCTTAATTACAATTTTAATTAATTATCTTGATTAATTACTTCCTAATTATACCAAGTAATTATTTCTTAATTACCCTTTAAAATTAATCACACTTGATTAATTACCCTTTAATTATTCTGATAATTATTCCTTAATTATCCTTTAATTAATCACACCTGATTAATTACCTTTTAATTAATTCACACTAGATTAATTACTTTTAATTAAACACTCTTGATCAATTACTTTTAATTAGTCACATTTAATTAATTACTTTTAATTACATTGAGTGATCAAACTTAAATATAAATTAATTATCTTTTAATTATTAATTAACAATTAATTAATTATTTTCATTAATTAATGATTTCTTCCATTAATTAAATTTCTTTTTAATTAATTACTTTAACAAGTAATTAATCACATAATTAAGTCCTCTTAACCCTTTTATTAAATAACTATAAATTAAAAAATTTAAACCTTTAATAACTTATATTAATTAATTCTTTAATTAATAACACAAGTGGTTAACCCTTAATCACATCCACCTAATTACTCCCATAAAGTAATTATCCTTTACTTAATTACCTCTAGTAATTAATCACTTAATTACTTCACCCAGTAATTATACTTAATTAACTCCAAAGTGTTTATCTTTAATAAATCACAAATTAATTACTTAATTAATTATTTAATTAATCATTTAAATTTAATTAAATGATTCTTAACTTCTTATATTATAAAGATTCTTAATTAAGAAAATCATTATCTTAATTAAATCATTTATATTAATAAATAACACATTAATTATTAACAAAAATTAAATTATCTTAATTATTTTCACAAATTTATTTATCTTTAAATTAACCAAACTTCTAAATCACTCAAAATAAATCTTTATTATAATTGATTACCAAATTTTTAATCATTAAACTTTATTTAAAATAAAATATATTAGAAATCAATAATTTAAATATTCGAATAAACTTTTAAATCTTAAACTTCCCAAAGTATTAAATAAAATTTAATACAAACTTTATTTCAAAAATCCACTTATTTTATTTTAAAACTTTCATAATTTAAAACATGTTTAAAATTTAATTTTGAGACAAATTTAGTTTTATAAATAAAAACTTGTTTAACTTTTGTTTTAAAACTTTAATCATTTACAAAATCAAGTTTCTTTTGTTTCAAAATCTTTAAAAACATTACTGTTAAATTTAAAACCCCAATCAACAAAACTGCTCAACAAAACTCGAGCCATCCACTACACTTCCTCGCGCCTACCCCGAGAATTCCCATTCCTAAACCTTGCTTCGAGAAAAACATCAGAATACACGAAACACACTTTGAGCTTCATCTTCCTCTTCCCAGAACCCATTATCCACTAAAACATCATCACGCCTGTGCATCATGCACCATTCCTCCGATCACCAACGATCATCGCCGCGGCCTTGACTAGTCAGTCTCGACCACTACATAGCTGTGCAAAACCCAAAACTCGTGCTTCGATCGAAAATCGAAAATCGAAAATTCGACTATTTGAACCCCATCAGTTCGAACCGAGCTCATCAGAATATCGGCCCTCCACGGCAATCCAAGCCTTGAGAAAACCCACCATCTCCACCGTAGCTACGCCACAACCCCCAGAATCTGCGGCACAAACGCGATCAACTCTGGTTGCCTACCGACGCCGTGAATCCCAATTGAACAATGACGACAACCTCAGGTATTAAAACCCTAACTCGAACAATAACGGCCACCTCAATCAATAAATCGCCAAAGTAATTTTATGATGATCATCATCCTCCCATCAACCTTCATGCTCAACCGCGACACCCTTATTGCCGTAGTTCGCCGTGAATTGGCCAATATGCCCAAAATAGTCAAACCATAAATTCACACTAAATACTAATCTAAAAATTGTGATTTAACCATTAAAATTCATGATTTAACATCACGAATTCAAATATATAATTCAAACTCAAAATTGATTTGATTAATTTTTTGACCCAAATTATTTTTTACTGTAAATTCAAAATTCGAGCTAATCATACATTTTAAAAACCTATAACTATTTTTAGATGGAGAATTACATGATATCAAACAACTTTTGTTTACAAATTAAAGGCCAATTGGAATTCAAAATCTAGTTATTGAATTTATTGTAAAACTGTAAACTTTTATTTTACACAGAGTATATACTGTAGCCATACTGGCATTCAAATGAAGAAGATAAACATACATCAAATTTAAATTCAAGTATTCAAATAACATAAGGATATTCATCCATAAGAACATGATAAAATTCAGGTTTTTTTAAAAGAAAAACTGTTTTTAAAATTCATTTACTCACCTTTATAAAAGCAAGGAATCAGAGCAGAAGATAAGGACTGCATTTCCCAGTTTCTGGAATTAATTTGCATGTTGAAAACAAATCTTCCTGCAGTTGATTTCAATTTTGCATGCTGATTGAATTTGAAAAACTGAAGATTTATGTTGAATTTCCCTTGCCCTTTGATTGAACTTGATTCCAGATTTCACTCCTTTATTTCCAGATTTCTTTTACAGTTTTCTTCTTCTTTCTTTTGATCTTGGTTTTTGATTTTTATTCATTTTTTTGAAGAGAATAAAGGAATTCTTAGCTGAAAATAAAACTCTTCTTTTATTTTACAATTCAATTTTAAACTTGGTTAATCAAGAGAATTACATTTGTCACTTTAATGCTCTAGTTTGCTTACACATATGTTCATAAGTTACAGATGTCTTTAATATACACCAAATTGTTTACAAGTGTTATAATGTTTAATTAATATTTACAAAAGTTATTTTCTAATGTTTTATTAATAATTTACAAATATTACTTTCCCTTTTCATAATTTAATGAATGTAATTATGTAATATTTATGTACTTGTCTTTTTAATAAACAAGTTTTAGATTTTAATAAATATTCAAAAGCAAATTTAATAAACAAGTTTTAGATTTTAATAAATATTCAAAAGCAAATTCATGTGAACATTTATTAACAATAACTTATGTTGTTGATCAAATCAATATATCATATGTTTATAAATTTGAAAATTTTATTTTAACACTTCATATAAAAAATTTAAAACAATTTGTCTTATGATAAAATTAAAATGAAAGACTATTAAAAACAAATGAACCTTTAAATTTAAATCTTATTTAAAACTCAAGCTAAAATATATGTTTAAAATAAATAAGAAATTATTCTTATTATTAAAATTTAAATCTCAGATATCATTTTCAAAAGTATTAAATCAAATTAAAATTTCAAATTTCAAATTATATATATTAAGTTTGAAAACACTTATTAAATTCAAATCAATACCATTTTCCCATTTCTAATATATATATATACACACATTTCAAATGGAAAATCATTTTAACATTAGATTTGATAATTACTATATTAAATTTTGAAACACAATTTCAAATCACAATATATACATTCATATATATTACAATTTGAATATAAAGTTTTTATTACATTAAAAACTTCCTATTTACAAGATATATCAATATATACATTATAAATAGAAAATATTTTGATTAACTTTTGGAAAAATTAATATTACCAATTTTTAAATTGCTAAAATAAATATTCCCAAATTAAATTATCATTAGTTTTCAAAAGAATTAAACTTGCCTATTTTATAATGATTAAAAATGTTGATAGATATTATCAAATTATTATTATTAGCTTTTAAAAGAATTTTAACTTGTTAATTTATAATGTAAAATTATCAAATTAAATTAATTATTATCAAAGATTATTAGATTGATATTGCTCAAAATTCCAGGTCGTCACATTCCTCCTCCCTTAAAAGAATTTCGTCCCCGAAATTTAAAAGCAAAGATAATTTAATAACCCAGCAAAAGAATTTAAATTTCAATCAGCCATCACAAAATCAATCATACACTATAAATCATAGCTTTCGATTCAAACAAACAATTTTAATTATCCAGGAAAAATTCTTGGTAGATCTTCCTAATATTATCAAGAGTTTTCCAGGTACCTATACTGGAATACTCACTCTATAGAATCTTAAGAAATCATACTACTATAACCATGAACTCCCCCATCCGATCCTACAAATCTGAGCAAGATATCGGACTAAACTCAAGACCAGCTCAACCACCAAATCCTTCTGAACTGCTGATTCTATCACCCGATGAATCATACCCATATTCCTCAGTGATATGTGAAATACAATGAATTCCAGTTATTCGAATTGGCAATTCAATCCTGTAGATCAAAATCTAATCTTCAGAGAACATAGGAAAAACTCAAAATACTTCCGAAGCTAGTTCTCCAGTTTTACCCAGTCTTATAACTCCTTTAATCGGATAAAACTAAAGCAATATCCAAAATCCAACTTCACATTTCAAATATCCTCAATTCTTAACTACATAACTCTTCTGATGATTCGGAGTCACCTTCATCCTTCCTGATCAGCTTAACCCTTGCTGATTGCTTCATGAAACAAACTGGACCAAAAATTAAACCAATTTCCAGATCCTACTCAACAAAATGGCTCTCCTAAAAATTTGGCCGGAATCCAAAACACAACTCTATTCCACAAGTATTAGTGGACTTCAGACCTACATCTCTTATCTGGAATAGCCAAACAGTTGCACCTGACAACCTTACCTTTCAAATCCAAAAAATTTCTTCATACTTGAATTTTCTGTAGGAATCCTCCAATCCAAGAAAACTACAACTCCCGGTTGCACCCATTCTAGAATAACTGCTATCTCGCTTCCGCTGCACAACTCTGATCTGGAATAGATAAGAATGCTATCGAAGAACTCGAGCACAAACTTTCTCCATACACTGTTCATCCGACTCATAAAATCTTAGTGACCATTCCACTTGGTCAAAACATCCCAACAGAGTCTTAACTAGAACTATATGGTCAATCCCTTTCCAAAGAACCCTGAGCTGCCTCACCAACTCTTCTCGCTCTAAGAGTCATCCCTTTACATAGTTGATCCATCGGTATTTCTCCTGGAATCCAAGTCGGTAAGAAAACTCAATCTCCGATTCGGGTAGACTTTTGATTTCCTCTAAAAACATCCGTAAAATCTCTGACTATTTAAATAGATTTTACCTCCACTTGAGATGACTCAATTCCCAAACCAAAGATTACTCAAAGATTCCCAAACTAATCGTAAGTCACTTTTGCGATCTTACTCAGTTCAGATTCCGAAGAACTATCTTCACTAACCAGAACAGCTTTCCTAATCAAAATCAATCTTCAAGAATGGCTTATCTACTAGAAAAACTGATAGATTACTTCCAGCAAATATCCTGCTCTGATGAGCCTCCCCGAAGAAATGATAAGCCTTCGCTTTCTGCCTGGTCTGCCGATAGTAGAATCCCAAAGATTTTAGAATCATCGAAGAAACGGATCCATGCTGCTGCTTCCAAACTCCACTTCAATGATACTGCTAAGCCAAAAGATCATCCCTAACCCCAAGTCTTCTTGAAACACAAAACTATCACCCATTTCCACCAAAAATCCTTGAGATGAGTAGACATCTCCTCAAGAAAATCGGCTCCAAACCAAACACCAACCACTTGTTCTTATTAAGGAAAACAATGAGACCATGTCCGAAATGAGGTAACTCGTCGACCTTAGCCTCATATTCCAATATAGATAAGACTCCCTTACTTAAGATCTAGAAGATTCCTAAATATCTGAATCTTCCCTGCAGTAGGCATCAACGTTCCTTCAACACTATCTAAATCTTGCTCCAGAAGAACATCTTCAGAACCATCTATGGATACTGCATCCCATCACACAGCTATTCTTTCCTGAAGTCACCAAGTTACCATCACCTGCTTCTGCTCAGCTGACAGATTCAGCTCTTGGAAATCCCGCTCATTCGAGAGCAAATCAACCTCACACTTCCAGAATATACTCTAATCCTTAAAAATACTTTCTCTGGGATCAATGAAATCCTTTCACCAATCTACAAAGCTTATTCGATACAGTATTAGGTCTACAATCCCGATAGATACACCTCCAACCACAACCTATGAGCCTCTTCCATTGGTGGTAGTCGTGTTCCACACACTCCTACCTTATCTACCTTTATAACTTATGTTGGAAAATCCGAAAAGATAATCCAACAGATTAGGTAGATATATAAATATATATATATATATATATAAATTACAAGTACGCTCTCTCAAGATAGACACCACTCCAGAGCCTATGTATTCACTCAACCTAATGCTCTGATACCGACTATAGCGACCCGACTTTGTAACACCAGAAAGTCGCATCACTATTTAAGAAAGAAAGAGATAGAAGAAGAAAAGAAAGAGAAGAAAGAACAACAACACATCAGAATATCACAGCGGAACGAATGAAATATAATACATAACATATATTTAGCATCATATACATCAGAGTACACAACTATACATCTCTATTTAGATAGTTATAACATTTCTGTCTAATATACAATACAAGGACTACTATACAGAATAACACACAGCGGAAACTCTAACTATATATCTACACGCTGAAGCCTCCTGCTCCAAAGCTCCTCCAGAATTCGTCAAGGATAACCTGAACCACTTGACTACTCATACATAATATGAGTACCCAAGAGTTTAATAAAACAGAAAATAAACACTCGGGTCAGACAGGGGTCTGGTGTGAGCAAAAGCGTTTAAAATTGCTTAACTTTAGAAAATCCTTTGAAAAGAAAGGTATCACGTAAGACTTCCCACACATAAACATGGAAAAGTTTTTACCTTACGCTAAAAACATTTGATAGGAAATCCAGTGATATTATAATAGTGTCTAGGGTTTTCAAGTAAATAAGAAATAGCCGAAATTGTTACATCTATTAAATTCCAGCTACTAGCCACAAAAGTGGGTAATACAAACAAAACCGTAGGGTCTCGTAGGAAGAATGGGCTTCCAACAATGGCAGGGCTACTGGGGTACCGCCCGTCACAGTACGTGGCCTAGATCACCGTACCGAGGACCACTCCCGATCCCTTGCAACACAAGGTCGGGACCATTCCTTACTGAACAGTCCCGAACAAGACCACCCCGTAGTTGGCTCCAGATCCACCAGCCCACAAAGCCGATATAAAAAGGGACATCTAGACAGGGGTAAATCTCGTCCTACTTGGGCATGACCCACTTAACCTTGCTGCGCCTCCCATGTTTTAGCCATTCCCCGCTGATGAGGCTTGAGGCTGCGATTACCTTTATAGGACACATTTATCTTAGAATGCTCATCGTCCACCTGACGATGTTCTGAAAGCATTCAATCCATACAAGTCTGTTCCGGGTTCGAACGGAACCGAAGGCACTATCTCGTTGCACTCATTTTGGAATCACCCTCAGAGTCAACGACCATAGCCCTTGCACTCTGAATCACCATCTCGAACCTGTAAGTACTATTCCTGTCAAACTCATCATAGAATCAAACCCAGGGTTATACTGACAAAAAGTTCTTACACCTCGAGTCTTCACTTGCACTCCACTTGGATTCACGACCTAACGTTTAATTTGGATCGATGTGGTTATCGGATATCCAAATATGGAAACCCGATCCCGGTCTCACCGAAACCAAACGCCATTTTAATGTCCAAGTTGTACTTAAGGGTTTTAATCAGTAGATATTCAGAATATCACTTAACATAAATGGGTGATTCACAACACATAGATAGATAATCCACTATTATCAAATGCATCCACACATATCACAAAGCAGCATATATATCACATCTCAGATATATCACACTCATATCATTACATATCAACCAATGACATTCAATATCATCCAATATCATTAACTCATCCAATGATACTTATCAACCGATCATTAATCATCCATACACAAGGTTTGATCCAACTTAATTAATTTAATTTATCCTTAATTAAATTAATTCTTACTTAATCACTTGGATTATCATCAATCCAACTTACATATTCATTAATTGATTCCAAATTAATTAATAAACATCACGTAATTATCCACTTTAAATCAATCATCTTTGATTAATTATTACTTAATTACTTTAAGTAAGTATTTCTTAATTACAATTTTAATTAATTATCTTGATTAATTACTTCCAAATTATACCAGTAATTATCTCTTAATTACCCTTTAAAATTAATCACACTTGATTAATTACTCTTTAATTATTCTGATAATTATTCCTTAATTAACCTTTAATTAATCACACCAGATTAATTACCTTTTAATTAATTCACACTAGATTAATTACTTTTAATTAAACACTCTTGATCGATTACTTTTAATTAATCACATTTAATTAATTACTTTTAATTACATTGAGTAATCAAAACTTAAATATAAATTAATTATCTTTTAATTATGATTTAACAACTAATTAATTATTTTCATTAATTAATTATTTCTTCCATTAATTAAATTTCTTTTTAATTAATTACTTTAACAATTAATTAGTCACATTATTAAGTCCTCTTAACCCTTTTATTAAATAACCATTAATTAAATAATTTAAACCTTTAATTACTTATATTGATTAATTCTTTAATTAATAACACAAGTGATTAACCCTTAATCACGTCCACCTAATTACTCCCATAAAGTAATTATCCTTTACTTAATTACCTCCAGTAATTAATCACTTAATTACTTCACCCAGTAATTATACTTAATTAACTCCAAAGTGATTATCTTTAATAAATCACAAATTAATTGCTTAATTAATTATTTAATTAATCATTCAAATTTAATTAAATGATTTTAACTTCTTATATTATAAAGATTCTTAGTTAAGAAAATCGTTATCTTAATTAAATCATTTATATTAACAAATAACACATTAATTATTAACGAAGATTGAATTATCTTAATTATTTTCACAAATTTATTTATCTTTAAATTAACCAAACTTCTAAATCACTCAAAATAAATCTTTATTCTAGTTGATTACCAAATTCTCAATCATTAAACTTTATTTAAAATAAAATATATTAGAAATCAATAATTTAAATACTCAAGTAAACTTTTAAATCTTAAACTTCCAAAAGTTATTAAATAAAATTTAATACAAACTTTATTTAAAAAATCCACTTATTTTATTTTTAAACTTTCATAATTTAAAACATGTTTAAAATTTAATTTTGAGGAAAATTTAGTTTTATAAATAAAAACTTGTTTAACTTTTGTTTTAATCATTTACAAAATCAAGTTTTCTTTTGTTTCAAAATCTTTAAAAACATTAGTGCTAATTTTAAAACCCCGATCAACAAAACTGCTCAACAAAACTCGAGCCATCCACTACACTTCCTCGCGTCTACCCCGAGAATTTCCATTCCTAAACCTTGCTTTGAGGAAAAGCATCAGAATACACGAAACACACTTCGAGCTTCATCTTCCTCTTCCCAGAACCCATTATCCACTGAAACATCATCACGCCTGTGCATCATGCACCATTCCTCCGATCACAACGATCATCGCCGCGGCCTTGACTAGTCACTCTCGACCACTACATAGCTACGCAAAACCCAAAACTCGTGCTTCGATTGAAAATCGAAAATTCGACTCTTTGAACCCCATCAGTTCGAACCCAGCTCATCGGAGTATCGGCCCTCCACGGCAATCCAAGCCTCGAGAAAACACACCATCTCCACCGTAGCTACGCCACAACCCTTAGAATCTACGGCACAAACGCGATCAACTTCGGTTGCCTACCGACGTCGTGAATCCCAATTGAACAACGACGACAACCTCAAGTAATAAAACCCTAACTCGAACAATAACGGCCACCTCAATCATCAATAAATCACCAAAGTAATTTTCTGATGATCATCATCCTCCCATCAACCTTCATGCTCAACTGCGACACCCTTATTGCCGTAGTTCGCCGTGAATTGACCAATATGCCCAAAACAGTCAAACCACAAATTCACACTAAATACTAATCTAAAAGTTGTGATTAAACCATTAAAATTCATGATTTAACATCACGAATTCAAATATATAATTCAAACTCAAAATTGATTTGATTAATTTTTTGACCCAAATTATTTGTTTACTGTAAATTCAAAATTCGAAATAATCATACATTTTAAAAACCTGTAACTATTTTTAGATGGAGAATTACATGATATCAAACAACTTTTGTTTACAAATTAAAGGCCAATTGGAATTCAAAATCTAGTTATTGAATTTATTGTAAAACTGTAAACTTTTATTTTGCACAGAGTATATACTGTATCCATACAGGCATTCAAATGAAGAAGATAAACATACATCAAATTTAAATTCAAGTATTCAAATAACATCAAGATATTCATCCACAAGAACATGATAAAATTCAGGTTTTTTTCAAAAAAAAATGGTTTTTAAAATTCATTTACTCACCTTTATAAAAGCAAGGAATCAGAGCAGAAGATAAAGACTGCATTTTCCAGGTTCTTTAATTAATTTGCATGTTGAAAACAAATCTTCTTGCAGTTGATTTCAATTTTGCATGCTGATTGAATTTGAAAAACTGAAGGTTTATGTTGAATTTCCCTTGCCCTTTGATTGAACTTGATTCCAGATTTCACTCCTTTATTTCCAGCTTTCTTTTACAGTTTTCTTCTTCTTTCTTTTGATCTTGGTTTTTGATTTGTATTCATTTTTGTTGAAGAGAATAAAGGAATTCTTAGCTGAAAATAAAATTCTTCTTTTATTTTACAATTTAATTTTAAACTTAATTAATCAAGAGAATTACATTTGCCACTTTAATGCTCAAGTTTGCTTACACATATGTTCATAAGTTTACAAATGTCTTTAATATGCACCAAATTGTTTACAAGTGTGATAATGTTTAATTAATATTTACAAAGGTTATTTTCTAATGTTTTGTTAATAATTTACAAATATTACTTTCCCTTTTTATAATTTAGTGAATGTAGTTATGTAATATTTATGTACTTGTCCTTTTAAAACAAGTTTTAGATTTTAATAAATATTCAAAAGCAAATTCATGTGAACATTTATTAACAAATAACTTATGCTTTTGATCAAATCAATATATCATATGTTTATAAATTTGAAAATTTTATTTTATCTCTTTATATAAAAAATTTAAAATAATTTATCTTTTGTTAAAATTAAAATGAAAGACTATTAAAAATAAATGAACCTTTAAATTTAAATCTTATTTAAAACTCAAGCTAAAATATATGTTTAAAATAAATAAGAAATTATTCTTGTTATTAAAATTTAAATCTCAACTATCATTTTCAAAAGTATTAAATCAAATTAAAATTTCAAATTTCAAATTATATATATTAAGTTTGAAAACACTTATTAAATTCAAATCAATACAATTTTCCCATTTCTAATATATATATATACACACACATATATATATACATTTCAAATGGAAAATCATTTTAACATTAGGTTTGATAATTACTATATTAAATTTTGAAACACAATTTCAAATCATAATATATACATTCATATATATTACAATTTGAATATAAAAAATTTATTACATTAAAAACTTCATATTTACAAGATATATCAATATATACATTATAAATAGAAAATATTTTGATTAACTTTTCGAAAAATAAATATTACCAATTTTTAAATTGCTAAAATAAATATTCCCAAATTAAAATATTATTAGTTTTCAAAAGAATTAAACTTACCTATTTTGTAATGATTAAAAATGTTGATAGATATTATCAAATTATTATTATTAGCTTGTAAAAGAATTTTAACTTGTCAATTTATAATGAATTTAATTATTATCAAAGATTATTAAATTGATATTGCTCAAAATTCCGGGTCGTCACAGGTCTTAGCAATCGAAAAATTTAACGACATTTCAACCATTAAATCAGAAAAGTTGATCGGAAATCTAATGTCTTTTGAAGTTAATCTCCGGGCAAAATGAGTACAGGCTCAAGATAAGAAGAATATATCATTCCAAGTAGAAAAGGATGAATCAGATTCGGATGAAGAAGATATGGCGTTCATTACTAAAAATTTCAAAAAGTTTTTGAAATTTTGAAAAAGCAACAAATTTAGAAATAATGAGAACAGCTCTAGCAACAATAATAACAACAAATCATCATCTTCTGCTCTAGAATGTTATGAATGTCACAAGAAAGGAACATGAAGAAAGACTGTCCTGATCAAAAGAAAGACAAATTTAAATACAAGAAAGATAAATTCAAGAAGAAAGCCTTTTGTGTCACTTGGGATGACTCAGAGTCATCTTCATCATCAGATAGTGACACAAATAGTTATACAGAACAAGCCAACGTATGTTTTATAGCCACAAATGACGAGGTGAGTGATCTAACTTTTGATGATTTATTGGAAATAAACTTTGATTACTTGATAAACTAAAAGACACCAAAAGGAAGTGCAAAGAATCTCTTGAAAAACTGAATATTACTAAAATTGAAGTATATATTGATGAGAAGCAAAATTTAGAAGAATAACTTGAAGTCACTCAAAATTCTTGTTCTAATATGACATCTCAACTCTCTATGTTAAGTCAGGAGACAGAAACTCAAAAAGAAAAGAATGATGCTCTATTAAGTAGAAATCATGGTCTTAAAGCTAATATTAAAATATTGCAATTAGATAATTCTAGTCTTAAAACAAAATTAGATGGTATTACTAAAAATGTCTCTAATTTTAGCAAAGGTAGAGAAAATATTTCTAAAATTATAGAAAATTCTCAGACTGTTTCAAATAAAAGTGGACTATGATATAAGCAAGCTTCTAAAGTTATTCCAAAGAAAACGAATTCATCATATAATAAATTTAAAAGGAATAATAATAAAATTGAAAAAACTAGTTCAAAAGTTACAAATTTTTCTAAATCAATTATGATTTAGGTTTCTAAAACAAATAATTCTTTAATTAGAGATAAATATATAAAATCTTTTATAAAAACTGTTCATAAAAACTGTTCATAAAAACAAAGATTTTATTTTTAAAAGAAACTCTGAACCCTCTTGGGTTTGGTTTCCTAAGACCTAACTCTTAGGACCCAAATAAACCGCTGGGTACCAATGTTAATTCTTTATTTTGTAGGTACCACCTAAAAGGGGAGGGAAATGGATATTAGATACTGTTTGCTCAAAACACATGATAGGAAACAAAGAGATGCTAACAAAAATTACCTACTCAGATGGAGGTTCTGTCACATTTGGAGACAATTCCAAAGGATATGTTATCGGTAAAGGCAATGTGAGCAATAACGGTATATCTAATTTACCTCTTATTACAAATGTTATTAGTTAAAAATTTAAAACATAATTTACTTAGTATCCGCCAACTATGTGACAAATAATTCACTATATCTTTTTCTGAAAATAAGTGTAGCATTTTAGATCAAAATAAAAATCTTATTTTTGAAGGTTTTAGAGATAAGAATATATATGTTTTAAATGTGAATATAAATCGCAATACTAATATGTGTTTAAAAGCCAAAGAAAATGATCCATGGTTATGGCACAAAAGATTTTTTCATATTAATTTCAAAGCTATAAACAAATTATCCAAAAATGAATTAATAAAAGGTTTACCAAAAATGAATTTTAAAGTAAACAATATTTGTGATGCCTGTCAATTAGGATAATTATCAAAATCATCCTTTAAATCAAAGAAAAATATAATCTACTGTACAACCACTTGAACTATTGCATTGGGATCTCTTTGGTCCAACTCAAGTTCAATCTATAAATCATAGCAAATATGTGTTTTCTATAGTAGATGATTTTTCAAGATATACTTGGACCATCTTTTTGAAAAATAAAAGCGATACTTTTGAAAATTTCAAAATTTTTGCTAAAAGAATTCAGAATCTTAAAATTTTAAAAATTAAAAATATTAGAAGTGATCATGGAAATGAATTCGAAAATGAAGCTTTTGAACATTTTTGTAATAAAAAGAGAATTTATCATAATTTTTCTTTTCCTAGAACACCACAACAAAATGGAGTTTTAGAAAGCAAAAATAGAACTTTACAAGAATGTGCAAGAACTTTATTGAATAGAAGCACTTTACCAAAACACTTTTGGGCAGAAGCCATGCAACTGCCTGCTATGTTCTAAATCGTGTTTCCATTCAACCACTAACAAAACACACTCCATATGAACTATTTCATGAAAGAAAACCAAATATTTCATATTTTAAAGTTTTTGGTTTAAAAAGTTTTATTTTAAATACAAAATACCAACTTGAAAAATTCAATCCAAAATCCGATGAAGGAATTTTCATAGGATATCCAAAACGAAGCAAAGCTTATCGAATTTTTAATAAAAGAACTAAAATAATCGAAGAAGCACTACATGTTTCTTTTAACGAAAATTTTAGGTTTAATAAAAATCTTGAGGATGATGAGATAATAACTAAGATAGTCACAAATACGAATACTCAAAATAATTCTGAAGAAGATGAAAACATTGTTCATAATGAAAATGAATTAAGATCTCCTAAGATTTTACAAGATCATCCAGAAGAAAATTATGACGATTGTGACTTTTCGACGCTCGAAAACCGACATCAATATGTCCACTGTATCAACTGCCGAGCAATCGAATGTCGGAAAACCGTACCGTTAGGGTAAAAGAAGAGGTAGAAGATAGAAGAAGAGAGAAAGAAAAAGAAAACAGCAGAAACAATAACAGAATCTCACAATCGCAATGGAACAACATATAATAGATAAATGAATAGTCTTTAAACAAAGAATTATATCAGTTATTACATTACATCATATTACATCATCGGAGTGTATAACAACAAACAACAACAAACAGCGGAAAAGAATTACTATATACTAGTGAATACGCCATGCCATCCAACTTGCCTCTAGCAACTCCTGAATTTCCGAATATCCTGATAAATCTAACTCTTAACTGCCCGTGTGGAAATTGGTGGGCACCCAGAGTTTATGAAGGAAAACAACAAACTCCGAGTCAGTCATGGGACTGGTGTGAGAACTTAAAACAGTTTATCTTTAAAGCAAAGAACAGGATAATTTTAAAATAGATTCACCTTTACCACTTTTGAAAACAAATTTCAATCATTTTCCTACGCGGAAATACTTCTATTTCAAAATGGTTCATTTATACCAATTAAATAAATCCTTACCGATTTACTTTATATTTACGTTCCAAATCCGTAAATTCATTCCCACACTTCAAAATAAATCAACGTTTATTTTTAAACAAATTTCCCTTTCTTTTATAAATTCCATAGTGAATTTACAATTCCAAAATATCTATGAATGTACGATTTCCAAATCGATTTCTAATATTCATTTTCAATTTATCTTTAAAAGATAAAATCTCAAAACATTCATTTCATATTGGAAAACATTTCCATACTTATTTAATAATAAGTAATTCAAAAATCCATTTATTTTCAACACTTGGAAAATATTCAATATACTTAAATCGAAATTAAGTATATATTTCATTCTTTAAGGAAAACGTATGCTTAAACACATTTGTTTGGGCCAAAACGAATGTTACGTAAAACATCGTTACGACGACCAAAAATCACTAGTATAGGGATTCGGAATTAAGATAAGTATATAAATCCCAATACTATATAAAACATTTCCTTCCGGAAATCATCTACTATAACAACAGTGTCATAGTCTATCATTTCCTTTTATTTCTCGAAAACGACTATTTCAACAATGAATGTTGAAATCTATGTATTCGATTTATAATACATTTTAAAACATCTTTTTTTTTTAAATTATAAACTTCATTTTATAATATCGCTTTCCCAAAACATAACCATTTTATTTAATAATATATTCACTGTCCAAAATCGTGAATATACCCTATTTACCCAATTCAGTATTTCTACACTTTTTATATAAAGAATAGTTCGCTATCCAAAACCACGAATATACTTATTTTAATAAATTTCTATAATTAATTTATCCAATTCCATTGATTTCGAATTTATAAACAATGTCTATAAATTCCATTTCCATTTATAAACTTCGATTTATAAATCTCCTTTATTAATCCGATTCAATTTGTATATCTCAAATATATACCAAAAGTCCATATTATAAGTTAAATACTTATAATTCATTTATTTACAAATCGTTCTTTTAAAACTTCACAAATTATAAATCTATTACTTATAAGATTTCATTTATAGCCTTATTTTCAACATTAACAGAATTCCTTTTAAAATTTCATTATTTTCGATTTATAAAATATATATCTTATAAATCTCATCTATAAACCATTTATGCTTCATCAAAGATTTCAATTTAAATGCAAAAATCCGATTTATAAGTTAATTACTTGTAATCTTTTATTTTACAACATCTATTCATTTTATAACTTCTCAATTTATAAGTCTATAATTTCATTCACTTAAAAATCCATTGTTACTTCATTTTAACACTTAACAAACTCGTTTTACAGTTCCAATATTATTAATTTATAAATATCAATTTTAAAAATCTTTTATATACATCCTTTATAATGGTTCAAAATTCCAAATTAAACCATTTTATAATTTAATCACTATTTATTTCAAAAACCACACTTTGGTTATGTTTTTCAAAAAATCATAATTTTTAATAACATAAAAATTTATAACGTTTTAATTATTTAAACTGAATCAATTCGAAAATTTAATAAAACGCATACTTTCAAAAATTCACTTTAAAATTCTTTTAAAGAATCAAAATCATTATTTTAAAACTTCAAAAATAGATCCGATGATGCAACATACCAAATAGTCAATCACGACATTCAAATATCATATATCGATATGATAATCAATCAAATATCACAATATATGAAATAAATTAAATACTGGTGAGGAATCCAGTTGGATCCCTCCAACCTGTCTCCCTGCATCCACAAACATTAGCACAATACCAATTCCGTTCCAGTACGGAATTATCGCGGTATATAGGATTTATAAATTATTATCCGCCTAATAGACGGTGCAATAGGGTCTCATCCGCTATATAATGCGGGAAATCAACTCCAAGTACATAAATAATACCAATTTCACTGTACTATGAAATATTTGCGGTATGTGTTTTTAATAAATAACATCTGCTTGCTAACGGCGCATAATGTCTATTTTAACAATCAATAAATAACAATCATCATTCCAACATATAATCAACAATTTTAAATATAACTATTTAAAATTTAAATCGAAACTATTTGATTGAGTGAGAAGTTCTCACTTTGATTTTTAATTCCGTTTTCAGCTTTTATTTCGAATAAAATTAAACGGAAGTTTAATTTTACCCGAAATTTCCACTGACTCTAATCACTTCCAATCCAGTTCCATAGCGTATTGTTCGTCAATACGATTCCAACGCAACTGGTTTCGTAATTTTCCGACCTCGTATCAAAAAGATACACTATTTTAAAGATTATACAAATTTTAATTTACATTTAATTTCAAAATTATAACCTAACTAAATCTGGGCCGCTCATTTCCTATTGCTTCCATCAGGGCCGTGCGCTCCACTTCTTCTTCCCCACGTTACAGAACGCAACACGAACCCAACCAAACCGTGCAACCCTAAATCACGCGCCTCCACCACTCGTCGAGAGGACGATCAAGCTCCGCCGCAACGAAGCCCTACCCTATCTCGACCTCCGCGCCAAGTCCAGCCCCACGCGGTTGCATTCTCCTCTCAATAAACGCGAACGAACGTTGCGCGTTCCATAGCAAGTTGTCGACAATCCGTGACGTTATTTTAGATCATGACCGTTGAAGTGGAAGATCTCTCGACGCTCTACAGGTTTGTAGTTGGAAGAATTAGCTAAAAGTTGATGGATTGAGAGATTTGAAGGGAAGAAAATTGGTGATTTTCGGCCATTGTTTGAAGGGTTGTGGCTGGCTTTAGTTCTAGGGTTAGGTTTATATTTTTTTGCAAAAATGAAGAGTGAAAGGCCTTTATAGAAAATATTCCAAAACACTATTCATCCCGGATTTTTCGAACTTCAAACGAAGCGTGCTGGTTGGCGTTTCTAAGGTTTACTCCGCGTTTCGAACACAATGGAACGTGTTTCGGAGGCTAATTCGGTCATCTGTGCGAGTTACGGCAATAAACGATCGATTTAAAATTAAATCGGTTAATCAAATTTCTAGGCGTTTTAGTTTGTCCCGGACAAACGGTATATCTGATTGACATGAAATTTGAAACCATACAATAATATGACATACGGATCCGATGAAACTGGTTTCGTCGAAATCCAAGACCGTTTGAAAAATGGCTATTTTAACTCGCCAAATTAATATTAAAACAATTTCGATGCGTTTCGTGCTGCCACGGTCAAACGAAAACTCAAATTGCTACGAAAATTGAAATCCAATAATAACAAACTATTACGGATCCACTGGAACTAGTTTTATCCAATTCTGAGACTGTTCGTAAAATGACTAATTTCATTAGTCGATTAAATATTAAAATATTCAATTTTTTACAAATAAACTTTTAATTCGATTTTAAAAGTTCTATAACATCATTCTAACTCCAATATGATATAATAAAATTTTACAAATCAATTTCAATCATATTTAACCCAATTTTCAATTATTTCTGTAATTTCAACTATTAAATTATTGATTTAATTATCCAATTAAATCTAATATTCGAAAAATAAATTATTTGACTTATAAATTTCACTTATTAATATTTAAAGTTAATTAAATATACGAATTTTAATTAATAGAAATTCTGGGTCGTTGCAAAAATTTAGTAGGTGAAATTGGTTCACGTGTCTAAACTAGAAATCAACTTAATCAAATGGGTCATGTAGCATTCCTTTCTAAAATTGAACCTAAAAATGCAAAAGAAGCCTTTATTGAGGACTATTGGATTATAGCTATGCAAGAATAGCTAAACCAATTCAAATGTAATGAAGTTTGGGAACTAGTTCCTAGACTAAGTGATCAAACTATCATTGGTACTAAGTGGGTCTTCAAATATAAAGCAAATGAAAAGGAAATATAACGAGGAATAAAGCTAGATTAGTTGCACGAGGATATAATCAAGAAGAATAAATTGACTATGAAGAAACGTTTGCTCCAGCTGCACGACTAGAAGCAATACGTATCTTACTGGCCTTTGCATGTTTTCATAATTTCAAACTCTATCAAATGGATATTAAAAGTGCATTTTTGAATGGATATATAAAAGAAAATGTTTATGTTGAACAACCTCCTTTATTTGCACATGAAAAATTTCTAGACCATGCCTATAAACTTAAGAAAGCTTTATACGGTCTTAAACAAGCACCCTGTGCTTGGTATGAATGTCTTAAAAGCTATCTTATATATTCTGGTTTTGAAATTGGGAAGGTTGATCAAACTCTTTTTATTAAAAGAACTAAAAAGGATATTTTAAATATTCAAATTTATGTAGATAATATTATTTTTGTTTCTACAAATGAAAAATGATGTTAGGAATTTTCAAATATAATCACCAAAGAATTTGAAATGTCACATGTGGAAGAAATATCTTATTTTCTTGGTTTACAAATTAAACAATTAGAAAATGGAATTGTTATTAATCAAGAAAAATATTGTAATAATCTAGTTAAACGTTTTGGTATGGAAAATGCTTCTTCCAAACCAACTCTAATGAGTGATGCTGACTTTTCAGACTTTTCTATCCGAAAGAATGTCCTTTCGAGTTAGTATCATATAGTGTTGTTGACTTTGGAAGATGTCGGACGGATCAAAAAAGCACGAGTGAGGCTTGTCACTCCATTGAACAATCCTCAATCTCCTAGTTTAGTAAGAAACAATATTGTATTCCACTATCAACATGTGAAGCGGAATAAATTTCTGCTGCTTTAGCATGTGCTCAAGTCATTTACATGCAATTGACACTTCAAGATTTTGGTATAAATTTATCTAAATCAACTATTTTCTGTGACAACACAAGTTCTATAAACTTATTGAAAAATCCTACCAATCACTCACGAACTAAACATATTGACATACGTCATCATTTTTTCGTGATAATATTGAAAAGGATTTAGTCAGGTTGAAATTTTTATCCTTTAAAAATCAACTGGCTGATATATTTACAAAACCTTTAAATGAAAATATTTTTATAAAACTAAGAAGAGAATTAGGAATTGTATCTTTAAAAGGTCTGTAGTTATTTTTAGCAAAATTATTTTTCTCCAAAAATAAAAATTTACAAAATTTTGTTTTCGAAGACTAGAACTAAGGATATATTAGTTGAAAATCTGGTGCACTACAACTTCACTATTACTTTATTCACACCAGACTTCATTTTTCAGTTCCTATATTAGTTTTTCTTCTCTATTCTTAACGAATTTTTTTTCTTTCAAACATTTGACCATTCATTTTAAACCAAACATACACTAGCGATTTAAATGTACTTTACCACCAACTCATTTACTATTTCTGCTATGCTTTTGGTCTATATATGCCTTTCTTTATCAATTTTTTTTATATATTCAATTTTGTTTCCAAAAGAAAGTATATTTTTTGAAGTCTCTGCAACTTTTAAACATGTCGTCTCATGAATCGTCGAAGTACTCTTCCATAGATTTTTCATCACCCAGTTTCGGCTCGTCAAGTTTGCCCACTCCAACTCCAATCTATGAACCAGTGCCTATTATACCTCCCGGATATCACACCAGATATTCACTTGATCCAAAACGTGCTCGTAGAAACTTGAGTTTTGGCTCCCCATCGATTACGCTCGTCAGATTAATGAAATCCATCATTATCAACGAGAATCGTTGAGCATTCAATGGGAAATGTGTTACGAGCAGAAAAATCGTAGGAGGAGACTTGGCTTACTGGAAAATTTTGCAGTCAAATTTTGTGGATCGCCTCTATTGAATAGATATGTTCATCAACCATCTCCTTAGAGGCCTTCGTACTCGCCTAATTCAAGAGATCGCTCGACTATTCAACCGGCGAGAGAAATAACCATAATCGAACAGGAAGAATGTTCGACTCCTAAATCTACTGAGTCGTCTAAATAAATGTTTATCTGTCTTCTATTGCTTCATTTTCCATTTTTTAAGTTATGATTGTGTATTTCCTTTTCTATACTTAATAGAAATCATTTATGCACTTTTTTCATCAGAGGCAGTCGATTGAATTAACTTTTTCAACTCTATTTTTTATTGTAACTCAATCGACTGATTTAGATACTCAGTCGACTTAATATGCCAAAAATACGTTGCAAATTATCGGGAATGATTCAGTCGACTAAATACATATATCAATCGACTGAACCCAGATATATATTTTTTATAATCCAGCCAGTCGACCGGTTTTGCAACTTCAGTCGACTGAAACTGGTAAAACCGAGTGACCCTTAGCCAAGAGACATTTCAAATACCAAAATAAACTTATATTTTTTCACTTCTATTCATTTGTACTACTTTTCTGCCGTTACTTCTTCAACTCTACTTCAAACGTCTCTCAAAATTTCAAATATTTTCCAAATATATCTTCATTTTTTCTCCACAAACCCTAAACCCTACCATGGCCCCAAAACGAGCATGACAGGCTTCATCCTCTGCTGGTCCTTCAAGTTCTCAAATTCGTGGTTGGCTATACAATGAGGAAGCAGCACAAAGGTTTGACAAAATGAAGAACTCTCGAATACTTAAAGGGTCATTTGTGAAATTTCCAGATTTTTTCTCCTTATGCTATTCAAGAACTTGCTAGATGAAGTGTCAGACTCAACAATCATATCTTCAAGCTATTTTATGCAAACCTCAATCTAGACCACCATTCTATTCAAAACATGGATGATTGTATTTGGACATTTATATGTGGTGTCAAGATCTTCCTGCCACTACCTCAACTTGGACAATCCTTACTTGTCCGTTCGAAGTAGAAAAGTTGGCTGAAATTTTCGTAATATGGAGTCAAGAGATCGAACTAGCCATTTATTCCTCTCCGATGACATGACTGAACTTAAAGTTGTTGCGCTAAGACCCAAAGCATGAATTATGCATCGTGCACTGACTCACACTATCAACTTTAGAACATGAAGCTACGAAAAGGTGTATAGGCGAGATTTCCAGTCTTTATACGCCATACGGGGGGACGTCATGTAAATTAGGCTAAGGTTATTTTGGAAGAATTTCAAACTTTCAATCAAGGATGAATGCGAGCAATCCATTTTGGTGCATATATTATGAAGATACTAAAGCATTTCAGTGTCCCATTGTCGGACTTGGATTTCTCTACAACTGGATCATTGAACACCAAAACACTAAGTTTGATGAACCTCCCAAAATAATATCGTGATCACATGATTATCACCTATGAGCATTGCTTGATAACCGAACTTCCGGACAACCACAACCATCCTCTAGCCAACAACCTCCCCGTGTAGAAGCTTCAACTTCTTCTCAACCACCTCCACCTCAAAGAGAAGTTAGCGAGATATGAGAGATCGGTTTGCAAGCTCGACCTCAAGAAGCCTTGACCATTGTTTCAAGAAATCAAAGGCTTCTACATCAGCGTCTTTCTTGTGTCGAGTCCAATGTCTCGCGTGTTGAGAAATATGCAACGAAGGTTGAACAAAAGGCTCGATCATATCAAAGATTTCCTCAACAGTATTTGGGAAGCAATCTCCTGTGCACAACCCTCTACTACATTTGTTCATGTGCTAACTTCTCAAGGGAAACAGCCTGCACCACATTTTACTTGGCCGACCTCTAATGAAGAATAGGAAGAAGAAGAAGAAGAGGGAGGGGAAGAAGTAGGAAATCAAGGTGGAGATTCTAGTGGCGAAGAAGGAACCGAGGGAGATGATGAAGAAGATTAGCTCCAATGAAGAAGGTGATATTGATGAGTAGGTATTTTCTTTCTATCTTCGTTATTTTGAAAAACCGATATGTTATTATGTTGCAAACAATGGTAGGTATTATGTTTTTACTATGTAATATTTTTCAGACAATGGTATCGTGGTTATGACTTGTAGTTTGATTTTTCCGTGGTTGCTGAATATCTATATCATTGTCCATGTTATTTATATGATCGTAGATTTTAAATATGATCAGGTAAGAAACTCTCCTTTTTGTCGATGACAAAAGAAGAGAAATATATTGCTTAATTATTATTTATAGGGAAATATAGGCATAGATTCAAGGGGAGAAATAACGAACATAGTAGCGAGCGTAGATTTAGAATGAGATATAGATCAACAAGGCTTGTCGAGATTCATTCATAAGAAATGGAGTTGTCATCATCAAAAAAGGCGAGAATGTTGGATCTTGAGTTTTGATTGCTGACAGACACAACGATTCATGAATCTGGAGCCACTACAACGACCGGACTCAACGACTTGATGTATGGTTCGTATAGTCTATATATTTAAACTAGAGTCTTGAATTATGTATATAGATTCAAGTCTAGTTGTTTTGTTAAGATCTTCTCTCAATAATCATCTCTCTCATCAAATATACACGTGCAATTGCACTCAATTTAAAAATAATCATTTTCTAACTAAATGCACTTAGGTTTCATTAACTACACAGTTCAGTTGAGTGAACCGACGCCCTCAGTCGACTAGACCTATGCATATATATTTTTAAATATACATGGACCAGTCGACTAATAACATCATTCAATTGGCCGAGTCTGTACATCTTAACATATATGTGCATTTTTTGAATTCAGTCGACTGGATGATCAAAGTTAGTTGATTGAATCCTATAACTGTCATTTTTAGGTGAAAAGACACTTCTTTTCTGAAGAGTCATCTTCCTCGCCAAGGGATGCAACCATTGCTATTCGCAGAGATCTCTTCACCAACAGGTACTATAAATACACTCGAGTTTCATTGATCAAAGCACTTAATTTTCTTACCTCTCTTGATCTAGTTTGAACTACATTCTTTGAATCTATTGCTCACCGGATTTCATAAATAAATAAATAAATATATATATATATATATATATATATTGCTTACAATCAAACTTTCATATCTTATAGGAAATTCTAATATTCCTATTCTTTATCTGCACACAATCATACACATCATTCTTGAGGAGAAGATTATAAGAAGGGTGTACATTATTGACTTATCTGTGTTATTTAGGAGCATACTCAGTCAGAAACAACTTTACTATTTGTATTGGAAGCCCTATTCAGTTGCTCGGGTGGTAGAAGTCCTATTCGATTGTATAGACAGTAGAAGTTCTGTTCGGTTGTTCAGGCGGTGCAATACCAATTCATGTTGGTGTAGTGAGGGATGCTAGTTTTAATTCCAGAAGGAGTTTGAGATTGGACGTAGGACATGAAGTTTGAACCAGTATAAAAATCCCCCATGTCATCTTTACTTTACTGCTTTTTACTATTATACTTTTATTCCGCACGTATAGATAGTATTAGCTTATATTCCATATTGCACGATCCTATAGTATAGTCTTTTTCAAGATTATCTCTTAGAATACTCCACCCTATACCCTATAATACAATGATGTTTCAAAGAGAAGGAATCGAACCCTATAGATATGGCTCGTTCAATGATGAGTAAAGCTGAGTTTCCTCTTTTCTACTGAAGAAATGCATTGGAAACCACTGTGCATTAAATTTGATGCCTGCTAATATGTGTATAAGTCTCCATATGAGATATAGTTTGAGTAGAAACCCTAACTCAAAAATTTAAAGGTGCAGGGCTGTCCAGCCTACACTAAAAACGTAGGTCACAATAAACTTGAGACAAGATTAACGTTGTGTAAATATATAGTGTATCCTAAGTATTCAATTTGCATTTTCCACAATGCCGAGGAATAAAGGTTATTGTTTCATGCCATGTTGTATTTTTGGAAAATGAATTTCTTATGAAAGAAATTAATTGTGAGAATGTAGACTTGGATGAGATCTGAGAATTACATATGTGTTGAACCAGCAGATCGATTAAATTCTCTGGTATACAAAAACAAGCAATTTATAAAGATCTAATAAGAAATTTCATGTACTAGAGAGATACTGTAATTTTCTTGTGGATGGCAAGAAAGAGGACCACATCTTAGAAAATGATACTCCTATCTTATTCTAATAAGCACTGCAGAGTAAAGACTCCGCATATTGGCTTGGAGCTATGAAATCTGAATTGGATTCCATGTATGAAAACAAAGTATGAACTTTGGCTGACATATGCGAAGGGATAAAACCCATCGGTTGCAAGTGGTTTTTTAAGAAAAATCCGAACATAGATGGACAAGTGGAGACTTACAAAGCAACTATGGTTGCAAAAATATTACATCAAATTCAGTATGTTGATTATGATGACACTTTTTCACCCGTTGCAACACTTATGTCCATTGAGATAATGCATGATATTAACGAATTCTATGGCTATAAAATATGTCAAATGGACATGAAAATGGTGTTTTTAAATGATGATTTAGAAGAGACCATTTATATGTCACAACCCAAGGGCTTCGAGGTCAGTGGAAGAAAGCTTGCAAGTTGTTAAGATCGATTTATTCACTTAAACAAACTTCAGGGAGTTGAAATAAGTGTTTTGATAAAGTAATCAAACATTTTGGTTTTTATCAAAACATAGATGAAGCGTGCATAGATTGAAAAGAACAAGGAAGTGCTATAATGTTCTTAGTATTATATGTCGATCATTTATTGCTGATTGGGAACGACGTTACGTTGTTGCAAGTAATGTAAACTAGGTTATCCGATAACTTCTCCATGAAGGATTTGGAGAAGTGGCCTATATATTGGGTATTAAGATATATAGAGATAGATTTAATAGGTTGCTAGGATTGTATCAATCCCTGTACATAGATACCATATAAAAAAGGTTAAGTATAGAGAATTCCAAGCATAGAAATGTTTTGAAACAATCTGGGATCATCCTTTCCCAGAAGGACGCCCCTCAAATTTATGTGGAGAACGAGCGTATGAAAAGGATACGGTATGCATTAGTGATCAGTTCCATTATGTATGCCATGTTATGTACTAGATCGGATGTGGCTTATGCATTAGGATGCGTAAGCCGATACCGGCCTAATCCTAGGGAAAAACATTGGACTGGTGTAAATGTATACGTAAGTATTTTAGAAATACTAAGGACTTGTTCCTCATATATGGGAATGGAGATAACCAAATAAAGGGGTGTACAACTACACCTTTCAAAGTGATATTGATGACAATAAGTATATTTCATTTGAGAAATACTTTAAATGGTGGGGTAGTTAGTTCAAAAAGTTCAAAACGGAAAATAGTAGTTAATTCCACGATAGAGGCTGAGTACATTGCCCTCAATGATGCATCTAAAGAGGCGATCTGGATGTGTAAATTTACGAGTGAACTAGGGGTGATTCACAACAAGGATAATCCAATAACATTTTTTTTGTGACAATAATGCGGCGATGCAAATTGCAAAAGAACAGAGAGCACGTAAGAAATTGAGACACGTTCTTCAAAAGTTCCACCTCATTAGAGAATTTGTCGAGAAGAAAGAAGTCATGATTCAAATAATAGGTATAAAGGATAACATAGCAAATCCATTCACGAAGAGTCTAGCTCGGCCAATTCTCAGTAAACTGATCAAAGGGATGAGATTGAGATTCCATAATTGGCTCCAACTGCAAGTTGGAGATTGATAGAGTTAGGGGTATAACCTGAGGGAAATTCTATAATTTAGTTTAAATTATCAACTCTGTAATGAAATCTCGTTCAAAATAAAAGGTGTTTTCCTTTCTATTATGTGCTTGTCATATTGTGTTATGTTAGTTATTTATAATTTAAGTATATTTAATAGAAAATCCATAAATAATATATTTTGTGATAGTAATTACAATTTGTTGTGATTGTAAGAAATTTACCATAATGAAAATAACATATTACTTTAAATATTCATAGTCAAAATGTATTTAGATTGGATATCAATACATCAGTTGAGACTATAGTATGTAACGCTCTTCAGATATTGGGCATTGTATTACTCGTGGATGCTGGGGGCACCAAATGGGAACGTATTGATAGTTATTGGATAACTATGGAATAACTCACTTGATTGTTTGTTTTTTGTTAATATAACTATGGCCAAACAGAGAATATTGAAGTGATGATATTACACAGTTCTCTTAACTTGAGAATATTGTTAAACTTCAGTATGGATGCTCTATTATAATTATTGTTAAATCCTAGAATGACGTCCATTAAACGACTATAGTTGGGTCTAAGTTGAAGCATTGGAAGTGAAACACTATTCAACAGAGAATTTGTCTCCTCAGTTATAAGAGGTTAGTATTATGGTCAACTGTAGTCAGCTCAAAGTCAAATTCTCTGACCAGGGATGTTCGATTAATAATAATTATTACTATTGAACCAGGGAATTTTTGTTTGGATTATAGAAGTTGAATGTGGATGATACTGGTACTTTGACTAGAACCAAATTCCACAAGTCCTAGTGTGATATAGTTTTGAGAAAGAGAATTGGTGTAAATAATCGACACTACCAAGGATCACTTAAAATAGTAAAAATGGATTTTACCAAATACGTGTAAGCGATAAATTCAGCAAAACTGTCACACTACTAGCAAAGGTTACGTGTGAATGTTAATATTTGAATTGTTTGATACCGATCGTTGACTCAATCTACACCTATGAGTCACGCTACCGCAATGTCGAATGCTTCCAAATACCACACGATTTAATTAAATTACAATTATTATAAATCAATTAAATTAATTAATATTCGTAAAATATTAATTATATTTGATTTATTTCAACCAATATTTAATAAAGTGTATATAAAAAAGTTGGGGACAGCTATTTAGACACAAAATTAGACACAAATTCGGGACACAAAAATTCATGGCCGTTGGATATTTTTGTCCTTATATGGGAGGTGGAAATCAGAGGGCAATCCAATAGTGCAGATCCATTGTGTCGCCAACTGTGTCTACATTTTGTATCTAAATAGACTTTCCCTAGTTACATATATATATATATGTATCGATATGCGATATCAATAAGCATTTAAATTGGATTTAAAATGTATAAATATTGATTAGATTTGGAAATGCACATTGGTTCATTAGTCTTTATCTTCACCCGGTTATACATCGAGGGGGGATGGAGATATTTGCTAGAAATATGTGGTTGAATTGGAAAGGAGAAGAGGTAAATAAGCATATCTATATCTCCTCTTTTTACTCCATTATCTTGCCTATATAAACCAAACATTTCCATTCTTTTATACCTTACTTTTACCTCTCCTACATCTAGTTTTAGCCGCAAGTAATATGACCTCTCTCCTCTTTATTTCTAAATCAAATTATAACCTATTTCAAAAGATGTGGTGATCTCTTCAGTTAAACGCATTTTTGGAAGATTATGGATTCGATCTAAGGAGTTTTGGATTTAGCATTCAAGGTGTACATTCAAGGCTACATTGTTGGTAATCTATAACTTATTTTATCAGAACAATATTCTTTTCTCTATTTCAATATACATGTGTATATTAGATACTTTCTTTATCATGAACTTATATATTCATTTACGGTCAGATTTACATACACATACACACTTATAAATTGAATATTTTTTTGTATATTCATAATATATAAGAATATATTTTTGGAAATTATATATATATATACATACACATATATGTACATATATATTACATACAAATTAATTTATTATCTCTCATTCATATTAATATACATATATGTTTAACAAAATAATTTATATTCATAAACTTAATTAAATCAAAAATATAATAATAATTTATAAATGTTTCTAAAACTTATTTAAATTAATATATATTAAAAATATATGCACATCTTATAAATATGAATGCATATGACAATTATAGTTAATTTTTTTATGCACTATGTTTAAATAAAAAATTAATTACTGAATCTACACAGACTTAAAAAAATTGAAAATGGTTTAGGCCGAAATAATTTTTTTAACATACCCTTATTTATATTTATTAATTAATATTTTATAGAAAAAAATTTAAACTATATATATATTTCTGAATACAAAAATTATATAGACATGTTGATGTGTGCATGTCTATAATTGTATTCATATATATGGATGTGAGAATACACACACACACTTTAGAATAGATCAACATTTAAAATTAAAATTTTAAATTTCAAATAGATTTTATTCTAGATCTGGATCGGTTTTTTAAATTAAATCAACCTTAAGATTTTTTAAATGCTAATTTAAATCATTAGAATTGGTCAGCATCTTCAAGTTAAACACGTATGAAATATATTATATTATATATATATACACACATACTTGTGTATATATACACAAATATAAATGTGTCTAACAATAAATTAATTATAGATAGAAAATGAATATATAAGATGGAAAATGTGTCTGTTGCGGTATAAATCTAGCCAGCACTCCTATATAGGCATATGAAACCATGTAGACATCTATATGTTGCACATATACTTTTGCATGTAGGTGTGTATTTGATGCACATATACATTATATAAAACCAAAAAATTATATAAACTAATAAGATTAAACAAAGATTTTATTTAAAATTATTTAGATTGGATCCAAATTAATTTAGACTTCAGTAGCCTAATAAAGATATAATGGAAATTTTTTTTGAAATTCACCTATTTAACCTGCTGCATGCTGGCCAAGTTCTTTCAAATTCCAACATTAAAGTCTATGGTTCAATCTGATAACAATTATTGATTAACATATTTTTTGGCCAAAGACTCCAACTTTACATTACTATCATTTACGGTGGTACTAACCTTTTAGTCGAAGAAGATGAATCCTCTCTTAAATAATGTTTCATTTCAAGTGGTTCGACTTATACCCAAATATGGCCTTTACATGGCCCATATAGTTGTGTGATGATCATAATCAATTAGAAACTTAAGATTCATGATATTATCAAGTCGAAAGGCTACCTTGCATCATTCCGTGGGATCTTCTATTTGACTTTTACCCTATAGAAGGCTCTTGGTGAGTCATTTTGTAATTATTCTAAATAGATATAGATACGCAACCCATCGGTGCCGCAACAATCATGAGTAATTCACCATCCATCGTATGGAGAGCATTACATACATTATTCACAACTGGTATATTGACGTGACATTTTCAATACATCTTAACTAGGAACATTTAAGGACAAGCATTTATTTATTTGATTCAATACTAATGGTTACGAACACATTTGTAACTACAATCGATTAAATACTTTTCCAAAGGATTTTTTATTTGCATGTATTTAGTGTATTTATAACATTAATTATATCTTTTTTATAACATTAATTACATCCCAATATAACAATATATACAATCAAAAATAAAACCAAAAGCTTACTTTATTCCAAACAAGGTTGTCTAAGAGTTAAGTTATATATAATAAATTACATAATTGCCCTTAGGGCACACTCTTAACTCTATCAATCTTCATCTTGCACTTGGTGCCAATTAAGTGACTCATAACCAAACTCTCGGCCAATTTTCCTAAACAAAACTAAGAAAGGGCCTTGGTGTGTGGATTTGTAATATTATTAGTTTGTATCTACTTTTCGATTATAGTTCTCCGTCACTGGTAAACTCTTTTATCGCATGTTAATTACGTAGAACATATCTTGACCTCCTATCAAGCTTTAAATTCTTATTGCAATATATATTGCATAATTTGTATCCCAATATGTTATCGGATTTTCAATGGTATGAACCATCCCTAGATTTCTTATAAATTTGCGCATATATGTTGCTTTCATTACAACACTATTCAACGCGATGTACTAAGGTTTTATAATTGAATCTGCCACAACTTTTAGAACATTTCCAACTTAAAACCCCTTTTTTAAGGGTAAACATGAATATCTATATTCGTTGTCACCTATGAGGTTCGAGCCTGCATACTCCTTCATAATGAGTTTATCGTTCCTATAAAAAACATTCCAGTATTTCTTAAATACTGAAAAATACTCTTAACAATCATTCATTGATTTTAACTCAGGTTCGATATTTTCTCACTATACCAAGTGCATAAGAGAATTTGATCTAGTATATAACATGGCATATATTATGATTCCTGTCACTAGTGCATAAGGAATTTATCTCACATGCTCCATATTAAATATTTTAACATGGTGTCCACATATATTGATTGGGACACTCCTATGACCTCTTATACCGAGAATAACGATCTAGTCTTTTAAATCCTTCATCGAGAATTAAAATAACTAAACTATGTCTGATTATAACATGGGCACATCATTATCAATCAGTAGTATGTTGTTTATAGTAGAAATATTTTAGTATCTTTTATTTTCCTTCTTATAGACACACGCTTTCTTTTTATTTTAACTAAAATGAAACTATTTGGTTTCTCAATCAAAATACTTTCTTAAATTTTGGATGTTCATTTAAGATCATATTTTAAAAATCCACAAGATTCGTTATCGTTTCCATTAACTTTTTGACACTTTGGCTATTGTATGCAAACAGTCTCCTCAAAATTTTAGAAGTTCCATTTCAATATCATCGTGTCAAAACTCATAGTTATATTGTATAATTATTTATAAGTAGAATCTGAATGAACTTAAGCATGTTAGCAGTCGAAATTTTTCCACTAATTTCAACATTTGAAATTGACGAGGTCATTTCCCATTAACCTAGCTTTAACATTTCCAACTGCATTGATCTTCTTCTTGAAGACTCACTTGCAGTCGATGGATCAAATTATTTGGGTATGGTTACCAAAATCAAATATTGTCAATGTACTTGGAATCTATTTTCGATTTAAAGCATCACACCATGTGGCAGATTATATACTCTCCATGATTTGCTAACAACTAAGGAGATTGTCATAATGAACAATTCATTTTCTCAATATCAATAAGAGACTCATATTTTTTCTCCAGCATGTGATATTTCCTATTAGACATTAATGAGTTGTGTTCCTTTTGGTCTTATTTAAATAATCTACACAATGGGTTTCTATATATGAATCTCGGATGGTACCCAAGTCTTTCGCACTACACTAATTTTTCTAGAAAGAAATTCCTTCGGCAAGAAGGTAGTGTGTATTGAGACAATAATTTGTTTCCCGGTAAGATGGGGTAAGCATTCCAAATATTTTATGAACTGCCTATAATTTTATGTAAAATAAATTTAGCTTTAAGTTCTTGAAACTTACGTTCATAACGTAGATCGAATAACTTCATATCTTAAACTATTTAAGATGGGGTTTAGATGAAACAAAGTTCAATATATATACATATACATTTGCCTATAAGAAGAAGTAACTCTACTTTGGTAGAGTTAGGAGTGTGCCCTTGGAGCAATTATATAATTTGTTACATATATCTAACTCGATAACCGATCCTATTCAAAAATAAAAGGCGTTTTCTTTCTGTTATATATTGTTATATTGTTAAATTAAGTAATTAATTTAAAGTACATTAAATAGAAAATCCTTAAATGATACGAGTACATATGCACGTCCAGGTA
The DNA here is from genome assembly GCA_030765085.1 of Allium cepa. NCBI lineage: Eukaryota > Viridiplantae > Streptophyta > Magnoliopsida > Asparagales > Amaryllidaceae > Allium > Allium cepa. The sequence goes on from CM060941.1 coordinate 33,210,631, forward strand.
GGCACGCATTTAATCATAATGTGCATGCGTTTTTAGTTGCACCTGTGGAAGTAGATTTGATAGTAGCATTGCAGCATAAAATGAACCTAAGGCAACAACCGAGAAGACTGAGACAACAGAAGAACAGTCATAGAACCAATAACTTGAAAACATTCGTAGTTTTATCATTACTTTCTTTTATTTTAGTTTATTTTGTACTACTGGAAATGGAAATAATACTTTTTCTTGTACATACTTATGCTTTTTTAGTTAATGTGAGCTATGAGCAAAAATGTATCAAAATATGTCAGCGATTAACTGTTTCTTTACCACTCTTTTGTAGATTTTTTTCTTTTATGCTTTCAAGTTACTCTTTTGAAAACCGGCTTTCAAATTACGATTTTTTCTTTTGGGAGCCAATAATATCATATTTTTCTTTCTTCAATTTGTATTGCTTATTTTAATAGGGATAACACCCGAGAAAAATCTTTATATTTTATTTCCATTTTAATGATTTTTTCCTTCATTTGTTCCGGCATTCTAGAAAGAAAACATGAACCTCAAAGAATAGACAAGAAAAGAATTATAAAAAGAAGTATAAAAGAATTACTGGTTTGTACATGGAAACCTAGTATTTGAACCACGCCTAAGCATAGGCCGCTATTTATTTTTATTCAGACTGTGGTAACTTCTTCATACTAACTTGGAATCAAGCGAGACTTCAATCGATGAACACCTGAATTACGGACAATATAGAAACTCAGATACTTCAGCTTATGAACGTATATCATAGTTCTTCATGGTGATTAACAGTTGTACTTAGAAGATAACATGCCACATCCCCATATTTGAACTCCACCTGGGCAGAAGTCGTTGTTTTTTTGTTCATACTACAATAGTTTCTTCATATTAACTCGGAATCGGGCGAGTCTTCGGCTGATGAACTTCCACCTAAATTTCGGACAATATGGAACACTTGGATACTTCATCTCTTAAACGCACATTGTAGTTCTCCATGGACACAAACAGTTTTACTTAGAAAATAATATGTTACATTTACTTAGAAAATAATAGGTTATGTTCTTATATTTGAACTCTGTTTAAGCAGAAACTGCATTTTTTTCCAGACCGCGGTAACTTCTTCATACTAACTCGGAATCAGGCGCGACTTCGATTGATGAACTCCCACCAAAATAATAGACAATATGGAACACTCGGATACTTCAGCTTATGAACATATACTATGGTTCTTCATGGTGATTAACAGTTGTACTTGGAAAATAACAGGCTGCATCCCAATATTTGAACTCCGCCTAGGCAAAAGTCACTATTTTTTTGTTCAGACTACATACCTTCTTCATAATAACATGGAATCAAGCGAGACATCGATCGATGAACTCCCGCTTAAATTACGGACAATATGGTACACTCGGATACTTCAGCTTATGAACGTATACCGAAGTTCTCCATGGCTATTAGAAGTTGTACTTAGAAAATAACAGACTACATTCCCATATTTGAACTCCGGCTAGGCAGAAGCCGCTATTTTTCTATTCATACTATAATAACTTCTTCATACTGACTCAGAATCAAGAGAGACTTCGAACGATGAACTCTCACCTAAATTACAGACAATATGAAACACTTGGATACTTCATCTCTTAAATGTACACTATAGTTCTCCATGGCGACTAATAGTTGTACGTAGAAAAGAACTGGTTATATCCTCATATTTGAACTCCGCCTAGGCATAAGTCGCTATTTATTTTCAAACTGCAATAACTTCTTCATAATAACTCTGAATCAGGCGAGACTTCTACCGATAAACTCCTACCTAAATTATGGACAATATGAAACAATCGGATACTTCATCTTGTGAACGCACATTGTAGTTTTCCATGGTGACTAATAGTTGTACTTAGAAAATAACAGGTTGCATCCCTATATTTGAACTCCGCCTATGCAGTAGCCGCTATTTTTTGTTCAAACTGCAGTAACTTCTTCATTCTAATTAGGAATCAAGCGAGACTTCGATTGAGAACTCCCACCTAAATTACAAACAATATGCAAAACTCGGATACTTCAGCTAATGAATGTATACTGTAGTTCTCCATGCTGATTAACAGTTGTACTTAGAAAATAATAGGATACATATTACATCCCAATATTTGAACTCCACCTAGGCAGAAGCCGATAATTTTTTGTTCATACTGCAATAACTTCTTCATACTGACTCGGAATCAGGCGAGACTTCGACTGGTGAACTCCCACCTAAATTACGGACAATATGGAACACTTGCATATTTTATATCCTTAACACATAATGTATTTCACCATGTTGAATAATAGTTGTATTTAGAAAATAATAGGCTACATCCTCATATTTGAACTTCATCTAGGCAGAAGCTGCTATTTGTTTGTCTGGACTGCAGTAACTTCTTCATACTTACTTGGAATCAGGCGAGATTTCAATCGATGAACTCTCACATAAATTACAGACAATATGGAACACTGGGATACTTCAGTTTATGAACGTATACTTAGTTTTCCATGGTGGTTTGTAGTTGTGCTTACAAAATAACAGGCTATATCCTCATATTTGAACACTAATTCTCTATTAGATGTAGAAAGGTATATTTGGAATTTCAAAATGACACCGAGTAGATCTATTCAATGAATTCTCTTTATTAGTAGTAAAGATGAAGATAAGATGTTATGTGATAGTTATATAATGCGTTGTAATTATGAGAAGTTTGTTACATTAAAAATAACATATTATTTTAAATATTCCAATTCAAGATGATTTGAGACAGGATACCGATATGCCCGTTGAGACTTGAGTGCGTAACGCTCTCCAAATATTGGGTAGTGTATTACTGGTGGCTGTTGGGAGCACCAAAGGGTTACATATTGATAGTTATTTATGGAATGGCTCGCTCGAGTTTTCTATTTATTGATATGACTATGGTCAAATAGAGAATCTTAAAGTGACGATGTTACACAGTTCGCTCGAATTGAGAATATTGTGAAACCTCAATCTGGACACTCAACTTTGATTATAGTTGAATCATGACACCATGTCAATTGAATGCCTATAGTTGGGTCTAAGTTGAAGCATTAGAAGTGAAACACTGTTCAATAGAGAATTCATCTCTTTGGTTATATATGGTTAATATCACGGTCAACTGTAGTTAACTCAAAGTCAAAATCTCGAGCCACAGTAGTTGGCTTATAACTGATTGTATTATTGAACGAAGGAATTTGATTATGGACTAACCAAATTGAATATGGATGATATTGTAAATTTGACCAAAAATAAATTCCATAAGTTTAATGTGATATAATGTTGACGAAGAGAATTTATATAAATAATCATTACTACATGGTACCATTTATAATTAGGACTTCAGTTAATTCGGACTTTACTCACATATCGCTCAATATGATTTTGAGTTTTGGTATATGTATGTTGAAACATAAATTCTAAACAATGATTTAGAATATGCTATTTGTGCTTGATAACCAAAGTACCTCAAATTCAACGAGAGTGATTTTGAGTCTATGGGTTTAATTGGATATAATCCAAGAAATGATATGAAAGTATTATTCAATAAGCATTAGAATTAAGCAGTTATTTTAAAAGAGAAATCAAATAGTTTGTGTAACACCTCGCACCCCTTAGTGCATCCAAAGGGACACACTAAAAAGCATGTTGCGTTGTAGGTATAACTAAAACTAGCAGAAACTAAGATTCGTAAGACAAAAATATATAAACAGCGGAAACAATTATAATAATAATAATTTATTTAGAACAAAACCTTAGAATTAATTTATAAAACAAATAAGTCGCCAAATACATCAAATGTAAAAATAACCTTACTTGTCTTGCGAAATAAAATCCATAGTATCAATAATATCAGAGTAAAATATATCCCTCATAAATTGCCAGCTCAACAAAAAGAACTAAAAAATGAAACTGAAGACAAGAAATACATGATAGAATCTCCTCCAAAGAAATCTCCATATGCCTGCAGTCTACCGTCCTTACCCCTGATTGCTGCCTATGGGGGAAAAAGGGAGAAATGGAGGAGTGGGTCAGACTAAAAATCTGGTGAGTGATCGTAGTTACTAAAATCTTTAAGAAAAGTAAAATTAATAGACTTTACAAAAGTTCTAGTATATAAAAGGAAATAAAGGAAATAGAGAAAAGGAATAAGCTGGAAATAAATACGAATTAACTAGATCACGATAATTGATTAACTTTGGTTGTTTGCACTTGTCTTTGGTCGCTGCTTTGATTAGGCGAAATTCCTAATCCTATAATTAGGCTGAAATTCTAATTCTACCCTTTGATAGGGATACTACTCCATAGATCAACTACGGACTAGACGCTATATAGCTCCCTACAAAGAAGGCAATGATGTCTACGAAAGACACACATACTAAGCGCTTGGAACCCATAACAATTTACGAGCCATCATTGGAAGTCGCACGCGTGATCACCATTAAGCTCACGTTACTTGTTGTCCAACCTATTGGGTCTTCTTATTACCTCAAGCTCCAACATAAGCGTGCCCCTCATCTCACTTCAGGATTATGTAAGACACCTTATCTCACTTCAGGGTTATGTGAGACACCTCGTTTTACTTTAGGGTTATGTGAAATACCGTGTTCATAGAAATAATAGGGGAAATGTTGTTGGTGTTAGCCCGTCATCCAAACAATATCTAGTTGCACCCCTTACCCAAATCCCCATAATTTGGACTTCTACTTATTGACCATTTATTACCGTTGTTAACAAAAGCATACCCCTCGTCTCACTTTAGGATTATATGAGACACCTCCTCTCACTTTTGGATTATGTGAGACACCTCATTTCACTTTTGGATTATGTGAGACACCTCATTTCACTTTAGGGTTATGTGAAACACCATGTCCATAGAAATAACAGGGGAATCTTATTTGGTACAGGTCCTACTTTAATTCTTTGTTTATTAACTTAGATAAATAATTTAAATAAGCCTTTACTTTTGTTCTTACTATCTGTGCTTATTAATTTATCCTAAGTCTTAAAATAAGCCTCACTAAGTTCTATATCTTATTATAACCTACGTTATAATCATGGTTATTACTTAACCCAAGGTCTAAGTGTAAAAATAAACTCCTTTCATCTTATATTTTTTTAGTTATAATTCTTAGTTATAACTAGGCCAATTATCTCTAATTAGTCCAATTCTAACACCAATATCATAATTAGGCTCAATTTCAGTCTTAACTCCCTTTTATTATAGTCCTTACGATTTACGTCTTATCTTCTATTATTTCAGTATTTTTATAACTTTAATCCATATTCGCGTTTAATCTATCCTAATCCATACGCGAAGAAGGAGAAATAAAAGAAAATTGAAATAGAAGAAAATCCAAAGCGTATGAAAAAGATGTAAATAACGCATAAATATCAGTAAATTAATTTAAAATACTATAAATAACTGTAATTAAACGAAAAAGCTATAATTAACAGAAATTAGCTATAAAAAACTAAAGAATAGCTAAAAAGAAATGGACTGAAATAAATCTAAAACTGAAAATAACTGATAAAAAGGTATTTCCAAAATCGTAGAAAAACTACAACTATTGGAAACCCTATTATTTTAAATTACTTAAAGAAATCTAAAATAATTACAATTACTCAGCATCACTACCATCGACTCCCATCGCTCAATTCGCCAATCGAGCACCTGACAACCAATACAACCAAGCACCTACCACAGAATGACCACGTCGAACAACAGCCACACACTCACCTGAATACCCAAAATCGCCAATTCATACCCAGCGCTCACTTAAACAACCAATCGCCACTTCCTGAAACCCCTCACAATCACCACACTGCAGCCACAAATTCGCTTCCCGTCGTCTCTAAACCACCACCAATCAACCTAATTTGCCAAATTGAACATCACAACAGTCGCCTCTTTCTTTTGATAGTCGCAATAGCAGCAACAAACTCACGAACCTCTATACATTCAGATTTTGAGTTCGATTTCATAATTTTTTTACAAAGGTAGATTTGGATCTTGCATCTTCGTTTGATTAAAAATAAAAGACAGTATTGTTGTGGGCTTGTGAACATTTCTATTGGACCGGAGATAGTTTCCTTTTCTATTATATTTTGCTTTGTTTAATCCTTAAGTTTCTCTTTAAAAAGAAAGAGAGAGAAAGAGACAAATAGGCTGAGTTGTTTGTTTATTATAGAAGTGTCAAATATTTCTTATTTCCTTTCTTAAAAAAAATTGTTTTTGTTTTGCTTGTTTTATTTCTTAATAAAAAATGACTAATAGTTTCATTTTAAAGTTGTTTTAGTTTTTCCAAAACTTAAAAAAAAAGACAAAAAAAAGGGTACGTTTTGTTTTATTTGATTAGTGAATTTTGACTTTGGCAAATTTGATTTGAGTTCCAAAATTTGGCAATTTGTTTGGTTTCTTTTGTTTTTTAGTTTTGTTTTGCTTTGTTTACTTTCTTCATCTAACATTACAAAAAAAACTTATATATATGTATGTATGTATATATATTTCTGGTTTTTATTTTCAGGTTGCCAAAGTAGATTGGAAGAGTTGCTTGCTTCGCTCTGCTGCCAAAAATAAATTGTTGGCTTGCTTATAAAAAAAATTTGTTGCTTTCATCTCTACTTTTATTTAAAATGCATTGTTGATTGTTTGCATTTGCATTTATATGTTAAAAAAATTCAAAATTAAAAAACAAAGTCAAATTTCATTTGTAATAGCATTGTTAATACATGTTTAATTTCTGTTTTGCATTTCATCTTCGATTTTGATTAATAATAATGGTTAGACATCGATAACACTTAATTGTATATTGACAATCTGTCTTCTTTGGGCCATTTAATTTCTCGGTGTCTAGGCTACGGTAGAGCAATAATTAGTTATAAATATTACGGTGATTCGTACATATTATACTGAATTGTTTCTCTGAAGGTACTTAAACCTTAGGGTGCATTGCGATGGTGATTCGTGGTGCACTGATAACCCCTGCCCGTTATCTGGCTGAGAACTATCTTGTTTATCTAAGACAATGTATGATTATACAATTTTAGGTTAACTTAGGATTAATCATTTGTAATTAACCACTGCATTCATTTAGTTGCATTAGTTCATGCATATTTTAAAAAAACAAAAAACAAAAAATCCAAAATCCAAAACTAAAAAAATTATAAATACTTCTTAACTTAGTTTTTTCCCTTTTCCTTTGAAAATTCTCAAATCAAAATTCTAAAAATCCAAAAAAAATAGAAAATTAAAAAAATCTTTTCAAAAAAACAATGTTTTTTGGAAAATCAAAAACAAAACAAAAATCAATTTTCCTTTTGAAAAATAAATTTTGTTTGTAAATATTTTTCCTTTAAAAAAACCAAAAACATTCTTGAAAATGTCCGAGTTTCCTCACTTACATGAATTTTACAATAGTTGTGAAAATCAATATAATCCATACAATTTCACTCCACCAACTATCGTTTAAACGATTCAAATTTCGAGCCACAAAATTTTTAAAATAACGAACAACCCTCGAATCTCGAAAATAGCATTTCATCTCTACTTGAAATCTCTACACAATAAAATCAAATGATAAATGAGTTGTGTAATTCATATTTGTGCCATAACTCGAATCAAAGTTTTCAAAATAATAAAATTTTGAGTGCACTTCGAAATTCAAACGATTTCGAGTATAATCCATGCCAATTCAATTTTGGACTCCAAAATGAATTTCAAAATCAAAACGAAAATGTGATCCACTTTTCAAATAATTTTAGCAATGGGAATAATCTCGACTACGATACGATTGAAAAATTTTGTTCTCAGCAAATCCAAATCGAAAATTCTTCAGTTAATAACTATAAATTGGATTTTGTTGAGCAAATGAACGAAATTTACGATGATCACACGAATTCGTTGTTTGAAACATATATGAAACAACATGAAAAACAAAATCAAATTCCAATGTGTAACGATTCAAATAATAATCCATCTTTTACCCAAATCGACGATTTTCAAATAACAACTTTTGAAATTGAAAATAACAATCTTAATGAAGTTATTGAAAACACGGTAATTGAGTTGGATTTCAATTCTTTTGAGGGCGTGGAACAAAATTTAAAATTCGATCTTCCTTTTCTCGATTTCTAAAATTTGAATACAACAACTTTGAATTTTGAACTTGAGACATGTAATGAAGTTGTTGATAATCCAATAAAGGAAGACGAATTCAATGAACACAATTTCTTTGGAATTTTCGAAAATGTGTTGTTAAATTCTGGAGGGGAGAATTGAAATCACCATTTCAATTTTGAAATCAATAATTTTGAAAATTTTGTTGATGATGAGCTTGAATTTCAATTTGGTGAAAATAAGCTTGAATTTCAATCAATCGTTATATCTACCCCAAAAATCATTAAAAATAAAACAAATCGATTCCATAATCTTTTACGGTTTGGTTTTCTGTGCTTAAGCTGTGTCTTGCATACTTGGCGAGACAAATTAATCGGTTTTTGGAAGACCGGTTCATTTACTTTGTAACGACATACTTTCTGATGTCAGGCAAATAATCATCTTTTCATTTAAATAAAGGTTATGTTTTTATTTTTCTCCTTCCACTTGGGTTGACTGTGGGGACACGGTCAAAATCAAGTGTGGGGGAGACTTATCTTCATTTTTAATTTTTCATGGTTTATTTTTGCCTTTTCTTTTAAAAACTCAAAAAAATCCCAAAAACAAATTTTATTTTGATTTATTTTTAAAGAAACACTATAGGATAAATATATGATTTTGGCTTATTAAATTGAAGTTTTTGAAAGTTTATTTGTCTTAAAAAAATAAAAATAAAGTTTGATTACAAATAGCAATGGTTTAACTAGTATATAGGAAGATTCATACGTGTTAATTATGAAATACATTGTAACGACCTAGAATTTCTGTCAATTAAAATTTGTATATTTAATTGATTTTAAATATTAATAAGTGAAATTTATAAGTCGAATAAATTTTATTTCGAATAATTGGATTTAATTGGACATTTAATCGATTATTTAATAGTTGAATTTACGTAAATAATTGGAAATCGGGTTTAAATGTGATTAAAATGATTTGTAAAATTTTATTTAATCATATTGAAGTTATAACAATGTTTGAACTTTTAAAATTGGATTTGAAGTTAAATTGTGAAAATTGAATATTTTAATATTTAATTGACGAGTTAAAATAACCATTTTTCAAACAGTCTCGGATTTCGACGAAACTAGTTTCATCAGATCCGTAATGTGATATTATGGTATGGTTTCAAATTTCATGTCAATCGGATTTATCGTTTTTCCGGGGAAAGCCAAAACGCCTAGCAATTAGTTTAAATCGGTTTAATTTAAAATCGATCGTTTATTGCCGTAACTCGCACAGATGATCGAATTGGCCTCCGAAACACGTTCCATTGTGTCCGGAATGCGGGGTAAACCTTAGAAACGCCAACCGGCACGCTTCGTTTGGAGTTCGAAAAATTTGTGGTGAATAGTGTTTTGGAGAATTTTCTATATAAGGACCTCACTATCTCTAATTTGCAAACCCTAACCAGAGCAAGTCCTAACCGCCTCTATTATTTCCAATGGTCGAAATTCACCTATCTTCCCTCCTCAATTACTTCCAATCCACAACCAATTACAGAAAACCTTCAACATGAGAAACATAGAGCTTGGAGAGAGCTTTCAATCCATACGGGGATGATGAAGAATGGAGCACCACGGCATCGTCAAAATGGCCGCATTCGTGACCGGTTGCGCATGAAATTCGAGGAGGAAATGGAGGCCGAGCTCGATGTGCTTGTAGCCGAGTGTAGTGCTCGTGAAGTGCTTCGACGCAGCGTCCTCTGATCGTCTTCAAGCTGCTCTGTTTGGTTGTGATAATTGCTTGAACGTGGCGGCTATGGGTTTTGTTTTGTTCGTGAATTACTAGAGTAAGAAGAAGCTACAACACACGGCCTGGATTCTAGGAAAACGAAATCAATGGCTCAGATGCAGTTAGGTTTTGAAAATAGAAAAGAAAATGTTAATTGTTTGTATTCTAAATTGTATAAACTTCTAAAAATCATAACTTGTTCATACGAGGTCGGATTTCGACGAAACGAATTGCGTTGGATTCGTTTTGTCGAGCACTACGCAATGGAACTGGATTGGAGTCATTTGGAGTTAGTGAGAATTTCGAGTAAAACTAAACGTGCGTTTAATTTTATTCGAAATAAAACGCGAAAATTGAATTGAAAGCAAGGTGAGCACTTCTCACTCAATCGAATTGTTTCGATTTATATTTTAAACAGTTATATTTAAAATTGCTTGATTATATGTTTGAATGATGATTGTTATCTATTGATTGTTAAAATAGACATTATGCGTCATTAGTAAGCGGAGGTTATTTATTAAAAACATATACTACGAATATTGCACCGTATAGTGAAATTGGTATTATTTATGTACTTGGAGTTGATTTCCCGCATTATATAGCGGATGAGACCCTATTATGCCGCCTATTAAGCGGATAATATTTTTATAAATCCTATATACCGCGATAATTCCGTACTGGAACGGAATTGGTATTGTGCTAACATCTTTGGATGCAGGAAAACAGGTTGGAGGGATCCAACTGGATTCCTCAATAATATTGATTTATTTACAGATATTTTGAGATTTGTTGTTTATCATACGATGATATATGATGTTTGTTGTCGTGATTGACTTTTGCGTGTTGTTGCATCATCGGGTCCATTTTTCAAGTTTAAAAATAACGTTTTTGATTTTAAATGGATTTTTAAAATGATTTTTTCAAAGTATATGTTTTATCAAATTTTTGAATTGATTCATTTTAAATAATTAAAACGTTATAAATTTTTATGTTATAAAAATTAAGATTTTTGTGAAATATAACCAAAAGGTGATTTTTAAAATAAATAGATTTATAAAATAGTTTAAATTTGGATTTTTTGAATTGTTATAAAGGATGTATATAAAAGATTTTTAACATCGATATTTATAATAAAATATATATATATATAATATTGGAATTATAAAACGAGTTATTAAGTGTTAAAATGAAGTATAAAATGGATTTCATTAAAAATTATAGATTTATAAATTGTGTAGATTATAAAATGAATAGATGTTGTAAAATAAAAGATTTATAAGTAATTAACTTATAAAGTGGATTTTGGGCATTTAAATGGGATATTAATAGAAATTGTTAATAAAGGAGATTTTATAAGTTGAAGTTGTTATAAAATATAAATGAATCTTATAAGTAATAGAAGTTTTAAAAAGAACGATTTTGTAAATAAATGAATTATAAGTATTTAACTTATAATATGGACTTTTGCTATATATTTGAGATATATAAATTGAGTTGAATTAATAAAGGAGATTTATAAATCGAAGTATAAATAGAAATGGAATTTATAGACATTGTTTATAAATTCGAAATCAATGGAATTTGATAAATTGAATGTAGAAAATTAATTAAAAAAGTATATTCGCGATTTTGGATTGCGAACTATTCTTTATATAAAATGTGTAGAAATATTGAAATTTGGTTAGTGAAGTATGTTAACGATTTTGGACAGTGAATATATTATTAAATAAAATGGATATGGTTTGGGGAAGTGATATTTTAAATAGAATTAAAACGATTTAAAAATGTTTTAAAATGCATTAAGTATCGAATACATAGATTTCAACATTTATTGTTGAAATAGACGTTTTCGAGAAATAGAAGGAATGGTGGACTATAACATTGTTGTTATAGTAAATGATTTTTGAAAGGAAATGTTTTGTGTAGTATTGGGATTTATATATCTATTTTAATTTTGAATCCCTATACTAGTGATTTTGGGTCGTCGTAACGATGTTTTACGTAACATTCGTTTTGGCCCAAACAAATGTGTTTAAGAGAATGATTTCTTAAAGAATGAAATATATACTTAATTTCGATTTAAGTATATTGAATATTTTCCAAGTGTTGAAAATGAATGGATTTGTAAATTACTTATTATTAAATAAGTATGGAAATGTTTTCCAATATGAACTGAATATTTTGAGACTTTATCTTTTAAAGATAAATTGAAAATGAATATTAGAATTCGGTTTGGGAAATCGTATTTTCATAAATATTTTGGAAATGTAAATTCACTATGGAATTTATAAAAGGGAAGGGAAATTTGTTTAAAAATGAACGTTGATTTATTTTTGAAGTGTGGGAATTAATTTACGGATTTGGAACGTAAATATAAAGTAAATCGGTAAGGATTTATTTAATTGGTTTAAATGAACCATGTTGAAATGAAAGTATTTCCACGTAAGATAAATGTTTGAAATTTGTTTTCAAAAGTGGTAAAGGTGAAAAGTGATTTGAAAATTGTTTTCAAATGGTTGAAGTGTGGAAATTGTATATCTAGTAAAGATATTTTGGAAAATAAATAATTTGGAAAATTATTTGGAATCTGGTGATGTTGCGCATCTTTATTGATAGTTAAATAACCGACTATCAATATTTACCTTTAAATAGGTATTTGTTGTTATTTGCTTGAATTTGAATGCCACACTTATTTTCAAAATAAACGCTCACTATTCGGGTTAGCCGAGAAAGGACCTTAGGATCGTATAACCCATTCCGAATATGTGATACGTTGTTATGGATTGCATTTAATGACCGGTGTTGTAGACTGGATATTTGTGAAAATGGAAGGATTACCGTCGAATGTTTATGCATCGGCTGATCTCCGATATAGAAATTTATTACCCTTTGTGATGGGAAGTCCGGTCGTGATTAGTGAATATCCGGATTGCAAGGACTTCTTTGGAAGTGCCTTCGGTTCCGTTCGATCCCAGAACGGACTTGTATGGATGTGTGTCTGACGTTACAATTTGAGATGTAAAGCTGGTTTCTATCAAATATATTTCCGTTGGTGGCGGAGAATTTATTCTGTTAGCTTAACACCCTAGAGGTTATGTAGTTGATGGTTACTAGTGATACATTCCCAAATTGGTAGTGTGGCATACGAAGTGTTGTTGAGCATTTGTTGAACAAAGCACAGCTTTTGTATAAATCGTGGCTTTGTGGACGAGACATCGTCGGACCTCACACCCCGAAAATGGTCAAAACAGGAAGGATGCAGCAAGGTTATTAGGGGGTAGCGCCCCTTTAGTGTATGTCATTCCTTCTGGATAGAGGTGGTATCATGGTATGGAGCCCAGATACTTAACATATGTTGTTGCTGCAAATTTATTGCTTTGTGGTTGTTGGAAATCGAGGATCCTCGGATATAGATCGGTTACGATCGGGGAATGATATATTCATGTCGGTAGTTACCCAGTTAGGGGTAACCCGGCCTTGTGTTGGCAGAGATCTAACCGTAACGTTAGGTTCTCGGGTCGTCTTTCCAAAGGCGTACCCATGTGGCAATGGGAAGTTCCTTAGCCTGACCATTTGTTGAAAATCCAAAGAAACAATACGAACCCTGTACTGTTTTAATTGTATAACCTGCCACGGAATGTGGCGGTAACCTGCTATTGAACATGGTAGCTATAGTAGGCATACGATAATGGTTGTATGTTGGCTAAGATTTATATCTTTACTTTCGAAATTATTTTTCCTACACTATGCAATAGTAATAATATCAAATGTTTCTTTGCGTATCAAGCATCTTTGACTATCATAAGGAGAAATCTCCTCCGATTCTGCATTTGCATTGTGTGTGTGTGCGAGAGGCCTTATGGTAGTCTCATTTTCTAAAAAGCATTGCGAATCTATTTTAAAATTATCCTGTACTTTGTTTTAAAAATAAATTGTTTTAGTTCTCACACCAGTCACATGACTGACTCGGAGTTTATTGTTTTCCTTCCTAAACTCTGGGTGCCCATCAATTTCCACACGGGCAGTCAAGAGTCAGATTTATCAGGATATTCTGGAATTCAGGAGTTGCTGGAGGCAAGTTGGATGGCATGGTGTATTCACTAGTATATAGTATTTCTTTTCCGCTGTTTGTTGTTGTTTGTTGTTGTACACTCTGATGACGTAACGTGATGTGATGTGATGTGATGTAATGTGATGTAATGTGATGTAATGTGATGTAATGTGATGTAATGTAATAACTGATATAGTTCTTTGTTTAAAGATTATTCATTTATCTATTATACGTTGTTCCGCTGCGATTGTGAGATTCTGATATTGTTCTGTTGTTTCTTTCTGTTCTGTTCTATCTTTTTCTCTCTTCTTCTATCTTTTTCTTCTTCTTTAACCCTAACGGTACGGTTTTCCGACATTCGATTGCTCGGTAGTTGATACAGTGGACGTATTAATATCGATTTTCGAGCGTCGAAAAGCCGCGATCATCACATACATCTTAATTGAAAATCTTTGTTTTAAAAAGTGGTTGATTTAAAGTAAATGATATAACATTTTTTGTCTTCTAAGTTAAATGGTGCTAAGATGATTTTACAAAACTCTCTCTTTCTTAAAAAACATATATATATATAAAACATTTGTATATATATATTTTTTCTATTAACACCTGTGGTCAATAAGTGTACACACTTGTGTGTACACTCGCCATGCTCTGTACCTTTCTCACGTAAGCCCGAAAGGTAATGAATGATCAGTATATCTCGCCTCAGTTTATCTAAGCAAGGTGTATATATAAAAATTCTTTTTAATAACGCCTACAGTCAATAGATGTTCGCACTCGTGTGTTCACTCGCCACGCTCTGTATTCCACTCATATAAGCCCGCAAGGCAGTGCATGGGTAATATATCTGGCCTCAGCTTATCTGAGTTAAACATATGTTGTAAATATCAATAAAAAAATTATAAAAAATAAGAGAGAGTAAGCAATTGAAATCCTAGCACTATTTTTAGCTTATTTGATTTGACTTGTTATTGAAAAGATATACCACTTTGATGAACTTTGATAATCAACTAAGGATCCGTTTTATAATTGCACTTTGTTATCAACCAAAACAACATGTTAAACCATAGTCTATTTGTTATGATAACTTAACTTTTGTTGGAAAGTTTGATGAGTAAATGACTTAAATTTTCAATATAATGACCAAAACCTATATTTAACTTATTTTTGTCGATTTAAAAATAAAACTTTCATTTGTAAATATTTCAAACTCGCATCATCTCTTTGTAAATAAATCTTGCATTTTGTAAATACTTTCATCCTGCATTTTGATTTTGTAGGTAGTATCTACTGAAAACCCTCACGATACAACATCTATCCTACTAGGGACACCCAGAGGTTTAACGGCTTGTTGCATATGCTTAATGCAATCGTGCTCCCTACTAAAACGGATTTATCTTAGTTTTAGTTTATTCGAGGATGAATAAAAAGATAAGTGTGAGGGTATTTGATGTGCGCGTAAATGTGCATATTTTTACCACCATATTTAATCTATTTAAATTAAATAAATGATCATATTGGGTATTTTAACTTGTTTTAACCAAAATCTATATTAATTTCAAATTGTCACGTATCCATCTTCATATAGGGGCAAAACGGTCATTTGTGTGCATATATTTCTATAGGAAAAATTAGTTGGAAACTTATATATATTTGTGTAGGAATTTGATCTCAAATGGAGTGGTTTCATGAAGACACATGCATGCACAAAATGAATACAAAGGAATGAAGATGGAAATAATTCAAAGTGAAGAACATAGAGGACCCCACTTACTCACCCAACTTAATGTACAAATTAGAGGCTAGTGCACATGCTCATGTAATTAATGGCTTCATGTACACTTAAATAATGATTTGTAGAAGCAAATGATTACTTGGCCTCCACACTTTCGCAAGGGTATTTTGGGCATTCTCCAAAAATATGAATTAGGGTTTGACACATGTATATATACCCCTAATGTTTCATGTAACCCTTCTCTTCTTAGTTCCTCTTACTTAGTTTTTAGCTTAGAAAATAAAACAAAGCTCTTCTCTTTTTTCCATGACTACTTAGCCATTTTATTTCATGTTATTTTTCTTTCTTTTATGCAATGTTAATTCTCTTTTATTTACATGCTTCTTCTCTTCTTATGTTAGTAGTGTACTTTACATTCATGCAAAGTAGATTAGTTTTAATTCTTGTTAATTAGCTTCTCTTTTCCATTCGCTTTCATTTTCCTTTCCTTTTGCTTTCATGTTGGTAGCTACATTTGTTAATCAAATGACAAATATGAGAGGCTAAACCTCTTCAATTTAGAGGTAATGAAGCTGTCTAATTATGTAGCTTCAACTATTTATTAATTCATGCTCTCTTTTTGTGCTTGATGATGATGATGGAAATGGTTTACTAGTTGTTTTTGCTTTGAATTTTGATAGCCTATATTGTTGACACCAAGTAGGCTATGCTTAAACAATCACTAACACTAATTGCTTCTTCATAAAAACATAATTATGGTAAAAGAAAATGATTTGAAATTAAAATTTGATGGTCTATATTTCTAATCAATAGTTAATGGGCCATACTTAAAATAGATTTTATTTTCATTTTCTTTGTCAAGTTTCATGAAAGTTAGTAAGTGCTTTAAGGGGTGTGTTATAGTTTGATGGCTTATGTTGGCTAATTAATAGCACAAATATACCATACTTATGATAAGAACATCAGTTAAAGCACTAATGACCATAAAAGAGAGATCATGATTTCATATGTGTTGAACTATGTGATCTAGAGAGTGGACTTATTCTCTAAATTGTCATTTAACTCTTATATTTGCATATTTTTTCTTTTAGTTAGTTAGCTAATTTTCTAGCTTAACATTCTCTTCAACTTTGGTTTAATTTGATTGAATAGAATTTTAAAACCTACATTTCCTTGCGGATCGACCCTTACTCGCATACGTGCTACATTCGTACACTGTGCACTTGTGGTTATTTATATTATAAAATTCCTTCGGCTATTTTATAGTTCATAGAACTTTAGTCGACGTGAACAAAGTATATGTGAATGACTTGCTAGTCAAGTCAAAAGCAGCAATGAGTCATGTACAAGATCTAAAGGAAATGTTTGTAGTATCGAGACAATATAATATGATGTTAAACCCATTTAAATGTACTTTCGCTATTTGGTCGGGTAAGTTCTTTGGGTACATAGTGAGCGATCGTGGCATTGAAGCAATCTTAAAGCAGATTGAAGCTATAAAGAAAATAGGAGTCCCAACAAAATCGAAAGATCCCAAGAACATAAAAGGTAGGGTAGCTGCTCTAAGCAAGTTTGTTTCCAAAGCCACTAACAAGTGCATATCGTTCTTCAACCAAGTAAAGAAGGGATGATATTTCGAGTGGACCGAGGAATGTAAAATCGAATTCCAGAATCTGAAGGACCATCTGATCAATACCCTTATCCTATCAAAATAGGTGACAGGTGAGGACTTGTATGTGTATTAGTTGTAATTGATAAAGCTCTAAGTGTAGAAGTGGTCCGAGAAGACAAGGGGACCCAGATGCCTATCTACTTCATAAGAAAACATCTATTAGGAGAAGAACTCAACTATTCAATAATTGAAAAGCTAGATTACAACCTGCTTCTCATAGCAAGGGAACTATGGCCCTACTTTTAAGCACATCCTATCAAAGTCCTCACAGACAAACCGTTAAGGAAAATACTGCAGAAACCAAAAACACTGGGCCACTTTCTAAAATAGGCAATGGAGGTCGGTCAGTATGATATCTCTTATTGTTCAAGAATAGGAATCAAAGATCAAGCATTAACAGATTTGATCATGCAATGCACACTACTTACTAAGCCCCAACTTGAGAAAGAAGCACCCACCATGCAATTCTGGCAATTTTTTATGGATGGAGCAACAAATGAGCATGGGGTGGGGATTGGATATTTGTTATATTACTCCATATGAGCGGAAATTATACGAAGTAGTGCAGCTTGTTCAAAGCTACCAATAATGTGGCAAAATATGAGGCTCTCCTCATAAGCTTATGGATGGCTCAAGTAATGAAGGTTACCCATATTAAAATTCACAGCGATTCCCAATTGGTCGTGAACCAAGTATAGGGTTATTATCAAATAAAAAAGCTAACTCTTAATAAATATGTGGAATTTTCAATGAAATTATTAGAGTGGTACAAACATCTCAATGTAGAACAAATTTTGAGTGAAAACAACTCTTTTTCTGATTCATTAGCCAAGTTCGTTAGCATAAAAATAGCAAATAAAATGAAAGCTATTCCAATATGACATCGAGCTGAAACAAGCATCATCGAAGCTAACCGGATACTAGTCCTAACCATGGCCCAATATGCAATGATCCGAGAAGCTCAGGACTAGGAAATAGAGGAAACCGAGGGCAGTCTCCAATTATGCCAATGCCTCAACAGATAGAAGAAAACTCATGATGACCCAAATCTTCAATTCCTAACAGATGAAATTTTACCCTTAAATAGAAACAAAGCCAATAAAATAAGATATCAGGCTATGTATTACTTCTTCTTTGGTAGCATATTATACAAGAAAGGGTACTCTACCCATCGTAGATGCGTTCCTAAGGAAGAAGGAATACGGGTCATGAGTGAAGTACATGAAGGGCAGTATGGGAATCACTCCGGAGGGGATAAATTAGTAAAATAGGTACCGAGGCATGGTTACTACTAGCTCACTATGCTTGAAGATGCAAAATAATATACAATAAGATGTGAAAAATGTCAAAAGTTCGCAAGTATCCCTAGCCAGCCTTCCTACGAGCTCATCCCATTATCCAGTCCATGGCCGTTCGACACATGGGGGATAGATTTGATAGGGCCACTTCCCAAGTCAAAGGAAGGAGCAAAGTACGCTATATTGGTAATAGACTACTTCACTAAATGGATAGAAGAAGAACCCCTAGCTCACTGCAAAGAAGATAATCATGTTTGTGGTAAGAAATATAATCTCTAGGTTTGGGATCCTCCACAAAATAATTTTAGATAATGGAATCAGCTTCAAAATAAGGAATTAACAGAGCTCTACGAAAGGAATGTGATAATAAAAGGTTCTTCCTCAGTCGCACACCCATAGGAAAATGGGCAGGTCGAAGCAGCAGCAAACAAAAATATCAAGATGTTGCTTAAGAAAAGATCGCAAAAAGCAAAAGGGAAGTGGGGCGAGGAGTTGTCTTTAGTACTATGGAACTATGGGACCTCATCCAGATCCCCAACTGGCCATACACCCTTCTCCATGACTTGTGGCTATGAAGCCATGCTCCCCGTCGAGGTCAAGGTCTCATAACATAGAATAATATCATATGCAGTAGACTAGAACAAATAATTAAAAGAAGTTGCTTTAGATCTAATCCAACAAAGAAGAGATGAGGCAGTAGTTATATTCGCCACATATCGACAAAGGTTGTCAAGAAAATACAATGCTAGGTTTAAGGAGAAAAACTTCTGCAAGGGAGAACTAGTGTTACGAAGAGTAATGGAAAACATCAAAGACCCGGCAGATAGGGTTCTAGGACCAAATTGGGAAGGTCCTTTGGTAATAGCCGAAGTCTTAACCAGTGGGGCGTACTGACTATCGATACCTGATGGAAACCTAGTTTTGAGGATATTGAATTAATAGCACCTCGGGCCTTATTTTGTATAGTCCGTGTTACTTATATAACAAACATTGTAATTTTTATGAGAAACAGTAATACGACAAACTGGATAGAGGGAGACGGCGTGAACCGGTTAAAAATATCGTTGTGTTAATTTCAATAATGTAGTAAGTATCATTGAGTTGTATCATACATAACTCGGCTTCTTAGCCAAATAAGTTACACTAGACGTTGTGATATTAGACGACCTGAACCAGTACAAAAAACCATGCGCATGAATTAAAATGGTTGTAAATACACGACCCGACTTCACAGTCATAATACAGTCTACCTCCAAATAGCAAAGTAGACTATGCCAAGCGAACGAACATTAGACTGCCCACAAATAGTATGGCAAACCATGCCAAGCACATGACAAAGCTAAAACACCAAAGATCGAGTTCATGAAGCATGAAATGCGTAAGGTATCAAATCCAAAAATGGCAAGATAAGACAATGCATGGAATGCAAAACAACCTACTAATTAGATACATTTCCAGAAACTACTCACGGCTTGCCAGATGAAAATTAAAAACTAAGGTCTACTTATATTTATAGAGTCCTACTTATATTTACTAAGATCCATACATGTTCACATATTTCTTACATTTATACACATAAGTAAAGATAAAGCTATTATCATGCATAATTACATCAAATGTTTAAGTTGAAAACTTTGGCTCTTTGTAAAACAAACTACGTTATGGCTCTTACTTTCCCTTGGGAGAACCATCGATTATAATTCTCTCGCAACTATGAGATTGGCGATTGCCTAATAATGAATGTTGACTTAATCGCTCCTTTCATAAGAAGCCGAAACCGAGCCCCTTTTGTAGTAATTCTTTAACTCATAGAATTTAACCTTGCAATAGCTCTTCGAATCTTGTTACAACTTCTTCCACTAGAAAATGACTATGGGATCGACGCCTAACGGAGGCGAAGGAATAATATTAGGCCTTGACATGACATTGAGAGCAAAAGACGCGATAAGATCATCTTCTACGTTGGTTAGCTTAGCAACTTGAAGAGACAACTCTTCGACCTTGTCATTCAATGCCTTGATTTTATCTTTGTATAAAGTCTTATATACATCTTTAACATCTTTCAATAACCCCTTCGGTTCAGTTATTTGAGTCAGAGTAGACTTGAGCCACTCTTCTAAGTCAGCCATCTCTAGACATTGATCAGCAGTGGTAGGCTAAAAGTCAAGCGAGCCCAAACAAACAAAAGTAAAAGAAAGAGCATACTTGTAAAGCACCTAACCTAAAGCATGCTAGCTAAAGATGGGTCTGTTTTGATGCAAAAGGTTTTCCTTGGATCATAATTAGCATAAGCCCAGTGGTCCGTCAGATCCTATTGCCTTAGAATGGATCGAGCGGTATATGAAAGAGCATACTTGCTATATTTTGGTTTTCAAAATTATATAGTAGTATATATGGTATATAAGTCGCATTGCATTCACGGACACCACTTATTCCTTTTAGAGAGACTGATCATTCTTATTATAGCTCATAAGAATGAACCGGCTGACGAGGAATGCTACTAGGACTTCTAGTTCTGGCATAGAACAAGGATTGGGCAATGGGATAATTGCCAATCTTGATGCACATGCTATGTTCAAAAACATGATAAGCAATATACTATAAAATGCCTAAGGAGTTGCTCCTGTCGTGGTTGTTGGTGGTGGTAGTGCTCTGGTGCAAGCGCCGAGGGCCAACTTTTCCAAACTGATTAAGGATTACTTTACTCTAGGAGGCAAATTATTTCTTGGAATGGAATCAGCCATCGAAGTGCAGGACTGATTAGATACCTGCAAACAGATCTGTGAGGATATAGAGTTGGAGGATGTGATAAAAAGGAAGTTAGCCTCTAGACAGCTTCAGTGGCGAGCTATAGGGTGGTGTAAAGCCATCAAGATTACAACTCCCAAGGATCAAATTACTTGGAAGCGGTTCAAGGTGATGTCGAAAGAGAAGTGCATATCAGCTGCCCAGAAGTTGATGCTCTTACGGAAGTTTGCTGATTTGAGGCAGTCGAACATGTCTGCGTCGGAGTACATGGCTGAGTTCGACAAGCTATCAAAGTATGACCTATCTTTCATCAGTACTCCACTTAAGAAGAACGAGAAGTTTATTATGGACATGGAAGACCACTTAGGAGAGAAGTTTGCGGGATGGATTGACAAGTCCTTTGAGAAGATGATGGGGAATGCTCTTTGACATAAGAGTCCGTATCCAAAGTCTAGGCCAATTTTTGATTCCAAAGATGGGCTAAAGCTACATGCAAACATGGGAGGCAAGAAGAAGTGGAACAACAACAATAATAAAAGCAAGAAGTTGTAGATCAAGGGCGGCTAGAAGAAGAGCAAGCGGGAGTCTACTTGCTGCAATTGTAGGAAGAAGGGCCATCTTGTCAGAGATTACAAGGAAAAAGACAAGAAGTGCTGCAACAGCAACAAGCCAGGGCATATCAAGAAGGATTGCCCAGAACCGCTAGGAATAAGCAGGTTGTGACTGCTTATGCTTTAGACGATGTTCTAGCTTCGTCGAGTGCTTCATCGGCAAAGGAGAAAGGGAAGAGTGTTGTTATAGGGGGTATGCTTTCAATTTTTGATACACTTACTGTTTTATTTGATACTAGGGCTTCACATTCCTTCATATCTACTGATTTGGTAGATATATTTCGATAAATACCCGAGATAGTTGCTTTCTTTGATTATTACAAAACCTATTGGAGGATCGACTAGCCTTTGCATGGTTTGTCAAGACTTAGCCTTATCGAGTCATAGATATTTGTTTGTTCATGATTGCTCTGCTTTGGGTATCATGTGGATCGGTATTATTCTATGGATGGACTAGCAGTAGAAGTACAGAGTAGTGGTGGATTGTGAGAGGTCATTGGTTAGCTTTTTGTATTCGCTCGAGATCCCGCATGAGGAGTTGTCATCTCTGCCTATAGAAAGGGAATATCCGAATGTATTCATGGAGATGACTGGATTACCACCATATAGGGAGATCAAATTCAATATAAATTTAGTGAGGGTTGCCTGACCGATTTTTATGCCATTGAGGTGTACGACACCGATAAAGCAGAAGGAACTAGAAGTGCAAGTGAATGACCTATTGCGACGAGGGTTCATTCGACGGATTATATCGGACTGGGAAGCACCTTTACTGTTCGCCACTAAGGCGAACGACTCTTTGAGATTGTTTATTGATTACCGTAAGCCGAAAAAGGTGATGAGGAAGAATAATTACCCACTCCCATGTATTGATGGCTTGTCCAATTAGCTCCATAGTGCTTGGGTGTTCTCTTAACTAGACCATGGGATGGGGTTTCATCAACTGAGGGTGACAAAGGAGAGTGTGCTGATGTTTCGTACGCATCTTGGATCTTATGAGTGGTTTGTTATGCCAGTCGGGCTAACTAACTCACTGTCATACTTTGTTGACCATATGAATCATATTTTCAAGGATCGGCTAAATTAGTTTGTACTCATGTACGTGGATGATGTCCTTATCTATTCAAGGATGGAGGAAGAGCATAAGGAGATTTTAAGGATTGTGCTTGAGGTATTGAGGAGGTACTGATTGAAGGCAAAGTTTTCGAAGTCACCTTTGGATGAGGGAAGTGAGATTTTTAGGTCACAATGTTTTTTCAGAAAGGTTGCAGACCCTACAAAAGTGGCAGCGGTGCAGGATTAGGCATGATCCAATACCACTACAAACATGGGAAGTTTCCTAGGATTGATCCAATCCTACGAAGGTCACATCGTTTTATCAAAGACTTTTCTAACGTAGCAGCATTGTCAGCCAACTTGATGAGGAAGAATCACACTTTTATTTGGGATACGAGGTGCGAGCATAAGTTCATGAGACTAAAGAAGAGGTTAATAAGTGCACTGGTGTTAGCCATTCTGAGTGAGAATGAGGAGTTAACAGTATACACAAACGCCTATGATACTGGACTAGGTGCGATGTTGATACAGAGAGGAAAAGTTGTTGCTTATGCTAGTCGACGGCTGAAACCGCACAAGAAGAAGTATCCAACTCATGATTTGGAGTTGGCGGTGATAGTATTGGCTTTGAAGATATGGAGGCATTATTCACTTGGAGAGAGGTTCGAGTTGTATATAGATCACAAATCGTTGAAGTATCTCTTCTCCCAAAAGGACTTAACCTTCATTAGCAGTGATAGTTAGAGTTCTGGACATCTTATGACTTTGACGTTTCCTCTGTGCTTGGAAAGGGAAATGAAGTTGTTGATGCTTTGAGTAGGAGATATACCAATTTGGGATTGATGTACCTAGAGTGGAAGCAGTTGGAGTTTATCACTGGTTATGATTTCAAACCTTGATGTGAGCCAAAGTCGGAAGTGTTGGCTAGCTTGATGATCATGTTAGGAACCAGAGATAGTGGTTTTGATGACAACAACCTTTGTTACTTATTTTATTATAACTTATATACTAACACTATTGTCTAGATATATATGAATGTTATTATGCAGGATATATAAGGCAGGTACTGATTATTGAAGACTGTACGGTATAAAAATCAAGAACGAAGAAATCAAGTTTGAAGATTCATGAGTATCAAGATCAAGATTTCAAGATAAGCGTATAGTTTTGTTAAAACTTCATAATAGCAAGGAAATCTTCATTCCAAATTTCATTTGGGATGGAACCCATTTCTACCTTCTTAGTGGCTTACAAACCCGCGACAAGTATCTTACAAACCTACGACAATTGGCTTACAAACCCACGAACATCCTGGTTTTGTACAAGTTCTCGAGTTCTGATGTGATGAAATATTCTGCAGGAAGAAGCTTGCAAAACTACTTCAAAATGGTTTTTCAAAATGATTTTCAAAAACTACTTTTCAAAATATTTTAGCCTTAAAAATTATTTTTTCAAATGATTTTCAAAAAGATGTTTTAGCCTTAGAATATTCTTTGTTTTTGTTTTAAAATAAACTCTTGTTTTATACCTCGTTTGTTTTTAAAACTATCTTTTGATTTTTAAATATTCTTTATAATATATATATATATATATATACTTGAGATTTTAAATCAAATTTATATATACATTCTAAAAAAATATTTTTCTACTCTTCTTTATTTTAAGACATAGAAAAAATAGTTTATTTTACTCTAGAATCATTTTATCTTGTTTTCCTTTCAATACCATTTTCAAAACAAGCTTTACATAGTTTTTAACTAAGGGATGTCGACATATTGGGATACCATGTCGACATAGTGGCCGTTAAATTCAAAA
Source organism: Allium cepa (assembly GCA_030765085.1). Classification (NCBI taxonomy): domain Eukaryota; kingdom Viridiplantae; phylum Streptophyta; class Magnoliopsida; order Asparagales; family Amaryllidaceae; genus Allium; species Allium cepa. Next base: position 33,235,552 of record CM060941.1, read on the forward strand.
GTTTCAATTTTCAAAAGAAGTGTCTATTCGTTTAAATCTACTCACGAATGGTTATGACCGTTACCAGTCTATAAACAGCCTTTACAAACGAATTTTTTAACTAACTATTTTCTTCACTCCGTCTTGTCCACAAATCCATATTCTAAAATTTTCATATTTTTAAGATCGTGCCGAAATTCTACCAAATTCTCAAGTGAATCAAATTAGAATCTCATTCTCATTTAATTCTCTGCCCTCTCTCGAAGATCAAAGTGCTATTCAGAATTATAGGATCAATTTGTAATCAAAAGTTTATCGAGCCTCTCTATAAAGTGTGGTTGTGCCTGGAAATCAATTGGGTAATCCTGTGTCCCGTAAATTAAGAGAGTTTGTCACGGACTCGAAGACAGGAGGGTACCTCAAGGCCTTTAGAAATTGAGGATTGTAATCTCGACATTGGTATAATAAAAATCTATACGAGGTGTATTCCTTGGTGCAGGACTGGATGTAGGGTAACTCTGAACCAGTATAAAATCTGGTGCGTTCTTTCCTTTTACTGCTTTTTATTTACTTTCTACACTGTGTTTGATTATGTGGTTGTTCTGTGATTAAATTCTGCGCTTGTTTATATCATAATTTTTAAATTAGTTCATATAAGTCTTAGAATCCATTTAACACTATTCACCCCCTTCTAGTGTTAAATTAGCCTTAAGATCTTTAATCCGCACTACCTTTCAATTAGTATCAGAGCATAGGTTTTCATAGTTTTCATAATATGAAACTTGAAAAGTTAAAATGAAATTTTGTTGATACTAGTTTGAATTTATGCATTTCATCAAAGTATCATAAGTCTGCATATAGTTTTTATGAAAAATCAGGTTATCTACCGAATTGGTTTGTTATGCAGGAACAGACATGTTACATGGTTTTTGAAGAATCTCAACCAATGGACAAACTGTGCAAATTAAGAAAGATAAATGGATGCTTGATAGTGGCTGTTCAAGGCATATGACTGGAAATCTCGAGATACTCAATGACATTATATATCAAGGTGGTGAATTGGTCAACTTTGGAGATGACTCAAAAGGATGTGTGATTGGCATAGGCAATGTCGGTAATTTTAAAACTCCTCTTATTTCTGATATTTTGCTAGTTAGGAATTTAAAACATAATTTGCTTAAGTCGACTATGTGATAAAGGAATTAAAATTAAATTTGGAAAAGATAAGTGTCATATCGAAGATAATAAGTCAAATATTATCTTTGAAAGAATTAGGAAGAAAAACATTTACATCCTTAGTATGAAAGTTTCAAATGATAACTTATGTCTTTTTTCTAATACAATTGATCCATAGATTTGGCATAAAAGATTTGGTCATTTAAATTTCAAACTATTATCTAGGTTATTAAAACTTGACTTAGTTAGAGGTCTTCCCAAGTTAAACTTTAAAGTAGATAGTATATGTGATGCTTGCCAATTAGGAAAACTTAAGAAAAGTTCATTTAAATTAAAAGATATGATTTTTACTTCTAAACCTCTAGAATTACTTCATTTATATTTATTTGGTCAATCTCAAGTTCAAGCAATTAATTACAATAAATATGTTTTTGTAATTATAGACGATTATTCTATATATACTTGGACAATTTTTCTTAAACTTAAAAGTGATGCTTTTGAATTATTTAAAATTTTTGCTAAAAGAATTCAAAATCAACATTTTTAAAAATAAAAACTATTCGTAGTGATCACGGTGGAGAAATTAAAAATGAAAATTTTGAGAATTTTTGTAATCAAAAAGGAATTACTCATCATTTCTCTTTTCCAAGAACTCCACAACAAAACAGAGTGGTAGAACGTAAGAATAGAACGATTCAAGAGTGTGCTAGAATAATGCTTTCTGATAGTAACTTACCTAAAAACTTTTAGGCTGAAGCAGTCGCTACAGCTTATTATATATTAAATAGGATTTTAATTAGACTATTAACTAATAAAACACCATATGAATTACTTTACAATAAGAAACCCATAATAGCTTATTTTAAAGTTTTTGGTAGTAAGCGTTTTATTCTTAATACAAAAGATAATTTAGATAAATTTGAACCTAAATCCGACAAAGGTATCTTCATCGGATATTCTAATAGAAGTAAATTATAATTTAAGAACTAACACTATTGAAGAAACAATGCATGTATCTTTTGATGAAAAATTTAAAGATACTGTACAAATATAAGATAAAGAAGACTTTGTAACTTTAAATAATGAACCCGATGAAACTAATTGTGAAATCATTCAACCTAATAAAAGAATTAGGCTATTAAAAGATCATCCTGTAGAAAATATACTAGGAAATATTGAATCTATAGTTAAAATAAGAAATCAAATAAATAATATGCGTATGTACTTTTATATCAACTATTGAACCTAAAAATCCAAAGGAAGCATCATCTAATGATTCATGGATTCTTGCTATGCAAGAAGAATTGATTCATGGATTCTTGCTATGCAAGAAGAATTGAATCAGTTCACTCGAAATGATGTTTGGGAACTTGTTCCTAGACCTGAGGATAAAAGTATAATTGGGACAAAATGGGTTTATAAAAATAAAATGAATGAACTTGGTGAGGTCATGAGAAATAAAGATCATTTAGTCACGCAAGGTTATTGTCAAGAAGAAGGAATTGATTATGACGAAACCTTTGCACCCGTAGCAAGACTAGAAGCTATCAGGATTCTACTTGCTTTCGTAAACTACAATAATTTCAAAGTTATATCAAAGGGATGTTAAAAGTGCTTTTCTAAATGGGTTTGTAAAAGAAGATGTTTACGTCCAACAACCTCCACTTTTTGAAGATAATAAATTTCTAAATCATATATAAATTAAAGAAAGCTTTATATGGTCTGAAACAAGCTCCTAGAGCCTGGTATGAAAGACTAAGATCTTATTTACTACAATCTGGTTTTGAAATTGGTAAAATAGATACAACTCTTGTTATTAAAAGAATCAAAAATGATATTCAATTAGTACAAATATATGTAGATGATATAATATTTGGATCAACTAATAACATAATGAATAAAGAATTTTCAGATATAATGACTAAAGAATTTGAAGTGAGTCATATGGGAGAACTAGGTTTCTTGTTAGGACTTCAAATCAAATAATTAGATAAAGGAATTTTCATTAATAAAAAAAATGCAAAGGATTTAATTAATAAATTTGGATTGAATGCTTCTAGTGGAAAACCAACACCAATGACAACTAATGTAGCTTTAAGTAAAGAAGATAACTCAAAAGATGTTGATCAAAACTATATAGGGGAATGATTGGTTTGCTGCTTTATATAACATCAAGTCATCCTCACACCATGCATAGTGTCTGTCTCTGTGCAAGATACCAAACTCAACCTAAAGGGACTCACTTAAAAGCTGTTAAAAGAATTTTAAGGTATGTAAAACATACTTCAGATTATGATTTATTTTACTCCAAAAATGATGTATTTGATTTCATATTGTGATACCGATCACGCTGGTTGTTGAAAGAAATGCGAATTACGGATATTAAGGCTAGGATTAACACTAGAGGGGGGTGAATAATGTTTATAAAGAATTACTAAATCTTTTTGAGTTTATCTTAATTTAGAGACAGATGTATGCAATCTACAGATACGGAGATAAATCACAGAAACAAACACAGATGCAGAAATAAAATAAAAGCAGTAAAGGAAAGAACACACAGGATTTTATACTGGTTCGGAGTTACCCTACATCCAGTCCCGCAACACAAGTACGGATTTCCTTTCAAAAGCAATTGTACAATTACACCCTCGATTTCAAGGCTGCAATGTACACTCTCCAGAATTTCAATCCTCTGGGTAGAGATACCTGATTTCCGGGCCACAAGTTTACCCAATCGATTTACCAAGGCTACAATCACACCTTTTCTCGCTTGATTGATTTTCAAGGCCACAATCACACCTTTTCTCGCTTACGAGATTACAAAGAAGTCTATAACTCTGAATAGCACTGAGAACCTTGTTAAGATAGTGATAGAGAATCAAACTAGAAGTAATCGAGTATGATTCAATATTGATTTCGGCAGAGTAATGGTAAGAGTATGTATTAAGAAATGTGGAAGAAGAAGAGGAGTGAAAAACCAAAAAATCTGATCTAAAATTCGTTGAAACTAACCCCTATTTATAGAAGAACAACAGCCATGTCATTCAGAAGAGTTGTGGCAAATAGACACTTCTTTTGAAAATTAAATTTTGAACTCAACTGACACCATGTCGACATGTTCACCATAGGCATGTCGACATCCCAAAGCAATTTTTAATGATTTGATTTTCTTTGAAAATAACCTTTATCTTGTATTAAAACTACTTTAAACTTTTCTAATGTACTTGACTATAGTTAAAATTCATAAGTAAATATAGAGAATAATATATATATATATATATATATATAATTTAACTATAATTTTATATTTAAATCTTAAGTATAAATATTTAAAAGTTAAATACATTATTTTAAAAGATAGTTTATGTGACATCCCGGAATTTTGACCCTATTATTATAATAAGTTTTTGATCAAATTTAAATAAAATACAAGATTTTCACTTTGAAATAAATAAGATTTTGGATATTATTAGTTGTATATGTATTATAAAAGAATTTATAATTTCAAAATATAAAATAGACTCTTTTAACAATATTTAACATAAATCTGTTTTATTCAATTAAATTAAAAGTTATGTATTAACAGCATTTAATCTCAGATATATGAATGCAGTTAATAATAATAAGTATAATAACACAATTATATTCATATTAAATATAAATACATTAATGCAAATATAAGTTACTAATCGAATATTGGAAAGATTTAACTTTGAATAAAAAAAAGATCAAGAAATGTTTCTAACAACAGCTTTTATAATTAAAATAAAATAAGTTTATAAATATTTAATATAAGTACAACATAAAATATAGTTGTAAGCATAAGTCTACAAACATAAGTACAAAACTATAACGTGAATATAAGATATAAATAAAAATGTAGCTATGTGAAGACAAACATATAAATCTGTCAAAAACAAATGTATAGTTTGTGTTTAAGTTATAAGATAATAAAACAAAAAGCAAAACCATTGTACAAATACACTAGACAAAAACAAGGTTCTGCAAATATTTTAAAACAAAATTAACTTGTCTGCAAACTTTATATGTTTAAGAAAGCTAAGTGTTCAATTGAAAAAAAATAAGACAAACATCTTTGTACAAGTACAAGATCAGTAAGTATCTTTGCAAAATACGCAAAATTTGTCAGCAAAGCATTATAAGTGTAAACCCATATGAAACATATTAGTACAAACATAAACCTATAAATATCTTTGTACAAAATGTTTGTGTCAGCAAACATTATGATATGTTAACATATATGTTAACACAAACATTTAATTAGCCACCTTTATATCTGGAAACATATCTTCCAGCCGAAAATATCCAATTCATTTCAGGATTTTGTACCTTATTACAAATAAAAATAAAGCAAGTATTATATCAAGCTAAGGCTTGTTCCATAAGACAGCTTGTTCAAAGCCATATATAGATATTGTTTATCATTCCATTTAGTTCTTTCCATAACTTAAACAAAACCTGATAAAGGTATAGAAGAATAAACAAAATTTCATATTCAAAAGTCAGGAAGCAAAGAAGAGTTACAGCAATTCAAAAAAAAACTTCAACTGCAGTCTTCTTTGTCCATCAACAACTAGCCTCTGTTTCAAGTTTCAACTACAATCTTGGTGAGTAAACGTATTTTTAAATCTAACCTTTAATTGATAGAGAAGCAATTCATTGTAAGTTGAAGTATGATATTTTGGAATGTTTGCTATTCACTGTAAGTTTTGCATGATATGTTCTTCACAGTTTCAAACTTTTGCTGAGGCAAAGAAAAACAGAATATATCAAACTTTTTATATAAAATCTTTTCTTTAATTAGCAACTTAACTACATAAACTTTGTCCAAGTTTAAGATTTAGATTTGGGTTATTGTTTTTAGTAGCTGTGAGATATCAGTACTGTAAACACAAATTTACAGTAATATATAAAACAAAGGTCAAAATTCGAAAAGCATGAATTGTAAATTCAAATTTATATCTTGAAACAACATACGAAGTTATGATTTTTAAGACGAAAATTCTAATTTTTAGTTAACTATGCTTGGAGCAGCTCGTTAGTACACAGTAAGTGCATTTGCACGAATTTCTGTTGATTTAACAATTTGTTGTTGTTGAAATTAGACATGGAGCTTGTGTATTGATTCTAGATCACCAGAAAAATGTTAAAAAAATTGTTAATTTCAAGATTATTTGGGAATTATGGAAAGTAGGGTTTATGGGTCTGTATTTTTAGGGTTCGGTTAACTGATGCTTGCGTCGCCATGGCACAACCGAGTGCCATGAGACTTGGGAGGGTGCTCGAGTGTGATGTCGGCAAGGTTTGGCCGAAGTCTTGTCGTCTCTGGCGGTCGCGATAGTGAGAACGAGGTGGATTTTGTCCATCGTGTTCGTGGAGTAGTTCGTCTTTACAGGCATATTTCGATTGAGTACTTATGGCATTGATTTGAGTTTAGATTTCGAACGCAAGGTGAGTCTATGATTTGCTGGAGGAGTCGAGTGGCGTTGGTGCGGTGGTGAACCGCCGTGCACGTGCACGACGGCGGGGAGGTGCGTGTTGGGTCGACTCGAGTGAAACTCGAGTTAGAGTGCTTGCTGCTTCGAGTTGGTTTCTCTGGGAAATATTTTGGGTGAGCACGTGTGTATTTTTAAGTTTCAACAGTTTTAAACTTAAGCTTTAAAAAAAAGAGAACAGAAGAATTTAAGAAACAGAGGAAGAATAAGAGGGAACGCAGCAGGGATTGACGCGAGAAAAGTTCGGTTTATCTCGAGTTCGACCCGAGTAATTGCATTGTTTACTTCGAGTTTCAATTCCAGAAGTTTGCCTAATGTTATACTAAGTTGAATAGATATATAAGCTAAGTATTAATCAAGGTAATAATGTTTACAAATTGTTTAAGCCAAGCTGAACTGTTAGCTATACTAATACGAAGATGAGTAATGAATTTAAAACAAAGTTAATTAAGAATATAATAAATTTTATAATTGTAATTTAATAAGTTGTATAAAAATTTAATTATATTTGTGAGTAAAGATTTTAATGATAATCTTGTGTGAACCCATTTATAATTAGGAATTTCATTAATCATTGAAAGTTCATAATATAACAAATCGTAGTTAACTGATTAATTAACTAAGTAATGATTGAACGAATAAGTTAATTAATAATTAATGACTAATTAAGCAATTAGTAGTAACTAAAGGTGTAATTGAGTTTTATAAATCAATAATTAAGGTTATTGATTAGTAATAAGAATTAATTAATTAATTAATTAAGTGAATAATTAATAATTAATTAATTAATTGAAGTAAGTTAATTAATTAGTAATTGATTAAGCAAGAATAAAATATAGTTTACTCTTAAGTATGCAATTAAGTTTAAAATAAATCAAATGACATGTTGATATGAATCGATGGTTATATTAATTGCCTCTGATGTTTATTTATATCCTGTGATGTTCTGTGATATTCTGGGTATATTTGTGATGATTGTGTATAATTTATCTGTGTTAAATTACTATATGATTTATCTGATGTTATTTTTCTGTGTTAAATTGCTATGTGAATTCAATTGTCAAATTTAAACTGCATAAGTTAATTAGACAACTTGGTCTTTAAAATGGCGTTTGGATTTCGATGAGACCGGGATCGGGTATCAATTGATATTCCAAAAGCCACATCGATCCAAATTAAACGTTAGGTCGTGTAATCTTAAGTGAAGATTGAGATGGTGTTTTCAGAATGCAAGGGTTATCGTCGTTAACTCTGAGGGTGATTCCAAAATGAGTGTAACGAGATAATGCCTCGGTTTCGTTCGAACCAGGAACAAACTTGTATGGATTGAATGCTTTCAGCACATCGTCAGGTGGACGATGAGCATTCTAAGAGATATGTTCTAAAAAGGTAAACGCAGCCTCAAGCCTCATCAACCGGGAATGGCTAAAACAGGGGATGTGCAGCAAGGTTAGGTGGGTCATGCCCAAGCAGGACGAGGTACACCCCTGTCTAGATGTCCCTTTTATTCGGCTGTGTGGGCGGTTGGTCTGCAGCTAACTGCGGGGTTATCTTGTTCGGGACTGTTCAGTAAGGAATGGTTTCGGCCTTGTGTTGCAGGGGAGTTACAGTGGTTCCTCCGTACGGTGATCTAGGCCACGTACTGTGACGGGCGGTACCCCAGTAGCCCTGCCGTTGTATGGGATCCAATTTCCAATAAGCGCCGTACGTTTTGATTGTGCCCAATTACTTTGGAATGTGAGATGTAAGCATTTCAGCTATTTCTGTATTTTACTTGAAAACCCTAGACACTATTATAATATCACTGAATTTCCTATAAAATGTTTTGGTTAGCGTAAGGTAAAAACTTACCCGTATTTATGTGTGGGAAGTCTTACGTGATACCTTTATTTCAAATGATTTTCAAAGTTAAACAACTTTAACCCGTTTACTCATACCAGACCCATGTCTGATCCGGAGTTTATATTTTTGTTTTTCATAAACTCTTGGGTACTCAAATTTTTATGAGTAGCCAAGTGATAGGTAATCGAAGTATAGAGTTTTCTGGAGGAGTTGGAGCAGAAGACCAGACGTACGTAGCTATCTATATAGTTCTGCTGTGTTAGTTGGTTTATGATATTTGAGATGTATGTTCTGACAGATATGTATATGATAGTCATGTTGTATGATATTGTATATCTCTGATGTATATATAACTATGTATTAGTTATGTTGATGTATTATATTTTATTCCAGTCTGTTGTGAGATTATGATGTTGTTATTCTTTCTTTCTATTCTTTTCTATTTCTATCCCTTTCTTTCTTATTGATGACACGTCTTCCTGGGAGTAGAAAGTCGGGTCGTCACAGCTGGTATCAGAGCATTAGGTTGAGCGAGTACCTAAGCTCTGGAGTAATATTTAACTTGAGAGTGCGTATTTGTATTTTCATATAAATAAATAAATATATATATATATATATATATTAAAGTTTTATTTGATTCGGGTGCATCTTTGAGTTTCATATCTTCGGAATCAGTAGAAAAGTTTTCTCTTAACCCTAGTACCGTGGATCGACCCATTATTGTATCTAATCCTATTGGTGGAGCAACAAAATTGGATACAATCTGTAAGGACTTGAAGCTTTCTTATTTGTCTCACAGTTTCTCTTGTGACCCATATGTGTTAAATTTTAAAGGATTTGATCTTATTTTGGGAATGGATTGGCTCGATAAGTATAAAGCAATCCTGAATTGTGATGAAAGGACAGTTGCATTGGAGACTGATTTGGGTAGGATTGCCAAAGTGTCGTGCGATTGTTCTGGATTTCATTTGAGTAGTCTTTTGCTAGGAGTTGAGACTTCTCAAGAGAAAGTTGAAGAAATCGATGTGGTTCAAGATTTTCCTGATGTTTTTGAAGAAGTCAAGTGTCTTCCGCCACATCGAGAGATTGAGTTTCGTTTTGATTTGATTCCAGGAGCAGTGCCGGTGTTTCAGCCCAGTAGGAGAATGCCTCCAAGAGAGAGAGAAGAGTTGATTAAGCAGACGCAAGATCTTTTGGAGAAGGTTTGATTAGACCCAGTTTTTCTTGTTGGGGCTCTGCTGCGGTGTATGTCACCAAATCGGATGGTTCGCTAAGGTTCTGTGTAGATTATAGAGAATTGAACAAAGTGACCATTCGAAATAAATATCCTTTTCCTCGCATTGATGATCTTTTTGACCAGTTGCATGGAGCTTCTATCTTTTCTCAACTGTATCTAGCTTCAGGTTTCCATCAATCGAGAGTAACTGAAGATAGTATTCCCTTGACAGCATTTAGAGGGCCGAATTGTTTTTATGAGTGGTTGGTTATGCCTTTCGGATTAACCAACGCGTCTGCCTTTTTTTTTGACCTCATGAACCGAGTCTTTAGAGATGTGTTGAATAAGTTTGTTTTGGTATTCATTCATGATATCTTGGTCTACTCCAGATCGGAAGAGGAGCACAGGCAACATTTGAGGATTGCATTGGAGACTCTGAGAAAGCATGTGTTGAAAGCAAAGTTTTCAAAGTGCCATTTTTGGAAATCAGAAGCCAAATTTTTAGGGCACATTGTTTCTGGTAAAGGCATTTCAGTAGATCCAGCAAAGGTTGAAACTATTTTGCAATGGAAACAGCCGGAGACACCGACTGAAGTTCGTAGTTTTCTGGGTTTGGTTGGCTACTACAGAAAATTTGTTAAGGATTATTCCATCTTTGCATCTGACCAAGCTGACTAGGAAAGGAGCTAAATTCAAGTGGACACCTCAGTGTGAAGAAGCTTTTCAGGAATTGAAGACAAGGCTAACTAGTGCACCAGTACTTGCTATTCCGGATGGAAAGAGCAAATTTGAGGTATATACGAATGCATATTTAGTTGGATTGGGAGCAGTTCTGATGCAGAATGGCAGAGTAAATGCGTATTCTAGTCGGCAATTGAAGGCCCATGAGAAGAACTATGCTACGCATGATCTAGAACTGTTAGCTATTATTTTTGCTTTGAAGATCTGGAGACATTATCTTTTGGGAGAAAAGTTTGAGTCATTCAAGGATCACAAACCGTTGAAATATATTTTCTCTCAAAAAGATCTTAATTTGAGACAGCAGAGATGGGTCGAATTTTTGGCATCTTATGATCTGGATATTTTGTATACTCCGGGGAAAGCGAATGTCGTGGCTGATGCTCTTAGTAGAAATGCGGTTTTATCTCTTTTAGAAGTCGTTCCATCTCTCCAAGAAAGAATCGTTAGTAAGCAAATGGAGGATAAATCTTTTGAGGAAATAATTCTTGGAACTAAGGACGGTCGATATTCGGATTTCAAGATAGACGATCAAGGTGTTCTAAGGATTAATGGTCGTTTGTGTGTGCCTAATATTGATGGATTGAGACAAGAAATTTTAGCTGAGTGTCATCGCTCCAAATTGAATATTCACCCGGGTATCTCGAAGATGTACAAAGATATGAGGAGAGTTTTCTGGTGGCCGAATATGAAGAAGGATGTAGCTGCTTTTGTTAATAGTTGTACCATTTGCCAGCAAGTGAAGGGAGATCAACAAAAGTCTGCAGGACTATTGCAACCTTTGGAAATTCCAGATTGGAAGTGGGAGATGATCTCGATGGACTTCATCGACGGTTTGCCTAAAACCAGGAAAGGAAATGAAGGAATATGAGTTATTGTGGATCGTTTAACGAAGAGTGCCCATTTTATTCCAGTTAAGGCAACTCGTACTGCAGTTTCCTTGGAAGAAATTTTCTTGAAGGAGATAGTCAAATTGCATGGTGTTCCTGTTAGCATAGTAAGTGACCGTGATCCTATTTTTACTAGCAAATTCTGGGAAGCTTTGCAATCAGCAATGGGAACAAGTTTGAGATTAAGTACAGCCTATCATCCTCAGACGGACGGACAAACGGAAAGGCTTAATCGTATTTTGGAAGATATGCTGCAAGCGTGTGTATTGGATTTTGGTGGATCATGGGAAGACCATCTTCATCTAGTGGAATTTTCTTATAATAACAGTTACCAAGCGAGTATTAAGATGGCTCCTTATGAAGCTCTGTATGGAAGACTGTGTAAATCCCCATCTTGTTGGATTGAATCGAATGATCGACTTGTACTCGGACCCGATCTAATTCGTGAAGCTTCTGCGAAGGTTGAGCTTATCAAGAAAAGGATGAAAGCTGCTCAAGATCGTCAGAAGAAATATGCAGATAAGAGATGAAGACCATTGGAATTTGAGATCGGAGATTTAGTTTTTATCAAAGTTTCCCCAATCAAAGGTGCTATAAGATTTGGAAAGACGGGAAAACTTTCTCCAAGATATATTGGTCCATTCCGAGTGTTGGAAAGAATTGGAACTGTAGCCTACAGGATTGAATTGCCAGAAAGGATGTCTGGGATTCACAATGTATTCCATGTGTCTCATTTAAGGAAATATATTCATGACCCATCATTAGTAATAGAACCAGTTGTTCAGGAAGATTTAGAAGTAGAACCCAACATGACTGTGGTTAGAGATCATGTTCAGATTGTAGATCAAGAGGAGAAGCAGCTCAGGAACAAAGTGGTGAAACTCGTCAAGGTGCAATGGAGTGAGGATCCCAGAGATTGTACCCGGGAAACTCTTGATAGTTTTAGAAAAGCTTATCCAAATTTATGTCCGGATAGCTAGTAATGTTGTTAGAATTGACTGTTTGATTGTTTGTTTTTGTATGGATGATATGTATGTTTAGATTGTTAATATTAAGTTTTTGAAATTAACTGTTGTTTAAATTTCGGGGACGATATTCTTTTAAGGGGGGAGGAATGTGACATCCCGGAATTTTGACCCTATTATTATAATAAGTTTTTGATCAAATTTAAATAAAATACAAGATTTTCATTTTGAAATAAATAAGATTTTGGATATTATTAGTTGTATATGTATTGTAAAGGAATTTATAATTTCAAAATATAAAATAGACTCTTTTAACAATATTTAACATAAATATGTTTTATTCAATTAAATTAAAAGTTATGTATTAATGGCATTTAATCTCAGATATATGAATGCAGTTAATAATAATAAGTATAATAACACAATTATATTCATATTAAATATAAATACATTAATGCAAATATAAGTTACTATTTGAATAAAAAAAAGATCAAGAAATGTTTCTAACAACAGCTTTTATAATTAAATAAAATAAGTTTATAAATATTTAATATAAGTACAACATAAAATATAGTTGTAAACATAACTCTACAAACATAAGTACAAAACTATAACATGAATATAAGATATAAATAAAAATGTAGCTATGTGAAGACAAACATATAAATCTGTCAAAAACAAATGTATAGTTTGTGTTTAAGTAATAAGATAATAAAACAAAAAGCAAAACCATTGTACAAATACACTAGAAAAAAACAAGGTTCTGCAAATATCTTTAAAACAAAATTAACTTGTCTGCAAACTTTATATGTTTAAGAAAGCTAAGTGTTCAATTAAAAAAAATAAGACAAACATCTTTGTACAAGTACAAGATCAGTAAGTATCTTTGCAAAATAAGCAAAATTTGTCAGCAAAGCATTATAAGTGTAAACCTATATGAAACATATTAGTACAAACATAAACCTGCAAATATCTTTGTACAAAATGTTTGTGTCAGCAAACATTATGATATGTTAACATATATGTTAACACAAACATTTAATTAGCCACCTTTATATCTGGAAACATATCTTCCAGCCGAAAATATCCAATTCATTTCAGGATTTTGTACCTTATTACAAATAAAAATAAAGCAAGTATTATATCAAGCTAAGGCTTGTTCCATAAGATAGCTTGTTCAAAGCCATATATAGATATTATTTATCATTCCATTTAGTTCTTTCCATAACTTAAACAAAACCTGATAAAGCTAGAGAAGAATAAACAAAATTTCATATTCAAAAGTCAGGAAGCAAAGAAGAGTTACAGCAATTCAAAAAAAAAAACATCAACTGCAGTCTTCTTTGTCCATCAACAACTGGCCTCTGTTTCAAGTTTCAACTGCAATCTTGGTGAGTAAACGTATTTTAAAATCTAACCTTTAATTGATAGAGAAGCAATTCATTGTAAGTTGAAGTATGATATTTTGGAATGTTTGCTATTCACTGTAAGTTTTGCATGATATGTCCTTCACAGTTTCAAACTTTTGCTGAGGCAAAAAAAACAGAATATATCAAACTTTTTATATAAAATCTTTCCTTTAATTAGCAACTTAACTAAATAAACTTTGTTTAAGTTTAAGATTTAGATTTGGGTTATTGTTTTTAGTAGCTGTGAGATATTAGTACTGTAAACACAAATTACAGTAAAATATAAAACAAAGGTCAAAATTCGAAAAGCATGAATTGTAAATTCAAATTTATATCTTGAAACAACATACGAAGTTATGATTTTTAAGACGAAAATTCTAATTTTTAGTTAACTATGCTTGGAGCAGTTCGTTAGTACACGGTAAGTGCATTTGCACGAATTTCTGTTGATTTAACAATTTGTTGTTGTTGAAATTAGACATGGAGCTTGTGTATTGATTCTAGATCACCAGAAATATGTTAAAAAAATTGTTAATTTCAAGATTATTTGGGAATTATGGAAAGTAGGGTTTATGGGTCTGTATTTTTGGGGTTCGGTTAACTGATGCTTGCGTCGCCATGGCACAACCGAGTGCCATAAGACTTAGGAGGGTGCTCGAGTGTGATGTCGGCAAGGTTTGGCCGAAGTCTTGTCGTCTCTAGCGGTCGCGACAGTGAGAACGAGGTGGATTTTATCCATCGTGTTCGTGGAGCAGTTCGTCTTTACAGGCATATTTCGATTGAGTACTTATGGCATTGATTTGAGTTTAGATTTCGAACGCAAGGTGAGTCTATGATTTGCTGGTGGAGTCGAGTGGCATTGGCGTGGTGGTGAACCGCCGTGCACGTGCACGGCGGCGGGGAGGTGCGTGTTGGGTCGACTCGAGTGAAACTCGAGTTAGAGTGCTTGCTGTTTCGGGTTGGTTTCTCTGGGAAATATTTTGGGTAAGCGCGTGTGTATTTTTAAGTTTCAACAGTTTTAAACTTAAGCTTAAAAAAAGGGAATAGAAGAATTTAAGAAACAGAGGAAGAAAAAGAGGGAACGCAGCAGGGATTGACGCGAGAAAAGTTCGGTTTATCTCGAGTTCGACCCGAGTAATTGCATTGTTTACTTCGAGTTTCATTTCCAGAAGTTTGCCTAATGTTATACTAAGTTGAATAGATATATAAGCTAAGTATTAATCAAGGTAATAATGTTTACAAATTGTTTAATCCAAGCTAAACTGTAAGCTTTACTAATACGAAGATAAGTAATGAATTCAAAACAAAGTTAATTAAGAATATAATAAATTTTATACTTGTAATTTAATAAGTTGTATAAAAATTTAATTATATTTGTGAGTAAAGATTTTAATGATAATCTTGTGTGAACCCATTTATAATTAGGAATTTCATTAATCATTGAAAGTTCATAATATAACAAATCGTAGTTAACTGATTAAATAACTAAGTAATGATTGAACGATTAAGTTAATTAATAATTAATGACTAATTAAGCAATTAGTAGTAACTAAAGGTGTAATTGAGTTTTATAAATCAATAATTAAGGTTATTGATTAGTAATGAGAATTAATTAATTAATTAAGTGAATAATTAATAAGTAATTAATAAATTGAAGTAAGTTGATTAATTAGTAATTGATTAAGCAAGAATAAAATATAGTTTACTCTTAAGTATGCAATTAAGTTTAAAATAAATCAAATGACATGTTGATATGAATCGATGGTTATATTAATTGCCTCTGATGTTTATTTATATCCTGTGATGTTCTGTGATATTCTGGGTATATTTGTGATGATTGTGTATAATTTATCTGTGTTAAATTACTATATGATTTATCTGATGTTATTTTTCTGTGTTAAATTGCTATGTGAATTCAATTGTCAAATTTAAACTACATAAGTTAATTAGACAACTTGGCCTTTAAAATGGCGTTTGGATTTCGATGAGACCGGGATCGGGTATCAATTGATATTCCAAAAACCACATCGATCCAAATTAAACGTTAGGTCGTGTAATCTCAAGTGAAGATCGAGATAGTGTTTTCAGAATGCAAGGGTTATCGTCGTTAATTCTGAGGGTGATTCCAAAATGAGTGTAACGAGATAATGCCTTCAGTTTCGTTCGAACCCGAAACGAACTTGTATGGATTGAATGCTTTCAGCACATCGTCAGGTGGACGATGAGTATTCTAAGAGATATGTTCTAAAAAGGTAAACGTAGCCTCAAGCCTCATCAACCGGGAATGGCTAAAATAGGGGATGTGCAGCAAGGTTAGGTAGGTCATGCCCAAGCAGGACGAGGTATACCCCTGTCTAGATGTCCCTTTTATTCGGTTGTGTGGGCGGTTGATCTGCAGCCAACTGCGGGGTTATCTTATTCGGGACTGTTCAGTAAGGAATGGTTCTGGCCTTGTGTTGCAGGGGAGTTAGGGTGGCTCCTCGGTACGGTGATCTAGGCCACGTACTGTGACGGGCGGTACCCCAGTAGCCCTGCCATTGTATGGGATCCAATTTCCAATAAGCGCCGTACGTTTTGATTGTGCCCAACTTCGTTGGAATGTGAGATGTAAGCATTTCAGCTATTTCTGTATTTTACTTAAAAACCCTAGACACTATTATAATATCACTGAATTTCCTATAAAATGTTTTGGTTAGTGTAAGGTAAAAACTTACCCGTATTTATGTGTGGGAAGTCTTACGTGATACCCTTATTTCAAATGATTTTCAAAGTTAAACAACTTTAACCTGTTTACTCATACCAGACCCATGTCTGACCTGGAGTTTATATTTTGTTTTTCATAAACTCTTGGGTACTCAAATTTTTATGAGTAGCCAAGTGATAGGTAATCGGAGTATAGACTTTTCTGGAGGAGTTGGAGCAGAAGACCAGACGTATGTAGCTATCTATATAGTTCCGCTGTGTTAGTTAGTTTATGATATTTGAGATGTATGTTCTGACAGATATGTATATGATAGTCATGTTGTATGATATTGTATATCTTTGATGTATATATAACTATGTAATAGTTATGTTGATGTATTATATTTTATTCCAGTCCGCTGTGAGATTCTGATGTTGTTATTCTTTCTTTCTATTCTTTTCTATTTCCATCCCTTTCTTTCTTATTGATGACACGTCTTCCTGGGCGTAGGAAGTCGGGTCGTCACAGTTTAAAATCAGGAGTATTTTTGACTTTGAAATTAAAGATAATTTTGAGGCTAAAATTATTTAAAATCAGGATAGAGGTTTTTGATGCTTTTAAAAGGAAGGTTTTGAAAACATTTTTAAAACAAGATATAATTTTGAAATATCATTTGAATAAAAAGTTAGCGGATACAAAATAATGTTCCACTAGATTTTTCGTAGGTTTCATCCTACTTAGGGTTCCATCCCTTTAACAGGCTCGAAGTGGATTTCATTCGATGAATAAATTGGATTTTAAGATGCCAGTGTTTTTCTATGAGTTTTAACATAATTTCTAATTAAAGAACAAATTACTTCAATTCTTAAACTTTTGATATTCTTGATACTCATGAGTCTTCAATCTTAATATCTTGAATCTCTATATTGTACAATCTTCATTCTTGGTACCTACATGGTTAAAACCTGCATATACATATATATCTAAACTTATAATGTTAGTATTTATATTTTATAATCTATTCTATGGTTTTTGTCATCAGAACCATCATCTCACGGACTAACAATCTCCCCCTTTCTGATGATGACAACCTTTGTTTGTAAAATATTACTTATATCCTAATAACTCCCCTTTAAATCTATAACTCCCCCTTAATTTATGCCTAACTAACCTATTTTATATTTCTCCCCCTTTGTCATCAACAAAAATTAACTCCCCCTCATTCTTGGACGAGAGTACCTGTATTAATAAACTATACAATGGAATATATAATAGATAGATTAAGAAATAATTATCCTTATGAACATGATAATTAATGGAGGATTACATACATTTCAATGTATATATATACATGTTTTATGTAGCAACCATCAAACCAATTTAAGAAATCAATTCACACCGAGTATCAATCCAAACCAAATTAAATTAATTCAAACAAAGTAACAAAAATCAAACGTTACGTGGAACTTCCACCCATCCTTCTTCTCCAAAGATTGGATCTACCTTAATAGTATCCCAATTATCATTGTCGTTGGTGAGAGAGACTGAAGGATGTGCTTCGTTATCATCCTTGTGTAGCACGTATTGCATCGAAATGCCTTTCTTGCTCCTTGATCATCTGCATTTGACTCAATTCTAAGTGTCGCTGGTTATGAAGAATGAACGAGAGAATACTCTTGAACAAATTAAGAGTTTCTTCAAGATTTTCGGATAAATTGTGAATTGGATTATCCATAGTTGAATTTGTGAAAGAAATGAAGAATTAGAAGATAGGAAGTTATTTTCAGTGAAGAATTCTGGAAGAAATAGGTATATATAGGTGTAGAAATTCGTTTGAAATGAATAGACATATGGTTGTTATTCAAATTTCAAATTCAAAATCAATTGTCATTTCTGACCAGTACATGTTGACATGGTCATAGAGGGGATGTCGACATGGGTTAGTGAAAAATTATGACTAATTTGATTTTGTGAATAATTGTGTGCATATATATACACACACACACACTATACTAACATTTATTCTAGAGATAAGATAAGGTAGATAACAGAAAAGAAATTTCATTTCATTGCATACTAAGATGTTACAGTGATTAAACACACACCAAACTACATAAACTTTCGAATTAAACAAACTAAAACATATACAACAAGATACGAAAAGATAAAACTAGTTAGAGGATGATGACGATGAAGAAAGTCCAAGTTTCTTGCTGACTTTGGAAATGAACTTGTTCATCTTGGATGAAATTTTGTCCAACTTCTTACTAACGGATCGTTTAAGAATCCGTTGATTCTCAACAATCGTCTTTTGATTTTTGAGAAGGGTTTTGGTGGATGGATTAGGAGGATAGTCAATGCTTTCCAAAGAGGTTTCATCTTCTTCTTCTTCAATTTCCATTTCATCCCCTTCTTCTTCTTCTTCCTCTTCCTCTTCTTCCATTTTCGCATGAGCTAAATGCTCTTCCTTTTCGGCAAGGGTCTCATAAGTTTGAAAAACAAATCGAATTTTCATAAGCGAAATGTTGGAATGATTGAAAACTTTTCTAGAAACAAATTCTTCGCCTTTGAAATCCACTCCAAAATAGTTAAAAATCCGAGTGAGATGAATTCCATGATATAAACACCCATTTCAAGATTTTTTAGGACGAAGTTCATCCAAAATAACTTACACCCAATTTATGTCATAATTTCCAAAAATAGAAAAAAGAGCTTTGCAAACTTTTTAAGTAGGATTGTTAAAATCCCCTGATCTTGGGGTCAAAGTATGTTGCAAAAGAAGATTGACAATCCTTGCCTTTGGTCGAAAATTTCGATTTTTGAATTCAAAATTATCATTCCCTTCGAAAATGTGATGAAATGTCTCGCGATCATTTTCATCTTAAAATTAGAAAGATCCATTCCCGTACACTTGCAATTGAGAATAGTACCCAAAAGATCACAATTCAAAACAATTCTAGTGCCTTTGACAATACTCCAAATTTCATCCTAAATTCCATGATAAAATCCTCGGTTCAAATTAGCATAGAAAATTTTAACAAAATTTGGATAGCAAACAAAATCATTTTGAGAAGCATCAATAAGGCTAAGAACTCCATTCTTTGCAAAAAGAGAATCAAGTTCATATGAAGAGAAATCTTGAAAAATAGCAAACTTTCCGGGATGGAATTTGGCGTAATTAGCATAATTGATGTATGCTTTTATTGCCTCCGGATCATTGAGTAATTGTTCTTTTATTTTTTTGGAAATTCTCATGGTGGAGGGGTTGCTTGAAGAAGCCATTAAAGTAGAGAGTAGAGAGCTTGAAGTTTTGAAGAGAGAGTTTGAATTTGAAAATGAGAGTGAAAAGATAAGATAAAAGATAGTGAATAAATAGATTCTCAAAGGACATATTCTCCGGTCAAAAGGTAGCTTTTCAGAGAATTGAATGAAGTGAAAAGATGGAGGGAGATTCAAACATTTGACTTCAAATTTTGAAATTCAAATTCTGGTACCCATGTCGACATCATGGTAGGGACCATGTCGACATGTGCCAGTGAATTTTGATAATTTATTTTTCCTAAGTTCTCTAAAATATATATATATATACATACTTATTATTTTTAATGTCTATGTATATATCTGAAATATTTATAGTATATTTCAGAAAATTATACTGTTAAAAAATAATAAAATAATAATGAAATAATAAGATAATAATAAAAAAATTAAATTTAAACAACACACCAATTCAAAATCAATCAATCAAGCAACTAATTCTAAGCAAGCAATTTCAACCAATTGTATTGTAAACGTGTACCTTTTTCTGAGTCTGTTTCTTTGAATTCGTCGGAGTCGTGAACAGCTGTGAAACACAAAATTTGAATTATCTATCTTCTGATCATCATCACTTGAGGACGAGTAAATGCACGCTTCTATTTCTTTGCTGGATCATTGTTCATAAGAGGATTTTGCCTATCTGGATACGGACAGTCTCTTTTGAAATGGCCCGGTTCATCACAGTTGTAACATTTGACATTATTTAGCATTACATTTTGATTTCCATAGTTCTTATAGTTGTTTCTCTTGAGATTATTCATCTTTCTGTATTTCAGGAATTTTCTAAAATTTCTGGTCATAAAGGCTATCTCTTCATCATTATCGCTGTTTGAGTCTGATCCATCGGTCAATGCATTGAATGCCATTGATTTCTTTTCAGATGCTTTGTTATCTCTTCTTTCGATCATTTGAACTTCATACGACATTAGATTTCCAATTAATTCTTCTATCTTTAAAGTACTGATATCATTTGTCTCTTCGATGGCAAGTGTCTTTTGCTCCCATTCTGGAGTAAGAGAATTTAAAATCTTTCTGACTTGATCTTCTTCAAAAAATTCCTTTCCCAAAGATATTAGAGAATGCACAATATCCTGAAATCTACTATACATATCTGAAATAGACTCATTAGGATTCATTTTAAATAATTGAAACTGATTTGTGAGCATAGAAATTTTGGTATGTTTAACTTTGCTTGTTCCTTCGTGAGTAACTTGCAAAGTTTTCCAGATTTCATATGCAGACTTACAAACTGACACTCTATTGAATTCATTTCTATCTAGTGAACAAAACAAAATATTCGTTGTCTTAGAATTATTTTGTACAACAGTCTTTTGCTTAGCAATCCACTGTGCAAAATCAGTTGTGGGTTCATAATATTCAGTTTGTGTAATATTCCAAGTGTCTAATCCTATAGATTGTAAGTATATTTTCATCCTACATGCCCAATATGCATAGTTACTGCCATTAAAAAGTGGTGGTCTGACAGTAGACTGACCTTCTACAAATGAACTAGTGACAGGAATACTAATGTTAGTAACAGTACCAGTGTTGGTGGCCATTTTGAAAACTTTTCAAAAATAAGATTATGAAACTTTGAAAACATGGCTCTGATACCAGTTGAAAGAAATGCGAATTACGGATCTTAAGGATAGGATTA
Organism: Allium cepa; assembly: GCA_030765085.1. Classification (NCBI taxonomy): domain Eukaryota; kingdom Viridiplantae; phylum Streptophyta; class Magnoliopsida; order Asparagales; family Amaryllidaceae; genus Allium; species Allium cepa. The sequence continues at coordinate 33,256,941 of CM060941.1, forward strand.
ACACTAGAGAGGGGTGAATAGTGTTTATAAAGAATTACTAAATCTTTTTGAGTTTATGTTAATTTAGACACAGTTGTATGCAATCTACAGATACAGGGATAATCATAGAAACAAACACAGATGCAGAAATAAAATAAAAGCAGTAAAGGAAAGAACACACCAGATTTTATACTGGTTCGGAGTTACCCTACATCCAGTTCCGCAACACAAGTACAGATTTCCTTTTAAAAGAAATTGTACAATTACACCCTCGATTTCAAGGCTACGATGGAGATACTTGATTTCTGGGCCACAAATTTACCCAATTGATTTACCAAGGCTACAATCACATCTTTTCTTGCTTGATTGATTTTCAAGTCCACAATCACACCTTTTCTCGCTTGATATATTACAAAGAAGTCATAACTCTGAATAGCACTGAGAACCTTGTTGAGATAGTGATAGAGAATAAAACTAGAAGTAATCGAGTATGATTCAATATTGATTTCGGCAGAGTAATGGTAAGAGTATGTATTAAGAAATGTGGAAGAAGAAGAGGAGTGAAAAACCAGAAAATCTGATCTAAAATTCGTTAAAACTAACCCCTATTTATAAAAGAACAACAGCCATGTCCATTCATGAAGAGTTGTGGCGAATAGACACTTCTTTTGAAATTTAAATTTTGAACTCAACTGACACCGTGTCGGCATGGTCACCATAGGCATGTCGACATCCCAAAGCAATTTTTAATGATTTGATTTTCTTTGAAAATAACCTTTATCTTATATTAAAACTATTTAAAAATTTTCTAATATACTTGACTATAGTTAAAATTCATAAGTAAATATAGAGAATAATATATATATATATAATTTAACTATAATTTTATATTTAAATCTTAAGTATAGATATTTAAAAGTTAAATATATAATTTTAAAAAATAGTTTAAAATCAGGAGTAATTTTGACTTTGAAATTAAAGAGAATTTTGAGGCTAAAATTATTTAAAATCAGGATAGAAGTTTTTGATGCTTTTAAAAGGAAGGTTTTGAAAACATTTTAAAAAAGGATATAATTTTGAAAAATCATTTTGAATAAAAAGTTAGCGGATGCAAAACAATGTTCCACTAGATTTTTCGTAGGTTCCATCCTACTTAGGATTCCATCCCTTTAACAGGCTCGAAGTGGATTCCATTCCACGCATAAATTGGATTTTGAGATGCCATTGCTTTTCTATGAGTTTTAACAAAATTTCTAATTAAAGAATAAATTACTTCAATTCGTGAACTCTTGATATTCTTGATGCTCATGAGTCTTCAATCTTCATATCTTGAATCTCTATACTGTACAATCTTCATTCTTGGTACCTACATGGTTAAAACCTGCATATACATATATATCTAAACTTATAATGTTAGTATTTATATTTTATAATCTATTCTAAGGTTGTTGTCATCAAAACCATCATCTCACGGACTAACAGTTGTAAATCAGACCGAAACAACTGATTTAGGAAGAAGCAAAACATTGTATCCTTGTTAACAACTGAAGCAAAATATATATCTGCTACTTTGGCTTGTTCTCAAGTTATATATACGCAACAAACTTTAAAATATTTTGTATTAACTATAACTAAATCACCAATTTATTGTAACAATACTATTACAATAAGCCTATCTAAGAATCTAACTCATCATGCTAGAACAAACCATATTGATATTAGACATCATTTTCTTAGAGTTAATATAAGTAAAGAAGTCATAACTCTTGAATACATTAATACTGAAAAACAAATTGCTGATATATTAACCAAACCATTAAATGAACAAAAAATTACTAAATTTATAAGAGAATTAGTTATATGTTCATTAACTGAAATATATATTATAAATAATACAAGTATAGTTAATAATTAATATAAATAAAAATTTCTCAAAAATTAAACCGAGCATGTCGACATGACCCATCCCCCTATGTCGACATACAGGCCGAGATTTTCAAATTTAAATTTCCCTCTAAATTAGTTATTAAGTTATATATTTATATATTTCGACTTTTACTCCTTTTTTCTGTTTTATTCTCTTTAATAAACTTCTAAAACAGTAAATTAATGGCTTACTCTTCTAATAATGAAACTTCTTCCCCCACTTCTCCTCATTTTGGTCCTTTTCAACATTCCACACGCATACGAGTCCTCAAATTACAAGAGAAGATGAAAGATTTACTTCAAATGATGATGGAAATTCAAGTGAGTCATCTGCGAATGGCTAGAGAACAAGATAGGCAAGGCAGAATCCTTGGGAATTTACAAAACTTACTTATGGATAACCATGCCAATCCCATTGTCATCGAAGAATCATCATAAGCCATGGATTCTGAAGAAGAAGAGCCTTTAGAAGAACCACAAGAGGATCAAGCAGAAGAACATCCTCTGCCGAATTCGGATGTTCATATGGACGATGACGATGGCGTGATTTGCGTTGGAGGGTCCTTTTTGACACTAATGGGAACTTGGTTGAACAACGTGGAAACTTTTGTCTCCACCATCCAAATTGTTCACTCCATAAATCACCAATAGTTAAGGGTCCTCGTTTAGATTTTTTTGTTTTCTTGATTATATATCGATTTTTTAATTTGTGTATAAGTGTTATCTTAATGTTCTTCTAAAAACAATCTTTGGTGTATAAAATCTTGAATTCCATTTAACTTCGGATACTATATTTCACTCATACATAGTTATTATTCTTGTGTCATATGTTTTTTTATCTCCTTTTCTATTAAATTCAAGGTTTATAAGTTTTTTTTTATGACAAAGGGGGAGAAGTTATATAAAATAGCAGGCTTGAAGTAAGGAGAGTGTTGGTGTAAGGGGGGTTATGGTATGATCGAAGTGGTAAGTATATTTTATAAGGTTGTCATCGTCAAAAAGGGGGAGATTGTTAGGAACTGGAGATAGTGGTTTTGATGACAACAACATTTGTAACTTATTTTATTATAACTTATATACTAACACTATTATCTAGATATACATGAATGTTATTGTGCGGGATATATATAAGGCAGGTACTGATTATTAAAGACTGTACAGTATAAAGATCAAGAATGAAGAAATCAAGTTTGAAGACTCATGAGTATCAAGATCAAGATCAAGATATCAAGATAAGCGTCTAGTTTTGTTAAAACTTCGTAATAGCATGAAAATCTTCATTCCAAATTTCATTTGGGATGGAACTCATTTCTACCTTCTTAATGGCTTACAAACCCACGGCAAGTAGTTACAAACCTATGACAAGTGGTTTACAAACCCACGGACATCCTGGTTTTGTACAAGTTCTCGAGTCCTGATGTGATGAAATATTTTGCAGGAAGAAGCTTGCAAAACTACTTCAAAATGATTTTTCAAAATGATTTTAAAAACTACTTTTCAAAATGTTTTAGCCTTACAAATTATCTTTTCAAATGATTTTCAAAAAGATGTTTTAGCCTTAAAATATTCTTTATTTTTGTGTTTAAATAAACTTTTGTTTTAAACTTCGTTTGTTTTTTAAAATGTCTTTTGATTTTTAAATATTCTTTATAATACACACACACTTGAGATTTAAAATCAAATTTATATATACATTCTAAAAATTTTTTTTTTACTATTCTTTGTTTTAAAACATAGGAAAATTAGTTTATTTTACTCCAGAATCATTTTATCTTGTTTTCCTTTCAATACCATTTTCAAAAAAAAAAATACATAGTTTTTAACTAAGGGATGTCGACATCATGGGATACCCCATGTCGACATGGTGCCCGTTAAATTCAAAAGTTTCAATTTTCAAAAAAAGTGTCTATTCGTTTAAATCTCTTCATGAATGGTTATGACTGTTACTGGTCTATAAATAGCCTTCACAAACGAATTTTTTAACTAACTATTTTCTTCACTCCTTCTTCTCTACAAATCCATGTTCTAAAATTTTCATATTTTTAAGATCGTGCCGAAATTCTGCCGAATTCTCAAGTGAATCAAATTAGAAACTCATTCTTGTTTGATTCTCTTCCCTCTCTCGAAGATCAAAGTGCTATTCAGAGTTATAAGATCAATTTGTAATCAAAAGTTTATCGAGTCTCTCTATAAGGTGTGTTTATACCTGGAAACCAATTGGGTAATCTTGTGTCCTGTAAATATAGAGAGTTTTCCTCGGACTCGAAAATAGGAGGATACCTCAAGGCCTTTAGAAATTGAGGATTGTAATCTCGACATTGGTATAGTAAAAATTTGTACTAGGTGTTTGCCTTGGTGCAGGACTGGATGTAGGGTAACTCCGAACCAGTATAAAATCCGGTGTGTTCTTTCCTTTTTATTGCTTTTTATTTACTTTTTGCATCTTTATTTGATTCTATGATTAAGTTCTGCATTTGTTAACATCTTAATTGTTAAATTAGTCCATATAAGTCTTAAAATCCATTAAACACTATTCACCCCCCTCTAGTGTTAAGTTAGCCTTAAGATCCTTAATTCACACTCCTTTTTAGATCAGACCTACTTTGATTGAGCAGATCAGTATTAGTCAGAGGCAAGACACTAGATTAGTAGAGATCATGGCGAAGATAAAGGAAGGAGTAGAGTCGGAAGAGGTGAAGCAGTACGAGCTCAACCATGATGGTTGGCTTTGTAAGGATGGGAGATTGTTTCCTCCTGATGTTTATGGGTTGAGGGTTGAGGTGCTATGAGAATATCATCATTCGAGATTGACTATACATCCATACGGTAATGAAATGTACCATGATACGAGGCAGGCATTTTATTAGGAAGGGATACAGAAAGATATTGAGGCATTTATCTCAAAGTGCATGAACTGTAAGTTGGAAAAATAGAGCAAAAGAAGCCGAGTGATTTGCTGCAACCGCTCGAGATTCCCAAGTGGAAATGGGAATAAATTTCGATAGATTTTATCGGTGGATTGTCGAGGACCAAAGGAGATTACGATAGCATCTAGGTTAGAATCGATAGATTGATGAAGAGTGCTAGAATTATACATATAAGTCTAATAGAATAACGCCAAATTGGCTGAATGGTATGCGAAGTGGGTCACGTGATTCCATGGTGCACCAGAGAGCATTGTGAGTGACCGAGACTCTTTGTTCACTTGCAGGTTTTGGGTGAGCTTACAAGAGGCATTCAGACATAGCTGCATCTCAATACAGCTTATTACCTACAAACTAATGGAAAGACCAAGAGGATGGATCGTAACTTAGAGGATCTCTTACGAGCTTGCGTCCTCGATTTCGGTGGCTCTGGGACGATCATTTGCATTTAGCAAAGTTCACATACAATAGTAGTTATCAGTCAAGCTTTAGTATGGTACTATTCGAGGCATTATGTGGTCGACCGTGCAATGCTCCTCATATTGGTTGAAAGCGGGCGAGAAACTGATACTTGGGCTAGATATGATTAGGGAGTCTTCGAAAAAGATCGTGACTATTCGACAACGAATGAAAGCTTCTCGGGATAGATTGAAGAGCTATGTTGATAGGAGAGGACTTGGTTTAGAGTTCTCGATCGACGATATGGTGTTTATCAAGATCTCTCCGTTGAAGAATGTTGTTTGATTCTATATAAGAGGAAGTTAGTGCTGAGATTCGTTGGTCCTTTTCCAATACTTAAAAGGACTGGAAATCTAGCTTACAGAGTCAACATACTTTAGAGAATGGAGGGCATGCATAACGTGTTCCAGGTCTCTCAGTTGCAAAAGTTTACGTATGGCTTAAGCATGATAGTTAAGCTGAAATAGCTTGATGATATTGAGATTGAACAAGAAGCTTCGAGACCTCGTAGGCCTATTTATAGTCGGACGTGATACAGAGCAGCTTAGGAGGAAGATGATAGAGATGGTGAAGTTTTAGTGGAGTGAGACAAAGGCAATTGTACTTAGGAGACCGAGGAGAGTGTGAGGATCTCTTATCTAGAGCTCTTTACATGGTGAGACTTTTTGTTTATTGCATATACTTTCACTTTCAATATCAAATAGGATAGTTTAACATCCTACGTGCACGGTTGATGCTTGATATGATTGCTCGTGATTGTTAGGCATGCAGGATAGATATATTCGACTTTGTCTTATTTGCATTAGGGATTTTGGGGAAGAAATTCCTAAAGGAGGTAAGAGAAGTAACGACCCGTATTTTTCATATCGGAGGGTCGTAAAATATTATTTTTAAATTCATGTGATTCATATGATACTATAGCGTTTGGGATGTCAAGTAGTGACATTTGTGACCCCAAGAAATATTATCGGATGATTTTACACTTTAAACTTATAACTGCTATAACTTTTGATAGAAGATGAATTAGGACCCAAGAATGCTTCCATTAGAAGGATATAAGATTTCCCTTTCCGTAAAATGTTCATAATAGTGATTTGGACATTCTAACTAGGAGATATAGTTATTTAAAGTTTGATAGTTTTTGGAGCGGGTTGATGGGTAATTAGTGAGATTGGGATAAGTCCAATAACCCATTTCAGATTTGAGACTATAAGGGGCTGAAATAACCTTCCCTAAATTAGTTTTACCATCTTCCAAATAGATCTAAGCCTCCATTAACCCTTTCTTCACCAAATTATTCACCTTTCTCCACCAAATCAAGTTTAATTTATAGATTAATGGTATATTAACAAAGGGATTAGTTAGAGATCTTCAAACTTACATTGTTAAGGAAGAAAAATAGGGGCTTGGCTGTTTATTATTGGGTTTGTCTCGATTCACATGCTGCAGTTGGATTTAGAGGGATTGGTGAGTGATTTATCATCTCACACCTTATTATATATGTATATATAGGTTTTAACATGTTTTGGTTCCATTTTAAAGTCTAAACTATGTTTATTGTTGTTTTAAAACCCTACCTGAAGTAAAAATGCGAATAAAGTGTTTTTTGGTGTTCTAATCATGTTATTTGGATGTGTGATTGCCTTTATTGATGTTAGGACATGGTATTGTATGATTGACATGTTTTAATATTGTTTGATGCATGGGTGGTATTTGTACGTATGCTTAAATGAACTGAAAATGCTCTTCAGAGCTAATTAGAGGTAGGTAGTGTATAACCGAACTTCAATGGATAAGATCAAGGATGTTAAGAGTCGTATCGATGCATCGGGAAGGCACACGGGTCGAAGAAGGTGCATAGTGACTAAATCAACGTGAAATTGGAGTTTAGAGAAATTACAACATTTTGTTTGGTAGCATTTCAGTTGGTGGCATTTCTATTCGATGGCGTTTGCTTGGTGGTTGGGTGCTCTAAGTGTGCTTCGGGTTGGTGGTAGGTTGTACTTGGGGTGTGCTTCCGGTCGGTGGTAGGGTATGCTCGGGGGGTGCTTTGTTTTGGTGGTGGAGAAAACCCAGACAACAATTGTTATCTGATGGTGTTGTGCTCCGTGGTCGGGCGAGAATTCCTATCCAAGAGGTGCTTAAGGTCACGCTCTGGGTTTTAGGTTGCTTTGGTTGGGGATCGTACCATGGTATTTCTGAGCGAAAAATGAAAGGTGAAGTTTTGGAGCCGCTTTAGTTCATGCTTTAGGATTTCCGATAGGTTGCTTCGGGTTTGGCCAAGGATTTATCTAGGGTAGAACTTGGAGTTTGGAAAATTTTGGTCATGGCAATGCGTCATTTTGAGATTTCTTCGTAACTTATTATAGGGGTCTTATGAGTGATGTTGAGTGAGGTAGACAATTCTGAACGATTCGAAATGGCCTTTGATTTCTTATGGCGACTAATGAGGTGATGGCGTAGTGCTTTGATCCACCAATGCCGACGACAACGCCGACTTCGAAACTATGGTACGATGGCTTTATGACTTACGGTGGGTGTTTAGAGGCATTTCAAAGATGATGACATAATAGTGGATGTCACGACAGTGATTATCAAGGACAAGTTCAATGATAATGGCTTATGAGTAGAATTTACGACTGCGTTCTACTATAGAGACAACCAGGATGGAATAATGACTGAGTTCCAATTTAGAGATGCGTGCAAAGTGATCATTGATAACTCAGAGGTTTCTAATATGCTCATAAAGACGGGGTATATGGAAGCGCCTACCAGGATTTGCGATCATATCCAGATCTTTTCCAAAGTAGGTTACCCTAAGCTTTTGCGGTTGTGAGCCTGGTTCTTAGACTTACAATGTGGCATGGATTCAAGCGCCAAAGAAGCTGGGATTTGACAGAGTACCCGGTTTGTGATTGTGCCATACTAGTTATCATATATTCGACACACAAGAGTGATAGTGAGGATTTTTTAATGGATACTATGTTTTTCATGGTAGTTTATCACTCTAGTGTGACACACGATGTAGGTATTTTTGACTATATAGCTAGACATTGGATATTGTACTTCAATTGTAGTGCACTTATGTGGCAGTGATAGTAGATTAGCATATATCGATTGTTATGTGCTAACTCTTTGGATGTTGGGACAGGTTAGGTATGGTTCTTCGTACCATATGCCCATATTTACTATATATGATTTTTATAGTATTTTTGAGATGATATATTGCTCACACCGGACTGCTGTCTAACCCAGGGTTTTATTCTTTACTTCTTATTATCTTGGGTACTCTTAAATGAGTAGATTATGGATAACAAAAATGATAGTGCATGGAGCTATACAGAGTACGAACAAGCGGCTGCGCTTTTATATATTTATACTTTGAGCTTACTATCGCTTATATTCCAATGTGTAGTACTGTGGATCTATACTAGTACTTGTGTTACTTTTATGATAGTTATAGAGTTTATTTTGGAGATTTGAGATATACAAACTCTTTTATTTTAGTTTTTGTATAATATATGAATCGGTTGCACTCTAATGTCCATATTTATGGTTTATTTGATTATATCACCGTCTCACCTATTTCACATCTATGTTATTATATTAAATTTTGTTTGTGTGTTGTGAGATGTTATACATGCTTTGTGTTTGGATTTTCGTTACTTTACACCCTTGGCTATCGTCTTACATTGGCCGGTACCTTCACGGTGCGTTATACATCTATATTAGGTATTGGTAGTGCAAGGCAGTTGTCATATGTCCCTTCTAGCCGTAGTTTAAACAAGTAACATCTGCCACATTCAACATTTAGCTCCTCCACTCAAGATCTTTCCTCCTTTCCAATTCCTATTACCCTTCTAATACGGGTTGGATCTCCTTTTTTGCCTACCCTTGGGCCTAACATCGGCATTTTTCTCCTTCTAAAATAAGCGATCATATCTCCTTTCAATTTCTTCAACCATATCAAAAGGAGTCAACTAAGGCTATCAAGGAATACCCTCTAATCAGAAACCCCTCCATATCCGTATCTAAAATATGAGAAATTACTCGATATTTGAAAAACAAATACGAATGTGAATATGGCCACATCTGTATTTGAAAATTATCCATTCGGTTTTTAGCAAGATCGTAGTTATTTTTTGTGTATTTTAGCAGATAAAATGATTGTAATTCACTATTTTATCTATTTAAAAAAAATTAATATGTGTATAATAATCAGTACTTGCTGCTTAAAATTATTTTTCTTTGCGTATTTATTATTTTTTTATATATTTAGTAGTTTGAAATCGATTTATAATGAGTTATAATTTTCTATTTATTTGTTTAGATTTATTAGTTGTGAACTGGTTGAGGAATATCTGATAAATATATGATGTTCTTCTACAACCGCGGATGCCGATACCGATATTCAAAAAAGATTTGCATACGGATATGGATATGACGCTATCTGAATCTGTATCTGATCATTTACAGACCTAGAGCCAATAGATGTGCCATCATTTTGTGGTTTAGTTCCATCGTCAAACCTTCAATAAATTTCTTATTCTTATTTAGTGAAGTATTAATATGCTCCCTTCCATACTTCGACAAGGCATTAAAGCGCTAAATGTACTCTGCTAAAGTCATCCCTCTTTGCTTCAAGTCAAGGAACTCCCTGTACAAAGCGCTCTTCTACGATTCAGGGATAAACTAAGTCTTGAACCGCTCCTTAAACTCCTCTCAAGTTATCTCATCTTTCGATATTTTGAGAATCACATTCTACCACCAATCTAAGGCATCCTCTTAAAGCTGATGGGAAAACAACCTCCTCTTCTAGGAATTATCATACCCTAAGTCTTTGAAGATGTGCTCACATACCTTCAACTAGTTCAACACTTCCAAAGCAGACTCCTTTCCCATAAACACCTTTCCTTCGCAACTCTTGAAATCCCGATCATCTTAGAAAATTCTACTCCTCTAGCTACTGGCCTTGGCTTATCAACCTCAGCTAGCTGCGGTCTCATCATTTTTTTCATAAACTGGCAAAATACAGCACTCATCAACCTCAGCTAGCTGCGGTCTCATCATATTTTTTTCATAAACTGGCAAAACACAGCATTCATATCCATCTCTCCTTCAGCCAAAGAGCCATTTGAGTTTCGGTTCAGCACGTACTTCTAGGGCTGCCTCCCTTCCTTGGCCATTAGCTTGTGTATTTTTAGTTCCTCTACTAGCATTTGCTCTTGTTCTTTCTAAGGTCAAATGTCTGTTACATATATCCGTTCTTGATTTTTGCATGAGCAAGGGTTCATAAGAAACGAAAGTAAAGAGAGTGAAAGCAATAGTAGAGTGAGTAGATATATCCTCCTACATATCTACACCAAAACACAAGTATGTCGTATATATAAATATACATCTATATAGTGTATACTGTCCCCCAAGGTGTTCATTTTCTAATCATCTAATGTGTACTTAGCTCTGTTTCACTTAGGTGTCCCCTAACCAAAGCTTTGATACCAAGTTCTAACGTCCCCCCTTCAAGATCGAAAAATGGACATAAATGATGCTACAGCCATCACAGGAATTATTTTCAAGTTATAAAGAGAGATTGGTATTTTTTTCTTTACAACATTAAGTAAACAGAGCAGCTAATAAGTTCATTACACCAAGTTTTTTAATCCATTGCATAGTCATAAACCTTTCTCATTCTCATGGAGGGGTAAATATATAAGAATAAGAAATAAATATAGTGTCATGCCCGACATATGAAGATGCCAACATGACAGTTGATTAGTTATAATTCCTGGTTTTGCACAGTGAAATTTCTAAAGTAACTTTTATTTGCTAAATAATCCCCTGCTTTGTCTTTAGAGTCTTTATTTTTATTTTCAAAAGATATATGTCTAAACCATAAACTCAGTCTACTCGAATGAGTACCCATGAGTTTATGGGAAATAATAAAAACACAGGTCAGACATAAAGCCTGATATGAGTAAAACTTTACACTAACACACACATAGAGAGACCATGCCGCTAAAGCACCAAAAAGGTTTTCCCCTCACTTTAATATCAAAGCAATTACGTCATTTTATGTAAACAGTCATCATAGCATAAGTATTCATGTAGCATCATTCTAACCATACGTATACCCCTTACTTACATTCAATTATGAACCATTTCATATTTATAATCATCCATTCCAATTTAAATATACCCTATACTTAACATCTAATTTTGGACATGTCATACAATTATAATTCAAATTCACTAACATAAACTAATCCCTTGTTTAAGTGTCATCATGAAGGTTATCATTAACTTATTTTAATGATCACCTCCTTAGGCCTTCCTATCAATAGTTTAATCTTTTCCAAACAACGTCACCTGATGAAATCACCACTCATTCAGCCATGGGAGCCACCCTAACTAAAGTCACCTCAACTCTCCTAAGTGGTTGAATGTGAGCACCCTAAATACATTCTAGCAAGCATCCTTACTAAGCTTCATTGACCCCTCTTAGGCCTTAAACTCTTTGTTTTACATTATCGATCAATTAGAAACACCATCCTGAAATTTCGTCACCCTTCCATAAACTCACTTTAGAGTTCAGATCTTTCTGGATTAAACTCTATCCTGACACCCTTCTATATACCATTGAATTTTAGAATTTAGTAGCCTTTGCACCTTGCCATTCAATAACTCTATAAGCCGGTATATCTTTATGATCATGATTCAACCATTTTATTTTATTTATTTGTTGGCACCCTTACATTCTTTAGATAAAACATTTTAATCTTTGATTTGAATGATACCCTATCATTTCTTAGCTTCTTGCGGCTTTCTCCATTTTAAGATAATTTAATGCATGTTTAACTTATAAATTTCTTTCATAATTCCATCCCTATGAAATTCTCAATTAACACTTGGAAATTGGCATCTGAAACGCACTAAATATGTTTTTTATTTTACTTAGAAAATTATTGCTTTCGTACTTATCGCATGCCAAGCCAAGCTATTGCATATTGACTTCCACCTGAGCCGTCATACGGTGAGATTAGTTATTGCATGTTGACCTCCCTATGGGCTATCTCGCATGGTGACTTCCACAGGGGCTATCGCATGTTGACTTCCATATGAGCTGTCACATATTGATCATTGCTAGGTTATCATAAGTTGGCGACTTAGCTAGCTGTCGTAGGTTAATAGTTATATTAGCTTTCACAAGTTGAGCTCTTATAAGCTATCGCAAGTTGACAATTCAAATGGCTATTCCAAGTTAGCTATTTCAAGTTAACCCCTAATAGGTGTCATAATTTAACACCCTATTAGCTATTGTGGGTTAGCTACCATTTACTACCACAAGTTAATCACTATTTAGCTATTACATGTTGATAGTTTTACTGCTATCACAAGTTGATGTTTATACAAGCTATCGCACTTTGATATTTACAAGGACTATCGTAAGTTAATATGGTAATCCTGTAACTAACTTTAAAACTATTTTGTTATCATTCAAAGTAATTACTTTACATCAAACCTTGTTCTCTGTTAAATTCTCATTAGTCAATCTAAGCTTTTACAGTTATCATTTCAATTATTTTTATCACTTTCTTAGTTAATTATCTTCTAATAATTAGCCCTTCCCTTAGCCAAATAATTCATATAAAATCGAAATTTAAAGGGGAAAAGTCCAAAAAAAATCATTAAAAACTAATTCATCATAATTTTTCACATTTAAAAATTTCAGGTCAAAACAATTATTTTAAGCATTTTTAATAACTAATTTTTTGGAAACTAACCATTTTCTCAGCTTAGAAAATTCATAGCGATTACAAATAATTTTCAAAAAATTGTGAAAGTAAAATCCTTCTTCATTTTATCAATACAAACGTCATATTAAATTATCATAGTATTAAGATATGATTGAATCATGTTTTATCCTAAAAAGTGACTAAATTTTTTTCTTAAAAAATTTCAAAACACATCCATAAAATTGTTTAGTCATACAAAAATGTTAATTAATAATAAAATCATCCATTCAAAGTCAAATCTAAACCCAAACGTATTTAGCAGAGTTTTAAGGAAAATTTTACTCACCTTAGTATAGGAAACCTTGATTCGATCCACTTTCTTTCTAAAATGAAAGCTTACATCTTCTAACTTTTGTTTTCCTCTTCTTTTGCTAAGAAATATGGCTAAACTGATAGTAGTTTAAGGAATTTATTTTTAGAAAATGAAAATGAGGTAGAGTGAGGAGAATTTAGTTCAGGCATGCATATTAGTGATTTTGGCTAGGGCTACATCCCTCCTTGCTTAATCTCACTGATACATTATCCTTAATAAAATGTAGCGACTCTGAAATTCGAACATTTCATCTTCAAATATCAAAATATGTTGAAAAATAGTTAAGTGTTATAAATCTAATTTTATAACCTTGTTAGACATCTTTTATTTAATGAATAATGATAGGAAACTTGTTTTTAAATTTTTTTTACAAAAATATATTCTTCGAAGAAAAATCGATAATGTGACTGAAAATTGATTTATCGATAAATAGCTTTTTAATCAATATAAGTTGTTCAAACTCTTATGCACTTATTTAATAATCAAATGAACACATTAACAACTTGTTTTTTCTAAAAGAAAGAGGTTTAAAGGAGAAGTGATGGGGCATGTGAGGGAGGTGGGCCTTCCACATGAGAGTGAAGTGAGAACAAGCTTAAGCAACACACCTTGAGCCTACATAAGGAAAGGTATACTCTTGATAATAAATTACAAATTCACAAAGCAAAAGTAGGTTCCTTTTCATGTCTTCTTCTTTTCAAAAGTTCTAAAGAAAATAAATTCAAAAATCATCCAAATCAACTCAAACTTGGAGTGGATCCTTAAGACAACATTACAACAACTCCTAGCTAGTTTTTTTGGAATAAGTAGAGAAAATCTTCCCCTATCCCTATAGAGCGTGAGCAGATAGTGTGGGTATTTGGGCTAAAAATGTACAAAGCAAGGAAGGAGAAGAAAGAAGGTGGTTGCAAGATTGAGGTTGGACTCGGGTGCTTGGATCTTGCTTGTTTATTTGGTTAAAGGTAAGTTAACTTACCACCTTGAATGAAAATATAGAGTATATGTGCTTGTGTTAATTGTGTACATATTGTTTGAATTGATATTGATATATGTTGAAATATCTATTTTAATTCTTGCTTTGAGAGTAAGTGGCATATACGATCCATATCTATGGACTTGGAATGAACTTGTAGCAAGGCCTTGAAACAAAGCACATAGAATTTTGGTTTAGATTGGCCTCAGATTTGAAAGTGCACTTATAGCAATAATCACTGTGGATGCACATAAGAATTACCTTGTTGTTGGCGATTCCTAGGGAACTTTACAGAGAGATCCTTAAGGGTTTCTTGCCATATTTATTATGTTTTATATGTATTTTTGCTTCCATAAAAAAGTTTGGACAGTCAAAAGTTAAGTAACATTTTGAAAAGTGGCCAAAACTTCACTTGCGCAAAAATGCTCCGCTTAGCCTTGATTTTTGGATTTTAAAGGTTTGAAAAGATACTTAAATTTAAATATTTTATTTCATTATTTTTACAAGTATTTAATAACTCTCATTAGAGTATTTTAAAAGTGGTTTGAGATTTTTATGAATTTTTAATAATTAGTTATGAATTTTTAAAGAGGTGGTTTTGCTTGTAAATGTACAGAAAACATGTTTTCCAAGTTTTTAAGTAAATTATAAAGCTGTTATTTTCAAGTAATATTTTGTGTAAATGTTTTAAAACCTAGCACAAGTATTATAAAGTATTTTAAAAGCATTTTTAAGTACATATAGTGTTTATAAAACGTGTTGACTATCTTATATCTTGTGTAATAAATATCTTCTAAAAATGGTTTATTTACTATCTAGTTTTCTAAATAAATTACTATACATATATATCATTTCAAAAAGGGTTTTAAAAGTATAAACAAAATGTTTAGAAAGGGGTTAGGAATTGCTTAATGGCCAAATGGCTAATTGCTTAGTTACCTATTTGAAATGTAGTTAATTATACTTAACATTAAAAGCCGAAGAAGTAGGCTTATCTATTTGTGAGAGTTAAGGCTCATGTTAGGGATATGAGCAATAAAGCTCTAACCTACCAGCTTCCCATTTGACCGAGGAATAGTTAAGTCGAAAATGTCGAAAAAGTGTTAATCACGTTGATTACTTAATTGTTTATGGAAATCATTGTACTATACTTAAAACTAAAAGCCGACTAAGTACACTTATCTATTTGTAAGATTCAAGAATGAAGTGTCTAGGAAAGACTTTGATATGCAACCAGTGCTCTAACTTACTTAGCTTCACCCTTGGACGAGAAATATTTAAGTTGAAATACCAAAAAGGAGTTAAGTATACAAATATTGATTTGTATAAGAAATTGTTTTTTTACTAGATAGTCGATAAGTCGACTATCGAACTTGACCAAATATGACTTAAGAAGTATCAAAGGTCTTCATGATTTCATACCAATGAGAACCCTCGGGGAGGAGCATCGGTACAAAACATCTCTAGCTTTCGCTTACTTCTTAAAGACCAGAATTGAGTTAACCAGAAATTAATCAAATTAGTTTTGAAGAGATTGGGATCGTAAGTGATTTTCTCATTGAATACCACTTCAAAACCTGTATATGAGTTTTATATTTTGAGGGCGGTTGTGAAGTGAAATTTTATCGAGTTGAATTGTTTATCCTAAGGTTAAGTCCAACAGAGAGGTCGGTGTTAACATTTCAAATGATGTTATTATGTAGGACAGTCTACCTTGAGGAGTATTCCAAGAGAGAGGACAACATTAGCATTCGTCAGAGGAATTATGCGGGAATCGATGTGGAGATTCGAGATCTGTTTAAGAAGCTAGAAGACATGTAGTGACTCATGGTTTGTTTGAGATGACTGAATCCATTTAGGGATTCGTTTTCTGTTCGAGTGATGAAGACTTGTGTGAGAAATGCCAAACATAGCCTCAACATCAAAATGACTAAAACCAGAGTAGGATGTACAATCTCGGGTTTAGCTTACCTATGAGGGTATATCAACTTTAGATCTGGAGTATGCTTTCGATTATTGGGTGCCGGAAGTTGGATATACTTGGTGTTACGCAGTTTGGCGTCAGGCCAGTTGTGTTTACCTCGCATATTTTGCCTATAGATATACGATGCTTGGAAGGATATCTTTGATCCTTATGCAGGAATTCAGATTTGGCTTGATCCGAGGAGATCTCCATGAATATCCCTACACATACGAAAATGGGCTTTAGCGGTATTGATTGTATACCTATTATTGTAGTGGCATTCACATAGCAATTATTTTGTGATTTATGTTCTAAACCCTAGACATTATTTATTATATCGATATATTCACTCATCGGATGGTTAATTTCATTTAAAGGGAAAATCGTTATGGTATTCTGTACGGTCTCAGTAGTTACTATTACATGTCATACGTATTTCTTGAGTTTCTCCCACTGGTTTACCAGACTGATCCGGGTGTTATTTTCTTATAATGCGTGGGTCAGCTCTGTGTATATTTTTTCCAGATTTAGCTATGGAAGCTTTGGAGCTTACAAAGAGGAGCTGGATGATTACCTACTATAGTATTCTTATTTCCATAACATTAATATATTGTATATATTAGCATATATGAGGACACGTTGTTATAACTGTCTAGGTTGATGATAGTACTTATGTTTTGTAACTCTGAAATTTCAGTATTCATAACCCTTTGTATTGTTCTTTTGATATTATATATTATTGTTCCACTGTGAGATTCTGAAGTTGTATTTTTTCTTTCTTGTTCTATTTTTTTATTTTATCCAAACTTTCTGTCTTTTCGGTACTTGGGTGCTCGGCATAAGAATACCATGGATGTATTTAGTGTCGATATTCGAGGGTTTAAAAATTAGGTCGTTACATAAAAGATCCTTCTCGTTTCAAAAAAACTAATTGTTTATTAAGACTGAATTTAATTGTTCAAATTACTCTTAGTCCATTTAATTTTTTTAAAGTGTCCTATGCTTAATTAATCAAATCTCCCTTAGGAAATTTATTCAACTAAATCATTTTTATTTACCTTTTAACAATTTCCTCCTATTATTGATTTAATTTAACTTCTCATATTATGGCGCTCTCAAATATGGGGTGTTATAATAATCTAAGGGATGCTCAACTAATGTGTTAAACTAATTTTTGGTCTAACACCCAAAAGGCTTTAAAAAGATATAACATTAAAAAAAATCAAATATGCCCATGATCAAATAATAAGTTGACCAAAATGTTTAAAGTTCATATCATATTTCATTTATAGGCAGACAATATTAAATTCAAGTACATATGTAATGTCCATCATTCAGTAGTCCTTATGTCAAAATTACAAGTCATATCATTCTTCATTGTCCAAAATATCAAAAATATAATTTTTATGCAATTTCCTATTTTTATTTGTCCTTATATCAAACGTTCAAGTTATTTTCTTCTTCATCGGCCATTAAAATAGTCCTCAAGCTCTCATGTGAGCTTTGAAATGTCAAGACCCAAAGAATGATTTATGCTAAGAAAGGAAAAGAAGAAGGGAGCCATATCTTATGTTGGGGTAGGTCTTTATTTATAGCAGTTGAAGAGGGGTATAGCTTACTTGTATTGGTCAATTGAATTTGACATAGATCGCCGACTTGGCAAGATAAATGGTCCTAAGGGTGCCATATGTCATAATCGTAGAATTAAAGCAGTTCACATGCATTGCTATCTTGGTCCTGGAATTACTAAAGGTGGCATGGTTGCTTAAGAATGCTTTGAAGCTTTTATCGCTATTTTGGCATTAATCATTCTAATATTAATGCTCTTCGTATCATTTTTTATCTCCATCCTTTTGTGTTGAATATTTCGATATCGCCTCCCCTTAAATATTATTGAATTGATTTGCTTGATGAGAAACCATCAATATATCTTAATAAGTATACCTCCTTGTAGCATCCGCAACGTCTCCATTTCATAAATAATTTTCTCTAATTTAATTATTGCTCTAATAAAATCTTTGATGGCTTTTTCATCTTATCGATAGCTCCTTATATCGATATTAACTCTTTGTATCAATTGTAGCTCTTTTATATCATTGAGAACTCTTGACTTAAACATTAGATAACTTTCTTCTTTTGCTTTTGATAGCTTCGTCTGTTGACTCACGACAGCTTCATCCCTTAACTCACGTTAGCTTCATCTCCTGACCCATGATAGTTTCATCTACTGTCTCATAATAGCTTCATATCTTGACTCATGATAACTTCATCTCTTGACTCGTGATAACAGCAACTCTTAACTCATGGTAGCTTCATCTATTGACTCATAATAGCTTCATCTATTGACCTATGATAGCTTCATCTATTGGCTCACAATGGCTTCATCTCTTGACAAATTTAGGTATGACATTTTCCCCTCCTAAATAGTTTGCTTATACTTTAGCTTAAAGAAACTCTTGATTTCTCTTTAGATTTCTAATTGTCAAATTTTCACTTCCCTTTTTCCTTATCATTATTTTGAATTATTCCTGGCATTTACCTATTTTCTTGCTCCTTTTGTTTTTAGATGAATATTTTCTGGATTGTATAAGCTTCTCATCGTTTTTCCTTGAACAACTTCTCATTGTTATCTTTCATAAGCTTGATAATGCCTTTCTAGAATGTAGAAGTTTTATAAAATATCCTTTGGAAAATGAAATTTTTATGTTGAGAAACTTTCCATTAAAAATGTCTTTAAAAGGTAAAAACTTTTTACGGCTTCATTGAAGAATTATTTATTGAAAATACATCTTGAAAATGTGAAAATTCCTTTAAATTATTGAAAGCTATTTTGTTGAAAACCTCTTTGTCGAGAGATGAAAGTTCTTTATAAGTTTACTGCAAATCGTTATATTAAAAATGTTTTCAAAGTATAGGAGCTTTTTCTATCCTCACTGAAACCCTTTTATTCAGAACCTCTTTGAAAAATGAAAGATCTCTACTGATTTATTCAAAGACATGTTTTGAATATGAAAGATTCCATTGGCATTATTTGGAATACTTTTGATTGAGATTATCTTTGGAATTCAAAATTCAACATATATTTGTTGATAAGTCATTTGTTGAAATTGATTTTCGAAAGTATGGAAATTCTTTAAAGCCTTCAAAAAATCATTTTTGAAAATGAATTTTTGGAATATGAAATGCAGGAGCTTCTCAAAGCTTCCAAAAACCATTTTTTTGAAATAACTTTTTTTATGGAAATCTCATCGCAAAATGGATGTTTCTTGTGCCTTACGAAAAAATATTTGTACCTGCTCATCCTTTAATTGGGAGCTTTGGTCTGACTGAAAGTCGGGCTCGTGGATATTTTTTCCATTTATGGATAATTTGGTAAATCTTCGATGAATGCTGAGAAAACTACTTGTTGTTTATATTCCGTTCTTCTGAAGTCAAGTGACTTGGCCTCGCCATTGGTTATTTCTTAAAGTGTTTATTTTTCTGTGGATAAATTCATGAGTTTTCATGTATTAATTCCATTCCTCGGCTCTTTGCTCGGTTGTTGTGATGAATTCTTTACGATGGTTGTGTAAATCATTTATCGTTATAGTCTTTCTTAAACATTATTTTTTTCGGCCATTGACAGGATATGCTTGATGAATCTTTAATTCTTTCAATTAGTCTGCCATCATACTCTTTGTTATGGATGGTTTTATGTTGGTCCACTCGTATTATGATGACTGCCTAATACCTTTGATAGATAATAAAACCTGTAGAGTGTGATGCCGTGGTACCCAGTCGATGTAGGAAGATAGTCAAGTGTGTAAAGCAACAAGAATTCAAATCACAGAACATATAGAACATCTTGTAGTGCATAGACAAAGTATAATAATCTAATAAAGGTAAAACAATCGAGACAATAATATAATCAAATGAGCCATAAATAAAAACATCAGAGTGCAACAGGTTCACAGATTATACAAAAACAAAAATAATGGAGTTTATACATCCTAAATCTCCAATAAACTCTAACAACTATCTCTAAAATAATACATGTACTAACATAGCTCCATAGTACTTGTGGTGTCCCTTATTTTGAGGTCTGAAACTAAGCACTAAAGATGATGCAGTCATTTATAGTATTAATTTTCGATGACAAAATGTGGTTATGTTAATTGTATTCATAATATCATAAGCACAGGAATACGAAATAAAAGCAAACTTTCACATTTCTTTTTAAAGTCATTATTTCATATTCAGTACATAATCCCGAACATGACCCAGGTTCAGATAAAACATAATTATTACAAAATACTCTAAGAGCAACATACGAAGATGCCACCTTGGTTAACCAGAGTTACTAAATAGACAGATACATCTATTGTAAATGCATTCGTACGACAACTGACATAATACAGCAGATAATAGTAATTTATAAACTCTTGCATTGCTAGCTTTGCTCCTTGCACGTATCTGGAAGCTTTATTTTCTAAAACCTACTTTGCCTATAAAGCTCTTACTCTCGGCCTACTCAAATCAAATTTTGAGCACCCGAGAGTTTGAAGGATAAAAATAAACTTCGAGTCAGACAAAAATCCTGATACGAAAAATAATATGTCATCTCGGTTTATAGATATTAAGTGAGACCACGCCACTGAGTGGAACAAGTTTTCCCCTCACTAGTATCCTTTTAAAAATATCGTTTTCAAATAAATTCTTGCAACCAAACTGGTTAAAATAAACAATGTAATAATAATGTGCATGCATACTACACAGGTAATCATGACTATCCGTTAAATCGGTAAACTATCTATCCCAATGTTTAGTTTTCACAGGGTAACTACCAACCTACATGGTTGACTCGGACCTACCAGATATACCAAATTTTCTAACTGAATATTAGAAGAAAACTGGACGGTTTGTTCAAATACACTTATCATAATGTTCACCTAACTATCTGTCAAACTCATCATTTTGCTAGGCTTATTATGAACCTAAAGGTTTTGCAGGCCAAACTATAACCTGCCTTATCTGTATGTATTTCTTTGCGTGCGTAAACCTATCTTTTATCTTACTCTTGACAAAGCCCTACATACTGGAACCTTGGACAAATATCAACTAGGGACTAACAGCTGAGGTACAAGATACTACCCTACAGCAGTCCCATCTAGTTTTCTAATCTCTGAGTCAATTCATCCTATCTCAATCTATCTAGAAGTGATAAGGACAATAATTTTCTTTAGTGAAATTCTAGGCTAAATACTCATTTCTATTTTTTTTTTTGAAAACACTTTCTTTATAATGATTTAACACTTGAAATTGTACTTTCAAAACAAGAAAAATATTGCCCTTTGCTTTATCCAAAATAATTATGTTATTATATATGCTTTCATAGAGTAATATCGATGAAGTTCCAAGTCATATAAGGTCATCGGTTGACAAATCCATAAGCTATAAAGCCAAAACAATATAAAGTCTTTATATTGATAAAACACTACAACAACATAGTCGTCGAGGGTTCTCGCCCCTCAAAACGTAAGCCAAAATAATAAAACTTTATATATTGATAAAGCTCGGTCTCATTATCACCATTGGGGTCATCACCCTTCTTCAATATAAAATATGTTAAAGCCTTTAACTTTTAAAACATAAGGCCGTAAGACCGTTAACATGGACATCGCACTTCATAAAGCGTCGGTGTTCTAAGGTATAAAACTTGGTTTGCATAAGCACTACTAGAGAGGAGGAAAATAATGATGAAAATTTTCGACGCCATTACGAGCTAAAAAGGCGGTGCGTCAAAATGGCATTGAAAGGTCGTAAAATAGGAGAATGACATTGGAATGGCATCGAAAAGACGTCGAAACATACCGACGCCATTCCAACGTCTTTGTTGTTTCCGTTGTGTAAATAAATAGCGTCCGAAAGGTGTCGGTATTTTCCGATGCCATTCTGATTTCTTTTTTGTTTACCCCTTCTACCTTTACTTTTCCATACTAATTTACATATATTATATAATTTTAGAAAACAACATTGCATTGTTTTCAAATTATACTTAATCGTCCTATACAGCGATGTGGATTCTCAACGATTGGATTTCATAAATTCGTAATATAAGCAGATTTGTTGATTAAACTAGTTGTTTTACAAAAAAATTACGCATGTAATTCTATTGGAAACGACCGGTTGTTTATCGAAATTTTTACATATACTTTTAATGATATGAAATTATTTATTTCCAATTCAATAATATTTAATAAAACTAGATATGTTTTTTTGATTTAAATTTCATAAAATATTATCAAATAAAAGAAATCGTCGGAATGACGGTGATATTTTGCCACATCGTTCCGTTGCCAACCCGCACCCCACATACCTATGCCGCTCAGCATTTACTTTCCCCCTTTCATTAACCCACAAATAACATGCATCCCAAAATCAAAACCCTAAATAAGCGAAAACATATCTCAATCCATTTCCACCCGCATCTCCACCTCCATCTCCACCCGCATATTCACCTCCGACTCCACCCGACGACCGCCTCACTGCATCATCAACCGACGACCGATAATCCTAATTAGCTGACCGCGAACATCAGACGACCGTGAACACCAACACTACAACAAAAGTTCCCTATTATAACTGTAATTTAACAACTGCCATAAAATGTCACTTGTAATAAAGGTCTTTTACAATGTTTTTTTCCTGAATGTCGTAATAAACTAATTTTCAACAACTCTTTTATATTGCCAGTTGTAATAGGTGGCTATTACAACCTTTCTTTTTTTGCCAATTGTAGTAGATGCCTATTTTTAACAACTATTTTTTTTTTTAGCCGTAATAGATGCATATTACAGCCTTTCTTCTTTGCCAGTTGTAATAGATACCTATTTTTAACAACTCTTTTATATTGTCAGTTGTAATAGGTGTATATTACAACCTTTCTTTTCTGCTAGTTATAACAAATGTCAATTTTTAACAACTCTCTTTTTGTCAGTTGCAATAGATGCCTATTACAACTTTTTCCGTTTGCACGTTGTAATAATTAATTGATAATTATGATCAAATTATAATAATTAATAATTAAAAAATTAATAACAAATAATAATTATTACTGGATGATATTAATTAATAATTAATTTAAAATGTGAAATAATTACTATTAATTATTACCATTGAATAATTAATAATTAATATAATAATTAATAAATAATTATTACATAGAAATAATTGATAATTAATAAATAAGAATTAAGTTTTAATAATTAATATTAATGGTTAATAAATGAGAAGTAATAATTAGAAATTAATAATTAATACTCAACATTTAATAACTAATATTAAATATATAGTAGTTAATAATTAATAATTACTATTAATATTTAATAATTAATAAAATTTACATAATAATTTACATTTAATAATTAATATTCAATTATAATTAAGAAGTAATAAATAATAATTAATAACTAATAAAATTTACATAATAATTAACATTTAATAATTAATATTCAATTATAATTAAGAAGTAATAAATAATAATTAATGATTAATAAATAAGAAGTAGTATTTGATAATTAATAATTAGTAATTAATAATTACTATTATATAACTAACAAATAATAATAATGACAAATAATTAATAATAATTATTACATAATTAAGACTAATGTTTAATATTTGATAACTAATTGTATTTAATATTTGATTATTAGATCGTTCAACAACTTTCATTGCATTACCATTGCAAATATTAATTTACAACTAGGTTAATTTGTAGTTGTCGTTAACAACCGATGAAAATTACAAGTCAATGTAACGATACTAATAACTATTAATAAATAATTTATGCTAAACGAATGTTTGAATTTTAACTAGCTAACTTATGCCTACGAACACATCCAAAGTATCAATTTTAGATACATGTAGCTATTTTCTTTTGTAACTCTTTACACACACATATACAAGTTTTATTTGGCTCCAATTCAAAACTTTTGGCTCCAAATCCAAAATTTTGGCGCCATCCCGGAACTTTTAATTATAGTATTTTCCCCAGTACCGCTTCTCAACACCAGAACAAAACCAATAATCGCTCGCTCAGGCCTCTTCTTCTTCAAAAGTAACCTCACTTCACAATTATATTGATTTATTATGGGCTCACCTGGAACTGCACGATCGATAGCATAAAATCCAGGAATGCTATTAGGCTCTTCAGAGAATGCCCAAATTTCACCAACAATCAAAACCCTAAGAGCATTATCTTCCTCAACCTTAGGAAGAGCTTCGATTGCCTTATCCTTCCTTATGCTTTGATTTTGACGCTTATGCATTTCGTAGTAGACACTTCCTTCAGAGCGCGGGAACTAGCATCGCCATCCGTTCTAGCTATTTCTAGAGCAGCGGTATGCGTCGTCGTGGTCTTCTCTCTTGACAGTCTTAGTGGGTTTATTTTCTTTTCGGATCTTATTGTGATTATTTTTAATGGGTTTGGTTTTATTTTTGCTTGGATGATGCTTTTCTCAGTAGACACTTCTAAGTTTCTAACCTAGCGTAGACGGGGACATCTCCATCATTGACCGTCATTTCTATTAGAGCGCGGATCAGGCGAAATTTGATTGGACCTCGAAATTGTTGAAGAATTGGAATTTTGTTCAGGGTATTTTCATTTTGCAACAATATATTATAAAATCAGTGCTAAAAGGCCGAGAAAGGGTGAAAAACGTTGGTGCTAATTGGGGATTCAGGCAGTTAATTGGTGGTTGCGTGTTGGTTGTGGTTAATGGGGAGTTGGTGAAGATTGAAATTGGGTTTGGTCAAGTAGTAGTTCAGGCAGTGAGTGTTCGGATTGAGGTGAAAGATGAAGTAGAAGGTTAGTCTTCTTTCTTATATTTAGTAGCATGTTACATGCTTCTCTTAGTGTTTCATTTACCCTATAGTTTGCTCTGATTTTCCTGAAATCATTTTTTATTTTTTTCGACTCGTTTTTATGGAGTAGCTAATTGTGCTTCAATGTTTTTATGGTTCGGTTAGGATATGCAGTTGATTCAGTGAGTGTTTCATTTCCTATTCTTAAAGTGCATACATAAAGCCAATGGTGTATAAAACTAACGGTGTTTTGCAAAATAGTCGCACAAAGCTAAAGCTCGGTTATCGCTTTATATTTTTGGTCCATTAATAGTACCGATGAATTGATTTTATTTTTAATCATTCTGGACAAAAAGAATACATATTTAATGTAGCGCCTCAAGCAAAAGTTACTTACAAGCTAAACTTTAATCCAAAAAACATAAAATCTGAAACATTGAAGTGCAGACTTTTATCTATGGTTGAAGTTGAAAAGTTCGACAAAGGACGATTCCATCATTTCGTTTACTCTTTTAAACTGTTGAAAACTACTTGAACATGCGTTGTCATATGAACTGTATGCAAATTTATTTATTTCTTGTATGTTCAGGTGATGTCAATGGGAAAGGAAATCATGTTCAGGCTATCCAAGCTATTCTTGTTTATTGAAACAACTGGAACCATTGTTGTTCTTTTTTTTTTTCAATCTCACAATTGGTGATGTATTCCTTAATTTTCTTGCATTCGCTCCAACTGGGTGGGCTCTACTCCATGTGCTTCTATGCCTTCCACATTATACAATTTTCTTGTTAATTACAAATGCGAGATTGCAATTCAGTTTTAAAATAATGTTAATGTTTCAAAATAAAACAAAATAACTACAAATTAAATGGGTTTTGAACATTTTATTTCTGAATAGAAGTGAACCCAATATAAGGAGAGTGAACTGGTTTATTTTTATTTTTGGGAAACAGAGTAAAAGGTTCGAATATGATTCAAATGTTTAGGCTAAATTCAGACTCAATCTTCACTATGTTAGAAACTGAATATATAACAATGTATAATTAATCAGTGTATGACATAAAAGACTAAAGCAGTAGGAAGAGCATATGAGCATTGGATGGGAGTATTTATATTCACACCAGTGGTAATATTGGCATGGTTCCCATTAATTTCAGAATTCCAAGCACGGCTTCTGTTTTGGCATTTTTGTTGTTTTGGCAAATTACAGTGATATAAAGCAAATAACTTCATTATGATGATAGGAATTGGTATTCAAACCTTGCATTTGGCAATATTATTACAGCTGTAGAAGTTACCAGTTCGCCACATTAGCATCTGAAGCTCATCCACAATCACTTCTCTGCATAAACATGTCCTTATAATTAGCTAGCAATTTAAGGCCGCATGGCATGGTCTTCTTAAAATGTAATCCAATGGCATTCACAATCATATTGGACTATATTTACAATGAAAAGGTTCTAGTTTCCAGTTCTCCTTTTTGAGGAAAACTAGAACTTCAGTTCCGGTTTTACGCTAAAACATGAATAATGAATGAGGTGAAACGATCTTCATCAATATATAGGTCAAACATTTTCCATTTGAATTACCATGTAGAAGTCTACGACTATGAAATTGGGGGCCACTCAACAGATGCATGATGGCAAGTATTCACCATATTCTCAAGAAGGGTAGAATTGTCTTTACAAGCAGTAACTAAATCAGGTCGTTGTGATGTTGCCCGTGATTAGGACACAAACCATCTATCACTCCTCATTCCCATCCATGTTGTTGTGATGTGAGTATGTATATTTACACCAGGTCCTTGTTGTTTTGGCATTTTTGCTGTGTCTGAGTGTATGTGTCAAAGTGTTGTTATCTCAAAAGTGTTGGTATGTTTTGTGCTCTGTCAGTTTTATGTTGCACTGTATTGTTTTGGTTTACTTTGATTTTGTTTTGGTTTGTATGATATATTAGTTTTGTAGATAATAATAATGTAATGTTTGAATTGCTTATAATGTATTGTTATTTTTATTCTATTATATATGTTTTTATGCTTCTTGCTTTACTTGAAAAATGCGTTTAGATTTTTTTTATAATTATTTTGCATTCTTTTCACCATAACTGCTAGTTGCAGTTGTAAAAAATCTTTTACAATTGCCAAAAGTAATTGTAAAAACGTCTTTTACAACTGCTTTAAGCAGTTATAAAAAATTATTTTGCAACTGTCGAATCCTGTTGTAAAAAAATCTTTTACAACTACAAATACCAGTTGTAAAAAAGTCCTTTACCATCGCGAACGACAGTTGTAAGAAAGGTTTTTTTTACAACTGCACACGCAACTGTCCATGTCGCTTGTAAAACAATCATGCTTTATTACAACTGTGGATATAAAGACTGGTGGTTGCAAGTTGCAATAGATCTATTACAACTGTTTTTTGTAGTTGTGAAATGATATTTTTGTTGTAGTGTTGCAATATGCAGCTCCACCACCACTAGATGATGGCCAACACACGTATCGGGCGGGTAGTTTCCAGTAGTGTTGTTTTTTGATTCTTTTGTTATATTATTTGATTTTTTTGAGTGGTTGTTAATTCTTTGTAATTTTGTTGTCAATCTGAATTTTCGAACTAAATTACAACTTCAAAAATATATTTCAACTAGGAGAGAAATAGTTGCATTACACAGATAAATTCAACTAAGAGAAAAATATTTTGTTGTCATCCATTCCCACATCATACTAACTAGGTCATCCTCTGGGGGGTTTATATATGTAGTTGTATAGTAAATTCTGTAAAAGACAACACGAACACGAACTATTTTAATTGTACAGTGTATATTTAATAGGAAATAAAGTGGTATCTAACATGAACATGAATTTCATTTGTTTAAGCTTTGGTTTAGAAAGTTTGTAGTTGAAATAAACTTAAACATAATGAAGAACAATGAATACATAGTAGAAAAGTTGCCAACATTATATCAGCCATGTTTATGGCAACTTGTCTTATAATAGCATATTGAATTTGGACTCTGATGATCATAAAGTTCAGAATGTAGTTTTCCTGAATTTACTAAATCATGTTCACTTTTTGTCATTTAGAAATGAATATAGTATGGTATTTCATAAAAGATTTTGGGATCTTCATAAACTATACTGACTGCATAAAAGACATTTATGCATTACTATTTTTCTTCTACTGTCATTAGATCGAATATGAGTTTGTTTCAAATTGGGAAAGTTTAATAAAGAAGCTTTTAGAATTGTGAAGAGATATATCGGTATCTTTTGGTTTGAACTATACATGGTACACCTGGTGTCATCTCCCCGTATCTGCAGTGATATTTTGAAGCTCGCCTTTTCTTTTGCCCCTTTGAGATTTTTAGTGTTGGTGTGCTTGTAACATGCATTTGTAATAAGATGTTTTGTATGATTGTATTGTATTTCATTGAAACTTTAGCAATGTGAGGCTTTAGAACACTATTCTTGGAAAGTCGCCTGACACAAACTCAATGCGAACACGTACATTTCATAAGTTGAATTTGAATGTCATGCATGATTTTGTTCACTACACGCATCTTTAAATTCTTTTGCTTATTTGTTGTAGTTTTAGTTTTAATTGTAATGGAGCTTTGCATCAATTAACGTTCAATATATAATGCTTTATATGATTAGGAGTACAATGCCCGAAAAACGCGAGCATAAAAAATGATAAAAAAGCACGTATAGTGGGCTTCACTGATAAGAGAACCATAGATCTCGGGCATTGACCGGGCATTGGTCGTTCAGTCCATGGTAACGATGTGGATGGAAATGTGTAGACGACGGTGAGAATTTCATTATTGTTCTTGGCTTGTTTGCTGATAGGCCATGGTAGTTAAATTGATTCCAAATTTTAAATTCCTTAGGCATTATATTTACGTGTGTGTTATTCATGTGTGTACCTTTTTAGAAACACAATGGAAAATGACGTTTTACTTATATAAACACACACATATATTCATGTGTCTGTTCCTATTTCATATTTTTATTTATGTCTTATTTTGCTATACAGATTATTCTTTGGCAATGTTCGTTGTTGAACTTATAATTTTTGATGTGATTAACTGTTGTTATATAATTATGATTTTTTATATTTGAAGTCGTACATCTACTCTTGCAATCAAAATATGTGTGCAAATGGTGTAATACATCATGTGGTACAAACTAATTGAGAATCGCCAATCAGTTGATAATTATGGGATACGTTAAGCTTGGTAGCCCTTTTCTCTGCAAACTTTTTCCTAGCTTATCTAGTTTTTTTGAGCAACCTTTTCAATTAGTTGATAATCATACAATAATTATATTAGAAAAAAGGTAAATATTTAATTATTTTACCTTTTCAATTTAATTTTCATGAAATTTTTAGCTGCTATAATAACTTATTATCGTCATCAAAACTAATGTGAATAGATCTGATATTGCTAAGGAAAACAATGGCAGAGCAAGCAGCAAAGCAAATGACTTGCGTCAGATTGATCGCGTTGGATGGATCGACCACCATTGGGACTTAACACCACGTAGAAGACAGGTGAAGTTTTTGTTTGATATGGGTTATGGTTTTTTTTACATCAAACATTGTGATGTGTATGTGTGTGTGTACACTACACACACACATTATATGTGTATATGATTTTTGTTTATTCTTGCTAGTGGAAAGTTAATTTAAGTTCTATTGGATAATATTATGAATGTTGTGTGTTATCTAAATGTTTCATTGATTATGTTATTGTTTTTTGTTATTGTATAATGTTGTTGGTGATATTATATCGTTTGACTGAAACATATGTTTCATTGTATGTTTGGCATTGTTGAAACGAATGTATTTATGTTGATTTTAAGTGGCAGAAATACAACAAAAATGCAGTAAAATTTCTTTAGAAATGACGTCGAAAAGGTGTGGGGAAATTCAAAATTTGTATCTTAAAAGCGGCGTTAGTATAGCGTCCGAAAAAAGACGTCGAAATGGCATCGGAAAGAAGAGGTGTCGAACGGGCGTTGGAAAACACATGACGAATGGTGTCCAAAAGGCATTGGAATTTCTTTTTCCGCGTTGGTTTTACCGATGCTGAAAATGGCATCGAAAATAAATTTTCCGACGCCAAGCAGACGCCATTTTGGAATCGGTAAAATAATTTTTTGTTGCAGTGGAGCCTTAAAAGAATAAAGTCGATATAGTTGAATCTCGGTGTCATTGCCTTAAGAAAAATTATCGACTTTATTAGAGCCGAAGTCATTAGGAGCGACATCCTATCAGTCTTCGAAAAAATATAATTTCAAATAAAGGCAGCATCGTCATCAACGATGTCAACATAGCTAAAATCGGCATAGGTGCCTATATTGTCGAAGTCAATAGGTATAAAACATGTCGCGTCTTTACTGCCTTTATAAACTACTCTGAAACCAATGGGGTCGGCGATATTATAGAAATCATGCGGCATAGTACAAAATGCGGCATTAATAAGTTAAAGAAAACTACCCATCCACTTTAAAATTCACGATGTCCATGTTTTTGCTGGCTTCCTACTTCGACTAAACCGATGCATTCCTTATCAACCTAAGTTGATACCCTATGCATTGCTCTTGATCAACATCAAAGTTCAAAGAGACGATGAGATAGGGGCGACCTCATGAACTTTGGCATGGCAAGGTCATAATTAACGGGAAAACTATTTTATTACCATTAAGTAGTTTTTTTCATCGAATCCTAATTATTTATCAAAATCTTATTGGATAACACTTCCTTTACCAAAAAAATTCCAAAAAAACTGATAAGGAGCAGATCTATCATTTTCAAAGTACTTAGCGAACCTTGCATTCTATATTAATAGTTAAATGTACTAATTACGCCTTTCTAGCTCAGGTAATTCATATTAAATCATAACACTTGGAAAATATCCCTTAAAATTATGATAAATCCAATTCATTATCTTCTTTAACATATAAAAATTCGGGACCAAAAACCTAACTAATTATTTTTAATAATTAAAACCCAGAATAAACCATTTTGCAATCTTAAGAAATTCACCAAATGTTCTAGCTAAATTCTGAAAATTATGAAATCAAAAACCCACATTCATAATAATGTTTCGAACATCATATAAAAATATCAAGTCGTTTGGATATCATATGATAGTGTTTCTAACTTAAACTTGTCAAACAATTTCATAAATAAATGAAATAAATTCACCAATAAGTATCAATCATTCAAACTATCATGCCATGGCATAATACAAGTAAAAGAATTGGATTTATTTTTAAAACTAAAATTAATATGAGATGCATAACTATAACTCACCTTGAATGGTTTGAGAAGGTTGAGATTTGTATTTGATTTAATTCCCCAAAGCTTTGATCTCGTTTTCCCTAACTTTATTCTCTTGAAACCCTTGTTAATGGCCAACCTAACTCTTATCTTTTGTTTGTGTAAATGAAAATGAAGGAAAGATGAGAATATGAAGGTTTAAGTTAAGGAAATATGCTCTTTTCCTATTTTGTCGTTCTCATGTACCCTCCTTCTTATTAATTTCTAATTAATTCCATTAATTCATTAATTAAGGCTCGACCCATTCTAATTACCAAATCCCAATCTCCTTATCCATTTAAATTATTTTATATTATTTATCCAATTAAATATCCTAAATAATGTTAATCAAAATTAGGATTTTTACAGTACCGCACAAAAGAATGTAAGCACTAGTAAGCTTCAAAGTATAAATATATAAAAACACAACCTCTTACTAGTACTCTATATAGCTCCACGCGTTATTCGAATCTGTTATCCATAATATACACATTCAAGAGCATCTAAGATAATAAGAAGTAAAATATAAAACCTCAGGTTGAGGACAGTCTGATGTGAGTGACATATCGTTCAAAAATAATGTAAAATTCATATATAGTAATAAAGACATAAGGCATGTAGAAACATGCCCAACCAGTCTCTACATTTAAAGAGTTAGCACATAACATTCGATATATACTAATCTACTACTATCATAGTTATATGAGTGTATTGCAAATCAAAGTATAGTATCTGGTGTCTAGGTACGTAAATCGATAATACCAACATCGTATGACACCCGAGAGTGATAAACAATCATAGAAAAATATGGCATCCATCAAACTATCCTTACATCACTCAGGTGCATTTGATATATAATAACTCGTACAGCCCAATCGCTGACTAGAACCCCATCAAATCTCAGTTTCTGGTGCTCAAATCTGTGTCACTTCGTAAGGCAGAATAGAACTTACAATTGTAAAGTCCAAAGTAATCCACAATCATAAGATCTGGATGCAAACGTAATCCAGGTTGCGTCCTCACATACCACATCTGTACGAGCACTCTAGAAACCTCTAAGTCATCAATGATTCCTCTGCACACGTCTCCATAGTAGAATCTAATTGTTATCCCATATCGTTTATATCTATAGTTGAACATAGTCGTTATTCTACTCACAAGTTCCCATCGTTGAACTTGCACATATGGGTCAACATCACAACTCCCATCATTGAGTCGCCATCATTAGAACGCTTCTAATAACCCTTCGTGCGTCATGGAGTTATCATACCAAAGTTCTGAAGTTGTCACGACTAAGTGTCACGTCATCACTTCAATAGTTGCCACACAAAACCTAAAGTCATCTCGAGTCGTCCCAGAGCCATCCATTTCAACTCCTAGTCAAATTCTAAAAACCACCAATTAGCCATAGGTTTGACCCAAAGCAACCATATGCCAGACTCAAATTTCCCAAGAAGCACCGCATGTCTTAGCTCTGCTCAGTATTTCCAAGGACCTACTCTAAGAAAGAGCACTACCAGACAGAAGAATAACACCCAGTATGGATTCATGTCCGTCACTTCACCCTCGAACCAATTTTCATGCCTGGTATTTCCCTAACACCAAGCAACAACACCATCGACCCGAAGCACTACCATCACCGACCCTAAGTTTTCCTTGAATTAGATTTTATGTCCGATTCTTCGCCACCGATCAACATTACTTGAAGAAAACCCCTTTCCCCTTTCTGAACCTGAAGCCAACTACTGAACCCTTGATTTCACATCGATTCCATTGCTACACTTACTACTTTAACTCATGTGCATTCCATATGCATCGATGTGACCCTCAACTCCGTATAGTCGATCGAGCAAGATTCTACGTTTATGGATCTTCCATCCTTTATGTATCGAATCGAGAGCACACTACCACTCTTTCTATAGGAGACCCTCAACCATAGAATAGATCAATACTTTTATTTTGCTCCAATGAGTGTTTACAACCACTCAAACTTACAAACAACATCTATACAAGCATCAAACACTTTCATTCATCATCCAATCATACAAACATATTTCAAATCATGATAAATCATCTTAAAACACATCTATAACATAGCCTAACATCTATATGATTAGTGCACGTCAAAAAAAATATGGTTAAATCACTTTAATCCATTATACATCATTTTTACTTCTTTTTTTATTTTAAAATAATCCCAAAAATGTTTTTGACTTTAAAAATGGGTTCAAAACATATCAAAACATATAGATACATATATAATAAGTTATGAGATGATAAATCACATACAAAACATCAAAAAATCAACGATTTGCATGTAAAACAAGGCAAATCCGAGAATAGGCAATAAAGGCCTAAAATTTCCTATTTAAAAATGTAGATTTGGAAGTATCTAACTAATCCCTTTACCAATCTATGAAATTGGTTTGATTTGAAGAGATTAGAGAAGGCTTTTGGCTAAGAGAAGTTGAATGGAAGTTTAGACCTATTTTAGGACGATGAGAAAAAGATTTGGGGAGGCTATGGCAGAAAGTACAACCCTAAATCCCAAAATGGGTTGTCGGGCCTCACCCAAACACTTCTATTTACCCATTAAGTTGTCCCAAAATTGTCTAACTTCAAACAATCATATCTTCCTAACCGTAATTCAAAAAGGCTATTATCATTACTCTACGGAAAGAGAAATCATCGTATCTTTCCAATGGAAGTGGTCTTGGATCCTAATTCAGCTTCTACCAAAAGTTATAGCAGCTGCAAGATTTCAGGGGTAAAACCATCCAATAAAATTTCTAAGGGTCAAAAATGTCGTTGTTCAACACAATCCAAACTATAGCGTCATACCCAATATGATTTTAAAATAACATTTTACGATCCTTCAATACGTAAAATACAGATCGTTACATTCTCTCCCCTTTAGGAATTTCTCCCCTAAAATCCCCGATACAACCAATGAAAAGTCAAACGTAGTTACCCTGCATGCTTAGCAACGATAAACATGCATACATAAACAAGGTGTAATATCTATGCTTACCCTAGCATGTAGAATAATAAACTACCCCATGTGATATGGAAAGTGAAGGTAAATGCGATAAATGGAAAGTATTACCAAGTAAAGAGCTCCGAATATGCAGTCATCATGCTCTTCTCGGTCTCGCAAGTGCAATCGCTCTCACTTTTGCCTCAATGAACCTTCACCAACTTCACTGGCTTCCTCCTAAGATTCTTTCTATCACATCCGACAATAATAATGGGGGTATAACATTTTGAAACATCTGATTCAATCTGAGATCATGCAATTGATCCGGTGCAATACTCCCACATAAGTTGTGCACAAACTTTCGCAAATGAGAAATGTGGAACACATTAAGCACACTCCTAATCTTCCGAAGAAAGTCGACTTTGTAAGTTAGGTTCCTAATCCTCTCAAGTATCGGATAAGGACCTACAAATCTCGGTGTCAATTTTCTCTTAGTATTAAATAGAACAATATTATTTAACGTAGAGATATTAACAAATGCTATATCTCCAGTAGAGAACTCAATATCATGCCTTATCTTATCAATGTAACTCTTCTGTCTATTTTTAACAACTTTCGCTCATTGTCGAATGATCTCAATCTTTTCTATTGTTTACCTAATCGTATCTGGCCCTAGTATTAGTTTCTCGCCCGCTTCCCACAAATATGATGGAGTGTTACGTGGCTGACCATATAATGCCTCAAATGGTGTCATACCAATGCTAGACCGATAACCATTGTTGTATGTGAACTCAGCCAAATGTAATTGATCGTCCCACGAGCCTCGAAGTTGAGTATGCAAGCTTGCAAGTGATCCTTTAAGATATGATTCACCCCTTCAGTCTGCCCATTAGTTAGTAGGTGATAAGTTATACTCAGATGCAGCTTTGTTCTCAATGCCTCTATAAGCTCTTTGAAAATCCATAGGTAAAAAAAGGGTCTCGTTCATTCACAATGCTCTTTAGCACAACATGGAATAACATGACCCATTTCACATACAACTCAACTAATTTGGATGTCATTCTACTTGACTTTATAGATATGAAAATGAGCACTCTTCGACGATCTATTGACTATAAACCAAATACTATTGTGCCTTCCTATAGTCCTTATCAATCCATCATCGATATCTTCTCCCACTTTTATTCGGGAATCTCAAGTGGTTGTAGCATACCGCTTGGCTTCTGTTGTTCAACCTTCACTCGTTGATAGTTCATATATCTTGAGATGAATTCCCCAGTGTTCTTCTTCATCCCTTCCCAATAAAATATTTGCCTCATATCATAGTAGTACATTTTATTTCCATTAGGATGTATCATCAATCTCAAATGATGTCACTTTAGTAATAACTCATCCCTCAACTCATCCACATTAGGCACAAACAATCTCCCATCCTTATGGAGCCAACCATCATGGTCGAGCTCGTACCGCATCATCTCCTCAAATTCTATCCCTTCCTCTATCTTAGCCATGTTCCCCACTAGTCTAGCACTCGCCTCTAACTAGTATCGCTCCACTTAATCAAAATAGATTTAATAGTCAAACTAGCCAACATTTTCAAATGTAGCTCACATCAAGGGCTAAAGTCATAGCCAGCATTTGTACTCAAGCTGCTTCCACTATAGGAACATCACCCCTAAATTTGCATGTTTTCAACTTATAGATCAGCGATCACATTTCCCTTACCAAGCATATAGGAAATTCCAAAGTCATAGGAGGCCAAAAACTTTAACCATCATTGTTGATGACAGGTAAGGTCCTTCTGGAAGAAGAGGCACTTCAATGGTTTATGGTTCATATACAACCCGAACATCTCTCCAAGAAAATAATGCATTTATATCTTCAAAGCAAACACAATCATAGCAAACTCCAAATCATGAATCAGATACTTCCTTTCGTGCAGTTTCAGCTGTCAACTAGCATATGCGATAAATTTTCCCCTCTACATCAACACTACACCTAGTCCAGTACCATGGGCTTCTATGTTACTGTAAACTTTTCATTCCCGCTCGGAAAGACTAACATTGTGGCACTCACTAACCTCTCCTTCAGGCTCATGAATGTGTGCTCGTACCTCACATCCCAAATAAAAGGCTAAATCTTCTTCATCAAATGGGTCAATGGTGCTGCTACCCTAGAGAAGTCCTTGATAAAACATCTATAGTATCCAACAATCCATGGAAACTCCTAACGTTTATAGAGCTCTTGGGTTGATCTCAATCTTGGACTGCTTCCACCTTCGTAGGATGTACAACAATGCCCAATTCTGAAGCAATGTGACCCAAAATCACACTTCTCTCCTCCGGAAGTGACATTTAGAAAACTGTACCTTCAATCGGTGCTTCCTCAACACCTCGACCACAATCCTCAAGTGCTCCTTGCGTTCTTCCTCTTTCCTCCAATAGACAAGGATATCGTCCATGAACACAAGCTCAAACTTATTTAGTTCATCCCTAAAGACACGGTTCAAAAGCTCAACAAAGAATGTCAGTGCGTTGGTTAGCTCAAATGACATAACCAACCACTTATAGAATCTAGACAACAAATAAATCATTATGATCGTCGCACTTTCCTTCTCCACTTTAAGTTGATGAAATCTCATCACAAGGTCCAACTAAGAGGATACCTTTGGACCATGGAGTTGATCGGACAAGTCATTAATACGTGGGAATGGATACTTGTTCTTCTTCATCACCTTATTGAACTCACGGTAATCAATACACAATCTCAAAGAGCCATCTACCTTTGTAGCAAATGCATTAAGTGCACCCCACTTAGATATACTCCTACGAATGAACCTACATCTCAATAGGGCACTCACTTGAATCTCTAGTTCTTCCTGCTCTTTGGGCGACATATGGCTCAATGGCTTAACTACTAGTCTGGCATCCTTCACCAAATCTGTACGGATTTCTATCTCCCTATGTGGTGGTAATCCGATCACCTCCATGAATATTTCTGGATACTCCTTTGCTTTAGGAACCGTTGACATTAATCATGCGAGACCTCGAGCGAATATAAAAAGTTGACAATTACGGCATCCTCTGGTATGCAGCCCAATACTACCATATGCTCTCTCTCTCCCCATCCCAATTATCACCACAAACCTCTCACAATCCACTACAAATCCATACCTCTTTAGCTAATCCATCCCTAAAATAATATTGAAACCTAAAACGAAACTATCATAAAAAAAGTACATTCATGACTCAATAAGACTATATCATGATAAATCATAGACAAACTAGCCGAAGCTCCCATAGGGTTCGACACAATAAAGGGTTCATCTACTGTCTTGAATATCAATCCCAAATATCTATGAGATCACTAGATAGGAAGGAATGTGAAGCCTCGGTATTGACTAATACACATATTGATATATCAGAAGTAGAAAACATATCCTAAATAATGACGCTCATATGCTTCTCCTTCGTCGATGGAGCATTCGATAAAGTTGGAGCAAAGTTAATGGAATATGCCTTTATTACCTGCTTCTATCTCAATAATTTTGGGCAATCCTTCTTAATATGTCCATACTTGTTACCATTGTATCACTTCTTGCTTTTAGCTTTACAGTCTTTAATAAGAGGCTCTTTCCCCCATAACTATAGCAAGTAGGATCCCACTTGACCTTTTTCTGGTTACCCATGTTCTGAAGCTGCTTCCTTTTGTTGTTGTTATCGTTCCACCTTATCTTGCCTCCCTCACCCACTTGTGGCTTCGGCTCACCCTTGGAATCGAGAACCATACTAGACTTAACCATATTAGACTTCTGTTACAGACCCTTATGTTAAAGAGCCTTCGCCAACAGCTTCTCAATGGACTCATCGGTATGTCCCGCTATCTTTTCTCCGAGGTAATCGTCCACTCCCATAATAAAATTCTCATTCTTTTTAAGTAGAATATCAATAAATGTTAGGTCGCACTTCGTTAACAAATCGAACTCGACCGCATACTTCAAGACTATCATATTTCATAGCCTTAAATCATAAAATTACTGAACAACGGCAACTTTTAAGTGGCCATTATATACTTCTCCATGAACCTTGTCTTGAACTGCTCTTGGGTAATTTGATCCTCAAGGGTAGTAATCTTAATGGAATTCCACCACTCCATCCCTCATTCTAAAGCAGTCTAGAGTCAAGTTTCCTCTTTATAGCATCATCTATATCCATATCCTCAAAGATGTGTTTGTAGATATCCAAGCAATCATGCATTTCGACGGCTAATTCTGTTTCATGAAACGATTTTCCACCTAGACTAGATTAGTCTTTACTTAACTTAGCAAAGTCAACCCTCAATGCTCGCATCGGAGCACCACTACTCATAGCAGCCAGAGTAACTCCTTAGGCATTTTTCTCTATGTTCCTTATCATATTATTGAACCTAGCCTAGATATCAAGGTTCATAGCCGCCCCCCATCACCCGCTCCTTGCTCTATGCTAAAAATAGAATTCCTAGCAGCATTCTTCGTTTGCCGGCTCATTCTTATAAGCTGTAATAAGAATGATCGGTCTCTCAAAAAGGAATAAGTGGCATCCATGAATGTAGTTAGACATAAACTAAATACTATTATGTAGTTAGACATTCTCTAGTGCTCTAAACAAATTTCTCTGGCATGGTGATCCTTTTTCTAGAAAACTCATCCCAATTTCATTTTATAAACTGTTTGAATCTAAGAAGAATGGTGGTCTTGGTATAACTAATAATTTTCTTTGGAACAAGGCAGCCATGTCAGTTTACTTTAATAAGATTTTTGAATCTGATGGAAATTTATGGACACAATGGGTTAATCATAATTTGATTGGTCATAAAAAATTTTGGACTATGCAAATTCCACAGAACTGCAGTTGGAGTTGGAGAAGTATTCTTAAGCTTAGGCAAACTTTTATCCCTCTCATACAATGTAACTATGCTCTAATTAAAGGTTTATCATTTTGGCATTCTCCATGGGCTAGACAAGGTTTGATTTTAAGTTCTGTTGTTGATTATAATCTCAGAAACAACTCTGGTATATCTGATTTGGCTACTGTTGATGAATTTGTACAGGGTGATAGTATTGTTTTACCATATTCTAGTTCTTTTCAGCTTAGGAATCTTTGGAATGTTATTAGCAGTAATCCCATCAAGAACAATGGAAATGTTTTGATCTGGTCAGACAAAGGTAAGCCTCATTCTATTAGGTATGTGTATAAATCACTCTGTGGAGTTGGTTCATATTTCCCATGGCATTCAAGAATTTGGAATATTGGTGGAAGTGCTAAAGAAAATTTACTGCTGTGGAAGGTGATGGCAAATGCATTAAATACTAAAGATAAGCTATGTAGATTGGGTGTTATATCAGAGGATATTTGTGTTTTCTACAGATCAGAACCAGAAACAAATACACATTTATTTTTTGAATGCACGTTTGTATATCAGATTTGGTATAGGCGTTTGTTAAATGGTGGATTTTATAAGCCTTCACCAGTTAGTGCTATTGAATGGTTTAATGTGTTTAAAGCAACTAGATGGAAGACCAGAATGACCAAACTGCTCCTTAAGCTACTGAAGAGGTTGATATATGCAGTTTGGACAGAAAGAAATAATAGAGTGTTTGGTATTGCTACTAAAAATTCTTCACAACTCTATAATTTGATTCATGGTGGTATTCTTAAAGATTTGAAAACAGACAGTAATTGAAGCTTGCTTGTATTTCTTAGTAGAGCTGCAGATGGTTATACTCTTAGATTGTATATTATTAACTACCTGGATACTCACTTGTCAATATGCTGTCATTACTTGAAGTATGAAGTATCTATCACTGCTGGCATGAGAGCAACTGGATAGCCTGTTACTGAGCATGAATCTGTATAACTGATTGTTGTATCACTAGTTTGTTTCGGTTCATTTTGAGTTAGTTGTCACTTTGTGTATTTTGTGTCTGTATTATTGTTATTGAATGTAGTCAAGTGCGGGTTTGTAACTGATTGTATCTTGTAGCATTGTAATGGTGTGTTGTAATTCTGATTAAGTCAATAAAATGGGCTCAATGCTCTTTCCTATTCAAAAAAAATATATAAAAAGTATGCTCTCTCACATATTGTCTTACCCATCCTCAGGTGATAACTTCTCCTTACCTCCAATGGGTCCACGTATCAACTCAGGTTAACTATGTAACCTAAGCTTTTATACAAAATGTTGCGACCATCTTACACCTCTAGTACCCAATAAGACCTATAGAGTGTGTTGCCACTGTACTCAACCGATGTAGGACAATGCCAAGGGTGTAAAGTAATAAGAATTCAAATCACATAACCTGTAGAATATCTCACAATGCGTACACAAAGTATAATAATCAAATATATGTAAAACATGTGAGATGGTAATATAATCAAATGAACAGTAAATAAGAACAACAGTGTGCAACAGGTTCATGGATTATCCAAAAATAAAAATAATAGAGTTTACACATCCTAAATTTGCAAATAAACTCTAACAACTGTCTCTCAAATAATACAAGTACTGACATACCTCCATGGTACTGTACAACAGAATATAAGCGCTATTAAGCTCTAAAGTACATGTACATGTGTGTATGTACATGTGTTTGTATGAAAGCGTAGCCTCCTGCTCGTACTTTGTACAGCTCTGCGCTCTATCTAGACTTGTTATCCACAATCTACTCATTTAAGAGATTTTGAGATAATAAGAAGCAAAGCATAAAACCTCGGGCCAGATGGCAATCTAGTGTGAGCGACACATGTCTCAAAATACTAGTAATAAGGACATAGGGTATATAAAAACATACTTGACATGTCCTTGCATCCAAAGAGTTAGCATATAACAATCGATATATGCTAATTTACTATCATCATTCTTATGTAAGGTGCTACAAATAAGGTACAGTATCTGGTATGCAAATCGATAATACGAACATCCTGTGACACCATATAGTGATAAATAACCATAGCAAAACTAAAATCCATCAAATAATCCTCCCATCACTTAGGTGCGTTGGATATATGATAACTCGTTGGCCCTATCGTTCGCTAAGGACCCAACCAAATATCGGTTTCTTAGTGCCTAAATCCTTGCCATTTCGTAAGGCTAGGAACCAAACCTACAATCATAAATCCAGGGTCATCCACAGTCGAAAGATCTGGATGTAGTCGCAATACTGGTGGGAACCCTCGTATACCGCATTTGTACGAGCACTCTAGAAACCTTAAAGTCATTAAAGATACCTTTGCACATGTCTCCATAATTGAACACAACTGTTATTTCATACTGTTAATCTCTATAGCAGAACATAGTCGTTAATCTACTTAGAAGTTTCTGTCATTGAACTTTCCTATATGGATCACCGTCGCAACTCACGTCGTTGAGTCATCGTCATTGGAACACCTCTAGACACCCCTCGTAAGTCACAGAGTTATATACCAAAGTTCTAAAGTCATCACATCAAAGCACCACATCATCGCTTCATCGGTTGCTACACAAACCCTAAAGTCACCTCGAGTCACCTAGAACGGTCTATTTCCACTCCAAGGCAACTTCTAAAAACCACCAAGCCGCTCTAGGTCTGACTGGAAGCAACCTTATGCCAGACTCAAAGTCCACTTGAAGCGCCCCATGTCTCAGCTCTACCTAGTTTTTCCATGGACCAACTTCAAGCGGACCCAAGTCTTCCCTGAACACTACACCACAGGTAGGATTTTGGCGCAAACTTAGGCGGCACAGTTGATACGGCTAAAAGCCGTATCAAATTTTATTACGGCTTATAGCCTTATCTATATCGTTTAATACGGCTTTAAGCCGTATTAAAATTTGATACTGTTTGTAGCCGTATCAAAACTGTGCCTCTTTTCGTGGGAAAAATTTCCCCAAAACGCACACCCTCCCTCCTTTTTTTTATTTCCAGCATTAAACTTACTTCCGGTCCTTCTCGCTAAAAACTTATAAATCTTCTTCTTCTTGCTCTTGCCATCGGTAATGAGATCAAGTGGGCTTTAGGTATATCTCGTCAGATTTTGTCGCTGTGCGCTTCGTCTTCTTGCTCCTGCCATAGGTAATGAGATCGATACCCATTTTCTTCTTCCGCGTCAAGAAAGCCAAATTATTTTGTGGTAATATGTGATTCTCTAATAAAAAGTAAGTAAATAAAAATAATTTACAGTTTACTACAAAATTATCAAGTGAAACATCGAGTTTACAATTTGCGTACAAATTTTTTTAAATCAATCGATCTTGATTGAGGCTTGAAATTTAAAAGATGCTTGATATTCAGCTAGTATCAATTTTACTTGAAATTCAAAAGCCATGGATTTTAGGAGATGAATGGATTCGAATTCAAAAAGAAAAATTCATAAGTTGATTAGGACTGAAAACCCTACCTGTCTGGAAGAGAATGAAGTGTTAAATTCATAAGTTGGTTGATAGAGTATGAGCCAGATAGTGTTGATGGTTAAGGTTATGATGACATATCTATCTCTATAAATCCAACAGTGGGTTTATGCTAAATTTAATCTGATCGCATTAGCTAGAATTGTTGTTTGTTGATAATCTTAATTATGGTAGAATAAAACCCTTTGTCAAGTTAAGCATAAACCAAAATTCTTTTTTTTAGTGTAAAGTAAAACACTAGAACTAGTAGATGGTTGTCTAATTATGAATGTATGCATGCTTGTTGTATTGCCTGGTAGCTGATCAATTTGAAGTATTACTCGCCGAAACTCATAATCCCCATCGACTAAAGTCAACCTGGAGCCTCATTGGCTTCAGGAATGTCATCGACTGCTAAACTAGAACCAATTTGGTTCCAGGATTTTGTTTTACTTAGTGAGCTTATATTCCCGTATGTTTGTTCGTCTTGTTTTTGCTGAAATGTATATTAGTTGATCTACTGTTTTGGATAGCTTGTGATGTCTTTGTGAGCTTGAGAGCATTATAAATTCTGTTGAAACTTTAGTTATATAACTATTAAACATGATATATGAATGAATGGGTTGTAATTTGTCTTACAAACTTAGTACCAAAACCTGTTTAAGAGCAGCAATACATATAAATTTCAATTTGTTTTGGTACTTGGAATTCAACCTATTTTAGTAAGCATGCTTTCATTTTTATAGTCTTAGAGTAAAAAAAAACAAATGGACTAA
Organism: Allium cepa; assembly: GCA_030765085.1. Lineage (NCBI taxonomy): Eukaryota > Viridiplantae > Streptophyta > Magnoliopsida > Asparagales > Amaryllidaceae > Allium > Allium cepa. Next base: position 33,300,591 of record CM060941.1, read on the forward strand.
AAAAAAGAGTTTGCATATAAGCATATGTTGGTTTCGAAAATTACATGTTGCTACATAAAGAAAAAAAACAAAAACCTGACGCATGCATGTGCTTGTTATGCTTTGTTTACATATTCTCTATGCCTATGTTTATATTAAAGACATGTCACTTTCTTTTTATGGCATAGGCTTATATAACAGCTTGGTACTAATGTTGTATATGGTTCTGACATTGTATATGGTTTTGACATTGTTGTATAAGTGGATAAAATTATTGTTAATGGCACAAGCCAAGTATCAGAAGAGGGGTAATGCATAGACATTACTCCGGTGCTACAAAATAGCACCGTTGTAATGGCAAATTTTTTGAAAATAGTTTGGTGCTAATTTTGTATATTGTTCTGACATTGTTGTATAAGTGGATAAAATTGTCGTTAATGGCGCAAGCCAAGTATCAGGAGAGGGGTAATGCATAGACATTACTCCGGTGCTACAAAATGGCGCTGTTGTAATGGCAAATTTTTTGGAAACAGATTGGTGCTAATGTTTAAAATAAACCCTATATTTTGAGTTCCATTTATTGAAATTTAAATAGTCCATATATTTTAACTATTTAAAATTATTTAAATGTTTAAAATCATAGTATATTGGAAATGAAAATCCATATTTTACACTTATGTTAAATCATAGGAATTCAGAACATATTAATTCACATGTAGTTTGCATAAACCATATTTTTAAATGATGATTAACACATAACATATTAACATATTAACCACTCGGCCAATGTGTCAATTTGGTCGATGCTGAAGTGACAGTATATATAAGCGTACAAACACTTTTACCTTCATTGCTTAGTTTTCTTCACTTATTTATGGAGAGAGAAAAATGAGAGGATATTCAACTCTATTTTGAAACAATATCAGCAAGTTAAGCACTTTGCATTATGAGCATTGTAAATTTGCAATACAAATATGATTTCATTGTTCAAAATAAACAATATTTAATGTCATATCAAAAAGGAAATTGAGAGCTTCGCAGCAATTAAAACGACTCATAAATCAAAGCTATAACAAAAGAGATTTGGGTGTTTTGACGTTGGAATTGCAGGTTGAGATGCTCGCTCGCCAAGAAAAATGATGTTCCAACCAGTTGTGTAACCTACACATGGCTTAGAATTAAAACCAGTCACCATACCACTTTATTTGGTGACAAATTTTTTTGCTCGATTTTGAATGTTTTGGATTAACTTTGAGTTATCTAATAGTTTTCAGAAAATACGACCATGTGTTCTCTCCTCATTGGGGTGGAAGAAAAATCTTCTCTGGTGGAATCAAACTATAATCAAACCAAGCAAAAAAAACCCTAGAAGAAAAAATTTGGGGATTTTGTCGAATGAGTCATATTCTTCTTCAGGCTATCGTCCAAACACTAACAATTCACTATCATATAAATCAAGATTCCATTTTTAGTTTACATTATTGATTCAGTTTGTACTTTGTTTGCTTTTATTTGATTACATTAATTGGTTGGATAGAATCTTGTTCGTATGTTTGGAATTATTATCATCGTTATCTTGTGTGTCCAAATATTTATTTTGGATTCAATATTGTTTCCTTGTTAGTTGGCTGATATAACTTATTGGAAATGGCTTCTATAATGCATTTATTATTTGTTAAGTTTTGAGCTACTAAATTTTAGCAAATTGTCACGGAGTTAGATCGTCGTAAGACTAAGGTAATTATGGATTTAGAAAAAAAATGAGACGTTAGATGCAATTTTGTTCTCGAAGAATGTTGTTTTGAAATGAAAAAATGAATATTTGAAAGCTTAAGATATAATTTTATATACCCGCATAATCTTCGTGAGTAGATTGAAGGTGATGGGAAGAAGCCATTAAGTATATAGAATAGAAATTGGAAGATGGATAAGATGGCGTTGACCAATTTTGTTGGTACCTTAATCATTCATTTTTTCATTATGTAGACTAGTATAAACCGTACGTACATGCATCTAATTTGTAGAAATTTTATGTTTTATTTAATATAGACAGATGTGTGTTGTAAGTGATAGTCACAATACTTATTTATAAACCATATTTTATCTTTATATCTACTTTACAATCTATTTTACTGTCCCCATTCATTATATCTGTTCAAGCCGTTGTCAACTATAACCAACTTGGATGTAGATATTTGAGCAATGAAACTCACCTACACTTACCTATGAGCAAGATTTTATTTTCATATATCACAACAGTATCCAACTAAAGAAATATGGTTTCTAGTGTATCAATTTAATTTTCATACATCAATTAATTTAATTTTCATATATCAATTTAATTTCTAGTATAGTTTCTAATAATAATAAATTAAACTTTGTAGTCTGAAATACAATGCCTTCGATAGCTTATTTGCTAAGCACATTTTCATATACTATTCCATTCCCCGATAATAAATATTTATAGACTAAATTAAAGCTATCAGATTCTCCATCAATACTTACATAAAAAACTAATGAAATCATATAATTGGTACTAACCAATTATTTATGATTAAAGGAAATAAAATAGATCTAGAGATACCTATAACACCCACTCTGTGAAGGAGGTGCAGCATGATAAGGTGGAGGAGCTGGTGTTGTATACAGGTCAGGCCATCCAGGATATGCGGGTTGCTCATAAGCACTCTGTTATAGGACATAAGGGGACATAGCATATGGCTGAAACGGATCATATGTTGACGTTGGACAATCTAAACTAGAAGGCTCGTTGTATGACGACCACTGCAGCTGAGGCTCGTTGTACTTCTTCCATCATGCCTTAATCTTTTGTGGAAGTTTACTACTTAGTCAACCCCTGATAATAATAACAATAAAATAATAATAATAATAATAACAGCAGCGGAATTAGAATATTTTCCAACGGATTATCTCAAGACAGTTCCACCAAAATGAAGGCTTTGTGTAACCCATATACGGAGAAGAACCTCATCAATTGAATGTCTCAGTTATACATTAATCATTTAATTAATTACTTAAGTTATTTAAATAATAAATAGCAACTAGCAATGGTTAAATGTAAAAATAAAATGTTCTAACCATTAATTAATTAAAGTCTTAAGAAAATTACACTTATTAATTAATTAATTAATTTCAGAATTTAATTAGAATAAAATAAATAGTTTGAAACTAGTTTAATGATAATTAAACACGATTTGAAAATAATTATCAAATTCTGTTTAATAATAAATTAATGATTTGTGTAACTAGTTAATCCAATATAATTTAGTAAAGTTAAATATGTAGAATTAATCTTACAACAAATTTCTCAATATAATTTCAAAAATATTCTTTTCGAACAGTTGGAATGAGGACCCATTGAAGGGAAAGTCTCATGTTCTGTTAAATAAGATATAGGAGGCCAGTATGTCTTTCAGCATAGACAAACAATCGATAAATGAATCAGATCTAAGATCTACATACTATATAGACGGTGTGCAGAAGTTCGTTATTGTTGAAGAAAATGGTGGTAAGAAAGGATTGTATTTATGCCCTTGCACCCGGTGCAAAAATATGAAGACGACCAAATTAGATGACATTCATTTTCATTTGCTTAGATGGGGTATTATCCAATCGTATACAGCGTGGTATTTTCATGGGGAAAAAAGGGCGGAGATGGAAAAATAGCAATCGGTTAGTTATGGCAGAACTACTGCTGAGTCTGAACATATTAGGATGGAAGATCTGGTCAATGATGCAGATAGATTTCATCATTTTCAACCTACAAATTCGTTGCCTGATCATGCTAATGTTAGAGAGCAGTCTACTGATTATCCAGATTGGCAGGCCAATGAAAGTAAGACGTATAAATCGCTTTTTAGTAGCGTAAAAGAGCCACTGTATCCTTCATGTTCAATAGGGATTACGAAGCTGTATGCCATTGTGAAACTGAATAGCTTGAAGACCCAATACAACTTTTCAGATAATGGTATGACTGCACTTCTCGAACTAATAAAGGAGTTACTCCCCGAAGGTAACACGCTGCCGACAAAGTACTCTGACGTGAAGAAGATCATTAAGCAAGTTGGGATGAATTACAAAACTTATGATGCATGCATCAATGTTTGCATATTGTACTAGAAAGATGATGCAAACAAAGTTTCTTGTACAAATTGCAATGAACCAAGATATATGACATCATTAAACGAAGATAAAAAATGCATCAAAGTACCTCGAAAGACATTAAGACATTTTCCTTTAATTTCTAGATTGAAGAGACCGTATACTGTACCATGGATGGCAGATGCGATGACCTGGCATGGTCGTGCCAAGTCTGATCCAACCGTAATGCGCCATCCATGTGACACTTCTCAATGGAAAGTCGCAGATTCATTTGATCAAACTTTTGCTGCCGAGCCACGAAATGTCACACTTGGAATAGCAACAGATGGTTTCTGTCCACATGCTTCTCTCTCTAACCCTTATAGTTGTTGGCCAGTAATTGTAGTACCATATAATCTTCCTCCGTCTATGTGCATGGAAAGGGAGTTCTCAATGTTAACATTGTTGATTTCTGGGCCAAAACAACCAGGAAAGGATATTGATGTTTATTTACAGCCGTTGATAGACGAGTTAAAGCAGTTATAGGAAGGAGTAGTTACATTTGACTCGTTAAATAAATCTAAGTTCACAATGAGAGCTAGGGGGCTGTGGGCAATCCATGATCACCCTGCTTTTGGGACTTTATCAGGATGTACAACTCACGGTTACTTTGCATGTCCTGTTTGTGGGGAAAACACTTGTTCTTATTATCTTCCTGAAAGTAAGAAGATGTGTTACATGGGACATCGAATGTTTCTTCCTAACGAATACAAGTTTCGATACGATAAGACAAATTTCAACAACGAACAATAACTTCGTCGCCCTAAATGGCCATTGATTGGTTTTCAAGTTGAAAAGAAAGTAGAGAATATCAAAATGAAAGTTGGTAAACAAAAAGAAGAAATTGGTCGAAAACGGAAAAAGTCAACCAATGAAGATGTTGACAATATTTCTGGATGGTATAGGAGGTCTATCTTTTTTGATTTACCATATTGGAAAGCAAACTTGGTCCGACATCATATGGAGAAGAATATCACGGAGCATCTCATCAGTACCATTATGGACCATAAAGATAAGTCAAAAGATGGCATCAATGCACGCAAGGATTTGAAAATCATGGGTATAAAACAAAAGTTGTGGGTGATGGAAGATCCTGAAACAAATAAAACAATCATACCAAAGACAACTTTCGCTTTGAGCAAAGAAGAAAAGATATGGTTTTGCACCGTTTTGAAAAATCTGAAAGTGCCTAACAAATTTTCTTCTAACTTTCACAACAATGTGAGCATCAATCCTCCTGAACTAATAAATATGAAGTCACATGATTACCATGTCAAAATGGAACATTTGCTTCCGGTATTGCTTCAACATTCTTATCCACAACATAAGGATCTACGAAATGCTGTTCATCGTATTAGTTTATTCTTTAACATTTTGTGTTCAAAGGTGATCAATAGGGAACATCTTTTAAAAGCAAAGGCTAGCTTAGTAGAAGCAATGTGTGTATTTGAAAAACATTTTCCACCTGCATTTTTTGATATCAGTGTCCACCTTATGGTTCATTTAGCCGATGAAGCGTTGATTTGTGGCCCTGTCAGATATAGATGGATGTATCCATTTGAACGGTAAATTTCTAATTTCAGTTATGCACATCATTATTTCATATAAATAGCTACCGTCTACAGTATATAATTGATCACATTTATAGGTTGATGAAAACATATAAAGGATATGTGCGCAACAAAAGATACATTGAAGGGTGTATTGCAGAAGGATATATCGTACAAGAAGCTAGTCTTTACTGCATGGAATATATGCCAAACAGAGGTGATGGCAATCATAAACACACCCGCGAAGCGTTTTTAGACGAGGACGATGAGTTTGCTGGTGAGATACCTCTGGATAATGGTAAAGACATAACGTTAACCCAAGTGCAGTTTGAACAAGTGCGTAGATGGGTCCTTAATAAGTACGATGGATTGGATGAATGGAAGAAGTAAGTTCACGAACTTGTTTGAAATTCTAATTTTTTTTAATTCAATATATATATATATATATATATATATATATATATATTGATATGTATTTTTGTAGGAGGTATAACTCCTATGTGAAAAGTACTAGATTTCAACCTAGAGGCAGAGCTACCACCGTGGAAGTAGTTCAAAGTTTTAATCTATGGTTACGTAATGAGCTGTTAAAGACCATCGATGTTCATCCAACTCTGTGGCGGTTAGTGCACGGGCCGAAGTTCATAATGCGTAGTTATATGAAGTACCAAGTGAATGGATTTTCATTTTCCATGAAAAAGTACGAAGACCGTATGGTAACACAAAATAGTGGTGTATGCATGAGAGCAATTACAAAATTTAGAGCGGGTGGCAAGGATAAAAATTACAAGGAAGCAGAAACAATGTATTACGGAGTCATTCAACAGATACTTGAGTTGGATTACACCGACTTCAAACAAATAGTTTTTTATTGTGATTGGGTAAAAGTCGAGAATAAGGTCAATGGTTGCAAAATAGATCCCATTTCAAACCTCATCATGGTAAATTTAGGGAAATTGAAGAACAAAAATAACGTGAATTACGAGCCATTTATTCTTGCATCAGAAGCGAGTCAAGTTTTCTACTTAAAAGATTTAAAAAATAACGTATGGTCTGTGGTCTTGCATACACCAAAACGGTTGACTACAAATGTGGATGACATTGAGTTCCCTTCCGTCTATCAATCAACTTTTGAAGATAATGAAAAATTAGAAGACCTTACCAAATCCATATGTTAACTTATTAGTATTCGTACAACACATGATTGTGTGTCTGTATATTTTTAATTGCACGATTGTGTGTATGTATGGTTTTGAATATTTTATACATTCCAATGCAATTCCAGGTGTTGTCACTTAATAATTTTGTATGTGCAAGTGTGTTATATTTTGGAGTGTTGACATTGATACATTGATACATGTATAATTATTATCGTGACTTATTAAAATAATTAGTAATATTATATTTTGTAGAAAACTATGTCAGAAAATCCACCATCTTCACATTCTTCATGTTCAGAGGCGAAGAAAGTTGATCAAATCTTACTTGGTATTCCGGTCTCAGATAACGCTGGAAAAATCGCTACTATGCTCGGTAAACTAGTAAGAGCTCATGTGCCGATATCATATATAAGTTGGAATAAAGTACCTAGAATATACAAGGACAATGTTTGGAACGAATTGGTGGTAAGTATCCTTATCTATTTGACAACAACTATTTCATTCAATAGCCTTATGGTTTCAATTCTTCGCACAACATTTAATTTAATATATTTTTTGCAGAAAATTTATGAGCTCGATCCGCTTTCAAAGGAAATGTTTTTAAAGAGAATGGCTGAGGCTTTTAGGAGATACAAGAAAAACTTGAGAGTAGTTTATTATGACCCTTTCAACAATGACGAAAAACGGTTGAAAAATTGCCCACCTACAGTTGCTCAAGAAGATTGGGCAGAGTTCGTAAAAAATGAAGCAACGCCTGAAGCGAGCGGAAGAAGGGAGGTAGGCAAAAAGAACAGAGCATTGCTCAGTTATGATCATCATGTAGGACGTAAAAGTCACGCTAAAATAGAACAAGAAATGGTAATTTATATTCATTTTCATTCAAATGGTTTACACATTGTGATTGGATATTCATGTCGTTGCATCAACTTGTATTGTAGATCGTTGCTAGTCCATCAACAAATATCAGTCGTCGTCAAGTATGGGAGAAGACACACAGGAAAAAAGATGGTAGCATATCAGATGCCACTTCTCCATACTTTGTAAGTTAAACAAATATTAACTTGCATATTCTTTAAAATTCCTTATTCATGTAAGTATTATCATATTACAGGATCAAATTGCGAAAGCGAAGGAAAAGATCACTGATAATGATGAAGAAAAATTGACAGTGGATGAAGACATCTTATCACAAGTGCTTGGTAAGGATTCAAGGGGTAGGAGCCGCGGTGTTGGGACCATTATACCAAAGACTAAAGTTAAGGCTTGTGCCATTGCACAGAAACGACTCTGACATGTTCATGGCGAGCAGGATGAGTTGAAAATGAGGGTGGGAAGTTTGGAGAGTATAGTGGGAAATTTGTCTGGGCAAATGGAGGTTTTGATCAACATGGTGGGAAATATTGAACAGAGAATTCGTGCACCGGTCAATTCTTCTAATGGAGGACGCGCCACACAATTCAATGCTCCTGAATTCATTGCTTCGCAGTTCCAGGATTCGACCAATGTTACGAACAATCAAAAATGTGAAATCCTCAACTCTGATTTAGAATTAATAGGAACAGGTATTTTTAACATTTAAACATTTATGACATAATAAGTAGAAAACTTAAATAATAATAAATATTCCCTTTTATTGCAACAGGTACTATATGCCGAGATTCTACATTGTCCAACATCCATGGGAAATCTGTACCTTCCACACATGAAAAAGTGGTGTTGGACAGTATACTGCTACCAGATGAGAGAACCAGCAAAATTAATCATCAATTTGCAGAGACCTTTGCTGATGTTGGAGTGGGTGGATATATGTGCCATCCGAAGTGTCTTATTCGATATCTCTAGATGATGGAGCAGATATATTTTCTCTTCGCCGTACGTTTTAAAGTACACGTTGAAAATGAAAACCACAAAACTCGTTTTCAAGCCAAACGCTATCTTGAATCCCCAAAATTTTGTATCTATTTATTGCATTAAGTTCCAATTCTAAGATGATTTAGATCAACTTTAGGCTACAAAAGTAAATATAGTGTATGAATCATGCATTTGTATGATGACTAGAGTTGCTTTAAATGAAGAGAGATGCTAAACATAGCAGTATGAACTATGAACCACACACACGTATGTTTGTGTGCGTATCTGGTGACATGAAGCAAATGTAAACTGATATTTCATTCTAACTGAAGTATATCATATACGTTCATAGTCAAACTAAATCAACATTCAAAATGATTTCAATATATTTTCAAACTAGTATAATGTTAACTGATATTTCATTCAACTGAAATATATCATATGCGTTCAGTCAAACTAAATCAACATTCAAACTGAATTGGACATATTTTAAAACTAGTATGTTTACATGTGTTTATATATATATATATATATATATATATATATATATATATATATAAATTGTGGGCAGTATTATCGTTTAGTAAACTGAATATTTTTCAAACTTGTGCATAAAGTATAATAATAAACGAATCTGGATTAATACTTGGACTTTAATAATTCTATGAATAAATTTAGTGTATTATAGCATGTAACTTGCATATAATTCAAACAGTATAGTATAAATTTACTGATCTGCAGCTGACTAAAGTTAACCCTGAGGATTTTTCCTTTTGAGCTCTGAAATTAGTGATGTTGAAACCAAAGATAGTATTTTTCAAATGAATAGGGATTCTAGTAGGGGTCTGATGGATTTAATGCACACTTTTACACTATTTGCTAAGAAATAATTAAAACGGATTTGTTCAAGGCTGTAAACAACTTTTTCAGGCATAGTAAAATGATTAAAAGAACTAATGCAACTAACTTAGCTATGATCCCTAAGATTGAAAACCCTATAGCTGTAACTAATTTCAGACCCATAGCTCATGTTGAAAGTATTTATCAACATGTTTGCATGTTTATGCAAAGAAATGTAGTTTAAATGGTGTTTGTTGTGACAGTATGGTGGTTATGGCTAGTGGTGGTTAGTTTTGTTGTGATGAGGAGATGTGACAGTCTGAGGGTAGATGTTGTCAGTGGAGTTGTTGAATGATGAATTTAAGTGAATGTAGTGGTGGAGGTTAAGTGATCACTTTGACAAACAACAAATAAGCTATGCACAGTGAACAGTTGCACAGACATACATATGTGCGATATATTCAGTTTACAAATACAAACTAACTTGTTTTTATCAAATTTTCATATGCGTTGTGTTAATTGAATATGAGCGCAAATAGATACTTTCTATGTGCGCTCGTTTTTATACGCACTATGTTATATGTATGTGCGTGCATGTATGTATATTAGTTGCGGTAATATATAAATTATAGTTTAATTGTTTGTATAATTCATATATTTAACTACTGAAAGTAGCATTTTACACTAAAAAATTTATAGAAGTACTTCGGGGTTGTTCTGCTCCATAGAAGTACTTCAGCATGTATGCTTTAGCATTTACTGTCCCTGTCTTTCATTACTTGTTTGCTCAACTGCACATTTAGTATTGAAGTTTTGCACATAAATCATGATTTAGACTATCACTAGTATTAGTGTTTGACCCAATTATTAGTGCTTCATCAAATAATGCTAGCTCTTTATGAAGGCTTTTTTCTCCTGCTTTGTAAGATATCTACTTCCAAAACTAAAAATATTTCAAAATTAAGTTTAAATTTTATTGGCATTTGGAGACTGGAGTAAATCAATGAGATGATGCATGATTGATGCAAAGCAGGGCTTTATTTGAATCGCTCATGTGAATAACCTCACCACTGGTATATCAGCCAGTATAATCAGCTAGGATTGCATAAAACTCTAAACTATGTCTCTTTTCGTTCCCATCTATGAAGTTTTTATATAATCAACATAGGAACTGGAAAGAAGGAGGGAAGAGTATAAAGTTGTTAGTTCAAGAAAGGGTGTGGTTATTATATTGTGCTGTAGATGAACAGATTGAAAAATAGAACTTTCACCTAGCTGTCCTGTATAATTTGTATAAAATAAATAGTGCAAATGAATTTGATTACTTTTACTGCAGGGTATCATTTGTGTGTATAATATGGTGTCATAAGAACACACAGTAAATTTTTAATGTAAATTGCATTCTTTTTAGTCAGCTCCTTTCATTTAACACCCTCTTAATATTAAATTACACACCATAATTGTAATTAATTTATTTTCTTCATATTTTGAATGTCTTCAGCAGATAATATGCAATTCTGGTCTTCTACTTGCAGTCTGATACGTATCGTTTGGCAAGATATAGTGCTGGGATCACTGGTGGTGATGGTGAAGAAATTGGCAAGATATAGGCATTGATGGTACTATCTGAACTTTGTAATTGCTGAACTTGCCCAAATTTGCGTTGTATTACTAATGTTATTCATGTTGTTGAACTACCTTGTTGAACTTTTGTTGTATGTATTGTCGTTGAACTTTGTACCGTATGTAATGTTGTTGAATTGCATGAAGTATTGTAATTGTAATGTAGTGTTTGACTATTTTTTGAACTGAAAGATGTATGAACCGTGAACTATTTATGCAGATATAATTTCAAAATTTATTGTTAACTGTTTCTTCTTTATGTTGAATCTGTAAAAAAATTGTTTTTAATTATTTATTCAAAAAACTTCAGATTTCATGTCCATATCTAATTCACAAATTAGATACGGCTTTTAGCCGTATCTAATTGGTTCATAGACGCAGCCTATTTGTCAATTAGATACAGCTTCTGGCCGTATCTAATGTGTCAATTAGATACAGCTAACGGCCGTATCTAATTGATACATTAGATACGGCTTCTAGCCGTATCTATTTAGGCTGTATCTAAAGAGCCAAAATAGATACGGCCTGGCCGTATCTATTCGGCTCTTTAGATACGGCCATAGGCTGTGTCTATTTTTCTCTTTAGATATGGCTAAAAGCCGTATCAAAATATAAAGCTCGGCATATTTTGATACGACTTTTAGCCGTATCTAATACGATTAGATACGGCTTTTAGCCGTATCAAAATAGCGTTTATGGTGTAGTGGAACCAAATTTTATGTTTGGTTCATCATTATCGAACAGCCTGAATCCGAGCAAACACCTCATAAACTCAAAGCCAACAATTGGACGCCACCAATCTGAATACTAAGCAACGGACCAAATTGCTATATCACTTCCGACTCCTCGATTTCATGCTGATTCCATCGCTATACTTGCTTCTTTGACCCGCATGTATCCCCTATGCAGCGATGCGAACTCAAATACCCTAGAGCCAACTTGTCGAAGTCTGATTCTATGTTTGTGGATCTCTTATCCTTTGTGTATCGAATCGAAGAGCACTTCACAGCACCTTCTACATGGAGGCCCTCAACCATTGAATCGATCATCACCTCTATTTCACTCCGATGAGCGTTTACAACCGTTGAAACAACATCCAAACAACCATCAAACGCATTCAATCTTATACAATTATACAAACATACATCAAATCATGACAAATCATCTTAAAATACATCTGTAACATAGCCTAGCATCTATACGATCAACTACTCATTAAAATAACATGTTAAATCACTTTAAATCTCATTTTTACTTCATTTTTATTTTAAAATAGTCCCAAAACATAATTTGACTTTAAAAATGAGTTCAAAACATGTCAAAAAATATAGATACATACATAATAAGTTGTGAAATGATAATTAACTCACCAAACACCTAAAAATCAATTTTTTTGGACACAAAATGAGGCAAATCTGAGGATAGATGGAAAATCCTCAAAATTTCCTCTTCAAAAATTTGGATTTGGATGTCTCTAACTAATCCCTTCAATGATTTACCTTAATCTATGAATTTGGCTTGATCTAGAAGAGATTAGGGATGCTTTTGGCCAAAAGAAGTTTAGATCTATTTTGGGATGACGAACAAATGATTTTAGGTGGTTATGGCAGCTAGTATAACCCTAAACCCAAAATGGGTTGTTATTATTGGGCCTCGACCAAACACCACTAATTATCCATTAAGATGTCCCAAAAATCGTCTAACTTCGTACAGCCATATCCTAAACTGTAAGTCCAAAAATCTATTATGACTACTCTGTAAAAAGACAAACCATCATATCTTTCCGATGGAAGTAGTCTCGGTCCCTTATTCGGATTTTATAAAAAGTTATAATTGTTAAAAGATTTCGGGCATAAAATCATCTAAATTCATAAGAGTAAAAAAAAGTCACTACTCGACATAACGCAAAGTTATAGCGTCATACGACCCAATAAGAATTTTAGTATAATATTTTACAATCTTTCGATATATAAATATAGGTCGTTACATGTATTCTTCTGGGCAGTTGCTTTGACCAAGCCTGGAACTAGACCAAAAGCTTATTTTGAGCATCACTTCCTGGATGGTTTCTTTGCTTTAGCTTGACCCGAAGGCTGGACCAAAGGATTTATTTGACCACCACACTTTTTGAGTGGTTGTTATAACCAGGCCTGGAGACAGGACCAAAGGCTTAATTGATAATTACTCCATGGATGGTTGTTTTGGTCAAGCCGGGAGGTGGTACTAAAGGATATATTCGACCACCGCTCCTTGGGTTGTTGCTTTGGCCAAGCCTTGAGGCGGAACCAAAAGCTTAATTGATCGTCACTCCTTGAATGACTTCATCGGCTAGGCCTGATTGTGGACCATAGGCTTTATTTGACCACCATTCTTTGTGTGGTTGCTTTGCTAGGCTCGGAGGTGGGGCCCAAAACTTATTTGACCATCACTCCTTGGCGGTTGCTTTAGCTAAGCCTAGAGACAAGATTAAAGGCTTATCTGGCTTCTTTTGTCTTCAAGAGATTGCTTTGGCCAGGCTCGAAAGCGGAAGTAAAGGCTTATTTGATCAACTCTTCATTGAGTGCCGCGAAACTTGGTCATGAGCTTCAATACCATCGAGTGTAAGGTGTGCCTTTGCTCAAAGAATCACACCACCCTTATTAGAACAAGAGCTTTATTAAGAGAACTTTATCTTAAACCATGGGTTGTTTGTTTATACTCAGAGAGGGAAAAAGTGAAATTTTTTAGGAGGATTTCCTTGACACAACTTTCAACCGATAGATTAAGGAATCCTTTTTAGCAAAATTGAATATTTAAACAAAACCCTTTTTCGGCCTTGGTTTTTGGTTAATTAATCAACTTAGAAAAGATATTTGAAATCCTACTTTGACCAAATATTTCCTCAGTATAGTGTTCATCTAATAAATTGAGAACTTTTCGAAAAATGAAATTTTATGAAAGACTCCTTTTCAGCATCGTCTTTAATTAATAAATTAGGAAGAATTTTTTTTGAAAATTGGTATTTCTTTAGTAAAGTATTTCTTTGACTTGGTTCCCAACCAATGAATCAAGAATGTTTTCTTAGAAATTTGATTATTATTTTTGCAAAGGATCCCCTCTAAGTATTGTTATTATGGAATACTAAGAAAATCTTTGAGAAATCTTGTAATAGAAAAGTACATCACAAATAAGAGATTTTTGGTTATGATTCATGGATTAGTAGCATCTTAACTGGAAGTAGACTTCTATACCTAGAGTTTCTATAAATTTGGCTATGGATCCTGGAAACTCTGCAAACCGTCCTGGAAATAATATGTATACATTTTTTTGTAAATTGTAATATTTAATAGTAATTCTAAGTACTTTACCAAAATATCTTTGAACCAAGATTTTTAAATGAAGTATTATTAGAAAGATGAGAATGATGTGCCTTTGAAAACTTGTAAACTATTGCTGAAATGAATACATATTATCACCATTTTAAATACAATTTCTGACTTGTTCGGTTTACATGATATTTATAATAGTATTGCATATTTTTTCATATTTAAGAGACGCGCCATGTTTACGAGTCTTAGATTTCATGGTTCATGAACCAATAGTCTCTCCAGACAAGAATTAACTTTTCATTAAGAACTTTTCCTTGCATAAGATAAGTATATACCTAGGAAACACACTTTATTTTTAAAAAGCTCTTAGAAATCTATTTTCAAAAATTATATAGAAGATTTATATTTATATACACACACAAACACCTATAAAGACATGAGGAACTATTTGGTAAAATCTAATTATTACTTCATATTTAGTTTAAAAGAAGTTAAAATGTACCTTTAGGATTTAATTTTGGAAATTTGAGGAGTTTAAATACCGACACTTCCAGAAATTTGCCTGAGGTAGGGAACCAAAATAATATTTCATCTAAAAAATCATTTTGACCACCATGATAGGAACGAAATGCTTTGTTAGAAGGAGTTTATCATCAAAATAGTAATAAAGGAGACTAAAATCTTATATAATAACGAAATTTTTCACCACATAATAGAGAATTCAAATCTAGGTCTCAAGGTAGAAGATCGGGACTTTATTTCTCAACATTAGATAGTATTCCATATCTGCAAGGAAATCCAAAATTTGGTAGATTTATGCCTTTGATGATAAGATTTATAGCCTCGATTAATAAATAGTTTTTGCTTTTACCTGCGAAGAAACTTGAATCTCAGATTAATGAATCATAAATTTTACTACAATGATCTTTATATATTCTCAGTTCATTACATAAAAGGAGTCAAGATATTTTGACAATAAATATTTACCTAATATATTCACGGCAAATGTATGTAATTTATAATTTTAAAAATTTCATGGTAAGTCCGTAAGTCCGACACTACTTCTTATCATAATCATTCAATTTTATTAAATTCATTTGAAGTTAATCTAGTACGATATCTTTTGTGTTGTTTCTCGACAAAAATAATTAATTTCATTCATTAATTTTTTTTTAAGTCTGTTTGTTTGTTTTTCTTATTCTACGTTTCATTTCACTTTTCATTGTATTAAATTTTAAACGTTCAAATTCTGATCATTGTAATCAACTATTATTCAATTTTTTGAATTTCTGTGGCAATCTCTCTTACATATAGATATATATGAATGAACGCCAACTTTCTCCATCATTGTTCATATTTCTTTAGGAACTTTCGGCAATACCAATTTCATTGAAATCTACCAATACTTGGATTTCCATGAATAGATGTGGCCAATCATGGGTGTTGATTTGCATCTTCAAATCCGTTAGCTCATTCTTCTATTTGATTTCTCCACTATGATGCTCTTGATGAGGATACTCCATCTACGGTCATCGACGCTTTGGTTTCAGACATGGCACACCCGCAGTTAGAAAAAGGAAGGAAGACATTTCATTCGGTGGTTGTGTTGCAGCCCAATTTGGCATGTTGTGTTTAAATTTGTGCTCTAACCATCTATTAATTTTCTTTCAAAACACCATTGGGTTACTAATTTTCGTGATTGCTTCAGGCATCCATAGGTGGGTGGATAATGGGGAAAATATTTATCGGAGGTCAATCTTCCATTTGGTAATTTTCATCCCCATAATAAGCCGTGGTCAACCGAAAATTGTGATGGTTGGAAAGTTTATCGTGGGTAAACTTTGGTTTTTAAGAGATTCCTTAAGCTATCCACAATCAAGAGATAACCATTATCATCCCATGGCTATTGTTGACTTAAAAATTCTGAAGCTTAGTGAGGGAGCAATCGATGATTGAAAACAATAGGCTATCAGCGGCATAGATGCGGAAGCTATAATCGATCAAAGGTAGTAAGAGCTTTTGTTAATCAACTTATGAGCTATCGTTGATCAATATAAGGCGTATTGTCTATCAACTTAAGAGTTATCATCAATAAACTTAAGAGCTATCATCACAATCAAAGGATGATGAGATAGATGATGAGATAGATTGAAGCTATCATTGCAATAAAAAAATTCTTGCCAACCCAGAGCTATCGTCATTCAAGCAATAGACTATCGTCTATGAATATGTTATCGTAGATGTAGGATAAGAGGCTATCCACATAAAAATGGAGTAGAGAAAAAGTCATCGTCAATTTATAATCAATGGTCTACGAGCTATCACATCTCTAAAATCATTAGTCCAAGAGCTACCATTAATCTAAAAGTTGGAGGAAAGAAGAACTAAAGCTGTCATGGATCTGAGGATAGAAGAAGAAAGCTGAGGTGTACGATACCCTATTTCCTGATTTAAAATTTTCCAAATAAAGAAAAGTTCGTATCTTCTTAAATAATTTAATATGTACCGTCCAAAATACTTTAAAAAGATATAGCATTTAATAAGAATTTCAAATATGCCCCTATTCAAATAACAAGTTGGCCAAAATGTCCAAATTCCATGTCATATTTCATTTAAGGGAAAAGAATATAGAATTCATGTACACATTTAATGTCCTTCCTTCATTATGTCAAAAATACAAGTCATGTTATTCTTCTTTGTCCAAAATATCAAAAATAGGACTTATATGTAATTTCTATTTCGATCGGTCCTTATGTCAAAAGTTAAAGTTATCCTCTTCTTCATCGATCATTAAATAGTCCTCAAGCTCTCATGTGAGCTTGGAAATATCAAGTCCCAAAGAATGGTTTATGCTAAGAAAGGGAA
The DNA here is from genome assembly GCA_030765085.1 of Allium cepa. Taxonomy (NCBI): domain Eukaryota; kingdom Viridiplantae; phylum Streptophyta; class Magnoliopsida; order Asparagales; family Amaryllidaceae; genus Allium; species Allium cepa. The sequence continues at coordinate 33,317,928 of CM060941.1, forward strand.
AGAAAAAGGGAGACTCTTCTTATGTGGGTTAGGTCCTTATTTATAGGTAATTGGAGAGAGGTGTGGCTTGATTGTATTGGTCGATTGAAGTTGACGCAGATTAAGACTTGATGGTGCCATATGTCATAGTCCCATGATTATAATAGTCTACACGGATTGCTATCTTGGCGGTGGAATTACCAAAGGTGGTATGACTACATAGGAATGCTTTGAAGCTTTTATCACTATTTGTACGTAACCCCCTCTCATATTAATGCTCTGGCTCTTTATATAATTGATTTATATCCATCCTTTCATGTTGAATATTTTCCATATCTCATTCCCTTGTATAATCATAAATTGACTTACTTGATGAGAAAGCATCAATATATTCTAACAAGTATACCTCCATGTAGCATCATCAACATCTCAATTTCTTTAATAGTTTTCTCTAATTTAATTACATCTCTTCCTATGTCTTTGATATTATTTTTGTATCGTCGATAGCTCCTTGCATTAACTATAGCTCTTTGAATCAATGATAGTTCTATTATATTGTTGATAGATCTCAACTTAAACACGAGATAATTTCCATCTTTGGCTTTTGATAGCTTCGTATGTTGACTCAAGATAGCTTCATCTCTTGACTCGTGATAGCTTCATCTCTTGTCTCTTGACTCGGATAGCTTTATATCTGTTGACTCATGATAGCTCTGTCTATTTTCTTGTAATAACTTCATCTCTTCGCTTATGATAGCTTCAATGCTTGACTCAGGATAGCTTCATCTCTTAACTCACGACAAGTTCGTCTATTTTATTATGATAGGTTCATCTCCTAGCCCATGATAGCTTCCTCTCCTAACCTATGATGGCTTCATCTCTTTACTCATGATATCTTCGTCTCTTGATTCATGCTAGCCTCATCTCCTGACTTACGACTGCTTTATATACCGACTCACGATGCTTCATCTCTTGACTCATGATAGCTTAATCTATTAACTCAAAATACCTTCATCTTTTAAAAAAAATTAGGTATAACACAATGTAGCTATAGTACCATATGCCTTAAACTTGTAGTCGAGCTCTAACTACATGTGATGTGGGAGAACAGGGAAGTTGTAGGATCAACATGAAACTTTGGCATCTAGACGGTACTTACAAACATGTGAGGACCAATATGATCAGAGTTCTTCCTATGAGAGTAATTTGGTTAGCTGTTCTGACTTGGAGCAAACTAGAATAATATGTGTTGAAATAACCTACAACTAAGAAGAATGCCTCAACATCTATCTATTTTTCCTCTCTATCAATCAAGATACATTACCATCCTACTCATATGCAAGATGAACAAGTACACACATAGTATAAGATCCAAGGGTATACATAGATCACTAGTAGTCTGATACCACCATCTCCCTCGTCGAAAATGCGTATGAAAAAATGCTGGTGTATGCTAAGTTGTCTTTAGTCTCGAAACAACATATGTGATCCTCAATGGATGAGCATCATGCAACTTCCATGCTAAGCTAAGTTTATTTAGTATATAGCATAAGGAAGTTGTATAATGTTACTCTGGTTATTCATGTTGATCTGAGCATGAGACTGCATCAAGTCATGCATTATCCTTACGGGTGTTTGGTGTACATATTGTATAATCTCCCATCGTCTTATTTGGGGAAAATAATGCTCCATTGACCGACTGTCCTAATGATGTGTGGATGCATGTTTGTCATGTATTTGTAGTGAAACATCTTCTTGACCTCTCTTAGCGCATACATGTCCAATATAGTATGCATAAAGCTAAGTATGGTCGTGCCCTAATTAATACAATGTAGCAAGACAATATTGGATATCGCTATAAGCTAGCCTAAACAAATTATGCCCTTTTGTTAGAAAAGAATGTCAAACAAAAAAATGTACTAGAAAGACATATTGGATCGCATCACTCATATCCACTCTATCTTTACAAGTTGTAATATACTTCTGCAAACATATCAAAGAAATAGCTTCGCTGCTAGTCATTGTAGCATCACAATGAAGTATAAAAACAAAACAAAAATTATGGAGATTCATATGCATCATCAAATGGAAAACATCTCTTACCAAGTGTCCCAACCTCTATACACATCAACATGTATATATCGGGAGGAGTAATGGCCAACTCGAAATAAGGAATATGATATGCATTGGTTCAACTAGTGCCTAGATGAGTGGATAATCGAAATACTATATGGATCTAATTTTTAAGACCATGGCAAAGGTATTTGGAGCCTAGCTACATTCGTGTTAATGAGATTTTTGTCTCACAACACCAAAATAATTATAAAGCAATTACAGAATAGCATGCTTTCGTAGTTATGAATTAACAAATTTAAGTAGTATTAAATTCACCTTAACATTAGTAATTATGTTGTTGTACGCTCATAGAATTATGTAGTTGCAAAACTATTTGTTAAAATGTCAAGTTCAACTATATCCAATTTAGGTAAAATAAAAAAGAACCTAGTACTAGAAATAGCCAAAAAAAAGTGTAAAAAAAGTATAAGATACAAGAATTTACGTTGTTTGGATTTCGAAGAATCTACTTCCATGGGCCAAATCTCTTCTTGCAAGTACAAAATTTTAATTCCAAAGAGTACAAGTATATTTTGTATTGAAATTAGAGAATTCAAAATCCCATTCCTCTACTATAGCACCCTATTACTTATAGTACTATAACATTTCGCGAATGAATAATTCTCTAATTCAACATTTCTGCTCTGTTATATGACCCTTCTACCATCATTCATCCAATTGCTCATTGATTTGTACATGAATTGCTTACGTAGCTGAAGGCATGGGCTGTTTCATTAGGCGAGAAGATTTGTAATAGTTGCCTCAAAGCTGTGCTAATGTATAGTGCAGACTTGTCATATTTGTACCCAATTTTCTCAGTCATTTGGTTAATCACCTTCACATATAATGCTCTTCACGCGTATCTCATTGTGAATGACAACTTTTTTGACCGTTTCATATGAATCGTTTCAAATTCTAGTAAATCCTCCTTCCTCTTGGTATATTTTGGGTTGTCATTATAAAAATCTAACGGTCGTCAATTACCATGTTGTTAAAGTTTTAAGGCTGAGACTCTTTCACCAAAACTATATAAGTTTAATCTTTTTAATTTCTCTTTTTACTTACTCTAAAATTCTAATCTCAATTTGTTTTGGTTTTTCTTACTTCACAACATTTTCTTTTTCTGGTTCATAACCCATCCCAAATTATAAATTGGATTTTTCTTTACTTTTTTTATTTTCTGTTTGTATCCTCCTTTATATATTTCCTCCGCTTTTTATTTATTATGGCATGCATATTCACGGCTATAATGTGTTTGGTGAAATTTCTACATGGATTGTTTGATTATCAGTACATAAATGACATCGTCTCTTTATTCATTCTTGATTTGGGTTGATTTGATTGATTGTCGATGATGATGATTATTACTGTTGTTTGAAATTTGATGTTGAATAAAACTTTCTTTTTGTTTTGGTTAAATATGTCAAAAGGATTCTCCCATTATATTTATTTTCTCCTTTAGTTATATATGGCTATTGAGGATCTTCTGAGTACTTCGAGTTGAAGCTCAACCCCTTTCATCGAATTGACATTGGATATCTACAAAGAAAGCCAATTGAGGGATTCTAAATAGCTATGGATTTAGGGACTATGTGTTTAGAATTCCTACCCCTTCCGGTTGCATCCATATGCCCCCAGAAAAATTTCTTTACTATAACATCAGAATACATCCGAAAATGAGTTTTATCTTCTACTCCATCCCATCATTAGGAAGTGGTTAGCTACCGTTAATTCTTCCTCAATCCAATTATCTCATGTCTCTTATTATCTACTCACTTCCACTTTCATTTTGTATGTCAGGCACTCAACTGCACCTACTTGTCGAGAATTGTTTTTCTTGTATTTGTTTCGCAAAAACACTGTTGCGGGCTATGATGGATTTCGCCTTGTTTAAGCTTTGGAATCTATCTTCTCAGTTTCTACCCGTAAGATTTAGAGATGGGCGGATCAATTTTTGTACATTTCTAATCAAGGTGGGTTTATTTCCCACTTTAGAACTCTTAGTATAGTTCCAATTATTTCATCGTTTCATCGTTTCATTTTTCATTTTTTTTTACCGCGTTGACTTGCGTACTCTTTCTCCCTTTTTCCCTTATTTTTTAGTTAAGGCCCTAACTTCTCCAGCACATTGAGTGAAATTTATTTTTAGTATGCAAAGCCAATATGCTTAGGCTTGATAAGGACACTGACAAAGGTTATAATGTTTTCACTAAAGCTTTGCTGCACAAATATGGTTTCTTCAGCTAGCAGCACAGTTTATCATATTCATTGGTCTTTTATATTTTTGTCGCTTCTATGCTACATGGTATGTGTATTATATTCTCAATTTCATATATGTTTGAGTGATGATGCTCGACCTTGTTCTAGTTATTTTCATTATTTATTGCCATATATGTCTTTAAATGCATTATGATTGAATTATATAAGTACAATGTCTAAACTACTAGACACATTCAAGATCAAGAAGTCAAACAAGAAAGAGAAGGATAACGACCCTCCAGGAGAAGATGGGAGTGGGATACCCATAGGTGGTTCTGTTCCTTCTTCCCCTCCTATATATTTTGCTGATATTACTGCCATGTTTGTGCCTCCTCTCAATGTGCTTTCATCCTCTCAGCACTTCTTACATATTCCAAAGGGCAGTGTTATTTCTGCTTTGGCCGAGCATATGAGGTGCCCTATGATCAACGATATTTCAATCCTTGGCTCTACTCCTTCACCTCTAACGCTTCTCCTAGCCTCACATCCCTCTACTGTAGAAGTTTTCCAGAGTCTTCATAGAAGTTTATTTCACGTAAGAGTTTTATAACTTATCATAAATTTCCATCTGCTAAGTCATTGTTCATATTTTCATCTCTTATTGAGGTGCGCCAGAGTCATGGAACTACACTATCGGATTAAGACTTTTGAGCCTATGTTAGTAAGCATACAAGTTGAGGTTTGAAGACTCACACTCGATGTCAAGACTGGGCATCAAAGGGAGGAGAGCTTAAAGAAAATACTTGATGAACTTATTGAGAAATACATGGAGATGGGGATTCATGCAATAAAAGATGAGGATGCTCTGAGGGAAGCTGAGAGAAAGGAGAAGCATTTGAAAAGGAAATTGGCCAAAATGATAAAAGATGCCGAATCCACCACCTACAATGTCCTTTATAAGATATATGCATCGATTAAGAGATAATTCTTCGTAGAATGCCTCGATTACCCTAAAGTGGAAGTGAGGTTTGACTTCTTGACCAATCAGGCAGTTGCTAAATCCGCTCAAAATCATTGTCACAAGTTAAGGTTCAGGGAATGTAGTGGAGTAGCTTCCCCCTCAACTATTATTCAAGATTTATCGAATGATTCAGACACTAGGGATAACTCCAAGGCTGCGCTTAATGCTAATACCGATCATACCAATGAGGCCTCCTACTCCATTGAAGTAAACACTTGCACTCTAGCTTTGTTATTTTTTAGTTGTTCCTTAAAATTTGGAAAAATTGTAGTAACATATTTGATATGATAGCACGTTTAGTTGTTTTTGTGGCGGTCTTTTGTGAAAAAATTGCAATGAATGGATTCAAGTATTTTAGTAGTTGACTTAAGCTTTGTTGTTTGTGCATTGCTATGATTTCTATTTTTTGCGTTCTTGTTGAACAAAGCCGCGCACTTGAATTATTATTCTTTTCCTTTTATGTAGGAAGTATTAATGTTGATAAACCTCTTTTATGAAAGTCATTCAAAGGAAATGACTTAGTTCAGGAGTTGAGGAGGTCAATTGAAAGTTTAGAAAAATAAGTCGTGGAAAGATTATCAAGGAGGGCCACCTTTGTTCGTTGGAGAGAAATTGAGTTAAAAGGTCTATCATTCAAATGAAGAGGGAATCTCAAGAGCTCTTATTTCAGAATTACACAAGTTATTCATGAAAGGGATGCGCTCCGTTACCTAGTACTACATAAATGTGGTCCTTCATTACAGAGTGAACATCCCCTTTAGGACATTCCCATTTGATATGGTTTAAAAATAGACTTAGCTGTAGGCAAGGATAATGACTCTTTATGTAACTTTGATCATTAATTGAACAGAACATTTCCATGACTAAAGTATTTTCGTGTTCTTTTATTTATTGTGCATACATTTTTTTATTTGTTTCATTTAATCGCTCATTGGTTTTTTTTCTTGGTTATCTTATATTCGTAGGTAACCCTTTCCCTCCGAGTGAAACTTCCTTGGTTGCTCTTCGTGGAAACAATAGTCCTTCTCACGTTCTTTACAATTCCTGCCTGAAGGAGCAGGCCTCCTCAAATGTCTTTGAGAGTTATGAAACTCGAATTAAATTACTTGAGATTGCTAATGCGGACCTCATTAAGAAAAATAATTAATTATTGATGACGTTCGAGATGAACAACGTACGGAATGCAATGAACAAATGCAATAATTTAAAGAATTCAAGTAGGCTAACATTCGAAATTATAATTGCATCACTAAATAAAGGGCCGACTTACTATCAACATAAAATAAAATGCAAGAGTTGAAAATGGAGCTAAAGACTAGGCATTACCGCATCGATGAATTGGAGGAGTTATTGAAGGATGTTGAAAAGTTGTATATAGTCTTCTATGAGGACGAGATTAAGAAGCTTAAAAAAACTATCGAGAAGATGTCCCAGCAAGTTGCTCATTAAATAGCCGAAGAAGGCAATCCTCCTTCTAATATTACTCCTCCTAAGGTGGCTTCTTTTGGGGTAGCTCCAGCTTCTCCTTCTACTTGGATACCAAAGCGGCCTTACAATAGAAAAAGGAATTGACAATTTATTATCAAAACAGAGTTGACAAATTGGAGGTTTTCTATGAAAAGTGGTCTAGAGTTCTAAGAGCGAGAGGAAGTTGGAACTATGCTCAACCACTTATAAACTATATGGTGTGTTCTCAAAGAAAACCAAGAAGAGAAGGTAGAGGTTTTGGATGACCTAGAACAAGTGTAGCATATAACTATTGGATGAATCAACGAGTTGTAAGATCAGATATATAAATTGGGTTCCAACATGAAGTCCTTAATTATGACTTCCCCTTGTTCGCACTCTTTAACGCCAATAGTTTCTGGACGCGGTCTGATTTGGTAAAACAGCTCATATAGGAGAAGGTCAGGTGTGTTATGGCTGACATAGATGTAAAGCACGCAGTTGATGTTTTAACCTATTTCTTTCCAGAATTGGACACGAGTTTTCTTTATAATCGATCTGATTACAATTTTTGGAGGCAAGACCTAGGTAATCCTTGGGTCAGCGCAAACTATGATCCAAGGCTCCCTACTATGGTGTGCCTCTTTGTTCTTCAATCGTTATAACTAAGATACCTCCGTCTCATACTTCTCAAGCTTCTGGCAAGAAAAGATGGCTACTATCCCATACTTCTCAAGCTTCAGTCATTATAACTTGGGTCTTTTTCAGTGACTTCACGGGATCTCAGCTTGTGACGGGTATTTCTTTTGTACATACTTAGCATTTAATAATGAACTGTAAGATAATTGGGAAAGAAATTATAAATTTAGATGTGTTTCTCTTCGAGCTTCCCATAGATTTTTTTTCTTAACTCGTACTACGTAATTTCTTCTTCTTTTCATGGCAACATTTGAATCTGAACATGATATAATTTTTTGTCATGCATTTGTCATGATCTGCGCTATTTTTGGGTGTAGATTTTTTGTTTCGATTGTGAAGTTAGTTCATGTGTTTACAACCACTTATTTCATGTGAATGGTTTTTTATATTGGTTTGGGAAGTCTAATATCCCTATGTCCAGTGAATTTTTTTAATGGCTGAAAAACCAAGTCATATAATTATAACTCTTATGTGATTTACAAGCAAATAAAATTGAGAAGTATATTGTTATACTAGTTTGGGCCGTCCAATATCCCTACATCCGGTTTATTATTTTATTAACCTTTTTCAATCATAATTTAGTACATTATACTCTGTTATAAGAAATGAAATATTAAACAAAGTAAGGCCGATGGCATTTTGAGTTCCATTCCCTTGAAGTTAGATTCCTATTAGACCTAAAGAGTGGTATACACCATTTGATGCTTCAGCCACAACTAAGAGTCTCTCCCAATTTGGCCCAAGCGCTCCCTCGGTTAGGTCATTTGCGTTGGCCACTATTTTCTTAGAACTAGATCTACCTTATGGAACTTTCTTTCTCCGAATCAGGAATTATATGTCTTATCCATTCTTTGCCTATAGACTACAGACCTGACCGCTACCCTCGTTCCTTCTTTCTTGTATGAAGTCTAAGGCAGTTTCCTTCAAGCATGAATTTTTCTCGTCCATGTACGATAAGCATTGGGGTGACAGTACATTTACTTCTACTACTAGCATAACATTATAACCATATGTTAAGGAGAACGGGACGTGACCTATAGGAGACCTCATGGATGTCCTATATGCCAATAAAACTAAAGGTAACTCCTCTTCTTATAAAACTAAAGGAGAATGGGGGTGACCTATAGGAGACCTCATGGATTCCAAATCCATTAATGATGTTCCTAACCATAAAGATTATTATTTATTTTGACGTTATGGTTGCAAGTGGTTCGGCTTCCACCCACTTGATAAAATAATCCACTGCTACTACTTCATATTTCGCCACCTCTTTAGACATTAAGATTGGGCTTATCAAGTCAATTCCACATATATCAAACAATCGTGGGCTGGTCGGAGGGGTAAGTTTGAATGATGGCAATCTTAGGATGCCGACGAACCTTTGACACCTATCACATCTTTGAACAAACTCCTACATATCACTTAATGTAGTTAGTCAAATGTAGCCATGTCTAAATATTTCTTAGCTAGCTTCGTTCCTCCCAAATGATCTCAATAGTATCATTCATGGACTTCTGTCATGACTTTAGTTTCTTCTTCTTTTGTCACACATCTTACATAGGGGGTTGATTAGCCTATCTTGTAAAGTATCCCATCGAAGAACGTGAAGTAGGGGTTTGGTACCTAATTTCTTACTGTGTTTATATATGTTGGTAAAGCTTCTTCTAGTAAAAAAAACATTTGATAAGGGTCATCCAAGATTCTGCTTCTTCCTGACCCATTACTAGTGGAGCATGGTTATTTTAAATTCCACATGTTTCCTCTTGACATGCAGCGTCTTAACCCCTTCCTTGCTGAGCTTGCGTCAACACTAGAATCTAGAGTTTTGGAAATACTTGGCTCGTTCAAGTCCCATAGAAACCACCTTCATTCCCTATGCAACCTTAGCTCTTGCCAACTTAGCTAAAGAATCTGCTGAAGAGTTTTCTTCATTGGGGATCTGCCCTATGTCAAATTGTTCATACCGAGCTAATAATTCTTTGGATAATTCCATACATTTGGCCAGAGTTGGTTCTTTAGTTTGGTAATTTCCCTGCACTTGATTTACAACAAGTTGGGAATTACTATTGACTTTAATATGAGATAGCTTCATTACTTGTACCCTTTTCAGTCCGTCGATGAGTGCCTCATACTCCAAGACATTATTCGTTACTTTGAATTCTAGTTGAACTACCCCGTACAGCTTATGTTATCTACAATAATTAGTATATACCTAAGCCGTCTACATAGAGTTTCCAAACCCATGGAAGAACCTTCGTTCCTTCTTTTAGTTATGATGTTGGAGTTGTGCATTCCACGATGAAATCGACCAGAGCCTGTGCTTTGATGGCATTTCGAAAAAGTAGGAGATGTCATAATAACTTGATTCAATGACCCACTTTAAAAGGCGGCCAGGTATTTTTGGTTTTTGTAGTATTTGTTTTAGTGGCTTGTCCGTCAATTGCTTGATGGATGCGCTTGAAAATATGGTTGCAATTTTCTGACTGTAATTAATAGGTTGTAGGCTAGATTTTCTATCATGGAGTAGTTTAATGTTGCACCCTTCACGCACTTGTTGGTGAAATATATTGGCCTTTGCATATCTCCTTCTTCCGGTACCACCGTCATGCTTATAGCTTGATTAGTTACAGCTAAGTATACAAAGAAATCCTCACTTGCAACTAGCTTCGAAAGCATGAGTGGATTGGCTAAGTAATCCTTTAATACCTCAAAGTAGCTTTGCACTCCTCTGTCTAGTCAAATTCTCTACCCTTCCTGACTTGATCAAAGAAAGGAATGCATTTATCGAAAGCCTTAGAGATAAATCTGCTTAAAGTTGCCACCTTCCCATTTCAAACTCATCACATCTTTGGCCTTAGCTGGAACCTCCAATTTTCTAACGACTTCATTTTTATAAGGATTGGCCTCTATTCCTCTTGCACTTAACATATATCCCAGAAACTTTTCGGATTAAATTACAAAATTACACTTTAGCGAATTCAACTTCATCCCATAATGCTTTACATTGGTGAAGGTTTCCTCCAAGTCTCACACATGGTCCAAAACTGTTTTGAATTTGACTAACATGTAATTAACATAAACTTCAACGTTCTTCCCAACTTGATCTTCGAACATCATGTTTACTAGACTTTGATATGTTGCCCTTCGTGTTCTTTAACTCGATTGACATTACCTTATAGCAATGCAATCCCTTATTAGTAACAAAGCTTGTATGCTCCTGGTATGGCTCAAACATGGCCATTTAGTTATGTCTTGAGTACGCATCCATGAACATTGTCAGTTTGTGTCCACTAGTTGCATTAATCAACTGACCCATTCCAGGTAGTAGAAAGCTATCCTTGGGGCATGCCTTGTTGAGGTTTGTGAAATCTAAGCAGGTCATCTATTTTTCATTTGACTTCTTTACTAAAATTGGGTTTGTCATACACTTCGGGTAATATACTTCTCCGATGAACCCATTTTCCTTTAGCTTGTTGATTTCTTCATGAAGGGCACGTGTCTTTCTCGACTTGGTGTGCATTGAGATGTATGTTGAGGGTGTGGCAGATCATTGTTGGGTCGATTTCCTTTATATCTAAGTGAGTCCAAGCAAAGACATCATGGGATCTTTTTAGGAAATCGATCAACTTTATACCAGCTCACTACTTATGTTCTTTCCATTCTTTACAATTTTGGTCGGGTCTGAAGAATCTATTTGGACATCTTCCAAGTCATTCACTAGCTCTAGATCTTTGCTTTTCATTCTAAACGTGGATTCATCTCATTCTCTACTTCCTGCGACTTTGATGAGACTGTGCTATCCTTTGGTGAAGAGACATATGATAGATATTGCATGAACACTAAGTTATATATATCTGTTCGAACCATATGCAGATAGCCTCTTTTAGCTTTCCTCACAAATATTATGGTCGTTGGCTGACCTGTTTCAGTATCTACCTTGGAACTTAGTTCCGATGAAATTCTGTAAACTAGCTTATTTTCCATTTTTACATAAATTAAAGGAGACGACAGTATAATTTTGAACAATTTTATGGATAGGATCAAAGTCACATTATATAGTACCCTAGCTAATAAAAATTCTCCTCTAACACTCCATATTCCTGCAAAGGTGTGAAATTTCATAAGTACGTCCTTCAAGAAATGATGGCCCCTGATTCTATGAATGTAGGTTTCCTCAAGAAAGAATTGTATGAGGATATTTGATTTATAATATGTAAGCTTACATAGACATATTTATGTAGTGGTAAAGTTCCCACAGTAACAAGCAGATACACCATTCCCTCTGGCATACTTGTTGTGTTATTGAAACCATATATGGATTTCGGGCTTGGCTTCAAGACTTTGGCTGGGAGTTCCATCTTGTCATTTTCTTCTTTAAAAATAATATTTACAGAGTTTGCAAAATATTAAAAAAACTTTCTTCATTTTGCAATTTGAGATTTGTATAGTTATAACTAGAGGATCATGATGTGGGAATGCAATCTCGGTTGAATCTACATAGGTAAAAGTGATGTCTCCCATGGACTTCTGCTTTATATGGAATAAATTTCTATGCTCAAAGCAAGCTTCTTGGATATATCTTTCCTATGCTTTTTTCTTTCTGCTGATAGCTACATCTAAGAATGGATCTCTCCTAGCGAATACCTTCAAAAACACCTAGAGGCTGCCCCTGCAAGATAGACAGGGATAAATTGCAATGGTTGTTGACATCAAAAATGGCCGCCAGCATCCAACTATGTGAAAGCACCAATATCCAGTCACAGATCTCAGATAATGTAATATAGAGAATATAAACTAAAGAATAATAAAACTAAACCAGAAAGCAAGTAAAGAGAGACACAGAGTTATAGTGATTCGGCGAACTCCAGCCTACGTCCACTCCAAAGATTTTCCTTTGTATTCCTTTATACTGCTGATTACAGTTACAAATCTATGAAATCTAAGAATAAAAATGGCAGAGTGTGGCCTAGGTAGAAAATGAAGTGAAGCAGAAAGAAGATCCTTTTGCTGATGCCATGTTTGATGTATTTACAGAAGTAGATGTAAAAATATCTAGCTCAAAATCCGGATCTGGAACCCTGAAGTCAAGATGAGCCAGCCCAGAAAGTTTAGGCCCACCAGAGCCCATAATAGGGATCGAGGCTGATCCTTATTTTGGTGGAATCATGGGGTAAAATATCTATAGTGGGTCCCTTATGATGTTATCTTCTTATTCTCCAAATTTCATATCGATCGCGCTTACAGATCTTGAGATATCAATCGATCATCGCTGCATTATGTTGTGAAAAGGGATGAGGGTTGATCCCTGTAAGGGCCGGTCCCACTTACTTGCTCCTTTGTGGTTACAATCCCTATAGTGTGTTCCTTATGTTGCAACATGCTTGTACCCCATTTTTCATATCGATCTCATTTGTATATTTTGAGTTATTGGTCGATCATTGCTGAAAATTTAACTAAATCATCCATGATTAGGGATAAGGGCCGATCCCTATAGAGGGGCCATACCCGATCCCTCTAAGTTGCTCTATTTGTCATTTGATCCCTAGGGTAGACTCCCTAGGGTCCACTCTTTTTGTTTCCAAAGTTTCACTTCAATCTGATTAGTGGTTATTGAGTTATGGAGCGATCATCACTGAGTTGTGTTGTGTGCATCATATTCAATCTGATCCCTTTACTATGATCCCTCTATTCTGATCCCTTTTTATAGAGTGAATATTTCAATTTGATCCCTCGCCTAGGAAGTGCTAGTTCCATACTTAGATATTTTTTGAGTGTTTTTCATCCGAATCCATCCAACTATTGTTCATGGTTTCGAATATAATCGATCTCCAATCCTGGTAACCATCACTCCGAGTTTTCTGCCTTGATGATTGTGAAGTCTGTTGGGTTAAATCTGCCGGTATACTACCTTACCAAAAGATAATTTAACACTTTACCCCTAAAACATATCTTGTGATAAGAAGGTGTGTTTTGAATTGCCATAAATCCAAGATCTGAAGTCCATAATCCACCGATAGCCATATTATCCAGTCTGAATCCAATCCATTGCCAATCCAAATCCATGATCTCTCTGGATCGTTACTAAAGTCCATGACCATTTCGATTCGATATCCAATTCCAAATTTGTTTTCTCTCCGAATTGTTTTATCCAAATCTATATCCATTGCAAATCCTTGATCTCTCCGGATCGTTTTGTCCAAATCCTCAACCTTATCAAGTTGTTAGCCAAATCCGAGACCACTTTGGTTCCATATCCAAATTCGAGACCACTTTGGGTCCATATCCAAATCCATAGCTATTCGAAGCTGATATCCAAATATGTGACCTCTTTGGGTCCTTGTCGAGCACAATCCATACTCGACGTTCGAGTAAGACGATCCTGTCGCTTTCCAACAAAGCGGCGTTATTTCCTCTATTTTGGTTCAGTGTCCCTTAATAGTAAGTGATGTCTTGGCCTAAATCCTAGGCCGAACGTGGTCTCTCTAGACCCTTGCTGAGCATAATCTATACTCGATGATCGGAGTACGCTGATCATGTCCCTCTTCGACGAAGAGACCTACTCCTTGCCAAGCATAATCCATACCTGACGTCCTATTGGGTTTTGTTCCCTAGCCTCAACTCTCTGGTGAAGGACTTAATCCATGTATGAGTCCATTATGTTGCTCTTTGATGAAAGAACTCGCACCTTGTGGTTATCGCCTTGTCACTCCGGTCGAGATAATAATTACATCCGTTTTTATTTATCGCAATAATGCGGATCATAAATAACATAATAAATAAGAGTTTGTACATCCAGAAATCCAAAAAACTAAAAAAAAGAAGCCAAAGAGTGCCTCTCTAAGTACGACGATTCATCATCATCTCATAGCATGCCAAAGGACTCTCCTCGAACCCGTACATGTGTAAGTGACTTAGCCGTCTTATTATGGAGTTGTTGTTTATTACTATTATTATGGTCAGAGTCCAAGTCCTAAAGTGGGCACTTTCCATCATGATTAGTTGATCATGATTATTTTCCTTTTTATTCCTTTATACCACTAATTACAGTTACAAATCCAAGAATAAAATGACAGAGTGTAGCTTAGGTAGAAGATGAAGTGAAGCATAAAGAAGATCCCTTGAGTTATGTCATGTCCGCTGTATTAATAGGAGAAGACATGAAAATATCTTGATCAAAACCTAGATCTGGAATCCTAAAGCCAAGATGAGCTTGCCTAGAAAGTTTGGGGAACACTAGAGCCCATAATTGGGATCGAGACCGGCCCCTATTTTGGTGTAATCATGGGGTGCGATCCCTATGTTGGGTACCCCATGATGTTATCTTCTTATTCTCCAAATTTCATATCGATCGCACTTACGGATTTCGAGATATCAATTGATCATTACCGCATTATGTTATGAACAAGGATGAGGCCTGGTCCCACTCACTTACTCCTTTGGGGTTGCGGTCCCTATTGTGTGCTCCTTATGTTGCAACATGCTTGTATTCCAAGTTTCATATTAATAGCATCTGTGTATTTTAAGTTATTGACCGATCATTGCTGGAAATTCAACTAAATCGATCCCTGAATAGGGATAAGGGCCGATCCCTTTGGAGTCTGATCCCTTCAAGTTTCTCTATTTGTAAAACGATCCCTAGGGTAGACTCCCTAGGACCCTCTCTTTTTGTTCTTAAAGTTTCACTCCAATTTGCCTTGTGTTTGTTGAGATATGGAGTGATCATCATTGATTTGTGTTGTGCATCATGTTCAATCTGATCCCTTTACTATGATCCCTCTATTCCGATCCCTTTTTGTAGAGTGTATATTCTAATTCGATCCCTCTCCTAGGGGGAGTGTTAGTTCCATACTTAGCCATTTTTTAAGTGTTGTTCATCCGAATCCATCCAACTATTGTTTATGGTTTTGAATATAATCGATCTCCAAAACTGGTAGCCATCTCTCTAATTTTTCTACCTTGATGATCATGAAGTCTATTGGGTTAAATCCACCTATGTACTACCTTGCCAAAAGGCAGGGTAACACTAGACTAATCTCCTTCGTTTAAGATGTCCATGTAATATTCAAAGGTGGGTAGGTGATTGTTTTGGTTAGACAATCCATTATACCTTTTATGGTTGGGGCCTTAAAGCATCTACGAAGTTTGATTCAATCATTGCCTCACCAAATGGGGATGAACACTCTTCCCACATTCCTTTGGCCTTATCTTCATCTTGTGCACTTTGATTATTGTGTTTTTCCAACAATAATGGGTTTATATTATTTGGTTTGAATTTAATGTTCGAGTTCATCTACGCCTTGTTCTTTGCCCTTGGCTCATAGCTTAGCAATCCAGCATGTCCATTCTTATTAGGGGGATTGTCATATTTGTCCCCTACTTGCACTTATTACACAACAAGCGAATACTGGCGGTGAGTTATAGAGCTATTGGAGTTGGATGGCCTTAGTGGATGATTTTGAGATAACAGCCTTTCGATCCCAATTATCCTTTCATTGATCTGAGCAGCAAAGGTCTTAAGGGCATCAAGTATGGGGTCAGTGACTGCTTTTTATGGTAGGCAGAGGGGTTAGACAAGGAGGTGAAGGGTTTGCTACAAATTGTCATAGTTAAGTGTTCAAGTTCTTATTGTTGAGGGTGGAAGAGTTTAGGTTGTATGATTCAATTATTGTGGAAGTTTTGAAATTTGAGGACGTGGGTAGGTAAGGTTTGTTAGGGTTCGACCCTCCTTCTAGTGCCAAAATTTTAATGAGATTTTTCATCTCACGACTACAAACTAATTATGAAACAATTATGGTGTTGTAACTTACATGATTGTGAAATAACAAATTTAAGTTGTATTAAATTCGCCTTATGGATAGTAATTATGCTGTGCGCTTATGCAATTATATGGTTGCACTTTAACCAGGTGTTAAAATGTCATGTTCAATTTATATCTAATTCAAGTAAAATAAAAAAGTATCTAGTACTGCAAATAGCGGATAATAAAGTGCACGAAAAAATAAAAGACAGAGAAACTTACATGGTTCGGATTTCAAAGAATCCTACATTCATGGGTCAAATCTTTTCTTATATTCTTCTTACCGGTACAAACTTTTAATGGCAGAGAGTACAATTATATTAAGTATCAAATTTAGAGAATCCAAAAATCCCTTTCTCTACTATAGTACCCTGCTATTTTTAGTACTATGACATCACATGGATGACTAATTCCCTAATCTAGCATTTCTTCTCTGTCTTCTGATCCTTCCATGTGTCATTCATCCCATTGCTCATTGATTTGTCCGTGGATTGCTAACATGGCTGAAGTATGGGCTACTTTAGTAGGAGGAAAGATATAAATGAATGCGGGAATCTAGATTTGAAATTTAGGTGGGGAATTTGAATTTCAGGGTATTAGAGGTTAACTCTCGAGTTTGCCCTAAAAGTTGCACTTTACTAGTTTGTGGTGTTGTAGTTGGTGTGGAATGCAGCAATATGGGTTTGGCTTGGAGTTGAATAAGATTTGCTTTTTTAAGTGTCGAAGCAATTCTTTAAACATGATGGCGCGGTCTCTTTTGGTTATTATTTTTGTTCCTTAGTTGAAGGTGTATAGATCCTAGAATGGTGTCGGCCCAGATCATGGGATAGTGTCGACGTAGTCTTTAGGAAGGAAGGTGTCGGCGCAGACTTTAGGAAGGTGTCTGTGTAGACTTTAGGAAGGTGTCGGGATAGATTCTAGAAATGTGTTGGTGCAGACTTTAGGAATGTGTCGACGTAGATCCTTGTAGGATGGTGGCGTAGTTATTTACATTCTTTTGGTAGAGGCATCCTTTGGGTTCATCTTTGCTTGATGCAGTACTCGGTTTTGTTGCTTTATGAAAAGAGCATTCTCTTAATTCCCTTATGGTAGTTATTGTTGTAGTGCCTTTCGACTTTGATTTCTTTGTCATACCATTGACTGTGTATGGGCTGCAAATCCATCTAGCTGTCTTTGAACATAGTTTATTGGGCTTAATATCTCTGGCTTTGTGTGGTTCCTTCTTTTTGATGAAACTTTGGCACATCTTGCCCTTTGTTTTGAATTGTACACCTTCGTATGTTTGAATCATAAGCATATATCATATGTGTTTATATGAGAAAAATATGTGTAACAATAGGCATGGAGGAATGTGTCATAAAACTATACAATATATTTGGACCAACAACTACGACAACCGATGTATTGGGTTTATATATAATAAATAAATTTGCACAATTATTCTTCAATTAACCTAATATAATATACAAGTAATTATTTTATAATTTGCATCAAAAATTTATGGTTTTATTATGATTGTAAGTACTCCTTTAAAACCAAAAGGCTATATAAATATACATACACAGAATCTAAAGCTCTATCCATCCACTGTACGTGCTTTTGTATCAGAGCCAGCACCCAATAGGACAAATGGATAAATTTCAAAATAAATTATTTCATTTAGATCTTATTGGGCCTATGAAGTCTAAATTTACCTAGATCTTATCTAAATTTATTTTAAATAAAATCAAAATTTCATTTAATTTATAATAAAGTCTTATTATATTAATGATACATCAATGTATAGTATAATATGTGTATCATATATATGTATGTGCGTACATGCATGTGCAATATAAAAGGTATACATGGTTTAACATGCCTATGTATAAATGTTGGGATTTACACTTCAATGGACATATTAGCCCCCTCCATATAAATTTGTATCGTCTAAGCATAATTATATATGTGTCTGTGAATAAATTATAAAATGATATTTGTAAAATATATAAGTTTATGTAGATATATGTGTGTGTGTAAGTAGTTAATATTACAAGTGATTGTGAATTTAAATAAATAAGTAAAAATTCTAATTCTAAATCTTATTCTAGGTCTACATAATAAATATCTAACAATTCAAATTTAAATTGGTAAAGTAATTTTTTAAATACATATATATATCAAAACCTGGAAAATAATTAAATAAAAAATATATACACACACATGTACACATTATCATATAAGTGCATATTAAATTAATATTAAGAAATACGTATATAACAATATACATAAAATATATTTTTGATGTGAATATTTAATTAATCTTATATATACTCACATATAGATTCAACCAGTTTTTTGTCTTTTTAAGTTTTACGGTCTAAAAATTGATTTGTATTTTATTTTATTCATTTCCGCATAGAAATCATATGTGTGTGTATGTATTTATGTATGTACTTTTTTTCAAAAGCAATTTAAGACATGTACAAATTTTACTAAATAAATCTTTGCGTAATTTATATATGCATTATAGATATGTAAATATTGTAAAACTTAAGTTTTATATTTAAATAAATGAGGAAATTAGTTTAAAGGAAAAACTTTATGCTAATTTTTAAATCTAGGATGAACCTTTTAAAATTTAAGCCCAAGGACAATAGCACATTCTATTAAACCAACTTCAACTGTTTCCTTCATCGTCTGAAGTCTGCCATAGTCGCCCTAGCCCTAATCTTCCATAGCCACCGCCGCCCAAGCCGTCGCCATCGTCGAAGCTCCCGTCGTCCATTCCAAAATTGAAAAAAACCTAATTTGAAACTCCAATCCAAACGTAAATTAGAAATTTCATGAAAATTGAAGTCGAGTGCCACTAAATCTAGATGTGAGAAATAAATGGAGAAGCAGAACACAGAAGAAGAAGAAAGTCAAAAAGGTTTAATTACAAGTTGAATGATATTTCGATATAGCATTTCTACATTTGAAGCACAATAGACTACGTTTAATATGCTAAATGATAGACTAATATAGCATTTATACTTTTAAAACATAGTCCATTATGCAACTATGCAAAATGATATTTGGATATAACATAATTATATTTCAATTGAACAAGGATGAAAAAAATATGCAAAATGAACTTGAATTTAGCATAAGTATATTTAAAGTGTGGTAGTATGAATAGCATATACAAAATGAAGTATTTCCAAGGAGAACTACCAAATGCAAAATGATAATTGCATGTAGCATATGTATTTTTAATGTAACATTTTAATCACAAAGTTCACCACTATGTTTATGATACGCAAAATGATAGTTTAATGTAACATTTGAGTTATAAAGTCAACTATCATGTTTAAAATATGCAAAATGATAGTTTGATATAGCATTTCAGTTGTGAAGTCCAATACCAAATTTATAATATGCAAAATGAGATTTAATGCATCATTTTAATTACAAAATCCACTGGCATGTTTAAGTTATTCAATGATAGTTTAACATACTATTTCAGTTAATGAAGTCTAATATCATGTTTACAATATGCAAAATGATAGTCTAATGTAGCATTTCAATTACAAAGTTCACAGGCATGTTTAGGATATGCAAAATGATAGTTTAATGTAGCATTATAGTTATGAAGTTCACTATCATTTGTATGTATGAATGCAAAAGATAAGCGGATACCAAACCTAATCGGGTACTTATGGATGTAAAAGCTAACTGAATGCCAAGCCTAATCGAATGTATATGGAATCAATCTATACCCAGGATATGTTGTTTAACCGAGCGTACCATCGAATGCAAAAGTAAATTGAATGCCAAACCTAATCGAGTACGTATGGATGCAAAAGCTAACCGGATGCAAAGCCTAATCAGGTATGTACAGATGCAAGAGCTAATCAGACGCCAAGCCTAATTGGATACATGTTGATTCAAAGGCTAATCAGATGCCAAGCCTAATCGGGTACATATTGTTTCAAAGGCTAACCAGATGCCAAGCCTAATCGGATACATATGAAACCAATTTATACACGAGATATATTGTTTGACCGAGCATATATATGGATGCAAAATGTAACAGGATGCTAAGCCTAATCGGGTATATATGGAACCAATCTATACCCAAGATATATTGTTAATCGAGCGTACCATCGAATGTAGAAGCTAACAAGATGCTAAGCCTAATCAGGTACGTTTAGATGTAAAAGCTAACCGGATGTCAAGCCTAATCGGGTATGTGTGGATGTAAAAGCTAACTGGATGCCAAACCTAATCGGGTACTATACTCAAGATATATTGTTTAACTAAGTGTAACATCAAGAGCAAAAGTTAATCGAATGCCTAGCCTAATCGAGTACATGTGGAAGCAAAAGCTAACAAGATGTCAATCCTAATCGGGTATGTATGGATGCAAAAGTTAATCAGGTGCCAAACGTGATCGAGTACGTATGGATACAAAAGCTAACCGGATGCCAATCCTAATCGGATACATATGAAACCAATCTATAATTTGTATTTTTAAATTAGTTCATTACAATGTATCAAATTGAATGGAATGTGCCGAATGATGGTTAAAAATATCATTTGTATTTTTAAAGTGCATTATCGAATGTGTCGAACGATGGTTAAAAATATCATTTGTATATCGAATGTGTCGAATGATAAGTAAAAATATCATTTCTATTTTTTGAGTGCGTTAGAACATATTGAATGTGGCGAATGATAGTTAAAATCGTTTAATGTGGAAGTTTTATATGAAGTTCACCGTCATGTTTAAAATATTCAAAATAGTATTCAAATATAGCATTTTAATTACCAAGTCCATTATCATGTTTATAATATGCAAATCTATAGTTTAATGTAACATTTTAGTTATGAAATTCACTATCATATTTATGGCATTAGAAAATAGTTTGGTGTAGCATTTTAATTACAAAGTCCACTAGTTTGTTTGGAATATTTAAAATGATAGTTTAATATAGCATTTTAGTTATGAGGTATACTGGCATTTTATTTATGACATCTGCAACATTTAAAATAAAACAACTCAATAAGCAAGTAAACAAACAACAGATGCATTATGTTTTATGCATATTTTATCATCTTGTGGAACATATAAGTAATTTTATCTAATCAAAATCACATCTTTTGCAGATTTTTAAAACAAAAATTACTTCATCTCCTTGAAAATTAGGAACATTCAATCATGCTTTTACAAATGCATAAATTATAACAACTACAATACAGAGTATAACGTTCAGTTATGCATTATGCATATAGAATTAGAATGATAAGTTCATATATAATTTTTTCTTTGTTCATTTCAACACATTTAATCTCCATTGTTACCTTCGGCACCACCAGCAACCTTAACCTCCACTCCAACGCCACTCCTCTGAAATCGAGCATAAAAGTCATGGCTCAAGTCACCGCAGACCTTCAAAGTAGTCGCCACCACCTACAGTCCATCACCTTCGCTTAACGAACAAGCTCCGCCTTCGCCTGATTGAGCTCCGCCTTCGCCTACGGTTGCACCGCCGTCGCCTGTTCTTGTGATGCAGCACCGCCTATTCTTGTGATGTCGTCGCATGTACTATTGATTTGAGAACGGGAACCAATCTAATATTTTTGTGAAGAATATCCTTCAAGCGAAGAATAAAACTTGCTTCTTTAAAATGTAACAATAATTGTCGCATCCTTCATTCCAAAAAGAATGCTAAGTTTTTCCTTCAGTTGATTTTTCTGTAAGTAAATCATATAATATATATATATATATATATATATATATATATATATACGTATACGACAAACAAATTTTATTTTTATTTTCTTTAAAATTCGAAAATGTAACAACCCTGCATTTTTATTGTTTAGAACGTATAAAAATATGATTTAAATTATAAAATTAAATTAGAAGTTTGATTTTGTAAACTAATAAATTAATTCTTTATAATGTGAATTCCAAAGTTTTATAATGTTGGTGAATTAATATATGAAGTTGATATTTTTGAAATTTATAAATAAATCCATGTTATAAGATAATTAGAGAAATGATTTTATACCTTTTACTTTGTTATTAAAAGATGATTTAAAACTAAGGAACTCCTTTTAAAAGTAAATAGAAGCTTTTTATTTGATAAATATTCAAGAAGCCAAATTTTTATTTATCTACTTTGATCTTAGATTTTAAACTTTAATTGTTTCACTAAGCTAATTAATTGAGAGAATAAAGGAATACGAACAATTTCTTTTAATTTGGGATGTAAGTTAATTAATGGCCCAAAACCCATTAGCCTAATTTGTGGTGAGAAGGATTCTCAAGCCAAGTTCTGTATGTTACTTTTATTTCTCATTTTACAATAAATGAATTAAAAGAAGAAACACTTGCTCTTTCAAAACCCTAGTTCACAAATTTCAATTCTCTAGAAAATCAATTAAGCAAATAAGTTCAGGTAATGGAATCTAAACTCTAATTTCTCTTGTTAGAGTTTCTATTTCAATTTACAGTAATTAAATTAGTTTCTATTTTCATTATTATTTGAGATAATTCTAGGGTTTTCTAAAGCAACAATATATAGTCTAGCTGTTGTTAATTGCTATCAAACTCAAGAAGAAAGGTGAGTATACACACACAACAATTTCTACTTATGAAATTATCAACTGAATTGGTTGTTTGATTGAATTTTTGATGAATTGATTGCAAATTCTTAAGTGGTATCATGTGTAAGCTAGGTTATTTTCTGTTTTGATGAAACCCTTGCTATTTGATCTTTAGTACCATGATTATATTAAAGAATTTGGACTTTCACATCATTTATATTGATGCCCTAGGAGTTAGAAGCAATCTCCGTAAGAAAACCCCCGTCGACGATCACTGGGAAGCACGAAAAGATCGCCTAGGCTCAGCTTAAGCATCTTGACTGGTGGACCAGTTCATATGAACCGGTGCATTGGTTATGCACCTAGGTTGAGCCCAAGTGATGGCTCTGATGCCTCCCGAATTATCGCTTTGATTGCCCGTTTAGCCGATGCATTCTGGTTGACTTATAACTGGTTTTGATGCTTAGTTTGCAATGAATTAGTTACATAAGATTATGATTTAAAGTGATTGAATGGATGCATTCAACTTGAGGATATTGTCATAGGAAGATAAATATGAATACATGAAGAAACAATCGCATTTTATTACACATTTCTAAGATAATGTTTTCTAAAAGAAGTAATTTTTATCCAAATGCTTTACAAAATATTTTAAGTATGAATTTTCTACATAAGGATATTTGTAATATTTGTATGTATAAGCGATATTTAATTATATATACATATGTATGTATATCAATATATATAAATCAATGGTTTTAAATTGGTTTGTAACAATGATTTTAAAGAAATAAATTTATAAATGCTGCTGTAAAATTTTATAAAGGCTTTCTAATATATATGTATGTAGTCTCTAGCATAAAATGACAGTTTCAAGAAGGATTTCAAAGTATATCGTTTTCATAAAATTTCATAATGTTGACCGGACGAGGAATCGATTTAAACGGTTTAATCAAACGAGTGGTATGAAATGCTCATGTTTGTTTTACTGGTTAATTCTTAGACTTGTTCTAATGAACATTTATTTTTCACGAGTGGGATATTATAATCACTTAGTAAATAATTAGGTGATGCTAAGTCGTTATGGGACATTGCACAATACCTATCTAGTTACTAATTGGTAGTATATCACATTATCGAGTGGAGTTTACAAACTTAAAGTAAACATATGATAAACCCAAGCGGTTATGGGACATGCAGCCGTTCGAATGATTACTAATTGGAAGTATATAAGACTTATTTCGTCGAGTTTTAGACTCATCCGTAAGTAGGCCGCTTTATGTGGATTGTGTGGGTCGTCAAGACCCATCTAATGTTACTCATTTGCTAATGAGTTATTACTTGCGATGTGTCTGTAATTATATGGACTTGTGATGCACTTGTCTTTTAAGCTATCTATTGACGCTGACGAGAGATGCACTCCTATTTGAAGTTAACTTGAGATGTGCTTGTCTTATACTCGACGAGCGAAGTGCATATTTTACGTGCAATATGCATGTCGATGATAATAAATTAGTGAAGTGCTTATTAATTTGGTGCGAAGTGCACGACGATGACTATTGACTTGCGAAGTGCCCGTCCTTTGCTTGCATTCATGATTGTTTATGACTATGGTAGCTATTACTTTGATGATGTGTTTGAATTAGTGCAACTTAACTTTACATCATGAAGTTTATATGAAGTATTAAGTTGATTAGTGAAGCACAATCTATGATATTTATCCTTGATGTTTATGCAGTCAATTATTATTACGGATTAACCTTTTTGATAATTACAGATAGTTTGACTTGAGTGTTATTTTAATGCTTGGGTCATACCGAGACTTGACGGGTAGCTGGGACTTTTGGCTTTGGACTTGGGCTAGCTTGGCTAGAAGTTTATGCTAGTTATCTATATTGACATTAGTCCATTTTGAGATGTTGTCTTATGCATATGTATATGCCTTGTTAAGATGTAGACTCATTTTGTACTTGGTGATGTGCCTTAGATCTTATGTTGTTATGTGATATGTGTTCAATTATATTTATTGATGCAATCTGTCATTCTGTGTGTGTGATGTTTCATATTGTTTTGAATCATAATAAGCCACTGTATCATTTTTTTATGCCCGAATGGTTAACGTTGAATTCCTCCTTGCAAGAAGAATAAATTTATAGATTCGACATATTTGATACTCACATAAAGCAATAATATGAATGGTCGCTTCTAACAGCATTATTCTCCACATTAGCAGACGATATTACTTATTAATATCCTTTGTTGATATGGCATAAAGGTGAGGCATTATGGTTGGTATCAAAGAAAATTTCAAAACAACATTGAATATAAGAAACACGAATTTTGGTCTAAACAGACTTAGAGTCTCGACTCTTAGGGGTCTCAAATAGACATTAGAATTTATTTCCTATTTAGGATAGAAGTATAAATGATTATTGAGAATAATCATTGGGACATATTTGCAAAATTTTGAATCACTTTAAAAATAAATTTTATATATTGATTTCAAAAGTTAAATATTTTGTACTGGTGTCTTGATCCATTAGCGATCAGAGTTATGCAGCGGAAGCTGATAGATTGTTTTCGCTGAGCCAAGTATTTGCTTGCTTAATTATGTGTGATTGAACGTTGTAGGTATGGATGAATGGTTGCATTAGCGAATTGCTATTAACAGTTTTTTATTTATATAAGAATTTAGAGACTAATAAATTTTGCAAGCGAAAAGATTTTTTGGAAAAAGTATGCATACAGGTGATACATCTTAAAAGCATGTATCTTTAAAGAATATTAATATTTTAAAAGGGAATATTATGAGCAGTATCGCTATTTGGAAAGAAGATATCAAATGGAGTTTTGATAATAATATTTAGTAAATAAAAACATTGTTTCATAGTGGAAAAGTTAGCAGATAGTCTTCCACTAAGAATAAGTAGTCGTTTTGCGTGATGTGTACATGTTTTGGATTGTTAAACCAATTGAATGGTGATTAAAAATGTGGATTCAATATAATTTAAGATGAGGTTAGAAAATTATTATTTTTTAAGGAAATTATTTTGTAAAAATAATATAAAAGATTGGGAATTTATTTTAGTGTCGAATTATTCATTGAGAGGTTAAGAATCTTGATCGAAGCGGGTGCACATGGATCGATAGAGATTACCTGAACACTAAAACAAGATTTTGAGTCACGATAAAAATCTAAATTTATCTTATATTTAGTAGTACATATTATTTTAATAAGACAATATTGTATAAAAAGGATGTTCATCCATGTTTCAAATTTTTAGAGAAGAACTTTTGTTAACTAAAAAGAGGTTAAAGGATAATTTAAAAAAATATTAATGCTTGAAGCATGCATTAGAAACATAGAAAATTACATGGAGATAAAACTTAAAGTGAATATGTTTATTTAGAGTTCCATATTTCATATGAATCATTTGTTAAAAACTATAACTCATTTAATTTTTCTTCTAAGAAATTAGTAGTGAAAATTTGATTTTAATAAACTTTGGCTTTCCAGAGAGATGAGTTAGAAAAAAAATACAACTTAGTTTTTTTAATTTAGGATAAATTGAAAATTTTCAAGTAAAATTATTGTCAAAATTTTTTCTTAAAAAAGTGCTAATGTAAAAATGTCATATCTTTTGATTACAAAATGCATTTGTCTTGAATCATTTTGGGATAGAAAGATAAATTCCATAAGAAAGAACTTATGTTTTGATCACTTTTCTAGATTTTTAAATTTTTTGGGTCAAAATCATGTTTTAAACAGAGTAGCAAGTTCTGCCCTGTCAAAATTTTTAAGTTATAACCTGAACTTGTTTTAATCATAACTTTTAAATCTTTGGTTTGATTTTAGTAAACTTATGCTTTCTAAAAAACTACAGC
The DNA here is from genome assembly GCA_030765085.1 of Allium cepa. Classification (NCBI taxonomy): domain Eukaryota; kingdom Viridiplantae; phylum Streptophyta; class Magnoliopsida; order Asparagales; family Amaryllidaceae; genus Allium; species Allium cepa. The sequence continues at coordinate 33,344,645 of CM060941.1, forward strand.
TGTAAGAGTATATAAGGTTCCCCAGGTTTCGAATTTATCTATGCCGGCCCTGCAATCGGAGACGGAGTTCCCTCCTCTCCCTTCAGCTAATGCGTGCTCAGTTGCTGCTGCGTGCCCTTGTGTGCGACATGAATGTGCTTTGGTGGGTGATGACTGTTTAACTAACTGTGGTACATTGAATTCTCTTACGAGCACAGTTGAAGTTGCTGGTGATATTGGTGAGGCCAATGGTGTGATTGGAAGAGAGAATTGTTCGGTCGATGCTACAATTTCGAGTTTGACTGAATGCACACCAGGTGTTTGTCATAAGTCTATTGAGAAGGAAGTTTCCAAATGCAGTGTTTTAAGAACTGGTGGTACGTTTCTTGCGGCCACCCCCTCTGTTGTGCTTGCGTCTTCTGTTGGTGGTACATATGTGGATGTCGTTCAACCAGCTGCTTCTCATGCAGGACCCAGAGCTTGGTCTTCGCTTTTTACTTCTATGCCCCTTAATGCCGGGGTTTATGAACCTGTGGAATTTGATATTGTAGAGGAGAATGGAGTGATGATCCCACCTCCTAATGTCATGCAAGCTGGTTTGAACTACTGGTCAGAATATTTAGTTGGCTTCTTTTTGGATACTAAACATCGTCTACATGACCCGTCTACTGTTTGTCGTAAGGCCTGGAGGCTTCGAGGTAATCTCCGTGTTAAGCTTGTTGACTCTATGTATTTCCTATTGTTCTCCTCCTCTGAGGAACGACGCCGTGTTCTTGAGGTGGAGCCATCCTTTTTTGATGGGAAACATTTTATTATTACTCCCTGGTCCCCAACGGTTGCAAGTGCTCGTGAACAAGTGTTATCTATCCCTGTTTGGGTTTATTTTTCTCAAATTCCTTTGGCACTTCAACCTCTGCTGGGTTTGAATTGGCTTGCTTGCAACGTTGGTAAGCTGAAATGTTTTGATGCTAATACAGTTGCGCGTGAAAAGCTGGTGTACGCTAAGGCCTTGATTGAGATTACCCCTTAAGCCTCTCCCTACCTCTATTCCTGTTCAGCTAGTTGTTGGCCATGTGGTCGATGTTCGTGTTCGTTATGGTTGGATCCCCGACATATGTACTACCTGTCACTCCTTTGGCCACTTAGTTTCTGCCTGCTCCCATACTGCTGCTTCCGCTTTAGCGCCTAAGATACCACTTCCGCGGCCTCCGCTTAGGAAATGGGTTCCCAAGGTGTCTCAGGTTTCACCTCCCGTTGTTCCTGTCCCTAGATCGCCGACTTCCCCTGTTCGGCTTGTTTCCCCTGTTGCATCCATTGTTACTAGTGTTGTTCCTGTGGATTCCATTGCTATTCTGAATCTTGTTCCGTCTCAGTTGCCTATTGTTTGGGTTGAGTCTGAGAGATGTTGGGTTGATCGATGTTCTGGCTTGCGTTACAACCCTGTGAAAGATTCTTTCTTTAGATATGTTTCTAACGATCTTTCGGACCAACGATGCCTTTATTACAGACCGTCTGGTAACTCCTTGGTTCTAAATTTGGATGGTTCATATGTTGATTTAAATTCTGCCATGCTTGCTAATTCTTCTTGGGATCGATCCTTTCTTTACTCATCTGATGTAGACATCTACGATCCTACACTTGCTTTCCTATTTCGCCCCTTCTTTGGACTTCTTGGGGATGTCTCTCTGGATTCTTCCCAGGTTGAAGTTGATGCTGGTGGTACTACCTCTTTGGAGGAGTCTTAGTCTTGTCAGTTTTTTCTAGTAGCTGTGACATGTCTGTCACACTCCTGTGTTGTATTTATTTCTCTCTTTATAGTAGTTGAGGTGTCTCAACCTTACTCATGTACTTCATGTTTTTTATTACGTTCGTAATAAAAAGTGGACGGTCCACTATAAAACCGGCTGGCCTTGCCAAAAAAAAAAACTACAGCTGTAAGGAAAAAAAAATTGATTTATAAGTTTTATCAAATTATGCTTTCCATTATTAGTTAAACACTGATTTGTCGAAGGATTTAGGAAATAGGAGAATTTTCAATTTGTGAAAATTTTGAATTTGCTAATAATAGTGAGAACGTATGTAAGTTTCTTAAATTAATAATGAAGAATAGATTTAAACAATATTTTTCTACTTTATTTTGGGTTAGCAATAATAATTTTGTATTGGGTTTGGAAGAGTTGCATGATTGCTTGTGTATTTGAATGATTTTGTATGACGTGTGATGATTTAGCTTAAATTTTAGTAAAGAGGCACGTTATAGACTTTCTTGAATATGGAAATTGCAGGCTCGCAATTTCTTTAAGGGGAAAAGTCTATAATAACCCTATATTTTTTAAAATAAAATTAAAAATTAAAATAAACTAATGGTATAAATTGTAATTCAAATAACAAGTCTGATTTTGTTAAGTAGTAAATAAATTCTTTAGATTGCGAATTCTAAAGTTTTATAATGTTGGTGATTTAATATATGAAGTGAATATTTTGGAATTTTAAATAAATCCATGTAATAAGAAAATTAGAGAAATAATTTCATAACTTTTATTTTGTTAATGAAAGATGATTTAAAAATAAGGAACTCCATTTAAAAATAAATTGAAGCTTTTTAGTTGATAAATATTCAAGAATCCATATTTTTATTTATCTACTTTGATCTTAAATTTTAAAACTAGTAGTTAATTATTTCATCAAGCTAATTAATTGAGAGAATAAAGGAATAAAATAGTTTCTTTTCATTTTGGTTGTAAGTTAATTAATATGGCCCAAAACCCATTAGCCTAATTAATGATGAGAATGATTCTCAAGCCAAGTTATGTACATTACTTTTGTTTCTCGTTCTCATTTTATAATAAGTGAATTAAAAGAGAAACATTTGCTCTTTAAAAACCCTAATTCATAAATTTCAATTCTTGTAACATCCCATATCTAAAAGCCCAAAACCAAGTGTTACAGATGTTGCAGTCTGTTAGACACACCTTATAGTTTTGTTTGGCTTACTATTAACATTTGACTGACTCGGGCATACCAGATAAAATAACAAAATTTATCTAACATCTATTAGACAGGCCTCTTTTGGATGGTCTGTCCTTAACTATTTGTTAAAACTTCTCATCTGGATGGTTTGTCCCTAACTGAACATCTCCCAGGGTTATCTAATCCTAATGGTTTTGCAGGCTCACCAATAATCTATCTGTATACAAACGTATATTCCCTTCTGTGTGTACTCATAATTTTAGTCTTACCTGTGACAAAGTCCTACATACAGGAATTTTTGGACTAAATTAGCTAGGGCCAATAGCTAATGTACAGGGCACGACCCCATACCAGTTCCATCTGGTATTCTAATATCCGAGTCTCTTTCACTTAGGGATACCTTCCCAAAATATCCCTTAAAACCTTTTCATTTGAAACTGATTAAAAACTTTTAACCCAAATTTAAACAAGGAAAACATTTATACTCTATGCTTTACTCAAAATGACCTTGCCATGTTATATATACTTTACTCATATTTGTGTTTATGAAAACCTTTAAACATTTGAAAGTACCCCTTTATATTCAATTGAAAGTATCGCTTTTGAAACCAAGTGAAACCCTTTATTTATCTAGGCCAAAAGGTCAAAACCTTCCCTTTAGAAACCATACTTAAACTATTTCGAAACACCTTCTTTTCAAAAGCTTTAAAACCTTAGACATCATATCTTAAGATACTTTAAAACGTTTCATTTAGAAACCTTGGAAAAACCTTCCATTTCAACCCTTTCAAAACCATTAGAAAAGAACTCCTTTCGTCTCTTTCGAAACCCTTTGGGGAACACCCCTTTGAAATTATTTTAAACATCTTTCGAAGGAATCAAACCTTTAGGAATTCAAACCTTTCGAAAACACTTGGGTTCAATTATAAAACATATGGAAAAACATCTTTTGAAACCATTTAAACCAACACTTTCGAAACCATTAGGTTATACCTCAATCAGAACAAAAAGCGTCATTTAAAACATCTAAGGCGAAAGCTTTCCTTTCGTAACTTGTTCCTAAGTAAAGAAGTGATGGTGTCAAAACCATCCCTTCGAAAGCAATGGAGAAGTCATTAATTTAAAAAAATTATACCTTTCAAAACCATTGACTTAGAAAGTTAGAGAGGCGGTAGCTAGGGATTTCGACCCTTCGAAAGCATCATTTAAAATAAAAGAACGCAACCTATTCAAAACCTTTATTTTAAAACACATGACTCATCGGAAGCCAACCGAGTCGAAAGCTATCCTTTTGAAAGCAAAGCAGTTGCTACTTTATTTTTGTAAAAAATGGCATTTCAACCCTTTCGGAACCTCCAGGTTTCGACTCTTACCTTCCAACTTTGCCCAATTCACTATGTGCCAACATGTTGATACTATTATCCTGCCTTTTGGCAAAGTCGAGATGCCCAAAAGTTAACAGAAACTCAATGGTTACTAGTCACAAATATCGATTATACGCTGTAGGTTCGCTATGGATATCGATGAATTTTGTCCGAGTCTGGATCGGGCCACAATTGACAGGACATGATGAGCAAAGATGAAGAAGCCAGCGTTTCAAATCTCAAGTCAATCCGAGCTTGTATGTGCAAGTTATGATCGATTCAATCTAACGAAAGAGCATGCTGTTCGTATCCATGAAGAGGTCGAGGTGATGGTCCATTCGAATCCATCAGGTTCGAATCCATCAACATGACATCGTCTCGCTCCATTCGAATCCATCAGGTTCGAATCCATCAACATGACATTGTCTCGCTCCATTCGAATCCATCAGGTTCGAATCCATAGGGAGTTAGTCACTTCGAACCGATCTCGTTCGTATCGATCAAGTTCGTACCCATCCTCATGCCCCAGTTCGACTCCATATAGTTCGCATCCATCAGCTAGCAGTGGTTCGAATCCATCAAACAACCGCTCTTCGAATCCATCGGTGACTTCACTTCGCATCCATCAGTTGTTCGAATCCATGGATGACAATTACTTCGAATCCACCAAGTCAACAAGCTTAGATGACGTGTCGGTCCTCGATGCGAATTAGGCGAGATCTAAGGGATTGATGCGTTCAACCCGAAGAGAAGACCGGATCGACTCGAAGGATGCGCGCCACCTCATCACAGAACCACGTGAGCTGATGGAGTCGAAGGCATCGATTCGAAGCCATGGATTCGAAGCCGACAGCCACACGAAGATCATCATTTCGAATCCACGATAACTCGAGATCTACTAATCCAAATGCCATGAAATTTTCACAGAAGCTTGCATCCATGATGAAGAATGTCTCCACCAAATTTCAGCTCAATTGGACATCATCTTGATCGATACGAAATGACTTCGTATCGATCACAGATGGACTCAAAACTTCCTGAGGTTGGTCGTGTGGGCCCACTCACATGCCAGAAAAAGTCTCCCGAGATTTGAGCGAGATCTGAGCCTTCTATGCCTATAAATAGAGCCCCAGAACCAACAGGAAAAGGATCTTTTGGCCATTAAACGTCCAGACTCTGCCGGAATCAATTCTACTCCCTTCCATAGCTGATATAGCCGAAATACAATTTTGTAACTACTGCAATCACTTGTAACCAGCAAAGAATATCAATAAAAGTTAAAACCTTTGAAGTGGACGTAGGCCGGAGATAGCCGAACCACTATAAATCGTGTGTTCTTGTTTATGATTTCTGAATTATTGTTCGTTATTTGCTGAGATCTGTGATTCGTGTTTGAATATTGCTGATTTGTATTCATACACTGGTGCTTTCATGATATTTGGGGTTTGTGACCAATTTTGGCACAAACACTTTGGTGCTTCCACTGAGAGGTACTAGCGCCCGCTACACCAGATTCAGAATTCAGATTTAAGAGTTTGAAGAATCCCGATTCAGAGAACAATGACTCGACAAACAAGACAAAGAGCTGATCGGAGCCAACAAGGAGGAAGCCAAGAAGCATCCTCTGGAGCTGGAGAGGGATAGGCTTCGATGTATATCACTAGAGATGAGATAGAAGCTATGGCTAATTCATTACGCGAAAGCATGATGAAGACTCAACAGGAGATGCTGCAGAATTTCCTCGAACAAATGAGGGCGGCAAATGTGCATAACCTTGGACCAACTACAACAACTGCAAGTGCGGGACAAGGAATCAGGATTACAGAAGCTAATGAAGGTTAGGTTCAAGACCAGAATGCAGGAGCTGAAGGTGATCAACAAGGACTTGGGGGCAGACCCTCAGGGTCCGATACTGGAAGACCAATAGACGGAGCTCAACAAGCTGGAGCCAATGCTTATGCTAACGAGCCACTCGAAGAGTATATACCAGAATTCCCTTCAAGGCTCGGGGGGCAGGATAGAAACTTGACGAGGGGTCAACCCCTGGAAGGAGACGAGAGAATGATTGGTCTAATGCGACGAATCATGAGAGGATGATTGTCTGGCGGAGGGTTGGAAGAAGTCAGTCGGAGTCCGTTCACTCCAAACATCAGAAATGCAAGGAACTCCCCAAAATTCAAACTACCAATGCTAGATCCTCATGACGAGAGGTCAGACCCGACCATGCACATTACCAGATATATTAGGCACATGGAAGTGCTGGGGGTATCCGAGGAAGTGATGGCTCGATGCTTCCCTTTATACTTGTCATATTTGGCTGCGCTTTGGTTCAGGCAACTAGAGACTGGATCAATCAGAACGTGGGGCGAGCTTGTAGACTACTTCATGAGACAGTTTAGGGTCCATGTGACGCGACCCAAGAGTGTGATGACTTTAGCCTCGATAAAGCAAAGGACCGGAGAGTCCATAAAAGATTTTCTACTAAGATTCAATGCAATGCTGACTTCTGTAGATCGCCCAGATCCATCAATGATTTTGATGGCGGCAGTGGCAGGAGTTGGGGAAGGCACCCAATTCAAAGATTCTCTGAATAAAGATCCACCGCAAGATCTCGGAGAGTTCTATCATAAAGCTGAAAAGTTCATCCGATTAGAAGAATCACGAGCCGAGAGGCAGGAAATAAACGCTGCGCAAAGCGAAGGAACCTCCAGGGAACAGTCCGGAGTAGATAAAGGAAAGAGGAAATGTGATGACCCGGAATTTCTAGCAGTTTAAATTTGAATATTTAATTGGTTTTAAATATTTAAAAGTTAATTTTAATTTGAATTTAAGATATCAATATTTACTTGATAATGAAATCATTTAATTGTATAGCTTAAATATTGAATTTTATAATTGAAATTGGGTAAATTGTTGAATCTGAGATTCTAAGCCTGTTTCAAATAATTTGAAGGCTTATAAAATCTATAATGAGGATACTGAAGATAATAGAATGGTTGAAATTTAATTTAAAGGTAATTTGTTCAATTTTAATAATATATCGTTTAAATTGAATTTAAAAATAGCCTTCCGAGGCACAGTCTCGGAATTTGACGAAACCAGTTCCATTGGATCCGTAATAGTTAATTATTATCGGATTTCAAATTTTCAAAGCAATTGGAGTTGTCGTTTGACCATGGCAGCTCGATACGCTTTGACAGTGGATTAAAATTTAAAGGGATGGGCTAACTGAATTTAATGGAATTTGATTAAATGAGAATCAAATAGAAGTAAACTTAAAGTTGATGTTGGAATAAATTAAAGTAATTAACTTAAGTTTAAAATTTATGGAGTTAAGTTGATGTTGAAAATGAATTCAAATTGTAAATAGAACTCGACTTGGATTTAATAATGAAATAAATTAGAAGAGAAGTTGTAAAAATAAAATAGGGCTGCATTGAAAAAGAAATGTGATGGTTTGAATTATAAATAAAATTCAAGGGTGATTTGAATAATGTTTAATGAGATTTGCAAGTGGATTGGATATAAGAGAAGTGATTATAACATAAATAGTTTGAGTTGCAAAGCAAAATCCAAGTGAATAGAAATAAATTGAGATGGCCTTATATTAATAAAATAAATTCGAAACAAACAAGTAAATTAAAAAATTTAATGGGATCACTTGAATTAAATAATAAATGGATGAAGTCTGATTGAATAAAAACTAAATCAAAGTTGTGATTGGAATTTGGTTATCAGACTGAACTTAAGTTCGGTGACATATTAATTTGAAGTATAAATGAGTTAAGTATGGGTTGGATATTATTTTGATAAATTGAGAAGGTGGATTAAAATTTAAAGGGATGGGCTAACTGAATTTAATGGAATTTGATTAAATGAGAATCAAATAGAAGTAAACTTAAAGTTGATGTTGGAATAAATTAAAGTAATTAACTTAAGTTTAAAATTTATGGAAGCTTGGCTTCGAATAAGGATAAAAGCCTATTAAATTAAAGCTTGAATAAAATTAATTTGGAAATGGTTATAAATTTAGAAGAATATGCTAAGCTTAATAAATAGTTTGAATGAAGTTAATAAGGTGATGAAATGAAATGCGTATGTATGGTTGGTGAATAAATTAAAATGGAATTGAATTAAATAAAATTGAGTTGGAATCAATTTTAATTGGTTATAAAACTTAAGTAATTATTTATTCACATGGATATTATCAAATTTGCGTAGAAATGATTATCGATTAATGTAAACGAGATTTAATTAAAATCTATAAATTAGTGGAAGCAAATATAATTGATTTTTGAGTCAATTGATATGAATATGAGTTGTTTGGAATTATAAATGAATTACAGGTAAGTGAGTGAGTTGTATATTACTTAAATTGAACGCAAGGATAAGAAAAGTGAGTGAAAGCAAATAAATTGATTTTAAGAGCAATTGAAGCGAATATGAGATTGTTTCGCTTAAAAATGAGTTGAATGTAAGTAATTGTGTTGTAAACCCTTAAAATTGAATGAAATGGCTTATGAATTGGTTGAAAGCAATTGAAATAGCTTTAAATTATATAAATCGCTTATGGTAAGCGTTTGGTGTTTGCTGCTTTTGAAATGCTTGTATTTAGCCATTAAAAGTAAGTGAAATGCTAATAAAATTTCTATATATGGCACTTACATATTTAAATTGAGTAAGTATAGGTACAGGGAAGCCGTTTGGCTAGATTTGGGGTATGCTAATTGCTAATCTAAATAAGCTGCTTGCTTAAAATGCTAAATAAGGTACGCCTACGCAATAAAAATAGGAAATATGAACTGTTTTTGCTTTTTCCGACCGTGTGGGTCGATGTATACATATTTAAATATATTGTCAAATTGTAAAAGCTCCTCCGTACAAAGGAGACTCTGCCAAAATTTTCTGAAAATTTTGGGAGCTAGTAAATTTTTGGAAAATTTTTATTAGCAACGAACGATTTTAAATATGAAACTGAAATAACTTAGTAGATGGAACTAATAAAAATCAGTTATAAATGAAAGATAAAATTTAATATTCAAAATTGAAATAAAATTGAATTCATATGAAAACGGGAACAACAAAATTGAATAGAAGTATATGTGAAAGCCTATATATGAGAATGTATAAAATGATTTGAAAGGTTGCGATTGGATATTATCGCTAAGTAAGATATGTAGGTATTATAAGGGGAAATGAAACTGGATTTGGTTCCAAAGGATAAATTTGAATTGCCCGACAAAAGGTATGTATTTAAAATTCTGTATGGAATTGGATTGGGTTTTTGATGTAGCCACTTGGCTTTTGTTTTCTTTTTGGTATTTGGGAGCCCGTAGAGGCCTTTTGTAGTAATACCGAGCTAGCCGCGCAAAGGAGACGCTGGCAAAAATTTTCGGAAATTTAGAGAGTTAGAAAAATTTTGAGAAATTTTGATAATACAAAATTTGGTTTTAAATTGAGACTTAATTGTTTGAGCAGAAGAGTATTGATTGAAACTATAGAAGGTTTTGGGAAAGTTGGATAAGGTAATAGTGGGCCTTTAATAAAAGATAATGGGTAGGATGTTGAATTGTGAATTTTGGAAAGGATAAACGGGTATTGGTCAATTCTTCCTTATTAGTAATTTCGGGGACGAAATTCTTTTAAGAGGGGAGGAATGTGATGACCCGGAATTTCTAGCAGTTTAAATTTGAATAGTTAATTGGTTTTAAATATTTAAAAGTTAATTTTAATTTGAATTTAAGGTATCAATATTTAATTGATAATGAAATCATTTAATTGTATAGCTTAAATATTGAATTTTATAATTGAAATTGGGTAAATTGTTGAATCTGAGATTCTAAGCCTGTTTCAAATAATTTGAAGGCTTATAAAATCTATAATGAGGATAATGAAGATAATAGAATGGTTGAAATTTAATTTAAAGGTAATTTGTTCAATTTTAATAATATATCGTTTAAATTGAATTTAAAAATAGCCTTCCAAGGCACAGTCTCGGAATTTGACGAAACCAGTTCCATTGGATCCGTAATAGTTAATTATTATCGGATTTCAATTTTCAAAGCAATTGGAGTTGTCGTTTGACCATGGCAGCTCGAAACGCTTAGATTTATTTGGATCGATTTAATTTAATATCGATCGTTTAACTCCGTAACTCGCACATACGTTCAAATCGGCCTCCGAAACACGTTTCATTGTGTTCGGAATGCGGGTAAAACTTTATGAACGCCTGTCGGCATATCTGATTCAGGGTTCGAGATTTCGAGAATGCAAAACGAGGTATTTTTAATATTCAATTATATAAAGTCAATTGATTACTAAATGGAAGTACCTTAGTCACGTGATTACAGTCGCTTATACCCGAAGCTTCTTTAGAAATATCTCTTCGTTTGTTTTTATATACAGATAAAAATCAATCCAAATCAGAGATAATAAAAAGAGACCTATGGCCGAAGCCTTCGTAACATAAATAAAAAAATGGGGGGGCAATTGATCGAATTCATTCATTTGAGCTTAATTCCAGATCGAAGTCGAAAGGAGGGGGAGGCACGAAATCGATCGCGCTTTTGAGTCGCGACTGGAAGCTTGACGAACGGCGACGTATATTTCATCGATGCTTCTGTGTTCGATAGGAAAGGGGAAGGCTCGAGATTGAATCGCGTTTTCGCGCGAGCGCTGAACTTTGGGATGTCGCGATCTTCGAAGACGTGACGCAAGCGAGCGCTTGCTCGAGCAGGGCGGCGGCTGATTGGATGGAAGCTTCGCTGCGACCAGCAAAGTATCATGTGGTGGTGGCTAGTCCGAGTCGCGTGTTCGTGTGAAGGTGAGGTATTCGTTTTTATTTCTCAAATAGAAATTCAATTCAATAAACAGTGTAGAATGAATGTTTATAGAAATATATAGCTATATACTAATATTTAGCTTACTGATAATTCTAAGAATTACTACATAGTGATTATGGTGTGTGTATATATATATATACGCCGTTATGAAATTTATGGTTGGTCAGAAAAGAAAATATATATATACCTCTTTCCATTACCAGTTAACTTTAAAAATAATAGAGGAGTATCGTTAATAGATCAAAATTTTATTTACTAGGAGATTATTTAAGGAAGAGTTAGTTCAAATTTAAATCATTTGCCAATTAAAGTTATTTTATCGAAATTAATTATTAAGTTAATTTAAATATAAATTAAGTGTATAATGTTTATACAAGGTTCAAAATCATGGAACAAGCTGGAATGAAAATGGATGGAAATGGACTGCAAATTAAAATAAAGGTGAGTAAATCTCACTCAGCTACATTTTATATAAATTTTAATGGTTAATTTAAATAACCGTTGAATGATTGAGTTGATTTGATATGCACTGTGAAATAATGATCTGGTAGCTTGGTTTTGGTTGATTCGTGAGTTAGTTGTTGTTTGACTCGAGGCATTCGGGTTTTGAATAGTTTTGAACTCAAATTTAATTAATTTAGAAATTAAAGGGTTGAATTAATTAATTTATTAAGTTTTAACTTAATGGATTGAGTGTAAGTAATTCCGAAAAAAAAATTATTGGATGGTTTGTTAAGTAATTACTAAATGCAATTAATGATATATATTCAATTTGTATAATCATTCAAGAGATTAATTCAGATGATTAACTAAGGAGAAATTGATTTATTAAATGAAGGGAATAAATGGATAGCTAATTGTGGGTTGAGTTAAATTAAGAGTTGTTAATATTGTGGTTTAATTAATGTAATTAATTTGGATTAGGATAAACTTAGATATGATCGGGAATCATAAATTTATAAAATCAATGACGTAATTAAAGACCGATCGATTAAGATAAATTAATCGGAAATAAGAGACTTAAGAGATGTTATTTTAATATGAGTTATTAATCATCAACGTAATTAAAATAATTAATTAATAAGATTTCTTATTAATTTTGGTTAAGTATGATTAATATCGTGAAATTAATTAAAGTCAATTCCTTGAATGAAATTGAAAGGATAATTAATCCAGGGTGATTAATTAAGATGAAAAATGAAGGAATGGTTGATTAATTGATGAGAAACGAATTAATGTTAAATGAAGGAATCTAAGTGGCTGAGGTTGGGAATTTAATCAGAATTAATTAAATCAAATTTGTATGTGATTAACCTTTGTTGATGGATGATTGAATGAGATTGAATGTTTGAATGAATTAATATCTGAAATGTTATGTATTTCAACTAAGAAAATTTTGGTTGGGATGACTTGAGGCTCGAAGAGACCGGGGTCGGGTATTTGGAAAATACCCGAAACCACTTCGAATTTTTATAAATTGATTTATGAAATCAATAGGATGGATTGAAAAGTTTTAAATGGACTAGATTATTTTATCTAGGCTTGGTACTTAGAAATTGATATGTGAAATAAGTGTTGGCTATAGCAAACTGTGAATTGGTTAAATTGAAATAAGTTACCTGGGTTTATATAAGTTGATTGCTTTGGTATTCTTTGTTAGTCGGGTTTTCTCACGCTGGTTTCCAGCCTGACCCGGGTGTTACTTTGATGTAATGCTCGGGTCAGACCGAGTATTACAGATTTTCAGGTTAGGACGTTCAGGAGCTCAGGAGGCGAGCTGGTGGCAATAACTTATGGAGTTTATCCGCTGTATTTATATTATTGTTTATCTGAGTCGTGGTAATTGTATAGATATTCAGTGACTGTATATATGTAAAACTCTGATGTACTAAAATGTAATCGACAGATATAGTATTCTTTTGCAACTGTTATTATTTATTATTATATTTTATCCGCTGCGATTGTGAGATGTTTGGTGTTTTTGATCTTCTTCTTCTATCTCTTTCTTCTTTTTCATAACTATCTGGAATTTTCGGGTTAGAAAATTTCGGGTCGTTACAGTTGGTATCAGAGCGAGGTTAAGCGAGAACCTTGGCTCTGGTGGGAATTACTCATTGAATAGAGTCCGTAGTCCTCTAGAATGAGTTGAGTGTGTGTGTGTGTGTGTGTATGAGAGCGTACTTGTTATTTGCTTATAAAGATTTTTAATGATTTTATATAAAAAATATATTTTGATATGTAAAGCAATATTTTCTTCTAATAAATATTAAGGTGATTGGTTGTGAATTATTGGAATTAAAATTAAGAAGGAATATAATACAACCAAATTTAAAACTAAATTAATTAAAAATGAAATTCTAGAATTAGAACTCAGAAATTAGACTTGTTTGAAAATTTAAATGAACAAAGTAAATTTGGTTTAAAAAGGTTACACCAATCTTTGAGAATTTAGCTCGAATTATATAATTTGAGATGGTTATAAAATTTGAAGTTGGAATTGAACTCATTCAAATTGAATCCGATTTGAATTAATTGGATTTGGGATTGAAGATGTATAAGTTTAAAATTTTAAATGGTAGATTTGAATTGGGTTGAATTGAAATGATTGAAATTGAAGTGGGTTCAATTGAATGGATATTAGTCCAAAGTAATTGGAATAATTTTGGAATTTTAATTTAAGTGAAATTGGTTTAAAATCAAAAAGGAATTTGAAATATAGATTGTAAATGTAATTTATTAATTGAAATAAACTTCATAAATAAATGAGATTATAATTTGAAATAGAATTCCAGAGAATATTTGAAATAGAGTAAGATGAAAATTCCAGAGTAATGTTTAAATATGAATTTGATGGATTGGGAATTTGGAATTTTGGGAAAAATTTAAAATTCCTTTGGGTTTGAAAGTGGTTTCCAAGGGTTTTAAAGAAAGAATAATATCATTTCAAAAATATTTTTGTGTTTGAAATTTGGGAGATTTGAAATCAAAAATATTTGGAAGTGTTTTTAGAGAGATTAAAGCATTGAACTCTTTTGGTCACTGGAAAATAAAGTCGGTGATGACTGCAGCATCATCGATGTTCATTTTCGAGTTTCTAGAAGAGAAATTGCTACCAAATTGTTTTAAATTGGGATTGTTTGTGAATTGGGTTTGGTTTTGAAATTCAAAGGGATAATTGAATTCGCCAAAGAATTTTGGACATAGTTGAATTCTAAGGTGATATTGAAATTTGGAAATTTGTTTAAAAACTCTAGAATCTTGATTAAATGTTTATGGAATAATAAAAATATACTGGCTAAATAAAATGTATAATTATAAGTTAAAAGTAAATGTGAATGTAATTGATTATAAATAGAAGGTGTAAAATTGAAATTATACTTAAAGTTGTACAAATTTAAAGATTAAATGGAATTTGATTTGAAATTAGAAAGGAGTTGTGAATCAATTCAATTTGAATTGGGAATGAATCAAGACCAATGGAAATTGGAGTAAATTAAATTGGAATTGGGTTAATTTAAATGGAGTGGAAATTTAAATTGAATTGTTGGGGAAGTGAACAGTTTTGACTCTAGACCATTTTCAATATAAATTGTTTTAATATAAATGGTTTTAAATCTATGTTCTTATTTATTTACTAAACAACTTTCTTTTTAAAAACCCAAACTATTTTATACTGGTTTTTGCCGCTACTTTTGGAACTATTTAACTATTTTACAACTGTTTTATAAACTAATTACTAATTTCAACTGAGTGATGAATTAATTACTATTTTGCAATTATCTAAAATTTCTAAGACTATTTAGCTGTTTCTCAACTATCTATAATTAGTCAACTATTTTGCAGTTATTTTGCAAACTATTAATTATTTTTCAACTACTTATCTATTTTAAAAATT
This sequence comes from Allium cepa, assembly GCA_030765085.1. Classification (NCBI taxonomy): domain Eukaryota; kingdom Viridiplantae; phylum Streptophyta; class Magnoliopsida; order Asparagales; family Amaryllidaceae; genus Allium; species Allium cepa. Next base: position 33,359,695 of record CM060941.1, read on the forward strand.
TTAAGCTATTTTCTAAATATAAACTGGTCGGAGTTCAAACTGTTATTGATTAAATACCCAACTGGGATAAGAATTGAGGTAATAATCCAAATGAGGATTAAGGCAAAGGTGAATAAGTGAATGGAAATTTAAGTGAATGTGAATAGAAAGGAAATTGATATTGGAAAGAGTAATCAAATGTGAATATTTGATTTTGGGTAAACAAAGTTATCTCTTTGTTATATATTCTTCCCTTGTTGAATCTATTGTGGGAAGAAAAAGGATTTTGGAAGTGTTTGAAGTATAAAAGGAATTTTATACGAGTTTAAAGTGATCCAAGGTTTTAAAAGTTATATATACCTGTATATATATATAAAGGATCTTATGAGGATTTTGGAAAAGGTTTTGGGAACCTTTGGATTTGGAAAGGCTTTTGATTTTTGGGTAAAATCAATATTGAATTTGGAAAGCTTAGTTTAAGAATTATCGATTTTGGGATAATCAATTTTGTGTAAAGGAGCTTTGATAAAATTCATACTAGGTATAAGATTTGAAAGGTACTATATGTGTATAGTATAAAGTGTTTTGATGATAGCTCTGGGGAAAAAGGCGCTCCCTCGAAATGGACTTCTCAGGAGTGCCACCGGGTGGTGCTGCCTTGAGCCCAAGAGGGGTTCTAAAGTTGATCCTGTGAGGAGTCCAGACAAAACTGGTTCCTGAGGATTATAAGTTGAGTTACCATAGTGTAAGTCGTGTGTGCCGCGGAGAGCCAATAGTTACATGGACTTTTGTTGTGACTGCAACGTAACCAGGATGTAACTGCGACCTATGGTAACATTGCGAAAGTCGTGTGTGCCGCTGAGAGCCAACAGTCTGCGTTTGAGTTTATCTCGGTAGACTGCGACCTATGTAGGAGTGGAGAAGTTTCATTTCGACAGCGAAAATCAGAGTGCCGCGGAGAGCCTGCAGTTACATGGACTTTTGTTGCGACTGCAACGTAACCCTGGATGTAACTGTGATCTTCTGTGTGGGTTCCATGGCGTAATCGAGAGTGCCGCGGAGAGCCTGCAGTTACATGGACTTTTGTTGCGACTGCAACGTAACTCTGGATGTAACTGTGATCTGTTGTGTGGGTTCCATGGCGTAATCGAGAGTGCCGCGGAGAGCCTGCAGTTACATGGACTTTTGTTGCGACTGCAACGTAACCCTGGTATGTAACTGTGACCATGGAATGGGGGTGATGATTTCCAGAGCATCCTCACTAAAAAAAAAATTCCTCTATTTTCAAATTTTTTTTCTTTATTTCAATAAAATTGTTTTCCAAGTATTTTCACTGGGTGTTGAAAACGGGTTTACCAAGTACTTATAGATTTTCAGTCCTACGCCTGATCAACGTATGACTGAATTTCTGTGAGAATAAGGATGGACTGGTTGAGACATCGAGTTATAAGAAATATTTTTATAAAAAGCTATTTTAATTGTATTGTCTAAATTTGAAGGCATTCCTAAATTTTAAAGTAAAAAGGGGATTTCAAACTGGAATTATAAAATAAAATTGGACTCGGGAAATTTCAATTTAGCGATCCTTTGAAATAAAATCTCATATTGATTTGAAAGTTGGAAGTAAGCTAATTAACAAAATAATTACTTGATGGAGTATGTTAATAAAATTTAACTTTGGTTAATAAATGGATTGTAAATTAATAATGGAGTTTGAAAATGAATTCAAATTGTAAATAGAACTCGACTTGGATTTAATAATGAAATAAATTAGAAGAGAAGTTGTAAAAATAAAATAGGGCTGCATTGAAAAAGAAATGTGATGGTTTGAATTATAAATAAAATTCAAGGGTGATTTGAATAATGTTTAATGAGATTTGCAAGTGGATTGGATATAAGAGAAGTGATTATAACAGAAATAGTTTGAGTTGCAAAGCAAAATCCAAGTGAATAGAAATAAATTGAGATGGCCTTATATTAATAAAATAAATTCGAAACAAACAAGTAAATTAAAAAATTTAATGGGATCACTTGAATTAAATAATAAATGGATGAAGTCTGACTGAATAAAAACTAAATCAAAGTTGTGATTGGAATTTGGTTATCAGACTGAACTTAAGTTCGGTGACATATTAATTTGAAGTATAAATGAGTTAAGTATGGGTTGGATATTATTTTGATAAATTGAGAAGGTGGATTAAAATTTAAAGGGATGGGCTAACTGAATTTAATGGAATTTGATTAAATGAGAATCAAATAGAAGTAAACTTAAAGTTGATGTTGGAATAAATTAAAGTAATTAACTTAAGTTTAAAATTTATGGAAGCTTGGCTTCGAATAAGGATAAAAGCCTATTAAATTAAAGCTTGAATAAAATTAATTTGGAAATGGTTATAAATTTAGAAGAATATGCTAAGCTTAATAAATAGTTTGAATGAAGTTAATAAGGTGATGAAATGAAATGCGTATGTATGGTTGGTGAATAAATTAAAATGGAATTGAATTAAATAAAATTGAGTTGGAATCAATTTTAATTGGTTATAAAACTTAAGTAATTATTTATTCACATGGATATTATCAAATTTGCGTAGAAATGATTATCGATTAATGTAAACGAGATTTAATTAAAATCTATAAATTAGTGGAAGCAAATATAATTGATTTTTGAGTCAATTGATATGAATATGAGTTGTTTGGAATTATAAATGAATTACAGGTAAGTGAGTGAGTTGTATATTACTTAAATTGAACGCAAGGATAAGAAAAGTGAGTGAAAGCAAATAAATTGATTTTAAGAGCAATTGAAGCGAATATGAGATTGTTTCGCTTAAAAATGAGTTGAATGTAAGTAATTGTGTTGTAAACCCTTAAAATTGAATGAAATGGCTTATGAATTGGTTGAAAGCAATTGAAATAGCTTTAAATTATATAAATCGCTTATGGTAAGCGTTTGGTGTTTGCTGCTTTTGAAATGCTTGTATTTAGCCATTAAAAGTAAGTGAAATGCTAATAAAATTTCTATATATGGCACTTACATATTTAAATTGAGTAAGTATAGGTACAGGGAAGCCGTTTGGCTAGATTTGGGGTATGCTAATTGCTAATCTAAATAAGCTGCTTGCTTAAAATGCTAAATAAGGTACGCCTACGCAATAAAAATAGGAAATATGAACTGTTTTTGCTTTTTCCGACCGTGTGGGTCGATGTATACATATTTAAATATATTGTCAAATTGTAAAAGCTCCTCCGTACAAAGGAGACTCTGCCAAAATTTTCTGAAAATTTTGGGAGCTAGTAAATTTTTGGAAAATTTTTATTAGCAACGAACGATTTTAAATATGAAACTGAAATAACTTAGTAGATGGAACTAATAAAAATCAGTTATAAATGAAAGATAAAATTTAATATTCAAAATTGAAATAAAATTGAATTCATATGAAAACGGGAACAACAAAATTGAATAGAAGTATATGTGAAAGCCTATATATGAGAATGTATAAAATGATTTGAAAGGTTGCGATTGGATATTATCGCTAAGTAAGATATGTAGGTATTATAAGGGGAAATGAAACTGGATTTGGTTCCAAAGGATAAATTTGAATTGCCCAACAAAAGGTATGTATTTAAAATTCTGTATGGAATTGGATTGGGTTTTTGATGTAGCCACTTGGCTTTTGTTTTCTTTTTGGTATTTGGGAGCCCGTAGAGGCCTTTTGTAGTAGTACCGAGCTAGCCGCGCAAAGGAGACGCTGGCAAAAAATTTCGGAAATTTAGAGAGTTAGAAAAATTTTGAGAAATTTTGATAATACAAAATTTGGTTTTAAATTGAGACTTAATTGTTTGAGCAGAAGAGTATTGATTGAAACTATAGAAGGTTTTGGGAAAGTTGGATAAGGTAATAGTGGGCCTTTAATAAAAGATAATGGGTAGGATGTTGAATTGTGAATTTTGGAAAGGATAAACGGGTATTGGTCAATTCTTCCTTATTAGTAATTTCGGGGACGAAATTCTTTTAAGAGGGGAGGAATGTGATGACCCGGAATTTCTAGCAGTTTAAATTTGAATAGTTAATTGGTTTTAAATATTTAAAAGTTAATTTTAATTTGAATTTAAGGTATCAATATTTAATTGATAATGAAATCATTTAATTGTATAGCTTAAATATTGAATTTTATAATTGAAATTGGGTAAATTGTTGAATCTGAGATTCTAAGCCTGTTTCAAATAATTTGAAGGCTTATAAAATCTATAATGAGGATAATGAAGATAATAGAATGGTTAAAATTTAATTTAAAGGTAATTTGTTCAATTTTCATAATATATCGTTTAAATTGAATTTAAAAATAGCCTTCCAAGGCACAGTCTCGGAATTTGACGAAACCAGTTCCATTGGATCCGTAATAGTTAATTATTATCGGATTTCAATTTTCAAAGCAATTGGAGTTGTCGTTTGACCATGGCAGCTCGAAACGCTTAGATTTATTTGGATCGATTTAATTTAATATCGATCGTTTAACTCCGTAACTCGCACATACGTTCAAATCGGCCTCCGAAACACGTTCCATTGTGTTCGAAATGCGGGTAAAACTTTATGAACGCCTGTCGGCATATCTGATTCAGGGTTCGAGATTTCGAGAATGCAAAACGAGATATTTTTAATATTCAATTATATAAAGTCAATTGATTACTAAATGGAAGTACCTTAGTCACGTGATTACAGTCGCTTATACCCGAAGCTTCTTTAGAAATATCTCTTCGTTTGTTTTTATATACAGATAAAAATCAATCCAAATCAGAGATAATAAAAAGAGACCTATGGCCGAAGCCTTCGTAACATAAATAAAAAAATGGGGGGGCAATTGAACGAATTCATTCATTTGAGCTTAATTCCAGATCGAAGTCGAAAGGAGGGGGAGGCACAAAATCGATCGCGCTTTTGAGTCGCGACTGGAAGCTTGACGAACGGCGACGTATATTTCATCGATGCTTCTGTGTTCGATAGGAAAGGGGAAGGCTCGAGATTGAATCGCGTTTTCACGCGAGCGCTGAACTTTGGGATGTCGCGATCTTCGAAGACATGACGCAAGCGAGCGCTTGCTCGAGCAGGGCGGCGGCTGATTGGATGGAAGCTTCGCTGCGACCAGCAAAGTATCATGTGGTGGTGGCTTGTCCGAGTCGCGTGTTCGTGTGAAGGTGAGGTATTCGTTTTTATTTCTCAAATAGAAATTCAATTCAATAAACAGTGTAGAATGAATGTTTATAGAAATATATAGCTATATACTAATATTTAGCTTACTGATAATTCTAAGAATTACTACATAGTGATTATGGTGTATATATATATATATATATATATATATATATATATATACACGCCGTTATGAAATTTATGGTTTCATGTTGCATCGAAACATATAAATATTGACTAATCTGGCTAACGTTGAACTTGGTAAAATGAAATGGCTGAATAATTGAAAAATGAGATTATTCAGGAATACACATTGAATGCTGGACATTCCGTCCCTCCCGAATTAATATACTGGCACCTCGCCCTAGCAACTCTCACCCTCGTTTAATCCCTCTCTCGATCGCCTTCGCCCAATTAATATACAGGTTGCTTGAAAAAAGACCAATTGAAGGGGAGGGTTTCTTCAAACAACAAGGAGAACTTTGTCCCAACAGGAAAATAGATATTTTACTACTAATCACAAGTTCTCTTTCCATTACCAGTTAACTTTCAAAATAATAGAGGAGTATCGTTAATAGATCAAAATTTTATTTACTAGGAGATTATTTAAGGAAGAGTTAGTTCAAATTTAAATCATTTGCCAATTAAATTATTTTATCAAAATTAATTATTAAATTAATTTAAATATAAATTAAGTTTATAATGTTTATACAAGGTTCAAAATCATGGAACAAGCTGGAATGAAAATGGATGGAAATGGACTGCAAATTAAAATAAAGGTGAGTAAATCTCACTCAGCTGCATTTTATATAAATTTTAATGGTTAATTTAAATAACCGTTGAATGATTGAGTTGATTTGATATGCACTGTGAAATAATGATCTGGTAGCTTGGTTTTGGTTGATTCGTGAGTTAGTTGTTGTTTGACTTGAGGCATTCGGGTTTTGAATAGTTTTGAACTCAAATTTAATTAATTTAGAAATTAAAGGGTTGAATTAATTAATTTATTAAGTTTTAACTTAATGGATTGAGTGTAAGTAATTCCGAAAAAAAAAAATTATTGGATGGTTTGTTAAGTAATTACTAAATGCAATTAATGATATATATTCAATTTGTATAATCATTCAAGAGATTAATTCAGATGATTAACTAAGGAGAAATTGATTTATTAAATGAAGGGAATAAATGGATAGCTAATTGTGGATTGAGTTAAATTAAGAGTTGTTAATATTGTGGTTTAATTAATGTAATTAATTTGGATTAGGATAAACTTAGATATAATTGGGAATCATAAATTTATAAAATCAATGACGTAATTAAAGACCGATCGATTAAGATAAATTAATCGGAAATAAGAGACTTAAGAGAAGTTAATTTAATATGAGTTATTAATCATCAACGTAATTAAAATAATTAATTAATAAGATTTCTTATTAATTTTGGTTAAGTATGATTAATATCGTGAAATTAATTAAAGTCAATTCCTTGAATGAAATTGAAAGGATAATTAATCCAGGGTGATTAATTAAGATGAAAAATGAAGGAATGGTTGATTAATTGATGAGAAACGAATTAATGTTAAATGAAGGAATCTAAGTGGCTGAGGTTGGGAATTTAATCAGAATTAATTAAATCAGATTTGTATGTGATTAACCTTTGTTGATGGATGATTGAATGAGATTGAATGTTTGAATGAATTAATATCTGAAATGTTATGTATTTCAACTAAGAAAATTTTGGTTGGGATGACTTGAGGCTCGAAGAGACCGGGGTCGGGTATTTGGAAAATACCCGAAACCACTTCGAATTTTTATAAATTGATTTATGAAATCAATAGGATGGATTGAAAAGTTTTAAATGGACTAGATTATTTTATCTAGGCTTGGTACTTAGAAATTGATATGTGAAATAAGTGTTGGCTATAGCAAACTGTGAATTGGTTAAATTGAAATAAGTTACCCGGGTTTATATAAGTTGATTGCTTTGGTATTCTTTGTTAGTCGGGTTTTCTCACGCTGGTTTCCAGCCTGACCCGGGTGTTACTTTGATGTAATGCTCGGGTCAGACCGAGTATTACAGATTTTCAGGTTAGGACGTTCAGGAGCTCAGGAGGCGAGCTGGTGGCAATACCGTATGGAGTTTATCCGCTGTATTTATATTATTGTTTATCTGAGTCATGGTAATTGTATAGATATTCAGTGACTGTATATATGTAAAACTCTGATGTACTAAAATGTAATCGACAGATATAGTATTCTTTTGCAACTGTTATTATTTATTATTATATTTTATCCGCTGCGATTGTGAGATGTTTGGTGTTTTTGATCTTCTTCTTCTATCTCTTTCTTCTTTTTCATAACTATCTGGAATTTTCGGGTTAGAAAATTTCGGGTCGTTACAGTTGGTATCAGAGCGAGGTTAAGCGAGAACCTTGGCTCTGGTGGGAATTACTCATTGAATAGAGTCCGTAGTCCTCTAGAATGAGTTGAGTGTGTGTGTGTGTGTGTGTGTGTGTATGAGAGCGTACTTGTTATTTGCTTATAAAGATTTTTAATGATTTTATATAAAAAATATATTTTGATATGTAAAGCAATATTTTCTTCTAATAAATATTAAGGTGATTGGTTGTGAATTATTGGAATTAAAATATAGAAGGAATATAATACAACCAAATTTAAAACTAAATTAATTAAAAATGAAATTCTAGAATTAGAACTCAGAAATTAGACTTGTTTGAAAATTTAAATGAACAAAGTAAATTTGGTTTAAAAAGGTTACACCAATCTTTGAGAATTTAGCTCGAATTATATAATTTGAGATGGTTATAAAATTTGAAGTTGGAATTGAACTCATTCAAATTGAATCCGATTTGAATTAATTGGATTTGGGATTGAAGATGTATAAGTTTAAAATTTTAAATGGTAGATTTGAATTGGGTTGAATTGAAATGATTGAAATTGAAGTGGGTTCAATTGAATGGATATTAGTCCAAAGTAATTGGAATAATTTTGGAATTTTAATTTAAGTGAAATTGGTTTAAAATCAAAAAGGAATTTGAAATATAGATTGTAAATGTAATTTATTAATTGAAATAAACTTCATAAATAAATGAGATTATAATTTGAAATAGAATTCCAGAGAATATTTGAAATAGAGTAAGATGAAAATTCCAGAGTAATGTTTAAATATGAATTTGATGGATTGGGAATTTGGAATTTTGGGAAAAATTTAAAATTCCTTTGGGTTTGAAAGTGGTTTCCAAGGGTTTTAAAGAAAGAATAATATCATTTCAAAAATATTTTGGTGTTTGAAATTTGGGAGATTTGAAATCAAAAATATTTGGAAGTGTTTTTAGAGAGATTAAAGCATTGAACTCTTTTGGTCACTGGAAAATAAAGTCGGTGATGACTGCAGCATCATCGATGTTCATTTTCGAGTTTCTAGAAAAGAAATTGCTACCAAATTGTTTTAAATTGGGATTGTTTGTGAATTGGGTTTGGTTTTGAAATTCAAAGGGATAATTGAATTCGCCAAAGAATTTTGGATATAGTTGAATTCTAAGGTGACATTGAAATTTGGAAATTTGTTTAAAAACTCTAGAATCTTGATTAAATGTTTATGGAATAATAAAAATATATTGGCTAAATAAAATGTATAATTATAAGTTAAAAGTAAATGTGAATGTAATTGATTATAAATAGAAGGTGTAAAATTGAAATTATACTTAAAGTTGTACAAATTTAAAGATTAAATGGAATTTGATTTGAAATTAGAAAGGAGTTGTGAATCAATTCAATTTGAATTGGGAATGAATCAAGACCAATGGAAATTGGAGTAAATTAAATTGGAATTGGGTTAATTTAAATGGAGTGGAAATTTAAATTGAATTGTTGGGGAAGTGAACAGTTTTGACTCTAGACCATTTTCAATATAAATTGTTTTAATATAAATGGTTTTAAATCTATGTTCTTATTTATTTACTAAACAACTTTCTTTTTAAAAACCCAAACTATTTTATACTGGTTTTTGCCGCTACTTTTGGAACTATTTAACTATTTTACAACTGTTTTATAAACTAATTACTAATTTCAACTGAGTGATGAATTAATTACTATTTTGCAATTATCTAAAATTTCTGAGACTATTTAGCTGTTTTTCAACTATCTATAATTAGTCAACTATTTTGCAGCTATTTTGCAAACTATTAATTATTTTTCAACTACTTATCTATTTTAAAAATTTTAAGCTATTTTCTAAATATAAACTGGTCGGAGTTCAAACTGTTATTGATTAAATACCCAACTGGGATAAGAATTGAGGTAATAATCCAAATGAGGATTAAGGCAAAGGTGAATAAGTGAATGGAAATTTAAGTGAATGTGAATAGAAAGGAAATTGATATTGGAAAGAGTAATCAAATGTGAATATTTGATTTTGGGTAAACAAAGTTATCTCTTTGTTATATATTCTTCCCTTGTTGAATCTATTGTGGGAAGAAAAAGGATTTTGGAAGTGTTTGAAGTATAAAAGGAATTTTATACGAGTTTAAAGTGATCCAAGGTTTTAAAAGTTATATATACCTGTATATATATATAAAGGATCTTATGAGGATTTTGGAAAAGGTTTTGGGAACCTTTGGATTTGGAAAGGCTTTTGATTTTTGGTAAAATCAATATTGAATTTGGAAAGCTTAGTTTAAGAATTATCGATTTTGGGATAATCAATTTTGTGTAAAGGAGCTTTGATAAAATTCATACTAGGTATAAGATTTGAAAGATACTATATGTGTATAGTATAAAGTGTTTTGATGATAGCTCTGGGGAAAAAGGCGCTCCCTCGAAATGGACTTCTCAGGAGTGCCACCGGGTGGTGCTGCCTTGAGCCCAAGAGGGGTTCTAAAGTTGATCCTGTGAGGAGTCCAGACAAAACTGGTTCCTGAGGATTATAAGTTGAGTTACCATAGTGTAAGTCGTGTGTGCCGCGGAGAGCCAACGGTTACATGGACTTTTGTTGTGACTGCAACGTAACCAGGATGTAACTGCGACCTATGGTAACATTGCGAAAGTCGTGTGTGCCGCTGAGAGCCAACAGTCTGCATTTGAGTTTATCTCGGTAGACTGCGACCTATGTAGGAGTGGAGAAGTTTCATTTCGACAGCGAAAATCAGAGTGCCGCGGAGAGCCTGCAGTTACATGGACTTTTATTGCGACTGCAACGTAACCCTGGATGTAACTGTGATCTTTTGTGTGGGTTCCATGGCGTAATCGAGAGTGCCGCGGAGAGCCTGCAGTTACATGGACTTTTGTTACGACTGCAACGTAACTCTGGATGTAACTGTGGTCTGTTGTGTGGGTTCCATGGCGTAATCGAGAGTGCCGCGGAGAGCCTGCAGTTACATAGACTTTTGTTGCGACTGCAACGTAACCCTGGTATGTAACTGTGACCATGGAATGGGGGTGATGATTTCCAGAGCATCCTCACTAAAAAAAAATTCCTCTATTTTCAAATTTTTTTCTATATTTCAATAAAATTGTTTTCCAAGTATTTTCACTGGGTGTTGAAAACGGGTTTACCAAGTACTTATAGATTTTCAGTCCTACGCCTGATCAACGTATGACTAAATTTCTGTGAGAATAAGGATGGACTGGTTGAGACATCGAGTTATAAGAAATATTTTTATAAAAAGCTATTTTAATTGTATTGTCTAAATTTGAAGGCATTCCTAAATTTTAAAGTAAAAAGGGGATTTCAAACTGGAATTATAAAATAAAATTGGACTCGGGAAATTTCAATGAAGCGATTCTTTGAAATAAAATCTCATATTGATTTGAAAGTTGGAAGTAAGCTAATTAACAAAATAATTACTTGATGGAGTATGTTAATAAAATTTAACTTTGGTTAATAAATGGATTGTAAATTAATAATGGAGTTTGAAAATGAATTCAAATTGTAAATAGAACTCGACTTGGATTTAATAATGAAATAAATTAGAAGAGAAGTTGTAAAAATAAAATAGGGCTGCATTGAAAAAGAAATGTGATGGTTTGAATTATAAATAAAATTCAAGGGTGATTTGAATAATGTTTAATGAGATTTGCAAGTGGATTGGATATAAGAGAAGTGATTATAATAGAAATAGTTTGAGTTGCAAAGCAAAATCCAAGTGAATAGAAATAAATTGAGATGGCCTTATATTAATAAAATAAATTCGAAACAAACAAGTAAATTAAAAAATTTAATGGGATCACTTGAATTAAATAATAAATGGATGAAGTCTGATTGAATAAAAACTAAATCAAAGTTGTGATTGGAATTTGGTTATCAGACTGAACTTAAGTTCGGTGACATATTAATTTGAAGTATAAATGAGTTAAGTATGGGTTGGATATTATTTTGATAAATTGAGAAGGTGGATTAAAATTTAAAGGGATGGGCTAACTGAATTTAATGGAATTTGATTAAATGAGAATCAAATAGAAGTAAACTTAAAGTTGATGTTGGAATAAATTAAAGTAATTAACTTAAGTTTAAAATTTATGGAAGATTGGCTTCGAATAAGGATAAAAACCTATTAAATTAAAGCTTGAATAAAATTAATTTGGAAATGGTTATAAATTTAGAAGAATATGCCAAGCTTAATAAATAGTTTGAATGAAGTCAATAAGGTGATGAAATGAAATGCGTATGTATGGTTGGTGAATAAATTAAAATGGAAATGAATTAAATAAAATTGAGTTGGAATCAATTTTAATTGGTTATAAAACTTAAGTAATTATTTATTCACATGGATATTATCAAATTTGCGTAGAAATGATTATCGATTAATGTAAATGAGATTTAATTAAAATCTATAAATTAGTGGAAGCAAATATAATTGATTTTTGAATCAATTGATATGAATATGAGTTGTTTGGAATTATAAATGAATTACAGGTAAGTGAGTGAGTTGTATATTACTTAAATTGAACGCAAGGATAAGAAAAGTGAGTGAAAGCAAATAAATTGATTTTAAGAGCAATTGAAGCGAATATGAGATTGTTTTGCTTAAAAATGAGTTGAATGTAAGTAATTGTGTTGTAAACCCTTAAAATTGAATGAAATGGCTTATGAATTGGTTGAAAGCAATTGAAATAGCTTTAAATTATATAAATCGCTTATGGTAAGCGTTTGGTGTTTGCTGCTTTTGAAATGCTTGTATTTAGCCATTAAAAGTAAGTGAAATGCTAATAAAATTTCTATATATGGCACTTACATATTTAAATTGAGTAAGTATAGGTACAGGGAAGCCGTTTGGCTAGATTTGGGGTATGCTAATTGCTAATCTAAATAAGCTGCTTGCTTAAAATGCTAAATAAGGTACGCCTACGCAATAAAAATAGGAAATATGAACTGTTTTTGCTTTTTCCGACCGTGTGGGTCGATGTATACATATTTAAATATATTGTCAAATTGTAAAAGCTCTTCCGTACAAAGGAGACTCTGCCAAAATTTTCTGAAAATTTTGGGAGCTAGTAAATTTTTGGAAAATTTTTATTAGCAATGAACGATTTTAAATATGAAACTGAAATAACTTAGTAGATGGAACTAATAAAAATCAGTTATAAATGAAAGATAAAATTTAATATTCAAAATTGAAATAAAATTGAATTCATATGAAAACGGGAACAACAAAATTGAATAGAAGTATATGTGAAAGCCTATATATGAGAATGTATAAAATGATTTGAAAGGTTGCGATTGGATATTATCGCTAAGTAAGATATGTAGGTATTATAAGGGGAAATGAAACTGGATTTGGTTCCAAAGGATAAATTTGAATTGCCCGACAAAAGGTATGTATTTAAAATTCTGTATGGAATTGGATTGGGTTTTTGATGTAGCCACTTGGCTTTTGTTTTCTTTTTGGTATTTGGGAGCCCGTAGAGGCCTTTTGTAGTAGTACCGAGCTAGCCGCGCAAAGGAGACGCTGGCAAAAAATTTCGGAAATTTAGAGAGTTAGAAAAATTTTGAGAAATTTTGATAATACAAAATTTGGTTTTAAATTGAGACTTAATTGTTTGAGCAGAAGAGTATTGATTGAAACTATAGAAGGTTTTGGGAAAGTTGGATAAGGTAATAGTGGGCCTTTAATAAAAGATAATGGGTAGGATGTTGAATTGTGAATTTTGGAAAGGATAAACGGGTATTGGTCAATTCTTCCTTATTAGTAATTTCGGGGACGAAATTCTTTTAAGAGGGGAGGAATGTGATGACCCGGAATTTCTAGCAGTTTAAATTTGAATAGTTAATTGGTTTTAAATATTTAAAAGTTAATTTTAATTTGAATTTAAGGTATCAATATTTAATTGATAATGAAATCATTTAATTGTATAGCTTAAATATTGAATTTTATAATTGAAATTGGGTAAATTGTTGAATCTAAGATTCTAAGCCTGTTTCAAATAATTTGAAGGCTTATAAAATCTATAATGAGGATAATGAAGATAATAGAATGGTTGAAATTTAATTTAAAGGTAATTTGTTCAATTTTAATAATATATCGTTTAAATTGAATTTAAAAATAGCCTTCCAAGGCACAGTCTCGAAATTTGACGAAACCAGTTCCATTGGATCCGTAATAGTTAATTATTATCGTATTTCAATTTTCAAAGCAATTGGAGTTGTCGTTTGACCATGGCAGCTCGAAACGCTTAGATTTATTTGGATCGATTTAATTTAATATCGATCGTTTAACTCCGTAACTCGCACATACGTTCAAATCGGCCTCCGAAACACGTTCCATTGTGTTCGGAATGCGGGTAAAACTTTATGAATGCCTGTCGGCATATCTGATTCAGGGTTCGAGATTTCGAGAATGCAAAACGAGATATTTTTAATATTCAATTATATAAAGTCAATTGATTACTAAATGGAAGTACCTTAGTCACGTGATTACAGTCGCTTATACCCGAAGCTTCTTTAGAAATATCTCTTCGTTTGTTTTTATATACAGATAAAAATCAATCCAAATCAGAGATAATAAAAAGAGACCTATGGCCGAAGCCTTCGTAACATAAATAAAAAAATGGAGGGGGGGGGCAATTGAACGAATTCATTCATTTGAGCTTAATTCCAGATCGAAGTCGAAAGGAGGGGGAGGCACGAAATCGATCGCGCTTTTGAGTCGCGACTGGAAGCTTGACGAACGGCGACGTATATTTCATCGATGCTTCTGTGTTCGATAGGAAAGGGGAAGGCTCGAGATTGAATCGCGTTTTCGCGCGAGCGCTGAACTTTGGGATGTCGCGATCTTCGAAGACGTGACGCAAGCGAGCGCTTGCTCGAGCAGGGCGGCGGCTGATTGGATGGAAGCTTCGCTGCGACCAGCAAAGTATCATGTGGTGGTGGCTTGTCCGAGTCGCGTGTTCGTGTGAAGGTGAGGTATTCGTTTTTATTTCTCAAATAGAAATTCAATTCAATAAACAGTGTAGAATGAATGTTTATAGAAATATATAGCTATATACTAATATTTAGCTTACTGATAATTCTAAGAATTGCTACATAGTGATTATGGTATATATATACGCCGTTATGAAATTTATGGTTGGTCAGAAAAGAAAATATATATATACCTCTTTCCATTACCAGTTAACTTTAAAAATAATAGAGGAGTATCGTTAATAGATCAAAATTTTATTTACTAGGAGATTATTTAAGGAAGAGTTAGTTCAAATTTAGATCATTTGCCAATTAAAGTTATTTTATCGAAATTAATTATTAAGTTAATTTAAATATAAATTAAGTGTATAATGTTTATACAAGGTTCAAAATCATGGAACAAGCTGGAATGAAAATGGATGGAAATGGACTGCAAATTAAAATAAAGGTGAGTAAATCTCACTCAGCTGCATTTTATATAAATTTTAATGGTTAATTTAAATAACCGTTGAATGATTGAGTTGATTTGATATGCACTGTGAAATAATGATCTGGTAGCTTGGTTTTGGTTGATTCGTGAGTTGGTTGTTGTTTGACTCGAGGCATTCGGGTTTTGAATAGTTTTGAACTCAAATTTAATTAATTTAGAAATTAAAGGGTTGAATTAATTAATTTATTAAGTTTTAAATTAATGGATTGAGTGTAAGTAATTCAGAAAAAAAATATTTATTGGATGGTTTGTTAAGTAATTACTAAATGCAATTAATAATATATATTCAATTTGTATAATCATTCAAGAGATTAATTCAGATGATTAACTAGGGAGAAATTGATTTATTAAATGAAGGGAATAAATGGATAGCTAATTGTAGGTTGAGTTAAATTAAGAGTTGTTAATGTTGTGGTTTAACTAATGTAATTAATTTGGATTAGGATAAACTGAGATATAATTGGGAATCATAAATTTATAAAATCAATGACGTAATTAAAGACCGATCGATTAAGATAAATTAATCGGAAATAAGAGACTTAAGAGAAGTTAATTTAATATGAGTTATTAATCATCAACGTAATTAAAATAATTAATTAATAAAATTACTTATTAATTTTGGTTAAGTATGATTAATATCGTGAAATTAATTAAAGTCAATTCCTTGAATGAAATTGAAAGGATAATTAATCCAGGGTGATTAATTAAGATGAAAAATGAAGGAATGGTTGATTAATTGATGAGAAACGAATTAATGTTAAATGAAGGAATCTAAGTGGCTGAGGTTGGGAATTTAATCAGAATTAATTAAATCAAATTTGTATGTGATTTACCTTTGATGATGGATGATTGAATGAGATTGAATGTTTGAATGAATTAATATCTGAAATGTTATGTATTTCAACTAAGAAAATTTTGGTTGGGATGACTTGAGGCTCGAAGAGACCGGGGTCGGGTTTTATAAATTGATTTATGAAATCAATAGGATGGATTGAAAAGTTTTAAATGGACTAGATTATTTTATCTAGGCTTGGTACTTAGAAATTGATATGTGAAATAAGTGTTGGCTATAGCAAACTGTGAATTGGTTAAATTGAAATAAGTTACCCGGGTTTATATAAGTTGATTGCTTTGGTATTCTTTGTTAGTCAGGTTTTCTCACGCTGGTTTCCAGCCTGACCCGGGTGTTACTTTGATGTAATGCTCGGGTCAGACCGAGTATTACAGATTTTCAGGTTAGGACGTTCAGGAGCTCAGGAGGCGAGCTGGTGGCAATATCGTATGGAGTTTATCCGCTGTATTTATATTATTGTTTATCTGGGTCATGGTAATTGTATAGATATTCAGTGACTGTATATATGTAAAACTCTGATGTACTAAAATGTAATCGACAGATATAGTATTCTTTTGCAACTGTTATTATTTATTATTATATTTTATCCGCTGCGATTGTGAGATGTTTGGTGTTTTTGATCTTCTTCTTCTATCTCTTTCTTCTTTTTCATAACTATCTGGAATTTTCGGGTTAGAAAATTTCGGGTCGTTACAGGAAACAGGATGACAGATACGATGTTCCTGATAAACGGAAGAAATTCCGAGAACCTAGATTCAAGCAATACACAGATTTGACTGTAGGCCTGGAACGAATTTACACTGATACTCGGGGGCAACTCCCTAATCGAAAGCCACCCAGGAGTGATCCTACTGAGCGAGAGCGCAGAACTGGTAAATACTGTCTATTCCATGAGCTGGATGGGTACACCACAGATGAATGCCGCCACCTAAAGGATGAGGTGGAAGAAGATGCCAGGAGTGGTAGATTGCCACAATATGTCGGAGAATGGACAGCGGCGGTAAGGCCTGAGCAACTACCGCCTCCACCTAACAGGAACGATCCCGGATTGGGATCACGACTCGTCATCCACTGATTAAAGATGGCAAGGGCCGAGTCCCGGATTCGGACTTCGGTCGAATGATTTCATTTAGATTTGTTTTCAGAATAAACGGTTACTCCACTTACTCATGTACGGGAACCGGAGAGATCCCTAGGCATGCTCTGAGATGGAGATAAACCGATATGCCCAGAGAGGCAATGTTTAGCTTTTTCCTGATGTTTGAGATTGAACATCTAGGACCTGAATTTAATAAATGAATTTGAATTTATTGAAATAAACCTTTGACCGGAGAGTTAAAGGATGAACAATAAATACCAATATACAAATGATCGCTTTATGACCCTACCCGGAGAGGCAGGGTCCGGAGTGCAAGAAGTGAGTTGCTTCGTCGGAGAGCGACTGGATCAACTCACTTAAGCGATGTTTCCCCTTCACCGGAGAGTGATAAGATGGGATCCAACAAGAGCCCGGAGAGGCTATGATCGGTCTAGAGCGACCATGACATCGCTTAATGTTCAGATACACTGAACCGGAGTGCAGGAAGTGAGTTGCTCCGTCGGAGAGCGACAGGATCGACTCACTTAACGTTGTTTCCCCTTCATCGGAGAGTGACAGGATGGGATCCAGCAAGAGCCTGGAGAGGCTATGATCGGTTTAGAACGACCAAGACATCGCTATTTGCCCTAGCTAGGGTCGGAGTGCAATGGGATCTTTCTACTCAATCGCCAAGTCTGGAACGGGCTTGTCGAGGGTCCAAAGTGGACAACGATAGTCCGGAGAGATTAAAAAACTTCATTCTTGATTTCCGTTGAAAGAAATTGATAACGATTTGGCTTCGAACAGCCATAAACTTGATTCATAATACTACAGTTATGAATAAAACATGAATTTACTACACTCGATTTAGACCTTTCAAAACATACCTTTTACAAAAAGGCATGTTTTGGGGGGCAAAGTGTTATCCCACCTTTTGGCAAAGTCAAGATACCCAAAAGTTAACAGAAACTCAATGGTTACTAGTCACAAATATCGATTATACGCTGTAGGTTCGCCATGGATATCGATGAATTTTGTCCGGGTCCGGATCGAGCCACAATTGACAGGACATGATGAGCAAAGCTTAAGAAGCCAGCGTTTCAAATCTCAAGTCAATCCGAGCTTGTATGTGCAAGTTATGATCGATTCAATCTAAGGAAAGAGCATGTTGTTCGTATCCATGAAGAGATCGAGGTGATGGTCCATTCGAATCCATCAGGTTCGAATCCATCAGGTTCGAATCCATCAACATGACATCGTCTCGCTCCATTCGAATCCATCAACATGACATCGTCTCGCTCCATTCGAATCCATCAGGTTCGAATCCATAGGGAGTTAGTCACTTCGAACCGATCTCGTTCGTATCGATCAAGTTCGTACCCATCCTCACGCCCCAGTTCGACTCCATCTAGTTCGCATCCATCAGCGAGCAGTGGTTCGAATCCATCAAACAACCGCTCTTCGAATCCATCGGTGACTTCACTTCGCATCCATCAGTTGTTCGAATCCATGGATGACGATTACTTCGAATCCACCGAGTCAACAAGCTTAGATGACGTGTCGGTCCTCGATGCGAATTAGGCGAGATCTAAGGGATTGATGCGTTCAACCCAGAGAGAAGACCGGATCGACTCGAAGGACGCGCGCCACCTTATCACAGAACCACGTGAGCTGATGGAGTCAAAGGCATCGATTCGAAGCCATGGATTCCAAGCCGACAGCCACACGAAGATCATCATTTTGAATCCACGATAACTCGAGATTTACTGATCCATATGCCATGAAATTTTCGTAGAAGCTTGCATCCATGATGAAGAATGTCTCCACCAAATTTCAGCTCAATTGGACATCATCTTGATCGATACGAAATTACTTCGTATCGATCAAGATGGACTCGAAACTTCCTGAGGTTGGTCGCGTGGGCCCACTCACGTGCCAGAAAAAGTGTCCCGAGATTTGAGCGAGATCTGAGCCTTCTACGCCTATAAATGGAGCCCCAGAACCAACAGGAAAAGGATATTTTGGCCATTAAACGTCCATACTCTGCCGGAATCAATTCTACTCCCTTCCATAGCTGATATACCTGAAATACAATTATTGTAACTGCTGCAATCACTTGTAACCAGCAAAGAATATCAATAAAAGTTAAAACCTTTGAAGTGGACGTAGGCCGGAGATAGCCGAACCACTATAAATCGTGCGTTCTTGTTTATGATTTCTGAATTGTTGTTCGTTGTTTGCTAAGATCTGTGATTTGTGTTTGAATATTGCTGATTTGTATTCATACACTGGTGCTTTCACGATATTTGGGGTTTGTGACCAATTTTGGCGCAAACAGATACTATGTGCATTGGTTTGTGGAAGGAGACAGAGGGTCTTATTCGAAAGCAACCTGAGTGAAACCAAAATAAGCGAAACATGCTTTAAGCATGAATTTTTGATTTAAACCTTTTTGAAGTAAAAAAAAAATTAACTAACCTGCCTTGTTTGTCAAATTCTTATTGGTTGCTAATTTTTCTTTTCTAAATGCATTGCCAAAATTTCAAAACAACTAATTTAAGGCATTTATAAAATACCCCTTCTCCTTAGTTAAAAATATAAAAAAATAAATCTCATACCTTAAATAGTTATATATGTTCATCAAAACACATAGGAAAATTCTATAAAAATTCTAGAAAACCGTTTCAATATGTTCTCTAACATATAAAAATTTCGGACCCGAATAATTGTTTACTTTGCTGTAAAATATTTATAACCCAATAAATCATTTTCTGCATTAGAAAATTAATATAAAATCCACCATCAAAAAATTATAAAAATTGAAACCCACCTCTAAAATATCATTTCTAATCTTCATTTAAATTTTCAAGGCATTTGAATGTCATATAATAGGGTTTTCATATCAAGCATGGCATAAAAATCAATATAAGTATGCTTAGATCATCAACATGTGTATATAAACTTATAATCATCCAAAACATGGAATAAACTTGCAAAATCATTTCAAGTTAACCTTAAAACCGAAAACTATAAGAGAAATGGGATGTAGTAATCATTCGTCGTAGCTTTGTGATTAAAGATGTGAGATTTGAAATTGAACAAGTTGATTTACTTCTTCCTCTTGAAATCCTAGCAGTTTCTTCCCTTGAGATTAAAAATGGTGGTCGGCCTCTCTTTTAAATTTTAATTTTTGCAAATGAATTCAAGTGAGGACTCACGGCTAGGGTATTAGAATGTTCATTTTCCTATTTTGCCCTTCCTTATTTCCTAACACTTTTATTCATTTTATCTCCATAGTTCATTATACATATAGGCACGGGTACCCTTGGTTAAATCAAATCTTAATCTATTAATCATCTTACATTATTTTATTTTATTTAGATAATTATATATTCTAAATAATGTTAGTAAAAATAACGGATGTTACAATCTCCCCTCCTTAAAGAATTGCGTCCTCGAAGTTATGATAAGCAGCACGACAAACAATAAAAGGTAAAACATACCATCAAAAAAATCAGGATAAGTGTCTCTAATCCTGCTCTCAGTCTCCCACGTACAGTCTCTAGCATCGTCACTCCATGAGACTTTCACTAATCTGACTATCTTGTTCCTCAACTTCTTCTCATCTCTCTCGACTATCCAGATAGGCTTCTAACTATAGTCGTGTCTGGTTCCACTAATAAATCCTCTAACACAGTCGGTGCCATAGCAGTGTCTAGATCCCTAACACATTTCCTCAGATGAGATATATGAAAAACATCATGGAATCCTGTTAAACTACTCGGTAACTCTAATCTATACTCTAGTTTCTCGATCCTTTCTAAAATAGGAAATGATCCAAAGAACTTCGGTGCTAACTTCCATGTCTTCCCGAACCTAATAACACCTTTCATTGGCGATACTTTGACGAAAACATGATCTCCAACAGAGAACTCTGAATCTTTTCGTCTTCTATCTACATAGCTTTTCTGCCTAGACCGAGCTTCATCATTCTCGCCCTTATCAGCTCAATCTTTTCTGCTGCTTCTTTTACCAAATCAAGACCAAGAACCAATCTATCCTCGGTCTCTAACCAACATGCACAGGATTTGCATGGTTTTCCATACAAAGCCTCAAATGGTGCCATTCTTTTACAAATCTGATAACTATTGTTATATGAAAACTCAACTAGATTTAGGTGGTCTTCCCATGATCCCCCAAAGTCTAATACACAAGTTCGCTACAAGTTCCAAGATCTTGTTAACTCTTTCTGTCTGTAAATTGTAAGCGGTACTCATCTTGAGCTTGGTTCCTAAACTTTCCTGTAGACTCTTCTAGAACTCACTAGTAAATAAGAAATCTCTATCACTAATAATACTACAAGAAATTACAGGAAGACTAACTGCATTCTTTATAAATAACTTAGCCAATACAGGTGGTCCTATTTGCCTTAACCGGAATGAAATGGGAACCTTGGCCAGTCTTTCCACTATGACCCATGTGCTTTCATTCGCTCTATTAGATCTCGGCAATCCATCAATAAAATTCATAGAAATGGAATCTCACTTCTAAACTGAAATATCCAATGATCGAAGTAACCCACTCGGCTTTTGATGTTTGGCTTTTACCTGCTGGCAGTTCAAACATTATTTCACCCATAAGCCAACATCCCTCTTCATTCCCTCCTAGAAGAAACTTCTCTTCATATCCTGATACATCTTTGTTCCTTCTGGATGAATAGTGAACTTAAATGATGGCATTCCTCCAAAACTTCAATATGTCTTCCACACTTGGAACACATAATCTGCCCTTCTTTCTCAACCACTCATTATGGTCAAGACTGAAATCCTTTAAGTCATCGCTCTCCATTCCGTCTTTTAAATTTTGATCTGTCTACCCAAAACTGGGTCCTCCTCCTATATAAAAGCTATATTCTCAATCGTTGGCGATCGGACTTCTAAACATGATAACCTAGCAGACTCTCCACTTGACTCAGCTTCGGACTTCCGCAATATTCTACAAGCTGACAATGATTCTATGTCTTTCCATTTTGCTATCATAGCTAACACTACACTTTGATGCCTTCTACAAAACGCTTCTGCAACCTTGTTTCCTTTTCGTGGTGTGCACTCTATTCCAAAATCATAAGCGACCAGAAACTCCAACCATCTCTGTTGTCTCATGATCAGATCCTTTTGAACAAACAAGTAATTCAACGAATTATGATCTGCATAAAGCTCAAACCTTTCTCCCAAGTGGTAACGTCTTCATACCTTCAACGCAAATATAACTGTAGCTAACTTCAAGCCATGCGTTGGATACCTAACCACATGAAGTCTAAGCTGTCTAGAAGCGTAGGCAATCACTTTACCCCTCGGCATTAATATAGCTCCCAACCTAGTACCACACGCATCAGTATATACAAATAAATCATGATTTCCCTCTGAAACCTTTAACATAGGTGCATGGTCAACAAGTGGTTCAAGCTCTAGAGTGCTTCCTCACACTTATCGATCCATACAAACTATACATCCTTTCGTGTTAGCTTAGTCATCGGCGCTGCAATCCACGAGAAACCCTTTACAAACCTCCGATAATATCCCATTAATCCAAGGAAACTTCTTATCCCAATTACCGTTTTCGGTCTTTTCCGATTATTAACGGCTTCGGTCTTTTCTGGGTCAACTAACAATCCTTTCTCCGAAACAACGTAACCAAGAAACTTCACTACCATCCTCCAAAAATGGCACTTCAAAAACTTTGCCTTTAAATGATGCTGCCTTAGCGTCTCCAACACAACTCCAAGATAAACTTCGTGCTCCTTCTCATCCTTAGAGTATATCAGAATATCATCTATAAAAACCAACACAAATCTATCCAAGTGCTCCTGGAAGATTCGATTCATCAAATCTACAAAAAATGTCGGCGCATTAGTGAGTCCGAACGGCATAATTAACCATTCATATTACCCATATCTCGTCTTGAATGTCGTTAAAGATATACTACCTTCCGCTACTCTAAGCTGATGAAATCCTATCGCCAAATCTAACTGAGAGAATATCTTGGCCACACTTAACTGATCGAACAAATCGTCAATCCTCGGTAGTGGATATCGATTCTTTATCGTCTTCTCATTCACTTATGATAATCGATACATAGCCTTAATGATCCATCCGACTTTTTAGCAAATACAGCGGGCGCTCCCCAAGGTGAACTACTCGATCTAATAAAACTCTTTCTTTCCAAATCTACCAACTGAGCTATCAACACCCTCAACTCTGTTGGTGTCATCCTGCTTGGCTACTTACTCATTAGGCACCAGGCACTAAATCAATCCGAAACTCAATGGCTCATTTCAGCGGTAATCCAACTACAGGCTCAAAAACATCTATGAATTCTCTGACTACGAAAATGCGATTCAATTCATCTTCCAACTCCATGACACCAACTGATAGAATTAGAGGTATGCCCTAAGGGCAATTATGTAATTTGTTACATATATCTAACTCGTTGACCAATCTTGTTTGAAAAAAAAGGTATTTTCTTCCTATTTTATATTTGATATAATGTGATTATGTTAATTAATTAACTTAATTAAAAGTATATTTAATAGAAAAATCCATAAATGGTATATTTTAATGTAGTATTTACAAAGTGTTGTAACCGTTGAGTAATTTATCACAACGAAACAAATATACCATTTTAAATGTTCCTTATGAAGTTGCATCGAGACCGGATATCGACGTATCCACTGAAACTGGAGTACATAACGCTCTCTAAATGTTAGGCAATGTATTACTCATGACTGATAGGGGCATCTAGGGATCACGTGCTAATAGTTATTGGGTAACTATGGAATGACTCACTCGATAGTTTTCTGTTGGTTAATATAACTAAGGTCAAATAGAAAATATCGATGTAACTGATTTACACAGTTCTCTCGACTTGAGAATACTGTGGATCTTCAATATGAAAGCTCAGCTTTGATTATAGCCAAATCATGGCAGTGCGTCCATCGAGTGACTATAGTTGGGTCGAGTGAAAGTATTGGAAGAGAAGCACTATTCAAGAGAGGATTTGTCTCCTCGATTATATGCGGTTTGTATCATGGTCAACTTATGTCAACTCAAAGTCAAAGTCTCTGGTCAGAGCATTTTGGTTAATAATAATTGTTATTAGTGAACCAAGAACTTTGTATTTGGACTATAAATTTGAATGTGGATGAGGTTGGAATTTTGACCATTGCCAAATTCTATTAGTCCAAAATGATATAGTTTTAACGATGAGAATTCGTGTAAACAAATGTCACAACCGGATAACGCTTATTAAACTAAAATTGAATTTTATCGAAAATGAGTAAGCGATAAATTTGGTCATAATATCACACCACCTGCTAAGTGACGTGTGAACATTAACATTAGAATAGTTCGATGTTTATCGCTTGCCAAATTTACACCCAAGAGTTACACAGCCGAAATGACGAATTCCTTTAAAACCGAACGATTTAATTAGTTTATAATTATTATAAATTAATTAATATTTATAAAATATTAATTATAAAATTTGAATATGACTTGAGAAGTAAATAAGGTTATATATATTTACAATAGTTATAAATATATCGATCAGTATACAATATCAACAAGCGATTAAATTAGATTTAATTGCATAATATTTTGGCTTGGGCTTAGATGGGTTTAAGGTCCATCATTAGGGGTGCAAATTTTCGGTTTTGAGAAGGTCTAGGAGTGGCTAAAACACAAGGAATTGGCTTGGAAGTGAGAATGAGTAAAAAGGTTTTCCTCGTTTCTCTTTAATGCAACCATATGTGTGTGTGTGCGCGCGCACGCATGTGTGTGTCTCGAAAATAAAAAATGAACATTTTTGGCTGCCATTACCTTCTACATTGCTGGTTAAAACATAGCTCTCAATCCACTTCAAAATTCTCAAATATATTTCAATTTAAAATAATATTATTCGATAGTTAGAGGTCGGTGATTTCGGACTTGCAATTTGATGAATCAAGAATAGTAGAAGGAAGGAAAGTCATTGCTTCAACGCGGATTCAAAGGCATCATTAAATTGGTAATTTTAATTCATATTACAATAATTAAATTATATTCTATGATCATATAATGAGGAATTTCATATCTGACTGTTATATGTTTAGTTAGGTGAGATTTTGTAAGTAGATACGGTTGTCACAAATCAGTTTGTTTATGTGCATAATTTGTTTATTATGCTATTTTATTTACATATAGACAAATGTTGTTTACTGTACAGAATCAATTTTTGTCATTAATAATTGTTTTATATATATTTATTAATAAATTCATATATATATATATATATATCTGAAAATTGGTTAATGGTATTATATTGGACTATGTGGCCCAAAAGCAGTTACATCCGCAATTATACATAGTTATATATGAGACAGCTCAACCGATAGTTCGACAGCTAACATAACTTAGCACACAATTTTCCTAATTTAATTTAGGGTTCTTTAGCTTCGATCTATGGCGGCTCCAAGTTGTCAGCTCGATTTCCTGGCCTTGCAACCTTCCACTTCCGGTTCTCCGGTAGTTGTCTTTCTTTTGCCTCTGAGCTGGTAATTCTCCTGATTCTTCCTATAGTAATCTTAACTTCTCTTGCAATACTTTCCGATAACTCTAACTCTGTCTTTTCTTTGTTTCTGGTGAAAGCCTATACATTTCGTTCTCTCCAAAGATGCCAAACAGTTGTCATCAGCGCAATTTCCCGACTTCCTTCATAAGGTTCGGAGGTCTGTCCGGTCACTCAAGTATTTAATTTCATAAGGTTCCTATAGTAGTTGAATTCATTTATATATATATATAAATATATATATATATATATATATATATATATATATATTAGTGTATATTTCTCTTTCATAATAGCATATGTGCATATATAAGATATATATATACACACACATATGTATATGTGTAAGTTTTAAAAAATTTAGTACACTTATTTATATATAATATTAATTTACAAATTCAAAAATTAATCATCATACATATATTCATAGTTTTAAATTAACATTTATTGAATTCTTGAACTGTTTATTATATATAAAATAATTATTAAATAAAAATTCAATTATATATATTTTTAAAATATTATATCATTTAGAAACATGTAGAAAAACTTTAGGAATTTTTAAATAAAGTTTATTATTTCTAATAATTAATATTATTTTGAAAAAATATTTATGATTTATTAAAAATAGTAATTTAATTGAAAAATTCTTCAAATTTTTTCATAACCTTTCATTCGTGATCATATAATTGCTAAAATTTTAAATTTTTTAATAATATATTACTTTATATTAAATAATTATTGTCGAAATCAATGTATTTGTTTTTAAAAATAATATTTCAACTTTGAAAAATCTTTATATTTTTCCTAAGCTCTATTTTATGATCCTAAATTTTTGGAAATTGTAAAATTCGAATTATCATCAATAGATTATTTTATGTTAATTATTTATGGATGAAAATATTATTTTATTCATAATATATACAAATTAAAATGATAAAATTATTATGTTTGCAAAACTAAGTTAATTTTGAATTATAAATAATTTTTAATAATTGTTCTCTCTCTTTATATATATATATATATATATATTTATCTATATATATATATATATATATATATATATGTTTTATGTTCATATATTATATATAATATGTTTATACGTACATATGTGTGTTTGTGTATTTTGTAACACGTATACATGCACATATTTGGACTACATGACATACAAAATGTACTAATATGTCTAGTGCGATGTAAATCCCAACATCTACACATGGGCATATTATACCTTTCACGGATTATTATGTTACACATGCACTCACACATATATGTATATGATACATTTATGTATAAAATAAATCAAATAAAATTAATTTCACATCTTAATATATTTGAATTTAAATAAAATAAATGATTTTATTTAAATGAAATTTAGAAATGATTTAATTCAGTTAGACTTCATAGGCCGAATAAAAGATCCAACAGGGTAATTTTTCTAAAATTCACCTATAACCTCCGTTGCGGGCTAGTTCCAACGATGGTATCCGAACCCAAAAACCTATGCGGTCTAATTTAGTCATATTAGGGCTAACTAGTTAAGCTTGCCCATTTAGTACGGTGTCTAGAAAGGTAACGTATAGGATTGGAATTGGGTAATCAAGTATCATATCCTACCTGGTTACCAACATGGTCTGAGGGATGAAGTGAGCCCAAAGGTTGCTCCTAATAGAAAAGGCCCAACTTAATCCGGGCCTTGGGCTAATTTTCAAATCGTCTTCAAAATTAATGTTAAAGATTTTAAATTTAATAGTTAAATTTAAAATAAAACATGTTTATTATAAAAATTATACACTACATATGTTTCGAAATGTTTGAAAGGATAATGATATTTTCAAAATGTTTGAAATACTTATATAATAATTTTAAATTTATTATTAATAAAATAAATTAATTAAATATTTTAATTAATTAATGTATATATGCATGTATTATATATGTTGATATATGTTATGTTATTTTAAAATGTATAAGATAACATATACATGTATTTATACAAGATAAATTTTGAATTAATAATTTTAATAAAAATTGTTTAATTGAATAAATTAATTAAATGTTAATTAATTAAATGAAATACACATATATATGATATATGCATTACACTATAAAGGTTATAGTATACACTATAAAGGTTATGGTAGATATGTCCAATATAAAAATTATATTAGAATACTAATTTAGAGATAATTGATTAAAATTAATTAGATAAGATTTAATTAATGATATATTATACGTAAGATTATCATATAAGTGGTATAAAATATAAAAGTTATATAACAATAATACTTATATGATACGTGTATAAACTAAATGTGGAACATTAAGTAAACCCAAATAGACTTGAGAAATAAATACATATTTAAATGTACGTATACCGTGATTTCTGATGTGTCTAACACTTAAATCGCAAGGGTACTTCATAAGAAATATATTATTCTATAAGTCTATATTACTCATTATATATATATATATATATATATATATATTGAAGATTATGAATCTTCAATATAATGTTGTTCTCTACCATATATATTAATAAATTACTTACATACTCCTTAGTTATTGAACAAACTCAAGCTAGGGATGTTATGCGTAGTATTATTAATATATTGAACGGATGAGGTAAAATAAGTATATGCATTTATTGAGCAAACTCAAGGTACATGTACTATATTTAGGCCATCATGATATAGTACGTATGAGTAATAATCTCTTTCGATTTGTTGAGCAAACTCAAGGCCGAAATGAGATTAGAACAAGGAAAAATGGATTAGGAGTTGTATGTGATACAACCGATAAAGAGTTATCCATCGTTTGTAAGGTTATGATTTGTTGAGCAAACTCAAGGTTAGAATAGCAAAACAAACGAGTCCTAACACACACTAGTGAAGTTGTAAGACTTATATGTTTCACCTTAGGATTTGGAGAAACATAAAAGACTAGTGGGATCCTTATTAGAAAAATGAAATGGTAACATTTAACCTTTCTAATATTGTAAGAACATATGCTATATAATGTTATAATTGTCTACAATGATAAATTTATGCATGTAATATGATTGATAAAATGTTTGTCGATTAACATATATAAACAAACTGAATTAAAAGTTGACAAATAGAAATATAATATATACTTACTAATGATTCTAACTGCATGGTATATAGTGCTTATATACCCATGCAAGTGTCTAATTTAAACTACTTAATACGTTCGTAAGTTGGTCACTTGCACATTTATTTGGTTTAGACTGTCTATTGCATTTTATGAGTTTTTGAACTCTAAATGCAATACAAGACTATGGGTATTCGATCCATGTACTTTCACATATAATGTTATATGGTGAACAGTCATAGTTTGTGGGGCACAATATTTGATGAAATTAGTTCATTCGAAGTAAGCCAGTAAACAGTATTTTAAGATCATGTATTCAACTTGAATGATTTCAAAAGGATCATATTGTGTTAATGTAACACAAGATCATAAACTACAAGATACATCTAAGAACTCGATCGTTGAAATGTCATCTTGATCGCTTTACATAAAGTGCAACATATTTGATGTCCTAAATGTTAAGAATAATCGAATGCGCTTTTGTAAAAGGTTTTTTATGATATTATTGTAAGGTTTTCTTTTGAATAGTCTAACCATTTGAAAGAAAAACAAATGTATAAGAATAGATATAATTTAAGGTAAAGTTGAAATGAAGGGAATGAATGGTCACTTCTGCTTCATAGAGAAACACTGGAAATGAGAATTATAATAATAATTGGTATTTAATATTGGTATATGAAATATGATTTTTATTCCGAAATTTATTTTCATATAGAAAATTGTTTTCTATAACATTTATTTTTTGAGGTCAAGATATTTGATTAAAGAACTCTCCATTGTAAACTAGTTGCAGCATATGAAATAAGTAAACTATATTAACAGTATTAAGTGAATGGTGGACCTCTAAATTTAGTATGCTATTGTAGTAATGGTGGAAATAGTGGAGCATGCCATATAGCACCTAATGGTCGCATCAAATTATGAAAATTGTTTTGTTAAAATGTATCAAACATTATTTGTGAAATAATGTTTATTTTTCGCATTGATTGAAAAATAAATATAACCATATTTCAATATGAATATTATGAATATTCGTTATGAAATAGAACTATATTATGGAATTTGTTTTCATAGTAAAAGTGATGCAACAAAAAAAAATACACATGTCTAATATTATTTACACTTGTTTTAGAATTATAGACTAAGCCACAGTTTTGAGAAATAATTTTAATATATGACTATGAATCATATGATACAGGTTAATTATATCTCAAATAATTAATGGCTATGCATCCATTCAGTGGGAGCATCATAAGAGTTGATGAACTCTTTGAAGTAATACATATTGATGTATGAAATCACAAGTCTATTAATACCAAAAGGGTTCCATATACTTTGTTATACTCATAGATGATTTATTACTAACATGTACATATGTAT
Source organism: Allium cepa (assembly GCA_030765085.1). NCBI lineage: Eukaryota > Viridiplantae > Streptophyta > Magnoliopsida > Asparagales > Amaryllidaceae > Allium > Allium cepa. Next base: position 33,389,798 of record CM060941.1, read on the forward strand.
TCGATACACATGTAGTAAGTTTATGATAAAATCATAGAATATAAAAGAAAAGTAAATAAAATAACATGCAGTAGAATAAAATGATTTGATTTGGTCGAATAAGTAAGTATATTGGAAAGAGTTTCATATGTACCTAAAAATGAATATAGATTCATTCTCAGAAATCACTCCTCCATGTGATCATAATGATGCATCGATAAGGAGTTATCAGACATCATTGGACGATTTACGATTAATTCTAAGTGAAGTTGAGTTAGTTTCTTTCTATAAGGTTGTGTACTTAAGAGTAGTGCGCAAGGTTGATATTATTTCATCTAAACAACGGTTTACAAAATCATACAAGCTAAGGATTTGTAAAAAATACAACATATCTTAGGCCAAGGAGTTGGCAGCTTGTGTGAGTCGAAAGATTGCACATAATAAATGTACATGATGGATCTTGTATGAATCTCCAAAAAGTTTTTAGGAAAGGTCTGTCATCAAATGACATATTTATGTTTCGAACATAATTTTTGTAAATTAAAATCAGTTTTAAAAATAAAAAGGTTCATAAAGCGTCTATGAATATTCTATTTGCACTAAGAAACAACTGTTGTTTTGAGATATATCAACTTCATTGTGAAGGAGTTTCTTTAAGAAATTTTTGGTAGTTAAATGGAATTGGACTGATCCATAGATAGAATTGATTATATGAGATGAATTGAAATTAACTAACCTAAATGAACACATAGCATTAGAATGTCTAATAAGTATTCTCGTACATCGAAGAGGAACTATGAGTTTCTTATTAATGTCGAAAATATGCAGTACACCGGTTGTTAAATTAAACCATTAAGATTGTTGACTCTATATGGTATGATGCGTGAATCTAAAAAAATTCCAAGTACGCTATCAAAATATGATTTTAGTGGTTGTAACCAAAGAAATGTGATCCATCGGCCGAGATTGTGTCTTTATTGGAAAAACTAATATGGTTGGAATTAAACGAGCAATGTTGATAAGTATAATATTGAAAATTTCAATTATTAAAATTAGCATAATGGATTCCATATTCAACATGCTCAAGTTAATTCAGATTTACTCACAAAATTATCGCTCGATAAAACTTAGTGTCTGGTACTTATGTATTGAAACAGAATATTATAAATAATGACTTAGAGTGAGCCATTTACACATATTAACCAAAAATGCCTCAAAGTCAATAAGAGCAATATTGGGTTTGTGAGTCTTTGGATATGATCCAAGAATTGATACGAATGTATCATTTTATAAGCATCAAGGTTGAATAAGTATTTTGATAGAAATATCAAATAGTTTGATTTTCAATCAAAGTCCAGAGGAAGCGTGTGTTTATAGAAAGAATGTTAAAAGGTACACTAATATTTCTAAACTATAAGCAAACAACACGTTGTTGATCTTAACAATATGCTTGTAGTAAAATCAACTTCAGTTGTTTCAATACTCAATTTTGGATTATAAATGATGTCTTTTATGGTAAGTATAAAAGATATAGGGATTGTCCCAAAACGATATACATGAGCACCCTAATAAAAAGAGAACATGTAAGTTGGATTCCTTATGCATTAGCAATAGGAATTATCATACATGTTATGTTGTATATGATATTGTGTTGTGTTTATGTATTTGATACATGGAGCAAACATAAAATCCAAATTGATATCACTAAATAGTTGTTTGAGGTGTTCTCGTGTATTTATGAAATGCTAAAAAATTGTTTATAGAAGCAACGAACTCGTTATGATGGAATGTTTGGACACAAACTTTTATAAGTGATATTGACTATAACATGTCATTGATAAAATTCAAGTTAAAATCTTTAATTTTGAAATGTTTTAAAATAAAGGTGATTGTGGTCGATTCAACGAAATGTTGAGAACATTTACTTGAACAACGCTACAGTAAACCAATGTATATAGATATAAATGCACAAATTTATAATTGAGCGAAAGGTGATTCCAAATGTTGAGAATCCCGTAATATTATTATAAGATAAAAATGTTGTGAAATTGTTCATGATAGAATTTAATGCTCATTAGAAGTCGAAAGACATATTTCAAATTGTTCCATATGATAAAGACAGTTTATCAGTGTCAGAGACAGTTAATCGACAAAGTAGATGATTAAAACGTAATAGCATACCCATTCACTAAGGGACTGACCTAATGATTTGAGAAAAATGATTGGAGAAGTCGGAATTAGATTCCATAATTGACCCCAAGTACAAGCGGGAGATTGATAGAGTTATGAGGTATGCCCTAGGGGCAATTATGTTATTTGTTACATATATCTAACTCATTGACCAATCTTGTTCGAGATAAAAGGTATTTTCTTCCTATTATATACTTGATATAATGTGATTATAATAATTAATTAACTTAATCAAAAGTATATTTAATAGAAAAATCCATAAATGGTATATTTTGTGATATTAGTTATAAAGTGTTGTAACCGTGAGTAATTTAGCAAGATGAAACAAGTATACCATTTTATATGTTCCTAGTCAAGATGCATCGAGACTGGATATCGATGTATCTGTTGAGCCTGAAGTACGTAATGCTCTCCAAATGTTGGACAGTGAATTATTCATGACTGCTGGGGGCACCTAGGGGTTACGTACTAATAGTTATTGGATAACCATGAAAAGACTCACTAGATAGTTTTATGTTGGTTAATATAACTAAAGTCAAACAAAAAATATCGATGTGACTGATTTACACAGTTCTCTCGACCTGAGAATGATGTGGATCTTCTATACGAAAGCTCTGCATTTATTACAGCCAAATCATGGCATGGCGTCCAACGACTGACCATAGTTGGGTCGAGTGGAAGTATTGGAAGAGAAGCACTATTCAAGAGTGGATTCGTCTCCTCAGTTGTATGCGGTTTTTATCACGGTCAACTCAAGTCAACTCATAGTCAAAATCTTTGGCCAAAGCATTTCGGTTAACAATAACTGTTATTATCGAACCAAAGATTTTTTATTTGGACTATAAAGTTGAATGTGAATGAGGCTGGAATTTTGACCATTACTAAATTCAATAAGTCAAAAGTGACATAGTTTTGACGAAGAGAATTGATGTAAATAAATATCACAACTGAGTAATGCTTATTAAACTGAAATTGGATTTTACCGAAAATGAGTAAGCGATAAATTTGGCCATAATGTCACACCACCTGCTAAGTGACGTGTGAACGTTAACATTAGAATAGTTCAAGCTCCACGATTTATTGGACCATGTCCTATTACTTAGTGCATTGGTACTGTGGTATATCGTGTTCTTCTACCTGATGTATTCCATGTATCTCAGCTCCGTAGGTGTCTTAGAGATTCTAAGTCAATTTTTGAGCCTTCGCAAATAGAGGAACTTGAGATTTCTTCTGATTTGACCTATGCTCAGATGCCAGTGAAGATAGTGGCAACAGAGATAAAATGGCTCAGAAACAAGGAAGTTCCGATAGTAAAGGTGCAATGATCCGGGAATCCCAAGGACTGTACTTGGGAGACTCGTGAGTATATGCTGCGGATTCATCCTGAGTTATTTTCTGAGGCATGAGTTTGGTAAATTCTTTTCTTTCTTTGATAATTCATTAAATATTAAGTAGATTAATTATTTATGTTACAGATTCCTTCTAAATAGGAATTGCGAGGACGCAATTTTCTTAACGGAGGGTTTCTATAACAACCCGATTAATAATTATCTAATTAATAATTTATTAATAAATTCGAATTGTTAATTTAAAGAGTTAAATTGAGAAGTAAACTTAATTTAGATAACTGGTTTGAAATTTATCTATTTTAAAAGAACATTTCAATTTAAAAAAATGATATATATATATATATATATAGTATGTGGGCCTAGTACTGATATTTTGTTGACTCATATTCTATTATGTATATGATGTGTAGTATTCAGCTGTGATCTACGACTCTAATCCAGTTTTATCTATATTATATACTGCTCTGAACCTTTTTTATTGATGTGTTTAGTTCTTTGTAATAATACTGTACACATCAAAATTTCTTGTAGTTCAGATCCTCTGAAGGTAATAAAGACGTGTCAGTGTTACTACAAATATATATATGCACATTCGATCGCCCTTAACCAGCCATATTCTCCGTGTTATTAGACGACATTATTCGTAATGTTCTTTAATAACGTGGGTATAATGGTAGGGTCTGTTAATCGCTCATCAAATTTACACCCAAGAGTTACATAGCCGAAATGATGAATTCCTTTAAGACCGAACGATTTAATTAGTTTATAGTTGTTACAAATTAATTAAATTAATTATTAATGAAATATTAAGTATAAAATTTGAATATGATTTGAGAAATAAATAATGTTATATATATATATATATTTGTAATAGTTATAAATGTATTGATCGATATACAATATCGACAAGCGATTAAATTAGATTTAATTGCATAGTATTTTTGCTTGGGCTTAGATGGGTTTAAGGCCCATCATTAGGGCTACAAAATTTCGATTTTGGGAAGGTCGAGGGGTGGCTAAAACATAGGGAATTGGCTTAGAGATAATGTGTTGAGGTCAAGTGAGAATGGGTAAAAAGGTTTTCCTTGTTTCTCTCTAATACAGCCATATATATACATACATACACATGTATGTATGTATCTCTAAAATAAAAAAATAACCTTTTTTGGCCGCCAGTACCTTCTGCATTGCTGATTAAAAAATAGCTTATAATCCACTTTAAAATTCTCAAATATATTTCAAATTAAAATAATATTATGCAATAGTTAGAGGTCGGTGATTCCGAACTTGCAATCTGACGAATCAAGAACAGTAAAAGGAAGGGAAGCCATTGCTTCAGCGTGAATTCAAAAGCATCAGTAAATTGGAAATTTTAATTCATGTTATATTAATTAAATTATACTATATGATCATATAATGTGCAATTTCATATTTGTTCAAATATATTGCTATTATATGATTAATTAGGTGAGCTTTTGTAAGTAGATATGGTTGTCACAAATCAGTTTGATTATATGCATAATTTATTTATTATACCATTTGAATTGTATAGACAAATGTTGTTTACTGTACAAAATCAATTTTTTTCATTAATAATTGGTTTATATATATTTTGTTAATAAGTTAATATATATATATTAGTGTATATTTCACACTCATAACTGCATATATGCATATATAATATACTACTTTATATTAAATAATTAGTGCCGAAATCGATGTATTTGGTTTTAAAAATAATATTTCAACTTTGAAAAATCTCCATATTTTTCCTAACCTCTATTTTATGATCCTAGATTTTTGAAAATTGTAAAATTCGAATTATCATTAATAGATTATTTCATGTTAATTATTTATGCATGAAAACATTATTTTATTCATAATATATACAAATTAAAATATTAAAATTATTATGTTTGCAAAAATAAATAAATTTTGAATTATAAATAATTTTTAATAATTGTTCTCTCTCTTTCTATGTATATAGTTATCTATATATAAATTTTTATGTTCATATATCATATATAATATATTTATATATACATATGTGTGTGCGTGTAAGTGTATTGTAACACATATACGTGCACATATTTGGACAACATACATGACATACAAAATGAGTTAATATGTCTGTTGCGATGTAAATCCCAACATCTACATATGGGAATATTATACCTTTCACGGATTATTATGTTACACATGCACTCACAGATATATGTATATGATACATTTATGTATAGACTAAATCAAATAAATTTATTTCATGGCTTAATATATTTGAATTTAAATAAAATAAATGAATTTATTTAAATGAAATTTAGAAATGTTCTAATTCAGTTAGACTTTATAGGCCCAATAAAAGATATAATAGGGTAAATTTTTTGAAATTCACGCATAACTTCCGCTGCGGGCTAGTCCAGTTCTAACACCAGCAAGGCATTCACCTCACAACTAGGGTTTTCTATGGTATAAACTCTCTGATCACTGTAATCTGGGTGTCTAAGTGATATTTCCCTATCTAGGAAAAATACCCTAGCATCATAATTACTTAACCAATCCATACCAATATAATTCCGAACCCGACAAAATCAAATACATGCAAACTGCAAGCAAAGGTGTAACCTAACAAGTCAAACTCTAAATGGTCACACTTCATCTCAGCGTCGCATATCCTCCTATCGGATTTGAAAATCTTAAGGAAGTAACAAAATATGTGGGTTCTAGTTTAAGTTTATCTACCAAACATCGAGATATAAAGGAATGAGATGCACCTGTATCAAATTAAACGCTAACAGATATATCATAGATTTGAAGTATACTCCTAACACAACCTTTCACTTCTCCTACACTATCGGTTTTGAAGTAGCAGGCTCCAATGCGACGTTGGGCCTTTATCCCTTTTTGCTGCCTTTTTGCACTGGCTTTTGTAGTGCCTAATTTGATCAAGTTAAAACGTCTGATCCCTTTCTTCTCAGCAGCCTTCTTTTCTTTGCCTGTTCAACACTCATGGGCATAATGCCCTTTCTTATCGCACTTATAGTAAACCACCTCAGACTTTCCTTTCTTTTTCGCACCTCCTTTCTGAGCATTCTTTTTAAGGAAAACATTCTCTTTTGGCCCTGTCCGACCTGGACCTCTTTCTCCTTCTTCTCCAAGCAAGCTAACATCCCTTCATATCTCAACGCCATTTCCACTACCATATCACATGGATCTCTGATGTGCAGTAAAGTAGCCATAGCCAACTCCGGCTTCAGACCTTTAATAAACTTTTCATTCCTTTTCAATGCTTTGTCAATAGTGGCATACCCATACTGGGCTAACTCTTCGAATCTATTAGCATATTCCAAAACTGTTTTGTCCTTGTTCAAGCTCGGCAGACTTTTTGACCAAGACAGACTGCGCCATTACTGACATGAACCTTTCTTGAAACACCCTCCTGAACTTCGCCCATGTCATAGTCTCTTCATCCACACCAGCATTGACAATGTTCCGCCAAACCAAAGTAGCTCCTTGAAGCTGTCTTGAAGCAAGTCTCCGTTTCTGCTTGTCATTGAGCCCTAGGTCAGCAAAAATCCCCTCGTAATGTAGCATCGGAGCTTTCTGAACTCCTCCTCCAGCGGTGTTTCCTTCAATAACTCCAGCTACGATTCCAGATTGCATCATGTTTATGAAAAACTGATACATAGCTCCCATGTCCACTTCGGGAACCCTAGCACCAACATTCTCAGCCTGATCCTAACCTCTTCTAGCATTTGGTCGGGAGTTTCCCTTTGTGGTGGTGCTATCTCCTCCTAGATTGACTATGCCTCCTCTTCCGTCCATATCTGTATTCAAGCCTCATGAGATACAGAAGAATAGCCTAACAAAGGTAGGAGTCTATAGATAAAGTGTATACTTATATATAGAAAATACAAATACATTACTATAGCGTTATCCCATACCCCAATCCTATCTCTAATTCCTAAGGATTATGTTTTCGAAAATCATTTTTTTAGTTAAATTTTTTCATAAATCTATGCTCTAATACCAAGTTGTATCATTCCCTATCTAGAGGCTCAAAATTAAGCGCTACAGATGCTGCAGTCGTCTATAGTATTAACTTCTGGCTACTAAATACGGTATTGTTAATGGTATCCATAATATCAGAAGCATTTGAATATGAAAACAAACCACAAAATTTTAAAACAGAATTTTCTATTACATTTCAAAACACATGTTCCATATTCATAATATATACTCCCAAAAATTTTCCCAAGCAATGATAAAATATACTTATAACTAAATACGCCAAGAGCGACATATGAAGATGTCATCTTGGATGATCAGCGTTAGTACTCATAATTGACTTAATATATACACAGCGGAAATAATCACAAAAAAGAACTACAACTCCTAATAGTTATCCATTAGTCTCTTGCTCACCTTCGGTAGCTTTATTCGTCATCCTACTAAAATCTAAAAGAACATCAACCTTCAGCCTACTCAAATCAATTTTTGAGCACCCAAGAGTTTAAGGGGAAAACATAAACTTCGAGTCAGACATAAAGCCTAGTGTGAATAATACCATACATCCTGATTATTAATGTTAAGTGAGACCATGCCACTTAGCGGAACGGGTTTTCCCTCACTAACATTCTTTTAAAACATATCTTTTGCAAACCTTTATCCTGCAACCAAAACTGGATAAAACCGTAAAGCATTATTATGTAAACAAACATATCAGGTAACAAAAGGACAATTTGTCCGAACATTATAGTTTGTTTTGCTTACTATTACCTTTGATTGACTCGGGCCTACTAGACAAAATAACAAAATTTATCTAACATCTGTTAGACACACCTCTTTTGGACGGTTTGTCCTTAACTATTTGTTAAATACTTCTCTTCGGATGGTCCGTCCCTAATTGAACATCTTCCAGGATCACCATGGTCTGTCCCTAATTGAACATCTTCCAAGATCACCTGATCCTAATGGCTTTGCGGGTGCACCAATAACCTATATGTATACAAACATATATTTCCTTTTGTGTTTAATCATAATTTTAGTCTTACCTACGACAAAGCCCTACACACTGGGATTTTTGGACTAAATTGGTTGGGACCAATAGCTAATGTATATGGCGCAACCCTATACCAGTCTCATCTGGTATTTTAATATCTGAGTCAATTTCACTTAAGAATACCTTCCCAAAATTTTCCTTGAAAATCTTTTCATCTAAAACTAATTTAAAACCTTGTAAACCAAACTTAAACAAGGAAAACATTTATACTCTATGCTTCTCAAAATCACATTGCCATGTTATATATACTTTTCTCAAATTTGCATTGACGAAAACCTTTGAACATTTGAAAGTACCCCTTTCGATTCAATTGAAATTATCTCTTTCGAAACCAAGTGAAACCCTTTATTTATTTAAGCCAAAAGGCCAAAACTTTCCCTTTAGAAACCATACTTAAACTCTTTCAAAACACCTTCCTTTCGAAAGCTTTAAAACCTTAGACATCATATCTTAAGATAGTTTAAAATGTCTCCTTCAAAAACCTTGGAAAAAGTTTCATTTCAACCTTTTCAAAACCATCAAAAAATAACACCTTTCATCTCTTTCAAAACCCTTTGGGGAACCACCCCTTTGAAACCATTTTAAACACCTTTCGAAAGCATCAAGCCTTTAGAAATTCAAACTTTTCAAAAGCCTTTAGGTTCAATTCTAAAACATGTGGGAAAACACCTTTTCAAACCATTTAAACCAACATTTTCAAAACCTTTGGGTTATACCTCAATCAGAACAAAAAGGGTCATTTAAAACATCTAAGACGAAAGCCTTCCTTTCGTAACCTGTTCCTAAGCAAAGAAGTGATGGTGTCGAAAACATCCCTTCGAAAGCATTGGAGAAGTGGTTAATTTAAAAACAAGTATACCTCTCGAAACCATTGATTTTGAAAGGTAGAGAGGCAACAACTAGGGGTTTCAACCCCTTCGAAAGCATCATTTAAAATAAAAGAACGCAACCTACTCAAAAACTACACTTTAAAACACTTGAATCGGTCGGAAACCAAGCGAGTCGGAAGCTATCATTTCGAAAGCAAAGCAGGCGCTACTTTAATTTTTTAAAACAAAAGGCGCTTCAACCCTTTTGAAACCCCTTGGTTTCGACTCTTACCTTCTGCCTTTGTCCAATTCACTATGTACCAACGTGTTGGTACTATGTGCATAGGTTTGTGGAAGGAGGCGGAGGGTCTTGGTCGAAAGCAATTTAGGCGAAACCAAAATAGGAGAAACATGCTTTTAGCATGAATTTCTGATTTAAACCGTTTTTATGTAAAACTTCTTAACCAACCTGCCTGGTTCATCAAACTCTTATTGGTTGCTATTTTTTCTTTTCTAAAAGCACTGCCAAATTTTTAGAATTAATTAATTTAAATCACTTGCAAAATACTCATTCTCCTTAATTAAATATATAAAACATTTAAGTTCCATATCTTAAATAATTTTAAATATTCAGTAAAACACTTAGGAAAATTCTATAAAAATTCCAAAAAATCCTTTTCAATATGTTATCTAACATATAATTTCAGACTCAAATAATTATTTACTTTGCCGTGAATAATTTATAACCCAATAAATCATTTTCTTCATTAGAAAATTATTATAAAATCCACCATAATTCCAAAAATTATGAAAATTTAAATCTACCTTTAAAATATCATTTTTGATCCATATTTAAATTTTCAAGGCATTTGGATGTCATTTAATAGGGTTCTCATATAAAGCATAGAATAAAAATCAATATAAGTATGCTTAGATCATCAACATGTGTATATAAACTTATAATCATCCAAAACACGGCATAAACTTGCAAAATCATTTTGTGTTAACCTTAAAAATGAAAACTTTAAGAGAAATGGAATGTAGTAATCATTCACCTTAGCTTTGTGATTAAAGATGTGAGATTTGATGTTGATCAAGTTCATTTACTTCTTCGCTTTTAAATTTTAATTTTTGCAAATGAATTCAAGTAAGGACTTACGGCCAGGGTATGAGAATGTTCATTTTCCTATTTTGCCCTTCCTTATTTTCTAATACTTTTATTCATGTTATCTCCTTAGTTCATTATACATATAGGCACGGCTACCTTGGTTAAATCAAATCTCAATCTATTAATCATCTTACATTATTTTATTTAGTTTATCCAATTAAATATTCTAAATAATATTACTAAAAATATGGCGTGTTACAATTCTCTAAAAATCAATTAGCAATCTTAGAAGCAAATAAATTAAGGTAATGGAATCTAAACTCTAATTTCTCTTGTTAGAGTTTCTATTTCAATTTACAGTAATTAAATTAGTTTCTCTTTGCTTTATTAATTGAAACAATTCTAGGGTTTTCTAAAGAAGCAATATCTAGTCCAGCTATTATTTAATTGCTATCAAACTCGAGAAGAAAGGTGAGTGTATAATCACAACTATTCCTAACTATGAAGTTATTAACGGAATTAGTTGTTTAGTTGAATTGTTGATGAATTGATTGCAAATTCATAAATGGTATCATGTTGTAAGCTAGGCTATTTTCTGTTTTGATGAAACCCTTGCTATTTGATCTTCAGTAACATGATTTTATTGATGAATTTAGACTTGCATGTCATCTATAGTGATACCTTAGGAATTAGAAGCAATCTCCGCCAGAAAACCCCTATCGACGATCATTGGGAAGCAGGAAAAGATTACCTGGGCTCAGCCTAGGCATCTCAACCGGTGGATCGGTTCACTTGAACCGGTGCATCGGTTATGCAGCTAGGCTGAGCCCAGGTGATGGCTTTGATGCCTCCCAGATTATCTCTTTAATCTCCCATTTAGCTGATGCATTCTTGTTGACTTATACCTGATTTTGATGCTTAGTTTGCATTGAATTGGTTGCGTAAGATTATGGTTTAAATTGATTGAATGGATGAATTCAATTTGAGATAACTATGTATGCATGAAGACATAATCACAGTTTATTATGCTTTTCTATTATAGTGTTTTCCAAAAGAAGTAATTTTAATCCGAATGCTTTACAAACTATTTTAAGAATGATATTTTCTACAAAAGGATATCTGCAATATTTATATATAAGTGATATTTAATTATACATATACATGCACACACATCAATGGTTTTAAATTCGTTTGGAATAATGATTTTAAAGAAGTGAATTTATAAATACCGCCGTATAATTTTATAAAGGCTTTCTAATACACACACACACACATCAATGATTTTAAATTGGTTTGGAATGATGATTTTAAAGAAGTGAATTTATAAATACTATCGTATAATTTTGTAAAGGTTTTCTAATACATATTTGTATGTATGTATGTGTATGTGTATGTATATGTATATGTATATGTATATGTATATGTATATGTATATGTATATGTATATGTATATGTATATGTATTCTCTAGTATAAAATGATAATTTCAAGAAGGATTTCAAAGTAAATCACTTTCATAAAATCGCACAACGTTGATAGGACGAGGAACCGATTCAATCGGTTTAATAAAATGAGTGGCATAAAACAGTCACATTTGTTTTACAGGTTAATTCTTGGACTTGTCCGAATGAACATTTATTTTACACAAATGAAATTTTATAATCACTTAGTAAATAATTAAGTAACGCTAAGTGGTTATGGGACATTGCACGATGCTTATCTAGTTACTAATTGGTAGTAGATCACACTTATCGAGTGGATTTTACTAACTTAAAGTAAACATTTGAATAAACCCAAGTGGTTATGGGACATGTGATCGTTATTTGAATGATTGCTTATAGGAAGTATATGACACTTATTTCGTCGAGTTTTAGACTCGTCCGTGGGTAGGCCTTCTTATGCGGATTGTGCGGGTTGTCAAGACCCATCTAGTGTTACTCATTTACTAATGAGTTATTACTTGTGATGTGCTTGTAATTGTATGGACATTGATGCACTTATCTTTTAGGCTATCTATTGGCGATGACGAGTGATGCACTTATATTTGGTGCTGACTTGTGATGTGCTTGTCTTATAGTCGACTAGCGAAGTGTTCATTTTACGTGTGATGTGCATGTCGATGATAATAAATTAGTGAAGTGCTTATTTAATTAGGTGTGAAGTGCATGACAATGACTATTGACTTGCGAAGCGTTTTTCCTTTACTTGCATTCATGATTGTGTATGACTATGCCCTTAGTAGTGATTGTTATCACTTTGATGTCATGTTTTGAATTATTATAGCTTAACCTTAAATCATGAAGTTCATATAAAGTATTAAGTGGATTAGTAAAGTACAATCTATGATATTTATCCTTGATGTCTATGCAGTCTATTATTATTATGGGCTAAACTTTTTGATGCTTAGATAGTGTGACCTAGATTTATTTTAATGCTCGGGTCAGACTAAGACTTAACAGGTAACAGGGACTTTTGACTATGGACTTAAGCTAGCTAGGGTAGAAGTTTATGCTAGTTATCTATATTAACATTAGTTCATTTTGAGATATTGTCTTATGTATATATACATACCTTGTTGAGACGTAAACTCATTGTGTACTTGGTGATGTACCTTGGTTCTTATGTTATTATGTGTACGTCTTATGTTATATTTATCGATACGATCTGTGATTCTATATCTGTGATGTTTTATATTGTAATGAATCATAATAAACCACTATATTATTATTTTGTGCATGGATTATATACATTGAATTCCTTCTCACAAGAAGAATAAATTTATAGACTCAACTCACACAATACAATATTACAGATGATCGCTCCTGAACAGCCTTATTCCCCATACTAGTAGATATATTGCTTATTAATATCCCTTATTGATGAGGGCATAAAGGTGGGACGTTGCAGTTGGTATCATAGCAAAAGTTCACAATAATATAAAATATAAGAAACATGAACCTTGGCCTAGACAGACTTAGAGTCCTGTCCCTTGAGGGCGTCGAATAGAGATTGGGATTTATTTCCTATTTAGAATAGAAGTATAGATGATTATTAGGAATAATCATTAGGCTGTATTTGAAAATTTTTGAATCACTTTACAAACAACTTTTATAAAATGGTTTTAAAAGTTAAGTATTATGTAGTGGTGTCATGATCCGCTAGTGATCAGAGTTGCACAGCGGAAGCCAATAGACTATTTCCACTGAGCATAGTAATTATTTGTTTAATTATGTGCAACTGAATGTTATAGACATGGATGAATGGTTGCATTAGTGAATTACTATTGATAGATTTTCATTTATATGAGAATTTAGTAATTTATAAATTTTGGAAGTGAAAAGGTTTTTGGGAAAAATTATGCATACATGTACGTACATATGTGGTAAATCTTAAAATCAAGTATCTTTAAAGAATATTAACATTTTATAAGGGAATATTACGAGAAATATGGCTATTTGGAAGGAAGATATCAAATGGAGTTTTGATAATAATATTTAATAAATTATTTAAAATTGAATATCATGATTTGTGGAAAAAAAATATTGTTGCATGGTGGAAAAATTAGTAGATGATCTTCCACTAGAAATAATTAGTTGTTTTGTATGATGAATACATGTTTTGGATTGTTAAATGAATTGGATAATGATTAAAAATGTGGATTTAATATAATGTAAGATGAGGTTAGAAAATTAATTTTTTTTAAGGATTTTTTTGTGTGAAAGTAATTTAAAAGATTGAGAATTTATTTTGGTGTCTAATTATCTGTTGAGTGGTTAAGAATCTTGGTTGATGCGGGTGCACATGGATCGATAGAGATTACCTAAACATTTAAACGAGATTTTGAGTCAAGGTAAAAATCTAAATTTATTTTATATTTAGCAGTACATGTTATTTTAATAAAACAATATTGTTTAAGAAGGATGATTATCTATGCTTCATATTTTTAGAGAAGCACTTGTGTTAATTAAAAGTGGGTTAAAGGATAATTTAAAAAAAATATTAATGCTTGTGGCATGCATTAGAAATATGGATAAATTACATGGATAAGAAAATTAAAGTGAATTTTTTTATCTATAGTTTCATATTTCATATGAAGCATTTGTTAAAACTATAACTTATTTAGTTTTTCTTTTCAGAAGTTAGTTGTGAAAATTTGATTTTCACAAACTTTGGTTTTCAAGAAAGATGAGTTAGAAAGTAAAAAATACCATGTAATTAAGAATCTAGTAAGAAGATTTGTGGTTTTAAATTTTTAATTTGGGATAAATTGAAAAGTTTCAAGTAAAATTGTTGTTAAATTTGTTTTTTCTAAAGCGCTGAAGTAAAAATGCCATATCTTTTTATTGGAAAACCCATTTGTTTTGAATTTTTTAGAATATAAAGATGAGTCCATAAGGAACAACTTTTATTTTTATCACTTTTCCACTTTTTAATTTTTCTACGTCAAAATCATGTTTTAAATAGAGCCATAAATCCTGCCCTGTCAAATTTTCCGAGTTATAACCTGAGCTTGTTTTAATCATAACTTTTAAATTTTAATCCGATTTAAGTAAACTTATGCTTTCTGAAAAGCTATAACTGTAAGGAAAAACTTTTGTTTGTATAAGTTCTGTCAAATTATGTTTTCTATTATTTGTTAAACACTGATTTGTCGAAGGACTTAGAAAATGGTTAATTTTCAGTTTGTGAAAATATTGGAGTTGCTAATAATAGAGCCTGTATGTTATTTTCTTAAATTAATAATGAAAAATAGATTTAAACAATATTTTCAACTTTATTTTAGGTTAGTAATAACAATTTTTTATTGGTTGGGAGAATTGCATGATTGCATGTGTATTGAATGATTCTGTATGATGTGTGATGATTTAGCTTAACTTTTAGCAAAGAGGAATTTTTAGACTTTAAATAAGTTATAGACTTTCTCGAATATGGAAATCGTAGGACACAATTTCTTTAAGGGGGATCTGTAACAACCATGGTTTTTTGTTGTTTAAAATAAAATAATAAAATAAATAAAATAATGATTTAAATTGTAAATTTAAATAAGATGTTTGATTATGTTAAGCAATAAATAAATTCTTTAGAATGTGAATTCTAAAGTTTTATAATGTTGGTGAATTAATATATGAAGTGAATATTTTTGGAATTTATAAATAAATCCATGTTATAAGAAAATCAGAGAAATGATTTTATATCTTTTATTTTGTTAATAAAAGATGATTTAAAAATAAGGAACTACTTTTAAAAATACATAAAAGCTTTTTATTTGGTAAATATTCAAGAAGCCATATTTTTATTTATCTACTTTGATCTTAGATTTTAAAACTAATGGATATTTGTTTCATTAAGCTAATTAATTGAGAGAATAAAGAAATAAAACAAAGTGGAAATTAGGTTGAAGGGCTTTTATTTGTAGGATAATAAGTTTTAAGGACAACACTTCTGAATAATTAGTTTTAAGGACAATATACAGCATAATGATAAATTCATTTATCTTTTTAAGTTATTCAGGAAAATGATAAATCATTTTATCTTTATTGCTGTATAAATGAAAATGATAAATTCTTTTATCTTTTTCCTGTAAAATGGCCTTAAAACTAATTTTTCAGAAGTAGTGTCCTTAAAACTTATTACCCCACACAAATAAGCCCTTGAACTGAAAATCCCCTAAAACGAATTCCTTTACTTTGGGTTGTAAGTTAAATAATATGGCCCAAAACCCATTAGCCTAATTTGTTGTGAGAAGGATTCTCAAGCCAAGTTCTATACGTTACTTTTGTTTCTCATTCTCATTTTACAGTAAACGGGTTAAAAAAAAGAAACATTTGCTCTTTCAAAACCATGCTTCTAAAATTTCAATTCTCCAGAAAATCAATTAGTAATCTTAGAGGCAAATAAATTTCGGTAATGGAATCTAAACTCTAATTTCTCTGGTTAGAGTTTCTAATTCAATTTACGGTAATTAATTTAGTTTCTCTTTGCTTTGTTGATTGAAATAATTCTAGGGTTTTCTAAAGAAGAAATATATAGTCTAGCTACTACTTAACTACTATCAAATCAAGAAGAAACGTGAGTGTATACTCATAGCTATTTCAAATTATGAAGTTATTAACTGAATTGGTTGTTTAATTGAATTGTTGATGAATTGATTACAAATTATTAAGTGGAATCATGTTGTAAGCTAGCTATTTTCTGTTTTGATGAAACCCTTGCTATTTGATCTTTAGTAACATGATTGTATTAACGAATTTAGACTTGCATGTCATCTGCATTGATACCCTAGGAATTAGAAGCAATCTCTGCCATAAAACCCACATCGACGATCACCGGGAAGCACAAAAAGATCACCTGGACTCAGCCCAAGCATCTCGACCGATGGACTGGTTCACGTGAACCGTTGCACCGGTTATTCACCTGGGCTCACACAAAGCAATAACTGATACTCACACAAAGCAATATTACAGATTCAACTTATCTGATACTCACGCAAAGCAATATTACAGATGATCGCTTCTAAACAGCCTTATTCTCCACATTAGCAGAAGATATTACCCATTAATATCCTTTGTTGATGAGGGCATAAAGGTGGGGCATTACAAAAATCATATTATGTGATTTAATAAAATTTATATGTATATTAAGATATTGTGTGTGTGTGTGTGTGTGTGTGTGTGTGTGTGTGTGTGGGTGTGTGTGTTTTAAAAAAAAATTTTAATATTATTATTTTTGAAAATTAGATAAACAAAATTAATTTTTTTGCCTAATGATATGTGAATATATATGTGTATGTGTATGTGAAATAAAATTTAGATCAACACACATATAAACAAACATATTCATCTGATGTTGACGATACTAACATATATGGATTCATGATAGTATACATATAACTAAAAGCAGCATAATGAGATGATAAATGATAAATAAAAATGTAAATAAATATAAGTTAGATTATTACCTTTCGATGGCCTAAAAGTAATACCTCGTAATGTTGAATCTGACCATTCCTTGAATCAGCATCCAATCCTTCAGAGAAAGCTACCAAACTGAAAGCAGCAACCACCGATCTTCAATTTGTATTTGATTTATGTATTTGAAAGCTTGAAAATAAGGAAGAGGGCTGGAGTAGGGGTTGGCTTGAATTGGTCTTAGGAGGAGAAAAAGGAAAGTGAAGTAAAGTGAGGGTTAGAGATGAATAAATATGTAAGATCCTAAGGAGTGAAAAGGGGATCTAGATCCACCTTTGGTTGTTACCAAATCACCTTTTTTGAATCAAAATTCCACCCCACTTCTCTCTGATATGGCTGGCTACCCTAGTCCCCTATATGGGCCTTAAAACCGCTTCAAGCCTGATAAATAAATATTGCATTTACACCAATTCTCTTCATCAAAACTATATCACATTGGGAATTGTGGAATTTGGCAATGGTTAAAATTCCAGTATCATCCATATTCAACTTTATAGTTCAAACATAAAGTCCTTTTTCAAAAAGTAACATTTATTATTAATAGAACTACCCTGGCCAGAGATTTTGACCTTGAGTTGACTTCAGTTGACCATGATGCTAACCTCATATAACCGAGGAGACGAATTCTCTACCAAATAGTGTTTCACTTTTAATTCTTTCACTTGACCCAACTATAGTCGTTCAATGGACACCATCCATCATTTAACTATAATCAAAGCAGAGTTTCCACATTGAAGATTAACAGTATTCTCAAGTCAAGAGAACTGTGTAATATTGTCACATTGATATTTTTTGTCTGACCTTAGTTATATTAACCAATAGAAAACTATTAAGTCCTCCATAGCTATCCATACATATCCAATAATTATCAATATGTAACCTTTAGGTGCCCTTAGCAGTCATGAGTAATACACTATCCAACATTTGAAGAGTGTTACATAATCTAGTCTCAAATGTATCGATATCCAGTCTCGATACATCTTAACTAGGAATATTTAAAATTGTGTGTTTATTATATTGTGATAAAATACTCATGAATAGAAAATTTGTAATTTCTATCACTAAACATGACATTTATGGATTTTATGCTAAATAGCTTAAATTAATTAATTAATTAATTAATTGTTGCACGTTATTACAAGCATATAACAAAAAGAAAAACACCTTTATTTTGAACAAGATTTTATTGGAGAGTCACTGATTTACAATAAATTACAGAATTAAACCTATGGAATACCCATAACTCTATCAATCTACCACTTGCACAAAAGACAAATTATGGAATCTTAATCTCATCCCTTCGATCTGTTTGACAAGAATTGACCGAGCTAGACCCTTTGTGAAAAGATTTATTATGTTGTCCTTGGTATCTACCATTTGTATCCTCACCTCTTTCTACTCAAAAATTCTCCGATGAGCTGAAACTTTCAAAGAATATGCCATGATTTCTTGTGTTCTTTAGGCTCCTTTGCAATATGTTTTGCTGTATTATTGTCAAGGAACAATGCCATTGGATTCTCCGCATCAGGAATCACTCCGAGCTCACTTAAAAACCTACGCATCTAGACTGCTTCATTAGGTGCTTCATCGAGGGTGATAAACTCGGCCTCCATCATGGAATCGGTTACCATTTCCTATCTAGAAATTTTCCAACTAACTACCTCACCTGTAAAAGTAAAGACGTAACCCAACATCAACTTACTATCGTCGATATCACTCTGAAAGCTAGAGTTGGTACCTCTTCATAAGGAGGTCTCTATTCTCATATATTAGGAATCGGTCGATAGAATTTCTTAAATACTTCACTATACATTTTACAGCAGTTCAATGTTTTTTCAGGATTTGACTGATATCGACTTACGCATCCTAATGTATGCCACATCCCATCAAGTAGATAACATAGTGTACATTATAGAATCGATGGGCGAAGCATATTATATCCTCTTCATATGCCATTTCTCCTCATCAGTCTGAGGATCATCTATAACACTCTAGAAGTTTAGTGAAAAATTTAAAGTTGGATAAAAAAGGGCTAAAATCTAATTTTCACAAACTTTCAAATTTGGCTACGAAGCTTGAACCATTGCGTTCGTAGCGATTTTCTAGATAATTTTCATATATAATACTTTGAAAATCAAAGTTAGAATGGATAAGTTGCGGACATTTAAAAATAGAATAAATGAAAAATAAAAACTTACCTAACGTGTAAATTAAGGACCTGTAGTGTGAATTTGGATAGACATGATTGCACTAGATATTTTCTTCGTGGCCAAGTTTCTAATGTGCGGTTGAGATGAGAGTAAAAATTCTTTAGGGTAAATCCAACGCTCCAAATCAATCTCTAACCTCTATAAGTTAACACCTAAGCTAACCCTAATTTCATTAGAAAACATAGTGTATACTGAAACAATTCTTCTCACCACTTATAAATTTTCTTTCAAAAATAAAATAAAATCAAAGTAAGAGAACACTAATAAATCAGATGAAGAAGGGGGCAAGCTAATGGGTAACGACTCTCCGACGGAACATAGAATTAGAGCTTGGTTCCAAGAAGAGTGGAAATAAGTTTAATATGTTGATTATTTACAGTTAATTTTAACCTATTCCATTTGATCTAGGATGTTAGTTTGCAAACCCCAAACTTTTTAAATATGAAGTTGAATTAGAAATTGAAGATGATATAAATTTGTTAATCTAACTTTTAACCTAAGTTAAACCCTTCTTGTGATTGAATTGAAACCCCTAAATTTTATTTATCCTAAATTAAACTACCATATGAAAATATACAAACCTATAAATATGAAATAAATAAAAATTAGGGTAAATTGCAAAGATTGGTCACTATAATTGCTTAGGGTTCACTATGTAAGTCAAATTGAATTAATAAAATCGATAGATAATTAAAAATCGAATCTTTAAAATAGAAAACCTAAATTTTACACTACAACTGGTCGACGGTTCAACTTGAGCGGTCGGTCGACCGGTTAAAGGCTGAAACGCATAATCTGAACCTCCGCCAGAGGCCTAGGTTAAATTATAAAATATTAGTTGTGCATTAATTGTATGTATAAGTGTATTGTACGCATATGTTGGGATGTTAGGGATAGTAGGGAAGCTAGTTCTCTATTAGATGACGCTAGGATTTTGTGGGGTTGGGTAAATGTACTTTACCCAAGGTGGGTCAATTATTCGACTAGGGGTGATTCTATCCCAAATGATACTCAATAGTGGTTCTACGGTAGACGCGCAGGATATTATGTTATTGATGAATCTTGGCACATGCATGATACTCAAAAGTGGGTCAATTATTAGACTCCTTTATATTCGCGATTCTAACACTGCATGATACTATGTTGCTGATGAATCTTGGCACATGCAATAAGAGGCATATACAACAATCAAAAGACAGACATGGATGTAGACGATGAGACACACCAACGAGTCGGCATTGCGAGCTCACCTCGATGCGTAGTTGGGTTACATGTAGTCATAGTTATGAGAAATTTATTCCCATGTAGCTCTAATAGCGGTGTTTCTATATTGAGTAGCTCTAGTAGCAGTGTTCCCATATGGAGTAGCTTTAGTAGCGATGTTTTCATATCGAGTAGCTCTAGTAGCAGTGTTTCCATATCGAGTAGCCCTAGGAGCGATGACCGATTGTTAGTTATTGAGGCTCGACCCACGGTTTGATCCTTGTAGTAACATGCAAAGGTTATAATATTGGTGTGTACTGGATAAAAACCCTTAAGTAATGGACCCTAGGAATGCACGATCACTTGTAGGACACCCTAGGTCGTACATGGTAGAATTAAAGTTAACTGCGCATGATCACTATATATTAAACACGTACTTATTCACAAGACTTTTGATCTGATCCACCTTTTCCCTTTCTTTCCATACCATCGGAGGACAGGAGTAGGTGAGTTGGCCTGATTTCAGTACGTGGAGAGGCGAGCTCATCACTGAAGCTTCTTATCTTTTATTTACTCTCCATGTATCTGTCTGTCTTATCAGTACTTGGTATTTCTTTTATTAGATGTTGAGTGGTATTTCTATGTACTCTATATTTGACTGCATACCATTTTTCTGAGACTGTGTTATTGGATATTTTTTGAGATGAATATTTTTAGTGTTTATATTTGTTCCTTTCGATGTGGGTTCTGAAAGTGTAGTATATCTAAGATCAATCTGTTTATATCTGTTTACTATCAGTCTCTATAATGTTATAAAATTCTGATAGCTCGTACTTCTTAGCATCGATGTGAGTCCGAAAGTTACACTAGACTTTTGATCGGAGTGTCGAGGAGTATAGTTTGTCACATTTGGTATTAAAGCACAGGTTCAAAGATCCTTTGCTCTTAGGAGCATACTGAGAGGATGTATTTGAAAAGAAAATGGTTTTTTAAAAGGTTTCCAAAATGTTTTCCAAAAAAATTCAATAATGGATTCCGATGTGTGTGTGTGTATGTAAGTTTTCCAAAATTTTATGTATCGTAATCTCTCTTATTTGTGCCTATGCTATCTCTTATACTTGCCTATACTATTTGTGAGAAGTTACTAATAAAATTCTTAAAATTCACAGATAAATAATGAGCGATCCCGTAGGTTTGGGCTTAGGTGGTGCATCCTAGATTTTGGACATGAATGTCCTAATTTGGTTTCGCCGGTATCTTCAGGTGAGGGAACAAAGCCGTGTTTAATCCCACTAGAGGACCCATAGAGAGAGTGACATGTGCAATTCCTACCCACCCACATATCGAAGATTTTATTAAGTTATGTAAGGAATTCACTAGTATTAAAGGAAAACAATATATAAGGACCGAGACATATGTGGATTCTAGAACATGGATCTATACATGTGAGATGATTTTTGGGTTGATGGGTCTTGCTAATGAGATGAGGAGACAGTTAGCTACTTGGCAGTTACAGGGAGAGGCTCTTAGTTAGTAGGAGGTAGTTGAGGCAAAGACTTAGGGAAGAAATATCACTTGGGGTGAGTTTCAAAGGCACTTTGAGATGAAGTTTCTTTTGAGAGTTAAGGAAGGAGTATAGTTAGACAAGTTTATCCACTTGAATCAAGGAGACATGTCAGTAGAGGAGTATGTCAACTAATTCAATGAACTGGCTAAATTCAGGATAGGATTGATCGATACCCCATATAAAAAGGCTTTGAAGTTTGCTAAAGGGCTGAAGCAACCTCTTCAAAATTTATCTCGGATTTATATGGATTCTTTATATGAGGGTTTAGTGGAGACGATCTTGCTGAATACCGTCTCCAAGGAGGAACCCAAGAAGATTGAAGGAAAAGTGCAATAGCCGTATCAGTGCAAGGGAGAATTAGGACCTAAGAGGAAGCTTAAGAAATAGGATAGGCATTGTAGGAATAGCAAGAAGGGACATTTCGGGAACAAGTGCAAATCAGAGGGTTTGAAGATCACGTGTTATAATTGCAATCGGTTTGGGCACATGAATCTGCAATGTCCAGCACCTTATAAGACCTCTGCCCAAGTGATCATAGCTTATGCAGTGGATGTAGTACCTAACTCGAATATGCCACCCGTTGCAGATAAGGGGAAGTAGGTCATGATCGAAGGTGTGTTTACTTAATCTGGTTTACACATTCACACTTTATTTGGCATAGAGGCATCAACACTATTTTATATCTAGTAGAGTTATGGATATACCTAGACACTAGCGTAGTTAAGGACCCTACGGTTGTGTGAAACCCTATATGAGGATCAGCCAATTTGTTTATGGTATGTAGGGGTTTGAAATTATTCATTTTGGGTGTCGAGTTCGGTTGCGTTGCTTTTATCTTAGGATTTTCTAGGTTGGGTTGATATTGGACATGGATTGGATGACTATGTACGAGGCTATATTAGGTTGTGATAGGAAGGTCGTTAGATTGAGTACGTGTAGTAGACATAACTTGGAGGTTTATTACGATCCCCAAGGATCAATTATATTGCGCTACTTATATTCTTTGGACCTATCTCATGACGAGTTAGATTCAGTGTCTATAGTTAGACATTACCAGATGTCTTTGTCGAGGTTACCATCCTCCTACCCCAGCGGGAGATCGAATTTAAAATTTATCTTATGGAAAAAAACAGACTTTTTGCCTTACCCTTAAGGCACATGGCTCCAAAAGAGAGACGTGAGTTGAACAAGCAAGTAAATGAGTTACTAGATAAGGGCTTCATCAGGAGGAGCATTTCGGAGTGGGGAACACTAGTTGTCTTTTCCACCAAGGCGAATGGTTCTCTAAGACTTTGCATTGATTATAGAGAGTTGAGTAAACTGACAAAGAAGAATCGATATCCACTGCCCCGTATAAGCGATCTATTTGATCAGTTGGTTGGAGTGAGGGTGTTCTCACAAATTGATTTGGCTATCGAATTCTACCAGTTGCGTGTAGCTGAGGGTAGTATCTAGAAGACTGTCTTTCGAACACCCGACGGACTTTATGAGTAGTTAATCATGTCTTTCGGACTGACCAATGCACCCTGTCTACTTTATTGATCTGATGAGTAGATTTTTCAGAGGGTTGCTTAAGAAGTTCGTTGTGGTACTTGTGGATGATATTTTAGTCTATTCAAAGAGCAAGGAGGAGCACACATTGCATTTAAAAGAAGTGCTCAATACATTCCGTGAGCATAAGCTAAAGGCAAAGTTTTCAAAGTGCAAAGGGTATGCTTTTCGGGACATGTTGTCTCAAAAAGTGGGAGGTAGTTGATCCAGTAAAGTTGCAGTGGTTCAGGATTGGCATGTGCCGAAGAATACCATAGAAGTGAGTTGTTTCCTTGGTTTAGTGGGCTACTTTCGAAAGTTCATTAAGGACTTCGCGAAGATCCATGCTCCTCTAACCCATTTCACAAAAAAGAATCTAGTTTTCTCATGAGATGTGTAGTGTGAGGATGCCTTTATTAAGCTAAAGGAGGCGTTGACCAGTGCACTTGTTTTGGTATTGCCCAATGGTACAAAGACATTCATAGTATTTACCAAAGCATGTGGTACGAGGTTGAGCGCGGTCTTGATGCAATAAGGAAGGGTAGTGAGCTATGCTAGTCGACCGTTGAAGGTCCACGAGAGAAACTACCCTACATATGGTTTTGAGTTAGCGGCCATTGTCTTTGCACCAAAGCCATAAAGGCGTTATCTCTTAGGAGAGTGGTTTGAGCTATATACGGATGACAAGTCTCTTAAGTATTTATTCTCCCATAAGGACTTGAATTTAAGGTAGCAAAGGTGGATGGAGTTTTTGGCATCATGTGATTTTGATATCTCATATACACTCGGCAAAGGCAATGTAGTTGTCGATGCCTTGAGCAAACAACATGCAGTATTGAGTCCTTTATTCTTGGAGTGGAGGCATTTTGAGTACATTTCTACATTTGATTTCCAACCATCATAAGATATTACCCCAGGATTGCTAGCAGCTTTAGAGGTGCAGCCTACACTTATGGAATGTAATGGATCCATCCAAAAGCAGGATAAGAAGCTTGGTAGAGGAGAGAGGTCGAGACATTTGAGGCATTATGCCATTGATTCGAAGGGATGGTTGCGGAGAAATGGTAGATTATGTGTTCCTCTCATTATGGATTTAATTGACACGGTACTAGCCGAGTCTCGTCGTTCGAGGATGACCATTCATCCCGATAGGGACAAAATGTACTGTGACATTAGGAGAGTCTTTCATTGGTCGGGTATGAAGAAGCATATAGCAGAGTATGTGGTTCGATGCATCACTTGTCAATGGATAAAGGCGAAGTAGAAGAAGTTGGGAGGATTGTTATAGCCATTGAGTATTCCTTGGTGGAAATGGGACAGTATTTATATGGATTTTATCGATGGATTACCAAGGAGTAGGAGAAGGAATGAGAGTATTTGGGTCATAATTAACCGGTTAACCAAATGCGCTCATTTTATACCATTTAAGAGTATGAAAACGGCTATATCTTTAGCGACTCTATATGTGAGGGAGATTGTTAGGTTACATGGAGTTCCTACTAGTATCGTTAGCGACCGAGATCCATTTTTCGACAGTGAGTTTTGGAGGAGTTTACATAAGGAGTTTACAGGAGGCTTTGGGCACCGAGTTGAGCTTGAGTACCGCTTATCATCCGCAGGTGGATAGACAGAGAGAGTGAATCAAGTTTTAGAGGACTTGCTTCAGATGTGTATCTCGGATTTTGGAGGCTCTTGGGAGGATCACTTATCATTGGTGGAGTTTACCTATAATAATATCCATTGGGCAAGCATTGGGATGGCACCATTCGAGGCGCTATAAGGTAGACCTTGTAGATCACCATCATGTTAGTGGGACACTAACATATGATTTGTTATCCCGCCTTTTGGCAAGGCCGAGATATCAAGGAAGTGGTTGAAAACCAAGGATCACTCATCCTAGGTATCGAGTATGCATAGGTTCGCTACGGATGTCGATGAATTTTTTCCGAGTCCGTATCAGGCTACAATTGACAAGTAATGACAGGCGAAGCCGTAGAAGCCGGCGTTCCGAATTTCAAGTCAATCAGAATACGTATGCTCAAGTTATGATCGATGCAATTTGAAGGGAATAGCCTCATTTTCGTATCCATCAATAAGCCGTGTTTCGAATCGATTAGGTTTGCATCCATCTTCGCATCACCGTTCGTATCGATCAGCGTCGTATCCATCCTCAAGCATTAGTTCGTATCGATCAACTCCGCATCCATCAACAGGTGACGCGCTTCGTATCGATCGACCAATGTCTAAATCATATCCATAGAGGAGGATCTTGTTCGAATCCATCATATAGCCTTAGTTCATATCCACCACAAATGTCACTAATTCGCATCCAACGAATGAAGGCAACTTCATCGATACGAACTCCGCCACTTCCATCGATACGAGCTATGCTATTTCCTTTGATTCGAAATGAGAGAACTATAAATCGTTACGAAGTGCATGTTGTTGATCGATTAGAGCTATGTAACGGCCCATAATACGAACGAGGCGAAGTTTAAGGCACGACCCGGTCGACTCGGCACAAGAAGTGGATTGATACGAAAAACGCGTGTCGCGTCATCTCAAAGGCACGTGCGCTATCGATTCGAAGAGGATCGATTCAAAGATATGGATTCAAAGCAAACAACCAACCGAGACACCCCATTTTGAATCAATCATAACTCAAGATTCACCAGTCCAGCCATGAAATTTTCACAGGAGATTACGTACAAGCTAAAGAATGTTCTTACCAAGTTTCGACTCCATTGGACATCATCTTGATCGATACGAATTGAGTTCGTATCGATCACATATCGAGTCAAAACTTCCCGAGATCGATCGCGTGGGCCCACTCACGTGCCAGAAGGAGTCCCCCAAAGTTTGAGCGAAATATCAGCCTCCTACGCCTATAAATAGAGCCCTAGAGTCTACATAAAATGGATCTTTTGATTCTGAAGCGCCGAGACTCTGCCGGATTGAACTTTGCAACCTACTCCTACTGTTGAATTCGAATTTCAAAGTTGTATTCCACTGTTGTTTGCTGTAACCAGTTGTAATCGTCAAAAGAGAAGCAATAAAATCATAAAAACTTCATAGTGGACGTAGGCAACACGCCGAACCACTCTAAATCGACGGTCTATGTACATTTACTTGTTGTTTTTTGAAGTTTTTATTAGATAAGCCACCTTTTAATTTTCTATTCTTCATTTTATCTATTCAAAGACTTCCGAAGAGTGTTGTACCAAATTTTGGTACAAACATGATTATTCTTAGGCCGAATATGGTAAAGGGGACATCGGAGAAAGTAGTCTTGATCCATAGAAGAATGAAAACCATGCAAGTTAGGCAGAAATCTTATAGTGACATGAGATGTAGAAGTTAGAGTCCACAGTGGGCAACAAATGTTTATGGATGTCTAACTGCTTAGGCACATCATGAGATTTGGGTTTTGGGAAAGCTAGCACTGAGGTTAGTAGGACCTTTTCCTATTAGGAAGAGGATAGGAAAGTTGGCATATGGAGCATAGCTTCTTGAGAAGTTGATGAGAGTACATGATGTTTCCATGTGCCACACTCGCCAAAGTATTTGCATGATTCAACTACTGTAGTCGAGCCGAGTCAGTTAGAGGATGTGAAGGTAGAGAGGGAGTCACATGTTCGCCATGCACCTACTTGTATTCTAGAGCATGGTACAAAGAGACTCCATAACAAAGAAATAAAACCTGTTAAGGTCCAATGGTGAGACGATTCAACGAATAGTACATAGGAGTCCGAGGAGAAGATCCGAGTTAACCATCCACAGCTCTTTTCTGGTATGTTCCCAATTTAAGTTTAAGTTTTAGATTACTTATGCATTAAGAGTTAGCATGGTATACTCGTTAGGTAGAGACCATTGGATGGTAGGAATGGTTGCGAACATGTCAACATGACATGTTGTGGATGTCGGATGCTAGCGGATGTATTGTTACGATGTTTCTTTTACATATTTAGGATAGTATATCCTCTAGATAGTACACACTCCATTTTTCTTGTTTTTTTGTTTATTTTATTGAAAATTATGCATATGGATAGAATGGTTGCATATATATGTAGAATTGCAAGTATATTTCTTAAGATGTTGCATATATGTTGGGTTTCATAGCATGGGCATTTGCATGAAAGGAGGTCGACTAGATCAGGAAACCGCCTACTCTTTGCATTAGCACAAGTTCACATGCATTTCACGCTTGCACATATACATGTTGCATTAGAAAATCCAATAAGGACAGTGATTGTTCATGGACGATGGATGAATCGATGGTTGTAGCTATTGTTTATTGCATTTACTAGTTATATGTTTTCATCGTTTGAGATTTCCAGGATGCAATCCTTTTAAGGAGGAAAATGCAACGCCTAAAAAATTCTGTGAAAAATTTAATAAGAAAAATAAATTTAGACAAAATAAGGACTAAATTAAAATTTCCACAAACATCCGAATTCAGTTATGAAACTTGTAACATTGCATTTGTAGCGATTTTCTAGACAACATTTTATATAACATTTTGAAATCGGAGTTAATATAGAGAAGTTACAAGCGTTTGAAAATTTGAAAATAGAATAAATAAAAATGAAAACTTACCTAAATTAAACATGGTCAGCGGTCGATCACAAGGGTCCATCGATCGACCATAGCGGTCGACCGATCCCTATAAATGGTCGACCATTGATGGATCTAGAGCATGAATTTGGACGAACATGATTGCACTGGATATTTTTCTTTGCAGCCAAGTTTCTGATGTGCAGTTGAGATGGGAACAAAGATTCTCTAGGGTAAATCCAATGCTCCAAATCAATCTCTAGCCTCTATAAATTAACACCTAAGCTAACCCTAATTTTATTAGATGACTTACTATACACCGAAACTCCAAAATTTCTTCTCTCCACTTATAGAATTTCTTTCAAAAATAAACTATATCAAAGCAAGAGAACATTGGTAAATTAGATCAAAGAGGGAGCAAGCTAACAGGTGACGATTCTTTGATGGAGTATAGAATTAGAGCTTGGTTCCAAGATGAGTGGGAACAAGTTTAATAAGTTGATTATATACAGTTAATTTAAACCTATTTTATTTGATCTAGGGTGTTAGTAATTAAATTCCAAATCCTAAATTATTTGAATCTGAAGTTTAATTAGAAATTGAAAAATAATATAAATTTGTTAATCTGATTTTAACCCAAGTTAAACCCCCTCTTGTTATTGAATTGAAACCCCTAAAATTGATTTACCCTGAATTAAGCTATTATATGAAAATGTTCAAACCTATAAACTTGAAATAAATAAAAAGTAGGGTCAATTACAAAGACTGCCACTATAATTGCTTAGGGTTCATTGCGTAAGTGGAACTGAATTAACATATAATTAAAAATCGAACCGTTGATATAGAACACCTTAAATTTTACACTGTGATTGGTCGACCATTCATCCTGAGTGATCGATCGGTTAAAGGTTAAAATGCGTAATCTGAACCTCGGCCTGAGGCCCAGGTTAAATTATAAACTATTTTTTGTATATCAATTGTATGTATAAATGTATTGTATATATATGTAGGGATGTTTGAGATGGTAGGAAAGCTAGTTCCATGTGTGATGATGCTAGAACGCCGTGAGGTTGGGTAAATGTACTTTACCCAAGCGTTATTGATTATTCGACTGGGGATGATTTTATCACAAATGACACTCACAAGTGGTTCTACGGTGGATGTGAAACATTGATTGGTGCCTGATGAAGTGTGTGGGACAAACACAATGAGACTATTTGGTATTCACGATTCTAACACGCCATGATGCTGTGTTGTCGATGGATCCCAACATGTGCAGTAAGGGGCATATACAACGATCGAGAGGCGGACATGGATGCAGACGGTGGGACACACTAGCGAGTCAGCATTGTGGGCTCCCCTTCGATGCATGGTTGGGTTACGTGTAGTCATAGTTATGGGAAATTTTATTCCATTTCTATATTAAGTAACTCTAGTAGTTATGTTGCCATATTGAGTGGCTCTAAAAGCAGTGTTTCCATATTGAATAGCTCTAGTAGCAATGTTTTCATATTAAGTAGCTCTAGGAGTGGTGACTGATAGTTAGTTATCGAGGTTCGACCCATAGTTCGATTCTGGTAGTGGCATGAACAAGTTGTAGTGTAGGTGTATATTGGATAAAAGCCCTTAAGTAATGGACCTTAGGAATGCATAAACACTTGTAGGATGCCCTTGGTCACACATGGTAGAATTAGAGTTGACTGCACATGATCGCCATATATTAAATATGTACTCATTCACTAGACTTTTGGTTTGACCCACCCTTTTTCCTTTATTTCCCTACCACAGGAGGATGTGGTAGCATGTCATTTGGTCTGATTTCAGTATGTGGAGAGGCAAGCTCATCTCATGAGTTGCTTATATTTTATTTACTCTCCATGTATCTGTCTATCTTATCAATACTTAGTTTCTTTTATCAAACATCGAGTGGTATTTCTACACACTTTGTATTTGACAACGTACTGTTTTTTGGGGACTGCGTTTTGGGATATTTTTTGAGATGAATATTTTCGGTATTTATATTTGTTTCTTCTGCTGTAAGTTCTAAAAGTGTAGTATATCTTAGATCATATTTGTTTATATCTATTCATCGTTAGTCTCTGTAATGTTATAAAAACTTGGTTGCTCGTACTTCTTGGCATCAACGTGAGTTTGAATGTCATCCTAGACTTTGGATCAGTGTGTCTAGGAGTGCAGGTTGTAACGGGATACTTCCTAGAAAGGTCGATTCCAGGTTGTGTTGGAAAATTTCCATGCTTGGAATTCTTCACATCGAATCTTTTCAGTATGGTATATATGTACAAGGATTGGGACAATCCCAATAGCCTCTTCGATGTATCTTTATAAATCTTCATACCTAGTATATATGTTGCTTCTCCCAAATCATTCATGGAGAAATTCTTGGAAAGACAAGCTTTCACAGATAGCAATAACGAAACATCATTGCCAATCAATAGAAGATCGTCGGCATATAACACTAAGAATACGATAGCATTTCCCTGTTCATTTTAGTATACGCACGCTTCCTCTATGTTCTCATAAAATCCAAACCTTTTGATCACTTTATCAAAATATTTATTCAAACTCCTTGAAGCTCATTTAAGTCCATAAATGGACTTTAACAACTTACAAGCTTTTCTCTCACACCCATTGACATCGAAACCCTCGAGCTGTAATATATAGATGGTCTCTTCTAAATCACCATTTAGAAATGTAGTCTTTACGTCCACTTGCCATATTTCATAGTCATAAAATGCAGCAATAGCTAGCATTATCTGAATGGACTTAAGAATGGATATGGGAGAAAAATTCTCGTTATAATCAACACCTTTGATTTGAAAAATTCCTTTCGCAATTAGCCTAGCATTATAAGTCTCTATTTGTCCAGCTCCATTTAGCTATTTCTTAAAAATTTATTTGCAACTAACG
The DNA here is from genome assembly GCA_030765085.1 of Allium cepa. Lineage (NCBI taxonomy): Eukaryota > Viridiplantae > Streptophyta > Magnoliopsida > Asparagales > Amaryllidaceae > Allium > Allium cepa. The sequence continues at coordinate 33,421,251 of CM060941.1, forward strand.
GGTTTTACCCTTTTGGGTATGTCAAACAAAGTCCATACTTAGTTTTCATACATGTATATCTCGGATTTCATTGCTCTAAGCCAAAATGCATAGTCTATACTCCACGGTGCTTATTGGAATGATAGAGGGGTGTCATCATCCAAGACACGGTCCTCCTTCTCGCCGTCCACAAGAAAAATGTAATATCTCTCTAGTGTGTGAGATTCCCTATTAGACCTTCGCTGTTAATTTCTTTTGATAGTAATCCCCTTTCCAAAAAGATAAAATATTGAGAGAAAAATGACCTTTTGTTCCTTAATGTTGTAGAAAATACATCCCATGGAATTCTTGGGATATCCTATGAGTTTACATAAGACCGATCCTACCTCAAGCTTATTGGGACCGATATTCTTAATGTAGGTAGGACCTTCAAATAATTAAGGCAGGGTTTCTTCCCATTCCACATTTCGTATGGTGTCTTAGGCACAGATTTAGTGGGTAATAAATTCAACATTCGCATTGTGGTTTCTAATGCATATTCCCAATAAGACAGAGGTAACTTAGCCTTACTCATCATGGAATGAACCATATATAACAAGGTTTTGTTCCTTTATTTCAAAACACTATTGTTGTGGAGTATATAGTGGAGTAACCTAAGAGATAATCCTATTATCTTTTAAGTAATGCTGGAATCTTTATCCAATGCACCGACCTCCTATAATTGGATCGAAGTATTTTAATCTTTCGGTTCGTTTGATTTTCAACGTCGTTCTTATATCTAATAAATTTCTCAAAGACATAGAATTGTTCTTCATAAGATGCACGTATCCCAGTATCGAGAAACTGACGGTAAAGGTTACAAAATAAGAACAATTATCTTTAGTACTTACATGCATTGGGCCACATACATCAACATGTATGAGGCTCAAGAGTTTATCAACTCTTTCATTGCTCCTACCGAAGGGGCACTTGGTCATCTTACCTTTGAGGCACGACTCATACTATCAAATAATTCAAAATCAAGATGGGAGTATACCTTGCTAGTCCTTGAGATGATAGTTTTGATGACAACAACCTTAGAATAAAATTATAAAATATAAATACTAACATTATAGTTTAGATATATATGTATATGCAGGATTTAACCATGTAGGTAACAAGAACGAAGACTATATAGTATAGAGATTCAAGATATCAAGATTGAAGACTCATGAGTATCAAGATTATCAAGAGTTCAAGATTTAAATAATAAGTAATTTAATTAGGAATTTTGTTAAAACTCCTAGAAAAACACTGGCATCTTAAAATCCAATTTATTCGTGGAATGGAATCCAGTTCGAGCCCATTAAAGGGATGAAACCCTAAGTAGGATGGAACCTATGAAAAATCTAGTGGAACATTGTTTTGTAACCACTAACTTTTATTCAAAATGTTTTACAAAATTATATCTTGTTTTCAAAATGTTTTCAAAATCTTCCTTTTAAAAGAATCCAAAACATCTATCCTGGTTTTAATACTTTTAGCCTCAAAATAATCTTTATTTTCAAAATCAAATTATCCTTGGTTTTATACTATCTTTTAATAATAATAATAATATATTTAATTTTTAATTTTTATACTTAGATTTAAATATAAAATTATAGTAAAATTTTATATACACACCAAAATATTATTCTCTATATTTACTTATGTATTTAGCTATAGCGAAGTATATTTATAAAGTTTAAAATAGTTTTAATATAAGATAGAAGTTATTTTCAAAGAAAAAAAAATCACCAAAATTTCCTTTGGCATGTCGACATCCTCAAGTACCCCATGTCGACATGGTAGCAGTTGATTTCAAAATTTGAATTTCAAAAAAAATATTTATTCGTCATATCCCTTCACGAATGGACATGGCTGTTGTTCTACTATAAATAGGGGCTGTTTTAAATGAATTTCTAATCATATTTTTCTGGTTTTCACTCCTCTTCTTCTTCCACATTTCTTTATACACCTTCTTACCATTACTCTACCGAAATCAATTGAATCTAACTAGATCATTTCTGGTTTGATTCTCTATCACTATATCAATAAGATCTCAGTGCTATTCAGAGTTATAGACTTCTTTGTAATCAAATTAGCGAAAAAAGGTGTGATTGTAGCCTTGGAAATCAATTGGGTGAACTTGTTGCCCCTAAAATCAAGTATCTCTACCCAGAGGATTGTGAATCTGGAGTGGTGTACCTCATGGCCTTGAAATCGAGGGTGAATTGTACAATTGCTTTTGAAAGGAAATACGTACTTGTGTGCGGGACTAGTTGTAGGGTAACTCCAAACCAGTATAAAATCCAGTGTGTTCTTTTCTTTATTGCTTTTACTTTATTTCTGCATCTGTGTTTGATTCTGTGATCATATCTATGTCTGAATATTACATATATTTGTGTTCAAATTAGCAAAAACTCAAAAAGATTTAGTAATTCCTTTAAACACTATTCACCCCCCCTCTAGTGTTAATCCTAGCCTTAAGATCTGTATTCCGCATTTCTCACATTTGGTATTAGAACAAGGTTTTCAAAGTTTCATAATCTGATTTGTGAATTTTTTTAAATGGCTATGTTTAAAAAATTTGTTAATACTAGTTTAGAAATATTTAGATCATCATTGTCTCGCATATAATCAATATTCAAATTCAAGTTGTCTACTAAGATTGTTTGATCTGCAGGAAACATACTTTATGGGGGTTGAGGAATCAATCCACGATGGAAAAATTGTGCAGGTCAAAAAGAATAAATGGATACTCGATAATGGATGATCTAGACACATGACTGGCAATCCAGATATGCTGAATGATATAATATACAAAGACGGAGGACTGGTTAACTTTGGAGACAATTCAAAAGATATGTGATTGGCATCGGCAAAGTCGGTAACTCTGAAACTCCTATTATTACTAATATTTTGCTAGTTAAGAATCTGAAAGATAATCTGCTAAGTATAAGTCAACTTTGCGATAAAGGATATAAAATTAAATTTGAAAAAGATAAGTGCCACATTGAAGATAATAATTCAACCATAATATTTGAGGGAATTAGAAAAAAGAATATTATATTCTTAGTATGAAAGTTTCAAATGATAACCTGTGTCTTTTGGCAAATACAAGTGACCCTTGGATTTGGCATAAGAGATTTGGACATTTGAATTTCAAACTCTTATCTAGACTGTCAAAACATGATCTAGTAAGAGGTCTCCCTAAAATGAATTATAAAGTAGATAGTTTATGTAATGCATGTCAATTAGGAAAACTTAGAAAAAGTTCCTTTAAATTAAAATATATGATTTCAACCTCAAAACCTCTTGAATTACTTCACCTTGATTTATTTGGTCCATCTCAAATTCTGTCAATAAATCATAGTAATATGTTTTTATAATTGTAGATGATTATTCTAGATTTACATGGACAATATTTTTGAAACATAAAAGTGATACTTTTGAATGTTTTAAGAACTTTACAAAAAGGATTCAAAATCAACTTTCTCTAAAAATCATAACCATCCGTAGTGATCACGGTGGTGAATTTGAAAATAAAAAGTTTAAGGAATTCTGCAATAAAAAGGGAATAACTCACAATTTTTCATTTCCAAGAACTCCATAGCAAAACGGAGTAGTAGAACGTAAAAATAGGACGATTCAAGAGTGTGCGAGAACTATGCTTTCAGATAGTAAATTGCCAAAGTATTTTTGGGCAGAAGTAGTTGCTACCGCCTGTTATATTTTAAATAGAATTTTAATAACCTTTAACTGATAAGACATCTTATGAACTTCTTCACTCAAAGAAACCTAAGGTATCATATTTTAGAATTTTTGAAAGTAAAATTTTTATTTTAAATACAAAAGATAACTTAGATAAATTTGATCCTAAATCCGACAAAGGTATCTTTATCGGATATTCTAATAGAAGTAAAGCATACGGAGTGTTTAATTTAAGAACTAACACCATCGAACAAATAATGCATGTTTCATTCGATGAAAATATCAAAAATTTTGAAGATACAAATGATGAAGAGGATTTAATCACTCAAAATCAAGAGCCAACTGAAACTAATAATGAAATTAATCATCCTAATAAAAGGACTAAACTTTTAAAAGATCATCCTATAGAAAACATACTAGGAGATATGCAATCTGTTGTTAAAACTAGAAATCAACTAAGTAAAATGAGCAATGTAGCCTTTATATCAACTACTGAACCCAAAAATCCAAAAGAAGCATCAACTGATGATTCATGGATTTTGGCTATGCAAGAAGAACTAAATCAATTCACTAGAAATGATGTTTGGGAACTTGTTCCTATACCTGAAAATAAAACTATAATTGAAACTAAATAGGTTTATACAAATAAAATGAATGAACAAGAAGAGGTTGTTAGAAATAAAGGCTGGTTAGTCGCTCAAGGTTATTTTCAAGAAGAAGGAATAGATTTTGATGAAACCTTTGCTCCCATAGCAAGATTAGAAGCCATTAGGATTCTACTTGCTTTTGCAAATCATAATAATTTTAAATTATTTCAAATGGATGTTAAAAGTGCCTTTTTAAATGGATTTGTAAAAGAGGAAGTATATGTTGAACAACCACCACTTTTTGAAAATGAAAAATTACCAAATCATGTTTACAAACTTAAGAAAGCTCTATATGGTCTAAAACAAGCTCTTAGAGCCTGGTATGATAGACTAAGATCTCACTTGTTAAAATCAAACTTTGAAATTGGTAAAGTAGGTAATACTCTTTTTATTAAAAGAAATAAAAATGATATTCAACTAGTATAAGTCTATGTAGATGATATCATTTTTGGATCAACTAATTTTGAAATGAATAAAGAATTTTCTGAAATAATGAAAAAGGAGTTTGAGATGAGTCATATGGGTGAATTAAACTTCTTTCTAGGATTACAAATAAAAAAATTAGATAATGGTATCTTTATTAGTCAAGAAAAATATGCTAAAGACCTAGTTAGTAAATTTGGTTTGACTGCTGCAAGTGGAAAACCCACTCCCATGGCAACCAATGAGTACCTAAGTAAAGAAGATCTCTCGAAAGATGTAGATCAAAAATTATATAGAGGAATGATTGGATCACTACTCTATATCACCGCTAGTAGACCTGATATCACGCATAGTGTTTGTCTCTGTGCAAGATATCAATCCCATCCTAAAGAAACCCACTTAAAAGCCGTAAAACGTATCATAAGATATGTAAAACACACCTTTGATTATGGCTTATTTTATCCTGAAAATGATTCTTTTGATGTAATATCTTACTCTGATGTTGATTATGCTGGTTGTAGATCAGACCGGAAAAGTACAAGTGGAACTTGTCACTTTTTGGGGCATTCTCTAGTCTCCTGGTTTAGTAAAAAGCAAAACGCAGTTTCTTTGTCAACAACTGAAGCAGAGTATATTTCTGCTGTTTTGGCTTGTTCTCAAGTAATATATATGCAACAAACTTTAAAAGATTTTGGTTTAAATATCTCAAAATCACCAATTTATTGTGATAATACTAGTGCAATAAATTTATCCAAAAATACTACTCATCATGCTCGAATTAAACATAATGATATTAGACATCATTTTCTCAGAGATAATATAAGTAAGGAAGTAATTACTCTCGATTACATCAATTCTAAGAATCAAATTGCTGATATATTAACAAAACCCTTAAATGAATCTATATTTACTATATTAAGAAGAGAATTAGATATTTGTTCAATAACTGAAATATAAATAACAAAGTATAATCAAAGATTAAATCAAAATAAATCAAATACTAAAAATATCAAGCACCATGTCGACATCCCCCCTCTACCCATGTCGACATATAACGATTTTTTATTTTTGAATTTTTTCCCACCAAAATTCAAATAAGTGATTATATGTTCTTCCTATTTCGAAATTTTGATCATTCTCTCTGTTCTAACTTCTGAAATCAATTAAACTATGGCCTCCTCTTCCAAATCAAACAAAAATTCAACCTTTTCATTCCCTTCTCCTACTTCTGGACCGTTTCAACGAACTACGCTTGCACGAGTGACGAAAATGGAGGATTCTTTGAAGGATGCACTGCAACTAATGACTGAAATTCAAGTGGTGCAACTTAGAATGGCCAAAGAACAAGAACGGCAAGGCAAAATCCTTAGAAATTTGCAAAAGTTTCTAATGGACAATCATGCTAATCCGATCTTGATTGATGAAGAGTCTCCAGGAAACCAAGTGCAAGAGGACAGCAAGAAAGAAGAAGAAGAAGAAGAAGAAGAAGAAGAAGAAGAAAAAGAAGAAGTCCCATGGAAGAAGAGCACTCTGAAGATGACGACAAAGTCGTTTGCGTTGGCGAAGTGTGCTTTGACAAGGATGGAAATCTTGTCGAACAACATGGAAATTTCTGTTTCCACTATCCAAATTGTTCGGTTCATAGATCTCCCATTTTCAAGGACACGAATTACTTTCTTTTTTCTCTTTTTGATTGTTGTATATTTTTACTTACGTTCTCTAGGCACATGTAAATATAACAATATAATTAATAAATGATTGTGTTCTTATATTTTATCACTATTATAAATATTATCTTGTATGGATTCTTAGTTAGGGAAGTTATTAGTTTAGGACTAAGTTTTAGTTTTAGAATTAAGTGTTGATTATTTATGACAACACTATCATTATAATCACATAGAATTAGCTTAAGGGGGAGTTATATGGTTTGAAGTCATATAGTTTCGAGTTAGTTTTTATTGATGACAAAAGGGGAGAAGTATAAAATAGGGTAGTTAGGCATAGATTAAGGGGGATTTTATTAGTTTAGGGGGAGTTATTAGGGAATAGATTAAGGGGGAGTTTATTAGTTTTAGGGGGAGTTATTAGGATAGAAGTAATATTTTATAAACGAAGGTTGTCATCATCAAAAGGGGTGAAATTGTTAGTCCCTGAGATGATAGTTTTGATGACAACAACCTTAGAATAAGATTATAAAATATAAATACTAACATTATAGTTTATATATATATGTATATGCAGGATTTAACCATGCAGGTATCAAGAATGAAGACTGTACAGTATAGAGATTCAAGATATCAAGATTGAAGACTCATGAGTATCAAGATTATCAAGAGTTCAAGATTTCAATAATAAATAATTTAATTAGGAATTTTGTTAAAACTCCTAGAAAAGCACCGACATCTTAAAATCCAATTTATTCGTGGAATGGAATCCACTTCGAGCCCGTTAAAGGGATGGAACCCTAAGTAGGATGGAACCTACGAAAAATCTAGTGGAAAATTATTTTGTATCCACTAACTTTTATTCAAAATGTTTTACAAAATTATATCTTGTTTTCAAAATCTTCCTTTTAAAAGAATAAAAAACATCTACCATGGTTTTAATACTTTTAGCCTCAATCTTTATTTTCAAAATCAAATTATCCTTGGTTTTAAACTATCTTTTAATAATAATAATATATTTAATTTTTAATATTTATACTTAGATTTAAATATAAAATTATAGTAAAATTATATATATATACACCAAAATATTATTCTCTATATTTACTTATGTATTTTAACTATAGTTAAGTATATTTATAAAGTTTAAAATAATTTTAATATAAGATAGAAGTTATTTTCAAAGAAAAACAAATCACCAAAATTTCCTTTGGCATGTCGACATCCTCAAGTACCCCATGTCGACATGGTAGCAGTTGGTTTCAAAATTTGAATTTCAAAAGAAGTGTCTATTCGTCATATCCCTTTACGAATGGACATAGCTGTTGTTCTGCTATAAATAGAGGCTATTTTGAACGAATTTCTAATCATATTTTTCTGGTTTTCACTCATCTACTTCTTCCACATTTCTTTATACACATTCTTACCATTACTCGGCCGAAATCAACAGTGAATCTAACTAGATCATTTTTGATTTGATTCTCTATCACTATCTCAACAAGATCTCAGTGCTATTCAGAGTTATAGACTTCTTTATAATCAATTTAGTGAGAAAAGGTGTGATTATAGCCTTGGAAATCAATTAAGTGAGAAAAGGTGTGATTGTAGCCTAGGAAATCAATCAAGTGAGAAAAGGTGTGATTGTAGCCTTGGAAATCAATTGGTTGAACTTGTTGCCCCTAAAATCAAGTATCTCTATCCAGAGGATTGTGAATCTGGAGTGGTGTACTCGTGGCCTTGAGATCGTGGGTGTAATTGTACAGTTGCTTTTGAAAGGAAATCCATACTTGTGTGCGGGACTGGATGTAGGGTAACTCCAAACCAATATAAAATCCGATGTGTTATTTCCTTTATTGCTTTTACTTTATTTCTACATCTGTATTTGATTCTGTGATCATATCTGTGTATGAATATTGTATACATTTGTGTTCAAATTAGCAAAAACTCAAAAAGATTTAGTAATTCCTTTAAATACTATTCACCACCCTCTAGTGTTAATCCTAGCCTTAAGATCCGTATTCTGCATTTCTCATATACCTTTGGTTTTCAATTTGTGTAGCCGTTTCTCACTTATATAATCTATCCTAAAATGCTAAAGATAATGTTTGTTTGTATCGTTATTTGAAGAACTACTCATAGAATATACATAATTTGTATTGAACACATAGATGCCATTATCTAAAATATCATCATAAACTTCATTACCATCTAAAATAAAATTCATAACATTATTAGCAAAATGAAAAGCATAAATAGTCTTAGACAATCTAGATACAAATAGTTCCATAAATAAAGTCATTTACACAATAACAATCATTTAATATCAAAACAAATCCACTCGGCAAACTCAAATGAAAATCTCCAATTTCCATTGCATCTACAATAGATCCATCAACAATTTGAAGCGTTGTTACTTCCTTTGCCACACGAAATCAATTTCTAAGCTTCTGTAACAAATTATAAATGTGAGTTCTAGATCTAATATCTAGATTCCAAGATAATTTATTGATTGCAAAATAATTTTGAGTCATAAACGTACCTGATGGAGCGACATAACTATTATGCCTCTTCTTTTTAACGATCTTCAAGTACGTCAGACAATTCCATTTCCAATTACCCTTCTTGTAACAATGACAACATTCCCCCTTGTCCGCAGCAGCAGTCTTCTTATATTTCTTATTAACCCTTTTTCTCTTCTTCGAACCTTTTGAAGATGACACATTTCCGTTAACATCAAGTATAGCACCTTGTTCCATGGATGAAGACCCGACCGATCTCGACATATTAAGAAGCTCCAAGAGGCTTACGTTCAATTCGATCATATAACAGTTTTATATGAACGGCTCATGCTAGGGAGTGAGTAACCTAAAAATCAAGTCTGCTTGCATCTTGTTGCTTATTACTATGTCTAATTGTGCAAATCTATCAATATAGCCTTTCATCGTTAGAACGTAATCGTCCACTTCTGTCCCTTAGTCATTTTGGTGTTGAATAGTTTTGTCGTAAGTTCGTACCTCGTGGAACGGGACTATTCACCAAGAGGAGCTTTGAGACCATCGAAAATCTCATGGATAGATATATTTTCGTGTTGCCTCTGAAACAACTTGTCTAACGTAGAAAACGCAAAAACATAGGCTATCTCTATGTCTGAATCCCATTTATTATAAGCAAGCCTTAGTTCAAGGTCCTCGTCATCAAGGAGTTGTTCTTTTGGAGGTACCGTTATCGACGGCCAAGGACATTCATATGTGAATGCTATCTTTATCGCTCTTAGCCAACCAACGTAGTTAGGTCTGGTGAGTTTGCCCTTTTCAGAAAATAGCTTAGTTGTAGACATTTTTCTGCAAGTTTTAACTTAGTAGACGTTCTTATAATACTAATAAGGCTAAACTTTATGTTTTATTTTACCAATAAGCTCCCACTAGTCTTTTATGTTTCTCCAAACCCTAAGAGGAAACATAGAAGTTTTTCGATTTCATCGGTGGGTGATAGGACACGTTTGCCTTGGGATTCTGACCTTAAGGAATATCAACAAATTATACTCCCACAAACGATGGAAAACTCATTATCGGTTGTATCATATGCAACTTCTAACTCATGGTTCCTTGTCCTAATCTCATTTTGACCTTAAGGAATATCAACAAATCAAAAGAGATTATTCGCTCGTACCTAATATTTTACGACAACCGAAGTATAAATGTACACACCTTGAGGAATGTCAACAAATACATACATGTATCATACCTCATCTATTTAGTATATTAATAGTACTACACATAAATTCCTAGCTTGAGGAATATCAATAGCTAAGGAGTATGCAGGTAATCTATTAATATATAAACGATAGATGACAACTTTATATTAAAGATTCATGACCTAATATGTTATGTTTAGTGTTTGCACAAAAAATGGACAAACACCTCAAAGTCGTATGATTTAGTTGATTTTATGTTGTTCTTAGTAATTTGGGTGAGTTATGCAAATAAGTAAAAAACAGGGGCTAAATTGTAAAAAGACACGCAGATTTATAGTGGTTCGGCCAGAACGTGCCTACGTCCACTTTATATGTTATTCTCTCTTTTCTTTCAGATTACAAGTACATTGTTTTGTATACAAGTATATGAAAGTTGTTTGAAAGTTCCTTCCGTGCTTGAGCTCTCAAACTTGTCCACCATTGTTGTACCTCTGTCCCTCTATTTATAGAGTGAGGCTGGGGGCAGGGGTCCTGGATGTATATAGTTGCTGGCGGGCCTGGGCTGAAGCAATTCTGGCCTGGCGGCGTCCTGGTTCGGCAGTGTCTGGAGTGGTTGGAGTTTGGTTCGGTAGGGAAGTGGTTCGGTGATGATGGGTTTTGGACCGGTGGTGGGTTGGTTCGGCATGGAAGTGGAGACGTGGTCCGGTATTGAAGTGGAGATGTGGTCCGGTATTGAAGTGGAGATGTGGTCCGGTATTGAAGTGGAGATGTGGTTCGGTACGGTTTGGGGGAAGGTTGGTTCGGCGAGGCTTCATTCGGCATGGGTGCTTGGTGGATCTGGTCCGGTGGTAGGTTGGTTCGGTGATGGTTTGAAGTGGATTGGTCCGGTGGTTGCTTGTACCGGTGATGGTGGATGGAGCACGGTTCGGCGTGGGTATGGGTACCGAATGGGCACGGATACTGGATGGAAATGGCGAAGCTGATGCCTCTTGGCCTCGTGATTCCATGGGTGAGAATTCGTCCAACATTTGCCCCCCAAAGTGAGGCACGTGCTTGCAGGTGTCGCGCTTTGTTTTTCTTCCAGTTGGTGTAGCTACATTCGGTTTTGAGTGCCGAACCATTTGGTTCGGTTGTCCTGTGTACGTCTACAAATAGGGGCTACACCCCTTCGTTATTCCTTACCGAATCAGAGAGAGCCGAACCAACTTGAGTGCCGAATCAACCTTGTACCGAATCAACCTCGTGCCGAATCAAACTCGTGCCGAATAGGTATGTTTCTCTTTTCGCCGAATGGGCTTGAAAATTTTACTACCGAGTGAAAATTATCCAGGTGATGCCGAATGGGCAATTGCCGAATGAGTTCGATTATTGGGAATGCCGAATGAAGCTTTAACCTTTAATGCCGAATGAAACTCAAAAACTTGACCACCGAATGGAACTTGATAACTATTCGTTTATATTCCCATACTCCTTGTTCTAATACCATGTTTTTCTTGTGCCGCAGATAAATGTCTCGCAAAGCGGAAACTCGATCAGATAGAAAGAAGTCCAAGGATAGAGAAAAGTCTTCTTCCGTGCCCCCAGCCCAACCAGGACCGGCGCAACATGGACCTGCCCCGAGGTCGTTAGTGGATGGGTATGGTCCCCAGGAACTTCTGGTCTCCCCTCCCGATTGCTTTCCTAGCTCCCTAAAGGAGGAGCAACTTGATGTTATATCTTGTTCCTTCGGGATAGATAGAGCGCTTATGCGGTTGCCGGGGGACGGAGTGATGCCGTACAATCCCCCTGAAGGATATTTTGCGTATAGTAGGTACCACTGCATGTGTGGGGCAATTCCTCCCATTAATACCTGGATAGTCAGCTTCATTACTTATCTGAAGGTGGCTCCTTTCAAGCTTCAGCCCAATTCCTACGCCATCTTGGTGTGCTTATACATTATTTTCCAGAGAAGGTACGGGCGCCCCCTTCCAACCGGGAGATCCGGTATCTATATAACTTGAGGGGTTACGAGAAGGGATCTCCGTACGTTAGCTTGGAAGCGGTTGTTCCTTTCAAACCAGTCCTGGACCTATATTCGAAGCTTAGTATATTTAAGAAAGAATGGTTTTTCATCAGGGATGACTCCGTTTCCTTCCGCCTTTTCACCTCTGGCTGTGAGTTGAACTTCATTTATAGTTTCCTTGTTTCGGCTGCAACGCTTCTTCTTATATGCTTTCATTTCTTGCTAGCGACAGGTGACTTTGCGGTCGTGGAGAATGATTCCTTGGTTCAGATGACTGCGGAAATAAGAGCCATTCCGGGACGGGATCGGTCGGCTTCTTACTTGATCAGGAACGCTACTCTCCTAAAGCACAACTTGATCCTCCCACGCCAGTCCGTGGTTAAGCAGAGAGATACAGCTGAGGAGAAGGCTGCCAAAGCCAAGGAAGGGGCCACGGTGAAGAGTGGCAAAAGGGAACCTTTTACAAAGCCTCCCGTTGTCGGAGGTAAGAAGCTTAAGAAGTCTGATGGTCCCTCTCCTAGCACTTGCCCAATTGCCCCGGGAGAGGAAAATGTGGAGGAAGATAGATGTGAGGGTGAAGGAGGAGATGGATAGAGTGGTGGTGGCGTCGATGCCTTAACCTCTGGGCAAGCGGGAGAGATTCATGAGTGGACGGATGATTCTTTCCGTCAGGCTTTTGGGGAGTCGGAGGAAGGATCGGCTTTGGTTGAGAAGGCAAAGGAGGTTGACAAGGCTGGGGCTGGTGCCGATTCATTCTCTAAGAGTTCTTCAGCTACGGCGACTCCAGTGATTCAAGGTGAACTTTTGACTTCTGCAGACTCCATTTACGATAGGGACTTAGGAATATTTTATGGTTCGCTTCCATCCTGGAATGAGATTCGGGACTTATTGCAGTATCCTACTCCTCCGCGGGGTTTGTATAATAGATGTGTCTTCTCACTCTTTTTAACTTAACATGTTTCTCGAATTATGGACCATTGTATGTTCGTAACACTTGGATTTTATTCCAGGAGTAGGTAAGGCGACCAAGTCATCAGATATTCGGCACCGCCTCGAACAGTATAAGCTACTCAAAGCTTCTGCCAAACCAAAGCCGCCAACTAGCCGTTCTGGGGATGTAGTTAGATATCGCCCTCTTCTTGGAGTCATTGAGGAAGATATGCAAAAGAGGAAGAAGGGCCGATCTTCGTTTGAACCTTCTCCTGGCCTCCAGCCTCCAGTCCAGCCCATCCATGATATTACTGAAGAGGATACTGAGTTTATGCCTTCCCCCCATCTGTCCGAAAATCCAACCATCACTCCGATAGACCGTCCTGGTTTGGATCGCAACCCCTTTGCTGGCCACCCGGATCTGGACCCGAGTTTTCAGGATATCTCTTTTGACGAGGTCGTGGGTGAGCATCTTCTTCCCCGCAATCCCATGGTACGGGTGCTTGATGAGGCTAAGTCGTTAGACCTCGATCTGCTTACTACTCGAATTGTGACCATGGGGAATGAGGCCAAGGCAAGTATCGACCGGGTGGCTAAGGAAACCAAGAGGTTAATGGAGCATCATGCTCGACTGGCCAGGGCTGGGGAGGAAATCGGAAGTGCTAACATCCGATTGCGGCTATAGGTTTCTGATCAGGCCAAGCAGGTTGCCGATCAGGCTATCCAGATATCCCAGCATGAGGCGGCCACCCGACGACTAAAGAAAATCATGGAGGAGGCTAGCAAGGCTGAGTTGCGAAAGGTGGAGGCCGCCTGCAAGGAGCGGATTGACATAGCCATTGCTACAGTGGACGAGGTTCGGAGGGCGGATCTCGAGCAAGTAGAGGAGTTATCTGGGAGGCTTGAGGCCGCAGAGCTTGCTCAGGCTAGGCTAAAGGAAGATATGGAGGAAATGAGGAGGTCTCTCCAGGCTGACCGCTTGAGATATCGATCGGAGAGGGATGTTGCCGTCGCCAAGTTGTTGTCCTTCGAGGCCCGGGTGAGGGAGTTTGAGGAGAATGAGGGGATGATGGATGAGATGTTGCAGGATATGTACTTCCGTACCTGGAAGCAGGGTAATCTATCCTGGATGGATGATTATCCCCGGGTCATGGCTAGGATATATCTCCGGGCTTTGGAGGAGGCCAAGGCCGATGCGGATAAGGAAGGTGGAGCGGCATTCAGGATGGACATGGTAACCGCCCAGTTCTCAAAGGAGGAGAAGGTAGCGGTGAAGGAGGGGATGCGGCTACTTGCTGCGGAGGAAGCCGGTGTGCAGTTGGGGAATGAGGACCAAGAAGCGGGTGCTGGTGAGTTCTCCCTATTTTAGTTTTTCATGACTTGATCGTCTGTTGTTGGTTTAATGGATTCCTCTTCTGAATTGGACAGGTGGGACTTCTGATAAGCATGCTGGGAGCTCCGACCCTGCGGCTAAGTAGGCTTGGAGAGCTGGTAGGATGAGGGTGAGGTGCGGACGCAGCTGGTTCCTTGTCCGGATTCGGTCACCTTTTGATTTCCTTTTATCGCTGTTTATGTTAGTCCAAAACATTGATGTGACTGTAATAATATTGTTTGTGATGAATGACTTTATGTAATTTCATAACATAAGCTGATTCCTTTATGTTGGAATGTTATCGCTATTTTGTTGTGCTGTGTAAGTGATGTAACTATGCATGTTACTAGTGACTTGACTGTGCCTGATGCCAAGTTTTTTGCTTAAACTATGATTTTCTCATTTTGCAACGTAAATGTGATGTGTGAATATGAACTGCAGCTATGCATTAATGTATAAAAGTGGGAGGTACCGCCCTTCATGTTTCGGCTATGGACGGCAACTTCGTGCGCCGTGTAAGACTAAGCACGGAATGCTGTTGAGCGTCTCGTCATCCGATTGTAAGTTTCTGTTCCCATTAGCGAGCGTTCCCTATTTCATGTCCTGTACTTTCGAGCACCGTTACGGAGAATAGGAGAAAAGTTTTAAATGAAATGGAAATATAGGAAAAGTAAAACTTCCAGTCACGGAAGGCCGTCGATGTGCTTAAGTTCGTGGCAAACGGGTTTTGTAGTCACTTTCCCTAGCTGTGGGTCTTGGAGACATTTGTCACCCATCTTACGCCTCTGCGGGGAGTTTTCTTTTTTACCATAGCCGCACTTAAGACACATCGGAGCCGATCGCGCACAGTAACTACCCGGGCCATTATGGCCCGTAATCGCGGGTATTATTCGATTTACTGTGGCCGGCTAGCGTGGGGGCCGATCGTCAACTGTGAACTGCCCCTGGCTGGCCACACCTTATGTTTGGGCTTATGGTCGGTTCACAGTTGCCGGCGAGCCGAATCGCCGTAATGAGCTGCCATGGCATAATCGGCCTTCTCGGTGGCTTATACTCGGCTCATTAAAGTCGGCTTTAAGGGTCGAGGCAAACAATGAGTTAACTCGCGGTAGAGGGATACTGGAGCAAAGTGTCTCATTGGCGAGGGCATAGGATCGTAGCGTACCTGTTAGATTTTGTCCAGGTGGAGTCGTGTTGTGAAGCTCTGAATTGAAATGTCATCTGCAAAGGATTTTGTTCAACAGCAAAGGATAAAGCTTAACAGGTAGCCAAGATATAAAGGAACAAGTTAACAAGAGCCAAGTTTTTTAAAGTGGTTCGGCATGAAAATGCCTACGTCCACTGATTCTCTTTGTTAATTCACTTCATATGGGTAGTACAAGTTAAGAAAAGTATCGACGGAGGTGTCGGATGTTCCATGCCCTCTGGAACACCTCTCCGTCCACTGTTGACAAAATATAAGCTCCGTTGTGGAGATCTTTATGAATTACATATGGTCCGTCCCAGATTGGATCCAGCGCTCCTGGGCGCGGAAAGATTCGCTTGAGGACAAGATCTCCTTCTTGTAAGCTGCGATGTTTGACTTTGGAGTTGTATAGTGCTGCCACTTTTTGTCTGTGAGCTGCTGCTTTGAGTGCTGCGTCATTTCTTCTCTCCTCAATTAGATCCAAAGACATGTGGAGGAGTTCTTCGTTTTCTTCGGGGTTGTAGTGGATCCTACGATGGGAAGGTACAATAGTTTCAACTGGGAGCATGGCCTCTGATCCGTATGCCAAAGAGAACGGAGTATGCCCTGTTGATGTTCTAAAAGAAGTGCGGTAGGCCCATAGTGCTATAGGAAGTTCGTCCACCCAAGCGCCTTTTGACTTTTCAAGCTTTTTCTTGATTAGAGTCTTGAGAATCTTGTTGACAGCTTCGACTTGTCCATTTGCCTGGGGATAAGCTACGGATGAGAAGCCCTTATGAATTCCGTGCTCTTGGCACCAGTCGGCAAATTCCTCGCTGTCAAATTGAAGCCCGTTGTCTGATATGATTCTGAGTGGAACCCCGTACCTGCACAGAACGTTTTTGATCAAGAAGTCGATAACTTTAGTTGAAGATATTTTATTCAGAGGCTCCGCTTCCACCCATTTGGTGAAATAGTCAACTGCCACTATAGCATGTCTGGCCCCGCCTCGGCCCATCGGCAGTTCGTCAATTAAGTCAATTCCCCATATTGCGAAGGGCCAAGGGTTGGTCATCTGAGTAATTTCATTGGTTGGTAGTCGAGGAATCTTATCAAATTTCTGACATCTGTCGCATCTTCTGACGAAGTCTAAGGCATCTTTGTTTAAAGTGGGCCAGAAATACCCATATCGGAGTATCTTTTTTGCTAGGGTCTGCCCTCCGGTGTGGTCTCCACAACTTCCCTGATGGATATTGGATAGAATTTCCTTGGCTTCTCTTCCAGCAACGCACCTCAATAAGGGGTTAGAGAAGCCACGCCGGTAGAGGATTCCTTCTTGCAGTGTGTAGCGGGAGGCTTTCGTCAAGATTTTCCTGACTTCGCTACGCTCGCTGGGCAATGCGCCATCTTGTAAGTATTTCCGGATAGGATCCATCCAAGTTTCTTCTTCAATCGCAGCTATCAGATCCTCCCGTTCGAAGCTCGGGGCTAGTTGTTTTGAGACGGCTATTGCTCCCGAAAAGGAGTTGTTCTTCATGCTGGCTTGCTTTGCCAGTTCGTCAGCCTCTTGATTCTCCTCTCGAGGAATGTGTCTGATCAAATAGTGATCCAGTTGGTTAAGTAGCAGCTTGGTCTTCTTTAGGTATGCTGTGAGTCATTCTCCTCGAGTCTGGAACTCTCCTAGTATTTGATTTACAATAAGTTGAAAATCACTATGGAGACATAAAGAACTGACTCCAATTTCCAGTGCAAGTTCTAATCCGGCTATCACTGCTTCGTATTCTGCGTCAATGTTGGTGGCAGCGAATTCCAATCTTAGGGCGCAGTGCAGCTTCTTTCCCCTGGGGGTGATTATCACAACACCTGCCCCCGAGCCTTGTTCGTTCGACGCTCCATCTACGAAGAGATTCCACTTGATATCTTCTGCTATTTCAGATTGGTCCTTACCTTCGCTAGTAGTGAATTCGGCAATGAAATCAGCTATGGCTTGCCCCTTGATAGCGGTGCGAGGATGGTAAGTGATATCATATTGACTTAGTTCGATGCACCACTTAAGTAATCGCCCAGAAGTGTCGGGGCGATGGAGCACTTGCCTTAGCGGTTGATCGGTTAAAACTCTGATGGAATGAGATTGGAAATAGTGTCGCAGTTTTCGGGACGTGATAAGCAGACAGTATGCTAGCTTTTCAAGTTTAGGGTATCTGACTTCTGCCCCCGTAAACCTCTTACTTACGAAGTATACGGGTCGTTGCGTGCGGTTGTCTTCTCTCACCAACGCGGCGCTTAGGGCATGTGGTGACACAGCAAGGTATAGGTATAGTTTCTCGCCTTCATTTGGAGTTGAAAGTACTGGTGGTCTCTGGAGGTGTCCGATTAAGTTAAGGAAGGCTGTCGAGCATTCGTCAGTCCATTCGAACTTTCCTTTGTCTTTCTTTAGAGCTTCGAAGAAAGGGATGCATTTGTCGGTTGCTTTAGAGATGAACCTACTCAGGGCGGCCATTTTTCTGTTTAGGCTTTGCATCTCTCTTCGAGTAGATGGTGTCTTGATATCTTGTAAAGCTCGGACTTGTTCGGGGTTTGCTTCAATCCCCTTGGCAAGAACGATAAATCCCAAGAACTTTCCCGATGATACTCCGAAGGAGCACTTTAGAGGGTTCAGCTTCATTCCATATTGGCGAAGTACTTGAAACATCTCGTCCAGGTGGTTTATATGGTCGTTGGCTTTCCTCGATTTTACCAGCATGTCATCCACATAAACTTCCATAGTTCGTCCTATCAGTTCTGCAAACATCTTGTTGATGAGGCGCTGATAAGTAGCTCCGGCGTTTTTAAGTCCAAATGGCATTACCTTGTAGCAGTACAATCCTCGGTCAGTGATGAAGCTAGTGTGGTCTTGATCGGGGGCATGCATAGGGATCTAGTTATATCCTGAGTATGCGTCCATAAAGGATAAGAGTTCGTGTCCGGCAGTACTGTCCACGAGTTGGTCGATTCGGGGGAGTGGGAAGCAGTCTTTCGGGCAAGCGTCATTTAAGTTGGAGAAATCGATGCATGTTCGCCACTTCCCATTAGCTTTCTTTACCAGTACTGGGTTGGCGATCCATTCCGGGTAGATGGCTTCACGTATGAAGTCATTGGCAAGTAAGTTCTTTACTTCTTCCTCGAGGGCTGCTGATCGTTCTGCCCCCATACTTCTCTTCTTTTGCTTTACCGATACCTTGGTAGGATCGATGTTTAGTGCGTGGCATGCTATGTCCGGGGAGATTCCAGTCATATCAGCGTGCGTCCATGCAAATACATCCATGTTGTGGCGAAGAAAATCAATGAGTTGATTCTTTAATTCTCTTTTTAACTGAGATCCGACTCTCAGCAGTTTACTTGGGTCGCGTTTGTCTACAGATACAAACTCCATAGCCTCTACGGGCTCGGCGGTGGCCTCCTCCTCTCTGTCCCTAGGGTCTAATTCATTAAAGGGATCACTTGTATATTAAAGAGGAGGGGCTTTCTTTAGTTGCTATGCTTCCAAGCTTTTCTTGCAGAGAGCAATCTCTGCATTCTTCCCTTTATCTCTCCTGCGATTATTGCGAAGTTCGGTTACATAGCAGTCCCGAGTGGCGTCTTGATCCCCTTCTACTTCTCCCACACCATTATTCGTTGGGAACTTCATCTTCAGGCACCATGGGGCAAGGACAATTTGGAAGTCGGACAAGGCTGGTCTTCCTAAAAAGGCATTGTAGGCCGAGTGGTTGTCTATTAGCATGAATGTTTGTTTCCGAACGGCGGAGCGGGGATGACTTCCCAATTCAACAAAGAGATCCAATTGTCCGAGGGGCATCTTTGCTTCTCCAGTGAAACCGTGTAGCGGTTTGTTGCAGGGAGACACGTCCTTCATTGACAACTTCATTTTGTCGAAAGCATGCTTGAACAGAATATTCACTGAGCTTCCAGTGTCTACTAGGATTCGAAAAACTTCAGCTGGGCCGAACCAGCCAGAGATGACCATAGGATCCATATGAGGGTATTGCCTTCCTTCTAGGTCGCGCCCACTGAATGTGATGTCATTATTTTCCTTCCGCTTAGGGTGGCGTTCTTCCATAACAGAATTGACGCAGTCTCCCTCGCTTCTGAGTGAGTTTCCATATCTTTCCATTTCTGCCCAGCTTTTGTCGGCGATGTGTGTCCCCCCAGATATTGTATGAACCACTATCTTCTCTTGGCTGGAACCGTTGGTGTTGCGGTTTCCTCCGCCTGTTTCTGGGTGGAGCTGCCCTGGGTTTTACTTGGCGGGAGCTGGAGTCCTGCCCTGGCCCTTTACATAGCGTTCCAGCCTCTTTCTCCTAATGTGTTCTTCAATTAGGTCTCGGAGATGGCGGCATTCATTGGTATCGTGCCCATGAGACTCGTGGAAACGGCAGAATTTTCCGGACTGGATTGCGCGATCTGACTCTTTCTTGTACGGGGGGCGCTTGTATGTAAGCTCGTCCTGGGTGACCAGGAAGATGTTCTCGACCGTTTCATTCAAGGAAGTGTAAGCGTCAAATCTCGGTCCTGGTCGGTACAAGCGCTTTTCTCCCTTCTTGCCCCCTGCATTGTCTCTGGAGTCGTTTCTCCGAATGTCCTTCGCTGCGGCAGGGGCATTTCCATGAGCCGTCTTAGCCTGTGGTCCTGTCTGTCTTTCAGTGGCAGCCTCTTCGAGTCTCATGTACTTCCCAACTTCATGGAAGAAATCGGGCAAGATAGCTGGTTTTTCTTTAGTTAGTCTTCTAGCAAACTTGGTATCTGGGTGCACACCACTACAGAGGGCCATTAGGGTGAGTTTCTCATCGGCATCTTGGACTGCGGCCGCTGCGGCGTTGAACCGGGTTAGATATTGTTGCAGTGTCTCTCCGGATTTCTGTTTGACAGTAGATAGAGAATAAGCATCCTTGAGTTGTTCCACGTGAATGCGGAACTGGCTAATGAACTTTTCTTTCAACATCTCCCATGAGCTGATAGATCCTTGGGGTAGATGGCAGAACCAGGAGGTAGTTAGGTCTGCTAGGAATAGCGGAAAGCATTTACACAACACTCCTTCCGTTGCTCCGCTCATGAGCATATGCTGTGTTTATCTCTGCAAGTGTACAACGGGGTCGGAAGTTCCCTTGTACGGTTCCATCGTCGGCATTTTCCATTCTCGAAGGGTGATGGCGGTTTCGATGTCGCGGGTGAAAGGGCTGGTTACCCTAGCGCCTATCCCTCGATCCCTTTGCTCCCGTCGGACGCATTCCCTGAATAATCGTGCCATTCTTTCATCAGAATTTGGAGCGGACAAAAATGAGCTTGGTTCTTCCCTACGGGATTGATCTCGTCCAGATGACCTGTAGGGATGGTATAGTCTAGCACTTCTGACGTTATCCAGTGGCTGTCTTTGGCTGCTCGGATGCATGCTAGGACCAGCTACGGTTGGCCCCTGCCTTGATCTTCCCCTGTGGGGTTCTGTTTCGAGCATTTCCATGGGGTCAACTTCGGGCTGGGTTCTAGCTCGGCTCCGTTCAGCGGGGTTTCTATGATTAGGTGGCATGACTGGCTCAGCTACATCCGACCCTCGCCTGGTGCCTTCCCCATTGGGTTCGGTTCCAAGCGCTTCCTCGAGTCGGAGTTCGGGCTGAGTCCAGGCGCGGCCCCTATCATTGTTATTCCTGTTGATAGCTTCTTCGAAGAGGGAAGACCTTTGTTGTCTCCGAGATCTTCCAGATTGAGACTCACCCCATGATTCAGTGTTGCGGTTGGATTCTTCGGCATCCCTCAAGCGTGACATGAGTTGGTTCACCAAAGCTTCTTGTTGGGATGCGAAGCGGTTAGTCACTTCAACCACAACTCTGTCTAGGTCTGCCCTAGTGATTGCTGCCGGTTGTTCCGCGGCAGGGGCTGTCGGAATTGCCTGATCTACATTTGACACTGCTGTCATAGTGGGTTGGTTCTCTTGATCTGGATCCACTGGATCTGGAGCGCTGCTGGTTGCAACGTTCTTTCCCTTGTTGGCGTCTTTTCTCGGCCTGGAAGTCATGTTTCCTAGGCAATGAAGGGTGCTATTGGGAAAGAAGGTTGAATGAGGGAAGCTGAAGCCTGAGTTCAATTCTCAGTGAAAGCACCAAAAATGTTTGCACAAAAAATGGACAAACACCTCAAAGTCGTATGATTTAGTTGATTTTATGTTGTTCTTAGTAATTTGGGTGAGTTATGCAAATGAGTAAAAAACAGGGGCTAAATTGTAAAAAGACACGCAGATTTATAGTGGTTCGGCCAGAACGTGCCTACGTCCACTTTATATGTTATTCTCTCTTTTCTTTCAGATTACAAGTACATAACTTTGTATACAAGTATATGAAAGTTGTTTGAAAGTTTCTTCCGTGCTTGAGCTCTCAAACTTGTCCGCCATTGTTGTACCCCTGCCCCTCTATTTATAGAGTGAGGCTGGGGGCAGGGGTCCTGGATGTATATAGCTGCTGGCGGGCCTGGGCTGAAGCAATTCTGGCCTGGCGGCGTCCTGGTTCGGCAGTGTCTGGAGTGGTTGGAGTTTGGTTCGATAGGGAAGTGGTTCGGTGATGATGGGTTTTGGACCGGTGGTGGGTTGGTTCGGCATGGAAGTGGAGACGTGGTCCGGTATTGAAGTGGAGATGTGGTCCGGTATTGAAGTGGAGATGTGGTTCGGTACGGTTTGGGGGAAGGTTGGTTCGGCGAGGCTTCATTCGGCATGGGTGCTTGGTGGATCTGGTCCGGTGGTAGGTTGGTTCGGTGATGGTTTGAAGTGGATTGGTCCGATGGTTGCTTGTACCGGTGATGGTGGATGGAGCACGGTTCGGCGTGGGTATGGGTACCGAATGGGCACGGATACCGGATGGAAATGGCGAAGCTGATGCCTCTTGGTCTCGTGATTCCATGGGTGAGAATTCGCCCAACATTTAGTGATATCGACTTATGCAATAATGTATTTCTTATGAAATACCCTCGCGATTCAAGTTTCGAACATATCAGAAATCATGATATTTGTACTATATGTATTTATTTAGGGTTTCTTACTATTCCATCTTTAATTTATATATTCATATTATATAATTTTCATTATCATATAACTTTTATAGTTTAATTAACTTATATAATTGTCTTATGTGTAACATACTAAATTTTATTTAGTTAATTTATATTAATTAAAATTTTAATTAATTATATATTTTTCAATTATAATATTTTTTTATTGAACGTATATACTATAATATACATACATACATACATATATATATTAATTGATTAAATATTATTAATTTCAAAAATCCTTTTATGTATATACACTTACATTATCTTAAATAATTTCAAGACAATGCAACATATATCTTTATATACCTTATGATGTATATATTATTTTAATTAATTAATTAATTATATTAATCTTACTAATATTAAATTTTTGAAATTTATAGATCATATTTTTTAAACACTTTTGAAAATTATATCATCGCATTTGTAATGTATTTCTTGTTTTAAATTTAACATTTAACTATTAAATTTTATTTTAATTTCAAAGAAATTTTGAAAATTGGCCCAAACCCCAATTCAAATTGGGCCTTTTTATTAGGGGTAACAACCAAGTTCGCTTCACCTTTCGAGCTAAGGCAGTAGCCAAATAGGGCAGGGTATTTGATTACCCAAACCCAACATTTGACACTTCTTTTCTTAACATCCTACTAAATGGTACGTTAAATTAGTTAGCCCTAACATGACTAAGTTAAACCGCATAAGCAATTGTGCTCTGATACTATTTCGGATCTGAGCCAGCATGCAGCACGATAAATGGGTAAATTTCAAACAAAGGTTATTCCATTTGGATCTTATTAGGCCTATGAAGTCTAAATTTATTTAGATATTATCTAAATTTATTTAGATAAAATAAATATTTAATTTGTAATAAAGTTTTATTATATTAATGATATGTTTAACATATAATATAATATGTGTATACACGTATGTGTGTTCGTGCATGTGCAGCATAAAAGGTGTGCATGGTTTAACATGTCTGTGTATAAATTTTGAGATTTACACTACTTATATTAGCCCCTCCATATACATATATGTCGCCTAATATGTAATTGTATATATGTGTGTGCATATATGCATATATTATAAAATGATATTTGTAAAATATACAAGTTTTTGTGTACACACACATGTGTGTGTATGAATGTATATATAAATAGTTAATATTATAATATGTAGTGATTGTAAACTAAATATATATATATATATATATGTATGTATGATCGATTTCACCCTAGAGGGGGGTGAATAGGGTGATGCTATTAATTATAAAAATTTAATACGGAAGTTGGTATAAAATTATTTCAACACAGATATATCAGAATAGCAGCACAGATAATAGCAGAATAATAAATGCAGAAATAGAACGACATAGAATTTACCCAGCTTCGGCAAAACCCTGCCTACGTGCTGCCCCCAAGGTGTCTACTAGAAATTAACCAGTCAGACGCTTACACACGTAAACTCGCGGCACCCTCTATCGACTAGCCTTAACTCTATGCTCAAAACCCGGCCACAACTCAGCCACTGAGTTGCGAATTCTCAAACTACGCCACGTAGTTTGTCTCCTAGTCACACGACTAGTAAATACACAATTTTCAAAATAAAAATACAATTTAAAAATAATTTAAATAAAACAAAACCCTAATTTAAAAGATTAAGCCCAAATATAATTGTAAAATAATAAAGGTCGGCTCCCTTTTCATTTATTTCTTTATCGGCATGGTTCCTCTTTTATTTGCTCCGTTCCTTTCTTTTGTGAAAATATCGGTCGTTCCTCGTTCGTTTCCTCTTTAACAAAAATCAGGGCTTGTGAAATTCTTTAAAGTCGTCGCTTGAATGTTGATTGATCGAATGGATATTCGCGTGTTTGCTTTATCGATCGTTCGTTTGGTTTTGCTAGCTGTACTTGTATATTTGAACTTGAATTATTCCTCTTTGTCTTTGTTCACTTTCAGCCTTGACATATCAAACTATTTATATGTTCAGTAGCTCTGCCTTTGGCTCGACTTGATACTTGATCACTGTCACCAGTTGACATTATGTACATGTTATTTTACTGTGTACATGTACATTTGGTGTTGCCATTCATCTAGATCGAACCGTGACTTGATTCACAGTTTAAATTCAAGCGTACATCTGAATTTTTGGTCGAGCTTGTGTTGTATGTATCTTGACCCATAGTTTCGTATTGCACCTGAGTTGAATCCAGCTTAAAGCTCGGGTTTGACCTTGTGCTGATATTGTGACATTATTTTTATTGCACTTGAGTTGAACCCGACATTTTGGGTTTGACCTGTGCTCACCTGTCCTTGTAATTTTATCAAGGGTATATATCGGTGTGCACGGCCTCGTGGCATGTACAGTGATGCACTGTGCGTGTCACAGGCTGTTCGTGTACAATGAATTCAAATTTAGATGATGACGAACCACCCAAATAACCGAGGCAAATATTATTTTAAAAATTACATTTTATTTTATACTGCAAAAATATTTTGTTTTCAATTTTACCGCATCAGTATTTATTTTTGCAGATTGCTCAGATGCGGGATTCAATCTGGAATAAAGTTGAAGATAAATTACGAGTGAATGAGCGATATATAGTGAGGTGTATTTGTAAATGATAGATTGTGATGTAATTGAATTTGTATTGTAATCAAAGTTGTATATGTATAGTGAGAGCTTGAATTTGTACTATTCAAAATTGTAATAAATATTTGTTTGAACAAAATATCTGTTTGAATTTGAATACTGTGTGATTTATTTTATTCAACAAATATTTATTTAATTATGTGAAAAATAAAAGAGTACATTAACAAATACATTTAAATGAATATATATGTTTATTATCGTCAAACAAAAATCATATAATCGCATATTCAATAATCTCCCTCTTTTGATGATAACAAACATATATTTAAGATTTTGAATTTATTAAATGTATTTGATCATTCAATTTGCTCCCCCTATTTGAATGCTTTCTCTCGACACAAAGCTCCCCCTTCATATATGCATGTAATAAAAATATGCAAATGAGCCTAGATGCAAATAGAAAATATTTGACCTTTGCTTGATTTTATTTGACAAAATCTTAACTTTTCTCTCCCTCTTTTGTTATCAGCAAAAGAGTAATAGCGTTAGAAAAATAGAGATAAAGTGATCGATATTAATACAACATTAAAACTCAATCGAATATAAATATTAAATTTCAATAAAAAATTAAACAAAAATCATAAATACTCTGTTAGACGCATATTCCACTTTTAAAATGATGGGAATAATGTCATCACATAAAACCATACAGTTGTGTCTATTTATGGTATATTTGTATCAGGCATTTGAATATCTACTAACTATGCATAACCGTTAGGACTTTTAAACGAGATTAGTACTATTCCAATTTTATTTAAAAAAATGAATTTAATTATCTTCTAACCACGCATAACCGTGAGGACTTTTAAATAAGATTAGAATCAACTTGTTTATTTAAAAAATCAATTTTGATACGCGTTCCATACATGCATAACCGTGAGGACTTTTAAATGAGCATGAAAGCACATAACAAATTCCAAGTAATTCACCCATGCATAACCGTGAGGACTTTAAATGAGAGTGAATACTTTGGTTTTTTTTAAATATAAAATGAAAAATGAATGATTCTTGTTTAAAGTACCACATATTGACAAACTATATTGAATTTTGATGAGTGATGGTCGTTAGAAATATGATAGAAATAGAGATGGTCATGAAATTTATACCAACAAAAAGTTTTATAACTCTTGTTTAAATTTCTAAAGAAATTTACTAATTATACCGTCTCGAGTTATAATATATGATAAATATCAACACCCATCACCTTTTCAATCACTATTTATCTTTTTGATAATTAGTAGGGAGTCAGATTAGTCAATGTAGCCATTTAAGCTCAAATTCAAAAATAATTATCAAATCAAATTTTCAAAATGACTAATCTGAAACAAGGTCAAAAAAATTGATTTTCTAGAAGGGGTTTTTTAAAAAAATGACTGCAATTTGAAAATTATGTGAAGTGAAAAATATGCAGTTACTAAAAGTCTCATCATAAATCACGTTCCACTAGTAATTTTTCTGTCGACTAGATTACCAGTGTAATCTGCACTTGAATTTCTTTTCACTCAAACTTATCATTTGTTGAATGTTACAGACCAGATCATGAGTTGTGCAACAAAATATCTCAAAATCGTTTTTAACAACTTTTTAAATGAAATTCTCTTGAATTTGAATTGAAGCCGTGTAAATAATCAAAAATCGTGAATATAGAGTCAACCATAAAATAACCAAATGTATTTTCATCCAATAAAACACTATTATTAATCCAAACTAATATATATAAAGTAATTTAAAGACTCTAGAGTTTTTTATAGTGTTCTTGGCATAAGAATATAATTGACCAACAATTTTGAATAAGTCGGAATCAAAATCATCATTTATTTCATCATCACATTATTGGCCGATTTAATTCAGACTACGGTGCAGATTATCACATTTAATATATCGTTTAAAATATACCATTACTTGTTTTACTTTTACAATAATTTTTCGTTGTTGCCTATTGTGATTCTGTCATACTAGGCTGAGGAACTTTGCTTTGTCGCCCATTGTGTTTCTGGAACAGCCAGAATCCAGATAACACTGTTGTTGTTCCTTAGCCTGCCACCACTCCTACACGATAAAAGATTTTTGTGACCTATTTGTTTTTATACGTACATGATTGTTAGTGGCAGAATATTTTGAAAAATAATTTTTTGGGGACCCAAAACTATATGTTCCTTTTGGCATCCAGATTTGTTTAACTTTGAGAGATTTTATATTTGTGCCTTTTGGAACCCAAATTGGTATAGTTTTTACATGTTTGGGTCTATACCAGCAATTATTTTGATCGTGTCCAAATTTTCTTCAAATTGTGCACATTGAATTGATTTGATTAATTTCATTTCTAACATTTTCAGATTGATTATATCCAAGTCCTTATCTAACCGTATTAACAGTTTGTTTCCCTAATAGCATATTCAACGATTTTTCACTTTTTGAAAATTTATCTAAAGTCGTTGACAATTGTTGGACTTGTGTTTTAAGAGGTTCATTTTTGTTTAATAATTGTGTGCACTATTTAATAGAATTTTCTCTTCGAGTATTTTCGCTTTCTTTCAAAATCAGAATTTCATTTTCAAGCGATTTAATTTTAATTTCTGATTTTTTAATCTCTTCTTCGAATGTTAGACACTTATCACACTAAGGCACTTGTTTTGATAGTTTTTAACTAATTGTTCAAGCTGTTCATTTACTTCTATCAAATTATCTCTTTGTGATTCAATTTTAGCATACTTCTTCCTAAGTCGTTCAAAACAGCCATTTACTTCGTGGAAATATATAAGTAATTCTGAGTGAGTTTTGATACCTCGCTTGGCTCGTCATCATCGCTATCCGTTATATTACCTCGTAGGCACAGATCTGCTTTCTCACTCTTAATGCTAGTGCTTTTATTATCATCATCACTTTTATTCCATGTGGCTGTAGAATTTCTCCTTTTTAATTTCTTTTCTTGGCCGTGTTGATTTCGAGGATAATTGGGCTTGATTTGACCGGGTTTATTGCACTTGTGACAAATGATCCTGTGTTCTTCTGAGTTGTCTAGTTCTTTGATTATTCTGCTTTTCAATTGTTGATTTGGAGCTGGATTTCCATATTTGCGGTTTAATTTTTTGAATTTCTTCATTATTAACGCCAGCTCAGCTGCTCCATTATCATCATCATCATCACAACTGCTTTTTACAAATCTTGTTAAGCACATTTCTTTAACTGAGTCGGTTGTGGAGGATTTCTCATTGCTATTGACTTTTGCACCATATATTGCATCGAAAGTATTCTAGATTTCCCGTGCATTTTTCACAATGAGAGATGAAATTAAAATTATCTTGATTAATATGAGAATATAATATATGCATAGCAAGAGCATTAATCGAGATAATTTTCTTGTCATTTATATCACACCCATTTTCAATAATATTCCAACATTTAATATTAACAGATTTTAAATAAAATTCCATTTTTAATTTCCAATTCAAAAAATCCGTTCCATCAAAAACAGGAGGAATAATATTGGAATGACCCTTAGCAAAAGTAGCCATTTTAAAAATTCAAATTTTTAAAACAAAAATTTGTTTTTGAAAAATCAAAATTTTAAAACAAAAATGGCTTTTGTACTCGCTCCGATACCACTTGTAGGATCGATTTCACCCTAACCGGGGGGTGAATAGGGTGATGCTATTAATTATAAAAACTTTAATGCGGAAGTTTGTATAAAATTATTTCAACACAGATATATCAGAATAGCAACACAGATAATAGTAGAATAATAAATGCAGAAATAGAACGATATAGAATTTACCCAGCTTCGGCAAAACCCTGCCTACGTGCTGCCCCCAAGGTTTCTACTAGAAATTAAGCAGTCAGATGCTTACACACGTAAACTCGCGACACCCGCTATCGACTAGCCTTAACTCTTTGCTCAAAACCCTGCCACAACTCAACCATTGAGTTGCAAATTCTCAAACTACGCCACGTAGTTTGTTCCTAGTCACACGACTAGCAAATACACAATTTTCAAAAGAAAAATACAATTTAAAAATAATTTAAATAAAACAAAACCCTAATTTAAAAGATTAATCCCAAATATAATTGTAAAACAATAAAGGCCGGCCCCCTTTTCATTTATTTCTTTATCGGCCTGGTTCCTCTTTTATTTGCTCCGTTCCTTTCTTTTGTGAAAATGTCGGTCGTTCCTCGTTCGTTTCCTCTTTAACAAATATAAACCCGATTGGTCAATAATTTGATTTAAAAATAAAATAAATATTTTATTGAATAGATAATAAAGTTTTGAAAAGAAGTTGGAATTTGAAATTTTATGTAAAGTAATGTTAATATTTAAAAATCTGAAACGAAATATTAACAAAGTAATTATTGGAAGAACGTTGTTTAATTTACGCAATGAATAATTGAGTTTGGAATTATTTAATAATTAAGTTTGAAATTATTTAATAATTAAATAAATTGAATTATTTGAGAATTGAGTAAAAATTTGAATTCTTGGCTAAGAGGAATTGAACTTTTGAATAAGTGAATTGGGACTTCATTAATAAATGAAATTGGGTTTCTTTATTTATTAAGTTTTGGAAAATTATTTAAGTAAGTTAATAAGTGAAATTGAACTTCTTGAATATGTGAAATTTAGTTTCTTTATTAACTGAGTTTGAAATCTGTAACTAAGTAAAGAATAAGCGAAATTGAATTTCTTAACAAGAAATAAATGTGTTTTATTGAAATTAATGTAAGACTTGAAATTTAGTTGAATTTGATTAGACGAGTCTAATTTAATTCAATTTGAAGTTTTGATACAATAAAGTTGAACTTGAGTAATTGATTCAATGAATTGGAAATTTAATAGAAATTTGTTTGAATGCTAAATTAACTTAACGAATATTGAATGAAATTGATCTATGAAATTAAATTGATTTGAACGTTAAATTAAATTAATTTAAATGTTTTCGGAATGAAATTTATATACGAACTTGAATCAATATTTGAATTGTTTTAAATAAAAGTTGAAATTGAATTGTAAGATTTTGAATTGGTAATTTGGAAGTTTTGAATCGTAAAATATGGAAATTGATATAGAAAGACAAACGGAATATTGGTTTACAAATTCTAATTTGAATTTGAATTTGATTTGGTTTTGAAATTTATTAAACGACCAATCGGTGTAATAATTACGAAAGTTATTAAAGAAACCAGAATCGGTTATGGACATACTCTCTGTCTAAACCGAAAACCACTTTAATAACTATACGCGGAGTGTGATCCAGAATGAAGTGGTTGGAATGATGTACGTGATGACTGAAGAAAGAGAACAATAATGGATAGCCTTGACACTTGTGTCAAATTGGAAATGACTAAAACAGGAGCCGTGTCGGGCCAAATGGGGTTAGCCACCTCGAGCGAACACACTTCTTCGTAAACTACTCATTACTTGTTATTGATTGGTGCACCCTCGTAATTTTGGGAGTGTTGTTTCGCGGTGTTGCGATCGTCGCGGCGATGCGTTTTCACCAGTCCGGATCAGGCGAACGGTAGTTTCACTACCTTGGGTATTGCCTCATGTGCCTTGTCATACTTGTATCCCTATATACGCGACCACTACGAATTTGTTTTGTGTTATACCTATGGAGTACTCCCTGATATCCCACTAGTTTACGGTGGAGTTTACAGTGCTGTATAGACTATAATGCTATATAAATGTGTTAAGGGGGATAATGGTAACCCCTTAACGCTATTTTGATATTTTATATTACTGATAGACATCATCTATTTAGCGTACACTACTACATAGTAGATAGTATAACGGATCCTTAGAGGATGGTTATTCCAACATCCTTTGAGTTACCTGTATTTCAATTGCTATTTCACTTGAGTTGGATTTATCGAGATAAGAATATTAATCCTGACTCGAGTGTTTTATGTTTTGCCTTACGCTCGGGTCAGACTGAGCGTACCAGTATTCGAGACTCACCTTTGGAGTTGGAGATTCGCTTGGAGATCCAGCTATCTATCCAGCTTTCAGATATTCAGTTGATTCTAGAGATGTATTCTGATATTGTATTCGACTATTGTATTCGACTATTGTATTCGAGACTTCTGTTGTAACTTATTTAACTCTGTTATTTATATAGTAGCATCATGAACTACTATCTTTTGCTTCCGCTGCATATTATTACTCTGTGTCTGTGATACTGTGATTATTTATTTACTGCATATGTTCAGTTTTGCCAAATTTAAATTTACAATTCGGTATTTTGAATTATTCAAGTCCGACATGTGCGGATGTGAATAGTCCAAAATAGCGGGTCGTTGCAACTAGCAAATACACAGTTTTCAAAAGAAAAATACAATTTAAAAATAATTTAAATAAAACAAAACCCTAATTTAAAAGATTAATCCCAAATATAATTGTAAAACAATAAAGGTCAGCCCCCTTTTCATTTATTTCTTTATCGGCCTGGTTCCTCTTTTATTTGCTCCGTTCCTTTCTTTTGCGAAAATGCCATCCATTCCTCGTTCGTTTCCTCTTTAACAAAAATTAGGGCTTGTGAAATTCTTTGAAGCCGCCGCTTGAATGTTGATCGATCGAATGGATATTCGCGTGTTTGCTTTGTCGATCGTTCGTCTCCTTGAATTGCGCTCGGCTGCTTCTCGATCGAGTTCTATTCCTGACTTTGGTATGTGATTTTTGCTTTTTCTTCTTCTGATTTTGCGTACTTGAACTCGATGACTTTTTGCCGATGATGTTGATTGCTTATATAGGGTTCGAATCCCTATTTTTTCGTTCGTCTAGAGTTATTTGAATTTGTCAATTGATATAGCTCGGCCATTGATTTTTGTATGGATGATGGTGATTTTTTCTGACTTGTTCATAATCGTATATTTTTGATTTACTTGATACTCGCGGCTTTGAATTGCCTTACTCATCACGGTTTCGATTTTGCTGGTTCGACTTTGGCACTGACTTGTTCATTATCGGCTTTGACACTTTTGTTGACATTATTTGAAACTGCTACCTGATGCTTTGTTCAAACCGCTGTTACATTTGGATCTCTGTCATTTGTTGATTTCGGCCACTTGATGCTGCTATGTGAATTTTTGACTTGACTGAATCTTCATTGACTTTGTATATTGGCTTCGGCCATTATGTCTCTGACTTTGGTCACTTCAATTTGAACTACAGGTGACTTTCAAACTTGATATTGATTTTTGTTAACTTGTGTTTCTTTTGTAGCATTGACTCATGTGTTCATGTTGTCTGTGCATCCATGTTGTCCAGTCTTGCATATTTGTTTCATGTACAATATGCTTGGTGCATATTCAAGTGGTTGTGTTGTGATCCTTTGAGTCAGGTTGCGTTGCTTCATTCTTGTCGTATGATGAATCCAGTTGTCAGTTTATGGTGTACTGTTTGAAGCTCTGCACTGTTCATTTGATGTTGTTTTGTTGTCATCACTGTCGCTGTTGCATTTGCTCCATGTATTCGTGTCTCAGTGATGCATCGCTTGGCCATATGTATGCATCGCGGCAGTTTGCATTTGTGTTGTAGCTGCTATCCATTTTGGTTTTGCTAGCTGTATTTGTATATTTGAACTTGAATTATTCCTCTTTGTCTTTGTTCAATTTCAGCTTTGACATATCAAACTATTTGTATGTTCGGTAGCTCTGCCTTTGGCTCGACTTGATACTTGATCACTGTCACCAGTTGACATTATGTACATGTTGTTTTACTGTGTACATGTACACTTGGTGTTGCCATTCATCTAGTTCGAACCGTGACTTGATTCACAGTTTGAATTCAAGTGTACATCCGTATTTTTGGTCGAGCTTGTGTTGTATGTATCTTGACCCATAGTTTTGTATTGCACCTGAGTTGAATCATGCTTAAAGCTCTGGTTTGACCTTGTGCTGATATCGTGACATTATTTTTATTGCACTTAAGTTGAACCTGGCATTTTGGGTTTGACCTGTGTTCGCCTGTCCCTGTAATTTTATCAACTGTATATATCGGTGTGCACGGCCTTGTGGCATGTACAGTGATACACTGTGCATGTCACAAGTTGTTCGTGTACGATGAATTCTAATTTAAATGATGAAGAACAACCCAAATAACTAAGGCAAATATTATTTTCAAAACTACATTTTATTTTATACTGCAAAAATATTTTATTTTCAATTTTACTGCGTCAGTATTTATTTTTGCAGATTGCTCAGATGTTGGATTCAATCTGGAATAAAGTTGAAGATAAATTATGAGTGAATGAGCGACATGTAGTGAGGTGTATTTGTAAATGATAGATTGTGATGTAATTGTATTTATATTGTAATCAAAGTTGTATATGTATAGTGAGAGCTTGAATTTGTACTATTCAAAATTGTAATAAATATTTGTTTGAATAAAATATCCGTTTGAATTTAAATACTATGTTATTTATTTTATTCACCAAATATTTATTTAATTATGTGAAAAATAAAATAGTACATTAACAAATACATTTAAATGAATATATATATATATATATGTGTGTGTGTGTGTGTGTGTGTTTATTATCATCGAACAAAAATCATATAATCGCATATTCAACAATATACTCATAAATTCAAATTTAAAATTCAAATTCTAAATCTTATATCTAGATCTACATAGTAAATATCAAATAATTCAAATTTAAATTAATATATTGATTTTCAATAAATAATGAAATGCATTATATATGTATATTCCATAACCTAGGATTTTGTTTAAATAAATACACACATTAACGTATAAATGCATATTAAATTAATATTAAGAAATATGTATGTATAATATATATATATATGTGTGTGTGTGTGTGTGTGTATGTATGTATGCGTGTATGTATGTATATGATATATATTCAGATATACATACAACCAATTTTTTCATTTAAACTTTGCCGTTTAAAAATTATTTATTTTATTTTATTGATTTTTGCATGGAAATCATTTATATATGTATATATATTGTTTTCGTTTTCAAAAGCAATTTAAAACACGTACAAATTTTACTAAATAAATATGTGCATATATGTATGTATGTATGTATGTATATTACAGATGAGTAAATATTGTGAAACTTAAGTTTTACATTTAAATAAATTATATATATGTACATATATACACATGTATATGTATATATGTATATGACAATTTTTTTAATTCAAAATCATAATATGCGAATTGATGATATATATATATATATATAAAAATATAATATATATTACATGTATATATGTTTTAAAATCAAACTTGTTTTAAATATCATTAAATTATTATTTTCGAAAATTAGAATACACAAATTTTTTCTTGGATGATACATATATATAGACACACAAACGTATGTAAAAGAAATTTAATCAATGCACATGTAAACAACTATATTCATATAATGTTGATGACATTAACATGTATGGATTCGTGGTGGTATATGTATAATTGAAGTAACATAATGACATGATTAATGATATATAAAAATACAAATGAATATATAAGTTAAATTATTACATTTCTATGGCCTACAAGTGACAACCTTGTAATGTTGAATCCGACCATTCCTTGAATCAACATCCAATCCTTCAAACAGAGTTAATGAACCGAAAGCAACAAGCATCGATCTTCGATTTGTATTTAATTTTAGCATTTGAAAGCTTGAAAATGAGTAGGGCTGGAGTAGGGGTTGACCTAAACTGGTCATAAGAGGAGCAAAAAGAAAGTGAAGTAAAGTGGGGGTTAGAGATGAATAAATATGCAAGATCCTAAGGAATGAAAAGGGGATCTAAATGTGTTTTTATAACTATTATATACACATTATTTGATATTGATTGACAAAAATTGAATAATTTTTTTATAATTAGCATTTCATAAATATTAACTAATTTATAATAATCATAATTAATTAAATTAGGTGGTAGTAGGAGTATTCAACATTTCAGTCGTATGACTCTTAGGTGTAAATTCGATCAATAATTAATACCGAACAATTCAAATATTAATGTTCACACGTTACTTAGCAGGTGGTATGACATTATGACCAATTTATCGCTTATAAAGCTTCAACAAAATCTAATTTTACTTATTTAAGCGTTACTCGATAGTGATAATTACTTACATCAATTCTCTTCGTCAAAATTATATCACAGCAGAACTTATGGAATTGGATAACAGTCAAAATATAGCATCGTCCATATCAACTTTATAGTTCAAACACAAAGTCCTTTGTTCAATAATAATAGTTATTATTAACCGAACTATACCAGCCATAGATTATGACTTTGAATTTATTTTTTAGTTGACCATGATACCAACCTCATATAATCGAGGAGACGAATTCTTTATTGAATTGTGTTTCATTTCCAATGCTTCCCCTTGACTCAATTACTGTCGTTTGATGGATGCCGCGCCACGATGTGACTATAATCAAAGCAGAGTTTCTACATTGAAGATCAATAATATTCTCAAGTCAAGGAAACCGTGTAATATTGTCATTTCATAGTTATTAAATTACTACCAATACGTAGCATCTAGTTGCACCAGCAGTCATGAGTAATACACTGCTCAACATTTGTAGAGTATGTATACGTACTATAATCTCACGGATGCATCGATATTCAGTCTCGGTACATCTCGACTGAGAATATTTAAAGTGATGTGATTATTGTATTGTGATAAAATATTCGTGATTACAACAACTGTAATTACTATCACCAAATACGTCATTTATGGTTAAACTAAATAAATAATTGATTATAACACGTTATAACAAACTTATAACAGAAAGAAACACATCTTTATTTTGAAGAGATTTTACTACAAAGTTAATAATTTACAACAAATTACAGAATTGTTTGTAGGACATATCCATAACTCTATAGCTTACCTAGTTGGAAGCTCGTGTATAATCCGTAAAGCGTCGTTTCAGGGTTCAAATAAGTGTGAGTTGGACTAGCTTTTTTATCCGTTTACAAATTATTCACCTAACAATTTTGTTTGCAACGACATTTCGACGTTTCTTTGAGTAAAAAGAAGAAAAAAGATGTTTGAAAATGGGGAGAAAGGGGGAGAGAGGATATATATATAAGCGCATAAATTAGACGGTTATTAAACATGAGTTCGATGACTGTGCACCTATCAAATAAGCGCTTATTAGATAGAAAAGATTTGTAAAACACTCAATTTAAGTTTCATAATATACAACCGACCCTCCTAAAAAATAATGTACAAAAAAAAATTCTATCTTTAAATTTTAGAACATTTAACGGAAAATTCTACAAATATCTTCATAGAAATCTATAAATATTTGAGGAATTCACATTGCAAACATTGCAGTTTTTCAAAACAAATTTAAAATTTAAAAAAAAAAAAACCGTTTTGATCATAAAAACATACTATCATATTCAGATTTAATTTGCGACAAAAAACAAAATTTTTTTTTCCGAAATTAAAAGTAGGGGTATAATTTAAAATAAATTTGTAAAAGAGATTTTTCATGCATCAAATATGAAAATAAGAGACGGAACCAAACTTCATATGTATATAGAAGCTTTCAACTACATCCCCAACAATGCAGCATCTCTATGGTCTTTCGACATCCATCCTAAGTTTTCATCTCTCTCTCTTCCACTAATTTTCTCTTCCTTCAAACCATTATTTACATACCGTGGCTGAAAATAGATGACAACTAAGGTGTACAGACATGAGCGCCGTACGGCTTCAAACCTTGTCCAATGGACGTCCATAGTCAGATATAGGTATAAAATAAACGCATAACTATTAGATATTTTCGATCAATTTAGCTCCTAATATTTAAGCAGGGTTAGCCTAGGAGGGGAACCAACCCTAACAAAATTTTGTATAAAAAATCCCCTCTACTGGTTGCGGTTCGGATTCGTTTCTACCCAGCCCGCTAGTCCTGCTGCCTCCTAAAACCCTAAACCTTGCTGCTGCTGCTACGTTCTCTTCCTTTTCTAATCAAATAACA
This sequence comes from Allium cepa, assembly GCA_030765085.1. Classification (NCBI taxonomy): domain Eukaryota; kingdom Viridiplantae; phylum Streptophyta; class Magnoliopsida; order Asparagales; family Amaryllidaceae; genus Allium; species Allium cepa. The sequence goes on from CM060941.1 coordinate 33,458,562, forward strand.
TAAACAAAAATCTCAGTCGATCGCCAATCAATGGCGAGTAAGCTCCTAGCTATCCGGCTGCTTACCCATCGCCTCAGTACAATAAATGTCAATCCTAACCCTAGCACCAATCTCCGTACCTTTTCAAGTTCGCGTAATAGCCCGCACCGAGCAGCTCGGGCAGCAAGTGGACAGGCAAAGAGCTTGATTGAGGACGAAGCTGAGCTCGACAGTTGGGTAAGTGACTTAAAAACTGATTCCTTTCGACTGGGTTTGAGTGGTAGCGAAGACGATGAAGATTTTGATAGGAAAAAAACTTCAAAGAAAACGAATTGGGATTCTGAAAGGAGCTTTAAGAAAAGTGACAGGGATCGTGGTGATAAAAGTAGTTTCGGTAAACGTGACAGAAATTTGGATGATGAAAGAAGTTTTAGGAGAACCGCTGGAGATAGTTCGAATGGGTTTAAAGATAGGAAATCTGGCAGTGGTTTTAGCGAACATAGAAGAGATATTGGCGGTTTGGATAGGAAATTTAGAGGGTCTAGTGTGAAACACGGAGAAGAAGAAGTTAAGAATAGAGGCAACAAATTTGATGGAAGGAAGTCTAGTAGTAATAGAAGTAGTTTTAACTCGAATATTTATGATTCTAACCAAACAAGTAAAGGTGGTAACCAAAATAAGTTTATGGAGAAAAGATCAAGAGGTTCAGTTGCAAAGAATAGGTACGGTAGTGATTCTGAAGAAGAGGAAGAGGATATGGAAGAATTTTTATCAATGCAAAAGGGACCAAAAATTACTTCTATGAAGAAAGGAGGCAGAATCGCTGAATCTAGTTATAAACAAGGTAGAGGATTGATAGGTGAAACATCAGAAGAAGAAGATGATGATGAAATTGATGGAAGTGAGGACGGCAATGAATTGCATGGATCTGATAAAGAAGAAGATGACAGTGATGATGATAATGAATTTTATGGATTTGATGATAAAAATAAAGGAAGTACGAAAGATACTTTGTTAAAGAGTGCTGGTAAGGACAAGGAAAGAGAAATGCGACAAAGCTTGGATGGAGATAAGGATTCTTATTTAAGCAATACAAGGTAATTTACTGTCAGCTATTGATTCATCTATTGTTTATTATATGATTTGTTAGATTAGCAAATATTTGTGTCTTTTCTATATATTTCTTCCTGATAGCGAAATCAACAAATATTTGTTTGGATAAAAATCTAGTACTTCCAATCCAACCTCCTAGATCGGTAGATGACTATTTTTGCAGTCTTGTTTTTCTATAAGATGTTAGAGATCAATCTTGGGCATAGTAGCATGAATAGTGAGATCAATTCTTGTGTGATTCTAATTATTTCACTGAAACACTCTTTTTGGAAATTATGGACTTTTAGCTTGCTTATGAAGCTTTGCTTGTGCATTTGGTTAAGACTACAATTTTTAAGCATGAAACTTTGAATGTCATTAAATGACATGATTCTTTACATTCCACTAGTATTGGCTGACATACTAGTTTGAAAATGAAGGAAAACAAACCGTAACCATGTAACAAAAGGTAACAGTGTTAGTGCAAACATAATTGTGGAATTTTGGCGGAAGCATTTGAATCTTTATAGTATTTGTAGAACAACACTCATGAACATTTTTACCATCTTTGTTTTTTGTTTTTCCAAATGTCTGGGGTTAGCTACCTAAATTCTCATTTTTCATAACTTTGTAGAGTCATTTGCTTTGTCAAATATTTTTAATAATTTATTTCCATGGTAATTTATGTTTACTTTCCTCCTTTTTATGTAAGTATTATTTTGGCAGAAGTTTTCTAGGCAAATATTATCTCATCTTCTCAATATTGATTTGCCTTTACTTTGTATGTGCATGTAAAACAAGATGAATCTTAAATTTAGAAGAGGCTTGGTAATGCTCCATTTGCAAGTTAAATAAGTAATCTTCACATCAAAGACCACTAGCTGAAGTTGTAAGTGGTAATGTGCTCTATACTTAAGTTCTAGAAGTCTTGGATTCGACCCATGTCATCAAAATTGAGTGACCCGCTTGAATAAACTACCACTTTTATCCTTAAAAAATGTAAATAATCTTCAACAAAGTATCAAAAATACGATATTACATCAAAGTTGTTCCTAAAAATAATCTTAATTAATAATTAGCCCAAATTTTATTCTACCAACCATTCATCAAAAGTTCCTTCGATCATGTTACATGACTAAAAAATGTGCGAATTATGTAAGTATGAGCTTGTTTGCCATATTATTTTCCTTGTGGGTAAATAATCGGTTTATGAAGCTAAATCAAGCAATTATTTAGAGAAATGTGTTTAATTAATTGAAAAAGAACTGGCATGTTACAGGTTTGACGAATGTTCCATATCCCCCTTGACGTTAAAAGGAATAAAAGCAGCTGGATATGAGCGAATGACTCTAGTGCAAGAAGCAACCCTACCTATTATTCTAAAAGGTTATCTTATACACACACACACACATATTTTGATATTGAGTTCTTGCTATTCATTATACGATTGCAATTTGGAGGTGTCTGAGTTCCTATATGTAATGGTTTGTGTGCACAAACCGAACTAAATAGATTATGCCTTTTTATCTCAATATTGTAACTGAAATGTGATTATTAAACTGATATACGCAAGTAACGTGCTTCTTATGAAAAACTTTTACATGTGCCTCAAATTCTAGACATTAACAAGCTTTATATTTCAAGCTTTGAAACTACCACATCATTGTTAGCCAAGCACATTATTTTATGCCTCAAAATCCTCATTTCTTTCAAAGAGCTGAAATTGATTACAAAATTGTGGCCGTACATTAATTATAAAAACATCACTGTACATATTAAGAAATGTAGCTACCATGGATCAAAATGTGAATATTATGCGCTTTACAGAAGTTGCATGTGTAAACTTAGAAAATAGAAGTGCAAAGATTTCACATTTTACAAAAATACATATCAACTCTGAAATGGGTATGCAAATCGTATATTCTTCTAATATTTATGAATAATTATGGACTATTTACACATTGCATAAAAGTGGAAAGAATATTTCTCTACAAAAGTAATAACATGAAATAAAAGTGCAAATTGTATGCAGTTCAAAATTACAATTTTAAAATGCAAATCGTATATTCTTCTAATATTTATGAATAATTATGGACTATTTACACATTGCATAAAAGTGGAAAGAATATTTCTCTACAAAAGTAATAACATGAAATAAAAGTGCAAATTGTATGCAGTTCAAAATTTCAATTTTAAAATGCAAAAAATCTATAGCACTAATGTACAAAACAACACAATTTTATGAAATTCACATTCTATCAACATACAAACTGTTCAAACTGTAACACTGTACAAACTTAATTTAAAAAATGTAACTAAATATAAATTCTTGCTAAAAAGTTGTACAGAATAAACAAGATTTATGATTGTGCACATGTTATGCATTTTAAACGTACATATGAATTATGAAATATAAGTGCAAACTGTATGTTTTTGGTGTAAAAAATCAAAATATGGAGCATAAAAAATATACAGAATGTATACTCTACGAAATTCAAAAATTATGCCCTTTAAAAAAAAGGCACATAAATAATAAAATATACATAACGTAGTAACATACTCATTCTATATGTGCAGATTATGTCTTTTAAGGGTTAAAAAATTCAAAATGTTTAAGAAAAACATGTATGAAATAAACATGTTTTAATGAAATGATCAAGCATTCAGTATAAATACATCTAGCTACGAACAAAATGCAAATTAAATGACATTGACAAAATTAACTTTGAAAGTGAAAATCTGAATGTTTAGCAATAAATGTTCAAAATAATAATATATTATAAGATGCAAAAAAACATGCACCTTAAGTATGAAATAAATGCTCAAATTGTGTAAATGGGGTATTTTGACTTAGATCCTTGTTTCTTAAAATAACCTTACATACCTCTCATAAAAACAATGTATGCTAAGTTCCTTTTTTTATATACAGGAAATTATTGTGAAGGACAAAAAATTTCAGCATTTTAGCCTCAAGGACAGACCTTCAGTATTTTAACCGGAAGGACAACTTTCTTTAGATATCGGTTTTTAGTTATCGATAACAATTTTCAGGTATCAGTTTATAGTTATCAGTAGCAGTTTTAGGTATCAGTTTTTTGTTCGGTAGCTTGGAAGAATGTCCTTATGAATAATTTTGGAAGAATGTTTGTCATTGTGGTTAAAATATTGAGGTCATGTCATTGAGGCTAAAAATATACGAATTTTTGTCCTTTAAATTAATCCCCCTTTATACATTTATATGATTGTTATTCAAATTGATGTAAATTTTCTCCATTGCTATTGAATGTTTCATGACTGCCAAATGTTGTTTCAAATGTGCTAGAAAACTATTACTTATGATAAAATATCTCAATTTATAGCGCAGTTAATCACAATAATTTTTTTTGCTGTGCGTAAATATTTGAATAACAAATATTTACATCATCAATATTTGTTATTGCGCCAGAAACAACACACAATTAGCGTAAAATTGTGTTGCACTTCAAAATTGTGCGAAATATTTGCATTGCAAAATGTATTAGTGTTGTGTAACAATACTCATATTTCCAAATAAAACTAAGATGGTGCAAATTTTTATAGTGCCAAAATTTCAATGAAATCAAATAAACCCCGATCATACAAGATCCTTGATTTGGCAGCTCTAGTGGTGGCGAAGAATATCCTTAGATGTGGCTTTCAGTGTGAAGTTGGTTGATGGTGGTGTTGTAACGTTACCTTTGGTGGTTGGAATTAGCAATTTCAATCAAATATGATTAGAATAAGGTCATCTAGAGACGGTGACATAATGAGTTTAGGCGGGTCCCTTGATCCCCTTCCACCATGAATTTTGGTCAGGTAGGCTGATACTTGTTGTAGCAGTAGTAAATAACCGTTAGCATTCTTGTTGAGATGGTACAAAGTTTTGAACCAATCTTTTTGATGGTATACATGAACAAAAACTTACCAAACAACACTGGAATTAGACTACGATAGGTAACAGTTACCGAAAAGTTAACAAGAGACATATACCATTAGATAAGTACCTAACAATCAAGCGTATTAAAATTACAAATGAGACAAATGAAAGAAGGGAATAAAGCCAATATAGCAGGTTATATTATCCAGATGGGGCAAGGACTAACAAGTAGAAAGCTTTAGTTTGATCTTTACAGATCTAACTAGGCAACAACTTGATCTGGCCAACATGTAGATCAGCCCTTGCATGGATGTTGGAAATCAACGGTCAAAATATGATCAAACTTGGTGAAATTTTAGTTTGATTTTTACAAATCTAGCTAGGCAACAACTTGATCGGGCCAACATGTAGATCAGTCCTTGTGTGGATGTTGAAATCAATGATCAAAATACGATCAAATTTGGAGTTGTAAATGATAGATATTTGTAAAAAAAGATGTGAAATGTAATGGATGTTTTAAATGATAATTTTGAAAATAAGGACGTGTAACTAATTTTCAACAATAAAATTCTAAACATTTCTCAAAAAATCGAAAATAAACACATTTCTATAAAAGCTCCAAGATTTAAAACATTATGAATCAACTTCAGAAATGTAGGAATGTAAACTGCACAAAAAAGTGAAAAAATACATTTCATGGAAGTGATGGATCATATCATTTTCGAAAATGCTTATGAACTATTGAATGAAAATGCAAATTATGAATTTTTATTAGAGAAATGCAAAATTCTAAATGTTTAGCAATATAATGTACAAAAGAAATGCATTTTAAAAATTTGCAGGGATTACGTACTAAACAAAAAATACATATAAGCCAAGGCTTAAAGTTCCGTTTGAAGCCTTGGGATTCCGGTCATTTTAATTTAATACGCAGCTAGAATGAAACTTGCCTAGATAGCCATGTTCGGTAACTAAAAAGTCAAAAAAAAAAAAAACTTTTTAAATCTTTAATCATGTTCAAAAAGCATGATCTGAACTTTGAAAATAATAGTAAAAAAACATACCTAAATCAAAACTTTCAATCAATTTCGTACTCGAGTCGAGATCCACTAATTAAGCGAACAGCCCACTTTGATCTTCATTGAGCCCTCTTAGATGTCGTTAAGCCTTCCTAAATCATCGCCAAGTCCTGTTGGATCATCATCAAGCATGTTTTATCCCATCGAGTCAAGGAATAGCGCAGATCTGTTTTTCATCAGTTTCACATGTTTTGTATGACTATTTCATTTAAAAGATGATGAGTAGAGTTCGGCTGATATAATTTGTTGTGGGTGTGATTAGGGTCTTCTAAACTCGACCCACTTGGATCTAATGTGGTGGAAATAACTTTTATTTGTTTCATCAAAGACTATTTTGTGTTTAATCTAAAAAATGCAACTATAAATTTGTATTTATTTTGGATAATAAAAAATATCCATTGTTTTTAATTTATGAAAAAGTACCAAAATCTAAATCATTTTTTTAAAAATCGATCAAAATTTTAAAGTTTAAAATGATCAAAGAAACCTTGATACAACTATGAAATAAGGTACAAATTGTGTGTACTTTATGATTTTAACTTAAACGTATAAAATTCAAATGTTTAACAATTTAAAGATTTTAGATAGTACTTGAAAACAATTGTATGTACAACTTTTTGCAACAGAAGATATCACGAGTGAGGAAGAAAAATCTAAGATTTCAGATATTAGTTCAATTTTTTTAACCTCATTTGTTTCTTGGACATACGCCAGCATCATATTTGGATGTAGACATGTAGGATCTTAGATACTTTGGAGACAAGTTCATATTTATCTTTATACATGTCATAAATTATTCAAATAACCTTTTGTCAGTGTATCTGTCTACCCTTGAATTCTGTATTAACTCATTGCTTGTTGTTGACATATGTTGCAGGGAAAGATGTCTTGGCAAAGGCCAAGACTGGAACCGGAAAAACAGTAGCTTTTTTGGTAAACTTTTACCACCTTGTTTACTAATACGTCCACTTATTATTTTTTTCCTTTTTCAAAGCAAGGCATTATTCAATGATTGTAACTTTCCGAATTCTAACAGCAGAATATCAATTGCAGCTCCCAGCAATAGAGATTGTTTCAAAATTACCACCCATTGATCGTGATCAAAAGAAACCTCCAATTAATGTTCTTGTCATTTGCCCAACTCGTGAACTTGCAGATCAAGCTGCTACAGAAGCTAATGCACTATTGAAGTTCTACCCTTCGATTGGTGTTCAATGTGTCATTGGCGGTACAAGATTAGCATTGGAACAGAAGCGCATGCAAACCAACCCATGCCAGGTGAATATGGAAATAAATTATGCACTCACTGTATTATGATTATACCTGTTTAGGTTTGTCTTCAGTTTTTTGGGACTTTTTTTTTGGGGGTGAAGTGTGAAGAAAGATAAGATACTTCCTCAAAACAATAACGGTTGCAATGCATTAAAATAAAGAATAGTCTAGAAAAAGCTCATCAACACCTTTATGCTCTTGTTATGACTGGGATAATACATAACTCATGGAATCTATCAACATGTCCTAATCTTGTAATTTTTCAGTAATAGCATGCAAAATATCACAGGCTACTTGAATAACGAGAAGAATTTGTGAAGAAAAGTACTTCCTAAAACTGGGGATGTTGGTACTTATCTTGGTAACGGACTTCATTTTATATTTGGTTGATCAGTATTCTGCCTACGTTTTATGTTAGTTCCTCACTGATAAATAATTTTCTGAATCACATACATGATTTTTCTATCTTGAATTTACTTTATCTAACACAATCAAGTCATCAACAGATGCTTGTTGCTACACCTGGAAGGCTAAGAGATCATATAGAAAACACACCAAATTTTGGAACTCGCTTGATGGGCGTCAAAGTTCTAGTTCTTGATGAAGCGGACCGTTTATTAGATATGGGTTTCAGAAAAGATATAGAAAAAATAGTTGCTGCAGTTCCAAAACAAAGACAAACACTCCTGTTTTCAGCTACAGTTGCAGATGAGGTACTTATCATAACTGTATCAACGTTGATTTCTAATCATGTGCATCTTTTGTCTGATTTGTTGCATTAGAGACCATATTGATGTCGTAGATACTGTTGTTGGATTTCTTGTGTATAAATCCATCTGCGATACCAATCCCTTGGTTTGATGACATTTCATCATTTATATTCCTTCATTGTTCCCACATGTGGAGTTGTGAACATGATTTGTTTTTGGATATTAGTACTCATGTTTACCTGAAAAGAGAGTGAGTAGAAGAAAGAGATTCGTGTCTCCACCAATTCAAGGAGCCTCTTGGGTTGATTGGTCTGAAAACACATCAACCAGGCGTGCATATGCACATTGTGCACTTTTCTACAACGGTCGAGGAAGTTTAACAGTAGATTTGGAATAGGTATTCTGCCCGAACTTTGCTATAGGCATTCAAACAGAAGGACGGTTGAGATGATTTTTCAAAACAACTAGAAATAAGGCCTAAATAACTACAAATTTTCAACAACTTTCAAAATTGTCAAGGTAAAAAATAGTTGGAAGTTAATAGATGAATTTAAGGAGTACAAAGGGCACGTCCGATCCAAATTCACTTGAAATGGTAGTGGTAATGCATGGTGTTTTGCAGATGGGAACGAACAGTTGAGATTTTACGGGATAACCGTCTGTACAATGGATGGGTTATGCAAAAATCAGTATTGTGTCACGTATGCGATTGTGAATCACAGGTTTGGAGGAAAGCACATGTGGATGGAGTCAGCATGCACGAAACGAATTGGAATGCACATGTATCATTGTTGGAGGAGTTGGAGAGAGAGTTTGGGTACTTGCACGTGCAAAGGGCAATGCTTGTTTGTAGAGCTGTGCTAGGAAGCAGCGTGGCACATGATGGGGTGGTTGATGGGAAGGGGAAGGTTCGTGGTTTAGTGAATGATTGTGGTGATGGATTAGTGTAGGTGAGTTGTTTGGTTTTGATCCTAGGGTCGTGCTTCCTTGTGTCATGTATTCTAATATGTGATTGATGTTAATAGTATTTAGTAACTGTTTTTGTTAGGTTGATTGGCTCAAAAATCGTACAATAAGATTTCCACATCAGTTTCCTTTTAATTAGACTAAAATTAAAACGAACAAAAATAATTACTAAATACTATTAACATCAATCACATATTAGAATACGTAACTGTTTTTGTTGGGCTGATTGGCTCAAAAATCGTACAATAAGATTTCCACAATCGTTTTCTTTTAATTAGACTAAAATTAAAACGAATAAATACAGTTACTAAATACTATTAACACCAATCACATATTAGAATACATAACACATGGTTTAGTGAATGATTGTAGTGATGAATTTTAGTGCAGGTGAGTTGTTGGTTTTTGATCCTAGGGTCGTGCTTCCTTGTGTTATGTATTCGAATATGTGATTGATGTTAGTAGTATTTAGTAACTGTTTTTGTTCGTTTTAATTTTAGTCTAATTAGAAGGAAACTATTGTGGAAATCTTATTGTACGATTTTGAGTCAATCAACCTAACTTAGCCTTGGAGGCCCCATGACTGGTGGATGTTTCCTTGTTTCCCATTTTTCTAGTCATGCTATTGACGTGTGAAAGGTGTTATTTAAACAGAAACCTTCTCGCCACAATGTAGTGCTAATAAAGGAAAAAATAATGAAATCACACCAAATCAAATAGGAGATCGGTTCTATAAATGTATTTTTATGCAAGATATCCTACAACCCCCTACGTAAAATCAACTAACGGAACTTCACTCTTGCGCAATTGCTTCACTTGATTGTGACCTCAGAGGTATGCGACCGTGCTTTCCATTTGGACAACTTAAAAGTCATCTGAGCCATTGTACTTTGTTAAACCAATGAATGGTTAGAGAACACATTGTCTTCTCAACCAGAAGCATATATGCAAGCAATTCCTACCGCAGTCAGCTTCCTTGATCCTCACATGTTAAATCCAGGGATATGAACTCTGCCCCATAGTAGGGCATGAGATACATAAACACCTGCTACTCCTCTAGCAAGTGTGTATACAAAATTATCTGTGGCCTAGGACTAATCCGAGTCTGAGATACATTCAATATCTGTATGGCATTCCAAAACTTGAGGGCATCCTCTATAGAGATACCACATGACCCAGTCTAAAGTTTCCGAAGATGAATTATTTGAATTGCTACTGTACTAAATCTTCCTACCGTGTAGGAGATGTCAAGTCTGTTACGCATAGCAATATAATTCAAGCTTTCCAATAGTCTAAGAGTACTTGGCTATGCCAAACTATTTCTTGAATTCTTTTAAAATCTGCAACTAGCATCAAAAGGATTTGAAGCATGTTTGCATTCGAAATAATCAAAATAATTAGAATTCTTTTGGATTTTCTTAACATAACGAGACTGAGATAACACTACCCCATCGTTTGACTGGAGATCTTTAGTTTTAGTACCACCACACCTACAATTGCTAAACCTTTCATATCAAATTTGTTTAATAGAAAACAGTTTGCGTCATTGATAACATTATGCTAGTGCCAAATAATAGTATATCAGCAATATAAAGATGAATAATGAAGCATTTCTTACCATCACATTTTGTACCTAAACAATTATCAGAGTCATCGATGGTGAAGCCATTATTAAATGCAATTTCATCAAAATTCTTATTCCACTGAATGGTCGATGACGCTGAAACGTGAAACATTGGTGACCAGATTATTCAGAGGACATCCAGACCTGGAATGTCAAACAGGTCAAAATAAGTCAGGGCACTCGTTCAGACCTGTGATGTTCTACAATGTCAAATGAGTAAATGAGCATATTTAATTCATGGTGGGATAGGTGGATTTGAAGTGGAACTCGTGCTTGAATTCCAGCGAGCATTACAGCACTAATACTTCCTATACAAGAGATGACTCAATCATAATATCATGCATTGGTTATTTTCAGAAGCCAAAAGCTTCTTTACTTTAAGATAGCTGCAGCTCTTTTTCTTCTTCTATATATATGTGTGCGTGCGTGTGTGTCAAGGTTGTAAAGATCGCTAAGTGGATGCTAGGCGGTAAGCATGGACTGGAGATCAATCGTCTGGACGAGGATTAATCGGAACTATGTGTTTTTGACGAACTCATACGTTTTGGATAAAATTTTAGCATTTTGAATAGTATTAATTGCATGGTTTAAGGTTCCGGCCACCTCGGTTCGGTTCTGGCCGGTGGCGGGACGGGATAAGGTTAAAATCTTGTCCCTCTAATTTACAGTTAAAAAATCGAAGAAAGAAAAAGAAATCGGTAAATTACCAATCGAGATTTGAGATGCAAATTCGGACGAGCATCGTTGTTGTCGATTTCACAACAGCAGTTGTAGTCGTTGATTTCAAAGCATGTTGTCGCGATCGATTTCATAACAGACGTCAATTTAGGCTAAAGGGGAAACGTCGACTTAGGGCTGAAGGGGAAGACATCGACAAGGAAGGGGAAGATGTGTGAGGTCTGAAGGTGCAGACGTGAATTGAGACGGTAAGTTAGGGCTGAAGGGAAATAGAGGTTAGAAAATAGGGCCAATTGAAATTGAGGTAGGGCTTGGGCTTTTAAATGGACTAACTAATATCACTTAATTTTATTTAGTTAGGGCTGTATTGGGCTATTTTATTTCATTTCATTTAGTTAGAATAATTTAATTTAGTGCAATTCTAATTCTAATTTAATTTTGTTTAATCAAGTATAAATATATCGGGCTAGACTATATTTAATGCTTTATTTACATCGATCATTATTACACTTTGATTAACAAACTCTTGAAATTGAAATCGGGACCGAAACTGAAACCTCCGAAATTTCCGAAATCGTTCGAAACTAAATTTTTTTCAAATGAACAAAACCGAGACGGAAACCGACTTTTTGACCTTGATTAACTGATCCAAATTGGGATATTATGGATTTGGATAAGTTTGGAAGCAACCATAGAGACAAAATCGCTTGAAACAAACATTATGATGCTTATAAGAGACATCAAGCCTAAATTGGTGCATGTATAGTGCCTATAAACCTTTTATATGCTTAGATTTTGCAGTAAGTCTCATCTAGCAGATTAGGTAAATACCTATACGATAAGGCTAGCTCTTAGGATTTTTAAAACATGCATATATACATATAGACAGATATACATATATGCATATGTACATACATACAAGATACATATATGTACATGTATATAAAGTTGTATTTGGGTGATATGCTTGTTTCACCGAGGAGGGATGAATCACTGATGCACCGTGTACTGTTATATTTTAGCAGTGTACTGCTGCTAGAGACATGAAATCTATATTTAATTCGCCCTTGGGTATTGACAACTTCGTGCCAGATTCACATCTCTTATTAAAAGTCTCTGTTTGAAATATCTGGATGAATTTCAAGCATTGAAGGAGATCTCCAGTCCTCATGAGCCCTCTAGTTTTGAGAAGTCTTCTAGTATTAAAGTGCATATCGAATTCATAGTTATGAAAGGTGCGCCATGGCGTATGGCGTTACGTTTGCGTCTTTCTTGTGGTGCGGCACACATGAAAATGCGCGGCAAATGATGCGTGGCACAAAACTGACGCATGACGCAAAATGACACGCCTTTTCATTATATTATTTTCATTACATTTTTTATAATCTGTATAAAAATTAACATTCATCATATTATGAAACATTAAAAAGAAGGTACGATACATCATATTATGGAGTATTAACGGGAAATATAGGTATGCATCCGATGCTGAATATAAGCTTGGATTTGACGACGACGGCGTCGACTTGATTTTGGTTGCTGCTGCTAGAGAAATTAGATATCTGAGTCGAAAATCATCTACATCGAGAGGTTTTTCAACACCTGCTTCAGCTCCTTTACATATTTACTAAGACGAAACAAATCTGAATGAGACGGGCGATGAAGATGTTGAAACTTATGAATCTGATGATGCAAACATTAATTTGGAAAATATAATTGCTGAATCATATTCAGATTTCTAGTTTGTTAGCAATATGTATGATTATATTGGATTTTGGCTTTAGAAAATCATTATGCTTGAAATTTTATGTTTATAATATTATATTTGATGATTTTTTTTTGCAAAATGCCTAAAAAATCTTTGTTGTGTCTGTTTAGTAGAAATATCGAACCTTTTAACTTTATTGTTGTATATATTATATTAATAAAAAAATTGTAAACATGCGCAGTAAATTAAAAAGGCGTGCGTCATTAATCGTTATGATCGGACTAATGAAAGCCATTAATCATTATGATCGGATTCTAATGGTATTTCTGTCCTTTGAATCCTTACAGCTTTCAGGAGTTCTCCAGCAAATCTGGAAACCTCATACTCTTAGAGTGCTGTGGACTAATAGTTACATTAGTATGCATTTTCGGTAGCAATTCCATTCGGTTTGTTTTGTGCTCCAAGGACGCCTAACTTTGTCTTAGAAACTCATTTGTCTAGGTCGCTTGTCTTTTCTAAGGAGTACGGGCTGTTTTGGGGTCTGTTATTATCCTGAGATCTAGGGCTAGTCGAGGGAATTGTCTAGTTAAAGCATGTTTTGAGGCCTTGATTGCATTGATATATACATATACATTGATATATACATATACATACATATACACACATATATACGTACATATATGTATACATGGAGAGCGTTCAACTACATCTTAAACAGTGTAGCCCTCCTACAGCCTTCTGATATTCACCTCATGTTTTTATTTCTCTCTCTTTCTACTAATTCTGTAATGACCCGATTTTTCGACGGGGTCGTCACCAATTCTCTCTCCATCCATCCAATTATTTAAATACCTGTGGTTAAAATTGGGGTGCTCAAACAGAGATGCCATGGAGCGCTCATTACATATATATTAGTATCACTACATCGATTAATTCTTTAACTTGTATATTAAGCGGGTTTAATATTATATTTTGTATACTCACTTATGTATGTACTTTCATATCGATATTAAATATTCACGTTTGGTCGCTCCTAATCAGTCTTAATCTCCGTATTAACAGACAATATTTTTATGCAACATTCTTTGTTAGTATGAGTATTGAGATGGGGCGTTACAACTTTAGTGTATACGAGGAGCGCTCCGTCACACCTCTGTTTGGGAGCATTCTAATTTCAGCCACAAGTTTCTATTTAAATAATGGGTGGATGGAGTGATAAGCAGTGGGAAGAGAGAAACAGAAATATGGGGTGGATATCAGAGTAGAGGTGCTGCACTGTTTGGGGTGCAGTTGAACGCTCTTCACACACACACATACATATATATGTGTGTGTGTGTGTATTTGTGCGTGTGTGTGTGCGCACGCCCGCGCGCGTTTCTCTATGTGCAGTTCCTTTTCATTTAAGTTTGTTTACCAATTTATTTCATTTTTTTTTTACCTATTTAGCAATTTTAGTTGTCGATTTACCCACCAATCCCAACAATATAGTGTTCCTGGAATTTTCTGTTTTTCTTAACCGTACAAACCATTATTATGGTTTCTTTATTTGTAATTTCATTTTCAAATAGGCATTAGCATATCTGGTAAACATGATTTACATTAACCTGTAGGTCAGCAATTTATATTTTTGAGTAGTGTCATATTTTCTTTTATTTGACTTCAGGTTCGACAAATTTGTTATATTGCCATGAAAAGAGATCATGAGTTTGTTAATACTGTTGTAGAGGGCAGCGAGGAGACACATTCTCAGGTACATCAAGCATTTCTTTACAAGTTATACTTTTATAACATCTAAGGATGTAGACGTTTCATTATTGTTCATCTGTTCGGTTATATGCAAATAGTTATTCAAGTCCCAAAGGAAAACTAACCACAATGTAGCTTTTCCTTAAAAAATGGCAATGTATCATGTAAACAACATCCAAATCGGAACACGAAGATGCAGAAAGTGCACATTAGGTTTTAAGTATTTAATAGTGATTAGTGAGCCTGAAGCTGCAGAAAACCACCTCAAGACTTATCTTGATGTCATACTTACAGAGCAATCAAACGAGAATAATATCTTCAACAGTTATAAAATCCAATTGCCAATCACAATGGATCAGTAGAAACTAATTTGCAATAAATAAAAGAGACATGCAGTTTATAGTTTTATAGGACGTCCATTATTGTGTGCAATGTGTCACTGGTTTTAACAGCAAGCTCAATATTAGCATTAATCATAATTATCACTAAGCCTTCATGTTTTCCCAACTTTCAACAATCCCTCAATTCTTATATATCTCCACAATGACAACTACGGACGCAATATAAATCTATTTTTTTTTTTAAAATCTGCTCTATCATGCTAGATGCAAATCATAGAGGGGATTCAAACCCGTATAAACTTTTCAGAGGCATACCGTAGGAAAAATAATAATTGATTATTGTTAGTTCAATTTTGTTAAACCAGGTTGAACAGATGCATTTAATTGCACCACTTGAGAAGCAATTACCAATACTGTATGGTCTCTTAAAAGATCACATAGCCGAAGAAGTTGATTACAAGGTACGCAATTCCAAACTATACTAACTCATTAACTAACAAGGATTTGTCTGAAATGCTGCAGTGTTATCATATTCTTAGGTTATTGTATTTTGTACCACTGCCATGAGTACAAGACTTGTAGCTGATCTTCTTTCTGAACTGAGACTAAATACCAGAGAAATCCATTCCAGAAAGCCACAGAGCTACAGAACCAGAGTCTCAAAAGAGTTCAAGGAGTCCAAGGGTATTATCCTTGTGAGTTCAGATGTATCAGCTAGAGGAGTCGATTATCCTGATGTTACTCTTGTTATACAGGTAAGTTCAAGTGCATATCCACTCATTGTTTCTCATTCTAAACATATGCAATGCCACAGTCATCATCCATATAATTGTTAAATTGGCAAGTAAATGTTCTGCTTAGATGACCCCTCTCATTATGCTCTCATTCTCATGTCTTTCTATATGTTACTTTTTGTATTGATTTTTACTATCTGTCATTCGATTGAGAGGACATGGAATGAAGATCTATTTTGAGTTGTGTAATTGTATATAATTGTAATTTTACCGTTTTAATTATGATTGCCCAGTTGTCTTTCTATCGTGCTTCTTAGTTGGTCATATTTTGAAGAACATATATTGTGTTACATGCTTGCACATAATGAAGCATAAGCATGCATAACTGTGTTAGTATCGTCAAATATCTAGCAGTAACCAAAATATCGTTAACTAAAGAGGAACATACTGGTACTTCATGGCGGTAAACATAGATAGAAAGCAAGTGCTTTCATACTCTATAGCAATAAAAATCTATTCGTTGTTTTATGACGCTTAATGACTGCTTAAGCGAGGCTTAATTTTTTGAGGTTGGAATTTGTGTTTTCTGATATTAGAATGAAAGTTAGAAACCTGTGATTTCATTGGAACTTTCATAACTAAAATTTACGTTAACAATACAGTGCAAACTTTTTATAATGCTTTTACCGATTAAAAATGTAGTACATTAATAGAATTCTCACACTTCCATTATATTAAAATTTTCCATATCCAGTTGTAACTCTTAACTCACTTCTAAACGGAGGGAGGTGTCATTGAGTTTGTTAAGCGCTGCAAAAGCTCTTCTCGCTTACGATGCTTGATTTTTAAAATTTTAAGCACCAATCAATCAATTTGCAATTTAAGCACTGCTGAAACATCACATAAGTGTGCTTTGCATAACTTATCTCATTTTTAACTGGCAGGTTTAGCAATGCACATAGTATCAATTCCACTGCTTGCAGCATCTTCATATTATTATTATTATATTATTATAATAAAACTTCCCCTTGTAGCAAATTTTGTTTACGAAAGGCACAATACCGAGATTTTGTATGATACCACAGATGACAATAGTAACTTATAATAATGGAATCATGAATATATGTCAATATGTTGAGTTTTGAATATTTATTTTTATGAATTGCAGATTGGAGTGCCTGCAGATAGAGAGCAATATATTCATAGATTGGGTAGAACTGGTAGAAAAGGTAAAGAAGGAAAAGGTGTGTTGCTTCTTGCGCCATGGGAAGAAGCTTTCTTATCTACTATCAAGGATTTGCCTATCTCAAAAGCTCCAGCACCACTAATTGATCCTGACACAGTAAAAAAAGTGAGTATTGATAGCACATTACTCATTCTTCCCATAAAGATCTCTTTCACATTTGAAATTTAAATAACCTTGTCAATACTCGTATAAGAGATGGTGAGTATTACATCCCTAATTTGGATGTATTAACGCTAAGTCCTTGTCTGAGCAAATTTACGCAGAAGAACTCAATTTTTTTAATGCAAAATACTGAGAGAAAAGATCATATTTGTATACCAAAAAAAAGCAATTTGCGTTTTAATAAATGCAAACTCGGTCAATTTTTCCATAGATATCTCTAAAACAGGTATCTATGGAGAACACAAATCAGCTTCCACTTCTGGATAGGATACCATTTGGAAATCGCGAAAACGTTCGCACTTTTATGTGTAGGTTGGATCATTTCTTTTACTGTTGATGTTATATATATATATTTCTGCAAAATATTAGCACGTAACAACGTATGTTTTTAGGGAGTCAGGCTGTGTACCTTCCTTTTATATTTATTATCATAACAATGTTTCCGTTACATTTTTTTTAAAGGTTGAACGAGCACTTGGGAACGTGGAAATGAAGAACAAAGAATCAGCATACCAAGCATGGCTGGGCTACTACAACTCAAACAAAATGGTGGGACGCGATAAATATAAGCTTGTTCTTCTAGCTAACGAGTTCAGCAGAAGCTTAGGCCTCGAGAATCCACCAGCTGTTCCTAGAATTGTTCTCCAAAAAATGGGACTAAGTAACGTGCCTGGTCTCCGTGTAAAGTGACATTTTTTTGTACCAACAGTTGTTATTTGATTCTGTGATTGTAACACACCACAATATCAGTTTAAAGAATTGATCAAATATGAAGAGGACGCCTTTCTTCTAATATATATTGTTGATGGGTTATGTGAAAATTTGATGTGCTCTGTTCACGTTACCTTAACCATTTGCCTACTGCTCCTATTTTCTAGTTTTGCATCTTTCCTAAGTTCTCTCTTTGCATAATGCTTTCACAATGATTTTGCTTGTAGTTTGTGCAGTGCACAACACGAATGAATCTTTTGTCAAATTTTCCTTATTTTAGTTGAGCTGAACGAATCTTTTGTTGTCTTTTATTGATAAATGGAATTATATAGGAGTGAAGTTGCACTACTTCAACGGAGTATACGAATATCATGATTTAAAGCAAACTGCATGATATTTGCTTTGAACATAATGTTGAACCAGTAACAGGACTTGAAAATTGATCGATAAAATCTTAGCATTTCACTCACGTAGCTAGTCAGAAGAACTCAATCATTTTATTAGAAGTGTTTTATAGTTATTATGAGTATTGAAATATATACTAAATAATATGTAGAGCGTGTGCGTACATACATATATATGTTTATGTGTGCATACGTACATATATACGGCAATGATGCGGTATCTCAAATCCTCCTGAATATCAACTACAATTTTCAAATTAAATATTTAAATAAATAAATAATAAAGTAAAGTTGAAAGAGAGGAAATATATTATTTAATTCGGAACTTGTGGCTAATAATCACAAGGATTTGAGGTGTAGCAAAAATAAGAGTGTATATATGTGAGCGTGCATATACATATATATATACATACATATTAGAACTTGCAATCGTGCATATACATACGTTAGTACCGTACACTATAATATTTAGTTTGGAATACACACACATATATATACATATATGTATGTATGCATATAAGTGTGTATGTACATATATTTTTTTATTATTCAAAAACATTGTAAAACAAGTAAACTATATCATAATATACTTATGTACATACACGTCGGATCTCCTTCGCTTGGCAACGGGAAAATTGGGTGGAGTTCAAATTTTTTTCTTAAAAGATGTATGTTGGACCACTGCAAAAAATGTTAGTTTTTATAACGGTAATAGATAACATTTGTGTTATTGGTTTTTTTTAATTTGTTTGATTTAAAATAGGCCTAGTTTGTGTAACACTTATAAATGCGGGTTTTCCAAGTTATTTCGTGGCCGTCTCTTCCTTCGATTATTCTCTCTTCCTTCAGTTATTCTCAAATTATTTCCCTCACCTCAAATACAAAATCTCCTCCCTTATCGTCGCCTCCGCTCATAACCTATCGATACCAACTTGCCACAAACATATCTTCTGCTAGTCTTCACCATCATCTTTCCTCCAAACCAAATATTTAAGGCATATGTTAGGACTTTTTTCTTTGGCTTGCCGTCTTGTGTTGGCCATGGTGAAAGGTTTGAAAATGCAGGCAGGTGGAACGAGGAAGTTCATGTGAATGGATTAACAAGGAAGGGTTGGAAGTAAGAATTAAGAGGAATATATAGAAGAATAATGGAGAGAGGAGTTAGTAGCAAGAAGTTATAGGAGAAATAAGAATTATAAGAGAGCAAGCAGTAGATAATAGGAAATGAAAACCGAACTTTATTTGATGCAAGCATTACGATTCATAATACCGACTATACACACACACAACCATCCTTTCATAAATCAAGTACAACATTGGCTACATCACAGCAAACCCAAATGCAACCCAGACACAAATTAACAAGACCTAGTCCCATTTATAAGAGAGTCACACGTGCATGTGTGCACCATGCACACACTGACACAGGCCTGGAAGCTGCAAGGACCCATCCGCCTCATCTTGCTGAGTCACCTTTTCCATCTTATCAAGCCCCTTCAGATCATCTTTGGCAAACTCCAACGATGAACTTGCAAATGTTTATAATGGTGGAAACAATTTAAGAGCATTACAGCCTGGTGCAACTTTAGAACAACCCTAATTTTTTTGCAATTCTGAACCCATGTTCCCATAACATAAAACCTTTCTCTATTGTTCTAATTACAGCTTTTTCATTCATTCTTCAATTACGAATTCTTCGGCATCTTCGAGCTATTTATTTGAGATAAAATGCAAATATTAGATGGCAACATGCTTAAACCGCTCGATATTCATGACAATGACCAATTTTTGTCTACCTAATTTCATGGAATCATCAAGTAATGGAGGACGGAGTAATCCACTAAGACAACAATTTGATTCTGCGACGCCTATGTTTTTGCAGATAGTTATGTATATGGCTAGGATGTCTTTTTCTTACGAGAGGTAACTTTAGTTTCAGAATCACTCATTCTTTCTGAATTTGTGTAAAATGGAGTTTTAGATTTCTTAACAAAAAGTTCTCTGCTTGCAATTTATATATTTATACAATATTTTACTCAATTACATGTAAATATAAAAACCTATGAGACTGAAAATTGTTGGTAGGTTAGGTATCAGTGAAGAATGTAGCTTAAATTCTATATCTATGTCGAATATTGAGGTCCTGATATGGTTTAGAGTAGTGGCAGAGGAAGAAGGGTAGAAGGAGGCAGCAAGCAGTCTAGCAGGAAGAAGAAGATTAAATGCAGAGAGAAATTTTAGTAATTGTTTTCTATATTTCATTCATTCATAACCGATTACATATATAGGAGTACTTTGTAACCAACTTCCTACGTGGCCATATAGGGACCATCTACTTTTAATAAAGCCGATAACAGAAAAAGCTGGTAACAGAATTGCAATTAAAATATAACAGAATTGCAGAAGCAGGAAAATAATGCAGGAATTAAACGTGCACTGCTGCACATGTCCACCAACAGGTAATCCTTAGTCCATGAGTCTTCTAGGTAGGTGTATCACCCTTCTAGGCCTTGCATTAGTGGTTGCACTATCTTCAGGTGCTTCTGGTGTACTCGTGTGCACATCAATGCCCACCCCTTCAAAATCAACCTTGTCCTCAAGGTCATGGAAATAAGGAGCTGGTGGTAGTGGCGACTGATGGTGGTTCCGGGTCATTTTCTGGAATTTCATCGTCCGGATTGATTTCAGGAAGGATCAACAAGATGTGGGTGGGTTTGCAACGATGGCCGAAGTAGTATTTTTCATCGCAATTGAAACATAAACCCTGTTGTTTTCGTTCATGCATTTCTGATTGGGAGAGTTGTTTGATAGGAATACTAGGTTTGGAGGGTTGCGTGGAAGGTGTTTGTGGAATTGTCTGAGAGGTTTGTTGGTTGTCTGTTGGTTTCTGGAAGTGAGAATTGGTATATGCACTGTATATTGGTTTGGGAGGGTCAGTGTACTTACGTTCGATGAGTTTAGCGCCTTCTATTGCATCGGGGATGGTGATGGGTTTGAGGATGTGGAGTTCGTTTTGTATGTGTGTTTTGAGGTCGGAAATGAAACATTGGAGTATGGATTCATTGGAAAGTGTAGTAATACGGTTGCAAAGGTTTTCAAAGGTGGCTTGATAATTTTCGATGGAGGTAATTTGTTTGAGTTTGAACAAGGTGGCTTGAGGGTTGAGAAATGTCGGTGGGCCGAAGCGTTTCTCGATTGCCTTTGTCAACGCCGCCCATGTAGAGATTTGATTGTTGCGGTGCATCCATTGGAACCACGATAGTGCCTGGCCTTGCATGTGGAAGCTTGCGAGATCTACTCGCTGATCTTCGGGTGTGGAATAATAAGCGAAGAACCGATCAGCTTGAAACATCCAATCATGTGGATTAGAGCCATCGAATGTTGTGAGTGAACATTTTGGGGTTCGGGTGGGTTGTGGGGTTGACAAAATAGGTGGTTGACGGTTGTTGAATGTTAGTGGGTGTGTAGTAGATGATTGATTGGTTGGAGAGATGAGTGGTTGGTTGTCGATCTTGCGGTGGAGGTCAGTCATTTGGTTGGCGAGAGAGGTCATTTGGTTGGTGAGAGTTTGTATGGCTGTTTTGATGTCTGTATTATCCGCGGTGAGATTTTCTAACATGGAGCTGTGAGAGGTTTGGGTGGTTTGAATGGTATCAATGGTGGATTGGTGGTGGTGTAGTTGTTGGAAGGCTTCATCCATTCGGGTCATTTTGATAGGGAAGATTTGGATGTTGTGGAAGAGGAGGAGGGGATATCAAGTGGTGAAAGCACCAAAATGATATGGTTTAGAGTGGTGGCAGAGGAAGAAGGGTAGAAGGAGGCAGCAAGCAGTCTAGCAGGAAGAAGAAGATTAAATGCAGAGAGAAATTTTAGTAATTGTTTTCTATATTTCATTCATTCATAACCGATTACATATATAGGATTACTTTGTAACCAACTTCCTACGTGGCCATATATGGACCATCTACTTTTAATAAAGCTGATAACAGAAAAAGCTGGTAATAGAATTGCAAAAGCAGGAAAATAATGCAGGAATTAAACATGCACTGCTGCACATGTCCACCAACAGGTAATCCTTAGTCCATGAGTCTTCTAGGTAGGTGTATCACCCTTCTAGGCCTTCCATTAGTGGTTGCACTATCTTTAGGTGCTTCTGGTGTACTCGTGTGCACATCAGGTCCACATTTTAGAATTCGTGACGCAAATGAAGAAAATTGATAAATTTTTTGGATTGGTCTTTATGTATTATATATATATACATATAGACACACACATAATGCCATATTAAGCTGTAAGGTTTAAGAAAATGAGTCGTGTATAAGCAATAATATGGTGTGTTGGTAAATGTTCTCCTCCCAGTTGGTTATTTTTATTCAATTTGATTGATTTTTTTGTGAAGTTGATTTTCTAATAATTATTGGTTTGTCCATTTTTTTGAAAATGTGAGACTTTCTAACTTTTGAGGTTTACTAAATTTATTATTACTACAATTTTTACAAATTCCCAGATACTGTATGTTAGCCTAAATATATATTATTATCCAATTCCAAAAACTTGGATTTTAATGATATTACATGTTCTTATGTGTACAGCATCAACATGTTATGTAATAATAATACCTCCTATTGATTTTTTTTCTTAGTAAAATTTTGATTATGGGTTAAAATGAAAGTACTGAGATTACAAGTGTAGGGTAGAAATGAAATGAGAGGATTATGGGATGGAAAATAGGGGAAGAGACGCTGACCTTTTTGGAATAAAATGATGGTTTAAACGAAAAGGGATGAAATGGTGTCAGCAATCTTCATACCTTTCTAAGATACTGAGGTAGATATAATGTTTCTATACATCAATTTTGTAACCGTTTATGCTAGTGGTTTATGTTAACTTGTCATTACGTCGGAGGTTTTTTTAATATAATTCCTATACACTTTTTTTATGACATATTATGTTCATACTAGCATGAGGCTTGTGCTTCGTACATGAAAATATATATGTATATTATGTACAATTATATATGTTGTGTAGATCTAAAGAGGTCAATGAATTTTGTATTTTCCCCCATTTTTGTAGTGATTAATGGTACATGAAAACTATGATGTAATTGTTGTACTGTTGTGTATGTGAGAACGATCGGGTTTTTAAGATAAAACTAATGTATCTACTTAGTTCGATCATCACACCAGCATCTTGTGTGAATACTTAGTTTAGTTGATCCAATTTTTAGACACGATTATATTCACTATTTTAAAAATTACGTACAACTTTTAAAACATTCAAATCAATTTGATTTTAAAACATATTCTAGAAAGTTAAATATGATGAATGTTATAAACTAAATTTTAAGTGAGAGGTCTACGGTGAGAGGCATATTTTCACACGACACTTGAACTGAAAGATATATGCACACTTAGTTCTTTTAAAATGATAGTTTCAAAACTGAATAGTCCTAACTCATGCTAAACACACAAGATTTTAGTCCATAAACACTTTACGAATTAATCATTTTAACGTACAATCATCAATTTGCTACAATATATTGCAAAACTTGAATAGATACCAATTCATGATATATCATTATCTTGAAATATAATTATTAAGATTCTTACAATGAAATTTTCTAGCACAACACATAGTTCATTTGCCGGGAAAATAAGAGTAGCCAACAACATTTACTTATAACAAAAAGTGTTTAGGGAAGTCTTAAACAATAATTTACTATGAATGTACACCAAAAATTAAAATAAAATCAATTTTGGTTATTAAGTATTTGGCACATTAATATTATAGTATCGAAGAAAATGGGAAGATCCGTCTCCTCGACTCTTGAAAATCGACACTAATACATTCACGGTATTCACGTGCCGTAAATCAAAGCGCCGGAGAGGTAGATTTTCAGTTGTAAAGTAAAAGATAGAAACAAAAATTCTCACATTATGTTAAAATAGATAGATAGTACATATAATCACTTTCACTAAGGTACATCAGAGTTTTGGTATGAACTAACCCAATCAGGAATAATTATAACTAGCTGCTCCCACACTTGCTGGTATTAACTAACTTAGACACAACGGAAAAATAAATATAAATAGATAGGTAGATATCCACATCAGCTGCTCTAGCTCTATGCTCCAAGAATCTCTTCCACTGTACTCACCCCAAAATACTTCAAATAGAACCCTGACTACTTGGCTGTCGGGAAAAATAGGGTATCCGGAGTTTAAAGGGAAAATAAAATAAACTTTGAGTCGGTCATGAGACTGGTATGAGAACTCAAAATACGATGTTTTGTAAAAAAAAAAAAAGGTATATCATAAGACCACGCTGCACATAAACACGGACGGGTTTTTACCTTGTGATAACCAAAATAGTTTTACGTAAAAATAAAAGATATTATTTTTGATGATATTCCTCAAAAACATTTGCAAGTAAACTTATAAATCTTAGCCGAAATTGTTACATTGACTAAATTCCAGTATACTAGCCACAAAAGTGGGTTCTACAAACAAAATGGTAGGCCTTATTGGAGAATAAATTTCCATACAACTGATCAGGTGAAGGACCACCTTTCGGTTGTACATCTTTAGAGGAATGTACCGATGCCCAACTGATGGTCCTCTACCAACACAAGACTGGCCTACCTCTTTCTACATAGTACCGAATATGTCATCACCTCGGTTGTTACCGATCTAGATACGTCTCTTAGCGTACACCACAATAATTTAAAGCCGAACGTTACGACGCGTAGAAATTTACCTAGAAGGGGATGATCATACCCTAATGGTTGCGAACCACATAGTCTTGCCACATCTACCCTGTTTCGGCCATTTCTGGGTATGAGGCTTAAGGTAACGATTAACTTTCACATATCACATCATCTTCCATTGAATGCCACACTGCCATTCCATGGTCACATAATTGATTTCTACGAACGTATAACTTCTGAGCTCATACGTCTCAAGAAAGGGTGTTAAGCTAAGAGTAGTTGCCTTCTCCGCCACCAAGTAGATTATATGTTCATGGAGATCACTTATATAACTAGGAATGTAACGTCATACATTCATTCGTACAAGTTCGTTCCGAGACTGAACGAAACCGAAGGCATTCTCCTACCACATCCTATTAGAAGTTAATCCTAGGATTAGTAGTGAGAAGTCATTGCATCATAGATCTTAAATGAAGAACTACTATCGCATAATATGGCATGGGAAATTTCCCCCGAGGGTCGGTGACAGGTAGTCCTACATACCATCTTCCACAATTATCTTCATGTCTTCACTTGAATACGTAAATTGGTTCGACGTGGTCTTTGGACATGAATTATCCAAATTCGATCCCGATTCCTCCGAACCAATCATCAATAAAAAAGGTCAAGTGAATAGGAAATCATTCTTTAATTTATTAAGCTCTTTTTGTATCAATTTATCTTCTGGAGATATACATTTCTAAAACATTCTTCATTCCTAAAACATTCTTTTCGGTATGTACGAAATTATTAAACCTCTCTTATGAAATCATTTGATAACGTTTAAACTCCTTTTAAACTAGGAATACATTCGAAATCGTTTCTTTTTTTTATTTAGGAAGATATTGATCCAAGTAAACCAAATTCATTATCCCCTCCAGCAGGACTGTCCAGATAGCCAGGGAGAGCAGGAAACTGGGTTTCCAAGCTCAAGCCCAGATACTATCTTTCTGACACCCATAAGGTGGTCAAGTTATTTGATCGACTCTAAATCCTTAACCATTTTATAAATCCTTCAAATCATCTATAAAACACTTAATTAGTCATTAATTTTTTTTATAAAATATTTGGAAAGGAATTGTTAAGTTTAAAACTATATTTCAAAAGTTATAGAAAAGTGTCATGGAAAGCTTTTTGTTAAGCTATATCGATCAAAACGACTTTTTATCATTTGAAAATTTATTTTTATAACTCATATCACTTTTAAAACATTTTAAAAGATTTATCTCATAATAAACAATTTTAAAATACCATTTTCAAAGAAATCCAGTTATGGATTCCGAACTGCAAAACCGGGATTTTTCAAAAACTTGCTTTACTCATATTTCAAAATCTCAATTTTCTTTCTTCGTTAGATAACTATGGATATAATAATTTGAAAAATTCTTATCTCGAAGAATTCCGAGTATATTCCATTCTATACACTCGTTTGACTTTTACGGCACGAAATCGCGAACTGCAGCTACGCGATGCGCACATTTTTGACTAAATTTCCATTTCTCAGTCAGTCTTCACCAAAACACTTTTAAATGTTTATACAACATTTCAAACTCAATTAAAAACCTTTTTAAAGAGGTTTAACATTTCATATACACCAATTTATTTATATAGGGGAAAGTGATTTCCTTTGTGCTTATCGACATGTATTTCCGTGACTTGCATATATCTTCAACATTCATATTTAACCACCATCGTCAACAATCAAAATAAAATATATATAATATTCAATAGCATATAATACTATAGTTTTTGGAGTTTTCACCTTTTGTTTCAAATAATTAATTAAAAATTTGCTATAGCTCCGCTATTTGGTTTCCAAAGCTCACTATCCTTCAGTCTTTAGCTCCTAGGTGCCTTGACCAAAGCCTAGGGTGGCCTAGGGAGGCGCACGGCCTAGGATGGAGCATGGAGGTGCTCAGCCTTCAATGAAGTGGGGTGGAGATTATAAAGAAAAAAGAGAAAATGTGGAGTTTTAGGATTGTTTTGAGGTGTTTTAAGTATATATAACTATATATTATAAATTTAAATTCTTTTTGAAATAAAATTTTCCATTATTTATCTTATGGTAGAAGCCATTAAAGAGGAGGACAAATCTTAGAAATACGAAGAAGGAGATGAATGAAAATGAAGAGAAGAGGGTAGGGTAGTTAAAGGAAAAGACGAGAGTAAAAATATCTATGCACACATCATCTTTTGCTTCACCATCACATGGCTTCATCATCATTACTTCCTCCCTTAGGCATGAAAAAAGCTCCCCTCCATGTGCCCATCACTTCCATCATCTCAAGGTACACGTATGTTGGCTTATGTATGCTTAAGGAGTAAGAAAGCTTAAAATATCTTATATATTTTGTATTATACTTATACTTAATTATATTTGTATGCGTATGTTTATGTGCTTGTTTTCATGTATACACATGTACATGTGTATGTGTATGTTACATATCTCAACAACATCGCACAATTTCCACACATTGTATCATTACGAATCCCGATTCCGATTTTCGGTCATATTTTCTCTTTTTAGTTAATATGCATATATTTGTAAACAAATTTGAAAATTAAATTTTCTTATCCTTCTTAACTAATTATAACGATCATATTTTATTTATAAAGCCATATAAATTAATAATAATAATTATTATTTACAACATTGTTGTTATAGCGAAACGATCATTTATTTAAAGTGATATATTTACGGGTCGTTACAGACTCCCATCCTTAAAAGAATATCGTCCTCGAAATAAGATAGGAAGAAAATAGTTCAAAAGGAAATATATTCGATATGATGGAATATATACAAAAGTATGGACAAGTGACTACACCTCAGGCCGTGAGTATACTATAACAATATGAATTATACAGTTCATTCTTCAATTTTAAATTCGGGATATGCCTTTTTCATTCTATCATCCATTTCCCAAGTACAATCTTCAGCATCTCCACTCCATTAAACTTTGACTAACCTTACACCTTTCCTTCTCAATCTCTTCTTTTCATGATCAACGATTCGAACAGGTCGTCTAACAACCGTCAAATTAGATTCCACCTCCAAGTCTTCCTGAGCAGCTGCTTCTATGATTCGTCATGCACATGTTTCTTCAAATGAGATATATGAAAGAAATTGTGCACTCCCACCAATCATTTTGGTAATTGCACTCGATAAGCTAATGGGCCAATTCATTCAAGAATAGGAATGGTCCAATATATCGAGGTGCTAACTTCCCAGTTCTCTTAGACTTCGCCACTCCTCTCACCGGAGAGACTTTCAAAAAGACTGAATCTCCAACTGAGAATTCCAGATTTCTATACCTTTTTGCATAACTTTTTTGTTTGCTCTGGGCTTCCTTTAGCTTCTTTCTAATCATATCGAGCTTCTCTGAAGCTTCTCACATCATATCAGGACCAAATATTAACTGATCTTCGGTTTCGATCTAACATGCAGGTGACCTGTATGAACGACCAGATAGAGCTTCATACGGTGCCATGCCCATACTAACTTGATAACTGTTGTTATAGGAGAACTCTACTAAATGCAAATGATATTCCCAAGAGCCTCCAAAGTCCAAAATACATGCTCTTAGAAGATCTTCCAAAATGCGGTTGACTCTTTCTGTCCGTCCATCAGTTTGGGGGTGATAGGCAGTGCTTATATTCAACCTTGTTTCCAAAGCTGTCTGTAATGCTTTACAAAACTGACCGGTAAAGATTGGATCCCGGTCGCTTACTATACTGCTCAAAACTCCATGCAATCGTACAATCTCCTTCATATATATGTATGCAAGGCTTGTAGTGGTCCTTGTTGGCTTAACTGGAACGAAGTGTGCACTTTTAGTTAATCGGTCTATAATAACCCAAATGCGTCGTTCCCTTTCTCGTTCGAGGTAAGCCATTAATGAAATCATCAATATTTGATCGCACTTCCAACTGGAATCTCCAGCAGTTCAAGTAACCTTGCTATTTTCTATTGATCGCTTTTGACTTGTTGACAATTTATGCATCACCTAACATAAATGGATATGTCCCTTTTCATACTTCTCCATCAAAGTATGCACTTCATATCTCTATACGTTTTATTAACTCCCAGATGAATGTTGAGTTTGGATTTGTGACATTCAGTTAACACCTCCTACTTAAGATTTTTCATATCTGGAACACAAATTCGCCCATTCAAATATTCCACGACTATCTATTCCAAAGCTTGAATTACCCCCTTTATATTTATCTTTAAAAATATTATTTTAGGGATTGATCTTCTTTTTGCTTACTGGTAATTCTTTTCAGAAGAGTTGGAGTTACTACCAAACAAGAAATAACAACATATGTAACACCCCATATTTTTGGTGAAATTATTTAGGATATTTGATTAGTTAAACTAAATAAAATAATGTGTTGATCAGGGGATTGAGATTTTATTTTATTAAGCGGTTGCCGTGCCATTTAACCAATGAATTAAAATAAGAGTCAACATGAAACAGAGAAGGGGTAAAATAGGAAAGATTCCATTCTTGTACCCTAAACCCTTGACCGTGTATCCCCTACACATTTATTTCATTTTATACAAAAATTTACTTGATGCCGGCCACCATTAACAAGAGAAAGAGGAAGAAGATTAAGTAAAGCTAAGAAGAAGCTAAAACAAATCAAATCCATTCACATCTCAATCCCTTTAATCTCTAAAGCTAAGGTCAATAATGTTTACATCTAATATTTTCTTTTTTTCGGTTTTAGAATGAAATCCAAACCTATTTGCAAGGATTTTCCATGTTTTTGAATGATGAAATGATCATATGTACATTTGATGATTTATGTATGTTCATATTGATTTTATGATATATTTTAAGGTGAAAATCCTATTAAATGACATCCAAATGCCTTGCGAATTTTTATATAGACCCAAAATATTACATTGGAGATTCAGAATTTATGTGGATTTAATATCAATTTTTTAGTGAAGAAAATGTTATTTTGGATTAAAAATTATTACGGTTAATAATTAATGGTTTGGATCGGAAATTAATATATGTTATAAAATATATTAAAAATGATTTTTTGAAATTTTAGTAGAATTTTCCAAAATGTTTTGATGAATACATAAAATTATTTAAGGTATGAGACTTAAATATTTTATATGCTTATAAAAGGAGAAGGGGCTTTCTACAAACAATTCAAATAGTTAGTTTTAAAAATTGTAGCACTTTTTAGTGGTAAAGAAAAGAGGCAACCAATCAAAATTAGACACATAAAGCGTGTTAGGTGAAAAGAACTATTTGCTACATGCTTTTTGCTTTTTTTGTTGCTTTTCGGTACATGCTTCCGCCTTGGTTGGCTTTCGACCAAGTCCATCCGCCTTCAATACCATCGAAACTAATACGTATGGTATCAATATATTGGTATGTAGCGAATTGGATAGATGGAGAAAGGCATGAGATCGAAGCTATTGGTTCCGAAGGGATCGAAGCACCACTTTGTTTTAAATTAAAAACGCGCCTGCTTGTTTTCGACTAAATGGTTTTCGACTCAGTTAGCTTTCGACTAGGTTTAATGGATTCAAAGAAATGGCTTCGATTGGGTTGCACTTTTGTTTTGAATAAATGCTTTCGACTAAGTCGAAGCCTTTTTGCTGTCGCTTTCTACCTTTCGACCCAGATGGTTTCAGAAGGGTTATTTACTTTATTTTCTAAAATTTGGCCATTTCTCATATGCTTTTAGAGGGATGGTTTCAACGCTATCACTTCTTTACTTAGAAAATGGTTTTGGAATAGATGCTTTCGACTTTAATGGGTTTTCGATCCTTTTACTATACTTGAAGGCATAATCCAAAGGGTTTCGATCGAAACGGTTTTCAAAGGTTTCGAGGGGTAAATTTTTGAATGGTTTTGAAGGGTTTTCACATGTTTTAAATTGTACCCAAAAACTTTCGAAAGGTTCGGTATTTTAATCCTTTCGAAAGGGTTTTAGTGAATGGTTTCAAAGGGATGGTTCCCTAAAGTTTCAAAGGGTTGGAAGGAAAGGTTTTTCCTATGTTTTCGAAAGGCAATTAAAGGATTTAAAGAAGAATATCTAATGTTTTGAAGCTTTCGAAGGAAAGGATTTTAACGGTTTCGAAAGGGCTACTTTCAATGGTTTTGAAAGGGTTACCTTTAAAGTTTTGAAAGGGTTGTTTTAAGGTTTTAAACAAAGGTTTCGAATGTATTAAATAGACAATATAGCCTAAGTATTTTTAAGTTAAAAAGGGTTTTAACTTGTTTTGGAGCGATAGCCAATCCTAATTAAAATTCATCAACATTATTTTGAGTAAGGTATATATAACATGGAAAAATAGGTTAGAGTAAAGCTAAGAATATATTTTCCTTGTATGGTTATGATTTAAATGGTTAAATCATTTTGAAAAGGTTTTTAAGGAAAAAGATGAAGGGCTGTTAACCCTAAGAAAATGATTTGGACAGATAGTCCATTTGTATTCAGACTGTTAGTCTAGTTTGCAGATAGTTGTCCAGTTTGTGGGCAGTCAGCCCAGTTTTCGTACAGATAGTCCATTTACTACTTATGGACAGATAGTCCATTGGTTACCTAATTATAGCTTAATGGACTTAGCTATTATTATCATTATTATATCAATTTGATTAACCATATTGTTTACATGAAAGGATTTGCAAAATATTCGTTTTAAAGAAGATATTAGTGAGGGGAAACTCGTTCTGCTAAGCAGCATGGTCTCAGTTAATATCAGTAAACCGAGATGTAATGGTATTATTCACACCGAGCTTTATGTCTGACTCGAATTTTTTGTTTTCCCTTAAACTCTCGGGTGCTCAAAAATTGATTTGAGTAGGCCGAGGGTTAAGTTTTAAAAATTTTTAGTGAATAAATCTTCCGAAGACGAGCAGGTGGCAGACGGATAGCTAATTAGGAGTTATAGTTTTATCTTGTTTGATTCCGCTGTGTATATTAAGTTAGATATGACTATATTGACTTTGATCAACCAAAAGGAATCATTATATACCGCTCTTAGCGTATTTTTGTAATAGTTATATTTGATCTTTACTTTAGAAATGATATGGGATTATGTAATTTGGATATGAATATGTTTTGAAATATAATCGGTAAAATGTTTTTTTGGAAATCTATGAATTTGTTCATATTCAAGTGCTTTTGATATTATGAATACCGTAAGCATTACCGTATTTTCTCACCATAAGTTAATACTGTTAGTACTTGAAATGATGGTTTTGATGACAACAACCTTTGGACTTGTTACAAAATATAAATACTAACATTATAGTTTAGATATGTATGTATATGCATGATATAAACATGCAGGTACCAAAAATGAAGACTGTACAGTATAAAGATTCAAGACTGAAGATATCAAGATTGAAGACTCATGAATATCAAGATATCAAGAGTTCAAGATTTCAATAGTACAAGATAAGTATCGAGTCTAGAATTATGTTAAAACTTCTTGAAAGCACTTACATCTTTATTCGAAATTTATTCGTGGAATGGAATCTACTTCGAACCTGTTAAAGGGATGGAACCCTAGTGGGATGGATGCCACGGCAATATCTAGTGGAACATATAATGGTCCTATTTTGATATCCACTAATTTTATAAAATTGTTTTTCAAAAATATATATATCTCTTGTTTTTAAAAAACGTTTTCAAAATTTTCTTTTAAAAAGACATCTCTCTTGGTTTTAAATATTTTAGCCTCAAAACTATTTTTATCATTTTTAATATTTTGATTTTAAAATTGTCCTTGTTTTTAAACCATCTCTTGTTTTAAATATTTAGCTTTAAAATATTTATACACTCAGATTTTAAATCACTTTATAAATTAAGATTATATATATTAAAAATTACTTTCTAAACTCTCTTATATGTTTAAACTATATTCAAATATATTTACAAAGTTTAAAAATCGTTTTGACAATTTATAGGAACCAATTTAATAAGAAAATCAAAACATCAATTTTGCCTTGAGCATGTCGACATCCCTTAACCCCCCATATCAACATGGTGTCCGTTATTCTCAAACTTCAATTTTCAAAAAAAGTGTCTATTCGTCGTATCCTTTCACGAATAGATATGGCTGTTGCTCTATAATAAATACCAGTAAGTTCTAAACGTTTTTTTGTTATTAGATTTCATTTATTTTCTCCCCTCTTCATCTTCCACTTTTATTCTAAAGAATCCTAAACTATACTCTGCCGAAATACCAAGTAAATCAAAGTTGATTATCTCTTGTCTGATTCTCTGCCACTCTCTCCATAAGATCTCAGTGCTTTTCAGATTTATAGAATCTTTTGTAATTCAAAATGTTGAGTAAAAGGTGCGGTTGAGCCTTGAAATCAATTTGATGTGATTATAGCCCCGGAAATCTATTAGGTGATCTTGTAGCCTAGTTAAGTCAAGAGAATTTGCCTTAGACTCGAATACAGGAGGGTGTACCTCGTAGCCTTTAAACCGAGAGTGCAATCTGGAAGATTATATTGATAAGAAATCCGTACGATTGTACGGGACTGGATGTAGGGTAACTCCAACCAGTATAAAATTCTGGTGTGTTCTTTCCTTTACTGCTTTTATTTAGTATTTGCATCTGTGTCTAGTTTTGTGATTATATCTGTGTCTGTGAATTGCATTTGTTGGTTATTAAATTAAATAAGTTTCAAAAAGATTTAGAAAATCCACAGAACACTATTCACCCCCTCTGGTGTTATTCCAGCCTTTTGATCCGTAATCCATATTTCTCACAAATACTATGGATGATTGCAGCATCTGTAGTGTCATAGCTGAAGTCAAACTCGTGTCTCATTTTTTCTTTACAGCGATAATCCAGCGACCTAAAGGCACTTATTACAAGGAGATAGTTCGGGTTCTTCAGGAAGTCCCAAATGAAGAAAGACACATTGACCTGGTTCTGACAGACATAAATTTGAGAGTTCTCGGGTTAATCGAGCGGAGGCAAAGTATAAGGCCCGAGGAGACGCTAAGGGCCAGCACGAAGAAACGGGTCAAGCGCAAGACGCCCAGAGTTGTCATAACCGAGGAAGCTCATTCTGAAAGAACTCATAACGATGACGAACCCCTAGTTGGGCCTTCGGATTCAGTCCTGGATTCCGAAGAGAAAAGTAAAGGCAAGGTGGCTTCTTTTAAATGTCCCAGATCTAAGAGATGGAAATCTATGGTTACGTCTCGGGCCGCCTTCGGAGTTATAATTTTGGAGGCTTCTCCCCCACTAGCGGAAAATCTCTTGGAAGGGTTCGTCGATCTCCCAATTCCAGACGATGTGTCCTTCCAACATGATGCCGAATTTGCAGAATTCCAGCACGCCTTAGATTTAAGCGATCCTCTTCCCACTAGCGTGGTCCACACTTCTGGTTGGTCGGGGGGTTGCACATATATATACAATTCACGGCACTACACGATTTCTGACTGTAGGCTGCTCACTATTGGAAGATCATTAACTCTATTCTTGTTTTACTTTGCAGGCACGATGGCTGGTCGCAGCTCCATGCTTGGTAGTTTATGTAATACTCGTCGAACTTCGTCATATTATGAGCAGCACAGGAGAGAAGGGGATAGGGATTATGACCAGGGATATTCCAGCCAAGAACGATCCGACAGAGATAGAGGGTATACACACCGATCTCGATCCAGCTCGCCCCCTCCCAAAGCGCCTGCACCGCCTCCAGTTCATGTTTCGAGGCCTTCTGAAACTTCACGGCACAAGCCGTCCTCTCACTCTTCACGGTCCGACTCTCATCGCTGAACTGAAGTAGTGGATCCCTCAAATACTGCATAGGCCCTCGTCCAGCCTACCGGGGAAGGAGCGATTAGGCTCGCTCAATTGAAAAAGGATTTTCCTGACATTTGCTTTGATGGCTACGTCTTTCCCCCGTGCTTGAAAAGAATTCCGGCGTCGGCCGAACACACAGTGCACGACTATGTCGTGGATATATTCTTCCAGTACAAAGAGTGGTCAAAAGCTGCGAAAAAAGCGTCGAAAGTGGACTTCGACTGAGCTGCCACGATCGAAAAATTGGAGAAAGAGCTCTCGCAAAAAGATCGTATTATCCAAGTGCTTAACACCGAGGCCGAGTCTTCTAGAAAATCTGAAATGGAGGCTGTCAAAAAAGCTGATGATGCCCATGCGGCCATGGACGGAATGAGGTAAGAACACTATGCCATGGTGGAGGATATGGGCCATATGAACACCATCATCACCGCTGAGCGGGACGCAGCCCTTAAAGAGCTCAACGAGCTCAAGTCTAAGTTCTTCGAAATCATAAAGGAAAAATACGTTGCTAATGTTTTCACACAAGAAGCATGCGATCAAGCGGTGGCGCTTCAGAGGGAGAGAGATGTGGCCATGGAAAAAGTCCGCGAGGTTGAGGCTGAAGTTGATGAAAAGGTTCGGCTGGCGGAAACCAGGCTTGAGGCGGATATAGAGGAGCTTCTCGTCACTTATAACGTCAATGTACCGAGACACAGGAATTTGGCTTGGCTCGATGATTACTCCACACATCTGTACAACGCCTGGAATCTGCTGGTTGAAGAAGAGAAGGCAGTGCAGTCGGGTGGAGCTTTTGATGAATTTGAGCTGGAGAACCTTATATTAAGCGAGGATGAAAAGAAGGTTCTTTATGACTCTATGATTTCTCACGCAAGAGAGAGACTGGGCACCCAGCACCTAGAAATCGACGAAGGCTCAGGCGTCGCACATCAAGTTACAAGTTCTGAGATTGTTACTTCATCTGGATCCGAGCCGATCCCAGTGATTGAGCCACAGCTTGTCCCAGCCTACGACTCGGAACATCCACACTTTTCTCCTTTAAAGGAGCACACTTCTAAAGCTGTTTAGCCAACCACGAGCCAAGTTGAGGAAGGTACTCTGTACAAATCTCGTGTGTGTCTGAAATGAAGTACTTGCATTGAAGTGTGCACTGACAAAGTTTTCTTTTGCCTTGTCCAGTGACTAAAGTTACACCGACAACGCCTCTTGCAAACCAAGAATCACACCAAATGCAGGAGGCCATTATCACCGAGGCGATCACTACGACCACGGCCGTGCCTATTGAAGTAACACAGGGGAGCTCACTTTCTTTTGATGAGAAGATGATGAATGACCTCCTTGGTCGACAGAGCGACCCATTTGCAGACTTACCATTCGTCCTTAGTGGATTTCCGCCTGCCTCTAGCGCTTCGACACAGTCCACTGCGGCCCCCAGCGAAGCCCGTGCTATTCGAGAAGCAGAGATAGTGGCTGAAATTAATGCTGAGATGGAGGCGGCGGCTCATGGCGGTAGTCCTGAGGGTGGAGTGACGGCGCCTGGTCCAACTCCACTTAGAATGATATCACCGAGGTACACTTGTTGATACTAGTGCATCTATTCCGCCCCCGGCCATGGATCCAGTTCCTCCGACTTCTCCTGCAGAGAGCATTCCTTTAGACTCAAGTTCGGAGGAGGAAATTGATATTATGCCCCCGTTTGGGGATTGTCCGCCTAAAGGGAAAAGCTCGAAATGAAGGATCGTTAGTGGTTCCTGCGGTTCCATGCCAAAGAAGAAGCCGAGGAAGAAGAAGGAATAGATAGGCTCCTTAGGCATATCTTTTGGGTAGATAGGAGTTTACTTTTGCTTTTATGGGTTGTGTATAGACGGAGATTCAGCCCCCGCTAGAAGGCATTTTTTGGAAGAACTTATACATGAATCTTTACTTTCAGTTAGTTGAAACGAAACTTTAGTTTTTCTTCGCTTCAACTATTCTTCCTGTTTCTTGTGCTTAAGTGTTGTAACGTTCAAATCTTAGTTCGGTATGCTTGTGGAGTATCAGTTCTGGAGTTGAACTTGTTTTATACACCAAGTCTGAAAGTCGTGAACACAAGCCGTCACTGGAGATTAAATGAGACTTTGAACGTCATATTGCTCCAGTCAATGATTAACACTTAAGCCCTGCCTCCGGTTCTGGGAACCAGCTGCAACGATCGACAAGCGATCGCAATTTACCTCTATTTTCTGAGTTTAACATTGTCAAATTGATGCAGAAACAAGTGAAGGGCGAGCGGTTGAATCGCGCTTGTTCACTTGTAATAATCACATCCACACTCCGGGGATCAGTATTTGTATTTCGATGGTCAATCGCACCTATTAAAAATTTTAAGCACATGTCCACACTCTAGGGACTAAGATTAATTTTTTTAGTGGTCGTCCGCACCTAAGTTATATTTATACTCTGTCTATGCTCTGGGGACTCAGAGTTATTTGTAATCGATAATCTGGTTCGCACTGTGGCAATCCGAAAGCTATCGATGTTTGTAACACAGTTCTCACTTCGGGAACTTTGACTTAGTATTTATGCTCCAATTCACACTCTAGAAATTTGGAGTTAGCGTTTATACTTCGGTTCGCACTCCAGGAACCTAGAGTTGATGTTTATACTCCAATTAGTACTCTGGAAATTTGGAGTTAGTTGACAGATGGTCAATCACATCTGTTTAAACTTTTTAGGAGGTCGTTCACACTCTAGGAATGATGAATTTATCGAGATCGTGGATGGTCGGATCACATCCACCCTGAGTTAACAAGCGAGGTCGTTAGATGGATGGGTCCATCCTCCTCTAACTTAGTTAGAATACAGTCGAAGTCGTTAGGCAGACGGGTCTGCCCTCTCCAAAACCGTATTTAGGATTTTTATACTCCAACTCGCACTCTGGGAGTTTGGAGTTGTTTTAAGGATTGTCGTGTATCAATCCTTTTTGATTTTAGCATAGTGACTTTCCCCTGAGCTCGGGTTTCATTTAGTGAGTGACCGGTCATATCACAGTCACTCCCTATTTGAATAAATTCCATCGCACGATGGAACTTAGCTCTCCGTGCATCGTGATGTCGTACGTCATATTCAATAAATCACAGCTCCGGCTCGAAGAGATGGAATTTTATTGCTGAAATGAGAAAATATGGCAAAGTCAGTTGCCTTATGACAAATTCACATTTCGAAATGCAGAAACAAATTGCAAATAAAAGAAGGAATCAAATAAATAAAGCCTGTCATATGTAGTAGCGACGGAGGCTTTCACTATTCCAAACTCTCGGCAAAGTAAGACCATCAACGATCGATAACTTGAACGTGCCATTTCCGAGTTTTTGGGTGATCATACACGGTCCTTCCCAATTTGGCTTCATGTGTTAAGGTACCGGATAGATTCTTTTCAGAACAAGATCGCCAAGTTCGAAGGTTCGTGGCCGAACCTTGGCATTGTATAATCGGGCGATTCGATCTCGATATGGGACTGCCCTCAAATCAGCCTCTTCACGCTTCTCATCCAGTAAATCAAAAGATTCAGCAAGTAATTTGACATTGGTCTTCGGGTCATAATAATTCACGCGATGAGAAAGTACTTCCATCTCGACTGGAATAACAGATTCTGAGCCATAAGATAGAGAAAATGGAGTGTGTCCGGTAGCGGACTTGTGGGTCGTTCGATAAGCCCATACGGCATAGGAAGTTCATCAACCCACTTGCCCCCGGCCTTTTCCAGTCGTTTCTTCAAAATAGATTTGATAACCTTGTTAACTGCTTCAACTTGGCCATTCGCTTGAGGGTGAGCAACTGTAGAGAATTTCTTGTGGATATGGAATCGTTGACAGAAATTCTTGAATTCAACACTGTTGAACTGGGCTCCGTTATCAGTGACAATGGTACGTGGGAGACCAAATCGGCAGATAATGTTGCAGACTACGAAGTTGATTACTTTCTTCATCGTGATTGTTGAAAGGGGTTCAGCTTCAGCCCACTTGGTAAAATAATCAACTATGACGATGGCATGCTTTGCTCCAACTTTGGCCAAGGGTAGAGTTCCAATAATATCGATACCCCATACTGCAAATGGCCACAGGCTGACCATTTGGATTATCTCGGTAGGTGGGGCTCTAAGAATTCGAGCGTATTTCTAACTTTTATCGCATTTCCTGGCATAGTCTGCTGCATCACGGTTCACGGTGGGCCAGTAATACCCGTATCGGATTACCTTCTTGGCGAGAGCCTGCCCCCCGGTGTGACCGCCACATTCCCTTTCGTGCACATCGTGTAACACTCGTTTAATCTCATCGTGTGCGATACATCGAAGGAGAGGAACAGAATATCCTCTTCTATACATGGCACCATTCTGGATGGTGAACCGCGAGGATTTTCGAAGAATCCGTCTCCTTTCGCTCCTACGCTCAGGCACCGTTCCATGCTCGATGTAATTCCGATATAGAGTCATGCATGATTCCCTTTCGGAAGTAGCCTCAAATACGGAATCGGTCTCCATCTGATCAATGCTTGGGGAGGATAAAGTTTCAACAGGAACGAGCCCCATCTGCTGCGCTTCGCCTGTACTTGCTAATTTTGCTAATGAATCAGCCTTCTGATTGCGCTCACGGGGTATGTAGAAGATGGCATAATAATCAAATTGGTCAAGCACTTCCTGCACTCGAGCTAGGTAAGCAGCTAGTCTTCGATCCTTGGCCTGATATTCACCCTAAACCTGACATACGACTAATTGAGAATCACAGTAAATTTCCATAGCAACAATTCTCAGATCACAGGCTAACTTCAACCCAGCAAGTAAGGCTTCATACTCAACTTCATTATTGGTCACACGAAACTTAAACTTCAAGGCATAGCATATGGATCGGTCCTCAGGGGTTTCCAGTACTACTCCAGCACCCGAGCATCCTTCGTTGGACGCACCATCGGTATGCAGCTTCCAGATGTATTCGGGAGATTTACTGGTTTCGGGCAAGTCCTCTGGAACGGTAAATTCAGCTATGAAATCTGCTAAGACTTGTCCTTGAATGACCCTCCTTGGAGTATAAGTTATACCAAACTGACTCT
The DNA here is from genome assembly GCA_030765085.1 of Allium cepa. Taxonomy (NCBI): domain Eukaryota; kingdom Viridiplantae; phylum Streptophyta; class Magnoliopsida; order Asparagales; family Amaryllidaceae; genus Allium; species Allium cepa. Next base: position 33,498,538 of record CM060941.1, read on the forward strand.
GTTCGATATTCCACTTGAGTAACCTACCAGGCGTCTCAGGCCGCATAAGGACCTATCGTAACGGCTGATCGGTGTACACTGTAACAGGATGAGCTTGGAAATATGGACGGAGCTTCCTCGAGGCAATGACTAGGCAGTAGGCCAATTTTTCTAGCTTCAGATAGTTTCTCTCAGCTCCGGTTAGCCGTTTGCTAACATAGTAAATCGGTTTCTACGCTCGATCTTCCTTCCGAACTAAGGCACCACTGATTGCGTTCTCTGATACCGCCAGGTAAAGATATAATTGCCCGTGGTCGATGGGCTTCGACATAATTGGTGGCGTGGAGAGATGCTGAACTAGTGCTTTGAATGTATCTTCACATTCAATGGTCCATTGAAAGTTCCGCTTTCCTTTTCGGATCAGATCGAAGAAGGTGATGCATTTATCGGTGGACTTTGAAATGAACCTGCTCAGGGATGCTACCTTCCCGTTGAGACTCTGGACCTGCTTTATTGTTCTTGGAGTTTGTTGATTTCTGATTGGCCATATCTTTTTGGGGTTGGCTTCTATTCCTCGAGCGTTGACAATGAACCCAAGGAACTTTCCAGATGCGAGTCCGAAATGACACTTTAGTGGATTAAGCTTCATCATGTACTCTCGAAGAATGTTGAACATTGATTCCAGGTCTCTGACGTGATCAGTGGAGAATCAGGACTTCACCATTATGTCGTCTACATATACTTCCATGGTCTTCCTGATCTGGTTGGCGAACATCCGGTTGACTAGGCGTTGATACGTTGCTCCGGCATTCTTGAGCCGAAAAGGCATGACTCTATAGCAGTAGAGTCCCTGATCGGTCACGAAGCTGGTGCGTTCTTGGTCCGGTAAATGCATGGGTATTTGATTGTAACCAGAATAAGCATCCATAAAAGATAGCAATTCATGTCCAGCCGTTGAATCTACAAGTTGGTCAATTCGGAGAAGTGGAAAACTATCCTTTGGGCAGGCTTTGTTTTGATCAGAATAATCAACGCATGTCCTCCATTTCCCATTCGGCTTTCAAACAAGTACGGGATTAGATATCCACTTTGGGTATAGAGCATCTCGAATAACCCATTCGTTTTTGGCTTATCGACTTTTTCTTTAAAGGCAACAGATCTCTCTGGATCCATACCACGCCTTTTCTATTTGGCCGGGATACACAGCGGGTCAATATTAAGAGTGTGGCTCGCGTTGTTCGGCGAGATCCCACACATATCAGAGTGCGTCCCGGCGAATATGTGGAGATTCGTCCGGAGAAATTCCACCAATTCCTGTTGTGTCTGTTGGCTTAACTGAGACCCAATCTTTAACATCCTTGAATCATCTTCATTATCATCGATCAAAACATCGATCATCAGTTCGGCCAGAGAAACTTGATTTTCTACAGATTTCATCTTTATTTTCCGTGTCCCTCGGATCAAGATCCCTCAGGAATTGGTTGGGGTGCCCAGGCCCGGGACCATGCACCAATTGTCAATTGTTGGCGAAACGGACGTAGAGAGATTCCTCTACGCCCTTTCCCTTCTCCCTTCGCTACGCTTCGCACAGCTCAGCAACATAACTGGCTCTCCCAGCTGCCTGATCTCCTTGAATGACTCTGATCCCACGATCGGTGGGGAATTTCAGAGTCAGACACCATGGGGCAATAACTGCCCTGAATTCAGCAAGGACCGGTTGGCCCAAAAAAGCATTGTAGAGGGAGTGAATGTCTAACACAACAAATTGCAACATCCAGACTCTCCGACGCTCTCCAACTCCCAGCTCCACTGGCAGCTCCACTACTCCAGTGGGTATATTGGTACTTCCATCGAAGTCGTGGATTCTAGATTGAAAAGGTTTTCAATCCTTGGCTTCCATTTTCATAAGGTCTTAAACAAAATATTTATTGAACTCCCACTATCAACCAGGATCCTCTTTATCCAAGAAGGACCAACCTGGGCAGATATAACCAGTGGGTCAATAGTGTGGGCTTCGACCCTATAGCATCTCGGTTTCTAAACACGATGTCATCAGTCATCGTCCTTTGCTGTTTGGCCGGAGCCCCTTCATCAAAGTTACTACAACACTCGAAGTCTGTATACCTGGTAGACCTGGCATACGACTCCATTTCCCTCCAGCTTCGGTTTGCTGGATGAGGACCACCACTAACTATGTTTATGACCAACCTCTCGTCCATACGAGCGGGTTCCTCCTGTCTCTCTTGATTCTGAGCACGACTTCGGTTTGATGGGCCCGCACCTCCAAACAGCGGCCCCCGCACGAACTGATCTAAATTTCTCTCCCTGATCAATTTTTCAGTGAGGTCCTATAAATGACGGTACTCATTCGTATTATGGCCATAGCTTTCGTGAAACCTATAGAACTTCCCCGTCTGAATCTGCCTCTCCGATAATGGTTTCGGAGCGGGCTTCTTATACTGCATGGTGTTGCAGATTTGTAGATATACGTTCTCCAGCGACGTATTCAGGGGGGTGTAATTGTCAAACATTGGTGCCCTATGTCGCAGGCCACGGTTATGATCCCATTTCTTATTCTGATTATCACTATTTCTTGGTTGGGTTTTCTTGTTCTGTATATTCAGCTGAACTTTCCTAGAGTTTTCGCCGGACTGTTTTACTGCCACATTGCTTTGAATCCCTTCACTACTGGGCCCTACGTCGTCCTGCTTCCTAGACTATTTCGCGTCCTCTCGCCTTAAGAATTGGACGGCTTTGGAGTAGAAATGGTCCAACGACGCAGGAAGCTTCCCAGCTAACCGATTTCCAAACTCGGAGTCAGGATCAATTCCCTTATTCAGTGCCATTAAGATCGAGTTGTCATTGGGGTTACTAATCTCTGCACATGCTGCATGGAATCTCTCCAAGTAGCGCCTAAGCGTCTCCCCGGGAGCTTGAGTGACGCTGGATAAAGTATTACATCCTAAGGCCCAGCAACATGCATAGGAAATTGCTCTACGAACTTTGTGGCCATTTGGTCAAAGCAAGAAATGGATCGGGGCGGCAATCGCATAAACCACATGGTGGCAATGCCCTCAAAAGAGATAGGAACTACATCATCCGCTCTTGCAGCGTTCATCGACCACTCATACTTCACGATGTGCTGATTTGGGTCTGAATTCCCTTCATAGACTGGCAGAGTGGGCATTCTGAACCATCGAGGAGGTTCGGCATAGAGTATGTCATCCGTAAAGGTGGTGTGACTACAGAAGATTCCCCAGTTGTCGTTGGTAAGACCCTGACTTTGACGGATCATTTGACATATCATAGATGGAAGGTCTGGCATTTGAACGTTCTGTGCACGCTGGGCCAAAGTGTGGTCAGGATCCACATTGCGAGGTTGGACCGGGCGCTGTCGATGGTCTACGTCTCGCCTCCTTGGCTCTACGTCTTTTGGGACGTAAGGTTCAGGAGTATGTCCATGTTGATTCCGGGCATCAATCCCTGTTTCAACCACGGCCAAGGTGGCATGGTTATCTGCGGTGTATTGAGGAATAGTTCCTCCTCAGGAGGAGGGTCCGGTATGGAAGCTGGCTGATGGACCAACTCTCAGCTGCCCAACGGTCAATGCGGCCTGATGTACGACGGCCTGTGCATAGCCTTCGTCCGGTCGAGGACGAGTGGATCTGTGGTGGTAGCTTGGCGAGACAGAACGTTCTATAGAGGAGTGAGAAACCTGATCTCTTTTAGATCTTCTGCGCTTCTGGCGGTTTAGCTGGTTGGTCAGCTCGGCATTTGCACGCAACTGTTCTGTTAGCTGTTGACGGCTCCGTGTCAATTCCTAGAGCTACAACTAGAACTCTTGCCTAGTAACTGGGCCTGGCGGATCTGAGGGTCCAACAACGTCTTGGTTGGATGGAGGTAACTGCGCGGGATTCTGTCTATCCCGGCCTTCTTGATCGACGGCATGGGAGGTGGTCCTTGTGCTAACCATGGCGATGAATGAGATTCTTTCCTAGACTTTATGCAAATCTGAATAGGTTGGAAGGAATCTGGACTAGAAACCTGGATCTTCCTCTTAGATTTACGCAATCCGGTACCGAAAGCAGATCCAATGAGCAGGAGAAAATTTTTGTTTTCTCGATGAAAGCACCAAAGTGTTTGTACCAAAAATGGGCACAACACTCTTCGGAAGTTTTTGAAGAGATAAAAGTGAAGAATATAAACTTAAAAGGTAGATTATCTAAAAAAACTCAAAAGTCCGATGAGTAAATGCAAAGACACAAAAAATTTAGAGTGGTTCGGCGTGTTGCCTACGTCCACTATGAAGTTTTTATGGCTTTATTGATTCTCTTTCAACGATTACACTTGATTACAGCGAACAACAATGGATTACAGCTGGAAATTCGAGTACAACAACAAGATTAGGATGCAAAGCTCGATCCGGCAGAGTCTGGACGCTTGAAAATCTAAAAAGATCCATTTTCTATAGGCTCTGGGGGTCTATTTATAGGCGTAGGAGGTTGATATTTCGCTCAAACTTTGGAAGACTTGTTCTGGCACGTGAGAGGTCCCACATGACCGATTCCGAGAAGTTTCTACTCGTTTTGTGATCGACACAAACTCGATTCGTATCGATCAAGATTGTGTCCGATGGAGGTGAAACTTGGTGAGAACATTCCTTAGCTTGTACATAGTCTTTGTGAAAATTTTATAGCATTTTGACCGGTGGATCTCGAATTATGATCGATATGAGTTCGAGTTTCTCGGTGGCTGTCTGGTTCGGATCCATTGGTTCGAATCGATCCTCTTCGAACCGATGATGCACGTGCCACTATGATGACGTGGCACGCATTCCTCGCATCGATCCATCCTTTACTCCGAGTCGACTACATCTTCCCTTAAACTTTGCCTTATTCGTATCGAGAGATGTTGTGTAGCATGAATCCATCAATGACGTGTGCTTTGTAGCGATTCGCATCTTGCCCACTTCGTACCGATGGAGGTTGTGTACTTCGTATCGACAGAGGTTGTCCTCGTTCGATCAATACGAACAAGCAATACTTGGGATGGATACGAAGTGAAGTCAACTGATGGATACGAACCAAGGCTATATGGTGGATTCGATCAAGTGTCTTCTCGATGGATACGAATTAGACACTGAACGATAAATATGAAGCATACTACTCATTGATGGATACGAAACTGATCGATTCGAAGCTGGGCCCGTCGATGGATGCGAAGTGGTGTAATCTGATCGATGCGAAATCGATTGATTCGAATTAATGTTGAATGATGGATACGAAAGTAAGGTTACCTCCTTCAAATTCCATCGATCATAACTTGAGCATATGAACTCGGATTGACTTGAAATTTGGAACGTTGGCTTCCAAGGCTTCGCTTGCCATGACTTGTCAATTGTAGCCTGATCCGAACTCGTACAAAATTCATCGACATCCATAGTGAACCTGTGCATACTCGATATCTAGGACGAGCGATCCTTGGTTTTCAACCAGTTTCTTGATATCTCGGCATTGCCAAAAGGTAGGATAACATAGACCGCATGAGGTCAGTTATCCTACGCATGATTTGGAATTGGCAGCAGCGATTTTTGCGTTGAAGGTGTGGATATATTACCTTTTGAGATAGAGGTTTGAGTTATATATAGATCACAAGTCGTTGAAGTATTTTTTTCTATCAAAAAGAGTTGAACATGAGATATTAGAGATGGTTAGAGTTTATTGCCACTTATGATTTTGGGATTGAGTACACACCGGAGAAAAGGCAACAAGGTTGCAGATGCACTTAGAAAGAAACATCAGAATGTAGTGTTGGCGATGATTGCTGAGTGGAAAGTTTTGGAAGCATTAGCAGATTGCAAAGTGCAGTGGAGATCTGAGGCCGGGTATAGCGGAGAAACCATAGTGTTGTCTTGTTTGGTAGTTCGACCAGTGATGATTAAAAAAGTCGCTTCTAAACAAGAAGTAGATTCAGTATTAGCTGAACGAATTAGGAAGTTAAGAGATGGAACTGAGAGTGACGACTGGAAAAATTTCATTCTTGACCAGAATGGGAGGTTAAGAAAGAAAGGAAGATAATGTGTTTTGAGTGTATGAAATATAAGGAAAGAAGTCTTGGAGAAATGCCATCATTCGAAGTTCTCTATTCATGCAGGAGGAACTACGATGTATCATGATATGAAGTGGGATATTGGCTTATGGGTAAAATAGTGCTTAATTTACCAACAGGCAAAAATCGAACAGTAGAAGCCAAGTGGGTCGCTTCAACTATTAAATATTTCAGTATGGAAATGAGAATCTATTTCTACGGATTTTATTGATGGGTTGCTAAGGTCGAACAGGGGAAATGATAGTATATAGTCACATTGGGCAGACCGATCAAGAGTGCCCATTTCATTCAAGTCCACCAAAACGACACCTTTTTTCCCAAAATTGTTTATGAAGAATGTGGTTAGACTGCACAGAATTCCTAGTAGTATAGTAAGTGATAGAGATCCCTTATTCACTAGCGAGTTCTAGAAAAGTCTACAGGAAGTTTTGGGAACCAAGCTCAAGAAGAGTACCGCTTACCATCCGTAGACAGGTGAGCAAATGGAAAGAGTTAACAAAACCTTGAAAGATTTGTTAAGAGCTTGTGTATTAGATTTTGGGGGATCATGGGAGGACCATCCGCATTTAATCGAGTTCTCGTATAACAACGTTTATCAAACTAGTATTGGGATGGCGCCATTTGAAGCTTTGTATGGAAGGCCATGCAAATTCCTGTATATTGGTTAGAGACCGGGGATATATTGGTTCTTGGTCCAGATTTGGCCAGAGAAGCTGCAGAAAAGATTGAGGTCATTCGAGCTGTAATGAAAGAGGCTCAGTCTAGGCAGATGGAAAGATTTTGAGTTCTCAGTTGGAGATTAGGTTTTCGTTAAGGTGTCACCGATGAAGGGTGTGATCAGATTTGGAAAATTAGGAAAGTTAACATCGAGATTCGTAGGACCTTTTCCTATCGTAAAGAGGATCGGGAAACTCCGTCATAGAGTTGAGTTACTGAGCAGTTTGGCAGAAGTCCACGATGTTTTCCATGTTTCTCATCTCAAAAAGTGTGTTAGGGACCCAGAGACTGCTACTGCATCAACTATGCTAGAGAACTTAGTAGTAGAACTGAATTTGACTACAGTGAGGAAGCTATTCGTATTGTTGTAAGAGATGAGAAGAGGCTTAGAACTAAGACGATTAGTTTAGTCAAAGTCCACTGTTGCAATAATGGCAGGGACTGTACTTGGAAGATTGAAAGCAGGATTAGAGATACTTATCCTGACTTATTAGATGGTATGTTTTACCTCTTTGATAGATTTGTTGTGTCCCTTACTATAATTTCGAGGACGAAATTTTTTAAGGAGGGGAGTCTATAACACCCCTATTTTTGGTAACATTATTTAGGATATTTAATTAGTTAAATAAAATAAAATAATATGTTGATTAGGGGATTGAGATTTGATTTTATTAAGGGGTAGCCGTGCCATTTAACCAATGAATTAAAATAAGAGTTAACATGAAATAGATTAGGGGTAAAATAGGAAAGACGCCATTCTTATAGCCTAAACCCTTATCCGTGTATCCCCTACACGTTCATTTCATTTTTTATTTTTTTTACTTGAGCTTGACCACCGTTAACAAGAGAAAGTGGAAGTAGATTATGAAAAGGTAAGGAAGAAGCTAAACCAAATCAAATCCATTCACATCTCAATCTCTAATCTCTAAAGCTAAGGTGAATAACGTTTACATCTCATATTTCCTTTATTTTCGATTTTAGGCTGAAATCCAAACCTATTTGCAATGATTTTCCATGTTTTGAATGATGGAATGATCATATATACATGTTGATGATTTATATTTGTTCATATTAATTTTATGATATGTTTTAAGGTGAAAATCCTATTAAATGCCATCCAAATTCCTTGGGATTTTTATATAGACCCGAAATATTATTTTGGAGATGGATTTCAATTTTCAGAATTTATGTGGATTTTATATGAATTTTCTAGTGAAGAAAATGTTATTTTGGATTAAAAATTATTTATGGTTAAATAATTAATGGTTTGGGTCTAAAATTGATATATGTTAGAAAATATATTAAAATTGATTTTCTGGAATTTTTATAAAATTTGCCAAAGAGTTTTGATGAATATATAAAATTATTTAAGGTATGAGGCTTAAATATTTTACATGATTATAAAAGGAGAAGGACTTTTTACATATAATTCAAATAATAGTTCCGAAAATTGCTGCACTTTTTAATGGTATAACAAAGAGGCAACCAATCAAAATTTGACATGTAAAACATGTTAGGTGAAAAGAACTATTTGCTACGTGCTTTTTACTGTTTTTGTTGCTTTCAGCACCTGCTTCCGCCTTGGTTGGCTTTCGACCAAGTCCCTCCGCCTTCAACACTATCGAAGCCAATGCGCATATTATCAATATATTGGTACGTAGCGAATTGAATAGAAGGCAAAAGGCATGAGGTCGAAACCATGGGTTCCAAAGGGATTGAAGCACCACTTTTTTTAAAATTAATAATTCACCTGCTTGCTTTCGACTAAATGCCTTTTGATTCAGTTAACTTTCGACTGGGTTTAATGGAATTAAAGAAATGGCTTCGTTTGGGTTACGCTTTTGTTTTAAACGATTGCTTTTGACTAAGTCGAAGCCTTTTTGCTGCCGCTTTCTACCTTTCGACCCAGGTGGTTTCGATAGGGTTGTTTACTTTGTTTTTTAAAAATTGGCCACTTCTTCAATGCTTTCGAAGGGATGGTTTCGACACCATCGCTTTTTTACTTAGGAAATGGTTTCGAAATAGATGCTTTCAATTTTAATGAGTTTCTGATCCTTTTGCTCTACTTGAAATCATAGTCTAAAATGTTTCGACTGAAACAGTTTTCAAAGGTTTAGTGGGGGTAAAATTTTTAAATGGTTTCGAAATATTTCCACATGTTTTAAATTGAACTCAAAGGCTTTCGAAAGGTGTAGTATTTTAATGCTTTTGAAAGGGTTTTAGTGAATGGTTTCGAATGGGTGGTTCCCCAGGGTTTCGAAAGGGCTGAAAGGAAAGGTTTTTCTTATGTTTTCGAAAAGTAATATGTAAAGGATTTAAAGAAGGATGTCTAATGTTTTGAAGCTTTCGAAGGAAATGCTTTTATCGGGTTCGAAAGGGTTACTTTCAATGTTTTCGAAAGGGCTATCTTCAAGGGTTTCGAAAGGGTTATTTAAAGGTTTTAAATACAGGTATTAGAATATTTTAAATAGGCAATATAGCTAAGTATTTTCAAGTTAAAAAATGTTTTAACTTGTTTTAGAGGGATAGCCATTCCTTATTAAAATTCATCAATGTTTTGATTCAGATAGTAGTCTAGTTTGCAAACAGTTAGTCCAATTTACTGGTAGTTAGCCCATTTTTTGGATAGATGGTACATTTACTACTTGTGGACAGATAGTCCATTAGTTACCTGATTATAGCTTAATGGAGTTAGAAATTATTATCATTATTATATCGGTTTGATTAACTTGTTTGGTTTCATGACATGATTTGCAAAATATATGTCTTAAAGAAGATATTAGTGAGGGGAAATCCGTTTCGATAAGTGGCGTGGTCTCACTTGATATATGTAAACAGAGATGTAACAGTAATATTCACACCCAGCTTTATGTCTGACTCAAAGTTTTAGTTTTCCCTTTAACTCTCGGGTGCTCAAAAATCGATTTGATTAGGATGTGGTTTAAGGTTTTTAGGTTTTAGAAATTTTAGCGAATAAAGCTTCCGAAGACGAGCATGTCGCTAATGGATAGCTAATTAGGAGCTATAGTTTTGTCTTGTTTTGATTCTGCTATGTATATTAAGTCAAATATGACTATGCTGACTCTGATCAACCAAGGGAGCATCGTCATAAGTTACTCTTGGTGTATTTTTGTAATGATTATATTTGATCTTTACCCGAGAAACGATATGAGATTATGTAATTTTAATATGTATATGTTTTGAAATGTAACCATTAAAATGTTGTTTTTGGAAATCTGTGAATTTGTTCATATTCTAGAGCTTTTGATATTATGGATACGATTAGCATTACCATATTTTCTCAGTAGTAGTTAATACTATGGATGACTATAGAATCTATACGCTTAGCTTTTGGCCTCTAGATACAAGATGTTACAACATACTTTCTACTCAACGCATTTGCTACTATGTTGGCTTTCTCGGGTGTGCATAAAATATCTAGATCATAAGATGCGAGAAATTTCAACCGACGTTGCTGCCTCATGTTTAAATCTTTCTGAGTGAAAAGATACTTTAAAGATTTATGATCTGTAAAGAGCTCAAAATTTTCAGCTAATTAAAAGAGGGAATTTTATTTACTAATGTCAATTCAATGTTTTAATTGAAACTAACTATGAAAATTTCCTACCCAACAAATAGTGCCTCCATATTTTTAATGCGAACACCACGGCTAATAATTCAAAGTGGTGCGTTGCATAATTATTCTCATGAACATTGAGCTGTCTACTTGCATAAGCAATCACTTTTCCTTCTTGCATCAGAACTGAACCAACTCCCTCTTCACAAGCATCCGTATAAACCACTATTTCCATTTATAATTGCTAGAACTGGAGCGGTTGTTAACCTCCTTTTTAATTCCTGGAATGCTGCTTCATATTTAGGAGTCTAGATAAATTCAACATTCTTCATAGTAAACTTCGTTAGGTGGTAGGCAATTTTTGAGAAGTCTTGAATAATATTCTGTAATACCCGACAAGACCTAAGAAGCCACGAATTTCTTTAGGAGTTTGTGGTTGCTTCCAATTTAGAACAGCTGCAACTTTTATAGGATCTACTGAAATCTCATCCATTGACACTATAAGTCCAAGGAATCTAACCTCATTTTTCCAGAAATGGCATTTTGAGAATTTGGCTTTAAGTACATTATTTCTCAATATCTCCAACAAATTTTTTAGATGCCTTTCATGTTCTTCTTCTGTCTTAGAATAGATAAGGATATGATCGATAAAGACTAGCAAGAATTTATTGAGTACATCTCTAAATACTCTATCCAAAAGGTCTACAAAATAAGTGGGTGCATTGGTTAGCCCAAAAGGCATAATCAAACACTTGAAGAAAGTGTTTGGACCTTTAAATGCAGTTAGATGGATGCATTCTTCTGTGATTCTCAGTTGATGAAATCTTGAAGCTAGATCCATTTTCGAGAATACCCGAGCACCATGTAGCCGATCAAATAAGTTATCTATTCAAGTTAGAGGATACTTGTTCTTAATCGTTTATTTATTCAGATCTTGGTAGTCTACGCATAACCTTAGAGATCCATCTTTCTTGGCAACACAAATTACTGCTAATTCCCAACTTGAACGACTCGGTCTTTTCCACCCTTTCTTTAATAGCTCTTGGGTTTGGTTATTTTACTCCTCCCTCTCCTTCAGAGCCATCCTTCTGTCCCCTTGTTTAATTGGCCTTCACTACTAAGCATTTCAAGGCGAGATTCTTTGACTTGATATGTTCTTTCATGAGTCACTTCAAGTGTGTGTGCTAGATTTCCTGCGCAGCTAGACAATGTGAGACACGATTATCTTCAATATGATCCAATGAACAGATACTAAAATTCATAGCTTTAGCATTAGCATTCTGTAACTCATTTTCTAGATCTATCCATTGATCAATTAGCTTTTCAATTTCCTGATTATTTACTATTATGGTTGGTGCTCTATATCCTGTCTCAACTATATTCCAAGCATCAATTATTTTCAGAAAAAATTTCATTCTATTTTTCCAGTAAGCATATTCACCATTGAATATTGGTGGTCTAACTATGGACCGACCCTCAGCAAAAGAAGTATTAAAAGAAGCCATTTTAAAAATTCAAATTTTTTTAAAAAAAATTGGTTTTTGAAGATTTTTTAAAACAAAAATGGCTTTTGTTCCTAGCTCCGTTACCACTTGTAGGATCGATTTCGCCCTAGAGGGAGGTGAATAGGGTGACACTATTAATTATAAAAATTATTGCGGAAGTATATAAAATAATTGCAACACAGATTTATCAGAATTATAGCAGCACAAATAATAACAGAATAATAAAAATAAAACACACAGATTTACCTAGCTTCGGCAAAACCCTGCCTACGTGCTACCCCCAAGGTTTCTACTAGAAATTAAGCAGTCAGACGCTTACACACACAAACTCGCGACATCCGCTATCGACTAACCTTAACTCTATGCTCAAAACCCTGCCACAACTCAGCCACAAAGTTGCGGATTCTCAAACTACACCACTGTAGTTCGTCCCCTAGTCATACGACTAGAAAATAAAACCGTTTAAAGGAAAAATACATAATTTAAAGCAAAAATCCTAATTTTAATTATTAAGCCCAATGGAAACTGGCCCAAATAAAAATATAAAGATAACCAAATTATCCCCTTTTCTTTTATCTCTAATTGGCCGTCTTTTTCCTTAAAAAAATGGTGCTCGTTCTCGTCCCTCTTTACTTTCAAATTACGGCTTCGTGGAATTCTTTGAAGCTGCCGCTTTCAGTGGCAGATTGAATGATGCTTCGTTTGCTTTCTTTGGTTGATTTCTCGGCCGCTTCAAATTGTCGAGTGCCTTCGCTTAATTAAAAGATTGGTACGTGAAATTCCTTTTTCGATTTATACTATACTTGACTTGATTCAAGTTCCTAATTGATGTTGTGATCTGTGATATGCTTGACCTCGAATAATATTTTGCCGATGATGTTAAGGGTTTATATAGGATTTGAATGCCTATATTTGTGTTCGCATTGAATCATTTGAATTTTTCAATTTCTATGCTTTGGCCATTCAATTTTGTGTGGATGATAGTGATTTTTTATGACTTGTTCATAATCATATATTTCATGTTTCCTTGATTCGCACGGCTTTGAATTGCTTCTGATTGATTCCTTGGTACCACGGCTTGATTTTTGACTGTTCGATTTCGTTCATTTTTCTGTTGACTTCGACTTTAACGTGAACTGTTCGATTTCGTTTATTTTTATGACTTGTTCGTCGCGGCTTTGAAACTACTATCTTCGTTAGAAATTGCACCGTGACTGGTTTTCTTTGTGCTCGTTTTCCCTGTCTACTGCTTGACTTCGTATTCTTTGTCTTTGATCAAAACTGCTGCTTGATGTTTGCATCCCTATGCTTCATGTTGTTCTTTCTGGTTTTCATTGTGTATCCACACATCCTGTTAGCATTGTTCCTTGACTTCGTGTGTTCTGGTTCCTGTATACTTGATGTGCGCTGGTCGGCATTGCATATATATATATATATATATATATATATATGAGTTCATCCTAGCTCATGTGTTTATGATAGCCGAGTTTTCCTGTTGCACTGTTGCTGTTCAATTTGAAATTATTGACTCGGTTATGGTTATATGTATATATATGTTGTTTATCACTTCATGTTGAAGTTTGGTGAACTATTTTTTGCATATGAACTTAAAATGCTTTCAATCCTGGGTTTGTTGCTTTATGAATCCACTGTCTTGACTTGTACTTGACTCACTGCTTCGAGTCACTTATGCATGCTCTCTGGTGCCGTTGTTTGCTTTTCTCCTGCGTTGAATCATTGACTGTTTCTTGCATTTTTGTTCATCACTTGTTCCTCTAGAGTCGTGGCATTCATTCTTTACTACACTAATTTTGTTGCATCCATTCTTCACTTTTATATTGCAGTCTTCATGTTGTATTTGTATCATGTTTCCAGGCTTGAGTTTTGCATATCAGGTTCACTTGAGTCTTGATTCCCTTGTTGACAGTTGTGTTTGAATTTGTAGTTATTTGGTTTGATATTGAAGTCACTGTGGCATTTGTGACTTGATGCATATGTATTCATCCACTCACTCAATCTTCATTTTGTTTAGTTCATACTGTATATATATGTGCTAGTTGACTTCGGCTTCTCTGTCTTTGGTTGTGAATTGAGTTGATGTTTTGGTTTTGACTCGACTTGATATTGTCACTTGTAGTTGTCGTAGTGTTGCAGTCTTTAACTTGTACCATTCGAGGTAGTTTGCATACAGTTGCATTGTTGGTGTTGTAAAATTGAAACTGTACTTGACTTGAAACTGATGCATATTGAACTGTTGTTGATTTGTGCCTGTTAGTCTTCACTGTGCATCGCATTATACATTTTGTACCTTTTATTGCTTGAGGCAGATCATATTTTCAAGTTGACTGGTCTTGGTCTCTTGATGCATTCTGGTGAGTTGCTCTAACCAGTTGACCGTGACTTGCTTATGCTCTATACTTCAGTTTGGTTGCCATGTATGTGATGCATGTTTTGTTGACTTTGTTTGCCGCCTGGTCGACATGTATATATGCATACATTGATCATAACATTCATGTGTACATTTGAGTTGCACCTGTGTTGAATCCAGCTAATAGCTCGGGTTTGACTTTGTGCTCGTATCGTGACATTATTTGTATTGCACTTGAGTTAAACCCGACTTTTAATTGGGTTTGACCTTGTGCTCACCTGTCTCTGTAATTTTATCAAGTGTATATATCGGTGTGCACAGCCTTGTGGCATGTACAGTGATACACTGTGCATGTCACAAGTTGTTCATGTATGATGAATTCAAAATTAAACGATGACGAACAACCTAAATAACTGAGGCAAATAATATTTTAAAAACTACATTTTATTTTACATTGCAAAAATATTTTATTTTCAATTTTACCGCGTCAATGTATATTTTGCAGATTACTCAGATGCTAGATTCAGTTTGGAATGGAGTTGAAGATAAATATGAGTGAATGAGCGATATGTAGTGAGGACATTTGTAAATGAAAAATTGTGATGTAATCAAAATTGTATTGTAGTTGAAATTGTGTATGTATAGCGAGAGCTCAAATTTATACTATTTAAAATTGTAATAAATATTTATTTGAATAAAATAGCTGTTTGAATTTAAATATTATGTTATTTATTTTATTAAGCAAATATTTATTTAATTATGTGAAAAATAAAATAGTACATTAACAAATACATTTAAATGAATATATATATATATATATATATATATATGTTTATTATCATCAAACAGAAATCATATACTTGCATATTTAACAATCTCCCCCTTTTGATGATAACAAACATATATTTAAGATTTCGAATATATTAAATGTATTTGATCATTCAATTTGCTCCCCTATTTGAATGCTCCCTCTCTATACAAAGCTCCCCCTTCATATATGCATGTAAATAAAAATATGCGAACGAGCCTAGATGCAAATAGAAAATATTTCACCTTTATTTGTCAAAATCTTAACTTTATGTCAAAATCTTAACTTTTCTCTCCCTCTTTTTTTATCAGTAAAAGAGTAATAGTGTTAGAAAAATAGAGATAAAGTGATAGACATTAGTACAACATTAAAACTCAATTGAGTATAAATATTAAATTTCAATAAAAGATCAAGCAAAAATCATAAATACTCTGTTTGACGCATATTCCACTTTGGAATGAAAGGGATGATGTCATCATATAACACCATATAGGTGTCTATTTGTGGTATATTTATATCAGGAATTTTAATATCTACTAACCATGCATAACCGTTAGGACTTTTAAATGAGATTAGTAGTATTCCAAATTTTTTATATAAAAAATGAATTCAAGTATCTTCTAACCACGCATAACCGTGAGGACTTTTAAATAGGATTAGAATCAACTTGTCTATTTAATAAATCAATTTTGATATGCGTTCCGTACATGCATAACCGTGAGGACTTTTAAATGAGCATGGAAGCACATAATCAAAAATTCCAAGTAATTCACCCATGCATAACCGTGAGGACTTTTAAATGAGAGTGAATATTTTGGACTTTTTTTGCTAAAAATATAATAAAATGAAAGCGCATAATTTTCCGTTAAAATACCACATATTGACATACCATATTGAATTATGATGAGTGATGGTCGATAGAAATATGATAGAAATAGAAATGATTATGGAATTTTACCAACAAAAAGTGTTTATAACTCTTGTTCAAATTTCTAAAGAAATTGACTAATTATACTGTCTCAAGTTATAATATATGATTAATATCAACACTCATCACTTTTTCAATCACTATTTATCTTTTCGATAATCAATAGGGAGTCAGATTAGTCAATGTAGTCATTTAAGATCAAATCTAAAAATAATTGTAAAATCAAATATTTTAAGATGACTAATTTGGAAGAAGGCCAACAAAAAAATATTTTCTAGAAGGGGTTTTTATAAGAAAAATGTCTGCTAATTTGAAAATTATTTGAAATGAATGCAGATTTTTTCCTTTGAAAATGCGATGCAGCTAATGAATGTTTCAACATATATCACGTTTCACTAGTAATTTTTCTACCAACTAGTTTACCAGTGTAATCTGCATCTGAATTTTCCTTTCACTCGAAATTATCATTAGTTGGATTTGATAGACCAGACCGTGAAGTATGCACCAAAATATTTTAAAATCATTTTTAACAGTTTTTAAATGAAATTCTCTTGAATTTGAATTTTAAGTCGTGTATACAAGCAAACACAAAATACACTGTCAAGTCAAATATATCCACATGTATCTAGAGTGGTCAAAATCAACATTTTTCCACAAATCAGTTTCGAAAATAAGAACAAGTCAAGTTAGAATATATCAAATAAAAATAAGTCAGAATCATGATCAACATTTATTTCTTTATCACATAACCGACTGATTAGCTTACGGGGTAGATTTTCACATTAAATATATCTTTTAAAATAAATATACCGTTACCTCTTTACCTTTATGACAATTTTTCATTTATAGCCCATTGTGATTTGCCACCTTTATACTAGGTTAAAGAATCTTTGCTTTCTCCCGATGTATGCTTGGAACAGCCAGAATCCAAGTAACACTATTGTAGTTCCTCAGCCCGCCACTGCATCTACACAAAAAAACTATTTTCTGACCTATTTGTTTTTATATGTCCATGACTGTTAGTGGAAAATAATTTTGAAGAATATGTTTGAGCAGACTCAAAACTATTTATATACGTTCCTTTTGGCACCCAATTTTTTTTCACTTTGAGGGATTTTATATTTATGCCTTTTGGAACCCAAATTGGAACCCAAATTGGAATGGTTTTCACTTGTTTGGGTCTATACCAACTAATATTTTGATTGTGTCCAATTTTTCTACAAATAGTGCACTCGGATTTAACTTGATCAATTTTGCTTCTAACATATTCAGAGTGAGTATACCCAAGTCCTTGTCTATCATTATTAACAGTTTGTTTTGCTGTTCGCATATTTAGTGATCTTTCACTTTTGGAAAAGTTTTCTAAAGTTTTAGACAATTTTTGGACTTGTGTTTTGAGATATTCATTTTCGTTTAATAATTGTGTGCACTTTTTAATAGAGTTCTCTCTCCTAGTGTTTTCGCTTTCTTTCAAAATCAGAATTTCAATTTCAAGTGATTTTATTTTAATTTTTGATTTTTTAATCTCCTCTTCGAATGATGGACACTTATCACACTTAGGGATCCTACTTTTCTAGTTTTTAACTAATTGATCAAGTTATTTATTTAAATCTATCGAAGTATCTTTTGTGATTCAAGTTTGGCGTACTTCTCCCTAAGTCGTTCAAAACAGCCATTTACTTCGTGAAAATATATAAGTAATTCTAAGTGAGGGAGTTTTGATACCTCGCTTAGCTCGTCATCATCGCTATTAGTTATATCATCTCGAAGACACATATCTGCTTTCCCACTCTCACTGCTAGTACTTTTATTATCTTCATCATTTGTATTCCACGTGGCTGTAAAATTTCTCCTTTTTGATTTCTTTTCTAGGCCGTTTCGATTATGAGGACAATTGGGCTTGATGTGTCCGTGTTTGTTGCACTTCTGACGGATGATCTCCCGTCCTTCTGGGTTGTCTAGTGCTTTGGCTATTCTGCTCTTCAATTTTTGATTTAGAGCTGGATTTCCAAATTTGTGATTCCACTTTTTGAATTTCTTCGTTAATAGTGCCAGCTCAGCTGCTCCATCATCATCATCATCATCTTCCATTGTTCCTTTAAACGCTATTCATTTCTTTTGAGTATCACTTCCTTCTCGTTCTTCCTTGAATTTCATTTCTATCTCGTAAGTGGTGAGATTTCCGAGCTCTTCAACTTTGATTTGTTTAAAATCCTTTGATTCTTGAATGACTGTAACTTTTGCTTCAAAATTACGTGGAAGGACTCTAAGGATTTTTCGGACTATTTCCAACTATGTGTTTGAGTTTCCAAGAGCTATTGATTTGTATATGAGATTGGAAAGTCATGCATACATCTCTTTAACATTCTCAACCTTGGCCATTGTGAAGTTCTCGTATTCGCTACTAAGCATTGCAAAGGGAGATTCCTTGACTTGAGATGTTCCTCTGTGAGTCACTTCAAGTGTGTGCCAGATTTCCTGCGCAGTTAGACAATGTGAGACATGATTATATTCAATATGATCCAATGAATAGATAATAGAATTCATGGCTTTAGCATTAGCATTCTATAACTTATTTTCTAGATCTATCCATTGATCAATTGGATTTTCAATTTCCTGATTATTTACTATTATGGTTGGTTCTCTATAACCTATCTCAACTATATTCCAAGCATCAATGGTTTTCAGGAAAATTTTCGTTGTATTTTTCCAATAAGCATATTCACCATTGCACATTGGTGGTCTAACTATGGACTGACCCTCAGCAAAAGCAGTATTAAAAGAAGGCATTTTAAAAATTCAAAATTTTAAAACAAAAGTTGGTTTTCGAATTTTTTTTAAAACAAAAATGGCTTTTGTTCCTAGCTCTAATACCACTTATAGGATCGATTTCACCCTAGAGAGGGAGGTGAATAGGGTGATACTATTAATTATAAAAATTATTACGGAAGTATATAAAATAATTGCAACACAGATTTATCAGAATTATTGCAGCACAGATAATAGCAGAATAATAAAAACAGAACACATAGATTTATCCAGCTTCAGCCAAACCCTGCCTACGTGCTGCCCCTAAGGTTTCTACTAGAAATTAAGCAGTCAGACGCTTACACACGTAAACTCGCGACACCTGCTATCGACTAACCTTAACTCTACCCTCAAAACCCTACCACAAGTCAGCCACAGAGTTGTGAATTCTTGAACTGCACCACCATAGTTCGTCCCCTAGTCACATGACTAGAAAATACAATCGTTTAAAGGAAAAAATACACAATTTAAAATAAAAACCCTAATTTAAATTATTAAGCCCAATGGAAACCGGCCCAAATAAAAATATAGAGATAACCAAATTATCCCCGTTTTCTTTTATCTCTAATCGGCCGTCTTTTTCCTTAAAAAAATGGTGCTCGTTCTCGTTCCTCTTTGCTACGAAGTTAGGGCTTCGTGGAATTCTTTGAAGCTGCCGCTTTCAAGGGTAGATTGAATGATGCTTCGTTTGCTTTCTTCGGTTGATATCTTGGCTACTTCAAATTATGTGCCTTCGCTTGATTGAAAGATTGGTATGTGAAATTCCTTTTTCGATTTATACTATACTTGACTTGATTCGAGTTCCTAATTAATGTTGTGATCTATGATATGCTTGAACTCGAATAATCTTTTGCCGATGATGTTAAGGGTTTATATAGGATTCGAATTCCTATATTTGCGTTCGTATTAAAGCATTTGAATTTGTCAATTGCTATGCTTCGGCCTTTGATTTTGTATGGATGATAGTGAATTTTCTAACTTGTTCATAATCGTATATTTCTTGTTTCCTTGATTCGCACGGCTTTGAATTGCTTCTGATTGATTCCTTGGCTACCACAGTTTGATTTTTGACCGTTCGATTTCGTACAATTTTCTGTTGACTTCGGCTTTGACTTGAACTGTTCGATTTTGTTTATTTTTTATGACTTATTCACCGCGACTTTGAAACTACTGTCTTTGTTGGAAATTGCACTGTGACTGGTTTGCTTTGTGCTTCTTTTCCTTGTCCACTGCATGAGTTCGTATTCTTTGTCTTTGATCAAAACTGCTACTTGATGTTTGCATCCCTGTTCTTCATGTTGTTCGGTCTGGTTTTCATTGTGTATCTACACGTCTTTGTTAGCATTGTTCCATGACTTCGTGTGGTCTGGTTCTTGTATACTTGATGTGTGCAGGTCGACATTGCATATATATATATATATATATATATTTGTGTGTGTGTGTATCTTGTTGAGTTCATCCTAGCTCCTGTGTTTATGATAGCCGAGTTGTCCTGTTGCACTGTTGCTGTTCAATTTGAAAGTTGAAGTCTGGTGAACTGTTTTTGCATATGAACTTAAAATGCTTTCAATCTTGGGTTTTTTGCTTTATGAATCCACTATCTTGACTTGTACTTGACTCACTGCTTCGAGTCACTTGTGCGTGGTCTCTGGTTCCATTATGTGCTTTGCTCCTGCGTTGAATCATTGACTGTTTCTTGCATTTATTTTCATCACTTGTTCCTCTAGAGTCGTGGCATTCATTATTTACTACACTGATTTTTTTTGCATCCATTCTTCACTTTTATATTGTAGTCTTAATGTTGTATTTGTATCATGTTGCCAGGCTTGAGTTTTGCATATCAGGTTCACTTGAGTCTTGATTCCCTTGTTGATAGTTATGTTTGAATTTGTAATTGTTTGGTTTGATGTTGAAACCACTGTGGCATTTGTGACCTGATGCATATGTATTCATCCACTCACTCCATCTTCATTTTGTTTAGTTCATATTGTATATATATGCTAGTTGACTTTGGCTTCTCTGTGTTCGGTTGTGAATTGAGTTGATGTTTTGGTTTTGACTCGACTTGATATTATCACTTGTAGTTGCCGTAGTGTTACAGTCTTTAACTTGTACCATTAGAGGCAGTTTGCATACAGTTGCATTGTTGGTCTTGTAAAATTGAAACTGTACTTGACTTGAAACTGATGCATATTGAACTATTGTCGATTTGTGCCTGTTAGTCTTCACTGTGCATTGCGTGCATAGATGTTGTACCTTTTATTGCTTAAGGCAGATCATGTTTTCAAGTTGACCAGTCTTGGCCTATTGATGCATTTTGGTGAGCTGCTCTAACCAGTTAACTGTAATTTGGTTATGCTCTATACTTCAGTTTGGTTGCCATGCATGTGATGCATGTTTTGTTGACTTTGTTTGCTGCCTCGTCGACATGTATATATGCATACTTTGATCGTAACATTCATGTGTACATTCATGTGGCCTTCGAGTTCTTCGCTTCCGTGAGTGTTATTCACTTTTTTCAGAGCATGTACCACTTTCATTATTTACATTGCTTGACACTGATACATTTTCTTATTGTTCAGCATCAATGTCATCTTCTTCATCCTCATCGCTATTGCTGAAATCATAGTTTTTATCTCCATACTACAAAATATCAAGTTTGGCCTCTTCAATACTCCTCCTTCAATTCCACTTCTCATTTTCTTCAAACATAACATCTCTACTTGTTATTATTTTCTTTGCAACTGGATTGTAAAGTCTGTACGCTTTTGATTCATTGCTCACCCTGAGCAGCGCAAACTTATGACTTCTATCATCAAGCTTCGACCTCTTTATTTCTAGAACATTCACGTATCCGATGCACCCGAACAGTCTAAAATGTTCCACACTTGGTTTGACCCCACTCCAGCTTTCTTCGGGTACATTGTCTTTCACAGTCGCTGTTGGACTTCAGTTTAGTTATAAGCAGTCCATCTAGCCGCTTCCGGCAACAAAATCCTTGGCATCTCCTTCTCTTTGAGTAAGCATCGAACCATATTCATGATGGTATGATTTTTGCGCTCGACTCCTCTGTTTTGCTATGGGGTATAGGAAGTTGTAAGTTGCCTCGTGATGCCGTTATCCTTGAAGAATATGTTGAATTCATGTGAAGTAAACTCGCCTCCCCCGTCAGTTCTTAAACATCAAATGTTATTTCCAGTCTCTCTTTCAACTAGATTTTTGAAGCTCTTAAAAATTGTAAACATCTAACTCTTTTTAGCTAAAAATAGATCCAAATTTTCCTTGTAAAATCATCAATAAAACTCAAGATATACCTCTTTCCACTTGTTGAAGCAGGAGTTATAGGACTATACAAATCTGAATGTTAGTTGAAGCTTCTCTGATGCTCTCCATTGACGTCTTTTAGGTATAGCTTCTCGATGTTGCTTTCCCATTTCTCACACTGCATAAATCTTATTTGCAAATTTGAGTTGCGGCATCCCTTTTACAAGCAGTTGATTCTGCAAGGTTTGTAGACTTTTAATGCTTAAATGACCAAAACTTCGATGCCATAAGTTAGCGACATCTTCGGCGTCAACTTGAAGACATGTTAAGGGACACAACTATGTGGAGGCAAGCAACACGAACATATGGTTTGCAGTTATCTGAGTATGCAATATAAGTCCTCTCCATAGATGATATATCTTGTAAGATCCG
Organism: Allium cepa; assembly: GCA_030765085.1. Taxonomy (NCBI): domain Eukaryota; kingdom Viridiplantae; phylum Streptophyta; class Magnoliopsida; order Asparagales; family Amaryllidaceae; genus Allium; species Allium cepa. The sequence continues at coordinate 33,521,032 of CM060941.1, forward strand.
TCTTTGATCAAAATGGTTAGCCCCTTTTCTTATAGTTGACCTACGCTTAGTAAGTTATTTCTAAGATCGGGTATGTAAAATGCATCAGTTACCACTTGAGTCACACCTCCCATTTCACGTCTTATATTCCCTTTCCCCATTACTACCATTTTGGAATAATTCCCCAACTTTACCGAATGTCTAAAGTGTTCATCAAAGTCTTTGAACCACCGCTTGTTTCCTGACATGTGATTCGAACATCCTGAATCAAAAAACCTGATTTCCTTTCCCTTTACGTCATTGTGTTCAATATGAGTCATCTACTTCTATATATTTGGCATTCTTTTCCCAACTTGGACACTCATACTAAAAGTGTCCTAGCTGATGACACTTATAACATTCAACCATTGTTTTGTTAAAACTTGTCTTCCTCGGCTTCGTCCCCTTCCTCTAAACACGCCACGACCTCTTCCTCTTCCACTAGCACCCTCATCATGTGTAACATTTAATGCTTGTTCCTTGCTGCTTCGTTCATGCCCCTTCATTCTTTGATCGTGGACTAGTAGGCTACTTTAACTCATCAATTATTAAAGTATCCAAATCATTAGATTCTTCTACAGAACATATGGCATAATCAAATTTTAAAGTCATCGATCTTATAATTTTTTTCAATGATGGTTACCTACTGTATTTTCTCTCCATGTATCTTCATCTTGTTGGCAATTGTTAGGGTTCGAGCAAAATACTCATCCACACTTTCACTTTGCTTCATCTGCAACACTTCAAATTCTCTTCGAAGAGCCTGGATTTGAGCTCGCTTCATTCGAGTTGTTCCCTGGTATTTCAACTTTATAGAGTCCCAAATTTGCTTCGACGTATCCTTCACGAGGATTGTTTTCATGATACTCTGATCAATGGATAGAAAAAAATAGTTCGTGACTTTTAGATCTTTTAGCTTCTGTTCCTCCATTAATTTTCTTTATGCTTTAGTTTGCACTACTCCAGCTCTAGGAACCGTAATTCCTCCTTCTAGTAGACTCCAATTTTACTTCAAACGAAGGAAATTCTCCATCAACATTGAGTAACGGTCGTAATGGACATAAAACTTTGGAATAAATGGTTGTACAAAACTTCCTTTGACAACCATGTCTCTCTCTATTCTTTCACTCATTCAGATCCCAATAGGCACTCTGATATCACTTTGTTAAAGTATTAACTGTAAACACTTTAAAGCTCAGTGAATGAATCTCTTTATTGACGACAGAAAATAGGTGCTTATATACCGCCTTACATGAAAACAAAGACAAGTAATATAATCACGTTTACAGATACAAACTACCTGACTAAAAACAACCAAAGATGCGGTCATAAAACCATAAAGTATGTAACAGTTATATCCTAAGAGCTAGGAGTTATTGACCCAGCAAAACCAAAAACTAGAACAAAACAGTAAGACTCAATCCATTCATCAGCACATGTTTATAACACCTAACATGTAATGCATACTGCGTGATAACTTTTGTAAAACAAATATAATGCTACAAAGTGAATTAGATAATAGAAAATAACATCTGAATTTGAGACTAAAATAAAATGGGTGCACAAAACATATATATCAAGATTAAAAACAAAATGCCAATTCAATCGAAGCATTTGAAAACTTTTTTGTTCGAAAAAAATAAACAGATGGGAGGAAGTTCCATGTTTGTTTAAAGGTAAGTTAACAACCCCGATCATTTGGATATGATCATATGTTTACTGTTCATAGTCATCATGTTGCAAATTTAATACAAGATAAATGATAAAGAAACTGATATTCAAAATGTTGAATGATTAGTTATAAGTATTTGACAACGATACCCAAACTTTTTAACAAATGATGTAACAAAGAATATTAGCAGTTAGAAATTTCGAAAGCCAAAATTTGGATGCAAAATTTTGAAATGAAAATATTTACTTGTTTGCATTTTATGTCACAAATAGTAGTTCAAAAAAGAAGAAAAATCTTTTTTGAATATATCAATTACAACCAGTGTTAGAAGCGAGAATGATCGCTCGTATTTTGAAAAATACTAATAGGTGTAGAAAAGTTTATGGTGCCAATTGTAGTGGAAAAATTATTAGCGAAAAATAGTATTTTTTAAAATAAAAATAAAATTCCAGGGCTTGTAAAGGAATTCAAAAAAAGTAAGAATTTGAAACAAAATTTAGTATGAAATGTTTGAGGTGTAAATAGAACGTCCATATGTATACCCTGTAAAGGCATAATGCTATCTTTCGCGATACCAACGCTCACTTTGGCATGATGATTGAGAGAAGCTGAATTCAGTAACAACCATATTCTAGAATGTCATTATTTCATAAGCTCCGATTTATATTTGGGCAAAGAAGCTATGAATCAACCAAAGTTAAGTAAGCATTTTATATTTATTGACCAAAGAAAAAGGAAGCAATATCTTACTCACACATTGCAATGGTAATTTGAATTTTTTTTGGTTTTTTTATCAATGTTTCTCTACTATTAACCGATCTGAATTTCAAATAGAAGGAAATGTAGTTGCATAATTAACGTGAAAGAAAAAAGTGCATATGAAGCACCCGATTCAACTAAATTTTTATCATGTAGTATCCCAATCGCTTTTAATTTTGGGTAAAAATTACCTATTCTTGGACTTCCTTATTATCACAAAGCACCATTTCAAATAGCGTATGGACCATAACCCTAATTTGTCAACAATTTGTTCATTTTGTGGTGTTTCGTTGTGATTCTTTATACAACTCCAACACAGTGTGCACGTTTCCAATTATCCCCATGTAAAGTTACTATAAGTATATTTTCCCCAGAATGGAGACAATTCTTCTACACTACAATTTGCTGCATTACCAAACTATTTTAAGATGCACTTAAATTTATTAAATGCAAATATGAAATAAAAGATTGCTAAAATGAATGCATTATTGTATTGTTTTATTGAGTGAAAGAACTATTGCTTATTTCTGTACATGATTGAGTTACATACGCTTGGTATTTATACAGATTTTGTACAGTAAGACAATACCAATAATACCCTTCTAACCCTATTATATTCAATCGTATCTTTTACAAATTTTGACTCATTCTCTAATTCCCCCGTCAAATATGACTAGGGTTTCTTCCTCTCTTATCTTCTACCGCTTCTTCTATCCCTAGATCTATCTTCAATCTTATAAAATTACTCTTTAAATGTGGTTTTGTGAGAATATATGCTCTCTGATATATTGCTGTAAGATGATTTACTTCAAATTACCCTTAATTAATTGTTTGCAAACAAAGATTAGATCTATCTCTATATGCTTTGTTCGTGAATGAAGTATAGTATTAGCACAGAGAGATACCGTGCTTAAGTTGTCACACCAGATTGTTGATTTCTTTATGAGTTGAATTCCATTTCACTGATGAGTGATTCAAGCCATAAGATTTCTGCAGTTGTGCTTGCAATGCTTCGATACTCCGCTTCAGTGCTTGAGTGAGAAATTATTGATTGATTCTTAGAGCACCACAATACTGGATTGTCACCTAAGTTGATATAGCCTGTTGTGGATCTTCGACCATCGGTATCAGATCCCCATTCAGCATCAGCGTATCCTTGAATGCTTAATGTTTTCCACGTTTTTAAGCATATTTCTTGATTTATTGTCCCTTTTAGGTATTGAAGTATTCATTTTACAACTTTCCAATGATCTTCTGTTACTTTTTGGATATATTGACGTACTTCGTTGATGCTGAATGATATATCTGGTCTTGTTATAGTTACATACTGTAAGACTCCCATAATACTTCTATAGTGTTTTTCACTTTTGACCGCTTTACCCCTGTATTTAGATAAATGTAGATTGCTCACCATTGGCGTTGGCATGGGTTTGGCTTCACACATTTTCCCCCTGTTTAAAGTACCCAGTATATATTTACTTTGACATAATACAAGCTCTGCTTCTGACCTTTTAATGACTTCGATCCCTATGTAATTTCTTAGGTCTTCCAAATCTTTAATTGAGAATGCTTTGTCTAAATGATTTATGATCAAGTTTAACTCCTCAATAATGTTTACAGTAACTATGAGATCATCTACATACACCAATATATATTGTGAACTTGCTACTCAGTTTAACATTGAGTGAGTTGTCAAATCTGGTTGACTTGTAGTCTAGACTAATTATTGTAGCTTAAAGTTTCTCATTCTAAACCCTAGGTGCTTGCTTCATCCCATAAATTACCTTGTGTAATTTGTAGACAAGTTCTTACTGTTACCCCTAGTATAGCATTGAGGTTGATACATATATACTTCTACCCGAAGTTCATCACTTAGAAAAGCATTGTTGGCATCTAACCATATGATTTTTCCACCTGTTATGAGAATTACCCTAATTGTTGTTGATTTCACTACAAGGTCTCACTGAAGTCAAATCCATATTGTTAAGAATACTCCATTGCAACCAGTCTTGCTTTATATTTTTCTATACTGCCATCTGGATGTCTTTTAAGCATGTATGTCCATTTACAACTTATAATGTTTTTGTTCCTTAGTGCATTAACAGTACTTCATGATTTGTTTCTTATCAAGGCATTATATTCTCCATCCATGGCTAATTTCCAATTTTTGTCTTTTGTAGCTTCTTCATAATTGACCGGTTCATCATGATTTAGCATAACAATATAGAATTTTGGCTTAAATATTCCATGTTTGGACCTTGTTATCATATAATGTCCTTCACTTGCAGGTACTTGAGCTTGACTGATGTCTAGTTCACGTCTTGATGTGAACTAGATGATGTTTCTTCAATAAGATCTAGGCCTTTATTTTCTTGATTGTTGAATACATTGTTGTACGAGTTTTCAGTTGCATTCTGACCTGGCCCTTCACTGGGCACAGCAAGTCGAAATCTTGAATTTTCTTGAGTGTTAGTTTAGATTCTTTTATGCTGCACATCAGTGTAGATTGGGATTGGAGGTAGTGAAGCTTTTGCATTGTACAATTTTTGAGTGGTTTTCATTTCAGTGTTGGTAAATGAAAATACATTGAATGCAACATGTCTTGAGATGATCACCTTCCTCTCACTAGTTAAGCACTTATATCCTTTCTGATTTGTTCCATACCCAATAAAAGTGCATGGTAATGACCTGAAACTTAATATATATGAGTTATATGGTCTCATATATGGAAAACATAAACATCCAAAAGTTATAAATCTGGCATAATCTGGTAATGTATTAAATAGTATCTTTATTGGTGCCTTGTTTTGTGGAACTTTGGTTGGCATCTTGTTGATAAGGTACACTACTATGTTGAATGAATCTGGCTAGAACTTCAGTGGCATTGATGCTCGTGCTAGCAGAGTAAGCCATGTATCAACAATATGTTTGTGCTTTCTTTCAACTAGCCCATTCTATTCTGAGGTATGTGGACATGTGATTCTATGTACTATTTCCTCCCTTAGAAATTATTCCTTCAAAGGCTTGAATTCTGGTGTTCCATCTGTCTGTATTATCTTTAACTGGCGATTTGTTTGATTTTCTACTTAAGTGATAAACTTAATCACTACCCTTTGTGTTTTTGCTTTTGACTTAAGAAAATATATCCAAGTAAATCTAGAAAAAGAATCTACAAACGAGACATAATAATTAAAACCATAATCAGTATTAACTGGGGCAGGACCCCATAAGTCTACTGCTACCATCTCTAAGGGTTTATTATATTTAGTTGTTGATTCAAGAAATGGTGGATTGTTACTTTTTCCCATTTGACAAGAATTAGATATATATGGCAATGATACATTTTCACATTCAACATTGTTGTTTTTCAACACATGCTTTACAACCTCTACAATGGGATGACCCAGTTTACAATGCCATAAATCGAATATCCTTTTACTGTCAATACTAGTGTTACATTTAGAATAAGCGCACCATTTTCTTCTAGTTGTTGGCTTACAATTTTGCGGCGGATTGAAAATGTATAGTCCATTTTGCACATTACCCTGTAGTAAAATTTCTTTATTTAGCAAATCCCTAACCAAGCAGTATTTTGGATAAAATTCAAAGTAAACTTGATTATCATTGGCAAATTGAGAAACACTCATTAAATTTTTCATGATTTTACTCAAATTAAATTATTACAATGCATTTCTCTTTTGCCATTGATTTTAATATTACCAATATCAATGATTTTTTTGTTGAATTACCATTACCCATAAAAATAGACCGCGTACCTTTTTATTCCTTGTTTCCATAATTTAGATTATCCAGATTATTTGTAATTTGATTTGTTGTAACCGAATCTGGGTACTAGTCTTCATATTGTATTGCCATCCAGTTTTGCTTGCTGCTCCATTTCACTTTGACTTCTTGAGTCTGCATTTGAATGTGCCAAATTGATGTTTGGATCGAAACCCTTTTGACTGTTATTGCTTTGCTGATTTGCTCCATAGCTTTGATAAAATCTAAAGTAACACTTGACTGCAGTATGTCTATATTTTTCATAAATCTGACATCTTAGCCTCTTTGGATTGTTAAACCTTCCTATGCCTTTGCCTCTATAATTTTGGCCATTTCTTTGACTGTTTTGTTGAAATCTATTCTTGTTTGGTCTTTCTTGATTTTTTTCTTTTGATATTTGATGCATAATTCACTGAGAAATCTGAATTCAATGGCTTCTTTTGTTCTATTCTTCCCTCATGTGCAAGTAGAGTTGAATGAACATATTGTATACTTGGCAGAGTTTCTTTTGATGATATAATAGCTACAACTGACTCATAGTCATCATCTAAATCACTTAGAATTGTTAAGATCTGTTTTGCCTCTAACACTTTATGGCCAATAGTTTCAAGTAAATCACAATAAGTTTTGACTTTAGTTAAATACTCTCCCATAGACATATTATCTTTCCTTAAGCCTTGAGGTTGCCTCCTGTAATGCATAATTATTGCTGTTGATTGTGAATTAAAAATTTGCTCAACTGTCTCCCATATTTTTTGAGATGTCCTGCATCCAACAATTTGTGATAAAAGACTTACACTAATTGATGACATGAGCCAAGAAGCTAGTAAACTATCTTTTCTTTGATAGTTTATATATTCTTTGTTGGTTACTATCTTGCCTTCACTTTCTTGTATCATCTTTGGTGGAATAGCTAGAGTGTCATTGACGTATTCTTTAAGGCCGTAGCCTCTTATTACTATTTTAGTGTGATATTTCCACGGTAGATAGTTATTCTCATCAAGTTGAGCTGCTAACTGACTTTTGGGTTTTATAATTGACAGTGTGGAGGTTTCATTATATGATGTTGCAACATTCTTCCCTGTGGGAGATGCAGTGGCTGAGTTATTTTCTTCTTCTCTTGCCATATTGGAAAATTGGATCAGGGTAGTGAGTTAAATAATATGTAATTCTTGGCAAGGCACACAACTGTGTATGCAGCTAATGAATAAATTGCAATAGAAGGAATCTTGAATGTAACTGAAAGCAATCAGAATTGTAATCTTGATTGTAATTTGATGGTAAGACTGGTGTAACACCTTTTTCCAATGAAGATGATGATCTGAGGAGAAAATTCAGTGCAGCCTATCTCATATAATGAGGCTTCTCTGACAAGATACAAGCACGACAATGATGAAAAAGTTCTTGAGCAAGAATTGAATATGAGAGAAAAAAGAAACTCCGATCATGAGATTAATTCTGAGGAGTCTGAGAACATGGCTTCCTTCAGATGATCAAACTGCTCTTGATGAAGTAGCTTTGATGATCTTTTGACCGTTTGGTCTGTTAATGCTTTGATACCTTAAAAGATTGCTAAAATGAATGTATATTGTATTATCTTACTGGGAGAAAGAAATATTGCTTATTTCTATACATGATTGATTTACATACACTCGGTATTTATAAAGATTTTGTACAGTGAGATAGAATACCAATAATACCCTTCTAACCCTATTATATAAGATCGTATCTTTTACATATTTTGACTCATTCTCTAATTTGAAAATATCAATTGACCCTACTCTTATGCTAAGTATGTTCCATGGGTTTCCGATTTCATCTACTAAATGGAAAGCTATTAGTGAAATAAAAACATGAAACTCCTCAAAATAAAAGTCCATGCCTTACCCATCTTGAGATCCACCAAAGAAGCTGTCATGAAGGAAATTTGCCTGTGTAGAACCTATATTGAACAGCTCAACTTAGATAAATGAGAAAGCGATTGAAAAATCATGGCAAAATAAAAATAATTTAGACAGTTGTATGGATGATCCATGCATCAGCATTAGTATGATAATCAGACTACTATAAATATAATTTTATATAGTTATTCGATGTCACAACTTTTAAGTACGACTACTAACTTTCCAAAATGCCCTTGTGTATATATATCTAAATATTAGGTTGGACAATGACTACTCCTTCACACTTGCATACTGATCTTTATTTTTAGTATGAAATTAGTCGAATGTGGTAAAGGACGTGGGAAATTGAGATGAATTGTAAGTTAGGGTTTTCATTTTTGGGAAATAATGCGTGTAGGTGAATTGTTTTGTAAAGTCGGATGGGAAGAAAAGAAGAAAAAAGGGAGGCGTAGGGAAGTATTATTTTGAAATGAGAAGAAAACGAGTTGACACCAAGGTTTAACATTTTGGTATTCGATTCTGTTTCGGCCATTGGAAAAATACAAAATTTCGGTTCCATTTCAGAAATTTCAAAAATTTCGCTTTGATTCCGGTATGTGAATTCTGGTATTTTTTTTGAATACACCAATAAATATCCAATACAGATACTTAATTATAGGAAATTATTTAAATTACATTGAGTATTATGTGAATTGTGGTCACCATTGTTTTTATCTTCCAACATCTGAGTTTTGTTGTTGCAAAAGTTGTTTTGCAAGCTTCCACTGACTTCATTCGATTTTTCTTTTAATTAGATGTTCTCATATAAGTTTTCCGACTTACTTAGAAACTTTTCCATTTTTTTATTAGCATAGACACTGTAATTTCAAACAATATCATGATTTGGCATGTTCAAGCGTTTGGAATTATAAATATAATAAACAAAATTTATACAATTTATATAAAGTATGTTTATCAAAATGAATGTAATTTTAACAAAAATCATTAACCTACTTATAACTAATTTAGATTCCTATTTATCTATCCCATGACTTAAATTACCCTACCCAGATAAAATGCAATTACCCAACCCTTATAAATGAAGAAAACAATCTCGCTCTCTCATTTTCTCCACCAACCATTCAATTCAACAAATGAACTAACTAAAAGAAAAAATCATGCAGCGATGCATGTCTAGCTTCCCTCATTCAAGGCTGAAATCCCCTTTAATCGTTGTCGCTAATGGATGCTAGGTCAAAATCCCCTTCAATAGTCGTTGCCAATGAATGCCACTCAAAACCAGCAAGCACGATTTCTTCAAATCAAATAAATGAATTGTATTTTCTTGTACGTTGTTTCATTGTTAATAGGGATAGGACAAATTATTGAGTTTTTTTATTTTCAAATCCTAAAAATTGGAATTTGCTGCCTTTTCTGTTCCAGTGCATGCTGAAACTGGAACGGAATTACTGCGATCCGCCGGAATGTTGAACCATGGTTGAACAACCATGTTTTGTTTCTGTTTTTTTAGTTTAACTAATATATTTGTTGGGCAATAATAGCCGGATAAATGTTAGACGAACTGAATATCAGTTGTTAATGCACTTCCATTGTATGTAGTGTCGGCACTAATAATTAGTTGACACAAATAGAAGCGTCAAGTAATGTAGTATGTTGTGCTAAACTTCTAACGGCATTGATGGTAAAAGCATCAAATGTTTACGCGTGGAAGTCTTTGACTCATAAACGATAGCATTGGAATTTAGAAAATTTAAGTTATTCACTCAAATGCAATTAATAAACTATGACGTACTTGTCTTTGACAGCGAATATAAGAATATATGCATGTGTATATATGATTAATCGTAGATGTATAAAAATTGAGCAAACATATAGGGAAAAAGAAATGGAAGCAAAAACATATTGCTCAATCATAATGTTCATTAGTGGAGAACGCCCCCTATGGAATAGCAGTATTTCTCCAAAGTGCCAATGCAGAGGGTTAACGATCAAATCCCGTTGCCGTAAATCATGTTCGAGTCCTTAATGATCAAATAACACGAAGGTGGTAAAAAGTACTTGACATATAATATGAAATAATACCCGACCTCTAGGATTTTAAGATTCTTTAGGATTGATTAATAATGAAACTCTAGATCTGAATAAATGACTCATATTGATTCTATTGAGAAGAAAATAGATGAAATTGATAATTTAGCGTAAGCCGTACCTAAATTCATAGTTGCTGGTTGAAAGCGAAGAAGAATTGGTTTGATCTTCTAAATTATCACAAGAAGAATTGAAAGAGTTACTAAAGCCACATTGTTAACCCGCCTTTAGTCAAGGCCATGAACATGCGGATTCAACCCAACCAACTTCACGACTATCGAGGCTGAAATAGGATGGACTCGGTTTAAAGAATGAAGTTCACTTGGAAATGTCATTTGGTCAAGAAATGGAGGGGGGGAGGGGTTGCACGGCTCGATCTGGAAGATAAGCCTCGTTCGGCACACCTCCCCTCGTTCGACACACCTCCCCCCGTTTGGCACACCTCCCCACGTTCAGCACACCTCCCCCCGTTCGGCACACCTCCCCCCGTTCGGCACACCTCCCCTAGTTCGGCATACCTGCCCTCGTTAGGCACACCTGCCCTCGTTCGGCACACCTCCCTCGTTCGGCACACCTCCCCTCGTTTGGCACACCTCCCCTCGAACGGCATACCTCCCCTCGAACGGCACACCTCCCTTCGATCGACATACCTCTCCTCGTTTGGCACACCTCCCCTCGCTCGGCATGAGCCTCGCTCGACATTGAACGTCGCTCGACACCGCACCTGTAACAACCCTGTTTTGGCTATTACCTGTAAACATTAAATTATAATGGTAGTTATAATTTAATATTGTGAGTTAAGAATAAATTGGAGATTTGAATTATTTATTTGGAACAAACAATGGATTTTGAAAATAAAATGTAAAAAATAAAGTTTTACAAACTTTTTCTTGGTTTTTGTGAGAAATGTGAGTGAAATATGATTTTATTTAGAGAAAATGCAATAACGTTTGTAATTATTGTCTAGTATTTCTGTTATTGATTCTTAAAAGAAGTATTTGGTTTTAATAAACTGAAATATTGGGTATTTTTTAGTTTTAAGCTACTAAATTAATTGGTGATGTATTTCAACGTTAAATTGTTGAAATAAACCTAAAGTAATGAAAATGAAGTTTTGGAAACTTTATTTTGATAATTTGAGAAGAAAATGATCAATTTTTGATTTTATTTGAGTTATGCAATAGTGTTGTAAGTTATTGCTTATATTAAAGCTTTTATTGAATTTAAAAAAGGGGGAAAAATGAAGTAAATCTGTATTTTATTAATATAAAAGATGAAATATGGTTTAAAAATAGTATTTTGATGATAAGATAAATTGGAATGATTTATTGTAATTTATTTATCAAGAAATAATTTTCGTACAAGTTATTACGTTAAAAATGATGTCTTACACTAAAAAAAGTGTAAATTGTGTAATGTAGTCAAAAATAGGGTTTTATTATTAAGAAATAACTTTTTATGATAAAATAAATTTAATTTTGTTACAATAAAATTTTTATTTCATAACAATTAGATGTATACATTTTTGTTTCGCTTTTAAAATGAAGTAAAGTGTATATATGTTGATAATATAAGATAAAAATGCACATTACTTATATTTTCTCTAAGCATTTGGCTTTGGGCTTAATAGGGTTAGAAATGGGATCCAAGGCCCATTATCTAGAGGTCTCTGGTGAGAAAAGAAACACAGTACGTTGTTTCTTCTTTTTTCTCAAAAAGAAGAAACTATCTTCTTCTTCTCAAATTGACAGTAAATGAAAATCTCACTCCCTCTCAAAATCCTAATCAAAACCTTGCAAATTTAACCAAAATTGAGATAAAATTGTTAGCATTCAAATCTCTACAGGTAATCTCTACAAATTTCTGGAATTATTTCATCAAAATTTTATTTTGTGATTATTCTAAATCCATGACTTTCATGTTACAGTAAATTAATTTTCAGGCACTTTCAAGGCTTCTTGAAAGTAAAAGTTGCCGTCTTTAATCAAATTCTTCACTGCGAATCCTTAAATCTGACTCTAAGGTGAGTATCCTAATTCGTGCTAGCTGAAATATGAATTTCATGTCAAGATATTGATGTTTGAGCTGAGTTTTAGTCATTGTAAAACTAAATTTTCATCTCTGTAAATTTTCAGTTCAAAACAGCTCTGAGTCCAACTTTGAGCTGTTGTATCTTGCTCAATTCTTGTCGAAATCATGCCAAATCGATTTTGAATGATAGTACTGTTACAGAGTATATGCATGTCAATTTTCATGTTTGAATTCAACTTGGAACTGATATAAACTGTGCTCAAATTTGCAAGCGGAGTATGTTTTTGCCCAGATTTTTACAGTGAAAACACTGTCTAGGTCCAAATTTGAGACATCATAACTTTCATATGCATTATCTGAATTGTTTGATTATTTTTGTAGTTTAAATTATAATTGTTGAACTTTATTCAAGTAAAATTTCAGGTCATTTTGACCTATAGAGCATATGGAAACATGCTGTCGAACTTTTACTTGGAGCATGTTTTTGCCTAGATTTATACAGTGAAAACACTGCCTGGGTCCAAGTTTGAGACATCATATCTTTTTCATGATTTGTCTAAATTGAAATATTCTTGATGCAGTTTAAATGTTGTTTTTGGAATTTATACATGTTGAATATCACGTCATTTCGACCTGTGTAGCTTATAGAAACACGCTGCCGAACTTTGACTCGGAGCATGATTTTGCCCAGATTTTACAGTGAAAACACTGTCTGGGTCCAATTTTGAGACATCATAACTTTCTCATATTTTATCCAAATTGCATGATTCTTTTTTTATTTGAAATCTGAAGATTTTTATTATAGTTTTAACAATTTTCAGATTAATCCAATCAATTTTGATCCTCTGTTTCATGCCTGTAATTTGAACCCTAGAGGGTTTCAGGCCTGTGTATTTTTGGTTTTGAACTGTTGCAAACATGGCCCGAGTCCATGTTTAAGATAGTGTAACTTTTTCATGTCCAGTCCGAATTAGTTGGTTCTTTTTTTGTTTGAAAGATGAAGTTTTCTAATTTGTTTACACTGATTTTTATTTCAATCAAAGGTCGTTAGTCCATCTGTTTTATATCCGAAATTTGAACCCAGAGAAGATTTCAGACCTGGGATATTTTGGCTAAGTGTTTTTATGTTCTTTTTCCGTCCGATTTTTAACTTATACTTCTTGTTTTGTGATATTTCTAAAATGTTTTGAGGGCTATGATTCCTATCTATAAGCTAGCCAAGTTTTGATGAATATTAAATTCAAATTTGATTTGAATTTGGATTGAATTTGAATGACGGTTTTGAGTGATTTCTTTGATTTCGAGCACAGATTTTTCCAAACAATTTTTAAATAATTTTTAAAATAAGTTGGCATTACAATAATTATTATGTAATATTTTTAAATTATTTTAAGTTGTAAAATCTAATTTTTCTCTATAATAAGGGAATTTTCAAATATCGTCTACAAAATTGATTTCGAAAAATTATTTTAAATGCTTTTTTCTCAAATAAATTATTTTATATATAAAATATACACTTTTATACTATTCGAACGTATGAGAAAGAGAATTAAAACATTTAGTAAAACACGTGGTATGGGACATGTGCGTTTACTATTTCGGTTAATTTCGGACTTGTACGATCGAAGCTATTTGAGATTATTGATTCTGAGATAATTTGCCATTTTATGGCATATTTTGAGTTTTATAATTTCTATTTATTGAAATTATTTAAGATGGCCAATATTTCGCAAATATTATGGTTTGAGATCTCCTATGCAGGAGTATGATCGATGAGAACCATCACGATGTTTTGTTTACTTGCCAATGATATAAGGTAAGTCTTGAGTTTATGATTTCATATTTTGATATTTATGATTTATGAGGAACCATCATGATGTTTTCACTTGTCGATGAGACGAGACGAGTTACGATGGCATTTAATACGTATCGATGAGATGAGACAAGTATGGTATCACTTTATCACTCGCCAATGAGACTCGGCGAGATGTAATTTTTTGAGTTTTATGATGTTTCTAGTGTGGCATTGACTAACGGCTAGAACGGCTAGTAAACCGCTAAGTGCGAATGTGTGGTATGGGACACACGTTAACACTTTTTGGGTTCCTATCCGTGAGTTTGTGACACATTCACGATGTTTACCTCACAGAACTGCCTTGAGAGGTGTTAGCGACCTTGTCATGAGGATGAACTGCTTTGGAAGGTGTTAGCGACCTTGTTAGGGCTGACAAAATGGCTTGGAGAGGTGTCCGCGACCTTGTCATGAGAACGAACTGCTTTGGGAGGTGTTAGCGACCTTGTTTGAGGCTTCGGCCGTCTGAGTTTAGCACGTGCAGCATTGCTTCGGCATTAATCGGGAATTTGGCCAATCCAGATTTTTTGAGTTTTCTATTTTACTAAGATTTCACCTTTTTAAGATGTTTTATTATATCGATAGCCTAGTGCTATATGAGATGTTATATATATGGTGATTTCAATTACGACGCTTTGAACTTTTATCGAGTTCCTTGAGTTATGAGTTTGGATAATTTCAGGATTTTATAGGATATTCTCGGTTTAGCCATTTTGGCGAGTTGGGATTGAGATTTATATACATTTATACCGATGAGATGAGGTATAACTGAATTTGGAGATTCATCTATAATTGAGTTTTGGATAATCCTATTTGAGAATTTTTTTATGTTTGCCATTTTGACAAGAGTTTGTATTGATGTTTCTCCTTTTGAGGAGATATGGTTCATGGAAACCATGTAGATATTTTAGCATGTCGCCGATGATATGAGGCACTTGTGTTTGATTTGAGTATTGAGTTTGAGTTACCTCCTTCGAGGTATTTGTTCACTTAAGTAGCGTTTGTTACCTAAGTGTTGAGCTTATGAGTTTATTGATTCATTCTTCTCATTCGAGAAGAAGTATCTTCATGTCTATTCTGCTTCATATTACGATTATTGACCGATTTGTGTTGCTAGAATGACCTGTGTATTTATGCTCGGGTCAGACCGAGTTGTTTCAGGTATCATCTATTGGACTTAGCTTGAAGTTGATGTTGGATATCAGCTCTCCTTTCTTTTGAGCAATTTCTGTTCTTCCGCATGCTCTGGTGTGTTTGATTCAATGTATATGGTGTGGTCGAGTACCACCTTTATTGTATTCATATTGTGTTGTACTAAACATGTATCAGCGTATACGTATATATATGATGTTGATTACTGTTCTGTGATGTGCTTTACATTTGGTTATTGTGTTTTGTTTTGATAGATCCGTTAGCCACCAATAGTTTTGGATTAAGCATTTACTATGTATGTCGATCCATTGAGATAGGAAAGAAAAAAAATATAGCATTTATCGACGTATTCAGTAGATGTTTAAAATAAAGTTATAGATGGTCGGCCTTAACCAGCCCTATTCCCCGCTTTAGTAGACGGAATTACTCGTTAATTCTCTTTACTAAGGTGGGTCTTGGGGTGGGGCGTTACAGCATGGTATCAAAGCTGTGGTCAGAGCAAAGTAGAATAAACATAGAACATTACATATATCATGATACGTCGAAGTACAATACGAGTGAATCGTTGTCCTTTATTCGAACTTGTTTTCGAATCGTGCTTTGATTCTTTTTCGAGTATTGGGATATGTTGATATGGAATATGTCTAGGAATATATATTATATTCCGTAGTATTCCGTAATTGAGTTTGATGTTATCTTATCTTATGAATAATCTTATTTGGGATTATTCTATTCTTCTTTTTTTCAATGCGATTGAGTTCATGTCGATGAAGCTTATTGATTCCTTAGAGTATTCCTGTTGTATTCCTTTGAGAGTTGTGAATCCTATTGAGGGTATCCACAACGATTGACTCGTTGTGAGCATTTTGAGATTTCTATTTGATGTTGCTTTTGTGAGTATTTGTTTGTTACTCACAATCTTGAGGTGCATTTTATTTGAGAAGGATTGACTTATTTGATATTAAGTCCAATCCTTTGTTTTATAGGATCCTATTGTATATTTAGGTTTCCTATTTTGATTGGTTTATTATTTCTATCACTTTGGAACGTTAATGATGATTCCAAAGTTTCTGAATTTGCTATTAAGTATCGAGATGTTGATGATATAACTCGAATTCTGATATACCTCGAATTCCAGTAAAGGTAATTTTGTTGAGTTTTGATGAATCTGTTTGGCTTTGATATCCAATCGGGCAATCGAGTGTTGAATTAACCTTATTCCTGGCTTTTAGCCTTAGGCTATCCTTCCACGAGGACATCCACTAAGGAATGAGGTGAGTTTCTAGATTGTTCGAGTTTGATTGAGTTTATCATTTAGTTTCTTTGAGTTATCCTTTTTGGATACTCAATCGGTGTTATCCTTTGTAGAATTACTATGTTTGAAGTAATGATTTGTTGTTTGTGTGCTTCTTCTCCTTCGAGAAGAATATCTTGCTTATCTTTTATCTTGATGATTTCCGAGAGTGGCTCGTCGTCTTATAGGAGTTGACGAACACTCCATCTCCTTTTGTTGATTTTGTGAATCACGTATCTAGGAATATCTCGATGCATTCTCTTAATGTTTTTTGGTTTGAGTTTTTGAAGCTATATATATATGAGTTTTAAAAAGAGAAATTGGAGTTTTGAGATATTTTAAAAATCAAAGAATGTTTTGAGGATATATTTATACGAGTAGTATTCTTTCATAGAAATAATTTGAAAGTGTTGGGTTATCCATCGAGTAGTTAAGAGTTCTGGTCGATACGCCTGATAGACGTTATCGATAGGAATCTCCTAAATGCTATGATGAGGCAATCAAACACAATGATTTTTGATTTAAGGATTGAGGTTGTGGAAATAATATTTGAGATTAAATATTAAATTTATTTTTGAATAGTAATTGCAGCCATTGATTTTAGAGATGAGTAATAGAGTGGCGAGGCAGTTTTGATCGTTCGGTCAACTCTACAGCCAACAAATATATTTATTTATTAAAGATTCAATGGCGGGGCAATGCCATTTATTTATTTTTAAATTATAAAGATGAGAATATAAATGAGATTATTTTTGATCAGTGCTTTATTGGAAGTATATTTTGAGATGTTAGAATCTATATTATATACATTGGATGTTTTTAGGGAAGAGTATAATAAGAGAATTTAAACCCTTAATTTATTTTGAGGGATATTATTATGGATTTACAAAGTTCTTTGAAAATTAATTTTTAAGTAAGAGAAGAAATTTGAATTTTTACTCTGAGTTTTAAATTACGTACTAAGTGATATAGTAAAGAGTTTGAGAAATTCTCAAATGTTGAAAATTGAGATTTAAAATTTAAAAGATGTTGAGATTTAAAATTCTAAATATCTTGGATTAAAAGGATAAGTCGAGCTTATATCCTTGTTCTTGAGTATATTCTATCTTTGAGCTATTATTAACGACGTGCATTTTTCGCGGTCGTTCGAGTTTGGTGGCCTTGTAAGAAGCCATCTTGTGACTTACCTATCTTGTTTATTGTGTCTACCTTGCTGGAGGATGTTCTTTTCGTATATTCATGCGGAAAATTTTATTGATGATCTTCTTTATTGCTTAGAGTTCAGATTTAAGTGAGTTTGATCCCGACTCTATTCGTAGAGTTTTTTGGAATCAATCATTTTCGATTGATTAATTATTGAGAATCTTATTGAGTTTTGATTCGAAGACGGGATATCTTCGAAATTCTTTCGAGATATTTGAAAAATTCGATGGTTTGCTAATCATTATATTAGCATTTGATGGGCCGTTGGATTAACCAAGTGAGTTTTCCTTATTTCTCTCTACCATTCTATGTTGAGAGTATGAATGATTTGAGTTTCGAGCTTGTCTTTTATCCTTTGTCAATTGGATTTTTGTATTGTTTACGGCTCTTTTTCTAGAAAATTGCAGAGACGCAATTTTTTAAGGGGGAGTCTGTAACAACCCTATTTTGGCGATTACTTGTAAATATTAAATTATAATGGTAGTTATAATTTAATATTGTGAATTAAGAATAAATTGGAGATTTGAATTATTTATTTGGAACAAACAATGGATTTTGAAAATAAAATGTAAAAAATAAAGTTTTACAAACTTTTTCTTGGTTCTTGTGAGAAATGTGAGTGAAATATGATTTTATTTAGAGAAAATGCAATAACTCTTGTAATTATTGTCTAGTATTTCTGTTATTGATTCTTAAAAGAAGTATTTGGTTTTAATAAACTGAAATATTGGGTATTTGTTAGTTTTAAGCTAATAAATTAATTGGTGATGTATTTAAACGTTAAATTGTTGAAATAGACCTAAAGTAATGAAAATGAAGTTTTGAAAACTTTATTTTGATAATTTGAGCAGAAAATGATCAACTGTTGATTTTATTAGAGTTATGCAATAGTGTTGTAAGTTATTGCTTATATTAAAGCTTTTATTGAATTTAAAAAAGGAAAAAAATGTAGTAAATCTGTATTTTATTAATATAAAAGATGAAATATTGTTTATAAATAGTATTTTGATGATAAGATAAAATTGGAATGATTTATTGTAATTTATTTATCAAGAAAATAATTATCGTACAAGTTATTACATTAAAAATGATGTCTTACACTAAAAAAAAGTGTAAATTGTGTAATGTAGTCAAAAATAGGGTTTTATTGTTAAGAAATAACTTTTTAAAATAAAATAAATTTAATTTTGTTACAATAACAATTTTATTTCATAACAATTAGATGTATACATTTTCTTTTGGCTTTTAAAATGAAGTAAAGTGTATATATGTTGATAATATAAGATAAAAATGCACATTACTTATATTTTCTCTAAGCATTTTGGCTTTGGGCTTAATAGGGTTAGAAATGGGATCCAAGGCCCATTATCTAGAGGTCTCTGGTGAGAAAAGAAACACAGTAAGTTGTTTCTTCTTTTTTCTCAAAAAGAAACTATCTTCTTCTTCTCAAATTGACAGTAAATGAAAATCTCACTCCCTCTCAAAATCCTAATCAAAACCTTGCAAATTTAACCAAAATTGAGATAAAATTGTTAGCATTCAAATCTCTACAGGTAATCTCTATAAATTTCTGGAATTATTTCATCAAAATTGTATTTTGTGATTATTCTAAATCCATGGCTTCATGTTACAGTAAATTAATTTTTAGGCACTTTCAAGGTTTCTTGAAAGTAAAAGTTGCCCTCTTTAATCAAATTCTTCACTGCGAATCCTTGAATCTGACTCTAAGGTGAGTATCCTAATTCATGCTAGCTGAAATATGAATTGCATGTCAAGATATTGATGTTTGAGCTGAGTTTTAGTCATTGTAAAACTAAATTTTCATTTCTGTAAATTTTCAATTCAAAACAGCTCTGAGTCCAACTTTGAGCTGCTGTATCTTGCTCAATTCTTGTCGAAATCATGCCAAATCATTTTTGAATGATAGTACTGTTACCAGAGTATATGCATGTCAATTTTCAATGTTTTAATTCAGCTTGGTACTGATATAAAATGTGCTCAAAGTTGCGAGCGGAGCATGTTTTTGCCCAGGCTTTTACAGCGAAAACACTCCCTGGGTCCAACTTTGAGACATCATAACTTTCTTATACTTTATTTGAATTTTTTGATTAATCTTGCAGTTTAAAATATAGTTGTTGAACTTTATTCAAGTAAAATTTCAGGTCATTTTGACCTATATAGCATATGGAAAAATGCTGCCAAACTTTGACTCGGAGCATGTTTTTGCCTAGATTTATACAGTGAAAACACTGCCTGGGTCCAATTTTGAGACATCATATCTTTTTCATGCTTTGTCTAAATTGAAATATTCTTGATGCAGTTTAAAGTGTTGTTGTTGGAATTTATGCATGTTGAATATCACGTCATTTCAACCTATGTAGCTTATAGAAACATGCTGCCAAACTTTGACTCGGAGCATGATTTTGACCAGATTTTACAGTGAAAACACCATGGGTCCAATTTTGAGACATCATAACTTTATCATATTTTATCCAAATTGCATGATTCTTTTTTTATTTGAAAGCTCAATTTTTAGATTAATCCGATCAAATTTGCTCCTCTGTTTCATACCTGAAAGTTGAACCCCAGAGGGTTTCAGGCTTGTGTATTTTTGGTTTTGAACTGTTGCAAACATGGCCTGAGTCCATGTTTAAGATAGTGTAACTTTTTCATGTCCAGTCCGAATTATTTGATTCTTTTTTTGTCTGAAGATGAAGTTTTCTAATTTGTTTACACTGATTTTTATTTCAATCAAAGGTCGTTAGTCCATCTGTTTTATATCCGAAATTTGAACCCAGAGAAGATTTCAGACCTGGGATATTTTGGCTAAGTGTTTTTATGTTGTTTTTCTGTTCGATTTTTAACTTATACTTCTTGTTTTGTGATATTTCTAAAATGTTTTGAGGGCTATGATTCCTATCAATAGGCTAGCCAAGTTTTGATGAATTTTAAATTCAAATTTGATTTGAATTTGGATTGAATTTGAATGACGGTTTTGAGTGATTTCTTTGATTTCGAGCACAGATTTTTCCAAACAATTTTGAAATAATTTTTAAAATAAGTTGGCATTAAAACATTTATTATGTAATAATTTTAAATTATTTTAAGTTGTGAAATCTAATTATTCTCTATAATAAGGGAATTTTCAAATATCGTTTTCAAAATTGATTTCGAAAAATTATTATAAATGTTTGTTTTCTCAAATAAATTATTTTATATATAAAATATACACTTTTATACTATTCGAACGTATGAGAAAGAGAATTAAACGATTTAGTAAAACACGTGGTATGGGACATGTGCGTTTACTGTTTCGGTTAATTTCGGACTTGTACGATCGAAGCTATTTGAGATTATTGATTCTGAGATATTTTGCCATTTTATGACATATTTTTAGTTTTATAATTTCTATTTATTGAAATTATTTAAGATGGCCAATATTTAGCAAGTATTATGGTTTGAGATCTCATATGCAGGAGTATGGTCGATGAGAACCATCACGATGTTTTGTTTACTTGCCAATGATATAAGGTAAGTCTTGAGTTTATGATTTCATATTTTGATATTTATGGTTTATGAGGAACCATCATGATGTTTTCACTTGTCGATGAGATGAGACAAGTTATGATGCCATTTAATACTTATCGATGAGATGAGATAAGTATGGTATCTCTTTATCACTCGCCAATGAGACTAGGGGAGATATAATTTTCTGAGTTTATGATGTTTTTAGTGTGGCATCGACTAACGGCTAGTAAACCGCTAAGTGCGAATGTGTGGTATGGGACACACATTAACACTTTTTGGGTTCCTATCCATGAGTTTGTGACACATTCACGATGTTTACCTAACAGAACTGCGTTGAGAGGTGTTAGCGACCTTGTCATGAGGACGAACTGCTTTAGGAGGTGTTAGCGACATTGTTAGGGCTGACAAAATGGCTTGAAGAGGTGCCAGCGACCTTGTCATGAGGGCGAACTGCTTTGGGAGGTGTTAGCGACCTTTTTACGGCTGACAAAATGGCTTGGAGAGGTGTCGGCGACCTTGTCATGAGAATGAACTGCTTTGGGAGGTGTTAACGACCTTGTCTGAGGCTTCGGCCGTCTGAGTTTAGCACGTGCAGCATTGCTTCGGCTTTACAATCGGGGATTTGGCCAATCTAGATTTTCTAAATTTTCTATTTTATTAAGATTTCACCTTTTAAGATGCTTTATTACATCGATAGCCTAGTGCTATATGAGATGTTATATATATGGTGATTTCAATTATGATGTTTTGAACTCTTATCGAGTTCCTTGAGTTATGAGTTTGGATAATTTCAGGATTTTATAGGATATTCTGGGTTTAGCCATTTTGGCGAGTTGAGATTGAGATTTATATACATTTATACCGATGAGATGAGGTATAATTCAATTTGGAGATTCATATATAATTGAGTTTTGGAAAATCCTATTTGAGAATTTTTTTATGTTTGCCATTTTGACGAGAGTTTGTATTGATGTTTCTCCTTCTGAGGAGATATGATTCATGGAAACCATGTAGATATTTTAGGATGTCGCCGATGATATGTGGCACTTGTGTTTGATTTGAGTATTGAGTTTGAGTTACCTCCTTCGAGGTATTTGTTCACTTAAGTAGCGCTTGTTACCTAAGTGTTGAGCTTATGAGTTTATTGATTCATTCTTCTCTTTCAAGAAGAAGTATCTTCATGTCTATTCTGCTTCATATTACCATTATTGATCGATTTGTGTAGCTAGACTGACTCGTGTATTTATGTTCAGGTCAGACCGAGTTGTTTCAGGTACCATTTATTGGACTTAGCTTGAAGTTGATGTTGGATATCAGCTCTCCTTTCTTTTGAGCAATTTTTGTTCTTCTGCATAATCTGGTGTGTTTGATTCAATGTATATGGTGTGCTCGAGTACCACCTTGATTGTATTCATATTGTATTGTACTAAACACGTATCAGTGTATATGCATATATATGATGTTGATTACTGTTTTGTGATGTGCTTTACATTTAGTTATTGTGTTTTGTTCTGATAGATCCGTTAGCCATTTATAGTTTTGGATTAAGCATTTACTGTGTATGTCGATCCATTGAGATAGGAAAGAAAAAAATCATATTGCATTTATCGACATATTCAGTAGACGTTTAAGACAAAGTTACAGATGGTCGCCCTTAACCAGCCCTATTCTCCGCTTTAGTAGACGGAATTACTCGTTAATTCTCTTTACTAAGGTTGGTCTCGGGGTGGGGCGTTACAGCACCTCGCTCGGCATTGCACCTCGCTTGGCGTCGTATCTCCACTACAACAGAAATACCCTATTACAACGCCCTTTTTACAACGAGCGTTGGCTGTCCGTTGTAATAGAAGGCTATTACGACAGTCCATTCAGGCCCATTGTAATAGATGCCTTATACAACTCCCTTTTTACAACGGGTATTGGCTGCCCGTTGTAATAGAAGGCTATTACAACGGTCCATTCAGGCCCGTTGTAATAGATGCCCTATACAACGCCCTTTTTACAACGGGCGATAATAGCCCATTGTAATAGAATGCTATTACAATGGTCCTTTCAAGCCCATTGTAATACTTGTCAATTTTACAACGTTCACGAAATGCCCGTTGTAATAGATGACAATTTTACAACGGTCATAAAATGCCCGTTGTAAGAGGTGCCAATTTTACAACGACCATAAAACGCCTGTTGTAATAAATGTCTGTTGCCAATTTTCGACATTTAGTAACTAATAATTACAATGCTTTTTTAAAATTAATATTTATTATTTATTAATATTTAATAATTAATCATTATTAATAATATTATATTAATCATATGTTGCTAATTACTAATTAAAATATTATGTTACTAACTAATCATTTATAATATTATCAGAAAATTCAAAATATTTTTAAGTAAATTTAAAATTTATAAATTATCAATAAACTTTTTTAATAATTACTATTAGTATCTAATGTTAAATAATTGCTATTACTGTTAATATTTAATAATTAATGTAATAATTAGTAATTAACTATTAGTAATAAATATTTAATAATTACTATTGGTATTTAATACTTAATTTAATAATTAATAATTAATAATATTACATAATTAATTATAAAATTAATATTTCATGTTTAAAAATTGATAATTAATAATAATATTTAATGATTAGGAAGTAATATTTATTATTTAGCATTAAAAATTTAATAATTGTATCTAGTATTTAAAGAAAATTGAAATTTATAAAAAATTAGAAAATATTTATAGAACTTGAAGACAAAATTTTAAAATTTTCTGTAAAAGTTTAAAATTATTCATAATATTTGAAGACAAAGTTTATTGCAAAATGTATTGCAACTTTGTATTACAACAAAGTATACAATTTTCTTTTAGTCTTCAAACCAAATTTTTTGGCTCCAGCTATGAAATTTTGGCTCTAAACAAATTTTATTTTACATCCCTCCTAGCTTTTAACTGATATTCATTTTTTTATTTATTACCGATCCTTTCTCTCCCTCCTCCCTCTCTCTCCTCCACCAGATCTACTCCAAAACCCTAGTTGCCTCCCTCTTCTTCCCCTCCGTTCCCCTTTCCTCCCATTCCCCCATCAACATCTACCACATCACCCAATCGGAAACCCTACTCACCACCCTGAAGAACTTTGTTTCCGAATTGAAAACCAAAGGGGACTTCTACTTTATTTTACGCGATTAAAATCTTTGTTTCTTTACTCGCAATAAACCAAAAATCATGAATTCCCAAATTAAAGAAATCACATCAATTTCAAAATTAAAATCCAAAACAAAATGGGTGATTTTGTGCCTCCGTCCCCAAATTAGTTCGTGGGTTGCAGTTGCTGGAGGTCGACGTCGCGGTGAAGGGTTGTTGAGCAAATTCGGTGGAGATAGTTTGGTCTCGTGAATGTTGAAGGCAGTGTGTAAGTTAGAATTGTAGAGAAAATGGGTGAGGGTTTTTGTGATTGTGGTCCGTACTAAACTGGAGGTGCAGGAGTTTGGTCTGAGGAGCTTGGTTGATGGGGGAGTTCGGGTTATAAGGGATTGCAGGAGCGTGATGGTGGTGGAGTTTGCTGGAGTTAGTTGAGGAAGATGATAGCAACAATGGTTATGGAAGTCGGCTGTTGTAGTGGATAAAGCAGAAGAAGGAGTTAAATTTGAAGGAGGAGAATGGTTGAAGTGATGGTTTGTGGAGGAGCAGAGCAAGGGAAAGGTGATGATATGTGTTTGCAGTTTCTGGTTGAAAAGTGATGGAGTTGTAAGTGACAGGCAAGGTAGGTGCTATCATATTGTATGTTCATTTCGTTCTATCGATTTTTGTTTCGTAGGTTTCCTTGTTTCAAATTTTTTGGTTGTTGCGATTGCAATATCATACTTACAGAGTTAAACCATTAGGAATTTGGTTGATCACTTGGTTAACGCGGTCTCCGGACCATCTAAGTTAGGGATAACTGAGTTTAAGGATGACTGTAGGTTTTTTGTTACCTCTGGCAATTTTGTGACAGTAACTGTTGAAATTGTGGTTAAATAACTACAAAGAAATTTTGATTAATTTTTTGTTTCATAAATTAGTGTTTTCACTATCAATCTTTATGACCAGCTTCATTACCTATGCTCTCTTAGTGTAAATTAAGCTGGTTGTATTTTCTTCTATGTCATGGTAGGGAGGTGGTAGGGTTCCAGTGTCAACGATACTGGTCGTGCATAGCTTTAGGCATATAATCAGTAGAGGGCATGCTGGTAATTTTATTTTCTGTTATCAATCCTAAATCAGTTTGTTTTCACATGTTTATCTGATTTTCACAACAACGTATTGTACCTTTTTCCACTATTTGGATTATTCCCCTGTTTTAAAGTTATAACTTATAAGTGATGACTCCTTAGAGCTAACATACCTAAACACTACAATGAATACATTTTCTGAAATCATAGTTTTGGTTGCTTCCAATTTAGATTGATACCTATTAATATTTACCATGCTTTTGCAAGCTATGTGGAATTTGCAGCGAGTACTGTTTAAATAAAATGACTATTAGCAGTTGGTTTGAAAAATACATTAGGTGCTGATATTGTAGCCTTCCAATCTTTCCTATTCATTATGTTTTTGGTTGTAATACATTTTCTTCCATGTCATACCATCTAATATACCTCGATTTTTTAATATAAACATTCTTATATCAGAATTGGGTTTTAGCTTCCAAATGGGTTTTTATTGGGTGTTTATTCCTTTTTTTTGGAACTTTCTTCTGTTTGTTGATGCTTATACTGCTTTTCTTTATTATTTTTTTCTTCTCAATTAATGCACCTCAACTCACCAACACCTGCGAAAATTTTCATCCCCCATCAACCATCACACTCTTCCACTCGGTGCATCGTATACAGCTGTCATACCCTTTACTTCTTTTGCATTGCATTCCACGTTTTAGGTCCTCATTCTTTACTCTATGCATTTTCTCTTTATACTGCATTGCCTGTATTACATCCTCTAACAGATACCCTATTCTTTTTACCCTAGTTTTACACTGCAACTTCCCAAAAAAAGAGAACAATAGTTAAAAACGAACAATCTTCTTCTTTTATTATCTTCGCACTCCACCTGTGTTTGTTAATAATAATGTGCTGTGAGTTTATGGTAAATAAGAGGCTCTCCATTTGTTCTTACTCTGTTCTGTTTTTACTATATTAATTTACTTATTCTGCTATTTTCTGCATACTGAATTATTGTTGCATTGTTTAGGATCTGTATTTGGAGTTTATGACGCGAGATCGAGCACGGAAGCTAATTGCTCAACTGGATTTGTCAACGTAACTGAGCAGTACATGACTTTAAATAATTAGCTTACTCCAATACTGCTTTTCTCTAACCCTTAGTTTAGAACACAGTTCTCAACTGCTTTGGAGAGAAGATAACGTAAGTGTTCAAACTGACAAATTATGCCTTTTATTACATTCACATGCACTTTTTCTAATACACCGTTCTGCGTGTTCTGTTTTGTAGGCATGAATTAGGTTGACTTCTCTCCGCTAAGTCTTCTTTCTTACAATTGCAAACCAAGCATGAAAATTTGCACCCAAATCTATATAAAAGACCGTACTTCCACTGTTAGCACCAGGTCCAGCTCCAAACTAATCTTCTCTGTTCAACTATAACGTACTATTTCCAATTATATATTTACTCAATAAATTGGATGCAATGGCAATAAATTGTAAGACATATATTATTCCTTACCATTTTTGAAATCAAAACAGAGATGCTCTGGTTGGTTTACAAATACAAACTAGTAGTGCTGGAAGATTCAACCTTATTAAAATAGGGTTTTTTCAAACCCACTGAATTTATGATATTATGATTATTTGAGCTCATAACATGCAAATTGTAAATGCAGGTAGGGGAAGGAGACACATCAAAATGCCTGAACCCAAATGACCACTACTGTTGGATTAGTTGTTATGTGTCGATGCTTTTTGACACTAGCCCTTACGTATATATGTAAGGATTATGTGCTTAGAACTCTCTATGAATGTAAACTTATATATCTTTTTGAAATGTGTTAGGACTTTATTAGTATGGTTTTATTCAGTCCTTTTGTATATGTGATTTTGGTTGTTTTACGATAATATTTATTAGTTATTACATAATAGCATAGGTGTACAGCATGCTGTATTTTTTTTAAAATTTGCATTTATTTTGCAACGGTCAGAAACAGTTGCTATATCATGTATTACAACGGGCTATGCCAATTGTATTATAGTCTTTTACAACGGGCTTTGATTGTTGTAATAGAGCCTATTGCAAGGGTCGATGACCGTTGTAAAAAGGTGTATTACAACGTTCATTGCCCGTTGTAAATTACGGTAGACCTATTACAACGAGGCCTAATACAACGGGTGCATGCCCGTTGCGGTACCCATATTACAACGGGCATTGCCCATTGTAAAATGGTTGTTTTGTTGTAGTGCTCGCTCGGCATCGTACCTCGTTTGGCATACCAACTGCTCAGGGTCGGTCGGCATAATGAAGTAGGGTTTGGCTATGGTCTTCGTGGGCCTAAACTACTCAGGAGGCCTAACAACCTGGTTTTGCCTATAAATACAGCATGTGGCTCTCCAGAAGGGGGATCTTCTTCTCTCCTCTCTCTAACTTTCTATTTTCTACGGCTAAAGGTTACTCTATCAGTTTGTAACTGTAATTGATTCGAACATCAATAAAAAGGAAACTTCTAAAGTTGACGTAGGCCGGAGTTAGCCGAACCATTATAAAATCTGTGTTCTTCACTGTTTTTATTTTAATTTCGACTGTTCTTTATATTATTACTCTCTCCATGTATTCAATTTGTTATCTATGACCGTTAGTTGGTGCTTTCATTTACATTTGGGTGTTATCAACCAATTTTGACGCTAACATTTTGGTGCTTTCACTGAGAACGCAAGCACTCAGAAATTTTGAAGCTAGGAACTTGGATTCTAGGAAAAAATGGCTAGACCATCAGCAAGGAAGCAAGTGACAGAAAGGAGTAATCAGAAGGGAAGTCAAGAGGCTTCCTCTGGAGTTGGAGCAGGTCAAGCATCCATCTACATTACTAGAGATGAGATGGAAGCGATGCTGAAAAGACAAGAGGAGATGATGCAGGCTCTTCTCAGACAATTTGCACAAGTAGTAAAAACAGGAGCTCAGATCCGCGGAGCTGGATCAGAAGCGCTCAACCAGCAAGCAGAGGGAATGGCTCAGCAGGGGGCAGCCCCCAATCAGCAAACGACTAACAATCTAGATGAACCTAGACTCGAGGGTATACCACCAGGAAACACTGGACCAATCCATGGAGGGATACCAGATGACGTTGTGCAACCCAACACCAACAGGAGTGCAGGAGTACGAGATGAGGAGTATGTGCCTGTATTTCCTCATGAACTCGTGGGGCAGACCGGACGCAACAGACAAGGATTACAAGTTGGCGACAACGATAGACTGGCGGCGATGGTTAAACGAGCTATGAGAGGTGAATTGGTAAACAAAGACTTGGAGGATGTGAATACGAGACCCTTTACTCCTACTATCAGGCAAGCTAGGAACCCACCGGATTTTAAGATACCATCATTGGAGATGTATAATGGGAGGACGGATACTACGGTTCATCTGACAAAGTATACGAGGCATATGGAAGTGCTGGGGGCATCAGAGGAAGTCAGGGCCTGATCCTTCCCATTGTATCTGACAGACATAGCAGCACTATGGTTTAGGCAATTGGAGAGCGGTTCCATTTAAATGTGGATCGAGTTGACTGGAAAGTTTATAAGGCAGTTCAGATTTCACATTTCGAGACCTAAGAATGTAATGAGTTTGGCAGCGCTAAAGCAGAGGACCGGGAAATCTTTGAGAAGCTTTCTAACGCAATTCAATGCAGCGGCAGCATCAGTGGATCGGCCAGATCCATCCATGGTCTTAATAGCAGCTGTATCTGGCATAGCTAATGGAACCGAGTTCAAAAATTCACCGACAAGGGATCCACCTATGGATCTAGGGGAGTTTTATCATGAAGCCGAAGGATTTCTACGGTTAGATGATGCAAATGCTGAGAGAGAGGAAGGAGAAGGAGATGATGTTTATGCAGTCAAGGGTGAAAATCCTTCTAAAAAAGATTCAGGAACTGATAAAGGGAAACGGAAGGCCAGGGATAACGACGATAGACCAATGCGACCACGAAAGGAACCGAGGTTCACCTCTTATTCAGAGCTGAATGAGAGTTTGGAACGAATTTACCAAGACACTAGGGGGCAGATTCCCTATCGGAGGCCAATGAAAAGGGATCCGACCAGCAATTAAAGAAGATCAGACAAGTATTGTTTGCTCCATGAACTGAACGGTCATAACACAAATGATTGCAGGCACTTGAAGGATGAAGTTGAGAGGCATATCCAGAATGGTCTGCTATCCCAATATGTGAAAAGGAGGGCCATGACGGTGGAACAAGAATGACCACCACCTGCACCTACTGGAGACGGCTCAGGATCAAGGCATCAGCTTATTATCAGTTGATTGAAATAATGACGAATAAATAGCAAACTGCACACCAACGAGGTTAAGTCATTTACACATGTACATGACCGCGAACAATCCTCAGGATGCTCTGATACGACTATAAATTGCATAAATGTAGGTGTTTGCACTTCGATGTCCCTGTTTTACTTTTATTTTCCATTTCTCATGTTTGGACTTGATTTTGTTTGACTTTTCTGTTGAAAGACTTATTTCGGACGAAAGAATGCCATCTTTGATTCCATAACGGCTAAATCACTTACTTATGAAGGGATCGCGAATGGTCCTTAGGCATGCTCTGAGATGGCGATAAACAACCACAACAAACAGTTCAGAAACTCACTCGAACGTGAAATCTGACATTAATGATACTAAGTCCCTCCCGGGCACACACAACTCGCCTCGAACGGCACCGGATCGAGAACGATCACAACTCACCTCGAATGGCACCAGATCATGAATGATCACAACTCGCTTCGAATGGGACCCATCCGCGAACGGTCATAACTCGCCTCGAATGGCATCAGATCGCGAACGATCACAATTCGCCTCGAACGACACTCGACCGTGAACGATCACAAATCGCCTCGAACGGCACCCGACCGCAAATGGTCCCAATTCGTCTCGAGCGTCACCCGATCGCGAACAATCACAAATCGCCTGGAAAGACACCCGATCACGAACGATCACAAATCGCCTCGAACGGCACCCGATCGCGAACGATCACCATTCGACGTGAACGGCACCCGACCTCGAATGGTCGCATACTATCCTGAATGACATAAGATTGCGAACGATCATCATTTGCAGTCAGATAAGACTATCAATTTCTTTACAGGTCATTAACAGGATACGAACATCCAGCTTATTGAGCTACAAAACACACCTTCCAATAGCAAGGCATGTTTTGGAGGGCAAAGTGTTAACCCGCCTTTAGTTAAGGCCATGAACAGGCGGATTCAACCCAACCAACTTCACGATTATCGAGGCTAGAATAGGATGGACTCGGTTTAAAAGAATGAAGGTCATTTGGATATGTCATTTGGTCAAGAAATGGGTGGGTTGCACGGCTCAGTCTGGAAGATAAGCCTCGTTCGGTACACCTCCCCTCGTTCGGCACATCTCTCCTCGTTTGGCATACCTCCCCTCGTTCGGCACGCCTCCCGTCGTTCGGCACACCTCCCCTAGTTCGGCACACCTTCCCTCGCTCGGCACACCTCCCCTCGTTCAGCACACCTCCCCTCGATCCGCACACCTCCACTCGATCGGCATACCTCCCCTCGTTCGGCACACCTCCCCTCGCTCAGCATGAAGCCTCGCTCGACATTAGAAGTCGCTTAGCATTGAATGTCGCTCGGCACCGCACCTCGTTTGGCGTTGTACCTCGCTCGACATCGTACCTCGTTCAGCATACCAACTGGTCAAGGTTGGTCGGCATAATGAAGTAGGGTTCCGATATGGCCTTGATGGGCCCAAACTACTCAGGAGGCTCAACAACCTAGTTTTGCCTATAAATATAGCATGTGGGTCTCCAGATGGGAGATCTTCTTCTCTCCGCTCTCTAATTTTCTATTTTCTGAGGCTAAAGGTTATTATTTCAGTTTGTAATTGTAATTGATTTGAACATCAATAAAAAAGAAACTTCTGAAGTGGACGTAAGCCGGAGTTAGCCGAACCACTATAAAATCTGTGTTCTTTACTGCTTTCATTTTAATTTCGACTGTTCTTCATATTATTACTCTCTATGTATATTCAATCTGCTATCTGTAACCGTTAGTTGGTGCTTTCATTTACATTTAGGTGTTAGTGACCAATTTTGATGCTAACACACACCTAATTTCATAAACTGATTAAGA
Organism: Allium cepa; assembly: GCA_030765085.1. Taxonomy (NCBI): domain Eukaryota; kingdom Viridiplantae; phylum Streptophyta; class Magnoliopsida; order Asparagales; family Amaryllidaceae; genus Allium; species Allium cepa. The sequence goes on from CM060941.1 coordinate 33,552,704, forward strand.
GAAAGAAACATATCTAAAAAGATAATAAATAGATACGATCTTTAAAATTATCACAATTCATAAGTCTACATCTTTATTCCTTTTTAGAAGAGGGTTAGGAGTATCTCCTTATTTATAATGTAGACATTTCATAATTTGGCCCTTCGATAAATTAGAATTGCTCCTGTATCTACTACTGCACCAAAATAGGGATTTTGCAACATTTTATATTTGTTAATTTCTAACACTTATAAGTGTTACAGTCTAGTGACAATAAAAAAGTGTTAGGATACCTAAAAAAGTGTTGGGAAATATAAATAATATTTTTTATAGACTTCCCAACACATCAATTATAATTTACAACACTTATAAATGTTAGAACAGTTGGTAAATTTGTAAATAACTCACTAAAAATTGGTTCCTTTTGTAATCTTGTACCTGCAGTGTTTTTCTAACGCTTTCCCTCCCATCTCCACTGTCAGCCGCCTAATTTTTAATCTAATTAGAGTTCCCGCGTTCCATTCCGATTCGCGCATCCTCCAGTTCTTCTCGCAACCCTCCCGTTGTTCTCGCGTCCGGTTCTTCTCGCAACTCTCTTGTGATTTCAAACCTTGAATCAGGTATTTTCTTTTAGTTATGATTGTTCGATTTATATTTGTTTGATGGCAAATTGTTCTGGTCAAACCCAAATTGTTCGATTCCATTTTGTTCTGGTCAAACCCAAATTGTTCAACAATGTTTATCAGTTTATGACATTGGTTGACATGTTGATGTTCAATGAATTTTATGCCTTCCATTTTCTTTTGTTTCACCTGCACTTGCACTTCTGGTTGCTTTTATTGTATGCTGTTTGTTTGCTAGCTTCGGGTTTGTAGCAGGTAAGGTTGTCGAAGTGGGTTTATGATGATGTTGTAAATGTTTTGTCGGTTTGGTTAATGAAGTGAAATTGTTAGGTAGTAGGTGGTTTAAGTGGCCTGGTGGTTGATTGTTGCTGGTGATGTGTTCGTCTGGATGTGAAGTGTGATGGGTAAAGAATGTTTGATGCGAAGTGTAGTGAATGAAGTCGGGTACCTAAGGGAAGTTTGAATGGTTGGTGGTGAAATTCTATTGATTTGAGTTGTATGTTGACTGTGTAGCTGCATTAATAATCACTCCTTTTGGAATTATTTTACTGAACCAAGTAATTGTACTGATATTGAGAAAAAGTGTGGCGGCTTCAATCTAATTCAACCAATTATATATCTTGTTATTTTGTAAAACACCGAAGATGAATATCATTATCTCAGGAATCAAGCTAACTAAGCTTTTAATAATCAGGTCTTATAACTGTATGGGGTTGGGTTGAGGGGAGCTAGATGATCTTTGGAACCATGGTCCGCTTCAAAAAGTTCATTCAGTTGAAGAAGCATAAGTTTTCGGTGCTTGGAAAATAGTAAAATGTTAACCTAAAGCTGCTCTAGTATTCCACTTTTGTTGTGAATTGTACTAACAGTTGTACTAGTTATCATGTAGCATAAAATATTTATCCGAAACTTAAAAGATGGAAATTCAGTAGCGGCATTTTAATTTGTTTATTATACAAGTCAAACTTGTCATTATTTGGTACGTCTCTAAAGTTTAACTGCAAAAAGTTTGATTATGAGTTAGATGATTTAAATTAATTATTGAAGGCTAATTTGATGTATTATTTTGATTTGAATATTCCATCTAAAATTGGGTTTAAACAATGTTAAGGTTAATTTGTGTATTATTTTGTGAATATTCAGTCTAAAATAGGGTTCAAACAATGTTTTAAGGTGTTTGTAGCATGAAGCAAATGGTGTACCAGTAGCACAGTTTGGTTAGAGGAGTTTGTAGTGGTGGTTTGGTTCAGGCAAGGGGGTGTGAAGCAAGGCTATATCCTGTTTTACTGCACCATTGTTTATCCATCTTCTTTTATTGTATGCTGTGCACCATACTTGTGTGTACTTGTACCTTGACAAGTATGTTGCTTTTGTGTACCTTCATCCTTGATTTTGTTGCTGCGTGTTGCTGCATGTGTAGTTTAGGATGGGTATCGCTGCTGTTTTAGTGTGTTGGTGTCCTTGTGTGAGTGAGTTATGACCTTGCATTTGAGAACTATTGCATGGTGGTCCGTATTTAATTACTGAAAATCATAGTGATGGAAATTTTGTTACATCTTTATTTTATTCATGCAGTACACTACAGCACAAGCTTTCAAAGAAAAAAACCAAATGATACAGGCTCCAGAGCTTACCAAAGAGAAAGTTTAATGTGTCTCTTGCTCTGTTCATGTTCAACTGTGCCTGTTTTAGTGTTTCTTCCACTATACTGAACCCTTAATAGATATGGCTACAATTATAAAATATACATAGCTCTGTTCTTGTTCAACTGTGCCGGTTTTAGTGTTTCTTCCACTATACTGAACCCTTAATAGATATGGCTACAATTATAAAATATACATAGCTCTGTTCATGTATCATGCTCAATCTGGTCACACTGACATATCATAACACAACACAATCTAAGCTTAGCACTAACGTAATATTATATCATAAAACATATATTATTTTTCTTTGCAAATCTATATGGCACTAACGTAATATTATATATTATTTTAGTTATGACAGAATAAACGTCAAGAGGGTGGATTAAAAATCCACGTAGAAATGAGGATGAATATAAGCAAGGTGTTCAGAATTTCATCAACTTTGTAAAGCAACACTCACCACAAGATATCCAGTTATGTGTGTGTGTGTCCCTGTAAGAAGTGTAAAAACTCCAAAAAAATATCAATAGAAACAGTTGAGAAACACTTGATAGTTTTGGGATGCTTTCGACATTTGATGTGTGGTTCTTTCATGGAGAGAGAAACAATGCTACAGTACAAATGACTCGTGCATCAGATTCCGCTGAAGAGTTACCTATTCAAGGCCAAATGCAAGTAGAAGAGCCTATTGAGGGCGCTTTTGGAAATCTCGTTAATGATGCATTTAGAGTGCATGATATGCCACAGGCTAGCGGTGAAGTGAACTTTGAAGAGATACATGTTCAGAAAATGTACCACGAATACAGAAGCAAAGCAAATAAGAAATATATCCTTCTTGTGAAGATGGACTTACAACTTTAGGTGTAATGGTTGAGCTTCAGAACTTGAAAAAAGAATTTAACTAGTCAGGAAATAACATGAAGGAATTGTTGAAATTATTTAAAAAATTTCTTCCAAAAGAAAATAATTATCCGACAAGTATCCCACCATGAAAAAATGTTAAAAGATTTGGGAATGAAGGTAAAAATCATTCATTCATGCGAAAACGATTGCATGTTATTTTGGAAAGAGAACGCTAACATAGTAGAATGTCCTCATTGTCATACCCCAAGATTTAAAGATAAGGCAAATGCGTTAGGCATAAAAAATGACAACCCAACCGAGGAAAGTTCTAAGACATTTTCCTATAATTCTAAGGCTGACTAGATTGTACACTATACCATGGATAGCTCGTAAAATGCAGTGGCATAAGCATGCGATCCTTCTTGGAATTTCATGCGCCATCCCGTTGACTCGGCCGAATGGAGAGCAATCAAATGTAAGTGGCCAGAATTTGCAAATGAAGGACGTAATATATGGCTTGGTATCGCTAGTGATGGATTTAATCCGAACGGGGTTCTCTCCAATAGTTACAGTTGTTGGCCCGTATACATGATTCCTTATAACCTACCCCCTTCGTTATGCATGAAATCACAATTTCAAATGCTAAGTTTATTAATTCCTGGACCGAAAGCACCAAGTCAAGACATTGATGTATACTTAGAACCTCTTGTTGACGAGTTGAAGAAACTTTGGACCGAAGGAGTGGCTTCTTTTGACATGGACAGGGGAGAAATGTTTACAATGAAGGCAATACTATTATGGGGAATCCATGACTTACCAGCATTTGGAAATTTATCTGGTTGCGTGATTCATGGTTATAAAGCATGTCCAGTTTCTGCTATGGAGACTGAGTCAGAGTACATTGGTAACAAGGTTGTTTATCCAAAGTATAGAAGATTTTTGAAGGATGACCATCCATATAGATTAATAAAAGATGGATGGTATAAGGATACCGAAGATAAAGAACCGCCAACAAGGTTAAGTGGACCATCCCTTTTGGAAAAGCTTAATTGTATAAAATATTTTCCTGGAAAATTACCAAAGAATAAGAAGCGAACGATATATGAAGCTACCGATAAAAGTTTCTTTACAGTTGGAGATGGTGACATAGAAAAATTGTCTTGGTATAAGAAGTCAATTTTCTATGACTTAATTTATTGGAGTAGTCATAAAGTGCGACATACTATTGATGTGATGCATACGGAGAAGAATGTTGCAGAGCATCTTATCAACTTAATGTTTGACAAAGGAAATCAATCATCTAAGTTTGCATGGGACAAGATTCATAAAATGAAATGTTGTCAAGTTCTAAAAGATACCAAACTTCCATTGTGTCTTGGGACAAGATTTGGTAGCCTTGTTACTATTCAACCACCTACTTTGCACATAAAAAGAACATATGAGTATCATATTTTTATGCAATACTTGCTTCCTATAATGGTTCAACATGCATATCCAAAACTTCGTGAGTTACGACGAGCTATTTTACAAGTGAGTTTGTATTTTAACATAATATGCTCGAAAATTTTAGTTCGAGAACATGTTCAAACCGCCAAATATATGATTTCCGAGGCATTGTGTGTGCTAGCACATTATTTTCCTGTAGACTTCTTTGATACAAGTGTTCGTCTTGTGGTGCATCTAGCTGACCAAGCAGTAGGGTTGTTTCTGGTGAGTAGTTTTGGTGGGTTATGTATGTGGAGTTGATGTTGTATGTTTTTGTGTGTGTTTTGGTGAGCAGTTTTTGTGTATGTGTGGTGAGTTGTGTATGTGGAGTTGGTGAGCAGTTCTGGTGAGTTTTGGTGAGCAGTTTTGGAGCAGTTTTAGTGAGCAATGGAGTTGATGGTAAATGTTGTTAGAGGAAGTTATGACGGGTTGAAGTAGATGCGTACTGATATGTGAGGTGTTGGCAGTGATGTTGTGAACTGGTTGACTGAAATGGGTTGTTTCTGTTGAAAGTATGCATGTATGGCAGAGGAGAGGAGTTGCAAGTGTAGTTTGCAAGCGATGTATTGTAGATGGTTGTTGACAATATGTATGTAGTGTATGTGGAGATCACAGTTGTATGTAAGTGTATGTAAGTTGTAAGTGTTGTAGTGAACTTGTAAGTGGAGGTCTGCAGGTTGAACTTTGAAAATGTTGTTATGCACCATGCTATATATCTGGATGCAGCTTTTAAGATGTTCAACTAGGTGGTTCTTTTTCTGTTTTGCATGTAACAAAAGTCTATTTCATTATTGTTGACTTTACTCTAAAGAATATACATGTGTATGTCAATAATAAAACCCTGACCAAACCCTCAAATTAATACAAACTTTTATGTCATTTGATATAATCCCAACATGTCCAAGTATTTATTACTTATCTTATTGCTTCTCAACCACTAATCTTCTGTACGTATTGAATGCAGGCACTTGTGGAGGAAGAGGAAGAAAAACAGAAGTTGGAATGTAGCGGTAACGAGGAAGCAAACACATACGACCTTGACAACGATCCCATCTCTAAAGTTTTTGGGTCCAATAGAAAGAAAAACTATTGTCGTGCAATTAGCTCCACTTCCTCTGCAAAACAAGTAAAGTTGATGCAAGCTTCAAAAGCAATTGCCGATAAGAATAAAAAGGAAGATTTTCGTCAATGGTCATCGGAATTACAAAACCACGTGGCAAATCAAGTTGCAAATCAAGTGGCGAATCAAGTGTCGAGCCAAATCAATGAGGCTCTTAAATCATTTGCTTCATCTTTCTTAACTATGGTACCGGGGTTACAACATAATCTTAATGGTGGTAATGTGACGCCTATGACTAAAACCGCTTCTAACTTGAATAAATCTCCTTCGAATATTGGAGTTGCTAGTATTCCGTCAAATGATGTTGGATCATCTACAAGAGGTAAACAATTTGTAATGCTACTATCACAGGAGATGAAGAAGGATGTAGCAAAAGCTTATATTGGAATACAAACTATATGTCATTTCAGAGAGATAGTTCCAAATATTAGAAAGTTGTTTGGATAACAAAAGTTTTAGAACCGGAAGCACCAATTTACGATGGTCCTCAAAATGTGCACTACAAGCTTTGTGAATTTTCAGGTGGGGGCTTTGTGATATGGCCTGTGTTTCGTCTTCGCAGTATCTAAAATTCTATTGTAATTTGGGTATGATATTGTGGTATTTTGAAATGGAAAGTTTGTAGCTCATATTATAGTATTATCTAAATATGATATTGTTGCATTTGAGATATTGAAGCATTTTAGACTTCATATTGAATTGATATGATGAATTATTTATGATATGGACATCATCATTTATGAGATATTTATATATGATATGGACTTCATATTGAATTGATATTATATTCATTTGTTTTAAGAATTAAATATTAATTGTTACTAAATAATCATTTTCCAACACTTATAAGCGTTACGGTATATTTCTGTACCAACACTTATAAGCGTTGCCGTATATTTCTTTACCAACACTTATAAGCGTTACCCCATATTTCTGTACCAACATTTATAAGCGTTACCATATATTTCTGTACCAACACTTATAAGCGTTACCGTATATTTCTGTACCAACACTTATAAGCGTTACCGTATATTTCTGTACCAACACTTATAAGTGTTAGTAATACGTATGTTCGTAACACTTATAAGTGTCATAAATTTGCCCGCTTCATTCCTCACAGTCCATTAGTAACACTTAAAAAGTGTTACTGAAATTATTTGTAACACTTATAAATGTTAGGATTTGTCTGTTTTGGTGTAGTGTACATATTAATACCACGATAATTATATCTTTATGCCTCCTAACTTTAACACACAATTTGATTATTTTAATCAGATTTTACACAAAAATAGCATAATATATTTTATTTTACATATGTGGCTCACATGTCGAAATTTTCCAACAGTCTCCTCCCGGGTCACATATGCAATAACCTAATAAATGTGCTTTAACTTTATTTATATGGTAAGGTTTTTCTGAAACAATCTCGTCCGTTAACTATGCTGGCAAAGGATCGCAGTGGCTTTTGTTACTTTTAAAGTAACTAAACCCATCAGTAGTCAAATATACCAATAGAATCAAGCGATATAGATCAATTATGGATGTGTAGTATGTAAACTATGTGAATAGTGATCAATATATGTCCACTTTCAACTGGTCCAACTTTAGTGAGATCGAAGAATAGAGTGCAAAGAAAAATTTATTAAAAAAAAATACATAATATATTTGTAACCGAAGTATAGGGCAATGTGTCGTATGACTATGCCAAATACAAACCCCCCTAAACCAGAATATCCTTACATAAAAATTACACCAATTAATCCACATGCTCATGCAAGACCATGAGTGATAATCCTTTTATAAGCAGATCCACCATAATGGAGTTTATCACAATATGCTCTATGATTACAATCTATTTTGCACTCTCTCCTTATTGGATAACAATATGTTGTTTATTGTCATAATATTACTCTTCAATGTTTTTTCACATTCCTTTCAATATTCTACAACTTTATAACAAAATTTTGCAATTATTTTCCATCGTTGGATGCCTTATAACGAAAAACAAACGTTAGTTCCATAGTAGAGGAGGCTATAAGTGTCCATGTGATACTTTTCTATAAGTAGCTCTACCTAAAAAAAGATATTATTACCTAATGTGGATAGTTTATACCCTTGGCATCCAAAATATTCAGATCGTAATGCTTTATTATCTCCAACCAATCCTATCTTTTATCTATCAGCATATAATCTTTTTGTTCTTTAAAGATATCTCATAACCATTTTGGTTACAAACCATTGATCCACTTTCAATGTCAGTGAGATATCTGCTAAATAATACATGCAATATTCATTTGTGTATATTCCTTAGCATGCGTTACACTTCACACCGCAAATGCATGAAGAACCTTTTGCATTTCTTTAGCATCAAGGATGTTCTTATATAAGACAACATTGTCTCTTTCAGCAAAAGAGAATCAATTGATTCGCAGTTTGCATATCAAAACTTTTTATGAATTTACCTGCCTAGCTCTTTTGTGGTAATCCAGATATCACTTCATGAATAATAACGGTGTATTTGAATTCCTAATAGAAAAGATTAATCTATAAGTAGGTTTCTTTAGTTTTTTCGTCAATGTCTCAATCGAGAAACATGAATTTAATATCCTTTCGATATCACTCGAATTATAATCTTCAACAAGTTCCAAAGTAATTCTAAAGAGTCTTTCAGTAAAACAAAAGAAAAGTCTCTTTACTAAAGAAAACATCAGTTTTCTTTTAAGTGTAGCCTTTTCTATAACAAGCCTTATACTTTTCACATTACCAACTTAATCCCTTTTGGTTTTGAACAGTTATTCAAAACTTTATCGTCCTTAATATATTTATACCATGTATTCATACCTTAAATCTAAAGGAACTATGCGGGCCGCAGCGGAAGAAATGAGCGAGTTTGAAAATAATTTATCATTTTGGACTTTAATGGGACTATGAAGTCTAAATTTTATTTAAAACTTTTCTAAATTTAGTTTAGATAAAATCATGTATTTTATTTAAATTAGTTAAAGGGAGGTATAAAATAAATTTAATTTCAAATGTATAGTGTATCACATACACCTAACATTTATTTATAAGAATTAATATATGATGAAGGAAATCTTTCATTTCTTTCCTTAAAACAAGTAATTAATTGAGAGCATGTGCATTAAATAGAGAGAAACCTTTCATTTTCTCTTCTTAATCTGAATTTATTGATTCATTAAATGTCACTAATTAACAATTTATTCATGGCATGAAATATTACTATTTCCAAATCGATTCTAACTTTACAAATTGTAGTTTATAGATTGTGTACAAAGATTTTATTAAATTATAAATTGTAGCTTGGGATTTATTTAATTTTGGTTTTATTTATATAAGTTTATATATGTATAAATGTATCATACACATATACACAAGTATATATGTGTGTGCGTGCATGTGTAACATAGCAATCCGTGTATGGAAAAATATGCGCTTATATACATGTTGGGATTTACATCGCAATTGACACATTAGCTCATTTTGTATGCATTATATATGTTGTCAAATATGTGCATGAAAATACAGTTAAAAATTTCAAATGATCATTTATATATATATATATATATAATATGTTTTATCATTAAAATAGTGTAGGAAATATTTATTTATTAATATAACTATATATTGTACCATAAATAACAATAAAGATACATATATATATATATATATATATAATTTTTTAGTTTACTAATTAGAAAAAATGTCAGATTTGAAGTTACAATAATTTTAAATATTCAATGGATATAAATATTATATATAATTAAGAAGTTTCAAATATAATATATTAGTATAAAATAATTACATGGTAAAATTTCAAGTTTTATAATTTTTGAAAATCTTGAAACATATTTTTGGGCTTTTGAAAATTTTCTAATTTTTTTTCAATTAATATAATATTTTTAATTAAATAATTGATAATAGATTAAATTAATTTGAAAAAAAATATAAAATTAAGTCGAAAAAATCTAAATTTTTTGGCAATGCATTTAACATGATGTCTTGAATTTAGAAAACATAAAATGGAATTTTAGAGGTATTAGTCCGTGAGATGATGGTTTTGATGACAACAACCTTAGAATAGATTATAAAATATAAATACTAACATTATAAGTTTAGATATATATGTATATGCAGGATTTAACCATGTAGGTGCTAAGAATGAAGACTGTACAGTATAGAGATTCAAGATATCAAGATAAAATATCAAGATAGAAGACTCATGAGTATCGAGACTATCAAGATTTCAAGGATAAGTATTTTTTATTATTATTAGGAATTTTTGTTAAAACTCGTAGAAAAGCACTGGCATCTTAAAATCCAATTTATTCGTGGAATGGAATCCACTTCGAGCCCGTTAAAGGGATGGAACCCTAAGTAGGATGGAACCTAAGAAAAATCTAGTGGAACATTATTTTGTATCCGCTAACTTTTATTCAAAATGATTTTTCAAAATTATATCATGTTTTCAAAATGTTTTTAAAACTTTCCTTTTAAAAGATTCAAAACCGTCGATCCTGATTTTAAATAATTTTAGCCTAAAAAACATCTTTATTTTCAAAGTCAAATTACTCCTGATTTTAAACTATCTTTTAAAATAATATATTTAACTTTTAAATATTTATACTTAGATTTAAATATAAAATTATAATTAAAATCTATATATACTATTCTTTATATTTACTTATGAATTTTAACCATAGTCAAGTATATTTATAAAGTTTAAAATTGTTTTTATATAAGATAAAGGTTATTTTCAAAGAAAATCAAAAACACTAAAAAATCCTTTGGGATGTCGACATGCCTAGCATGACCATGTCGACATGGTGACAGTTTGATTCAAAAATTCAAATTTCAAAAGAAGTGTCTATTCGCCATAACTCTTCATGAATGGTCATGGCTGTTGTTCTTCTATAAATATGGGTCAGTTTCAACGAATTTTTAATCATAATTTTCTGGTTTTCACTCCTCTTCTTCTTCCTTATTTCTTAATACATATTCTTATCATTACTCTGCCGAAATCAACATCGAATCATACTCGATTACTTCTAGTTTGATTCTCTATCACTATCTCTACAAGATTCTCAGTGCTATTCAGAGTTATAGACTTCTTTGTAGTCTATTAAGCGAGAAAAGGTGTGATTGTAGCCTTAGAAATCAATCGAAAGGGAAAATGTGTGATTGTAGCCTTGGTAAATCAATTGGGTAAACTTGTGGCCCGGAAATCAAGTATCTCTACCCAGAGGATCGAAATTCTGGAGGGTGTACCTCATAGCCTTGAAACCGAGGGTGTAATTGTACAATTGCTTTTGAAAGGAAATCCGTACTTGTGTTGCGGGACTGGATGTAGGGTAACTCCGAACCAGTATAAAATCTGGTGTGTTCTTTCCTTTACTGCTTTTATTTTATTTCTGCATTTTTGATTGTTTCTGTGGTCATATCCGTGTCTGTATATTGCATGCTTTTGTGTCTAAATTAACATAAATTAAAAAGATTTAGTAATTCTTTATTAACACTATTCACCCCCCTCTAGTGTTAATCTTAGCCTTAAGATCCGTAATCCGCATTTCTCACAATTGGTATCAGAGCAAGGTTTCAAAGTTTCATAATCTGATTTTTGAAAAGTTTTCAAAATGGCTACCAACACTGTACTGTTATTAACACTAGTATCCATGTCACTAGTTCATTTGTAGAGGGTCAGTCTACTGTTAGACCACCACTTTTTAATGGCAGTAACTATGCATATTGGGCATGTAGGATGAAAATATATCAACAATCTATAGGATTAGACACTTGGAATATCACACAAACTGAATATTCTGAACCCACAATTGATTTTGCACAGTGGACTGCTAAGCAAAAGACTGTTGCACAAAATAATTCTAAAGCAATGAATATTCTGTTTTGTTCACTAGATAGAAATGAATTCAATAGAGTGTCAGTTTGTATGTCTGCATATGAAATCTGGAAAACTTTGCAAGTTACTCACGAAGGAACAAGCAAAGTTAAAAAGACCAAAATTTCCATGCTCACAAATTAGTTTCAATTATTTAAAATGAATGCTAATGAGTCTATTTAAGATATGTATAGTAGATTTCAGGATATTGTACATTCTCTAATATCTTTGGGAAATGAATTTTCTGACGAAGATCAAGCCAATTTTTTTTAAAATTCTCTAACTCCAGAATGGGATCAAAAGACACTAGCGATCGAAGAGGCAAATGACATCAGTATTTTGAAGATAGAAGAATTAATTGGAAATCTAATGTCGTATGAAGTTCAAATGATCAGGAGAAGAGAAAGCAAAGCATCTGAAAAGAAATCAATGGCATTCAATGCATTGACCGATGGATCAGACTCAAACAGCGGTAATGATGAAGTGATAGCCTTTATGCCCAGAAATTTTAGGAGATTCCTGAAATACAGAAAGATGAATAATCTCAAGAGAAACAACTATAAGAATTCTGGAAATCAGAATATAGTGCCAAATAATGACAAGTGTTACAACTATGATAAACCAGGCCACTTCAAAAGAGACTGTCCGTATCCAGAAAGGCAGAATCCTCCTATGAACAATGAACCAGCAAAGAAACGGAAGCGTGCATGTACTGCTACTCCAGATGACTCAGACTCGTCCTCAAGTGATGATGATCAGAAGACAGATAATTCGAAGTTGTGTTACACAGTTGTTCACGACTCCGATGAATTCAGAGAAACGGACTCGGAAAAAGGTACACGTTTACAATACAATTGGTTGAAATTGCTTGCTTAAGATTAGTTGCTTGATTGTTTGATTGATTGATTTTGAATTGGTGTGTTGTTTGAATGTTAAAATTTATTTTCTATGTTTTATTATTTTTATTATTTTTATTATTTTTAATACTTTCTGAAATATATTATAAGTATAATAATATTTCAGAAATATATAATAGACAATAATAATAATATATATATATATTGGAGATCTCAGGAAAAATCAATTCATGAAAATTCAAAAGCACATGTCGACATGGTCCCTACCATGATGTCGACATGACTACCTGAATTTGAATTTCAAAGTTTGAATTCAAATGTTTGAATTTCCCTCCACCTTTTCACTTCATTCAATTCTCTGAAAAGATACCTTTTGACTAGAGAATATGTCCTTTGAGAATCTATTTATTCACTATCTTTTATCATGTCTTTTCACTTTCATTTTCAAATTCAAACTCTCTCTTCATAACTTCAAGCTCTCTACTCTCTACTCTAATGGCTTCTTCAAGCAACCCCTCAACCATGAGAACTTCCAGAAAAATCCAAGAGCAATTATTCAATGATCCGGAGGCAATTAAAGCATATATCAATTATGCTAACTATGCCAAAGTCCATCCCAGAAAATTTGCTATTTTTCAAGATTTTTCTTCTTATGAAATTGATTCTCTTTTTGCAAACAATGATGTTCTTAGTCTTATTGATGCTTCTCAAAATGATTTTGTTTGCTATCCTAATTTTATCAAAATTTTCTATGCAAATTTAAATCACGGATTTTATGTTGGAAACGAAGATGAAATTTGGAGTAGTGTCAAAGGCACTCAAATTGTTTTGAATTGTGATCTTTTGGGTACCATTCTCAATTGCAAGAGTTCGAAAATGGATCTTTCTAACTTTAAAATCGATGAACATGATCGTGAGACATTTCATCACATTTTCGAAAGAGATGATGATTTTGATTTTATAAATAGAAATTTTCGACCAAAAGTAAGAATATTCTTTTGCAACATACTTTGACCCCAAGATCGGGATATTTTAACAATCCTATTTCAAAAGTTTGCAAAGCTCTTTTTGCAATTTTCGAAAACTATGACATAAATTGGGCGCAAGTTATTTTGGATGAACTTCGTCCTAAAAATCTTGAAATGGGTGAGAATACTTTATACCATGGAATTTATCTCACTCAGATTTTTAACTATTTTGGTGTGGATTTCAAAGGCGAAGAATTTATTTCTAGAAAAGTTTTCAATCATTCCAACATTTCGCTTATAAAAATTCCATTTGTTTTTCAACCTTATGAGACACTTACCGAAAAGGAAGAGCGTTTGGCTCATGAGGAAATGGAAGAAGAGGAAGTTGAAGAAGAAGAAGGGGATGAAATGGAAATTGAAGAAGTAGAAGAAGGTGAAATGTCTTTGGAAAGCATTGAATATCCTTCCAATCCATCCAACAAAACCCTTTTCAAAAACCAAAAGATAATTATGGAGAATCAACGGATTCTAAAACGATCCGTTGGTAAAAAGTTGGATAACATTTCTTCGTAGATGAACAAGTTCTTTTCCAAAGTCAGCAAGAAACTTGGACTATCTTCATCATCTTCATCCTCTAACTAGTTTTATCTTTTCATATCTTGTTGTATTTGTTTTAGTTTGCTTTGTTTCGAATGTTCATGTAGTTTGTTGTGTGCTTAATCATTGTATTATCGTAGTATGCAATGAAATGAAATTTCCTTTCTGTTATCTACCTTATCTTATCTCTATAATAAATGTTAGTATATTATATATATATACACAATTATTCACAAAATCAAATTAGTCATAACATTTCACTAACCCATGTCGACATCCCTTATGTGACCATGTCGACATGTACTGGTCAGAAATGGCAATTGATTTTGAATTTGAAATTTGAATAATTACCATATGTCTATTCAATTCAAACGAATTTCTACACCTATATATACCTGTTTCTTCCAGAATTCTTCACTGAAATTTATTTCTTATCATCTATATCCTCCATTTCTTTCACAAATTAAACTATGGCTAATCCTATTCATAATTTATCCGAAAATCTTGAAGAAACTCTTAATTCGTTCAAGAATATTCTCTCATTTATTCTACGAAACCAGCATCATTTAGAATTAAGTCAAATGCAGATGATAAAGGAACAAGAAAGGCACTTCGATGCGATACGATGGATGATCTCCTCTCTGCACAAGGATGATAACGAAGCACATCCTCCTGTCTCTCTCACCAATGACAATGATAATTGGGATGCTATTAAGGCAGAGCCAATCTTTGGAGAAGAAGGATGGGTGGAAGTACCACGTAACGTTTGATTTTTCATTTACTTTGTTTGATTTGTTTGAATTGATTTGGTTTGAATTGATACTTTGTGTGGATTGATTTCTTATTGATTTGAAGATTGGTGTGTAAAACACACACACACACACACACACACACATATATATATATATATATATACACACATTGAAATGTATATAATATTTAAATTAGTTATCATGCTTAGAAGTATAATTATTTCCTACTCTATATATTCCGTTGTATAGTTTATCAATGCAGATACTAAAGTCCAAGAATGAGGGGGAGTAAGTTTTTGTTGATGACAAAGGGGGAGAAATATAAAATAAGGTAGTTAGGTATAGATTAAGGGGAGTTGTTAGTTTTAGGGGGAGTTATTAGAATAGAAATAATATTTTATAAACAAAGGTTGTCATCATCAAAAAGGGAGAGATTGTTAGTCCGTGAGATGATGGTTTTAATGACAACAACCTTAGAATAGATTATAAAATATAAATACTAACATTATAAGTTTAGATATATATGTATATGCAGGATTTAACCATGCAGGTACTAAGAATGAAGACCGTACAGTATAGAGATTCAAGATATCAAGGTAAAATATCATAGAAGACTCATGAGTATCGAGACTATCAAGAGTTCAAGATTTCAAGGATAAGTATTTTTTATTATTATTAGGAATTTTTGTTAAAACTCGTAGAAAAGCATTGGCATCTTAAAATCCAATTTATTCGTGGAATGGAATCCACTTCGAGCCCGTTAAAGGGATGGAAACCTAAGTAGGATGGAACCTACGAAAAATCTGGTGGAACATTGTTTTGTATCCGCTAACTTTTATTCAAAATGATTTTTCAAAATTATATCCTATTTTCAGAATGTTTTCAAAACTTTCCTTTTAAAAGATTGAAAACCCTCGATCCTGATTTTAAATAATTTTAGCCTCAAAAACATCTTTATTTTCAAAGTCAAATTACTCCTGATTTTAAACTATCTTTTTAAATAATATATTTTAATTTTAAATATTTATACTTCGATTTAAATATAAAATCATAGTTAAAATCTATATATATTATTCTTTATATTTACTTATATATTTTAACTATAGTCAAGTATATTTATAAAGTTTAAAATAGTTTTTATATAAGATAAAGGTTATTTTCAAAGAAAATCAAAAGCACCAAAAAATCCTTTGGGATGTCGACATGCCTAGCATGACATGTCGACATGGTGACAGTTTGATTCAAAAATTCAAATTTCAAAAGAAGTGTCTATTCGCCATAACTCTTCATGAATGGTCATGGCTGTTGTTCTTCTATAAATAGGGGTCAGTTTCAACGAATTTTTAATCATAATTTTCTGGTTTTTACTCCTCTTCTTCTTCCTCATTTCTTAATACATATTCTTATCATTACTCTATCGAAATCAACATTGAATCATACGCGATTACTTCTAGTTTGATTCTCTATTACTATCTCTACAATATTCTCAGTGCTATTCAGAGTTATAGACTTCTTTGTAATCTATTAAGAGAGAAAAGGTGTATTGTAGCCTTGGTAAATCAATTAGGTAAACATATGGCCTGGAAATCAAGTATCTCTACCCAGAAGATCGAAATTCTAGAGGGTGTACCTCGTAACCTTGAAACCGAGGGTGTAATTGTACAATTGCTTTTGAAAGGAAATCCGTACTTGTGTTGCGGGACTGGATGTAGGGTAACTCCGAACCAGTATAAAATCCGCTGTGTTCTTTCCTTTACTGCTTTTATTTTATTTCTGTGATTGTTTCTGTGATCAAATTTGTGTCTGTATATTGCATACTTTTGTGTCTAAATTAACATAAATTAAAAGGATTTAGTAATTCTTTATTAACATTATTCGCCCCCTCTCTAGTGTTAATCTTAGCCTTAAGATCCGTAATCCGCATTTCTCACAAGAGGAAAAGATCATTTTACATGAATTTAACGATTTAGATAATCATTATATAATAAAAATAATATATAAATTAATGTTAAAAAATTATTTTCAATACTTATAATTCATAATAGACATAAAATGGTGTTAATAAAATTTCAAATCAATGTTATACAATAAAAATGAAAACATATGTTTTAATTCAAATTGTATGTGAATATTTAAATCATAAATTCATACACACACACATATATATATTATATATAAACATATATAATTTTTAATTAAAATTTGTTTTACTATTTAACATCATATTACAAATATAAAACATGAATTAGAACTATAAACTTTATACACATAATCAATCTTCATTGTAACAAGAACAACATGTATAAAAATCTCACCTAAGTAATAAAATAACAATAATCCAATTTAAAAACAGATAAATGATTGAAAAATCTTAAATCCATAATAATATGATTAACGTATAGAAGAAAATTACAAGGAATAGATGCCTTAAAGTCTACTTTGAAATAATGAGATCTCTTTCTCTAAAACTCTTTGATTCGTGAGATTGCTAGTCTAGAATCTACGACCGTTCATTATCAAATAGTTTTGTTTTTAATTTAAATTGGATGTGAGATTTTGCGATATTTTAGAGGATAGATGCTACCATTAAAATGAAGAATAAGAAGAAGAAGTAAAAGAAGGTAGTGGCTCAAAAAAAGAATTAGATTGTGATTAGGGTTTTGGGATCAATATCTACATGTGTAGGATAAGAGAGCAAACTATGATCTCAACCACACATTTCCAAACCCTAATTGCACACATAATAGGCACCCCTTCCCCTTGCTAGACCAGCCGCCTAACACTCTAAATTCATGGGGTTGTGAGCCCATTTAACCCAAATTAAATTATACACAATTATATTTTGACTTAATATGTTATCGATGTCTCATATCGAGCAATATGTTTATAACTTATATATATATATGTGTGTGTGTGTGTGTGTATGCAAAAAACTTATTTCTCAGATCATATCCAAATTTTATAAGTAATATTTCATAAATACTAAATAATTTATAACAATTATAAATTAATCAAATTGTTTGGTCAAAAGAGAATTCATTATTTCGGTTGTGTGACTCTTGGATGTAAATTCGGTCAGCGATTAACATCGAGCTATTCAAATGTTAATGTTCACACTTCACTTAGCAGGTGGTGCGACATTATGGCAAAATTTATCGCTTACTTGACTTCGGTAAAATCTAATTTCACTTTGTTAAGCGTTACCTAGTTGTGACAATTATTTACACCAATTCTCTTCGTCAATACTATATCACTTTGGACCTATTGAATTTAGTAATGGTCAAAATTCCAACACTATCCACATTTAACTCTATAGTCCAAACACACAGTCCTTATTCAATAATAACAATTATTATTAACCGAACAACTCTGGCCATAGTTTTGACTTGAGTTGACCATGATACTAACCTCATATAACCAAGGAGACGAATCCTCTCTTGAATAGTGCTTGACCACTAATACTTTCACTCAACCTAACTATAGTCACTAGGTGGATGCGTGCGATGATTTGACCATAATCACAGTGGAGTTTTCATATTGAAGATTCACAGTATTTTGAAGTCGAAAAACTGTGTAAAGTATTCACATCGATATTTTATGTTTGACCTTGGTTATATTAACCAACAGAAAACTATTGAAAGAGTCGTTCCATAGTTATCCAATAACTATTAGCACATAACCTCTACGTGCCTCTAGTAGTCATGAGTAATACACTGTCCAATATTTGAAAAGTGTTACATACTCTAGTCTCAACCGATACATCGACTTCCAGTCTCGATGCATTTTAACTAGGAACATTTAAAATGGTATATTTAATTTTATTGTAATAAATTACTCACGGTTACAACACTTTGTAACTACTATCACAAAACATACCCTTTATGGATTTTCTATTACATATACTTTTAATTAAATTAATTAAAACTAATATAACCATATTATATCAAGTACATAATAGGAATAAAACACCTTTATTTCGAAAAGGATTGGTTAACGAGTTAGATATATATAACAAATTACATAATTGCCCTTATGATATACCAATAACTCTATCAATGCACTTGGGGTCAATTATGGAATCTCATTCCAACTTCTCCAATCAGTTTTCTCAAAACTAGTTGGGTCTGTCCCTCTATGAATGAGTTTGTTATTATGTTTCAATTATCTACTCTATCAATCAACTTTCTTCGACGACGATAAACCGTTTTATCGTGTGGAATAATTCGGAGTACGTCTCTCGACTTCTAGTGAACTCTAAGTTAACTATATCGCAACATCGTTATCATATAACAATGTTATGAGATTCTCAACATTTGAATTTGTGCACTTATATATTAATATATGTTGCATTTATTACGACACTATTCTAGACGATGTACTTAGCCTTTGTCATTGAAGCAGCCACGGTCTTTCATTTGGAACATTTCCTACTTAAAGATTCTTAACTTGAACTTATTATTGACACATCATACTTAATATCACTTATAAAGTTTGAGTCCTAACACACCTTCATAAGGAGCTTTTTTCTTTGTAAACAATTCTCTAGAATTTCATAAATACAAAGAACACTTCAAACAACCATTTAGTGATGACAATTTGGATTTGCTATTTTCTTCATGTATCAAATACATAAACAAATCATTATATCATTGACCACATAACATGGATGGTAATTCTTATTGATAGTGCATAAGGGACTCATCTCACATGTTGCTATTAAACATTTAATAAGGTGTCTTTGCATATCAATTTAGGACATTTCAAATATCTTTTATACTTACTAAAAAAGACATCATTTACAATCCAAAGTTGAGTATTGTAATAACTAAGGTTGATTTTAACACAAGTACATCGTTAAAATTAACAACATGCTGTTTACTTATGGTTTAGAAATATCAGTGTATTTTTTAATGTTCTTTCTTATGAACACTCGCTTCCTCTACACTTTGATTGAGAATCAAACTATTTGATATTTCTATCAAAATACTTATACAATATCGATGCTTATAAAATGATAATTTCATACTATTTCTTTGATCATATCTTAAAACTGGCGACCTCTATATCGCTCCACCGGCTACGAGACACTTTTGGTTGTTATGTGCAAATAGCCTACTCTAAATCATTATTTAGAATTTTCTATTTTAGTACATATGTACCAAAACAACAAATCTTATCAAGTGATAACTTTATGAGTAAATCTGAAATAACTTGAGTACGCTAAATAACAAATCTATTACGCTAATTTCAATAACTAAAATTTATGAGGTTATTCTTATCAACGTTGCTCATTAAATTCCAATTGCATTAGTCTCTTAAAGACACAATCACGGCAGGTGGATCATATCCCTTCGGATATGACTACCAAAATCATATTTTGATAACGTATTGAGAATCCCTTTGAACTTGCGCATTATACCATATCATAGAATCAACACTCTTAGTGGCATAATCGACAACTGAAGATTATCTAATCTCAACATTGATAAGAAACTTATAATTTCTCTTCAGTGTGCAAGATCACTTATTAGACACTCTAATGCAATGTGTTCGTTTAGGTTAGTTAATTTTTTTCATATCATCTAATAAGTTCTATTTGTGAATCATGTCCAATTCATTTTACTACCAATAATTCCTTAAAAAAATTCCTTCACGATATAATTCATATTTCTTAAAACGAAAATTGTTTCTCAGTGCAACAGAATAGGTATTCATAAACGTTTTATGAATTTCTTCATTTATAAAACTAATTTGATTTTAGTTTACATAACTAATGTTCAAAACATAAATATGTCATCTAATGATAGCCTTTTCCAAAATCCTTTTGGGGAGATTCATACAAGATCCCCCATAAACAATTATTACATGCAATTTTTCGACTCGTACAACCTACGAACTCTTCTGCCTAGGATATATTAGAGTTTCTTATAAACCCTTATCTTGTATGATTTTGTAAACTGTTATTTGGATGAAATAATATTAACCTTGTGTACTACTCTTAAATACATGACCCTATAGAAGGAAACTAATTCAACTTCACTCACAATTAATCGTATATTGTCCAACAAAGTTTGATTACTTCTAATCGATGCATCATTATGTATCACATGGAAAACTGACTTTTGAGATTGAATCTTTATTCATTTTTAGGTACATTCATAATCTTTTCCAATATACTAAATCATTCTATCAAATTGATATCGCATGTTATTTTATTTACTTCTATTTTATACTTTATGAGTTTATCATAGACATACTATATGTATGTCAAAAACACATGTCCATGTCAGTGACAACTCATCGGTGAATATGATGAATTATGTGGAATCATTTTGGTACCACTAGACTTAAGATTGCATACATACATATATAAATATATCAATCCAAAGAGTTCATCAACTCATATGATGCTCCCACTGAATGAGTGCATAGTCCTTAATTGTTTGACATATAATTCACCAGTATCATATGATTCATAATCCTATAATAAAAATATTTCTCAAAACTATGGTTTAGTTGTAGTTCCAAAATAACTGTAAATAATATTAGATACTTCTGTATTTTCCAATGCATCACTTTTGTTATGAAAGCAAATACCACATTATAGTTTTATTTCATAACAAATATTCATATTTAAATATTGCTATGTCATTTTTTCAATCGATAGCGAAAAATAGTCATTATTTCATAAACACTGTTCGATACATTTTACAATTTTTTTTTCATAATTTGATGCAATCAATAAGTGGTATATGGCATGCTTCCACTATTCTCGACATTACTATAATAGCGTACTAAATTTGGAGGTCCATTATTCACTTAATATAGAGTTATTTATTTCATATACTACATCTAGTTTACAATGGAAAGTTCTTTGATCAACTATCTTGAACCCTTAGAAATAAATCTCATAGAAAACAATTTTTTATACTAAAATACATTTTGGAATAGAAGTCATATTTCTTATTCCAATGTTAAGTATATTTCACTATTATTACAATTCTAATCTTTGATGTTTTATGAAGCAAATGTGACCATACACTTTATTTATCCCAACTATACCTTAAATCATATCTACTCTTGTACATTTATTATTCTTTCTAAATGGTCAAACCATTCAAAAGAAAACACTTACAACAATATCATAATGAACTCTTTACAAAAGCGCATCGATTATCCTTAACTTTTAAAGACATCGGATATGTTGTGCTTTACGTAACCTAATCAAACTGACATTTCAGTGATTGAGTTCTAAGATTCGTATTGTAGTCTTGGTCTAGTGTTAGATTTAACATGATATGATCATTTTGCAATCAATCAAATTGATTATTCGATCTTGCACTAAGGTTTTGATTTTTATGATGAGCTAATTCCATTGAAATATCGTACATTACAAACTATGACAGTTCACCATATAACATTTATATATGATAGTATATGGATCAAATATCCATAGTCTTGCATTGCTTTTAGAGTTCGAAACTCATAGAATGCAATACGCGGTCTCAACCAAACAAACACGTAACCGACTATATTACGAAGGTATTATGTAGTTGTAAAACTAGGAACTTGATTGGGTATGGAAAACATTAACATGCATTAAGCATTTAATAGTGAGTATATGTTTTATTTCTATTTATTGATTTTCAATTCAATTCATTTGTATATATTAATTGATAACTGTTTAATCAATCATGTTAAATACACAAATTCTTCATTACAGATAATTCTAACATTATATAGCATATGTTCTTACAATATTATAAAGGTTAAATGTTATCATTTCATTTTTCTAATAAGGCACCCACTAGTTTTTTATGTTCACCAAGTCTAGGCGAAACATAGAGTCTTTTGACTTCACTAATGGGTGTTAGCACTCGTATGCTTTGGGATTCCGACCTTAAGGAAAGCTCAAAAAATCATAGGACTGCATATGATGGATAACTCTTTATCGCTTTATCACATACAACTCCTAACATTCGGTACCTTGTCCTAATCCCACCTTTGCCTAGGAAATCTAAACAAGTAAAGAAGGACTATTCACTCGTACCTATTATTTCACGATAGCCTAAGTATAATGCACATACCTTGAGGGAAG
The DNA here is from genome assembly GCA_030765085.1 of Allium cepa. Lineage (NCBI taxonomy): Eukaryota > Viridiplantae > Streptophyta > Magnoliopsida > Asparagales > Amaryllidaceae > Allium > Allium cepa. Next base: position 33,575,586 of record CM060941.1, read on the forward strand.
CTTAATAAGTATGTGCAGTTATCTTACCTCGTCTATTCTATATATTAATAGTGCTACACATAACATCCTTAGCTTGTGGAAAGCTCAACAACTAAGGAGTATGCAAGCAATCTTTTAGTATATAAATGATAAAGGACAACATTACATTCTAGATTTATAATCTTCGGTATATTATATCGAGTGATATTGACTTATGGAATAATATATTTCTTATAAAATACTCTCATGATTTAAGTGTCGGACACATCGAAAAATATAGTATACATACTTTTACGTATGTATTTATTCCTTAAGTCTATTTAGGATTTCTTTAATGTTCCATCTTTAGTTTAGACATTCATATCATATAAGTTTTGTTATTATATAACTTTTATATTTTTTTTGGTAAGGCCAACCGGTTTTATAGTGGACCGTCCACTTTTTATTACGAACGTAATAAAAGTTGAAGTACAGGAGTAAGGTAAAAGCACCTTAACTACTAAATAAAATGGAAAATACAGAACAGGTATGTGACAGTGTATCACAGAACTATAGAATCACGAGTGCTAGGCCTCCTCCATAATGGAAGAGACGCCAACAACATCAGAGACCAAAAGGTCTTTGCCACAAAGACTAGCATAGGGGCGGAAACGGATATCAAGACTAGGGTCGTAACCCAAAACGTCAGGAGAGTAAATGAAGGAGCGATCCCAAGAAGAGTAGGCAAGCATGGCAGAGTTCTCTCTCGCAAAAACACCATCCATATCAAGAACTAATGCATCACCAAACGGAATGTAAAAAAGGCATCTAAGGTCCATCTGTTCATTGGAAACAAATCTGAAAAAAAAATCATTCACTGGGCTAAATCTCACATCGGAAATAAGGTCAACCCAACACCTTTCAGAATCTTCCCAAACAAACCGGGAAGAATTTGAAACATCCAGAGGAGAAGCTGGGTCAGCAGAAGGAACCACAGCAGTAGGAGGAGAGGCAGCCCGAACAACGGAAGGAGGAGGACAAAGATCAGGTAAAGAGGCCGCAATAGAGGGGGCAACCTGGAATTCAGGGGAGGCAGGCCTAACATTAGAAGGAGGCGGTCCCAGATCAGAAAAAGTAACCGCAGGAAGGGGATCAACATGAGAGACAACGGAAGGAGCCTTAGGAATCCATTTCTGAATAGGGGGACGAGGTAGAGGAATCTTGGTAGGAGCTGCAGAGCCTTTGGAGAAGAGGTAGGAGGTATGCAGGTGACCAAAAGAGTGACAGGTGGTGCATATATCAGGAACCCATCCATAACGAACACGGACCTCCGCAACATGACCCACAACAAGTTGAACAGGAATTGTGGCAGGGAGAGGCTTAAAGGGGGATATCTCAATTAAAGCCTTAACATACATCAATTTTTCTCGGGCAACCGTATTAGAATCAAAGCATTTCAATTTTCTGACATTGCAAACCAACCAATTCAACCCAATCAAAGGCTGAAGCGCAGAGGGGATTTGCGAAAAATGAACCCAAACGGGAATGGAAAGCACCTGCTCACGAGCTCTCGCCACAGTCGGAGACCAAGGAGTAATAATAAAAGGTCTACCAGCAAAGAAGGAAGGCTCAGCACCAAGAACTAACCGACGATCTACGGAAGAGGAGAATCTGAGGTAATATAAGGAGTCGATCAGCTTAACTTGCAAATTACCACGCAACTTCCAAGCCTTACGTAAAATCGAGGCCGGATCACGAAGACGGTGATTAGGTTCCAGAAAGAAACCAACCAAATACTCAGACCAAAAATCAACTCCGGCTTGCAAAACCGACGGAGGATTTTATATTACTTATATAATAGTTGTATATATAATATGTTATTAATAAAATTTTATTTATCCAGTTATGGATTAACTTTTCAATAATTTAAATTAGTATTCTAATACAACTTTTATATTGAAAATATCCAGTATGATCTTTATAGTGTATACTATAACTTTTATAGTGTAACACGTATATCTTATATTATTTTTAATTAACCTTTAATTAATTTATTTATTTAAACAATTCTAATTAAATTATATTAATTTCAAACTTTAACTCATATACATACATGTATATTTGTGTTGTTTTAAACAATTTAAAACAACATAACATATATCTCAATATATAATAGATGCACATGTTCATTAATTAATTAACTTATTTAATTAATTTACTTTTATTAATCTTATTAATAAATTTAAATTTTGAAGTTAATGTGAATTGCTTTTCAAATATTTTGAAAAATTATGTTATATTATAATTTTTATATAAACATTTTTTATTTTAAATTTATCTATTAAATTTAAAATCTTTAACTTTAATTTTCAAAGTGATTTGAAAATTAGCCCAAGGTCCAAAATAAGTTGGGCCTATTCTATTAGGGGCAACCTTTGGGATCACTTCATCTTTCAAGTCAGGCTGGTAATCAGGTAGGACATGCTACTTGATTACCCAATTTTAATCATAGACATTACTTTTCTAGACACCGTATTAAGTGGGCAAGATTAATTTATTAGCCCCAATATGACTAATTTAGACCGCATAAGCTATTGAGCCTTGATACATTGAAGGAACCCTACTAAGAAATGGATGAATTTAATTTTTTATATATACCATTTTGGACCTTTATCGGCCCTATAAAGTCTAAATTTAGTTTAAAACTTTTCTGAATTTGGTAATAAAATCATTTATTTTATTTAAATGAAGTATATATCAAATACACCTAACATATATTTATAAGAGTTAATATGTAGGAGGTTACTTTCCCTAAGACAAGTAATTAATTGAGAGCATAAAATGCATTAAATGGAAAGAGAAACCTTTCATTTTCTCTTTTTAATTTGAATTGATCGATTCATTAAACATCATTAATTAATAATTTATTCATAGCATAAAATATTACTATGTCCACATGTATCCTAACTTTACATATTGTAGTTTACAGATTACGTGCAAAGACTTTATTGAATTTATAAATCATAGTTTGGGATTTATTTAATTTTGGTTTTATTTATATAAGTATATGTACATATATGTATATATGTACCATATACGTATACATACATACATACATATACATATATATGTGTGTGCATGTTTAACGTTGCAATCCATGCAGGGAATAACATGCCTGTATATAGATGCTTCGATTTACTTCGCAATGGATATATTAGCTCATTTTATATGTATTATATGTTGTCAAATATATTCGCGAACATATATTTATAAATTTCAAGATCATATATATATATATATATATATATAATTATATATATAATATGTTTTATCATTAAAATATTGCAGAAAATATCAATTATTTATATAACTATAATTGTACCATAAATAACAATTAAGAAATATATACATATACATATACATATACATATACATATACACATACATACATTTATATATATATAAATATATATATATATATATATATATTAATTTACTAATTAGAAAACATGTTAGATCTGAGTTTACAATAATTTTAAATATTCAATATATTTGAATATCATATTGAATTAAGTAGTTTCGACCATAATAAATTAATACAAAATAATTGTATGATAAAAATTCACGTTTAATATATTTGGAAAATTTGGTTAGGGTTTAGAATTTTTTTATAGAATTTTCTTAATTAATGTAATATTCTTAATTAAACAATAGATAATAGGCTGAAATTAAATTAATTTTCAAAAATATAAAATTAAGTTGAAGAAATCTGAAATCTTTTCTACGACACTTGAGACGCCGACTTAATTTAAAAAATTATAAATTGAATTTTTGAAACATAGATTATTTGGCATGAATTTATTGATTCAGATAATCAGTAAATAATAGTAATATATACGTAAATTATTAAAAATTATTTTTAGAGCTTATAATTCATAATATACATAAAAAAGTATTAAAGAAACTTTATATCAATGTTATACAATAATAATGAAACATATTTTTTTAATTCAAATTGTATGTGAATATTTAAATCATATATATATAAACATATATAGTTTTAAAATAAAACTTGTTTTACTATTTAACATCAGAGAACATGAATTAGATCTATAAACTTTATGCACATATCCAATCTTCATTGTGACAACAACAATACGCATAAAAATCTCACCTGACTAATGAAATAACAATAATCTAATTTTAACACGTAAGATTAAATGATTAATTTTTTTTAAAACCATACTAATACGATTACCATATAGAAAACATTACCTGGAATAGATGCCCAAAAGTTCACTTTGAAATAATGAGTTCTCTTTCTCTAAAAATCTTTGATTCGTGAGATCGCTAGTCTAGAGTCAATGACTGTTCATTATCAAATAGTTTTGTTTTTAATTTGAATTGGATTTGAGATTTTGGGATACTTAAGATGATAGAAGCTGCCATTAAAACGAAGAAGAAAAGAAGAAGGTGGCAGCTCAAAATAAAATGAATTAGATTGTGATTAGGGTTTTGAGATTAGTATTTATATGGGCAGAATAAGAGGGCAAACTATGATCTAACCACACATTCCCAAACCCTGATTACACACATAGAAACCGCCCCTTCCTTTTGCTAGACCAGCCATCTATCACTCTAAAATGCATGGGTTTGTGAGCCTATTTAATCCAAACTAAATATACATAATTATATTTAACTTAATTTGTTATCGATATCTCATATCGATCAACATATTCATAACTTTTATAAATATGTGCAGCAACTTTATTTGTCGAATAATATCCAAATTTTATAATTAATATTTCATAAATATTAATAATTAAATTTATAACAATTATAGAATAATTAAATTGTTTGGTCTAAAGAGAATTTATCATTTTGGTAGTATGACTCTTGGGTGTAAATTCGGTCAGCGATCAACATCGAACTATTTGAATGTTAATGTTCACACTTCACTCAGTAGGTGTTGTGACATTATGACTAAATTTATTGCTTACCCAGCTTTGGTAAAATCTAATTTCACTTATTAAGGTTACCCAGTTGTGACAATTATTTACACCAATTCTTTTCATCAAAACTATATCACTTTGGACTTATTGAATTTGATAATGGTCAAAATTCCAACATCATTTACATTCAACTCTATAGTCCAAACACAAAGTACTTGGTTCAATAATAACAGTTATTATTAACTGAACTACTCTGGCTAAAACTTTTGACTTTGGGTTGACATGAGTTGACCGTGATACTAACCTCATATAACTTAAAAGACGAATCTTCTCTTGAATAGTGCTTTACTTCCTTTATTTCTGCTCGATCCAACTATAGTCACCCGATGGACGATGTGACATGATTTGACTATAATCAAAGCGGAGCTTTCATATTAAAGATTCACAGTCTTCTTAAGTTGAAAAAACTGTGTAAATTATTCACATCGATATTTTTCATTTGACCTTAGTTATATTAACCAACAGAAAACTATCGAATGAGTCGTTCCATAATTATCCAATAACTATTAGCACGTAACCTCTAGATGCCCCCAGTGGTCATGAGTAATACACTGTCCAACATTTGGAGAGCGTTACGTACTCTAATCTTAATGGATACATCGATTTCCAGTGTCGATGCATCCTAACCAAGAACATTTAAAATGTATATTTAATTTTATTGTAATAAATTACTTACGGTTACAACACTTTGTAACTACTATCACAACACATACAATTTATGGATTTTCTATTAAATATACTTTTAATTAAATTAATTAAAATTAATATAACAATATTATGTCAAGTATGTAATAGTAATAAACACCTTTATTTCAAAAAAAATTGGTCAACGGGTTAGATATATGTAACAAATTACATAATTACCCTTACGGTATACCCCTAACTCAATCAAAATCCATATTTCAAATTTGTACCTTGTATGGATTAATATAAGTCCATGTAATCATCTTCACCAATCCTTTATTTATCTTTATGAAGAAAAACTACATACTCTTTTAGAAGAGTATATCTTCCTTTTCAAGCAGATTTCCTTAGTGGCTTTGCACTTTGAGGTTGTTGACTTTGTTTCCTTGAAACATCAACCTTAATTTGAAGAAAATTTTATTTAATGTTATTTTATTGTGGTTCTTAATTTACTTCTTATTATCGAAAGGAAACAAATCCTATACATTTTCCAAAGAAGTAACCATAGTTGAATCGAAGATAATGGTTTACCTTAAAGAAAATGAATTATACTTTAAAACTTTGTTTAACATTGTCTTATTATGGTTATTAGTTTTCTTCTTTTCAATGAAAGCAAACAAATGCTATACATTGCGAAAAAGTAACTGTAATTGAATCAAAGATAATGATGCTCTTTAAAGACAATAATCCATATTTTATTTCTTCTCACAAACTCAACATCGTCAAAAATTGTTGCATTTCCCATCTTAATTTTTTTTCTTATTGTGGGTTTATAAAATTTATTGCTTTAATATCTCTGAAAATATCAATAAATTATGTTTTATCTTTAGTGCCTTAATCTAGAATTATTTAGTAAGATAGAATAAATAATTACATTAATCGTCATACCCAATTCACAGCTTCATCATGAGAGGTATTTATCATGATTTTCAAGATACTCAATTCCGAAATGTATGAATTTATTGATAGATTTTTATTCTTATTTCTAAAGAAAAAATAATAACTAAATTTGTTTATATCAAAATTATAAATTTAAGTATGTCCAATGGTCTAAGTGACAGCATAACAAAAATATCAAACAAATCCAAACAATTTGTATATCTTTTTAGATATGACATGTGTAATATCAAGTAATTTTTTTTATTATATTCCATAGATCTCATAAAAGAAACAACTATAAATATATCCATATGTTATTTTTTTCTTCTAGATTCTTAGCGACTTATTTATCCTTATTTATACATTTATCACAATGTATATTAAATGCGTACTTTTTACCTTATCATGCTTCATCTTTCTTCTTATCAAAAGGCGAAATTAGCTCAATAAAAGGTCATTTTACTCCTGAATAATAATAATAATTACTTATAATCTTAAAATTGTTATATTATAAATAAAGAGACTACTAAAAAATTAATAATACTTGGAGTGCCTTTAACTTTTAAAGCAACATTTTTCCATATAGTACTTATTTCTATTTTCCTTACAATGACTTTAGGGAATCAAGCAATATAAAACATACTTGTTCCCCTTTTCTTTTTTTAGAAAAATGCTTTTCAATTTGTAAGGAACTGCTTAAAATTGATTATCCTTATGGATACACATCCTTAAAAGCTTTTGAAATATTCTACCTTATGATCATATAACTCTTGCACTTTGGATTATCCCACCTTTTTCTTCATAACATGATAAGAACATTCAACTGTAAAATGGGTGGATATGATCCCTTTAAATATAAGATGTAGGTCCATACAATTAAGAACAAACAACCCATTCACTTAGTAATCCTTAGAGTTAGTCCCAAACAAGATGGAATATTATTGAAACTGCAGATACTTTAGAAAAATTAGTTGAAAGTTGAAAAAAAACAAACACAGACCGTATATTCTTATATCGAAAAAGCCATCCATAGTAAATTCATATAATTTGTTAAGTTTCTTCTCAAGATACCTAGCACAACATTAATACCAAGTCTTTGGATAGTAATATTAATTGTAAGTGTTACTCTTATTTTAATGATCCAGTATTGGCAATAAATTCAAATCAAATAATAAACATCCTTTGGATCAATTAATTATTCACTTGTGAAACCTTATAATGGTCATATATTTATCATCACACGTGTCTATGTAATTCGGCCAAATATTTGTCTTTCTTTAGGCCAGCTAATATCCACAAGAATAAATACATATAAATATCAAACATTTTCATGAACAATTAAAATAAGAGAGGTCACTTTGGTGACTTTTTATTTCAATTAGCTTATTTGTAATGTAGGGTATTTACAATTAGTTTACAAAGAGACCCCAAAAATATATTTGAATTTATTTTCCAGTGTATGTATAATATGCTTTGAGTGCTATAAAACACTCCCAAAAATACTTTAGGTCTGTATGACACTTGGAAATCTCAAATTTATAATTGTAATACAATATTTTAATCATAGCTGTTATAATGAGTATGTGGTTATATTTATGATATTCCCTAAATAAATATGATGCGAGACATCATAAATAAATCACATAACAATTGTCATAGATGAACGTCAGAATTAAATGTTACATAAAATTATATATAAATGACATATTAAATGTCGTGCTAAATAACACGAATGAATGTAGTAGCTATGATGTATATCTAAACTATAATATAGCTATATAGAATGCTACCGCATCACTTTATCTTTAGTTAAAAAAAACCGTTGCTCTTTTATTGCAAATACAACAAGCACGAGTCATACATTTTAAATATCTGTATCTATCAAACATAAATGCATCAAATAATAAACCATATGTGTTTCCTTATTCCAAATACAAACATGTTGCATCATCAAATTTATTGCAAAATACACTTTAGTGCATTTATGATAATAGGTTAATTCATTTATTACCATAACAACCATATTTGATGCATTTGTGTTAAATATAAATGCAAAGGACATAGTCTAAAATGTAAATTAGTATCATATTTAAAGTTATTTCAATAATAAAATAAACATAAAACACGGTAAAAGACCATTCTTTTTTTATAATTAATCAATTTTTTTTAAAATAATCCAAATACCTTATACATATATATCCAAATTACTTAATCAAAAGTTAAGTAAGGTAAACTAATCGTTGAACCAGATTTCTATTTTTTGCATAAATAAGTTCTAAATTATATATATATCTATCCATATCATTAATAAACATTACAAAAAAATTATACATATCAGATCCAAAGTATTCCTCACATTAAAATTCACAACTTATTTATAAAAATACAGCAATAAATATGTGGATGCTTTAACCAACATAAGTTGTTACTGAAATTTAGAGGAATTTAGATTATTTCCAAAAAATTAAATGATTTCATAATTCTATCTTATTTCATAAACAATATACATAATATTTAAATTTAAATCTGCACGGCAAAACGGTTTCACAAATTAGCCTTTCAGTTCACAATATATAGAACAAAATTGATACTAAGCTAAATTCCAAACCATCACCAAAAAACCTTGATGCGTAAATCAAGCAGATCTAAAACTTAAGTGGAATTTAATGACTTCTAAATGAAGTTTAATTCAAAAATTACTCATAATAGAAAAACATAAAAAATTTCTAATGAAATTAATGATGGGTGGCTTTGACACCACTTATTAGGATTTTAATATACTTTAGGATTGATTAATCATGAAACCCTATTGTCAACACAATTTTAACCACTTAATATGTTTGTAATTATAAGCTATTATACATCTGTCTCGATATGAAGCTAATGGAAAAATTCTATGTTTCCAATATATTGCCAACCACGTAATTAATTTATAATTGAAATAAAAGCTAGTATATAATGGCATAAAAAAAATGAAGTCTAAGACTAAATTACTTGCATTTGTAAATTCAAGCACATTTCAACATTCATTATTCTATCTAAAATTTTCTTCATATGCATATTAAAAGAAGTCAACAAAATATAAAGTATAGACACCGATACAACAAAAACTAAAAGCATATCCTACAATATATAACAATCCTTTGAAGAATCTATTTCCATCAAAAAGAACTATAGCTCTTATAATAAATAAATATAAATATTCATTGATCATTACATTTTATTGATACTTATTATTATTTATGTAATAATTTACTTCTTAGTTTATTCTTTTCGTTTTATCAGCTTTACTAGACATGTTTAAAGATATTTATTTTTTAGCAATAAAATTTGAAATTTTAGAAAATAACATCAATGAAATGAACACTTAGATCATGCTTACTTATATAAAATAAATGAAATGAATCTTGTAGGATTTGAAATCAGGATTTGATAGAAATGATAAAGAAGTGTCCTGAAAGGAAAGGATTAAAACTATATTATCAGACTTCACAATTTTAAACTGTAATAGGTAAATCGAGAATAGTGAGATTTCACAGGTCTTGCTTGGGACAACGAGGAAATGAGTAAACTATATAATTGATTGATTTATTTATTTTTTCACTCTCACATGTATTTAAAGATATTTATTGTATATGAATAATGTTTTAAATTTTAAAAAAAGAACCAATAAAATTTGAATTGGATTATGCTTGCTTATTTAAAATAATAGACAAACGCTTGTAGGATTTACACTTGAGATCAAATCTATCAATAAAGTTTGAAATTTTAGAAACAAAACCAAGAAAATGTCAATTTGGCTTATGCTTGCTTATCTAAAATAAATATAAAAAGCTTCTATATTATTGATAATGTAATTACCGTCCTTTAAAAAGGTTTAAACTATATTATTGAACTTCATAATTTTAAAAAGTATCTAATAAAATGAGGATGGCAAGATTCCATGTGTCTTTCTTGAGATAGAAATAAAAAGAGTAAAGCTATATAATTGATTTATTTGTTATTTGTTCACTTTTATCAATTTTATTATATGTTTAATGATTATATCAATAATGGTTTAAATTTAAAAAAAAGAACCGATAAACTTTGAACTATGACATGCTTACTTGTCTAAAATAATACATAGTATTTAAAATCAGGATTCGATAAACATTATGAAGAAAAATGATACCCAAAGAAAAAGCAGTAAAACTATATCATTGAACTTTGTGGTTCTAATATGTATCAGATAAAATAAGAATGGCATGATTCCATATTCTCCTTTGCGATAAAGGGAATCAATGAGAGTTAAGCAATTCTAAAGTTAGTAGGTAAAATGTGATTATCGAGACTTGAACTTAGGTGGGAAGCTCATAAAATGAAGGACGCATAAGAAATTAGTAAATAAATGAGAGTGGAATATTTTAATTGTCAAATTATGAGAAAATGGTAAAAATATCGAATGAGATCCACTAATAAGATATATAATATAGATGTATATATACATACAAATACCCACACATAAAGCCTATGTAACAACCATAAAAGTCATGCATGAACCTCTCTTCAAAAAAGTGAGACATTCTGGATTCAAATATCATTGCGCAATAAATATGTAGGGTAAATTTTTCTTTCTATTACATATGAACTTTTGCTAGGATCTTTTAGTGTAATTTATGAATGCTAAGTTTATATCTAAATTTAGTTGTTTATTGATCTTATTAATCATTATTTATAGTTTAAGAATTCCGTGGTTGGCATGTACATGTTAATTAATTAAGCGACATTGTAATTTAATACTAACCCATATAGTCCAATGATATTAGGGTTAACATGGATGTATAGTTAACTTTTATCATACTTAACTTGCACAAAATCATTATCATTTAATCAAGACGACAATTCATTTAGGATCATTGCATATTACAAACACTTAAATAGTTGGAACAATAATTGAATGATAGTTTATATTAACCTCTATTTACATGTGTATAAACATATAAAACTAAGTTTAAAGGTTTGTTTATCTTCTTCGAAGTCATTAATTATATAGAAGATAGGGGTCATTAATTAGATAGAAGGTAGTATGTACCTCGTTGATATCATCAGTTCTTATCACCTTGAAGCCATTGCAATCAACTCATTTGCTCCTTTTGATACTCATCGCCAAAGTTACAATTTCTAGAGGTGAAATAAATATAATGCCTTTTAAATTTTCCATTTTTACTTCTCTTTAAAAAAATTACCCTTTGAATGCTTAGAACTTAGAAAAGGAAGAAGATGAAGTTGACTAAAAATGAGAGTGCGACGTGTTAATTACAAGGGAAGAGGAGGAGATATTTTTCATCACTGGACAAAATGAAAGTGTGCCATGTGGCACAACACCTCCTCACCATCCTGAAGTCAACTCCATTGGGGACTTACTAAGTCTCCAATGGATTTTGCTGCCAACTGTACTAGTTTCAATCTGATTCTAGCCTCATTGGCCAAGTTTGTAAGATTTGATCCGTAGAAAATCCAAACAATAACCAATCTTCCGCCTATTTCTCTCTCAAGACAACTTGATCGACATTTGACCATGTCAACATATTGAAACAATTTTACCATCTTTTTGAATGCCTCTACCCGATGGTTACAAAAAATATACTTATTTTATGATTCCACTTATCCCCATTAGCTCGGTTACCTATCCCATTGACTAGGTTACCTATCACGTTGACCCAGTAGATATATTCCCATTCATCATTTAAAGCAATGCTTACCATCATTTTAAACATTTTGACATTAGATTGTGCATATATTATTATTGTTTAAGCTCACATCATTTGTGTTATTTGATGAGTTTTTTGTGGAGATTTAGGATTGTGAGACTTATGAAGCGAGGAATAGTTAATTGAGAAGGTTGTACATGTAGAATTAAATAAGGGTTTCAAATCCTAGGTTTTCAACCTTCAATGGCAACCTCCGAAATCCTAACTCCTCCGTCTTTACATCCTCCACTCTTCATTCCACTAGCCCATTCTGATCTCTCCTTGCAAAAAACCACCGGTGGACATCGATGGTTTTACACTAGTTATTTCTAGAAGGAATTTGATTCATGTAAACAACACTTGGTAGAAACAACAACCCTTCTCCCAGCCATGGAAGACAATCCTTCCTCTAGCCGCCTCACTCCCTGCCCTATCCGCCACCCATGGCCTCGCTAACATTGCTCCTCTACCCTCCTCACCCATCGATAGATCCGTATTTCAGTTTCCCAATTTGACGTTTGGTGCGCCTCCTCTTGTTAGTCACAATTGGGCAGATGTTCTTAAAAGTAATCAGATTCATATCAACATTCCATTGAAAATTTTCTCCAAGATAATTCAGTTCCATTCATTGCGCAAAGATGATAACATAAATTGTTAATGAAGTGAGAAATCAATTGAACAATGTGATTGTTATTTATTTTGTTGGTTCAAAACTACATTTTCCATTTTTCAAGGCCTATGTTCATAGAGTATGGAAACTGTTACTACTATAATTATCATTGAAGGAGTTCATAGTGCTACTTGATCATAGTAATAAGCAATGCCAAAAACAATAATGTCGATGTCAATGAAAGTGTTATCTCCATTGTTATTGTCAAAGACATGTTATTAGCATCGAAAAAGTAGGGTGTCGTACTTCGCCAATAGAAGGACATATACCACGTTGCAACTAATGAAAGGGACCATAATGCCAAACCTAGTCAGTATCGTAAGTTATCAACATGTAAGCCGTCAATGAGTGTCGATACAACCCATGTTGAATCTCATTAATGCAACACTCTGGTGATGATGCTGTTTACTATTGAAATCAAGACAAGCTCATCATCAACCATCACAAAATATGTTATCATTACTTTAAAGCAATGCTACACTTTATAACACTTCAAGGATATTGCCTTGAAATGACACCAATAATCATCAATGGCAAGGGATATTAAGTGACATTGCTCTTCACTACTTCCAACTAATGTCGCCGAGGACCAATTAAGAGGGCTTAAATGCAGGAGGTTATCAATACCAATGACGCCGATCATCATCAACATTGACATCACATATCATCAACAAATCCAAGAACCCTAGACAAAATCAAGGTCGATGACTTCCATATGCAATTTGGAGGATGCTCCATGCCTATGCCAAGCGGTGTTGATGGTGAATGCCATCAACATTCATGAAGCCATTAAATATTGCCTTATGATTATTATTGACTCATACTTGTGTTGACTCTAGATTACCATCAGCCCATTAAGAAGGACGTCGATTGTCAAGATAAAAGTTGCCAATACACTAGTACATTGTTGTCATGTACTTTTATTAAAGGAATGAAAGCGAAGCACAACAATGTTCAACATTGATGACCGTCGAAGTCAAGGATGTCAACACCAAAATCGCCGAAGTCAAGAGAGCCAAGGGTAACTACCAGGTTGCATTTCTTCCTCTATAAATAAGAACCTAGGGGTGCCATTTTGGGGGACGAATACTCTCCTCCCACAACTTACATTTTAAACTTTGCAAACCCTAAATTGTTTTGGGGATTGTGCCAGTTGTAATACTTGAACCTTATACACATAAGAATTGAATATTAAACAATTGCATCGCCTATAGACATGATTTGGACTTGAGACTTGCTTACTTAATTAACTTTGAATTAAGACTTGAACATTGCCTTGCATATTGCATATTGATTCGAATTATTCATGATATTCGAAGTGAGAATATTGTCAATACAAAGAATTATTACAGACTTCGAATCATGCATGCTTCAACCTATGACTCTTACAATGTTCAGTACTTCATTCCAGTGACTTCGAACAGCCTCAACAAGGCCTCTCATTGATTATCTCTATTTCCTAATCACTTTTGGGTTAGCGAATTTATGTGTTAATGTTTTAGCATTAGGAGGGCTCGAACCTCCGACTTCGTTAAAACCTAAGTGGAACTACCCTAGCCTGCATATTCATGGCTTAAAGAACTTACCCTATAAATCATATCCCATATTAACCTACCTTATATCTTGACACCATGAGAATTAATCATGTTAATATGTCCAAATAAGGGTGCTCCAAGCCTATAACAGCAAGGCCTATTTATCAAACCATTAATGACCCCCGGTTTTACAAGGAATATATGTTAAAAGTAAGGCATTACATATCATGAAAAATAAGAGAAGACAAGTAGTGTCTTATAACCCAAATAAATGGAGCTCGCATCCGTTACATCTATGGCCATCATTTTTGCCCTAGGAAACAGGCAAGAGAGATAATGTCTTCTTAAGAACAAGAAACGAGATTCAACTTAAAGCCAAGGGGTCCATTTTTGAAACATAAATGAAAAAGGATTTTGAATCATTTGTTAGAAAGGGGGAAAGAATTCTTAGCCACTTCCAAGGATAAAATGAAACTCGAGATTCTTTGAAAAGGAAGCTTCTTGGGGAATGAAGGAAATTAGCAATAAAAGAGCTAAGCATTAGCCAAAAGGGCTAGCCTCTAAATCACTACTTCTAAAAGATTGCACTCTTACCGCTTCTATGGAAAACATATATTTCTTGACCAAAGATTAGCTCAATTATTGGCATTTACAAAAGAAGAGACCCAAGCTCAAACAGAGTCGTGGAGGATCATATTGTCATTATCATCTTGCAAATGGCCATGACACCAACCAATGCAGGAGCCTAGAAGGGATGATCATTAATTTTCTAGGGTCTCAACGAACTTGTAAAGAGATGTTAAATGAGTTTACAATAATGGAAGCTTCTTTAAATAAGTGAATCTGCATGGTTAAGGAGTAGGGTTCTTCTAAAATAAATAATATGGCCATCAAAGGCCTTATAAAAGCCTTTAGTTCGTCATCAAATGCCTCACTGAAGTGCCTTCTACAAGAAGGATGGAGTAAGCCTTTAGTTCTACCATCAAAGGTCTCACTAAAGTACCGACCAAGCCTTCAGCATCATCACCAAAGGCCTCGCTGAAGTGCCTCTTAGAGGGATGGTAGAGTAATCCTTTAATGTCGTCAACAAAGGCCCCACTAAAGCACCAACCAAGTCTTTAGTGTCATCATCAAAGACCTCACTAAAGCGCCTCCTAAAATAGGACGGATAAACCAATAGCCTATCCAAAGCGCCGAACAAGCCTTCAGTGCAATCATCAAAGGTCTCACTGAAGCGCCTCGTAGAAGGAGATCGGGTAAGTCTTTTGTTCTGCTTAAGATAATGAACCAAACACGCCTGACGTCAGACCTAAATCATCATCTAAAACATTGATAAGAGGTCTGATCCAAGTAGTGAGCATGACCTAAGATGACGTCAAATAGATCAATCAAAATTCGAGCCAAGTATTACTCCAAATCTATCAATATTCAAGAGGAAGATCTACTAGAGTCTGAGCCAAGTAGTGCTCCAAATCAATCTTTTAGAAGAAGGTCCATCAAATACGAGCTATTTATGCTCCTCGGCGAATGCAGTCTTCAGCCACTAGATAAGAGATTCTGGTCTTCTATTACTATCGCCAGATTTGGATTTTTGGTCTTCTTTTATTATTGCCAGATTTAGATTTCAGGTCCTCAATTATTATTACTAGATATGGATTTATGGTCTTGTATTCTAATTGCCATATATTGATTTCTGGTTTTCTATTATTATCACTAGATTTGGATTTTTGGTCTTCTGCCCTTATTGCTAGTATGCATTTGCGATCTTTTATTATTATCACCAGATTTTAATTTTTGGTCTTCTATTCCTATTGCAGAATATGGATTTCGGGTCATCTACTATTATCGTCAAATTTGAATTTCTAGTCTTCTATTCTTGTTGCTAGATAAGGATTTATGGTCCTCTAGTATTACTAGATGCAGATTTATAGTCTTATAATAGTTTTAGATTGTTGAATATGCGCTTATATGTTTTTGTTTGATGATAATAAACATATATATTCATGTAAATGTATATATATTAAATAAAATATTTGTTGAATAAAATAAATTACACAGAATTTGAATTCAAACAGATATTTTTATTCAAACAAATATTTATTACAATTTTGAATAGTACAAATTCAAGCTCTCACTATACACATACAATTTTGATTCTAATTACATCACAATTCAGTTTACATAATTTCCTCACTATATATCACTCACACTCGTAGTTTATCTTCAACTTCATTCCAGTTAGAATCCAGCATCTGAGAAATCTGCAAACATATTCACTAACGCGGTAAAATTGAAAAAGAAATATTTTTGCAATATAAAATGAAATATGATTTTTGAAAATATGATTTGCCTCAGTTATTTGGGTTGTTCTTCATCATTTAAATTCGAATTCATCATACACGAACAATGTGACATGCACAGTGTATCACTGTACATGCCACAAGGCCGTGCACATCAATATACACTTGTATTCTCTACAGGGACAGGTGAGCACAGGTCAAACCCAAATGAAAAGCTGGGTTCGACTCACGTGCAATATATTTAAAATCACGTCACAAGCACAAGGTCAAACCCGAGTTTTTGAAACTGGATTCAACTCAAGTGAAATTTCAAAAATCAACATAAAATGATCAAGAACCAAACAGCAATGCATGCAAGTGCAGATCAAAGTGCAACAGAAAATTAGTGCAACCCGAAGTCAAGCCAATAAAAGCAAGCATGCAAACAGAAAAACCAAAAAAAGAGACAATATGAATAAGTGATTCAGGCAAATATACAGAAACATCACAGTGCATCAGTATGCAAATGAACTCGACCAAGTACACAAGTGCAACAGTGTGGAAGTGAAATAGTGTCAACTAAATGAAACTGGTAAATGCAAAGACCAGTGATGCAAGCAATGACCAGATCAAAGAGCAAAATGATAATAATGCAGAACTGAGTGAAACATCTCAAGTTCAATATCCAAGCAACAATGAAAAGTAAGGAACCAAATACTCAAGACAACATGAAGTGGACAACACCAATTCAGTGCACAAGACAACAAGTTCAGCTACTCAATGCAACACAGTAGCAACCACAAAGTGCAGACAAATGCACAATTCAAATCAACACAGCAACAAACTCAACAATGAAAAAGCAAGTGCAGACCACAAAGAAATGCCACCAATGTATACAAATCATCAGGTCAGAATATTTCAGACATTACAAATAAAGCAAGTACAAATACAAGTTGTACAAGTATGTATACAGAGAGTATACAACACAACAATGAAGACTACAGGTACAAGGCCAGAACAACAACAAAAATACAGACCAACCAGAATGAAGAACCAGAAGTACAAGTGCAGTTTAAATGGTCGGGCAAGTGCACAATTAAGCCAACATGAATGCAACACAGTGAAGATACACAATGAAACTCAATGCATATGAAAACCAAAGTCAACAGCAAATACAACTTGTACAATAGCCAGTGCCAACAGACTCGATAGACAAACAAAAGTGCAATCTGAATCCTGACTCAAGCAACATGTCCAGTTACAACAAATACTAGAACAATCATGCCAAAAGTATGGTTACAGCATCAAGGCGGTCAAGGCTAAAAACAAAGATGGCCAGAGCCAAAGTTCACAGTGAAGCCAGAAGAATCAAACACTACAAGTCAGTAAATAGTCCAGTGGTAAAAATGAGTGCAGACTCGAAGTCGAAAGCAATAAACAAGTCCAAGTCAAAATCATGGAAGTATGACATGAAGCATGTACATGTGAGGACAGTGAATACAAGAACAAGTCGAGATGAACAATGCAAACTACAATGCAGACGCAAACAAGGTCAGAGACGAAGCTCACAGGGATGAAAACAGTAATGGCCGAAGTAATGCAGAGTCGTGGATTGGTATACACGAAATCAAGTATGTATGAAAATGGAAATTGCGGAAAATAGGAAAGTCAAACAAATCAAAACAGGAAAGTTTTCTTTTCGTATGACTCAAGAAAAATTGAACGTTCCATAATCAAAGCCGTGCGCATCAGGCATCGAAAATTAGGAAAGTATCAAATTGATACGAACAAATTCAAGGAATTCAACTCCTATAAATATCAATCATCATTGGAAAATTAGATGATCGAGTTTGAATACGAGAAATCATAAAAGCATAAATAGGGAAATTACATACCGAAGCAACGACGAACTCGATCAACAGAGGAGCAACGCAAACCAGACAATTGATCATCAGAGAAGCAGCGAGCAAGAGCAACACAAATCAGATCGAACGAAGAATCAAAGCCCTAATTTTCACAAGGGAACAAAAGCCCTAATTCAACAGAGCCGCCATTCTCTTCACAAGACAAAAAGAGGATCGGGTTAAAGAAATGAATTGGGCCGGCTTGTTTTAAAATAGAGAGGCTTTAGTTTATTTGCTTTAGTTTATTTGGCAAATAGGGTTTTAGTTTTAAACTGTTTCTAGTTTGTTTTAAATTTTCTTTTAAGGTTCAAATCTTGGTAAATCACCACCTAGGTTGTAGGTAGTGTCAGATTGTCTAGTTAGAATTAGTTCAGTGAGCAGGGTGTGCGAGTTCGCAAAACTCTATGGGCGGGAGCAAGGGTTTGCGATATTGCAAAGCTCTATAGGCGGGAGCAGGGGTTGCGAGTCTACTAGAGTGTTTGTAAGCGGGAGAAGGGTTTGCGAGTCTGTTAGAGTGTTTGTAAGCGGGAGTCTGTTTAATTCTAATAGAAATCTGGGAATGCAGCAGTAGGCAGGGGTTGCCGAAGCTGGGTAAATTTTGTGTGTGATTTACTTTTCAGCATATTTATTTCTGCAGTTTGTTTCTGTGTTTAAATCGAGAAAATTTGCTATAACCCTATTCACCCCCCCTTTAGGGTTAATCTAGATCCTACAAGTGGTATCAAAGCCCGGTATTTTTTCTTTAACTCTAGAGTCATGAATCCATCAAATAATGCTTTTTCTGAGGGGCAATCTATTGCTAGGCCACCCATGTTTAATGGGAATGATTATGCTTATTGCAAAGTTAGGATGGGCATTTATCTTAGTTCTGTTGATTATGATGTTTGGGACATTATTGAAACCGGCTATAAATCTCCCACTATAACCGTTGGTGATACTGAGATTCCTAAACCTAAGGATAGGTGGGATGCTAACGATAAGAAATTAAAAACTACAAATGCTAAAGCCATGATTTCTTTGATCTGTGCTCTTGATAAGTCTGAATTTAATAGAATTTCTCATTGTAAAACTGCACAGGAAATTTGACATACCTTGGAAGTGACACATGAAGGAACTTCTCAAGTCAAGGAGTCTCGTCTAGCCCTATTCAGCAATGAATACGAGAACTTTGTGATGGACAAAGGCGAGAGCATAAAGGACATGTTTGGACGCTTTTCAACTTTGGTGCACAACGCTAGAGCGCTTGGGAAGGTATTCACTGAGGTAGAGCTTGTGAGGAAGGTGCTACGAGTTTTACCAATGAACTTTGTGGCAAAAGTCACGGCAATACAAGAATCGAAAGATCTGAGTAAACTAAGCATGGAGGAGTTGATCGGTAACTTGATGACGTATGAGCTTGAGCTAAAAGCAAAGGAGGAATGAAACAACTCCGAATCAAATAAGAAGACGATTGCCTTAGAGAGCAAAGAAGAGAGCGATGAAGAAGAAGAAGATCCAATTGAAGAGCTTGCAATGGCTGTCAATAATTTTAGAAAATGGTCAAGATTGAAGCCACACAAGAAGAAAACAAATGGTAATAGGTCAAAAGATTCCGACAATTCCGATAATGAATCGACGTGCTTTAACTGCAACAAGCCTGGCCACTTCAAACAACAATGTCCACTTCTCAAAAACAACAGAGGAAAGAAAAAGAAGAAGAAGGCCTTTGCAGCAACTTGGGATGATGAAGAAGGAGAGGAAGTTTCGAATAGTAGCTCAGAGGAGGCTAACTTGTGTCTTGTGGCAAAATCAGATTCAGAGCAAGCTCAGAGGAATCTAGTGAGGTAGGTGACTATTCCTATAAAGATCTTGTTTTTATGTGTCGTGATCTTACTAAAGTAGTTGATACTCTTGAATCTAAAATTGAAAAACTGAGATCTGATATGAGAGAACTTGCTCGTGAAAATTTTAGGTTAGAAACTGAACTTGAAAATATTCAAAACCTAGAATGTAAAAAATGTAAAATTTTAGATTCAGAATTATCAAGACTTAAGAATAGCTCTGAGAATCTTGAAAAAGAAAACTTGAGTCTTAAGGAAATCATTGACACTAGGAAAAAGGATTTTATAAATAGATGCACCTCACTTGTCACTGAAAACACAACACTAAAAACCAAAGTCCAAAATCTTGAGAAATCTCTGAATAACTTTTCAAGAGGAGAAAATCATTCAACATGTTATTGGGAAATCAAATTTTTGCTAACAACAGAAAAGGACTAGGTTTTGGGAAAACACAAGTTGATGGTAATGCAAAAGGTAAGAGTGTCTTTGATAGATGTGAAATAATTGGACATCGTGTTGAAAATTATAGACATAGGAATAAGAACACAAAATTTATACAAGTTTGGGTTCCTAAGAATTCTACAAACAAATTTCATGTCTATTAGAACAAGAATGAAAGGACTAAACAAGTTTGGGTTCCAAAGGGTTTGTTTATTCACAATGCTTCAGCCACTAACAATCTTGGACCTATAAAAATAAATAGGTCACAAAAATCTTTCATCGTGTAGGTATGGTGGCAGGCTAAGGAACAACAACAGTGTTTTCTGGATTTTGGCTGTTCCAGAAACACAACGGGCAACAAAGCAAAAGTTTCTTAGCCTAGTACAAAGGTGACAGAGTCACAATGGGCAACCATGAAAAATTATCATAAAGGTAAAACAGGTGAAGGTATATTAAATGTGATAATCTGCACCGTATTCTGAATGAAATCAGCCAATATTGAGATGTTGTAAAGATAATGTTTTTTGATTCTGACATGTTCAACATAGTTGGCCAATAACATTTATGCCAAAAACACTATTCTTTGATTTACTTCATATATATTAGTTTGGATATAGTGTTTTGTTGGATGATAATATTTTTGGTTATAATACGGCTAACTCTATATTCACGGTTTTCTGATTATTTACACGGCTTCAATCCAAATTCAAGAGAATGCCATTTAAAATGCTGTTTGAGTTTTTATGCACACTTCATGGTCTGGTCTATCAAATTTAATTAGTGATGTTTTTGAGTGAAAAAGAAGTTCAGATGCAGATTACACTGGTAATCTAGTTGATAGAAAAATTACTAGTTGAACGTGATTTTTGAGACATTTAGTAACTGCATCGTTTTTCAAAGAAAATATCTGCATATTTTTCATTACAAATAATTTTCAAATAGCAGAAATTTTTCTCATATAACCCCTTCGAGAAAATCATTGTTGTCCATATTTTCAGATTAGTCGTTTTTATTTGATTTTAAATGACAAATTTTAACTAATCTGATTCCCTACTAATTATCAAAAAGATAAATAGTGATTAAAAAGATGATAAGTGTTGATATTTAACATACATTACTCAAGAAAGTATATTTGGAAAATTTCTTTAGGAATTCAAACAAGAGTTATAAAACTTTTTGTTGGGTAAAGATTCCATGACCATTTCTATATCTATCATATTTCTATCGACCATTGTTTATCAAATCTTAAATATAGTTTGTCGATATGTGGTACTATAATCAGGAATCATTTGTTTTTCATGTCATATTTTTTTTGTAAAAATAAATAAATATCCAAAGTATTCACTCTCATTTAAAAGTCCTCACGGTTATGCATGGGTGAATTACTTGGACTTTTGATTATGTGCTTCCATGCTCATTTAAAAGTCCTTACGGTTATGCATGTATGGAACGCTTATCAAAATTAATTGATTAAATAGGCAAGCTGATTCTAATCCCATTTAAAAGTCCTCACGGTCATGCGTGGTTAGAAGATACTTAATTTCATTTTTAAAATTAAATTGGAATACTACTAATCTCATTTAAAAGTCCTAACGGTTATGCATGATTAGTAGATATTCAAATTCCTGATATAAATGTACCACAAGTTGATACAATTGTATGATTTTATATTAAAACATCATTTCCATTCTTTATAAAAGTGGAATATGCGCCTAACAAGGGTAGTTATGATTTTTATTGAAGTTTAATATTTATATTCAATTTGAGTTTAATGTTGGATTAATATTGATCACTTTATCTCTATTTTCTCTAACACTATTATTCTTTTGCTGATAACAAAAGGGGGAGAGAAAAGTTAAGATTTTGTCAAATAGAATCAAGCAAAGGTCAAATAATTTTCCATTTGCATCTAGGCTTATTTATATATTTCTATGCATATATGTAGGGGGGCATCATGTAGAGAGGAAGCATTTAAATAGGGGGAGCAATTAGAGTATATCATTGATCAAATACATTTAACGCAGTCAAAATCTTCAATATATGTTTTTTATCATCAAAAGGGGAAGATTGTTGAATATGCGCTTATATGTTTTTGTTTGATGATAATAAACATATATATTCATTTAAATGTATTTGGTAATGTACTATTTTGTTTTTCATAGATTAAATAAATATTTGTTGAATAAAATAAATTACACAGAATTTGAATTCAAATAGATATTTTTATTCAAACAAATATTTATTACAATTTTGAATAGTACAAATTCAAGCTCTCACTGTACATATACAATTTTGATTCTAATTACATCACAATTTAGTTTACATAATTTCCTCACTACATATCACGGACACTCGTAGTTTATCTTCAACTTCATTCCAGTTAGAATCCAGCATCTGAGAAATCTGCAAACATATTCACTAACGCAGTAAAATTGAAAAAGAAATATTTTTGCAATATAAAATGAAATATGATTTTTGAAAATATGATTTGCCTCAGTTATTTGGGTAGTTTGTCATCATTTACATTTGAATTCATCATACACGAACAATGTGACATGCACAGTGTATCCCTGTACATGCCACAAGGCCGTGCACATCAATATACACCGGTATTCTCTACAGGGACAGTGAGCACAGGTCAAACCCAAATGAAAAGCCGGGTACAACTCATGTGCAATATATTTAAAATCACATCACAAGCACAAGGTCAAACCCGAGTTTTTGAAACTGGATTCAACTCAAGTGAAATTTCAAAAATCAACATAAAATGATCAAGAACCAAACAGCAATGCATGCAAGTGCAGATCAAAGTGCAACAGAAAATCAGTGCAACTCGAAGTCAAGCCAACAAAAGCAAGCATGCAAACAGAAAAACCAAAAAAGAGACAATATGAACAAGTGACTCAGGAAAATATACAGAAACATCACAGTGCATCAGTATGCAAATGAACTCGACCAAGTACACAAGTGCAACGGTGTGGAAGTGGAACGGTGTCAACTAAATGAAACTGGTAAATGCAAAGACCAGTGATGCAAGCAATGACCAGATCAAAGAGCAAAATGATAATAATGCAGACCTGAGTGAAACATATCAAGTTCAATATCCAAGCAACAATGAAAAGTAAGGAACCAAATACTCAAGACAACATGAAGTGGACAGCACCAATTCAGTGCACAAGACAACAAGTTCAGCTACTCAATGCAACACAGTAGCAACCACAAAGTGCAGACAAATGCACAATTCAAATCAACACGACAACAAACTCAACAATGTAAAAGCAAGTGCAGACCACAAAGAAATGCCACCAATGTATACAAATCATCAGGTCAGAATATTTCAGACATTACAAATAAAGCAAGTACAAATACAAGTTGTACAAGTATGTATACAGAGTGTATACAACACAACAATGAAGACTATAGGTACAAGGCCAGAACAACAACAAAAATACAGACCAACCAGAATGAAGAACCAGAAGTACAAGTGCAGTTTAAATGGCCGAGCAAGTGCACAATTAAGCCAACATGAATGCAACACAGTGAAGATACACAATGAAACTCAATGCATATGAAAACCAAAGTCAACAGCAAATACAACTTGTATAATAGCCAGTGCCAACAGACTCGATAGACAAACAAAAGTGCAATCTGAATCCTGACTCAAGCAACATGTCCAGTTACAACAAATACCAGAACAATCATGCCAAAAGTATGGTTACAGCATCAAGGCGGTCAAGGCTAAAAACAAAGATGGCCAGAGCCAAAGTTCACAGTGAAGCCAGAAGAATCAAACACTACAAGCCAGTAAATAGTCCAGTGGTAAAAATGAGTGCAGACTCGAAGTCGAAAGCAATAAACAAATCCAAGTCAAAATCATGGAAGTATGACATGAAGCATGTACATGTGAGGACAGTGAATACAAGAACAAGTCGAGATGAACAATGCAAACTACAATGCAAACTACAATGCAGACGCAAACAAGGTCAGAGACGAAGCTCACAGGGATGAAAACAGTGATGGCCGAAGTAATGCAGAGTCTTGGATTGGTATACACGAAATCAAGTATGTATGAAAATGGAAATTGCCGAAAATAGGAAAGTCAAACAAATCAAAACAAGAAAGTTTTCTTTTCGTATGACTCAAGAAAAATCGAACGTTCCATAATCAAAGCCGTACGCATCAGGCAATCGAAAATTAGGAAAGTATCAAATTGATACGAAAAAATTCAAGGAATTCAACTCCTATAAATATCAATCATCATCGGAAAATTAGATGATCGAGTTTGAATACGGGAAATCATAAAGGCACAAATAGGGAAATTACATACCGAAGCAACAACGAACTCGATCAACAGAGGAGCAACACAAACCAGACAATTGATCATCAGAGAAGCAGCGAGCAAGAGCAACACAAATCAGATCGAACGAAGAATCAAAGCCCTAATTTTCGCAAGGGAACAAAAGCCCTAATTCAAACAGAGCCGCCATTCTCTTCACAAGACAAAAAGAGGATCGGGTTAAAGAAATGAATTGGGCCGGCTTGTTTTAAAATAGAGAGGCTTTAGTTTATTTGCTTTTGATTATTTGGCAAATAAGGTTTTAGTTTTAAACTGTTTTAGTTTGTTTTAAATTTTCTTTTAAGGTTCAAATCTTGGTAAATCACCACCTAGGTTGTAGGTAGTGTCAGATTGTCTAGTTAGAATTAGTTCAGTGAGCAGGGTGTGCGAGTTTGCAAAACTCTATGGGCGGGAGCAAGGGTTTGCGAGTTTGCAAAACTCTATAGGCGGGAGCAGGGGTTGCGAGTCTATTAGAGTGTTTGTAAGCGGGAGCAGGGTTTGCGAGTTTGTTAGAGTGTTTGTAAGCGGGAGTCTGTTTAATTCTAATAGAAATCTGGGAATGCAGCAGTAGGCAGGGGTTGCAGAAGCTGGGTAAATTTTGTGTGTGATTTACTTTTCAGCATATGTATTTCTGCAGTTTGTTTCTGTGTTTAAATCGAGAAAATTTGCTATAACCCTATTCACCCCCCCTCTAGGGTTAATCTAGATCCTACATAGATGAGGATTTCTTGTCTTCTACTATGAATTTATGGTCCTCTATTATGAATCTATGGTCTTCTATTATCAGATATGAATCTCTGGACATTTATGGTTTTCTATTATTAAATTCGAACGGACTTTATTTGTCTTTTATGAGAAAGAAAATTCCAATATGAAAACTTCAGTTAGTAAGGTTTTCAGTTATCTTAACAAGAAGAATGTTGATCTAGACATCAAAAGCTCAAAGCATAAATAAATCAAGATAATTAGACAATTTGATTCAGACCTACATACTTTACATTTTAGGTAACTTTCATTCTAATACAAGTTCATTTATAACTAATTTATTACATACCAAGTTACCGGTACAAAAATCAAGAAGATTAGAGGATCCGTTCAAAGCAAATCTTTGCCATGGCTCAACGTTCCATGCTAGCTTATCTAAGTCCTTGGTAATTAACGGATCAAGGATGTAGCGAATGGCCACATCCAAGTTTTTTGATTTTCTTTTCCTTTCTCTGAACAGATTTTACATCATCAACTGAATCAATTTGAATTTCCAAAGTGCTCCAGAGAGTTTTGTTATCTCCTTATAAAGTTTAAATCATACTCTTTAATTCTTCAATTTTTTGTTCAAGAGTATATTTCTCATGCTTAAGCCCTTGAATTTTGCTTTCATATTCGTCAATACGTTGAGATACATTTTCATCCCATTTCTTGCTAAAGTATTGCACACATTCAAATTTAACTTTTCTACTCTATTTTGAGATCTGTCATCGCTTAATCCCAAAGGTGGGTTTAATAAAGTAGGGAACTCTTGGCTCACGAAAGGCTAATATCTGGTCATTCTTCCTGGAGTATGGGTAGGAAGGCCAACTTTGTCTTCACTTGCAATGAATATTAATGAATGACAGTAAACTTGGATTTTCATTAACTCCACTTCAAGATTGTTTATTTGTTGATGCAATTTAGCTATTTCAGTGTCGAAATCAACTGGAGACTTAGGTTCTAAGAATGAATTAATCCTCTCTATTGGTTGAATTTCTTTATCCTTCTTTTTCATTTCTCCATCCAAGATAGAAGTTTTCTCTTTTAAACCATTAAAAATCACTCTTAATTGGAAGTATTTCCTATGCCATTTTTGTGCCTTTGGATTATTTGGAAATAGTATAGCCAAGTCATCTTAATAAGATTTCTTCTTCTCAATATTTACTAGCAATCTATCTTTGATTTTAGTAAATCTTCTAAGGGGTCAAATAAACAATCTAACCGTGTTTCCTACTAAGAATAAGTGAAACAAAGATCAATACATAAAAAATAATAATGAGTTCTTTCATTTAACAATGAAAAAAGTTTACAGATAATAAGGAAGTTTGAAATACATCAATACTCTATTTATAAACATTTAATTTATCCTAAAGTTTCAAAATGGCAGTTTTGGCCTTTTCAAATGACCCAGTCAAAAAGTGAGCGTGGAATTAAATTAAGCCTTAATTCTTTTTAGGGTGTAAATGGGGAGGAACCGATGGTAATCTCATTCCCTACTGGAGGGCCATCATGACCGCATATAATTTTTTATGATAGGATCGGATTTCACTAACTAACTTGTCTTTTTCATCATCCAAAGAGTCAAAACAGAAGTAGGGAAACCACATGTAAACTTCCTGTTAATCTCCAAGGAAGCAGTGTCTCGCCAATTTTGATGTTTTAAGAATTGAAGATTTCTCCTTAAAATCCTTCTTTAGCTTGACAAACTTACTCAAGAATTTCCTAGGGACTGTACTACTTGACAAATCTATCATATATACAATATGCTAAAATTTGACTAAGAAAACTAAGACGATAAAGTCCATAACCAAGTTCCATATTAATTATACAATCATTCCGGTTCATACAAAATTGATTTCTTATACACTTTAGAAATGAATCTCTTCCTATTATATCTAAGTTTCTTAAGGGAAGAGAACGAGAAGAAAGACGAATGAGGGCAACTTTAGGAAGATTCCAGCATACTCCAGGATGGGGATTGGACCCATAATCATCTAGGTATCTACGATGAAAACGTCTAAGCAAACCTCCATAGTTGTCGCCTAAATACGAGAGGTTAACGAATTTACCCCTCGAGTAAGCCCTATATGGAAACTCTTCCAATGCATTCCAATCATCAGTTAACATCCAAAAATGAGTTATTAGCTTAGTGTTCTCTACCAAGAGTTTTTGTCGATGGTGGTGTGCTCTCTTCATCCGGAGAGCGACTTCCCTTTCTTTGAAATATCTTAATTTTGATGTAATATTGGCAAATTTCTTGTACTTTTCAAACAATTCATTATATTCTTTCAATTGCCTGTCCAATTCCCTGTTTAATCGATCTATATCCATTCGTTTTTTTCAAGCATAGTATCTTAATGGTATTCGGTTTTCTCCTTAACCAAAATAATTAATGTATTAACTAAAAGTTACCTGATAACTTAAGGCATTGGGATAAAGAGATCCATAACCGGGAGAGCGAAACTGAAGATGACAAGATTTTTCCTCCGCCTTTGGATTTTTGTCTTTGTGAAGCACTGTCCTTCTTAAGGGAATCATTCTTTGAAGGATCGACGCATAAGTAGTTTCTGCATCTTAGACAGTTGAATCCAGATTTGCGTCACC
Organism: Allium cepa; assembly: GCA_030765085.1. Lineage (NCBI taxonomy): Eukaryota > Viridiplantae > Streptophyta > Magnoliopsida > Asparagales > Amaryllidaceae > Allium > Allium cepa. The sequence goes on from CM060941.1 coordinate 33,604,184, forward strand.
ATAATCATCCTTACCATCTAGTTGTCCGAAAAGCCCCTTTCATCACCTCCACCATTGTCATCATTGTTGTCATCATTATCATCCCCGGGACCATTATTATTGTGATCATCCCCATCCTTGTTCTCATCATCATCCTTCTCTTCCTCATCTAACTCTATCTCCTCATCAATCGAAGGATCATCGAAAGTCAATAGCTTTGTAGCATCAATCTCGTCCTCTTTCTCGAAGGGACCTTCTCTAGGTGCCTGAGATATATTCGACAACGCTTCGAATTTTTCCATAAAATTTTTGTTCCACACTGAAGAGAATCCAAAATCCAAACATTTGTGGGCATTGTCAACATATGCGATAAAGAGCGCATTCTCATGAGACCTCTCGATGATAGTATCGAGGGGTTTGCCAAGGAAATGAGTCACCTTCTATTTTGCATCTCTAATTATGCCAGTTGAATTATCTAAAAGAACTCTTTTATTCTTTAGACTTTTCTCGAGAGATGCATTTTCCATTACAAGCTTAGTCTCCTTTATTTCAGCCTCCACGAGCGCTAATTCTAGAGCCTTGATCTTGTCATCTGAAATCTGTTTAACACTCATTTCTTTAAGGAGTAAAGCTTCTGTTTCCTTTAGAGAAGTAGCTAGCCTTTCTCTTTTCTTCACAGCTTTATCTCTCATCGTGGTTAAATCAATAACATAGTTGTTAAGCAAGGAGTTTTGTTCCTTAAGCTTTGATGTCTCGCTAGACGATCCCGAGGCTTTCTTTTGAAATGAAAACAAATTTTTGGTGACCTTGAACGAGTAATAAAACTTAAGTTAAGATGTTGTACATGAAATATTAAGAGTATAAAATAATTAAACAACAGGGTTATATACCAATAAGTGTTGCTTAAGAAGCGTAAATCAATAGTTTTGAGTATAGGAGGGAGGCTGTAATGGCTTGAGAGCGACAAAAGAAGGAGACCGAATGACCACTTGGAACTTACTAATAGGAGTTGACGATTGAGACTTAGAAGGAAGCAAATCTTCTAACGTAAAAGAAAATCCAAGATTCTTTCTCATAAATACAGTTCATAGATTCAGGAGAGTTTAAGAACATGATATAGAGAAGTGGATCCCAAGAATGCTCTATGTCAGCCATCTACTGGACCTCATTATCGACGGCGTTAAGATTTGAGGTCTCAAGATTTGAATCAGTGCCGACCAATTCTTCCTCATCAATAATAACATGGGACTATACATCCCCTATCTAGGTTTCTTACTAAGGTAGGCGCAACAGTAGAACTATCACTCGGTTTCCTTTTGGAAAGAGTGTAACATCTTTAAGAGATTTGGGTTCGTGAGCCTGAACCAAGGCAAAATTGTCATTTTTGTCCAACTTGCCTTTGGGAGCGTCAAGTATCGTAACAAACCGGATTTTCGACCCTAGAAAATTGACACTAATACGTCCATTGTATCACATGTCGAACATTCCAGCGACGAAAATACCAGCTTGTTAGGGTGAAAGAAGAAGGTAGAAGATAGAAAAAAATAAACAACATAGAATCTCACAACATAGTGAATAATATACAATACTACAATGATCCTTACAAAAATGAAACATCTTTATTCATATAATATCAAAGTACAATAGGCTTACCCTAAATTTGGACAGTTATAGGATCCTGTCCTTACGTTGACAAACATACAGACTCTATAATACAAAGGAAGAAAAATATATGTGAATACATCTTGACCACCCAGCTCCTCTTCAACTCCAAAGTATCCAGCCAAACCTAGGAAAACATGCTCGGTCTGACCTGAGCATTACATGAATAACACTAGGATCAGTCTGGTAAACCAACATGAGTAAAACTCGAAAACAAGTAATAACCAAACTGGTTTCTACATTTGAAGACCTTTCAAACAATTGCTATCTTGTAAGACCACAATACATAAAAACAGATGGGTTTTTACCTTACAATAACTAAAACAATATATCAAAATCCAGTGATATTATCATAGTGTCTAGGTTTAAAATAAAAAGATAAAATAGCTGAAATGCTTGTATCTCATATTCCAACATACTAGCTCTACAATCGAAAATGTAAGCAATGTATTGGAGAATGGACTCCAACTAATGACTGGGCTATGGGGTACCGCCCGCCACAGTACACCTCTAGAAAAATATACCGAGATCGTACCTAATGACCCCTGCCAACACAGAACCGGCCAACCCCTTGCTGGATAGTACCGAATATATCATCACCTTGGTTTCTTTGCAACCTTTAACCGAGCGCTCCCACGTACATGAACTCATTAATGATTGTGTATATATCTAAAAAGGTGATGATATACCATAATGGGTGCGGCCCACATAGCTGTGCCACATATCCGCTATTTTAGTCATTCCTAGTTGATGAGGCGTAAGGCTACATTTTACCTTTTCGAATAGCGATCCCTCTTGGAATGCTAACACTACCCTCCAGTCTATAATGCAGTGCCAACATTCATCAATATAACTTGTCTAGGATAAGGACAAACCGAAGGCACAACTTCTACTACATCCATTTTGGAATCACCCTTAGGATTAGTAGCAAGCAGCCTTTGTATTTCAATTGTTCCATCTCGCACACATGCTTTAAGATGTCTTCATTTCAAAATGCTTGAGTTGGATCGAAGTGGTTTCCGGATAACATATCCAATCTCGGTCTCTTCAAAATAACTTTTGATATTTCAGGTAAACTCAACCCAGTTCTTTAGGAAATAAACAGACAAATGAATAGTGCGGTGTTCACCTTCTAACCAATTGTGTATGGATTTCCTTATCATTCGTCCTAGAATAACAAACGAGTTTATACGTACAGTATAGCACCTACGATGGTAATTATACCATATAATTCTCATGCTTCTTCTAGATATTTCTAAAGTTACGTTTTGGTTCCAGCTTATTTGTCGGTTCTTTAGCTATCAAATAAACAAACATCCAATCATGGTTACTACGCCTTTATTAATTCTCTTTAATTAATAAAACCATTTTATAAAATCTGATCAAAAGATCTTTTCAAAACAATATTCCCAAACCCCTTACATTTCCTTTGTACTTGGAAACATTTATATACTTATCTCAATGGTATAAGTATATTAGAAAAACATCTTACTTTTCACGCCTTGAAACAAAGTCATATACTTATTTTATTAGTATAAGTATATTAACGAACTTTTCAAAGTTTTCTTCTTTCCAATTCCATATTAAATAACCAAACATTTCTTCCAAATAAAACATTCTGCTTATCCTTTATCAAAAATTCTCTTTTTAAAAGCTCATCTCATATTTCAATTAATTTATAACTTTCAAATAAATTTATAACCCACTTTTATAAACCCTTAAGTTAGTTTATAAACCTCTTTCCAAATCTTTGAAATGATTTATAAAGCTTTTTCCTATTTTTGAAACTCTTTATATAAACCTTTATATAGTCTTTTATAAAATATCCTTTATAAATATCATTTACAAAACGTCATTTGTAAAACACCTTAATAACCTTTTTCGTTAGAAAAACTCCTTTCTATAAACAAGTTATCATTTATAAATACCTTTATAAGAATTATATAACTTGAAAAACCATTCATAAAAACTTAGCCTCAAATTGATTAAAGAATTAAAGAAAATTCAAACCATACTTTATAAATTCCAAATGTGGCTTAGTAGTTCCAATGACACTAATTTAAGTTACCATTTAATTTCAATTTGATTCCCAAATCACATGACAATTATTTACATAAGCTACCATATATGTGAATGCAGTTCATATCCAATCAGGGAATAATATGTCAACATAACTAATTGGGATATACAAGTCCAAATAACATAACAACAGGATGGTGATTTATCCTGCCAAATAGATGTCCAAACAATTTAATTAATCTATAGCAAAACAAAGATTTATTCTACTTAATACATGTCCACATAATCAAAACACTTACACTATAGCAGAATGGTGTGTTGTTCTGCTAACGGATGTCATTTAATTCTCCTAATCATATGTGTTACTTAAGGGTCCGGACCAAAGATCCTTTGATATGGAATCGATTTACTGTGAAAAAGAAAATTGATTAAAACACATTCTGTTTAGTTTAAAATCACCTTTGAAAAGTTAAAAGTATATTTAATCAGCTTAAACCCTAACTAAACCCGAATTAATCCAATTCAAAGATTTAAATCATAATTAAACTCTAATTAGGCTTAATGAACTTGATTAAGTAATAATTAACTTCCTGAGCAACTTGGTTAAGGTTAAGCCAAATTGTTTAAGAGCCAAACCCTAATTAATTAAATAACCCATTACTTAATAAATAATTAATTAATTAACCATTAATATTACTTAAATAATTATTAATCACTTAATTACTTCTCAACTATATAAAACATTAATTAAAACTTTGTTAATTAATTAATAGTCATTAACTTAACTTAAGTGATGATTAACCTTTAATCACTTTCTTAATTATTAATTAGGTTCTAATTACCTTTTAATTAATTAATTAATTATATTTAAACTTAATTACTTTTAACATTTCTAATAAAGTTTGAAAAACTTTGTAAACTAATTTCAAAATAAAACAAATTTGAAATAAAAATTCAAACCTTTGCAGAACTGCACCCAGAGTGGCTATCGCTATGAGTGCAGTTTGCTCTAACCCACCTTTAACCGAAGCCACTTTATTAAAACCATACTATTTCATGACTGAAACATATCTTGGTAAATTTTCACACTTTAAAACCAATTACGCAAACTTTAACCAAAATATAAACTTTAAACTCTTGAAGCGAGTTTGATTTCAAATGCGACCTCAAATCCTTCGCGACTACATACCAAGTTTCAACTTTGTTTTAAATCCATCATTACTATAGTCAAGTTCATCATCAACCCTTTTTATTTACACTCATACAATAAATTGTATACATATACCAATATATACACAATTACTAACTTTGCAATAACACATCCATTCTAGTGCTAACACTAACCCATACACTAACACTTATCATCACATTTCAAACATGCCAAGATCCAACATATATATAGCTAAGGCATATAAAGGAAGTTCTTTCTAAAAGATTAGGAGTTTACTCATCGAAAGCTATCCAAACTCTCGCTAAATTAGAGTATGACATAGAACTTCCATTCCTAAGCAACAAGATGGAGACTTGAACCCTAAACGCACTAGGTAGGCTCAGCCTTGAAGGGAAGAGGAAGCGAGACTTGTTTTGGTAAGGTGGAGTGACTTCGGATAAACAACGAATTCTCAATAATAAACCCGAAAATAGGTCATTTGAAACTAATGTTTGGGCTACCTACTCATAAAATTTCAGAAAGGATTCGTCAACAAAGTTATTGAAATTTCTTTTCCCTATCATTTCAAAGAAAGAATCACTCATTTTGGGTTTGTTTTGAAGAAGTTATGATCAAAAGAAGAAGGGTAATTTTAGATGAAAATTTTCTTTGCAAAGATTGGTATTTTTACATAGCTATGGTAGAAATTTTAAAAAATGGTCAACTAAAATGTTGTAGCCATTAAAATTCATAAGGTTTTGAAAAAAGGAAAACCCTATTTGTGTTGGAAATGAAGAAAAAAAGATTGGTGGAAAGAGGAGGAAAAGTGGAGAAACACGTGTGTTATTCATAGGCAAAATTTCACACCTAATCACTTTGACAAGTCACATTACAATCTTTTATAATACATGCATATATAATTATGTTTAATCACATCACTCTTTTTTATATATATATATATATCTCACTTTGTTTAGTCACATCACTTTCTTTTATATATATATATATATAGTTATTATGTTTTCTTATACGTATATATAATAATTATGTTTATTCACATCGCTTTCTTTATATGTATAATTATTATGTTTAGTCACATCACTTATATATATAAATAAGTTTAATTATTAATTAACTAAGATGTGAAAAGAGATAATTATTAATGATTATAAATCTAAGATGTGACGATACTTAATATATATATACTTATGTAAAATGTTTATTATTTTTAAAAATATGTCTTGTCACATCATTTACTAATCCAAATTAACATAAGATAATTTATAAGTGCATTATTATTTAGTAAATTAACTCTTATATATATACATATAGTGCATAAAGACGAACAAAGTTCTCGATAACTTTCCGGTGTTCAAAAGTCGAAATTTCAAAAAACGTATTTCGATCACATTCTGTATTTTTCTACGAACTATTTAATTTGGTAAACAAGTTTTAAAAATGATTTTACCATCATTAGTAATTAATTAAAATGAGTTTATTATCATTATAAACCTGTATATTGAATATTTAAAATTAATTAAATATTCACTAATCAGTGAAATTCCGAGTCATTACAATTATGGCTTCCTTCTCTATAGGAGCAACTATCAAAGCAGATGAGCCTGAATCAAGGGAATAAGCTTATGGGGTAGTATTATAATTGATTTCAAATGAATTCAATGATATCTTACCAGGTATCCCGGGCTGAACAGGGGATTTAGATGTAAAAGATTCGAGATTCCCCATTACCGATGAGCTTTTGCCTCGAGCACTGTGCTTCACTATCGGAGGTTTTTGAAAAAATTTATAGTAGTCCAAAATAATAGAATATTGAAGAAGCTTAGCCAGGAAATAGTCTAAGCCCGTTCCCCATTTTTTCTGCTGCTTGAGTTAGCGTCATCACGAGTTTTTGATCCTTAGGGTTTAACTTCTCAAGGGCAAGATCTGAAAGAGAGATGCCTATTAGTAAAAAATAATAAACTAACAAGGATAAGCATAAAAAACTTTCTACTAGCATAAAATGTTCCATATTAGAGAAGCATTTTATAAAGAAAAATTAAGTTTCCCATCTTCTTGTTTTTTAACGCTTTCATAAATCAAGCTTTTTAGGTGGGGATGGATTTGATATAATTGATGCCCTGATTGTTCACCAACCTTAGTAGGACCGACTATATAATGGAAAATTTCAGCACTAAAAGAGTGAAGTCCAGCCTTCCGGGTTAAAACTTCCAAATAAGTCAAGTATGCATAAGCATTGGCAAGAGCTAGATAGGTGCAATGTTTAGGCGCTCTAGGTATCTTAAGAGGAAGCCGAAAAAAGGAGATATCCCGTGTGCCAAATATGTATAGGAGCAAAAGCAAAGAATCCTTCCAGTGGGCTTTAAATATTGTATGTGGGGCCGGTAGGAATGGCTTCAACCCAAATTGTTCAAGAATAGAGTCAACCTCAGCTTGAGGTGTGATGTATGATGGATTTGAAATAATATCTCCCTTCTTGCTAACTAAAGGCAAAGGTTTGGATCCTTTACTAGTTTTCTTAGTGGACTTCATGCTAAATTGTTGACTTTCCATTTTCCTGCCAGGTGATACTGTTCTAAAATTAAGAAATTACATGAATCACATTCTAAAATTTTTAGCACATGCTAAGTCTAAAATGGTTGCTTAAGTGATCCATTTACTACTAGAGTGATAAAGTATATGTTAATCATAAGACAATAATACATAAATAACATACGACAAGTTTGTTAAAAAATGTGAATTGCAATCTAAAGGAGCCACATGAAAGAGCTATAAAAAAATGGGAGTTAACACGCGATGTCAACTAGCTCATGACAACTAAGATAAATCAATGTCAAGAATCATGTAATCTTAGAACATTGATCAATGCTATAGGTTGGATAATGTGAAAAATAATGAGGTTATCGATGTTAACGAATAGGAGTTAGTATGAATTAGTAATTTGTTAATCAGTTGAATGGTTTGCAACATGTTAAAATAGCAATGACGTGAGTAGCAGTATTGTATAAAGTTCCATTTGTGAGAAATGCGGATTAAGGATCTTAAGGCTAGGATAAACACTAGAGGGGGGTTGAATAGTGTTTTAGAGAATTGTTAAATCTTTTTGAGTTTTGTTAATTTAAACACAAATGTATGCAATATTCAGACACAGATATGATCATAGAATCAAACATAGATGCAAATATAAAGTAAAAGCAGTAAAGGAAAGAACACACTGGATTTTATACTGGTTCGGAGTTACCCTACATCCAGTCCAGCACACAAGTACAGATTTCCTTTCAAAACAATCTTTACAATTACACCCTCGATTTCAAGGCAACGAGGTACACCCTCCAGATTCAAAATCCTCTGGATTGAGATACTTGATTTCCCGAGCAACAACACCCAATTGATATCCAAGGCTACAATCACACCTTATCTTGCTTGATTGATTTCCAAGGCCGCAATCACACATTTTCTCGCTAAGTTGATTACAAAAGCCTATACTCTGAATAGCACTGAGGATCTTGTTGAGATAGTGGTAGAGAATCAAACCAGAGATAATCTAGTTAGATTCAATGTTGATGTCAGCAGAGTAATGGTAAGAATATGTATATAGAAATGTGGAAGAAAAAGAGGAGTGAAAAACTAGAAAATCTATATTCAAATTCGTTGAAAACATCCCCTATTTATAGAAGAACAACAACCATGTCCATTTGTGAAGAGATATGACGAATAGACACTTCTTTTGAAATTTAAATTTTGAAACCAACTGACACTATGTCGACATGAGTTCCTTGGGTATGTCGACATGCCAAAGGAAATTTTGGTTATACATTTTTCTTTGAAAATAATTTTTATCTTATATTAAAACTATTTTAAACTATATAAATATACTTGTCTATAGTTAAAATACATAAGTAAATATATAGAATAATATATACAAAATTTTACTATAATTTTATATTTAAATCTAAGTATAAATATTTAAATATTATTATTAAAGATAGTTAAAACCACGGATAATTTGATTTTGAAACTAAAGATTATTTTGAGGCTAAAAGTATTTTGAAATCAGGATAGATGTTTTTGATGCTTTTAAAAGGAAGGTTTTGAAAACATTTTGAAAACAAGATATAATTTTGTAAAAATCATTTTGAATAAAAATTAGCGGATACAAAATAATGTTCCACTAGATTTTTCGTAGGTTCCATCCTACTTAGGGTTCCATCCCTTTAACAGGCTCGAAGTGGATTCCATTCCACGAATATATTGGATTTTAAGATGCCAGTGCTTTTCTATAAGTTTAAAAAAATTCTAATTAAAAGGTAAATTACTTGAACTCTTGATAATCTTGATACTCATGAGTCTTCAATCTTGATATCTTGAATCTCTATATTGTACAGTCTTCGTTCTTGGTACCTGCATGGTTAAATCCTGCGAATACATATATATCTAAACTTATACCGTTAGTATTTATATTTTATAATCTATTCTAAGGTTGTTGTCATCAAAACCATCATCTCATGGACTAACAATCTCCCCCTTTTGTTGATGACAACCTTTGTTTATAAAATATTACTTCTATCCTAATAACTCCCCCTTAATCTATGCCTAACTACCCTATTTTATACTTCTTCCCCTTTGTCATCAACAAAAACTATATCCAAATATATAAACCAAAACTATATCACTCCCTCTAAATCTAATACTCTATGTCATGTGATTATAATGATAATGTTAGCATAAATAATCAACACTTAGCTCTAAAACTAGAACTTAGTCCTAAACTACTAACTATCTTAACTAAGTATCCATACAATAACACATATAAGAACACAAATTATTCATTAATTATATTGTTGTATTTACATTTTCATGGGAAACGTAAGAAAGAACATACACCAAAAGGAAAAAGAGAAAAGAAACTAATGAGTGTCTTTGAAAATGGGAGATCTATGAATCGAATGGTATGGATAGTGGAAACATAAATTTCCATGTTGTTCGACAAGATTTCATCCTTATCAAAGCACACTTCTCCAATGCAAACGACTTTGTCGTCATCTTCCGCACGCTCTTCTTCCATATGGACTTCTTCTTCTTCTTCACTGGCCTCTTGTATTTGATCTCCTGAAGAGTCTTCGTCAATCAAGATTGGGTTAGCATGATTGTCCATTAGAAATTTTTGCAAATTTCTAAGGATTTTTCCTTGCCTCTCTTGTTCCTTGGCTGTTCGAAGTTGCATTACTTGGATTTCAGTCATTAACTAAAGTGCATCCTTCAAAGAATCCTCCATTTTCGTCACACGAGTGAGAGTAGTACGTTGAAATGGACCAAAAGTGGAAGAAGGAAACGAAAAGGTAGAACTTTTGTTTGATTTGGAAGAGGAGGCCATTGATTATTTGATTTCAGAGGATAGAACAGAGAAATAACAAAAAGAATGAATAAAATTGCGAAAATGAGAAGAATATATAACCAATTATTTTGAATTTCGGTGGGAAAAATTTAAAAATAAAACACGTTATATGTCGACATGGGTTGGGGGGTATGTCGACATGGTCCTTTAAATTTTTTATTACTTGATTTATTTTGATTTATTTTTAATTATACTTTGTTATTTATATTTTATATTTCAGTTATTGAACAAATACCTAATTCTCTTCTTAATTTAGTAAATATAGATTCATTTAATGATTTTGTTAATATATCAGCAATTTGATTCTCGGAATTAATATAATCTAGAGTAATTACTTCCTTATTTATATTATCTATGAGAAAATGATGCCTTATATCAACATTTTTAGTTCGAGCATGTTGAGTAGTATTTTTGGATAAATTTATCGCACTAGTATTATCACAATAAATTGGTGATTTCAAAAAATTTAAACCATAATCTTTTAAAGTTTGTTGCATATATATTACTTGAGAACAAGCCAAAGCAGCAGAAATATATTCTGCTTCAGTTGTTTATAAAGAAACTATGTTTTGCTTTTTACTAAATCAGGAAATCAGAGAATGCCATAAATAGTGACAAGTTCCACTTGTACTTTTTCGGTCTGATTTACAACCAGCATAATCAGCATCACAGTAAGATATTAAGTCAAAAGAATCATTTTTAGAGTAAAATAAGCTATAGTCAGAAGTGTGTTTAACATATCTTATGATACGTTTACGGCTTTTAAGTGGGTCTCTTTAGGTTGGGATTGATATCTTGCACAGAGACAAACACTATTCATGATATCAGGTCTACTAGCAGTAATATAGAGTAGCGATCCAATCATTCCTCTATACAACTTTTGATCAACATCTTTCGAGAGATCTTCTTTACTAAGGTACTCATTGGTTGCCATGGGAGTATATTTTCCACTCGCAGTAGTCAAACCAAATTTATTAATTAGGTCTTTAGCATATTTTTCTTGACTAATAGAGATACCATTATCTAATTTTTTTATTTATAATCCTAAAAAGAAGTTTAATTCACCCATATGACTCATCTCAAACTCATTTGTCATTATTTCAGAAAATTCTTTATTCATTTCAAAGTTAGTTGATCCAAAAATGATATCATCTACGTAAACTTGTACTAGTTGAATATCATTTTTATTTCTTTTAATAAAAAGAGTATTATCTACTTTACCAATTTCGAAATTTGATTGTAATAAGTAAGATCTTAGTTTATCATACCAGGCTCTTAGAGCTTGTTTTAGACCATATAAAGCTTTCTTAAGTTTGTAAACATGATTTGGTAATTTTTCATTTTCAAAAAGTGATGGTTGTTCAACATATACTTCCTCTTTTATAAATCCATTTAAAAAGGCACTTTAACATCCATTTGATATAGTTTAAAATTATTTTGATTTGCGAAAGCAAGTAGAATTCTAATGGCTTCTAATCTTGCTATGGGAGCAAAGGTTTCATCAAAATCATTCCTTCTTCTTGACAAAAACCTTGAGTGACTAATCAGGATTTATTTCTAACTACCTCTCCTTGTTCATTCATTTTATTTTTATAAACCCATTTAGTTCCAATTATAGTTTTATTCTCAGGTCTAGAAAGAAGTTCCCAAACATCATTTCTAGTGAATTGATTTAATTCTTTTTGCATAGCCAAAATCCATGAATCATCCGTTGATGCTTCTTTTGGATTCTTGGGTTTAATAGTTGATATAAAAGCTACATTACACATTTGACTTAGTTTATTTCTAGTTTTAACAATAGATTGCATATCTCCTAGTATATTTCCAATAGGATGATCTTTTAAAAGTTTAGTCCTTTGATTAGGATGATTAATTTCATTATAAGTTTCAGTAGGCTCTTGATTTTGAGTGATTAAATCCTCTTCATCATTTGTATCTTCAAAAAATTTGAGATTTTCATCGAACGAAACATGCATTGTTTCTTCGATGTTGTTAGTTTTTAAATTAAATACTCTGTACGCTTTACTTCTATTAGAATATCCAATAAAGATACCTTTGTCGGATTTAGGATCAAATTTATCTAAGTTATCTTTGGTATTTAAAATAAAACATTTACTTCCAAAAATTCTAAAATAAGATGCTTTAGGTTTCTTTCTATAAAGAAGTTCATAAGATGTCTTATCAGTTAAAGGTCTAATTAAAATTCTATTTAAAATATAACAGGCGGTAGCAACTGCTTCTGCCCAAAAATACTTTGATAATTTACTATCTGAAAGCATGGTTCTCGCACACTCTTGAATCGTCCTATTTTTACGTTCTACTACTCCATTTTGTTGTGGAGTTCTTGAAAATGAAAAATTGTGAGTTATTCCCTTTTTATTGCAGAATTCCTCAAACATTTCATTTTCAAATTCACCACCGTGATCACTACGAATGGTTATAATTTTTAGAGAAAGTTGATTTTGAATCCTTTTTGTAAAGTTCTTAAAACATTCAAAAGTATCACTTTTATGTTTCAAAAATATTGTCCATGTAAATCTAGAATAATCATCTACAATTACAAAAACATATTTATTATGATTTATTGACAGAATTTGAGATAGACAAAATAAATCAAGGTGAAGTAATTCAAGAGGTTTTGAAGTTGAAATCATATTTTTTAATTTAAATGAACTTTTTCTAAGTTTTCCTAATTGACATGCATCACATAGACTATCTACTTTAAAATTCATTTTAGGGAGACCTCTTGCTAGATCATGTTTTGATAGTCTAGATAAGAGTTTGAAATTCAAATGCTCAATTCTCTTATGCCAAATCCATGGGTCACTTGTATTTGCCAAAAGACACAAGTTATCATTTGAAACTTTTATACTAAAAATATAAATATTCTTTTTCCCGATTCCCTCAAATATTATGGTTGAATTATTATATTCAATGTGACACTTATCTTTTTCAAATTTAATTTTATATCCTTTATCACAGAGTTGACTTATACTTAGCAGATTATGTTTCAGATTCTTAACTAGCAAAACATTAGTAATAATAGGAGTTTCATAGTTACCGACTTTGCCGATGCCAATCACATATCCTTTTGAGTTGTCTCCGAAGTTAACCAGTCCTCCGTCTTTGTATATTATATCATTCGACATTTCTGGATTACCAGTCATGTGTCTAGAACATCCACTATTGAGTATCCGTTTGTTCTTTTTGATCTGCACAATTTGTCTGTTGTGGATTGACTCCTCAATTCCCATAAAGCATGTTTCCTACACATCAAACAATTTTGGTAGACAACTTGAATTTAACATTGATTATATGCGGACTCATGAGACAACGATGATCTAAATATTTCTAAACTAGTATTAACAAAAATAGCCATTTTTAATTTTTTTTTCAAAACTCATATTATGAAACTTTGAAAACCTTGCTCTGATACCAAATGTGAGAAATGTGGATTAAGGATCTTAAGGCTAAGATAAACACTAAGGGGGGTGAATAGTGTTTTAGAGAATTGTTAAATCTTTTTGAGTTTTTCTTAATTTAAACACAAATGTATGCAAGATATGATCATAGAATCAAACACAGATGCAAATATAAAGTAAAAGCAGTAAAGGAAAGAACACACAAAATTTTATACTGGTTTGGAGTTACCATACATCCAAACCCGCACACAAGTATGGATTTCTTTCAAAAACAATCTTTACAATTACACCCTCGATTTCAAGGCGACGAGGTACACCCTCCAGATTCACAATCCTCTGGGTAGAGATACTTGATTTCTCGGGCAACAAGTTCACCAAATTGATTTCCAAGGCAACAATCACACTTTATCTCGCTTGATTGATTTCCAAGGCCGCAATCACACCTTTTTTCGCTAAAGCCTATAACTCTGAATAACACTAAGGATCTTATTGAGATAGTGATAGAGAATCAAACCAGAGATAATCTAGTTAGATTCAATGTTGATTTCGGCAGGGTAATGGTAAGAATATGTATATAGAAATGTGGAAGAAGAAGAGGAGTGAAAAACCAGAAAATCTATATTCAAATTCGTTGAAAACATTCCTATTTATAGAAGAACAACAGCCATGTCCATTCGTGAAGAGATATGACGAATTGACACTTCTTTTGAAATTTAAATTTTGAAACCAACTGACACTATGTCGACATGGGTTCCTTGGGTATTTCGACGTGCCAAAGGAAATTTTGGTTATACATTTTTCTTTGAAAATAACTTCTATCTTATATTAAAACTATTTTAAACTTTATAAATATACTTGTCTATAGTTAAAATACATAAGTAAATATATAGAATAATATATACAAAATTTCACTATGATTTTATATTTGAATCTAAGTATAAATATTTAAATATTATTATTAAAGATAGTTAAAACCACGGATAATTTGATTTTGAAATTAAAGATTATTTTGAGGCTAAAAGTATTTTGAAATCAGGATAGATGTTTTTGATGCTTTTAAAAGGAAGGTTTTGAAAACATTTTGAAAACAAGATATAATTTTGTAAAAATCATTTTAAATAAAAATTAGCGAATACAAAACAATGTTCCACTAGATTTTTAATAGGTTCCATCCTACTTAGGGTTCCATCCCTTTAACAGGCTCGAAGTGGATTCCATTCCACGAATAAATTGGATTTTAAGATGCCAGTGCTTTTCTAGGATTTTTAACAAAATTTCTAATTAAAAGTTAAATTACTTGAACTCTTGATAATCTTGATACTCATGAGTCTTGAATCTTGATATCTTGAATCTTGATATCTTGAATCTCTATACTGTACAATCTTCATTCTTGGTACCTGCATGGTTAAATCCTGCATATACATATATATCTAAACTTATACTATTAGTATTTATATTTTATAATCTATTCTAAGGTTGTTGTCATCAAAACCATCATCTTACGGACTAACACCATTTGCAGTATTAAGGTCAATAATAGGCCATAAGCATCAAAAAGTCCACGTCGATAATGACGAAAAACTTACTTTATAAAATATTAACAAGCTCCATGACTACCTCCAAAGTGATAGGGATATCGACATTGATGAATAACGGCGATGTGAATTGGAAACACAATAATTGATTAGAAAATTTATAACATATTAAGAGCAATGGTGTCAAAGAGGGTTGATGTCATAGAAAGCTTTTGCAATGTTAAAAATGATTGTAAAAGAAAAGAAAATAAGTAAAGAAAAACAATAAGGCTATTGCTATTGAACTATGCTTAAGTAAACGGTGAAGATGAGAAACGTTGTCAATAATTAAAGCCGGGTCTAATTACATTGCGTTTTATCAGATCACATATTGTCGATGACCTCAATATTCTCAACTAAGATTGTCACACTTCAACTTAATCAATAAGATGTGAAATGACTTCGGCACTATCGATGTTAATTAAACAATGAGGAACCCTACTAATGTCGACAGTCACAACAGTAAGAGATTGTCGCATCTCATCAAAATCAAAGTTTGATGTTGTCAAAGTAGTAAGAATTTATTGGTGCCAAGTGTCATGCTAACATCACAACACCATTTTAATATTATTGTTGAAGCTATTAATATTGTATCAAATAATGCCTATAACTCTGAATAAGTCATTGCATTTCGCTGTCATCATTTATGATGGACTGATAAGGTGACAAAGGGTTTTACGAACTTCGAGTGTCATAACGATATCGAAAACCAGTAGTATTGATCATCATAATAATGTTAGAGTATTGTCGAAGTTATTCAATAATATGTTTCGGGTCTAATAAATCATCTTTTTCACCAATTAACCTATAAGGTACTTGGAGTAATGCCTACTTCAATTAATGTTAAAACCTAGATAAAGATCTGTTATTAATCAAATATAAATCCACCATCAATGAAATCAATAAATATTAAGGCTTTAAGATCGAACCCTAACTTCAATATAAGGTTGATAAAACTCAAATCACATCATGATCTCATATAAAACCTTCAAATTAGATCTTGATAACAACCTTCAAGCCTGATTGTTTGAATAAGCTTCTTAGTTAAATCAATCAAAAATTTTACCTGAACGAGAATTGGGTGCTTGAGAATTAAAAGAGTTTTAATTTTCCGATTTCTTGCATGAGCTTTCAATTACAAGTAAAGGAAGAAATATACACATCAAAATCGTTGTACTAGCTCCAATTAAATAGCTGGATCGATGAAAGAAGACCAAAAAGTCGAAAAAGAATAATGCCAATACTATTGACTTGAAAAGTCAATGCTTCTCCTATACTAGGGGGAAAATGTTACTACTATAATTGTTGCCAAAGGAGTTCATAGTGAAACTTGACTACGACAATAAGCAATGCCAAAAATAGTAGTGCCGATGTTAATGAAAGTGTTACCTTTATCGTTATCATCAAAGACAAGTGATTAGCATCAAAGAAGTAGGTGTCATACTTCACCAATAGAAGGACATAGACCACATCGCAAGTAATGAAAGGGACCATGATGCCAAACGTAATTAGTATCACAAATGATCAACATCTTAAGCCATCATTGAGTGTCGATACAGCCCATATCGAATTTAATTGATGCGACACTCTGGTGATGTCGTTGTTTACCTATTGAAATTATGACAAGCTCATCGTCGACCACCACAAAAGATGTTAGCATTACATTTAAGCAACGCTACACTTCATAGTACTTCGAAAATATTGCCTTACAATGACACCAAGAATCATAGCACTGAGGGGATATTAAGTGATGGAGCACTTTACTTCTTCCAACTAACGTCGTTGATGATCAATTATGAGGGCTTAAATGCAGGAGGTTATCAACACCAACACCATTGACGCTGACCATCATCAACATTGACATAGCATATCACCAACAAGTCTAAGAATGCAAGAACGACACCAAAGTTGATGACTTCCATATGACATTTGGAAGATGTCGCGTGCCTATGCCAAGTGGTGTTGATGGTAAACGTCGCCGATATTCATGCGACCATTAACATTATCTTATCATTATCATTGCCTCATACTTGCATTGACTTAAGTTGGTACCATCGTCTACTTATGAAGCACACTAACTATCATGATAAAAGCTTCCAATACCATAGTTCATTGTTTCCATGTACTTTTATTAAAGGAATGAAAGCGAAGCCCAACAATATTCAACATTGATGACTATCGAAGTCAAGCGTATCAACACCAAGATGATCGAAGTCAAGAGAGCCAAAGACAACTACCAGGCTGCATTTCTTTTCTATAAATAAGGATCTAGGAGTTCCATTTTAGGGGACGAATTCTCTCCTCCCACTTCTTACAGTTTAAACTTTATAAAACATAAATTGATTTGGGGATTTTTCCGATTGTAATATTTGAACCTTGTACACATAAGCAATCGAATATTAAATAATTGCATAACCTATTGATAGATTTGAACTTAAGACTTGCACACTTGATTGACTTTGAATTAGGACTTGAACGTTGACCTGCATATTGATTTGAATTATTCATGATATTTGAAGTGATAATGTTGATATTACAAAGAATTATTATGAAATTGGAATCGTGCAGGCTTTAACTTATGACTTTGACAATATTCTATACTTCATTCTAGCAACTTAGTTCAGCCTCGACAGGGCGTCTAATTGATTTACTCTATTTCTTAATCATTTTTGGCTTAGCGAACTTTTTCGTTAACAGAAATCGTAAGAGAATTTTACCATTTAATCTAACGAAAATAGCTTTTATGTCATAAAATTTGATTCTAAAGAGGATTTCTACTAAATTCTAGAGGGTGGTCCATATTTCTATGATAAAAAGCTTATGATGATGAAATGATGGACTACAGGTATGCATTTAAACAAAGATTTATTATTATCGATTCTTACTTGGATTCGACTGCCTAATCTACCCCTAGACTATTGGACCGTAGAAGGTATTAGTTATATTGCCAAAGTGTTGGAAACCCCAATAAAATTAGATAAGACGACAGAAGGAATCATAAAAATTTCTTATGCTCAAGTATTAATGGAAGTTTCTAACTCATTTTCATACTCTAAGTGAATCCTCATTCTTAATAGAAATGACAACTTTTCATGCAAGAAGTGGAATATGAATGGATACTGATTAAATGTCAAAACTATCAGAGTTTTGGACACTTAGAAAATAGTTGCCAATTCAGCAAGGTGTGGGTTCCCATCAAAGATAACAATACATCATCTAGTAATGTGCATATGGAGGTAGATGCTTCACAAACTATTAATAATCTAAATGTTGAAAACTTTCACACAGTCGACATCGCTAATTGAGATAATGTTAATATTCTACTACCTCAAGATAATCAAATTAACGCACAATGTACCCAAATAGAAAATAATATATCACAAGTGAAAATTTTAAATAAAACTCAAAAATCTACCAGTTCCAGTCCTATTATCCAGTCTAATGTTCACAGAATGAACAGCTCCATGTCGCTCGACACAACGCAATTAATATTAATGAAAACAACCAAAATAGATATGAGAGTCGATATAGAAACTAATATAGCGCAAGTGGAAATTTCGAATCAAACTCAAAAATCTAACAGTTCCAGTCCTATTATCCAGTCTAATGTTTTATAGAATGAACAGCTCCATGTTTCTCCATACAATGCATTGAATATCAATGAAAACATCCAAAATAGAGACAAGGAGTCGATTAATCCAAGACAACTTCATCAAAATGGTGAAAAGGCTATGGATGAGATGCAAAACCAACTAGCTCATTAGGACATATCCAATACTTAACCAGTCGGATCAATAGTCTCACGCACTAGAGCTAAGTATCATAGGAAGAAGCGCCTAGTTGATATCCTGTCCGAATTCTCTGCACCAAATTTTTTGGATGTCATCGACAATCCTGCATGGCATAATATGATTTTTCAATTAAAAGCAAAAGGAAAAGATATGAAACGAACAAACGGAACAGAAGGGAGGAGGTAAAAGTGGACTTAGCTAATCCGTGTTACTATATTTTGGGTTTGCAGTAGTTCCAACTATCCTTTTAGCTACATAAGGATACTAAGTCTGTCCTTTTTAATTGTTATTTGTTCTTATTTGTATTTGAGTGCATTGCTCGTTGGTTTTTGGGATAGCTAGGGAATTTGGAATGGTTTTTTAGTATTGAAATTGTGTAACACTCCTACCATTTTTTTGGAACACCCTATGCTTGTAATCTTTTTCTTATTAGTATATAAAGTACTTTTTTCAAAAACAATTATGAGACTTTTAAGTGTTTTCTCGATCCTCATTGATATTTGAATACTTTGAATACTAATGTATGTGCGAACTTAACTGCGGTACAATCAAGAATCCAAGATTACCTGCTAACAAATCATATAGGCACAATTCAACTTTAATCTTAAAAGTGATACCTTATTGCGGCGATGTGTTTTCATATCTCTTCCTTGATAATATGCCACTTTGATCTCTAAAGCTTAGTTATTAGAAACACTACCAACCTTCCTATTTAATCGCAAGATTCAATCCTTGAAGTTATTAGGTTTGATTCGAGAACAGATATAGGTCAACTTATTACCATAGCCAAAATATTTTTTGATAAAGCTAAGTGTATGCTCTAAAGGCAATGAAGTAATTTGATTATGTAACTTTACTTTTAGGAATAATCTTATTCAAAATAACGTACGCCTTTTGTTTTATCATTATTATATATAAATATAAATAATGTTAAGGGTACATTATAACATTTTAAATAGAAATTCCTTAGATAATAAGTTTGGTTGATCATACATACGAAATAGTTAGTAACTATGAAAATTTATTTGTACTAATAAACACATGTACGTCGAATGCTTACTTACAAACTAAAAATTACACATATTTGCATAACTACTTTCATACTTATCCACTTTAAATACACACTTATGTTACATTCTCAATACAAATAGGTTTTCATATTCTCTTAACACTATTAGTTTATTTAAACTTGATTATTGATAATGTATTTTACATTATAGACTTTAATCTTCTTTACTTATATAAAACCATTCCAAAATCATGTTTAAGAACCTTAATTTCATGTAATTTCATCCAACTGCTAATTAAAATCGAGGTCGTTACATCTATATTGTCTTAATTTTTTATCGCAGTGATTACGAACTGAGCTGTTTCAAATATGTTAAAAGAAACAATGAAATGTGGGAGTTTATATATATATATATATATATAATGAAGTTTTGATACATAGTTACTTCATAAATAACGAGTATGTGGGTGGACGCATACATAAAAATATAGAAATTTTTTTGATTTAGGCTCGTCAAAAAAAAATTGCAACAAAGGACATGCTTAAAAAGTAATTGTAAAAATATGTCAGGTTTTACATAGCTTGTGCGTTTATGGAATGCGCATGCTATATTAAAAAAAATTAATCCTACGCTTTTTTCAAATGCGTAAGTTTTTTGTTTTCAAAAATATATAGTTTCGCATTCTAAAAATGCAAAAACCATAAATGTAACACCCTGTAAAATGAACCATTAGAAAATGAAGTAAATTAAATTAAATGTGATAAGGTAAAAAATGAAAATTTTACAAAAGTTAGAATTTGACCACGAAAGTTATATTGTTGCATTCATGGCGAAATTCTGAATAATTTCCAAAAATAATATCTTGAAAGCGGAGCCCAAACGAAGAAGTTATGAGCATTTGAAGTTTTCAGATTTAAAATAATTTAAATAGGATTTAAATAAATAATTACTTCTCTAATTAAAAATTTGAAATTAGTTGTGATTAGACTTGAAGGGTTAAGTAATGTTAAAAATTACCAATTAAAATAAAATAAATACCTTCCCAAAATAAGGGAAGAAGTCGACCTAGCACCTCAAGGGGTCAACCTAGAGGTCAACGTAGGGATGGACCGCTTGGAGCAATGGGGGTTGATGGCTTATTTGTTGTGGAGCCTATTTTGATAAGTTATACATTTTAGATTTATCCATTTTTGACCTATTCATTTAACGATTCTGATGCATTTTCAACCACTATAAATTATACCCAAGACCTTTCACTTTTATCCACGAATATTTTGGGAACAATACAAAATTCTTCCATTGTTATCTCTCCAAATTAGATTCAGAAACCCCGTAGAAAAATCAGGTAAGAATTCAATCCATTTTGTAATTGTTTCTTCTTCTTCCACCAACCTATTCTTGTTCTATTCACCTCTTCTAGATCTAATAAATATATACAACTCTTGCCTATTCATGTGTGCATGAAAAGAGAGATTCTAGGAAGGATTGCAAGGCATGAAAATCCAAGGAAGGCGAAGCTAAGGCTATTCTATGAGTGGAAATCTTAGTATTTTTTTACAGTAATTGTTTAGTATATCTCTTTTTGGATATGAATATGCCTAAGCAATTTTGGAATTGCGAAAATGCAATAAAAAAATACCCCAAAATTCCTTTCTATTTCAAAATGTCAATTTTATGTTGATATTTTCAATTATTTACATTAATTTGATGGAGTTTGCTTCGTTTATGCAATTTTGATAATTTCATAGTCCATTCCACTTCTCATTCTTCTTTGGTTCAAATTGTGATTCTTCAATGAAATAAGGGGTTTGGATTATGAATTTTATTTGTAGTTTACACCATTTATTATTACTTATTTCTTTGTAAAAAAGGAGTTGAATAGAATATGGAGTTTAGATTGCATATCATATTGTTTAGGATATTCAATTGAATAGGTATAATAAATTGAACTTTTATTTTATTCACAAGTCTGTTATTGCAGTTTTGGTTGTATGTATTTATTCTCTATTTTGGATATTAGAATCCCTTATTTTGATATGTCGAAATCTTAGGATTTGAAGAAAAAGGACTTGTAATAGTATTTGTTAGGGAATTGACATTTAACCCTAATTTAGGGTCTAAAATCTATGCGTTTAGAACATTAGCATAATTAACATATAATTATTGCATATGCGGTGTATTTAATTAGATAATTATGTTCATTTTTTCTCCATTAGGAATGTATTGATTGTTAGGTGAAAATAAGAGAAAACTCTTATGTAGCCGAATTATTATTATAAGGTGTAATAATGAAGATTCCTTATAAGGCCCTATTTATGAGTGAGATGTGTATTATTATATGTATGGAGTGTATTTAATTTATGCCTAAGCCATAAGAAGGCGAGGTTAATAGAGTTACATTACAGAAGTCCGCCTTTCATTTTGAGGCTACCAGCAGTTGTGTACACTTTCTATGGATGTGAGATATCCTTATGATAAACATTTATAACGACGTGAAGTTAGTCCCAAAATCTATAGGATAAATCTTCCCAGCTATTTTAGCTACTATTTCCTACGAATAGTCGGACTAGTGTGAGATGTCATTATGAGTATGGGCTATAAGACGAAGGGCCTGCTTTGGAATGTTGAGGTATTGAGTGATGGTTTAAGGTCCCGCCTCTTTTCCCTAGATGATGTATTAAATGGTCAAGGGGTTCCCTAGATGAAATAGGTGTTAAATAATGGGGTCTAACTAAATGAAGTTATTAAACGACTAAAGTCTGCCTATTTTCCACGAGGAAGTATTAAGTGGTGAAATCCATATGATGTCAGACAGATGGTACCATCAAGGAGCACATCTTGGAAGTAGGCATTAAATGATGGGGTCTGCCTTAATTAAGGTATTAAATGACTAGAGTTTACCTATTTTCAATAAAAGTTATTAAGCGGCCTGGATACCGTCTCTCACATTATTAGCTATTTATGTTACATGATTCATATATGGAATTTTAGAAACCTGATTCTGGAATGGAAGATATTTGGTGGTCGGACCCTCCTCCTTTCCTTATAAAAGTATTAAATGACTTTATGTTCGTAGACTTATTCTTATTTTAAAATATACTACTTAAGTACTGAAAAGGTAAGACTTGAGGTTTTTATTCACAGATACTTATTGTTCTGACTCCTTCCTCAGTACAATACAGGTTAAGGACGCGGTAATGGCTATGAAGATGCCTAGAGATGGAGAATCTTCTTTTGTGGTAGTATTTATCATTGCCACTGTGCTTTTATGTGTGCCCATGTATATAGACAATTGTTGTAACAGATTTATGATGCGATTTGATTGTATTTTGTACTATGACATTTTATGGTTTTAAAATAAATGGGTGCACTTTGCTATTATGTTTGTTCCATCTACTGTGAGTTCTGAAAGTTTAGTTATGGCTCTATACTGTTATTTTCTTAGTTATACCAATAACTTATCTTAGAATGGATCTAAATTTCGATGGGCCTTTTTTGATTCGAAATTTAGGCCTGTCCCGAGGTGGATTGCTACATTTGTTATCAAAGCCTAGCTTATCTGATCAACGGGAAAAGTATATTAGACGTATGAGTGGTGTACTTGTTATTTTTGAAAAGTTTTTCAAAAGACTTTTTAAAACTCATACTACACACACACACACACACACTTATTTATAATTTACGATTAACTTTATAAATATGACTATAAAAGTAGTCGCTACCATATTCCGAAAGGGTGGAAGAAACAACTAGTATTAATAAAATATGAAAGTAAGGAAAGGTGCAAACTTCCATAAGAAGGAATATATTTATCACCATAAGGATTAAATTAGATTTTTAAAAGGTAGAGTATAGAGATTTTAAAAAAGGACCAAATTTTAATCCTACCCTTTGGGATATAATTTGAAAAAAAAGGTTTTTATGAAAACCTCTTGAAATTTTAAAGTGCCTTTTAAAATATTTTCAAAATAAAAATCTTATGAGTTAGAAATTTTTGATAAAAAGTGATTTTAGATGAATTTTAAATTATGTCACCGTTTGTTTTGTAAAAAGTTGCACAAGAGTTGTAAATTTAAAGGGGTGGTGAAACATCTTCGGTAGGTGATTATAATTTAAAATTTTGGTGACCTGAGAAGTTGAAAAATAAGAGAAGTTTCCATTTATTAATTGTTGATTGAATAAAAAAGCTTTCAACTTTTTATTTCTTGTTTATGTATCCTTTATTTTTCCATGTTATATTTCCTATGTAATAAATTTGAAAGATTTTTTCCTCTATAACTTCTTAGAGGCTGTATAAGTTGGAAATTTTTTAAAGTATAAATATGTCTCTAGACAACTTTGGAAAGATACCACCATTAGTTTTAGAAAAGTTAGAAGGCAGTGCAATTTTTGAAAACAGTGAATTTCTTGAATGATAAAGTGGTGGATGGTTTTAATTGTAAATTAATACTTGAATAGTTTTCATTTGTTAACCTTTTAGTTTGATTTAAAAGATTTCAATTTTTGGTTCTTTGATTCTTCTACTTTTTCATGCGATTTTCCTTTTTATAAACCTAAAAGTTTTTTCTTTAGAACTCTTTTTAGGAGTGTATAAATAGAAATAACATTTATTTTGGAATAGAGAAATCGAAAATAGAAAGAAAGAAATGTGTGATAAGATATGTATAAATAGAAATATTGGACTTAGCAAAGAAAAGTGTTGCAAGAGATTTTAAGAGTTTTTGAGAAAAGTTCTGAGATATATTTCATCAAATAAAAGTATATATTGAATGATAAGACAATAAATATTAGTGTATGCTTTAGAAGGAAATAACTTTTATTTGAAATGAAAATTATGGAAAATTTACTATTTTGTAAACGATGATTCTTGTAGCTAAAATATTTTTTGAAACAAGAATAGTCGAGCATATTATTTTGGAAAGATAACTAAGTTTTGAATCTTTTGTGTTAAAAATCCTATTTTCGAAAAGGAGTAAATCCTTATTTAACAAGCTATTGAAAATGAAGTTTTTTTATAAGTTACTTTTTGATAAACCAAGAAAATTTTGAATGCCAAAAATTAGAAAGTCTAACTTTAAGAGAAAAAGTTTTGAAAAGGAAAGTTTTTTTTCTTCTTAAAAAGGATATTATTTTATTCCTATTTGGGGACAGCGGAATTTGTAATCTTTGATGGTCTACATTTTCAAAGATGGAGATATTGAATTTGAAACTTAATGTTTTAAGTATTGCAAGAAACGAAGTAATAAATGTTTATTTTTAAATAAGTTTATTTGTACGAAGATATTCTATTTTATGTGTGAGAGTTATGATTTTATAATTTTTATGGAGTAGATATGGATCAGAACCTTGGTAGGATAGACTAAGATTTTTTGGGATATGAATAAAATAGAAATAGAATGTAAAACATGATCTGGAAATTTGAAGTCAGTCCCAAACCTTTATTTGAAGAAGTTGGTAAAGTATAAAGATATTCTAAGTCTGTAATTGGGTTTAGAATTAGGTTGCCCATAGGATATGAATTTCTATATTTCAATTTTGGAGCAATTTCAATATAATTTCCATAGATTATCCCATTCCTAAAAATTTATATAAAAGTACGTTGTTTAAAGTAAGAAGCAATACACTAAAAAGGAAAGAGATTTGTTAGAGATGCATATTCTTTTCCATAGTTTATATTGTCTATTTCCGTAATAAGAAAAGAAATAATTTCTTTTAATTTATAATAAAGTAAAAATCTCAATTGTGATTAATTTATGACGGTATCTTTTTAGAAGGATGACTTCGGTAGATTAAAATATGAAAATGGGTATTCTAGTTGTAGAATTAATAGTTAGATATAGATATCGTACAACTACGCTAAATGACCAGAATATATATATAGATAGCATAGATTACAACTATATGTGTATTGGTTAGTAATTGACAGATTAAGATTTATGGATTTTAATTATAAATTTAATATACAATAAGTTTGTAACTGATGAGGGAAAATGTAATAAAAAAGAGACTGATTAAGGAAACTTGATATTGCATTTGTGGGAGAAAGAAATATGAGTAATGAATGGATTTTGAAAACCCGAAGAAGGTTAAAAAGATTAAAGAAGGATTAATTTAAAATGGTCCAATTTTGATAATAATGATCAATTACTATGGATAATTATTAATGCAACAAATGAACCACATTTATTAAAGACCAAAAAAGAAAAATTAAGAAATTGGGTAGCAATGGAATGAATATTAAAAATAGCTCATCTTAATTTAAAAAGGAGTGTTAGGGCCTTAACACCATTTATATTAACTGATAATGCATGGCATCTTCCAGTAAAATTTTCTTTTGAAGTCCTTGGATTATAGTCGCTAGTTGTCTTCCTTGGTTATTGAAAAAGTGGATGATGTGGTACAAGATATATATCCTCATTTTATTCCTATGTAGACTTTATGAATGGGATTTAAATCACTTGATATATGTTGAGAAGCAAATTAAAATAAGGAAATTTTATGGAAATACTTGACTAGTGATAGACTATAGGTAAAACTGGAAGTTAATGAGGAAATTAAGTTAGCAGCCTAAAGCAAGTAAATATTTCAATCCCAAAGCTTTAAATTTTGCGAAACACAAGGGATTTAGTTCACGAATGCCACTATATAAGAAAAAGAGAAAATATATAGGAACGAGAATGGAATTTCCTATCGATCAAGGATTAAGAAGAAGGTGGCATAAATTTTTCAAAACAAGCAACGGAACCGCAAAACTCCAACATAGCTTTATGGAGTTGCGCTTTGCATCGTAGTGATAGGGACCCTTAATTTACTAGCAAATTTTAGGGGAGTTTGCTAGTGGCTTTAGGAACTAGCTTCAGGAAATTCATTGAATCGGAGCATCGCTTACCGACTGAAGGCCGACGGATAAACCGAAGGAATGGATGGGAACTTGGAGCATTTGTTGAGAGCTTGCATCTTGGACTTTGGAGGACCTTAAGAGTAGCGCTTACCCTTAATAGAATTTGCGTAGGATTGTAGTCATCAATAGATGATTGGTATGGTACCCTTGAAGCACTTTTTTGGAGGCCATGCAAATCGCCAAATTATGGAGGAAAACCACCGAAAAATTCTACCCAGACCTGATTTGTTTTGCGAGACTTTGAAAAGTCGAAATTGATTAAGCAGCCTATGATGGTCGTACGATTTGGGTATTTGAAAAGAAAGCACTGGATTTATTGGGTCTTTTCCAAATATGGGGAAAAATAAAAAAACTTTATGTTGGTTGGAGTCCATGACATTTTTGCATTTGAGGAAATACCTTCGTAGCATAGCGAATGCTGTAGAGCCTAATCAATTGGGAGATTTTAAGATGGAGCCAATAGTATCCCATGCCATTGCATGCATGTAGAGCACGAAACTCGAAAGCTCCGCAACCAAATAATTAGACGGTCTGAGTGCAATGGGGAGACAATCCAGCGGAAAGTACTTGAAAAACCGAGGAGAAGATGAAGATCACTCACCCGGATCTTTTCACTGGTAAATTTTCTCTCCAAAGTAGGTTTTGGATGCATCATGATTGCTAGATTAGATGGTAGGAGATGGTTGCTACATTTTTCCCACAACCACTTTGCACTAATGTAGAAATTTTTATGCTTGTTTAGGGTATTTGCATACGTGCTTTCATGACACCATTAGACACTCACGCTAGGATTGAGCTCATTTTATTATGTCTGTAGCATATAATCATATTGCACTATTGGCTGAGTAGATGGTTGTCGATAACTTGGTTGTATAACATGTATGTTATTGCACGTTACATTGTTTGTCCCTTGAAAGATTTCAGGACGATATTCTGTTTAGGGAGAGAATGTAATACCCAATAAAATGAACCATAAATAAATGAAGTAAATTAAATATGATAAGATAGAAAAAAGAAATTTTATAGAAGTTTCAGTTTGACCACAAAATATATGCCATTGCGTTCGTGACGAAATTCTGATTAATTTTCATGTATAATATGCTAAAAATAGAGCTCAAACGATGAGCGTTTGAAGTTTTTAGATTTAAAATAATTTGAATAAGATTCAATAAATAATTAATTCCCTAAGTTGAAATTAATTATGATTAGACTTGGGGGATTAAGCAGGGTTAAAAATTAGCAATTAATATTAAAAGTTAATTAGGGTGTGAAATCAATAAATAACCAAGCAATGGTAAAATAAAATAAATAACTGTTCAAAATAAGAGAAGAAGTCGACGCAGCACTACAAGGGGTCGACCTAGAGGTTGACCGTAGGGGTCAACCGTAAGGGTCGATCGGTTCCTTGTTGTGGAGCTTATTTCGATGAGGTGTACGTTTCAGGTTTATACATTTTTGATCTATTCTCATTCAACGGTTTTGATGCATTTCCAAACACTATAAATTAGACCATAGACCTTTCATTTCTATCCACAAATATTTTGGGAACAATAGCAAAAATCTGCCATTGTTATCTCTCCAGATTAGATTCAGAAATTGCATAGAAAATTTAGGTAAGAATTCAATCCATTTTCTAATTGTTTCTTCTTCTTCTTTTTCCAACCTATTCTTATTTTATTATCCTTCAACTGTTCTAAATCTAACAATATATATACAATTCCCTATTGTGTGTGTGCATATATCAAAAGTGAGATTCTGAAAGAGATTGTGAGGCATGCAAATCTAGCGAAGGTGAAGCTAAGGCTATTTTGTGAGTGGAAATCTTAATATTTCCTTTTCACTAATTGTTTAGTATATCTCCTTTTGGATTTGAATAAGCCTAAGGGATTTTGGGATTGCAAAAATACGACAAATAAAAATCCCTCAAAATTCCTTTTTATTTTGAAATGTCAATTTTATACTAAGATTCTCAATTATTTACAATGATTTGATGGAATTGGTTTATTTATGCAATTTTCGATAGATGGAATTGGTTTCATCTATGCAATTTTCGATAATTACGTGGTCTATTCTACTTCTCCTTCTTCTTTGGTTCAAATTGTGATTCTTCAATTGAATAAGGGGTTTAGATTACGAATTCTAGTAGTAGTTCACACCATTTATTCTTGCCTATTTCTTTGTGAAAGAGGTGTTGAATAGAATATGGAGCTTAGATTGCAATTTCTTTTGTTTAGGATATTCCATTGAACTAGTTTAATAAATTGAGTTTCTAATTTATTTACAATTCTGTTATTGCAGTGTTGATTATGAATATTTATTCCCAATTTTGGATATAAGAATCCCTGATTTTGGTATGTTGAAATATTGGAAATTTGAAGACAAAAGACTTGTAATAGTATTTGGTTAATAAATCGACATTTAACACTAGTTAGGACGTAAAATCCGTCCGTTTAGAATTTATTTGGTGCACATATTTATTTATCTCTTTTAGCTTAATTAATGTATAATAGTTACGTATATGTCGTAGTTAATTAGATAATTATTTTCGTTTATTTTTTGGATTAGGAATGTAACTAATTGTTAGGCAAAAATAAGCGGAAACTCTTATTTAGCCTAATTATTATTCTGCGACTTAATAAAAAAGATTCCTTATAAGGTCTTATTTATGAAACAGTGAGATGAGTATTATATATATATATAGTGTATTTAATTTATTGCTAAGTCAGAAGGATGTAAGGTCAATAAAGTTACATGACAGAATCTACCCTTTACTTTGAGACTACGAGCAGTTGTGTACACTTTCTATGGATATGAGATATCCTTATGATAAATATTTATAATGACGCGACATTAGTTTCAAATTCTGTAAGGGACCCAGTTAATCTGACTGCCACTTCCTACGAATAGTCTAACTAATGTGAGACATCATTATGAGTACGGACTATAAGATAAAGGGTCTGCTTTGGGGTTTTGAGGTATTAAGTGGTGGTTTGAGGGACTTTCTCTTTTTTCTCAAATAAAATATTAAATGGCCAAGGGATTACATTAGGTGGTATCTCAATGGGGGTTCGCTTTTGGAAATAGGTATTAAATGATGGGGTCTGCCTTAATTAAAGTTTTTAAATAATCAGAGTCTACATATTTTCCACAAGAAAGTATTAAGTGGCCTAAGAGATTCCATATGATGTCAGGTAGATAGTACCATTGAGGAGCACGTCTTGCAAGTAGGTATTAAATGATGAGATCTGTCTTAATTAAAGTATTAAATGACCAGAGTAGGTCTATTTTTCAATAATGGCTCGGGTACCGCCTCTCACATTATTAGCTGTTTATGACGTATGTTTGGTATATGAGATTGTAGAAAGCTGCTTCTGAAATGGAAGGTATTAAGCGGTTTGATCCGCCTTCTTTCTTTATAAAGAAGTATTGAATGGTTTTAATGGTTTTAAATACGTAGACATATTCTTATTTTGAAATATACCACCTGAGTACTAAAAATGTAAGATTCGAGATTTTATTCAGTAAATAGTTGTTGTTCCGACTCTCTCCTCATTACAACAAGATTAATGACGGAGTAATAGCGGTGACGATGGTTAGAGGTGGAGAAGTTTGACTTATGGCAGTATTTATCATTTTCGCTTGCTTTTATGTGTACCCATGCATATAGACAATTGTTGCAATGGATTTATGATGCGATTTAATGGTATTTTTGTATTATGACATTTTATGGTTTTAAAATAAATGAATACACTTTGCTATTATATTTGTTACACCCGTTGTGAGATCTGAAAATTTAGTTATGACTTTATACTGCTATTTTTTAGTTCTATGAACAGTTTATCTTAAAATGGATCTAAGTTTCGACGGGCCTTCTTTGAATGGAAATT
This sequence comes from Allium cepa, assembly GCA_030765085.1. Lineage (NCBI taxonomy): Eukaryota > Viridiplantae > Streptophyta > Magnoliopsida > Asparagales > Amaryllidaceae > Allium > Allium cepa. Next base: position 33,634,992 of record CM060941.1, read on the forward strand.
TATAGCAGTTTCGAGGTGGGTTGCTACATTAAATTTGTATCCGCACATTTTTGGATTGCGCAAATAAATTTTGAGGGCTGAAATAACCAGTCAGCCCGCTTTTTCCTGCCTGTTTATATTTGTATTTCCGCATTTTCAAAATACACAAACTCAAAAACAAAAAATTATAGCTAGCGCATTCAATAAATACGTAAGCTATATAAACTAGATCAATTTTTACAGCTAGTTTTCAAACAGCTAAGTGTTGGAATATGTCTTTTTAAGATGCCCATATTACAAGCTTGTCCTAAAAATATTTTTAGCTTATAATATGATTTGTCCATTCAATATGTGTTTTGCGGCTACAAGTCTTCTTACTTCAAGGAAATTAATAACGTATTTATCATCAACTTGAGTCTTTAGAATTAATGCACAAATTGATGAGAAGATGAATCTAGACTAAATTGGGTTTGATCCATCAGCGTTTACATTATACATAATCAACAACTTGTTTAGTGCATACATTTTGATTACAATAATCATTTTCCTTGGTCTTCAATTTTAATTACTTTGAAGACACTATAATGGTATCATCGGTTGTGGGATGAAATATTAATTTCCAAGAAGTTTCTAAATATACTTTCATGTAAGAGCACTTTCAACCATGGCTTATTCATTTTAATTTTTGCCTTCAAATGAGATTTGTTCAGTTCTGTGATGTGATTTCTTCAGTTTACCCTGAAGAAGCCATTAGGCTAAGCTATGGCTATCGAAATAGTCAGTTGAATTGGTTGTTTTATTTGAATGAGAATTAATTTAAAAAACTAGACATGCAAGGGGGTGGACTTATTCAGTTTAAGTAGTGAAAAGTTGTGCAAATGTCTAAGAAATCAATACCATATATTTCATATCTCTCGACATTGCATGGAACTTTCATATTAGTATATTATTTTAACTAGTAGAGTACCATCTTTTAAAAGATAAATGTTGATGGAAATTGGAAACTGCTCAAGTTACATGAATAGATTATCATTTTACATTAGATGCAGATTCATGCACGTTTTTATATTACCATTTGCAAAACAACTAGGTTTCTCTAAGACTGATATGCGTTTTTATATTACAATTTGCAACACAACTAGGTTTCTCTAAGACTGATACGCATACCATAAGTACGCCACTCTTATCATTTACTAGTGGGATCCATAAGTACAAAACTTAGTAAATACGCATATCCATGACTGAGAGGCCAGATTTGGTCTACATGAAGCTAAACTCTATTGCTTGAGAACTTCTGAACCGCATGCTAGAAGCTGATGTATTAAACGTAAAGCTCTTTCGGTTTTCATATTTGTTAACAATTTCTTTCGTGTAACAGATGCAAATAATTAAGAGAGAAAATAGTTCTTTTTAACCAAAACACCATAAGAAGTTTCAAAGAAAGATCAAATCCTTGTACCAAAAATCCTGTCTCATGTACCCTTTTAATCTCATCCACTAATTAGCATAATTTATTATTATGTAATACCTACAGCATCACATGAAAGATGGATGACTTATTGATCAATGACTGAAATCAAATGGGTACAATAGGACACACAAGTTTTTTTTTTATTAAAATACCTGAGCCCAATAAGTAACGAAAGAACGAAATGTAATCGGCAACAAACTAAATACCCGAAACTACACCACACAGACTCTACCGCCTCACATCTCAAACCCTAATCGAGTTAGGGCAAAACAACGCCCCCTCTAACAAAAAAATCAAGCAAAATAATGACTGAACTCTGAGAGATCTAGCAGCGAAATTCAAAAATAACTCGCTTAAGCTAGTTTAAGTGCTTAAGGAGGGTTTCAATACTTCGTCTCATATTCGTTCAACCCACGTAACTCTGAAATGGGGTAAAACTCATTCTTTGGATGCTTTTCTCTCCAATTTAAATTCGCGAGTGTGTACTTTTACTTGAAGCTTTATTACGTCTTAAATTCCAAATAAGCTTGGCACAACTTGATGGATTGTAGAAATCTTTGGATGCTTTGGCGGTACAAGTTTCGAACTTCTTGTTGTTATGCTCCAAATTGGTTGAATAAGCTGGGTAGACATCCAGCTACTTTTACCTCTCTCTCAATTAAATAAGTGAAATTTTTGCATGTTGTATTACTCCTGTAATGGTTGTAACCTAATCCTTATCATTTCCGGTCTAGGTAAGTTGGAGACAGAGGATTTGTTGTGCAAAGTTTTAGGCACGATGAATACTGTCGTTATCAGAAAAATATAGACTGCATACTAACTCCATTTTAATAACGTCTTACCTTCAGTCCAGCTTCTTTGTTTTTTTGCCTCTTCTTTTCATGCCTAACATCATACCAACTACCCTGTCAGCAGATTAGACTTGTGTAAGCATGAAATGCATGCATGATGTACAATTTGAAAAAAAAAAAAAAGATAAAAATAAAAATAAAAATAACCCAGGCCTTTGAATACCAGGCCTTTGAATACACTATTTCCTTTTCTTTCATCAAAATCAGTCTGTAAAATAATGGCAATTTATATAAGTCAACGTAACAAATCAAATCAAATCCACATTACGAACTTATAAAATAGGATAGATGCAGTGACACGGTTAGTGGTAGAAGTTTGATGCCAACACTTATTTTTCCGCGTTCATATGTTCTCTAAAACATACTACTTGTATTTATAATTTTATATCACACAAGAAAAGTATATAATTATGCATTAGAAGTTTAACCATCTTAATAACTTCGAACTTGAAGAAAGAGAGGGTTGACTTTGGCAAAAATTATTAGTTACCAAACTTGAGCTAGTTGTTTACTTGGGCATTCCAATGTTATTATATTGCATGACTTCACAAGTTTCAACTCTGCACGTTGTTCTTTTTATTCAAAGTTTAATGCTACAATCATCAATTGATTTTTAAAAGTCCTAACTTAAAAACCATGACTTGCTCAGTTCAGAATCTACTTAATGTATTAAGTCTGCGGTATCTTATGTCATCTTTATTTACTTACTGATTTAATACACGATGACAAAACTAGAACCATTAAATTCCGTTAGAAAAATGCTTGCCTTGGCATAAACCAATAAATCTTAACAGTAACTTAGACTTTGATAACGCTGTCAACGTATCAAGTGCAAAGAAGTACGGCATTACGTATTAGTTTATACTAAGATTCGGAATTTGGAATAATACCTCAAGGCCAGTATACCTATATAATAAACACTAGAACAGACAAACTACACACAGTATTTCAGTTAAGATAAGACATATGGAGCTGGGAAATTCAATTGAATCCACAGCAACATGGGCAGTTGCAACTGTAGTTGCAGGCTTGATTCTTATCTCTCTTTTCTTCGAGCATATTCTACATCTTCTATCTCACGTACACTTTTTGTTTAAAATACAAATCATCAACTATTTTTTACATGCACTATTGTCTTGTTAACTAGTCCATGGTTTCATTTTATACTAGTTTCTTGAGAAACGGAAGAGAAAGACCCTTAATCAAGCACTTAATGATGTCAAGACAGGTGAGTGTAAAATATGCATTCATTCTATTACAACACGTTGAATCTAACGCACGTTCAATACGCTTATAGAATACCTTTTATGGATTTAGAATTGAGGAATTTGGGGTTCATGACTCTATTGCTCACTATGGCAAGCCAACCAATTTCAAAAATTTGCATACCGAGAAGCCTTGAAGACACGTTCCTACCATGTAAAAGAAGTGAAATGCACCACTTTGATGAGGCACCAACCTGTGAAGCAAAGGTATACAAACATATATTGCTATTCAAAATTATGAACTCAAAATTCATACTAAATTGTGTTGTGAAGGGGGAAGTTTCCATTGTATCAGAAGCTGGAGTCAGCCAATTGCAGTTATTGATATTTATGATGGCAGTTGTTCATGTTATCTCTAGCATTGCAACATTAGGATTGGGTGAAGTCAAGGTAATTTAGCATAATACTAATTTATATGTATTCAAAGCTGCGTTCTTATTCTTGTTCTTGTATATATTAAAAGTTAGAATTTTAACCACATATATCAGATTAAGAAATGGAAGCACTGGGAGGAAGAGACTAAGACAATGGAATATCAGCTATCAAATGGTAAGTTATCCTGATTAAAGTTTGTAAATATCTCAAATTGATCGATCGCAACTTGCCTAGATCCGCGCAGATTGACACCCAGTCGGGAAACTTCTTTCGGAAGACGACACCTGAATATGTGGAGCAAACACCCTTTTCTGCTCTGGCTTGTAAGTTAATGTAATGTTTAAACATGATTAGTTATAATGACTCTAAAATAACAACTAACAAACCAAGTTTGAAATTTCCAGGTTTGTTGTGTTAGGCAATTTACAGGTTCAGTTTCCAGAGCTGACTATTTTGCGCTTCGCCATGGGTTTCTAACAGTGAGTCCCTAATAGACTTTAGTAAGAATTTGGTTCCGTACATATTTTCTTACATGAGAAACTCTTTCCCAAAACATATTTTAAATTACACCCTTAATTTTAAAATCGGTAAAAAAAAATTCGTTTTTCGTCGAAAATTAAATCTGAACAATAATCGCATGTTTTTATAGTCAAAACGATTCTGAATTTTATTTTTAAATCCCGCAAATACTTGCAGAGATTATGTCTGTAAAAAGTAACAACCAGAGCTATAGATATCATGAGTTGAAGCGGGCAGACACAACTTACATCCCTTCTATGGTTTACCGGCCCGCTAAGTTCTTATGAGTATAATTAAATTAAAAAAAAGAAATAACTGCAAATACTTGCAGAGATGAAACTTCAAAAATTTGCAACCCTAGAGCTTTGAAATAGATGTTTTATTTATAATATGTTTTTGGAAAAGGCGGCTTCGTATTTTGAAACTTAAAAAATGTGTTTTACAAACTTTCCCTAAAATTCATATTACAAAAATATATAATTTGGTTTTAATCCTATAACATTATGTCCACTCTTCCTATTTCAATAGGTTCATTTTGACACCGAAAGCAATTATGATTTCTTAAAGTTCGTTCGAAGATCTGTAGATCACGACTTCAAGGCAATGGTCAAGATCAGGTACATAATATAAAGCATACAAAATCTATACCGACAAACACAAACAATATTCTGCTGAAAAAGATCATAAGCATCTAACTATATAACTTGAATTGCAGCACTTGGGTCTGGATATATGCGATAATATTCTTATTCCTTAACGCTCATGGTAAGCAAACATTCATGTTAACTCACGAATTTTCAATATATTTATCTTTAACACTATTACTTTTTCTTGCAGGATTTATGAACCACTATTGGACTCCCGTCATACCCTTAGTGGTGAGACTAATTCAGACAGATTTATCAATAATTAAATAATGTGACTTATAGTGGGAACAGATATAACCATTTTTGCAGATACTTTTGATTGTAGGAACGAAGCTGGAAATTATTATAACAAAAATGTGTTTAAAGAGCAGTCGGGAAATGGTTTTCGTTCAAGGGACTTTATGTGTTGAGCCAGATAACAATTTGTTTTGGTTCAGTCAGCCTAAATTGCTTCTGCACTTGATCCACTTTGTTCTAATTCAGGTATGTAGACTGTATTTCACTTGCAGAAACTCTGCCAATAAACTAATGATTTATAATTAAGACGCAAAGAAAGAAACAATACATTATAGAGTTAAGTAATGCTTGCTATACGAAACTGAAGATGAAATACTGAAGTAGTAACTGGAAAAATAAGTTGCTTCCAAGCATAAAATTCCATGAAGAAAGTAATATAAGTATTCAAATCGAAATAAATAACCTAAAAGTGTAATTACTTTGAGCTATTTAACCTTGCTGCAATATTAACCGAATTTGTACTGGTCATTGCAGAATTCCTTCCACTTGGCATTCTTCACATGGGCATGGGTAAGTTCTGGCAATTTAAATATGAGTTAGTATTGTAATTTAAACATAAATAATAACTATTATTTATTGCAGTACCAATTCGGGTTCCGCTCCTGTTTCCATAGAGGAACTGACGAAATCACACTGGGCATTGGCGTAGGCATAATCGTGCACTTCTTATGTGCTTATGTGACACTGCCTCTTTATGCACTAGTTACCCAGGTAAAAGAATTGTATGTTTTTCGCAGTTAGCATTTACTTCCAGGCATTAAATACTGAACCATGTTATATATATGCTTTATTGTGCATAGATGGGCTCGACAATGAAGGAGTCAATCTTTGCAGATCGAGTAATTGAAGGGCTTAAAAACTGGAGAAACAATGCAAAAAGGAAGATAGAAGAAAAAAAGAACTCAAACACTCCGTCTCCTCCATCTACCCCATCAGCCACTTCTACTCCATCAAGAGATTTCAGTCCTTTAATACCAGGTGATATACAAATGAAGTCAGACAATAAAAATGTGGTATCAAGTAGAGAAGCATTGGCACCAATAAGAACAAAAGTGTTACCTAGTGAAAGAGCTTCAACATCAAGTAATACATCAGACAACTGGAGACAGTTAGCCAGTGCGCCGCCAAAGTTTAAGTATCCATCCGGAAGGCTTGAGCTTCTAGAAGTGCAAATTGTAGTTGAACAGATGTTGCATAGCGGTCCTAATAGCTCGCGTTTTGGTGAGGCATCGTTTAGAATGTGGAAGAGGCATGCTGAACCTTCAACCAGTAACAAATGAAAAATACAAGGCAAATTAGTATGTGTCGACCAGCGCATTGTATATATTAGCCTGAAAAGTGTAACGCACAGCTTACCAATGATGGGAGTCAGGTATTCCAGAGGTCGCTGGTTACAAATATGGGTGTGGCTGTATTTTCACGACACATCTACGCCGAATTGTGTATATTTACTGACAGTACAACCGTAAGAAATTTTACAATTCGTTTAGAGGAATATTTTGGTATGATGATGAAATAATTACAAGTTTGTTTTAACCTGTTGAGCACACCAATGATGATACAGAGTAAAGACGAACAAAGATAAGCAGAAGTTAGAGTTGACGTTCAAAATACAACTGTAAGTACAACATGAGGCTCAGATTAATAACGGTCAATTTTTAGAGGAAAAATATATGAACTAAAAGTGAATGTGTGGTACAAATTTGGAAGCAGCTCACATTAGAGCTCTTACGGTAACGGTAAATTTATCATTACCAGTCAATCGGTTGTCATTTTAAAATAAAGTCGTTATACCGGTATAATCGGTATGGTAACAGTAAATTTATCATTTTAAAGTAAAGTCGTTATACCGGTATAATCGTTATGGTAACAGTAAATTTATCACTTTCTACGGTATAATATCGGTAATTATATTTTTCAAAATTTTATTTTTAGATGTCAACAATAAATATCATTGTAAAATTTATTAAAATTTTGATTTAATGGTGATAACGATTCGTTAATCCGATTAATCCGCAAAAAGTTAGGACATTTTAAAGACTGAAAATAAATGAGTTGACGAATGCTAATAATTGTCGGTGTGATGTTAGAGAAGTAGGGACCTAATTTATGTAATTAGTGACTAAGGGACTTGCTTTACAATTCAATTATGAAATAGGAAACCGAGATTAATATTCTATATATGAAAAAAGATTATCATTCTCCATAAGATCCGAGAGAACTTTTGTCAAACATGGTTGAAGAGTTTCAAAATAAGTGAAATCTCACTGTCAATAAAACCTTGTAAATTTCGCCATCTTTTAAACTAACGTAAATCATTAAAAAATGACAAAGTTAACATGCAATACCACTACTTTCTATAGTTTGTTTTGCACTCTCTGTGTGTATGTGTGTGTATGTGTATATGTGTAACAAAAATACAGAATCTAGTGTGCGGATAAACAATCAATTGATTATAAAAAAAGGGATAGAAGAACAACTTAAGAGCAATAATCACATGCAAATAAGCAAAAAAATTATAGCAATACGGTAATTTAATGTGGTTCGGTGTATATGCATCCATCGAGATCTAACAACTTTGTTTCTTTCACCAATTACAAAAGGAAAGATTACAAAACTCATAAAAATTTCTTAAAATGGAAAAATCTTATCTTTATCGCTAATTTACACAAGAATACTTTAAAGGAACTATTACTTGAGTAGAAGTAAATGTTTTCCCAATAACCTTAGATCTCTTTAAATAGGAATGGAATGAAGTGGATTTTTGAGATGTGTATTACTGTTTGCACCGAGAAACACACTTCTGGCTCCTATGGCTAATCGTCACCAAAAGATGTACGATTGTCTGCTTCATAATACCTTACACTATTATGTTTTATGCAATAAAAAAAACTTTTCCCTCTTAAACCTTAACTCTAAAATCTACCTCCCTCCACACTACCTAAAATTTTCTTCCATATTTCCATTATATAACATTTTATCATTCACAATAACAATTACATTTTCAGTTTTATTATAATTGTTGTCCTCCATCTATTAACCAAAAATTTAAAAAGAAAAGAAAACGATAAGAACATAAAAGACATAAACATTTTATAATAAAACATTCCACTGCAATAACTTATATTAAAAATTTCAATAAAAATATCATTAAACCCTATATTATCTAAATTTGTATCACCCACGGGATCATTAACCTCACTCTAAAATAATAATAAAGAATCATAAACAACAAATATAAGATTGACATATAGACAAAAAATATATTTAAAAAAGTAAAAGTGAAATCACGTCTTTGTCTTCGTTGAATTTTAGATTATCCGTTAAATCTTCACTTACACTTCGCATTTTTGTATTTTTTTTGGTCTAGAGTTTGCAAATTGTGTATTCTAATGAGGCATAATACATATTTTTTTAGGGCGACGAAGAGGATTTGATTATTAGCCTAAATAAAAAGCTTGAATTTGGTGGTAGGGTAGCATAAGAAATTTTTTGATATGTAATAAAAATTTAGTGGTAGCCATAAAAACTCTTTTGGATGTCAATAGAAGCACATTACTAGAAAATTATGCAACTAACTAGAAATGTATACAATCAATTTCGTAGACTTTTTGAAAATGTTTTTATTTTCTTAAGAGTTGATTTGCATTTATTTTAATGGAAATAACTATTTTCTCATATTGCATGTTTGACCAAGATTTGATTTTCATTTGTTTTAATGTATATATCTATGTTATACCAAAATTTAAAGCTACCGCTAATAAAGTAAAGACCATCGCAAGTTGATGATGTAGGCTATCGCAAGTTGATGCAACTAGGCCATTGCAAGTTGACATGGACAAGATTATAGCAAGGCGATATTATGAAGCTACAACAAATCGAGAATATAGAAGCCATCGCAAGTTGATAGATATATAGAAGCTATCGTAGGTTGACTTATAGAAACTATTGCAAGTTGCGACACAAGCAAAGCTACTGGATGTTAAGGCAAAAAGAGAAGCTATCGCATATTAAAAGATGCTGCAAGATGAAAGCTACCGTGTAACGACCCGTAATTCCACTACTTCGAAATTGAGATATCTTTTTATTTTAAATTTAAAAAGAATTTAAACTTAAATAAATAGGTTATATATAATAAATAATAATAGAGAAATTATTTTCTTATAATTACTAATTAAAAATTAAAAATTTGGATTTTAGAACAAATCAGCAAAAGTTATGTTTGGTTAAAAATTAATAAATGCTTAAATAATTAGGTTTAAATATTTATTCGAAAAATTAAATCTTATTAAAACATCTTGTAACGACCCACTATTTTGGACCATTCAAATCGACAATAATCCACACATGTCAGACTTGAATAATTCAAAATAACATATTGTAATAAAATTTGTAGCAAATAAAACCAATCACAGACATAGAAATATCAGAATAACTCGCATCGGAAATGAAAATACCATAGTAATTCATGAAGCGACTATAACAAAATCTCAAAACAAATAATAATATCAATCTAAAAACAAATACAATAGAAATCCCAAAGACACAGAAGTCAACTAATAAAAGAGCTGAAATATAACAATCGAAACTGAAATGGATAGATAGCTAGATAAGCAGAATCTCCAGCGATTCCTAGCTCCAGAAAGAGAAATCCAAAGCTGTGAATACTCAAGCTGACCCGAGCGTAAAATAAAACACAATACACTCGAGTCAGGTAATACATACTTATATAATGTAAACCAACTCAAGTGAACTGTAGTAGTAATGCACGATAACTTAAAGGATGCTTGGGATCGTCCATCCTCTAAGGATCCGTTAAACCATCAATTAAACAGTAATAAACGCTATCATAGAAATTCCTATATTAAAGTAAACAATGCAAATAATAGTGCTAATGTGGCTAGGGTAGCGCAGAGCTGCAGCAATCGCTCACCTCTAGTCACACTTTCGAATTGAAGATGTACATCCAAAAATCACAAGGCATACAGAGAAGTGTACCAGTGGTTAAAATTTTAAAATAGTTTATAATTTCGAAGTAAAATCATTCATTTAAACCATTAAAAGGTGGAGTCATTATACCTTCAAATCAAATATTAAATTCCCAAAATTTTAACCTTTTCAGAGTTCATTTATTCACTTAAATACATTAAAATAGTGAAATTTCGCAGCACTTAGAAAATGCTACGGTAAGTTACATTTGAAAATAATTCAATTCAGCAACGACAGCATTTAAAAACTACTGTAATAGTTCCGTTTTAGTTGAAAAATAGTTCAGTTCAGCAAAGACAACATTTACAGAACTGCTGTAATAGTTCAGGGTTCAATTATATTCAAAAATCTCATTTCAGCCAACTACAGCACTTAACTGTGCCACTGCAACCCTTTTGTTAGTTTCTGGTTTTAGTTTAGTTTCTGCAACTACAGCACTTACAAAGTGCTGTAATACCACTTAGTTAAATTTAGCCTTTTAGTTCAGTTCTACAACTACAGTACTTACAAAGTGTTGGAGATTCATTTATTTCAGATTTTAGTTCAATTTCAGAAACGATAGCATTTCTGAAGCGCTACTAAAAGGATTTCCAGATTTACAATAGAATTTTAGCAACAATTAAAATTTAATTTAAACCATTTCAACTTAAAAAATTTCATATTTTCCACTTTAAAATGGTCATTTAAAACCCTTTAACATATGATTTTTATAAAGTAAATTTCACAAAAAAATATCAAATTTCTCGATGATTTATTTATAAAATCAATGTACAATTTTCCAAATTATTGCATTTACTTTACACTTTAATTTAATTTACCATTTTATAAATTAAATTAAATTTCCATTTTATTTTCTTAACTTAATTTTTATATTTTAAAACAAATTTCATATTTCCAAGTTAAGTTATATTTCAAATTACACCTTTAAATATTCATTTATTTATTTAACCATTTTAATTCATAGAAAAATCAAATACACTTTATTAAATCATTTAAATTCAAATTTAAATCAAATTATCATATTTTATTTACTTAACTTAACTCCATCTTTAAACAAAATCACAAATTTCGAAATTTAATTATATTTCAAATTTCTACTTAACCATCCATTTTTTTCACATTTTAACCTGTAGAAAAATCATTAACACTTTATAAAATTCAATTTTAATTCAATTTAAATAAAATTATAATATTTTTACATTTAAAAAATACTTAAAAATTTCTAGAAAAACTTTATAAAATACCACGGGTCTGTATAAAATTTTCTTACCTAAGTCAAGTGATACGGATAATATATCATTTCAATCCGTAATTTGCAAAGAAAAATCCGGGTTCTATCGTTTCAAACCCGCAATCCCAAGTAAAATAAAATAAATAAAAATCGTTCAGGCCTACCATTTCAGCCCATAACGATTTTTCTCTATTCTAAAGTCTGTTCGGGTATGTATCATTTCAACACATAGTGATTCTATTCTACAGGGAACTTGCAGTGTGAGAATAGAATAAAATAAACAATATAGCATCGTATAGAAGTAACAGATGATACGACAGGTTTATAAACAGGGTTAACATCATATGGTTCATATCACAGGTAGGTATAACATGATATAACATTTCTACACATTCACTTGTTGTCAATTCACCATTTATATAAGTATAAATGTCATGAGTGAATACTCACCATTTTACGCTGGAGTTAGCAATCGAAACTACACAAATGAATTCCAGAAAGCACGATAGCACGACACAGTACAACATTTGATTCAAGTGAGTGGAGAGAGAGCCAAGATATGATCTTGTGAACAGCAACCTAAAAGAAGACATTGTAACATAAATATTCAACATAGAATTCATATTAAAACAATTGGAAATTGAAATTAACAAAGGACAAAATTATTTGACCTTGCTTTAGCCATCCAAATGCTCGACCTAGAGGTTCTTTTGCTTGGCCATAATGATGATATAAGCTTAGGTTTGGGTCATATAGGTGCGGCTACAAGGAAGTGATGATGGTAGGTGTTTGCGCCAAAATTGGTCACAAACCCTAAATGTGGTGAAAGCACCAATATATGAATATAAGCTAACAATTTTCAGGCACAAGTCCCAGATCTAAGCAAATAGGAAACAATAATCCAGAAATAACGAACAGAAACGCAAGATTTATAGTGGTTCGGCTATCTCCGGCCTACGTCCACTTCAAAATTTTGTCTTTTATTGATTTTCCTTGCTGGTTACAGATGATTACAGTAATTATAATGGAGAAATTCGAGTAAAATAGTTGTGATGAAGTGTAAAATTGAATTCGGCAGAGTCTGGACGTTGAATAGTCGAAAGATCCTTTTTCTGTAGGCTTCAGGTGATATTTATAGGTGTAGGAGGCTGATATCGTGTTCAAACTTCAGGAGACTCCTTCTGGCATGTGAGTGGGCCCACGCGACCGATCCCGAAAAGTTTCGACTCGATTCGTGATCGATACGAGCCAATTTCGTATCGATCAAAAAATGGTCAAATCAAGCTAAAACTTTGCAGGAACGTTCTTTAGCTTGTACGCAAGCTCCTGTGAAAATTTTATAGCATTTGGACCTATGGTTCATGAGATATGATTGATGCAAAATTGTGATTTTCGTATGCTGCTGAGTCCGAATCCATGATTTCGTACCCATCCCATCGAATCGATCTGGACACGTGATTACGTGGTGACGTGGCACGATATTTTTGGATCGCTCCACCTTTTGTGCCGAATTGAAGTAGTCTTATTCGCAACCAATATCGGACCTTAGTTCGTGTCGACCACTTCATGCCGTTTGCGTTGATAGTCATGACGCTACTCGTATCCATCGTTTATGAATGTTCAATGGATGCGAACAAAGCCTTCACCATCGATACGAATAGTGTACTGAGGTGCACTGATGGACCGATACGAACTTTAGTCGGTACGAATGAGGCCCCTCGAGATCGATACGAATAGCATGGCTCCAGATGGGTTCGAGCTGTTCGTCGAACACGATCGATTCGAAGCACGATGGATACGAATAGTTCCACACTGATTGATACGAACCTGATGGACTCGAATAGTACGACCAAGGATCGATTCGAGCCCGATCGATCGAATAGATGTTGATCGAGTCGAATATGATGGATACGAAATTTGAATTCCCTCGATGGATGCGAACAGTGTGTCCTTTTTATCTTGTATCGATCATATCTCTATCATACGAACTCCGATTAACCTAAAATTTGAAACGCAGCCTTACCTAGCCTTGATCATCACCTCCAAGCAATTCCGTCCTGATCAGAGCTCTTCCAAATTTTAATGATATCGATCACAGCCTTATTTCCAATCGATCTTCAGTCCTGATATCCATCCTTCCTTACCAGTTTGTTAAGATTTCAGCCTTGACCAAAAGTTGGGATAACATTTGCCCCCCAAAACATGCCTTGTGATAAGAAGGTGTGTTTTGAATAACTCCGAATCTGATATCCAAAGTCCATAGCCAATTCCACATCCATCCAAACTCAATAACCAAGTTTTAATCCATCCTTATCCAATAACCAATAACCGTATCCATATCCTCTCCGGGTCAATATCCAAATCCATAACCTCTCCGGGTTCATGCCAAGTGCAATCTACACCCGACGACCTTGGTCCAGTGTCCCTGGACGTTGAGCTAACCTCTCCAGGTTCTTGCCAAGCGCAATCCACACTTGATGACCGTGGTCCAGTGTCCCTGGACGTTTAGCTAACCTCTCCGGGTTCTTGCTAAGCGCAATCCACACTTGATGACCATGGTCCAGTGTCCCTGGACGTTGAATAATGCCATGGCTTAAGTCCTAAGCTGAATCCCGGTCACTCCGGACCCTTGTCGAGCATAGTCCATACTCGATGACCTGAACAATAGCCAATAACGTAGGGCCTAAGTCCTAGGTCGAATCCTGGTCTCTCATGTCCCTTGCTAAGCATAGTCCATACTCAGCGACCTGAGATAATAACCGATAATACGGGGGGCCTAAGTCCTAGGCCGAATCCTGGTCTCTCTTGACCCTTGTCGAGCATAGTCCATACTCGACGACCTGAATAAGTCACTTTACCACGTTCGGGCAAAGTGGCTCACCTCTTGCCAAGTATAATCCATACCCGACGAACTTTTATCAAAAACCAGGCAAAAATCCAAGCAAAATCCAATCCAAAATCCAAATCAAATCAAAAAATCAGAAATTCGAACCAACATCCAAAACAGAAAGCAATCATCCAAACGAAAATCCAACCCAGAAAGAAAACAAAACCAGGAGTTCAAACCTAACTCCAAAACCAAATCAGAAAAAACAAGTATCCAACCCACAAATGAAAAACAAATTTCACAAACCGTAGCATCACGGTCTACCACCATTCAGAGCATGCCTAGGGGCCATCTCCATCCCCGTACATGTGTAAATGATTTTTCCGTTTGCCAGTGGCCTGCTACTTATTTCGTAACAACCCAATCAGTTGATAACCAATCGACCATCATCCCTAGGTCTTGCACCATCATGGTTTGAGGTAGACGGTGGTTGCTCTGTTCCACCGCTGCATTCCGAGCCCCAACATACTGCCTCAGTTGTCCATTCCTCACACGCTCCTCAACTATGTCCTTTAAGTGCCTTCAGCTATTGGTATCATGTCCATCCACATTATGGAAGAGACAGTGCCTTCCTGATGCCCTTTCACATTTAGAAGATTCTCTCCTAGCCGGCCTTCTGTAGGGAAGGCGATTTTGGGTCTCCATGTATATTCGCTCCAGCGTCTCATTCAATCCTGTGTATGTGGAGAACTTTGGATCCTTCCATCGCTTCTTGGCTTTTCCTGAATTGTCATCCAGCTTCCTTTTTCCTTTATTTTTATCCAAGCTTCCACTGGATGGACCTCCATCCTCAGCTGCCTTCACCTCCTTTAACTTTAGATCTGTACATGCATCTTCTTGTCGAAGAAATCTCTCAGCTTTGTGAAAGAATTCTCCAAGATCCAACGGTGGGTCCCTTATCATAGATACTTTAAAATCTGAATCCTCTCTGACTCCTGACACTACTGCCATCAAAACCATCGATGGATCCGGTCGATCCATGAAGCAACCGCTGCGTTGAATCGAGTTAAGAAAGCTCTAAGCGACTCATCCATTCTTTGCTTTATCGACATTAGCGTCATCACGTTCTTAGGCTCTTAATATGAACCCTAAATTGCCTCAGAAACCTATCCACCAACTCCATCCATGTTCTGATAGATCCTTCCTCCAGTTACCTAAACTACATCGCCGCTATATCCGTCAGGTATAGGGGGAAACATCAGGCCATAACTTCCTCCGATGCCTCCAATACTTTCATGTGTCTGGTGTATCTCATCAATTGATCGGTTGGGTCGGCATTGCCATTGTATACTTCCATGCTAGGTCGCTTGAACTCGGATGGAAATCCGAGCCGTCCTGATTTCCCGAGTAAACGGACTCTTGTTCGCTCCTTCCAAATCTCTATTGGTCAAACCTCCACGCATAGTTCTTCTAATAATCTCAGCTAATCCAGCATTGTCTGCCAAAGGTTTCCCCTTTGCCCCCGAGGGAACTCTGGTACATATTCTTCGTGTGGCTCATTAATGTCAGCGCTCGCTCTAACTTGTTGGGCTCCATCCAAAGGCCTTCCAGTGTCTGATCCTGCGGGCCTGCCGCCAAGCCTTTGTTGATTTCCCTCTGGTTCTGTATTCTGTTCTCTATTGGGTTCCGCGACCCTAGTTCCTTTTCCACATTCGCAGTCACTGTAGTCGGTCTAAGGTTTTGTGTTCCTGCAGCTCTCATCTGTTCAAAAAAAGTCTGCATCATGTGCTGTTGACTCTTCAACAATCTCTCATGCAATGAATTGGCCATAGCCTCCATCTCATCCCTGGTGATGTAGATCGAAGCTTGTCCTTCTCCAGCTCCGGAGGATGCTTCTTGACTTCCTTTCTGTTGGCTTCTCTCAGCTCTCTGTCTTCTACTTGTCTGTCGAGTCATTGTCTTTCAAATCTGAACACTTTTGGCTTTTCAAATCTGAACTTCAAATCCGATGTAGCGGGTGCTAGTCCTTCTCAGTGAAAGCACCAAAGTGTTTGCACCAAAACTGGTCGCAAACCCCAAATGTCGTGAAAGCACCAATATATGAATATAAGATAACAATTTTCAAGCACAAGTCCCAGATCTAAGCAAATAGAAAACAATAATCCAGAAATAACGAAAAGAAACGCATGATTTATAGTGGTTCGGCTATCTCCGACCTACGTCCACTTCAAAGGTTTGTCTTTTATTGATTTTCCTTGCTGGTTACAAATGATTACAGCAATTAAAATGGAGAAATTCGAGTAAAATGGTTGTGATGAAATGTAAAATTGAATCCGGCAGAGTCTGAATGTTGAATAGTCGAAAGATCCTTTTTCTGTAGGCTTCAGGGGGCTATTTATAGGTGTAGGAGGCTGATATCGCGCTCAAACTTCAGGAGACTCCTTCTGACACGTGAGTGGACCCACGCGACCGATCCCGGAAAGTTTCGACTCGATTCGCGATCGATACGAACCAATTTCGTATCGATCAAAAAATGGTCCAATCGAGCTAAAACTTTGCAGGAACGTTCTTTAGCTTGTACGTAAGCTCCTGTGAAAATTTTATAGCATTTGGACCTGTGGTTCGTGAGATATGATCGATGCAAGATTGTGATTTCCGTATGCTGCTGAGTTCGAATCCATGATTTCGTATCCATCCCTTCGAATCGATCTGGACACGTGAGTACGTGGTGACGTGGCGCGAGATTTTTGGATCGCTCCACCTTTTGTGCCGAATTGAAGGAGTCTTATTTGCAACCAATATCGGAGCTGAGTTCATGTCGACTACTTCATGCCGTTTGCGTTGATAGTCACGGCGCTATTCGTATCCATCGTTTATGAATGTTCGATGGATGCGAACAAAGCCTTCACCATCGAAACGAATAGTGTACTGAGGTGCACTGATGGACCGATATGAACTTTAGTCGATATGAATAAGTCCCCTCGAGATCGATATGAATAGCATGGCTCCAGATGGGTTCGAACTGTTCGTCGAACATGATCGATTCGAAGCACGATGGATACGAATAGTTCGACGCTGATCGATACGAGCTCGATGGACTCGAATAGTACGACCAAGGATCGATTCGAGCCCGATCGATTCGAACAGATGTTGATCGAGTCGAATATGATGGATACGAAATTTGACTTCCCTCGATGTATGTGAACAGTGTGTCCTTTTGTCTTGTATCGATCATATCTCTATCATACGAACTCCGATTAATCTGAAATTTGAAATGCAGCCTTGCCTAGCCTTGATCATCACCTCCAAGCGATTCTGTCCTGATCGGAGCTCGGCCAAATTTTAATGATATAGATCACAGCCTTATTTCCAATCGATCTTCAGTCCTGATATCCATCCTTCCTTGCCAGTTTGTTAACATTTCAGCCTTGACCAAAGGTGGGATAACAGTAGGAGTTGAAATATGTGGAATATAAAGGGACAAGGTAAAAGGCAAGCTTGGATGCTACATTTTGGCTCGGCCTATGGGTCAATTGGGCTCGGCCCAGACTAGTACATGTCAGGTCAGTGGAGAGGCTGATGGTCAGAGGTGATGTACATCTGGTGGTGGTGGCTATGGTGGCGGCCAAGGCAAGATATGGAGGAGAAAGTGGAAACTAGGCTCGGTTATGCAAGTTTCAAGGGGTTTTTTGCAACTTTTTGTGATGTTTGCTTCATGGGATGGTCATGGCCAGTATTGGTCAGAGGATAGGATGGTTAGGTCGTGTATGGTGATGGAGAGGAAGTGATGTGGTGATCGGTGGAGGTGGTGAGGGATATAGGCCGAGTAAAGCATAAGAAGTAACAAGCAAAACCATGGAAAAATCAATATAAAAATGGAAAGAAAAAGTATACAATATGAAGAAGCCATTACCAATTTGTTCTCAGATCTGAATAGCCGAAAATTTCATGGAAATGAGAAGTTTTAATGTGGAAATGAAAATAAAACTCACGGCTGTACTAGAGGAAATGGACGGCTAAAGCTGGAAAGTGAAAGGGCAAGCAAATGAGAGACTAGGCAATGAAAAGTCATAAGTTTTAAAGCTTTTGTCACTTCAAATTTCCATTTAAATAAAACAAATAAAATTTTCAGTAAATAAAAATAAAAATCTGAACAAAATAAAGTGAAAAAGAAAATAAATAAATAATTTAAGGGTTAACAGAAAATAAAAGGGAAAATAGCTTAATAATTGAAACAAGACTTTAAATTTTTTAAACAAAGTACAATAAAGAATAGAAAATTATAAAAACACTTTAAAAATGTTTTAAAAATAAAATATATCCATAACATGAAATATCACACATATATATACACAAATTAGAACAAACAAAATATTATTTATATAAATTAAAAGTAACAATTTTGTTAAATAAATCAATTTGCACACAATATAGAAAAAACATAACTTTCACAATATTAATCGGACGTCAACGAAACAAAAGGCTGTATTCTTGAAATTTTATTTATTTTCGTAGTAAAAGATAAAATTTAAAAATTCAAATCTTTAAATTTTAAATTTAAAAGTCAAAGTTTGACCATATTGAACAAAATCCATGTTTCTGGAAAATATTCCATTTATTCATGTTTGGAATTATAATTCACATAAAAATCAAAATTTATATTTACAATAACAAAATTTATTCATTTTAATAAATAAAATAAATTTTTTAAATCAGAAAATTCAAGTAAAATAATTAAATATACAAGTAAAAAAAATCATGAAATACATGGTTGTTACACTCTCCTCCACTCAAATCTTTTCATCCTCGAAAAGAAATAAGGCACGGAAAACACATAAAAAGATAGAATGAAATAGGATTTAGACAAGATGACAAGAAGATTAAAATTATACCTGATAACTATGGTTATAGATAAGTTTATCAAGGTGGAGAATAGGAATAGCTAGAAGGGAAAGTAGGAGGATAGGAATATGTAGGAAGGAAAATAGGTTGAAAGACAAAGATGAACCATTATTTTAAAACTATATAATTTCAATTAGAATTTTTTTTATATTTAAAGTAATTTATAATATGATGAATAATCATTTTCAAATTTGTTAGTTTGAAGTAAACAATATTTAAAACATTTTAATTTATTTAGAAAAGTAAAATAAATGATCAAAATATCCTTTATATAATACTTCATCAAAATACTTTTATAACTCGATGTCTTAACAAGTTTATCCTCGTTCCTACAGGCTCTGGCTATGCGTTGATCAGGCATAAAGCTAGAATTCTCCAAGTACTTAGTAGACTTGTGTTCAACACCCAGTGAAAATCTTAAAAAAACTTTTTAAAAAATAGATATGGAAAGTACAATCCAAACAAAACAACCAAAACCTTTGTCTAACCATGGATCGTAGATACACAATGGTTACGCCTGGATCCCCTAGGAAATAATCCATATCCTTAAGCTTTCTAACCCTGCGAATTACGCCATGATGACTATTAGACCGCAGATACACAATGGTTACGCCTGGATCCCCCAGGAAACAATCCATATCCATAAGCTTTCTCAGCCCTGTGGATTTTGCTACTAATACGACCTACATAGATCGCAGGATACACAATGGTTACGCCTGAATCCCCTAGGAAACAATCCGTACCCCTAGGCCATCTCAGCCAGGTGAATTGTGCTATGCAGTTGCGCTCAAAAGACCATTGGTTATGCCATGGTAGGACACTCAAGTATCACATCTGGAAAACCAAAACCAGAGAGAATAATCGATAGAATGAATCCATAATGTGGCTACAGAGAGGATATCAAGCAGAAGGCACTTTCCATATCTTTACTTCGAAAATATATATCATATATTACCTTTTCAAATCACTATCAAATACGGTACTTATATAAAGTCCATTATATGTAAGATTTTATTTTCAAATCTAATACTTTCCAAATCAATGGTATATCGAATCATACTTATATAGACTTCGATTATACAAGATTTCTCTTTCCAAATTGTGTACCTTTTCAAACCAACAGTTTTCAAATCAACTTCATACTTATACAGATTAATTTTATATAAGTTCGGTAACTCCCAAATCAAGTATTTAATAGAACAAGGTTCTCAATTTCAATTCCTCTCAATAACGTTTCAGTTTCCAAATCATATATGATTTCGCCAAATCATTTCTTCCAAATTACATATATTCAGTTTCAAAGTTTCTCAAAACAATAGGTTTAGAAAATAATCCTGGTTTCCAAATCAACAAAATTTATGTCAAACAAATTCATTTCCAAAATCATCACATGAATACT
The DNA here is from genome assembly GCA_030765085.1 of Allium cepa. NCBI lineage: Eukaryota > Viridiplantae > Streptophyta > Magnoliopsida > Asparagales > Amaryllidaceae > Allium > Allium cepa. The sequence continues at coordinate 33,655,744 of CM060941.1, forward strand.
GGGTTTTAAATTCCAGTCTATTTTCGAAACCAAATATTTTTCTAAGAATCAATTATATCCAAAATGATTTCCAAGTTTATAACTATCCCTTTAAAACCTTTAAACTATTTATTTCTATTCAAAAGATCCAATTTTCCTTTGGCAAATCATTTACTTAACAAAAGTTTCAATTTATTCAAGTCATAATCTTCATACTTTAAACTCGCAAGTAAACTTATATACTTTATCAAATATTTTATACTCTTCGAAATTTCTTAGTTTTGAAAATTAAACCTCGATTTGGAAGTGTTCGAACCTTCAAAATAGTCATTGAAATCAAATTTCAAATCCAAGAGTTGGAAATCAGCAACAAATCAGTAAATCAATTTTTTTTTATAAATAGAGTTATACTAAATCAAATCCAAAACTCAAGAACTGAACACCGGCTTACTTTAAATCATTTCATATATATATATATATATGTATATATATATATATATATATAAAGAGATACAAAAATTTGATCTATAATGGCGGACAACGGCGACAGCGAAACAAGTGAGATCAAAGAAGATACTGCGGAAATCGATCGAAATCAACCTATCACCGTGGAAAATGAAGAAGCCGACACAGGATGGATAGAGGTCATATATAAAAACAAAAGCCCTAATCAAATAAGGGATCGACAGCAGTATCATAAGGCAACAAACTCGTTTGGAAACTCTCGAAAAGCAGCAGATCTGGTGGGACAGGGATCAAATAATTCGATTAAAATAACAAATCTAATGGGATCTACCGACAAACCATCAATCATGAAAGGAATAAAAACGTGGACCGATGTGATAGCAGGTAATACTCGGTTGAAGGTGGGGTCTAGAAATTTGATTATAAGGAAGACGAGGAAGGAACTTATGCAGATATGGATGATGAAGTATTTAATGTTGCAAAAGGCATGTGGGGCACCTCAATATACATGTATGTTTCAGGTAAAAGGCCATATTACATTCATCTAAATGCTTATATTAAATGAGAATGGAAACCTACTGGTAAATGGGATATTTTCCCTAGGGAAAATGGATTCTATTTAATAAAATTTGCAAATGAATCAGACTGCAAGAAAGTTTTAGATGGTGGACCATGGTTCATTGATAGTAAACTTATCTTCATTAAAAAATGGGAACCTAATCTACGACTTGAAAGGGATATGCTTGAATCACATCCAGTTTGGGTGAGATTGAAAAACCTAGATCCATCTTTGTGGAATGCTAGAGGAATCAGCAAAATAGCTAGTCTGATTGGTAACCCACTGGATATGGATGATTATACCAAACAAGTGAAAAGATTAAACTATGCCAGAGTGTTAGTAGAAATTAAAGTAAGTGATAACATTAAAAAACAAGTGAGAGCCAAAGACAGACGAGGCAACATCTACATTTAGGAAATAGAATATGAGCATATCCCACCCATATGCACTAAATGTAAATGTTTTGGTCACAAACTAGAGCAGTGTGAAACTGTGTCACCTCCTATCACACAAGTTTGGAGACAAAAAACTACTGTCCAGACTGATCTGTTACAACAAAAAGTGGCAAAGCCAGACTATATACATAATAAGCAAGATACAACTATGGATTAGGAGGATAAAACTGCGGGAATAGAGGTCCAGAATTCACCATTGTATACTGAGGGGGTAGATAATTCCCAAAATCATAGCTTGGAAGATATCCATGAGCAGAATTCATTGGAAACTACAGAAGTAGAAAAGGAGATTAATAATATAGAGCTTGACAACATGGAATCTGAATCTGAGCCAGAGGAAGAAAACATAAACAAATATACAAAATCCAATCAAAAATATGCAGCCCAATTCAAAAAATCAGAGGGAAAAGATAAGGCGAGCTTAAGTCGCGAGGTCTCTCCTAGGAAACTGAGGAATCGACCTCCAATTTCTAGATGTCCATAATAAGCTGGAACGTAAGAGGTTAAATAACGACCCTAGACGTTTAGACCTCTTAAATCTAAGGAGAAAATATTCTCCTTCTATTATAAGTATCCTGGAAAATAAATTCAATGTGAATAATCTTCAATATTTTACTGAGTCTTTAGAACCTGAATGGGTCACTATACACAACAATGATGTAGGAGGAAAAGGTCGTATTCTCTTATTATGGAACAAAAAAATATGGAATATCAATCTTCTTGACAAGGATGATCAACAAATTATAGTTAATGCTTCTAATTCAGGGGGCCTTAAAATCATTCTAAGTTGTGTCTATGCTAGTAATATAGCATCTCATCGTACCAAATTGTGGGAAGCCATAACAAATATCAGTAACAAGATAAAAGAACCTTGGATAGTAATGGGTGACTTTAATGCTGTCCTGAAAGCAGAAGAAAAGAAAGGGGGGCTCACCATTAGAGTTTCCCAACTAGAGGAATTTAACAACTGCGTCATTGGTGCGGGATTACTAGAGCCCATCCACTGTGGCCTGAAATATACATGGAGGAGTGGTGAATGTAAGAAAATTTCCTGTAAATTGGACAGAGCTCTGGTAAATGTAGAATGTATAAATAAATTGTCAAACATTAATGTGAACATACTACCTCCTTCAACAAGCGATCATTGTCCCATCCTCATAAACTTAAAGGAAAAGAATATGCATGGAAAAGGAAAACCTTTCAGGTACTCAAATCAATGGCCAGAATTAGAAGGTTACACATCAGCAATACACATTACTGATATACCAAGGGAGGAAGGAACCGAATGCTATAAACTCGTGCAAATTCTTAAAGCTGCCAAAATCAATTAAAGGAATGGAATAAAAATAGACCTAAAAATGAAGATCAGATCAACAATCTTCAGACAAAATGTGAAGAACTGATAAAATTAATTGACAATGGAGACTCAACAGATGATGTATGGAGACAATACTACCAATATCAAAGCAATCTAAAAGAAGCTCTTCACTTAAAAGCCATTGAATTAAAACAGAAAGCTAAAGAAAAGTGGATAACTGAAGGAGATGAATGCACAAAATTCTTTTATACGAAAATGGCAATTAGACATAACTTCAACAATAATCATCATCTAATTGACCAAGATGGTAACAACTATGTCAACAGCTCAGCATTTGAAGAACAAGCTATAAAATACTACACAGATTTGTTTAATGGAGAAGTTAACCACACAATACCAGAAGTTCATTGTAGGCGGTTGGTAAATGCCAGAGGGAAAAGAATTCTGTCCAGGAACATAACTACGAAAGAGGTCTGAGAGGCTCTGAAATCCATCCATATAGACTCCAGTCCCGGGCTAGACGGGCTGGGGTCCAAATTCTTCCTCTGCCATTGGGAAGCCCTGAAAGAAAACATTCTATCAGCAATGCAGGATATATTACAAAGTGGTAAATTCATCAAAGAAATTAATCACACGTTCATATGCCTGATCCCTAAGAAGAAAAATCCAACAAAGATAGAAGACTATCGACCTATTGCATGCTGCAATGTGATATACAAAATACTAAGTAAATTTTTTTGCAACAGAATGAAACTCATTTTACCTGACCTTATTTCAGAAAGTCAAAGTGCATTCATCAAAGGAAGAAGCATTTCCGAAAACTCATTGATGGCACATGAATTGATTAGAAACTTCAACAAACCAGGAGCAGATAAATTCTGTCTAAAAGTAGATCTTCATAAAGCGTATGACAAAATAAACTGAGATTTTATCATTCATATGCTAAGATCAATGGACTTCCCTTCAAAATTTGTGAATATAATAAAAGAATGCATAACCACTCCTACCTAGTCGATACTGATCAATAGGATACCAAAACGCTTCCTAGTATCCAACAGAGGAATTAGACAAGGTGATCCCCTCTCCCCTTACTTGTTTGCTATTGCCATGGAATATTTTTCGTTACAAATGGAGCTGGAAACACACAACAAATTAGTCCAACCAATATACAGTATTCAGCCTATTGTGACCCACCTATTATATGCAGATGACCTGCTCATTTGTATAAAATCTTCCAATGCATCGGCTAAATCAGTCAAAGAAACATTCTGCAAACTAGAGAGATATACAGCGCTTAAATTGAACGAACAAAAAACCAAATGCTACTTTAACAAGACATGCAACAATAGAAATGAGATCCTGAATATTTTAACAGTGAAAGAAGGAGAACTTCCAGTCAAATATCTCGGTGTACCTCCATCAACAAATAAAATAACTGATAGAGAATGTGCAGTACTGGTTTCCTCAATAAGGGATAAACTACAGGGATGGAGCTCCAAACTTTTATCATTAGCAGGCAGAATCGAACTGGTTCATACAGTTATTCATGCCAAGATCAACTTCTGGTTACAGACCTTCCAAATACCGGATGCATGAATAAAGAAAATTGAAAAAGTCTGTGCAGACTTCATTTGGAAAGGAGGCATGCATCAGATTAAATTTTAGGATTTATGTAGACCTAAAGACGAGGGTGGAGTGGGGCTTAGACGGATTAAAGACATGAGAATGGTTTTCACATTAAAGCAAGCTTGGAGGATAATCAAAGGCAAGGGCCTATGGGGAAATTGGACGAGAAGAAGATACATAAAAGACAATTTCTGGTGCATGGAGATAGACAATAACGCTTCAACAAACTGGAAAGCTATCTTGCGAATAAGAAAAACACTAGCTCAGTGTTGTGTCAAAGAAATAGCTAAGGGGAGAGAGACAAATCTGTGGAAAGATCCTTGGATAACAGGCACATCTTTGATTGATATACTGGGGATCACTACTTATTCAGATTATGGTTGTCCGTAAAAAAATGTCTCTGACATAATTAAAAACAATGAATGGGACTGCTCGAGTTTACCACTAAATCGAGAAATCAAGGAGAAAATACAGTACATGCCAATATATAGTGGGCGAGAAAATGATGTATGGATCTGGAAGCCTACTGGGGAAGAATTTACTACTAAAACAGCGTGGGAAGAGATACGACACCATGATAACGAAGTAGATTGGAGCAAAGTCATCTGGAACAAAGTAAATAATCCTAAAATGGCATTCATTTCTTACAAAGCGATTCAGAAGCGTTTGCCTACTAAAGACAGACTTATGAAATGGGGGATTATTACAGAAAACAAATGTGAACTGTACGAACAGGAGGAAGAAACACATAATCATTTGTTCTTTAAATGCAAAATCTCGAACGAAATATGGACACAAAGCAAAACTAAAGAAAATCTGCCTATACAAGAAAGCACTTTGGAGGAGGAAATACATCACCTGTTGCGGAGAGGAGATGGCGTAGACAGCAAATCCAAATTGGCCAGTACTTCCATTACTGCGACGGTTTGGAATGCGTGGAAGGAGAGAAATCGAAGATTATATGAGAAAAAACAACGCAACAGTGAGGAAATCAGTAAACTCGTCAGATCTGATATCCAACTGATGAAGAAGAGAAACAAAAACTATGTGCCTACTTCGTGGGAATCAGATGAAGTTCGAATTGTAGTAAAGGATCAGCAAAGTACATCGGGAGGAAACCCAAATACAAGTTACTGGCCGCCATGAATTCGAGGAAGATAAGCACTGATGAAGTATAATTGGTAACTTAAGTTGTTTTAATTATGAAAGACATTTTGTATATGTTCCCATACGGCATGTCGTACTGGGCTGAACTAAACTTGGGATGTATATGCCCTTAATAAAATCTTACCCATTTTCAAATATATATATATATATATCGAATATCAAATCATACTTCGGAATTTGAAATCGAAATTTGTTTCACATAATCACTCGCATGGCAAAGCTACTAGAGTGGCCTCTCCCCCACTTTGAAACTCGAAAATCAATGTCGATGATGCGTGCACTCATCACCGAAATTATTTTCCAGCAACACAAGTGAGTTCTGGACTTCTATTTTCTTGAAACTTCTTTGAAATCTCTTCGTAATCATTGGAATTCATTCCAATACATTTGAAATATTTCTTAGTCGAAAAATATCTTTAAATCATATTATTATTATATATTTTCCGAAATCTTAAAACCGATTTCAAAACACCGGAGTTCGATTCCTCGAAATTCAAATTCAAAACCCTTCAGTTATAAATCACTTTTATGTAAATTAAATTTCTTATAAAATTTTCAAAAATTCAAATCCTTTCGAAACTTCAAATTCTCATTTTTAAACGGTATATAATCCTTATCGAAAACATTTCACTTTTGTATCTAAAATGTGGTCATCCTTATCAAAATATATGTATGCACAATTTCAAAATACAACCAAACACAAATTTCCAAGGGATGACTCAAGGATGGATTTCAAAACAAATAGAGATTCAGATTTAAAGGAACTCTAATCAAAAAATTTCTGGTTTGAAGATAAGCTCGAACGAAGATGAGATAATTTAATTACCAAATAGAAGATGGATAAGTCTTTATGAATCGCGGGCGACCTTAACCAGCCAACCGTGACTTCAGGAATTAATCAATGTGGAAATCTAAGGAAAATCGACATTCGATCGCCAGAGATAGAATCCAGGTAGATCAGGAGATAGATAGCCTCGAAATCTGAGTACGCAGAAATCTCCGGTGAATAAATGCCAATTGTAAAGGAGTTTCATCCCTTTACAAATCATTCAAAGATTTGCGGAATCACCGATCTTTATAGAGGTCATTCAAAGTGGAGTTATGGAATGCTCCAAAATCAAAGGAATACAAATAGGGTAGACAGAAATGGATTTCAAAGCAAGTGGGAGCGTTCCAATGTTCAAGGAGTCGTAATCGGTAAGAATACTAACAAAAGAGATCACTAACAAGGTGGATACAGAAGGGATGAGGTTTAGAAGATCTTGATTTCAAAATAAGAAAAATTTATACCAACATAATCTTTGAAAATCCTTTAGAATCATTTGGAAATCATTTTATACTTCGAAAGTACGTTCTCTCACAAAGAAATGATTCTGAGATTGATTTCACTCATTCTAGGATATTTCTACCCTATCTCTAATGAGCTTTTGCTCCGTAGGCTAAGGTTTGCCTAAAACCAATGCTCTGATACCAAATGTAACGACCCACTATTTTGGACCATTCAAATCGACATTAATCCACACATGTCAGACTTGAATAAATCAAAATAACAGATTGTAATAAAATTTGGAGCAAATAAAACCAATCACAGAATCACAGACACAAAAATATCAGAATAACTCGCAGCGAAAATGAAAATACCATAGTAGTTCATAAAGCTACTATAACAAAATCTCAAAAAAAAAATCAATCTGAAAACAAATACAATAGAAATCCCAAATACACAGAAGTCAACTAATACAAGAGATGAAATAAAACAACTGAAACAGAAATGGATAGATAACTAGATAAGCAGAATCTCCAGCGATTCCTAGCTCCAGAAAGAGAAATCCAAAGCTGTGAATACTCAGGCTGACCCGAGCGTAAAGTAAAACACAAAACACTCGAGTCGGGACACACATACTTATATAATGTAAATCAACACAAGTGAACTGTAGTAGTAATGCACGAAAACTTAAAAGGATGCTTGGGATCGCCCATCCTCAGAGGATCCGTTAAACCATCAATTAAAAAGTAATAAACGCTATCATAGAAATGCCTATATTAAAGTAAACTATGCAAATAACAGTGCTAATGTGGCTAGGTTAGCGTAGAGCTGGAGCAATCGCTCACCTCTAGTCACACTCTCAAATTAAAGATGTACATCCAAAAATCACAAGGCATACAGAGAAGTGTACCCGTGGTTAAAATTCTAAAATAGTTTATAATTTCGAAGTAAAATCATTCGTTTAAACCATTAAAAGGTGGAGTCATTATACCTTCAAATCAAATATTAAATTCCCAAAATTTTAGCCTTTTCAGAGTTCATTTATTCACTTAAATACATTAAAACAGTGAAATTTCGCAGCATTTAGAAAATGCTACGATAAGTTACATTTGAAAACAATTCAATTCAGCAAAGACAACATTTAAAAACTGCTATAATAGTTTCGTTTTAGTTGAAAAATAGTTCAATTCAGCAAAGACAGCATTTACAGAACTGCTGTAACAGTTCGGGGTTCAATTATATTCAAAAATCTCATTTCAGCCAATTGCAGCACTTAACATATGCTATTGCAGCCCTTTTGTTAGTTTCTGGTTTTAGTTTATTTTCTGCAACTACAACGCTTACAAAGTGTTGTAATACCACTTAGTTAAATTTAGCCTTTTAGTTCACTTCTGCAACCACAGCACTTACAAAGTGCAGCAGATTCATTTATTTCAGATTTTAGTTCAATTTCAGAAACGATAGCATTTCTGAAGTGCTACTAAAAGGATTTCCAGATTTACAATAGAATTTCAGCAACAATGAAACTTCAATTTAAACCATTTTAGCTTATAAAATTTCATATTTTCCACTTTAAAATGGTCATTTAAATACCCTTTAACGTATTATTTTTATAAAGTAAATTTCACCAAAAAATATCAAATTTCTCTATGTTTTATTTATAAAATCAATGTACATTTTTTGCAAATTATTGCATTTACTTTGCACTTTAATTTAATTTACCATTTCATAAATTAAATTAAATTTCCATTTTATTTTCTTAATTTAACTTTCATATTTTAAAACAAATTTCACATTTCCAAGTTAAGTTATATTTCAAATTACACCTTTAAACATTCATTTATTTATTTAACCATTTTAATTCATAGAAAATCAAATGCACTTTATTAAATCGTTTAAATTCAAATTTAAATCAAATTATCATATTTTATTTACTTAACCCCATCTTTAAGCAAAATCACAAATTTCAAAATTTAGTTATATTTCAAATTTCTACTTAACCATCCATTTATTTCACATTTTAACCTGTAGAAAAATCATAAATCGTTCAGGCCTACCATTTCAGCCCATAACGATTTTTCCCTATTCTAAAGTCTGTTCGGGTATGTATCATTTCAACATATAGTGATTCTATTCTACAGGGAACTTGCAGTGTGAGAATAGAATAAAATAAACAATATTGCATCGTATAGTAGTAACAGATGATATGACAGGTTTATAAACAGGGTTAGCATCATATGGTTCATATCACAAGCAGGTATAACATGATATAACATTTCTACACATTCACTAGTTGTTAATTCACCATTTATATAAGTTTAAATGTCATGAGTGAATACTCACCATTTTACGCTGGAGTTAGCAATCGAAACTACACAAATGAATTCCAGAAAGCACGATAGCACGACACAGTACAACATTTGATTCAAGTGAGTGGAGAGAGAGCCAAGATATGATCTTGTGAACAACAACCCAAAACAAGACATTGTAACATAAATATTCAACATAGAATTTATATTGAAACAATTGGAAATTGAAATTAACAAAGGACAAAATGATTTGACCTTGCTTTAGCCATCCAAATGTTCGACCTAGGGGTTCTTTTGCTCGGCCATCATGATGATATAAGCTTGGGTTTGGGTCATATAGGTGCGACTACAAAGAAGTGATGATGGTAGGAGTTGCAACATGTAGAATATAAAGGGATAAGGTAAAAGGCAAGCTTGGATGCAAAATTTTGGCTCGGCCTATGGGTCAATTGGGCACGGCCCAGGCTAGTACAAGTTAGGTCAGTGGAGAGGCTGATGGTCAGAGATGATGTACATCTGGTGGTGGTGGCCAAGGCAAGATATGGAGGAGAAAGTGGAAACTAGGCTCGGCTATGCAAGTTTCAAGGGTTTTTTTGCAACCTTTTGTGGTGTTTGCTCCATGGGATGGCCATTGCCAGTATTGGTCAGAGAAGAGGATGGTTAGGCCGTGTATGGTGATGGGGAGGAAGTGATGTGATGATCGGTGGAGGTGGTGAGGGGTATAGGCCGAGCAAAGCAAAAAAAGAAACAAGCAAAACCATGGAAAAATCAATATAAAAATGGAAAGAAAAAGTAGAAAAAAATCAAGAAGCCATTACCAATTTTTTCTCACATCTAAATGGCTGAAAATTTGATGGAAATGATAAGTTTTCACGTGTAAATGAAAATAAAACTCACGGCCGTACTAGAGGAAATGGAATGCTAAAGCTGGAAAGTGAAAGGGCAAGCAAATGAAGAGGCTAGGCAATGAAAAGTCATAAGTTTTAAAGCTTTTGTCACTTCAAATTTCCATTTAAATAAAATAAATAAAAATTTTAGTGAATAAAAATAAAAATCTGAACAAAATAAAGTGAAAAAGAAAATAAATAAATAATTTAAGGAATAATATAAAATAAATAGGAAAATAGCTTAATAATTGAAACAAGACTTTAAAAATTATAAACACAGTACAATACACATTAGAAAATTATAACAACACTTTAAAAATGTTTTAAAAATAAAATATATGCATAACATGACATATTACACATATATACACAAAATAGAATAAATAAATTATTATTTATATAAATTAAAATAAACAATTTTGTTAAATAAATCAATTTACATACAATATTGAAAAAAGCATAACTTTCACAATATTAATCAAATTTCAACGAAAAGAGAAGCATTATTCTTGAAATTTTATTTATTTTCATAATAAAAGATAAAATTCAAAAATTCAAACCTTTAAATTTTAAATCTAAAAGTCAAAGTTTGACCATATTGACCAAAATCCACATTTCTGAAAAATATTCTATTCATTCATGTTTGGAATTATAATTCACATAAAAATCAAAATTTATATTTACAATAACAAAATTTATTCATTTTTATAAATAAAATAAAGTTTTTAAACCATAAAATTCATTTAAAATAATTAAAATATACAAATAAAAAAATCACAAAATACAGGGTTGTTACACACCTAATAATGGTAATAAAAGTATGTTAAAAGATTTAAAAGAATATTAATAATCGTTTTACAAAAGCAACCAAAATTCATCGCATTTTGTCAATTTTACATACACTATAAAATAGAGATTTTGATATTATTTATATATAATTTTAAAATATGAATAAACATTTCTTAATTTATTTAAAGAATTAAAAAGTTCATTTTTAAGTTTGGTTTAGTTGAATATATAGTTTAACAAAAACGTTAAATTTTGACTGTAAAATATGTCAATAAAAACACCGTTATCAACCAAAACAAGTTATCGTTAAGTTGTTGCAACACGATATATTTTCTAACACATATATGAACTAAACAAACTATGTTACATGTTACATTTACCATAATAATGACAAAATTGGTTTAAATAAAGTAACTAAAAGAAGAATGATAAAAGGAAGTGTAAAAGCATGATTTGACAAAAGAGTGTTTAAGTAAGCTTAAGAAACAACATCATTACACTTTACATCTCGTCTCATTAATGAGATGTTACTAATATACATGTAAAATGAGCCAAAGTTATTTTAACATTTTAAAGTTTAAGAAAATAAGGCAAACATCATTTCTTAAGTACAAATTGAAACCAAAACATCTCCTTCACAATTAATACATGTCCTTAAGGTGTTAAATCAAGGGTAAAAAAGTAAATGAAAAGTCAATATAGTGGATAATGTTAGTATGGTCATTTGCCAACCAAGCTTTATGTATAAATAGGATCACCCTTTCTTCATTTTTACACACTTCATTCCTTACTTTCTCTTCACTTTCCCCGTCTTCTTCACCTCCATATCCATGGCTTCCTACCTCTTTCATTCTTCCTTCTCCTCCAAGCCACCCACCTTCTATCACCTCAAACTCCTCCTATTACCCATGCCTAAACCATTCTACACGCCTCCAACAACCTCTACCCCCTCCTATAACACACGCACCCCCTACTTTTCATCTACTCGAGTTCCAACACTCTACACCCGCCTCCTACTCCAACCAAAAATCCCACACCCAAGGCCGTACCCTCCTCCTTAGGCCACACACCCTCTCTTATAGCCCTTGGCCACTAAAAAAAGAGAAAAGAAGAAAAAGAAAAAGAAAAGAGAAAAAAAGAGAAGGAAAACAAAAAAATTCGAGATGTTCGGAAAATAACACGTTAGTTTGAGAGGCGCATAGCTTACACAAAAGATTGAAGGAGTGGAAATAAAGGTGAGAAAATTCTCACCTCTTTTAACAAATCGTATTTTGATTTTATTATAATAATCATCTTATTACATGCAAGTATACATCCCTTTGAAATGTTACTATGGATTTTGGATATGTTTGTGTTATGTCTGAATAGTCGCAAGTGTTTGTGGTTGTGATTATTTATCATATTAGCTTGTGTATCGACCATAATTATGTTAGTGATAAATGTTAACTCGATTTTGCTCATTTGGATTAAGTGTCCCCTTTGTTAAATATGACCCAATTTTGGCGATATGATATAATTTGGAAAAAATAAGTCTCTTTTTAATTGGAATTGAAGTTAAAGTGAAAATAAAAGAGAATTTTAAATTAAAAGTGAAATTGGAATTGAAATAGAAGGTTAAATTGAAATTGAGATGAATAGTGAAATTGAAATTGAGATTAAGGTTGAAATTCAAATTAAAATGGAAATTAGATTTGAAATCTAAGTTTTAATTGAGTTTAGTTTGAAGTTAGAGTTGAAATTGAATTGAAAATTGGAATTTAAAATTTATTATTAAAATAATAGAAATAAAATAATACCATAATATGGTAACAGTGAAAATACATTTTAAATAATTTAAAAGGTGAAAATATTGATTTAAAATGATTTATAATGATTTTATAAGTAACAAAATTTAATTTGGATAAATTATTTCAAATATGGAAAACTAAGTTAAAACTAGGCGCGTCGCGCAACGGTAGTTCGCGATTTCGCGCCGAAAAGTTCAAATGAGTGTATAGAGTGGAATATAGCCCGGAATTCTTCGAGATAAGAAAATTCTGGACTATTATATCAATATCTTCTAAACGAAGAAAGAAAATCAAAATTTTGTTAAGTAGATTTCGAAATATATCCAAATCAATTTTCTAAAAAAATCGCGCTAGTGCAGTTAAGTGACCATAATAGGAAATCCGTTTAAAAGAACGTTTTCAATTATGAAAAATATGGAATAAATTTGATTAATCCATTTAAATAGTTTAGAAGAGATTTTAAGTTGAAAATATGAATTTTCAAATATTAAAAAGTGGTTTAAATCAAATAAGCTTATATAGCACTTTCCACAGCACTTTTATGCTGCGAATTCTATATCTTTTGGAATATGAGTTTAAACTTAATGATTTTTTCCTAGAATCTATTATGAATATTTATAAAAGGAAAACCAAGTGTATGAAAGATAATTTGGAATTTTTCTAATCATTTCCAAAATAAAGTTGATGACTGAGCATGTGGAAACGACTAGTACATTTGTCCCGCTTGTGAGATCTGAGAAGACAAAACAAAATGTTTAACTAAGGTTAGGGATGGAGCAACAAGTGTCATAAACTTACCTAGCCTCTGTTTTCTTTTCTTAGGCGACGGGTGGAACATATCGAAAGGAAAGCCCGAATGCTCTAAAAAGATTATATTAATTTTTTTAAAATAAAAGAAGAACGGTATTATCCAAAGAAAAAGTATGAATTACTTACTCTAAGACAATAGGAAGAGATTTGAAATCATCCGAGAAGAATCAAAGTGAAAAGAGACTTAATAAATCATGTATACTCATATTCACTTTTTATCGATAATTGGATTTCAAAGGAACCAGGGTGGATTCGGGTGATTCCTATTCGAAAACCACTTCGAACCGATTTACGCGTTCAAAAAATGAAGATGTTTGAAGACAGAGACATTGAGACGAATAATAACAAGGGATTACTTGTTGATTAATTGAGGATAAACTCCCGAATCACTATATTGTAGCAATGGTCTCTTTGTTATGGAAAACCTCAAAACCACAAGGACTTCTCGCCTAGTAATGGCCGAGAAAAAAAACCTTCAGTTTCATTCAGTCCAAGAACGAACTTGTAAGAATGAGTGTCTGACCTTGCATTCTAAATCACAATGAGTGATCTCTATAAATGTATATTAGTCGGTGGCAAAGAAGACACATTCTCTTAGCTTAAAACCATTTCTCGAGACATACAAGCTTCGGAAATTATACGTTTATAGAAATCAGTCGTGTGAATGTGGAATGACAATGTGGCATTCAAAGTGAAAGAAGATGTGATATGTAAAAAGGTAATCGTAGCCTCGAGCTTCATCAACCGAAAATGACCGAAACAGGTTTAGATGCAGCAAGGCTATGTGGGTCATTCCTAATTAGAGTATGATCATCCCTTTTTAGATATATTTCTTCCAGCTATGACGTTTGGGATGTAAATTAATGTGGTTTGTATGTTAGAGCATGCTTGGTTAAAGGTCGGTAACGACCGGGGGATGTCATATTCGGTATGACCTAGTTAAAGAGGTAGGTCGATCTTGTGTTGGTAGAGGGCAAATGTTCTGTGCCTCGGGACATCCATCTAGAGGTGTACCCAGCGGAAAGTAGTCCCTTCACTTGGTCATTTGTATGAAAATCCATTCTCCAATAAGAATTATGGTTTTGTTTGTAGAGCCTAGTATGTTGAATTTAATAATGGTAACAATTTCGGCTAAGATTAATAAGTTTATTTGCAAATGTTTTTGAAAATGAGATGTTATTAAAAATTATATCAATTTTTTTGATATATAAAGTTGTTTTATTAATCATAAGGTAAAAACCCGTTCGTGTTTATATGTTGGCATGGTCTTATGAGATACTCTTTCTTTTTAAAGGATTTTATTCAAATGCTAATATATGACACTGTCATTTATTATTTGAGTTTTTCTCACGTTGGTTTATCAAGGCTGATCCGGGTATTTTCAATGCTAGGGTCAGATCCAAGTATTCTCAAGTTTAGTCGAAGACGGTTGGATTTTTCAGAGAAGAGCTGGAGATGTTCATCTACATATGACATATTCTATTATCCGCTGCTATATGTTTGTTTTTGTTTGATTTTTGTCAGCAATTGTAAGGACAGAAGTTTATAACTGTCCAAGCTGAATTGAGGTTAGACTTTGATATATGTGTTTTTAAAAAAATTCGTTGTAAAGATATTTGTTCAATATTATATAATATTCCATTCCTGTAAGATTTTGTTCTGTCTATTTTTCTTTATTACCCTTAATAATCCATCTTTTCATGCAATTTGAGTTAGACATGTGTGGTTTATTGTCGATTCAAAAGGTACATAATTGTGGGTCATTACATATCGCAAGTTAAGAACTGTCATGTGTTAAAAGCTAGTCTATATATAATATAGAGTCATCGCAGGTTGAAGACTATTGCGTGTTGACCACATAAAGAAGGACAATGCCATTGAATGTTGAACTACAAAGCCGTCATTAGTTGATGAAGACAATGTGACTATATTCGGCGACCCTCTTCATCTAAGCTAAAGTCTGAAGTGCCAAGTTCCTTTATATATATATATATATATATATATATATATATATGTGTGTGTGTGTGTGTGTGTGTGTGTTCTTTGCTAACTTATGGGCATTTCATCAATAGGATGAGTGTTCAAGTGAGGTTTCGAAGGCCCTTACTGGGAATTAGTCATTATGAGTAGTCTTTTGTGGAACTTTTTCCAGTTTTTCTCTAAGTTCAATTCTCAGTGAAAGCACCATAAAATATTAGATCGAAACACTACACCAGAAAAGACCTTTAGTAGCATTGAAAAAACACTACCAAAACTTTTAGTAACGTTTTAAAGAACACTACTATAGGTCACGCAACTAAAAGTATGATTTTTTGGTTGTGTTTTAATAAACGCTACGAAATGTTCAGTATAACTGCGTTTTGCAGCGTATACAAAACCTAAAAAACCAACTTTTAGTGCAACTAAAACTTTTCGTTGCATTTATTTTATGCCACTGTAAACGCAGGAAGTATCTTACATTTGTTTTTGTAGCATTTTAAAAACGCTACTAAAAGGTATTGATTGTCTTATAGCATATTTTAAATGCTACTATATACTGTTAATTGCTTATATTATTTCCAACAACCAGTTATATAATAGTCATATTAAAATCAACAACAATCGTGTGATTACCATATTCAAGCCAACAATCAATCATATAATCATCATATTCAAATAATTGAGAAACACATTAATCACATAAGTATAATATCCATAACCATTTAGATAATAGTTATTTGACAAAATGAGCAAATTCACATACCACAAGTATTCACAAACAAGTTTACACAACCAATACTAATAAGTGTCATAATACATATAACAATCGAAGTCATGTCCATTGTTGCTGAAGGTCTTCACTCCGGAAAAGCTAATTACCTTTAAACAAGGTTGATAATCAACAACAAGAATTCGTCATAAATTATTAAGTAACATTCAAACAACATTAATTGATTATTATTCAAACAAGCACATAAACAATTAAGCCATCAAGTTCACAACATTTCATAGTTCATGTCATGATATTAGTTATGTAACTTCTGTTGTTTACTTGGTCATGAATTAAAGGATTGGGATGACAGTTTTATACAAAAAACTGAACGGGCAGCATCCATTTCAGTCCGCCTAATAGGAATGTAAGTATGCTTCTTTGACCACCAAAGGTTTTAACATGAATTATTATTAGATATATGTTTTGAATCCTGACTTTTAATTTGTTGCTAGATGTATAATTTAAGTGCAATTAATTATAGGCTATAATTGACAAGTTTTTTAATTTTACCAGCATGCAACTAATTAATTTTGAATTGACTAATTAATCCTAGCTCATTTGGCATTGTTTAAGTTACCCAGTTCTAATATGATCAACAATCATGTTGGCTACCATTTCTCAATACCCCTATGTAACTACTGTTACTGGTTGAAGAACTGTCGACCTCTGCTGCAAATTAAAAGGGTACTTAAATAAACAACGTAACTGCAAATTTTGTTTGTTTTGTAAAAAATACAACTTTGCAACTTCAGTTAATTGCAAATTAAAAGGCTAAATTTCTATATTAGTCTGGAGAATTTACTAGTTAATATAACGAGCAAGACAAAAGAAAAGGAAAAGGGTCAAAAGACAAAAGAAAAGGAAAAGGTATTATAATATACCTTATCAGTTAATTGCCAAAAAGCCTCACTTTCATTTGCTATGTCCAGTTCCTAGAAAGAGACTAATTTGATTAGGGAATAAAAAACTTTGTGTATTTAAATAACATATCAAGTTACTAAAATCAGATGAAGTTATTCATATAAAATACTTACAAGCATGAGTCTTGAGTTTTTTTAGCACTATGCACCAGCCAAATAATGGAGAGAAAGCAAATTGGTGTTATTTGGTATCAGGCTCCATGTAAAACCAAGCACTAAAAGCAGCCAAATGTGCATAAAATGCTGGTGGAACTACATTTACCGTTGAATCAGATAACATTATTTACCATAACCTTATATGACCGTGTAAAGGCTAGTTTTATACTATAAGAACATGCAATTCCCAAGAACACGATTCCAAATACATGCTTTATAAATTAAATAGATAGAGTCTGTTGTCTGTATAAAAGATATTTACTACAAGGCGGCTTTACAACATCATTTTAAGCAAAATAATTAGACAATTTACCACATTAAACTGTTCAAATAAATGAAGCATTGGTGTTATTTGGTACTTTTATTTAAACAACCATAAATTCCTACCAAAATTTTCTAACATGTTAAAATACCTTAATTGCATTTTCCTCAATTGTATTTTCATTTTTTTAACTTTTCTAAAAGGTGTTTTCTTGTTTCAGTTTCCACTTTGAGCTCATAAGTTATTCCATACTTTACAGTGGCAAAATAAAAGTAACAGAGGCATATGTGCAAAACAAATCGTCAAATGAGAAAATCAAACAAAGCACTAAAAAAATATCAAATAAAGTAGGTTGATAATAGCTTATCAATAGAGACGGACTTTGCGCACCTTGCATAGCTACAACATAAAACATTGTTTAGTTGACAAATATGATGGCAATAAACAACAATAGTTAAATCTAAGAAATGAATCATTACGTATGACACGGGTTGTTTGTAAGTGTCTGCAAAACATCAACGGAAAAAATATTTTCATCCCATAAGACATGGCAATGAGCTGGGTGGCTTGTGCCCTGTCAGAATTTACATTGCCAATTTAACAATTCGTATTGAAGCTTTACTAACAGTCTGCTATAAAACATAGCATAGTACATTCGATAAACTTACCTGAATGCCAGCGTGATTGCAGAGGTAAAAGTCAAATTCAATTGGATGGCAAATGCTTGTATCAACAACAGTACCTAAAATCAGGTAGCATGCAAGTTAAGAAATACAAAACATGCTTGAAAAAAAGCAATATGTCAACATGAATTTTTTGCTCAAAGGTGGTCTGCAAAAGTAACTGGTAATGACTTGACTGCTATTCAAAGAAGATACTAGGAAATATATTTCCATTCCCATCAACAGATGACAAGTCTTTATGATTATTTGCAAATAATCATGTATGATGACATTTTTGGACAACCACAAATGTTACAAAGGGCTAATATTCTACCTCAAGAGAAGCATATGCTTAAAAATAGAAAGGAATGAGTTGCATAAAATTGTAGCATTAAATCATAAAAATGAACATATATGTTTGAAAATTTTATTACCTTTCGAATCACATCAAGTTCAAATAAAAGTACTTGATAAAACTGCCCTTCGCTCACACTATCTCTGAGAAACAAAATTAACTCAATCGGTTAAAAAACATAATATGTTTATCATTATAAATTGAGTTAGGAATAGTTTGAAATAAGTCAAGCTAATCACATATACAACGGAAAGGAATGTATCATATCATACCAGTAAAAGATTATTCGCTCAGGTTTATGCCCAGTTGATTTCCTGAAGGATATATGCAACTCCCTGTAAAGGTCACAGATGTTTTTAGCAACTGCAAGAGTTCGTACAGCCGAACAATTACAGATTAAAAACAAAATATACAAACGAGATCATTCCACCATAGTGCTTTGCACCCTTAGTATCGGTCCACTCACTATATAGATCTTGTATGAGTTCCTGACGATGTGCTTGTGCACATACCAATCCAACATATTTGGTTATCTCTGGCCAATTTCGAGAAGCAACAACCTGCAACATTTACGTTCATATAGACATCAATTCAATCAAGCTATGATTATCACAAGATAATGATGATGCACATTGATTAGGGGGTTTCAAGGAGCTGCTGCTATAGATAAACATGAAACCACTAATGCTACTAATGCAGCTGCTGCTTCGAATAAAAAAGGACCGGCAAATGCCAGCGGCAGTAAAGGAGGACCTAAGGTTACTGCTACTTCTAAATAGCAATCCAAGGGCTTTAACAATTCGAGTAATGCTTCAAAAAACCATAAATACCATAAATTTTACTAAGGTGCTAAGCCTACATGAAAGTTTCTTTTCCTCTCTAGTCCAACTATTTCAGTATACTATGTGTGTGATACATAAATAGAGTGTTTTCTGTTACTAAAAGAGAACAGAACTACAGATTATAACAAATGAAGTAATTATTTCGAATGGAGTTGGAAAGGAATATGAAGGTAGACTAACTCGGTCCATACTAATAACTTGCTTAATGGCTACTTCTGGTGGCTTTATTTTCGGATATGACATTGGAATTTCAGGTTTGTGTTGCGAGTTCTTGTACTAACCGATGATTTATGTGATTTTTGTTTGTGTAATTAGATACTAGATACATACCTTATGTATTGTAGGAGGATTTCCACTATGAAGCCATTTCTGGAAGCATTTTCCCCTAGTGTATTAAAGAGAGCTTCCATAGCAAGCAAAGATCAGTACTATGTTTATAACAGCCAAGAACTAACTGCATTCACATCATCGTTGTACATTACTGGGTTTTTATCTGCTCTTGTGGCTGCACATGCCAATGCTGCTGTTGGGCGAAGAAATGTTATGCTTATTGGTGGTGCCACATTCTTTGTTGGAGCAGCCATAAATGCTGTTTATAATCCAAAGATGATAATAACCTCAATAACCGCTACTGCTTTTGTATAAAGTAGCGTTTATTGAAGCAGCACTCACCCTTCCTTTAAAACATGAAACAATCATGTTCTTACTGATAATAGCTGCAAATATGCAGTTGCTTTACAAAACCATCCAAAATCATCACTAAATATAAAAGTGAATAAATTACTCAATACAAAGTTCTAATTTTGATTTCCAACACACTTAGAATTGAAGTGCTATCATATTTAAGAACATTTGCCAAATTCTCTACATATAATTTGATGCTCCATGAATACTCCCCAGATGATAGAAATGGCATCTAGATTTGTACTGTATATTTAAATAAGTTACCAGCGCTATTGACATTTATGTTCAGCATCCAAGTCGAGAGGAAAATATTAGCGATCCAGGAATGAAGCATTCATGAGGTTCACTTTGTTAATTTTATCAAACTTAATTATTATTATTATTATTTTATTATTAAAAACTTGTTAATTTTTGTAAAAATAACTTTTTATTATTGTTGTTGTTCTTACTACTACTACTACTACACCATTATAAAAATGTATCTTGGGTAGAACTTATAAGTGGATCTTGTGGTTTATCATTCAATGTGCAAGTCATTTTCTTTTAGATATGAGGAATGAGTCCCTATTTTTTCCAACTGAAAATGTAATTATATAGCATCAACAATTATAAAATAAAATGCTTGGAATTGATGATTTACAACATATGACTTATCCCATAAAGTCAAAATCTCAAATAATGGATGTGAAAACAACAAAAAAATATGATGGGAAAACTAACTTGAAGATTGTACATTGAAATACAAAAGAATATGAAGAAACAGTAAGTTGTCCTCTGTAATGAAGCAGTGTGTTCAAAATAGAATCACAAGTAAATTTTTCCTTAGAGTGGATTTGAAATAGTGGATGAAACTTAGCTTCAAATTTTCACTAGAGTAGAGGACAATGTCCCTTAATTTGACTGATGAATCATTTAGTTTAAAAATGAACTTTAGGTGCATGAATTGATCGTGTATGTTTCCTCCGGTGTAGTACGTTATGTAGAGTGTTTC
Organism: Allium cepa; assembly: GCA_030765085.1. Classification (NCBI taxonomy): domain Eukaryota; kingdom Viridiplantae; phylum Streptophyta; class Magnoliopsida; order Asparagales; family Amaryllidaceae; genus Allium; species Allium cepa. The sequence goes on from CM060941.1 coordinate 33,676,786, forward strand.
ATATATAAACATAATTGATCTTATTTTACTTTATTTTTTATTGTATCAAACACATTAACTTGTTAGTTTATTGTAGTCATGTTGATTTGCTGCCTCATCTTTTACCTTAATTTGTTTTCCTTCTACTATAGCAGCCATAGTTACAAAATTAAAAGGCTTTATAATAATTGCTCGTATTGATCAATAAAAGGAAGTTTATGTAAAACTCTTCATTATGAATAGTGAGAACTCACTTAACTGAAAAGTTGCTCCTTCAACCTAGATCCTTGAGCATTGTACAAGGACATGGTTAGCTTTCAAAATAACAAGTAAATGAATCAATTATAGTAGGCATGAATCTGTAATCACTAAAAGGAAGTAGAGCTTAGTGGCTATGAAGAGAAAGTATCAGTTAGTGGGGCACATCCGGTGGTTATAAACATTGCTTGGCAAGTGCATGGTTTTCAATGATCTATTGTATAGGTAAATTTGCAGCATATAATTTGAATAGGAAGTATAACTTGTACTATCACCTGCTATTATGTATTGTCATTTTTATGCTATATTTTTTGGTACATAACAAAGGCAGGTGAAATAATTATGTATTGTCATTTTGTAATTGTGGCATAGTTGCTTTTGCAAGGATTTAAAAAAAATTCTTGTAGTGCCTACTTTACTCACCTGCTACAAAATTTCTAAACGAATAAAAATAAAAACATACCTGAGCATTGCTCGATAAATGCAGCATCTTCAACTAGGTCTTCCATACTTGCCAATGAACCCATTATGTTTGTAAGAATGATTATAGTATCATTATGGTAGCCAGCAATAGATCTAGGCTTGAAATAATATAAGTAGCAACTATGATAGACTCCTCTTGATAAAGCAATTAACATACGTGGCTTAGCACTGCCCAGGACAGCGTAGGCACTTCAAGTAATAGGCAGTGCGGCCAAGCACTACCTTTACAGGTAGTGCAGGTTGCACTCCCTGTAACAGTAATGCATAGCACTATCTGAAACAGGCAGTGCTCAGCATTGCCTGAAATAGGTAGTCCTAAAGGTTCATATCAGAATAGTTTTAGTTGATGAAAGTTACTTTGGAATCAAGAAAAGTAAAGTCAATTTTTTTTCTGAATTCCAATCGAATGCAATCGGATCTAGTATAGTATGAACTGGCGATCAAAACATATATGGATAGAACTTATAACAGGGTCTCGAAAAGTAAGTAATTTTTTCTGGGCCACACTGCCTTTACAGGCAGTGCCGGTTGCACTCCCTGTAACAGGTAATGCATAGCACTACCTGAAACAGGCAGTGATGTGCCTTACTTCGACAGGCGGGTGGCAAGGGAAGAGATCTTTTGAAGCCCATTAATTTGAAAGAAGGATATGCGACAAACATTATTGGCACACTCACAGATACATGGAACATCATCTGCTTCATTATGCATTTCCGTTTTGCAGCTCCACTGTTTTTCTTTTTCTACAAAACTGTTCATGAACGTTGATTATTTTTATACCGCATATATAACTATAACAGTGGTTAAAATTTTGGAATTTAAGTGTATATGTTGTGAAGTACCCAAGTTATAAATGTTTTAATTTTCCTAAGTCATACGACAAAAGGCATTAATGTGACTAAAATAATAAATTGGAAATCTTGCACTTTTGGTTGTGCAAATAAGTAAGATAAAATATTATTAGTTGCACTAAGAAATAAACGCTACCACTTATTTCAACTAAAGGCAGATTTTCTTGTAGTGAAATTTGGTTCCAACTTGTATGGTTTGGTGAAAAAAAATCAATTGGATATGAGTAAGGCAAGTCACTTTGTAATGAACCACCTTTTTGACCTTCAGAGTAGACAGTAATACAACCACGGTATTCACATGTCGAACATTCAAGTACAGAAAGACAAATTGTTGGGGAAAAAGAAAAGGACATAATAGAATCTCACATCGTGACGATTAATGTATAATGAAAAACAGATCTTTACACAAAGTAAAATTGTAATATACATACATCAATCAGAGTACATTAAAAAAATCATCAGCCTGCAAAGTTATAGTAGTCTGTCATCACAAATGCTATTAAATAATGCAGCGAAAATAAAATATGCATGAATACGACTTGGAGGCATCAAATTCATCTTTTGAAGCTCCACATATCCACACTGAATATGTAAATATGCTCGGTCTGGCCCGAGCGTTATAGTACAATAACACCTGGATCGGTCTGGTAAACCAGCATGAGAAAACTCAACCAAAGCTTATTTATTTCTATTTTTGTAAAACCCTTTCAAAATAAAATATATCTCATAAGACAACGCCACACATAAACACGTACGGGTTTTACCTTACAATAACCAAATCATTTATATTAGAAAATTTAGTGATATTATAATAATGTCTAAAGGATAAAATATTAATAATTAAGTAGCTATGATGCTCATGAATGTACATCACATTAATAATATGTATATAATCAAACACACTAAGGCGCGTTCACTAATTATGCAGGATTCCACGGAGGCACCTTCAGTACTTCGAGAATGGTCCTTATACACAAGGATCAGAGTTATCCTTCTGAAGCAACAATACATCCCTAGTGATGTATAATAGGAAATTCATAGCTGGCCAAGAAGGCCAAATGCATCACTCCATGCATGCATAACAACTGTAGGTAAATCTATTAAGGAGAGAATGCATCCTTATAGGTTAACTAAACCCCTAGCTATGCATCATATCTCCGGTTTTAGTCATTACCTACGGTGAGACTACGTCCGACATTTCAACACATGAGTTTCCACTCGAACAGATTTCAGAACCACATATGGATTCCCATACCTCAATAGGTCTTGGAATCACACATGGATTTCCATATCTCAACAAAAATCTTGAAATCACACATGGATTCTCATACTCCAACAGGTCTCAAAATCACACATGGATTCCTACACTTGAACATAGATCTCAAAATCACAAATGGTTCCCATAACCCCAACGGGTCTCGGAATCGCACATGGATTTCAACATCTCAAACAAAAAATCAAATATCCTCCAAGCATAGAACCCATATATGGTTTAGATTAGTTACGAGGTTCGAGTCATCTTATATAAGTACACACCCCCGCTTACCGGGTGTTCCAAAACCAATCGATCGATTTTCGGAATACTCAATACCGGTCCATTTAGAAATAATTAGATAATACATAAGAGCGGAGATCGCCTCCTAATCATTTAAGCAGACAAATTTTTTTTATCATTTGTTCTAGGAGAACAAAATGAGTTTATACATATAGTGTAGTACCACCGATGGTAAGTGTATCATATAATCCCCGTGTCTCCCTAGATATTTCGAAAGTTAAACCTTCGGTGTTAAGTAAGGAAAGAATATTTCTATACCACCAAAATTAATAAGGATTACATGTTTACACCAAGATATGATAGTCGATTATTTAACAACCAAACAAATAAACATTCCAAACTGATATTGCATTTCCTATAGAAACCACCGGGCCTCTTAGATTAATCTTTCATTGATTAAATCTCTTTCCAAAATATTTATCAAAATAGTCATATACTTATGTTATTGGGATAAGTATATTCATAAACCATTCCTTTCAAAACTTAGAACACCCTTTGCACATGCTTATAAAATGGTATAAGTATATTCACCAAACACTTAGAAAGACTTTTATTTTAAAATCATATTAAAATGATCAAATCCAAATGTCATTAAAATGGAGATATAAATAAACTAAAACATTGTTCCTTTCCATAATTCTCTTTTAGTTTATAAATATTTCCTTTATAAATCTCCAAATCTATTAATAAAGCATCTTTATAAATATCCAAGTTTATTATAAAATATCATTATAGATCTCAAAAACCCATTTATGAAATTTCCCCTTCAAATATCTAAAACCATTTATAAACCTCCTTTCTGAAATCATTTAAAAACCAAACTTCTTTTCCAAATACAAATCTATTTCAAATTTATAATCTCCTTTAATAAATCATTTTTATAAAAAGGAACCCTTTTATAAACAATTTTTATTTAGTTATAATGAATAAAAACTTTAAGATCATAAAAATAAACTTTAAACATTCTTAATAATATAATAATAAAACTTTAAAAGCATTATTAAAAAATATAAAAATAAAACCTTTTTAAAAGCATTTAAATAATAAAATAATTAACTTCTAAAAACATATTAAATAGTATAATAAAATAACTTTAAACAACCATTAAAAATGTAATTACTTAACTTTTAAACAATAAACTAATAAAATAATTAACTAGCTTTAAATAATCATTAATAAAATAATTTATTGACTTTAAATAACCTTAATAAATAATTAATTATCCTTAAACAACACTAATAAAATAATTAATCCTAAACATTATATATAATAATTAATTTTAGAACATTTCAAATAATATAATGATTAATTTTACTACAGGAATAATTATATAAAACACTTTGTTAAAATAATAATTAAATAATCACTTTACTTCTAAATTATACAATCAAAGTTAATTTAACTCCATAACTTTCCAAACTCAAAAATAGGCTTAGCGACCCTAATGGTACATAAACTAGCTACCATTTTATTTAATTGAACTTCATAGGTTAAATTACTAGTATTTACATAAGCAAGCACATAAGTAAACCAAATCCATAATTAACAATCAATTATTAACATACCACTTGTCTATTATAAATCAACTGGGACTTAGATAAATTTCAAAATTAATATAATAGCGGAATAAAGATTTATTCTGCTAAACAAATGTCATTCAAAATAAACTCTTCCATTTATTATTAGGTGGTGTTTATTCGACCAAATAGATAACACTAAAGAAGTATGCTTAAATTAACTATGTTATTATTTAAACAATGTAATTATATTAAATCAGTATTATTTGATCACTTTATATAATATCCACTTTCAAAAGCTATAATTCATTCCAACCGAACAATCAAGCAAATAAAATATCTAAGCATACAACCAATAATTTTTATCTACTATATAATATGCAAATTCACCAAAAATGTGAGTTTAACTCACCGAATTTCTAATTATCGCCCTAGCATTCTAGTTTGGTCTTCGATTTTAGCATACAATTCTATTAGCTCCAATCACCACCAATCCAATTCCAAGATGTAGAAATCATCATTACGAATCGAATGCGACTGACCGCATTCGATTTGGACCTTATTTGAGCAAGATACGAATTAGCAATCATGCAACGAATTAATTAGCTAATTAATTTAATAACTAAACTAAATACGAACCCTAATCCACGATTTAGCCCTAATCCTATCGTCAACAAACTCAGGCCATACTAAAAACCCAACTTGACGCCTCGCTTCATTGTCTACTACCATCGTTGCGCTGCCTTATATGCCACTGCTCACCTCCAGGTGGTAGCCCCCTCCTCTACCTCGTCCAATGTCACCGGCCATGTCCCCTAAATTGCCGCCGTCATCGAGAAAAAGCACCAAAAGTTGAGCGTCGTCCATCTCGACTTCCGGCTATCTCGCATAGAACTAAGACTATCATGAAGGAACCGGGTCAGCTCACAGCAGAAGAAATAAGTGAATTTCAAAAAATATATCACTATTAGATCTTAGTTTAGCCTATGAAGTCGAATTTAATTAGAACATTTCTAAATTAGTTTTAAATAAAATCACATATTTTACTTAAATTAGTTAAAGAGAAGTTTAAATAAATTTGAGTTTAAATGTATAGTGTATCAAATACACCTAACATTTATTAATAAGAGTAATATACATAGGGAAGGAAACATTTCATTTCTGTCCCAATAACATGTAATTAATTGAGAGCATTAATAGGATTTAATGTATTTAGAGAAGGGAATCTTTCACTTCTTCTCTAAAACAAGTAATTAACTAGGAGTATTAATTGCACTAAATAGGGAGATGAACCTTTCATTTTTCTCTTTAATTTGAATTAATTGATTCATTAAAAATCATTAATTAATGATTTATTCATGGCAAGATTTATTACTATGTCCATATGTATCTTAACCGTACATATTGTAGTTTGAGATTTATTTAATTTTTGTTTTTATGTATTGTATTTATATAAGTATACATACATATACATACATAAATATATATATATATATATGCGTGTATGTATGCATGTATGTATATATCTTATATATATACGCATATATATGTGTGTGCGCGCGCGTGTGTTTGTGTGTGTGGATGTGTAATATCATAATCTGTAATGGGTATAATGTCCCCGTATATAGACGTTGGGATTTACATCGCAATGGACACATTAGCTCATTTTGTGTATATTGCAATTTGTTCAAATATGTGCTTGTATAATATGTCAAAGAAAGATATTAATATATATATAAATATATATATATATATATGTATGTGTGTGTGTCTATATGTATATATATTGTATTGAATGAAATAGTTTCCGCCATAATAAATTAATGTAAAATAATCATATGAAATAATAATTAAGTTTTATAATTTTGTAACATATCAAAACACATTTTGGACTTAATATTAAATTATGAAATTTTTTGAATTAAAATAATATTTATTGTTAAATAATTGATAATAGCCCGTAATCAAATCAATTCTTAGCAAAATGGAAAAAATCTAGATCTTTTTCTAGAGGTACCTGAGATATATTTTAAGCTTAGGAAAAGTTTCTGGAATTTTATCAATTGAAATTATATTTTAATTAGGTAAATAATTATTATTTGAAAATAAATTAATTACAAAATAATTAATAAATTAAGTTATAAAAATCTAAAACTATTTTTGAAAGTGCCTAAGACACATTTAAGGTTTAAATTTATTTTTTTTAAATTTTCTCAATTGAAATTATATTTTTAATAAATAATTAATTGTAGATCAAAGGTAAAGTAATTTTAAGAAATATTTGTTTAAATTTAAAAAATTTGCAAATTCCACATCAAGCTGTTAATCCATGAGATGATGGTTTTGATGACAACAACCTTAGAACAAATTATAAAATATAAATACTAACATTATAAGTTTAGATATATATGTATATGTAGGATTTAACCATGCAGGTACTAAGAATGAAGACTGTACAGTATAGAGATTCAAGATATCAAGATAGAAGACTCATGAGTATCAAGATTATCAAGAGTTTAAGATTTCAAGGTTAAGTATTTTTTATTATTAGGTTTTTTGTTAAAACTCATAGAAAAGCATTGGCATCTTAAAATCCAATTTATTCGTGGAATGGAATCCACTTCGAGCTTATTAAAGGGATGGAACCCTAAGTATGATGGAACCTACGAAAAATCTAGTGGAACGTTGTTTTGTATCCGCTAACTTTTTATTCAAAATGATTTTTCAAAATTATAGCCTGTTTTCAAAATGTTTTCAATACTTTCCTTTTAAAAGATTCAAAACCCTCTATCCTGATTTTAAATAATTTTAGCCTCAAAATTATCTTTAATTTCAAAGTCAAATTACTCCTCATTTTAAACTATCTTTTAATATAATATATTTAACTTTTAAATATTTATACTTAGATTTAAAATATAAAATTGGAGTTAAATTTTATATATATATTATTCTCTATTTTTACTTATGAATTTTAACTATATTCAAGTATATTTATAAAGTTTAAATTAGTTTTAATATAATATAAAGGTTATTTTCAAAGAAAATCAAAACATCAAAAAATGCTTTGGGATGTCGACATGCCTATAAATAGGGGTTAGTTTCAACGAATTTTATATCAGATTTTCTGGTTTTTCACTCCTCTTCTTCTTCCACTTTTCTTAATACATATTCTTATCATTACTCTGCCGAAATCAACATTGAATCGAACTCGATTACTTCTAGTTTGATTCTCTATCACTCTCTCTACAAGATTCTCAGTGCTATTCAGAGTTATAGACTTCTTTGTAATCTATTAAGCGAGAAAAGGTGTGATTGTAGCCTTGAAAATCAATCAAGAAATAAAAAGTTTGATTGTAGCCTTGGTAAATCAATTGGGTAAACTTGTAGCCCGGAAATCAAGTATCTCTACCCAGAGGATCGAAATTCTGGAGGGTGTGCCTCGTAGCCTTGAAACCGAGGGTGTAATTGTACAATTGCTTTTGAAAGGAAATCCGTACTTGTGTTGAGGGACTGGATGTAGGGTAACTACGAACCAGTATAAAATCCGGTGTGTTCTTTCCTTTACTGCTTTTATTTTATTTCTACATCTATGATTGTTTCTGTGATCATATCTGTATCTGTATATTGCATACACCGGTGTCTAAATTAACATAAATCGAAAAAGATTTAGTAATTCTTTATTAACACTATTCACCCCCTAGAATGTTAATCCTAGCCTTAAGATCCGTAATCCGCATTTCTCACGATTGGTATCAGAGCAAGGTTTTCAAACTTTCATAATCTGATTTTTGAAATTTTTTTTAAAATGGCTATATTTGTTAATACTAGTTTAGAAGCATTCAAACCGTCATCGTTTCTTGAGTCTGCATATAATCAATATTCAAATTCAAGTTGTCTACCAAGATTGTGTGATACGCAGGAATCATGCTTTATGGGTGTTGAGGAATCAATCCACAATGGACAAATTGTGCAGATTAGAAAGAACAAGTGGATACTTGATAGTGGGTGCTCTAGACACATGACCGGCAATCCAAATATACTGAATGATATAATATACAAAGACGGAGGATTGGTTAACTTTGGAGACAATTCAAAAGGATATGTGATTGGCATCGGCAAAGTCGGTAATTCTGAAACTCCTACTATTACTAATATTTTGCTAGTTAAGAATCTGAAACATAATCTGCTAAGTATAAGTCAACTATGTGATAAGGGATATAAAATTAAATTTGAAAAAGATAAATGTCACATTGAAGATAATAATTCAACCATTATATTAGAGGGAGTCAGGAAAAAGAATATTTATATTCTTAGTATGAAAGTTTCAAATGATAACCTGTGTCTGTTGGCAAATACAAGTGACCCTTGGATTTGGCACAAGAGATTTGGGCATTTGAATTTCAAACTCTTATTTAGACTGTGAAAACATGATCTAGTAAGAGGTCTCCCTAAAATGAATTTTAAAGTAGATAGTTTATGTGATGCTTGTCAATTAGGAAAACTTAGAAAAAGTTCTTTTAAGTTAAAAGATATGATTTCTACTTCAAAACCTCTTGAATTATTTCATCTTGATTTATTTGGTCCATCTCAAATTCTATCAATAAATCATAGTAAATATGTCTTTGTAATTGTAGATGATTATTCTAGATTTACATGGACAACATTCTTGAAACATAAAAGTGACACTTTTGAATGTTTTAAGACATTCTCAAAAAGAATTCAAAATCAATTTTCTCTAAAAATTATAACTATTCGAAGTGATCACGGTGGTGAATTTGAAAATGAAAAGTTTAAGGAATTCTGCAATAAAAAGGGAATAACTCACAATTTTTCATTTCCGAGAACTCCACAACAAAAGGAGTAGTAGAACGTAAAAATAGGACGATTCAAGAGTGTGTGAGAAATATGCTTACAGATAGTAATTTACCAAAGAATTTTTGGGCAGAAGCAGTTGCTACCGCCTGTTATATTTTGAATAGAATTTTAATTAGACCTCTAACTGATAAGACATCTTATGAACTTATTTATTCAAAGAAACCTAAGGTATCTTATTTCAGAATTTTTGAAAATAAATGCTTTATTTTAAATACAAAAGATAATTTAGATAAATTTGATCCTAAATCCGACAAAGGTATCTTTATCGGATATTCTAATAGAAGTAAAGTGTACAGAGTGTTTAATTTAAAAACTAATTCCATTGAAGAAACAATGCATGTTTCATTTGATGAAAATTTTAAAATTTTTGAAGATACAAACGATGAAGAGGATTTAATTACTCAAAATCAAGAATCAATTGAAACTAATAATGAAATTAATCATCCTAATAAAAGGACTAAACTTTTAAAAGATCATCCTATAGAAAATATACCGGGAGATATGCAATCTGTTGTTAAAACTCAAAATCAACTAAGTCAAATGAGTAATGTAGCTTTTATATCAACTATTGAACCCAAAAATCCAAAAGAAGCATCAACTGATGATTCATGGATTTTGGCTATGTAAGAAGAATTAAATCAATTTACTAGAAATGATGTTTAGGAACTTGTTCCTAGACCAGAAAATAAAACTATAATTGGAACTAAATGGGTTTATAAAAATAAAATGAATGAACAAGGAGAGGTAGTTAGAAATCAAGCTCGATTAGTCGCTCAAGGTTATTGTCAAGAAGAAGGAATAGATTTTGATGAAACCTTTGCTCCCGTAGCAAGATTAGAAACCATTAGGATTCTACTTGCTTTCGCAAATCATATTAATTTCAAATTATTTCAAATGGATGTGAAAAGTGCCTTTTTAAATGGATTTGTAAAAGAAGAAGTATATGCTGAACAACCACCACTTTTTAAAAATGATAAATTACCAAATCATGTTTACAAACTTAAGAAAGCATTATATGGTCTAAAACAAGCTCCTAGAGCCTGGTATGATAGACTAAGATCTTATTTATTGCAATCTAATTTTGAAATTGGTAAAGTAGATAATGCTCTTTTTATTAAAGGAAATAAAAATGATATTCAACTAGTACAAGTTTACGTAGATGATATCTTAATTTTGAAATGAATAAAGAATTTCTGAAATAATGACAAAAGAGTTTGAGATGAGTCATATGGGTGAATTAAATTTCTTTTTGGGATTACAAATACAACAATTAGAAAATGGTATCTTTATTATCCAAGAAAAATTTGCTAAAGACCTAATTAGTAAATTTGGTTTGACTACTGCAAGTGGAAAACCCACTCCCATGGCAACCAATGAGTACCTTAGTAAAGAAGATCTCCCGAAAGATGTAGATATTTATCCGTGAATGATGCTGTGTGAATTCAATATTGTAACAACCCGTAGATTTTAGTCGTTTTATTTATTTAATTAATTGAATTTTCGTGAAATTTTAAATAATAAAATTTCGAAATAAAAATTTAATATTTGAAATGCGTCTAGTTAAACATAGCAACTCGTAAATTTTCGTCCGAAATATGAAGTTTATTTTCGTGCGTAAATTTATTTCAAATTAATCACTTAAAAATCGATGAAAATAAAACATTTTCAAAACCTAATTATTTTACATAGAAAAATTGTAAATCATCTTCTGAGCAAGACGTCATCTTTTGTTTTTCTAAATTCGGACTTTTTTAGCTCCGTCGATCTTATTTTTTTGTGTTTTTACTGCATTTTTCGCTAGTAGAAATTTCGAATTTTTATAATTCGATCATGCCACTGATATCTGTATATCGTTTTCATCGTCTCGTCATGCTGATCTCCGCAGTATATTTATTTATGCAATTCGATGCTCGGTATGCAACAAAAGTGGTGTAACGGTTCAATATACCCGTATCCGTTTTAACTTTTGATTCATGTGTCCATTCAAATCTTCCAACGGTTGAAAAACCAAACAGTCGGTTGGCTATCATTATTATTCCCTGAATTCAAGTCGTGACTTTTGTTATTCCTATTTTTTTTTATTTATATACAGCGGTCCATTTACATTCCATCTTCGCTTCTATTTCTTTCTCTTCTCTGCCCATTAGTTCCTTCACAAAATATATACAAAAGAGAAAGGTGAGAAGCTTTACATTTTCATTTCTGAACCACAGCACGCATGAAATCTGAAGGATGATACTTTCAATTCTTTTGCCATAGCCAAAGTTTCCATCACCCTCCCTCCTTCTTCATGCAACCGCACATCATCCACTTCAACCCACCACCACCTCATCAACCACCAGGTCGAAGCCTTACATCCCCTCCCTCCTCAACCTCCAAATAGATCGCCAAGCACCCTGTAACCGAACTCGCCTACTTCCAAACACTAAAGTCCACAAGCAATAACGGCATGTGCCTGCTCGCCTCCTCCGGCCGTACGTACCGCTGCCACCTCTGCCGCAATGGTTCCCTCCGCCCTAGGCCACCATCTCCAAACAACCGACCATCACCATCGCCATCTCCCCTCCAATTGCCGTACCTCAGCTCCAACTGCCGAACGCAGCACAAATCCATGCTTCATCGTCCTTTCACCGCTACTAGCCTCCGCCTTCCCTTCCCAGTGAGCACGCAACCACCATCCTATCACCACCGAGCCTCGCCCGCTCTCTTCTCCTCCCACCATCTCCTCGCGTGCCGCGCCTTTCCCCACTCTGTCGTTGCCGTGCCTCTCCGTGTATCGAGGTATATATGTATCGGGTTCATTTTGCTTGCGTCTTAAGTATATGCCGTGTTAGTTGATAATAACAATTTATATATGCATGTTTCAATATCTTGTTAAGTATTGGTTTAGACTTGTTAAAAAAAATAAAGGAAACAAATTATATACAGTTGGATTACTTGTATTAGTATTGTGCTAGGCCTACTGTTCTCTTTACTGTCACGGCCTTATTATATATATTAGTACCTTGGATCATATTATATTATAAGTGAAATATGAGTAGTGTATATAAGTTTATATATATTATAAATGTAATACTGTTTTGAAAATGTTGGTACTGTTTTGAGTATATTGAATTTGTACCCTTCATACTTTATATTGTTATGTCTTGAGTTGGTTGTCCTCATTTTCTCAGCGTATGTATGTAATATTACATATTATTATTTTATTTAGTTATTTACGCTATATACATTTATAAAATTTTGCTTTAAAAGTGTTTGCTTATATTCCAAAAACAAAACAATACCAACTATGGTTTTAATGCATATATAGTACGCACATAATATCCAGATATGCGCTATATATATTTCTTTATGGGAGTGGTAACTATTGTCTAAATCTGTGGTTTAGTTACAGATATGTATGGGTATATATATTAACTATTATATTTCGGCCAGTTGCATTGCTTTACAAATACTGTTAAAGGGTTTTTTTGGAAATATAAGATACTTTGACTTTGAGTTATTTGGGTTTAACTTTATTATTGACGTTTAGTATATATGTTTTGGTTAAAACAATGATTTGAAATGTATATACTTAGTTAACATATGTTTAAATTCTTTTGGAAATAAATATAATACATGTATATTTAATTTAAAATATGTTTGAATGTAGAATATCAATTTATGTATATATAGTTGTATATAAAGCTCACGCATCCTACTTATCCTCCTCGATCCAATCCTGATTTGAATTCGTTTATTCCTATTATCAGCTTTTACCGTCGAATCATGTCCGTCTAGCTTTGTTTTGGAATTCGTGCCTGGATTTTGTAACTCGATTTCATTGCCTATTATCTAGCCTCGAAAGGTGAGCAATCACTCACGATTAATGTTCTTTTATTTATTAAATTTGATTTCAATTGAAACGACAATTGAAATACGCTGTTAGTTATTTACACCGTTATATATGTTATTACCTGTATCAGTTCACCTGTGACATCTGACACCATTATCTGTTAATTATACAATGATAATCCCGTTTGGTTAATAATTGATCGATTGCTTGTTGTTTATATTGGATGCTAAATTGTAATGTATAAAGTGATAAATATTATGAAATTGAATTTGACGTAGGATAGTAAAAAATTTGAATCGACACATGTGTTGAATTCGATTAGATAAAATTTGTATAATATGACCCCTTTTAATGTTTAATTAGTTGACACGTAGAAATTTGGTAAAATACACCTGGAACCATTTAAATGTTGTTGTTTAATTTGATGTTGTATGAAATTGAATAGTAGATATCTAGTGAAGAACCGTAATAATAATAATAATGTAATAATCTTTAATCTACATAATGTAATAATCTTTAATCTACATGAAATGATAGTGTAGATTCTAGAAATAATTATATTAATTTGCACAAACAACAATGTGAATTAATACGATTATTTCGGGATTAACTGAATTAATTATTGGATTGTTATTGACTGTTGTTATTGCTTGTTTATTTACTTTGACACCATCCCAATTGTCATACTGCAAGTTCCCTTTGATATGCTTTGATTTTGAATTGAATTGGAATCGGGTTGAAATGATAAATACCCAAATCAATTTGACCTAGGATAGAGAATTAAATAAAAACCCGATTGGTCAATAATTTGATTTAAAAATAAAATGAAGATTTTATTTGAATAAATAATAAGTTTTGAAAAGAAGTTGGAATTTGAATTTAATGAAAGGAAAGTGTTAATATTTAATATTTGAAATAAAATATTAACATAGTAGTTATTGAAAGAACGTTATTTTAAAATAAATTATTTGATAATAAAATTTGGAATATTCATTGAATTAAGCTCATAATGGTTAAATAATTAAGTTGAATTTATAATTAAGTTGAAATGATTTGATAATTAAGAAATTATAATTCAGTTTTGAAATTATTTAATAATTAAGTTGAAATTATTTAATAATGGAGTTTTGAAATTATTTAAATAATTGAATAAGATTGAATTAATTGATAATTAAATATAAAAATTTTAATTCTTTGATAAGAGAAACTGAACTTTTGATTAAGTGAATTTATACTTCGTTAATAAATGAAATTGGGTTTCTTATTTATTAAGTTTCGAAAAATTATTTAAGTAAGTTAATAAGTAAAATTGAATTTCTTTAACAAGAAATAAAATGTGATTTGTTGGAATAAATATAAGACTTGTAATTTAAAGAATTTGATTTGACGAATCTAATTGAATTCAATTTGAAGTTTTGATATAATGAAGTTGACTTAAATAATTGATTTAATAAATTGGAAATTAAATAGAAATTGTTTGAATGATAAATTTACTTAATGAATATTGAATGAAATCAATCAATGAATTTAAATTGATTTGAATGTTAAATTAAATTAATTTAAATGATTATGAAATGAACATATATACGAACTTGAATCAATATCTGAATTGTTAAATAAAATTCGAAATTGAATTATAAGATTTTGAAATGGTAATTTGGAAGTTTTGAAACGTAAATTATGGAAATCGATTTAGAAAGACAAATGAAATGTGGATTTAAAATTCTATTTGAACTTGATTGGTTTTGAAATATATAAACGACCAATTGGTGTAATAATTACGAAAGTTATTAAATAAACCGGAATCGGTTATGGACATACTCTCTATCTAAACCGAAAACCACTTTAATAACTATATGTGGAGTGTGATCCAGAAATGAAGTGGTTGGAATGATGTACGTGATGACTGAAGAAAGAGAATGTGACGCCCCACCTCTATACCCACGCTAGCCAAGGACACTACGGAGTAATGCCGTCACCTGGCGCGGAGAATAAGGCTGTTGAGGAGCGACCATCCGTGTAATTGCTTTGTACGAGCACCGGTATGTCAGATTGTACAACATGCATCTGTTTAAGGAGGGAAATCCGACATACCGATACAAACTCAAAACTACTGCACAGTGGCTATATATATTCTTCGGAAACAAATATAGAAGTAAACATAACACAAATCAGTCACAAACATCCATATCACAAAGGCGGAAATATATATGAATATATAACACATGAAGGTGTACATCAGAGTAATGGTCAAACAAGATCCACAATATCACAAAAGAATAGCTACAAGTGCTAGACAAAAGAATATGGATACATCTATGAGTCTATATCTCAAATGTATACAACAAAAACTACTAATCTAAGTAGTTAACCAAAAATCAGGGTGATGATCCCAGATGTGAAGTCAAGCCGAAGCACTTGCAACATCTCGGTCTGACCCGAGTATTATTTAATAAGAAAGTAATAAACGGATCAGTCTAGCTATGAATATCAGATAAAATGATATAGAATAAAAGATATGTCATAAATATATAATAACCCTAAAGCCATACTGTGATAAGTATGCAATTGAAAAATTAACTAGGGATTAATCAATATCATGAGAATTTTCTCAAAGATCAAAAGGAATATCATACTCCTTATTTACCAAATCACCGAACTATATATATTGAAAAAAAATAACAATGTCAATCACAAAAGTTAATGACACACAAATTCACCAATGCACAAATATTGATAAAACATATTAATGTAAATCACGAAAATTGGTGAAATACAAATTCCAGAAATCATCAATGGAAATCCAGAAATCACAAAAAGGGGGAGGCCTATCACAAAACGGGAGCATGAAAACTCACCAATACGTGTATCAAAAATGGAACGCTATTCCATGGTAGCTAACTATTAATTTTGAGCCGAAGCTCCACAAAACGGCCCGAAGACCATGGGTCGCTACCCCACCAATTTGAGCGAAGCTCCACAGAAACGGGGTTTAGTCTCCCTCGTAGACAAAGAGACATCACACATTTGCTAGTCTAAATTACAAAAATGATCATCAACGATCATCAAGAAGTGTCAATTACAATAAGCTAGTAAATATATAAGCTTAGCTTCATGTTCCATAACCACTTGCTTAACCTAAATATTTATGAACAAATTGTAGATCTTCACTCGGAAATTGTCACAAGAAATTCAATCGAACAAGTCCAAGAATTAACCGGTGAAGTAAATGCAAGCATTTCGCACCATTTGATTTACTAAGTCATTTAGTTAGATTTCTCGTATGAGTGAAGTAAAGTGACAAATCACAAAAATGATTTTAGAAACCATAAATCACAAAAATTCACATTCGAAGACGTGAATAAAATCCAAAGAATTCGATTCCAAATTCATCAAAGTGGAATAGCCTAGCAACTCAACACGGCGCGACCTAGTAGCTGAGCAAGTGCAGGCCGAGCGACTTAAGGAAGTGGTGCGACCTAACTGCCGAGCGACCTAAGTTGGTAGCGGCATAAAACAAGCGAGCGACCTAGCATGGTACGACCCAAAGTGTGGCGCGACCTAACTGCAACGACCTAAGGAATGGCGCAACCTAACTGCCGAGCGACCTAAGGTAGACGCGGCTTAGGGAGCTAGCATGCGGCCTAGGTGGTGGGACCTAATCAAGGCGCGACCTATAGGGGTGCGACCTAAAAGGGTAGCGGCATAACATGGCCGAGCGACCAAGGGGTGCAACGACCTAAAAGATAAAAGGAGGCCGAGCGACCTAGTGTGAAGGCCGAACGACCTAACGACTTGACAAGGCCGAGCGACCTAGTGGGAAGGCCGAGCGACCTAACGACTTGACAAGGCCGAGCGACCTAACGACTTGACAAGGCCGAGCGACCTAACGACTTAAGGGGTAACAAGGCCGAGCAACGACCTAGCACGACGCGACCTAACCAATGCCGAGCAGCTTAAGGAAGTAAAGACGGTCGAGCGACCTAGCGACCTATGTTTACGACCTAAGGCCGAGCGACCTAACGACCTATGGGGGAGGAACGACCTAAATGCAGGCCGAGAATCCTTCATATGCAGGCCGAGCGACCTAAGGTTTTGAAGCTCAAAACTCACTCAATTTGCAACCGATCGACCACGAACGCTAGGGGATTACGCCAATCGGCTACCCGGTCGTATTGGCTACTTGATGCATCACCAAAAACGTGTTCAAACATCAAAGATTGGATTTTTTTAAAGATATGAACCCAAAACACTAAAAATTGGGATTTTCACCAATTCAATCCAAATCAATGGCAAATGCTTATGTATAAGTGTTAGGAATTCATACCCAACAATCAAAGATAGTTATAGACAAAGATGTGAGATAAAAATCTCACCTTTACACAAAATCAATGAGGGAGAAGCCTAAAAGCAAAGGAGGAATCAACCACACTTGAATATCTATACAAGAAGCTTGAATCAATGGCTTCTCTTTGAATTTGGAGTTGGATGTTGAATTTGCAATTGAGCTAGGGCTTGGAGTTTTAATTTCCCATTCCTTCCTCCATTTTTGATGAAGCTTGAGTGTTAGGAAGATGAAAGTAAAGTTATGAAGAGAAGAGGGTTGAGCTAGAGTAAATAGTTTAGGCTAATGGGCTAAACCAAACTCAAAGCCCAAAGTGAAAATGTGACAAAATTCCACTAACTCCAAACATATCAAATTTTATACTCAAAAAGAATACAAATGGTGTTTTGAACTCAATGGAAGTGGTTCCGAGTCCAAATTTGACCGTATGCAAAAATGTAACTTTTCGGACTAAAATCCGACTAACGATAAAATATTAAAATAAAATATTTAAATATTTAATCGTAAAATATGCTGGTTGTTACAGACTCCCCTCCTTAAAGAAATTGCGCCCTCGCAATATTTAAGAAGAAAATATAAGGTAACAACCATGAAAGCATATCAACACAAAAGAAATTTGAAATAAGAAATTTACCTCATGGAGCACGAGAATGTATGTCCGGATGTGTTCGCTCGATGAACTCTCTAGATTCCCAAGAGCAATCCTTAGGATTTGAAGACCATTGGACTTTAACAAGCGGAACATCTTTATTTCGAAGGCGTTTGACCTCCGAAGCAATAATACGAATATGATGTTGCTCATAAGTTAAATTAGGTGAAACTTCAATTTCTTCCACAACACCGGGCTCAAGAATAGAATCAAAATCTTGAAGACACTTCCGTAATTGAGAAACGTGAAACACGTCATGAATAGCAGAAAATTGAGCCGGTAATAAAAGGCGATAAGCCATGGAACCAATACGTTCGGTGATAGGAAATGGCCCAATATAGCGAGGCACTAACTTTCCCGATCGACTGAAACGTACCACACCCTTCATAGGTGAAACACGAATAAACACCAGATCTCCCACAGAAAATTTTAATTTCCTTCTCCGGTTATCGGCATAGGATCTTTGCCTACTCTTGGCTTCTTTCATCCTATGACGAATAAGGTCAGTCTTTTCTGTGGAATCACGAATAAAATCTGGACCTAAAACCAGCTTCTCACTGGCCTCGAGCCAACAAGAAGGAGATCGGAATGTCCTTCCATAGAGTGTCTCAAAAGGTGCCATCCCAATACTAGATTGGAAGCTATTATTATAGGAAAATTCAACAAGAGAAATATGATCTTCCCAACTTCCACCAAAATCAAGAACACATGCACGAAGAAGATCTTCAAGAGTTTGATTCACACGCTCAGTTTGTCCATCGGACTAGGCATGATAAGCGGTGCTAAAATTAAGCTTCGTTCCCAAAGCTTTTTGAAGACTCTTCCAAAATCCACTAGTAAACAATGGATCACGATCACTAACAATAGAAGTAGGAACTCCATGCAATTTAACAATTTTTTTGATAAAGAGTTTGGCCAAAAGGAACGGTTCGATTGGACCGAACGGGAATAAAATGGGCGGATTTAGTAAGTCTATTGACTATCACCCATAAGCTATCATGACTCGAACGAGAACGGAGAAGGCCGTCTATAAAATCCATGGAGATTTGGTCCCACTTCCAAATTGGAATTTCTAAAGATTGCAATAACCCACCAGGCCTTTGATGTTCGGCCTTAATGAGTTGGCAAGTCATGCAACACTTAACAAATTTAGCAACATCAGATTTCATTCCCTCCCAATAATAAAGTCGCTTCATATCTGCGTACATTTTACTACTACCGGGATGAATGGTAAATTTAGAACGACGAGAATCTTCTAAAACGTCTTTACAAAGATTACTAATATTTGGCACGATAAGTCAACCAAATTTTTGAATACCGCCACGAGAATCAATATCAAAGTCTTTCAAACCTTCAATATCAATTTTATCCCTAAAATTTTGGCCAAGAAGAGCCAATTCGAGATCTAGCTTTTGAGCTTCAAGAATGTGGTCAAAAAGAGAAGGATGAGCCTCAAGGCTACATAAAACAAGAGATGAACATAAATTGGAAACATGATCTCGAATCTCACAAGTGGATAGAATTCCGAGATCATTCCATTCGGATATCATCATAGAAACAACCTCTTGTTGCTTACGACTAAGTGCATCCGCAACACGATTTCCCTTTCCGAGAGTATAAAGAGTATCAAGATCATAAGCTGCAAGAAATTCGAGCCAACGTTGTTGAAGCAAATTAAATTCCTTTTGAGAAAATAGATACTTCAAGGATTTATGATCGGTGTAAAGATTAAATTTTTCTCCCAAAAGATAATGACGCCAAATACGAAGGGCGAAAACAATATCCGCGAGTTCTAAATCATGAGTGGCATATCTAGTCTCGGTTGGCTTTAATTGCCTAGAAGCATAAACAATAACACGTTCTCTTTGCATAAGAATGGCACCCAAACCAACGTGACTAGCATCGGTATAAACTATAAAATCTTGGTTTCCCTCGGGAATCACAAGAATAGGAGCATTGGAAAGGAGTTCCTTTAATTTCTAAAAAGAAGCTTCACATTTGTCTGACCAAATGTATTTAACTCCCTTCTTTGTCAAGCTAGTAAGGGGCACAGAAATTTTGGAAAAGTCCTTTATGAAACGGCAGTAATAACCGGCCAATCCAAGGAAACTACGAATTTCCGTCACACTCTCCGGACTCTTTCAATTTTGAATCGCTTCAATCTTTGAAGCATCCACGGAAATTCCGGATTCAGAAATAATGTGACCAAGAAACTTCACACGAGATTGCCAAAAGTGGCATTTAGAAAATTTTGCTTTTAATTGATTGCCCCTAAGAGTTTCCAACACAATCCGAAGATGTTTTTCATGCTCCTCCTTGGTTTTAGAATACACAAGAATATCATCAATAAAGATGAGAACAAACCGATCGAGTAAGTGTTTGAAAACTCTATTCATTAGGTCAATGAAATAAGCTGGAGCATTTGTTAAACCAAATGGCATAACAAGCCATTCATAAGATCCATAACGAGTACGGAACGATGTCAAAGGAATGCTATCCTCTGCAATACGAAGCTGATGAAAACTGGTAGCTAAGTTTAATTGTGAAAAGACTCTAGCACCACTAAGTTGATCGAATAGATCATCAATCTGAGGTAAAGGATACTTATTCTTGATAGTAAGATCATTAGGCTTACGATAGTCAACGCAAAGCCTAAGTGTACCATCGGATTTCTTCAAAAAAATAGCCGAAGCTCCCCAAGGCGAGGAACTAGAGCGAATAAATTGCTTAATCTCCAAGTCTGATAATTGTTTACGCATCTCCTCATTTTCTTTATTGGACATACGATAAGGAATGAAAGTGCGGTGTGTATACAATTATATGTGTTAATATAGTATACACGGATCGTGTAATATGGATTACAATACAAATGCGGAAATAGATGATAATAGCATAGTAAAATAAAAAATAGAAAAATCACACCAGAGATTTTTATACTGGTTCGGAGCACCGTCCTACGTCCAGTCCCAGACTTCTATCTGGATTTTCACTATTAACTTCCTCGCTTCACCCGGAGGAACGGGTTTACAACACCCGAACAGCCGAATGGGATTTCACGCCTCTAATACACTGAGGACTTCAACACTTGCCTCTTTCAACACAGAGGACTTCAACACTTGCCTCTTTTCAACACAGAGGACTTCAACAAAAGAACAAATATAATTGTTGTTGACAATTTGTGCTCTTGAAAACACGGATTTGTCACTAGCAGTACACCCTTCCTATAATCTTATCCTCAAAGTATGCAATATGATGTTTTGAAAAGATTAAGGAAAGTATATTATTGAATCAAAGGTAAACCTGTTCCTCTGGGTGAAGCGAGGAAGTTAATAGTGAAAATCCAGATAGAAGTCTGGGACTGGACGTAGGACGGTGCTCCGAACCAGTATAAAAATCTCTGGTGTGATTTTTCTATTTTTTATTTTACTATGCTATTATCATCTATTTCCGCATTTGTATTGTAATCCATATTACACGATCCGTGTATACTATATTAGCACATATAATTGTAAAATAATTTGTTAAGGAAAGTATATTATTGAATCAAAGGATATGAAATAGTTTCAAAGATTCAATAAATAATTTAGAGCTTTTATAATGCAGAATTAAGATCAGAGATTAGATTAAAATAATATATGAAATCGTTATATTTTAATCAACGAATTGGATGAGTTTATATAGATAAGAATGGTTGTAACTCTTTGCTATTAAGAGATATGATCTTTGGTGAAAGGTTAAGAGATGCAACCTTTGGAGAAGAGAAGTGTCTTTTGGAAAAATTGCTTTCTGTTCAAAAACGGTCGACAGGTTAAAAAGTGACCAGTAGACAGGAATTTAAAATATATATACGTTATGTGCATGTGTGCACGTTCATTGTGCATTTTACATAGAAACGGTCGACCGTACGATTATTAACCGGTCGACCGGTTCCTGTTAATTTGTACAATGAATGTTCAATGCTTTTAAAACGTATATATATGGTTTATATTGAGGTGCATGATTATTTGAGGATAGATTTTAACAAGTTTATCACTATTACAATATCAAATAATCAACCTATAATCTGTAGTAACATATGTAGCTCTAATGACCTTGTTTTGTCGATCGCCTAATTTGTCAGAAATCAAAACTTTCATAAAACTTGTGACTCAACAAGGAAGACGAGTAATAGGTTGAGCTCCAGGGATGGGATTAATTCTGAACTCAATTGCTCGCTTAGGTGGTAATCCTAAAACGGGCTCAAATATGTCAAAAAATTCACGAACAATGTGAATAAGAGAAATAATATCTTCCTCATCATCATTATCGTCGTCATGAGGATTTAAAGAATATAAAGATGCAACTAAGCTAGAATCCGAATCTTTAAGGTTAATAGAAATCTGCTTAACAGATTGAGGATGTCGAAGATAAATAGTCCGCTCAGGACATAGGATTTGGGCTTTATAGCGGTTAAGCCAATCCATTCCCAAAATCATTCCAAAGCCTAAGTAGCGCATAATATGCAAATCGGCTCGGAAAGAAAAATCACACAAAATAATTTCGACATCTTTACACAATAAACTAATGGTTGCGGATCCACCAACCGGATTCGCAATTCTCAAAGAAGTCATTAAACACAAAACATCCAAAGAAAAAGTATCAACAAGTTCTTTTGATATAAAAGAATGGGACGCGCTCGTATCAAAAAGAACTCGAATAGGATGATCAAGATATAAAATAATGCCATCAAGAATAGAATGAGAAATACCTTTACCATGAGATGTGTTGCCAGGGGCTTGAGCAACATTAAGATTTCCCTCCTTCCTATTTTGAAGTTTGGGACAAGAAGATAAATAATGATCCGGGCTTTTGCAATAGCGACAAGTACAGGGCTTTGAACACTTGTTCGCATAATGGTCCTTAGAACCACAGTTGTAGCATTGCCCACCACTTGGGGTAGAAGTCTTATTGCCAGAGAGGCTTGCTTCCCTTTCTTATTGTTGGGATAAGGACCTTTAAACTTATTAGGCCTTTTCTTATTGTTGAAGTTTGGTTTGGCACCCATAACTTCAACGTCACTTTCTCTATCAGCCTCTTCAAGTCGAAGAGCAATATCAACGAGTTGATCAAAAGAAACTTCTAACTTTAGAAGAAATGGCTTCTTGAGATTTTTATTTAAGCCATAGAAAAATCGTTGGTTTTTCTTCAATGGGGTGTTTATATATTCGACCCCGTATTTAGAAAGTGACTCGAAAGATGCGACATAATCTGCCACGGAGGATTCACCTTGAACAAGGTCAATAAATCGGCGAGCCAAAGTCACCTTCTCAGCTTCTGGCACAAATTTTAATTCGAAGCGCTCCCGAAATTTCTCTCAAGTAAGATCTGCTTCATTTATTTCAGAAATCGAAAGCTCATACCAATCTAATGCTCTTTCTTGGAGCATACTAAAGGCCACCAGAACACGGTGAAGATCAATAAGATTCATGCGAGAAAAGATTCGATCGCACGATCTCAGCCAAGCCTGGACTTCAATAATGGTTTCAGAACCTTTGAATGGCTTTCCACCCAAATTAGTATAATCGCTGCACGATCGTGCAAATCCAGACCTAGGGTGAGTAGACTCCGGATTAGATCCGGCTGCTTGAGCATTCCTTACTAGATCAAGAAGCTGCTGGGAAGACATAAATACTCCATCTTAGGGAGTAGCACGAGATTGACCGGCGCTGGGACGGCCAGGTCTAATCATTTCTCTTCCTTTAGAAAGAAAGAAAGAAGAAGGATAAGGTTATTCACCAAATGAATATCAAGCAATCTTGATAGATAAACAACGAATCATAAAGAAAAATAGGATGAATCGGTACGAAGACTCGAATTAAATCCGAAAGCACGATTCCTAAGATGGACTAAGGACGATGATCCTTGCTAGATTATTCTACATTGTTCCAAAGATTGGCTCTGATACCAAGCTGTGACACCCCACCTCTACACCCACGCTAGCCAAGGACACTACGGGGTAATGCCGTCAACTGACGCGGAGAATAAGGCTATTGAGGAGCGACCATCCGTGTAATTGCTTTGTGCGAGCACCGGTATGTCAGATAGTACAACATGCATCTGTTTAAGGAGGGAAATCCGACATACCGATACAAACTCAAAACTACTAAACAGTGGCTATATATATTCTTCGGAAACAAATATAGAAGTAAACATAACACAAATCAGTCACAGACATCCATATCACAAAGGTGGAAATAGATATGAATATATAACACATGAAGGTGTACATCATAGTAGTGGTCAAACAAGATCCACAATATCACAAAAGAATAGCTACAAGTGCTAGACAAAAGAATATGGATACATCTATGAGTCTATATCTCAAATGTATACAACAAAAACTACTAATCTAAGTAGTTATCCAAAAATCAGGATGATGATCCCAGATGTGAAGTCAAGCAGAAGCACCTGTAACATCTCAGTCTGACCCGAGTATTATTTAATAAGAAAATAATAAACGGATCAGTCTAGCTATGAATATCAGATAAAATGATATAGAATAAGAGATATGTCATAAGTATATAATAACCATAAAGTCATACTGTGATAAGTATGCAATTGAAAAATCAACTAGGGATTAATCAATATCACGAGAATCTTCTCAAAGATCAAAAGGAATGTCATAATCCTTATTTACCAAATCACCAAACTATATATAATGAAAAAAATTACAATGTCAATCACAAAAGTTAATGACACACAAATTCACCAATGCACAAATATTGATAAAACATATCAATGTAAATCACAAAAATTGGTGAAACACAAATTCAAGAAATCATCAATGGAAATCCAGAAATCACAAAAAGGGGGAGGCCTATCACAAAACGGGAGCATGAAAACTCACCAACACGTGTATCACAAAATGGAACGCTATTCCATGGCAGCTAACCATTAATTTCGAGCCGAAGCTCCACAAAACGGCCCGAAGACCATGGGTCGCTACCCCACCAATTTGAGCCGAAGCTCCACAGAAATGGGGTTTAGTCTCCCTCGTAGACAAAGAGACATCGCACATTTGCTAGTCTAAATCACAAAAATGATCATCAACGATCATCAAGAAGTGTCAATTATAATAAGCTAGTAAATATATAATCTTAGCTTCATGTCCCATAACCACTTGTTTAACCTAAATATTTACGAACAAATTGTAGATCTTCACTCGGAAATTGTCACAAGAAATTCAATCGAACAAGTCCAAGAATTAACCGACGCAGTAAATGCAAGTGTTTCACACCATTTGATTTACTAAGTCGTTTAATTAGATTTCTCGTATGAGTGAAGTAAAGTGAAAAATCACAAAATGATTGTACAAACCATAAATCACAAAAATTCACATTCGAAGACGTGAATAAAATCCAAAGAATTCGATTCCAAATTCATCAAAGTGGAAATAGCCTAGCGACTCAACACGGCACGACCTAGTTGCTGAGCAAGTGCAGGCCGAGCGACTTAAGGAAGTGGTGCGACCTAACTGCCGAGCGACCTAAGTTGGTAGCGGCATAAAACAGGCGAGCGACCTAGCATGGTACGATCCAAGGTGTGGTGCGACCTAACTGCAACGACCTAAGGAATGGCGCGACCTAACTGCCGAGCGACCTAAGGTAGAAGCGGCTTAGGGAGCTTGCATGCGGCCTAGGTGGTAGGACCTAATTAAGGTGCGACCTAAGACATAGCGTGACCTATAGGGGTGCGACCTAAAGGGGTAGCGGCATAACATGGCCGAGCGACCAAGGGGTGCAACGACCTGAAAGATAAAAGGAGGCCGAGCGACCTAGTGGGAAGGCCGAGCGACCTAACGACTTGACAAGGCCGAGCAACCTAGTAGGAAGGCCGAGCGACCAAACGACTTGACAAGGCCGAGCGACCTAACGACTTAAGGGGTAACAAGGCCGAGCAACGACCTAGCACGACGCGACCTAACCAATGCCGAGCGGCTTAAGGAAGTGAAGACAGCCGAGCGACCTAGCGACCTATGTTTACGACCTAAGGCCGAGCAACCTAACGACCTACGGGGAAGGAACGACCTAAATGTAGGCCGAGAATCCTTCATATGAAGGCCGAGCGACCTAAGGGTTTTGAAGCTCAAAACTCACTCAATTTGCAACCGATCGACCACGAACGCTAGGGGTTTATGCCTATCGGCTACCCGGTTGTATTGGCTACTCCATGCATCACCAAAAACGTGTTCAAACATCAAAGATTGGATTTTTTAAAGATATGAACCCAAAACATAAAAATTGGGATTTTCACCAATTCAATCCAAATCAATGGCAAATGCATATGTAAAAGCGTTAGGAATTCATACCTAACAATCAAAGATAGTTATAGACAAAGACGTGAGATAAAAATATCACCTTTACACAAAATCAATGAGGGAGAAGCCTAAAAGCAAAGGAGGAATCAACCACACTTGAATCTCTACACAAGAAGCTTGAATCAATGGCTTCTCTTTGAATTTGGAGTTGGATGTTGAATTTGCAATTGAACAAGGGCTTGGAGTTTTAATTTCCCATTCCTTCCTCCATTTTTAATGAAGCTTGAGTGTTAGGAAAATGAAAGTAAAGTTATGAAGAGAAGGGGGTTGAGCTAGAGTAAATAGTTTAGGCTAATGGGCTAAACCAAACTAAAAGCCCAAAGTGAAAAAGTGAAAAAGTGAAAAAATTCCACTAACTCCGAACATATCAAAGTTTATACTCAAAAAGATTGCAAACAGTGTTTTGAACTCAATGGAAGTGGTTCCGAGTCCAAATTTGACCGTATGCAAAATAGTAACTTTTCGGACCAAAATCCGACTAACGGTAAAATATTAAAATAAAATATTTAAATATTTAATCGTAAAATATGCGGGTTGTTACAGAGAACGATAATGGATAGCCTTGACACTTGTGTCAAATTGGAAATGACTAAAACAGGAGCCGTGTCGGGCCAAATGGGGTTAGCTACCTCGAGCGAACACACTTCTTTGTAACTACTACTCATCATTTGTTATTGATTGGTGCACCCTCGAAATTTTGAGAGTGTTGTTTCGCGGTGTTGCGATCGTTGCGGCGATGCGTTTTCACCAGTCCGGATCAGGCAAACAGTAGTTTCACCACCTTGGGTATTGCCTCATGTGCCTTGTCATACTTGTGTCCCTATATACGCGACCACTACGAATTTGTTTTGTGTTATACCTATGGAGTACTCCCTGATAGCCCACTAGTTTACGGTGGAGTTTACAGTGCTGTATAGACTATGACATTTATAAAAAAAAATGTGTTAAGGGTGATAATGGTAACGCCTTAACACTATTTTGATATTTATATTACTGATAGACATTATCTATTTAGCGTATATTACTACATAGTAGATAGTTTAATGGATCCTTAGGGGATGGTTATTCCAACGTCCTTTGAGTTACTTGTATTTCAATTGTTATTTTACTTGAGTTGGATTTATTAATATGAGAATGTTAATCCTGACTCGAGTGTTTTGTATTTTTCTTTACACTCGGGTCAGACTGAGCGTACCAGTATTTGATACTCACCTTTGGAGTTGGAACTTCGCTTGGAGATCCAGTTATCTATACAGCTTTCAAATATTCAGTTGATTCCAGCGATGTATTCTGATATTGTATTCGAAAATTCTGTTGTAACTTATTTAACTCTGTTATATATATAGTAGCTTCATGAACTACTATCTGTTGCTTCCGCTGTATTTTATTACTCTGTGTCTGTGATTCTGTGATTATTTATTTACTGTATATGTTAAGTTTGCCAAATTTAAATTAACAATTCGGTATTTTGAATTATCCAAGTCCGACAAGTGCGGATGCGAATAGTCCAAAATAGCAGGTCGTTATAGTTGGTATCAGAGCCAGGTTGCTCTAGGCAGAACTCAGCATATAGGGTAAATGTATTTACAGAATCACTTTCATTTCGAGTTTGAATCTCTTCCTTTTGACTCAATTCCTCCAAATTTTGAAACGTTCCATGCGGTTTCAAAATTCATTCGTGTCCCTCACTATTCGTCTTCTTTCGATTTTGGAGCATCGCATAACTCCACTTCGAATGATCTTTATAATGAATCGGCGGTCTCGCCAATTTTCGAATTATTTGTAAATGGGTGAAACTCCTTTACAATAGACATTGATTTAATGGAGATTTCTGTATCCTCGGTTTACAATGCTGTCTATCTCCTACTATGCCTGAATTCTATCTCTTGCGATCGAATGTAGATTTGCCTCGGAATTCTACATCGATCTAATTCTTAAAGTCACGGTCGACCCGGTTAAGGTTGCCCGTGATTTATATATACTTATCAATCTTCCTATTTTGCTATTTAATCATCTTATCTTTGTTTCAAACCTATGTTCGAATCAAAATTCTCTTTGATTTGATTTCCATCAAATTTGAATCTCTATACTTGTTTTGAAATCCATCAGTGTATCGTCGAGCGAGGAAGTGTATTAGTAATTAATATAAAAATGTTTTATATATATTGTGTTGTTTGAGTTGTTGATGTTGATTTGGATTTTCGATCGATTCGTCTGATCAACGCTATCGATAGGATTTCCAAAACACTTGAGCGGAGCAAACTGACACAATATTGTTTTCAAATTTGGTACATAAAATAATCTTGTATGATTATATTATATATAAGTATAAATTTTTTCTGAAATTAATTGTTAACGAATTAGTCGTCAGAAATGATAATAATTGATTTTCATTTATTGTTTTGTAAACCATTGACTTTTTGTAATATAAGTAAATGAATTTATAAAACTTAGTTATAATTTGATTTGTAAATTTGAAATGAATTTAAATCAAGAATTTGAGAATTTAATTTCTGGTGATTTCAACTTTGGTTTAAGTTTGAAGTGTATATTATTTAAAGTATTTTTGAATATAAATTGTTTTCAAAGAATTTTAAAATGTTTAAAATCAGTGCTTTTCTCTTTGTCGTTGAAAAATAATTTCGATGATGGCGGCCACATCATCGACATTCATTTTCGAGTTTCGAAGTGGAGAGACCATACTGTAGCTCTGCTACACTTTTGTATTGAAAATTTAATTGATTTGAAATTTCTAAAGTATGACTTGATTTATAATATATACATTGGTATCTAATTATGGATTTGAGTTATTTATTTATATATATATATATATATATATATATATATATTTATCTCTAAGTTGTTTGAAGCTAATCAGAAATTAATTGTTAAATTTGTTAAAGAATGATTTTCAATTATAAATGAAGCAAAAAAAAATTTATACTTCACTTGAAATAACTGAATTGAAAATTCTTATTTGTATAATACTCAATTTCATTCTATATATAACATACCTAAATTTTCAAAAGTTAACTATGTAATTGAATATTATACAGTAGAAAATGATATCAATTTTTTTTTAAATAAATGTGAGTAGTTATAATAGTGTAAATATTCTTAATATATGTGATAAGAAATATTAAGTAGAATAAATTTAATAATAATTTGGAATAAAGAAGAATTAAATTTGTCGAATAAAATTGATTATAATAAATGACTATTCAAATTTACGATCTTTAAAATTGTTAATTTAAGATAATTAGATAGTATACAATATTAAATGTCTTTATAAATAAAATCGAGTGCGTATAATAAATGTTTTACCCTTAAGTTTTAATTATAAAATGTTTAAGGAGATAAATAGAATAATAAGTTAATTGAATAATAGATGTGATTAATAAAATATATAAAAAATTGTTTTGAAAGTTAATAAATCGAAATTAAACCAACTTAATGAGATATGTTGAAATAATTGAATTTAAATTGAATTTCATTTTGAAAGAAACCTTTTGTATCTAACATTAATAAATGTGAAATCAAGGCAATTTGATGGAAACCTTGAATTTAAAACAAATTGTCGAATATAAATTTATTTAAAATAAAATTTATATGGTTGGAACTAATTGTTTTACTTTGTTTTCAACCTATTTTTCTTTCTAGTTGGTTCTATTCTCCTACCTCCTTCCTTTTCGGGGACGAAAAGTTTTGAGTGGGAAAGAGTGTAACAACCCATAGATTTTAGTCGTTTTATTTAATTAATTGAATTTTCGTGAAATTTTAAATAATAAAATTTTGAGATAAAAATTTAATATTTGAAATGCGTCTAGTTAAACATAGCAACTAGCAAATTTTCGTCCGAAAATATGAAGTTTATTTTCGTGCGTAAATTTATTTCAAATTAATCACTTAAAAATCGATGAAAATAAAACGTTTTCAAAACCTAATTATTTTTACATAGAAAAATTGTAAATCATCTTCTGAGCAAGGCGTCATCTTTCGTTTTTCTAAATTCGGACTTCTTTAGCTCCGTCGATCTTATTTTTCTGCGTTTTTACTGCATTTTTCGCTAGTAGAAATTTCGAATTTTTATAATTCGATCATGCCACTGATATCTGTATACCGTTTTCATCATCTCATCATGCTGATCTCCGCGGTATATTTATTTATGCAATTCGATGTTCGGTATGCAACAAAAGCGGTGTAACGGTTCAATATACCGATATCCGTTTTAACTTTTGATTCATGTGTCCATTCAAATCTTCCAACGGTTGAAAAACCAAACAGTCGGTTGGCTATCATTATTATTCCCTAAATTCAAGTCGTGACTTTTGTTATTCCTATTTTTTTTTATATACAGCGGCCCATTTGCATTCCATCTTCGCTTCTATTTCTTTCTCTTCTCTGCCTATTAGTTCCTCCACAAAATATATATAAAAGAGAAAGGTGAGAAGCTTTACATTTTCATTTCTGAACCACAGCACGCATGAAATCTGAAGGATGATACTTTTAATTCTTTTGCCATAGCCAAAGCTTCCATCACCCTCCTCCTTC
Source organism: Allium cepa (assembly GCA_030765085.1). Classification (NCBI taxonomy): domain Eukaryota; kingdom Viridiplantae; phylum Streptophyta; class Magnoliopsida; order Asparagales; family Amaryllidaceae; genus Allium; species Allium cepa. Next base: position 33,708,040 of record CM060941.1, read on the forward strand.
TTCATGCAACCGCACATCCATCCACTTCGACCCACCACCACCTCATCAACCACCAGGTCGAAGCCTTACATCTCTGCCCTCCTCAACCTCCAAATAGATCGCCAAGCACCCTGTAACCGAACTCGCCTACTTCCAAACACTGAAATCCACAAGCAATAATGGCATGTGCCTGCTCGCCTCCTCCGGCCGTACGTACCACTGCCACCTCTGCCGCCGTGGTCTCCTCCGCCCTAGGCCACCATCTCCAAACAACCGACCATCGCCATCTCCCCTCCAGTTGCCGTGCCTCAGCTCCAACTGCCGAACGCAACACAAATCCATGCTTCATCGTCCTTTCACCGCTACTAGCCTCCGCCTTTCCTTCCCAGTGAGCACGCAACCACCATCCTATCACCACCGAGCCTCGCCCGCTCTCTTCTCCTCCCACCATCTCCTCGCGTGCCATGCCTTTCCCCACTCTGTCGTTGCCGTGCCTCTCCGTGTATCGAGTTATATATGTCTCGGGTTCATTTTGCTTGCGTCTTAAGTATATGCTGTGTTAGTTGATAATAACAGTTTATATATGCATGTTTCAATATCTTGTTAAGTATTGGTTTAGACTTGTTAAAAAAATATAGGAAACAAATTATATACAGTTGGATTACTTGTATTAGTATTGTGCTAGGCCTACTGTTCTCTTTACTGTCACGGCCTTATTATATATATTAGTACCTTGGATCATATTATATTATAAGTAAAATATGTGTAGTGTATATAAGTTTATATATATTATAAATATAGTACTGTTTTGAAAATGTTGGTACTGTTTTGAGTATATTGAATTTGTACCCTTCATACTTTATATTGTTATGTCTTGAGTTGGTTGTCCTCATTTTCTCAGCGTATGTATGTAATATTACATATTATTATTTTATTTAGTTATTTACGCTATATACATGTATAAAATTTTGCTTTTAAAGTGTTTGCTTATATTCCAAAAACAAAACAAAACCAACTATGGTTTTAATTCATATATAGTACGCACATAAAATCCAGATATGCGCTATATATATTTCTTTCTGGGAGTGGTAACTATTGTCTAAATCTGTGGTTTAGTTACAGATATGTATGGATATATATATTAACTATTATATTTCGGCCAGTTGCAGTGCTTTACAAATACTGTTAAAGGGTTGTTTTGGAAATATAAGATACTTTGACTTTGAGTTATTTGGGTTTAACTTTATTATTGACGTTTAGTATATATGTTTTGGTTAAAACAATGATTTGAAATGTATATACTTAGTTAACATATGTTTAAATTCTTTTGTAAATAAATATAATACATGTATATTTAATTTAAAATATGTTTGAATGTAGAATATCAATTTATCTATATATAGTTGTATATAAAGCTCACGCATCCTATTTATCTTCCTCGATCCAATCCTGATTTGAATTCGTTTATTCCTATTATCAGCTTTGACGGTCGAATCATGTCCGTCTAGCTTTGTTTTGGAATTCATGCCTGGATTTTGTAACTCGATTTCATTGCCTATTCTCTAGCCTCAAAAGGTGAGCAATCACTCACGATTAATGTTCTTTTATTTATTAAATTTGATTTCAATTGAAACGACAATAGAAATATGCTGTTAGTTATTTACATCGTTATATATGTTATTACCTGTATCAGTTCACCTCTGACATCTGACACCATTATCTGTTAATTATACAATGATAATCCCATTTGGTTAATAATTGATTGATTGCTTGTTGTTTATATTGGATGCTAAATTGTAATGTATAAAGTGATAAATATTATGAAATTGAATTTGAAGTAGGATAGTAAAAAAATTGAATCGACATATGTGTTGAATTTGATTAGATAAAATTTGTATAATATGACTCCTTTTAATGTTTAATTAGTTGACACGTAGAAATTTGGTAAAATACACCTGGAACCATTTAAATGTTGTTGTTTAATTTGATGTTGTATGAAATTGAATAATAGATATCTAGTGAAGAACCGTAATAATAATAATAATGTAATAATCTTTAATCTACATGAAATGATAGTGTAGATTCTAGAAATAATTATATTAATTTGCACAAACAACAATGTGAATTAATACGATTATTTCGGGATTAAGTGAATTAATTATTGGATTGTTATTGACTGTTGTTATTGCTTGTTTATTTACTTTGACACCATCCAAGTTGTCACACTGCAAGTTCCCTTTGATATGCTTTAATTTTGAATTGAATTGGAATCGGGTTGAAATGATAAATACCCAAATGAATTTGACCTAGGATAGAGAATTAAATAAAAACCCGATTGGTCAATAATTTGATTTAAAAATAAAGTGAAGATTTTGTTTGAATAAATAATAAGTTTTGAAAAGAAGTTGGAATTTGAATTTAATGAAAGGAAAATGTTAATTTTTAATATTTGAAACAAAATATTAACATAGTAGTTATTGAAAGAACGTTGTTTTAAAATAAATTATTTGATAATAAAATTTGGAATTATTCATTGAATTAAGCTCGTAATGATTTAATAATTAAGTTGAATTTATAATTAAGTTGAAATGATTTGATAATTAAGAATTTATAATTAAGTTTCGAAATTATTTAATAATTAAGTTGAAATTATTTATAATGGAGTTTTGAAATTATTTAAATAATTAAATAAGATTGAATTAATTGATAATTAAATATAAAAATTTGAATTCTTTGATAAGAGAAATTGAACTTTTGATTAAGTGAATTTGAACTTCGTTAATAAATGAAATTGGGTTTCTTATTTATTAAGTTTCGGAAAATTATTTAAGTAAGTTAATAAGTGAAATTGAATTTCTTTAACAAGAAATAAAATGTGATTTGTTGGAATAAATATAAGACTTGTAATTTAAAGAATTTGATTTGACGAATCTAATTGAATTCAATTTGAAGTTTTGATATAATGAAGTTGAACTTAAATAATTGATTTAATAAATTGGAAATTAAATAGAAATTGTTTGAATGATAAATTTACTTAATGAATATTGAATGAAATCAATCAATGAATTTAAATTGATTTGAATGTTAAATTAAATTAATTTAAATGATTATGAAATGAACATATATACGAACTTTAATCAATATTTGAATTGTTAAATAAAATTCGAAATTGAATTATAAGATTTTGAAATGGTAATTTGGAAGTTTTGAAACGTAAATTATGGAAATTGATTTAGAAAGACAAATGAAATGTGGATTTAAAATTCTATTTGAACTTGATTGGTTTTGAAATATATAAAAGACCAATCGGTGTAATAATTACGAAAGTTATTAAATAAACCGGAATCGGATATGGACATACTCTCTGTCTAAACCGAAAACCACTTTAATAACTATACGTGGAGTGTGATCCAGAATGAAGTGGTTGGAATGATGTACGTGATGACTGAAGAAAGAGAATGTGAAGCCCCACCTCTATACCCACGCTAGCCAAGGACACTACGGGGTAATGCCGTCAACTGGGGCGGAGAATAAGGCTGTTGAGGAGCGACCATCCGTGTAATTGCTTTGTGCGAGCACCAGTATGTCAGATAGTACAACATGCATCTGTTTAAGGAGGGAAATCCGACATACCGATACAAACTCAAAACTACTGCACAGTGGCTATATTTATTCTTCGGAAACAAATATAGAAGTAAACATAACACAAATCAATCACAGACATCCATATCACAAAGGCGGAAATAGATATGAATATATAACACATGAAGGTGTACATCAGAGTAGTGGTCAAACAAGATCCACAATATCAAAAAAGAATAGCTACAAGTGCTAGACAAAAGAACATGGATACATCTATGAGTCTATATCTCAAATGTATACAACAAAAACTACTAATCTAGGTAGTTAGCCAAAAATCAGGATGATGATCCCAGATGTGAAGTCAAGCAAAAGCACCTGTAACATCTCGGTCTGACCCGAGTATTATTTAATAAGAAAATAATAAACGGATCTGTCTAGCTATAAATATCAGATAAAATGATATAGAATAAGAGATATGTCATAAATATATCATAACCATAAAGCCATACTGTGATAAGTATGCAACTGAAAAATCAATTAGGGATTAATCAATATCACGAGAATCTTCTCAAAGATCAAAAGGAATGTCATACTCCTTATTTACCAAATCACCAAACTATATATATTGAAAAAAAAAAAATAACAATGTCAATCACAAAAGTTAATGACACACAAATTCACCAATGCACAAATATTGATAAAACATATCAATGTAAATCACGAAAATTGGTGAAACACAAATTCCAGAAATCATCAATGGAAATCCAGAAATCACAAAAAAGGGGAGGCCTATCACAAAACGGGAGCATGAAAACTCACCAACACATGTATCACAAAATGGAACGCTATTCCATGGTAGCTAACCATTAATTTTGAGCCGAAGCTCCACAAAACGGCCCGAAGACCATGGGTCTCTACCCCACTTCTTCGTAACTACTACTCATTATTTGTTATTGATTGGTGCACCCTTGAAATTTTGGGAGTGTTGTTTCACGGTGTTGCGATCGTTGCGGCGATGCGTTTTCACCAGTTCGGATCAGGCAAACGGTAGTTTCACTACCTTGGGTATTGCCTCATGTGCCTTGTCATACTTGTGTCCCTATATACGCGACCACTACGAATTTGTTTTGTGTTATACCTATGGAGTACTCCCGGATAGCCCACTAGTTTACGGTGGAGTTTACTGTGCTGCATAGTCTATGACATTTATAAAAAAAATGTGTTAAGGGGGATAATGGTAACGCCTTAACACTATTTTGATATTTATATTACTGATAGACATTATCTATTTAGCATATATTACTACATAGTAGATAGTTTAACGGATCCTTAGGGGATGGTTATTCCAACGTCCTTTGAGTTACTTGTCTTTCAATTGTTATTTCACTTGAGTTGGATTTATTGATATGAGAATGTTAATCCTGACTCGAGTGTTTTGTGTTTTTCTTTACGCTCGGGTTAGACTGAGCGTACCAGTATTCGATACTCACCTTTGGAGTTGGAGCTTCGCTTGGAGATCCAGTTATCTATCCAGCTTTCGAATATTCAGTTGATTCCAGTGATGTGTTATGATATTGTATTTGACTATTGTATTCGAGACTTCTGTTGTAACTTATTTAACTCCGTTATATATATAGTAGCTTCATGAACTACTAACTGTTGCTTCCGCTATATATTATTACTCTGTGTCTGTGATTCTGTGATTATTTATTTACTGTATATGTTCAGTTTGCCAAATTTAAATTAACAATTCGGTATTTTGAATTATCCAAGTCCGACAAGTGTGGATGTGAATAGTCCAAAATAGCGGGTCGTTACAATTTAAAATTGAATTAATTGTTCGAACCCGAAAGGAATTTGTATGGATTGGATGCTTTCAGAACATTGTCAGGTGGATGATGAGCATTCTAAAATAGATGTGTTCTATAAAGTTAATCGTAGCTTTAAGCCTCATCAACCGGGAATGGCTAAAACAGGGGAGGTGCAGCAAGGCTAAAATGGTAGCACCCAATTAGGACGAGATTTACCCCTATCTAGACGTCCCTTTTTATTTGGCTGTGTGGGCAGTTGGCGATGGCCATCTGCGGGGTTGTCATGTTCGAGACTGTCCAGTAGGGGATGGTTTTGGCCTTGTGTTGCAGGGGATTTAGGGTGGATCCTCCGTACAGTGATTTAGGCCCCGTACTGCGACGGACGGTACCCCACTAGCCCTGCCATTGATGGAAACCAATTCTTCCTACGTGCCCTTTACGGTTTTGATTGTATACCTATGTAGCTAGAATTTAATAAATGTAACAATTTCGGCTATTTTCTATTTACTTGAAAACCCTAGACCCTGTTATAATATCACTGAATTTCCTATCAAATGTTTTGGTTAGCGTAAGGTAAAAACTTACCCATGCTTATTTGTGGGAAGTCTTACGTGATACCTTTTGTTTCCAAAGGATTTTCAAAGTTAAGCAACTTTAACCCGTTTACTCACACTAGACCCATGTCTGACCCAAATTTTTATTTTCTGTTTTATTAAACTCTTGGGTACTCATATTATGTATGAGTAGTCAAGGGATTTAAGTTAGCTTTGACGAGTTCTGGAGGAGAATGAAGCAGGAGGCTTCAACGTATAGATATATATAGTGTTTCCGCTGTGTAGAGTAGTATCTGTTTTCTTTGTGATATACTTGAGTTGTATTAACTAGACAAGTGTTTATAATTGTCTAGTTTGTGTTGTATTAACTATATATCTCTGATGTATATGATACTATGTAATATTTTATGTGATATAATATAAATTATTCGTTCCTCTGTGAGATTCTGATGTTGTTTGTTCTTTCTTTTCTATCTTTTCTCTTTTCTATCCCTTTCTTTTCTTCTTAGTGATGCGTCTTTCTATGGAATGAAAGGCGAGTCGTTATAATGTGGTATCAGAGCGCTAGGTTGAGTGAATACCTAGGCTTTGGAGTGATTTCTTTCTGAAAGAGCATTTTTGTATTATATATATATATATATATATATATATTCCTTTTTGTTGGATTACCTGTTCGGGTTATCCAATATAAATTCTAGAGGTTGGAGAAGTAGTGATGTGTGTAACATGACTACCAATTTAAGAAGTCCAAGTGTTGAGGTTGGAAGTGTATCTGTCGAGACTGTAGACGCAATACGGTCTCGAGTGAGCTTTGTAGTATAATGTATGGATTTCACCAATCTCTGAAGGAAAGCTTTTCAAGGTTCGGAGTCCATCTTGGGAGTGTAAGCCTGGTTTCGCTCGCTCGTGTGGGCGAATTTTCTAGAATTTGGATCCGTCGAAGTGCTGAAACAAGTAATGGTATCTTGGCAATCTTAGGAGGGAGTTTTGTCTATATTGGAGTTTGAGGCTCAGTTCAGCTAGGTGTTTGTGCTGGGTTCGAAACCCGAGTTTCTTGAGAGATATCTATCTATCTTGAAGACTCTTTTGTGGAGTTGGCTGATATAGCTTTATGATTCGATGAACTTTTGGATAAGAAAGTATTTGGCAGCAATAGCAGCTTGGAGGTGTTGAGTGAGCTGTCAGAAAGGTTTCTGTGCTTAGCAGCGTTCTAGAGGTGGAGTGCGAAAGCAGCAGAGTGGTCTGTTTCTTCGATGGTTCAGGAGTCTTTGTGATTCTTCTATCTGTAGGCCGGGCAGATGGTGAAGGCTTGGCCGTTACTTCTGGAAGCTCAGCTGGGTATGATGTTATGGTTTGGGTAGACCATCAGTTTCTTCTTTTGGAAGACTTAGGTTGTTCTGATTTATGAAGAGAGGATAGTTTCTTTGGAATCTGAACTGGGTAGAATCGCAAAAGTGACTTGCGATGGTTCGGTAGTTCTCATTGTAATCTTTGCTTTGGATTGAGCCATCTCTAGAGGATGTGGAGCTATCGAAGTGGTTTGAGATTCTCCAGATATCTTCGATGAAGTCAAGATTTGCATCCGTATCGGGAGATTGAGTTCTGTATCGACTTGCTTCTTGGAGCATTACTAGTGGTTCAGCTTAGTAGAGAGAGGACTGGTTAAGCAATTAGGATTAATCAGATCTAGTTTTCTAGCTGGATTTTTGCTGTGGTGTTTGTGACCGAATCAGATAGGTCACTAGGATTTTATGGAATTTGATGGACAATGTTTCCAGGATAAGGATCGAGTCTGTGCTTGTGTTCGTCAACAGCATTCTCATATTTTCAGATCAGAGTTATGCAGCGGAAGCAAGGTGGCAGCTATTCCAGAATAGAAGCAACCCCGGACTACTCGAAAGTTTGTATTTGTCTTGAATTTGAGAATTTCTTCAAGAAGTTCATTTAGGATTTGAAGGTTTGGTTGTCTAGTGAACCTGTTTTGTTTCGAATTTGAGAAGTATGTTTGAAGTCTTCTGATGATTGTGTAGTAGAGTTTGAGTGCTGGATTTTGATGGATCTTAAAAGAACCATCTTGTTGAAATAGGATCCGAAGATCGTCTATTTCTTGATCCAATTTTGATCTGGAAGCATCTGCGAAGTTTGGATTAATCAAGAAGGTTGAAGGCAGCCCAGGATCGACAGAAGAGTTTTGTGGATAAGAGACAAAGGAATTCAAAATTCGAAGTCGGAGATTTAATTTTGGATAAGTTTTCTCTGATCATAAGAGCAATGATATTGGGTAAGTTTGGAAGCTAGCTCAAAAGAGTATTGGATCTTTTTGTATGCTCTTAAGGATTAAGTGTTTGGTCTACATGATTGAACTACCAGTTCGGATGGCTGGGATTCGTAGTATCTCTGAGGGAGTATGTGCATGATCCATCACTGGTTTTAGAACCAGCAGTTCTGGGAGATTTGGAAGATTGATCAGGAGTTGTCTATGGTCCGGTATCCTGTTTAGATTAGAGATCTAGATATAGGAGCTCTGGATATGAGTGGTGTGGCTAGTTTAGATTCAGGAGGACGAGTATCCCGGTGTTTTTACCTGGGAAGCTCTAGGAAGTTTTATCCGGAATTTTGTCTGGATAATTAGAATTGTTTGTTTGAATTGGTTGCTATGGTTGCAAGTATTTGGTTGATAGCATGTGCTTGCTATTTTAAAATTAAAATCTTTATGGGATTATTAAATTTTCTTTGCTTTTAAATTTCGGGGACAAAATTCTTTTAAGGGGGGAGGAATGTGATGTCCCGGAAATTTAGGCAATATTTATTTAATAATTTCCATTAATAATTATTTTAAAATGTGTAATATTAATCTAATAATCTAATTATCTTTTCAAAAACTAATAATTGTTTAATTTGGCAAATGCTATCTTTTCAAAATTTATAATAATGATAACAATTTAATTTGGAAATTTTATTCTTTTCAAAGTTAAAATTATATTTAATTGATAAAATTTATCTTTCTAAGCTAATTAAAAAGATATTCTATTTATAATGTATATATGAGTGTATATATTGTAAATAGGGAGTTTGATTTTAATTTAAATTTAATAAAATATTTTCAATATATAATATATATATATGAATATATATTGTGAATTAGAAGATTTGATTAAATTTAATATTGAATATTTTTCAAAAGCTTATTTAAAAATCTATCTTATATTTTCAAAATTAATTAAAGTAAATATCTATTTTTATTAAAAATATAATAGCTTTAAAATAGTATATTACAATAAAAGTTTATTTTGTTTTTTTTTAAAAATTGGCCTTTGAAATAAATTTAGTTCATATATTAAAGAACGATATTTTAGTTTGAAACTTTAAAATGAGGTTTAATTCAATATCCTTTTCTTTTTAATTTTCTTTCTTCTTTGGAAAATGTTTCTTTTTTTTAGAAATAAACATTAAAGAATGTAAATTTTAAAGGCAATTTATATATATAAACACTAAAAGCTAAATTGATATAAACATTAAAGCATGATAATATAAATAAGAAATCAATTTAAAAACATTTATAAAAATGAGTAACTATTATAATATTTGAAATGTAACATGTGTAAGGGTATTAGATCATGCAAATACACTTGTAAAACAATCTACAACTTAAAGCAACAAGTGGCATTATCTTAAGTTTATTTTTGAAAACATTTATTAATAAATGTATTAAGTAAAAACTTAGCAAAAATCTTTTATGTTCAAAAACATTTTCTTCTTCTCTTCTAAAACTGAAAACCAGATCTAAAATAAATAAAAAAGTTCAAAATCAAATAATATTCTTAAAAGCAAGTAAATTCAACAGCATTAAATTCAACAAAAAACTGTAAATTAATCTGAAAAGATCTCTGATCAACTCAACAAATTCAAACCAAAAGGAAACTTGAAGTAATCACTACTGCAAAGATCTCTGGATCTACAACAAATTCAACTAACAAGATAGCAAATTCAATTCGAAACAGCAAGATTCAAAACATCAGATTCAAAGTACTAAAGCAAAGCAGTTCCTGGAAACAAGAATACAACAAAAACACCGTTCTCTGCTATGCATGTTAGGTGAGTAAACTTTTGTTTTTAAAAACAGTTTTTTTTTTAAATCTGTAATGAATCTTGTTGCATGCGTAGTAATATTGCCTCTCGTGCTTGCTTGAATATGAATGTGAATGTGTGCATATGGGAATGGTATGCCTGCAATTTGTCTCTGTATATTCGTTCTCTGTATTTATAACAGACTCATCACCGTCATCACAAGATAATGTATATCTTCCTTTATTATTAGTGTTAGGATTTGGTTACTGAAAGAAAATTGTTGACAAAAGTGTGATTTTGTTTTAAAAAATAAAGGTGGGTGATTTTATTTCTTAAAAAACTGTAAGTTTAAAGATTACAGTAAAAATTAGAAAAAGGGTAAAAATCAAATATGATGATTTTAAAATCTGATTTTATAATTTGGATAGTGAATCCAAAACATGAATTTAGAAATAAATTTTGTAGTTTTTAATGGTGTATTGGCCGAGATATTGGATGTCGATCGATTTTTGGGTTTTGGCCATTTGCGGATGATCGACGATGACTGGAGGTTTGAATTTTTGCAAGGAGGAGGCTGGAGGATGGTAGATTAATGGAAAAATATTGTATATTTTTCTCGTGATCGTGTTGAGCAGTCGATATAATTTTAGGGTTTAGAGGAAATTTTTGGGGATCGGCTTTGTCGAGATGGAACGGCGTCGACGGCGCACCGAGATTGTTCGCATTAGGGGAGATGGCTTCGGTGGTTTGAGAGGCGTCTGTGGTTAACACGGTTTGGGTTCAGGTGGCGGGGTTGTATCGACGGTCGGTGGTTTCTGATCAGGGTAGTTTTCCAGTTTTCGATTGAAGCATCGATTTTGGGTTAATCTAACTAATTTAAGTAATTAAATTAAGATAAATTAATTTGTGTAATTAATTAAGTGTAATTAATTACTTAATTCAAGATTGATTAATCTAATCAATTAAGAAATAATTAAATCATAATTCGTTTAAGAGGTTAATTACTTAATGTTAAGAAGAATTATTAAAGGTAATTACTTAATAAAGTAATTAAAAGTAATTAATTACTCCGTGTAATTAATTAAGTTAATAAGGTTAATTTTAATTAATTAATTAAGTTTAATTAATTAAAGGTAATCATTTGATGTGGGATTAAGTATAATTACGTAATGTAATTAATGAAGTATAATTTCTTAGTGAAGTAATTAATGAATAATTACTGGAAGTAATTAATCAAAGGGAAATTTCCTGATGAATGGTAATTAAAGGATAATTACTTGAGGGAAGTAATTAAGTGATAGTTACTCAGTGTAAGTAAAGGACTAATTAATATAATTAATCAAGGAATTGTTTTAAATGATGTAAGTAATTAAGGGAAGTTAATTACTGATTTGAAATTAATCAGAGTTCATTAATGAATGTAATTAAGTTAAAGATTAATTATTAAATGTAATTAGAAAATAAATAATTAATTAAAGTAATTAAAGGACCGTTAATTGATGTAACTAATGATAATAATTAAAGGTTTAATTGATTAATAAATGTGATTAATTAAAAGATAATTAATCAATGAGGTGATTAAGATATAATTAATTAATGTAATTAATTAAGGATTAATGTAATTAATTATAATTAATTAATTAATTAATGGAAGTAATTAAGGTTAATTACTAAGTGATGCATAATTAATTTGTGTAATTAATTTAAAGGTTAATTACTTAATTATAATTAAGTAATAATTAATCTAAGGTGATTAATTTAGAAGATAATTAAAGGATAATTAATCTAATTAAAGATTAATTAATTAGTTTATAAAGTGATTAAGGGTTAATTAATTAATTAGATGATTAGTAATTAATTAATTAATGATTGTTTAAGCAGGATTATGTGATAAATTCTCAAGTAATTAATTTAATTTAAGATGATTAAATTAATTATAATTTGGATTAATGGTTCCTGTTTGTAGATGATTGATTGAGTGGAATGGATGAATTGAATGATGCTTATAGTTTGAATAATCTGTAATGTGCAATGATATGATGTTGATTATAGCTGTGATAAATGTGTGATATTTATCTGTGAATGATGCTGTGTGAATTCAATATTTTAAATTGAATTAATTGTTCAAACTAAAATCACTTGGACATTAAGATGGCATTTTGGATTTCGATGAGACCGGGATCGGGTTTCCAAATTTGGAATTTCGAAAACCACATCGATCCAAATTAAACGTTAGGTCGTAAATCTCAAGTGAAGGGTGAAGACTCGAGGTGTAAGGACTATTCATCGTTAAACTCTGAGGGTGGTTCCAATATGCGTTTGATGGGGTAGTACTTTCAGGTTCGAGATAAAGATTCAGAGTGCAAGGGCTATTGTCGTTAACTCTGAGGGTGATTCCAAAATGAGTGTAGCGAGATAGTGCCTTAGGTTTCATTCGAACCTGGAACGAACTTGTATGGATTGAATGCTTTTAGAATATCGTCAGGTGGACGATGAGCATTCTAATATAGATGTGTTCTATAAAAGTAATCGTAGCCTCAAGCCTCATCAACGGGGAATGGCTAAAACAGTGGAGGTGCAGCAAGGCTAAGTGGGTAGCAGCCAAGTAGGACGAGATTTACCACTGTCAAGAGGTCTCTTTTTATTCGGCTGTGTGGGCAGTTGGCGACGGCCATCTACGAGATTGTCTTGTTCAGGACTATTCAATAAGGGATGGTTCCGGCCTTATTTTGCAGGGGATTTAGGGTGGATCCTCGATATGGTGATCTAGGCTCTGTACTGTGACGGACGGTACCCCAGTAGTCCTGCCATTGAAAGAAACCCATTCTTCCCACATGCCCTTTACGGTTTTGATTGTATACCTATGTAGCTGGAATTTAATAAATGTAACAATTTCGGCTATTTTCTATTTACTTGAAAACCCTGGATCCTATTATAATATCACTGGATTTCCTATCAAATGTTTTGGTTAGCATAAGGTAAAAACGTACCCACGTTTATTTGTGGGGAGTCTTACATGATACCTTTTGTTTCCAAAGGATTTTCAAAGTTAAGCAACTTTGACCCGTTTACTCACACCAGACCCATGTCTGACCCAAGTGTTTATTTTCTATTTTATTAAACTCTTGGGTACTCATATCATGACGAGTTCTGGAGGAGAATGGAGCAGGAGGCTTCAGCGTATAGATATATATAGTGTTTCCGCTGTGTAGAGTAGTATCTGTTTTTTTGTGATATACTTGAGTTGTAGTAACTAGACAGATGTTTATAACTGTCTAGTTTGTGTTGTATTAACTGTATATCTCTGATGTATATGATATTATGTAATATTTTATGTGATATAATATAAATTATTTGTTCCGCTGTGAGATATGATGTTGTTTGTTCTTTCTTTTCTATCTTTTCTCTTTTCTATCCCTTTCTTTTCTTCTTAATGATGTGTCTTTTATGGAATGAAAGGCGGGTCGTTACATACGTATGCGTATAATTATGTTATCCAAAACACTTTAAAATAACAAAACATAATAACATATATAATACATGTGTATAAATATTAATTAATTAACTCATTTAATTAATTTATTTTATTAATTATATTAATAAACTTTAAATTTCCAAATTGATATTTAAATAGTTTCAAACATTTTGAAATTTCATGTTATAATATAACCTTTTATAGTAAAATATTTTTATTTTAAATTTAACTTTCAAATTTAAAATCTAGTCATAATTTTCAAAACTATTTTGAAAATTAGACCATGGCTCGATTCAGATTAGGCATTTTCTATCAGGAACAACCATTGGGATCACTTCACCTTTCAGGCCAGGCAGATAACCAGATAGGACATGATACTTGATTACTCAATTCCAATCCTAGACATCACTTTTTTAGACACCGTATTAAGTGTGCAAACTTAATTAGTAAGCCCTAATCTGACTAATTTAGACCGCATAGGCTATTGAACTCTAATACCATTGAAGGACCTGGGTCGGCCCATAGTGGAAGAAATGGGTGAATTTAAAAAAAAATTACCCGATTAAATCATAGTATAGCCTATGAAGCCTGATTCAACTAGAACATTTCTAAATTTGTTTTAAATAATATCAAGTATTTTATTTAAATTAGTTAATGGGAAGTTTAAATAAATTTAATTTTAAATATATAGTGAATCGAATACACCTAACATTTATTAATAAGAGTTAATATATATAGGGAATGAAACCTTTTATTTCTTTCCTTAAAATAAGTAATTAACTGAGAGCATTAATATGTATATAAGGAAGGAAATCTTTCATTTCTATCTCTAAACAAAGTAATTAATTCATAGTATTGATGGCATTAAATGGAGAGTGATCCTTTCTTTTCTATCTTTAATTTGAATTAAGTGATTCATTAAATGTCATTGATTAATAATTTATTCATGGCAAGATTAATTACTATGTCCATATGTATTATATTTGTATAAATTATAGTTTGAGATTTATTTAATTTTATTTTTATATATTTATACACGTGTATGTATATATATGTATCATATATATATATACATACAGATGTGTGTGTATGTGCATGTGTAACATCGTAATCCGTGAAGGGTATAATGTGCCCATATACATATGCTGAGATTTACATTGCAATGGACACATTAGCTCATTTTGTGTGTATTTTAATTTTTTCAAATATGTGCTTGTATATTATGTCAAAGCAAGATATTAATATATGTGTATATAAGTGCATATATGTGTTTGTGTATAAATTTAATGAAATAGCTTCTGCCATAATAACTTAATGTAAAATAATTATATATAAAAAATGAAGTTTTTATAAAATCTGAAATATATTTTAGGCTTAAGATTAATTTATGGAAATTTCTCAATTGAAATAATATTTATTATTAAATAATTGATAATAATATTTTTGGTTTAGGAAAATCTCTGAAATTTTCTCAATTGAAATTATATTTTTAATTAAGTAATTAATTACTGGTCAAAAATAAATAAATTAAAGATAATTATTAAATTAAGTTATAAAAATATGAAAAAATTTCTGATAGTACCTAAGACATATTTAAGGCTTAAAAAAATTTCTAGAATTTTCCTGATTTGAAATTATTTTTTAATTAAATAATTAATTGTAAGCCAAAGTAAATTAATTTTAAAAATTATTAATTTAAGTTTGAAAATTTTGAAACTTTTATAGCAAGCTTCACGTGGTGTAGAAATATAAAATCGAAATTTTGAACTAATAATTATTTTATACATAGGAAATAATTCACAAAATCATTAAATAATAGTAAAATATGTATATACATTTGTAAAAATATATTATATGTTATGATTCATAATAAGTATAGATCATCATAAGAAAATTTTAAGATTAAATATACGCAGAATATAATCATATATACAATTATACATATTGACAATTTACAGATCTATATACATTTAATCTAGATCCATGCATATATATTGATATAAACCAAAATTAAAGTTTTGTTTTCTCGAAAAATTAATTCAATAATAAATCAATAAATAAAATATTACAACAAATACATAATCAATCCAATTGTAACAAACACATGTATCCACAAAAATCTCACATAATCTAAACAATAAACATATCTGAATACAAATAGATGATTTGGACGTAAATCAACCTTTATACGATGAACTTGAAATCAAAACAATAATAATAATAAATGAAAGTTCACCTCCTAATAAAGCCTTTGAGTCCACCTTAAACAATTATTTATCTTCTTAGAACAATTCTCATTCTGTCTAGTTGCTAATCCGGGATTGGAGACCTTATACTACAATTAGTATTTTTCTAAATTTGAATTGGACTTGAGAATTTTAGGGATGATTTAAGAGGATAGCCATTACTACTAAAATGAGGTAGAAGAAAAAGAAAGTGGCGGCCCAAAATGAATTAGCTTGTAATTAGGGTTTTGAGATTGGCTTTTAAATAGATAGGACAAGAGAGCAAATAATGATCTTAACCACACACCTCAAAACTTAATCACACATTTTGTAGACGCCTCCTATCTTCCTCCAAACCAATTCCTATCAACTCCAAAAATCATGGGTTGCGAGCCCATTTAACCCAAATAAAATATGTTCAATCATATTTTAATCTATTGGTTATCGATATCTCATATCGATCAATATATTCATAATTTTTATAAATATATGCAACAATGTATTTCTCAAATCATAATCAATTTTCATGATTAATGTTTCATGAACATTAATTTGTTTAATTAATTTATAAAAATTATAAACTAATTAAATCACTTGGTCTAAAGAGAATTCATCGTTTCGGTTGTGCGACTCTTTGATGCAAATTCAATCAGCGAGCGATTAACGTCGAACTATTCGAATGTTAACGTTCATACTTCACTTAATAGGTGGTGTGATACAATGGCCCAATTTATTACTTACCCATTATCAAAAAATCTAATTTTAATTTAATAAGTATTATACAGTTGTGACAATTATTTATGATAATTCCCTTCATCAAAACTATATCACTTTGGACTTATTAAATTTGGTAATGGTCCAAATTCCAACATCATCCACATTCAACTCTATAGTCCAAACATACAATCCTTGGTTCAATGATAAGAATTATTATTAATCGTACTGCTTTGGCTAGAGATTTTGACTTTGGTTTGACTTGAGTTGACCATGGTACTAACCCCATATAACCGAGGAGACGAATCTTTTCTTGAATAGTGTTTCACATTCAATACTTCCACTCAACCCAACTATAGTCACTCGATGGACACTGTGCCATGATTTGATTACAATCAAAGCGTAGCTTTCATATTGAAGATTCATAGTATTCTCAAGTCAAAAGAACTATGTAAATGATTCAAATCAATATTTTCTATTTGACCTTAGTTGTATTAACGAACAGAAAACTATCGAATGGGTCGTTCTATTGTTATCCAATAACTATTACTATGTAACCCCTAGGTACCCCAAGTAGTCATGAGTAATACACTGCCCAACATTTGGAGAGAATTATGTACTCTATTCTGAACGGATACATCGATATCCAGTCTCGATCCATCTTGACTAGGAACATTTAGAATGGTATATTCTATCGTGATAAATTATTCACGGTTACAACACTATATAATTACTATCAAAAACATACCATTTATGAATTTTCTACTAAATATACTTTAAATTAAATTAATTAATTAATATAACTACATCATATCAAGTATAAAATAGAAAGAAAATACTTTTATTTCAAACAAGATTGGTCAGTGAGTTAGATATATGTAACAAATTACATAATTTTCCCTAAGTCATACCCCTATCTCTATTAATCTCCCGCTTGCATTTGGGGTCAATTGTTGAATCTTATTTAAACTTCTCCAATCGATTTTCTCTAAACCAATTGGGTGAATCCCTCTGTGAACAGGTATGCTATTATGTTTCAATTATCTACTCTGTCAATCAACTCTCTCCCACACTAATAAACTGTTTTATCATGTGGACAATTCGTAGTATGTCCCATGACTTCAAGTGAGCTCTAATTTCTGTTACAAATTATACTGTGACATTGTTATCATATAAGAATGTCAAGAGATTCTCAACATTTGGAATCGGCTCAGTTATAAAATTGTGCACTTGAATTTTTATGTACATTGCTTTTATTATGGCACTATTCAAGGCGATGTATTTGGCCTTTTTCATTGAATCGGTCACGGTCTTTCATTTAGAACATTTCCAACTTAAAGATTTGTTATTAAAATATTATACTCAATATTACATAAGAAAGTTTGAGTCTGAATATTTCTTCAAAAGGAATTTGTTATTTCTATAAACTATTCTCTAGTATTTCGTAAATACATGAGAACACCTCAAACACCGTTTAGTAATATCAATTTGGATTTTGTATTTGCTTCATGAGTCAAATACATAAACAAAACATGATATTGTAAATAACATAACATGTATGATAATTCTTATTGCCAATGCATAAGGAATCCATTTTACATGTTCCTTATCAAAAATTTAATAAGCTGTCCTTGCATATCATTTTGGGACATTCTCAATATCTTTTATAATCTAATGTTGAGTATTAATACAACTAAGGTTGATTTTAACACAACTACATCGTTAAAATCAACAATGTGTTGTTTACTTATAGTTTAGAAATATCAATGTATCTTTTGACTTTCTTACTTATGAGCATACGCTTCTTCTGCATTTTGATTGACAATCGAACTATTTCATATTTTCATAAAAATGTTTGTTCAATTCTGACGCTTATAAAATGACACTTTCTATCATTTCTTAGTTCATATCCATAATCCAAAGAACTTAATATCACTCCCATTGACTTCAAGACACTTTGGCTGTTATGTGCAAATAGTCTAGTTTAAATCCATGTTTAGAACATTCTATTTCAACACATATATACCCAAACCAAAAGCCATACTTGGCAATAATTTTGTGAATAAATATGAATTAGCTTGAGTATGTTAAATAATGAATCTATCATGTTAATTTTAACAACTGAAATTTACTATCTTGCTTTTACCAACATTTCTTATTAAATTCCAACTGCATTAGTCTCTTAAAGACACAATCGCGATCGATGGATCACATCCCTTCGGATACGACCACCAAAATCGTATTTTGATAACACACTTGCATTCCCTACGGATTTGCGCATCATGTCATATCATGGAGTCAATACTCTTAACAACTTAATTGACAACTGGGGATAAACTATTCTTGACATTAATAAAAAAACTCATAGTTTCTCTTCGTTGTGCAAGAATACTTGTTAGATGTCCTAATGCTATGTGTGCATTCAGGTTAAGTTAATTTCATTTCATCCCACATAATCAGTTTTATCTTTGGATCGTATCCAATTCATTTTACTACCAATAATGTCTTAAAGAAATTCCTTCACAATGAAGTTGGTATTTCTTGAATCAACAAATGTTTCTTGGTGCAACGGAATAGGAATTCATAAATTCTTTATGAATTGCCTTTTATACAAAACTGATTTATTTTTTACTTTACAAAACATGCTCAAAACATAAATATGTCATCCAATGACAGACCTTTCTAAACTCCTTTTTGGGAGATATATATAAGAACCCTCACAAACAATTATTATATGCGTACTTTTAACTCGCACATCCTACCAACTTCTTGACCTAGGATATCTAAGGGTTTCTTATAAACCATTATCTTGTATGTTTTGTGAACTATTATTTAAATAAAATAATATTAATTTATGTACTACTCTTAAGTACATAACCTTATAGAAAGAAATTAACTCAATTCAATCACAATTAGTCGTACTTTGTCCAACATTTGATTACTCCTTATCGATACATCATTATGTATCACATGGAGGAGTGACTTTTGAGATCGAATCTTTATTCATTTTTAGGTATGTTCGGAACTTTTTCCAATATACTCGCTCATTCGATCAAATCGAATCATTTCTCTTGCATGTTATTTTATATACTTCTGTTTTCAACTCTATGAGTTTACCATAGACATACTACATGTGTATCGAATACACATATCCATATCGATGATAACTCATCGGTAAATGTGACGAGTACGTGGAACCATTTTGGTATTAAGAGACTTACGATTGCATACATCTATATGTATCAATCCAAAGAGTTTATCAACTCTTACAATGCTCCTACTGAATGGGTGCATAGCCCTTCAATTGTTTGAAATATAATTAACCAATGTCATATGATTCATAATCATATAATAAAATTATTTCTCAAAGCTATGGCTTAGTCTGTAATTCCAAAATAACTGTAAATAATAATTGATACTTCTGTATTTTCCAATGCATCATTTTTTTATGAAAATGATACCACATTATAATTTAATTTTATAATTAATATTCATAATATTCACATTGAAATATAACTATGTATATTTTTCAATTGGCACAAAAACTAGTCATTATTTTATAAATAATGTTTGGAATGTTTTATGAAAACTATTTTCATAATTTGATGCAATCAATAAGTGTTATATGGGATGCTCCCACTATTTCCACCATTCCTATAACAACATACTAAATTTGGAGGTCCATTATTCACTTAATGTAGACTATTTAATTCATATACTATAACTAGTTTATAGAGGAGAGTTTTTAGTCAAATAACTCGAACTCAAAGAAATAAATATCATAGAAAACAATTTTCTATATGTAAATATATATTGGAATTTATATCACATTTATCATTCCAATGTAACAAAATTGACCATTCGATCTCTTCATTCCAACTGTATCTTAAAGCACATTTACTCTTATACATTCGTTTTCCTTTTTAAATGGTCAAACCAATCAAAAGAAAAACCTTACTAAAATATTATAACGAACCTTTTACAAAAGTGCATTCGATTAACCTTAATTTATGGACATCTAATGTATTGCACTTTACATAAATCGATCAAACCAATATTTCAACGATCAAGTTCTTAGATTTATACTTTAGTATCAGCCTTATGTTATAGTTAACACAATATGATCTTTTAGGTGGCTAATCAATTTGAATACTCGATCTCATAGAATTGTTTGTTGATTTATTTCGAATGAACTATATTCATTGAAGCATCGTACATTATGAACTATGACCGTTCACCATATAACATTTATATAGTATGGGTCAAATATCCATAGTCTTGTATTGCTTTTAGAGTTCGAAACTCATAGAATGCAATATATGGTCTCAACCAAATAAACACGTAGGTGACCATATTCAAACGCATTAAGTAGTTGCAAAATCAGGCGCTTGCATGGGTATAGAAAACATTAACATGCGATAGGCATTTAATAGTGAGTATTATATTATATTTACATTTATCATTTTTCAGTTGAGTTTATTTGCATATTTAATTGATAATTGTTTCATCAATCATATTAAATACACAAATTTATAATTGTAGATAACTATAACATTATTTATCATATGTTATTACAATATTGGAAAGGTTGAATGTTACCATTTCATTTTTCCAATAAGGCTTCACTAGTCTCTTATGTTTCTACAAACCTTGAGATGAAACGTAGAAGTCTTTTAACTTCACCAATGGGCGTTAGGACTCGTCTATCTTGGTATTCTGGCCTTGAGTATGCTCAACATATCATATTCCCACAAATGATGGATAATTCCTTATCGGTTGTATCATATACAACTCCTAACCCATGTTTCTTTGTCCTAATCTCATTTAAACCTTGAGTTTGCTCAACAAATCAAAAGAGATTATTCAATCATACCCACCATATCGTGATTCCCTAAGTATAGTATATGTACCTTGAGTTCGCTCAACAAATACATATAGTTATCTTATCTCATGAATTCAATATATTAATAATACTACACATAACATCCCCAGCTTGAGTTTGCTTAACGACTAACAACTATGCAAGTAATTTATTTATACACACACACATACACAAACATATATATAGTAGAGGACAACATTAAATTCAAGATTCATAATCTTCAATATATTATATTGAATGATATTGACTTGAGGAATAATGTATTTCTTATGAAATACCCTCGTGATTAAAGTATCAGACACATAAGAAATCATGGTATACATGCATTTACATATGTATTTATTCCTTAGGTCTATTTGAGTATCTTTAATGTTCCACCTTTAGTTTATACATTCATATTATATAAATTTTATTGTTATATAACTTATATATTTCATATTACTTATATGATAGTCATACGTACAATATTTTATTCACTTAAATCTTATTTAATTAATTCAAATTAATTAACTTTTTAATTAATTTTTAATAGCGTATAACATAACCTTTACAATATAACACATATATCTTATATACGCATATTTTTATTTAATTAATTAAACTTTAATTAGTTTGTTTAGTTAAATTATTTTAATTTCAAAATTTGTCTTATATACACTACTTATGTTATCTTAAACACTTTAAAATAAGATAACATTTATCAACATATATAATACATGCATATAAGCATTAATTAATTAACTCATTTAATTTATTTATTTTATTAATCACATTAATAAACTTTAAATTTCAAAACTGATAATCAAATAGTTTCAAGCATATAGAAATTTCATGTTATAACATAACCTTTTATAATAAGTATGTTTTTATTTTGAATTTAACTTTTAAATTTAAAATTTAGTCTTATTTTTTAAAACTTTTTTGAAAATTAGCCCAAGGCCCAATTCAAATTAGGTAATTTCTATTAGGGAAAACTGTTAACCGCCTTTTGTCAAGGCCATAGACAGGATTAAGCGTGGTCGATAGATAAAGGACGCAGTGTGCTTGGAAGATGGATCGACATAGGCTGGATTATCATAAGCATGGATCAAGAGTCTCCATGGTGTGGGTCGGCCCCGTCGTTCGGTAATGGTGGAAGGTCGCAGGTGGCTCGGCCTGTGTGGGTCGGTAGGTGTGGATCGGTTTGGTGGCCTGGATTGGCCTTGATGGAGCAATTCGGTAGGATGATGTGGGTCGGTGAGCTAGAGAGGTAACAAAGTGGAAGTGGTTCAGCCACGGTGGTCCGGCCTTGGCAGGTCGGCCAAGGTAAGTAAAGACGGAGAGGATCAGTCTCTAGTGAACCAGCAGGATGGTGTGGTTCGGTCTGGATATGTTGTTCGGTCAGAAAGGGTCGCTCGACATTGTCTTTTCGGTCAGAAAGGGTCGCTCGTCATTGTGGTTCGGTCAGGGTGGCTCGAGAAAGTGGCTCGGGAAAGTGGCTCGGCATTGGCTGGTGATAACATAGGTCGGCATTAATGCATGGTTCCGTCGCATCAAGTCTTCGGGTTACTTCAAGTCCAAGGATGAGCCTCTTCGATTCGTGGTGTAGTTTGCTTCGAGTCAGTGTTAGGTTTGCTTCGGGTCAATGCCCAGATTGCTTCCGTTCGGCATATCAACTACTCGGGGTCGGTCGTAATGTTGAGCCTGGATCGACAATGGCCTTGATGGGCCCGGATTACTCATGAGGCCCAACCACCTGGATTACCTGTAAATACAGTAGTGGGTCTCCAGACGGGGATCTTCTTTAGGCTCTTTGACTTTCTTTTCTCTAAGGCTAAGGCACTTAGCCATTGCTAAACTTTGGATAACTGTAATCGATATATGCAACAACAAAAAGGAAATTCCTAGAGTGGATGTAGGCCGGAGTTAGTAGAACCACTATAAAATCTTTTGTTCTTTGCTTCTTTCATTTTAATTTTTGTTGTTCTTCGTATTAATATCCTCCACGTATATTCTATCTATGAGCTGTGACTGGTATTTGGTGCTTTCTTTTGGATTTAGGTGTTAGTGACCAATTTTGGCGCTAATAGCAATCATTGGGCTCACTTCACCTTGCAGCTAAACAAGTTGGACATGGTACTTGATTAACTAATTCCAATCCTAAACATCACCTTTCTAGACACCGTATATATTTAGTATGTGTAACGTCTTCGAGATTTTCGACTTGCGAAAATCGACATTAATACGTCCACTGTATCAACTTTCGAGCAATCGATGGCCGAAAAATCGAATTGTTAGGGTTAAGGAAGAAGAGGTAGAAGAAGAAAGAAAGAAGAAGCAAACAGAAACAATATCAGAATCTCACAATCGCAGCGGAACAACATATAATAGATAAATGAATATCTTTAAAACAAAGAACTATATCAGTTATTACATCACATCACATTACACTACATTATCAGAGTGTACAACAACAAACAGGAGAAGAAAATATAACATATACTAGTAATACGCTTTGCCATCCAACTTGCTCCTGATCTCCACAGCAACTCCTGAATTACAGAATGACCCGATAACCTGACTCTAGGCTGCCCGTGTAGAAATTGGTGGGCACCCAGAGTTTAGGAAGGGAACATTAAACTCCAGGTCAGTCATGGGACTGGTGTGAGAACTTAAAACAGTTTATCCCTAAAAAAACAAAGAAATATTTTAAGATAGATCTGCAATGCTTTTGGAAAATGTTACTACCATAAGGCCTCCCGCCACACACACCATGCAAACGCAGAATTGGAGGAGATTTCTCCTTATAATAGTCAAACATGCTTGATACGCAAATTTCTTTGATATTATTACTATAAGTGCAGGAAAACATTTCGAAAGTACAATATAAATTTTAGCCAGCATAGACATTCCGAACTATACCTACTATAGCTACCATGTTCAATAGCAGGTTACCGCCACATCCCATGGCAGGTTATACAACTAAAACCGTACATGGCTCGTATTGTTTTTTTAGATTTTCCAACAAATGGTCAGGCTAAGGAACTTCCTATTTCCACATGGGAACGCCTCTAGAGGGACGCCACGAGAACCAAACCGGATCTCTGCCAACACAAGGCCGGGTTATCTCTGCAAAAATAGGTAATTACTGACACGAGTATGTCATCCCCCCGGTTGTAAACAACCTTTATCAGAGGATCCTCAATACCAACAACCATAAAGTAATAAATTTGCAGCAACCACATAGGTCAAGTATCTGGGCTCCATACCATGATACCACCTCTATCCAGAAGGAAATGAATATACCCTAAGGGGCGCTACCCCCTAAAACCTTGCTGCATTCTTCCTGTTTCGACCGTTCCGGGGTGTGAGGTCCGACGAAGTCTTGTCCACAAAGCTACGCTTTACACAAAAGTCATGCTTCGATCAACAAATGATCAGCAGCACTTCGTATGCCACATTACCAAATTGGGAATGTATCACTAGTAACCATCAACTACATAACCTCTGAGCTCGTACGTCTCAGAGAAGGGTGTTAAGCTAAGAGAATAAATTCTCCACCACCAACAGAAATGTATTTGATAGAAACCAGCTTTACATCTCAAATTGTAACGTCAGACACACATCCATACAAGTACATTCCGGGATCGAACGGAACCAAAGGCACTTCCAAAGAAGCCCTTGCAATCCGGGTATTCACTAATCACGTCCGGACTTCCCATCACAAAGGGTGATAAAATCTCTATATTGGGGATCAGCCGATGCAGAGACATTCGACGGTAATCCTTCCGTTTTCGAATATATCTGGTCTTCAACACCGGTCTTCAAATGCTATCCATTACGACGTATCACTATTCGGAATGAGATTTATGACCCAATGGTCCTCTTCCGGCTAAACCGAATGACGAGCGATTATTTTAAAACAAGTGTAGCATTCAAATTCAAGCAAATCACAACAAATACCCATTTAAAGGTAAATATTGATAGTCGGTTATTTAGTTATCAATAGATATGCACAACATCACCAGATTCCAAATAATTTTCCAAATTATTTATTTTCAAAAAATATCTTTACAAGATATATTTTTCCACACTACAACCATTTGAAAACAAATTTCAAATCACTTTTCACCTTTAAAACTTTTGAAAACAAATTTCAAATCATTTTCCTTACGCGGAAACACTTCTAAATATTTATTCATTTTCACTGGAAATCTGCCGAGTTCAAATACTTTAAAATAATTTATAACACTTATCCAAAATATATCGGGAAACACTTTGAAATAAACTACTTTTCTTTAAACACTTCACTTAAAATATTAGTTATAAAAATCTTATACCAATATTACATATAACTTAAGTCCAAACTAATTTTCAAAATAAAATTAGTAGATAGAGTATAACTATTTAAATAACTATTTTCTAAAACAATTATTGATTAAATCTTAGAAATAATCATTTCTATATCAACTTAATAAATCTTTACTTAAAGGATTTAAAACAATTTAAGAAGTTAATTTCTCCAAAGTATCCTTTTCAAAACCAATTCTAGAATTATATACATATATACGTATATATTTTTCAAAGTTATTCATAAATTTTATTCGGCTTTCCAGGGAGAATACACTTTCATTTCAAAATGGTTCATTTAAACCAATTAAATAAATCCTTACCGATTTACTTTAAATTTACATTCCAAATCCGTAAATTTATTTCCACACTTCAAAAATAAATCAATATTTATTTTTAAACAAATTTCCCCTTTCCTTTATAAATTCCATGGTGAATTTAAATTTCCAAATGTCCACTGATATACGATTTTCAAATCGATTTCAAATATTCACTTTCAGCAACAATTCAATTTTTCAATTGATTTCAAAAACAACCAAATCAAATTCCATATTGATTTTCCAAGAAATTAAACACCAAGTGAATTTCATTCTAATCTCAAATTGGAATCAATTTCTACTAAACCCCAAATAAAATTTTCAAATTGATTCCAAATTCATTTCAAAACACCTAATAAATTTCCAAATAGATTTTCATAAGATTTAAATTCAATCACCAGAAATCAATTACCAAATGGGTTTCAGATTTTATTTCCTTTTAAAAATAAATTCACTTTAAAGAAAACCAATTCTTTTATTTTTCAAGAATAAATTCTTCAACCTTCGAATAATATTACCCGAAATCCATTTATTAGAGCTTTTCCCATATTTTGAAATTTTATTCAATAAGATTAAAAATAAAACTTTATTATTTTAGAATTCCTTCTTTTAAATTTATCCAATTCTCAAAAATAAATTTTAATATAAACTTTCAACCTAAATTTTCAAAAATCAAATTTTTATTTATTTCCTGTATCCAACGATACCAAAATTATATTCGGCTAAATTTTTAGCCTTCAACGATTTTAATCACAAAGATAATCACACAGAGATTATAAATAATCAACACATAACATTGAAACAAATTCAATTATTTGAGGAATCCAGTTGAATCCCTCTAACCTGTTTTCCTACATCCACAGATGTTAGCACAATACCAATACCGTTTCAAGACGGGATAACGCGGTACATGGGTTTATATAAAATATCATCCGCTATTATGCGGCGCAATAGGGTCTCATCCGCTATATAATGCGGGAAATCAACTCCAAGTACATATATAATACCAATTCCACTTCAAGGTGGAATATCGTGGTATATGTGTTTAATAAAATAACCTCCGCTTAATATGCGGCGTATAGGGTCTATTTCAATACAAAAAATAGCAACCATCATTCAATCACACAATCAAGCAATTTTAAATTTAACTATTTTAAATTTAAATCGAAACAAATTCGATTGAGTGAGAAGTTCTCACCTTGCTTCCAATAGCGGTTTCAGCGTTTTATTTCGAATAAAATTAAACGCGCGTTTAATTTTATCCAAAATTCACACTAGCTCCAATCAATCCCAATACAGCTCCATCGCGTAGTATTCGTCCATACGATTCCAACGCAAGTCGTTTCGTCCAAAACGGACCTCGTATCAAAAAGTTATGGCATTTTAAAGATTGAACGAATTTAAATATAAAAATTAACAATTTTCTTTTTATTATTTTATAGACCTTTAATCCTGGCCGTTGATTTCAAAGATGAGATCGGGGCTGCATGTGATGTTCTTCCTCCCAGCGTTCTTTTCGTACGTGAATAACCCAATTTACCGCCGCTCATCCCAAATTAACGCGGCCAACATCGATCACTTCACGCTGATCAACAACGTTCATTTGAACCCTCATCACGTTCTCCATCAACACGTTGAACGGCATGGCACTCGGCCTCCTCTATGGCACGGAAAGGCGTGCGCAACCAGGGATGAACGCGGCAAATTTCCCATCGATCCATAGCTCGAAACTAGATCTTGACCGTTGGATTTATTCGTCGTGCTGAGCTCTACAAAGTTGTAATTGAACATTTTCTCTAATTTTTCACGGATTGGAAGCAAAATGAGGAAGAACGAAATGAGATACTTGCCATGGAAACCAAAATGGCAGCTGTAACTAGAAACTCTAGGGTTTGTGCAAAACAGAGAATATGAGGTCCTTATATAGAAAATTGCCAAAACACTATTCATCCGAAAATTTTCCAAACTCCAAACGAAGCGTGCCGTCTAGCGTTTATAATATTTTACCCCTATTCCGAATACAATGGAATATATATCGAGAGCCAATTCGATCGTATTTGGAAGATAGGTTTCCGAATCGAATTGTTTAAATTTAAAATTCACTTAAACCGATTTCTACGCGTTTTAAATTGCCCCGGACAAACAACAAATCCGATTGACACGAAATTTAAAATCTTACAATAATTTAACATTACGGATCGAATGAAACTAGTTTCGTAGAAATCCGAGACTTTTTGAAAAATGACTATTTTTACTCGTCAGTTAAATATTAAAATATTCAATTTCCACAAATTAACTTTTAATTCAATTTTAAAAGTTCTATAACACCATTCTAACTCGAATATGATTTAATACAACTTTACAAATCAAATTTAATCACATTAAACCCAATTTCCAATTATTTCTGTAATTTCAAATATTAAATTATAGATTTAATTATCCAATTAAATCTAGATATTCGAAATATAATTTATTCGACTTACAAATTTTACTTATTAATATTTAAATTTAAAATCAATTAAATATACGAATGTCAAATGACAAGAATTCTGGGTCGTTACAAACTTCCCCCTTAAAAGAATTTTGTCCTCGAAATTGCCAAGTCAGAAAAAGTCTTGAAATCCATTAACTTTTTTTTTCAAAAACACCGTTCCAACTCGATTTTAGATTCATTCTAATTTCTTAACTTTTCCAAAATCCGATGGTTACACTTCTCTAGTTCAATTCTTACATTTCGTTTCAATTTAGAAATTGACTTTTTGTTAACAAAATTTTTCCAAAAATTTTCAAAATTTTTCTAACTCCCAAAATTTACGGAAAATTTTGGCAGAGTCTCTCTTGTACGGAGGAGCATTTGCAATATCACGATAGATATAAATATATATATCGACCCACAAGGTCGGAAAACAGAAAGACAGTTCATATTTCCTATTTTTATTGCGTAGGCATACCTTTTTAGCATTTTTAAGAAAATCAGTTATTTATTAGCATTTTAGCGTGACCAAATCCAGCCAACTACAGCCCCGGTACCTGTACTTACTCAATTTAAACATGCAAGTGACATATATGGGAAATTCATTTACATTTCACTAATTTTCAATAGAAAACACATAGTTTTCATAAGCAATGCAATCAAAATAATTCCCATAAGCAATTTATAAGGTTTCGATACAAATTTTAATTGCTTACAACCAATTCACATCAGTTCACTTTCAATTCAAATTCAATTACATAGCTTTCCATTTATCAATTCAATTTCATTAACACTTAATGAATTATATACAATCAACTAACAATCATATAACAACCAAATCATAACCAACACAACCAAATTATTAAATTTACATTCAGTTTGGTTTAACACTTTTAATTTCCAATTGGTTTAATATCTAATTGACTTTTCTTTCAATTATTCAATTTTTTTTCAACTTTGTTAGCTTCTAATGAATTAACACTTACATTCATTATTCTATATCAATTCTTTTACATTCGATTGATTAATATTCAATCCATTTATTAATTCAATTGCTAATTCATTTAACAAATAAGGTTGAATTTCATTTATATAACTCAAGTCCACATCCATTTAATTCACTTTATTATTATACTTCGATACCAAAATCAACTTCATTCAACATCACTTAAGTTATATTCCATTTCAAACATTATTTGTTTAACTTAACTTAAATTTCCCCTTATAAATCCAATTCAGATTCTAATTCTATTTAACTTTTACCAAAGTCAAATTTCATCACTTATTCAAATTCATATCTCGTTTTGCTTAACAGAATTGTTTAACCATTTTATCATTTGGTTTCACTTACATTTTCTCACTTTACAAGTTATACAACTTATTTAAACTTCAAAGTTATTTTATAAAATCACTTCAGTTTAATTTCCATTTCGATAGCTTACCTAATCCAAATCAATTTATTTAACCTTCGTTAAGTTAAATTTCAAATCATATGTTTTATTATGCCAACTCAATTTTATTTCAACTTTACCAAAGTAAAATCTTTATTATTTCATATTATAAGTCGAAAACTTGATTACTTATATTCAACAATTACAACTTGGATTTTAAATTTTCAAATTTGTTTATCACAACAAAACTTCAATTTCCAATTTACTATGGTAGAAAATCCATCATACAGAAACTCGAAAATGATACCGATGATGCTGCAGTCATCACCCTTCAAAACATTTTCAACAACCAAACAATCAATTTACATACACTTTAATAATTTATGAAAAATTGTTTTCTTTATATGTAAAATATAATCGAGGTAAAATTATTTCATTTACCCTATTTTAAAACAATATTGTTTCGATTTATCTTGTTTAAGAGTTTAGAAACTCCTATCGACATAGTTAGCTAGACTGCACCGACCAGAATCTACAAACAATCAACCGATAAGTCAACGCGATATAAAACAATTTTATATTCACTAACAAATATGCGCGTATATCTATTATTACACTCACACTCATTCTAGAGTACTACTGACTCTATCTCTAATGAGTAACATCCAACAGAGCCAAGGTTGTCGCCTAACCAAATGCTCTGATACCAAATGTAACGTCTTCGAGATTTTCGACTTCCGAAAATCGACATTAGTACGTCCACTGTATCAACTACTGAGCAATCGAAGGCCAGAAAATCGAATTGTTATGGTTAAAGAAGAAGAGATAGAAGAAGAAAGAAAGAAGAAGCAACAGAAACAATATTAGAATCTCACAATCGCAGCAGAACAACATATACTAGATAAATGAATATCTTTAAAACAAAGAACTATATCAGTTATTACATTACATTATCAGAGTGTACAACAACAAACAGGAGAAGAAAATATAACATATACTAGTAATACGCTTCGCCATCCAGCTTGCTTCTGATCTCCACAGCAACTCCTGCATTCCAGAATAACCTGATAACCTGACTCTAGGCTGCCCGTATGGAAATTGGTGGGCACCCAGAGTTTAGGAAGCGAACAAAAAACTCCAGGTCAGTCATGGGACTGGTGTAAGAACTTAAAACAGTTTATCTCTAAAAACAAACAAAGAAATATTTTAAGATAGATCCGTAATGCTTTTGGAAAATGTAACTACCATAAGGCCTCCCGCCACACACACCATGCAAATGCAGAATTGGAAGAGATTTCTCCTTATGATAGTCAAACATGCTTGATACGCAAATTTCTTTGATATTATTACTATAAGTGCAAAATGCAGGAAAACATTTCGAAAGTACAATATAAATTTTAGCCAGCATAGACATTCCGAACTATGCCTACTATAGCTACCATGTTCAATAGCAGGTTACCGCCACATTCCATGGCAGGTTATACAACTAAAACCGTACAGGGCTCGTATTGTTTCTTTAGATTTTCCAACAAATGGTCAGGCTAAGGAACTTCCTATTGCAACATGGGAATGCCTCTAGAGAGACGCCCCGAGAACCAAATCGGATCTCTGCCAACACAAGGCCGGGTTACCTTTGCAAAAATAGGTAACTACTGACACGAGTATGTCATCCCCCCGGTTGTAAACAACCTTTATCCGTGGATCCTCAATACCAACAACCACAAAGTAATAAATTTGCAGCAACCACATAGGTCAAGTATCTAGGCTCCATACCATGATACCACCTCCATCCAGAAGGAAATGAACATACCCTAAGGGGCGCTACCCCCTAAAACCTTGTTGCATTCTTCCTGTTTCGACTATTCCGAGGTGTGAGGTCCGACGAAGTCTCGTCCACAAAGCTACGCTTTTCACAAAATCCATGCTTCGATCAACAAATGATCAGCAGCACTTCGTATGCCACATTACCAAATTGGGAATGTATCACTAGTAACCATCAACTACATAACCTCTGAGCTCGTACGTCTCAGAGAAGGGTGTTAAGCTAAGAGAATAAATTCTCCGCCACCAACAGAAATATATTTGATAGAAACCAGCTTTACAACTCAAATCGTAACGTCAGACACACATCCATACAAGTCCATTCAGGGATCGAACGGAAATGAAGGCACTTCCAAAGAAGCCCTTGCAATCCGGATATTCACTAATCACGTCCGGACTTCCCACCACAAAGGGTGATAAAATCTCTATATCGGGGATCAGCCGATGCAGAGACATTCGACGGTAATCCTTCCGTTTTCGAATATATCCAGTCTTTAACATCGGTCTTCAAATGCTATCCATTACGACGTATCACTATTCGAAATGAGATTTATGACCCAAAGGTCCTCTCCCGGCTAAACCGAATGACGAGCGCTTATTTTAAAATAAGTGTAGCATTCAAATTCAAGAAAATCACAACAAATACCCATTTAAAGGTAAATATTGATAGTCGGTTATTTAGCTATCAATAGATGTGCACAACATCACCAGATTCCAAATAATTTCCTAAATTATTTATTTTTCAAAAATATCTTTACAAGATATATTTTTCCACACTTCAACCATTTGAAAACAAATTTCAAATCACTTTTCACCTTTACAACTTTTGAAAACAAATTTCAAATCATTTTCCTTACGCAGAAACACTTCCAAATATTTATTCATTTTCACTGGAAATTTGTCGAGTTCAAATACTTTAAAATAATTTATAACAATTATCCAAAATATATCGGGAAAACACTTTGAAATAAAACTATTTTTCTTTAAACACTTTACTTAAAATATTAGTTATAAAAATATTATACCAATATTACATATAACTTAAGTCCAAACTAATTTTCAAAATAAAATTAGTAGATAGAGTATAACTATTTAAATAACTATTTTCTAAAACAATTATTGATTAAATCTTAGAAACAATCATTTCTATATCAACTTAATAAATTTTTACTTAAAGGATTTAAAACAATTTAAGAAGTAAATTTCTCCAAAGTATCCTTTTCAAAACCAATTCTTGACTTATATACATATATATGTACATATTTTTCAAAGTTATTCAGAAATTTTATTCGGCTTTCCAGGAAGAATACACTTTTATTTCAAAATGGTTCATTTAAACCAATTAAATAAATCCTTATCGATTTACTTTAAATTTACATTCCAAATCCGTAAATTTATTTCCACACTTCAAAAATAAATCAATGTTTATTTTTAAACAAATTTCCCCTTTCCTTTATAAATTCCATAGTGAATTTAAATTTCCAAATATCCACTGTTATACGATTTTCAAATCGATTTCAAATATTCACTTTCAACAACAATTCAATTTTTCAATTGATTTCAAAAACAACCAAATCAAATTCCATATTGATTTTCCAAGAAATTAAACACCAAGTGAATTTCATTCTAATCTCAAATTTAAATCAATTTCTACTAAACCCCAAATCAATTTTCAAATTGATTCCAAATTCTTTTCAAAACACCTAATAAATTTCCAAATGGATTTTCAACAGATTTAAATTCAATCACCAAAAATCAGTTCCCAAATGGGTTTCAAATTTTATATCCTTTTAAAAATAAATTTTCTTTAAAGAAAACCAGTTCTTTTATTTTTCAAACTCTTTGAAATCCGTATTTTGAATAAATTCTTCAACCTTTGAATAATATTACCCGAAATCCATTTGTTAAAGCTTTTCCCATATTTTGAAATTTTATTCAATAAGATTAAAAATAAAACTTTATTATTATAGAATTCCTTCTTTTAAATTTATCCAATTCTCAAAAATAAATTTTAATATAAATTTTCAACCTAAATTTTCAAAAATCAAATTTTTATTTATTTTCGGTATCCAACGATACCAAAATTATATTCGGCTAGATTTTTAGCCTTCAACGATTTCAATCACAAAGATAATCACACAGAGATTATAAATAATCAACACACAACATTGAAACAAATTCAATTATTTGAGGAATCCAATTGGATCCCTCCAACCTGTTTCTCTGCATCCACAGATGTTAGCACAATATCAATCCCGTTTCAAGACGGGATATCGCGGTACATGGGTTTATATAAAATATCGTTCGCTATTATGCGGCGCAATAGGGTCTCATCCGCTATATAATGCGGGAAATCAACTCCAAGTACATATATAATACCAATTCCACTTCAAGGTGGAATATCGCGGTTGTAACAGCCCAAATTTTAGCAATATTTTATTCTTTATTTATAACTCTGGGGTTTTATTTTTTCGAAAATTTGATTGTCTAAATTTAGTTATAAATAATCACCCAAGATTTTTATTAGTGTGAAAATTCTAAAATTCTTATTTTGGTTAAAACTTAACATTTTTTTTGAAGTTA
Organism: Allium cepa; assembly: GCA_030765085.1. Lineage (NCBI taxonomy): Eukaryota > Viridiplantae > Streptophyta > Magnoliopsida > Asparagales > Amaryllidaceae > Allium > Allium cepa. The sequence goes on from CM060941.1 coordinate 33,742,244, forward strand.
TAAATCTTTAAATTTTTAATTTTTAATCTTTTGGTTTAATTTAATATATTCGTAACAACGTTTATTTCACCTTTTGTTCTTTAAAAAAAATTGATTTTATACTTTTAAAAATTTAATATTTAATATTTTACTTATATACATTTTTGAATATAAATTTCTTAGTAAATGTGTAAACAAATCATATTTTTATATAAGTAATAAATTTCCAAAACTTTGTGTATAACTAAACGGTTTAATTTCGCGTTTAAAAGGCGCGTTATTTGATGGAATAAATAGTGTATATACACATACAAGAAAACGTATAAAATTTAAATCCGTTATTTTCATTTTTTTGGACAAAAATCACCGCGTCTGTTGTACACATTCTAATTTTATTCACTTTCCTTTTACTCTCTTGATTTAATAGGAATGTTATTTATAAATTTTATAACCGTTCGCCATTTTAATTTCTTGCCATTGTTTCCATCAACGCGAGCTTTAAATTTTAAGCGCATTCAATATTGTTTAAAAATCTTATTCCAAAATCTAATCTTAGCTGACCGTTTCTTCTGCTTTAATTTCGAAACCCATTTGCTTAAAATTTGTTAACAATCTAATAACCGTGTATAACAAAAAAAATTAGTGCTCAATCAAAATCGTGGCCTTTTTTTTAAATCAATATCTTATTTCTTTCCTATACTGCTCTTTAAAAATCAACGCTAGTTTAATTTCCTTTCCATTTCAAAGCAAATTGATTTATTGCCGTTCTTTCTTCTCCTTAAATCACGCTGCCTCTATGATCAAACCTATATAACTCACGCAAATATTCATTTCTCAACAAAATTTTATTTTTCTAACCTTTCCTTTCCTACGCTCCCTGTTTCCACTTCTTTCTTTATGACCATTCATTATATATATACACTACAGCTGGAAAGTTATAAACGTATAAACTTAGAAACATTTTGTATTTATTAAAAATTTAAAGCTTACCTTTAATTGTGACTTTTCTCTTTCCTTCCGTTCAAATTTAAACGCGCATCAATCAATTGCTTTAATAAATATTGCAGAATCAGTGCACAGACGTTATCAATTTCATTTTATGGTGGTATGTTGCGACTTTTCTATTGATTAGAAAAGCACAAATTTTAATAAATTCTGCAAGCGCACAGGCGTGTAGTATGCAGGTCGAACACAGGGAATTGTATTTTAAAACAATTAAAATCCATAGTTAAATCTTAGGCGTGTTAAACGAATTCGACGGTGAATTTTGAATAGAAAATAAAAACAATAATATACTCCGAATCGTTTTCGAAACTAATCAAAATTGCAACCAAAATATAGAATTGTAAAAAAATCAGAACAGAAATTGAAATTGCGGAAAAGAAGATAACGGAGCAAACAACTGAAATAATTATTAACTAACTGAAAAGAGTGCAGAAAATAACTAAGAACAAGAATAAATAAATTGCTAAATATAATCAACAATCCTACGTATTCTGTTCGAAAATAAAAACAGTGCTGAATTTAAATCTAAACTTGAAGAAAAGTGATGAGGTAAGAGTTGATTTCAAGGTGTTGTATAATGCGGTATGTATAGGCTTTCAACCCCTAAAATCAGTCCATGTTTTTAGCAATAGGACCGATTCTATTCTTAGTATTTGCCAAGATAATTGTACTGACTGGGCCCATTCCTTGAATTGGTGAAGAGTCAAGTTGCCACGTCATTGTTTGAAATACTTTTATATGTGAATTGGTCCAAATTCATACGTAAGCTACTTTTGAATGTGTCCCATTTTGTTTCATATCATGGCTACGTATTATGCTACTTTTTAGGAGGAACTGGTCCTTTGCTTGAATTGGTGAAAGAGAACATATATACGTCCACATCATTGCTTGAATTGGTCCATATTGCTTTGATTTATTTCAATGCTCAAAATGTTGCACTCTTTGCTGCGTGATTTTTGAACCAATGGACGGCATAACCGATTAATTTCAACGTCGCACTTTGGAATCAATAATCTGCAAAACCACAAAAAAATACCAGTATAATACCGCTTTATTAAAATAAAAATATATGAAATAAACGGTTTAAATTGCAGAGAAATACGTTCATCATGATACGTTTTTTTACGTTTCCTACCGTTTAAATTTTAAATAATTTGCTTTTATTGGTCAGCTGAATCAAGCAACGTGACCGTTGCTATTTATTTCTTTTATTAATTGCTACAATTATTTTCACCAAATCAAGGGTTGACCGTTACAATCACTTTTATTTATTTATTCACTTAAAATTTGGTTGCCTATTCATTCTCTTCCGTTATATTTGCTTGAAAACATGCGGTTCATCCCTATTTATTTTCGCTTTCACTTCTCTTTTCTCTAGATCTGTTCGTTCCCCTCCCCACTTTTCTTTGAAAAAAAAGAAAACTGAAGCATGCGCCTGTCACCATTATTTGCATCCTCCACTTCACCTTTCTTCGAAACCTCCTCATCAAATGAAACCCATCACCTCGCCTTCCGGTTGCTTCTGTTTGATCGGTGAGGTATAGGCGTGTAAGCACATATATGTTTTGATTTATATTCGTAATTACATGTTTTTTTTGTTTTTTTGTTTTTTTTTGTTTTTGTTTTGTTATTTGTGATATACATACTATTTACATAAGTATTGAATACTATTTTTTCAAAAGTTTATTTTCGTAACATGACAGTGTATATTCATATATAGTTTCTATTTGATCTTCCTCACAGCTTATAAGTCATGTTAATATTTTGAATTATGTATGCGACATTTTGAAGGGAACATACTATAAAATAAGTATCTTTCATTTTTAATAAGAATATATATATATATATATATATATATATATATATATATATATATATATATATTGTGTTTTATATTTTAATACAGGTCAGCTTCTATTTGTTGATATCAGGTTTCCTACAATATGATTATTCGCTTATGTAAGTCATATATTTGTTTTGTTATAGACTATATAAAATACTTTAATATATGTATATTATGCGGTTTGTTACCATATGGGTTTTTATGTGGTACTGACTTATTTAGTTGATGATTGTATATATTTTGTTACAGTATTATATTTATACTATTTTGGATTTAAGATGATTCTATAAATACCCTACTTTATAAATTATTGTAATACACATATATAATTTGGAAATTTATATAGGTTGAATATAATATGTTATTGAATGTAAAAATATGGATGGATTTAAATTATATATATATAACATTTAAAATATATAGAAATGGTTATATTTTAAAAAAAGTTTTCTTTTAGATATTCATATTTAAACATTTATTTTAACTGTTTGAGAATATATATATATATATATATATATATATTAGTCATATAAGTTTAGTATAAAGGTGTTAGTATATATATATATATATATATATGTTTTTTAAGTGTATGTTGATTTTTTTTTTAAAATGTAAGCTTGATTTATTTATTTATTTATTTATATGTTTGAAAAACATGTAAATTAAATTTGTGATGATTGAACTTAGAATATAAATTTCATATGTGTATATATAGTTATAGGTGGTTATAAAAGTTCGCTTATACCATTTATCTTCATCGTTCCAGTTCTGATCTGATCCGTTTCATCAATTCGAGCCAATCAGCTTTGATCGTTGAATTCGTGCCGATTGCTTTGCTTGGATTTGAAATTTAATTTTAGTGTCTGTATCAGTGTGCGTATCCGTGTCTCCTTCTATATTCTCTAGCCTCGAAAGGTGAGCAATCACTCACGATTAACATTTTTTTATTCATTAAATTTGATTTCAATTGAAACGACAATTGAAATATGCTGTTGTAGTTATTTAAATTTGTTATATATGCTATTATCTGTAACTGTTCACCTGCGGGATATGACACCATATCCTGTTGTTTATATTATATTGTTATTGATGATATATGCATGTTATTTTATTGTATTTTCTGTTATCACTCTGTAAGTTCCTTGTAGTTTAGAAATCACTATGGGTTGAAATCATACATACCCGAATAGACTTTAAAATAGGAGAAAATCATTATGGGTTGAAATGATAAACCCAAGCGATTTTCATTTAATTGAATTTGGGATTACGGGTTGAAATGATATCCACCCGTATATTTTAGTATACGGATTAAAATGATAAATATCTGTAGCACTCGACTACATGATAGGAAATATATACAGACATCGTTGGTCCATATAGATATTTTGAAAATAATTTCTATAATTTTGGAAAGAAATATATGGTTTAATAAATTTGATTCTTAAGATATTATATAAATGAAAACTGTATATATAGATTTAGTAGTAATATTTGATTTAAATTAGATTGATTTAATACATATAATATGGTTAAGTATTTATGTAAATCTATATTTCAAATAGATTCTCTTGTAATAAATTGAATAATTAAGATTGGGAGATAAATTTGGGTTTATAAAAATGGTATTTAAATAAGGATTCATTTAATTAAATCGATTTGAAATTTTTGAATGGGAAATTTAAAGGGTATGATTTTATAACTGGATTTTTTGATTTAAGTGATTTAATGAATATTTCACGTTTAAATAAATTAAAGAAAATATTGAGTCAAATGTAATTTAAGGTTACTTAAATGATATTGAATCTAATAAGGGAGTATTTCAAGACTAAATAATAATGAGGTTAAATCGAGATCTATATGAAACTGTTATATAGAACATTTAAATATTAAAGCCTTGAACTATATTGGAATTTAAATGGTTTATGTTGAGATTCGGATCTGTATTTGAAATCAACGTAGTTGAATTTGTTATTTAGCAACTAAATTGAATTAAAATGAAAATTTAGGTTGAACTAAATTTGAATTTATTATTTAGAAAACTAAATTTAATGAAAATTTAGATGAAACGTTGAATACTTAAAGTTTTGAAATATATGGAAATATAAAGGGGTATTTGTGATTATAAATCCGAATTTGAGATCCATAAAATTTAAGTGGTTATTTTAGAAATTGAGTTGAATTTAAATTGATAAATTGAAATTGATTTAATTTGAATGGGAAGGTCGGGTCGATGTTGGAACGATTTGTTAAGTTGAGGAAATTGAAAATACTTTACTGTATAAATTATTTAATATATATAAATACTATTTTGGGAAATATAGATATTTGAAGTGAAAATGAGATTTGGTTTTGAAGTATAAATTAAGCTGAAATGACCACGGTGTTATAGTGTATATTTCTACCTTGTAGAAAGTTTCATGGACCCTTAGAGGATGGTTATCCCAAACATCCTTTAAGTTATTTGTATTTCAGTTGATATTTCACTTGAGTTGGATTTATTGATATAAGAATGTTAATCCTGACTCGAGTGTTTTGTGTTTTGCTTTACGCTCGGGTCAGACTGAGTGATACAACATTTGAGACTCACCTTTGGAGTTCGGAGCTTCATTTGGAAATCCAACTATCGATTCAGATTCCAGCCTTTCCAGTTGATTGGTTCAGAGAAGTCATCTGTTGCATTGGAGACTTCACTGCATTTGAACTATTCGGTTGTATTTTTTTAACTCTGATGTATATAGTAGCTTCATGAACTACTATTCTTTATCTATTCCGCTGCATTAAATTACTCTGTGATCTGTGATTGATTTATTTACTGTATATTTTAAGTTTTGCCAAATTTTAATTAACAATTCGGTATTTTCAATTATTCAAGTCGGATATGTATGGTTTTATTGTCGATTTGAATGGTCCAAAATAGCGGGTCGTTACAGTTGGTATCAGAGCTTTGGCTCTAGGCAAAACTTAGCATATATGGTAAATTTATTTACAGAATCACTTTCGCTCGAGTTGAATCTCTTCCTTTTGACTCGATTTCCTTTGAATTTTGGAATGTCCCTCGGTTCCGAAATTTAGTCTGTCTCTCCCTATTTATATTCATTTGATTCCGGAGTATCCCATAACTCCACTGTAACGAACCACTTTTCCATACCCTTTGAATCGACAATAAACCACACATGTCAAACTCAAATTGCACGAATAAGCGGATCATTAAGGGTAGAAAGAAAATAAAGACAGAACAGAATCTCACACGAATGGAATAACATATATTATTTCAATAATAATCTTTACAGCGGAAAATTTTAAATACAATATCAGAGTCTAACCTAAATTCAGCTTGGACAGTTATAAACATCTGTCCTTACAATTGCTGACAAACATTAAACAAAATACACTAAGCAAAGCGGATAAAGATAGAATACGTCCATACGATGATGAAGATCTCCAGTTCTCCTCTGGAAACTCCAACCGTCTTCAACTAAACCTGAAACTACTCGGATCTGACCCGAGTATTAAAAATACCCGGATCAGGCTTGATAAAACAGCGTGAGATACTCGAAGTTTAAATGACTATATTATCAAAACCTTTGAAAAGAATGGTATCTCATAAGACCACGACCATACATAAACACGGACGGGTTTTTACCTTATGATAACCAAAACGCTTCATACCAAAAATCACTTGATATTATTTTTAATGACATTCTTTTGAAAACACTTTTCAAATAAACTTATTCAAATAAGGTACCAATATCTGGACTAAGTCTAACAGAATATATCCGGACTGGGTCAACGGAATATACCGAACGGAATATATGATACCAGAAGGGGGTAGCTGAAATGTTTGCAAGTCATTACAGCTATTTTGGGAATACAATCAAAACCGTATGTACCGTATTGGGTTTGGATTTCCAACATGATAGGAAACTAGTGGAAAGATCAATCTGTATCCACGGCTTACGTCCATGACTCAGACGCCGTTATACAACAACATAAATGGCTAAAAGTGGATGCAATCTGCGAATAACATCCAATGACTCAGACTTCGCACATCCCTGCCATGAGGCCCAGATGCATCTGGTACCTAGGGCTCAGAACATCTGATAACCCAAATCACTACTACCTGAAATGCGAGCATACATCTGACCACATAGAATCCCATCATAACCGGGGTGTGAGGCTCGCGAGGCTACGCTCAATTCAAACAAAGCCACGCTTTTTTTCATACAAAGCCACGCTTTTTTTTTCATACAAAGCCACGCTTTTTCATAACAAGTTCCACTTTGAATGCCACATTGTCATTCCACGTCACACGACTGATTTCTAGAAAAGTATAACTTCCTGAGCACGTATGTCTCGGGAAAGGGTGTTAAGCTAAAAGAAGTTGCCTTCTCCGCCACCAACTGATATACATTTATAGAAACCACTCAAATGTGATTTAGAATACAATGTCAGACAAACATCTATACAAGTTCGTTCTAGGACTGAACGAAACCGAAGGCACTTTCCTCGGCCATTACTAGGCGAGAAGCCCTTGCAATCCGAAAAAATCTCCATCACGAGGAGACCACTGCTATAAATAACTCTATAATGGTGGCCAACCAGAGCATGTTCAACAAGCAGTCTTCACGCTATAAAGATCCACGGTCTTCAATAATCATCATCTTCAACATGTCTTCACTTTCGAACGTATACATTGGTTCGAAGTGGTTTTCGGATAGGAATTAATCAAATCCGACTCCGGTTCCTTCGAAACCAATCATCGCTTTAAAAGATGTTAAGTTCATAAGTGGATATCAATCATCAATCAATTACTTCATCTTTTATCAAATCAAATATCTATCTCAGATATAATCTTTTCAATTTATTCCATTTTCATTTCAAATGTATATGGAATCATTAAGCCTCATTTATCAATCATTTGATTTATTTAAACCTTTCTTAAATCTTGGAATAATTCTAAATCATTTTCTTCTTTACTTAGGAAAATCTTTCCAAATTATTCGTTTAATCTCAATCAAAGATTTCTTACACTTAAGTTATAACTTTTAACTTAGGGAAAATATTCCCAAATCATTCATTAAATCTAAATCAAAGATTTCTTTCTTAACTTCAAATCATATTCTTGCTAATCAAAGATTTTCATAATAGAGCACTATTGCCATCATAAATATGGTAAATTTCACCTCCAGGGACTAATGGAAAGTTTCACCTCTAGGGACTAATGGCAAGTTTCACCTCTAGGGACTAATGGCAAGTTTCACCTCTAGGGACTAGTGGCAAGTAATCCTACATTTTGAATATCTTTGTCTTTAACTATTTTTATCTTCGATATATTTTATCTCGAAAATTATTTTGAAGGGGTTTTCTTTTCTTTTATCTTAGAAAAATTTAAATATGATCTTTTTAGAGCATCCGGGCTTTCCTTTCGATCTATTCCACCCCTCGCCTAAGAAGAGAAAACATAGGCCAGGTAAGTTCAGGGCACTGGTTGCTCCATCCCTAACCTTAGTTAAACACCTTGTTTACCTTCCCAGATCTCACAGGTGGGACAAATGTACTAGTCGTTTCCGCATACTCAGATTTTCAGCTTTATTTTAGAATTGCTTATAAATATTCCAAATTATCTTTTCAAAATTCTTAATTATCCTTTCCAAAACATTCACAATTGATTCTGGGAAACGTCGTTACATTTAAACTCATATTCCAAAAGTTATAGAATTCACAGCATAAAAGTGCTGCGGAAAGTGCTATATAAGCTTATTTGATTTAAACAACTTTTAAAACATTCGATAATTCATATTTTCCAATCCAAATCTCTTTTAAATCATTTAAATAGATTTATCAAATTTATTTCATATTTTTAATACTTTAAAAATATCATTTATAAAGAAATCCCGTTTTGGATTCCGAACTGCAAAACCGCGATGTTTTTAGAAAATTGTTTTGGACATATTTTAAAATCTACTTGACGAAATCTTGATTTTCTTTCTTCGTTGGAAAACTATTATCATTGTAAACCAAATAATTTTTATTTCGAAGAAATCCGAGTTATAAATCATTCTCTACATCAATTTGAAGTTACGGGTCGAAATTTACGAACCGCCACTACGCGACAAGCTCGGTTTTGACCAATTTTGAGAATTGCTTCGGAACTTGTCCGAAGCACTTCGAATTCTTTTTAAACCATATTTAAACTCTTTTAACTTATTTAAAATCATTAAGAGGCTAAATATTTCCACACACATTTGTATGGATTTTAATTCTCATGTAATTAACTTTGCTTACTAACCATTTCTCTTATCATTTATCAAACCAAGTTATCAATCACATAAACAATCATATAATCAACCAATTTTGCAACCAAGTTATCAAACATTCAAACATTCAACATGTTTATACTTTCAAATCATTATACTTGAAATAACTTATGGATTAATTAGTAAATAAGAGTACTCACCTTTTGACCAAAAGATTAACTTCCTACCAACATTCATTTACAAACAACACTTCACTTAAACTCTCTTATCTTCACCAAATCTTTTCCGTAGACTTTCCTTTTGATTCCGACAACACTTCCTTCCCTTTTTCTCGCTTCGAAGCTTCACAACTTGCTCCTCCTCCACTATAGGTTCGGCCACACCTTCCTCCTCCTCTTCCTCTTTGTTTCTTCACTTTTTAGATGCTAAACCATGTTCTAATGGTATTCTAAGGTCTTTGGCAAGGTTTGGTGGTGTTTGGAGTTGATTTGATATGGTTTTGAAAAAGTTAGTAAGGATTTGGAAGAGAAGAAGAAGCCATTAAAGAGAGCTTCAAGAAAGAAGAAGAAGATAGAAAATGGTGTAAAATAAAGTGGAAGAATGGTGGTCTTATTTATAGAAAAAGTTTTGGATTAAAATAATATTTTGTAAAAAGACCAAAATACCCTTACTTACTTCTTAAGCATTCTTATTTTTTTTCAACACTTAACATCACATTTCAAATCATTACTTTATGTCATTTTCACTTAGATATTAAGTAAAGAATATCATAATTATGTTGGCTTTGATTTGATATTGATTTGATGTTTACTTTTGACTTTTCTTACTTACTTTTCTTAATTCTTACTTACTTTTCTTAATTGCTTCTAGAAGTTTCTAACCTTATTTAGTAAAAGTAAACTTGATTAGTAAATTAATTAATACTTATACTATTTGAATATATGTTCCTATATAAGAAAATAAAGATGCGGCGACGTTGCGACAACTTTTAATCGACAAAACGTCGTTTTCCGACAAAATATTTTACGGTCATATTTTGACGTTTTAGTTAAACTATTTATTTATGTAAACCAAATTTAAAAATGAACTTTTTACTTCTTTAAATAAATTAAAACAAGTCTCTTTATATTTTAAAATCATATTTAAATAATACCAAAATCTCTAATTTTACGATGTATGTAAAACTGACAAAATGCGACAAAATTTGGTTATTTTTGTAAAACAATTATTAACATACTTATAAGTATTTTAATATACTTTTATTATCTTTATTAGATGTTTTCAATAAGATTTATATTTTTAAATAAACATTTAGACCTATTTATTTAAGCATTTATTTATACTTAGCAAAACTTAACTTTTGTTGATTTGTTCTAAAATCCAAATTTATACTTTTTAATTTATTATCTATAAGAATAAATAACTTCTCTATCATTGTCTATATATAACTTGTTTATTTAGGTTTTAAACCTTTTTTAACTTTAAAACAAACGAAATCTCTCATTTTCGAAGTAGCGAAATTACGGGTCGTTACATTCTCCCCTACTTAAAAGAATTTCGTCCTCGAAATTGCCCAAACAAAAGTTTGCCTAAAACATTTATTTTTAAACTTAATTCCATATAATATACACAGATCATCCGTATAAAAATATCTTATTCGATCTCCTATTCGAATACACAACTTTATTTCCGAACTAGTATCGATCCCCCGATCCTCTAGTGCGGACTTTAATCAGGCTCTTTGCTCAAAAACCTTTGCTTTCCTTGCATAGTGCTAAACTATGATAGAAAACTCAAGTACCCAACCATAAACCCTAATCAATGTTCGTCGTCAAGAATCGAGTGATAAATCCTTTTTCGGATCGGTGTAAACACCTCAAAGTTCCAAACTCGAATATTAGATCAACATTTGTGTGACGAAATGATCTACATATAACATATGTATTAATTAACTCTCAAAAAAACTTTCTAAACTTTTATCTTAAGCTCAAACACTTTATAAAGGTGCTTCTTTATATAATCCCTTTAATTATTTATTTCCAAATATTTTTATTAAAGGAAAATATTCCAAAGAAACCATTTTTCACCCAAAAGATGATTTTTCTCTATTATAATTTTTCTTCCCACGATTCTTCAACTTAGTATATTTCTTTTAACACTAATATTATTTATGAATCATTTCATAAAACTATCGCTTAAGTTGATTACATCTTATAACTTATGCAAATCAATCACTTTTAAAGACTTAAGTCCAAATTCTTAATTAATGTTGGACTTTATTAATAAAACATTTTCTAGGTTATAACTTCCCCTTTTTTATTTATAATCACATTTATACTTATCCAATTTCATTTACTCAGAATATTTCACAACCTTTTTACAAAAGTTTTCACAAATTCTTAGATTTGAGTTTGGTGTGATTCGGAAATTTTCGACTGTCCAAAATCGTCGAGAATCCCGCTTTTATCTTATCAATTAGCGATTCCAATTTATCTTTAGTTTAAACACTTTTATAAAGATTACTAATTAATGATTCACATTATTTTAACTTAAGAAAATTATATAGATTGAGTAACTCCAAAACAATCCAAGGAACTGGGTACTACCAATAATATCATATATCCTCTTCACAAGAAGAGTAATACTTAAGAGAAGTGCTTACCATCCGAACACATCACTTTCCCATTTTTAGTTTATTTTCGAGTCAATCGAATTAGTTATCATAAAACACCTCTTTTTATATTTGAAATAATACCATTTTCAAAATCCTTTAGAGATTACTTTGTAAAACCTATCTTATAAATTCATTTTATCTTATATTAATTAATCTTCATTTAAATTACCACAATTGTTTTACTCGAACTTAAATTCTCATTCCTTAAACAAATCTTACTATCAAACACCCTATAGTCAAATCGTGAAACTTAATTCACAAGGTATTTGTACTTAAACCTTTAAATCAAACAATTGATCAATTTATGATAGTAACTTAACATTATCATTTCTTAATTTGTTATTTTAGAATAAGTATTAAAGATCTTAATTACCTTATCAGATTTCTTGCTTATCGATTATCTTTATGAAACATCTTATAGTCAAACTGTGAAATTCTAATCACAAGACGTTCATATTTAAATTTCACTAATCCTGATTTCTAACTATACAGCTTTTCAAAAAAATGTACTTTATATTCAAAATATAATCCTAGGTAAAATTATTTCATTTACCATTTTCTTCAAAATTAGTGTGTCGGTTCGCCTTGTTTAAGTGTTTAGGAACCCTCATCGATAACGGTGATCAAGCGCATCGATCAGAATCTATAAATCACTCAATAGATAAATCAACACAAAACATTTTATTAGTTACTAACAAATACGCGCTCATATATAATACACTCAAACTCATTCTAGGGTGTTACTAACCCTATCCCTAATGAGTTACTCATCCTAGGGTATTACTAACCCTATCTCTGATGAGTCTTTACCCAACCAAAGCCAAGGTTCTCGCTTAACCTTCAGCTCTGATACCAAATGTAACGAACCACTTTTCCATACCCTTTGAATCGACAATAAACCACACATGTCAAACTCAAATTGCACGAATAAGCGGATCATTAAGGGTAGAAAGAAAATAAAGACAGAACAGAATCTCACACGAATGGAATAACATATATTATTTCAATAATAATCTTTACAGCGGAAAATTTTAAATACAATATCAGAGTCTAACCTAAATTCAGCTTGGACAGTTATAAACATCTGTCCTTACAATTGCTGACAAACATTAAACAAAATACACTAAGCAAAGCGGATAAAGATAGAATACGTCCATACGATGATGAAGATCTCCAGTTCTCCTCTGGAAACTCCAACCGTCTTCAACTAAACCTGAAACTACTCGGATCTGACCCGAGTATTAAAAATACCCGGATCAGGCTTGATAAAACAGCGTGAGATACTCGAAGTTTAAATGACTATATTATCAAAACCTTTGAAAAGAATGGTATCTCATAAGACCACGACCATACATAAACACGGACGGGTTTTTACCTTATGATAACCAAAACGCTTCATACCAAAAATCACTTGATATTATTTTTAATGACATTCTTTTGAAAACACTTTTCAAATAAACTTATTCAAATAAGGTACCAATATCTGGACTAAGTCTAACAGAATATATCCGGACTGGGTCAACGGAATATACCGAACGGAATATATGATACCAGAAGGGGGTAGCTGAAATGTTTGCAAGTCATTACAGCTATTTTGGGAATACAATCAAAACCGTATGTACCGTATTGGGTTTGGATTTCCAACATGATAGGAAACTAGTGGAAAGATCAATCTGTATCCACGGCTTACGTCCATGACTCAGACGCCGTTATACAACAACATAAATGGCTAAAAGTGGATGCAATCTGCGAATAACATCCAATGACTCAGACTTCGCACATCCCTGCCATGAGGCCCAGATGCATCTGGTACCTAGGGCTCAGAACATCTGATAACCCAAATCACTACTACCTGAAATGCGAGCATACATCTGACCACATAGAATCCCATCATAACCGGGGTGTGAGGCTCGCGAGGCTACGCTCAATTCAAACAAAGCCACGCTTTTTTTCATACAAAGCCACGCTTTTTTTTTCATACAAAGCCACGCTTTTTCATAACAAGTTCCACTTTGAATGCCACATTGTCATTCCACGTCACACGACTGATTTCTAGAAAAGTATAACTTCCTGAGCACGTATGTCTCGGGAAAGGGTGTTAAGCTAAAAGAAGTTGCCTTCTCCGCCACCAACTGATATACATTTATAGAAACCACTCAAATGTGATTTAGAATACAATGTCAGACAAACATCTATACAAGTTCGTTCTAGGACTGAACGAAACCGAAGGCACTTTCCTCGGCCATTACTAGGCGAGAAGCCCTTGCAATCCGAAAAAATCTCCATCACGAGGAGACCACTGCTATAAATAACTCTATAATGGTGGCCAACCAGAGCATGTTCAACAAGCAGTCTTCACGCTATAAAGATCCACGGTCTTCAATAATCATCATCTTCAACATGTCTTCACTTTCGAACGTATACATTGGTTCGAAGTGGTTTTCGGATAGGAATTAATCAAATCCGACTCCGGTTCCTTCGAAACCAATCATCGCTTTAAAAGATGTTAAGTTCATAAGTGGATATCAATCATCAATCAATTACTTCATCTTTTATCAAATCAAATATCTATCTCAGATATAATCTTTTCAATTTATTCCATTTTCATTTCAAATGTATATGGAATCATTAAGCCTCATTTATCAATCATTTGATTTATTTAAACCTTTCTTAAATCTTGGAATAATTCTAAATCATTTTCTTCTTTACTTAGGAAAATCTTTCCAAATTATTCGTTTAATCTCAATCAAAGATTTCTTACACTTAAGTTATAACTTTTAACTTAGGGAAAATATTCCCAAATCATTCATTAAATCTAAATCAAAGATTTCTTTCTTAACTTCAAATCATATTCTTGCTAATCAAAGATTTTCATAATAGAGCACTATTGCCATCATAAATATGGTAAATTTCACCTCCAGGGACTAATGGAAAGTTTCACCTCTAGGGACTAATGGCAAGTTTCACCTCTAGGGACTAATGGCAAGTTTCACCTCTAGGGACTAGTGGCAAGTAATCCTACATTTTGAATATCTTTGTCTTTAACTATTTTTATCTTCGATATATTTTATCTCGAAAATTATTTTGAAGGGGTTTTCTTTTCTTTTATCTTAGAAAAATTTAAATATGATCTTTTTAGAGCATCCGGGCTTTCCTTTCGATCTATTCCACCCCTCGCCTAAGAAGAGAAAACATAGGCCAGGTAAGTTCAGGGCACTGGTTGCTCCATCCCTAACCTTAGTTAAACACCTTGTTTACCTTCCCAGATCTCACAGGTGGGACAAATGTACTAGTCGTTTCCGCATACTCAGATTTTCAGCTTTATTTTAGAATTGCTTATAAATATTCCAAATTATCTTTTCAAAATTCTTAATTATCCTTTCCAAAACATTCACAATTGATTCTGGGAAACGTCGTTACATTTAAACTCATATTCCAAAAGTTATAGAATTCACAGCATAAAAGTGCTGCGGAAAGTGCTATATAAGCTTATTTGATTTAAACAACTTTTAAAACATTCGATAATTCATATTTTCCAATCCAAATCTCTTTTAAATCATTTAAATAGATTTATCAAATTTATTTCATATTTTTAATACTTTAAAAATATCATTTATAAAGAAATCCCGTTTTGGATTCCGAACTGCAAAACCGCGATGTTTTTAGAAAATTGTTTTGGACATATTTTAAAATCTACTTGACGAAATCTTGATTTTCTTTCTTCGTTGGAAAACTATTATCATTGTAAACCAAATAATTTTTATTTCGAAGAAATCCGAGTTATAAATCATTCTCTACATCAATTTGAAGTTACGGGTCGAAATTTACGAACCGCCACTACGCGACAAGCTCGGTTTTGACCAATTTTGAGAATTGCTTCGGAACTTGTCCGAAGCACTTCGAATTCTTTTTAAACCATATTTAAACTCTTTTAACTTATTTAAAATCATTAAGAGGCTAAATATTTCCACACACATTTGTATGGATTTTAATTCTCATGTAATTAACTTTGCTTACTAACCATTTCTCTTATCATTTATCAAACCAAGTTATCAATCACATAAACAATCATATAATCAACCAATTTTGCAACCAAGTTATCAAACATTCAAACATTCAACATGTTTATACTTTCAAATCATTATACTTGAAATAACTTATGGATTAATTAGTAAATAAGAGTACTCACCTTTTGACCAAAAGATTAACTTCCTACCAACATTCATTTACAAACAACACTTCACTTAAACTCTCTTATCTTCACCAAATCTTTTCCGTAGACTTTCCTTTTGATTCCGACAACACTTCCTTCCCTTTTTCTCGCTTCGAAGCTTCACAACTTGCTCCTCCTCCACTATAGGTTCGGCCACACCTTCCTCCTCCTCTTCCTCTTTGTTTCTTCACTTTTTAGATGCTAAACCATGTTCTAATGGTATTCTAAGGTCTTTGGCAAGGTTTGGTGGTGTTTGGAGTTGATTTGATATGGTTTTGAAAAAGTTAGTAAGGATTTGGAAGAGAAGAAGAAGCCATTAAAGAGAGCTTCAAGAAAGAAGAAGAAGATAGAAAATGGTGTAAAATAAAGTGGAAGAATGGTGGTCTTATTTATAGAAAAAGTTTTGGATTAAAATAATATTTTGTAAAAAGACCAAAATACCCTTACTTACTTCTTAAGCATTCTTATTTTTTTTCAACACTTAACATCACATTTCAAATCATTACTTTATGTCATTTTCACTTAGATATTAAGTAAAGAATATCATAATTATGTTGGCTTTGATTTG
This sequence comes from Allium cepa, assembly GCA_030765085.1. Classification (NCBI taxonomy): domain Eukaryota; kingdom Viridiplantae; phylum Streptophyta; class Magnoliopsida; order Asparagales; family Amaryllidaceae; genus Allium; species Allium cepa. The sequence goes on from CM060941.1 coordinate 33,758,783, forward strand.
ATATTGATTTGATGTTTACTTTTGACTTTTCTTACTTACTTTTCTTAATTCTTACTTACTTTTCTTAATTGCTTCTAGAAGTTTCTAACCTTATTTAGTAAAAGTAAACTTGATTAGTAAATTAATTAATACTTATACTATTTGAATATATGTTCCTATATAAGAAAATAAAGATGCGGCGACGTTGCGACAACTTTTAATCGACAAAACGTCGTTTTCCGACAAAATATTTTACGGTCATATTTTGACGTTTTAGTTAAACTATTTATTTATGTAAACCAAATTTAAAAATGAACTTTTTACTTCTTTAAATAAATTAAAACAAGTCTCTTTATATTTTAAAATCATATTTAAATAATACCAAAATCTCTAATTTTACGATGTATGTAAAACTGACAAAATGCGACAAAATTTGGTTATTTTTGTAAAACAATTATTAACATACTTATAAGTATTTTAATATACTTTTATTATCTTTATTAGATGTTTTCAATAAGATTTATATTTTTAAATAAACATTTAGACCTATTTATTTAAGCATTTATTTATACTTAGCAAAACTTAACTTTTGTTGATTTGTTCTAAAATCCAAATTTATACTTTTTAATTTATTATCTATAAGAATAAATAACTTCTCTATCATTGTCTATATATAACTTGTTTATTTAGGTTTTAAACCTTTTTTAACTTTAAAACAAACGAAATCTCTCATTTTCGAAGTAGCGAAATTACGGGTCGTTACATCCACTGAATGATTTGTAAAGGGGGTGAAAACTCCTTTTCAATTGGCATTGACTCACCGAAGATTTCTGTATCCCCGGTTTACGATGCTGCTATATCTTGTTATGCCGAATTCTATATCTCTGGCGATCGAATGTCGAATTGCCTTAGAATTCTACACCGATCTATTTTTTTTGGAATCACGGTTGACCGGTAAAGGTCGCCCGCGATTTATAGAAGTATATCCATCTTCTATTTTGTAATTTAATTATCTCATATTCGATCGAGTCTATCTTCGAATTAGGATTCTATTGATTGGAGTTCTTCTAAATTAAATCGCTATCTTTGTTTTGAAATCCATTCTTGAATCATCCTTCGAAAATCGGGTTTTGTTTGTATTTTTGAAATTGTTTATACCGAAATTTTATTTTGATAACTATGATTTTTTATATATATATAAAAGTGAAAATGTTTTCGATAAGGATTATATACCTATATATATAAAGCAAATAAGAAATGTTATTCTATATAAAAAGGTTTTGAAAGGATTTGAAATTTTGAAAAATTATAAGAAATTGATTTATATAAAAATGATTTATAACTGCAGAGTTAAATTTGAAATTCGAGAATTGAATTCCGGTATTTTGAAATTGGTTTTAAGATTTTGGAAAATATATAAAAATAATACGATTTAAAAGTATTTTTTCGAATAAGAAATGTTTCAAATGAGTTCAAATGAATTCCAATAATTTTGAAGAAATTTCAAAGAAGTTTTCAAGAAAATAGAAGTCTAGAGCTCACTTATGTCGCTGGAAAATAATTTCGGTGATGAGTGCACGCATCATCGACATTGATTTTCGAGTTTCAGAGTGGGGGAGAGGCCACTTTAATAGCTTCGTTATGCAAGTGATTTTGTAAAACCGTTTTTCATTTCAAATTCCGAAGTATAATTTGATATTTTAGAAAGATATAAGTATATATTTGAAATAATTTAAAATGAGACCGGTGTTCAGTCCTCGAGTTTCGGATTTAATAATTGATTTATTGTTGATTTTCTACTCTTGAATTGAAAATTTGATTTCCCTAACTATTTTGAATGTTCGAACACTTCCAAATCGAGATTAAATTTTGCAAAGCTAAGAAATTTCGAAGAATATAAATTTAGTTTTGAAATGTTTTGAAAAAAAAATAGTTGAATAATGGTTTTCAGAAAGGTAAATTGGATATTTCACGTAGAAATAGATAGTTTAAAAGTTTTTAAAAAAAGGGATAATTATGAATTTGGAAACCATTTTGAGTATAATTGATTTTGGGAAAATATTTGGTTTTGAAATTAAATTGGAATTAAAAACCAGTACTTATAGGTGATTTTTGGAAATGAATATGTTTGACTTGAATTATTTTAATTTGGAAAATGGGATAATTTTCTAAACCTATTATTTTGGGAACTTTGAAATAGATATTTAATTTGGAAGAAAATTTGGTGAAATCATATATAATTTTGAAACAGAATTGATATTGAAATGATTTGAAATTTGAGAACCTTATATTATTAAGCACTTGATTTGGGAGTGGTCGAACTTATATAAAATGGATTATATAAGTATGAAGTTGATTTGAAATCTATTGATTTGAAAGGTACTCAATTTGGAAAGAGATTTTATATAATCGAAGTCTATATAAGTATGATCTGATCTACTGTTGATTTTGGAAAGTATTCGATTTGGGAAAAATGGAATCCTATATATATGGACTTTATATAAGTACGATATTTGAAAGTGATTCGAAAAGGTACTATATGATATATATTTTTGAAGTAAAGATATGGAAAGTGCCTTTTGCTTGATATCCGCTTTGTGGCCACATCGTGGATTCATTTTATCGATATTATTCTCTTTGATTTTTGGTTTTCCGGATGTAATACTCGAGTGTTCCCACCGTGGCGTAACCCATGGTTTTTTTTCTCTCACGACTGCATAGCGCAATTGCCTGGCTGAGTCTGGCTTAGGGGTACGGATTGTTTCCTGAGGGATCCAAGCGTAACCATTGTGTATCCTGCAATCTGTGTAGGTCGCGAATAGTAGCGAAACTGCCTGGCTGAGATAGCCTAGGGGTACGGATTGTTTCCTGGGGGACCCAAGCGTCACCATTGTGTATCCTGCACTCTACTAGTCATCATGGCGTAACTCGCAGGGCTGAGAAAGCTTACGGATACGGATTGTTTCCTGGGGTATCCGGGCGTAACCATTGTGTATCCGCGAACCATGGTCGGACAAACGTTTTGGTTTGGTTGTTTTGTTTGGATTGTACTTTCCATATCTGCTCTAAAGGTTTTTCAAGTATTTTCATTGGGTGTTGAAACAGGTCTACTAAGTACTTGAAGAATTCTAGCTTTGCGCCTGATCAACGCATGGCCAGAGTCTGCAAGAATAAGGATAAACATGTTGAAATATCGAGTTATAAAAGTATTTTCGAAAGGAAAATCTATTTCGATATAATAGTATTTTATTATAAAAGTATTATTATAAAGGTATTTATTATAAAAGTATTTTTCCCAACAAAGAAATTTTGAATTAATATTTGAAATTTAAATTCTTATGGTTCTAGATTAATTATTCGTTCCCGATACTATTCCTTGCATCTACCTTATCTGCTCAGTTTAGTTATTCACCTTGATTCTGCTTTCCATATCTACCTTCCTTCCTTGTTGGATATATCCTTTTTAAATATTGCTTATTTGTATACTACATTGTTTAATAGAAAATTTTAGTGTTATAAATATTTTGAAGTTATTAATTTAATAAAACATGTTTAAATAAAATGATTATTGATGTATCTATAATGTTGAAAGTGTCTTAAGATTTCCAAGTGAAGTTTTCAAATGAATATTTCGAGTAAATTTATATAATTTTAAAATTTATTGTTATCTTGTCTTTCAATCAATTTTCTTTCTGGTTGTTTTAATTCTCCTACATCCTTCCTTTTCGGGGACGAAAAGTTTTGAGTGGGGGAGAGTGTAACAACCCAAATTTTAGCAATATTTTATTCTTTATTTATAACTCTAGGGTTTTATTTTTCGAAAATTTGATTGTCTAAATTTAATTATAAATTATCACCCAAGATTTTTATTAGTGTGAAAATTCTAAAATTCTTATTTTGGTTAAAACTTAACATTTTTTTTGAAGCTATAAATCTTTAAATTTTTAATTTTTAATCTTTTGGTTTAATTTAATATATTCGTAACAACGTTTATTTCACCTTTTGTTCTTTAAAAAAATTGATTTTATACTTTTAAAAATTTAATATTTTATATTTTACTTATACACATTTCTGAATATAAATTTCTTAGTAAATGTGTAAACAAATCATAATTTTATATAAGTAATAAATTTCCAAAACTTTGTGTATAAATAAACCATTTAATTTCGCGTTTAAAAGGCGCGTTATTTGATGGAATAAATAATGTATATACACATACAAGAAAACGTATAAAATTTAAATCCGTTATTTTCATTTTTTTGGACAAAAATCACTGCGTCTATTGTACGCATTCTAATTTTATTCACTTTCCTTTTACTCTCCTGATTTAATTGGAACGTTATTTACAAATTTTATAACCGTTCGCCTTTTTAATTTCTTGCCATTGTTCCCATCAATGCGAGCTTTAAATTTTAAGCGCATTCAACACTGTTTAAAAATCTTATTCCAAAATCTAACCTTAGCTGACCGTTTCTTCTGCTTTAATTTCGAAACCCATTTGCTTAAAATTTGTTAAAAATCTAGTAACCGTGTATAACAAGAAAAATAAGTGCTCAATCAAAATCGTGGCCTTTTTTTAAATCAATATCTTATTTCTTGCCTATACTGCTCTTTAAAAATCAACGCTAGTTTAATTTCCTTTCCATTTCAAAGCAAGTTGATTTATTGCCGTTCTTTCTTCTCCTTAAATCACGCTGCCTCTCCGATCAAACCTATATAACTCACGCAAATATTCATTTCTCAACAAAAATTTATTTTTCTAACCTTTCCTTTCCTACGCTCCCTGTTTCCACTTCTTTCTTTATGACCATTCATTATATATATACACTACAGCTGGAAAGTTATAAACGTATAAACTTAGAAACGTTTTGTATTTATTAAAAATTTAAAGCTTACCTTTAATTATGACTTTTCTCTTTCCTTCCGTTCAAATTTAAACGCGCATCAATCAATTGCTTTAATAAATATTGCAGAATCAGTGCACAGACGTTATCAATTTCATTTTATGGTGGTACATTTTTTTTACGTTTCCTACCGTCTAAATTTTAAAAAATTTGCTTTTATGGGTCAGCTGAATCAAGCAACGTGACCGTTGCTATTTATTTCTTTTATTAATTGCTACAATTATTTTCACCAAATCAAGGGTTGACCGTTACAATCACCTTTATTTATTTATTCACTTAAAATTTGGTTGCCTATTCATTTTCTTCCGTTATATTTGCCTGAAAACATGCGGTTCATCCCTATTTATTTTCGCTTTCACTTCTCTTTTCTCTAGATATGTTCGATCCCCTCCCTACTTTTCTTTGAAAAAAGCAAACTGAAGCATGCGGCTGTCACCATTATTTGCATCCACCACTTCACCTTTCTTCCAAACCTCCTCATCAAATGAAAGCCATCACTTCGCCTTCCGGTTGCTTCTGTTTGACCAGTGAGGTATAGGCGTGTAAGCACATATATGTTTTGATTTATATTCGTAATTACATTTTTTTTGTTTTTGTTTTGTTAGTTGTGATATACATATTATTTATATAAGTATTGAATACTATTTTTTCAAAAGTTTATTTTCATAACATGACAGTGTATATTTATATATAGTTTTTATTTGATCTTCCTCACAGCTTGTAAGCCATGTTAATATTTTGAATTATGTATGCGACATTTTGAAGGGAACATACTATAAAATAAGTATCTTTCATTTTTAATAAGAATATATATATATATATATATTGTGTTTTATATTTTAATACAGGTCAGCTTCTATTTGTTGATATCAGGTTTCCTATAATATGGTTATTCGCTTATGTAAGTCATATATTTGTTTTGTTATAGACTATATAAAATACTTTAATATATGTATATTATGCGGTTTGTTACCATATGGTTCTATGTGGTACTGACTTATTTTGTTGATGATTGCTATATATTTTGTTACAGTATTATATTTATACTATTTTGGATTTAAGATGATTCTATAAATACTCTACTTTATAAATTATTTTAATACACATATATAATTTGGAAATTTATATAGGTTGAATATAATATGTTATTGAATGTAAAAATATGGATGGATTTAAATTATATATATATAACATTCAATATATATAGAAATAGTTATATATATATATATATAAAAAAAAGTTTTCTTTTAGGTATTCATATTTAAACATTTATTTTATCTGTTTGAGAATATATATATACTACTTATATAAGTTTAGTATAAAGGTGTTAGTTTTTTTTTAAGTGTATGTTGATTTAAAAAAAATGTAAGCTTGATTTATTTATTTATTTATATGTTTGAAAAACATGTAAATTAAATTTGTGATGTTTGAACTTAGAATATAAATTTCATATGTGTATATATAGTTATAGGTGGTTATAAAAGTTCTCTTATACCATTTATCTTCATCGTTCCAGTTCTGATCTGATCTGTTTCATTAATTCGAGCCAATAAGCTTTGATCGTTGAATTCGTGCCGATTTTGCTTTGCTTGGATTTGAAATTTAATTTCAGTGTCTGTATCAGTGTGCGTATCCATGTCTCCTTCTATATTCTCTAGCTTCGAAAGGTATGACAATTTTCATTAAATTGCTTTGCTTGGATTTAACTCACGATTAACATTTTTTTTATTCATTAAATTTGATTTCAATTGAAACGACAATTGAAATATGCTGCTGTAGTTATTTAAATTTGTTATATATGCTATTATCTGTAACTGTTCACCTGCGGGATATGACACCATATCCTGTTGTTTATATTATATTGTTATTGATGATATATGCCTGTTATTTTATTGTATTTTCTGTTATCACTCTGTAAGTTCCCTGTAGTTTAAAAATCACCATGGGTTGAAATGATACATACCAGAACAGACTTTAAAATAGGAGAAAATCGTTATGGGTTGAAATGATAAACCCAAGCGATTTTCATTTAATTGAATTGGGATTACAGGTTGAAATGATATCCACCCGTATATATTTAGTATACGGATTGAAATGATAAATATCCGTAGCACTTGATTATATGATAGGAAATATATACAGACACCGTTGGTCCATATAAATATTTTGAAAATAATTTCTATAATTTTGGAAAGAAATATATGGTTTAATAAATTTGATTCTTAAGATATTGTATAAATGAAAATGGTATATATAGATTTAGTAGTAATATTTGATTTAAATTAGATCGATTTAATACATATAATATGGTTAAGTATTTATGTAAATCTATATTTTAAATAGATTCTCTTGTAATAAATTGAATAATTAAGATTCAGAGATAAATATGGGTTTATAAAAATGGTATTTAAATAAGGATTTATTTAATTAAATCGATTTGAAATTTTTGAATGGGAAATTTAAAGGGTATGATTTTATAACTGGATTTTTGATTTAAGTGATTTAATGAATATTTCACGTTTAAATAAATTAAAGGAAATATTGAGTCAAATGTAATTTAAGGTTACTTAAATGATATTTGTATCTAATAAGGGAGTATTTCAAGACTAAATAATAATGATATTAAATCGAGATCTATATGAAACTGTTATATAGAACATTTAAATATTAAAGCCTTGAACTATATTGGAATTTAAATGGTTTATGTTGAGATTCAGATCTGTATTTGAAATCAACGTAGTTGAATTTGTTATTTAGCAACTAAATTGAATTAAAATGAAAATTTAGGTTGAACTAAATTTGAATTTATTATTTAGAAAACTAAATTGAATGAAAATTTAGATGAAACGTTGAATACTTAAAGTTTTGAAATATATGGAAATATAAAGGGGTATTTGTGATTATAAATCCGAATTTGAGATCGATAAAATTTAAGTGGTTATTTTAGAAATTGAGGTGAATTTAAATTGATAAATTGATATTGAATTTAATTTGAATGGGAAGGTCGGGTTGATGTTGGAACGATTTGTTAAGTTGAGGAAATTGAAAATACTTTACTGTATAAATTATTTAATATATATAAATACTATTTTGGGAAATATAGAGATATTTGAAGTGAAAATGAGATTTATTTTTGAAGTATAAATTAAGCTGAAATGACCACGGTGTTATAGTGTATATTTCTACCTTGTAGAAAGTTTCATGGACCCTTAGAGGATGGTTATCCCAAACATCCTTTAAGTTATTTGTATTTTAGTTGATATTTCACTTGAGTTGGATTTATTGATATAAGAATGTTAATCCCGACTCGAGTGTTTTGTGTTTTGCTTTACGCTCGGGTCAGACTGAGTGATACAGTATTTGAGACTCACCTTTGGAGTTTGGAGCTTCATTTGGAAATCCAACTATCGATTCAGATTCCAGCCTTTCCAGTTGATTGGTTTAGAGAATTCATCTGTTGCATTGGAGACTTCACTGCATTTGAACTATTCGGTTGTATTTTTCCAACTCCGATGTATATAGTAGCTTCATGAACTACTATTCTTTATCTATTCCGCTGCATTATATTACTCTGTGATCTGTGATTGATTTATTTACTGTATATTTTAAGTTTTGCCAAATTTTAATTAACAATTTGGTATTTTGAATTATTCAAGTCGGATATGTATGGTTTTATTGTCGATTTGAATGGTCTAAAATAGCGGGTCGTTACAGCGGTATATGTGTTTAATAAAATAACCTCCGCTTAATATGCGGCGTATAGGGTCTATTTCAATACAACAAATAACAACCATCATTCAATCACACAATCAAGCAATTTTAAATTTAACTATTTAAAATTTAAATCGAAACAAATTCGATTAAGTGAGAAGTTCTCACCTTGTTTCCAATAGCGGTTTCAGCGTTTTATTCCGAATAAAATTAAACGCGCGTTTAATTTTATCCAAAATTCACACTTGCTCCAATCAATCCCAATCCAACTCCATCGCGTAGTATTCATCCATACGATTCCAACTCAAGTCGTTTCGTCCAAAACGGACCTCGTATCAAAAAGTTATGGCATTTAAAGATTGAACGAATTTAAATATAAAAATTAACAATTTTCTTTTTATTATTTTATAAACCTTTAATCCTGGCCGTTGATTTCAAAGATGAGATCGGGGCCGCATGTGATGTTCTTCCTCCCAGCGTTCTTTTCGTACGTGAATAACCCAATTAGCCGCCGCTCATCCCAAATTAACGCGGCCAACATCGATCACTTCACGTTGATCAACAACGTTCATTCGAACCCTCATCACGATCTCTATCAACATGTTGAACGACATGGCACTTGGCCTCCTCTATGGCGTGGAAAGACGTGTGCAACCAAGGACGAACGCGCAGAATTTCCCATCGATCCGCAGCTCGAAATCAGATCTTGACCGTTGGATTTACTCGTCGTGTTGAGCTCTACAAAGTTGTAGTTGAACATTTTCTCTAATTTTTCACGGATTGGAAGCAAAACGAGGAAGAACGAAATGAGATTCTGGCCGTGGAAACGAAAATGGCGGCTGTAACTAGAAACCCTAGGGTTTGTGCAAAACAGAGAAAATGAGGTCCTTATATAGAAAATTGCCAAAACACTATTCATTCGAAAATTTTCCGAACTCCAAACGAAGCGTGCCGCCTGGCGTTTATAATGTTTTACCCATATTCTGAACGCAATGGAATATATATCGGGAGCCAATTCGATCGTATTTGGAAGATAGATTTCCGAATCGAATTATTTAAATTTAAAATTCACTTAAACCGATTTCTACGCGTTTTAGCTTGCCCCGGACAAACCGCAAATCCGATTGACACGAAATTTGAAATCTTACAATAATTTAACTTACGGATCCAATGAAACTTGTTTCGTCGAAATCCGAGACTGTTTGAAAAACGACTATTTTTACTCGTCAATTAAATATTAAAATATTCAATTTCCACAAATTAACTTTTAATTCAATTTTAAAAGTTCTATAACATCATTCTAACTCCAATATGATTTAATGCAACTTTACAAATCAAATTTAATCACATTAAACCAAATTTCCAATTATTTCTGTAATTTCAAATATTAAATTATCGATTTAATTATCCAATTAAATCTAGATATTCGAAATATAATTTATTCGACTTACAAATTTTACTTGCTAATATTTAAAATCAATTAAATATACGAATTTCAAATGACAGGAATTCTAGGTCGTTACAGCATGCAAAATTAATTAGTTAGCCTTAACATGACTAATTTAGGCCGCATAGGTTATTGGGATCTGATACCATTGAAGGGACTGAGTCAGCCCGTAGCGGAAGAAATGGATGAATTTCGAAAAAAATTACCCTATCATATCTTTGTTCAGCCTATGAAGCCTAATTTAATTAGAACATTTCTAAATTTGTTTAAAATAAAATCAATTATTTTATTTAAATTGGTTAAAGGTAATTTAAATAAATCTAATTTTAAATGTATAGTGTATTAAATACACCTAAATTTATTAATAAGAGTTAACATATACAGGGAAGGATACCTTTCATTTCATTCCCTAAAACTAGTAATTAAGAGCATTAATAAGATTTAATGTATACAAGAAAAAATATCATTCATTTCTTTTCCTAATACAAGTAATTAATTTAGATTATTAATTGCATTAAATGGAGGGATCAACCTTTATTTTCTCTCTTTATTTGAATTGATTGATTCATTAAATGTCATTAATTAATAGTTTATTCATGGTAATATTTATTATTAAACTATACAAATTGTTGTTTGAGATTTATTTGATTTTTTTATATATTTATATAAGTATATATGTAAATATATGTACCATATACATATAACATATATATGTGTGCACACATGTAACATCATGATCCGTAAAGGGTATAATGTGCCCATATATTGGTGTTGGGATTTACATTACAACGGACACATTAGCTCATTTTGTGTGTACTGTAATTTTTTCAAATATTTGCTTGTATAATATGTCAAAGAAAGATATTTTCGGGATTAATTCCAATATATACAAAAGTTAACTTTTCGACTCGCTCGATTTACAAACCAAAATTATACCTTCTAACTCGAAATCAAATAATCGAAATATATCGATGCTTATACTCATTCTGGCTCACTCAAACCATCTGAACCCAATGGGAATTATCCTGATCCTAAAAAGTCCATCTGGAAAATCGAGTTTTCAACTCATTGATAACATAAACTAATTAAATATTTAAATATCCCAAAAACTGAATATTCAAAGCAGCCTAACAATACAGATTGTTGCACTCTCCCCACCTAAAAATATTTCGTCCCCGAATTAAAGGACTAAGCAACAAACCCTAACACCCAACATATTTGATGATATATAAAAAAATTATCTTTAACTTACGCCAAAACAGAAACTCCACACTAATCTATGTTGGACACTATCCTACCTACGCATGCACATGTCAGCCAACAAGGCACTCTCATCCAAATCGAGTTATAAACACTTAAAACGAATAATTAACAACAACTGCATCTATAGCGACAACTTTCATATTATCACTAAAATTCCTAAATCACTTAGGGCTATTTCAGAAATCTCTGACACTAATTCTTATAACTATTGGTCATATCTAAAAATCCCAGCTCTAACTTTTCTTTCAGCTTTGGTCTAGTTTTTCGAAAAATTTCGACAGAACCTCCTTTGCGCGGCTAGATCCAAAAAATTACAACTTGACACAAATGACCCAAAACCAATGAAGAAAACAAAGCCCAAAAGTGGCCTTCCATATCTGGGTCATAAAACACCATTCAATCACCAAATTCTAAAACTACTATATACCAATTTGTCGAGCAACAACTCTACTCATGAAACCAAAAGCAGCAAGCTAGTCTTTGTTTCCATGTACCTAAAACTCACTTACACAACCCAAAAAAGAGTTAAACATGACAATGAAACAGTACAACAACTCAACAACATACAGCATGAATCTAAGCATGCCAAGCCATAAATAACAATCATCTCAAACCAACATGTCATACAAAATCATGTAACTTGCTATTCTAATATCAAAAGCATATAATTACATTAAAGCCCGTATGATATACATAAGTTATCCATACACAATATCAAATCTGATCACTCGCTTGATCAAAAAAATTTCACTTCTGAACTGGTATCGCTCACTCGGCTTCTTTAGTGCGGACTCCAATCTGGTTCCTTGATTAAAAACTACCGTTCTCCTTGCATAGCCATATACTATGATAGAAAACTTTAGAATCATATCAAAAATCCATCATATGTTAGCCGTCAAGAATAGAGTGAAAAATTGTTGTTTGAACCAATGTAAATCACCTCGAAATCATGTGTATGAATCAGGGTAAAAAATTCTCATACAAATAAAATGATCTATGCACACCCTACGTATTCATTCAAATTTGTATCTTAACTATACCAATTGTCTTTCATTTCAAATCACCTTAAATTTCATTAAATATGATTTCATTTCACACTAAATTCATTTATGAACCATTTCATAAAACATTACTTAAATGTTTAAATATTGCATGACTTAAGTTTATAACCAACTTATAAAACAAAATTTAGGTTTATCAATACATTAAAACTTATGTTCGTATATTCATACAATAATCTTCTATGTCCTAAAAGAATATATATAATACCAGATTTTGTTTTAACCAGAATGTCCAATAAATTTAAAACTTATTTTAACTTACTATATCTTCAAATTTATAAGTTATAAAAACTTATTTCCTTATAATTCCACCAAAAACACTTAGCTTCAAATTTCCACAACAAATTTGGAAGCCCCAACCGTCCAAAATCGTCAGAAATTCCATTTCTGATCAACAAATCAAAAACTACCAAACAACATATCAAAGTGAGACGCAAAACTAAACTACCCTAATGCACATGATACATAAATAATAACTTGACCGAAAACTTAAGAATTAAACATCAAATTTCATTTCACCTCTATTTTGAAATAATAATATACATATCTCCTTTTACATATCAAATCATACTTTGGGAGTTTGAAGTTATCCAAACAACTCTAGGGAAAAATACTATTGTAGCAATCCCTCACTTAATGACTCGAAAATGAACACCAATGAGGCTACAGTCATCATCAAAATTATTTTCCAGTGACCGAAGTGGGTTCAGTGCTATCTATCTCCTTTAAAATCTTTTAAAAATATTTTTGTTCAAAAATACTTCCAAATAATACTATTATTATTTCCTAAGACCTTGAAAATAAAACATTTCCAAAAAATATCGGGATTTAAATTCTCAAATTCTCAGTTTAAATCTTTTTTATTTACAAACAACATTTATAAATCATATTTATATAATTTCACTTCTTATACAAAATCATTTCACCAATGTTACTTTGTTTAAATTATAATAAACTTTAATTAAAATCAAATTTTAACCCAACATTATCAATGAAAGCCTCATAGTAAAATTGTTAAACTAAATTTTCGAGGTATTCGTTTGAATGTTCCCATAAATTACTACCTACCCAACCCATGCAGTAAGAAGGTAAATTACTTATAAATCAACAAACAATAGTAAATGCTCTAAACTAGATGGACCATTTAATCAACAAATAATAGTCGGTTCTCCAAACTGGGTGATCATTACTAATCAAATAATAAATGGTAATAACTGAATATTATCATTTCCTAACAACAGGCGCATAAAAATATCTATAATTTTTTTTAAATTTTTTCTTTTACATATAAAATAATCCTAGGTAAAATTATTTAATTTACCGATTTTTAAAAAAACGCCATGCCGATTTACCTTGTTTGAGTATATAGAAAACCCTATAGATACCAGTGTCCCACATCTCGACTAGAATTCATAAACCACTACCCAGATAATCAACATAATATAAATCATTTTCTAATCACCATCAAATACATCCTCTTATATATAATACACTCAACTTATTATAGGGTGCTACTAACCCTATCTCTAACGAGTTACTCATTCTAGGGAATTACTAACCCTATCTATAATGAGTTTTGCCACATCAAGGCCTAGGTGTTCTCTCAATCTAAGTTCTGATACTAACCGTAATGACCTAACTTTTTGGCCTTTAGAAGTCGAAACTAATACATCCATGGTATTCACATGGTGATCATCAAAGTGCGGGAAAAACAGATTGTTGGGGAAAAAGAAAGAAAAAAGACAGAACAGAATTTCACATCATAACAAGTAATATATAATATACAATAGACCTTTACATAAAGAAAAATTATAATATCATACATCAATCGGAGTACACTAAACAAATCATCATCCTTGACAGTTATAACAACTATCCTCACAAAAGTTAAATAAAACAACTAATGCAGCGGAAATAAAATATATGTGAATATGACTTGGAGGCATCCAGCTCTTCTCCTGAAGCTCCAAGTATCCAACCGAATCTGTAAATATGAACGGTTTGACCTGAGCATTATAATAAAATAACACCCGGATTAGTCAGGTAAACCAGCATGAGATAAATCAATCGAAGCATATTGATTTATATTTTTATAAGACCCTTTCAAAATAAAAGGTATCTCGTTAGACCCCGCCATACATAAACACATACAGGTTTTTACCTTATGATAACCAAACCATTTATATTAGAAAAATCAAATGATATTATAATAATATCTAAGGGCAAAAATATCAATAATAAAGTAGTTATGATGCTCGTGAGTGTACGTCACAAAAATAATAGGCATATAATTAAAAAACTGCTAAGGCGCGTTCGTTAAATGTGTAGGATTCTATGGAGGTGACTTCGGCACATTGAGAATGGTACTTCTACACAAGGATCAGAGTTATCCTTTCGAAGCAACAATACATCTCTAGTGATACATATGAAATACATAGCTGGCGAAGCAGGCCAAATGCATCGCTCCATACATGCATAACAACTGTAGGTAACTCTACAAAGGAGATGACTAAACCTTTATGGGTTACTTAAATCCATGACTATGTATCCTATCTCTGGTTTTAGTCATTACTACTGGTAAGGCTACGTTTGGCATTCCAGCACACGAGTCTCCAATTGAACAGATCTCGGAACCACATATGGATTCCTATACCTCAATAGGTCTCAAAATCGCACATGGATTTCCACGTCTCAAAAAAGATCTTGGAATCACACATGGATTTCCATACCCCAACGAGTCTCGGAATCATACGTGGATTTTCGAATCTCAACATAGGTCTCGAAATCACACATGGATTCTCATACCCTAATGGGTCTCAGAATCACACACGGATTCTAATATCGTAAACAAAAACTCGAACCTACTCCAAGCATAGAACCCACATACGGTTTTGGAGTGGTTACAATTTTGAGTCATCTCGTATAAGTACACTCCCCGCTTTTGGGTGTTTGAAAACCAATCCATCGACTTTTCGAATACTCAATGTCAGTTCTTTTAGAAATAATCAGACAATACATAAGAGTAGAGATCACCTCCTAATCGTTTAAGCAGACGGATTGCCTTATCATTTATCTAGAGAGTACAAAACGAGTCTATACGTGTAGTATAGCACCACCGACGGTAAGGTACCATATAATCCCCGTGTTTCCCCTAGATATTTCCAAAGTTAAATCCTTCGGCCTTAAGTACGAAAATAATATATATGTACCATCAAAATTAAGAAGAGTTGCATATTTAGGCCAAGATTTTATTGTAGGTTATTTAAATATCAAATAAACAAACATTCCAAACAGCGATTACATTTCCTATGGAAACCACCAAGCCTCTTAATTAATCTTTTATCAATTAAATCTCTTTCCGAATTTTTATCAAAATATTCATATATGTAACGACCCGCCATTCAATCCACAGAATGACGCATCATTAATAAGAAAGAAAGGGATAGAAAAGAGAAAGAAAGAGAAGAAGAAAGGAACCACATCAGAATCTCAACAGCAGAACGAATAAATTATATTAAAAATATAAGTATTACATAGTATATAATAACTATCAGAGTTACACAGATTATACATCACATACTAGACAGTTATAAACACCTGTCTAGTAATTACAACTCAAATACAAACATAAAGATATCAATCACAGCGGAACACTATATATCTACACGCTGAAGCCTCCTGCTCCATTGCTCCTCCACAATTGTCAAAGCTAACATGAATCCCTTGGCTACTCGTAAAAATTTAAGTACCCAAGAGTTTAAGAAAAAACAGAAATAAACTCCGGGTCAGACATGGGTCTGGTTTGAGTAACAGGTTAAGGTTTCTTAACTTTGAAAAACCTTTGAAAACAAAAGGTATCACGTAATACTCCCCACACATAAACATGGGTAAGTTTTTACCTGACGCTAATCAAAACATTTGATAGGAAATCCAGTGATATTATGATAGGTCTAGGGTTCTCAAGTAAATATGAAATAGCCGAAATTGTTACATGATTAAATTCCAGCTACTAGCCACAAAAGTGGGTAATACGATCAAATCCGATGGCACTTATTGGGTTTTGGACTCATACAATGGCAGGGCTACCGGGGTACCGTCTGTCACAGTATGTGGCCTAAATCTACATACCGAGGATTACTCCCAATCCCCTGCAACACAAGGCCAAAACCATCCCATACTGGACAGTCCCGAACAAGACAACCCCGCTGTTGGTGCGCATTCAACTGCCCACACAGCGAATAAAATGGGACTTCTAGACAGGGGAAAATCTCGTCCTACTTGGGCATGACCCACTTAGCCTTGCTGCACCTCCCCTGTTTTAGCCATTCCCGGTTGATGAGGCTTGAGGCTACAATTACCTTTATAGAACACATCTATCTTAGAATGCTCATCATCCACCTGACGATGTTCTGAAAGCATTCAATCCATATAAGTTCGTTCCGGGTTCGAACGAAACCAAAGGAATTATCTCGTTACACTCATTTTGGAATCACCCTCAGAGTTAACGACGATAATCCTTGCACTCTGAATCTTCATCTCGAATCTGAAAGTACTATTCCGTTAACTCATATTGGAATCACCCTCAGAGTTTTAACGACGAATAGTCCTTACACCTCGAGTCTTTACTCTTTACTTGAGATTCACGACCTATCGTTAATTTGGATCTATGTGGTTTTCGGATATCCAAATCCGAAAACCCAATCCCGGTCTCACCGAAATCCAAAGCGTATCTTTTAAGGCCAAGTTATTTTAAAGGTTAAAACAATTCAATTCTATTATCGATATACACGCAGATAGATAATTCACATACCACAATAGATAATCTACATTATCATCACAAAAAGATAATCCATATTATCATTATTAAAAGATAATCCATATTATCATCACAAATAGATAATCCATATTATCCTCATAATGCAACCAAAGCATCCATATCACACAGCATTACTTATCTCATATCTGAGATCTCAAACCATTCAAGGCAACCAATATCATCCATCCATACATAAGCAATGATCTATAATCACACCATATACAATTAATTTAAAATGAATTAAATTAATTACTTCCATCACTAATTAATTTAAAGTGAATTAAACTAATTACTTACATCAATATAAATCTTGCTCACTTAACCATTAATTAATTACAAATCAATTAATTAATTATTCTCTAATTATCCACCCAAATTAATCACCCTTGATTAGTTATCCTTTAATTAATTCAAGTAATTATCCTTTAATTAATTTCACAAATTAATTATTCTTAACCAAATACAGTAATTAACCTTTAATTACTTCATTAACTAATTAACTATAATTAATTACATTAATACTTAATTAATTATATTAATTAATTACCTTTAATCACTTATTATTGATTAATTAGTCTTAATTAATCAAACCTTAATTACATCATTAATTATATAAATCAATGATCCTTAATTACTTTTTAATTAATTACCTATTTAAATTAATTACATTTAAATTAATCATACAATTTAATTTAATTACATTAAGTAATTAATCTTTATTTAAATCATACTTATTAATCACTCTTGATTAATCACATTCAGTAATTAACTACCCTTAATTATTTCACTAAATAAATTAATTACTCCTAATTAATTTTGTATAATTAATCCCTTGATTAATTATACAAAGTAATTTAATCCAAATTACTTCCATTCTTAAATCATCTTCTATTAATTACATCCAGTAATTATCATTAATTACTTCACTAAGTAATTATACTTCATTAATTACATTAAGTAATTATTAATCAAATCATCCAGTGTTTAAATTAATTAAACTTAATTAATCAAAACTAATCACATTAAACTCAATTAATTACATTAAGTAATTAATCTCTTAATTACTTCCATTAAGTAATTACACTAAAATAAATTTCACAATTGATTATCATAAATTAATTAATCTAATTAATTATTAAAATTAATTATTAAATAATCTCAAGTTAATGACCTTCATAAATAATTAACAATTCTTTAATTACTTTTCTTAAGTAATTAAACTTAAATTAATCATTATTAATTACAAATTCTTAATCACCAATTAATTAATCTCTAATTATTTAATTAAGTAAGTTTTAACTGTAACTTAATTAATCCTTAATTACTCGATTAATTAATTCTAAATCATTAATTAATGAAATTAATTAATTATCCATCTTAATTACCTTAATAATTTAATGAATTACAAACCATTAAATCCTAATTAACTTTAAGATAAACATTAATCTTATTAATGATTAAATTATCATTATCAAAAGCATTTAAAACACTTTACTTTTAAATTTACTTTTAAATTACATTTAAATTCCATTTAAATTTCATTTAAATTTAAGATTTAAAATGAATACATTTTAACTTTAACAAAGTTTAAAACAATTTAAAAACCCTTTTTAACTACATGTTAAACAAGTATTTGTCCTATAAAAGAAATCTTAAAAGAATTTTAAAACCAAATTCATCTTAAATTCAAACCATATTTAAAATATACTTTAAACATTCAAAGTTGTTTAAAACAATTTAAGTTTAAAAACTTATTTATCTTCAAACTAAGACACAAATCAAATTTGAATTGTCCAGATTAAAACTTGATTAAAACTTTACTTGCATTTTAAATATTTATTTTTTTAAAATTCAAACCATTTAGACATTTTAAGGTTGTTTGATGTGCACGTAAATGTGCATATTTTTACCACCATATTTATTCTATTTAAATTAAATAAATGATCATATTGGGTATTTTAACTTGTTTTAACCAAAATTCATATTAATTCCAAATTTTCACTTTATTCATCTTCATATAAGGGCAAAATGGCCATTTGTGCGCGTATATTAATTTGAAAGAATTTAATTGGAAATTTCTATAATATTTTGTAGGAATTTAGCTTCTCATATTAGTGGGTTCATGAAGAAACTGCATGCACAAAATGGATATAAAGGAATGAAGATGGAAATAATTCAAAGTGAAGCTCATGGAGGACCCCACCTGCCCACCTACCTTAATGTACAAATTAAAGGCTAATGCACATGCTTTTGGACTTAATGGCTTCATGTACACTTAATGGGGGGTTAAGACATGTTAATGATTACTTGGCCTCCACACTTCCTAAGGGGCATTTTGGGTACTCCCCAAAAATATGCATTAGGGTTTCTAAATTGTATAAATACCCCTTATGTTTCATGTAGCCATCTTCCTCTTAGTTAGTTAGTTTTAGTATAGAAAATAAATCAAATCTCTCTTTCTTTCCATGACTACTTAGTCATTTCTTCTCTTATGTAATTCTTTTCTTTTATGCAATGTTAATTATTGTTTCTTTTTTATTACATGTTCATTTCCTTTTATGCAAGTAGTGTAGATTTTCCTTTATGCAATTAGAATAGTTGTCTTTTCCATTAGCTTTCATTTTCCTTTCTTTTTGATTTCATGTTGCTTTCTATATTTGTTGATTTGATAACAAATATGAGAGATTAATCCCTACAATTTAGGGGTAATGAAGCTCTCTAGTATGCAGATGCAATATTTTGATGTTTATGCTCTCTTTTTGTGCTTTAATGGAAACACTTGAAGTGGTTTAATGATGTTGTTTAGCTTTGAATTTGATAGTCTATGTTGTTCATAACAAATAGGCTATGCTTAAACAAACATAACACAAATTGCCTCTTCATCTAAATATGATTATGGCAAAGAAGTGAATGTTGAAATTGAAATTTGATAGCCTGTATTTCTAAACAATAGTTAATAGGCTATGCTTAAAATAGATTTTTACTTCAACTTTGTTGTCATATTTTCATGAGACTTAAATGTGTATTAGTGGTTGTGTTATAGTTTGATGGTTTATATTGAGCTAATTAATAGCACAAATATACCATACTTAAGATAAGCACATCAACTAATTCACTAATGACAAGAAAAAAGAGATCATAACTTCATTTTGTTGATTTATATGATCTAGAGAGTGGATTTATCTCTAAATTGTTCTTTTAACTCTCATATTTTTATCATTTTATTTTGCTAGTTTTTGTTAGTTTCTTACATTTCTAGCTATTCACTCTCGACTTCGGTATAATTTGATTGAATAGAATTTTAAAATCATCAATTTCCTGCGGATCGACCCGTATTCACCACGTGCTACATTCGTACACCATGCGCTTGCGGTTATTTTTAATTTAAATTCGTTCGACGGTTTTCTAAACCGATAGAATTTCCGTCGACGAACAAGTTTTTGGCGCCGTTGTCGGGGACTTGTCTTGATTTTAATTTTCTATTCTTCGGATTAATAGTTTTATTTTTGTGTGTGTGTTTGCATTTGAAAAAAAAATTGTGTGTGAGTTTGATTTTTGTGTGCATTTGTTTGTGTACTTATTTTCTATTTGCTTTGCATCTCTATAAAAAAACATATAATTTCAAAACAAAAACAAAAAAAATATTTTTATTTCATTTTTCTTCACAAATTTGCATTTATATTTACAATTTCAATTTGATTTTAACAGTTTACATTGCCTACACTATTTTTGTTTCTATTTGCACACTGTTTCTGTGCACAGCCTATACGGTCACTGTTCTACCTTCTTCATCATCTCTGCCTCTCCACTTTTCATCTGCTTGCTGCCAAATACCCCCAAACTTCATCTAACCTCTTAACTTCATCTAAACTCCTCTACAGACTCCTCTGCATACAACCTCTGTCCCAGACAAGTTGCCTCCTCATCTCCTGTTTTTCACATTCCATCACTGCCAAACCACTTCAACCCAGACCATCAACCCAGACCATAAACCAAGACCATTCTTTGTGGTATCATGCTGCCTCTAACCTCTTAACTTCATCCATTACCATTGTGTATGCCACCTTCAACATCTAACAGTTCTTCAATACCATAGCACAGAACAACCATCAGACTCATCGTTGCACATATCAGACATATCATCGACAGACGACTTCACATTCACTACCCTTCAGCATACACATTACTTCAAACATATCGTTGAACATCCTGACACTTCACCACTCATACCATAAGCTACTGCAATTCCCCCTCTCCCATAAATCACCACTGCAACTTTAACTGTCACAAGCTCCACCGACCGAACAATCACTAGAAACCCAAACCAACCAACTGCCTCCACCCTCCAGCCAACTACACTTCATAACATCCTCATAACCACCCTTCACTGAAACCATCACCCAACTGACCTCTGTATCACAACACAAATCACACATCGCAACATTCACTAACCAACGCCTTGTCGTATCGCCCACTGCCTCAAATACCCATCCCCTTCTCTGTGCGTATCACCTTTCTGCACCATCAACTATTTCCTGCATATCCACACAGTTATAGTCAAACCCCCATCCCGATCACATGAACTCCACCTAACTTCCCAAATCGCATCACCGACCACAATTCATCACCAACTGTCACTTACGACTGCAACCGGTCACTGCTTTACTGCAGTTTTTCACGCAAACAACCCCATCGCCTGCTGGAATTCGAACATCCCTTCGATCTTGCAAACCCCTTTAAGTCACTCAATCACCCATCAAAAACCCGATTTCGTCCTCCAACTCACAACCCACTCAGCAATCAAATAGGAACCGAGCTTAAATTGGAGCCTAGATTTTGAATTTGATCGTGATTTTGGGTTCGATTCAATCGATTTTAGGTTTGTTTGATGTTACCGAAAATTAAAAGAAAAAAAAATTTGCTCGCCGTCTTTGGTTTCAGAGAAGAGTCAAGACTGTGGGATAACTAATTGATATTTTATTTTTAACATATACAAGGGTTTGTTTGTGGACTTGCTTCGTTGGCCTGAGTTTGTGTGATTGTGTGTTGAGTTAGAGTTGTTTCAGTGGGGATAACTAAATTGTGCTTGAGTTGTTTAAAGTTTATATATCTTGTTCAATTTCCAGGTTACACGACCGCTTGCGAGAAAAAAAATCTTTGTTCCAAGGGACAATCAATAAAATTTTGCTTTTTTTTTTTTGGTTTCCCTCCTAGTTTAAAAAGAAAAAAAAACAAATAAGTTTCTAACTTCTTTTCAATAATATCTTTGTTTCTGTTTGATTACTTTCTATTTCATTTGTTTTGATCTTCCCTTTTCTTAGTGCCTCTTTCAAATCCCCAAAAAAAAAATTCTTTTTTAAAGTAAAACCCTACTTTTAAGTTTCCTTTCAAAAAAAAAAACCAAGAAAAAAAAATATTGTATATATCTTAGTTTTTAATTTTCAGGTTGTCAAAGCAGGATATAAAGGAAGAATAGCTTCCTTAGCTAGCCAAAATAAATTGCTCTGCTTGCTAAAAAATTCTGCTTTCATTTCTAGTTTTATTTGAATTGAATTGTTGGTTGCTTGCATTTGCATTTTAAAAAAAAAAATCATTCGTAGTTGCATTGTTAATACACGTTTAGTTTCTGTTCTGCATTTCATCTTAGATTTTGATTAATAATAACGGTTAGACATCGATAACACTTAATTGTATATTGATAATTTGTCTTTTTTTTGAACAATTTAATTTTTTGGTGTCTAGGCTACGGCAGAGTAATAACCATTTATAAATATTACGGTGATTCGTAAATATTATAGTGGTTGTTCCTCTGAAGGTACTTAAACCTTCGGATGCATTGCTACGGTGATTCGTGGTGCACCGATAAATCCTGCCCGTTACTTGGCTGAGAACTATATTGTTTATCTAAGACAATTTGTGAATATACAATTTTGGATTAACTTAGGATAAATCATTTGTAATTGACCCTTGCATTCATTTAGTTGCATCTGTTCATGCATATTTAAAAGAAAAAAACAAAAAAAAAATTCTAATTTTTTTTAAATATTCCTTTTCTTTTTCTTTGAAATTTTTAAATCCTTTTCCTTTGAAATTTCAAAAATCCAGAAAAATTAGAAAAACAAAAATCCAAAAAAAAAATTATTATCTTTTCAAAAGCCAAAAAATAAATTGAAAATTCAAAAACAAAACAAAACTCAATTTTCCATTTTGAAAAATAAATTCTACTTGTAAATATTTTCTTTATAAAAAAAACCAAAAAAAAAGAAATCTTGAAAATGTCTGAGTTTCCTTTTTCTTACTCACTTGAATTTAACGGGGAAAATCAATATAATCCATATGAGTTTACTCCAAATTTGTATGGATATTTTAACAACAAATTTTGTGTATATAATTCAAATTTCGAACAACAAAATTTTCAAAACGATGACCAACCTTCGACTCTTGAAAATAACATTGAAATGATTTCATCTTTACTCGAACTTTCTACACGAAAAAATCAAGAGATAAATGATTTATGTAATTCTTATTTGTGTAATAACTCGAGTCAAGGATTTCAAAGTTTGAATTCAATTCAAAATTCAAACGATTACGATTATAGCCCATGCCAATTTAATTTCGAACTCCAAAATGAATTTCAAACTCAACATGAAAATGGAAACAACTTTTCAAACGAATTTGGCAATGGGAATAGTTTCAATTGCGATACGATTGAAAACTTTGGTTATCAACAAATTCAAAGTGAAAATTTTCAAATTAATAATCATGAATTTGATTTTGTTGACGAAATGGAAAAAGATAACGGGGATTTATTACTTGAAAAATACAAAACTTATCGTGAAAATCATAATCAAATCTCAACCCACGAAGAATCAAATAATAATCTACCATTCATCGAAATTGACAATTCTTGTTCTCAACAAGTCCAAATCGAAAATTTTCAAGTTAATAATTACAAATTTGACTTTGTTGAGCAAATGAATGAAATTTACGATGATCACACGAATTTGTTGATTAAAACATTGGAAAATTTTTGTGAGAAACAAAATCAAGTTTCAATGTGTGACGAGTCAAACGATAATCCATCTTTTACCCAAATCGATGATTTTCAAACAACAACTTTTGAAACTGAAAATGATGATCTTAATGAAGTTGTTGCAAAGACGGTAATTGTGTTGGATTTCAATTCTTTTGAGGGTAAGAAACTCGATTTAAATTTCGATCTTTCTTTTTCTGAAAATTTGAATACACCAACTTTGAATTTTGAACTTGAGACATGTAATAAAGTTGTTGATAATCCAATAAAGGAAGACGAGTTTAATGAACATGAATTTTTTGGACTTTTGGATGACGAGTTGTTAAATTCCGAAGGGGAAGATGAAAATCACCATTTTGATTTTGAAATCAATAATTGTGAAAATGTTTTCAATGATAAGCTTGAATTTCAAATTGGTGAAAATAAACTTGAACTTCAATCAATTGTTTTGTCGACCCTGAAAATCATTGAAAATAAAACAACTCGTACAATTTTTAATAAAACGACATTTGTTTTTCCAAATCGACAATCAACTTCAAATTCTTTTACGATTTGGTTTTTCGCGCTTAAGCCGTGTCTCACACATTTGACGAGATAAATGAATTGGTCTTTGGAAGACCATTTCATTTACTTTTTAACTATATACTTTCTCATCTCTTGTAAATAGTAATCTTTCATGTAAATATAGGATTTTTATTTATTTTTCTCCTTCCATTTGGGTTGACTGTGGGGACACAGTCAAAATCAAGTGTGGGGGGGACTCATCTTCATTTTTTTTTCATGGTTTATTTTTGCTTTAAAATCAAAAAAAAAATTAAAAAAAAAGAATCCCAAAAACAAATTTTCTTTTGATTTATTTTAAAAGAAACCCTATAAGATAAATATATGGCTTTGGTTTATTAAATTGAATTTTTTGAAAATTTATTGGTCTTAACAAAAATAAAAATGAAGTTTGATTACAAATAATAATGGTTTAACTAGTATCTAGGAAGATTCATATGTGTTAATTATGAAGTACATCCTAATTGAAAATCTTTGTTTTAAAAAGTGGTTGATTTAAAGTAAAGGATATAATATTTTTTTGTCTTCTAAGTTAAATGGTGCTAAGATGATTTTGCAAAACTCCCTCTTAAAAAAATATAAAAATAAAAAATAATAACATCCAAGTATTCACTCTCATTTAAAAGTCCTCACGGTTATGCATAGGTGATTGCTTGGAATTTTTGATTATGAAATTTCATACTCATTGTCCTCACGGTTATGATGTATGGAACACATGTAAAAAAAAAGACTTAATAAAAACCACCTACGGTCGATAGTGTATGCATGAAAGTGTGTGCAGTCGCCATGCTCTGTACTCCCCTCACATAAGCCCGAAAGGCAGTGCATGGGTGGTATATCTGGCTTCAGTTTATCTGAGCTAAGTGAGTAATTTTTCTTTCAAATAATGAGAGAGCAAGCAATTGAAATCCTAGCACTATTTTTACTTAGTTGATTTGATTTGTTGTTGAAAAGAAATGAAAATACCATTTTGATAAACTTTGATAATCAACTAAGGTTCCATTTCATAGTTACACTTTGTTATTAACCAAAACGACGAGTTAAACTATAATCTATTTGATATGATAACTTGATTTTTGTTGGAAATTTTGACGAGTAAATGACATAAATTTTCAAGATAATAACCAAAACCTATATTTAACTTATTCGTGTCAATTTAAAAATAAATCCTTCATTTGTAGATATTTTCAAAAATTTGCATTCATCTCTTTGTAAATATATCTTGCATTTTGTAAATATTTTCATTTAGCATTTGGATTTTGTGGGTAGTATCCGCTGAAAACCCTCATGAGACCACACTCGTCCTACTGGGGACACCCAGAGGTTTAACGGCTTGTTGCGTATGCTCAATGCAATCGTGCTTCCTACGAAAACGGATTTATCTTAGTTTTAGTTTATTCGAGGACGAATAAAAAGATAAGTGTGGGGGTATTTGATGTGCACGTAAATGTGCATATTTTTACCACCATATTTATTCTATTTAAATTAAATAAATGATCATATTGGGTATTTTAACTTGTTTTAACCAAAATTCATATTAATTCCAAATTTTCACTTTATTCATCTTCATATAAGGGCAAAATGGCCATTTGTGCGCGTATATTAATTTGAAAGAATTTAATTGGAAATTTCTATAATATTTTGTAGGAATTTAGCTTCTCATATTAGTGGGTTCATGAAGAAACATGCATGCACAAAATGGATATAAAGGAATGAAGATGGAAATAATTAAAAGTGAAGATCATGGAGGACCCCACCTACCCACCTACCTTAATGTACAAATTAAAGGCTAATGCACATGCTTTTGGACTTAATGGCTTCATGTACACTTATTGGGGGATTAAGACATGTTAATGATTACTTGGCCTCCACACTTCCTAAGGGGCATTTTGGGTACTCCCCAAAAATATGCATTAGGGTTTCTAACTTGTATAAATACCCCTTATGTTTCATATAGCCATCTTCCTCTTAGTTAGTTAGTTTTAGTTTAGAAAATAAATCAAATCTCTCTTTCTTTCCATGGCTACTTAGCCATTTCTTCTCTTATGTAATTCTTTTCTTTTATGCAATGTTAATTATTGTTTCTTTTTTATTACATGTTCATTTCCTTTTATGCAAGTAGTGTAGATTTTCCTTTATGCAATTAGAATAGTTGTCTTTTCCATTAGCTTTCATTTTCCTTTCTTTTTGATTTCATATTGCTTTCTACATTTGTTGATTTGATAACAAATATGAGAGATTAATCCCTATAATTTAGGGGTAATGAAGCTCTCTAGTATGTAGATGCAATATTTTGATGTTTATGCTCTCTTTTTGTGCTTTAATGGAAACACTTGAAGTGGTTTAATGATGTTGTTTAGCTTTGAATTTGATAGTCTATGTTGTTCATAACAAATAGGCTATGCTTAAACAAACATAACACAAATTGCCTCTTCATCTAAATATGATTATGGCAAAGAAGTGAATGTTGAAATTGAAATTCGATAGCCTATATTTCTAAACAATAGTTAATAGGCTATGCTTAAAATAGATTTTTATTTCAACTTTGTTGTCATATTTTCATGAGACTTAAATGTGTATTAGTGGTTGTGTTATAGTTTGATGGTTTATATTGAGCTAATTAATAGCACAAATATACCATACTTATGATAAGCACATCAACTAATTCACTAATGACAAGAAAAGAGAGATCATAACTTCATTTTGTTGATTTATATGATCTAGAGAGTGGATTTATCTCTAAATTGTTCTTTTAACTCTCATATTTTTATTATTTTCTTTTGCTAGTTTTTGTTAGTTTCTTACATTTCTAGCCATTCACTCTCGATTTCGGTATAATTTGATTGAATAGAATTTTAAAATCATCAATTCCCTGCGGATCGACCCGTATTCGCCACGTGCTACATTCGTACACCGTGCGCTTGCGGTTATTTTTAATTTAAATTCGTTCGACGGTTTTCTAAACCGATAGAATTTCCGTCGACCAACATTGTTAAAACAATTTAAATTTTAAAAAAAACTTATTTTATTTCCAAAACTAGGATTCAAATTTTGATTTGAATCCAGATTTAATAACTTAGATTTAAACTTTGTTTTAAATCATTGCTTTACAATTTAAATTTCAAATTTAAATTTTAAAACTGAAACAGGTTTGAAAACCTATCACCAAAACATAACCCGAGCCCAATGCAGTTTTGCTTCGAGCCAAAATCAAAAGCTTCAAGTTTAACACTCGAATTTCTCGAGAAAACTCGAGTAACCTTGCCTCAGCTAACCCAAACTTCACCAGAGAATAAAGTGCACCGTGAACATGCACGATGACTTTAATCACCTCCGACCATCTCCGATGGTCTTCCCTCATCGACGACCAACCCCACATCCAAACACGATCAACAGAATCATCCTTCCAAAGCTCGAAATTGAATTCGAGTTCAAAACCAAAACCTGGAATAACTGGAACAAAAGCACCAAAACCTGTCATCGCCTCGACCAAGAAATTCCGACCACCAGGAATGCTGCAACTCCGGCCACAATCTCGTCAATGACCACACTTCCATCTCTACAAACCCCACTGCACTCGATCAATTGGAAAACCCGTGGTGATCAATTTAATAAGCCTATCAAAAACTATGGTTACATAAAAGAAATCACCACCGCTGTTTCCTCGATGAAATGCACCACAATCAAGTATTTTTCCTAGATACTACGTTCACTCCTCCGTCATCAGGAAGAACCCCGATCCCTCCAGGCCTTTGGATCACCAAAAAATCCCAATATTCCTATTCCAGTTCAAACCCAAACTGCACCTCCGTTCCCAATCTAAAAATTATGATTTCACTGTTGAAAATCATGTTTTTTTATATATTCAATTTAAAATTCTGGATTTATAAATTACACGGTTTGAATTTTAACATAATTTTTGACAAGCACTAATGTTTTTAGTTTTGCTGAGATACCCAGGTTTTAATTTAACTAAATTAAGTTTTTAAACCTTAATCTATGTTAAATCAAACATCTTTTGTTTGTAAATCAAGTCCTAACAACAATTGGTTCCAGAGAAAATGAATTTAAATCAAAAACAAAAATCTAGAACTATAAACAGAGTTGATTCTGTTGAAACAGACAGGCATACATCTTACACACGCACAAATACACACACACACACACACACACACAGCAGGTTCACACAATCATATTTTTTTTCAACAACACTAGCATGCAACCAGATTTTTATACTTAACTTTTAAAAATAAAGTTACCCACTAGATTAAAATGAAGGCAAAGCTTCCATTTTGATTTGATAACAGCTTTGAACAACTAGGATCCTTTTTGCTTATTTGATAGAGACTGAGTTGCTTACTTATTTTAAAATGGAATGCTTTCTTTGAAAACTTTGAAAACTTGCACTTGAATGTTGATTTGAAAAATGCAGTTGCCAGAGTTAAAACTTTGTACTTGATTTGAAGATTCAGGTGCATGCTGTAACAAATTCTAGATTGAAGAAAATATGATGCAGGCTTTGCATGCAGAAGATAATTCCAGATTTTCTTATCTGATCAGATTTGCTAATGTTACAGGGTAATGATTTTGGTTTGCATGTTTGAACATGAGTTACGGGGAAAATGATTTACAGATGATTAGTGGTGATTTATTTCTGGTTTGTGGAGGGATTACTGATTTTTCTTGAGAAATTCACACAAGGTTTTGATTTTGGAAAATAGAATGCAGTTTGATTTCTTGTTACAGATTTCAGATTTTAGTTTTGAGGGGATTTTTTTTTTAAATTCTTCTTGGCTTTGAATAAGAAAATAGAAAAGAAATGTAGTTAAGAAAACAAAGGGGTTTATATAAATGAAAGATGTGGTTTATTAAAAATAAAGAAAATTAAAGTTTTTTTAAAATGACACTTGTCTCAAATTCTAACATTTTTTATTTTGATAAACTTAACAATTTACACGTCTTTTTAAAGTTAATTAGTATTTAGTTAAATGTTAATATAAGATTAATGTAAACTTATGTTTAATTAATTAGTTAAATGTACTTATTTACATGAAGATAATTTTAAAATGAATAAATCCAATTATATTTATAAAATAAAAGTTTATACAAATATTTTAAAATCCAAATCAATTTAAAATATCTATACTTTTCAAATTTCAAAACTTTAAATTCAAATCCAAATCAAATTCAAAAATTCAAATTTAAAAAATCAAGTTATATATTAAATCAAATCATAATTTCCAAATTACCAAAAATATTAGAATTTGAAAATATGCTTTTATTTATTAGATTTAAAACAAAGCTTGTCTATTTACAATGTATATACAAATATATATATATATATATATACACTATAAATAGATAATAATTTATTTAGCTTTAAAAGATAAAAACTACTAATTAAATATTTATTTAATTTCATTATTAAATCAATTCAAATTTTTTTATTAACAAAAATTATCAAATCAATTTAATTTTTAGCACAGATTATTAAACTTATATTGCCTAAAATTCTGGGTCATCACATTCCTCCCCCTTAAAAGAATTTCGTCCCCGAAATTTAAAACAAAGGTAATTTAATAATCTACTTAAAGATTTTAATTTTAAAACACAAGCATATATCAATGATATGCTAACAACCATAGCAACCAATTTACCTAATCAAACAAATCTAATTATCCAGACAAAATTCTGGATAGAATTTCCTCGAGTTTCCCAAGTATATATACCGAGATACTCGCTCTACAGTATCAAAACAATCAAAACAACGAAGCTACAGAGCTCTACTCATCTAGATCTACAACTGAACAGGATATCAAACTACAAACAAGTCTTACTCAACAACCAAAACCCCAGAACTGGTGGTTCCAAAACCAGAGATAGACCATACATGTACTCCCTCAAAGATACGTGAAACACATCGAATCCCAATTATCTACACAGGCAATTTAATCCTGCAGACTAACACTCATCCTCACAAGAACACAGAAAGATCCAAAACATCTCCGAGCTAGCTTTCCAGTCTTACCCAAAACTTATAGCTCCATCGATTGGAGAAAACTTAACCAAAACCAAATCTCCGACTCCAGAATTCAAATTCCTCCGTCTCTTATCCATAAAACTCTTCGGATGATCCTAGTCTACCTACATCCTTCCTGATCAGCTCACCCTACGCTGATGCCTCTCGAAACAAACAAAACCAATCAACTCAACAAAATGATCCTCTCACGATCAATCCAAAACCAAGAACAAACTCTACACCTCAAACAACAGAAGACTAAACTTACTTCTCATATCCGGAAAAATAAACAGGAACAATCCCAAACTGCTTCCGCCTCAAAACTCTGATCTGGAGTAAGAATGCTAATGAAGAACATGGGCACAAACTGGACAACACATCCCAGAAATATGGTTCAATAGATCCATATAGAAAAAAAACTCAGAAGTTCTTCCAATCCTGAGCTGCTACACCAACTCAATCTCTAAGAACCATCATTCTACTAAACTGAACCATCGGTTCCACTCCTGGAATCCTAGTCGATAAGAAAAACTCAATCTCCAAATGCCTCAAGCGAAAGATAACCCAAGAGAACACACAAACTATCGCAAGTCACTTTTGCAACCAACCCGTCTTAATTCCAAATAAAAAACGTTCTCTCTTTACCAATCAGAATAACTTACGCTGGTCTAGCCAATCCATCGAAGAAATGGATACACTTTGCTGCTTCTGAACTTCACCTCCAGAAAAAATGCATGGCCAGAAACTTCCTTGCCGGCATCCAGAATACTCCGAGCTGCATTGCTGACACCGATGCCAAAGACTTCCTAATCTAAGGCTCTTCGAGAAACTCGGACCTCCAACCAAACAGAAACACCTCGTCGAACTCAGCCACAACACCGAAGCAGACATACTTCCTTAAACTTGTTCCAAAGAAACATCTTCGGAAACATCCATAGTCACTACATCTCATCATGCAGCTACTACTTCCAGAGGTATCAAGATACCATCACCTGCTTCTACCAAACCTATAGATCCCAAACTCTACTCATCCAAACTTCAAAAATGGCTCCGAACCTTAACAGGTTTCTTTCAGAGGTCGATGAAATCTTTACACCACTGCACAACTCACTCGAGACGGTATTAGGTCTACAGTCTCGACAAATACACTTCCAACCTCAAACATTCAAACTCTAACCAATGGTAGTCATGTTACACACACCACTACCCTATCTACCGTTATAACTTATATTGGAAAACCTGAACAGGTAACCCAACAGATAGGTAGAAATAAATAAATAAATAAATAAATAAATATATCAAAATTACAAATACGCACTCTCAAGAAAGAAATCACTCCAAATCCTAGGTATTCACTCAACCTAGCACTCTGATACCACTGTAACGACCCTCCATTCAGTCCACAGAATGACGCATCATTAATAAGAAAGAAAGGGATAGAAAAGAGAAAGAAAGAGAAGAAGAAAGGAACAACATCAGAATCTCAACAGCAGAACGAATAAATTATATTAACAATATAAGTATTACATAGTATACAACAACTATCAGAGTTACACGGATCATACATCACATATTAGACAGTTATAAATACCTGTCTAGTTATTACAACTCAAATACAACACAGAGATATCAATCACAGCGGAACACTATATATCTACACGCTGAAGCCTCATGCTCCATTGCTCGTCCACAATTCATCAAAGCTAACCTGAATCCCTTGGCTACTCGTAAAAATTTGAGTACCTAAGAGTTTAAGAAAAAACAGAAATAAACTCTGGGTCGGACATGGGTTCAGTGTGAGTAATAGGTTAAGGTTTCTTAACTTTGAAAAACCTTTGAAAACAAAAGGTATCACGTAAGACTCCTCACACATAAACATGGGTAAGTTTTTACCTTACGCTAACCAAACATTTGATAGGAAATCCAGTGACATTATAATAGGTCTAGGGTTTTCAAGTAAATATGAAATAGCCGAAATTGTTACATGATTAAATTCCAGCTATTAGCCACAAAAGTGGGTGATACAATCAAATCTGATGGCACTTATTGGATTTTGGATTCCATACAATGGCAGGGCTACTGGGGTACCGCCCGTCACAGTACGTGGCATAGATCAACGTACCGAGGATTATTCCCAATCCCCTGCAACACAAGGTCGAAACCATCCCTTACTGGACAGTCCCGAACAAGACAACCCCGCAGTTGGTGCGCATTTCAACTGCCCACACAGCCGAATAAAATGGGACTTCTAGACAGGGGAAAATTTCGTCCTACTTGGGCATGACCCACTTAGCCTTGCCGCACCTCCCATGTTTTAGCCATTCCCGGTTGATGAGGCTTGAGGCTACGATTACCTTTATAGAACACATCTACCTTAGAATGCTCATCGTCGACCTGACGATGTTCTGAAAGCATTCAATCCATACAAGTTCGTTCCGGGTTCGAACAAAACCGAAGGCATTATCTCGTTACACTCATTTTGGAATTACCCTCAGCGTTAACGACAATAATCCTTGCACTCTGAATCTTCATCTCGAATCTGAAAGTACTATTCCGTTAACTCGTATTGGAACCACCCTCAGAGTTTTAACGACGAATAGTCCTTACACCTCGAGTCTTCACTCTTCACTTGAGATTCACGACCTATCGTTAATTTGGATCGATGTGGTTTTCGAATATCCAAATCTGGAAACCCGATTCCGGTCTCATCGAAATCCAAAGCGTATCTTTTAAGGCCAAGTTGTTTTAAAGTTTAAAATAATTCAATTCTATTATCTATATACACACAGATAGATAATTCACATACCACAATAGATAATCCACATTATCATCACAAACAGATAAACCATATTATCATTATTAAAAGATAATCCATATTATCATCACAAATAGATAATCCATATTATCCTCATAATGCAACCAACGCATCCATATCACACAGTATTACTTATCTCATATCTGAGATCTCAAACCATTTAAGGTAACCAATATCATCCGTTCATACATAAGCAATGATCTATAACCACACCATCTATAATTAATTTAAAATGAATTAAAGTAATTACTTCCATCTCTAATTAATTTAAAGTGAATTAAATTAATTACTTACATCAATATAAATCTTGCTTACTTAACCATTAATTAATTACAAGTCAATTAATTAATTATTCTCTAATTATCCACCCTAATTAATCACCCTTGATTAATTATCCTTTAACTAATTCAAGTAATTATCCTTTAATTAATTTCACAAATTAATTATTCTTAACCAAATACAGTAAGTAACCTTTGATTACTTCATTAATTAATTAACTATTATTAATTACTTTAATACTTAATTAATTACATTAATTAATTACCTTTAATCACTTATTATTGATTAATTAATCTTAATTAATCAATCCTTAATTACATCATTAATTATATAAATTAATGAACCTTAATTACTTTTTAATTAATTACTTATTTAAATTAATTACATTTTAATTAATCATACAATTTAATTTAATTACATTAAGTAATTAATCTTTATTTAAACCATACTTATTAATCACTCTTGATTAATCACATTCAGTAATTAACTACGCTTAATTATTTCATTTAATTACTCCTAATTAATTATCCTTAATTAATCCCTTGATTAATTATACAAAGTAATTTAATCCAAATTACTTACATTCTTAAATCATCTTCTATTAACTACATCCAGTAATTACCATTAATTACTTCACTAAGTAATTATACTTCATTAATTACATTAAGTAATTATTTATCAAATCATCCAATGTTTAAATTAATTAAACTTAATTAATTAATCTAAACTAATCACATTAAACTCAATTAATTACATTAAGTAATTAATCCCTTAATTACTTCCATTAAGTAATTACACTTAAATAAATTTCACAATTGATTATCATTAATTAATTAATCTAATTAATTATTAAAATTAATCATATTAATTAATTATTAAATAATCTCAAGTTAATGACCTTCATTAACAATTAACAATTCTTTTATCTTTTCTTAAGTAATTAAACTCAAATTAATCATTATTATTTACAATTCTTAATTACTAATGAATTAATCTCTAATTATTTAATTAATTAAGTTTTAACTGTAACTTAATTAATCCTTAATTACTTGATTAATTAATTCCAAATCATTAATTAATTAATTTAATTAATTATCCATCTTAATTACCTTAATAATTTAATGAATTACAAATCATTAAATCCTAATTAACTTTAAGATAAACATTAATCTTATTAATGATTAAATTATCATTATCAAAAGCATTTAAAACACTTTACTTTTAAACTTACTTTTAAATTGCATTTAAATTTCATTTTAATTTAAGATTTAAAATGAATACAAATTAACTTTAACGAAGTTTAAAACAATTTTAAAACCCTTTTTAATCACATGTTAAAGAAGTATTTGTCTTATAAAAGAAATCTTAAAATAATTTTAAAACTAAATTCATCTTAAATTCAAACCATATTTAAAATATACTTTAAACATTCAAGGTTGTTTAAAACAATTTAAATTTTGAAACTTATTTATCTTCAAACTAAGATACAAATCAAATTTGAATTTTCCAGATTAAACTTGATTAAAAACTTTACTTACATTTTAAATCTTTATTTTTTTAAAATTCAAACCATTTAAACATTTAAAGGTTGTTTAAACAATTTAAATTTTAAAAAAATATTTTATTTCCAAAACTAGGATTCAAATTTTGATTTGAATCCAGATTTAAAAACTTAGATTTAAACTTTGTTTTAAATCATTGCTTTACAATTTAAATTTCAGTTTTAAATTTTAAAACTGAAACAGGTTTGGAAACCTGTCACCAAAACATAACCCAAGCCTAATGCAGTTTTGCTTCAAGCCAAAAATCAAAAGTTTCGAGTTTAACACTGAATTTCTCGAGAAAACTCGAGTAACCTTACCTCAGCTAACCTAAACTTCACTAGAGAATAAAGTGCACCGTGCACATGCACGGTGACTTTAATCAGCTCCGACCATCTCTGATAGTCTTCCCTCATCGGCGACCAACCCCACATCCAAACACGATCAACAGAATCATCCTTCCAAAGCCCGAAATTGAATTCGAGTTCAAAACCAAAACCTGAAACAACTGGAACAAAAGCACCAAAACCTATCATCGCCTCGACCAAGAAATTCCGACCACTAGGAATGCCGCAACTCCGGCCACAATCTCGTCAATGACCACACTTCCATCTCTACAAACCCCACTGCACTCGATCAATTGGAAAACCCGTGGTGATCGATTTAATAAGCCTATCAAAAACTAGGGTTACAGAAAAGAAATCACCACCGCTGCTTCCTCGATGAAATGCACCACAATCAAGTATTTTTCCTAGATACTACGATCACTCCTCCATCATCACGAAGAACGCTGATCCCTCCAGACCTTTGGATCACTAGAAAATCCCAATATTCCTATTCCAGTTCAAACCCAAACTGCACCTCCGTTCCCAATTTAAAAATTATGATTTTAGTGTTGAAAATCATGTTTTTTTTATATATTCAATTTATAATTCTAGATTTATAAATTACACAGTTTGAATTTTCACATTATTTAACAAGCACCGATGTTTTTAGTTTTGCAAAGATACCCAGGTTTTAATTTAACTAAATTAAGTTTTTAAACCTTAATCTATGTTAAATCAAACATCTTTTGTTTGTAAATAAAGTCTAACAACAATTGGTTCCAGAGAAAATTTAAATCAAAAACAAAAATCTGGAACTATAAACAGAGTAGATTATGTAGAAACAGACAGGCATACATCTTACACATATATATATATACACACAGCAGGTTCACACAATCATATTTTTTTTCAACAACACTAGCATGCAACCAGATTTTTATACTTAACTTTTAAAAATAAAGTTACTCACCAGATTAAAATGAAGGCAGAGCTTCCATTTTGATTTGTTAACACTTTGAAAAACTGGGATCCTTTTTGCATATTTGATAGAGACTGAGTTGCTTACTTATTTTTAAACTGGAATGCTTGCTTTGAAAACTTTGAAAACTTGCACTTGAATGCTATTTGATTTGAAAAATGCAGTTACCAGTGTTAAAACTTTGTACTTGATTTGAAGACGCAGGTGCATGCAGTAACAAATTCCATATTGAAGAAAATATGATGCAGGCTTTGCATGCAGAAGATAATTCCAGATTTGCTTATCTGATCAGATTTTCTAATGTTACATGGTAACGATTTTGGTTTGCATGTTTGAACATGAGTTACAGGGAAAATGATTTGTAGATGATTAGTGGTGATTTATTTCTGGTTTGGGGAGGGATTACTGATTTTGCTTGAGAAATTCACACAGGGTTTTGATTTTAGAAAATAGATTGCAGTTTGATTTCTGGTTACAGATTTCAGATTTTAGTTTTGAGGGGATTTTGTTTTTAATTTCTTCTTGGCTTTGAATAAGAAAACAGAAAAGAAATGTAGTTAAGAAAACAAAGGGGTTTATATAAATGAAAGATGTGGTTTATTAAAAACAAAGAAAATTAAAGTTTTTTTTAAAATGACCCTTGTCTCAGATTCTAACATTTGTCATTTTGATAAATTTAACAATGTACACATGTCTTTTTAAAGTTAATTAGTATTTAGTTAAATGTTTATATAAGATTAATGTAAACTTATGTTTAATTAATTAGTTAATATGTACTTATTTATATGAAGATAATTTTAAAATAAATAAATCCAATTATATTTATAAAATAAAAGTTTATACAAATATTTTAAAATCCAAAACAATTTAAAATATCTATACTTTTCAAATTTCAAAACTTTAAATTCAAATCCAAATCAAATTCAAAAATTCAAATTTTAAAAATCAAGTTATATATTAAATTAAATCATAATTTCCAAATTAAAAATATTAGAATTTGAAAATATGCCTTTATTTATTAAATTTAAAACAAAGCTTATGTATTTACAATGTATATACAAATATATATATACACTATAAATAGATAACAATTTATTTAGCTTTAAAAGACAAAATCTACTAATTAAATATATATTTAATTTCATTATTAAATCAATTCAAATTTTTTTTATTAACAAAAATTATCAAATCAATTTAATTTTTGACACAGAATATTAAATTTATAGTGTCTAAAATTCCGGGTCATCACAATATATTTATCTCACTGGGATAAGTATATTCACAAACCATTCCTTTTAAAATTTGAAAATCCCTTTTCACATACTTATAAAATAGTATAAGTATATTCACTAAACACTTAGAAAGATTTTCTATTTCAAAATCATATTAAAATGATCAAACCCAAATGTCACTGATACAGAGATATAAATAACCGAAAGCATCATTCCTTTCCATAAATCTTTTTTATTATAAATATCTCATTTATAAATCTCCAAATCTATTTATAGAGCTTCTTTATAAATCTCAAAAACCCATTTATAAAATTTCCATTTCAAATCTCTAAAACCATTTATATACCTCCCTTTTGAAATCATTTGAAAACCAAACTTCTTTTCCAATTTCAAATCTCTTTCAAATTCATAAACTCCTTTAATAAATCCTTCTTATAAAAAGGAATCCTTTATAAACAATTTACTATTTTATTATAATGAATAAAAACTTTAACATCATAAAAATAAACTTTAAACATTCTTTATAATAATAAATCATTAAAAGCATTATTAAAAATATAATAATAAAACTATTTTAAAAACATTTAAATAATAAAATAATTGACTTTTAAAACATATTAAATAATATAATAAAATAACTTTAAACAGCTGTTAAAAATGCAATTACATAACGTTTAAACAATAAACTAATAAAATAAATTATTGTCTTTAAACAACCTTAATAAATAGTTAACTATCATTAAACACTAATAGAATAATAATTCTAAAACATTATAAATATAATAATTAACTTTAAAACATTTAAAAATATATAATAATTAATTTTACTACAGAAATAATTATATAAAACACATTGTTAAAATAATATTTAAATAATCACTTTACTTCTAAATTATAAAATCGAAGTTAATTTAGCTCCATAACTTTCAAAACTCAGAAAGAGGCTCAGCGATCACAATTGTACTTAAACAAGCTACCATTTTAGTCAATTTAACTTTCCAAGTTAAATAACTAGTATTTACATAAATAGGCGTATATGTAAACAAAATCCATAATTAAAAATTGATTAACATACCATTTATTCAGTATAAATCAATTGACACTTAGATAAATGTCCAAATTAATATAATAGCAAAACGTGGATTTATTCAGCTAAACAAATGTCATTCAAAACAAACTCTTCTATTTATTATGAGACGGTGTTTATTTAGCCAAATGGACAACACCAAAGAAGTATGCTTAAATTAACTATGTTATTATTTAAATAACGTAATTATATTAAATCAGTGTTACTTTATCAGTTTATACATTGTCCATTTTCAAAAGCGATAATTCATTCAAACCCAACAATCAAACACATCCAAGCATACAATCAATAATTTTCATCTACTATATAATATACTGATTAATGAAAAAGATAAGTTTAATTCACCGAAATTCCAGTTATCGCCTTAGCATTCTAGTTTGGTCATCAATTTTAGTACAAAATTCTTTTAGCTCTAATCATCGTCAATTCAATTCCAAGATGTGTATATCGAGATTACGAATCCAATATGACTGACCACTTTTGATTTGGACCTGGGTGAGCAAGATACGAGTTAATGATCATTCGATGAATTAATTAGCTAAGTAATTTAATAACTAAACTAATTGCAAATCCTAATTCACGTTCTAGCCCTAATCCCATCTTCAACAAACTTAGGCCACACTAAAAACCAAACTTAATGCCTCGCTTCATCGTCTGCCACCATCGTTGCACTGCCTTAGCCGCCGCCGCTCACCTCCAAGCGATGCCGCCTCCTCCACTGCATCCAATGCCACCGGCTTTGTACCCTAAATTTCTGCATCATTGAGAAAAGGCACCAAAAGTCTGACCCATCCATCTCGATTTTCAACTACCTCGCATTAAACTACGACGATCCTACTGTCCAAACTACTCCCCTCCCTTAGCCGCACAAGTCTGTAGTGGGGTTCTATGTCTAATTCAACATCTGGTGGTCGTTATCGGCTGTGACCATTAGACAAGGGATTAAAAAGGGCGGCTAGTATTAGATACTGCATTTGGGCCAAAAAAGAGAGAGCAAAGGTCCTATATGTAGGCAAATATCTAACATTATTTACCCTGAAATTTCACAAAGTCAAATTGAGGCGTGCTTGCCAGCGTTTCTAGCTAAATACTCCTATTCTAAATTCAATGGAACTATTTTTGAAACCTAATTCCAACATATACAGAAGTTAACTTTTGGAGTCGCTCGGTTTATGAACCGAACTCGATCTTCTAACTCGAAACCAAACCGTCGAAATATATGGATTCTTATACTCATTCTAGCTCGCTCGGACCATTCGGACCCAATGGAAATAACCCCGAGTCATAAAAAGTTCGTAAGCGAAAATTGATTTTTCGACTCATCCATAAAATAAACTAATTAAATATTTAAATATCCTAAAATTTTATTATTCAGAGTAGCTAAAAAATATTAGAATAAATATCTATTCTTTGCTAAATTGTGGGCATTTCATCGATAGACTGAGCTATTCAAATGAGGTTTCGAAGACCCTTATTGGGAATTAATCATTATGGGTAGTCTTTTATGGAATTTTTTTTCTGTTTTTCTCTGAGTTAAACTTTTAATGAAAGCACCATATAATATTAGATCGAAATTTGGTTCCAACCTATACGCTTCGATCAAAAAGAATCAATCGTACATGAGTAAGTCAAGTCACTTATTCAAGTATATATGTCCTAAGTTCAGATGAAGTCAAGTATGCAAATAAGGATTTGTTCAAGTCCTTTAACACGAATTCATAATTTCAATTTGACTTAATGACCATTAAAATCAAAATTTCAAGCATTTTACTATGGATAAGAAAAAAAATGAAAATGAGAAAGAAATACAACCTGAAAATCGTACCTCTCTAATAAGGGATACATGCCTATTTATAGAAAATTGGGCTCTTAAAATTTTGAAGTGTGGAACTTGTAAAAGATGAATGACTATGATTTGCTCATGTGGTATATTGCTGATTTGACATGTGCCATGACTCGTTCTCAGTTTTTTTCATGATGACGTGACATAGTCGAACCAACTAGTAAATGCCATGTGGCCATCTAGGGCATCGTGTTTGCATTTTTATTAATGTGCGATAGCTATATAATCCTTAATATGCGATAACTATGCAACCTTCAACATGTGATAACCGTTCGGTTTTCAATACTTATAGCTATACAAAATTCAGTAATATTTGTTGATTTCATTACTTAATTTGTGAAGGCTTTATATTTATCAATTTGTGATAGCCTAGTAATCAACTTGCGATAGTCCAGTTACTTCAGCAAATGGAGTTTAAATCCTTTCCACATAGGGAAAAACCAAATTTTACCTTAATGAATGAGTTAAAAAAGAAAGGATCAAGTCATGGATATAAGAAGGATAAAGATTGGAAAATGAACCTTTTGCCTAAGTAAGGTGAAGTATTCTTCTCAAGCCAAAGAAAAAATATTTGAAGTAGAACTAAACCACGACTTTAACAAATTTGCTTGAAAATTAAGGAAGTGTTGTCAACACATCTCTTTAGGAAAAGGAGAGACACCGTTGAACAATGAAGAGAAAATCGAAAGAAACCTAAATAGATGCCATGGTTTCTCAAAAGAGACGCCGAAGCGAGCGAAGGAATCACATTGTTAAAAGATCCAGGAATATGTGTCCCCATAAGAAGAAGCATATTTCCTAACTAAAGAAAAGTTAGATTGTTGGACACCGAAGATGAGCATGAAAAGAGAGGAAATTCATGAGGGAATCGAGTACCACTACCATCATAAAGCAAATGGGCATAAAACTAATGATTGCAAAGCCTTATCTGGGATTATAGAGCACTACATAAGAAAATGAGGATTGCAAGATTTTGTAGGATATGAATTCTCAAGAAGCTAGAGAAAGAATAGATGGAGTATTAAAGGGTAGTAGTTGTGTACCTTTGACATAACTTTAAAAACTGGAATTAGCATTCAGAAACACATTCTCAAAAGGAAATAGCTTCAAATGGAATATTGAATCAATAAAGTCTTTGGTCCTGCCTAAGAATCTGGCCAAAGCACGCATCCAAAGATTGATGGTCATCCTTTGGTTCTGCTCAGAGCTTGGCCAAAGCACTCATCTAAGGAAGTTGGTCAATAAATCCTTTGGTCCCGCTTCAAGGCCCAACCAAAGCGCACATCTAAAGGGCGGTGGTTGATTAAGCCTTTGGTCCAGTCTCGGGGTCCGGTCAAAGCACCCATCCAAGGAGGATAGTCAATAAAGTCTTTGATCCCGCATCAGGGCCTGACCAAAACATACATCCAATGGATATGATTAATC
The DNA here is from genome assembly GCA_030765085.1 of Allium cepa. Lineage (NCBI taxonomy): Eukaryota > Viridiplantae > Streptophyta > Magnoliopsida > Asparagales > Amaryllidaceae > Allium > Allium cepa. The sequence continues at coordinate 33,801,104 of CM060941.1, forward strand.
AAACCTTTGGTCCTGCCTTGGGGTCCGACTAAAACACTAGTCTAAGGGAGATGATCAATAAAGTCTTTAGTCCTAACAACATAACTGGCTAAAGTAATTGTATGGAGAATGATGTCCAAGCTAAATTTTTTGTATAGAACATTCAACTCGGAAAAAACCAAACAACATGAAAAAACATAAAAAAGACTTCATCAACTATAACGAAAAGACATAAACAAACCGTTTGTCACAAAGTTGGTAACCAAAATAACTTTCTATTACATAATCAATATATTTCCAAAACATGATTTCTACAACAAAATTAGCTTTTGCAAAATCTATGGTTTTGGAGGATGAGAAAGAGGGTGATGTTGGTACACTAAATCTTTCCATTTCCCCTCAACTTTCAAAATGCAAGAATCGGTTATGCTAAACGAATCTACATTCTTATACAAAATGGAAGGGGCCCTACCTTCCTTAAAGCATTAGAACATCTATGTAAAAAAAATGTTGATACCTCTGATAGTTGGAAGCCACAAGCTTCCTCAATCGACGATCTCTTTTTCGGTTTAAAAATGAGAAGTCAATTTTGAATTCAAAGGTGATGATGACTTCAATCAAGCAATCAGCTAATAAATCAAGTTGATATGCCCTAGTGGTATATAATTGCATCAATTCTAAGTGATCTTAAAATCATTTACCTATTTCATCGGAATTTCTATCGTGGAAGGAGGGTCGACAATATGTTGAATCGCCATAAGAGGATATCTTTTCAGCTTCTTTTCCTTATGACGAATGACGTTAAAAGAATTTATAGAATCAATTGGGAAGCTATTGCCTTTTCATAAGTTTTGTTGGCACTCCTCAATTGGGAAATTTGATAAGATAGGTCTTTTTTATCCGTCTCTAAGCTTTTGAATTTTCAATGTAAGCTTGTTATTTTTACGCTCAAAAGTTTCTACCTCTAATCTGAGATTGGAAAACTCCTCCAATACTCTTTTATTTTTTTTGTTGGATTCAAACTTAAAGTACTAGCTCAGCTTAGCAAATTCACCAAAACACCTTTAGAAGGCAAGGATGCTAAAGGAGGAGCGGCTACATTACCACTATGTGTTGGAGGACTTTGAGATGATGAGGAGACCTATAAAATAGCTTTTTTAGAAGATTACCAGCGTTGGTGTATGGAATCCACTTTCACCTTTAGTTAAATGAGTTTATATGATTGTTATTCATTCGGAGACCTTACTAAGTCTATCTCCAAGTAAAGTATGTGCTGATTAAGCTAGGCTATCTTTGTATCATATTCCAATTATTGAGGGTCAAATCTTGAGTTATGTCTTCCCGTTAAGCCAAAAATTTCATTGTCTTTAGAAAAGACCTTCTTCAAGTTCAGTGATCATCTCTTGAGTAGCTCTCAAAATATACTTTAATCGAATATATTTCTCATATCACTTATTAGCTTCAATATTGCTGATGGATGATAAACCCGAAGTAGAGCGAGAAGAACGATTCTCCATAGCTGAAACTAACCTAGATTGGATGCTATCGCGACGTTGTGAAAGGTTAGGATCATCAAGAGATACAGTTAGTTCTTTCTCTTAAATCAAACATGAATAGCAATAAATTATTAATATAAAAAATAAGTCATAAAACTACTTTATTAGTTTAAAACACAACCGATATCATTACATTCAAATGCAAAAGACAACAATAATGACCACATATACATTCCTTTTTCGTTACTTCTGAGATTAGAAAAGGAAATCTCGAATTTCTGAAAGGACGAAGGGGAAATAGGAAGTATAGTAGCAGAAGGAACTCTAAAGCAAAAAAGGGTAACCTCGATAATCTCATTCTTTAAGAGGGTGACTAAACTCGCCACATAATAATTTTGCATAATTGGTTTACGTCTCGTGAAGTTATTAATCCTTCTAGTCTTTCAAAAAGTTAAAGTCAAATTAGGAAATTGAGTATACATTGAATGAAGATTACAGAGAACATCTTTGGGAACAGGAGGCGGAGAAGAAATAAAAATAAATTCAAAAACTTGCATACTGATAGTATAAAAACAAAACCAAAGTCAACAATATAATTTTTATATAAACAAGTTATTACTACATCAACTAAAGCACAAGATTAAATTATACAACAATGTCACGAGGGCTCATAAAGTATAAAGTTCTTATAATATTCAAAAATTTATCCTTATTAAACTTAATCTCATTCGAAGGAAATGAATTGATAGTTTAAGGAGTGGTAGAGACTTTAGGTAAATTCTAGCATTCTTTAGGATAGGGATTTGATCCACGCTTATCTAAATATCTTTTGTGAAGTCTTCTGATTAAACCTCTTTAATCGCTACCCAAGAAAGAAAATTCAAGCATAGGTATATGTGATAGACCAGGTATAGACATTCCACCATTACGGTTCTATCTTCAATCGGCATCCAAAAGAGGCTAGTAAGTTTTCAGTCTCTTTATGAAAGTTTTAATGGAAGCCGGATTTTTGAAGAAGGGATACAAATCATTTATTTCTAAAGTCTTCTAAGTATTTAAGGCATTTAAGAAGTCTTATGTACCTATCGTGTGACTCATCTAAAACTTTGCACAATCTTTCCCTTTTACGTTGAGCATTAGAATTTCATCCTTATTTCTTCTAACAAGATCTCAAAATAATTTCTATTTTTCTTCCTATACTCTTAAAATTAAAAACAATGCATTTAGTGTTATACGAAGATAATTTAAAATGAGAAAATAGGATTTGAAAGGTAATTTACCTGGGTGGAATTGTTGAGGCCTTTGGCTTGAAGGGCTTTTTAAATACCGGAAGAATGGTGATCGGATTCGCTTAGCCCAAATGGGGTGGGCCTATCAAACAGATCTTGTGGTGGCGGTGTATCATTGGTTCCATGATAAGCATAGGGAGAAGAAAAATCAATGGCATGACCTGTGTCATGAAGGGCCCCTGATCCACCCTGATCATTGCTTCCCGAGCCATCATCTCTATCCTTTTTGGTAAGCCATCCTTAGCACCATCATTTTCATCATCATCGATGTTGTTATCGGTTCTGTCTTCCTCTCACTCTCCAATTCATCATTGTCGGAGGAACAATCATCAAAACCAAATATTTCTCGAGGTCGACAAAATTGTCATCCCCGAATTCAGAAAAATGTCCTAGAATGCGATCAAGAAAGCTATCAAATTTCATTACGTAATCCATACCAGTAAAGCAAAGTGAGAGGAAGTCCAAATCTAAGCATCGATCAATATTATCTTTATAAGCAGTAAATAAAACAGCCTTAGAATTTTGATCCTTCCAACGGGGAAGAGCTTCAATCATAAAGGAAGATGCCCTGGCCTTTACGTCGTGTAAGGATGTCTTTGTTTACCTAAGTGAGAGATTCTTCATTGCTAGTCCCTTTTTTAGAATCGGAATGTTAGCCAAAGTCTCTTTTAGGTTGGAAATCTCAAGCTAGGTCTGTTTTGTTTTCTCATGGCTCAGTGAAAGGTACTTCTTCAAAGTCTTTAATTTTTTATCCAAATCATGAGTTTTATTCTTCTCTAAATCCTAGTTTTTAAATTTTCATCCAAATCACGAGCTTTATTCTTCTCTAAATCCAGTTAAGATGTGTTTTGAGCATTCTCGGTTGATAGAGAGCTATTGTTGGTTTGAAGACTCTTTACTTCATTCTCTAGAATCTTTACCTTTTCAAATATTATAATTTTGATAAAAGATGCTATTGGTTTTATTGAAAATGAAAGTGATAATGTCTCAATACAATCTGCAATACAAAGCTTTTGGTATTTATATACAATATTGGGCTGCAGGCCCATGATCCGAAAGTAAAAGAAAAGTAGATCCAGGCCGTTGATGAACTTGAGTGGCTGAGATGATTTGTGAGAGTTGATTTGGATAGATATATGTGTTAGTTCACTCGGTTTTCATCTTATTCTAACTCCCCTTCTCAATTGCGGCTAGGGTTTTCTTCTCCCCTTCCTGTTTTTGCTCCTCTGAAATGTCTCTAATGCAAAGTTTTCTTTTTAATTCCTCAAAGTATTTGCGAGATAAGGCTTTCGTAAGTATGTAGGCTATCTGGCTTGAGGCTGGAAGATGGTTGACTTCGAGCTTCCCTTTAGCTATTTGATCTCTGACGAAGTAAAGATCGATTTCTATATGCTTCGTTCTAGCATGAAGAATAGGATTTGCAGAGAGAGCTACTGTGCTCGAGTTGTCGCACCAGATTGTAGTTCTGTGTAAGAGATCAATCCCTAGCTCTTTAATTAGGGCTTCTGTCCACATCACTTCGGCGGTGGCTGAAGCAACGCTTCTGTACTCTGATTCTGTACTGGAGCGCGATATGGTCGGTTGCTTCTTGGCACACCATGAAACGGGATTTCTGCCCAAGAAAATGCAGTGTCCAGTTGTAGATCTTCGATCATCACAATCTGAGGCCCAGTCTGCATCGGTATATCCCTGAATAGATAAGTTTCTGCTCTTGATTAGCTTGATTCCTTGATTTTCTGTTCCTTTGAGATATCTGAGTATTCGCTTTACTGCCTTCCAATGTGTATCTAAAGGATTCTGCATAAATTGACAAACTTTATTAACAGCAAATGAGATATCAGGTCTAGTTACAGTTACATATTGTAGAGCACCTACTACACTTCTATATTGCTTTATGTTGTCAATCTGATTTCCTTTGTATTTAGATTAGTGTAAATTACTTGTCATTGGTGTAGGCATTGGCTTTGCTTCATGCATTTTAGTTCTGCTTAGTATCTCATGAATATATTTTTGCTGACTTAAGATAAGTCCCTTGTCAGGAGTAGTGATGACTTCTATGCCTAGAAAGTAATGTAGCTTGCCTAAATCCTTGATGGAAAATTTTTTGTCTAACATGTTAATGACATATTTTATTTCTTCTTTATTACTGCCTGTAACTATAAAGTCATCAACGTATACAAGTATGTAAGTGATAAATTTTTCATTTATCTTTGTGTAAATAGAGTTGTCAGAATTGCATACCTGATATCCCATAGAAATTAAAGTGGCTTTTAGTTTTTCATACCATACTCGTGGTGCTTGCTTGAGGCCATATATTGCTTTATGAAGTTTGCAGACAAGATCTCTTTTGTCATTTTGAATGTAGCCTTGAGGTTGCTGCATATAGACTTCTTCTTGTAATTCTCCATTTAGGAAGGCATTGTTTACATCAAGTTGTCTTATATCCCATTCATAGTATAGAGCTATAGTTAAGATGATTCTGATTGTGGCTGGTTTGACTACTGGTGAGAAGGTTTCAGAAAAGTCAAATCCATATTGTTGAGAGTATCCTTTAGCTACAAGTCTGGCTTTGTATTTGACTTTTTCATTATCTGGTGATAATTTTAGTTTGTATGTCCACTTGCTGCCTATGATATTTTTGTTTGTTGGTGCTGGAACTAAGCTCCATGTTTTGTTTCTGATAAGTGCACTGTATTCTTCATTCATGGCTTCTCTCCATTTGTTACTTTTAGCTGCTTCATCATAGTTGATTGGTTCTTTGTTATTTGTGCTGGCTGTGTAAAATTTTGGTTTGAATATCCCATGTTTTGATCTTGTAATCATAGGATGTCCTTCTTGTGCAGGTGCAGTGTTGCTGTCTACAAGAGGACTGATGTCTTGATTTTTAGGCTCACAGTTTTCTGGCTCATTGTTGACTGAGTCTGTATCATCAGCTTGACCTGAACCTTCAGTGGGTACTATGTGTTGAGAACTTGGTGATGCATTCTCAGCATCTTGTGATTTTTCTTCTTTCCACATAGGTATGGGTGGTAAGAATTTCTTGGCACTATAAATTTTCTGGGTAGTTTTTGTGTCTTTACTAGTGAAGGGAAAAATGCATTCATTAAATGCAACATGTCTTGATATAATTATTTTTCCTTCACTTGTAAGACATTTATATCCCTTTTGATTAGTGGCATATCCAAGGAAAGTACAGGGTAATGATCTAAAACTTAACTTATGTTGATTATATGGTCTGGTGTATGGATAACATAAGCATCCAAAAGTTTTAAGGAATGAATAATCTGGTTTTGTATTATACAGTAATTCTAACGGTGTTTTGTTCCCCAAAACTTTTGTAGGCATTCTGTTTATAAGAAACACAGCAGTTGTAAATGCATCTGGCCAAAATTTTAGAGGCATTGATGCATGTGCAAGCAGTGTTAGACCAGTATCGACAATGTGTCTGTGTTTTCTTTCAGCAATGCCATTTTGTTCAGATGTATGTGGGCAGGTAATCCTATGGTTTATACCTTTTTCAGAGAAGAATTCTTTCAAAGTTTTAAATTCAGACCCACCATCTGTTTGTATAGTTTTAAGTTTTTGATTTGTGAGATTTTCAGCTTGTCTTATAAAATGAATTACTGCATCCTTTGTGTCAGACTTTGACTTAAGTAATAGAATCCAGGTATATCTGGAGAAGGAGTCTACAAAGGAAATGTAGTAATTCATTCCATAATCAGAGTTGATGGGTACAGGTCCCCATAAATCAACTGCAACCATTTCTAGAGGTTTGCTATGCTTTGTTAATGATTTACTAAAAGGCAGTTTGTGGCTCTTTCCAAGTTGACAAGCATGACATATATGTGACAGAGATACATTCTCATATTTGATATTGTTGTTTTTTAAAATATTTTTAACAATTGCAGTACTGGGATGACCCAGTTTACAGTGCCAAGTATCAAAAATTTTATTAAAACTGCTTGTATCATCAATCTTTGAATGATTACACCATTTGTCCTTTTGCCTTGAATGATTTTCTTGACCTAGACAGAATTTATATAATCCATTTTGCATTTTACCCTACAGAAGAACATTTTTATTTATCAAATCTTTGACTAGACAAAAATTTGGATAAAATTCAAAGTATACTTGATTGTCATTAGCAAACTGTGAAACACTTATTAAATTCTTTTTGATTTGAGGAACTCTGAGAAGATTGTTTAAGTGCAATTCTCTTATGCTATTAATTTTGGTTTTTCCAGTGTGTGTGATTTTCAGTGAGTTACCATTGCCAACATAAATAGATTGCGTACCTTTGTATTCTTTGTTTCCAAGATTAAGATTTTCCAAATTGCTTGTGACATGATTGGTTGCTCCAGAATCTGGATACCAGTCTTCATACAGTGTATCATCATTCTTGATTTGTTTGTCTGGCTCATCTTTTGAATGATTGGCTTGATTTCTTGCTTCTGTTTGAGTAAGATTGACATTGGAATTGTGATTTCTTTCAGTATTATTTTGTTGTTGAGATATGACAAAGTTTTGATCAAATCTGAAATAACATTTTGAGGCAATGTGTCCTGGTTTTTCACATATTTGACATTTGATTCTGTTGTTGCCTGACCATCTTCCTCTTCCTCTGCCTCTGAAGTTTTGACAATTTCTTTGATTTGTTTGAGTTCTGCCCTGTCCCCTTCCCCTGAAATTGGTAGTGTAGTTTACAGAATAGTCTGTGTTACTGGACTTCCTTTGTTCAATTCTTCCTTCTTGAGATAGAAGGGTAGAGTGGACATGTTGTATATCTGGTAGAGTCTGTTGGGAAGATAGGACAGTGACTAAAGATTCATAGTTTTCATCTAGGCCATTTAAAATGGTTAAAACTTGTTCAGATTCAGAAATCTTGTGACCTGCAGAGGCAAGTTTATCGCAGTAGTTCTCTGCTTTGGTGAGATATTCTTGCATTGTCATATTTTCTTTCTTCAAATTTTGAAATTGCTTTCTATAGTGCATGATCCTTGCAGCAGTTTGAGAATTGAAGATTCTTTCTATGGCTTCCCATATGTCACTTGATGATTTACATCCAACAATTTGAGATAAAATGCTTACATTTACTGATGACATTATCCATGAAGCAAGAAGGCTGTCTTGTTTTAGATAATTTGAATATTCTGCATTGGGTACTATATTGTCTTTATCTCTTTGATCATTATTGGTGGGATAGCTATCATACCATTGATGTATTCATCTAGTCCATAACCTATGATGGCTGTTTCGATTTGATATTTCCATAACAGATAGTTGTCTTCATCTAATTGCACTGCTAAGTGTCCTTTTGGTTTGATAATTTGCAGATTTTGACTGTTGCTCATGTTTCTGGTGGTTGGTGAGGTGGTTGCAGAGTTTTCTTCATCTCCAGCCATGATTTCGGTTGTTGGCAGAATAGATGCGAACAGTTTGTATCCAAGAAGCAGTATTTGTGTTTTGACAGAGGATCAGAAACTGTGTTGTTTATCAAGAACTGGATTCTTGATAAATTTCACACTGTGATATGATTCAACTTGATGATGTTCACATGAACTGAGAGTTCTTGTCTACAGCCTGGCTCTTTTGAGACTTCAGGCGAGGCAGAGATGAGGGAACAGATGCTTGATCGAGAAAAAGGTTACAATCTCTGATGATGATAATTTTCTGAGGAGATAATTGTAATACAATTCTTTTTGCCGTTAGGCATTCATCAGCTCTGATACCATATTATAATTTTGATAAAAGATGCTATTGGTTTTATTGAAAATGAAAGTGATAATGTCTCAATACAATCTGCAATACAAAGCTTTTATTGGGCTGCAGGCCCATGATCCGAAAGTAAAAGAAAAGTAGATCCAGGCCGTTGATGAACTTGAGTGGATGAGATGATTTGTGAGAGTTGATTTGGATAGATATATGTGTTAGTTCACTCGGTTTTCATCTTATTCTAACTTCAAACAGCAAAGAATTTAGTTCTTGCAATGATGACAAATCTTGAGAAGACTGATAAAGAAGGAATATGTGTTTTCCAATCTAAAAAGAATCCTGAATGTCAAAATCACATCGATCAAATTAATTTAATGCATAAAATGAATAAGAAAAAATATATCATGATGAGTTGCTGCAAAAGGGAGATAATGACATCTTTTGAAAAAGGAAGGGAGGCATCAGTTGAACCAAAAGATGTGATGGTAGGAGATTGAAGGATAAGCATTAATAATTCTTCAAAACTCAAAGAGTGAGAAACCACCATGCTACAACCTAAAGGGAACATCTTGTAGAAGAGGTGAATTGACCCCAGTTGCTGGTGAAGGAAGGCTAAAAAATTCTTAAATGGTTAGCTCGTAATATCAATAATTGGGCTTTGAATGGGTAGTGAAGAAGGAATATAAGTTGTGATGATATTAGATGTAGGAACCATAGACAATGTCAAAATAGGATCGACCTCTCTAGATTTCTTGAGCAGAGATTCCAAAAAGATTTGTGCACCAATAGTTCCTTTTGCTTCTTAGTCTTAGCCAACAAAAACTGGCTCCCATTGCAAAAATCAAGGACGACATTGCAGCTTTAGAGGTGGGAGATAAAAGGTGGTTTGCCAAGAGCTTTCAAAAAAGAAGGCGAATTTAAAGGATCATCCTTGCCTGATGACAAGAGAGTTGGATTTACCACACAAGGGTTTGAAACAATAGAAAATCGTAAGTAGTCAACTAAAAGAAATCGATGTTTCCTTAACATGCAACTAAAAAGGAAAAAAACCTTGAGAATATCCAGGACTATTAGAAGATGAGCGTTGAATCGGAGAGTTAACATGGAAAACTTCAAGTTTTTGCGATGGTAAGGGATGAGGAGCCATATTTATTCCTTTTTATAACTGGAGGGGAAACTCCAAGAAATCGCAGCTTTAAAATGATATGAGTAGGAGTAAAGACAAAGAATCCCTTAGAAGAAGTGTTAATCCCGTCAAAGGGACCTGGAACTCTGGTTTCGATTCCAGAAATTCTAAGTGATGCAACAAGGAACCAATATCTTCTTGTCTTGAGAAGTAAAATTGATTGTTAGTGTAGATTTTCTCTTCAGAAGGCCTTTTAAGTTTAGGAGTACTGGAAGATGCCTTAGTAGAACCTTTCTTGCTTCTAGCTATCATATCTAGTTTTTTGCATGATGATTAGTAAAATTTTAAATAACAAGAGATTAAAACTTAGATATAGCTTACTTTTAGTTTATTTTCAATTTTCCAAGAAGAATATGACTACTCTTAGGGAGATGGTAATAGTAGAACTAAAAATTGCATATCAATTGACATATAAGGTAAAAAAAAAATATTTTTCATCAACAATTTATTTTGAACTAATGTGTTGACAATAACAAAACCCCTTACCTATTGACATTATATAATAAATTAACATGATTAAACTAATGGATCCTCAAGGAATAAAACAATAAGAGTAAGTAAAACTATTGCATATTGAACAAATAAATAAGCTATCGCCTGTTAAATAAAATGGATAAAGGAGTCGTCACCGTAGAGTTATCAAATGTGGATTACGATGAGTTAACGCATGTTCAATAAGCTTGGTACGTAAATTATCGTATGTTGAGTTATTAAATTTTAATTGAGATAGATGAATAAATTAAAGAATTATCGCATGATAAATAAGCTTGATGAATGAATTGTTGCTTATTGAGATATCGTATGTTGTATGAGATAGATGAAAAAATTATTGAGTTGTCGCACATTAAATAAACTAGATGAATAAATTGTCGCATGTTGAGTTATCATATGTTGATTGAGATAACTGAACAAATTTCCAAGCTGTCGCATATTAATAAGGTAGATGGATGAATTGTCGCATGTTGAGTTATCGTGTGTTGACTTATCGCATGTTGAGTAAGGAAGATAAATAAGTCATCTCATGTTGAATGAGTAAAACGTTATTGTATAATTAAGTGAATGGGCATATCATCACAAGTCAAGAAAATAAATGCATTATCGTGTATATTAAATAAACAAGCTATCGCAACTTGATATCATACGCTCAAATAATGGATAGTAAAGCAAACAAGTAACATCTGTGAAATACTAAAATTAAAGTGGGTATCAGGTAATAAAACTAAAACCGACTAACAAAGCAGGCAATTTAAATAAAGGTAATACAGGATCAAAATGGGAATTATGAAGAAATTTAACGAAATCTATATGAAAGTTTGAAATCAATAGTTTAAAAAAGATTCAAAATTAGAGGAAAATAATAAAAGCAAAATCCAAAATCAACAATATAGCAATAATAGTAATGATAATAAATGAAGAAAATTACCAAGGGAAACTTGTATATAAGAATTAAAGTTCTTCAAAGGATTTTTAATTATTTTTAAATTGGTGATTTCAGATGAGCTGGTCAAGGTGACAAATGAGGAAGATGGGCTATTTATAAGGGAATGAGTAATGATCTAACTACTGAATCACGGTAGGGAGAAATATTCACGGTTAGAATAAGGGATTTGAGGGATATGAAGAGTTTAATCAGAAAAGAACAACAAGAATAAGGTGTTTATACTAAAGTATAAAATCCCTTTATTAAAAAAGGGAGATAAATGTTATACCGGAATTTTGAAGCTACCACAAACTCTAGGAAAGGCTTTCGCAAGTTAATAACAAAGTCTATCGCAAGTTGAAACAACTGGGTTATTGCAAGTTGATTTGGATAAGGCTATTGCAAGGTGACGTTACAAAGCTACTGCAAACAAATAATATATGAGCTATCGCAAGTTGATAGATATATAGAAGATATCGCAAGTTGGCATATAAAAGCTATTGCAAATTGAGCTATAGACAAAGCTATTAGATGTTAAGGTAGAAAGAGAAGCTATCGCAAGATGAAAGCTCTTGCAAGTTAAGAACTATCGTGTGTTGAAAGCTAGGTTATCATATAACATAAAGTCATCGCAAGTTGAAGACTATTAATTGTTGATAACATAAAGCTATTGCACTTTGAGAAAGTTAAAAGCTATCATGAATTGATGAAGGATAAAGCCATCATAGATTGAACTATAAAGCTATCATAGGTTCTCAAAGACAAAGCTATTGAAAGATGAGTTAAAAGCTACTGCAAGATGAGTACATCTCTTGCAATTTACCACGTCAACATATCACAATAGTACATCTCTTGCAAGTTCTACATGTTAAAAATCTAACGGCCCAATTTCTCTATAAATAGGCATGTATCCCATATTAGAAATGAATGATTTTTAGATTGTACTTCTTCTACATTTTCCATTTTCTCTTGTGTATAATAAAAAGCTAGAAATTGTGATTTTAATGGCCACTAGGTCAAATTGAAATTATGACTTTGTGTTGAAGGAGTTGAACAAATCCCTATTTGCATAATTAACTTCATACGGACTTGGGACATGCATATTTGATTAAATGACTTGCCTTGCTCATGTATCATTGATTCTCTTTGATCAGCAATCTATTTCTTCATATTGTATATCTGACCAATCAACTAATTAAATTAATTGATTTATTTTCTTTTTCTTATCTTTGCTGATATGTTTGAGTCACATTTTTAACACTCTACCTTGATCCAAAATATCCATATCTCTCTCAAACGAATTCAAGCATCACCAATGAGTTGTTGGGTCAGCGTCTTATGGCGCTAATAATTTGGTACTAAGCTAATCAAGTTTGAGAAATTGCTAAAACTTGTCTCTGGGAACCGACTTTGTCAACATGTCTAAAGGTACCTTTGTCAACCTAATTTTGTTGCATTTTTCCTCCAGCATAAGAAAGAAATCTACAACACTAATATGCTTTGTACGAGAGCTGTAGACTTTGTTCTGAATCACATAAATAACATTCTGACAATTTAAATAATACCTCAACTATCGTATGCGTAGCTAGAAGGTCATCTAATAGCCGCACCAAGTGAATGCCTCTTTAGTCAGTTCCAAAATCGAAATTAACTCATATTCGATTTTTGACAAAGGTATTACAGATTGCAGCTTTGATCTCTAAGAAATTGCACCTATGTCAAGTGTAAAAACATAACCGACACTGATTTCCAACCATCTCTATCCCACATAATCGGAGTCGCAATAAACACGAAAAGCAATGTCACCATCCACTCTACATATAACAAGCTAATATTCATAGCACCTCACAAAAATGGGAACCTACTTCACTACTTACAAATGTCATTTTATTAGATTAGCCATACATCTTCTTACAATGCCAACTGCATGAGCTAAGCCCAATCAGGTACACATCATTACGTACATTAAACTTCCAATGACACTAGAATAAAGATATTGTGCATTTCATTCTTTCTTCATCCAATGTAGGAGACATGTCTTTCGACAATTTTAAAAGAGAGCTTAATAGGGTGCTTGCCGGCTTAATGTTCTCCATCCCATATCGAGAGAGGATTTTTTTGATATAATGGGCTCGAGAGAGGCTTCAGGATTTGGTTCAAAATAATAATACTTCTTAGATGGAATTTGTATATTTACACCGAATGTTTTAGTCCAATGGAAAGACCAAAACTATTTTGAAGTTGAATGAGTATTAAGGGTAGAAAAATTCAAAGTAAGCATTTTTTAAAAGAAAAAATTTGTCCATTGTAGTAAATAGTTATGATCATTGGACTAATCAGTTATAGTCGTTGGAGCAAATGGATATGCTCGTAGGAGCAAATTGATATGACCGTAATCACTTTTTTACTCGAAAAATGAAATCTTCTTCTTCTTCTATGATCTCTGTTATACTTCTTTGCTACTACTTATACCACTGGTACGCTCCTAATACTCTTTTCACTGGAGTCACTCAAAAGATAATCCAAAATGGACTTCGGTTGTGTAATTGTAGTCTACCAAAGAGTTCCAATAAACACGACGTACCCATTCTTTTTATCAACAACGGTGATGGAAATTGCAGCTTAAGGAGAGCTCAGTTCCACATGCCTTGGATGGAACATTACTATATATTAAAGCATCGAAGTTCTCTACAGTTGTCACTATAATCTAGAAATACAAAGAGTTTATATAGCAATGACTACGAATGGATCTATTTTAAAAATGTTAAAAGAAACAATGGAATGTGGAAGATAATCTTAAAAATGAGTTTTAATACACGGTTTATTAATAACTAGTATGTACATGGATGCATAAATGGAATAGTTTTAGCTTATATATGTGATTTGCGCATGCATCTACTCTTCTCTCCACTGTTTTATCCTCATTTTTTCTCCAACAAAAATTAAAGAGGTATTTGTTTAATTTTATACACTAATTTGATGGGTATAAAACCCAATAGTGGTAATTCACAATAGTATGGAGGATTTAAAAGAATAAACGTTTACACGAAGAAAGAAAGAAGACAAACCGAGAAGATAACTAAATTTTAGCCTGTATTTCTATTTCATCTAGCCATATTTATACAAGTTTTACAAGATTCTCTCTAACAAATTCAGAGATAGATGTCATAACATGATTTGCAAATAATTTCTAGACATACATTTTGATAACAGAATGGAAAACTGATAGAAACTTTTGGTGAATCATGCTTCTAGAAAGATATATTATTCTCTATATTTAGTAGGAGGCTGGATATTGTGCTTTTGGGAAAGATGTAGCAATTATGGTAATTGTTGTCATATCATTACCATCCCCTCGAAATTTATGCAATTAAAACGCTTAGCAGTTCTATAGCGTTGGAGATGCAAAATTTTATAGCGGGGATATAGCAGAAATAGCGAATGTGCAAAAAACTTTATTAGATATAAAACCAAATATTCAAGTTAAATTTATTCTCATTCCCACATTATTAGAAATAGAAATGTTGTTTAAGCTTATATAAGAAAATCAAATAATATCATGATTTATACAGATTAGATTTGGGGAATACAATAGATTTCTAACTTATACTGAGCATTTATGCTTTGAAATTAGATCATTATCCTGACTTTGTTGATTTGGTTTAAAAGAGAACTAGTCAAATCTGTTAGAACCACTGTTTTATGTTTTCGATGACAACAACTATACACATATATATAGCTTATTTACTTGCAGGAAAGCCTTTAAAGATTAGAAGATATTTCAATAAAGGAGAAGAATCATCAAAGCTAATGATAGTACTATTATTTGTCTAGATATAATTGTAAAATCTCCTTTTAGTAGTATCATTTTAATTTAAAGCATGTGCACACACATAGACTGTAAAATCCTAAAACTACAAATGTCAAATATCTGATCGTATATATCAGACATCTGATTTAAGGCTCTGATTTTTAACTGCACTATACACAGATGTCTTCCCTATTTTTCTAGACGTCTGAGCATAAGTTTTGTTTAAAAAATATACAGCAGCTCAGACGTCTAAACAAATGCCCAAACGTATGTGCTGAATAATAGGCCTTATTTCTGAACAGGCATCTTCCTCAAACAAAGAGGCATTTACATAACTCTTTTATATATCTCTTCTCTATCGACAAATGCAACTTTTTGAATGAATAAACTAACTTAAAAGGATATTACTCTTCATTATAACTATTCATTCTCTATAAATATGCAAAGATTTTTCAGATTAAATTTATCTAATATTTCTGAATATTCTGTCTATTTTTTTCGTTGCATATTATATTTCCAAGAGCTAACAATATTCATCAATTCTACTTCCTAAAATCAAAGTTTCACATACATATCTTACCAAGAGCAGATTATAGGAAGTTTGTATAGAGCAGTCAAAATTTATGTTTTTCTAGAGTACATTCTTGTCATAAAAAGAAACTATTATATCTAGCCTATTCCTCCGGGCAAAGCGATGGTTGTTTATCAGTGAAAGCCGAAGATGAGCTTCGGGACTGGACGTTGAACGAGAGGTCCAAACCAGTATAAAAACTCTAAAGTGATTGTTCTTTACTGTTATACTTATATACTGTTCATAAGCTAGTATCTTAGTATACTTGCATATTTGATATACATATACATATACATATACGATCCATACTTTCTTTCATTTGGCCTCTGAGAGAACAAATATTTATTAAACCCCGTCATGATCTCAGCATTGTATCCCAACATGATATATAAACTAGTTAATCCTTCCTACATCAAGTCTTTTATGCAAAATACATTACAGTTATCTTTTTCTCTGGCTAAAAACCATCAAGTTTCATGACCTTTATTTTTGTTTATCATCCTCGGTTTACTAATACTTTCTTAACAAATAAAACAGACTATCTTTTAAAAATAGAAAACCTTAAACATATATATAGTCGTGAGAAATTCATAACAGAACACACTCCAAATTTCTAACCAACATACCTTTCACAACTAAAAGATTTTTTTTTAATTTCTAATGACCATGACTCAACCTACTCGACCATTGACTACTCTACACCCTCATTCGGGAGTATTTATACTTCCCCATCCAAAATTACACCAAAATCATCTCCTTCACTCAATATTATTTCATCTTCCATGTATCACACTGGCTACTCTCCAAAAGGAAAGAAAGCCAAAAAGGGTATCGATCTACAATCTGCGCCTTTAATGAAAAAGGTTGATGATATACACCATTTCCAACAAGAGATGATTGGTCTTCAGCGAGAAATCTATTATGAACAGCGGCGTAGGGAGAACATCTAAATTTCCTTAAGAAGTGCATTCTAGCTATATGTGGTCATTCTCCAACAAAGGATTGCGTGCATGTGAAGTCTCCACAATTAAAGGAAACTCCTCCAAGAGTACAGAGGATCACTCCATGATGATTATGGGGTGAAGGAATTTCAAATGAGCAACACAGTCCGGTACCTCCTTACTGGTCACCTCTGCGACCATTAAACAAGCATACAAAGGTCGAACCAAACTCTTGGAAAAAACCAAACAATTATTCGACCTCCTCTAAATAAAAATTTGTAAATGTTTTTTCATTTATTTTGTAATATCTTATATCAATAAAATTTGTATTACAAAACATTTTTTGAAGCGGTCTTCTAAAATTATGCATCAAACATCTGAATACATCTGACGTCTGAAGACAACAACCAAACATCTATCAATAAACTTTGGAAATTTCCCACCCTTCAGCACAAATGTCTGCGTTTACATATAAACGTCTATCACAAAACTGTATTCTCCACAATTCTAACTCATTTCAGCATAGACATCCGAGTGCAATCCCTGACGTCTGAACCTTTTCTTTGGAATACATATAGCAACATAATAGATGTCTGCATTATCTTCCCAGATGTCTACCTGAACTTACTGTCCATAAACCCTAAATGCTCAGATGTTTGTTCGCTGCCTACTAGATGTCTGAACGTCGTCTGGACCCCTTTTCCCACTTATCTATAAATGTTATGCCCCCAGAGATGCTATTACTCATCTAATTTGGAAAGATGGCTCATGGAAATTAAAACCATCAAATTTTCATCCACAAGATCGTCTCTTGAAAGAATGATAATAAACACTGTCATTCCCAGACTAGGAAGTCATGATCACATACACGAATATGATCCTAAGGCATTATACGCTATATTTGGTCACAAAAAATTAATTGTGCTCAATATATCTTTGACCAATTTAAAAGCTTTTGGACTCTAGCTCATCATAGCATTATCTATGCCCTACATATTATGCTAATTCTATGAATATTAGAGATTCCTTCATACCTTTCACAATATGAAGAAATACCTATCAACGATAGTGGAATTCGACTCCTATCTTTAGTGCATCTTTCGGAAGTACCATCGGCCATTATTTCTTTTTCCCAATATCGACCTCCACCAGTACAACAACAAGCACCTCCAATTCGACCTTCATAACCTTCTAGAACTTCAATCGCTATGGAATATTAATCAGACTCCGAAATACAAGAAGCTAGAATATCCTCAGGCCCGGGAGAGAATTTCCGTGATCTTGCACTTCAAAATCATCGACTGCTATCCTTAAATTAGAATGTGCTTGACAAGAAAATGTCTAGGCTAAAGCATTCTTTTTCTACTTGAATGACAAAGTTGAGAAGACATTAGAAAAGTTGTTAGCACATTAGGAAAAGTTCTTCGAAAGGTTTATGGTCGTTCTTCATCACGATCTTCATCTTCAGCATCACCTACTCCACCACATGCACTTGTCTTTTCTGCCGAACCTTTTGCAGGACATAGCCTTCAGAGGAACCTCCACATCATTTGGGCAAGGAACACATATGTCTTGACTCTGACGAGAGTGAAGGCTTGTTCCATCATTTCGAAGAACATCATATGTCACAAGATCCACAAGATTATGATTATTACACATCCTTCTAGGTTCTAGCTATTTGAGAGGATAATGATTATATTGATCAAACTCAGTGGCAACAGGGCACAACAAATGAAGATTCATCCGGTTTATGGGGTTATTATGGGTATCAGTATATTTGTTCTTTTATTGATTATCCTTTCTACTTATGTATCTATTGCTCTTTTTCACTTTCTAGACTATTTTTTGTATTAACACTCTATCTATTATAAATTCTATGATTTTTTTACTGTTCTTTTTTATAATGTCAAAGGGGGAGAAATATCATCTTACATGTTTATAAGGGGAGCAATCGATTTAGTGGGGACATATGTATAGTTGTCATCGACAAAAAGGGAGAGAATGTTAGAACCACTATTCTATGGTTTCGATGACAACAACTATACACATACATAGCTTATTTACTTGCAAAAAAAGCCTTCAAAGATTAGAAGATATTTCGAAAAGGAGAAGAATCATCAAAGCTAATGATAGTACTATTATTTGTCAAGATATAATTGTAAAATATCCTTTTAGTATTATCATTTTAACTTAAAGAATTTGCACACATAAAGACTACAAAATCCTGAAAATGCAAATGTCAGACGTCTGCCTATATATATTAGACGTCTGATTTAAGGCTCTGATTTTTAGTTGCACTATACACAAACGTCTGGCCCATTTGTCCAGAAGTCTAAGAATAAGTTCTGTTTAAAAAATATATAGCAGCTCAGATGTCTGAACAAATGCCCAGACGTCTGTGCTGAGTAACGGGCCTTATTTCTGAACAAGCTTCTTCCTTAAACAAAGAGGCATTTACACAACTCTTCATCATATCTCATCTCTATCAACAGATGCAACTTTTTGAATGAATAAGCAAACTTAAAAAGATACTACTCTTCATTATAAATCTTCATTCTCTATAAATATGCAAAGATTTTTTAGATTAAATTTATCTGATCTTTTCGAATCATCTGTCTATTTTTTTTCTTTGCATACTATATTTCCAAGAGCTAACAATATTCATTAATTCTACTTCCTAAAATCAAAGTTTCACATACACATATTACCAAAAGGAGTTTATAGGAAGTTTGTACATAGTAGTCAAAATTTGTGTTTTTCTAGAGCACATTCTTATCATAAAAGAAACTATTATATCTAGCATATTCCTCTAGGAAAAGCAGGGTTGTTTATTAGTGAAAGCCAAAGAGGAGCTTCGGGACTGGATATAGAACGGGAGGTCCAAACCAGTATAAAAACTCTGGTGTGATTGTTCTTTACTGTTATACTATATTTTCTATTCATAAGTTAGTATCTTAGTATACTTGCATATTTGATATACATATACAATCTATATTTTCTTTCAAAATCAACCGTTATACATTAGTTTTGCTAAAGCAGATGCTAAAATACCTTGATTTAGCAGGTGTAGCAGAAAATAGTAGGGTTTAGAGAGGATCTACTATTTAATAGCACTAAATTAAAATAGTATAACGGTTGAAGTATGCTTTGCGCTATAGTGGGGAATTTGCGGGGTTTTAACTGCACAGCTTGAAATCGACCTTGTCCTTAAGGTCGAAAATGCAACTCTGCCTCGAATTACCACCAGGGTCGAAGAGGAAAATTTTATTTTCTCTTAACATTTTTATGCTCGTTGAAGTCCCGCCATTAATATATTTCTGCTCGAACGCAACTCTATATTCTATGAGTATTGTGCACTAATAAACTTGGATTTGTCGTAGAAAGTCAATGCAACTTCAAGTTTTTTTGTAGGCATGGTATGAAGTGTGCCCGGGATGCCGACATGGAGTTTGATGTTAAAGTCTGAGAAGGATTTTAGTATTTTGTGGATGGAGTCATATTGCTTAACAGTTGAGGAAAGAGGAATGGTTGAGAGTGAAGGAAGATGGGGGGAGGAGCAGTAGGTAAGGGCTATAGCGAGGGAGGAGCTGCTACTAAAGAAATCATCAAGTTCGTGGCATAGAAGAATGTTTGAATGGCCGGATAAAGAGGGAGAAGTGGTGGTAATGCTATATAAAGGTTGAATTTTATGGTGAGATCTACTAAGGATTGGATGATAGGGTTAACGGAGGTATGGATGTTGGCGATGGTGGTTAAACTGTTGGTAATGTCATTTTATTGAGTATGGATAATGGTTTGATGGTTGGAAAAGGTGGCTTAAACGGTGTTAATGGTGGTTGAGTTGGATGGTGAGTTTTTCTAATTGTCGGTTGCGAGTAGTGGTTGTTTCGGCCATGGTGAAGTAGAATGAATGGTATGGGAAGGAGGAGTAGAAGCGAAATACCAAATGATCGGTATTGTTATTCGATTTTTAAGCAAGCAGCTTTCAAATAGATCTGGATGTTGGGACAAAGACGAAATGATTTACAGACTTGGCAACATACTAAGAAGGACAACAAGAATGGACTCAAGAATTTAAAGCAAGATTAGAGCTAAGGAAAGAGCTCGGTACTAACCACTTTCTAGGCGGTACTGATCAATTTTTATGTCCCATGGGGACCTTTGAAGCTATGACATGTGGATGGTTGACTTGAGTGTTCATCTCGGGTGAAATTTTTGAAGAAATGGGTGAACAAGTTCAAGAAAGTTTAGAAGGAAGGCAAACATGTATGAGTGATATCAGAACCTCTCAGAAACAACATGATTTCTAAGAAAAAAATGCTTAGAGTATAATAGACCAAGGATAGAACATTAAAGGAAGCAAGATGGGGGCAACTCTCCATTAAAAAATTAGATTGGGACCTATCGGAAGCGATCGGTACCAAATAGATTTTATCAATATAGGAACCCCATCTTCCTCTCATGCGTTCTCGGGTCTGAAGTTAGACTTGGTATATTAAAATCTGACAATTCTAATGGACAATTTTTCCTATAAATACATCATCTATTGAATTTGAGAAATGGCTTTTGGGCATTTTCTTTCTTCAACTTCTATATCTCCTCAACCATAGTCACTAAAGAAACTACTCTTTACTGTTCTAGGCTATTAGTCTTATAAATCCTTATACTAGTGATTAATAATCCATAATCGATAACAATATAATTTAGTTTATCTTTGTTGTTCTAGGCTGTTGGATGGCGAATGCTTATGGGATTACAATCTCACAAGCATGGAATAGCAACATATAGCAATGCTATTTCACTTGGATTTATTTAGTTGATTTTCCATAAATAAGCCACCCACGGATTCCTGGGGAAACGTAATAAGGTAGAAGTTTCCAGGTTTTTAGTTTTGTTAATAAAAGTTAGCTTCTATAGCCAATGAAACCGTGTTTTAAGAAAAATCCTATACTACAGGATTAGCAGTTAATCCACTACCCGAAGATAGGTGCTAACTCCTTTAGTCCAAGATCAAGACAATGGAGTCTAATCATAAAGGTTGATTAGGTAATTCGACCCTATCCTTCTGGTATTGATTATTGCCCGAAAATAGGCAAGGTCAATAAGGAATATCTGTGGGCATGTAGCAAAAACCGTCAGTTTCGAAGGTAGGAACTAGATAGCCTCACTCGTGGCTTAGCAAGATATGCTAGGATGAAGATATGCAAGAATAGTCGATGGATACTCTTGGTCAACAACCGAAGATAGGTAGGGGAAGAGAAGATGCATAGAGATAGACATCCAAAGGCATAGATTCTTAGATATATGAACTAATATACGGTTAGGATGTTCACAACCGCGCTTTCGGCCCAGTAGGACAAGCTAGATCGAAGATAAGCAAGGATGGTCGACAGATACTTTCAATCAATGCCCAGAAATGAGTGAAGTTGAAAGTCGGAATATGGAAATATGTACCAACTCCTTTGGTCTAGGATTAGGACTGAAAAGTATGATCGCACGAGTTAATCGAATAATTTGACCCCATCCTTCAGGCACCGACTGTTGCCCCGAAATAGGTAATGTCAAGAAGGAATTCACCATAGAATAAGGCAACTAAAGCACTAGTTTCCGAAGGTAGAAACTGGTGCGCATTTGAAATTATAACGACCACACTTATGGCCTAGCAAGATACGTTAGGCCGAGTGTAAGCGAGAATGGTCAAAAAACATTTTTGGTCAATACCCGAAGTTAGGTGAGACCAATAGCAGGTGCCCGGAGGTAGGTGTCTAAGTAATCAGCTCCTGGAGATAAGAACTAGTAAATGGACAAGATGACTGCGCTTGCATCCTGGCATGACACCCTTGGTCGAGGATAAGCGAGGGATATCATTTAAACCTAAAGCATGTACCATCAAACTCTTCTGGTCTAAGAGCAAGGCCGAAAAAATATAATTAAACTTGAGGCAATAGGGTAATTTGCCATATGACGTTATTACTGATGCTCGAAAATAAGCAAGCTTTGAGAAAAATGCACGGATTTTGGCATTTGAAGCTATAATCCTAAAAACAGGACTTGCTAGTGATAGAACAATATAGAAGTTACGGTTTAACTCATGGCTTAGCAGGGACTATGCTTTGTCGAGTTTTAATAGTGTAAACTTATGGATAACACCAATCATGCTTGGTTATCGATGAGATCGGGGACGTCAGGAGATAGACGTCCAAACCATTGTTCCCCAAAGATAGGAAATAGCAAAAAACTTGAATTATTTATAACTCGTTAATGATTGAAAGATGCTCAACCTAACATAAAAATGAATAACCATGGAGCTGGTTAAACTATAATTTTGTTTAGCCAAACAAAACACTTTAACAACTATAAACAAGGCTAAATAATGAAATATAACTAAAGCGATTATATGAATTGTAATTATATGCATAGAATTGTGGTAAGTAAAAGCACTGCATGGAGACAAACATGTATAATATGAATAAAGACAAACATGTATAATATAA
Organism: Allium cepa; assembly: GCA_030765085.1. Lineage (NCBI taxonomy): Eukaryota > Viridiplantae > Streptophyta > Magnoliopsida > Asparagales > Amaryllidaceae > Allium > Allium cepa. The sequence continues at coordinate 33,824,003 of CM060941.1, forward strand.
AACCAAAAGATATAACTCAAAAGAAGATACACAGAAACTGACCCACTGTCAACAAGAGATCAACAAGGAGCTTATCCATATGGATTAGTACCGATCCCTCCAATCTCTTCCAAATGCATGCAAATACTAGGGGAGCTTCTCCATGTTGTAATATGCTTAGTTTCAAGTTTCACGCCAATTGGATTAGTAGAACTTGAGTTATTGATCAATTTTTGTTGCAATAAGTTGTGAAGGCTAACTACAACCGATCCTATGGAGGGATAGGTACCAATACCTCTAACTTGCTTCAATGATATGCGATCCTATAGGGTATTCCATATGTTGTAATTAGTTTGTGCTCCAAGTTTCATGTCAGTTGGATCAGTAGATTTGGGATATTGACTAATATCTGGCAGAATTTGGAGTTGACCCTTACAAGGGAAGAGTGTCGACCACTATGGAGGAATCTTTACTGATCCCTTCAAGTTGCATGTTTTAGGTCCAACCCCTAGGGTGAACTCCCTAGGGTCCCATCTTCCTATTCCTAGAGTATCACGTTGATCCCTCTTATGGTTGTTGAGTTATTAATTGTTTTCTATCGAAATGCACTTGCTCCTATATGTTGAATCATATTCCATACTTCGAACATTCTGTCTTGCATATCTATCAGTTTCATTCAATCTCGACTTCATGTCATTATCTGTACTTGATGTATGGCTCCCACAACCATCACTCTAGACACATCGACCTCGATAATCGTGAAGTATGTTAAGTTGAATCCGCTTGTATGCTGCCTTGGAAAAAGGTGGCTTAACGCTTTACCCCCCAAAACATGTCTTGCAATAAGAAGGTGTATTCTGAATTGCCGTAAATCCAAAATCCGAAATCCATAATCCATGGATAACCATATTTTCCAATCAAGAATCCACTCTGTTGCCAATCCTAATCCACAATCTCTCCGGATCATTAGTGAAATCCATGACTATTCCGAGTCAATATCCAATTAATAATACATTTCGAATCCTTAGCCGAATCCCCATCTATCTAAAGCCAATAGCCAAATCTATGATCGTACCGGATCGTTTGCCAAATTCAAAGCCTCGATTTTACCGAATCCTTGCTGGACACAATCCGTATTCGATGACTTGAGTAATCCAATCCATCACGTTCGAGCGAAGCGGCCTATCCCTTGCCAGGCATAGTCCATACCCGATAACCTTGATCTCCCTAAATCCTTACTAAGCACAATCCATACTCGACGACTTGAATAGGACGATCCATCGAGTTCGACCGAAGCGATCTACCCCTTTCCAGGCATAGTCCATACCTGATGACGTTGATCTCTCTAAATCCTTGTCAAGTGCAATTCATATTCGATGACCCGAGTAGGCCGATCCATCGCGTTCGAGCAAAGCGACCTACCCCTTGCTAGGCATAGTCCATACCTAAGGCCTGTGTTATCTATTACATTGATCCAAATTTAAACATTCCTAAATCTATTTGCCAAAACATAAAGTAAAAATCCGACAACCAATAAACCAGAGTTTAAATAAAAACTAGAAAAACAAGAGTTTAAAGCAAGTAAGAAGAAAAAAACAAATTTCACAAACCCGAGTACAATGTTTTATCATCATCTCAGGGCATGTCTAGGGACCGTCCACGATACCGTTCATATGTAAGTGACTTAACCTTCCTACGGTGAAGTTTGTTACTTATTCTATGTCATCCTGATCAATTGATGGCAAGTTAACGATGATGCCTTGATCCAGTGTCATTTTCCTGTTCCATTGCCGCGGCCCAAGTCCTTACATATTATTGTAACTAACTATTCCTCACGTGTTCCTCAATGATATCCTTTAAATGCATGTAGTCATTTATTTATGCTCATTCAGCTCATGGAATAGGTAGCGCTTTACTAATGTCCATTCACAATCGGAGGGTTCCTTCCTTGCTGATCTTCGAGGCATCCTCGAGTATCCAGATGTATCCATTCTAGGGTTCCATTCAATTCTGAGTAAGAAGAGAATTTGGTTTCCCTCCTCGATCACTTCGATCTATCGAAGCTATTATCCATGTTCCGTTTACCCTTGTATTAACTTTCATTGCCTCTTTACCACCTTTCATATCTTCTTTTCATAGAAACCTTTCTGCTTCATGGTAAAATTCCTCGAGATCCGTCCGTGGATCCCGTGATGATATCTTAAAATTTGAATTATCTGCAACTCCTGACACTGCCGCCATCAATGGATCTGGTCGATCTACCGAAAAAACTGCTACATTGAACCTGGTTAAGAAATTCCTGAGCGATTCTCCTGCACATCACTTTGCTGATGTCAATGTCATCACATTCTTGGTTCTCGTAATGTGAACCCAAAACTGCTTCATAAATATTTCGACCAATTCCATCCATGTACTAATAATATCACTCTCGAACTGTTTAAACTATAGCATAGATACATCCATTAAGTATAAGGGAAGCACCATCCCAAGACTTCTTTCGATGGCCTCAGTACTTCCATGTGTCGTATATACCTCATCATATGCATAGTTGGATCCGACTTTCCGTCATAAACTTTCAGTGTTGGTAGTTTGAATTCTGGTGGATTCCTCGCATTCCTAATATTAGGAGGGAATGGAATTCTATTTACATCCTTCAGATCTATATTCACTAATCCTCCATGCATAACTCGCCTGTTCATCTCTACAAACCCGTCATTTTCTTCGAGTGTTAGTCTCCTACCATCATGTCCAAGCTGCCTCCCGAGTCTACGAGAGAATTCTGGAATGTATTCCTCTAGATGAGCATCCAAATTATGATTCACACCAACCTCCATGGGATTGACCGCAGATCCTCCAGCATCACGATTGACTATAACTGGGGGCGTTCCTCTATATCTTTGGGGGTCCGTGCTAATCCCTTTGGAGGGATCAGTGTCGATCCCTTTGGAGGGATCGGTGCCGAACCTTTTATGATGGCCGGGGACGGCCCCCGGTTGCTCTGTTCCACTCCTTTTTCCAGTAGCTCTGTCTCCATGTTCCCAATTCTGATTTCCAGTGAATCTTGTCGCCTCAATTCCTTGATCCATAGCTCCAGTAGTCCCTATCGTTCCAACTCCTCGATTTTGCATTCTAGCAGCTCCTATGGATCCAGCCTATCCGACCTGTCGGAGTAGATTGTACATCATCTCCTTCTGTCTTTTCGGTATCCCTTCCTGCATAACATTCATCATTGTTCCCATTTCATCTCTGGTGATGTAGATAAATGTTTGATTAGCTGCAGATACTGAGGAAGCCTCACGACTCCCATCATGATGATCTTATCCCCTTCTTGTCTCCTTGTTGATTATCTCACCATTTCTCCAAATCCAAGCTCTCTAATTGACTCCAAATATAAACTCCAAACCCTTAGAGGCTAGCTCTCTTAATGAAAGCACCAAAATGTTAGCATCAAAATCAGCTACCAAATCCAATTTTGTAAAAGTACCAATATCCAATCCAATCATAGTAATATGGAGAGAAATAAATTAAGAACAAAATTAAAACAATTAGAAAGCAAGTAAAAAGAGACAAGATTTATAATGGTTCAGCTAACTCTGGCCTACATCCACCCTTAAATAGTCGTTTTCATTGTATTGAAGTTTGTTTACAGTTACAATCCGAAGTCAAAAATAAAATTGGCAGTGTAGCCCAGATTGAAAATAAAGAGAAGTAGAAATAATATCCCTTTTTTGACGCCATACCTGTTGTATTTATATAGGAAGACATGAACGGATCGAGCCAAAATTTTGATAAAAGGTTCATAATGTTGAATATGCAATAATATGATTTTTGTTTGATGATAATAAACACACACACACACACACACACACACACACACATATATATATTCATTTAAACGTATTTGTTAATGTACTATTTTATTTTTCATAGATTAAATAAATATTTGCTGAATAAAATAAATAACACAGAATTTGAATTCAAACAGAAATTTTATTCAAACAAATATTTATTACAATTTTTGAATAGTACAAATTTCAAGCTCTCACTATATATATACACAATTTCAATTACAATACAAATTTTATTAAATTACAATTCACATTTACATTGCACCTCACTACATATCACTCATTCACTCAACTCGTACTGATCTTCAACTTCATTCCAATGTGAATCCAGCAGTTGAGCAATCTGCAGAAATATACATTGACGCAGTAAAATTGAAAATAAAATATTTTTGCAGTATAAAATAAAATATGGATTTTGAAAATAATATTTGCCTCAGTTATTTGGGTGGTTCGTCATCATTTAATTTTGAATTCATCATACACGAGTAGCTTGTGACATACACAGTGTATCATTGTATATGCCACAAGGCCGTGCACATCGATATATACACTTGATAAAATTACAGGGACAGGTGAGCACGGGTCAAACCCAAAACGCCGGGTTCAACTCAAGTGCAATAAAAATAATGTCACAATATCAGCACAAGGTCAAACCCGAGCTTTAAGTTCGATTCTACTCAGGTGTGATTTCAAAAATCAACATGAAGTTCAAAGTGAATCAAACTAAATTGAAGCAAATGCCAAATCAGTTCAACAAAAACTAAACAGGGGCAAAACTGTAAACAAATACATATGGCCAAGCGATGCATCACTGAGACAATGCACAAATATATATATACATATGTATATATACACACACACACACACATATGTATATACACATGTATACAAGCATGTACCAGCTCAATACATATATGCAGCCTCGACTAAACTCCAATGTACACATGAATGTTATGATAAACACATGTACTAAAGTGTCAGGTCGAGTATGTTACAGCATGTCCACATGAAGTGTACAAAAGCAAACCAAACTCAAGGAAACAAAAAGCACATACAAGGAAAGACCTACTGGTAGACACGAACCATAAATACAATATGATATGCCTCAAAATTCAACAGTGATGAAGCAAGGCACAACTCAGTACACACCATGAACAGGCAGAGGTACACACTACAAGCTACAAGCTAGAACAGTGCACATAGGAGTGCAAGAGCAAATAAAACAAGTGACAATGCAAGCAAACATCAGTGACACAGCCTCAACAATGAAATGGCTATAAAAAACCATACGTGAACACTGCAACAGGTCAAGGATGTGCACCAAACAAGAGCATAACACAAATACTCAAAGCAACTCAAGTCAGTGCACCAGTAATGTTAACAAGCCTCGACCAAAATCAAAATGAAACAAATGCAACATGAAAACAACTCAAGATCAATGCATATGAAGTAACCAGACCTGACTGAAGTGTTAAGATATTACAAACATATATATGAAATGCAACAGTGACAAATAGAATATGTACACAAATACATATCAACTCATATGCAAACAGTTGAAAGTCGAACATTTTTACGTAGCAGTTTCGAACAAAGACGGTGCTTTTACAAAGATCAAAAAGACTACATGAAGTCCAATGGCAAGTACTAGAGTTGACAATTAGAACAAAATCAAGTTACAGTTTCAATGCTACAAGACCATGTCAAACACAGTGCAACAAAATACAAGTGTCGACCAGACTGACGTTCAAGTGCAAGCCTCAAGTAAACATGAAATGGTGATACAGCAAGTTTATGTGGATATGCAAGTAGTCAACTTGATAACAAAGTAAACAGTGTATGTAGTGATACGTATACAGGCTTTACAAACATGTTGAACAAGACAAAGTCAGAGACCAGAGAATCAAGCTTCAAAAGTACAGGTTGCAGTGATGCAAAAATCATAACAGAATCAAATTCATAAAAATCAAGTCAAAGTCTAGTAATATCAAAAATCAAGTTGAAGCCGTGAACAACTGACCGAAGTCAATGGAAACAAAGAACGAAATCAACATCAGCAAAATCAATTCGAAACCGTGGTGGCCAAGTAAATTGACCAAGTCAGAAATCAACACCGTGAGTATCAAGCAACAAAATTATATGAATTGAAGAAGTCGGATAAATCACCATCGTTCAAGAATAATCAAATGGCCGAAGACAAATTCAAATAGATGTATATAAACGAAAATCAAGGATCTCGAATCTTATATAAATAAGTAACATCATCGGCAAATGGCAAGCATCGAATTCAAGTAAGCAAAACCAGAAAAGCAAAAAGAAAATTACATACCAATTTTGATTCAAACTCGACGCAAATTGAAGGAACCGTGAGCACAGTGAAGAGATGGTCGATTGCCGACGCAAATCAGAAGATCAATTGTAATCGATCAACAATCAATCGGGTTTTTCGATAGCCGAAGCCCTAATTTCACAAGGCCGAAGCTCTAGCCAATCTTACAGGAGCGAAGACAAGGCCGAAGCACTAGCTAATCTCACAGGAGCGAACGCGAGGCCAAAGCCCTAATTTCAAAGCAAAAGAAGAACAAGCAAGGAACGGCCGACATTGTTTTTACAGAGCAAATAGATAAAGGAGATAACGGGGATGCGTTTTCTTAATTGATAATACTTTGGGTCGGTTACATTAACAAAGGCTTTTGGTTTATAATATTAGGGCTTTTTGTTTTTAGTTATCTTTTAATTAGTATTTTTCTTTTAAACAGTTGTAATTTCTAGTCGTGTAACTAGGGTACAAACTACGTGGCGTAGTTTGAGAATTCACAACTCAGTGGCTGAGATGTGGCAGGGTTTTGAGCGTAGAGTTAGGTTAGTCAGTAGCGGGTGTCGCGAGTTTACGTGTGTAAGCATGTGATTACTTAATTTCTAGTAGAAACCTTGGGGGCAACACGTAGACAGGATTTTGCCTAAGCTGGGTAAATTCTGTGTCATTCTATTGCTGCATTTATTATTCTGCTATTATCTGTGCTGCTATAATTTTGATTTATCTGTGTTGAAATAATTTTATAAGCTTCCGCATTAATTTTTATAATTAATAGTATCACCCTATTCACCCCCCCTCTAGGGTGAAATCGATCCTGCAAGTGGTATCAGAGCTAGGAATATAAGTCAGCTTTTGTTTTTTTTTAAATTGGTTTTTTTTCAAAAATCAATTTTTGTTTTAAAAAGTTGAATTTTTAAAATGGCTTCTTTTAATACTGCTTTTGCTGAGGGTCGGTCCATAGTTAGACCACCAATGTTCAATGGTGAATACGCCTACTGGAATAATAGAATGAAAATTTTTCTGAAAACCTTTGACGCTTGGAACATTGTTGAGACAGGTTATAGAGCACCAACTATAATTGTAGATAATCAGGAAATAGATAAACCAAAGGATCAATGCACAGAACTAGAAAATAAATTACAAAATGCTAATGCTAAAGATATGAATTCTATTATCTGTTCATTGGATCAATTTGAATTTAATCGTGTCTCACATTGTCTAACTGCGTAGGAAATATAGCACACACTAGAAGTGACTCACGAAGGAACATCTAAAGTCAAAGAATCTCGCCTTGCCATGCTAGGCAGCGAATACGAGAACTTCACAATAGCGAAGGAAGAAAATGTCAAAAAGATGTATGGACGACTTTCCAATATCATATACAAATCAAAATCTCTCGAAAAATCATACACAGAGTTGGAGATAGTCCGAAAAATCCTCAGAGTCCTTCCACGAAGTTTTGAAGCCAAAGTGACTGCCATTTAAGAATCAAAAGATTTAAAACAAATGAAAGTTGAAGAACTCATCGGAATCTCACCACTTATGAGCTAGAAATGACATTCAAGGAAGAGCGTGAAGGAGGTGACACTCGAAAGAAATCAATAGCTCTTAAAGGAACAACAGAAAGTGATGGTGATGATGATGATGATGGAGCAACAGAACTGGAGCTGGTAATAAAGAAATTCAAAAGGTGGAATTGCAAATACAGAAATCCAGCTCTATATCGAAAATTGAAAAGCAGAATAAACAAAAAACTAGACAAACCAGAAGAATAAAAGATCATCTTTCATAAGTGCAACAACCCGGACGCATCAAGCCCAATTGTCCTCAAAATCGACGCAACTTTGAAAAGAAATCAAAAAGGAGAAGTTTTGCAGCCACGTGGAATACAAGTGATGAAGATAATCAAAGTACTAGCAGTGAGAATGAGAAAGCAGATATGTGCCTTCGAGGTAATATAACTGATAGCGACGATGACGAGCCAAGCGAGCTATCAAATCTCACTCGCTCACAACTACTTACATATTTCCACGAAGTAAATGGCTGTTTTGAACAACTTAGGGAGAAATATGCTAAAATTGAATCACAAAGAGACAGTTTGATTGAACTAAATGATCAATCCAAAATATAATTTCTTTTCTTTCTCATGGCAGCCGATCCTTGTCCTGTCCCACTATCCCCATCTTACCTACCCTCATACTTTCCACTGTTCCATCCCTGTCGACTGCGTCCCATCCCTTGATCCCGCCATCTCCCGATCCTCCTCCTCCAGTTCCTCCTGACCCCCATTGTCGTCCATCACCTCTTGATGCTCCAGCATTATTTCCTTCTACCCTTCCTCTCTGGAACTCGCTTTTCAAATCAAAACCAAAAAATGCAGGCAGCCACGTTCCAACTCTCATTCCTGTTACGTACGAGGGTGATGTGCTTGTCCCTCCTCCTGAAGTCATCCACGCTGGAAACGTGGTTTGGGGAGAGCACCTGGTGGGGTTTTTTCTTGACAAACCTTTGTCATACACCACCGTAATCAAGCACTTGAAAAAGGTATGGAAATTAAACGGATCCATCACTGTTAAATCTGACGATGCCCTGTTCCTATTCAATCTTTCGTCAGCGGACGATAGAAGGAAAATCATTGAGGCTGACCCCTTGATAATTCGGAACAAGTTGTTAATCGTTAAGCCATGGGACCCTATGATCGGGAATAGTTGTAGCACAATTAAAGCAGTGCCCATTTGGCTAAAAATTTCTAATATTCCTTTGTTTGCGTGGTCACATATTGGGATAAATTGGTTATCATCCAGAATTGGAAAGCTTCTGTGCCTTGATGAGTCAACTAAAAGAATGCAGAGAATTGGGTTTGCTAAATGCATGGTTGAAGTATCCCCTGACAATTGTCTTCCTGATGAATTTCCTGTTCGTATGTTGGATGGGAGCATACAATATGTCAAAGTGAATTACCTCTGGAAGCCATCTATTTGCTTTGCTTGCAAAGAATTTGGTCGTGATTGCATTAGTTGTTCGAGGCTGGGGCATGAAGTGTTTGCGCCTCCTGAAGTAATGAGCACTGATCCCTCTGATAAAAGTAAAATTTCTGTCCCAAAGGTCAATTCTAGTAGAGTAGTAAACCAAAGAAGTAGTTGGCAAAAAGTTAAGTACTCTAAAGCAAAAGAAAACACTTGAAAGCTTCCTGCTTACTCCTCGGAAAAAACTGTAAATGATATTGTAACCATAGGAAAAAGTTACCAGCAGCCCCTGCATGACGTGGTGGATTCTGTTGCTAATAATAAGTTTTCCATTCTTTCTGATGTGAATGACACAGTTATTGAAGAACTTGGTAACAATCTAATACATGAAATACTTGAAGAAGGAGAAATTGGTCCTGAGTGTGTAGGTGTTAAGGTTCAAGGTAGTGATAAATCCCCTGGTATCATTTGTGTTCCTTTTGATGGGTATGACTCGTATCATACTCGGGAAAATGTTGAACAAATAAGTGTTATCCCAGCAGATGCTTCTTGTTGTGATATTGGCACTGAAGTATCACCTTTCCGTGCTGATTTATTTATACCTTCAGGGGTAAACATTACTGATGGTGATCTGGTATGCCAACATCTCAATGAACAACGTGGTCTCAATTGCACCGAATGTGTTTCTGAAGCAAATGAAGAATGTAAAACTCGTGAAATTCCATATCCTATTTCCATCTCTCATGTTAACATTCCCAATGCAGCCAATTTGCTCCATGCATCAAAATCTCTCGGTGTGCACGTGCACACTGACTCTATGCACGTCCCGTCCTCTCTATTTGCTTCCCCGCCATCTGATTCCCCCAATGCTCCCTTTCTCAAACCCTCATCTTCTTCTTCCTTTGCTCCGCCTCCTGTCAACTCTTTCTCTGATCAACTGCAACTGATTCCTTCTCCCTACGTGTTTGCTGGTAAGCTTCCTGGGTGGAAAGATAAAGAACTTAATCCAGTTTCTACCTCTTGCTCCACATCCAATGTTAACCCTGTCCCTTCCTCCGTTCAAATTGGTCCCAGCTTCATCGATGCAAGATTGTCTAAAGGTTCTCCTTCAACAAGGAGCAAGCAAGGAACTATTCATGTCTCTCTTGACCTTTAATGAATTCCATTCATTTAGCTTCATGGAATATTCGCGGAGCTCATCGCAAGGAAAAACTGGATCATATCAAATGCCTTATACAAAAACACAATATGGACTTAGTTGCAGTTCTAGAAACCAAGCTTAATCTGCAACTTACCATCTTAGCTAGCAATTATATCAACAACAACTGGACTTTGCATCACAATCTTACTGAAGCCCCGTATGGGAGAATCATGGTTCTCTCTAATCCCTAAAAATTCACTCTTTCTCCTATCCTTATCTCCCCTCAATTCATTCACTTCCATTCTACCTTCATTCCTGATTCCATTTCCTTCTATCTCACCATTGTCTACGCTTCAAACTCTCTTTCTAGCAGACAATCCTTCCTTCGTCAGATTCCTGCTTTCAGGCAAGAATCCCATCCCTGGTTAATTCTAGGTGATTTCAACTATGGACTGAACCTTAATGACAAAGTCGGTGGTGTGCCACTAACTCCAAAAGATATTCAATCCCTTAACTCTGCCATTGAGGATGCCAACTTGATCTCCATAAATAAATCTGGTTCAAAATACTCTTGGAACAATCGTGGTCGGTCTGGGCGTAGAATTATGACCACCATTGATCACTCCTTTTGTAACTTCAAATCATTATCCTTCTGGCCTTCTCTTTCTGCCCACCTCCCTTTACCTGTCCTATCTGATCATTCCTTCATCATCCTATCCACTGGCTCCCCTGCTGTGTATGAGAAAAGAAGTTTCAAATATTATAATATCAGGGCTAATGAACCAGGGTATACTGACATTATTTATGTAGCTTGGTCCACTTATTGTTATGGTAACCCCACTTATAAATTTTGTAGGAAACTAAGGCATGTCAAACACTCTCTGAGAAGTTGGTCCAGGATCAAGTTTGGAAATGGTACTTTGAAGTCTGAATCTATTAAGAAGCAACTTGAAGTTATTCAAACTCAAACGCAGAATAATCCAAATGATGACGATAGTGCAGCAAACGAAAGTGTCCTATTTTCATCCCTTTCTGATGCTTTAAGGATGGAAAGCTCAATGAGGAGCCAACAACTTCATTATAAATGGTTGACTGAGGGTGACAAAAATACTGCGTACTTCCATGCAGCGATAAAGTCTAAGCAAGTTCATGAGCAGATTCATCGAATTAAGGACGTCAATGATGATATGCTCTCCACTCCTCTTGACATTGATAATGCCATGATCAGTTACTTCTCTAGCCTCCTTGGTAATGCCGATAACTTCTCGCCTAATCTCCACCTCATTGATAGCACTGACCTTCCATCCATCAATCAACATCAAGCTGAGTACCTCACTTCTATTGTCTCTGATGATGAAATAAAACACACTCTCTTTAGTATGAATAAGAAGTCCAGTACGGGTCCTGATGGATTCAATGTTCAGTTCTTCACTCATAACTGGGATATAATCAAATCTGATTTTTGTCAAGCTATTCACAACTTCTTCTCCAAATTCAAGCTCCTTAATGAAGTCAATGCAACTAATTTGGTTCTCATTCCCAAAACTAATCCTCCTACTGATGTCTCCTCATTCAGACCTATTGTCTGCTGTAATGTGCTTTATAAATGCATTGCTAAGATTATTGCTTCCAGACTTAAATCTGTGTTGCCTGACCTTATATCATCTAATCAGGCTGCCGTCTTGCCTGGAAGAAATTCCTTAGATAATGTGATGATGTCGCATGAACTTTTAAAGGGGTATGGTCGTGCTAACACATCCCCGAGAGCTATGCTAAAACTTGATCTCTCTAAGGCCTACGACTTTGTCCAATGGTCGTCAATTGTTAGAGTAATGGCACAGATGGGATTCCCGTTACCATTTGTTGCTTGGATCTATACTTTCATATCCACTCCTTCCTTCTCTCTAAATTATAATGGTAAAGTTGCTGGTTATTTCAAAAGTAAACAAGGCATTCGCCAAGGCGTTCCATTATCCTCTTACATCTTCCTCCTTATCATGGAAAGTCTAACTAGAATGCTAAATGCCAGATATCGTGCTAAAGAGATAAAATACCATCCTAAATGTAAACAGCCTCTGATCACTTCCCTCCTCTTCGCTGACGACATAATGATTTTCACCTCCCCTTCCCATGAACCCATTGATGCAATTAAACAATCCCTTGACATCTTCTACTCCTGCATTGGTCTGAAGCTAAATCTTTCAAAATCTTCTATCTTGTTTGGTGGAATCCCACCCACATTATCTACTGCGTTGACTGCCTACTCTGGTTTTCACCCCATGCAAAGCGACATGGTCTACCTTGGTATCCCTCTTTGCACTTCTAGAGTCACTTTTTCCAATTGCCATTCGCTCTACACTAAAATCACTAGAATGCTTACTAATTGGGCCAACCGATTTCTTTCTCAGGCCGGTAGACTCGTCTTGATTAAATCTATTTGTTTTTCCTTTATTATTTACTGGGCTAGAACTTATATTTTACCCAAAAAACTGCTACGTCTTGTCAGACGTGCTATGCTCCGGTTCTTCTGGACGGGTAGCATTCATAATAGGAAGCCTATTCCAATTTCATTTGATAGCATTGAACAACCACTTTCGTGTGGTGGCCTGGGAATCTTAAATATTGAGCGTTGGAATACTGCTGCAATCAGTCAACAATTTCACTCCTTATTAAAAAACAATAACAGCCTATGGGTACAATGGACAGTTACTCATAATTTAAGAAATAGAAGCATTTGGAGTTTGGACCCCCCTGGCAGTTGCAGCTGGATATGGCTTAAGATTCTTTCTTTGCGTTCAGTTTTCCTGCCATATCTCCAATTCTCCCTTTCTAGTCAAAGCAATAAGAACTTTTGGAATGATCCATGGTTAAGCATGGGTCTCATCCTTTCTGCAACTTTATCTCCACAGCAAATTCATCAATCTGGCATTAGTAATACTGCGAAAGCTGTTGACTTCATTGTGGATAATAAACTATCCCTTCCGTATACTAGCAATCACAACATGAGAGTTTTTTGGGATGGCTTTAGTAATTATCGTAATAATTGTCCAAAAACTGATATGCTCTGGTGGAATGGTAAGCCTCATACTATAAATCATGTCTATCATTTTCTTTCTAATACTCGAAATAAACCGATGTTCCCATGGCATAAAGTTGTTTGGAATAAGCAGTCCTCCCCCTTTGACAATCTTTTGTTGTGGAAAGTTATAACGAAGGCTATCATGACCAAGGACAGGATGTCTGGGTTCGCTATTATTTCTGATCATCTGTGTGTCTTCTGCAAAAGCGAGAAGAGTAGTAAGCATATGTCCTTTGAATGCACCTTCCTGCATCAAAATTAGGAGAAGTTGATGGACAAGTTTGGTTGGTCCAGGTTACCTGTTCAATCCTCTTGCCAGTGGGATTTGATTCTATTAGCTACACGTAAGAAGGATGATGCTGGTGATCTCCTCAGTTTTTGCCTCAAGAAATATGTTCGAACAGTTTGGAACGAGAGGAACCAGAGATGCTTTAATAATATTGAGCAGTCCCAACTTCAATTATGGCTAGTCTTAAAACATTCCATTATGAATGAGTTACTGGAACGTAATTCTGTGCTACTTCCGCTTCTTCGGTATTGGTAGGTCAGTAGTCATTTGCTGGCCTGGGGCATCTTCTCTGTGTCCATCTGTGGTTCTTCTAGTCATTGCTCCCATGGTTGTTTCTTGGTGGCTTCAGGGTTTTCATTGGGTTGTTGCCTTCAGCTACGAGTACTTCCTGTGCTCTCAGTCTTTCTGTTCTTTCCTACTCTAAGTTTGTTTTGAGTAGTTTTTTTTTTCCGTTTAATAAAATTTGGTAGGGGACCAGCCAACCTCGCTAGCTTTGCTAAAAAAAATGATCAGCTTGAACAATTAGTTAAAAATTATTAAAATAAGTGCCCTAAGTATGACAAGTGTCCGTTGTTTGAAGAAGAAATTAAAAAATCAGAAATTAATATAAAATCACTTGAAAATGAAATTCTGATTTTGAAAGAAAGTGAAAATATTAGGAGAGAGAACTCTATTAAAAGTGTACAATATTATTGAACGAAAATGAATATCTCAAAACACAAATCCAACAATTGTCAACGACTTTAGATAAATTTTCAAAAAGCGAAAAATCGTTGAATATGCTATTAGGAAAATAAACTGTTAATACAGTTAGACAAGGACTTGAATATAATCAATCTGAAAATGTTAGAAATAAAATTAAACAAGTCAATTCAATATGCACAGTTTGTAGAAAATTTGGACGCAATCAAAATAATTATTGGTATAGACCCAAACACGTAAAAACCATTCCAATTTGGGTTCCAAAAGGCACAAATACAAAATCTCTCAAAGTTAAACAAATCTGGGTGCCAAAAGGAACATATATAAATAGTTATGGGTCTCCACAAAATTATTTTTCTAAATATTCTGCCACTAACAACCATGGACCTATAAAAACAAATAGGTCACAAAAATCTTTTCCCGTGTAGATGTGGTGGCAGGCTAAGGAAAAACAATAGTGTTATCTGGATTCTGGCTGTTCCAGAAACACAACGGGCAACAAAGCAAAGTTCCTTAGCCTAGTACAAAGGTGACAGAATCACAATGGACAACAACTAAAAATATCCTAAAGGTAAAACAGGTAATGATATATTTATTTGAACGATATATTAAATGTGATAATCTACACCGTAATCTGGGTTAAATCAGCCAATAATGTGATGATGAAATAATGATGATTTTGATTTTGACTTATTCAAAATTGTTGGCCAATTATATTCTTATGCCAAGAACACTACAAAAATATCTAGAGTCTTTGAATTACTGCATATATATTAGTTTGGATTAATAATAGTGCTTTATTGGATGATAATACATTTGGTTATTTTACGGCTAATTCTATATTCACGGTTTTTGATTATTTACACGGTCTCAATTCAAATTCAAGAGAATGTCATTTAAAAAGTTGTTAAAATTGATTTTGAGATTTTTTGTTGCACACTTCATGGTCTGGTCTATCAAATTCAGTTAATGATAATTTTGAGTGAAAGAGAAATTCAGATGCAGATTACACTGGTAATCTGGTTGATAGAAAAATTACTAGTGGAACGTGATTTGTTAAGACATTTAGTAACTGCATCATTTTTCAAAGAAAATATATGCATATTTTTCATTTCATAATTTTTTCAAATAGCAGAAATTTTTCTCATAAAACCCCTTCTAGAAAATCATCTTTGACCTTGTTTTCATATTGGTCATTTTTAGAAAATTTGATTTTATAATTATTTTTGAAATTTTAAGTTATAACATTGATTAATCTGACTCCCTACTAATTATTAAAAAGATAAATAGTGATTGAAAAAAGTGATGAGTGTTGATATTTATCATATATTATGACTCGAGACGGTATAATTAGTAAATTTATTTAGAAATATAAACAAGAGTTATAAAACTTTTTGTTGGTAGAAAATTCCATGACCATCTCTATTTCTATCATATTTCTAACGACCATCACTCATCAGAATTCAATATAGTTTGTCAATATGTGGTACTTTAAACAAGAATCATTCGTTTTTTCATTTTACATTTTTTAAATAATAATAATAATAAAATAAAATCCAAAGTATTTACTCTCATTTAAAAGTCCATAAGGTTATGCATGGGTGAATTACTTGGAATTTGTTATGTGCTTCCATGCTCATTTAAAAGTCCTCACGGTTATGCATGTATGGAACGCATATCAAAATTGATTTTTTAAATAAACAAGTTGATTCTAATCTCATTTAAAAGTCCTCACGGTTATGGATGGTTAGAAGATACTTGAATTCATTTTTTTGAAAATAAAATTGGAATACTACTAATCTCATTTAAAAGTCCTAACGGTTATGCATGGTTGGTAGATATTCAAATTCCTAATATAAATATACCACAAATAGACACAACTGTATGATTTTATATGATGATATTATTCCCATCATTCTAAAAGTGGAATATGCGCCTAACATAGTATTTATGTTTTCTGTTTGATCTTTTATTGAAATTTAATATTTATATTCGAATGAGTTTTAATGTTGTATTAATATCGATCACTTTATCTCTATTCTAACACTATTACTCTTTTTCCGATAACAAAAGAGTGAGATAAAAGTTAAGATTTGTCAAATAAAATCAAGCAAAGGTCAAATATTTTCTATTTGCATCTAGGCTAATTTGCACATATTTTAATTGTATGCATATATGAATGGGAGCTTTGTGTAGAGAGGAAGCATTTAAATAGAGGGAGCAATTAGAGTATATCAATGATCAAGTACATTTAACATACTCAAAATCTTAAATATATGTTTGTTATCATCAAAAGGGGGAGATTGTTGAATATGCGATTATATGATTTTTGTTTGATGATAATAAACACATATATATATATATTCATTTAAATGTATTTTTTAATGTACTATTTTATTTTTCATAGATTAAATAAATAACACTGAATTTGAATTCAAACAGAAATTTTATTCAAACAAATATTTATTACAATTTTTGAGTAGTACAAATTTCAAGCTCTCACTATATATATACACAATTTCAATTACAATACAAATTTGATTAATTTACAATTCACATTTACATTGCACCTCACTACATATCACTCATTCACTCAACTGGTACTGATCTTCAACTTCATTCCAATGTGAATCCAGCATCTGAGCAATTTGTAGAAATATACATTGACGCAGTAAAATTGAAAATAAAATATTTTTAGAGCATAAAATAAAACGTGGATCTTGTAAATAATATTTGCCTCAGTTATTTGAGTTGTTTGTCATCAATTAATTTTGAATTCATCATACACGAACAGCTTATGACATACATAGTGTATCACTGTATATGTCACAAGGTCGTGCACAACGATATATACACTTGATAAAATTACAGGGATAGGTGAGCATAGGTCAAACACACAACGCCGGGTTCAACTCAAGTGCAATAAAAATAATGTCACAATACCATCACAAGGTCAAACCCGAGCTTTAAGCTGGATTCAACTCAGGTGTGATTTCAAAAATCAACATGAAGTTCAAAGTAAATAAAACTAAATTGAAGAAAATGCCAAACAGTTCAACACAAACTAAACAGGGGCAAAACTGCGAACAAATACATATGGCCAAGCGATGCATCACTGAGACAATGCACAAATACACACACACACACACACACACACATACATACACACACACATATACATATACATATGTATATACACATGTATACAAATATGTACCAGCTCAATACATATATGAAGCCTCGACTAAACTCCAATGTACACATGAATGTTATGATAAACACATGTACTCAAGTGTCAGGTCGAGTATGTTACAGCATGTCTACATGAAGTATACAAAAGCAAACCAAACTCAAGGAAGCAAAAAGCACATACAAGGCAAGACCTACTGGTAGACATGAACCATAAATACAATATAATATGCCTCAAAATTCAATAGTGATGAAGCAAGGCACAACTCAGTACACACCATGAACAAGCAGTGGTACACAATACAAGCTACAAGCTAGAACAGTGCACATAGGAGTGCAAGAGTAAATAAAACAAGTGACAATGCAAGCCAATATCAGGGACACAGCCTCAACAATGAAATGGCTATAAACAACCATACATGAACACTGCAACAAGTCAAGGATGTGCACCAAACAAGAGCATAACACAAATACTCAAAGCAACTCAAGTCAGTGCACTAGTAATGTTAACAAGCCTCGACCAAAATCAAAATGAAACAAATGCAACATGAAAACAACTCAAGATCAATGCATATGAAGCAACCAGACCTGACTGAAGTGTTCAGATATTACAAACATATATATGAAATGCAACAGTGATAAATAGAATATGTACACAAACACATATCAGTTCATATGCAAACAGTTCAAAGTCGAACATTTTTACGTAGCAGTTTCGAACAAAGACGGTGCTTTTACAAAGATCAGACAAACTGCATGAAGTCCAACAGCAAGTGCTAGAGTTTGCAATTGGTACAAAATCAAGTTACAGTTTCAATGCTACAAGACCATGTCAAACACAGTGCAACAAAATGTAAGTGTAGACCAGATTGACATTCAAGTGCAAGCCTCAAGTAAACATGAAATGGTGATACGGCAAGTTTATGTGGATATGCAAGTAGTGCAACTCGATAACAAAGTAAACAGCATATGCAGTGATACGTATACATGCTTAACACACATGTTGAACAAGACAAAGTCAAAGACCATAGAATCAAGCTTCAAAAGTATAGGTTGCAGTGATGCAAAAATCACAACAGAATCAAATTCGTAAAAAATCAAGTCAAAGTCTGGTAATATCAAAAATCAAGTTGAAGCCGTGAGCAACTGACCGGAGTCAAAGGAAACAAAGAACGAAATCAACATCCGCAAAATCAATTCGAAACCGTGGTGGCCAAGTAAATTGACCAAGTCAGAAATCAACACCGTGAGTATAAAGCAACGAAATTATATGAATTGAAGAAGTCAGATAAATCACCATCGTTCGAGAATAATCAAATGGCCGAAGACAAATTCAAATAGATGTATACAAACGAAAATCAAGGGTCTCGAATCCTATATAAATAAGTAACATCATCGGCAAATGGCAAGCATCGAATTCAAGTAAGCAAAACCAAAAAAGTAAAAAGAAAATTACATACCAATTTTGATTCAAACTCGACACAAATTGAAGTAACCGTGATCAAAGTGAAGAGACAGTCGATTGCCGACGCAAATCAGAAGATCAATTGAAATCAATCAACAATCAATCGGGTTCTTCGATAGCCGAAGCCCTAATTTCACAAGGCCGAAGCTCTAGCCAATCTTACAGGAGCGAAGACAAGGCCGAAGCACTAGCTAATCTCACAAGAGCGAACGAGAGGCCAAAGCCCTAATTTCAAAGCAAAAGAGGAACAAGCAAGGAACGGCCGGCATTGTTTTTACAGAGCAAATAGATAAAGGAGATGGGCCACGTTTTCTTAATTGATAATACTTTGGGCCGGTTACATTAACAAAGGCTTTTGGTTTATAAAATTAGGGTTTTTTTTAAATTATCTTTTAATTAGTATTTTGCTTTTAAACAGTTGTAATTTCTAGTTGTGTGACTAGGGTACAAACTATGTGGCATAGTTTGAGAATTCGCAACTAGTGGCTGAGTTGTGGCAGGGTTATAAGCGTAGAGTTAGGTTAGTCAGTAGCGGATGTCGCGAGTTTACGTGTATAAGCGTGTGACTACTTAATTTCTAGTAGAAACCTTAGGGGCAGTATGTAGGCAGGATTTTGCCGAAGCTGGTTAAATTCTATGTCATTCTATTTCTGCATTTATTATTCTGTTATTATTTATGCTGCTATAATTTTGATTTATCTGCGTTGAAATAATTTTATAAGATTCCACAATGATTTTTATAATTAACAGTATCACCCTATTCACCCCCCTCTGGGGTGAAATCGATCCTACACGGAAGACCAAGACGAGGCCACCCAAAAATTTCCAGGCCCATTTGGGCCCATAATAGGATCGGTACAGATCATTATTAGTGTGTCCAAATAGGCTGCAATCCCTATGAAGGGTTCTCCATGATGTTAGCTACTTACGCTCCAAATTTTGTGTTGTTTCAACTTACGGCTTATGAGATATCGCGTTTTCCATGAAGTGGTGTTGCTTGAATTTTGATTTCTGCCAATCCCATAAAGTGATTGGTCGATCCTTCTATTCTCTTCCAAATTCATACGATCCCTAAGGGAGCTTCTCCATGTTGTATTATGCTTAGAATCTAAGTTTCATGCCAATCGGATTAGTAGAACTCAAGTTATTGATCAATCTTTGTTGTAATAAATTATGAAGGCTGATTATAGCCAATCATTATGGGGGGATAGGTACCGATCCCTCCAACTTGCTCCAAATGATATGCGATCCCTATTGGGTGTTCCATATGTTGTAATTAGCTTATGCTCTAAGTTTCATGTCAACTGGATCAGTAGATTGAGATATAGACTAATCTCTGTAAGAATTTGAATATAGTCGACCCTTACAAAGGAAGAGTGCTAACCCCTATGGAGGGATCGATACCAATCCCTTCAAGTTGCATGTTTTATGGTGCGACCCCTAGAGTGAACTCCCTAGGGTCCCCTCTTCCTGTTCCTAGCATTTCACTTCGATCCTTCTTGTGACTGCTGAGTTATTAATTGTTTTCTATCGAAATGCACTTCCTCCTATGTGTTGAACCATATTCCATACTTTGAACATTCTAACTTACATATCTATCAATTCCATTAAATCTTAACTTCATGTTACTATTCGTACTTGATTTCCGGGTCCCACAATCATCACGTTGGACCCATTGGCCTCGATAATAGTGAAGTTTGTTGGGTTAAATCCGTCGGAATACTGCCTTGGAAAAAGGTGGGTTAACATGACCCTTCTTCTTCTACCCAGCCTTGCTGCCTGAGCCATCGTGAGGCCTCTTCTCGTCCTTCTCATCTTTAGGTATGTTGCCTCCGGAAGGGGTAGTGTCGCATTCGATGGTAATGATAGTGGGATCCTCAGGATGGTCGATAGCGAGCTCGGAAGTCCTCATAGTAGTGCCGGCAATGCCGCTTTTTGGAGGATGGATAGTGATAAGAAGGATTCGAGAAGAAGGTTATGACTCTTTAATGTCTGTATCTTTTCGAGACCAGGCTCGGCTTTAATCTTGAGCTTAGACATATCAATTTTGCACTTCTCCACCATTGAAATGAATCTGATTGGGCCTGATGCACTGGTTATGGTAATGTCTTCCTCCAAGGATTAGGAAACATAGTCCAACCCTTCCAACGCCGTGATCCGCTTTGAAATAAGATCCAGAATAGAGCTGTAGGGAAGGCTTGGAGCAACCAGTCCCATGGTGATGGAAGTTGACTCAATGGTAATAACAATAGTGTCCATGCCTTGAGTGATTGGCGGTGGAGGAGCTGGAAGAAAAGGATGATCGTAACTTCATAAATGAAAAAGTAAAGATTAGTTACAATCTCATGCGAGCACTGAAGGACTTCAAATAATAGAGAAATAAGGGATTCACCATCGCCTTGACTCGATTGCTGAACATGAGATTTAGAGATTTTTCACTCTTCGATTGAGTATTGAATTGGTGGATCAACGAAGGGGGGAAGATAGGGTTCAACGGGAATGATTGCTATAAAAGTTGGGATAACTTGGGTGGCCTTGGAGCTGGCCCTCTAAGATATAAAAATTTCCGTTGCAAGTACTTAGGAGTTGATGATTATGGCTGACCCGATGCGCTTAGGTCGACAGGAGCTTCAGTGGCAGCTTTAGTAGCAGCATCTTCAATGGCCAAAATAGCTTTTTCTCTTCAAGTTTAATGATGTCTTTAGCATCAAGGTACTTGGGCTTAAGCTCATCTTTGATGAGGCCTTCACCAAATGCTTCTACACGCTGGAGAATTTCTTTCCAGGCATCGGCGAGAGTAACAACATAAGTACTGCCCAACCACTTCAGATTCTTATATTGTATTACATTGGCAAAGAATTTCTAAAGAGTAATGTCGAGATCTTCTATCTCTTTGGCTTTCTGCTCTTTCATCTTATTCAGATCATGCATAGCGACAATGTAGTCGACTTAAGCATCCAATCTTTCTATTATTAATTGGAGCAGTTCAGAATCAAGTTTCTCTTTTTCAGCTGTAGCTTTAGAATTTTAGTTGCCTAGTCTTCGATAGTTTTATCCTCGGCCAGGATAATTTCATCCTACGTGGTAATGGCCAAGTCCTTATTAGCAAATTATGTTTTAAGAGTCGCATTTTCTTCATGGGCAGGCTTTAAAAGATCTTGTATTACGATCTCGTCTTGGTTATGAGCTCTCTTCATTTCCTCCATCGGGCTTTTAGTCTTTTCCTTGGATTTTAGAGTTGCATCTCTCTATGCCCTCATCTTTTCAATATCCCCTTTCTACCCTTATATGGGACTATCACAGGTCATTTTTATGATTCAAACGATTAGATATTCATTTGATTGATTTAGTTGACACTGAAGAGGGAGTAGAAAGCTTCTTCCACTCATATCGTTGATCAATAAGCTTCTGGACACATCTAACCTTGTGGTCCACTTCTTTTTTAGGAATATTCTTAACGTCGTGGTCAAACATGACACATGTTAAGCAGAGATCGGAAAAGGCGGCTTGCGTACGGGTGGATAGGGCAGATTGAGGAGTTGGAGTAGTAGTCATTCCCTTGACTCGATAAAAAACAGTAATAGCAAGTGAATGTGAAGCAGAAGTACGTTGTTGTGGAGGAAGCTAAGGTTAAGCTCGAGGCGAAGGAACACCAAAAGATGAACCGTGGTGATATTGGGAATCTTTGTGCCTTTTCATGTGATCGTGAGGGATCCATTCTATGGTTCGACTCTTCCTTTTATCGCTTTCTACCTAGTGTTCTCTTCTACGGACTATCTCTTCTTCAGTCTCCCTACGATAGCTGGAGTGAGGAGGATATGGATCGAGAGTGCACTTCCTCTCCTCGAAGATACCGTACTGTAGATTACAGAATTGATCTCTACCCATTATGCCGAAAACAGAAGAAATGATCATATCAGTTCCAGAATATTGAAATACAAATAAATGCAAGTAATATGTGTTCGTGATGCTAAGAGTGTGTGGAGTGCCGATGTTCCCATGAGCACTTTATGGACCATGTGCGGAATAAAATAAGGATGGAGTCTAGCCTCCTTCGGCTAGGATACCTTTAGATGGAAAGTCGAAGCCCGAAGAGCCCTCCACATCGGCAATTGGAACATCGAAGTTTCTCAACAAAGTGAACATATCATATTATCATCCGAGGAACCAGTTGGAGGAATTTCCTTGGCTGTTGGTGTCATGCTTAATTCTGCGATTCACTTTGGAGTTTTGATGACGGTGCACTTTCGCTGGGGCAAGTCTAGGAGTTCAATGCCTTAAGGAGACGTTTCTACATACGACTCATCTTTTACCTGGATAGAGTCATCGTCATCTTCATTTCCTTCGTCACTTTCATCCTTTCATTTTCTCTCTCTTCCTTTTCTTCTCCTATATACTCTTCTTTATGAATAGTTTGCATTTCAACTCTTTCATCTCCTTGTTCTTAAATTTCACCGACAACTTCTTCTTGAGCTTCACCGACAACGATCTCTTCTACTACTATAAGCTCTATCAATAGGTTCGTTAACATTCGTTGTGTCAGATGGGCCTTCTACTTCCACGTAATGATTATAGTCGGAACTGCGAGCAGAAGCAGAAGACCTAGTCGACATCCTGGAGTTACTCGGTGGAGTTTCATTAGGAACAACGAAGTGATTAAGGTGAACAAGTTTACATCGAATAAGGTTTTAATTCGTCAGGAGATAGGTAGAAGATCGGAGTTAGATAGGGAGTCTCTGAAGAACTTTTCAAGTTTCGATATGCTTCTCACTCTTGTCTCGAGCAGGAATATCTATGAAGGAACAGATGGCAAGTTAAATATTGGAAGATGAAAGTCAAAGCATGAAGAAATACAAAAAGGAAAGGATCCTACCACTAGAGAGCCAAGGCACGTTGAAGCCATACGGACAACGAACAAAAATACTCATTCTTGAAATATGGACATTTGCTATGGTGTGCCTAAATGACCTTTCATTAGCACCAGGCTTCAATAATCATATAAGATGGTGATTCATGATGTTGTTTGAAGACCAGGATGCGTGTTAGCTCTATGAAATTAGGAGGTTGCTGGGATTGATTCATGAACATGATGTATAAGGAACTAAACAAGGCATATCCATTGGGATGAACTTGGGTTGGAGCAAGCCCAGACTCTTGGAGGAATGAATGCATGAAAAGATTGAAATGCGATATAGCACCGCCTATGCATATATATTTATTGCACAACGTATACCTCATTAGAAGATTATGCGCCTATTGAATTTACATCAAAAGCAGGACGTCTTCCTCAAGAATCCCATGTTAATGACTTATATGTCGGAGCGTATTCACGATTAGAATCGTTGGAATTTATTTAGACAGATCATCTAGAACTCTTAAGCTAATATGTTAGTTTAAAGAAGGAGGCTGATCTTGAATCGATTCTGTTTGTTTGATCATTCTTTGCAACTCAGCAGTAATTGAATGCCTAGGTCCGAAAGGCATGGAAGTTGAAGCCTAAGCAGTGGTAGACCACAACTTCAGGAGGAATTGATGGCCCAGCGCCAACTTTAAATGTGGAAGAATGGCAAGTCATTCTGAATAGGAAAACGTGGCATTCAACACGGTAAAGTGTGTTTTTCTAATTTGGCGAGTCATTCATTTCGTTCTCCTTTCTTACTATAGAATACTCCAAAAAGTAAACGTTTTGACTTCCATCTTGGTTCAGTGTCATAAATTTTGAATGAGTCATATATGTTATCTTTCCATTCTTTTTTAATTTTACTCTTGCAATCTTTGACCCACTCAATTTCTTTATGTTTTTTTAAATTTGACTTTTGCATGAGATTCCAAACCACACTGATGGAAAAATAAGATTGTTTGTAATAGGAAGGATATAATCTTTTGGCACAAATTTTTGTTCTCACCGTCATAGAGTTCATCAACTGTCTCTTTGGCATCCTCCTTAACTATTTCTATTTTTAGTTCTTTAATATTCTCTATTTCCATTTCTTCAAATTTTTGCTCATGTTTCTCCTCCGGTTCTAGAATTTCTTCTCCTTGGTTCATGTCTTCTTTATGTTCTTCTCTTTTTCTTTCATGCTCTTCATAATTTGCATCATCTTTGTTGACTTTATCTTCTTCACCTTCGTGTTTTTCATTCTATTTCATATTTAATTTCTTGACAGTCTCTTTTCCACTTCATTAGTTTTTGTATCCTATTCACCTGTAATCCTTATGACTTTCTCTTCGGTTATCTTTGGCGAATCTTCTGCAACATTCTCATCTATGTCAATATTTGTTTTCTCTTCCTCTTCCATCGCAATATTCTCTCTTACTTTTTTGTTTTCCTTTTTGTCCTTATCAGCTAAGATGTCTTCTTTAATATATTCTATTTCATTATCCGCCATGATTTTGATTTGAGGAGCTTTATCTAATGGCCCTTTATCGACTTTTCTATTTAATTTTTTGTTCATAGACTTGAAGCATTTCAATAAGTTGACCAATGTTCATGGTTTTTACGTCTTTAGAATCTTTAATTGCTGCTATGTTGTCAAATTTGGAATACGAAGATCATAAAAGTTTATCAAATATTTTAGAACTATCAATTCTTTTCTCCATATCTTTTCAATTGATTTACAATTGATTAGTAAAGATTCAAACTTACCTCGCATAGTTTATAATCGAATTTTCATCATTTTATCAATTCCCATGAACACATTCTCCAAATCTCCCATGCTTCTTTACTAGCAGACGTATTTGCTATCTTCTCAAATATATCATCATCTAAGCCTTGATGAATGATAACTAGGGCCTGTAAATCATTCTTCTTCAAACTCTTCAAATTATCCCTTTTAGTTTTGGGATAAAGTGGTGACAGCGACGGATTCTACATATCCTTTTTCTACGACATCCCACACACCTTGTCATTTAAGTATCGTCTTCATACGAAACTCAATCCACTTGTCATTCTTCTATCAACCTAGCTCTGATATCACTATTAGCAATTTTAGGAGGATCTTCAAGTACTAATACCAATGTTGGGAAATTTCTATAAGAAGAAGAAGGAAGAGGGAGAAAACTCCTAATTTCCTAATGGAGATTGAGAGAATATTTTGTAAAAGATGGAATAAGCTTTATTTTTGTTTTCATTTTTCTTTTTTTTTTTTGCTTGCATACAATTACATTTATTTGCTTGGATACATCAAATGAGAAAGCACATGTCAACTTATAATGGAGTATATTTTCTAGACTCTTCACAACACCAAAACATCCATTTTGTAAAACTTATTTTTCAGAAATCGTAACGGTTATTTTCGTTATAAATTAGTAACGGATAATTTCGTTGTTAAAGACTTGCCACGATTATTAGTGCGACAAAATTCAGCGCTCATGTAAATTAGGTGAACTACCAAGGACAATTTTGTAAATTTGTTTTTATCCTTTGTTCCACGGTTCCTAACGCTACTAACACTGTTCTCTCGTTGATGGCTAGGGTTTCCCCTTCAGCGTTATTTTCTTTTTTCAAGTTTAAATCCATTCATCTCCTAAAATCCACTATTTTTTAATTTCAAGCTAATCTCGGCGTCGACCGAATCTCAAGCTAAAACCAGGTACTGCAAATTAAACTGTAGTTGATATTTATTTAATTTCTTATACTTGATTTATAAATGAATGCTATAATTTTTTGATTAATCGATCTTTATTCAAGTTTGTTTTGATTGTGTTAATGATTACGGAAGATTATATTTTTTTGAAATTAAGTTTATGTGAATGTTTGATGGTCTGAGATTTAAGTTTCTCACTACTACAAAACAGGTCATTTGCATCGGTTGTTTGCCCCCCTTTTGCATCAGTTCAACAACCGATGCATATGCAACCGATGCAACAGGCTTAACACTTTTGCATCAGTTCTGAAACCGATGCAAAAAAGTCCTTTTTGCATCGGTTGTTACTAACAACTGATGCAAAATATCATGGTTGGTTGCTTGAACACAGCCCCCATGTTGCATCAGTTGTAATGAAAACCGATGCAACAGAATAACTTATTGCATCGGTTTTTTATAACAACCGATGCAAACTAATCCCTCTATTGCATCAGCTATTTATACCTGATGCAAAAAAGTCATTCTCAGAAACCATTATTGCAGTACTCAAATAGAATATATATATATATATATATATATATTATTGATTATAACAAACAATTATTGCATGCAATATTACAATCATTCAAAATTAAATTTGATGGAAAATACAAACTGAATAACATAATACCAAAATAAACATATATCAATTATTCCATTTCATTTACGATTTTCATTTATACAACTTTCAAAAAGATTTTTTTTTACACAAGTTCATTTCATTTACCGTGCACTGCACATTGTTCACTGTGCCTTCTACAATACAATTGGCTCCCTGCCTCTTCCATTTGAAACTGCGTATAATAGAAAAACTATCATACAACCCTTCACTGTCCCACCATCAAATACCCTCTTACAACAACACATCCACTTATGCACATCAGTGCACATCCATACAATCCACAAACAATTGTTAAGCTTCACTACACGCTCTTCCCATTTCGTACTGCTGCTGCCTGAAGCCATACAACCTGACATCCTCCACCCTCTCCGAACCATTTAAGGTTCAGCTGCAATCAAATTTCACCGCAATCATCATAAAACAGAACAACAACAACATTTCATTACATCAACCAATTTCATACCACTCAAACTACCATCTAGTTCAACTTCAACCAGTTTCATACATCAACCAGTTTCATATCATTGCATCTACACTTCTTCCCTCAATCTCAAAGAGCACTGCACACAAGCTACCATCACAAACTGCCCATACCCATAGCTGCACTACCTTTCAAACTGTCTCTCCACTTCATCTAGTTCGATAGTTCAAAGCCATATAACCCTGCCATACTGCTAGCATCCTTCCTTCAATTCAGTTGCCACCTACCAATACTACAACTCGCCTTAACTTCGTCTGAACTGCTTCCACCCCACATCAACTCCACTGACAACATTTCCTTCATATTCACTGTCCTAACCCACTCCAGAAAACCACCAGTGCATACACATCACCTGCCAATCCCTCCTCCACCAACAAAACTGCATTCACAGTTCACCATCTCAACCCAATACACATTTTACTAGACCTCAATGTATCATGCATGTTTAGCTGTTGTGCATTACCATAATTTTATAATCATACAAAGCATAGAAAATAAGAATGGTAAACGTAAAATTATAATTTAAGTACACCAGATTACCTTTATCAGCTTTACCTTTAATATGCAGTATTAACAAACATGTTCTATTCATGGCATTTTTTGACGCTTACACACAAGTTCTAAGGAAAGAATATACATGTTAAACAGAGTCATAACCATCTTTCCTGGTATTTGATTGATATGAAACTAAGGCATTCTATATGAACAGCAGCACGGTCAAGGAAAAAAAACTAATATGAAATAATGAAAAAAATAATATCAACGACCACTCCTTGCCTACCAATTAGTTTGTAAGATGCAAATGCGTTGTTAGTTTGTTTGGCTTATAATTAAAATCAATTACCGTTATTTGTACTCTAACCATGTACTAAGGCAACATAATAAGATAAACAATACACAGATAATGTTAACTCATACCTTGCCTACTTCCATCCAAACCGGCTTAAACTCTCTGGTCTATGTCCTTCTAGACTGGAAGAGATGATTTAGATGAAGCCCGTCCAGCGGTATATGATGAAAATAGGCATTGCAGTTTATACATGTAAATGTTATTTGATCAAATCAATTTCAAAACATATATATCACATTAAAAAAAAATCAACTTACCATTTTCTTTCCTTTGTAATCAGACTCAGTAGGGGTGGTATCACTGTTTTGGGTGGAAAGATTATCAAAGTTTGTACTTTACTCACTCAAAGTAGTTATCTGAAGCACGTCTAATGGTTTAGTCATAAGTTTGAAAAAGATTCTGGTGTTTAAAAAAAATAACTTATGTAGAAAAAAACTTGTTCGTCGACGGAAATTCTATCGGTTTAGAAAACCGTCGAACGAATTTAAAATTAAAATAACCGCAAGCGCACGGCGTACTATCGTAGTACGTGGCGAATATGGGTCGATCCACAGGGAATTGATGATTTTAAAATTATATTCAATCAAATTAACCGAAGTTGAAAGAGTGATTAACTAAAAAAAATGTAGAAAAATGAGAAAAGAAAATAGATAAAAATATGAGAGTGTTAAGACAATTTAGAGGCAATTTTCACTCTCTAGATCACATAAATCAACAAAATGAAGTTATGATCTCTCTTTTCTTGTCATTAGTGAATTAGTTGATGCGCTTATTATAAGTATGGTATATTTGTGCTATTAATTAGCTCAATATAAACCATCAAACTATAACACAACAACTAATACACATTTAACTCTCATGAAATATGACAACAAGTTGAAAGCAAAATTTATTTTAAGCATAGCCTATTAACTATTGTTTAGAAATATAGGCTATCAAATTTCAATTTCAACATTCACTTCTTTGCCATAGTCATATTTAGATGAAGAGGCAATTTATGTTATGTTTGTTTAAGCATAGCCTATTTGTTATGAACAACATAGACTATCAAATTCAAAGCTAAACAACATCATTAAACCACTTCAAATGTTTCCATTAAAGCACAAAAAGAGAGTATAAACATCAAAATGTTGCATCTACATACTAGAGAGCTTCATTACTCCTAAATTGTAGGGATTAAGCTCTCATATTTGTTATCAAATCAACAAATGTAGAAAGCAACATGAAAGCAAAAAAGAAAGAAAAAGAGAGCAAAGCAAAGAAACAAAACTAATATACTTGCATGAAATAAGAGAAACCTACACTACAACATGAAAGTAAATGAACATGAAAAAGAAAGAGCATGTATTAAATTACATAAAATAAATAAGATTACAAGAAATAAAAATTGGCTAAGTAGCCATTAAAAGAGAAAGAGAGCTTTCTTTTATTTGATCTAAACTAAACTAAAGAGAAGGAGGCCTAAGAGAGACTAAGAGAGGAGATCTTGTTACATGAAACATATGGGTATTTATACATGTATGAAACCCTAATTCATATTTTTGGGGAATACCCAAAATGCCCCTTAGGAAGTGGGAGGCCAAGTAACCATTAACATGTCTTAATCCCCCATTAAGTGTACATGAAACAATTAAGTCCAAAAGCATGTGCATTAGCCTTTAATTTGTACATTAAGGTAGGTGGGTAGGTGGGGTCCTCCATGTTCTTCACTTTGAATTATTTCCATCTTCATTCCTTTGTATTAATTTTGTGCATGCATATCTTCATGAAACCACTTCTATTTGAGATCAATTTCCTACAAAAATATATACAAATTTTGAATTAATTTTTCTCAAAGAAATATATGCACTTAAATGACCGTTTTGCCCCTATATGAAGATGAATATGTGAAAATTTGGAATTAATATGAATTTTGGTTAAAACAAGTTAAAATACCCAATATGATCATTTATTTAATTTAAATAGAATAAATATAGTGGTAAAAATATGCACATTTATGTGCACATCAATAAGGCCAAAAATAGCTTACCTGAGGCATAGAAGTGGATAATTGAGAGGACATGGTTTTCTTGCTTATTCTCTCTCCAAGCTATCATGAATTCAAAAAAAGGCATCTACTCCCACTAATTTCAGAAAAATGTTTTGCACCTTTCCTGAATCAAACAACAGAACATGTTATTAGTTAGCATAGACATGTGTCTAACATGTTTAGTTAATAGGTGGTGAGTGCCTCTATCTACTATCTCAAGCAATATGCAATATACTTAATTTATAACAAGAGGAAAAATAATTTATGGAAGGCTGTTAAACATTGCAAGTAATTACTGAGAAAACTACATGACTACAACCAATGCATTTAAGTTACTCTTACTAATAGCAATTAAGCATAGTAGAAAGCATAATTTGGACAATTAGAATGAGTGTACATGTATGAACTTAAGTTTGCAAATGGAAGAATAAGTATGATAATTGGAATACATACAGTACACAATCTTGTGATTTGCATACTAATGCTAACATGCAGATCAAAACCAAACAGTTTTTATTCAAAAGGTGTGGGCGTGTGAACTGTTAATTGTTAGATAGGACTGACCATCTTTGAGAGTTGCTATAAATATCAATTCTCTATGTATTCTTATTGTTTTGTTAATACCCAACAATCTTTTGATTTTATAGTTAGTAATTGTTCTTTGTTCAAATTGTTAAATACATTTGGTTAATGAACTATGAGCAAATCCATATACTACTGTCTTGCTATTTAACTTCATATAGGTTATAACGTACCTATAACGTCTGAAATGACCTCCACTATAAATGTATTGTTGGTATATTTGAACTGTTTTTCTGTTCTTTTATGACAATGGAATCCATGATATGTGAAAATCATGGCATATATAGTTAGTCAATAGTGGCTAAATATAATTTGTTTTTTTCAGATTAAATCCTCTCTACATAGCTTTTCATGTTCGAACAATTCGCAGGTAAATACTCCCCACATAACTTGTCATTATCAAATACTTGGTTAGTTTATGCAACAGGCAGATGTCAAATGTATACAAAATTTTAAATCAGGAAATGTATATTAAAGGAGGAAGTAGGTAAAAGTTGTTGATGTATCCTAAATTAAGTGCTTTATGTAATGTCTTGTTATCTTCAAGCATAATAAAACGAAAGTATATTAAATTTATTAACCATTGATTTATTTATTGTATGTAAGTATAAATATCATGTTCGAGTCATAAATGCAAAAGCGTTGATGTCAAGTATAATCAGCCATATATTAGTTTCTAACCTGTAATATCAAGTTGCCAACAACACCATCTCTCCACCATTATTGGTACATCTATGCATCTTATCTACACTCAATGATTCTGTACTCCAACACTTTCCATCATGCCATGTTTCCCTCCACCATCACTGCACCATGCTCCTATACCTGATCCACTCACAATTCTCCATGATACTATCTGGCCTAAATGGATGGCAAACAAATAATTAGTAATAAAAATATGTGAAAAATGCAAGTTTCAAATCCTTCTCCATGACTAAAAATACGTTCAAAGTTAGAAATCTTGCATTGGGCTTTTTAATAGGAAAATAGTGGAAGAAAACAAATACCAGTCTATGGTTTGATCCATGCATACCTAGTTCCAGGTTAATCAATTGATTAGATTATGCCTCTTTAGCTTGCTTAAGAGGAGAATATTTTAAAGTCAATAATAGTACAGTTAACAATGAACAGAAGCCAAAACTATTGGAGCAAACCAAGCAAAGGTAATGATCAAAATACGTAACAGCGATATAAGTGATCACTGGTTCTGCAACACAAGCAGCAAAGGTGACTTCATTCTTAAAGAAGTTTGGAAAATACAAGAGTGCATTAAAACAAGGTTAACTGGTTTAATATAGCATGAAAAATCAAAAGCTAATCCTAAAAATTTTATTCTACTTGTAAAAATTAAGGCACAATCGTCCCCAACTTATGTGTTCTATGCAACAAAATGGTTGATACTTTGGATCACTTACACTTTGCTGATGATTATGACAATTATGTTTGGAAATGGGTTCGACTGAAGCTTAGAGACTCCATCATCAAAATACGTAACGGCGATATAAGTGATCACTGGTTTTGCAACACGATCGTCCCCTTAGGAATTGGGGCCTTGACATCTGGCCGGAATCAGGGATTGGTTAGAAATTATCATTTTCATTTAAAAGTATATTAAGGATGTCTCTATACTAGCAAAAAAATTACAAACATCCAACGCTGAGTTAATTATATTGTTGACATCACAATCAAGCTACTTATATGATCAGTCCATTTAAGCTAAATCCAATGCATATATTCCAGTTCAGAATATATGCATAAAATGCTTGAATAAAAACTCAAACATAAAATGCTGGATGGACTTATTAGTGGCATGGTCATAACTAAATATATAACATTATGCCATGGTCATAACTAAAATGCTGGAAGAATGTGAATATATAACACTATGCCATGGTCATAACTAAATATATCTGTACAAAGTCTATATCATGTCTATAATCTATAATATCCAAAAACCAACTATACGGAGTACATAAGAATGTTTGATGCTGTTATAAAACCCGATAATAGCGAGTATATATATGAAGGTTACCCATCAAGATTACAAACAAGCAAATATTTGTTTACTGGTTCGTTTGAGCATCCCTTTCGGTTTAGTAATTTATACTTTTAAGCAAAGTATCATAAATTCATTATCGGAATAGTGGACAATAAGTTATGAAGAAAGCATAAACATAACATACAACAAAATGTTAACATGTACATAAAATCGATCATAAAACCTGGGTTGTTAGAATTCAGAAGACAGAAAAGAATTCTAACGAAACAAAATGAAGAAGACTGGTTAACAGTGGTTGAAGTTCTTCTGAATGAAACACAGAAAAGAGCAAGTTCAATCGTTGATAAAAAAAGAAATCGGAGTAAACTAAATTAAATAATCCAAACTGCTTCAAACAATAATTAATCGATTAAACATATTCAAATATCAGCTATAGTAGACTAAAGCATCAATTTATGCAAATAAAAGACTAAAGCACCAATTGAAGTAACTAACTTTACAAGTAGTGGTGGTGACGGTCGGTCACTGGTCGCGACGTCAGGTGCTAGGAACGGTCGGTCACTGGTCGCGACATCAGGTGCTAGGAATTGAAGGCGAATCATTGCGACTAGTGTTAGGAGGAGGGCTAGGATGGGTTTTTTTTCTTCTGAAGGCGGAATTGAAGGCGGATCATTGCGACCATCGTGGAATCGCTTTCGAATACGATCAATTTTAGGGTTTTTTTTTGCGAATTATTTGGGGGAAAAGAAGGGGAGCGGCGAAAAAATTTGGAATGGCGGGATGGAACACGTGAGCAACAAATACCGTAGATAATATTGCATCGCCTCTGCTATTGAACCGATGGAGAAAATATTATTTTGGACCTAGTTGCATCGGTTGAATTTAAAACCGATGCGATTAAAACTATTTGCATCGATGTATTTGCATCGGTTGTTGGTGACAACTGATGCAAATTTAATTTTTTTTATTACCTATTACTTTCCACGTACCAATTGCATCGGTTATTCAGACAAAACTGATGCAAATAGATCTATTTGCATCAGTTTTTACTTCAACCGATTCAAATGAGGCGATGCAAATGGCCTGTTTTGTAGTAGTGTCTTACTATTGCCCCTTCAAATTTCGCCTCCTCCTCGTCCTCGTCCTCCTCTTAGAAATAAAGCGAAGCTTCATTTCGCGACATCGAGCACTCGAGGCTGTGGCCATTTAGAAATAAAGCATGCGGCGACTCGATGTGTGGTTTCGACGCGATTGGATGGTGGCAGAACGACTTCGGCGAGCTTAGTTCACAAGCTTATAGTAAGGTAAGGTTTTATTCTTCTTATTTAAATTTAATAATAAATGTATATATGTATAATATATATGCAGTAAAAACAAATAGGAAAGAAGAAAAAGAAAACGAAAACAGAATAGATTTTTAATATGAATATACATACCTTTTTAATTCAAACATACACACACACACACATTTACATACAAATTTTTTTTTAGTAAACAGAAATATATGTATATATAAGATTTTGGGAATAGAAATTTTAAATGTTGGAATGATTATTGTAAAAAAAAAATTGATTTCGAAATAAATATGGATATTTTTAGTCCTAAAGAAAATGAATATACATATAGATATTTTAATTTACCAGGTTTATTTTAAAATAATTTATTAAGGTGATTTATTTGTAAGTTAACCTATTTAATTATTCTAAGATACTAAATAATTTTTTTAAAAGGAATTTAATTTTTTATAAATTTATAGAAAGTCCGTTTAACCCGCCGTCCTCGATGTTAAATTCGTATTAACAAATAGAACACGTTAGTGTAGTTTATTGACACGTTTAAATATTGATAAAATATTAGTGACATTTTTGTTAGCCGAACAAATCCTCATTCTGCTATTATAAACCGTGTAGATTTATTATTATTCGATGATTGATCTGTTGATATTGATTGTTAATTGTTTAGTAAATAGATGTGTCACTACTTATTATTGTTTTTGATTGATTGTTTGGTTGTTTGAATTGCGCTCGGCCAGTTTATGAGCACTAATTATTATTTATCGATTATTGACATAACTTTACTCACAATCTTATAAAACATAAACTAATTCTTGGTCCACGTTGATGGTAATGAATTAAAAGGAAAGGGATGAATCCACGTATTTGTTGCATTTAGGAGATGACACAAAGGACGGCGAAAAGACTTGTGGTTTAGTAGTGTTGGTGTTGCTGTCACTATAAAAATCAGAGACCAAAAAGCACTTTCATGAAACTTTAGTCATTGACCTAATTAAGTGCATTGACCTAAAAGAAGAGGCATTATTGGATTAAAGCACTTTCATCTAAACTTTAGTCATGAAACTTTAGCATTGACCTATAAGAAGAGGCATTATTGGATGAGTGCCATTAGTTGGTTAGGGATGGGGGTAGGTAAGCAGCCATGTATACATCTAAATTTGAACTGCAAGTAGAGGACAGTGGGGTAGGTAATCATCATACTGATGATATGGAAATCAAGCGATGGAACGACATTGAATCACTAATCTTTATTTTTTGCCGTAATATTTTATTATATGTGTTTTGCTCTATTCATATAAGAAACGACATTGAATCACTAATCTTTATTTTCATAATGAATTAGGTGATCCACGAGTTTTTGCAAATGTCAGAACCTACCTCGAGAGATTGGATCAGAATTCGACATAGGAACACAAACGAATATATACAAGGTGTTCGATATTTTATGAATTTCGTGAAGCGTCATTCACCACCTGATTTTGAAATATGCCGTTGTCCTTGTATAAAGTGTAGAAATTCTAAAAAAATGCCTTTTGAAATAGTTGAGAAGCACTTAATTCTTTATGGTATGGATCCAACATACAATGAATGGTTTTTTCATGGAGAAAGTAATGACATTGAAGTAATGGTCAATCCTACACACCATGTTGTCAATGATGATTTCGTGTCTCATCAATTTCAAGAGGAAAACCCAATAGAAGGTGGTCTTGGAAATCTTGTTGATGATGTATATGGATTATCTCATGGTACACAAGCAACTTTTGATGAAAACCACGGAAAAAAGTATAATGAATACAAAAGAAAAGCAAGTGAAAAATTGTATCCTTCTTGTGAAGATGGTTTTACAACATTAAGTGTCCTCATAGAACTTCATGGCTTGAAAAAAGAATTCAACTGGTCAGGAAACAGTATGACCGAGTTGTTGAAGAGGTTGAAACTATGGCTTCCAAAGAAAAATACACTACCCGATAAGTACCCTATAATGAAAAAAATATTAAAAGATCTAGGAATGAATGTAAAAGGAATACATGCTTGTGAAAATGAATGTACATTATTTTGGAAGGGGTATGAAGATGCATTGGAATGTCCGCACTGTAATACTTCGAGATTTAAAGTTAAAGAATATGGGAAAATAGTCAAAGTCACAAAACAACCAAGAAAAGTTTTGAAATATTTTCCCATTATTCCTAGATTAACTAGGTTGTACACTGTACCTTGGATAGCCCGAAAATGTTATGGCATAGTGAACAAGTGCGTTACTAATGATGAAATTTGTAACGAACAAGTGCGTTACTAATGATGAAATTTGTAACGGACAAGGTCGTGATAATTTAGAATGACAACCCCTTCTTCCACCATGAAAGGGGAAACTAAGTAACGGAAGATACCCGTTACAAACCGATGCAAATAATAACAACTTATTTCATTGCAAAAATTTAGATTTCTAACGACAAAGTCCGTTGGTAAGTAATATATCTAATAATGGGTAGAGGTCGTTATAAATATTTGTAACGAATTTCCTCCCGCCTGTACCGCTCACGACTATATCCGTTACAAATTTCATTTGTAACAACTATATTCGTTACAAATAAACCTTTTTGGTGTTGTGCTTCTTTTTCTAAACTTTTCTTCAATCTTCTATTTTATAGATTTTTCTTGACAAAGCTTTTCTAGAATTCTCCAAAATCTATATTTAATAAGTCAAGATTTTCTCTACGCTTAATTTGACACCATAAATACAAATATTATAATTGTCAACATAATCAATGTTTCCTATTTATCAAGTATATTTCCAACAATCAGTCTCAAATTTTTCATGTCTCGCATAACCATCTAATTTCCACCGTTAACTAAAACATAAAAGATTAAAAAATAGGTGGTTGAGATTTACCAATTATTTTTATAACAGACTTAGTTTCAAAGCTAATTATGACATATTTATTGTAATGGGCATTATGATTTAAGTACTTGCCTTTAGTTTTTATGTTTGAAAAGTCATACATTGTTGTGAATGTAATACAAACACATAAAACCCAAAAATCACCTCCACAACCACAAACTCTTCTTTCAGGAAAATTCCTACACCCAACTCTTATATTATAAATTTATGTAACTATAAATAAACATGTATTTTGCGAATACAAGTCCCCTTCTTCAAGGGAATTTCAGGGAAATGCATACAAAAATAACATATTTATCATTGGCTTAAGTCTTTAGAATTAATACACAAATTAATAAGAAGATGAATCTAGACTAAATTAGGTTTGATCCATTAGCATTTACATTATACATTAATGAAATTTTTAAGCTCCGGCTACCGAAATAGTTTGCTAGACTGGTTATTAAACAGTGATAAAGAATGCAACAAATAAGACTATATATTACTTGAGAATATGGGTTGTAAGCGGGTTGTCACTGTTTTATGTTCTAGGTCTACCCGCAAGCCCATCTCTTATATATTTGCCAGTATGTACACTCTATGTTTGACACTTATTTAGAAATAATACAAACAATGTCTTTCTTTCACATGGTATCAGAGCCAATATAAATTGCTTAACAGCAAATTGATCAAATGTGTTAAAGAAAGTTTGAATCTCATCAGAACAATTTCATCATTTGAGATTTCAGTTACACAGTTTGACAACTGTGCAACAAATCTTGAAGTTATCATCATTTGGATGCAGTTACCTTGCCAAGAAGGGAGATATCAGAGACAAACTCATCATATATCATCCCTCTGGCAGCCACCACTCCATCAGTTCATCAAGATTCTGACCTACTCACCTGAAGTGCCGTGCTTTGAGCCACTTGTCAGATCTAGATCATCATCCAATTGAACCTGGCTGCACTTCATTTTTGATCTATTTGCCTTTCTTTTATTCCACTTTTTCATCATCCTTTTGACAAGTTTTCATCATCGTGTCAGAAGGAACGGGTGATAATACCAATATACCTCATCAAGAATCAAGAACCACTCAGTAACAGTCCAACGCCACCCAAGAACTCATTAAGTCTATAATCAAGCCATAAAGTCAGATCATCACTATACAACTTGATGAGTCCAACTATTTGCTCTGGAAATTCCAAATTGAGACTACTATCAAAGGATATGGGTTGCAAGAATATATTCTTGGCACTCTCATCACTCCTCCATGATTCACTACAGATCATGAAGGAAAATTAGTAAGTAATTCTAAATACATAATTCATGAAAGACAAGATCGTCTAATCAGTTCTTGGCTGTTATCATCTATCAGTGCCAGTTTATTACCATAATTAGTTAGGTGCAAAACCACACATGAAATCTGGCACACCATTCAACAAATATTCAATTCTCAATCTGCAACCAGAATAATGCAATATAAAAGGTAGTTGCAAAACTTGAGTAAAGATAATGTAAGCATGAGAGAGTATCTTTCTAACGCCAAGACAATATGTGATCAATTAGCCTCAGCTGGGCATAAGGTAACTGACACAGAAAAAATATTATGCATCCTAAATGGATTAGATGATGAATATGAAGCAGTAGTTGCCATAATACCATCTAACGAAAATCTACCTCACTGCAAAGTGTTCAATCTATACTCATTGCAATTGAAGGGAGACTAGAGCAAAAGAAACTAGCAAATTGGGAATACAATGCTTACTATGAATCAGTAAACAAAAGTAAGAATCAAGAAAGAAATCAAGGCAATAGAAACCAACCAAACAATTCTCGAGGTGGTCAGTCAGACAGATTCAGAAGAAGAGGTGGCAGATGGAATTTCAATAACAACAACAAACCAAGATGCCAAATATGCGAGAAATATGGTCACACTGCCAATAAATGTTATTTCAGATTTGATGTCAACTTTACACCAGCACAGTAAGGCAACAGTAACTCAAGATCTCAAAACCCTAATGCCAACATGGTCAGTGTGCAACAAGAGTCAACATCAGACAATACTAACACAAATATAGCAAAAGTCGAAGACATACATGATGATAGCCGGTATCCAGACTCTGGGGCAACCAATCATGTGACAAAAAACATGGACAACTTAAATCTTGGCAACAGTGAATACAAAGGTACACAGTCATTATATATAGGAAATGGTAAATCTGTAAAAATCTCTCATATTGGAAATGCAAGCATTAATGGAACCAGACAGCTATATCTTAATAATCTGTTGATAGTTCCATTAGTCAGAAAAAATCTAATGAGTGTGTCACAATTTGCCGAAGACAATAAAGTATACTTTGAGTTTTACTCTACATATTGTTTAGATAAAGATAATTTAACTAAAGAAGTTCTTTTGCAGGGTAAAGAACATAAAGGGCTATACAAATTTGATGTCCCAAACTCAAGAAATGTTGAAAATAATGAAAACTGGTGTCATGTTTCTGAAATTAAAAATGCTGAAAACTTTGATGTATGGCATTGTAAGTTGGGACATCCCAGTTTGAATATAATTAAACATGTCTTGAGTAGTTCCGATAGTACTCATATTAGTAAAATTCCTAATTCTTACACTTGCACATTTTGCCAAATGGGCAAGAGTCACAAGCTTGTATTTCCATACTCAAAGACTGTTTATAATAAACCTCTTGAACTTGTTGCAACAGATTTATGGGGGCCAGCACCTATACACACTGATTATGGCTATAAGTATTATATATCATTTATTGGTGCCTATTCTAGATATGTATGGATTTACTTCCTAAATCTAAATCTGAAACTAAAGATGTCGTGTTACAGTTTATTTCTAATGCAGAAAGGCAGACAAACTGTCAACTAAAAGTCATACAAACTGATGGTGGTAAAGCATTTTTTCCCTGAGAGGTTACTTTCAAACGAAGGGAATTACACAGAGAGTTACATGTCCATATACTTCATGATAAAATGGTCTTATTGAGAGGAAACACATGCATATAGTTGAAACTGGTCTGACATTGCTAGCACAGACATCTCTACCATTGAAATTCTGGCTAGATGCCTTCTCTACTGCAGTTTAACTGATTAATAAATTGCCTACAAAAGTTATAAAGTTTAAAAGTCCAATAGAGGTGTTATTCAGTGTGAAACCAGACTACCAAAGTCTGAAGACTTTTGGATGCCGATGTTTTCCCGATCTAAGACCATACAACACACATAAACTTGATTACAGATCCAAACCATGCACCTTCTTAGGATATGCTACTAGTCAGAAAGGATATAAATG
Source organism: Allium cepa (assembly GCA_030765085.1). Lineage (NCBI taxonomy): Eukaryota > Viridiplantae > Streptophyta > Magnoliopsida > Asparagales > Amaryllidaceae > Allium > Allium cepa. The sequence continues at coordinate 33,864,661 of CM060941.1, forward strand.
TCTTGATAGCAGTGGCAATATATATATATATATATATATATATATATATATATCGACATGTTGTATCCAATGAGCATGAGTTTCCTTTTAGCAATGCAGCGATCAAAACAACTCAAAAAATATGCAATTCAAAGCTTTCAATACCTCAAGTACCACCTTCACCAGAAGTTGTCATACCAATCAGTAGCATTGGTCATCATGAAAGAGGTGACATCGGCCCTCAGCGCACAGTGCCCACAAATGAACCTGGTCAAGAATATGTTGATGCACTAGTAAGATCCAACGGTGTGACACAAGATACAAGTCATCATCCAGACCCCTGTCAAGTACTGCATAACACACAGTCATACAATACTCAACCAGAAGTTGCTGATGAAGACAAACATTCACCTACACCTGCAAATACTGGACACCATATGATGACAAGAGCAAAGTGTGGGATATTCAAACCAAAAACATACAGTATTGAGTCTGAAATCACCGAGCCAAGCACATATCAGCAAGTAATCTTGGATGATAATTGGAAAAATTCCATGGAAGAGGAATATAATGCACTGATAAAAAAAAGACATGTGATCTTGTACCTCTACTAGTGAATAAAAATATAGCTGGATGCAAATGGACATTCAGATTAAAGAAAAATTCAGATGGCTCAATTCTTAAATACAAGGCAAGAGTGGTGGAAAAAGGGTATTCACAACAAAATGGATTTGACTTCGATCAAACTTTTTCTCCTGTTGTGAAAACCGCTACAATCAGAGTCGTATTAACAATTGCCTTGCATAAGAGCTGGCCCATCAAACAATTAGACGTTAATAATGCTTTTCTTAATGGTGAACCGCGGGAGGAGGTATATATGGAGCAGCCACATGGGTTTACAAAAGGGGACAAAAATCAGCTAATGTGCAAACTCAATAAATCACTCTGTGGGCTCAAGCAAGCACCAAGAGTTTGGTTTGACAAGCTAAAGACAACTTTATCAAAATATGGCTACAACTCTACTAAATCTTACAGCTTCCTATTCACTATATTAATAACACAATAACTTATGTATTAATTTATGTTGATGACTTTGTTATTACAGGAAATAACAAATCAGAAATCATGAATATCACTCAATGCCTGAAAGAAGAATTTTCAATCAAAGTCCTGGGGGAGCTGAACTACTTCCTTGGCATAGAAGTCAAAAGAACATCAACATCAGAAATCCACTTAAACCAAAGAAAGTACATCAATGAAATACTAGCTAAAGCCAAAATGGACAAAGCAAATCCTTTGCCCACTCCAATGATAAGCAATAATCGTCTTTCAAAAAATAGAGGCGAACCAATCCTAAATGACAAGCAATATAGAAGTATCGTAGGAGCACTGCAATATGTTACTATAACTAGACCAGACATTTCATTCAGTGTAAACAAAGTGAGCCAGTTTATGCAAAAGCCTCTTGATGAACATTGGAAAGCATGAAAATAATCTTAAGATATTTGAAGGGCATAATCAATGAAGGATTAATTCTGCAAGCAAGTACTACCTTGTGCATTAATGGCTTTACTAACTCCGACTGGGCTACTGATCAGGATGGTAGAAGATCCACTACAAGGTATTGTGCCTATTTAGGCAAAAATCATATATCATTGTGTGCAAAAAAACAATCAACTGTATCTAGATCCAGCACAGAGGCTGAGTATCGAAGTATTGCTAGTGCTGCAGAAATCATGTGGTTAACGTCACTACTTAATGAACTACAGATCAAATTAAGCGCAAACCAACTATCTGGTGTGATAATCAAAGTTCAATCTCAATCTCAGCAAACTCAATACTCCACTCTCGCACAAAGCACATCAAACTCGATTTATACTTTCTGAGAGACCAAGTAATAAGCAAAAACATAGAAGTCAGATATATACCTTCAACTTACCAGAAGGCCGACATCCTGACCAAGCCACTCTCTTGACTAAACTTTATTAGATTCAGGCGAGAGCTTAATGTGGTGAAGCCGATAGTATCTCAGATCTAAGGCTCCGATCTACATTCATGAAGCCTTTGAAGATGAAAAGAGGAATCGTTGAAGCCTCATCTAACAACTCAACTCGAATTGAACTCGTCTCACAAATTATAAATCATCTTCTATACTGTTTGAGTTCCTCAACTCAACCAAAGCTCAATAAAGAAAGGAAATTGCATTGACGGAGCCAATTTTCACTAGCGGCTCTCGAACTTGAGAGTTTCATTCGCAAACCCTAACCCTAGGTATCGTGTTTGAGGGGGAATGATAAAGAATGGAACAAATAAGACTGTATATTACTTGAGAATATGGGTTGTAAGCGGGTTGTAGGTGTTTTATGTTCTGGGCCTACCCGCATGCCCATCTCTTATATATTTGCATATATAAATACAGTATGTACACTCTGTATTTGACATTCATTCAGAAATAATACAAACAATGTCTTTCTTTCACAAACGGTAATCTGTTTGGTGTTTTAGTGCAAAAATGGTAAAACGGCGAAAAAATTTGCTTTTTTGCTTCATTTGCATTAAAGAGGCAAACTGTTTAACATTTTTAATGCCAACTTAAAAAATTGTAAATTGTTTACCATTTTATTTGAATGATAATTGATTAAAAAATCAGACCAGTGGTTGATTCATGTGTTGGGTGTAGGATTGGACTTATTCGGTTTAGGTACATAAAAATGCTAAAAATGGTCTAACGAATTAACATTATATATTTCATATCTCCCGCATTGCTTGAAACGTTCTATTTTAATATATTATTTTAACTAGAAGAGGAAACCTTCTTTTAAAGGATTTATTTTCGATTTGGCCTCGTTTTAAAAGTAATTATCGCAAATAGCCCAGTTTTAAAACTAATATCAAATATAGCCGTGTTTTGGCCAGCTCAGCACTGAGCTGGCTAGAATACACTGGCGACTTTTCAAAAGTCGACAGCGTAATTTTTTTTCTTCAAAAAATACATTGGCGACTTTTGAAAAGGAGCCAGTGTAAATTTTTTTTTTAAAGAAAAAAACACTGGCGACTTTTCAAAAGTCGGCAGAAAAATGTATTACACTGGCGACTTTTGAAAAGTCGCCAGTGCATTTTGACCAGTTACCGCTGAGGTGTCCAAAACAGGGCTATATTTGATATTAGTTTTTAAACTGGGCTATTTGCGATAATTACTTTTAAAACGAGGCCAAATCGAAAATAAATCCTGTTTTAAAAGATAAATGTTAATGGAAACAGGTCAACTTAGACGAATAGATTATTATTTTACAATAGATGCGGATTCATGCATGTTTTTATGTTACAATTTGCAACACTGCTAGGTTTCTCTGATGACTAATATATGATATCATCAAAGTATGCACTCTTATCATTTATTAGTGGGATCGATAAGTACAAAACTTATTAAATACGCATATCTGTGACTATCGTAAGTACAAAACTTATTAAATACGCATATCTGTGACTAAGAGGCCAGATTCGGACTACATGAAGCTAAAGTCTATTGATATTTTCGAACTTCCAAACCACATATTAGAAGCTGTTATATTAGCCGCAGAGCTTTTTCAGTTTTTATATTTGTTAACCATTTCTTTCGTGTAACAAACGCAAATAATTAAGAGAGAAAATACTTTTCTTAATCAAAATGCCATAAGAAGTTTCAAAGTTTTAGCCTTTTAGGCATAATAAATACTGTCATTATCAGAAATATGGACTACATACTAACTCGGTTTTAATAATGTCTTGCCTTCGTCCTTCTTCGTTGTTTTTTTTTTTCCTTTGGTTTTTTTCTTCTTCATGCCTTGCATCATACCAACTACCCTATCCAAAAAACACGATTTGTGTAAGCATGAAATGCATGCATGACATACAATTTGGAAAAAGTTAAAAATTCAGGCCTCTGAATACATTATTTTTCTTTTCTTACATAAAAACAATCTGTGAGATAATGACAATTTATGTATGTTATTCGTCTAGTATACCATAGAGGCTAATCAATAATAAACTCGTTTTACAAGTTTACAAATCAGATTTTCACTAATTTGAAATTCTGTATTAGTTATTTTAAAAATAAGTACGTTGTAATTAATTACAACAACAAACTAACAACTATAGTAATAATAAGTATAGCGATAAATCAAACGTTATACTATTTAGAGAAATAATACAACGTAGAAACAAAAATTATATACATATATGTGTGTGTATCAAATACAAATCTAACCGATTGAAGAATGAAATTTCGTCTGAAACTTGTCGTAAGAATTTTCTTACGACTTTATTCAAAGTCTCGTAAGATACAACAGACGTAAGTTGCTCGAGATCGTGATGTGTATGATACTCTGTGTGATAGGACTGATTATGATTTTAAAAAAAAAAAAAAAAAAGAGATAATTCGGTATTAAAATGAAGAAAAAAAAGACATGATTTAAACATACAACAAGCACTTCCTTTCGTTTACAACGAAATTCTCTAACCTTAAAAACTAATATAAAGATTGAGAGTATGCTATATAACCAAGAAAATGGACTTATTTTTGATGATGTGGGATATATTTCATTCACTATTTTTGAGAACTCTAACAATGTAAGTCGACCTAACAAATCAAATCCATATTACCATCTTGTAAAATAGGACAGATGCAGCTAGTGACATGGTTTGTGGTAGAAGTCTGATGCAGACATTTACTTTTCCGCGTTCGTATGTTCTCTAGAACATATGACTTGTATTTATATTACACAAGAAAGGTATATAATTATATATGATAAGTTTAACCATCTTAATAACTTTGAACTTGAAGAAAGAGAGGGTTGACTTAGGCAAACATTATTAGCAACCGAACTTGAGCTAGTTGTTTATTTGGACATTTCAATTTTATTTCGTTGCATGACTTCAGAAATTTCAACTCTGCACGTTGTTCTTTTTATTCAAAGTCTAATGCTACAATCATCAATTGATTTTTAAAAGTCCTAACTTAAGAACCAAGACTTGCTCAGTTCAGAAGTCAGTTTATGTATTAAGTCTGTAATATCTTAGGTCATCTTTATTTACTTGCTGATTTAATACATGATGACAAAAATAGAACTTTTAAATTCTGTTAGAAAAAAGCCTTCCTTGGCGTAACAAATAAACCTTAACAGTAACCCAAACTTTGATAACGCTGTCAACGTATCAAGTGTAAAGGAGTACGGCATGTATTAGTTTGCACTAAGATTCGGAATTTGGAATAATACCTCAAACCCAGTATGCCTATATAATAAACACGAGAGCAGATTCAGTTAAGATAAGACATGGAGCCGGGAAATTCACTTGAATCCACAGCAACATGGGCAGTTGCAACAGTAGTTGCAGGCTTGATTCTTATCTCTCTTTTTTTTGAGCATATTCTACATCTTCTTTCTCATGTAAACCTTTTTTTATTTAATACAAGCCATTTACTATTTTTTGACATGCACTCGTGTCTTATTAACTAGTTCTGGTTTTTTTTTTATGTACTAGTTTCTTGAGAAACGGAAGAGAAAGACCCTTAATCAAGCACTTAATGATGTCAAGACAGGTGAGTATAAAATATGCTTTCATTCTATTGTATATAAGTGCACTGAATCTAACTCACATTCAATATATTCGTATAATACCTTAATTAATGGATTTAGAATTGAGGAATTTGGGACTCATGACTCTATTGCTCACTATGGCAAGCCAACCAATTTCAAAAATTTGCATACCGAGAAGCCTGGAAGACAAGTTCCAACCATGTAAAAGAAGTGAAATATACATCTTTGATGAGGCACCAACCTGTGAAGCAAAGGTATACAAACATTGTTATATTGCTATTCGAAATTATTAACCCAAAATTCATGCTGAATATTGATGTGTTGTGAAGGGGAAAGTCTCTATTGTATCAGAAGTTGGAGTCAACCAATTGCAGTTGTTAATATTTATGATGGCAGTTGTTCATGTTATCTCTAGCATTGCAACATTAGGATTGGGTGAAGTCAAGGTAATGTGGTATAATACTAATTTATATGCATTAAAAGCTGTGTTCTTTTTCTTGTGTTGAAGTTAGAATTTCAACCACTTATATCAGATTAAGAAATGGAAGTACTGGGAGGAGGAGACAAAGACAATGGAATATCAGTTATCAAATGGTAAGCTACCATGAATTAATTTTGTAAATATCTTAAGTTGATCGATTGCAACTTTGTCTAGATCCGCGCAGGTTGACACTCGGTCGCGAAACTTCTTTTGGAAGACGGCACTTGAATATGTGGAGCAAACACCCTTTTCTGCTCTGGCTTGTAAGCTAATATAATGTTTAAACATGGTTAGTTATAACGAGTCTAAAACAACGATTGACAACCCAAGTTTGAAATTTCCAGGTTAGTTGTATTAGGCAATTTACAGGTTCAGTTTCAAGAGCCGACTATTTTGCGCTTCGCCATGGGTTTCTAACAGTGAGTCCCTAATAAAATGTATGTTACAGTAGACTAAAATATCTGATTTGGGTTTTAATCCTATAACATTATATCCCCTCTTCCTATTTCATTAGGTTCATTTTGATACAAAAAGTAATTATGATTTCTTGAAGTTTGTTCGAAGATCTGTAGATCATGACTTCAAGGCAATGGTCAAGATTAGGTACATAATATAAAGCATACAAACTCTTTACCGACAAACACAAACAATATTCCGCTGAAAATTATCGTAAGCATCTAACTATATAACTTGCATTGCAGCACTTGGGTCTGGATATATGCGATAATATTCTTATTCCTTAACGCTCATGGTAAGTAAACATTCATGTTACTCACGAATTTTCGATATATTTATTTTTAACCCTATTACTTTTCTTGCAGAATTTATGAACCACTATTGGACTCCGGTCATACCCTTAGTGGTGAGACTAGTTTAGACAGATTTATCAATAATTAGATTAATGTGACTTATAGTGGGAACATATATAACTATTTTTACAGATACTTTTGATTGTAGGAATGAAGCTGGAAGTTATTATAACAAAAATGTGTTTAAAGCAAGGTTCAAAATTCCGGCGGAATTCCGTTTATTCCGGTGATTCCGTTCCGGTTCCGGTCATAACCGGAACGGAATCCGGTCAAAATTCCGGTTCCGGTCTAAATTCCGGATTTAATTTTCAAATATTGAAAAAAATTTATAAAAAAATAAAAAAATACAACAGACATATAACAATTAAAAAAGAAAAGCAAATTAAACAGGACAATAAATAAATTGACAAAAAATCATGTTTATGAATAAAAAAAGTTGTTATATTTTTGTTAATTTACATCGAATCATAATAAAAATTTCAAAAATTGACCAAAATTTTAAAATCTTAAATAAACAATACAGACTTTTTAAACAATGGTTTTTTAATCAAAGTGTACTTTATATGTAATTTAACAAATGTACTATAAATTTATGATAGTATTAAATATTTATTAGTGAAATAGCAAATTAAAGCAAAAAAGTACCGGAATTAGAAAACCGGAATTAAAACGGAACTTCCGAAATTTCCGGAACGGAACTGAAATTTTAAAATTACCAATGACCGGAACGGAAACGGAAAACGGAATTTCGGACCTTGGTTTAAAGAGCAGTCGAGAAACAGTTTTCGTTCAAGGAACTTTATGTGTTGAGCCAGATAACAATTTGTTTTGGTTCAGTCGGCCTAAATTGCTTCTGCACTTGATCCACTTTGTTCTAATTCAGGTATGTGGACTGTATTTCACTTGCAGAAAAAAAAAACAATTAAATTAATGGAGAGTAGTTCTGTACCGCATAAAAGGTACTGGTGAAGGATGGATGAATTGCTATCATGCTTCTCTGAACCAAAGAAACTGCAACAGAAGAAAACAAAAATAAGAAACTCTGCCAATAAACCAATGATTTATATTTGAGACGCAAAGAAAGAAACAATACATTATAGAGTTAAGTAATGCTTGCTAGACGAAGCTGAAAATGAAATACTGAAGTAGTAACTGGGAAAAATAAGTTGCTTCCAAGCATAAAATTCCATGAAGAAAGTAACATGAGTATTCAAATTGAAATAAATAACCTAAAAGTGTAATTACTTTGAGCTATTAACCTTGCTGCAATATTAACCGAATTTGTACTGGTCATTGCAGAATTCCTTCCACTTGGCATTCTTTGCATGGGCATGGGTAAGTTCTGGCAATATAAATATGAATTATTATTGTAATTTAAAACTATTATTTATTGCAGTACCAATTCGGCTTCCACTCCTGTTTCCATAGAGGAACTGACGAAATCACCATGGGCATTGGTGTTGGCCTAACCGTGCACTTTTTATGTGCATATGTGACACTGCCACTTTATGCACTAGTTACCCAGGTAAAAGAACTGTGTATTCTTCACAATTAGCACTTACTTTTAGGCATTGAATCCTAAACCATATCATATGCTATGTTGTGCATAGATGGGCTCGACTATGAAGGAATCAATCTTTGCAGATCGAGTAATTGAAGGGCTTAAAAACTGGAGAAACAATGCAAAAAGGAGGATAGAAGAAAAAAAGAACCCAAACACTCCACCTCCTCCATCTACCCCATCAGCCACTTCTACTCCATCAAGAGATTTCAGTCCTTTAATATCAAGTGATATACATATGAAGTCAAACAATAAAAATGTGGTATCAAGTAGAGAAGCATTGGCACCAATAAGAACAAAAGTGTTACCCAATGAAAGAGCTTTGGCACGAATAAGAACAAAAGTGTTAACTAATGAAAGAGCTTCAACATCAAGTAATACGTCAGATAACTGGAGACAGTCAGCCAGTGCTCCGCCAAAGTTTAAGTATCCATCCGGAAGGCTTGAGCTTTTAGAAGTACAACGAGTAGCGGAACAGATGATGCATAGTAGTCCTAGTAGCCCGCGTTCTGGTGAGGCATCGTTTAGAATGTGGAAGAGGCAAGGTAGTAGTGAACCTTCGACAAGTAGCAAATGAAAAGTATAAGGCAAATTAGTATGTGTCGACTAGTGCATTGTATATAGTAGCTTGAAAAGGGTAACGCACAGCTTACGAATGATGAGAAACAGGCATTCCAGAGGTCGTCGGTTACAAATATACGTACGTGCTGTATTCTCATGACACATCTATGCCAATTCTGTACATTTACTTACAATATAACGGTAAGAAATGTTATAATTGTTTTAGCAGATAAATAATACTCTGCGGTAAACATGTTATAGTCAGAGGAATATTTCGGTATAATGATGAAACTAATACAAAGTTTGTTTTAACCTGTTGAGCACTCCAACGATACTGAAAAGGAACAAAGATAACAGAATGCAGTTGAATATTGTTGATTTTGGTGATACTAGAGAAGATTTAATAGATATTTGAAATAATAACTCAAATATATTGTCTCTTTTACTGCATCAGAAGAGGCAATGAATTATCTTCACCAAAAGAAGAATTATCTGGAAGATTAAAGTAATAAGACAATTTCATAATTGCATGATTACAAAAGAAATCTTATCGAGCGCATGCAATTTAGAGGGAACTGAAAAATCAAACGAATAAACATTTCTCGCGTGAATAGAAGAACCGACGAGGAATTGATATATAAGCATAGATTAATTATTTCAAGCCTACGTATTAATCTCTATATAAAGATAGTCCTTCTGTAAAGGTTGAAATCATTTCCTCAAGTTGTATTTCTTATTCTTCTTGTTAACCTTTGTTTGCGCAAAAAATGGACAAACACCTCCAAGTCGTGTGATTTAGTTGATTTTATGTGATTCTTAATGATTTAGATGAGTTATGTAAATATGAAAAAAGCAGGGACTGAAATGTAAAAGACACACAGATTTATAGTGGTTCGGCCAGAACGCGCCTACGTCCACTTTATATATTATTATCTTCTTTCTTTCAGATTACAAGTACAATGCTTTGTGTACAAGTATATGAAAGTAGTTTGAAAGTTCCTTCCGTGCTTGAGCTCCCAAACTTGTCTGCCATTGTTGTACCTCTGCCCCTCTATTTATAGAGTGAGGTTGGGGGCAGGGGTCTTGAATGTATATAGCTGCTGGTGGGCCTGGGCTGAAGCAATCTGGCCTGGCAGCGTTCTGGTTCGGCGAGCTTGGTCCGGTCTTGGTTGAGGTCTTGGAGATATGAGCCGGTGGTCACCTGGTTCGGTGATGATGGTCCGGCAGTGGTGAAGCTTTGTGTAGGCAGTAGTGGCTTTGGTTCGGAGGTGAGATGGACCGGTAGCATGTTGGTCCGGTGGTAGGAGATGTTCGATTCGGTGTTAGGTGGGGTTGAAGCTTGGACCGATGGTATGTTGGTTCGGTGTTTATTTTGGTGGGAGGAACGGATGAGGTTTGACCGGATGCGGCTCGACCGGACGGAGGACGTCCTTGTGCCGAATGGTCTTGGAGGAAAGTATGCATGGACCGAATGGAGTATATCTTGGATTGCCGAATGGACTCTAGGTTGGGCTTTGCCGAATGAACTCAGGGGTTCCGAGTGTTGAACGGAGGTTGCGAACCTGACGCTTCTCGGTCTCGAGATCTTCTGGGTGAGAATTCGCCCAACATTTGCCCCCCAAAGTGGGGCACGTGCTTGCATGTGTCGCGCTCCCCGCGATAAGAAAGCTTGTTTTGTAATGCCATGAGCTGGATGTTCGTCTCCTGCTGATGTCCTACAAAGGAATCTACGGGTTTAATGTGATTTCAAATGACGACCGTTCGAGGTCGGGTGCCGTTCGAGGCGAGTAGGTGTGCCCCGAGGGGGCTTAGCATTATTGATGCCAGGTTTACGTTCGAGTGGGTCCCTGGATCGTTTGCGAAGATGGTTTATCGCCAGCTCAGAGCATGCTTAAGGATCGCTTGCAACCCCGTACATGTGTAAGTAGCTTAGCCATTTCAGAATTATCAGAACCAAATATCCATTCAACCGATGAGTTTCAAAAGGATGTCAAAGTGTAAATTCTCACGACGGTAGGGTCAGTAGCCATTCAGAGCATGTCTGTGGACCGTTCGTGGTCACGTACATGTGTAAACGATTAACCCATGTTAGTGGGAGATTTACTACTTATTCATCGTTATCATAATCTCTATTTTATCAGTAGATCCTAGAGTCTGGTACTTATCTGAGTGAGGCGCTTTGCATGCCCCCTGCTTCTGGTCTTTGCTGGTTTGGTAGCTTCATTCGGTTTTGGTTTGGTCCGGCATGCCGAACCGGTTGGTCCGGTGCTTCTGCGCTCGTCTATATATAGGGGCCCCCCTTTAGTTATTCCTTACCGAACCACCGAGAGCCGAATCAACCCTTATACCGAATCAATCACTAGCCGAACCAATCTCGTGCCGATCCAGGTATATATCCCTTTGCCGAATGATCTTTTTTACCGAATGAAAATGTGTGTTTGCATAGCCGAATGAACTCGTATACCGGATGAACCTCCAATGCCGAATGGAACTTCAATACCGGATGAACTTCCAATGCCGAATGAAACTACCGAATGGAGTTTATGCCGAATGAGAATTCATACTTGAATCTCGAGTGGAATACCAGACCTATATACACTTGCTTGCTTTATATACTTGCTTGTTTACGTTTCTATATTTCTTGTTCTAACACCGTGTTTTTCTTGTGCTGCAGATAAATGTCTCGCAAAGCGGAAACCCGATCGGATAAAAAGAAATCTAAAAGTAGAGGAGAGTCATCCTCCTCCGTGCCTCCAGCCCAACCAAGACCGGTGCCACATGGGCCTGCCCCGAGGTCGTTAGTGGATGGGTACGGTCCCCAGGAACTTCTGGTCTCCCCTCCCGATTTCTTTCCTAGCTCCCTAAAGGAGGAGCAACTTGATGTTATATCCCGTTCTTTCGGGATAGACAGGGCTCGCTTGCTGTTGCCGGGAGATGGAGTGATGCCGTATAATCCCCCCGAAGGCTACTTTGCTTACAGCAGATATCATTGCATGTGCGGTGCTATCCCCCCTACCAATGCCTGGATAGTTAGCTTTACCACATATTTGAAGGTGGCTCCATTCCAGCTCCAGCCGAACTCTTATGCCATTCTGGTGAGCCTTTTCGTTATCTTTCATAGGAGGTACGGGCGCCCTCCTTCTAACCGGGAAATTCGATATTTGTATAACCTGAGAGGCTACAAGAAGGGGTCTCCGTATATTAGTCTAGAAGCGGCCGTGCCCTTCAAACCGGTCTTGGACTTATATTCAAAGTTTACCATGTTCAAGAAAGAATGGTTTTTTATCAAGGACGATTCTGTTTCTTTCCGCCTTTTCACCTCCGGCTGTAAGATGAATTTCATTTATATTTTCCATGTTCTGACTGTAGTGCTTCTTCTGACATGCTTCTATTTCTTGCTAGCGACAGGTGGCATTGCAGTCGTGGAAGATGATTCTTTGGCGCGGATGGCTGCTGAAATAAAGGCCATTCCCGCACGGGACAGGTCGGCCTCGTTCCTGATCAGGAACGCTACCCTCCTGGAGTACAACTTGATCCAGCCGCACCAGTCCGTGGTTAAGCAGAGGGACACGGCTGAGGAGAAGGCCGCTAAAGCTAAGGAGGGGGCCACGGTGAAGAGTGGCAAGAGGAAGCCCTTTGCACAACATCCCGTCGCGGGAGGCAAGAAGCTTAAGGAGTCTGAGGGCCCCTCTCCTAGTACTTGCCCGATCATCCCGGAGGAGGAAGGTGTGGAAGAGGGCGAAGGAGGCGATATGGAAGGAGAGTCGGAGGGCGGAGGAGATGGAGATGGTCAGGGTGGTAGTGGTGCTGGTGCCTTAACTTCTGGGCAAGACTCTGAACTGGATGAGGCCCTCCGCCAGGCCTTCGGGGAATCGGAGGGAGAATCGGAAGCGGAGAACGCGAAGGAGACTGGCAAGGTCGGGGCTGGTGCCGATCTATACCCTAAGGGCTCCTCAGCCAGGGTGACTCCGGCGGTGCAAGGTGAACTTCTGTCCTCTGTCGATTCCATTTACGATAGGGACTTAGAAATATTTTATGGTTCACTTCCGTCCTGGAATGAGATTCAGGACTTATTGCAGTATCCCACTCCTCCGCAGGGTTTGTATAATAGATGTGCATTCTCACTTTTCTTTCTTTTTAACTTAACATGTTTCTTGAATTATGGATCGTCGTATGTTCATAACACTTGTTTTTTACTCCAAGGGCAGGCCAGGCGGCTAAAACGTCAGACGTTCGACACCGCCTTGAACAATTCAAGTTGATGAGAGCTTAAGATAAGCCGAAGCCTCTTACTGGTCGTCCTAGGGACGTGGTCAAATACCGTCCTCTTCTTGGGGTCATTGAAGAGAGCATTCAGAAAAAGAAGAGGATTCGTTCCTTATTTGAGCCTTCCCCTGGTCCGCAGCTTCCTGTTCAGCCTCCTCGTGATACCACGGAGGAGAGCACGGAGTTTATCCCCCCTCCACCTCCTTCTAAGAATCCCACTGTTATCCGTATAAGGCGTCCTGACGTGCCTCGCGACCCCTTTACCGGTCATCCTGATTTAGATCCAAGCTCCCAGGATATTTCATTTGATGAGGCCACGGGTGAGCACCTTCTTCCCCGCAACCCAATGGTACGAGTGCTAGACGAGGCCAAGTCCCTAGATCTTGATCTGCTTACCACTCGGGTAGTTACCCTGGGAGACGAAGCCAAAGCTAATATCGATCGGGCGGCTGAAGAGACCAAGAAGTTAATGAAGCATCATGCTCAATTGGTCAAGGCCGGGGAGGAGATTGGGAGTGCTAATATTCGGTTGCGGCTAAAGGTTGCCGATCAGGCTGAACAGCTTGCCGGTCAAGCCGTTCAGATTTCTCAGCACGAGGAAGCCTCCAGGCGGCTGAAAGAGACCATGGAAAAGGCTAGTAGGGCAGAACTACGGAAGATGGAGGCCGCCTGTAAGGAGCGGATCGACATGGCCATTGCGACAGTGGATGAGGTTCGGAATGCGGATCTCGAGCAGGTAGAGGAGTTGTCTGGGAGGCTTGAGGCCGCGGAGATGGCTCAAGTCAAGTTAAAGGAGGAGATGGAGGAGATGAGGAGGTCTCTCCAGGCTGACTGCTTGAGATACCGATCAGAGAGGGATGTCGCTGTCGCCAAGTTGCAGGTTTCCGAGGCCCGAGTGAGGGAGTTTGAGGAGAATGAGGGGATGATGGACGAGATGCTGCAGGACATGTACTTCCGCACTTGGAAGGAGGGCAGCTTGTCTTGGATGGATGACTATCCCCGGGTCATGGCCAAGATATATCTTCGGGCTTTAGAGGAGGCCAGGGTCAATGCGGGTAAGGAAGGTGGAGTGGCTTTTAGTCTAGATGTGGTCACTGCTCAGTTCTCGAAAGAGGAGCAAGCGGCGGTGAAGGAGGGGATGCGGTTGCTTGCTGCGGAGGAAGCGGGTGTGCAACTGGAGGATGAGGATCAAGCGGCGGACGCTGGTGAGTTATTCTTCTCTTTTTCTTTTCTTTCTGCGTTTCCATAACTTGATCGTTTATCGTTTGTTTAATGAATTCCTCTTCTGGATTGGACAGGTGGAACTTCCGATCAACACGCTGCGAGCTCCGACCCTGCGGCCAAGTAGGCTTGGAGGAGTTGGTAGGATGAGAGCGAAGTGTGGACGCAGCTGGTTACTTGTCCGGATTTGGCCACCTTTTTATTTCCCTTTATCGCTGTTTATGTTAGTCCAAAACATCGATGTGACTGTAATAATATTATTTGCAAAGAATAACTTTATGTGATTTTATGACATAAGCTGATTTTGTTATGTTTAAATGTTGTTGTCATTTTGATGTGGTGCGTGAGAAGTATGCATATGCCTGTGATTTTAGTTGTGTTTGATGTTAAGCTGTTGCTTGAAATATAATTTCATGTTTTGCAATGTTAGTGTGACGTATGAATAAACTATAGTTACATATTTATGTACAAGAGAAGAGAGTACCGCCCTTCATGTTTTAGTTGCAGGTGGTAGCTTTGAGCGTCATGTGTAACTGATCATGGACATAGCTGAGTACCTTGCCACCCAGTACGCAGGCTTAGATTCTCATGAGTGAATGCTCCCTATTTGGTTTCCTGTACTTTAGAGTTTGTTATATAGGATAGGAGAAAAGTATTTAAATGAAATGGAAATATGAGAAAAGTAAAACTTCCAGTCACGGAAGGCCGTCGATGTGCTTAAGTTTGTGGCAAACGGGTTTTGTAGTCACTTTCCCTAGCTGTGGGTCTTGGAGACATTTGTCACCCATCTTACGCCTCCGCGGGGAGTTTTCTTTTTTACCACAGCCGCACTTAAGACACATCGGAGCCGAGATCGCGCACGGTAACTACCCGAACCATTATGGTCCGTAATCGTGGGTATTATTCTATTTACCGTGGCCGGCTAGCGTGGGTGCCGTTGGCCGTGAACTACCCCTGGCTGGCCACACCTTATGTTGGGGCTTAAAGTAGGTTCACAGTTGCCGGCGAGCCGAACGCCGTAATGAGCTTCCATCGGCTATAGTCGGCCTTTATGATGACTTATAATCGGCTCATTACAGTTGGCTTTGAGGGCAGTCGCGAGCAATGAGTTAACCCGCAGCAGAGGGATGCTGGAGCAAAAGAGTCTCATTGGCGAGTGCATAGAATCGTAGCGTACATGTTAGGCCTTGTCCAGATGAGGCCGTGGTGCGTCTTGAGTGGAGATGCCATAGGATTTTGTTCAACAGAAAAGGATAAAGCTTAACAAGCAGCCAAGATATAAAGGAACAAGTTAAAAAGAGACAAGATTTTTTAAAGTGGTTCGGCATGAAAATGCCTACGTTCACTGATTCTCTTTGTTAATTCACTTCATATGGGCAGTACAAGTTAAGAAAAGTATCGACGGAGGTGTTGGATGTTCCATGCCCTCTGGAACACCTCCCTGTCCACTGTTGACAAAATATAAGCTCCGTTGTGGAGATCTTTATGAATTACATATGGTCCGTCCCAGATGGGGTCCAGTGCCCCGGGGCGCGAAAAGATTCGCCTGAGGACAAGATCTCCTTCTTGTAAGATGCGATGCCTGACTTTGGAGTTGTATAGTGCTGCAACTTTTTGTTTGTGAGCTGCTGCTTTGAGTGCTGCATCATTTCTCCTTTCCTCAATCAGATCCAAAGACATGAGGAGGAGTTCTTCGTTTTCTTCTGGATTGTAGTGGATCCTACGGTGGGAAGGAACAATAGTCTCAACAGGGAGCATTGCCTCCGATCCGTATGCCAAAGAGAAAGGAGTATGTCCCGTTGATGTTCTGAAAGATGTGCGGTAGGCCCAAAGTGCCGTAGGAAGTTCGTCCACCCAAGCGCCTTTTGACTTTTCAAGTTTCTTCTTAATTAGGGTTTTGAGAATTTTGTTGACAGCTTCGACTTGTCCGTTTGCCTGAGGATAAGCTACTGATGAGAAGCTTTTATGAATTCCATGCTCTTGGCACCAGTCGGCGAATTCTTCGCTGTCAAATTGGAGTCCGTTGTTCGATATGATCTTGAGTGGTACTCCGTACCTGCACAGAATATTTTTGATCAAGAAGTTGATAACTTTTGCTGAAGATATTTTATTTAGGGGTTCCGCTTCCACCCATTTGGTGAAACAATCGACTGCCACTATAGCATATTTGGCTCCGCCTCTGCCCGTTGGCAGTTCGCCAATTAAATCAATTCCCCATACAGCAAAGGGCCAGGGGCTGGTCATTTGAGTAATCTCATTTGTGGGTAGTCGAGGAATCTTGGCAAATTTCTGACATCTGTCGCATCT
The DNA here is from genome assembly GCA_030765085.1 of Allium cepa. NCBI lineage: Eukaryota > Viridiplantae > Streptophyta > Magnoliopsida > Asparagales > Amaryllidaceae > Allium > Allium cepa. The sequence goes on from CM060941.1 coordinate 33,881,422, forward strand.
CTTGACGAAGTCTAAGGCGTCTTTGTTTAGTGTGGGCCAGTAATATCCATATCGGAGTATCTTTTTCGCCAGAGTCTGCCCTCCAGTGTGATCTCCGCAACTTCCTTGATGGACGTTGAATAAGATTTCCTTGGCTTCCCTTCCAGCGACGCATCTGAATAAGGGGCTAGAGAAGCCACGCCGATAGAGGATGCCTTCTTGTATTGTGTAGTGGGGAGCTTTCCTCAAAATTCTCCTGACTTCGTCACGTTTGTCTGGTAGTGTGCCGTCCTGCAAATATTTCCGGATAGGAGTCATCCAAGTTCCTTCTTCGATTGCGGTTATCAGATTCACTTGTTCGAAACTTGGGGCTAGCTACCTTGAGATGGCTAGTGCTTCGGAAATGGTGCTATTCCTCATACTAGCTTGCTTTTCTAGTTCATCGGCCTCTTGGTTATCTTCTCGAGGAATGTGTTTGATTAGATAATTGTCCAATTGATCGAGCAGCAGTTTGGTTTTCTTTAGATATGCTGTGAGTCGTTCTCCTCGTGTCTGGAACTCTCCTAGTACTTGGTTTACGATAAGTTGAGAATCACTATGAAGACATAACGAATTGACTCCAATTTCTAAGGCAAGCTCCAATCCCGCTATTACTGCCTCATACTCTGCATCGTTGTTAGTGGCCGCGAATTCCAACCTTAATGCATAGTACAGCTTTCTTCCCCTGGGGGTGATTATCACAATACCTGCCCCCGAGCCTTGTTCGTTCGATGCTCCATCTACAAAGAGGTTCCACTTGATGTTTTTTGCTATTTCAAATTGATCCTTGCCTTCGTTGGTAGTGAATTCGGCAATGAAATCGGCCATGGCTTGCCCCTTGATAGCGGTGCGAGGGTGGTAGGTGACGTCATACTGACTTAGTTCAATGCACCATTTGAGGAGTCGTCCAGAAGTGTCGGGACGATGGAGCACCTGTCTTAGTGGTTGATCGGTTAGAACTCTGATGGAGTGAGATTGGAAGTAGTGTCGCAGTTTTCGTGACGCGATCAATAAACAATATGCCAATTTCTCAAGTTTAGGATATCTGGCTTCTGCCCCTGTAAATCTCTTACTTATAAAGTATACCGGGCGTTGTGTGCGGTCCTCTTCTCTTACCAAGGCAGCGCTTAGAGCATGAGATGATACAGCGAGGTATAGGTATAGCTCTTCGCCTTCGTTTGGAGTTGAGAGTACTAGTGGTCTCTGAAGGTGTTCGATCAGGTTAAGGAAGGCTTTTAAGCATTCATCGGTCCACTCGAACTTTCCTTTGTCTTTCTTGAGAGCTTCGAAGAAAGGGACGCACTTGTCAGTTGCTTTGGAAATGAATCTGCTTAGGACGGCCACCCTTCCGTTTAGGCTCTGCATTTCTTTTCGAGTGGAAGGTATCCTTATTTCTTTTAGAGCCCGGATTTGTTCAGGGTTTGCTTCAATTCCTCTGGCATGGACGATGAATCCTAAGAATTTTCCCGATGACACTCCGAAGGAGCACTTTAGAGGATTCAGCTTCATTCCATATCGGCGAAGTACCTGAAACATCTCGCCCAGGTGGCTTACATGATCGTCGGCTCTCCTGGACTTTACCAACATGTCATCCACATATACTTTCATAGTTCCTCCTATTAATTCCGCGAACATCTTGTTGACGAGGCGCTGATAGGTAGCTCCGGCATTTTTGAGTCCAAAAGGCATGACTTTGTAACAATATAATCCCCGGTCAGTGATGAAGCTAGTGTGGTCTTGATCGGGAGCGTGCATGGGAATCTGGTTGTATCCGGAGTATGCATCCATAAAAGATAAAAGTTCGTGCCCGGCAGTGCTGTCCACAAGTTGATCGATTCGGGGGAGCGGGAAGCAGTCTTTCGGGCAAGCGTCATTTAAGTTGGAGAAATCAATGCATGTTCGCCACTTCCCATTAGCTTTCTTTACTAGTACCGGGTTAGCGATCCATTCTGGGTAGATGGCTTCTCGTATGAAGTCATTAGCAAGTAGGTTCTTTACTTCCTCATCGAGGGCTGCTGATCGTTCTGCTCCCATGCTTCTCTTTTTCTGCTTTATCGGTACCTTGGTGGGATCGATGTTCAGCATGTGGCATGCTATGTCTGGGGAGATTCCTGTCATATCGGCATGTGTCCACGCAAATACATCTAAGTTGTGGCGGAGAAAGTCAATGAGTTGATCCTTCAATTCTGTTTTTAGCTGAGATCCTATTTTTAATAGTCTACTTGAATCATGTTTGCCTACAGATACGAATTCCATGGCCTCTGCAGGCTCAGCGGTAGCCTCCTCCTCCTTATCCCTGGGGTCTAGTTCATTGAAAGGATCGCTGGTGTATCGAAGAGGAGGGGCTTTGTTTAGTTGCTATGCTTCCAAGCTTTTCATGCAGAGAGTAGTCTCTGCATCTTTCCCTTTATTCTTTCTACGGTTATTGCAAAGTTCAGTTACATAGCAATCTCGAGCGGCGTCTTGATCTCCTTCAACTTCTCCTATTCCGTTATCTGTTGGGAATTTCATCTTTAGGCACCACGGGGCTAGGACAATTTGGAAGTCAGATAAGGCTGGTCTTCCCAAGAAGGCGTTGTAGGCCGAGTGGTTTTCTATTAGTACGAACGTTTGTTTTCGCACAACGGAGCGGAGATGACTTCCTATTTCAACGAAGAGGTCAAGTTGCCCGAGGGGCATTTTCGCATCTCCAGTGAAACCGTGCAGGGGTTTGTTGCAGGGAGACACATCCTTCATTGACAGCTTCATTTTGTCGAAAGCATGCTTGAATAGGATATTTACGGAGCTTCCCGTGTCTATTAGAATTCGGAAAACTTTAGCTGGAACGAACCAGGCAGAGATGACCATGGGATCCATATGTGGATACTGTCTTCCTTCTAAATCACGCCTACTGAATACGATGTCGTCGCTCTCTTTCCGTTTCGGGTGGCATTCTTCCATAATGGAGTTAACATAGCCTTCAGCATTTCTAAGTGACTTGCCGTATCTTTCCATCTCTGCCCAGCTTCTGTCGGCGATGTGTGGTCCTCCCGAGATGGTATGGACCACTATCTTCTCTTGACTAGAGCCACTGGTGTTGCGATTCCCTCCGCCTACTTCTGGGAGGGGTCGCTTTGAGTTCTCATTGGCAGGAGTTGGAGTCCTGTTCTGACCTTTCACATAGCGTTCCAGCCTTCTTCTTCTGATGTGTTCTTCGATCAAGTCCCGGAGATGGTGGCATTCATTGGTGTCATGTCCGTGGGATTCGTGGAAGCGGCAGAACTTTCCAGACTTGAGTGCGTTATCAGATTCTTTCTTGTGCGGGGGGCGCTTGTATCCGAGTTCGCCCTGAGTGGCTAGAAAGATGTTTTCGATTGTTTCATTCAAAGGAGTGTAGGAGTCAAATCTTGGTCCTGGTCGATATTGGCATTTTTCAACCTTCCTGCCCCCAGCATTGTCTCTGGATTCATTTCTTCGAGTGTCCTTAGCTGCACGGGAACCTTGTCCGAAGTTGTCTTACCTTGTTGCCCTGACTGCCTCTCAGTGGCGGCGTCTTCAAGTCTCATATACTTTCCAGCTTCATGGAAGAAATCAGGTAAAGTAGCTGGTTTTTCCTTAGTTAGTCTTCTAGCGAACTTGGTATCTGGGTGTACACCACTACAGAGGGCCATTAGGGTGAGATTCTCATCGGCATCTTGGACTGCGGCCGCTGCGGCGTTGAACCGGGTTAGATATTGTTGCAGTGTCTCTCCGGATTTCTGTTTGACATTGGATAGAGAATAAGCATCCTTGGGTTGTTCTACATGGATGCAGAACTGGCTAATGAACCTTTCTTTCAACATCTCCCATGAGCTGATAGATCCTTGGGGTAGATGGCAGAACCAGGAGGTAGCTAGATCTGCTAGGAATAGCGGAAAGCATTTACACAACACCCCTTCTGTTGCTCCGCTCATGAGCATATGCTGGGTGTATCTCTGTAAGTGTACGATGGGGTCGGAAGTTCCCTTGTAAGGTTCCATGGTTGGCATTTTCCATTCCCGGGGGGTGATGGCAGTTTCGATATTGCGGGTGAAGGGGCTGGTGACCCTAGCGCCTATTCCTCGGTCCCTTTGCTCCCGTTGGACGCATTCTCTAAATAATCATGCCATTCTTTCATCAGAATTTGGAGCGGATAGAAATGAACTTGGTTCTTCCCTGCGGGATCGATCTCGTTCAGATGACCTGTAGGGATGGTATAGTCTATCACTTCTGACGTTATCCAGTGGTTGCCTCTGGCCGCTCGGATGCATGCTAGGACCAGCTACAGTTGCCCCCTGCCTTGATCTTCCCCTGTGGGGTTCTATTTCGAGCATTTCTATGGGGTCAACTTCGGGCTGGGTTCTAGCTCGGCTCCGTTCAGCGGGGTTTCTATGATTAGGTGGCATGACTGGCTCAGCTACATCCGACCCTCGCCTGGCGCCTCCCCCACTGGGTTCGGTTCCAAGTGCTTCCTCGAGTCGGAGTTCGGGCTGAGTCCGGGCGCGGCCCCTATCATTGTTGTTCCTGTTGATGGCTTCCTCGAAGAGGGAAGACCTTTGCTGTCTCCGAGATCCTCCAGATTGAGATTCACCCCATGATTCAGTGTTGCGGTTGGATTCTTCGACATCCCTCAAGCGTGACATGAGTTGGTTCACCAAAGCTTCTTGTTGGGATGCGAAGCGGTTAGTCACTTCCACCACAACTCTGTCTAGGTCTGCTCTAGTGATTACTGCCGGTTGTTCCGCGGCAGGGGCTGTTGGAATTGCCTGATCTACATGCGGCACTACTGCTGTAGTGGGATGGTTCTCTTGATCTGGATCCACTGGATTTGGAGCGCTGCTGATTGCAACGTTCTTTCCCTTGTTGGCGTCTTTTTTTGGCCTGGAAGTCATGTTTCCTAGGCGATGAAGGGTGCTATTGGGAAAGAAGGTTGAATGAGGGAAGCTTTAGCTTCGAGTTCGAAGTTCTCAGTGATAGCACCAAAAATGTTTGCGCAAAAAATGGGCAAACACCTCCAAGTCATGTGATTTAGTTGATTTTATGTGATTCTTAATGATTTAGATGAGTTATGTAAATATGAAAAAAGCAGGGGCTGAAATGTAAAAAACACACAGATTTATAGTGGTTCGGCCAGAACGCGCCTACGTCCACTTTATATATTATTATCTTCTTTCTTTCAGATTACAAGTACAATGCTTTGTGTACAAGTATATGAAAGTAGTTTGAAAGTTCCTTCCGTGCTTGAGCTCCCAAACTTGTCTGCCATTGTTGTACCCCTGCCCCTCTATTTATAGAGTGAGGTTGGGGGCAGGGGTCTTGGATGTATATTGCTGCTGGTGGGCCTGGGCTGAAGCAATCTGGCCTGGCAGCGTTCTGGTTCGGCGAGCTTGGTCCGGTCTTGGTTGAGGTCTTGGAGATATGAGCCGGTGGTCACCTGGTTCGGTGATGATGGTCCGGCAGTGGTGAAGCTTTGTGTAGGCAGTAGTGGCTTTGGTTCGGAGGTGAGATGGACCGGTAGCATGTTGGTCCGGTGGTAGGAGATGTTTGATTCGGTGTTGGGTGGGGTTGGAGCTTGGACCGATGGTATGTTGGTTCGGTGTTTATTTTGGTGGGAGGACCGGATGAGGTTTGACCGGATGCGGCTCGATCGGACGGAGGACGCCCTTGTGCCGAATGGTCTTAGAGGAAAGTATGCATGGACCGAATGGAGTATATCTTGGATTGCCGAATGGACTCTAGGTTGGGCTTTGCCGAATGAACTCAGGGGTTCCGAGTGTTGAACGGAGGTTGCGAACCTGACGCTTCTTGGTCTCGAGATCTTCTGGGTGAGAATTCGCCCAACAACCTTCATTATAAATCTTGTAAAAAAAAATCTTAGAAAGTAATAAAATCGTCTCTCCTTAAAGTAGATGCACACTATCTCACGGTAGTGGAACCACCATAAATCCGTGAATAAACTCTCTATCTATTTTCTGTGATTTGCCATTTGGATTTTCTTGTTGCTTTTTTTTATCACACTACAACAAGATCTTTTTGCTTCAGTGTTTATTCAGATTGATTTACAGTCATTTGTGTGAATCTACCCCCAACAATTCTGTATTAGAGCTTTGAAGGTTATCGTTGAAGCCTAGGGCTAGAATGTGATCGATTAAATGGTAGAATCTAAAGATGGAAGTGAGCTTAGACCTACTCATGAGTATGCTCTCTATACTAGGGGTTTATATACAGCATCTGGTTCGCAGTTGGTTAAAGAGAAGTAGAACAAAGAACATTATTTTGAGAAGTGGCAGTGGAATATGAAGACGGTGTTGAGAAGCAATCGTGTTCATCAGCTTGTGTTTGAAAAATCATTGCTAGAAGATTTCTCAGAATTGGAAAGGAAGAAGATGAAAGAATGAAACTTTCTTACCCTCAAATTGGCCATGGGTGAGAATGTCATCCTATAGATTAGTGGTGAAACTACCGCTAAAGACTTGTGGAAGAAATTGAAGGATCTCTACGTGAAAACTGTCTCTCACGAATAGACTAATTTTGTCGAAGCCTTTATTCACTTAAAAGATGCGGGAAGGTCTTCATTGAAAGCACATATTAACTTATTCGATGGCTTGATGATGAAGACGAAAGCTGTTGATTTGAATGTGGACGAAGAGCAAAAGATTATGGTTGTATTGTGCCTGTTCCAGAGCGATACATTGTATTCGCTAAAAGCTTGATTTAAAGCAGAAACATATTGACATTTGAAGATGCGAAGATGAGACTCTCGAGTGAAGAGATAAGAGATTGGTTGAAACTTATGAGCGAAAGTGAAGAAGCTAGTGGTAGTCAAGGACTGTTCATAGAAAGAGGAAGAAAGGAGAAGAAGGAGAATAATTTTAGAGGGCATTCCAAGTCGAATAAGCCTGGAAGTGTTTGAAGAAATAAGTCTAGAGACAACTTGTGTCATCATTGTAAGAAACATGGCCACTGTAAGAAAGATTGTCCAGATTTGAGGAAGAGAAATGAAGCGGATGATTCTTCATCTATTGCGGTGGAAAAGGTTGTTTCTGATGATGTGTTGACTGCATCTATTTTTGATGTATCAAAGCATTGAATGCTGGATTCAGGGGCATCTTTCCATATGACACCTATGCGTGAGTATTTCTGTTCCTATGAAGGTAAGAAGAGAAGTGTCATATTGATAGGGAACGATACCACTAGCAAGTCATTAGGAGAAGAATCAGTGTGTATCCGTATGCATAATGGTATGGTGCACACTATGACTGGAGTCTGTTATATTCAGGTTTAAGGAAATCTATTTTATCTTTGGGTCAGCTAGCATCTATGGGTTGTAGGATTATGATAGATTCAAATAGCTTGAAGTGACATGTGGTGGTCTGGTATTGATGAAAGGAGCGATGTTCCAGAATCTTTATCTATTGAAAGTATCTACAATGCTTGGAGAGTCATGTGTTGGAATTGATAGTTCATGAGCTTTGGATATCACTAGTCTTTGACATCTTAGATTTAGTTATCTTTCAGAGAATAGCTTGGAATTGCTTCGTAAAAGGAAGAAGATCAAGGGTGAAAGCTCAACCATTTGGAATTCTTCTAGGAATGTATATTGGAGAAGCAGACGAAAGTTTCTTTTGGTGTTGGAAGACATGAGTCCAAAGGACTACTAGAGTATGTCCATAGGATTTTTGAGGACCAGTAGCTACAGCTTCAATTGAAGGAGCTAAGTATTTTATCTCTTTTATCGATGACTACTCTTAAAAGGTTTGGATGTTCGTGATGAAAGCCAAGTCAGAGTCGTTTAAGAAGTTCAAAACTTGGAAGACACTGGTAGAGAATAAAGTCAGAAGAAAGCTGAAGGTGCTGAGATTTGACAATGACGGTGAGTTTGTTTCTAAGGAGTTCACAAAGTCCTGTAAGTAGCATGGAATTCAGAGAGACTTCACTACACCTAGAGATCTGCAATCAAATGGAGTCGCTGAAAGGATGAATGTGACTCTATTGGAGAAAGCTCATTGTTTGAGATTGACGGTGGGTTTATCTAGAGGCTTTTGGACTGAAGCTTTATCGACCGCAGCATATATCATCAATCGAATTTCGTGCTCAATCATTGATAGAAAGGTTTTAGAGGAAAGATGGAACAGTACATCAATACATACCATTATTTTCATATATTTGATAACCATGTGAATGTTCACCAGACAGGAAATGACAAGTTGGAGACTAGAGCCTATCAAAGCATATTTTTGAGCTATACAGAAGACATCAAAGGGTATCGTATTTGAAACTCTGTTGATATAAAGATAGTGCATTCGAGACATGTCACGTCCAACGAGTCTGCTATGTTTAAGCCAATGGAGAATCCACATAGTTTAGTAGATTCAAAAGTTGAAAGGCCTAAGAAGACAGAAACTATTCTCACATATTAGCCTGGTACTAGAGTTAGAGATGCAAAAGAAGACAAAGTAATCGCAGTAGTTGGCACATCGTATGAAGGTCCACAAAATTCCTATAGTAATAATGGTTTTGATCGTGAAGCTAGAGATGATTCAGCTCAAGGTGGAGTTGACAGAAGCTTAGGCAAATTTATACCTATTTGAGTTAGATCTAGAGTTAGGAGGCCACCAAATAGATATGGACACTAGATCTATGCAAACCTTAGTCTTAAAGATCAATTTGATTACGCACTGCATATAGTGCAAGATGATCCCTTCGACCATAAAGAAGCTATGAGTTCGAACGCCAGCTCGAAATGGATGCACGGTATGAAGAAGGAGATGGATTCATTGAAGAAGAATCAGATTTGGGAATTGGTATCATCCCCTCAAGGAAGCCGAGCCATAGAATGCAAGTGGTTATTTAAGATGAAGAATGATAGGAGATACAATACTAGACTTGCTACAAAAGGGTTTTCACTAAGGAAGGAGATGGAGTATGATGAGATGTTCGCTTCAGTTGTTAAACATACTTCTATCGGGATATTGCTAGCCATAGTTGCAACTCACGATATAGGGTTGGAACAATTAGATGTAAAGATATCCTTTTTACATGGAGACTTAGAAGAGTCCATTTATAAAAAGCAGCCAGAAAGATTAGTAGAGGATGGAAAGAAGGAATGAGTTTGCAAGCCGAAGACGTCTCCATATGGTTTGAAATAGTCGCATAGGCAATGGTGTGGATTGCAGAATTATGGATCTTAAGGCTACTTAAACATTAAAGGGGCGTGGATAGTGTTTTCTAATTTTTATGAATCTTTTTAAAATTCTTTCAAGTTTATTATTAACCAATGCAGAATCAACAATTACGGATGCAGACATAGATAAGTATAAATATAGTAAAGTAAAAAGTAAGGAATTGGAGAGATCACACTAGGATTTTTATACTGGTTCAGAGTTACCCTACGTCCAGTCTTATATAATTGATTGTATAGATTTCTTTTCAAATGCCAATCTTTAAACGGGTAGAAGGCAAACCCAATTATAATATCAATTTCAAGGCTACGAGACACACCCTCCTGATTTTCCGGGCTTAGGGTACATCCACTTGATTTGGTCGGGTTACAAGCACACCAACTCGGATTTCCAAGCTACCAAGCACACCCAATTGATTTGAACGGGCTATAAGCACACCCAAGCAAATACAAATAGAGTTTGACGATTTTTTCAAAGATAAGTTTTTTAATCTTTGGTTACAATGAATCTTATAGCCTCTTGGGCAACACCTTGATCTTTGATTAAGGGAGATAGAGATGACTGAAATCAGATAGTAAACAGTAGAGAATCAATACAATGAAAATTGAATTGATTATGGTTGAATTTGAGAAGATTTGAAAATATTTTTGACTAGAAATTTTGGCATAATAAGAGGAAGAAGATAATAAGAAAGTAGTTTATAAATTCGTTTGAGAACCCCATATATATAGAGAATAAACAGACATGTCCATTCATGAAGAGTTGCGATGAACAGACATTTCATTTCAAAAATTGAATTTCAAAATTGAGGAATGTATGTCGACATATCATGTGCCTATATGTTGACATATGCTAGTCTAATTTGAAAACTTCTTATTTTAAAATGTTTTGAAAATCCTACACTATGTAAAACAATTTGATACTTTGTAAAATAGTTCAAACATAATTTATAAACATTTTAGCCTTTGAAAAACTTCTATAAAATATTTTTATATTTTTTTTTAAAATATATTTTGTTTTAAAGATCAAGGATTAGAAAATGGAAAATAGATATCAAAGATTGCTACCAGGGACATTAATAACATATTATGACATAAACTTTAATATAGTCTTGAGATCTTCGTATATTGATCTTTATACCCACGAGTCTTCAAGTCCATTCTTTGAGTCTTTATACTGTATAGTCTTTGATTCAACAACAATATAATATCCAACACTACATACTATATAACTTGACAAACATTAGTATCCATATTTTATATGAATGTATTGTTATTATCAAGGTTGTTGTCATTAAAATCAATAACTGAGGTACTAACAATCTCCCCTTTCTGATGATGACAACCATTGATATTCTATATCCATAAAATATGATATAACTCCACCTGAGTTAGTTAACTTCCTTTAAATATATGCGTATTTTATATTTATCTCCCCCTTTGTCGTCAACCAAAATAGATGAAAAACTATAAACTCCTACTAACATAAATGCTTAGAAAATATATACTCCAAATCAATAATCCAAGTTTAACTGATATGATTATATATGATGATATATAATGAGTATATAATAAATAATGCAACATTTTATACTAAATATGATAATGGAGACCTATAAGTTAAAATTTATTTCAAAGTATACAAATTCAAGTCATACATACAACCCAATCTAGCTCCAAACGAAATTAAAATAATCCAATCATTCAAACCAAATCAATCAAACCAAATAATTTAGACAATCCAAACTAAATGCTAAGAGCATGTATCAAATCTAAACCTAATAACTAGACGTTTCGTGAAACTTCAACCCAATCGTCGAACCCAAAGATTGGATCTGCTTTGATGGCATCTCAATTTTCATTATCCTTGTTAATAGTGCACTTTGGGTTGTTGGTTGGTTCATCTTTGATTAAGGAAGAAATCATCCTTCGAATGACATCAAAATGCTTTTCTTGTTCGTTGATCATCTACATTTGAATCAACTCTAAATGCTTTTGATTTTATAGGATAAAGGAGAGAAAGTTTTTATTGAAGAGAAACATTTTCAGAAGTGATAAACTCTATATATGATTCAGTGACATCTTTCTCATTGAAGAGAAAGCTTTTAGTTATCTTAGAGAGCTAAATGGCTTTTGGAGTTTGACTAGAGGAAGCTATTATTGAAAATATGAGGAGATAAGAGAGTGAAATGATATTTAAAATTTGAAATAAAGGAAGTGAAATGTTAGGATAGAGATGGAGTAAATAAGTAGAGAATTAAATGACATATTCTTTGATCAAAAAGGGACCTTTCCAGAACATAGGAGTAAGTGCAAAGTGAAGGGAAGTTTAAAATTTGAATTTGAAATGAAATTTCAAATTTCACTTTCTTGTGCATATGTCGACATACAGATGGGACATATGTCGACAAATAACCTTTAATTTTAAAAACAAAAAATTGGATAAATATTCCTATATACTTATATATCTATATATATTTCTGATTATCCTAATATTATTATTAATTTATAGATTATTCCTATCAATCAAAACTAACCAAAAAATAAATAAACTTAAAATTTAAAGCTCACCAATTTTGCCACTTTTTGTTGATCAGTATTGACTAGGCTGTTGTCATAAACACATATTCACACTTTCAGTGTAAGGTTCATTTTCGCTAAAGAAAGTGTCTGAATCATCCATTTTTTTGTCTAAACCATTTTTTCTAGATGAATCATTTGCCGGTGAAATCTTTGATTTATTCGAATGCGGGCAGCCTCTTTGAAAATGATCGGGTTCATCACAATTGAAGCATCTAGTCGCAGTTCCAGTTCTAGATGTTTTGTTTTTAGGTTTTTGAGAATTGTTCATCTTTCTAGACTTCAAGAACTTTTTGAATTTTCTGGTCATGAAAGCAATTTCTTCATCATTGTCATTGTCAAAATCCTGATTGTCATTTATTACATTAAAAGCAATGAATTTCTTTTTTGCTGTCTAGCTTTCTCTTCAACCCTACACTTATGCTTTATAGGATATTAAATTGCATATTAACTCTTTAATTTTCAGAGTACTAATATCATTAGCCTCTTCCTTGCAAGTGCCTTTTGATCTCATTCTGAAGAGAGTGAATTGAGGATTTTTCTAATTAAACCTTTTCAGAATTTTTTTATCTGATACAACTAATGAATGCATTATATTTTTAAATCTACAATACATATCATAAATGGACTCATTTGGAATCATTTTAAACAATTGAAACTGATTAGTTAACATGAAAGTTTTAGTTCATTTCACTTTTCTAGTGCCCTTATGTATAACTTATAGTGTCCTCCAAATTTAATATGCAAACTTACAAATAGACGCTCTATTAAATTCATTTTTGTCTAGTGAAAAAAATAGAATATTCATGGCTTTACAATTATCTGTGTAAGTGCCTTTTGATCAGTAGTCTGTTGTACAAAATTATTTTGTGGTTCAGTGTATTCATTTTGTGTAACATTTCAATTATCTAAATAATCGGATTGTAAATAGATTTCATCGTGCATGACCAATAAGTGTAAATTAAAAAGTGGGGGTCTAACATAGATTGTCCTTCGATAAAAGTTTTAACAAATGTACTAACAGTGTTGTTAGCCATTAAAAAAATTCAAAAATCAAATTACGAGTTTTTGAAAGCCTAGTTTTATGATACCAAATGCGGGTTGTGGAATTTGTAAATAAGTATGCTCTGATACCAAATGAAAATACTTTGCGGATCGTGCTATATGGAATTTTACTACACTAGTGTGGAAACAAACTAAAATACTATAGCAATGTAAATAATTAAAAATAAAACAAGCATACCAGGAATTTTTATACCGGTTCATACTTCCCGTTCTACGTCCAGTCCCAGACTCCTTCTGGAATTTCAACTATCACAACAACCCACACTTGACCCGGAGGAACGGGTCTATACAACCCTTGAGCGGCCGAATAAGGGACCTGAGCAACAGAACATGATTTTGCCTCAACAGCCGAAGAGGACTTCACACGCCTGAGCAGCAGAACAGGACTTATACAAATAAAGTTTTCTTGACACTATGTGTTCTTTAATAACACGAATTTGTCAATTATAGTACACCCTTTCTATAATCTTCTCCTTTATGATGTATATATGAGTACGTGAATAATAAGGAACTAATAGAATGAATTAGTATGAAATTGAATGCACAAGAGTATTAGAATCAAAGAATATGATAGTAGAGTAAGAATAGATTGAATTTCGTTGATAAAAGAATGATTCTATTGTGTTTATATAGATTATAAATAGGTGCATTTGTTAGTGAAGAGTTATCATAAAGAGATATGGTCATATCTATTGAAATGAAGGACGCATCTCTTTATGAATGGAAGTGCCTATTTGAAAATATAGCCGTTGTAGATATTCAGACTTCTGAATTGAATAATTCAAACTTCTGAAATTACACGAGCTCAAACCAGAAAGGAAATAGGCTATTTTTGGCCTTGTTCAGACGTCTGAATATTTTCATTCAGACATCTGAATATTATGGAATCACAATTTTGTTTCAGCATTGAGACGTCTGAATGAAGTATTTCAGACGACTGAATTTAGCTCGTAACAAAAAATTACCATTGCTTAAATGGTTAGAGCACTTGCCTTCTGTACTAGTGACCTGGGTTCGAGTCCTGCTCCATGCAATTTTTGAAAACCTAATTTTTCATTTAAAATATGAATGTATATGTGTGTATACCATTTGAAGAAGATTTTAACATTTGTAAACTCTAGACACGGCACTATATGACTAATAATACTTTGTTTGTCACCTTCATCTTTACTCTATCATGCATATCTCTTCTTGTATCTCCATATATATACTTTCATCCTTTTTTATATTGTGTATCTTCATTTTGAATGTGTTTGATTATCTCTTTTTGATGCTCATGTACCTACAAATTAGCTTAGAGATTCTTTAGCATAATTGTATAGTTGTTGTCATTAAAATCCAATAATTGAGGTTATAACATTCTCCCCCTTTTTGATGATGACAACTATACAATTTAAAAAAATATTCATTTTATATAAAAATAATATAAATATGTTTAAATCTCCCCCTAAGTATAACTTCTCCCCCTAAGTATAATATCTCCCTCAATCAATATGTATATGAATTTCTCCCCCTTTGTCATTATCAAAAAGAATGAGGGAATATAATAAATTATATAAAATATCTTATGAATAATGAGATAAACTCATTATTGATTATGAAGGAAAAGTAAAGTAGATTTTACCATATTTGTTGAAGTCCATATTTCATTGTAAGCACGTAATTCTATTAAATGTATGGAACATTCTTTAACATTCCAAAATCTATCCTTTTCCTTTTCTTTCTTCAAGTACCTGCAATAAATAATTATTATTTTTGGTACCCACTTACTATGTTAGGGTCCGGAGGGGTTAGGTCTTAGAAAACCATACCCATTTGGGTGTGGTCTAACCTTTATAAATATAATTTTCATTATTAACTACCATATCAAAATAATCATTAATGTATTTTCTCTATTTTCAAATTAAGAGGAACCCAAATACTTAGATAATTTTTATTCATATTTCCATTCGATGATTTTTTACTTCTAGAGAAATTATAAATATTATTGATCATAGCAGTATTTGAATTTCTATAAAAATTGGATTTAGACTTTACCTGAAATTTAGCACTATCATTTTTATTATACATGAAAGCATATCTAGTGCTATTTCCACAATCAGTTTTATTATATCCTAAACCACTTTTATCTTTGTGAGATTTTGAATTCTTAACATAACCTAATCCCTTCTTGTTTGAAGTAGGTTGAGAATTTTCAATAATCCTAGATAAATTTTCTCTCCCTTTATTAAAATTGGAAACATTTTTAGTGATGTCATCAAGCTTAGTTTTGAGACTAGTGTTATCTAACTCAACAATTTTAATTTTTGTTTTTAATTCATGATTCTCAGAAGCTAGAGCATTATCCTTTTCTTTTTGAGCTTCTATTTCTTGACTTAATAAAGCGAGTTGAGAATTGTCTGAATCTTGAATTTTCTCAAGTTCTTCTTCTAATATTCTCTTCTCGTCTTTAAGCATATCTCTTTCGAATTCTGCTTTCTTCTGATTTTCCAATGCTTCCTTATATTTTCTTTTAAGACTTTTTAAAGTGTCTAGAAGTTCTGAATTTATTTCTATCATATCATCAAAAATTAGATCACTAACCTCATTATCTTTTGCCATGAAGCATTTGTTTGTTTGCTCCTTTGATTTTCCTTTATTGCTCTTCCACTTCTTATTGCCTTGACTAGATTTCTTTGTAGCCATTTATTCTAGGATGTTGTTATGATCTCTAGAATCCCATGCTCTGATATCATGTAACGACCCGTAGATTTTAATAGTTTTAAATGGTTTATTTAACGTAATTAGTTGAAACTTTGAGAAATTTCATATAATAATATTTTGAAATATAAATTTAATATTTGGATTACGTCCAATTAAACATAGCAGATTTTAAATTTTCAATTTATTTTATCAAAGTTTATTCCATTGTGAAATTCTATTTAATTCAAGCTAGCTAATAAATTGCTTTAATAAATAATGCAGAATCAATTTCTTTAATAAATATTGCAGAATCAATGCACAGATGTTATCAATTTCATTTTATGGTGGTACGTTCCTTTACATTTCCTACCGGTTAAATTATGAATGATTTGCTTTGATGGGTCAGCTAAATCAAAGCAACGTGACCGTTGCTATTTATTTCTTTTATTAATTGCTACAATTATTTTCACCAAATCAAGGGTTGACCGTTACTTGGCTTTCAAATTTTGGACTCTGCATTCAAAAAGAAACGTATAATATAATACGTACTTCATATTTATTTTCAGTACGTTTCACAAAATTTTCTCTGTCCGTTCTTTTCTATTAAATATATACTTGCAGCTGTTATCAATCCATCGTTTCAATTTATTATATGGTCCGTTACTCTGCCTTTTCAGATTTGAACGTGCAGCTGGTGGCATTAAAAGTTGCTTTAATAATCCATTGAATTATCGTGACTGTCCCGTTACTCTATATTTATTCTGTACGTTTTATCTTTGCTTAAATTTCTCTGTCCATTCCTTGTTCCATTTTAAATATCATTGCCTTTCCAAACTTATTACGTACTATCCAAACAAACAAAAAAGTTATTGCTTTAAATGTAGCTAAATCAACTCATGATCGTTGCCATTTCAAAGTTTGAAACGTATAAAATACTATACGTTATTTCGCATTCATTGATTTCTTTTATTTATTTCTTTCTTTACGTTTTCATTCCAATCTGATTTATAACCTTCCTTGTTCCATTTTAAATATCATTTCCTTTCCAAACTTATTACGTACTATCCAAACAAACAAAAAAGTTATTGCTTTAAATGTAGCTAAATCAACTCATGACCGTTGCCATTTCAAAGTTTGAAACGTATAAAATACTATACGTTATTTCGCATTCATTGATTTCTTTTATTTATTTCTTTCTTTCTTTACGTTTTCATTCCAATCTGATTTATAACCTTCCTTGTTCCATTGTAAATATCATTGCCTTTCCAAACTTATTACGTACTATCCAGACAAACAAAAAAGTTATTGCTTTAAATGTAGCTAAATGAACTCATGACCGTTGCCATTTCAAAATTTGAAACGTATAAAATACTATACGTTATTTCGCATTCATTGATTTCTTTTATTTATTTATTTCTTTCTTTCTTTATGTTTTCATTCCAATATGATTTATAACCCTCCTTGTTCTCTTCGTACATTCTATTTATTCTAGCCTGCTCCTCCTTTCTTTTACCTAGTACATCTGCATTCTTTTCATCCTCTCTCTGTAAATTTTCTTTCCACCAAGCGCCTGTCCCCTCCTTCTCCCCTCCTCTTCTCTTAAGAAACACCATGCCTTCCAGCCGAACCCAACATCTTCCCTATCCACATCGGCAGCCTCATCATAGCCGAGTGTATAGCCTAGAGGTAATAAGTTCTGACAGCACGTAGGTGGCATCAACATTTTCCCTATTGTCTGCAGTTTCTTATTTATTTCTTTTGCCCACCCATCAGTGACTCGAGTTTACACAGGGTATGTCTATACATTGTATTATATTATATATATTATCTAGTAGTATACTGCCTTAAATTTACATATTTTAGTGTATATATGTATGACAGCTTATGTTATTTATATACATAAAGTAAGCTATATGTACAAACTCAGTGCAACCGCAATTTTCTTTATAAAAGGCAAACAATACAAATTGTAGTACCCAAAGATATATATGTATGGCTGTACTTAATATAAAAAAAATTCTCTATATAACAGTACAGCTTATATATCAATTTCTGAGTTTATATATATTTTGTTATATTGTTTTTTTTTTAATTTCGATCTTTATATAATAAGTATGTAAGCTTATTTATATTCACATATTAGTATACATAAGTTGCAATATATTGTTTAATAAGCCTAAAGCATTGTATATCGTCGTACTGTTATGATGTGCGTGCTTTAATAATAAAGCTATTGATCGGGTACAGATAGGTTAAGTCACGTGTATATTTGGTTAATTTATATAAAAGTATATATAACCGTTTCGATTATAGTTATAATGAATATATAAGAGAGTTATATAAATGAATTTTATACTATGTGTTAACTAAATACATTGTTATTAATATGATCCAGTTTTTGAATATATGTTTGAAAGGTTTTGATTTTTATATACACAAATATTTTATTTTATACATATATTTTGTAATATATGAAGGTTTTATAAATAAAATAAAAAATTCTTATAAACTGTACTGCATATATACTCTTCAAAAAAAGGGAAAAAAGGAGTAAGTTAACAATGTATTATAAAGAATATTGTTTATCTGCATATATATGTGCATAAGTTTGTTTGATTTCCTACTGGATATTTTGAAAAGGAAAGTAAAAAACTATAATAATTATATATATACATAAGTATTCATTTCAAAAGATATTATATATGTGTGTGTTGATCTTTAATATATGTGTTCTATGTTAGAACATTGATTTTTAACTATACATATATATTATTTTAATATTGGTTTAAAATGAATATTTATTACATGGAAATGACAACCATAAAATGAATATACTATATATGTGACATTTTGAATAATTATATATTTGTTATTTAACATTAATATGAAATGGAAGCGTTTTAAAGTTATATGGTTTTCATGGGTGTGCATATATATATATATATATTTCATTTTTTAAAATGGGTTTTTTGATTTAACGTTCATTTTGAAAGAAAGTAATAAATTAATCATATAATTTTTGTTTCAATTTTATCAAGCTAATTTGATCCGTTCTCATCAATTTCTATCTATCATCTTTTCCGTCGAAATCGTACCATCTAACTTTGCTTTGGAAGTCGTGCTTGCATTTCGTAACTCAACTTCATTGTCTATCTCTCTAACCTCGAAAGGCGAGCAATCACTCACGATTAACATATTTTTATCCATTAAATTTGATTTCAATTGAAACGACGATTGAAATATGCTGCTGTAGTTATTTGAATTTGTTATATATGCTATTATCTGTAACTGTTCACCTATGGGATATGACACCATATCGTGTTGTTTATATTATATTGTTATTGATGATATATGCCTGTTATTTTATTATATTTTCTGTTATCACTCTGCAAGTTCTCTGTAGTTTAGAAATCACTATGGGTTGAAATGATACATACCCGAACAGACTTTAGAATAGGAGAAAATCGTTATGGTTTGAAATAATAAACCCAAGCGATTTTCATTTAATTGAATTTGGGATAACGGGTTGAAATGATATCCACCCGTATATATTTAGTATACGGATTGAAATGATAAATATCTGTAGCACTTGACTATATTATAGGAAATATATACAGACACCGTTTGTCCATATAAATATGTTGAAAATAATTCTGTAATTTTGGAAAGAAATATATGGTTTGATAAATTTGATTCTTAACATATTATATAAATGAAAATTGTATATATAGATTTAGTAGTAATATTTGATTTAAATTAGATTGATTTAATGCATATAATATGGTTAAGTATTTATGTAAATCTGTATTTCAAATAGATTCTCTTATAATAAATTGAATAATTAAGATTGGGAGATAAATTTGGGTTTATAAAAATGGTATTTAAATAAGGATTTATTTAATTAAATCGATTTGAAATTTTTGAATGGGAAATTTAAAGGGTATGATTTTATAACTGGATTTTTGATTTAAGTTATTTAATGAATATTTCACGTTTAAATAAATTACAGAAAATATTGAGTAAAATGTAATTTAAGGTTACTTAAATGATATTGAATCTAATAAGGGAGTATTTCAAGACTAAATAATAATGAGGTTAAATCGAGATCTATATGAAACTGGTATATAGAACATTTAAATATTAAAGCCTTGAACTATATTGGAATTTAAATGGTTTATGTTGAGATTCGGATCTGTATTTGAAATCAACGTAGTTGAATTTGTTATTTAGCAAATAAATTGAATTAAAATGAAAATTTAGGTTGAACTAAATTTGAATTTATTATTTAGAAAACTAAATTGAATGAAAATTTAGATGAAACATTGGATACTTCAAGTTTTGAAATATATGGAAATATAAAGGGATATTTGTGATTATAAATCTGAATTTGAGATCGATAAAATTTAAGTGGTTACTTTAGAAATTGAGTTAAATTTAAATTGATAAGTTGAGATTGAATTTAATTTGAATGGGAAGGTCGGGTTGATGTTGGAACGATTTGTTAAGTTGAGGAAATTGAAAATACTTTGCTGTATAAATTATTTAATATATATAAGTACTATTTTGGGAAATATAGAGATATTTGAAGTGAAAATGAGATTTGGTTTTGAAGTATAAATTAAGCTGAAATGACCACGGTGTTATAGTGTATGTTTCTACCTTGTAGGAAGTTCCATGGACCCTTAGAGGATGGTTATCCCAAACATCCTTTAAGTTATTTGTATTTCAGTTGATATTTCACTTGAGTTGGATTTATTGATATAAGAATGTTAGTCCTGACTCGAATGTTTTGTGTTTTGCTTTACGCTCGGGTCAGACTGAGTGATACAACATTTGAGACTCACCTTTGGAGTTCGGAGCTTCATTTGGAAATCTAACTATCGATTCAGATTCCAGCCTTTCCAGTTGATTAGTTCAGATAAGTCATCTGTTGCATTGGAGACGTTACTGCATTTGAACTATTCGGTTGTATTTTTCTAACTCTGATGTATATATTAGCTTCATGAACTACTATTCTTTATCTATTCCGCTGCATTATATTACTCTGTGATCCGTGATTGATTTATTTACTATATATTTTAAGTTTTTCCAAATTTTAATTAACAATTCGGTATTTTGAATTATTCAAGTCGGATATGTATGGTTTTATTGCCGATTTGAATGGTCCAAAATAGCGGATCATTACAGTTGGTATCAGAGCTTTGGCTCTAGGCAAAACTTAGCATATATGGTAAATTTATTTACAGAATCACTTTCGCTCAAGTTGAATCTCTTCCTTTTGACTCGATTTCCTTTGAATTTTGGAATGTCCCTCGGTTCCGAAATTCATTCTGTCTCTCCCTGTTTATATTTGTTTAATTCTGGAGCATCCCATAACTCCACTGAATGATTTGTAAAGGGGGTGAAAACTCCTTTTCAATTGGCATTGACTCACCGAAGATTTCAGTATCCTCGGTTTACGATGCTGCTATATCTTGTTATGCCAAATTCTATATCTCTAGCGATCGAATGTCGAATTGCCTTAGAATTCTACACTGATCTAATTTTGGAATCACGGTTGACCGGTAAAGGTTGCCCGCGATTTATAGAAGTATATCCATCTTCTATTTTGTAATTTAATTATCGCATCTTCGATCGAGTCTATCTTCGAATCAGGATTCTATTGATTGGAGTTCCTCTAAATTAAATCGCATTCTTTGTTTTGAAATCCGTTCTTGAATCATTCTTTGAAAATCGGGTTTTGTTAGTATTTTTGAAATTGTTTATACCGAAATTTTATTTTGATAACTATGATTTTTTTTATATATATATAAAAGTGAAAATGTTTTCAATAAGGATTATATACCTATATATATAAAGCAAATAAGAAATGTTATTCTATATAAAAAGATTTTGAAAGGATTTGAAATTTTGAAAAATTATAAGAAATTGATTTATATAAAAATGATTTATAACTATAGAGTTAAATTTGAAATTCGATAATTGAATTCCGGTATTTTGAAATTGGTTTTAAGATTTTGGAAAATATATAAAAATAATACGATTTAAAAGTATTTTTCCGAATAAGAAATGTTTCAAATGAGTTCATATGAATTCCAATAATTTTGAAGAAATTTCAAAGAAGTTTTCAAGAAAATAGAAGTCCAGAACTCACTTATGTTGCTGGAAAATAATTTCGGTGATGCATCATTGACATTGATTTTCGAGTTTCGGAGTGGGGGAGAGGCCACTTTAATAGCTTCTCTATGCAAGTGATTTTGTAAAACCGTTTTTGATTTCAAATTTCGAAGTATAATTTGATATTTTAGAAAGATATAAGTATATATTTGAAACAATTTAAAATGAAACCGGTGTTCAGTCCTCGAGTTTCGTATTTAATAATTGATTTATTGATGTATTGTTGATTTTCAACTCTTGAATTGAAAATTTGATTTTCTTAACTATTTTGAATGTTCGAACACTTCCAAATCGAGATTAAATTTTCAAATCTAAGAAATTTCGAAGAGTATAAAATGTTTGATAAAGAATATAAATTTAGTTTTGAAAAAAAAAATAGTTGATAATGGTTTTCAGAAAGGTAAATTGGATATTTCACATAGAAATATATAGTTTAAAAGTTTTAAAGAAAAGGGATAATTATAAATTTGGAAACCATTTTGAGTATAATTGATTTTGGGAAAATATTTGGTTTTGAAATTAAATTGGAGTTAAAAACCAATACTTATATGGTGATTTTGGAAATGAATTTGTTTGACTTGAATTATTTTAATTTGGAAAATGGGATAATTTTCTAAACCTATTATTTTGGGAACTTTGAAATTTAGATATTTAATTTGGAAGAAAATTTGGTGAAATCATATATGATTTTGAAACTGAGTTGATATTGAAATGATTTGAAATTGAGAACCTTATATTATTAAGCACTTGATTTGGGAGTAGTCGAACTTATATAAAATGGATTGTATAAGTATGAAGTTGATTTGAAATCTATTGATTTGAAAGGTACTCAATTTGGAAAGAGATTTTATATAATCGAAGTCTATATAAGTATGATTTGATCTACTATTGATTTTGGTATTCGATTTGGGAAAAATGGAATCCTATATATATGGACTTTATATAAGTACGATATTTGAAAGTGATTTGAAAAGGTACTATATGATATATATTTTCGAAGTAAAGATATGGAAAGTGCCTTCTGCTTGATATCCGCTTTGTGGCCACATCGTGGATTCATTCTATCGATATTATTCTCTCTGATTTTTGGTTTTTCGGATGTAATACTCGAGTGTTCCCACCGTGGCGTAACCCATGGTTTTTTTCTCTCGCGACTGCATAGCGCAACTGCCTGGCCGAGTCTGGCCTAGGGGTACGGATTGTTTCCTGGGGGATCCTGGCGTAACCATTGTGTATCCTGCACTCTACTAGTCATCATGGCGTAACTCGCAGGGCTGAGAAAGCTTACGGATACAGATTGTTTCCTGGGGGATCTAGGCGTAACCATTGTGTATCTGCGAACCATGGTCGGACAAAGGTTTTGGTTTGGTTGTTTTGTTTGGATTGTACTTTCCATATCTGTTTTAAAGGTTTTTCGAGTATTTTCACTGGGTGTTGAAACAAGTCTACTAAGTACTTGAAGAATTCTAGCTTTGCGCCTGATCAACGCATGGCCAGAGTCTGCAAGAATGAGGATAAACTTGTTGAAACATCGAGTTATAAAAGTATTTTCGAAAGGAAAATTTATTTCAATATAATAGTATTTTATTATAAAAGTATTATTACAAAGGTATTTATTATAAAAGTATTTTTCCCAACAAAGAAATTTTGAATTAATATTTGAAATTTAAATTCTTATGGTTCTAGATTAATTATTCATGCCCGATACTATTCCTTGTATCTACCTTATCTGCTCGGTTTAGTTATTCACCTTGATTCTGTTTTCCAAATCTACCTTCCTTCCTTGTTGGATATATTCTTAAAATATTGTTTAATTATATACTACATGGTTTAATAGAAATTTTAGTGTTATAAATATTTTAGAAGTTGTTTATCTAAAATAAAACATATTTAAAAAAATGATTTGTGATCTAATAATAATATTTGGAAGGTATCTTTGGATTTAATATTTCATAGCTTCTTTGTAAGTATAAGTAATAATGTAAATAATTGTTTTCAAAGGAGTTTGAAAAGTATTAAAATATTAAAGGAAATTAAATTTCAAATGAAGTTATCAAATAAATATTTCAAATAAAATTTATATAGTTTTAAATTAATTGTTTATCTTGTCTTTCAATCTATTTTATTTCTGGTTGTTCTATTCTCCTACCTCCTACCTTTTCGGGGACAAAAAGTTTTGAGTGGGGGAGAGTGTAACGACTCGTAGATTTTAATAGTTTTAAATGGTTTTATTTAACGTAATTAATTGAAACTTTGAGAAATTTTATATAATAATATTTTGAAATAAAAATTTAATATTTGGATTACGTCCAATTAAACATAGCAGATTTTGAATTTTCAATTTATTTTATCAAAGTTTATTCCATTGTGAAATTCTATTTAATTCAAGCTAGCTAATAAATTGCATTAATAAATATTGCAGAATCAATTTCTTTAATAAATATTGCAGAATCAATGCACAGATGTTATCAATTTCATTTTATGTTGGTACGTTCCTTTACGTTTCCTACCGGTTAAATTATAAATAATTTTCTTTGATGGGTCAGCTAAATCAAAGCAACGTGACCGTTGCTATTTATTTCTTTTATTAATTGCTACAATTATTTTCACCAAATCAAGGGTTGACCGTTACTTGGCTTTCAAATTTTGGACTCTGCATTCAAAAAGAAACGTATAATATAATAAGCACTTCATATTTATTTTCAGTACGTTTCACAAAATTTTCTCTGTCCGTTCTTTTCTATTAAATATATACTTGCAGCTATTATCAATCCATCGTTTCAATTTATTATATGGTCCGTTACTCCGCCTTTTCAGATTTGAACGTGCAGCTGGTGGCATCAAAAGTTGCTTTAATTATCCACTGAATTATCGTGACTGTCCCGTTACTCTATATTTATTCTGTACGTTTTATCTTTGCTTAAATTTCTCTGTCCATTCCTTGTTCCATTTTAAATATCATTGCCTTTCCAAACTTATTACGTACTATCCAAACAACAAAAAAGTTATTGCTTTAAATGTAGCTAAATCAACTCATGACCATTGCCATTTCAAAGTTTGAAACGTATAAAATACTATACGTTATTTCGCATTCATTGATTTCTTTTATTTATTTCTTTCTTTCTTTACGTTTTCATTCCAATCTGATTTATAACCTTCCTTGTTCCATTTTAAATATCATTTCCTTTCCAAACTTATTACGTACTATCCAAACAAACAAAAAAGTTATTGCTTTAAATGTAGCTAAATCAACTCATGGCCGTTGCCATTTCAAAGTTTGAAACGTATAAAATACTATACGTTATTTCGCACTCATTGATTTCTTTTTTTTTTTTTTTTTTTTTTTTTTACGTTTTCATTCCAATCTGATTTATAACCTTCCTTGTTCCATTTTAAATATCATTGCCTTTCCAAACTTATTACGTACTATCCAGACAAACAAAAAAGTTATTGCTTTAAATGTAGCTAAATCAACTCATGACCGTTGCCATTTCAAAGTTTGAAACATATAAAATACTATACGTTATTTCGCATTCATTGATTTCTTTTCTTTCTTTCTTTCTTTCTTTACGTTTTCATTCCAATCTGATTTATAACCTTCCTTGTTCTCTTCGTACATTCTATTTATTCTAGCATGTTTCTCCTTTCTTTTACCTAGTACGTCTGCATTCTTTTCATCCTCTCTCTACAAATTTTCTTTCCACCAAGCGCTTGTCCCCTCCTTCTCCTCTCCTCTTCTCTTAAGAAACACCCTGCCTTCTAGCCGAACCCAACATCTTTCCTATCCACATCGGCAACCTCATCATAGCCGAGTGTATAGCCTAGAGGTAATAACTTCTGACAGCACATAGGTGGTATCAACATTTTCCCCATTGTCTGTAGTTTCTTATTTATTCCTTTTGCCCATCCATCAGCGACTCGAGTTTACACAGGGTATGTCTATACATTGTATTATATTATATATATTTGCTAGTAGTATACTGCCTTAAATTTACATATTTTAGTGTATATATGTATGACAGCTTATGTTATTTATATACATAAAGTAAGCTATATGTACAAACTCAGTGCAACCGCAATTTTCTTTATAAAAGGCAAATAATACAAATTGTAGTACCCAAAGATATATATGTATGGCTGTACATAATATATAAAAAAAAATATTCTCTATATAACAGTATAAGCTTATATATCAATTTCTGAGTTTATATATATTTTGTTATATTGTTTTTTTTTTAATTTTGATTTTTATATAATAAGTATGTAAGCTTATTTATATTCACATGTTAGTATACATAAGTTGCAATATATTGTTTAATAAGCCTAAAGCATTGTATATCGTCATACTGTTATGATGTGCGTGCTTTAATAATAAAGCTATTGATCGGGTACAAATAGGTTAAGTAACGTGTATATTTGGTTAATTTATATAAAAGTATATATAACTGTTTCGATTATAGTTATAATGAATATATAAGAGAGTTATATAAATGAATTTTATACTATGCGTTAACAAAATACATTGTTATTTATATGATCTAGTTTTTGAATATATGTTTGAAAGGTTTTGAATTTCATATATACAAATATTTTATTTTATACATATATTTTGTTATATACGAAGGTTTTATAAAAAAAATAAAAAAAAATTCTCATAAACTGTACTGCATATATACTCTTTATAAAAAAAAGGGAAAAAAGGAGTAAGTTAATAATGTATTATAAAGAATATTGTTTATCTGCATATATATGTGCATAAGTTTGTTTGATTTCCTGCTGGATATTTTGAAAAGGAAAGTAAAAAACTATAATAGTTATATATATACATAAGTATTCATTTCAAAAGATATTATATATGTGTGTGTTGATCTTTAATATATGTGTTTTATGTTAGAACATTGATTTTTAACTGTACATATATATTATTTTAATATTGGTTTAAAATGAATATTTATTACATGGAAATGACAACCATAAAATGAATATACTATATATGTGACATTTTGAATAATTATATATTTGTTATTTAACATTAATATGAAATGGAAGCGTTTTAAAGTTATATGGTTTTCATGGGTGTGCATATATATATTTCATTTTTTAAAATGGGTTTTTTGATTTAACGTTCATTTTGAAAGAAAGTAATAAATTAATCATATAATCTTCGTTTCAATTTTATCAAGCTAATTTGATCCGTTCTCATCAATTTCTATCTATCAGCTTTTCCGTCGAAATCGTACCATCTAACTTTGCTTTGGAAGTCGTGCTTGCATTTCGTAACTCAACTTCATTGTCTATCTCTCTAACCTCGAATGGTGAGCAATCACTCACGATTAACATATTTTTATTCATTAAATTTGATTTCAATTGAAACGACAATTGAAATATGCTGCTGTAGTTATTTAAATTTGTTGTATATGCTATTATCTGTAACTGCTCACCTGCGGATATGACACCATGTCCTATTGTTTATATTATATTGTTATTGGTGATATATGCCTGTTATTTTATTGTATTTTCTGTTATCACTCTGGAAGTTCTTTGTAGTTTACAAATCACTATGGGTTGAAATGATACATACCCAAACAGACTTTAGAATAGGAGAAAATCGTTATGGGTTGAAATGATAAACCCAAGTGATTTTCATTTAATTGAATTTGGGATTACGGGTTGAAATGATATCCACCCGTATATATTTAGTATACGAATTGAAATGATAAATATCCGTAGCACTTGACTATATGATAGGAAATATATATAGACACCGTCGGTCCATATAAATATTTTGAAAATAATTTCTATAATTTTGGAAAGAAATATATGGTTTAATAAATTTGATTCTTAACATATTATATAAATGAAAATTGTATATATAGATTTAGTAGTAATATTTGATTTAAATTAGATTGATTTAATGCATATAATATGGTTAAGTATTTATGTAAATCTATATTTCAAATAGATTCTCTTGTAATAAATTGAATAATTAAGATTGGGAGATAAATTTGGGTTTATAAAAATGGTATTTAAATAAGGATTTATTTAATTAAATCGATTTGAAATTTTTGAATGGAAAATTTAAAGGGTATGATTTTATAACTGGATTTTTGATTTAAGTTATTTAATGAATATTTCACGTTTAAATAAATTACAGAAAATATTGAGTAAAATGTATTTAAGGTTACTTAAATGATATTGAATCTAATAAGGGAGTATTTCAAGACCAAATAATAATGAGGTTAAATCGAGATCTATATGAAACTGGTATATAGAACATTTAAATATTAAAGCCTTGAACTATATTGGAATTTAAATAGTTTATGTTGAGATTCGAATCTGTATTTGAAATCATCGTAGTTGAATCTGTTATTTAGCAACTAAATTGAATTAAAATGAAAATTTAGGTTGAACTAAATTTGAATTTATTATTTTGAAAACTAAATTGAATGAAAATTTAGATGAAACGTGAATGCTTAAAGTTTTGAAATATATGGAAATATAAAGGGGTATTTGTGATTATAAATCCGAATTTGAGATCGATAAAATTTAAGTGGTTATTATAGAAATTGAGTTGAATTTAAATTGATAAATTGAGATTGAATTTAATTTGAATGGGAAGGTCGGGTTGGTGTTGGAACAATTTGTTAAGTTGAGGAAATTGAAAATACTTTACTATATAAATTATTTAATATATAGAAATATTATTTTGGGAAATATAGAGATATTTGAAGTGAAAATGAGATGTGGTTTTGAAGTATAAATTAAGCTGAAATGACCACGGTGTTATAGTGTATATTTCTACCTTGTAGGAAGTTCCATGGACCCTTAGAGGATGGTTATCCCAAACATCCTTTAAGTTATTTGTATTTCAGTTGATATTTCACTTGAGTTGGATTTATTGATGTAAGAATGTTAATCCTGACTCGAATGTTTTATGTTTTACTTTACGCTCGGGTCAGACTGAGTGATACAGCATTTGAGACTCACCTTTGGAGTTCGGAGCTTCATTTGAAAATCTAACTATCGATTCAGATTCTAGCCTTTCCAGTTGATTGGTTCAGAGAAGTCATCTGTTGCATTGGAGACTTCACTACATTTGAACTATTCGGTTGTATTTTTCTAACTCTGATGTATATAGTAGCTTCATGAACTACTATTCTTTATCTATTCCGCTGCATTATATTACTCTGTGATCTGTGATTGATTTATTTACTGTATATTTTAAGTTTTGCCAAATTTTAATTAACAATTTGATATTTTGAATTATTCAAGTCGGATATGTATGGTTTTATTGTCGATTTGAATGGTCCAAAATAGCGGGTCGTTACATATCAAATGTTAATAACTATGCTCTGATACCAAATGAAAATACTTTACAGATCGTGCTATATGGAATTGTACTATACTAGTATGGAAATAAACTAAAATACTATAGCCATGTAAATAAGTAAAAATAAAACAAGCATACCAGGAATTTTTATACTGGTTCGAACTTCCCGTTCTACGTCCAGTCCCAGACTCCTTCTGGAATTTCAACTATCGCAACAACCCTCACTTAACCCGGAGGAACGGGTCTATATAACCCTTGAGAAGCCGCACAAGGGACCTGAGCAACAGAATTGGATTTTGCCTCAACAGCCGAAGAGGACTTCACACGCCTAAGCAGCAGAACATGACTTATACAAATAAAGTTTTCTTGACACTATGTGTTCTTTAATAACACGAATTTGTTAATTATAGTACACCTTTTCTATAATCTTCTTCTTTATGATGTATATATGAATACGTGAAGAATAAGGAAGTAACAGAATAAATTACTATGAAATTGAATGCACAACAGTATTAGAATCAATGAATATGATAGCAGAGTAAGAATAGATTGAATTTCGTTGATAAAAGAATGATTCTATTGTGTTTATATAGATTATAAATCGGTGCATTTGTTAGTGAAGAGTTATCATGAAGAGATATGGTCATATCTATTGAAATGAAGGACGCATCTCTTCACGAATGGAAGTGCCTATTTGAAAATATAGCCGTTGTAGATATTCATACTTCTGAATTGAATAATTCAGACTTCTAAAATTACGCGAGCTCAAACCAGAAAGGAAATAGGCTATTTTTGGCCTTGTTCATACGTCTGACTATTTTCATTCAGACATCTGAATATTATGGAATCACATTTTTGTTTCAGCATTCAGACATCTGAATGAAGTATTTCAGACGTCTGAACGAAGTATTTCAGACGTCTGAATTTAGCTTTAACAAAAATTTACCATAGCTCAAATGGTTAGAGCACTTGCCTTTTGAAGTAGTGAACCGGGTTCGAGTCCCGCTCCATGCAATTTTTGAAAACTTGATTTTTTCATTTAAAATATGAATGTATATGTGTGTATACCATTTGGAGAAGATTTTAACATTTGTAAATTGTAGACACGACACTATATGACTAATAATACTTTGTTTGTCACCTTCATCTTGTCTCTATCATGCATATCTCTTCTTGTATCTCCATATATATATATATATATATATATATATATATACATACTTTCATCCTTTTTTGTATTATGTATCTTCATTTTGAATGTGTTTAATTATCTCTTTTTGATGCTCATGTACCTGCATATTAGCTTAGAGATTTTTTGGCATAATTGTGCCGTTGTTGTCATTAAAATCCAATAATTGAGGTTCTAACATTCTTCCCCTTTTTGATGATGACAACTATACAATTTAAAAAAATATTCATTTTATATAAAAAATAATATTAATATGTTTAAATCTCCCCCTAAGTATAATATCTCCCTCAATCAATATGCATATGAATTTCTCCCTCTTTGTCATTATCAAAAAGAATGAGGGAATATAATAAATTATATAAAATATCTTATGAATAATGAGATAAACTCATTATTGATTATGAAGGAAAAGTAAAATAGATTTTACCATATTTTCTGAAGTCCATATTTCATTGTAAGCATGTAATTCTATTAAACGTATGGAACACTCTTTAACATTCCAAAATCTATCCTTTTCCTTTTCTTTCTTCGAGTACCTGCAATGAATAATAATTACTTTTGGTATCTACTTACTATGTTAGGGTCCGGAGGGGTTAGGTCTTAGAAAACCATACCCATTTGGGTGTGGTTGAACCTTTATAAATATAATTTTCATTATTAACTACCATATCAAAATAATCATTAATGTATTTTTCTCTATTTTTCAAATTAAGAGGTACCCAAATTCTTAGATAATTTTTATTCATATCTCCATTCGATGATTTTTTACTTCTAGAGAAATTATAAACATTATTGATCATAGCAGTATTTGAACTTGTGTAAAAATTGGATATAGACTTTACTCGAAATTTAGCACTATCATTTTTATTATACATGAAAGCATATCTAGTGCTATTTCTACAATCAGTTTTATTATATCCTAAACCACTTTTATCTTTGTGAGATTTTGAATTCTTAACATAACCTAATCCCTTCTTGTTTGAAGTAGGTTGAGAATTTTCAATAATCCTAGATAAATTTTCTCTCCCTTTATTAAAATTGGAAACATTTTTAGTAATGTCATCAAGCTTAGTTTTGAGACTAGTGTTATCTAACTCAACAATTTTAATTTTTTTTTTTAACTCATGATTCTCAGAAGCAAGAGCGTTATTCTTTTCTTTTTGAGCTTCTATTTCTTGACTTAATAAAGCGAGTTGAGAATTGTCTGAATCTTGAATTTACTCAAGTTCTTCTTCTAATATTATCTTCTCGTCTTTAAGCATATCTCTTTCGAATTATGCTTTCTTCTGATTTTTCGGTGCTTCCTTATATTTTCTTTTGAGACTTTTTAAAGTGTCTAGAAGTTCTGAATTTATTTCTATCATATCATCAAAAGTTAGATCACTAACCTTATTATCTTTTGCCATGAAGCATTTGTTTGTTTTCTCATTTGATTTTCCTTTATTGCCCTTCCACTTCTTATTGCCTTGACTAGATTTCTTTGTAGCCATTTATTCTAGGATGTTGTTACGATCTCTAGAATCCCAGGCTCTGATACCAAATGAAAATACTTTGCGGATCGTGCTATATGGAATTGTACTATACTAGTATGGAAATAAACTAAAATACTATAGCAATGTAAATAAGTAAAAATATAACAAGCACACCAGGAACTTTTATACTGGTTCGAACTTCCCGTTCTACGTCCAGTCCCAGACTCCTGGAATTTCAACTATCACAACAACCCTCACTTAATCCGAAGGAACGGGTCTATACAACCCTTAGGCAGCCGCACAAGGGACCTGAGCAACAGAACAGGATTTTGCCTCAACAGCCGAAGAGGACTTCACACGCCTGAGCAGCAGAATAGGACTTATAGAAATAAAGTTTTCTTGACACTACGTGTGCTTTAATAACATGAATTTGTCAATTATAGTACACCCTTTTTATAGTCTTCTCCTTTATGATGTATATATGAATACGTGAAGAATAAGGAAGTAATAGAATGAATTAGTATGAAATTGAATGCACAAGAGTATTAGAATCAAAGATTATGATAGTAGAGTAAGAATAGTTTGAATTTCGTTGATAAAAGAATGATTCTATTGTGTTTATATAGATTATAAATAGGTGCATTTGTTAGTGAAGAGTTATCATGAAGAGATATGGTCATATCTATTGAAATGAAGGACGCATCTCTTCACGAATGGAAGTGCCTATTTGAAAATATAGCCGTTGTAGATATTCAGACTTCTGAAATTACACGAGCTCAAACCAGAAAGGAGATAGGCTATTTTTGGCCTTGTTCATACGTCTGACTATTTTCATTCAGACGTCTGAATATTATGGAATCATAATTTTGTTTCAGCATTCAGACGTCTGAATGAAGTATTTCAGACGTCTGAATGAAGTATTTCGGACGTCTGAATTTAGCTTATAACAAAAAATTACCATAGCTCAAATGGTTAGAGCACTTTCCTTCTAAATTAGTGACCCTGGTTCAAGTCCCGCTCCATGCAATTTTTGAAAACTTGATTTTTCATTTAAAATATGAATGTATATGTGTGTATACCATTTGGAGAAGATTTTAACATTTGTAAACTATAGGCACGGCACTATATGACTAATAATACTTTGTTTGTCACCTTCATCTTGTCTCTATCATGCATAGCTCTTCTTGTATCTCCATATATATACTTTCATCTTTTTTGCATTGTGTATCTTCATTTTGAATGTGTTTGATTACCTCTTTTTGATGCTCATGTACCTGCAAATTAGCTTAGAGATTCTTTGGCATAATTGTATATTTGTTGTCATTAAAATCCAATAATTGAGGTTCTAACATTCTCCCCCTTTTTGATGATGACAACTATACAATTTAAAAAATATTCATTTTATATAAAAAATAGTATAAATATGTTTAAATCTCCCCCTAAGTATAACATCTCCCCCTAAGCATAATATCTCCCTCAATCAACATGCATATGAATTTCTCCCCCTTTGTCATTATCTAAAAGAATGAGGGAATATAATAAATTATATAAAATATCTTATGAATAATGAGATAAACTCATTATTGATTATGAAGGAAAAGTAAAATAGATTTTACCATATTTGCTAAAGTCCATATATCATTGTAAGCACGTAATTCTATTAAACGTATGGAACATTCTTTAACATTCCAAAATCTATCCTTTTCCTTTTCTTTCTTCAAGTACCTGCAATAAATAATAATTATTTTTGGTACCCACTTACTGAGTTAGGGTCCGTAGGAGTGAGGTCTTAGAAAACCATACCCATTGGGTGTGGTTGAACCTTTATAAATATAAATTTCAATATTAACTACCATATCAAAATAATCATTTATGTATTTTTCTCTATTTTTCAAATTAAAAGGAACCCAAATACTTAGATAATTTTTATTCATATTTCCCTTCGATGATTTTTTACTTCTAGAGAAATTATAAACATTATTGGTCATAGCAGTATTTGAATTTCTATAAAAACTGGATTTAGACTTTACTCGAAATTTAGCGCTATTATTTTTATTATACATGAAAGCATATCTAGTGCTATTTCTACAATCAGTTTTATTATATCCTAAACCACTTTAATCTTTGTGAGATTTTGAATTCTTAACTTAACCTATTCCCTTCTTGTTTGAAGTACGTTGAGAATTTTCAATAATCCTAGATTTATTTTCTCTCCCTTTATTAAAATTGGAAACATTTTTAGTAATGTCATCAAGCTTAGTTTTGAAACTAGTGTTATCTAACTCAACAATTTTAATTTTTGTTTTTAACTCATGATTCTCAGAAGCTAGAGCATTATTCTTTTCTTTTTGATCTTCTATTTCTTGACTTAATAAAGCGAGTTAGAATTGTCTGAATCTTGAATTTTCTCAAGTTCTTCTTCTAATATTCTCTTCTCGTCTTTAAGCATATCTCTTTCGAATTCTGCTTTCTTCTGATTTTCCAATGCTTCCTTATATTTTCTTTTGAGACTTTTTAAAGTGTCTAGAAGTTCTAAATTTATTTCTATCATATCATCAAAAGTTATATCACTAACCTCATTATCTTTTGACATGAAGCATTTGTTTGCTTGCTCCTTTGATTTTCCTTTATTGCTCTTTCACTTCTTATTGGCTTGACTAGATTTCTTTGTAGCCATTTATTCTAGGATGTTGTTACGATCTCTAGAATCCCAGGCTCTGATATCAAATGTAAATAACTATGCTCTGATACCAAATGAAAATACTTTGTGGATCGTGCTACATGGAATTGTACTATACTAGTGTGGAAATAAACTAAAATACTATAGCAATGTAAATAAGTAAAAATAAAACAAGCACACCAGGAATTTTTATACATGTTCGAACTTCCCGTTCTACGTCCAATCCCAGACTCCTTCTGGAATTTCAACTATCACTACACCCTCACTTAACCCGAAGGAACGGGTCTATACAACCCTTGAGCAGCCACCCAAGGGACCTGAGCAACAGAACAGGATTTTGCCTCAACAGCCGAAGAGGACTTCACACGCCTGAACAGCAGAACAAGACTTATACAAATAAAGTTTTCTTGACACTATGTGTTCTTTAATAACACGAATTTGTCAATTATAGTACACCCTTTCTATAATCTTCTCCTTTATGATGTATATATGAATACGTGAAGAATAAGGAAGTAATAGAATGAATTAGTATGAAATTGAATGCGCAAGAGCATTAGAATCAAATAATATGATAGTAGATTAAGAATAGATTGAATTTCATCATAAAAGAATGATTCTATTGTCTTTATATAGATTATAAATAAGTGCGTTTGTTAGTGAATAGTTATCATGAAGAGATATGGTCATATCTATTGAAATGAAGGACACATCTCTTCACGAATAGAAGTGCCTATTTGAAAATATAGCCGTTGTAGATATTCAGACTTCTGAATTGAATGATTCAGACTTCTAAAATTACACGAGCTCAAACCAGAAAGGAAATAGGCTATTTTTGGCCTTGTTCAGACGTCTGAATATTTTCATTCAGACGTCCGAATATTATGGAATCACAATTTTGTTTCAGCATTCAGACATCTGAATGAAGTATTTCAGACGTCTGAATTTAGCTTGTAACAAAAAATTACTATACCTCAAATGGTTAACGCACTTGCCTTCTGAACTACTGACCCGGGTTCGAGTTCTGCTCCATGCAATTTTTGAAAACTTGATTTTTCATTTAAAATATGAATGTATATGTGTGTATACCATTTGGAGAAGATTTTAAGTTTTGTAAACCTAGACACGACACTATATGACTAATAATACTTTGTTTGTCACATTCATCTTGTCTCTATCATGCATATCTCTTCTTGTATCTACATATATATACTTTCATCCTTTTTTTTATTGTGTATCTTCATTTTGAATGTGCTTGATTATCACTTTTTGATGCTCATGTACCTGCAAATTAGCTTAGAGATTCTTTGGCATAATTGTATAGTTATTGTCATTAAAATCCAATAATTGAGATTCTAACAGAATTATGGATTTTAAGCTTAATTACGTACTAGATGGGTGTGAATAGTGTTTTCTATTTTTTATGAATCTTTTTAAAATTCTTTCAACATTATTGTTAGTTAATGCATAATCAACAATCGTTGATACAAACACTATTAAGTATAAATGAAGTAAAGAAAAAAGAAAAGAATTAAAGAGATCATACTAGTATTTTTATACTGATTCGGAGTTAACCTACATCTAGTCCTATACAATTGCATGTATAGATTTCTTTTCAAATGCCAATCGTTAAATGGGAATAAGGCAAACCCAATTACAATCTCGATTTCGAGGCTACGAGGCACACCCTTCTGATTTTCCGAACTTAATGTACACCCACTTGATTTGGATGGGCTACAAGCACATCCACTCGGATTCTGAGCTACCAAGCATGCCCAATTGATTTGAATGGGCTACAATCACACCTAAGCAAATACAACTTGAGTTTGATGGTTTTTTCAAAGACAATTTCTTAATCTTTGGTTACAATGAATCTTATAGCCTCTTGGTTAGCATTCTGATCTTTGTTTGAGAGAGAAATAGTAGAAATCAAAGAGTAAATAGTAGAGAATCAATACAATGAAGACTGAATTGATTCTGGTTGAATTTGAGAAGATTTGAATTCATTTTTCACTAGAAATTATGGCACAGTAAGAGGAAAGAAGATAATAAGAAAGTAGTTGTTAAAAAATCATTTGAAAGCTCTCTATATATAGAAAATAAACCGACACGAAGAGTTATGATGAATAGACGCTTCATTTTAAAATTAGAATTTCAAAATTACGGTGTGTATGTCGACATATCGTCTGCCTGCATATCGACATAGGCTAGTGTAATTTGAAAACTTATTTATTTTAAAATGTTTTTGAAAATCCAATGCTATTTAAAATAATTTGACACTTTGTAAAATATTTAAGCATAGTTTATAAAAAATTTAGCCTTTGAAAAGGTTTCAAAAAATATTTTTAAATATTGTTTTTAAAATTATTTTGGTTTTAAAGACAAAGGATTAGAAAATGGAAAATAGAGATCAAAGATTTTTACCAGGGACTTTAAAAATATTCTATGACTCTGTAAACTTTACTATAGTCATGAGATCTTCATATCTTGATCTTTATACACACGAATCTTTATATCCATTATGCGAATCTTTATACTATATAGTCTTCGATTCAACACTAGTATAATACCCTACACTATAAGCTATATAACTTGGCAACATTAGTATTCATATTTTATATAAATGTATCATTACTATCAAGGTTGTTATCATCAAAATCAATAACCGAAGTATTAACAAATGATATAGGAGGTTTGACTCTTTTATGCTTACTCCTGGTTTTGATAGAAGTATTAAAGATGCTTGCATTTATTTTTAAGCATATGGATGACGACAACTAGATATATTTAATCTTGTATGTTGGCGATATGATAATCGCTTTCAAGGACAAATCTGAAATTGATAGGTTAAAATTGAAGCTAAAGGAGGAATTCAAAATGAAAGACCTTGATGAAGCAAAGAAGGTTTTAGGGACGAAAATCCCGAGAGAGAAAGTTGAAGGTGTTGAGATTGACATAGAAATAAAATATCTAAAAAGTTGTAACGACCCAGAATTTTTAGAAATTAAAATTTGAATATTTAATTAATTTTAAATATTAAGAAGTGAATTTATAAGTCAAATAAATTTTTATTTGAATTATTGGATTTAATTGAATAATTAAATCGATAATTTAATACGTTAAATTATGGAAATAATTGAAAATTGAGTTAAATATGATTGAAAATGATTTGTAAAATTTTATTTTATCATATTGGAGTTAGAACGATATTTTAGAACTTTTAAAATCGAATTAAAAGTTAATTTGTGAAAATTGAATATTTTAATATTAAAACCGACTAGTGAAAATAGTCAATTTTTGAACAGTCTCAGAATTGAGCGAAACCAGTTCCATTGGATCCGTAATAGTTAGTTATTACCGGATTTCAAATTTCGTGTCAATCGGAGCTATCGTTTGATCGTGGCAGCTCGAAACGCATCGAATTATTTTTAATTTTAATTTGGCGAGTTAAAATAGCCATTTTTCAAAAAGTCTCGGATTTCGACGAAACTAGTTTCATCGGATCTGTAATGTGATATTATTGTAAGATTTCAAATTTCGTGTCAATTGGATTTACCGTTTGTCCGGTACAAATTAAAACGCCTAGAAAATCGCTTAAATCGGTTTAATTCAAATTGAACGTTTATAGCCATAACTCGCACAGATGTCCGAATTAGCTTTCGAAACCTGTTCCATTGTGTCCGGAACGCGGGGTAAACCCTAGAAACGCTGGTTACGGCGCGTGAATCGGAGTTCGGAATTTCCGGATGAATAGTGTTCGAAAATTCTCTATAAATAGCCCCCTCTCTCTCTAAATAAAAAAATATAAAACCCTAACCCTAGCAGCCGCCGCCCCCTATATGAACGGCCATAAAGTGACGAATTTCATCTCCTCCGATCTCTCAATCCATTCATCTTCAAGCCTCGACTCCTAAATGAAAATTGTAGAGGGCGGCGAGGGATACAATCTGAACGGCGGTGATGAAAAATAGTGGAGCGTGGAGGCCAGAAATTGGCCGTGTTCGGCTATGATTGCGCATGTTTTTCGAGGGGGAATAGGGGGCCGAGTCGCCTAGGGTGGTGGCCGAAGGTAGAGGGGGAGTTGGGCTACGCGATGGAAGTCTCTGATCGACTTGGAAGTTGACGTGGTGGTCGCGGCATCAAGCCCTAGGGGGGCGGCTATGGGTTAGGAGACGTGATTGTTTACTGGAGTTGGAGGAGATGGGATAAGCGGCCATGATCTGTAGTTAGGAAATGCACGGCCTTGATTCGAGTTAGGGTTTAAAATTTTGATTTATGTTGTAAATTATTATAAAAAATTCGTGTAAGTTTAAAAATGCATAACTTTTTCATACGAGGTCGAAAACGCGCGAAACCAGTTGCGTTGGAATCGTATGGACGAGTACTACGCGATGAAATTGGATTGGAGTCGTTTGGAGTTAGTGAGAATTTTGGGTAAAATTAAACGTCCGTTTAATTTTATTCGAAATAAATCGCTAAAACGGAATTTAAAATCAAGGTGAGAACTTCTCACTCAATCGAATCAGTTTCGATTTTATTTTAAATAGTTAGATTTAAAATATTTGAATGCATGTTTGAATGATATCTATTGATTGTTAAAATAGTCATTATGCGCCGTTAGTAAGCGGATGTTATTTATTAAAAACATATACCGCGAATATTTCATAAACAGTGAAATTGGTATTATATATAATAGCAATATATATATATATATTGGCATATGTATATATTGGAGTTATTGATTTCCCGCATTTTTTGTTTAGCGGATGAGACCCTATTGCGCCGTCTATTAAGCGGATAATATTTAAAATCCCATATACCGCGATAATTTCGTACTGGAGCGGAATTGGTATTGTGCTAATGTTTTTGGATGCAGGAAAACAGGTTGGAGGGATCCAACTGGATTCCTCAACAGTATTTATTTGATTATGGATATTTTGATATTCATTGATTTTCATATCGATATATGATATCGTTGTTGTCGTGATTGACTATTTGGTGTGTAGCATCATTGGACCAAATTTTGAAACTTTAAAATGATTTTTAAAGTGATTTTTGAGAAGTATACGTTTTATAAAATAATTTTTGAATTGATCCATTTTAAATAAATAGACGTTATAATTTTTAAAGTTATAAAAATTATGATTTTTGAGAAATATAGTTAAAAACTGATTTTTGAGAATATGATGCTAATGATTTTATAAAATAGTTTAATCGGGATTTTAGAATTTATTGTGAAAAGTTTAAATATAGGATTTATAAAATTTAATTATTTTATAAATCAAAGGAAATGGTGAAATTATAAAGGAATTTAAAGACGTTTTAAAATAGTAATATAAATTGATTTATATTAAGAGATTTATAAATGGATATTTATAAATTGAAATATTGACATTATAAAACGAGTTTTATAAGTGTTGGAATGAAGTGAAAATGAATTTCATAAATGAATGAAATTTATAAAATTATAAACGGTGAAGTTATAAATGAAACTTTATAAACAGTAGGTTTATAAAATTTATAAAGTTATAGAAAGAATGAATTTTGGATAAATAAACAGTCTTATAAGTTATAAGATTTATAATTTGGGAAGTTAAAAGAACGATTTTGTAGAATAATCGTTTTATAAGTGTTTAACTTATAATGTGAACTTTTGGTTTATAATTGAGTTATAAATCGAATAGATTAATAAAGGAGATTTATATAAAAAAAAGTTGTTATAAAATAAATAGAAATGGAATTTATAAACGTTGTTTTATAAATTCGTAAACGACTTATTTTGATAAATAAATTGTTGAAACCTATTAATGGAGTTATATTCACATTTTTGACTGTGAATAATCCTTTAAAATAAATTGTATAGAAAGGATGAAATTATTAACGTAGGATATTCACGTTTTTGAATAGTGAATAATATGTTAAAGAAATTATTTTGAATGTGATGTTTTAAACAGGATTAAAACGATCTAACGATGTTTTAAAATGTGTTGTGATTCGAAACCATAGATTTCAACATTCATTGTTGAAATAGACGTTTTCGAGAAATGAAAAGGAAATGGTGGACTATAACACTATTGTTATAGTAAATGATTTCCGAAAGAAAATGTTTTGTATAGTATTGGGATTTATATATCTATTTTAATTTCGAATCCCTATACTAGTGATTTTGGGTTGTCGTAACAATGTTTTACGCAACATTCGTTTTGGCCCAAATAAATATGTTTAAAAGAATGATTTCCTTAAAGAATGAAATATATACTAAATTTCGATTGAAGTATATTGAATATTTTCCAAGTGTTGAAAATAAATAAAATTTGTGAATTACTTATTAAATAAGTATGGAAATGTTTTCCAATATAAAGTGAATATTTTGAGAATTTATCTTTTTGAAGATAAATTGAAATGAATAATTGAAATCGTATATTCATAGATATTGTGAAATATAAATTCACTATGGAATTTATAAAAGAAAGTGGAATCTGTTTAAAAATAAATATTGATTTATTTTTGAAGTGTAAAATTATATATCTAGTAAAGATATTTTTGGAAAATAAATAATTGGAAAATTATTTGGAAACTGGTGATGTGTGCATATCCATGATAGTTCAATAACCGACTATCAATATTTCCCTTTGAATGGGTATTTGATGTGATTTGTTTGAATGTGAATGCCACACTTATTTTTGAATAAGCGCTCACTATTCGGGTTAACCGGGAAAGGACCATGGGGTCGTATAACCCATTCCGAATATGTGATACGTCGTTATGAATTGCATTTGATGACCGGTGTTGAAGACCGAATATTTGCGAAAGCGATAGGATGACCTATCGATTGTCTCTGCACTGGGTCGCTCCTGGTATAGAGATTTCCTAAGTGATGGGAAATTCGATCGGGATTGTGAATACCCGGATTGCAAGGGCTTCGTGAGAAGTGCCTTCGGTTCTGTTCGAGCCCGGAACAGACTTGTATGGATTGTATGTCTGACATTACAAATTGAGATATAAAGCCGATTTCTTTCAAATATATTTCTGTTGGTGGCGGAGAATTTATTCTTTTAGCTTAACACCCTTCTCTGAGACGTACGAGCTCAGAGGTTATGTAGTTGAATGTTATCAGCGATATATTCCCAATTTGGTAATGTGATATGCTGAGTGATGCTGAAATGATCATTGTGTTGATTATTTGTGATAGGATCGTTTATTTGATCGTCTATCTTGGTGATCATTTCTATGATCACTTGTTGACCCAAAGCATGGCTTTTGTATAAAGTATGTTTTTGTGGACGTGACTTCGTCGAGCCTCACACCCGTGAATGGTCAAAACAGGAAAGATGCGGCAAGGTTATGAGGGGTAGCGCCCTTTAGGATGTGTGCATTTCCTTCTGGAAAAGGGTGGTATCATGGTATGGAGCCCAGATACTTACTCATGTTGAAAACACTTTGTTATGATTGTGTGAATTGATTACGAACGCTCGGTGAAAGGTCCCAAAGGACCGGGGGATGGCATATTCGGTCAGTTGTTACTCAGTTAGGGATAACCCGGCCTTGTGTTGGTAGAGATCCGGTTTGGTTCTCGGGGATGTCCATCCAGAGGCATTCTCATGTGGCAATGGGAAGTTCCTTGGCCTGATCATTCGTTGGAAATCCAAAGAAACAATACGAGACTTGTACGGTTTTAGTTGTATAACCTGCTATGGAATGTGGCGGTAACCTGCTATTGAACATAGTTAGCTATAGTAGGCATACGATAATGGTCGTATGTTGGCTAAGATTTATATTCTACTTTCGAAATGAATTTTTCTCTACACTATGCACTAGTAATAATATCAAATGTTCTTTTTAATGCGTATCAAGCATCTTTGACTATCATAAGGAGAAATCTCCTCCGATTCTGCGTTTGCATTGTGTGTGTGTGCGGGAGGCCTTATGGTAGTCTCATTTTTAAAAGCATTGCGAATTGACTTTAAAAATATTCCTCTATCTTGATTTTAAAGATAAATAAACTGTTTTGAATTCTCACACCAGTCACATGACTGACTCGGAGTTTATTGTTTTCCTTCCTAAACTCTGGGTGCCCACCAATTTCCACACGGGCAGTCAAGAGTTAGGATTTATCAGGATATTCTGGATATTCAGGAGTTGCTGGAGGCAAGCTGGATGGCATGGCGTATTACTAGTTTACATAGTATTTCTTTTTCCGCTGCACTATTTGTTGTTTGATGTTGTACACTCTGATGATGATATGATGTAATGAAATGTAATGTGATGTAATGTAATAACTGATATAGTTCTTTGTTTAAAGATTATTCATTTATTATTATATGTTGTTCCGCTGCGAATTGTGAGATTCTGATGTTGTTCTGTTGTTGTCTTCTGTTCCGTTCTATTTTCTCTTTATTTTCTGTTTCCTTTCCTCTCTATTTTTTCTCTCCTCGTCTCTTCTTCTTTCTTTTCTTTCTTTTTTTCTTAAACCCTCAGTGTTCGGTTTTCCGTCGTTCGATTACTCGGCAGTCGATAAAGTGAGTGTCGATGTTGAATTTTCGGAAGACGAAGAATCGGGTCCTGACAATGTGGTATCAGAGCATATGGTTAAGCGACAACCATGGTTCTGTTGGGTATTACTCATTAGAGATAGAGTCAGTAGTACTCTAGAACGAGTTTGAGTGTAATAATAGCTATGAGTGCGTATTTGTTAGTGAATATAAAATTGTTTTATATTGTGATGATTGGTTTATTGAGTGCATATGAACTTTCGTCAGCACGGTCTGTACAACTATGCCGAAGGGGTTTCTAAACACTTGAATAGAACAATTCGGCACAATATTGATTTTTAAATTGGGTAAATGAAATAATTTTACCTTGATTATATTTTATATATAAAGAAAATAATTTTTCAGAATTATTAAAGTGTATGTAAGTTGATTGTTTAGTTGTTTGAATAATCTAAATAAAAGAATAATTGTATAAGCAAAAAGAATTATAAGAATTGAATCATAATTAAAGTGATTTACAATTGTGAAATAAACTTATTTATATAAGAAGTGAAACTATATGAATATATTTATGAATATGAGTTGTGAATAAAAGAATGAATTTAAAGTTAAATGGAAATTTACTTTAGAATTGGAAATTGAAAGATTGAATGAAAATCAATTAATTAAACCAATATAAGCAAAAGGAATTTGGTTGTAATTAATATACTTTGGTTGTTATATGGTTAGTTGATTGATTGTATATAATTCATTAAGTATTAATGAAATTGA
Organism: Allium cepa; assembly: GCA_030765085.1. Lineage (NCBI taxonomy): Eukaryota > Viridiplantae > Streptophyta > Magnoliopsida > Asparagales > Amaryllidaceae > Allium > Allium cepa. Next base: position 33,925,053 of record CM060941.1, read on the forward strand.
AAGCTAAAGTAATTGAAATTCAATTGGGAGTTAAATGAATTAAATAGAATTGAATTTGATTTGGTAGTGAACCAACTTGAATATGAATTAGTGAATATAAACTAATTGAGAATGAATGCTAGTAAGAACATTCACTGTTAAAGAATCAAATGTGATTAAATTGAAAAACCTATTTCATTGAATATTAATGAGAATATGAATGAATATTTAGTTGATTGATGGTTTCATTTGTTGTTTGTTTGCATTTGCTATGTTAGCATGTATAGTCATTATGTTGCTATATGTTGTATATCGATACTATTGTCATATATGCATGATTCTCATATTGTTTGTTGAGTGATTAGTAGGTGCGGATCGCGTTTGCTTCGCATTTGGAGCTCGCTTTCGCGCTATATTAGCCGTATATGCTTGCTAATAAAATATAAGGTACATATCTCGGATTACATACCGTACTTTTATACTTTTTCCCTTCGGGATGCCTCATTACTTGATGAGATGTATATTTGTGATATATATACTGTCATTTTTTTTCGGATCGAGCCGCGCAAAGGAGACTATGGCGAATTTTTCCGGAAATTTAAGGCGTTAGAAAAAGTTTGAGAAAATTGGGAAAATTTTGAAAACTTTAACTTTGATTTGGAATTGAAAGTTAAACAATAGTAGTTGTTTTTGAGAAGATAACTAAGTATGATTTGAAAACTTAGTAAAGATTATAAGAAGTTTAACTATGGATTTTGGGAAAAATTAATAGATTCTGTAACTTTTCTTACTTAATAATTTCGAGGACGAAATTCTTTTAAGGGGGGAAGATTGTAACGACCCAGAATTTTTAGAAATTAAAATTTGAATATTTAATTAATTTTAAATATTAAGAAGTGAATTTATAAGTCAAATAAATTTTTATTTGAATTATTGGATTTAATTGAATAATTAAATCGATAATTTAATACGTTAAATTATGGAAATAATTGAAAATTGAGTTAAATATTATTGAAAATGATTTGTAAAATTTTATTTTATCATATTGGAGTTAGAACGATATTTAGAACTTTTAAAATCGATTTAAAAGTTAATTTGTGAAAATTGAATATTTTAATATTAAAATCGACTAGTGAAAATAGTCAATTTTTGAACAGTCTCAGAATTGAACGAAACCAGTTCCATTGGATCCGTAATAGTTAGTTATTACCGGATTTCAAATTTCGTGTCAATCGGAGCTATCGTTTGATCGTGGCAGCTCGAAACGCATCGAATTATTTTTAATTTTAATTTGGCGAGTTAAAATAGCCATTTTTCAAAAAGTCTCGGATTTCGACGAAACTAGTTTCATCGGATCCGTAATGTGATATTATTGTAAGGTTTCAAATTTCGTGTCAATTGGATTTACCGTTTGTCCGGTACAAATTAAAACGCCTAGAAAATCGCTTAAATCGGTTTAATTCAAATTGAACATTTATAGCCATAACTCGCACAGATGTCCGAATTAGCTTTCGAAACCTGTTCCATTGTGTCCGGAACGCGGGGTAAACCGTAGAAACGCTGGTTACGGTGCGTGAATCGGAGTTCGAAATTTCCGGATGAATAGTGTTCGAAAATTCTCTATAAATAGCCCCCTCTCTCTCTAAATAATAAAAAAAAAATATAAAACCCTAACCCTAGCAGCCGCCGCCCCCTATATGAACGGCCATAAAGTGACGAATTTCATCTCCTCCGATCTCTCAATCCATTCATCTTCAAGCCTCGACTCCTAAATGAAAATTGTAGAGGGCGGCGAGGGCTACAATCTGAACGGTGGTGATGGGAAATAGTGGAGAGTGGAGGCCAGAAATTGGCCGCGTTCGGCTATGATTGCGCACGTTTTTCGAGGGGGAATAGGGGGCCGAGTCGCCTAGGGTGGTGGCCGAAGGTAGAGGGGGAGTTGGGCTACGCGATGGAAGTCTCTGATCGACTTGGAAGTTGACGTGGTGGTCGCGGCATCAAGCCCTAGGGGGGCGGCTATGGGTTAGGAGACGCGATTGTTTACTGGAGTTGGAGGAGATGGGATAAGCGGCCATGATCTGTAGTTAGGAAATGCACGGCCTTGATTCGAGTTAGGGTTTAAAATTTTGATTTATGTTGTAAATTATTATAAAAAATTCGTGTAAGTTTAAAAATGCATAACTTTTTCATACGAGGTCAAAAACGCGCGAAACCAGTTGCGTTGGAATCGTATGGACGAGCACTACGCGATGAAAATGGATTGGAGTCGTTTGGAGTTAGTGAGAATTTTGGGTATTATTCGAAATAAATCGCTAAAACGGAATTTAAAATCAAGGTGAGAACTTCTCACTTAATCGAATCAGTTTCGATTTTATTTTAAATAGTTAGATTTAAAATATTTGAATGCATGTTTGAATGATATCTATTGATTGTTAAAATAGACATTATGCGCCGTTAGTAAGCGGATGTTATTTATTAAAAACATATACCGCGAATATTTCATAAACAGTGAAATTGGTATTATATATAATAGCAATATATATATATTGGCATATGTATATATTGGAGTTATTGATTTCACGCATTTTTTGTTTAGCGGATGAGACCCTATTGCGCCGTCTATTAAGCGGACAATATTTAAAATCCCATATACCGCGATAATTTCGTACTAGAGCGGAATTGGTATTGTGCTAATGTTTTTGGATGCAGGAAAACAGGTTGGAGGGATCCAACTGGATTCCTCAACAGTATTTATTTGATTATGGATATTTTGGTATTCATTGATTTTCATATCGATATATGATATCGTTGTTGTCGTGATTGACTATTTGGTGTGTAGCATCATTGGACCAAATTTTGAAACTTTAAAATGATTTTTAAAGTGATTTTTGAGAAGTATACGTTTTATAAAATAATTTTTGAATTGATCCATTTTAAATAAATAAACGTTATAATTTTTAAAGTTATAAAAATTATGATTTTTGAGAAATATAGTTAAAAACTGATTTTTGAGAATATGATGCTAATGATTTTATAAAATAGTTTAATCGGGATTTTAGAATTTATTGTGAAAAGTTTAAATATAGGATTTATAAAATTTAATTATTTTATAAATCAAAGGAAATGGTGAAATTATAAAGGAATTTAAAGACGTTTTAAAATAGTAATATAAATTGATTTATATTAAGAGATTTATAAATTGAAATATTGACATTATAAAACGAGTTTTTATAAGTGTTGGAATGAAGTGAAAATGAATTTCATAAATGAATGAAATTTATAAAATTATAAACGGTGAAGTTATAAATGAAACTTTATAAACAGTAGGTTTATAAAATTTATAAAGTTATAGAAAGAATGAATTTTGGATAAATAAACAATCTTATAAGTTATAAGATTTATAATTTGGGAAGTTAAAAGAACGATTTTGTAAAATAATCGTTTTATAAGTGTTTAACTTATAATGTGAACTTTTGGTTTATAATTGAGTTATAAATCGAATAGATTAATAAAGGAGATTTATAAAAAAAAAGTTGTTATAAAATAAATAGAAATGGAATTTATAAACGTTGTTTTATAAATTTGTAAGCTACTTATTTTGATAAATAAATTGTTGAAACCTATTAATGGAGTTATATTCACATTTTTGACTGTGAATAATCCTTTAAAATAAATTGTATAGAAAGGATGAAATTGTTAACGTAGGATATTCACGTTTTTGAATAGTGAATAATATGTTAAAGAAATTATTTTGAATGTGATGTTTTAAACAGGATTAAAACGATCTAACGATGTTTTAAAATGTGTTGAGATTCGAAACCATAGATTTCAACATTCATTGTTGAAATAGATGTTTTCGAGAAATGAAAATGAAATGGTGGACTATAACACTATTGTTATAGTAAATGATTTCCGAAAGAAAATGTTTTGTATAGTATTGGGATTTATATATCTATTTTAATTTCGAATCTCTATACTAGTGATTTTGGGTTGTCGTAACAATGTTTTACGCAACATTCGTTTTGGCCCAAATAAATATGTTTAAAAGAATGATTTCCTTAAAGAATGAAATATATACTAAATTTCGATTGAAGTATATTGAATATTTTCCAAGTGTTGAAAATAAATAAAATTTGTGAATTACTTATTAAATAAGTATGGAAATGTTTTCCAATATAAAGTGAATATTTTGAGAATTTATCTTTTTGAAGATAAATTGAAATGAATAATTGAAATCGTATATTCATAGATATTGTGAAATATAAATTCACTATGGAATTTATAAAAGAAAGTGGAATCTGTTTAAAAATAAATATTGATTTATTTTTGAAGTGTGAAATTATATATCTAGTAAAGATATTTTTGGAAAATAAATAATTGGAAAATTATTTGGAAACTGGTGATGTGTGCATATCCATGATAGTTCAATAACCGACTATCAATATTTCCCTTTGAATGGGTATTTGATGTGATTTGTTTGAATGTGAATGCCACACTTATTTTTGAATAAGCGCTCACTATTCGGGTTAACCGGGAAAGGACCATGGGGTCGTATAACCCATTCCGAATATGTGATACGTCGTTATGAATTGCATTTGATGACCGGTGTTGAAGACCGAGTATTTGCGAAAGCGATAGGATGACCTATCGATTGTCTCTGCACTGGGTCGCTCCTGGTATAGAGATTTCCTAAGTGATGGGAAATTCGATCGGGATTGTGAATACCCGGATTGCAAGGGCTTCGTGAGAAGTGCCTTTGGTTATGTTCGAGCCCGGAACAGACTTGTATGGATTGTATGTCTGACATTACAAATTGAGATATAAAGCCGATTTCTTTCAAATATATTTCTGTTGGTGGCGGAGAATTTATTCTTTTAGCTTAACACCCTTCTCTGAGACGTACGAGCTCAGAGGTTATGTAGTTGAATGTTATCAGCGATATATTCCCAATTTGGTAATGTGATATGCTGAGTGATGCTGAAATGATCATTGTGTTGATTATTTGTGATAGGATCGTTTATTTGATCGTCTATCTTAGTGATCATTTCTATGATCATTTGTTGACCCAAAGCATGGCTTTTGCATAAAGTATGTTTTTGTGGACGTGACTTCGTCGAGCCTCACACCCCGTGAATGGTCAAAACAGGAAAGATGCGGCAAGGTTATGAGGGGTAGCGCCCTTTAGGATGTGTACATTTCCTTCTGGAAAAGGGTGGTATCATGGTATGGAGCCCAGATACTTACTCATGTTGAAAACACTTTGTTATGATTGTGTGAATTGATTACGAGTGCTCGGTGAAAGGTCCCAAAGGACCGGGGGATAGCATATTCGGTCAGTCGTTACTCAGTTAGGGGTAACCCGGCCTTGTGTTGGTAGAGATCCGGTTTGGTTCTCGGGGATGTCCATCCAGAGGCATTCTCATGTGGCAATGGGAAGTTCCTTGGCCTGATCATTCGTTGGAAATCCAAAGAAACAATACGAGACTTGTACGGTTTTAGTTGTATAACCTGCTATGGAATGTGGCGGTAACCTGCTATTGAACATAGTTAGCTATAGTAGGCATACAATAATGGTCGTATGTTGGCTAAGATTTATATTCTACTTTCGAAATGAATTTTTCTCTACACTATGCACTAGTAATAATATCAAATGTTCTTTTAAATGCGTATCAAGCATCTTTGACTATCATAAGGAGAAATCTCCTCCGATTCTGCGTTTGCATTGTGTGTGTGCGGGAGGCCTTATGGTAGTCTCATTTTTAAAAGCATTGCGAATTGACTTTAAAAATATTCCTCTATCTTGATTTTAAAGATAAATAAACTGTTTTGAATTCTCACACCAGTCACATGACTGGCTCGGAGTTTATTGTTTTCCTTCCTAAACTCTGGGTGCCCGCCAATTTCCACACGGGCAGTCAAGAGTTAGGATTTATCAGGATATTCTGGATATTCAGGAGTTGCTGGAGGCAAGCTGGATGGCATGGCGTATTACTAGTTTACATAGTATTTCTTTTTCCGCTGCACTATTTGTTGTTTGATGTTGTACACTCTGATGATGATATGATGTAATGAAATGTGATGTGATGTAATGTAATAACTGATATAGTTCTTTGTTTAAAGATTATTCATTTATTATTATATGTTGTTCCGCTGCGAATTGTGAGATTCTGATGTTGTTCTGTTGTTGTCTTCTGTTCCGTTCTATTTTCTCTTTATTTTCTGTTTCCTTTCCTCTCTATTTTTTCTCTCCTCGTCTCTTCTTCTTTCTTTTCTTTCTTTTTTTCTTAAACCCTCAGTGTTCGGTTTTCCGTCGTTCGATTACTCGGCAGTCGATAAAGTGAGTGTCGATGTTGAATTTTCGGAAGACGAAGAATCGGGTCCTGACAAAAGTACTTGCTCGGTTCAGCATGGAGAAGGCAAAGATAATCAGTACTCCCATGCCTTTTTACATTCATCTTTCAAAGAAGACAAAGCTTGTATGGAGAAGGTAGCTTATGCTATTGAAATTGGAAATTTGACGTATGATATGGTCTACACGAGACCGGATATTGCCCAGGTAATTGGATTGGTAGTCGCTATATGGCTAATCTGGGGAAACCACGTCGGGAAGTAGTGAAGTACATTTTGAAGTATCTTAGAAGAACAACATATTATGAGCTTGTTTATTATGGTAGTGAAAAAGATCTCAACTTGATCGAATTTCATGATTCTGATTATGCTGGAGATAAAGATCGATGGAAGTCAATCTCAGGTTATGTGTTTACACTTGGAAAGATAGCCATTAGTTGGAAAGCGATATCACAAACTCTATTCTCCTTGTCACAGAGGCAGAATTGATGGATGTTGTTGAAGCAACCGAGAAAGCACTTTACTTGAAGCGGTTATTGTTTGATTTAGACTTTTTTCATTAGAGTATAGTAGTAAATTACGATAGTGAAGGCGTAATACATCTAGCTGGGAATCTAGTATTTACTTCGATGACAACATACATAAAGGTAAGAGAGAATTTCTTGTCTCTATGAAGGAATAAAAGCCGGTACATCTTCAGAAGATCCACATTAAGGAGAACGTAGCAGACATGTTCACTATGCTCTTGTCTGTTGCAAAGTTTGAGCATTGCTCGAACTTGATTCATTTGCTGAAGCGCTAGGTGCCACTTGGTGGTATATGAGGAGATTGACACTACACCACAGATAGGGTTTAGGCGCAACGTTAGGCGGCACATTTGATACGGCTATAAGCCATATCAAATTTTAATACGGCTTATAGCCGTATCTATTTTATTTAATACGGCTGTAAGCCATATTAACATTTGATACGGCTTATAGTCGTATCAAAATCTGTGCCTCTTTTCGTGGGAAAATTTTCCCTAAAACGCACACCCTCCCTCCTTTTTTTTATTTTCCAGAAACTACTACGGCGACATAGGTCACCATCTACAACACAATCTTCCACATCCAGACGAAACAAATCGCCAAATCGCCTCCCCAGAAACTACTACAGCGACATGCCTACCACCTACAATTACAATTAGGTATGTACAATTTGATATCTAGTATGATGTTGTTAATTCATGACTTCTTTTTTCATGTTTTTGGTTTGAAATTTTGGGAAATTAAATTATGCATAGTGTTTGCACCAAAATTGATCATAACACTCTTCGGGAGTCGTTGAAGAGATAATAACGAAGAATGTAAATTCAAAACGAATATTATCTAACAAAAACTCCAATCAACAGTAAAGTAAATGCGTAGACAAGCGATTTATAGTGGTTCGACGTGTTGCCTACGTCCACTGTGAAGTTTTTTGCAGTTTTATTGGTTCTCTTTCAATGATTACAAGTTGTTACAGCAATCAACAACAAGTCACAACTGGAAATTCGAATTCAACAGCAAGAATATGATGTAGGATGATGGAGATCTCGATCCGGCAGAGTCTAGGCGCTTCGGAATCCCCAGATCCTTTTTCTGTTGGCTCTGGGGCTCTATTTATAGGCGTAGGATGCTGATATTTCGCTGAAAATTCGGGAGACCACTTCTGACACATGAGGGGGCCCACGCGCCCGGCCTTAGGAAATTTGGGCCCACTTTGGGATCGTTTCGAACTCAATTCGAATCGATCAGAAAATCATCCAATCGAGGTGAAATTTGGTGTGGATATTCTTCAACATGTATGCAAGCTTCTGTGAAAATTTCATGGCATTTGGATCAGTAGATTGAGAGATATGGTCGATACGAAATGGGGTTCCTTGTGTGGCTGTATGGTTCGAATCGATTCGTTCGAATCGATCGCTTTGAACCGATGGTGGCACGCGCCATCATGTTGACATGGAGCGCACACTTCGCCTCAATCCGGATTTTGCTCCGAGTTGACCGCTTCGACTCCATGTATCTCGGCGCATTCGCATCGATGGATGACACGTCACCAAGGCTAGTTGACTCGATGGATACGGACGAGTGATTGTTCACGGATTCGAACAAAGACTTCTGATGGATGCGAAGTGAAACTTTCTGATGGATACGAAGTCACCTGATGAACTCGAGACAGATGGATGCGAGGGACTTGTGCCTCTGATTGATACGAAGACAATGGATTCGAAGTGAGGCCATGCTTATGGATTCAAACAGCAGTTGCACCAGTGGATACAAACCAATGACAATCGATGGTTACGAAATGCTCTGTCTAGATGGTTTCGCAGAGGGACTTCCGTGATGGATACGAAGCAGGGGAAGCCGATGGATTCGAACGTGATCGATTTGAACTGAGGCATCCTGATGGATTCGAACTTGATCAATACGAATGAGATCGATTCGAATGTGAGCGTGAGGATGGATATGAAACTGAGGCCTTTTCCCTCAAATTGAATCGATTATAGCTTAAGCGTATGAACTCGGATTGAATTGAAATTTGAGATGCTGACTTCTATGATCTATCTTGTCATGTCCTGACCATTGTAGCTCAATCTAGACTCGGACAAAATTCAGCGATATCCATAGTGAAACATAGTATGACCAATCTCTGAGACGAACTATCATTTGTTTTCGATTGATCTTTTGGTATCTCGGCTTTGCCAAAAAGAGGGATAACATTTGCCCCCCCAAAGTACGTCTTGTGGAAACATGACGTGCTTTGAAAAGCTGCAATTTCTCTCTGAACAATCGTTGCTCTTTTGTCAAAGGTTGTAACCTTGCTTTGATATGATTGATTGTTGTAGAGTAGTGTTTGGCTGCTGGTTGTTGTAATCGTAACTAGATGAGTATTCGATCCCTGTGAATGTTTAAAATCGAATGTTAGTCCGACACATATGCACATATGTTAGTTTGGCCCTTGTTAACGTCGTGCGTTCACGAGCCGTTGTCAGTTTTGTTTGTTGTTGAATTTCGTATCGATTCTCTCCTGAACCAATTTGGAAATTTGAGTTGGAACAACGCTTGATGGTTGTTTTTGACTATTCTCTTGTACCGATCCTCTCTTGAATCGATGTAACAGGTTAAAAATTAGTTTTTCACACCGATGCGAGTTGAAATGATGGATACGAAATAGTAGTTTGTATCGATGAGAAATGATGGATACGAAATGATAGTTCGTATCAATGAGCTTGGATAGGTATGAAACATCCGTTCGTATCGATGAGTTTGGATGGATACGAAATATCTGTTCGTATCGATACGCTCTGATGGATACGAAATTGTTGTTCATATCGATATGCAGTGAATAGAGTTGCGAAATTGTTGATGCGAACGAAGGCTTCGAGTCGATGTGCTCACTGTTCGTTTCGCATCGATGGAGCTCAATGTCTTCTATACAACCTTAGTTGTATACTTCGTATCGATGGAGTGTGAGGGTAACTTCGCATCGATAAGGCCTTAGGCAAATGGATTCGAACGGAGCTTTCAAACCGATCCGTGTTTTGACTGGTTGCGACCAGTCAAGTTTTACTGGGAGACGAATCGTCTCGGTTCTTCTATGGCCTCATATAAATAGCATGGGCTTCGCCACTTTTTTACTTTTTACTTTTACTATTGCTTTCTACTCTCGAATCGATAGAGAGAAAGAACCATTAGCCTTCGAATCGACTCGATCCTTCTGTTCTTCAGAGTTAAACATTAAAATCTGGTGATTAATGGATAAAAATATGCTTAGAACGACGAAACTTGAAACCTTAATCCATCCTCTTTGCTTTTATCATCGGTTTTGGTGAATTGAAGATCTAAGTGAGTGAGAGCAAGATTGGGGATGGATGCATTGCCATGGAGTCGAGGCCCTGTTGTGGAGAAGAAGGAGTTGTGGCGCTTTCGATTCGAAGGAAAGCATGCGATTTTGTATCGATACGAATGTGAGAACGGCGATCGATGCGAAGCCGGTGTTCTCGGATCGATGCGAAATGGTGTGCCTTTGATCGATACGAAACTCATCGTTTCGAACTGGATCGATGCGAAACTCGTTGTTTCGAACTGATCGATCGAAACGTATCAAGTCGAATGCGATCGATACGAAGTGTATCAATTCGAAAGTGGTCGATACGAAGCGTACTGATTCGAACATGGTTGATGATGTTTCTTCGATTCGATATGAATTTGAACTACAGCGACGGTTCCAAGTTGAAATTGAATGAACTTTAGAGAATTTTTTGCACATAAAAATACTTGACTTCGACGAGCTTCTGCTTTGCATGATTGAACTTGACCGTAGAACTGCATATTGGACTACCCTTCGAAGCTCGCCGATGGAATTGTAACTTAACAAAAATGTAATGAACTTCAACTTGGGTCGATCATTTGCAAGTGGATGGCACGGTTGTGACGGTCAGCGATGACGGTCATTTCCGGTTTGATTTTCTGAGTTTCATCGTTCATACATTACAGTTTGTTCCATAGAATTTGCTCAAGTAATGCACTGCACTGCATGACACATGCACTTTACACCGGGGAATGCACGGGATTTTTAGCATCTAATGATGATTTCTCGTGAGTTAGCTAGTTATGGAAACTTCAAGTTTGCAACCGCAAGAAACTCAGAGTTCAGTCCTTCCCGTTCTTGAAGTACCGGAGATTGAGATTGAAGTTATTGGTCCAGCTTCGGACGAGTTATCTGACGCATCCTTCATTAATAACCCATCAGATTCTGTTCCGTCCAATATTTTGAAAGACATGCTAGGAAGAATACGCTTAAGGCATGATTTGTCGATGGATGACGTGCTACTACCGGGGCCAAATGATAGACTGCACAATCCACTGGAGGGATATACCGCATTCAATTGCCACGCGTGCGCAGCTGGGACACTCCCTCCGTTTAACCGGTATACAAGAGAAGTATTGTCGTTTCTGAGGATCGTCCCCTCTCAACTGCACCCGGACGGATACGCGTCGCTCAATAGCTTGTTCATTGCATTTATGGAATATCTCCATCGTCCGCCACTTCCGATCGAGATCAGATACTTGTTTAACTTCAAGAGTCGGGTCGATATTCCATCTTTTACATTCTTGGAGGCTGTAAGAAATTGCCAAATGATCACGGGGGCTTGGACAAGATTAAGTTACTTCAGGACGGAATGGTTTTATGTCAGATGCCCCTCAGGGTTCGCTCGACGATGGCTATTTAGATGTAAGTATTGCTATCTTTTCGGGTAGTTGATATAACTGATGTATTTGAAGTCGAACTTACATCTATTTTCTTTTTCAGCCGTAATCCAGCGACCTGAAGGCAAACGTTTCAAAGAGATAGTTCGGGTATTTTAGGAAATCCCGAGTGAAGAGAGGAATATCGAGCTGCTATTGACAGATAGGAATCTTAGGATTCTCGGACTGATTGAAAGAAGACAAAGTATAATGCTCGATGGTGTCTTAAGGACTGCCTCGAAAGAAAGAGTCAAACGGAGAAAGCCTAAAGTTATGGTGATTGAGGAGGCTGACTTGGAGAGAACTCATACTGATGATGAGCCATTGGGCGAATCTACGGATGTAGCCCAAGATACCCAAGAAGAAGGAAAAGGCAAAGCAGCCGTTGTTGAATCATCTAAAAAAAAGAAGATGGAAATCAGTTGTTGTGGCTCGATCCACTCCCGGAGTTAGAATTTCAGAGATGTCTCCTCCGAGAACGGAGAATCTTTATGAGGGGCTCGCCGATATTCCAATTCCGGACGATGTGTCTTCGCAGCACGATGCCGGATTGGAAGAATTTTCTGAAGCCTTAGTTTTCAGCGAGTCTCTGCCTACTAGTGCGGTTGACACATCTGGTTGGTCGGGGCGTTGCACCCACATTTACACTTTACAGCACTACATGATTTCTAAGTGTAATACGTTCACTGTGAGAGATTATTAATTCTGCTCTTTTTTTTCGCTTCGCAGGTACTATGTCTGGCAGAGGTTCGATGCTCGGCAGTCTCCGTAAGAAACGCCAGTCTTCTTCATATTATGAGGCATATAGGAGGGAAGGAGATAGAGATTATGACTATGGGCGCTCGAGTCATGAGCGCTCTGATAGAGAAAAAGATTACATGCAGCGGTCTTGATCTCGCACGCCACCTCCTAGAACTCACGCACCGCCTCCAGTTCATGTCTCGAGGCCTCCAGAAACTTCACGGCCCAAACCGTCTTCCCAACTGCCGAGGTTTAAAACTCACCGCAGAAAGGAAATTGCGGCCTCCCCGTCAACAGAGCAGACATTGACGGAGCCTTCAAGGGAAGGAGCAGTTAGGCTTGCTCAACCGAGGAAGGAATTTCCTGAAATTTTCTTCGACGGGTTTGTCTTTCCCTCGCATCTAAAGAAGATACCGTCGACAGTCGCTCCTATGATGTACAATTATCTCTCGGACGTATTCTTCCAATATCAAGAGTGGTCGAAGACCGCTCAGCAAGCATCAAAAGTGGCCTTTGATCGAGCGGCTACAATCGAGAAGTTAGAGAAAGAACTCGGTCAAAAGGACTACATCATTCAGGCGCTCGGCAGTGAGGCCGAGTCTTCTCGAAAGTCGGAGATTGAAGCTCTCAGAAGAGTGGATGAAGCTCAGGCAGCGATGGATAGGATGAAGCGTGAACATTACGCTATGGTGGAGGACATGAGCCACCGAAATACCATCGTGACTACCGAGCGGGATGCGGCCTTGAAAGAGCTAAACGACCTCAAGGCCAAAGTTGCAGAGATTGTGAAGGAAAGAGACACCGCTAACGTTTTCGCACAGGAAGCGTGTGACCAGGTGGTGGAATTCCGGAACGAGAGAGACGCGGCCTTGGAGAAGGTCCGCGAGACAGAAGCCGAAGTTGATGAGAGAGTTCGTCAAGCAGAGACTAAGATGGAGACGGAGATAGAAGAACTTCTCATCACTTATAATGCTAATGTGCTAATGCACAGAAATCTGACATGGCTTGATGACTATCCGACGCATCTGTTCAACGCCTGGAATCTATTAGTTGAAGAAGAGAAAGCATCTCATCCGGGCGAAGTTTTTGATGAATTCAAGTTGGAGAACCGTACACTGACTGATGATGAAAAGAAGGTTCTCCACGATTTCATGATCTCTCACGCAAAAGAGAGTCTGGGCACCCAACACTTGGAAGTTGATGAGGGATCTGGCGCTGCGCATCCATCTACAAGTTCAAAGATGATCACTTCATCTGGATTGGAGCCGACGCCAGTGACCAAGCCACAGTTGGTTCCAGTGTACGACCCGGAGCAGCCACGCTTATCTCCCATCATGGAACACTCTTCTGGAGCTGCTCAGTTAGGTACGAGTCAAGTTGAGGAAGGTATTCTGCACAAATCTACTATGTGTTTGAACTGAAGTACTCGTATTGAAGCGTGTTCTAACAACTTCTTTTTCTTTCTTGTCCAGTGAGTAAAGCAACATCGACAGCGCCTTCTACAGTCCAAGAGCCACATCAAGAACAGGAGGCCATTATTACTGAAGCGATCACCACGTCGACAGCCGCGCCGACTAAGGTGACACAAGGGGGTTCAATTACTTTTGACGAACAAATGATGAATGAACACTTGAGCCAGCACAGTGACCCCTTTGTTGACATGTCATTTGTTCTCGGCACGTTCCCACCTGCTTCTATTGCATCGTCACAGTCCACCGCTACCTATCGTGAGTCTCGTGCTGCTCGTGAGACTAAGATACTTGCTCAAATTGAAGCAGAGATGGAAGCGGCAGCGCACGGCGACAATTCTGAGTGTGCTATGTCGGCGGTTGATCCCACTCCTCTTGTGGTGACATCTTCTGGGAACACGCTAGTCGGAACCAGCGCGCCCGTTCCTCCCTCAGTGGTAGATCCGACTCCTCTGACTCCTCGAGAAGTGAATATTCCTTTAAGTTCAAGTTCGGAGAGTATATTGATATCATGCCTTCGTCAGAGGAAGATCCGCCAAAGGGTACGGGGTCAAAGCGGAAGATTGCTTGCGGTTCTAGTGGTCCTGTGCTGAAGAGGAAACCGAAGAAGAAGACGTAGATGATTCTTTCTAGTGCATTTTTGGCAGCTAGGAAGTCACTTTTTTATTTTTCTTTTATAGGCTATGTATAGATGTAGGCTTGGCCCCCTGCTAGTAGGAATTTTTTAAAGGAAATTGTATATGAATCTTCACATACAATTAGTTGAAATAAAATTCAATGTCTTTGTTTCAATTTTCATTTCTCTTGTGCTTAAGTGTTTGCAGTGTTTGATTTTTAGTCCGGTGTACTTGTGGTGTTTTTACCGTCAAGTAGAGTTCGTTTTATTTGCCAAGTCTGAAAATCTTGGTCACATGTTGTGATCGATGAATAAGTTGAACTTTGGACATTGTATCACTTTGGTTAGTGATTAACACTTAACTTTTTTGCCCCCCCAGTCTCGGGGAACAACATTTGTATTTTGGTGGTTGATCGCACTTATTGCAAATCTTAAGCACATGTCCACATTCTGGGGACTTAGGATAATTTGAGATCGATAATCTGGTTCGCACTCCGGGAATTTGAGAGTTATCGATGTTTGTAATACGGTTCGCGCTCTGGGAACCTGGAATTGATGTTTATACTCCACTTCACGCTTTGGGAACTTGGAGTTAGTATTGATATTTTGGTTCGACTCAGGGAACTTGTAATCTATATTTATACTTCAATTCACGCTCTGGGAAGTTGGAGTTGGCCGATAGATGGTCAGTCACGCCTGTTTGGGCTTTTTAGGAGGTCGTTCACACTTTGGGAACGAGTTATTTGATGCTCATACTCCAATTTGCACTCTGGGAATTTGGATTCCGTTCTCACTCTGGGAATGAGTTATTGGATGTTTATACTCCAATTCGCACTCTAGGAATTTGGAGTCCGTTCGCACTCTGGGAACGATTTAGTGGATATTTATAATCCAATTCACACTTTGGGAATTTGGAGTCCGTTCGCACTCTGGCAACGAGTTATTTGATGTTTGTACTCCAATTCGTACTCTGTGAATTTGGAGCCCGTTCGCACTCTGGGAACGAGTTATTGGATGTTTATACTCCAATTCACACTCCGGGAATTTGGAGTCCGTTCGCACTCTGGGAACGAGTTATTTGATGTTTATACTCCAATTCGCACTCTGGGAATTTGGAGTCCGTTCGCACTCTGGGAACGAGTTATTTGATGTTTATACTCCAATTCGCATTCTCGGGATTTGGAGTCCGTTCGCACTCTGGGAACGAGTTATTGGATGTTTATACTCCAATTCACACTCTGGGAATTTGGAGTCCGTTCGCACTCTAGGAACAAGTTATTTGATGTTTATACTCCAATTCGCACTCTGGAAATTTGGAGTCCGTTCGCACTCTGAGAACGAGTTATTTGATGTTTATACTCCAATTCATACTCTAGGAATATGGAGTCCTTTCGCACTCTGGGAACAAGTTATTTGATGTTTATATTCCAATTCGCACTCCGGGAATTCGGAGTCCATTCGCACTCTGGGAACGATTTATTGGATGTTTATACTCCAATCCACACTCTGAGAATTTGGAGTCCGTTCGCACTCTGAGAATGAGTTATTTGATGTTTATACTCTAATTCGCTCTCTGGGAATTTGGAGTCCGTTCGCACTCTGGGAACGAATTACTGGATGTTTATACTCCAATTCACACTCTGGGAATTTGGAGTCTGTTCGCACTCTGGGAACGAGTTATTTGATGTTTATACTCCAATTCGCACTCTGGGGATTTGGAGTCCGTTCGCGCTCTGGGAACGAGTTATTGGATGTTTATACTCTAATTCGCACTCTAGGAAGTTGGAGTCCTTTCGCACTCTGGGAACGAGTTATTGGATGTTTATACTCCAATTTACACTCAGGGAATTTGGAGTCCGTTCGCGCTCTAGGAACGAGTTGTTGGATGTTTATACTCCAATTCACACTCTGGGAATTTGGAGTCTGTTCGCACTCTGGGAACGAGTTATTTGATGTTTATACTCCAATTCGCACTCTGGGGATTTGGAGTCCGTTCGCGCTCTGGGAACGAGTTATTGGATGTTTATACTCTAATTCGCACTCTAGGAAGTTGGAGTCCTTTCGCACTCTGGGAACGAGTTATTGGATGTTTATACTCCAATTTACACTCAGGGAATTTGGAGTCCGTTCGCGCTCTAGGAACGAGTTGTTGGATGTTTATACTCCAATTCGCACTCTGGGAAGTTGGAGTCCGTTCGCACTCTGGGAACGAGTTATTGGATGTTTATACTCCAATTCACACTCTGGGAATTTGGAGTCTGTTCGCACTCTGGGAACGAGTTATTGGATGTTTATACTCCAATTCACACTCTGAGAATTTGGAGTTTGTTGTAGGACTGTCGTGTGTTGGTCCAGTTCAGCCTTTGATGTGATGGCTTGCCCCCGAGCTGGGGTTTCACTTAGTGAGTGGCCGGTCGTATCACAATCACTCGCTATTTGAATAAATTCCATTGTTCGATGGAACTTAGCTCTTCGTGTGTCGTGATTGTCGAATGTTGCATTCGGTGAATCACAGCTCTAGCTTGAAGAGATAGTATTTTATTGCTGAAATAAGAAAATATGGCGAAGTCTGTGCCTTATTACAAATTCAAATTTCATAATGTAAAGGAAATTGCAAAGTATTCATAGATTGAATGAGCCTGTCATGCGTAGCAATGGCGAAGGTTCTCGCTGCTCCAGGCTCCTGGCAAAATAGGACCGCCCGTGGTCGACAGCAAGAACAGGTCATTCCCGAGTTTTTGTTCAATTACACATGGCCCTTCCCACGTTGGTTTCACGTGCGAGGGTATTGAGTGTACTCTTCTGTAGACGAAATCACCAATTTTGAAGGTTCGGGGTTGGACTTTGACATCGTGCAACCGAGGAACTTGCTTTTGGAGTATGACAGTTCTCAAGTCGGCCTGGTCTCCCATAACAACACCAACTCCTTCGTCAGTGGGGAATTTTAAGGTTAGGCACCATGGGGCAATAACATCCCTGAATTTAGCAAGGGCCAGTCAACCTAAGAAAGCATTGTACGGCGAATCTATGTTCATCGCCATGAATTGCAATGACTCTACGACACTGTCCAGTTCCCAACTCCATTGGTATTTCTAGCATTCCAACGGGTATGGCCGCGCTCCCGTCGAAGCCACAAAGACTGGATTGGCAAGGTTTCAAGTCTTTGGTATTCAGATTCATTTGGTCGTAGGCTCGCCTAAATATTATATTCACGGAACTTCCGCTGTCAACCAGAATCCTTTTCATCCACACATGGCCTACCTGAGCTGATATGACTAGTGGATCGGTAGTCGGGACTATGATTCTGCCAGCATTACTACACTAAAATACGATGTCGTCAATCATTGCTTTTTGTCGTTTGATCGGAACTCTATCTTCCAAATTTCTACAGCATGCAAAATCCGCATGCCTAGTGGGACTGGCATATGACTTCATCTCATCCCAGCTTCGCTTTGTTGGGTGAGGGATACCTCCAACAGCATTTATTACTAACCTCCCGCCGGTGGGGCGGAGTTTTCCTATATCGGTCGATTAGGCTCATTATTTCGATTTGATGGGCCCGCTTCTCCAGGCTGCGGCGCCCGAACAAACTTTTCCAGTTTCCTTTCTCTAATCAATTTCTCTACGAGATCTTGTAAGTGACGACACTCGTTCGTATTGTGCCCGTAGCTTTCACGGAACCTGCAAAATTTTCCCGTCTGGATTTGCCTCTCTGACGATGGTTTTGGTGAGGGTTTTTGGTACTGAATTGTATTACAGGTTTGTAAGTACAAGTCCTCCAGTGATGTATTCAGAGGAGTGTAACTATCAAACATTAGATTCTTGCGCTGTGGGCCACGATTTTGATCTCGTTTTCTAGTTTGATTCATGCTCTCTCTTCGCCGAGCTTGTTTGTTTTTAACGTTCAACTGGACTTTTCCGGAGCTCTCACTGGACTGTTTGATTGCAACATTGCTTTGGATCCCTTCCGTACTTGGCCCTGCATCAGTTTGCTTCCTAGACTGTTTTGCATCTTCCCTTCTCAGGAATTGATCCGCCTTGACATGGAAACGGTCCAATGATGCAGGTGGTTTTCCAGCTAACACGTTGCCAAACTCAGAGTCGGGGTCGATCCCCTTAGTCAACGCCATAAGGATGGAGTTATCATTCGGATTGCTGATCTCCGCACATGCAGTATGAAATCTCTCCAAGTAGTGTCTGAGCGTCTCTCTAGGAGCTTGAGTGACGCTAGACAAAGTGTTGACATCTTTTGGCCTCGCGACGTGCATGCGGAATTGTTCAACAAATTTTGTGGCCAACTGGTCGAATGAAGAGATGGATCGAGGTGGCAATCGAGTGAACCACATGGTAGCGATGCCCCCCAAGGATATGAAGAAAGTACGACACTTCACTGCATCGTCAGCTCTGGCGGCGGTCATTGACCACTCATATTTCAGAATATATTGGTTGGGGTCGGAGTTTCCCTCGTACATGGGTAGAGTTGGCATCCTGAATCGCCGTGAAGGTTTAGCAGTAATAATATAGTCTGTAAAGGGAGTGTGACTTCGGGAAATTCCCCAATCGTCATTCGTAAATCACTGGCTCTCACGGATCATCTGGCGTATCATAGTTGAAAGATCCGTCCTTTGGGCGTTTTGTGCGGCTCGCGCCGGAGTATGATTACATTCCGTACTTTAGGGTTGGACCGGATGTGGTCGACGGTCCAAGTCTTTCTTTCTTGGCTCATAGTCTTCCAGGACGTATGGTTCAAGAGTATGTCCATGATGACGATGGTCCAGGTTCGACTGATCTTGAGCATCGACTCCTGGTTCAACCGCGGCGTTAGTGGCGCGGTATTCTGTGGTGTGGTGAGGAACGGCACCTCCTCGGGAGGAGGGTCCGGTTTGGAAACTAGCTGATGGACCAACTCTCAGTTGTCCAACGGTTAGTATCGGTTGATCTCCAGCGGCTGGCAGGTGACTCCCATCTGGCCGGGGTCGTGGAGATTAATTATTATAATCAGAAGATGAAGAACTTTCGCTGGAGGAGTGAGAAGCATGGTCTCACTCGGATCTCTTTCGCTTCTGGCGATCCAGCTTATTGATCAGCTCGGCGTTAGCACGTAGCTGTTCTGCTAGTTGTTGCCGACTCTGGGTCATCTCTTGGAGCAACAACTGCAACTCCTATTGGGTAACCGGACCCGATGGTTCCAAATGTCCAGTAGTATCTTGATTAGATGGAGGCAGTGGCGCGGGATTCTGTCTATCCTGTTCTTCTTGATTGATAGCATTAGAAGTGGTCCTTGTGCTAACCATCTCGAAGGTTGAATTCCTTTCCTAGACTTTGTGTAAATCTGAATAGAAGGGAAGGAAGTTGAACTTGATGATCTGGATCTCTCTCTTAGATTTATTCAATCCGATATCGATGGCAGATCGAAAGAGTAGGAGAGAAACTGGGTTTTCTCAGTGAAAGCACCAAATTGTTTGCACCAAAATCGGTCACAACACTCTTTGGGAGTCGTTGAAGAGATAATAAAGAAGAATGTAAATTCAAAACGAATATTATCTAACAAAAACTCCAATCAACAGTAAAGTAAATGCGTAGACAAGCGATTTATAGTGGTTCGGCGTGTTGCCTACGTCCACTGTGAAGTTTTTTGCAGTTTTATTGGTTTGCTTTCAATGATTACAAGTTGTTACAGCAATCAACAGCAAGTTACAACTGGAAATTCGAATTCAACAACAAGAATATGATGTAGGATGATGGAGATATCCATCCAGCAGAGTCTAGGCGCTTTAGAATCCCCAGATCCTTTTTCTGTTGGCTCTGGGCTCTATTTATAGGCGTAGGATGCTGATATTTCGCTGAAAATTCGGGAGACCACTTCTGGCACATGAGGGGGCCTACGCGCCCGCCTCAGGAAATTTGGGCCCACTTTGGGATCGATTCGAACTCCCTTCGAATCGATCAGAAAATCGTCCAATCGAGGTGAAATTTGGTGTGGACATTCTTCAACATGTATGCAAGCTTCTATGAAAATTTCGTGGCATTTGGATCAGTAGATTGAGAGATATGGTCGATACAAAATGGGGTTCCTTGTGTGGCTGTTTGGTTCGAATCGATTCGTTCGAATCGATCGCTTCGAACCGATGGTGGCACGCGCCTTCGTGTTGACGTGGAGCGCACACTTCGCCTCAATCCAGATTTTGCTCCGAGTTGACCGCTTCGACCCCATGTATCTCGACGCATTCACATCGATGGATGACACGTCACCAAGGCTAGTTGACTCAATGGATACGAACAAGTGATTGTTCACGGATTCGAACAAAGACTTCTGATGGATGTGAAGTGAAACTTTTCGATGGATACGAAGTCACCTGATGAACTCGAGACAGATGGATGCGAGGGACTTGTGCCTCTGATCGATACGAGGACAATGGATTCGAAGTGAGGCCATGCTTATGGATTCGAACAACAGTTGCACCAGTGGATACGAACCAATGACAATCGATGGTTACGAAATGCTCTGCCTAGATGGTTTCGCAGAGGGACTTCCATGATGGATACGAAGCAGGGGAAGCCGATGGATTCGAACGTGATCGATTTGAACTGAGGCATCCCGATGGATTCGAACTCGATCGATATGAATGAGATCGATTCGAATGTGAGCGTGAGGATGGATATAAAACTGAGGCATTTTCCCTCAAATTGAATCGATTATAACTTAAGCGTACGAACTCGGATTGACTTGAAATTTGAGATGCTGACATCTATGGTGTATCTTGTCATATCCTAACAATTGTAGTTCAATCTGGATTCGGACAAAATTCAGCGATATCCATAGTGAAGCATAGTATGACCAATCTCTGAGATGAACTGTCATTTTTTTTCGATCGATCTTTTGGTATCGAGGCTTTGCCAAAAAGCGGGATAACACATAGAAAATCGATTTTTAGGTTTTTCTAAATACAATGGTAAAATTGATTAAGTTAGCACTTGCTCATTAAGTTAGCATTTATAGTAACTTGTGGAAATTAAGTAAGTCAAAAATTAAGTAACTTGTGGAAATTTTTATTTCGAGCTTATAGTAACAGGTAAGATATTTATTTCCTTGTGGAAATTCCTTAGCTTAACTGCTTATTAAGTTAGCACTTGCATTTAATGAATGATTAACATACACATGTTTACAGTTTTAAGATTAAATATAATGTATAACAATGAATATGTCTAGCGTATTGTAAAGTTATTAGTATAGTTACATTTTCGGTTATTTATACGTGTAGGGATGTTATATATTTGCAGGGAACGTACCAAAAATAGTGTATTAGTTTGATGCTTCAACACAGTGCAGTAGTTTGACAAAATATACCAACTAAATCTGTTGCTATATACATGTCTAATGCAAACTTATTTCAACAATCTCCATATCAGACCTGAAATGAGACATAAAGAAATATATTAAAACCATTGTAGCAGTTAGTACTCATGTAAGCATTTTGTGGTGTGCTATAGTTGGAATGATCTCGACCAATGAATCCGTTCATGAGTAGTTTCTTTAATACCTGTCTAATTATAAAAAAACCAATAATACCATGTCTAATACAATAGTCAATCTTATGCTATTTTGTATTATTTTGATCTCCTTGCATAATTTACAGCTTGGTGCTAATGTTGTATATGGTTCTGACATTGTATATGGTTTTGACATTGTTGTATAAGTGGATAAAATTATTGTTAATGGGGCAAGCCAAGTATCAGGAGAGGGGTAATGCATAGACATTACTTCGGTGCTACAAAATAGCACCGTTGTAATGGCAAAAATTTTCGAAACAGTTTGGTGCTAATGTTGTATATTGTTCTGACATTGTTGTATAAGTGGATAAAATTGTTGTTAATGGTGCAAGCCAAGTATCAAGAGAGGGGTAATGCATAGACATTACTCCGGTGCTACAAAATGGCGCCGTTGTAATGGCAAATTTTTTGAAAATAGTTTGGTGCTAATGTTTAAAATAAACCCTATATTTTGAGTTCCATTTATTGAAATTTAAATAGTCCATATATTTTAACTATTTAAAATTAACTAAATGTTTAAAATCATACTAAAAAATTCTAGATCGTACAAGAAAACAAAAAACGATCATGAAAAAGGCATGCGTATAAATCTTACAAGGAAGTTAATTGTTTACTAAATTATGTTGTTCTTTACTAAACAATTTATATTATGAACGATCAAGTAGCTTGAATCATGTAAAATTACTAACTTAGAAAATGAAGTTACATCTATTTCCCCATAAACCTGTTGCATTACATCATTGCTCGAATGATGCAAAGTTTCAGTTTTCAACGTTTGAAACCCGGTTACCTTTTTGACGACTCTTAGGTCATATTAGTATTTAATTATATAATCCATTAGAGCATCCCCGATGGAAGGCCGATGAGTCTAGAAATAGGTTCACTACTGACTGCCAGGTTGTTTTGATGACTCTAACAATCACTGAGTTATTCGACATCTATAATACCGGATAAGTATGTGGTCAGGATTAATCGCTTTTCATCTGGATTGCAATTCTGGCCATACAAAATTATCTGGTATTATAAATGCCGGATAAAGTGGTTCATCGTTGAGGTTGCTTCAGTTTCAGTCACTAATTAAAATTAATATTTGTTTCATAGGATAGGATGACCAAACTTTTTTTGTTGGGAATGCTCCTAGAAAAGGATGGTTCAATGGCCTAATAGTGCATCAGCTTGTTTCATTCGCTGACAGCTTTAGACTAGATTGCTACCATATCTTCATAGACTTTAAGTCATGGTCCATATGAATCATTTTTAATTATTTACAAAAATAGGTAGGTAGTCTCCGGCCTGATCTAAACAAAAACAACAAAAAACTACATACCACGCATATTAGACTACTCCTTTCCTGCATTTCCTATAAAAGAAATGCAAATATTTTAATCACTGGCAACATGGATGCGAATTTTCATCACAGAACAACATCCACAAACAAAATGAGAACATATTTCACCAGCGAAGTCAAGCATCTTCATGTAGCATACAATATGATTTTAGTTAATATAACTGGATAACCGATAGTCTATATAGAACTTAGCATCATTTTATAGACATTTTTCTAAATTCTGCTTGGTCAAATAACACTACTCACTGAGCACATTTGTGAAATTCCCGCTTTTGTAACTGCATTGACAAGTATTTATAGCTATTTCATCTAAATTGTCTTCTTTGGTAATAGTTTTGAGTGGAATTTATATATGAATGGAATTTATATATGAAATGGAGTGCCATATTAAATGAATGCGTTGAGTCATGTAATGGAAATTGCCACCTGAAGTGTGATTTCCAATTCAGTTTTAATCCTTGACAACCTGAACTTGCTGTAATACAAGACAATAAATGAAAAAATAGGTTAGAAAAATAGTAGGAATTACCATAGATTGATTGTTTTCTCCGCCCATTTACTACTTTCAAGTGATAAGCAATAGCAATTATACAAATCATGTTTTCGTATTATGCTATCTATTTTGCTAACAGTTTTAGTTCTGATAGTCTGCTCTAGTTTCAATACATGTATGGATTCTTCTGCTAGATCTGGTGAATGAACATCACTCTAACAAGTATTTAGAAGAGTCAAATTATCGACTTAGCATCGTACTTTTTAGTATATATTAAAATAAATCATTTTCATTAAAGTCCATCCAATTTTTTCTCTTCTTGATATTGAAATTTGAACTAAAATTATTTGTGCTACTATGTATGTTTCTAACCATATTCAAAATCATATGCCTCCTAGGTAGAGATGACGAAGGATATGGGGATCTTCATGTACCTTCTGGTACACAACCTGGTGAAATATTGAAATTTACAAAGTTAAGGGTTCCTAACATAAATAAACCTTCAGTTCATGTTGATCATCATATAATAATAATAGTGGATATTTTGAAAATAATCAGGCAAGCTATTTCCCTTTTTGATTAATTGCCTCGGTGAATAGTGTATGTTTTAAAGTCATCTGTTAAGGTTTAAATTATATTAAGTCAACCAGTCAGTAGCCATTTAGGCCTCTGGCCTATTTGTTAACTCTAGTACTTGACATAAATGCACTATTCTAAGTAGGAAAAACACTTCTGCTGATGTTTGGTAACTCTACTTGTTGCTCAAACACACTTTTTCTAAAGGAAAAAAATGATATTCCTTTTCTACCATAAATACTTCTCTCGGAGCTCTTCACAAAGTAGTTGAGTAGTATAACAAAAGGGGATTCAATCTTAAATCTCAACCTGTTTTAATTTGTGCCTAGGCTTGTTTGCTTAGATTTTTGTTGTTGAAAGCTGAAACTATCTTCTTGCACTATCATGTGTTTTAGATATTTAATTTTTATTGTTGAAAGTTAGTACATTCACAATCTAACTATATTTTGATAATTTTGGGAACTGAAGTGATGGGCACTATATGTTCATGTTTGTGTTTGGACGAATCTGCATAATTAATCCATTTAGATGCTTCATAGCATAGGTATTGTATCTGTTTCAGATCCTTAACTCAACAATTTATTCAGCTGGTATGTTTTCCAAAATTTAAGTTTTAACCAAGATTGATTGAAGCTGTTAGAAGTAGAAATGATGTTAAAATTTTGCAACTTTTAACAAGTTGATTAATTGAAGTATTTATTTTAGGAGGTACTCATATTTATTTGAATCTTCCAGTTACCATTTAATGTACACTATATATTCCAGATTAATTTACATGTTACCATTTAATCACATCCATAAATGACCTTAATGAACAAATTGAAAAGTAAAGTATATTCATCCATACCTTAAATGTATTTTGTCATCTTATAATACCCATTACATTTGTTACCTAAAATAGATAATGTCCAATAATCAATTTGTTTGCTCCTCTGCAAACTAAGCACTTGAAGTATTGGCAGTTATATTTTTTATTAGAAAATGCTCACAGTTTCTCTTTATTAATAGCACATGAGCTTCTAATCAAGTACTTAATTTACAGAATTTCCTTGTTTGTGTCATTAAATAGTTATTACTTAATTTCATTTATTATGCTTCGTTTAGTACATTTATACAGAGAGAAGAAATACAAACAGACCCTTTATTTCACATCTCCCATGCCAAAAGAATTGGCTAATATGCATTCCAATTATGTTGTCATTTATTTTCATTTATTTTGTTGGTGTTTAGTCGTAGCTCATTTTCTGTGGCCATTTTGATCAATGAGCTCTTTGATATGTTTCCTGTTTTAGTAGCTCACATATGTGAATAGAAAAATTTTGAACATTGATCAGCCTCTTTTAACCACCATATCTGAATTAGACTTTTGTTGCATATTTGTAGCATGACCTTGTATTAGATTTTCCATGGATAGTAGATTATCTTTATATTGATGTAGTAATGAATTATTCCTTGGATTAGAAGTAATTGCACATATACATCATTATTTGTTTCCTCAACTTGTTAATCGGCACATGTATAATTGATCTTCCTTTGTTCCATTAGTTTAAGTGTCTATTGGTATTTTTAAGTTTGCACAGTAACTAAAAATATGATTACTTGTTTATGAAATTACTTTTTTATAGAAAAAGGAAATTTATGCGCTGTCCCTACATTGTCTTGTTAATTTATCATACAATATGACAATTCAAATTCGAAAAATAACATTTTTGGAAACTTTAGGTAGTGGTGGAAATGGAATGAGGGGAAGAGGCAATTTTATCGTCAAAGGTAGTTAATGTGACAGGAGGGCAGTATGTCTTTCAGCATAGACAAACAATGGATAAATGAATCAGATCTAAGATCTACATACTATATAGACGGGGTGCAGAAGTTCATTAGTTTTGTTTAAGAAAACGGTGGTAAGAAAGGATTGTATTTATGCCCTTGCACCCGGTGCAAAAATATGAAGACGATCAAATTAGATGACATTCATTTTCATTTTCTTAGATAGGGTATTATCCAATCGTATACAGCGTGGTATTTTCATGGGGAAAAAAGGGCGGAGATGGAAAAACAGCAACCAGTTAGTCATGGCAGAACTACTGCTGAGTCTGAACATATTAGGATGGAAGATCTGGTCAATGATGCGGATAGATTTCATCATTTTCAACCTACAAATTCGTTGACTGATCATGCTAATGTTGGAGAGCAGTCTACTGATTATCCAGATTGGCAGGCCAATGAAAGTAAGAAGTATATATCGCTTTTTGGTAGCGTAAAAGAGCCACTGTATCCTTCATGTTCAAAAAGGATTACGAAGCTGTATGCCATTGTGAAACTGAATAGCTTGAAGACCCAATACAGCTTTTCAGATAATGGTATGACTGCACTTCTCGAACTAATAAAGGAGTTACTCCCCAAAGGTAACACACTACCGACAAAGTACTCCGACGTGAAGAAGATCATTAAGCAAGTTGGGATGAATTACAAAACTTATGATGCATGCATCAATGATTGCATATTGTACTGGAAAGATGATGCGAACAAAGTTTCTTGTACAAATTGCAATGAACCAAGATATATGACATCATTAAACGAAGAGAGATAATGCTCCAAAGTACCTCGAAAGACTTTAAGACATTTTCCTTTAATTTTTAGATTGAAGAGACTGTATACCGTACCATGGATGACAAATTCGATGACCTGGCATGGTCGTGCCAAGTCTGATCCAACCGTATTGTGTCATCCATGTGACACTTCTCAATGGAAAGTCGCAGATTCATTTGATCAAACTTTTGCTGCCGAGCCACGAAGTGTCACACTTGGAATAACAACATATGGTTTCTGTCCACATGCTTCTCTCTCTAACCCTTACAGTTGTTGGCTAGTAATTATAGTACCATATAATCTTCCTCCATCTATGTGCATGAAAAGGGAGTTCTCAATGTTAACATTGTTGATTTCTGGGCCAAAACAACCAGGAAAGGATATTGATGTTTATTTACAGCTGTTGATAGACGAGTTAAAGCAGTTATGGAAGGAGTAGTTACATTTGACTCGTTAAATAAATCTAAGTTCACAATGAGAGCTAGGGTGCTGTGGGCAATCCATGATCACCCTGCTTTTGGTACTTTATCGGGATGTACAACTCACGGTTACTTTGCATGTCCTGTTTGTGGGGAAACCACTTGTTCTTATTATCTTCCTGAAAGTAAGAAGATGTGTTACATGGGACATCGAATGTTTCTTTCTAACGAACACAAGTTTCGATATGATAAGACAAATTTCAACAACGAACAAGAACTTCGTCGTCCTAAATAGCCATTGACTGGTTTTCAAGTTGAAAAGGAAGTAGCGAATATCAAAATGAAAGTTGGTAAACAAAAAGAAGAAATTGGTCGAAAACGAAAAAAGTCAACCAATGAAGATGTTGACAATATTTCTGGATGGTATAGGAGGTCTATCTTTTTTGATTTACCATATTGGAAAGCAAATTTGGTCCGACATAATATTGATGTTATGCATACGGAGAAGAATGTCACGGAGCATCTCATCAGCACCATTATGGACCATAAAGGTAAGTCAAAAGATGGCATCAATGCACGCAAGGATTTGAAAATCATGGGTATAAAACAAAAGTTGTGGGTGATGGAAGATCCTGAAACAAATAAAACAATCATACCAAAGACAACTTTCTCTTTGAGCAAAGAAAAAAAGATACGGTTTTGCACCGTTTTGAAAAATATGAAAGTGCCTAACAAATTCTCTTCTAACTTTCACAACAATATGAGCATCAATCCTCTTGAACTAAGAAATATGAAGTCACATGATTACCATGTCATAATGCAGTTTTTGCTTCCGGTATTGCTTCAACATTCTTATCCACAACATAAGGATCTACGAAATGTTGTTCATCGTATTAGTTTATTTTTTAACATTTTGTGTTCAAAGGTGATCAATAGGGAACATCTTTTAAAAGCAAAGGCTAGCTTAGTAGAAGCAATGTGTGTTTTTGAAAAACATTTTCCACCTGCATTTTGATATCAGTGTCCACCTTATGGTTCATTTAGCCGATGAAGCGTTGATTTGTGTCCCTGTCAGATATAGATGGATGTATCCATTTGAACGGTAAATTTCTAATTTCAGTTATGCACATCATTATTTCATATAAATAGCTACCGTCTACAGTATATAATTGATCACTTTATAGGTTGATGAAAACATATAAAGGATATGTGCGCAACAAAAGATATATTGAAGGGTGTATTGCAGAAGGATATATCGTACAAGAAGCTAGTTTTTACTGCATGGAATATATGCCAAACGGAGGTGATGGAAATCATAAACATACCCACGAAGCATTTTTAGACGAGGACGATGAGTTTGCTGGTGAGATACCTCGGGATAATGGTAAAGACATAACGTTAACCCAAGTGCAGTTTGAACAAGTGCGTAAATGGGTCCTTAATAAGTATGATGGATTGGATGAATGGAAGAAGTAAGTTCACGAACTTGTTTGGAATTTTAATTTTTTTAATTCAATTTATATGTACATTTTGATATGTGTTTTTCGTAGGAGGTATAACTCCTATGTGAAAAGTACTAGATTTCAACCTAGAGGCAGGGCTACCACCGTGGAAGTAGTTCAAAGTTTTAATCTATGGTTACGTAATGAGGTTTAACTTCGTCTTAAGTATTTCATGTGTTTATAAGTGTGCAATACACCTTTGTGACCATGCTTTTTTACTTATTAAAATTTATGTAGCTGTTAAAGACCAACTATGTTGATCCAACTCTATGGCGGTTAGTGCACAAGCCGAAGTTCATAACACGTAGTTATATGAAGTACCAAGTGAATGGATTTTCATTTTCCACGAAAAAGTACGAAGACCGTATGGTAAAACAAAATAGCGGTGTATGCATGAGAGCAATTACAAAATTTAGAGCGAGTGGCAAGGATAAAAATTATAAGGAAGCAGAAACAACGTATTAAAGAGTCATGCAACAGATACTTGAGTTGGATTACACTGACTTCAAACAAACAGTTTTTTATTGTGATTGGGTAAAAGTCGAGGATAAGGTCAATGGTTGCAAAATAGATCCCATTTCAAACCTCATCATGGTAAATTTAGGAAAATTGAAGAACAAAAATAACGTGAATGACGAGCCATTTATTCTTGCATCAGAAGCGAGCCAAGTTTTCTACTCAAAAGATTTAAAAAATAATGGATGGTCTGTGGTCTTGCATACACCAAAACGGTTGACTACAAATGTGGATGACATTGAGTTCCCTACCATCTATCAATCAGCTTTTGAAGACAATGAAAAATTAGAAGACCTTACCAAATCCATATGTTAACTTATTAGTATTCGTACATCACATGACTGTGTGTCTGTATATTTTTAATTGCACGATTGTGTGTATGTATGGTTTTGAATATTTTATACATTCCAATGCAATTCCAAGTGTTGTCACTTAATAATTTTGTATGTGCAAGTGTTTTATATTATGGAGTGTTGACATTGATACATTGATACATGTATAATTATTATCGTGACTTATTAAAATAAGTAGTAATATTATATTTTGCAGAAAACTATTTCAGAAAATCCACCATCTTCACATTCGTCATGTTCAGAGGCGAAGAAAGTTGATCAAAACTTACTTGGTATTCCGGTCTCAGATAACGCTGGAAAAATCGCTACTATACTCGGTAAACTAGTAAGAGCTCATGTGCCGATATCATATATAAGTTGGAATAAAGTACCTGGAATATACAAGGACAACGTTTGGAACGAATTGGTGGTAAGTATCCTTATCTGTTTGACAACAACTATTTCATTCAATAGCCTTATAATTTCAACTCTTTGCACAACACATAATTTAATATATTTTTCGCAGAAAATTTATGAGCTCGAGCTGCTTTAAAAGGAAATGTTTTTAAAGAGAATGGCCGAGGCTTTTAGGAGATACAAGAAAAACTTGAAAGTAGTTTATTATGACCCTTTCAACAATGACAAAGAACGGTTGAAAAATTGCCCACCTACAGTTGCTGAAGAAGATTGGGCAGAGTTCGTAAAAAATGAAGCAACGCCTGAAGCGAGCGGAAGAAGGGAGGTAGGCAAAAAGAACAGAGCATTGCTCAGTTATGCTCATCATGCAGGACATAAAAGTCACGCTAAAATAGAACAAGAAATGGTAATTTATATTCATTTTCATTCAAATGATTTACACATTGTGATTGGATATTCATGTCGTTGCATTAACTTGTATTGCAGATCGTTGCTAGTCCATCAACAAATATCAGTCGTCGTCAAGTATGGGAGAAGACACACAGGAAAAAAGATGGTAGCACATCAGATGCCACTTCTTCATACTTTGTAAGTTAAACAAATATTAACTTACATATTCTTTAAAATTCCTTATTCATGTAAGTATTATCATATTACAGGATCAAATTGCGAAAGCGAAGGACAAGATCACTGATAGTGATGAAGAAAAATTGATAGTGGATAAAGACATCTTATCACAAGTGCTTGGTAAGGATGCAAGAGGTAGGAGCAGCGGTGTTGGGACAGTTATACCAAAGACTAAAGTTAAGGCTTGTGCCATTGCACAGAAACAACTCCGACATGTTCATGGCGAGCAGGATGAGTTGAAAATGAGGGTGGGAAGTTTGGAGCGTACAGTGGGAAATTTGTCTGGGCAAATGGAGATTTTGATCAACATGGTGGGAAATATTGAACAGGGAATTCGTGCACCAGTCAATTCTCTGATGGAGGACGCGCCACACAATTCAATGCTTCGCAGTTCCAGGATTCGACCAATGTTACGAATAATCAAAAATGTGAAATCCTCAACTCTGATTTAGAAGTAATAGGAACAGGTATTTTTAACATTTAAACATTTATGACATAATAAGTAGAAAACTTAAATAATAATAAATATTCCCTTTTATTGCAATAGGTACTATATGCCGAGATTCTACATTGTCCAACATCCATGGGAAATCTGTACCATCCACACATGAAAAAGTAGTGTTGGACAGTATACTGCTACCAGATGAGAGAACCGGCAAAATGAATCATCGATTTGCAGAGACCTTTGCTAATGTTGGAGTGGGTGGATATGTGTGCCATCCGAAGTGTCTTATTCGAT
The DNA here is from genome assembly GCA_030765085.1 of Allium cepa. Lineage (NCBI taxonomy): Eukaryota > Viridiplantae > Streptophyta > Magnoliopsida > Asparagales > Amaryllidaceae > Allium > Allium cepa. Next base: position 33,956,585 of record CM060941.1, read on the forward strand.
ATCTCTAGATGATGGAGCAGGTATATTTTCTCTTCGTCGTACGTTTTAAAGTACACGTTGAAAACGAAAACCACAAAACTCGTTTTCAAGCCAAAGGCTATCTTGAATCCCCAAAATTTTCTATCTTGAATTAATTTCTTCCTAAAATTCTTCTTTTTATTAATTTGATAACTATATATGAACTAAAGAAACAAAGTTATTCATTGATGGTGAACCTCACAGCTAATTTTGCAATTTTTTCAATTTTATTGTTATTATTTTTAATTTGCTGTTATCTTTTTAACAAGATTCGGATTCTTTATTTACTGCACTCCTAAAATTTACTATTTAGAAGCAGTATTCTACCTAAAAGACTTTTAATGGAAAATAAAAGCAATGGGCTGCTAAGTAAAATAACTTTACAAATGAATTTATATGGGCTTGAAGCCCAAACCCACTAACAAATAATGAAGTTAACAGATAATCATTCCTTATTACAACACCGACATTATTCACTTCTTTACTAAATGAAGCTTTTCATGTTCAGCATATTCTCACTATAGGAGGCATAAGAACATGCAATAAGATTGTTAATGAGTTTATTTACTATACTACTTTTGTCAATCTTTTGTGTGTTATTTTCTTCAATATCCTACTGTTTTCCTTTCATTTGTGAACCGTTGTTTCTAATTCACATGTTCTTAGTTCATAATTTTAAGTACTATTGCGTTTACGCTGTTACAGTACTTACGACTTACATCTTTGCACAACCATCTCCCTGATGCTGTTGTTATGTTTGTTATATATAACTATATGCATCTGATTCGTATCATAGTTTTTTCGTGTAGGGTTACTGCTTGCCAACCTAATTTTACATTAGCTCCACCTGCTGCTTTCCATTCCCAGTCACTTATTTAAACTTATTGTTATCTTACTTTGAAGACGCATTTATACAAGGTATCTATTTGTTTATGCGCAATGTAATTTCAGAAAAAGATTTAAGATTTTAAATTAAACTCACATCAACCCCGAAAGACATAAACTTTACTTTCATTGTTTCAGTTCAAGTTCTTATGCTTTCGATTTAAAAAAAAATCTCCTTATGTCAGGGAGGGTTGCATTCCTTGTTTTCATGAATCACGATAGTATTCTATATATTGATGTATACTTTTCCTGTTTTGGCACTTTTTCTCAACTATTGTTGCATTTCTTATTTCTGTTATTTGTATTCTCTTAATCCTATTCGTGTGCATGCGTAGGTAAGTGTTTATTTATGTACTTTAAACTATATTTTATTTAATTATTTGCAAACTTGTAGCTGTTGCACAATAGTATTTTGTCATGAATACTTTTCCATATTGTTCCATGTTGCACACTAGTATTATGTCATGTATACCTTTCCTTATTGCAGCTACTGCACAATAGTATTCTATCATGAGTCACAATAGTATTCTATATATTGATTGATGTAGGGTGAGCGTTCGGTTGGTTTTAAGGTAAAAAATGTCAAACCGAACTAAAACTGAAAAAAATCAGAACCGAACCAAATTAATTTCGGTTAATTCGGTCGGTAATCGATTTAACCGAACTAGAAAAGTAAGTAAAATAAATTACCATAGATTATTATTCAAATGATCGGTTTACTTAAAGGAAAACATAAATTTATGTTTAGAGAAACTATTTCGAGTACTTTTTTAAGTTTATAAGAAAAATTAACATATTTTCAATAGAAAAATTTTGATTTTTATTACTAAACAAATTATTAATAGTATTACAATGCTGCGAATTTGGATAATATAATAAAAGTTCAGTTAATTCGGTTAAACCGATAACCAAAATAAAATTATTTTACAAACCGAATTCAAACTGATACAATTTCATAACCGAACCGAACCGACCGAAATGAACCGGTTTGGTGGGTTAATTCGGTTTGAACCGAATATTGCTCACCCTTAGATTGATGTATACTTTTCCTTATTGTCCCATGTGTTTTGCAAACTTGTAGTTGTTGCAGTATAAATTAGCCTAAAGTTCTGGATCTTTATCTGTAGGTTGCACATTATTAATTCAATGATTTATCTTTTTCCGATGTCAACAGGCGCATTTCTGAGATTTATGGACCATTATATTCTAAAACGTTCATTATACTTAAACACCCTCTTAATCTTAAATTACAAACCATAATTGTAACTAATTTATTTTCTTCATATTTTGGATGTCTTCAGCAGATTATGTGCAATTCTGGTCTTCTACTTGCAGTCTGATACGTATCGTTTGGCAAGATATAGTGTTGGGATCACTGGTGGTGATGGTGAAGAAATTGTCAAGATATAGGCATTGATGGTACTATCTGAACTTTGTAATTGCTGAACTTGCCGAAATTTGCGTTGTATTACTAATGTTATTCATGTTGTTGAACTACCTTGTTGAACTTTTGTTGTATGTATTGTCGTTGAACTTTGTACCGTATGTAATGTTGTTGAATTGCATGAAGTATTGTAATCGTAATGTACTTAGTGTTGACTATTTTTTGAACTGCAAGATGCATGAACTGTGAACTATTTGTGCAGATATAATTTCAAAATTTATTGTTAAATGTTTCTTCTTTATGTTGAATCTATAAAAAAATTGTTTTTAATTATTTATTCAAAAAACTTTAGACTTCATGTCTGTATCTAATTAACGAATTAGATACGGCTTTTAGCCGTATCTAATTGGTTCATAGACGTTGTCAATTAGATACGGCTTCTGGCCGTATCTAATGTGTCAATTAGATACAGCTAATGGCCGTATCTAATTGATACATTAGATACGGCTAAAAGCCATATCAAATTTTTAAGCTCGGCATATTTTGGTACGGCTTTTAGCCGTACCAAATATCGTTTATGGTGTAGTGTGAGTTGTTAGATGGATACGTTTGTGGAGACTGGATAGATTAAGAGGTATGCTCTAGGGGAAATTATATAATTTGATACATATATCTAACTCGATAACCAATCTTGTTCAAAATAAAAGGTGATTTCTTTATATTATATACTTGATATAATATGCTATATTAATTAATTTAATTTAATGTATATACAATAGAAAATCCATAAATGGTACGTTTTGTGACAGTAATTACAAAATATTGTAACCGTGAGTAATTTATCGCAATGAAAATAAATATACCATTTTAAATATTCCTACTCAAGATGTATCGAGATTGGATATCGATATATCCATTGGGACTAGAGTACATAACCCTACAAATGTTGGGGGCACCAAGAGGTTACGTACTGATAGTTATTGGATGACTATGGAATGACTCACTTGATAGTTTTTTGTAGGTTAATATAAATACGGTTAAACAGAAATACCAATGTAATTGATTTACATAGTTCTCTCGACTTAAGAATATTGTTAATATTCAATATAAGAGCTCCGGTTTGGTTATAGTCAAATCATGCTATGGCCTCCATCGAGTGACTATAGTTGGGTCGAGTGGAAGTATTGAAAGTAAAGCATTATTCAAGAGAGGATTTATCTCTATGGTTATATGGGGTTAGCATCACGGTAAACTCAAAGTTAAAGTCTCTGGTCAAGGCATTTCGGTTAATAATAATTGTTATTATTTAACGAAGGACTTTATGTTTGACTTATTGAATTGAATATGGAAGATATTGGAATTTTGACCATACCAAATTCCATAAGTTCAAAGTGATATAGTTTTAACGAAGAGAATTGGTATAAATAAAAGTCAAAACCGAGCAATGCTTAACAAAGTAAAATCCAATTTCACTGAAACTAAGCAAGCAATAAATTTGTCCAAAATGCCAAACCACTTGCTAAGTGATATGGGAACGTTAATATTTGAATAGTTCGATATTATCGCTTACTGAATTTACACCTAACGAGTCACACAACCAAAATGATGAATTCTCCTTCGACAAACGATTTAATTAATTTATAATTTTTATAAATTAACTAAATTAATTAATATTTATGAAATTTTAGTTGTAAAATTTGAATATGATCTGATGAATAAATATTACTAGATATATTTATAATAGTTATAAATATATCAATCAATATACAATACTGGTAAGCAAATAAATTAGGCTTAATTGTATACTATTTTATTTGGGCTCTAAATGAATTTAAAAGCCCATGAAAGGGGCTGGAAAATTTTCTATAATGAGGGGTCATAAGATGTGCAACATAGACTTTGAGATGGAGGGCTAAGATGGAAGAGAATTGGTAAGAGATGATGTAGGATCTCGATCCTAAAATATCTTTTAATTCTCCTCTATATAAGCATCTTTATCCTTAACCTCTAGAGGATTTTATAAAGCCTCCAACTTGATCTATTATTGGCTGAATTCCTCTCTTCCATCTTCCTAATTTCCTAAGTGCAAATCAAATCAAATCAAATCAACTATTATTCGATAGCTGAAGGTCAACAGGTCAAGGACTAGTAGTCCACTGAATCGAAAAGAGTTTTAGAGGGAAGAGTTTATCTTTTCAAGGTGTACTTCAAGGCTTTGAAATCAAGGTATGACTTTATAAGAATATAACTAATGATTTTTAGTATAGTTTTCTTATCATATATGTATATATATTATATTATTAGTTAGGTAACAATTCTAATATGCAAGCAATATTAGCACAAAATAGTTTCGGTTATATATATATATATATATATATATATATATATATATATATGTTAAAAAAAGGTTTTTTTAATCATATATGTCAAGTCAGTAAAAACATATGTAAAATAAATATAAATTTGTATTTTAAATTTATATATATATATATATATATTAGCAAATCTAGCTAGCTTTAAAGTGGATCGTCCACTTTCATAAAAGAATTAAGGAACATGTGTTCGGCACATGCGCCAAAACAACTTAACAAGTACAATCTCAGGAGATAGAAAAAATACCTATACTGCTAACACTAACTACGCTAGCTCCCCTTCGCAGAGGAGGCGCCACTCCCATCTTCAGAAGAGGCAGGGCCAATGACATGCAAGTACCCAGAAAAAAGTGAAACTAAAGAAGAAACAAAATCCACCGAATCAATTCCATATAAATATTTCCCATCACAAGTGTCATCTGCTAACACAGACTTGTTGATGTCACCAAGATCGCCAAGAACACAAATAGAAAGCAATTTATCATCCGCCTGATAGAATAGACGTCTCTCCTCATCTTCGACTCCTATTTACTTGAAAATGTTTCCACTAGATGGATCATATCTCATTTTCGTAGACATATGGACCCAAGCTCGTTCAGTACGACTCTAGCAAAAAACAAGAGGAGAGGAACCACCATCGGATCCACTAGGGTTTGAGCAACAACATCACTAACTAGCGGCTTAGAAGGCAAGACCGTCGATGGAGTGGGGAAGGCCACAGGAACCATCGAAACAACCATCTCAACAGGTCTATGCTTTAGAACCCACTTTTTAATTGCATGACGAGGAAGAGAGTCCTTAGCAGTAAATAGTAGAGGCTTTTCAACTACCAAAGGAGAAGTATCAAAACTACCGTGCTTACAAGCTGCATCCATATGACCAAAAGAACAACACGTCGTGCAAATATTAGGCTTCTAACTATCGCGAACATCAGTTATAGCCACATGGACTTGATCAGGGAATGCTCTAAGCTTGGAAGGTAGAGGCCTATCTGAAGTAATTTCAATCAATCCCTTTGCATAGACAAGCTTTTTCCTAGCAACGATATTGACATCAAAACACTTCAATTTTCCAACAAGGCTCGTTAGCCCGTATAAACCAATAATTGGTTGCAAAACGAAAGGAATATGTTCCAACTACAAGGAATTGTAAGTGGTAGAGTGGTCTTCCTTCCATGATCCACTGTGATCCAACCTTTAATTGCATAGATTACAATTTACAAACATATACATACACACACACACACACACATATACATACATACATTATTTAATTACACGTATATAGTTTATAATTAATTATAACATCATATTATGGTTAAAATCAATCACATAATTTTATATGTAATGTATTATAGTAAAATTAATTTTTGGCAGTAAAAATTAATTTTTATAAATATTTTATTATTATTTAGTAATTTTTAAATCAATTTTCTTTATAAATAAATTATATTAATTTGAATTTGTTATGAATTTTTTTTTCAAATTTTGAAAATTATATTAGACTGAACAAGAGCTCCATCGATGAAAAATAATTTTTATATTTTAAAATTAATCGTTTAAAACGGCCGAAATTAAATAAATTAATATAAAATTAATTTAAACTGAAAAAATATGGAAACAAATTCAAACTTTAAAATATCATATAGGATTTACTGAAAATTTAAAATTTGAAATAAAGGTTTGGAATTAATTATTTATTTATATTCTATTAATTTTCAATTGAATATTTATTACAATGAATAGAAAAAAATATAAAAATATTTTTGAGCTGTGCATATGACTTGGAATTTAATATCAAAAAAATTTAACTTGGATAATTTTATTGTTTAATATATATAACTATAAGTTATAAATATATTTGTATGTGTATATGTATAATTACTTTATTATATATTCATACATGCATATATATTATTCATGGTTCAAAAAAATATTTTAATATTTTTAATAATATATTTATATTTAAATAAATATATTTTGATAATATGTATGTATATAATATTAATATTTTATTTATGAGATATACATATATATATATATATATAAATTTATTATACATTTATATGAAATTATTAAAACGAACTTAAAAAATATATATTTATAATATTTGTATAAAATAATATTTTATATACATACACATATTTGGACAACATATACTTGCATATTGGATGAACTCATGTGTCTACGGCGATGCAAATCTCAACATCTACAAACGAGCATTTAATACCTTGCATGGGTTGATATGTTACACATGAACACACATGTATATAATACAAGTATATATATGTATGAAGACATGAATTAAATGTATTTATATAATTTATAATTTTATATAAAATAAAAGAATTTATTTAAATAATATCTACAAATTTTCTAAATAAAGTAGACTTCATAGGCCCAACAAAGATCAAATAAGGGAAATTTTTTTGGGATTCACCCATGACTTCTGTTGGGCTGATCAAGTTTCAAAAATGTATTCAGAGCCAAATAGCATATGCGACCTAAATTAGTCATTTTAGAGTTAACTAATTAAAACCTACCCATATAGTAGGGTGTCTAAAAAAGTAGTGTCTAAGGTTGGGCTTTGGTGATCAAATACTTTGCTCTACCTGGTTACTAGCTGGCTAGAAATGAAGAGGTAAGCCCAAAAGGTTATCCTATCCCTATTAGAAAATGCCTGGCCTTTGGCTAATTTCGAAATTGTTTTCAATTTAAAAATAAAAGTTTTAAATTTAATAGTCAAATTTAAAATAAGAAAATTATTAGAAATGTTATAGTATAAATTTTCAAATTGTTTTGAAAATTAAAAATATAACATGTTTAAATTTAAAAGTTAAATTTAATATAATATATGCATGTTATAAATGTTATAATATGATGAATATTTTCAAAAAAATTGAAAATTTATGCGAATTAATTTTGAAATTTATAAGATTTATTAATAAAATTAATAAAACAAATTAATTAAATAATAAGTATATGCATGTATTATATATTATGATATATGATATGTTGTTTTAAAATGCTAAAATAACATAAATAAACATGTATTTATATAAAATGAATTTCAAAATTAACGTAATTTAATTAAAATTATTTAATTAGATAAATAAATTAAATGTTAATTAATTAAATGACATACACATATATATGATATGTGTGTTATACTATCAAGGTTATAGTATATAGTAAATATTTAATATAAATGTTATATTAAGATAAATAAAATTAATTATAATGTCAATTAATTAAATAAGATTTAATTAATATAATATTATACATAAGACTATTATATAACTAATATGGAATATAAAAGTTATATAATAATAAAACTTATATAATATGAATGTATAAATTAAAAGTGGAACATTAGAAAACCATAATTAGACTTAAGAAATAAATACATACGTACAGTGCGTATACCGTGATTTCTGATGAGTCCGACACTTGAATCACAATGGTATTTCATAAGAAAGACATTGTTCCGTAAGTTGAGATCACTCGATATAGCATATTAAAGATTATGAAGCTTTTATATAAAATTATCCTCTATCATTTATATATATTAATAGATTACTTGCATACTCTTTAGTTGTTGAGCTTTCCTCAAGCTAGGGATGTTATGTATAGTACTATTAATATATTGAATGGACGAGGTAAGATAACTGCACGTATTTGTTGAACTTTCCTCAAGATATGTGCATTATACTTAGGCCGTCACGAAATGATAGGTCCAAGTGAATATTCTACTTTACTAGTTGAGCTTTCCTTAAGGTAAAGGCGAGATTTGGACAAGGTATCATAAACTAAGAGTTGTATGTGATACAGCCAATATCGAGTTATCCATTATATGTGGGCCTATGATCTATTGAGCTTTCCTCATGGTCGGAATCCTAAAACATATGAAACCTAACACTCACTAGTGAAGTCGAAAGACTTCTATGTTTCGCTTAGGTTTTGGTGAAACACAAAAGAATAGCGAGCCTTATTAGAAAAATGAAATGATAACATTTAACATTTCTAATATTGTAAGAACATATGATATACAATGTTATAATAATGTACATTAATAAACTTATGCATTTAATATGATTGAATAAATGTTTATAAATTAATATATACTATTGAACTGAATTAAAGATTGACAAACAGAAATATAATATATGCTTACTATTAAATACTTCTTGCATATTAATGTTTCTATACCCATGCAAGTACCTAATTTTACAACTACTTAATATGTTCATAATTTGATCGCTCACGTAATTATTTGGTCAAGACCATGAATTGGATTCTATGAGTTCTAAACTCAAAAGCAATACAATGCTATGGATATTGATCCATACACAATCACATATAAATGTTATATAGTGAACGATCACTGTTTGTAATGGAAATATTTTGATGAAATTAGTTCATTCGAAAAATCAAACAAACCATAGTGCGAGTTTGAGTATTCAATTTGGTTGATTATGATAAAGATCATTGTGTTAAATATAACACAAGACCAAAATTACAATATAAATGTAACGACCCACCGTTCTGACCGCCCCTAGTCGGTAATTAAACCAACTTGAAACGTTCAAAATGACGGATTGTTATTCAGTTTATAGAGTTTAAACAGAATCAGCCACAGCAATACAGAATAATTATATTTCACATAATGAATTTTTGTACATATATTAGAGTTTATACAATGAATTAAATTTATACAGCGGAATATTTCTTTAAGTACAAAAATAAATCCTCGAAAAGCTAAAGTGAAGCATTTCCCCAACTCTCTCTCTAACTTCGCTGCCCGAAAATCTTTAAGCTGTAAAATACTGGGTCTGACCCGAGTATTACATTCAAAAGAAAATAATACACAGGTCAGTCTAATTCAAACTCGGTTATTAATGCATAGAGGCAATAATAATCAAACAATAATTAGACGATAGTCAAATATAAATTCACCTATCCGATCCTTTAACAAGAAATCGGATAACGGTAAATATAACACTTAACAGTGTTAAACAACAAATCAGTAGATTAAGATTATCAATGAAGATAGATGAAAGGATTATCAATGAAAATAATTTTAGAAAAAAACATCAGAATTGCCTGAACGGCAATTAACAACAAAATCATCAAAATGTGATTCAAAATATATTGAATTGGCAACATAAAACAATTTTCATCAATAGAAAACATCCATTAAAACATCAGATTTGGTAGGGCTGCAGTACACGCACGCGTGTACGGCCTCGCCACATTTAAAATGTTAACTCTGCGTGGCTGCAGTTCACGCTTGCGTGCACTGCCTTGCCACTATCGTGATGATGTACTCAAAAGGTCAACGAACCAAAATCAATGAAGGTTCAAATATCGATTCAAAATGTGGATACTGTGTGGCTGCAGTTCAGGCTTGCGTGCACTGCCTCGCCACAACCGCACGTGAAATCATCACAACAATGAATACTAACGGCGATCAAAACTGCAGAGGTCAAGTTGATGCAATCGCGACTCAACGCAACTGCAAATAAAACGAACAGTGTAATAGGCTAGAAATTCAAATGCAAATCCACTATCAGAAATGTAGACTGCAATTAAACAGGCCCAAATCGACTTCAAAAAAATGCAAAAGATCAAGTCAGTAACTCAACGCAGCTGCAACACCAAAACCGATGCAACATGGCAGGGTCGAAATGCAACTGTTTTGCATATACTCACGTAAACTCAAGAAACAAGTTTCCAAACAACTCATGGCTGCACACTTCAACAAGTGTAATATTATTTTTTTATAAAATGAAACCGCGGCCACTACTTGGACTCAGGGGGAATGATACAAAACGTGAAATGAATCAGAGGGAGTCTAGAATTAAATGCAACAGCAAACTCAGCACAAAACAAAAGTTCCCAAATTCAATAGGGCAGCCAGCATTAGTGCACAAGGGCAAAACTGCAACCAAGATCTGCAGCCACCACGAGTACACGAAGCACAAAGGCTCGAATGACCCAGTGCGCAAAGGCAGGGGTACAAACTACATGAAAAACAGCTGAAAGAAGGTGAGAGCACCAAAAATATGGCACCACAACACACAAAACAAGAACAAAGTATAGTTAACATAAAACAAACCAGAGTGACAACTCAGCATGTACAAGGCAACAGAGGATGCAATATGGAACTGCAGGCATATAGACCAACAGAGGTGATATCATACACAAAGTTACAAATAAACATATGCACAGTATGGCACAACGTATTTCACAAGCCATGGCCATAGTCTCATACAAATTGGAAATCAGTCCAACTTTGGATACAGGCAGGTGAAAATACTATCATGAAGTACAAATCAAACTCAAGTCAAAGGCAGAATCACTTCAGGATCTAGGTCCGAGACACAAAGGGAAGCTCAACGAAGTCAAGTGAAAAACCAACACAGCAAATAAATTACAGCGGCAAAGCAGGGACAAGGGAAATGCATGCATTGACAAGCTATACATGTGTGCAGATAGCAAATAACAAAAGTGCATATCAATAGATGCAAACTTCAAACGGTACCAGACTCGAGTATACCAAACCAGAGCCACATCGAATGAACATCACATGAAACAGGACATAGGACAGCGAGCAATACACAGCATACATTGATGAGTGTGTGTGCGTAAATGTGATGAATGCAGTGATAACTAATACCGTGATCTCGAATGGTACAAGTGCACTGAGTACAGGCAAAGTAAAACATGCCAAAGAAATCAAAGTGGCAGTCTTGGCCACAGTCAAATAGAACAACATCGTCAAAGTCAGTGAAAACAACCCAGAGATTTAAATCAAACAAGCCAGTGGCTCGCATCGACAACTACATGAAATCAAGTGGCCAAAATCACAGTAGTAACCATTATCAAAATCAAGGCCACATTCAATCTGAACACAGCAAGACCCAAGTCTAACAAACCAAATTCCCAAAACACTTAAAACCATGGTCGTCAAAAATCAAAGCAACAAAAATCAAGAAATCATCAAAGAAGTATAAATGGACCATCGCTCTCGAAAAGTTTCATTTATACAAATTTGGTTTAAGTTATATATATATTTCAAAGCTTCTTTCTATGATAAGTATAAAAAAAAAATTTAAGAGGACCTTTGTACATGAAAATCCAATTATTCTTCACTGTGTTTTTCTCAAATCACCTATTTGAATTATAATATACTTCATACTTCTGAGAATAACACATATACTTATATTTTGAAACTGTATATTTTCAAAGTCCACAAATTTCAAATCAAGGCCGAAGCCATAGCATAAAATGAGGTCGCAGCGATTACAAACCAGAAACCAAATCTAGTGATCAAAATCAAAGTAATTTCCCTTTTTCCAAAGACAACAGAAAAATGCTCGCAGCCGAAGCCATGGAAATCACCAAATTATATATATATCAAGTGACCGAAGTCAATGCGAGCCATACGAAACCAACATGCCCGCAGTTCATCAGAGAAAACAAGGCCGAAGCCAACAAGAAGGAATCGAACCAATCGAAAATCAACACCATATTTTTTTTATAAAATAAAAAAAACAGAGAAATTATCAACTTATAACAAAATCGAACGACCTAAGGAGGATGAAGTAGATGTGAGGGTCACTCACCTTTGCCTGAAGCGGTCGCGAGCGAGGCGAAGGATCAATTGAGCAAGCGAAGACGAAAGCCCTAATTTTGAAGCGAAGAGGGAGACGAAGGACGAACGGCAGCCATTTTTTTTTCGTTTTGAAATGATGGAGGAAGGAGGTATCAGCATGCTTTGAAGTGGAGAATGTGCGTGAATTTGGGCGTGGTTGAAGGCATAGATTATGGTGTGATTAAAGGAGAGGAAAACATGCTGAAAAGAAGAAAGCATTTTATTTTCTTTTTATTTTCTTTTTTTCATTTCAAATTCAATTTGTTTTGTATAAATTCCTTTTACTTTGTTTTGTTTAATTTTGTTGTTAAAATTTTAACTAAGTGTATTTATATATTTTATTTTGTATTGATTAAAATTTTATTCCTTTTTATTTAAAGAAAAGAAAATTGTTATTTAAAACTAACCATCCATTTATAAATTTACATAAATAATAATTCTTGTATCCAAATTATTTTTCTAAGTCATTAGTTTGAATTTAAAATACAAATTCAATATTCAATTTCAACTCCAAAGTCAAATTTAAATTTTTATTCAACTTTTTATAGATTAAATTTTAAAATTTAATCGTCAATTTCATAGTTATATTGGGAACATCAATTCAAACCATCATTTAAATATTTAAAATTAATTAAATATTTACAATTTAAATTGTTCAAAATTCAGGGTTGTTATAATCTTCCCTCCTTAAAGAATTTCGTCCCGAAATTATAAGTTAGGAAAACGATTGTTAAAATCTCACCGATATTTATACCCTACACAATTTTTACCAAGTTCGAATCTTATTAAAATAAATAAATATAGGATTCATTCCATTTGTTTTATTTCACTAGCTTTGTTCATTGATTTCTATAATCAAGACACAAAAGTCTTTTACCAAAATTTTCGACTTACAAAACTCAGATTTAAACTTGAAATTCTTCATACTAGAGATTTGCATATCATATAATTTTTTCCAAAGCTGTAGGCTTTCAAGATATTTTAAAGATCTTCTTCTTTAATTCAATTAGGTTGGAATTATGCAATTTTAATTTCAGACTATTGATTTGCTATTTAAAGTTTTGAAAATACTTGCTAACTCGAAGTTTAACAAGTCCATCGTCGTTTTTACAGACATTAGGCATACGCTGGCCAGGCGCAGGACTAAAAATCTCCAAGTACTAAATATACTTGCTTCAACTCCCAGTGAAAATACTTTTAAAAATCTTTTAAAAATGGATATGGAAAGCACGTTCCCCCATGGATCACAGTTTACCCGGCAGTTACGCTACTATCCCAGTAGAATCGCTTGTAACTGTAGATTTCACATCTCTCTTGAATTTCGCCATGGTTGTTGCTATAGATCGCAGTTCACACGGCGGTTTCGCTACTATCCCAGTAGAAACGCTTGTGACCGTAGGCATCTCGCCCCTCAAATTATGCTTTGGCCTCTAGATCGCAGTTTACGCGGCGGTTGCGCCACTATCCCAGTGGAATCGCTTGTAACTGTAGACATCACTCCCCACGAATTACGCCAGCATACATCATCAATTCACATGATCCCAACACGATGATCCATCGTGGGGGATTCCAGTCCCAATGGACATTCCACTAATGGAAATTCTACGTAGCTACGATTTTCAATGGACACTCACACCGAGTTCCAATCACCTTCACAAATTATAAATGGAAGGTACATTTCCATATCCTCAGTTTAGAAAACATATGTCATATACATATAGTACTTCATTTCACATTTCGTACATATCATACCTATGTAAACTTGCATAGGATTTTCATAATAATGACTTTCCAAACTGATGGTTTTCGAATTATTACATTCACATATTATAAGTTCTGAAAACCACAATATCTCATACCCATAACAAATAGAGGATTTCTAAATTTTCCATCTCGTTTAAAATTTTCCTCTAAATCGATTTGAAAATTTTAAGGTTATCTCAAATCCAATTCACATTCATAATCAAATTCATTATCTACTTCACATTAGATTTGGATTTCACGTTACATCGTCATTTCTCAACACATAATTGATGTCTACCGATATATAACCTCTAAGCTTGTACGTCTCAGAGAAGGGTGTTAAGCTAAAAGAATAAATTCTCCACCACCACAGATATATATTTAATAGAGATCAATTGCTATGTCATCAATTCTCAATGTTAGACATACAATCTCAATCGTCTATCCGAAATTCAAAGCTCAACTTATATTGTTTTTGGTGTCGAAGTTAAACTCAATTTAACTCAAGATTCAATCTTTTTGAAAAAAATTCAAGTTGAACTAATCGTTCAAATTTCCCAAAAACATCTTTACAAGATATATATAATTTTCCACACTTAACCATTTGAAACAAATTTCAAATATTCACTTTTCGATTTATCTTTAAAAGATAAAATTTCAAACCTTTCATTTCATATTGGAAAATATTTCCATACTTATTTAATAATAAGTAATTCACAAATCCATTCATTTTCAATTCTTGGAAAATATTCAATATACTTAAATCATAATCAAGTATATATTCCATTCTTTTAAGGAAAGCGTTCTTTTAAACACATTTATTTGAGTCAAAATGAATGTTTACGTAAAACATCGTTACGACAACTCAAAATCTCTAGTATAGGGATTCGAATTTAAGATAGATATATAAATCCCAATACTATATAAAACATTTCCTTTCGGAAACCATTTACTATAACAACAGCGTTATAGTCCACCATTTCCTTCTATTTCTCGAAAACGTCCATTTCAACAATGAATGTTGAAATCTATGGTTTCGATAGTTAATATATTTTAAAACATCTTTAAAACCATTAACTTCATTTCATAATATCACTTCCCTAAAACATATCCGCTTTATTTAATAATATATTCACTGTCCAAAATCGCGAATATACATCATTTATTCAATTCAATGTTTCTACACATTTTATTTCAAGAATTTATTCGCTATCCAAAATCGCGAATATACTTTGTTAACCAATTTCATCATTTCTACATTTTTATTTAAAGGATTATCCACTGTCCAAAATCATGCATAAAATTCCTAACTAACATTTACTATCACAATATCTAACATAAAGGATAATTCGCTGTCCAAAATCACGAATATATCTCCTTTAATAACTTCTATGTTTCATTTATCAAATTCAATTGGTTTTGAATTTATAAACAATCTTTACAAATTCCATTTCTATTTATAAAACTTCGATTTATAAATCTCCTTTATTAATTCAATTCAATTTATATAACTCAGCTATACACCCAAAGTCCATATTATAAGTTAAATACTTATAATCCATTTATTTACTAAATCATTCTTCAAAACATTTGAAATCAATTTTTCAAAAGAATTCAGAATCAAATTCCCAAGTTATAATTCAATGATCCTCTTGGTTATACTAAAATGACATATCATTTTATTTTTCAATTATTATTTTGGAGATTGTTGGGCGGATTCTCGCCCAGAAGGCCACGAGACCGTGAAGCGTCATGTCCCATGCACATTTGAAACCAACAGGCACAGTAGGCGTCATCTCCTTGCACTCAAGTGCTCATGTCCATTCGGTACCTCCTTGTACCATGGTCCATTCGGCATTCATGAACCCAAGTTCATTCGGCGTCCATGCCCTCAACTTCATTCGGCTCTCTCTCCTCTCATGTCCATTCGGCACCAGCTCAACACCGGACCACACAATGCCGGTCCAATACTCCACATCTCCACCGGACCACACAATGCCGGTCCAAGCTACCACTCCCACTCCACTACCGGATCAACCCCCCTACCGAGCCAACCTCATTCGGTCCCCCACTCCATTCGGCAAGGCACAACCACCATTCCATTCGGCATGAACCATGGCCGAACCAACTCCACTGCCACTCCAACACTACCACCGGACCAAGCTCCATGCCGAATGTCCCCCGCCGAACCAGACAACTGCCAGTCCAGATCGCTTCAGCCCGGGCCCACCAGCAGTTATATACTTCCAAGACCCCTGCCCCCTACCTCATTCTATAAATAGAGGGGCAGGGGTACAACAATGGCAGACAAGTTTGAGAGCTCAAGCAAGGAAGGAACTTTCAAACTACTTTCATACACTCGTATACAACGCATTGTACTTGTAACCTGAAAGAAAGAGGATAATAACATATAAAGTGGACGTAGGCACATTCTGGCCGAACCACTATAAATCTGTGTGTCTTTTACATTTCAGCCCCTACTTTTCTCATATTTACATACTCATCTAAAATCACTGAAAATTACATATAATCAATTAAATAATACGACTTGGAGGTGTTTGTCCATTTTTTGTGCAAACATTTTTGGTGCTTTCACTGAGAACTGAACTCAAACTTCATCTTCTCCCACTCAACCTTTTTCCTAACGACATCACTCGTTGCTTAGAAATCATGCCTTCCAAACAGAGAAGGGATGTTAACAAAGGAAAGAACATCGCAACTAGCAGCCTTCCAGATCCAGCAATCACAGATCAGCCCACTTCAACAGCAGTACCAGATGAAAATCAGGAAAATCCAACTGGTCCCGCAACGGAACAACCAATCACTAGGGCAGATCTGGACAGGGTTGTGGCTGAAATAACTAACCGCTTCACATCCCAACAAGAAACTTTGGTGGACCAACTCATGACACGCTTAAGGGACGCTGAAGAGTCCAACCGCAACACTGAATCATGGGGTGAATCCCAATCCGGAGGATCCCGGAGGCAACAAAGGTCTTCACTCTTCGAACAAGCTATCAACAGGAAAAACGATGATAGGGGCCGCGCCCGGACTCAGCCCGAATTCCGACTCGAGGAAGCCCTTGGAACCGAACCTAGCGGGGGAGGCACCAGGCGAGGGTCGGATGTAGCTGAGCCAGTCATGCCACCTAATCATAGAAACCCCGCGGAACGGAGCCGAGCTAGAACCCAGCCCGAAGTTGACCCCATGGATGTGCTCGAAACAGAACCCCACAGGGGAAGATCAAGGCAGGGGGCAACTGTAGCTGGTCCTAGCGTGCATCCAAGCAGCCAAAGACAACCACTGGATAATGCTAGAGGTGATAGACTGTACCATCCCTACAGGTCATCTGGGCGAGATAGATCCCGCAGGGAAGAACCGAGCTCATTTTTGTCCGCTCCAAGTTCTGACGAGCGGATGGCACGATTATTCAGAGAATGTGTCCAACGGGAGCAAAGGGACCGGGGAATAGGCGCTAGGGTCACCAGTCCCTTTACCCGAAATATCGAAACTGCCATCGCTCCCCGGGAATGGAAAATGCCAACCATGGAACCTTACAAAGGAACTTCCGACCCCATCGTACACCTGCAGAGATACACCCAGCATATGCTCATGAGTGGAGCAACAGAAGGAGTATTATGTAAATGCTTTCCGCTATTCCTATCAGATCTAGCTACCTCCTGGTTCTGCCATCTACCCCAAGGATCCATCAACTCATGGGAGATGTTAAAAGAAAGGTTTATTAGCCAGTTCCGCATCCATGTGGAACAACCCAGGGATGCTTATTCTCTATCCAATGTCAAACAGAAAACCGGAGAGACGCTACAACAATATCTAACACGGTTCAACGCCGCAGCGGCAGCAGTTCAAGATGCCGATGAAAAACTCACTCTAATGGCCCTCTGTAGTGGTGTGCATCCAGACACCAAGTTTGCCAGAAGATTAACTAAGGAAAAACCAGTTACCTTGCCTGATTTCTTCCATGAAGCTGGAAAGTATATGAGACTTGAAGACGCTGCTACGGAGAGGCAGCCAGGGCAACAAGGCAAGATAATTCAGGACAAGGTTCCCACTGCAGCTAAGGACGCTCGAAGAAATGAATCTAGAGACAATGCTGGGGGCAGAAAGGGTGAGAAGCGCCAATATCGACCAGGGCCAAGATTTGACTCCTACACTCCTTTGAATGAAACAATCGAAAACATCTACCTAGCCACTCAGGGCGAACTCGGATACAAGCGCCCCCCGCACAAGAAAGAATCAGATAACGCACTCAAGTCCGGAAAGTTCTGTCGCTTCCACGAATCCCACGGACATGACACCAATGAATGCCACCATCTTCGGGACTTGATCGAAGAACACATTAGAAGAAGAAGACTGGAACGTTATGTGAAAAGTCAGAACAGGACTCCAACTCCTGCCAATGAGAACTCAAAGCAACCCCTCCCAGAAGTAGGCGGAGGGAGTCGCAACAATCACAACACCAGTGGCTCTAGTCAAGAGAAGATAGTAGTCCTTACCATCTCAGGAGGACCACACATTGCCGACAGAAGTTGGGCAGAGATGGAAAGGTACGGCAAGTCGCTTAGAAATGCCGAAGGATATGTTAACTCCATTACGGAGGAACGCCACCCGAAACGAAAAGAAAACGACGACATCATATTCAGTAGGCGTGATTTGGAAGGAAGACAGTACCCACATATGGATCCTATGGTCATCTCTGCCTGGTTCGGTCCAGCTAAAGTTTTTCGGATTCTAATAGACACAGGAAGCTCCGTTAATATCCTGTTCAAACATGCTTTCGACAAAATGAAGTTATCAATGAAGGATGTATCCCCCTGTGACAAACCACTGCACGGTTTCACTGGAGATGCAAAAATACCCCTCGGGCAACTTGACCTCTTCGTCGAAATAGGAAGTCATCCCCGCTCCGTTGTGCGAAAACAAACGTTCGTGCTAATAGAAAACCACTCGGCTTACAACGCTTTCTTGGGAAGACCAGCCTTGTCTGACTTTCAGATTGTATTAGCCCCCTGGTGCCTGAAAATGAAATTTCCAACAGACAACGGAGTAGGAGAAGTAGAAGGAGATCAAGGTGCTGCCCGAGACTGCTACGTAACTGAACTTCGCAATAACCGCAGAAAGAATAAAGGAAAAGATGCAGAGACTACTCTCTGCATGAAAAGCTTGGAGGCATAGCAACTAAAGAAAGCCCCTCCTCTTCGATACACAAGCGATCCCTTCAATGAACTAGACCCCAGGGATAAAGAGGAGGAGGCTACCGCCGAGCCTGCAGAGGCTATGGAATTCGTATCGGTAGATAAGCATGATTCAAGTAGACTATTAAAAATCGGATCTCAGCTGAAAACGGAATTGAAGGATCGACTCATTGACTTTCTCCGCCACAACTTAGATGTATTTGCGTGGACCCATGCCGATATGACAGGAATCTCCCCAGACGTAGCATGCCACATGTTGAACATCGATCCCACCAAGGTACCAGTAAAGCAGAAAAAGAGGAGCATGGGGGCAGAGCGATCAGCAGCCCTTGATGAGGAAGTAAAAAATCTACTTGCTAATGACTTCATACGGGAAGCCATCTACCCAGAATGGATCGCTAACCCAGTGCTAGTAAAAAAGGCCAATGGAAAGTGGCGAACATGTATTGACTTCTCCAATCTGAATGACGCTTGCCCGAAAGACTGCTTCCCACTTCCCCGAATTGACCAACTCGTGGACAGCACAGCTGGGCACGAACTCCTATCTTTTATGGATGCATACTCCGGATATAACCAGATCCCCATGCACGCTCCCGATCAGGACCACACTAGCTTCATCACCGACCGCGGATTATATTGTTACAAAGTCATGCCTTTTGGACTCAAAAATGCTGGAGCTACCTATCAACGCCTCGTCAACAAAATGTTCGCAGAACTGATAGGACGTACTATGGAAGTATATGTGGATGACATGTTGGTGAAGTCCAGGAAAGCCAACGACCATGTAAGCCATCTGGACGATATGTTTCGGGTACTTCGCCGATATGGAATGAAGCTGAATCCTCTAAAGTGCTCCTTCGGAGTATCATCGGGAAAATTCTTAGGATTCATCGTCCACGCCAGAGGAATCGAAGCAAACCCTGAACAAATCCGAGCTTTAAAAGAAATAAGGATACCTTCCACTCGAAAAGAAATGCAGAGCCTAAACGGAAAGGTGGCCGCCCTAAGCAGATTCATTTCCAAGGCAACTGACAAGTGTGTCCCTTTCTTCGAAGCACTCAAGAAAGACAAAGGGAGGTTCGAGTGGACCGACGAATGCTTAAAAGCCTTCCTCAACCTAATCGAACACCTTCAGAGACCACCAGTACTCTCAACTCCAAATGAAGGTGAAGTGTTATACCTATACCTCGCTGTATCATCTCATGCTCTAAGCGCCGCCTTGGTAAGAGAAGAAGACCGCACACAACGTCCGGTTTACTTTGTAAGCAAGAGATTTACGGGGGCAGAAGCCAGATATCCTAAACTTGAGAAGTTAGCATATTGTTTATTGATCGCGTCACGGAAACTGCGACACTACTTCCAGTCTCACTCCATCAGGGTTCTAACCGATCAACCACTAAGACAAGTGCTCCATCGTCCTGACACTTCTGGGCGACTCCTCAAATGGTGCATCGAACTAAGTCAGTATGATATCACCTACCATCCCCGCACCGCTATCAAAGGACAAGCCATGGCTGATTTCATTGCCGAATTCACTACCAACGAAGGCAAGGAACAATCCGAAGTAGCAAAAAACATCAAGTGGAACCTCTTTGTAGACGGAGCATCGAACGAACAAGGCTCGGGGGCAGGTATTGTGATCGTCACCCCCAGGGGAAGAAAGTTGTACTATGCATTAAGATTGGAGTTCACGGCCACTAACAACGATGCTGAATATGAAGCAGTAATAGCGGGATTGGAACTGGCCCTAGAAATTGGGATCAATTCCTTATGTATTCATAGTGATTCTCAGCTTATCGTAAACCAGGTACTAGGAGAATTCCAGACTCGAGGAGAACGGCTCACAGCATACCTAAAGAAAACCAGACTGCTGCTCGATCGGTTGGACCATTATCTAATCAAACACATTCCTCGAGAAGAAAACCAAGAGGCAGATGAACTTGCAAAGCAAGCTAGTATGAAGGACGGCACCATTCCCGGAGCACTAGTAATCTCAAGGCAGCTAGCCCCGAGTTTCGAACAAGCGAATCTGATAACTGCAATCGAAGAAGGAACCTGGATGACTCCTATCCGGAAATATTTGCAAGATGGCATACTACCCGACAGGCGTGACGAAGCCAAGAAGATCTTGAGGAAAGTTCCCCACTACACAATGCAAGAAGGCATCCTCTACCGGCGTGGTTTCTCTAGCCCCCTATTAAGATGCGTCGCCGGAAGGGAAGCCAAGGAGATATTAACAAACATCCATCAGGGAGGATGCGGAGATCACACTGGAGGACAGACTTTGGCAAGAAAGATACTCCGATATGGATATTACTGGCCCACACTAAACAAAGATGCCCTAGACTTCGTTAAGAAATGCGACAGATGTCAGAAGTTCGCCAAGATCCCTCGACTACCCACAAACGAAATTACTCAAATGACCAGCCCTTGGCCCTTTGCCGTATGGGGAATTGACTTAATTGGCGAACTGCCAACGGGCCGAGGCGGAGCCAAATATGCTATAGTGGCAGTCGATTATTTCACCAAATGGGTGGAAGCGGAACCTTTAAATAAAATATCTTCAGCAAAAGTTATCAACTTCTTGATCAAAAACATTCTGTGCAGGTATGGAGTCCCCCTCAAAATCGTATCAGACAACGGACTCCAATTTGACAGCGAAGAATTTGCCGACTGGTGCCAAGAGCATGGAATTCATAAAAGCTTCTCATCAGTAGCTTACCCTCAGGCAAACGGACAAATTGAAGCTGTCAACAAAATTCTCAAAACCCTAATCAAGAAGAAACTTGAAAAGTCAAAAGGCGCTTGGGTGGACGAACTTCCTACGGCACTATGGGCATACCGCACATCTTTCAGAACATCAACGGGACATACTCCTTTCTCTTTGGCATATGGATCGGAGGCAATGCTCCCAGTTGAGACTATTGTGCCTTCCCACCGTAGGATCCACTACAACCCAGAAGAAAACGAAGAACTCCTCCTCATGTCTTTGGATCTGATTGAGGAAAGGAGAAACGATGCAGCACTCAAAGCAGCAGCTCACAAACAAAAAGTGGCAGCACTATACAATTCCAAAGTCAAGCATCGCAGCTTACAAGAAGGAGATCTTGTCCTCAGGCGAATCTTTCCGCGCCCCGGGGCACTGGACCCCATCTGGGACGGACCATATGTAATTCACAAAGATCTCCACAACGGAGCTTACATTTTGTCAACAGTGGACGGAGAGGTGTTCCAGAGGGCATGGAACATCCGACACCTCCGTCGATACTTTTCTTAACTTGTACTGCCCATATGAAGTGAATTAACAAAGAGAATCAGTGGACGTAGGCATTTTCGTGCCGAACCACTTTAAAAAATCTTGTCTCTTTTTAACTTGTTCCTTTATGTCTTGGCTACTTGTTAAGCGTTATCCCTTTCTGTTGAACAAAATTCTATGGCATCTCCACTCAAGACGCACCGCGGCCTCATCTGGACTAGGCCTAACAGGTACGCTACGATTCTATGCACTCGCCAATGAGACTCTTTTGCCCCGGCATCCCTCTGCTGCGGGTTAACTCATTGCGCGCCTGCCCTCAAAGCCAACTGTAATGAGCCGATTATAAGTCATCATAAAGGCCGACTATAGCCGATGGCAGCTCATTACGGCGTTCGGCTCGTCGGTAACTGTGAACCTACTTTAAGCCCCAACATAAGGTGTGGCCAGCCAGGGGTAGTTCACGGCCAACGGCACCCACGCTAGCCGGCCACGGTAAATCGAATAATACCCACGATTACGGACCATAATGGTTCGGGTAGTTACCGTGCGCGATCTCGGCTCCGATGTGTCTTAAGTGCGGCTGTGGTAAAAAAGAAAACTCCCCGCGGAGGCGTAAGATGGGTGACAAATGTCTCCAAGACCCACAGCTAGGGAAAGTGACTACAAAACCCGTTTGCCACGAACTTAAGCACATCGACGGCCTTCCGTGACTGGAAGTTTTACTTTTACTATATTTCCATTTCATTTAAATATTTTTCTCCTATCCTGTATAACAAACTCTAAAGTACAGGAAACCAAATAGGAAGCATTCACTCATGAGGCTCTAAGCCTGCGTACTGGGTGGCAGGGTGCTCAGCTATACCCGTGAACAGTTACACGAGACACTCAAAGCTACCGCCTGCGAATAAAACATGAAGGGCGGTACTCTCTTTTCTTGCACATAAATGCGTAACTATAGCTTATTCATACACTGACACTGCAACACGTGAAATTATATTTCAAGCAAAAAACTTAGCATCAAACACAACTAGAATCACAGGCATATACATAGCTATACTTCTCCAACAACGTATCTAGATAATCACAGCACAACAAGATAGTGATAACGTATTAACATAAAGAGATCAACACGTATTATAGAACTACACAAAGGCTGTCTGATGTCACAACATAACTACATGAAATTATTCGTCACAAATAATATTATTACAACACTTGAATTTTTTAGACTGACATAAACAGTGAAAAAAAAAAAGAAACAAAAGGATGGCGGATGCATCCACACTCCGTCACCAACTCCCCCAGCCTACTTAGCCGCAGGATCAGGGCCCCCAGCATGTGGATCTGAAGTCCCACCTGTCCGAATCAGAAGAGGAATTCATTAAATGAACGATCAAGTTATGAAAACACGGAAGGAAAAGAAAGGGAAAAGAATAACTCACCAGCACCCGCCGCTTGATCCTCATCATCCAGCTGTACACCCGCTTCCTCTGCAGCAAGCAGCCGCATCCCCTCCTTCACCGCCGCTTGCTCCTCCTTGGAGAACTGAGCGGTAACCGCACTCAAGTTGAAAGCCTCTCCGCCTTTCTTACCCGCATTAACCCTGGCCTCCTCCAAAGCTTGAAGATATACCTTGGCCATGACCCGAGGATAGTCGTCCATCCAAGACAAGCCACCCTCCTTCCAAGTTTGGAAGTACATGTCCTGCAGCATCTCATCCATCATCCCCTCGTTCTCCTCAAACTCCCTCACCCGGGCTTCAGAAGCTTGCAGCTTGGCAACGGCGGCATCCCTCTCTGATTGGTACCTTAAGCAGTCAGCCTGGAACTTCCTCCTCATTTCCTCCTCCTTCAACTTGAGGGACCTCCTCATCTCCTCCATCTCCTCCTTCAACTCGGCCTGGGCCATCTCCGCAGCCTCGAGCCTCCCGGACAACTCCTCTACCCGCTCGAGATCCGCATTTCGAACCTCATCCACCGTTGTAATAGCCATGTTAATCCGCTCCCTGCAGGTGACCTCCATTTTCCGTAACTCCGCCCTACTTGCCTTCTCCATGGTCTCTTTCAGACGCTGGGAAGCTTCCTCATGCTGGGAGATCTGGATGGCTTGGTCGGCAAGCTGCTTGGCCTGATCGGCAACCTTTAGCCTTAACCGAATGTTAGCACTCCCAATCTCCTCCCCGGCCTTGACCAATCGAGCATGATGCTCCATTAACTTCTTAGTCTCTTCGGCCACCCGATCAATATTAGCCTTGGCCTCGTCCCCCATAGTAACTACTCGGGTAGTAAGCAGATCAAGATCTAGGGACTTGGCCTCATCCAGCACTCTTACCATGGGGTTGCGGGGAAGAAGGTGCTCGCCCGTGGCCTCATCAAATGAAATGTCTTGAGAGCTTGGGTCTAAATCGGGATGACCGGAAAAGGGGTCACGAGGCACGGGGTGAGGCATACCGGGACGCCTTATGCGAAGGATAGTAGGACTCTTGGAAGGAGGAGGAGGGGGGCCGGGCTCCATGCTCTCCTCCGTAGTATCAAGAGGAGGCTGAGTAGGAGGAGGCTGAATAGGAAGCTGCGAAGCAGAAGAAGACTCAAATAGGGAACGGCTCCGCTTCCTTTTCTGAATACTCTCTTCAATGACCCCGAGAAGAGGACGATACCTAACCACGTCCCCAGTACGACCAGTGGGAGGCTTCGCAGAAGCCCTTCTCGACTTGAAGTGTTCGAGGCGGTGTCGAATATCTGAAGTTTTAACCACCTGGCCTGCCCCTGGGATAACGAACGAGTGTTACGAACATACAATAATCCGCAGTTCATGAAAATGTGCTAAGTTAAAAAGAAAGAAAAGTGAGAAGACACATCTATTATACAAACCCGGCGGAGGAGTGGGATACTGCAATAAGTCCTGGATCTCATTCCAGGACGGAAGTGAACCGTAAAAAATTTCTAAGTCCCTATCGAAAATGGAATCGGCAGAAGACAAAAGTTCACCTTGCATCGCCGGGGTCACCCTAGCTGAGGAACCCTTAGAGGATGGGTCAGTGCTAACCACAGCTTTGCCGGTTTCCTCTGCCTTCTCCGTTTCCTTCTCTGTTTCCGACTCCCCCTCTGACTCCCCGAAGGCCCGACGGAGAGCCTCATCCAGTTCGAGGTCCTGCTCAGAGGTTAGAGCAGCAACACCGCTACCACCCTGACCATCGCCATCTCCTCCACCCTCCGACCCTTCTCCAACTTCACCTCCTTCCTCCTCTTCTACACCTTCCTCCTCCGGGACATCCGGGCAAGTACTTGGAGAAGGGCCATCGGACTCCTTGAGCTTCTTGCCTCCTACGACTGGACGTTGTGCAAAGGGCTTCCTCTTGCCACCCTTCGCTGTCACCCCACCTTTAGGCTGGGCAGCCTTCTCTTCTGCCGTGTCCCTCTGTTTGACTACGGACTGATGTGGGAGGATCAAATTATACGACAAGAGCCTGGCATTCCTAATCAGATAAGCAGCCGATCTGTCTCTCCCGGAAATAGCTTCAATTTCTGCTGCCATCCGAACCAAGCGATCATCTTCCACAACCGCAAAACCACCTGTCGCTAGCAAGAAATAAAAGCGCATAAGAGAGTGAATTACAGCCAAGACAGGAATTATGAGTAGAGTTTTTACTTACATCCGGAGGTAAATCGGCGAATAGAGACGGAGTCATCCCTGACAAAGAACCATTCCTTCTTGAACATGCTATACTTCGAGTATAAATCCAAAACAGGCTTGAAGGAAACGGCTGACTCCAAGCTAATATATGGGGACCCCTTCCTGTACCCCCTCAGATTGTACAGATATCGTATTTCCCGGTTGGAGGGGGCGCGCCCATATCTCTTCTGGAAGATAGCATATAAGCATACCAGAATGGCATAAGAGTTGGGCTGAAGCTGGAATGGAGCCACCTTCAGATAAGTGACGAAGCTTAGTATCCAGGCGTTGATTGGAGGAATAGCCCCGCACATGCAATGGTACCGGCTATAAGCGAAGTACCCCTCAGGGGGATCATATGGCATGACCCCTTCCCCCGGTAACAACATAAGAGCCATGTCTATCCCAAAGGAACGGGATATAACGTCAAGTTGCTCCTCCTTTAAGGAGCTTGGGAAGCAGTCAGGGGGAGAGTTCAAAAGTTCCTGTGGACCACATCCGTCCACTAGAGACTTCGGAATAGGTCGGTGTTGCCCGGATCCTGATTGGACTAGGGGCGAGGAAGAAGAAGGCTCTCCTGTGCCTCTAGACTTCTTTCTGTCTGATCGTGTTTCCGCTTTGCGAGACATTTTCTGCAGCACAAGAAAAACCTAATATTAGAACAAGGAAAATAGAAAAGTAAACAAACAAGTGCGTGCAAGTGTGGAATTTCATTCGCAAGCTGAAGTCTTCCAGATCACAAGTTCATTCGGTTTCCATGTTCATTCGGCTTCCAAGTTCATTCGGTTTCCAAGTTCATTCGGTTTCCAAGTTCATTCGGTTTCCAAGTTCATTCGGTTTCAACCCATTCGGTTTTCATCTCATTCGGCTCCAAGGCAGTAGTCCCATTCGGTGAAGCAAGGACATACGTGTGTATTCGGTAATAAGTATATACCTGGTTCGGTATAAGGTTGGTTCGGCAAACACTTGATTCGGCAATGGAGTGATTCGGCTCTACTCGTTCGGTAAAGAAAAACAAGGGGGGTACGGCCTCTATATATAGGCAAACTCACAACCACCGAACCAGATGTCTCGCCCAACCGGACCAATGATACCGGACCACCAGAAGCCGGATGAGAATAGCCGGACCAACCAAGAACCGAATGGAACCCTCTATCTACCGTCCAAGACCAGGAACTGGGGGCACGCAGGCGCTTCACTCAGATAAGTACCGAACTCTAGAACTAACTAATAAAATAAGATTATGCTAACGATGAATAAGTCGTAAAACTCTCACCGACATGGATTAAATCGTTTACACGTGTACGCGACCACGAATGGTCCGTAGGCACGCTCTGAATAGTTATTAACCCTATCGTCGTGGGAGTTTACACTTTGACACGCCTTTTTAAAACTCACAGGTGAAACGGATATTTGATTCTGATAATTATGAAATGGCTAAGCTACTTACACATGTACGGGGTTGCGAACGATCCCTAGGCATGCTCTGAGCTGGCAATAAACCATCTTCACAAACATAAACCGGGCATCGACGATGCCGAGCCCCTTCGGGGCTCACTCTCTCGTCCTGAACGGCACAGTTCACTTCATCTCGAATATTTCGATCATGAACGGCCGTTATTCGAAATCACACTAAAACTGTAAATCCCTTTGCAGGACCTCAACAGGATATGAACATCCAGCCCATGACATTACAAAACACGCCTTCTTGCCGCAGGGAAACAAAGCGCGACACATGCAAGCACGTGCCCCACTTTGGGGGGCAAATGTTGGGCGGATTCTCGCCCAGAAGGCCACGAGACCGTGAAGCGTCATGTCCCATGCACATTTGAAACCAACAGGCACAGTAGGCGTCATCTCCTTGCACTCAAGTGCTCATGTCCATTCGGTACCTCCTTGTACCATGGTCCATTCGGCATTCATGAACCCAAGTTCATTCGGCGTCCATGCCCTCAACTTCATTCGGCTCTCTCTCCTCTCATGTCCATTCGGCACCAGCTCAACACCGGACCACACAATGCCGGTCCAATACTCCACATCTCCACCGGACCACACAATGCCGGTCCAAGCTACCACTCCCACTCCACTACCGGATCAACCCCCCTACCGAGCCAACCTCATTCGGTCCCCCACTCCATTCGGCAAGGCACAACCACCATTCCATTCGGCATGAACCATGGCCGAACCAACTCCACTGCCACTCCAACACTACCACCGGACCAAGCTCCATGCCGAATGTCCCCCGCCGAACCAGACAACTGCCAGTCCAGATCGCTTCAGCCCGGGCCCACCAGCAGTTATATACTTCCAAGACCCCTGCCCCCTACCTCATTCTATAAATAGAGGGGCAGGGGTACAACAATGGCAGACAAGTTTGAGAGCTCAAGCAAGGAAGGAACTTTCAAACTACTTTCATACACTCGTATACAACGCATTGTACTTGTAACCTGAAAGAAAGAGGATAATAACATATAAAGTGGACGTAGGCACATTCTGGCCGAACCACTATAAATCTGTGTGTCTTTTACATTTCAGCCCCTACTTTTCTCATATTTACATACTCATCTAAAATCACTGAAAATTACATATAATCAATTAAATAATACGACTTGGAGGTGTTTGTCCATTTTTTGTGCAAACAGAGATATTCAAAATATTTGATTCGAACTAATTCATTAATTCACTTAACTTATATTTTATTTTTCATAAATCTCAACAAATTCGATAATGGTTTTTTCCGAAGAGAAACTATCGCAATCCTAAATTTAGAGAGGGGAATTTCCTAAAAAATTTGAATTTTCAAAGTAACTTTTATTTTCAAAGTAAAACAATTTTATACTTCTTTAGATTTGAAAAACGTTTTCTTTTAAAATGATTCTAGTAACTATTCATATTAAACATCATAAACTGAGCTTTGTATAAACCAAAGCTCTGATACCACTTTTGTAACGACCCAGAATTTTTAGAAATTAAAATTTGGATATTTAATTAATTTTAGATATTAATAAGTGAATTTATAAGTCAAATAAATTTTATTTTGAATTTTTGGATTTAATTGAATAATTAAATCAATAATTTAATATGTTAAATTATGGAAATAATTGAAAATTACGTTAAATATGATTGAAAATGATTTGTAAAATTTTATTTTATCATATGGGAGTTAGAACGATATTTTAGAACTTTTAAAATCGAATTAAGAGTTAATTTGTGAAAATTGAATATTTTAATATTTAAATCGACTAGTGAAAATAGACAATTTTTGAACAGTATCAGAATTGAACGAAACCAGTTCCATTGGATCCATAATAGTTAGTTTTTACCGGATTTCAATTTTCGTGTCAATCGGAGCTATCGTTTGATCGTGGCAGCTCGAAACGCATCGAATTATTTTTAGTTTTAATTTGGCGAGTTAAAATAGCCATTTTTCAAAAAGTCTCAGATTTCGACGAAACCAGTTTCATCGGATCCGTAATATGATATTATTGTAAGGTTTCAAATTTCGTGTCAATAGGATTTACCGTTTGTCCGGTACAAATTAAAACGCCTAGAAAATCGTTTAAATCGGTTTGATTTAAATTGAACGTTTATAGCCATAACTCGCACAGATGTCCGAATTAGCTTCCGAAACCTATTCCATTGTGTCCGAAACGCGGGGTAAACCCTAGAAACGCTGGTTACGGCGCGTAAATCGGAGTTCGGAATTTCCGGGATGAATAGTGTCGTTCGTTTTCCTATAAATAGACCATAAGTCTTCATAAATTAGAAAAAAAAACCTAATTTTCTAAACCTAGCCGCCACTTTATAATTGAATGGCCAGAAAACACCCAATTTCATTCCTTAATCTCTCCAAATCCATTCACAATCAAGCAAAGTGATCAACTACAAAGATGAAGAGCAAGGCGAGAGCTTTCGATCTATACGGTGATGATGGAGTTTGGTGTCGCGTGGAGGGAGCTATGGGGGGCCGTTCATGTCCAGTTGCGCACGCAACATGAGGAGGAGGAGGGGGCCGAACTTCCAGTGGTGCATGGTGGAGGTAGCTCTTGCGAAGGGCGTTCGAATGGAAGTGGTTTGATGAAGTTTCGTCGAGAAATGAGGTTGCAAATCAAAACCCTAGTTCATGCTAATGGGTTTGGGTGTGCGGCAACAACCTGTAGATGGAACGAAGGAGAAGGGGTAGGGGGGTACGGCCAGATCTGCTCAATCAAGAAATGGACGGCCAGAGATTAGTTAGGGTTTGAAAATAATTATTTAAGTTGTAAATTATAATATTATGAATCGTACAAACTTCAAATATTCATAACTTTTTCATACGAGGTCGAAAACGCACGAAACCAGTTGCGTTGGAATCGTATGGACGAGCACTACGCGATGAAATTGGATTGGAGTCGTTTGGAGTTAGTGAGAATTTTGGGTATTCGAAATAAATCGCTAAAAAGAAATTGAAATCAAGGTGAGAACTTCTCACTCAATCGAATCAGTTTCGATTTTATTTTAAATAGTTAGATTTAAAATATTTGAATGCATGTTTGAATGATGATTGATATCTATTGATTGTTAAAATAGACATTATACGCCGTTAGTAAGCGGATGTTATTTATTAAAAACATATACCGCGAATATTTCATAAACAGTGAAATTGGTATTATATATAATAGCAATATATATATATATATTGGCATATGTATATATTGGAGTTATTGATTTCGCGCATTTTTTGTTTAGCGGATGAGACCCTATTGCGCCGTTATTAAGCGGATAATATTTTAAATCCCATATACCGCGATAATTTCGTACTGGAGCGAAATTGGTATTGTGCTAATGTTTGTGGATGCAGGAAAACAGGTTGGATGGATCCAACTGGATTCCTCAACAGTATTTATTTGATTATGGATATTTTGATATTCGTTGATTATCATATCGATATATGATATCGTTGTTGTCGTGATTGGCTATTTGGTATGTAGCATCATTGGACCAAACTTTGAAATTTTAAAAATGATTTTTAAAAGTGATTTTTGAAAATATACTATATTTTTGGAATTGATCCATGTTAAATAAATAAACGTTATAATTTTCAAAGTTATAAAATTTTGGTTTTTGTGAAATATAGTTAAAAGCTGATTTTTGAGAAATAAGGGTTAATGATTTTATAAAATAGTTTAAATTGGATTTTTGAATTATTATAAAAAGTTAAAAATATAGGATTTATAAAATTTGATTATTTTATAAATCAAAACGGTGAAATTATAAAGGAATTTGAAGACGTTTTAAAGAACAATATAAATTGATTTATATTAAGAGATTTATAAATGGATATTTATAAATTGAAATATTGAAATTATAAAACGAGTTTTTATAAGTGTTTGAATGAAGTGAAAATGAATTTTGTAAATGAATGGAATTTATAAAATTATAAATGGTGAAGTTATAAATGAAATTTATAAATAGTAAGATTTATAAATTTTGTGAAATTATTAAAGAATATATTTGGATGAATAATTGAATCTTATAAGTTATAAGATTTATAATTATGAAGTTCAAAGAAACGATTTTGTAAAATAATCGTTTATAAGTATTTGACTTATAATATGAACCTTTGTTTTATAATTGAGTTATAAATCGAATAGGTTAATAAAGGAATTTATAAAAGGAAGTTGTTATAAATAAATAGAAATGGAATTTATAAACGTTGTTTTATAAATTCACAAACGACTTATTTTGATAAGTAAATTGTTATAACTTATAAATAGAGTTATATTCACATTTTTAACTGTGAATAATCCTTTGAAATAAAATGAATAAAAGGATGAAATTGATTAACGTAGTATATTCACGTTTTTGAATAGTGAATAATATGTTAAAGAAATTGTTTTGAATGTGATATTTTAAATTGAATTAAAACGATCTAACGATGTTTTAAAATGTGTTGAGATTCGAAGCCATAGATTTCAACATTTATTGTTGAAATAGACGATTTCGAGAAATAAAAGGAAATGGTGGACTATAACACTGTTGTTATAGTAAATGATTTCCGAAAGGAAATGTTTTGTATAGTATTGGGATTTATATATCTATTTTAATTTCGAATCCCTATACTAGTGATTTTGGGTTGTCGTAACGATGTTTTACGCAACATTCGTTTTGGCCCAAATAAATATGTTTAAGAGAATGATTTCTTTAAAGAATGAAATATATACTTAATTTCGATTTAAGTATATTGAATATTTTCCAAGTGTTGAAAATAAATCAAATTTGTGAATTACTTATGAATAAATAAGTATGGAAATGTTTTTCCAATATAAAGTGAATATTAGAGAATTTATCTTTTTGAAGATAAATTGAAAATGAATATTATAAATCGAATTGAAGTCGTATATTCATTAATACTTTGAAATGTAAATTCACTATTGAATTTATAAAAGAAAGTAGAATTTGTTTAAAAATAAATATTGATTTATTTTTGAAGTGTTGAAAATATATATCTTGTAAAGATATTTTGGAAAATAAATAATTTGGAAAATTATTTGGAATCTGGTGATGTGTGCATACCCATGGATAGTTCAATAACCGACTATCAATATTTCCCTTTGAATGGGTAATTAATGTGAATTGTTTGAATTTGAATGCCATACTTATTTTTGAATAAGCGCTCACTATTCGGGTTAACCGGGAAAGGACCATGGGGTCGTATAACCCATTCCGAATATGTGATACGTCGTTGTGAATTGCATTGAAGATCGGTGTTGATACCCGGTATTTGCGAAAGCGATAGGATGACCTATCGATTGTCTCTGCACTGAGTTGCAACGGTATAGAGACTCCCTAAGTGATGGGAAATCCGATCAGGATTGTGAATATCCGGATTGCAAGGACTTCTTTGTAAGTGCCTTCGGTTTTGTTCGAGCCCGGAACAGACTTGTATGGATAGTATGCCTGACATTACAAGTTGAGATATAAAGCCGATTTCTTTCAAATATATTTCTGTTGGTGGCGGAGAATTTATTCTTTTAGCTTAACACCCTTCTCTGAGACGTACGAGCTTAGAGGTTATGTAGTTGAATGTTATCAGCGATATATTCCCAATTTGGTAATGTGACATGCTGAGTGTTGCTGTGAAATGATCATTGTGTTGATTATTTGTGATAGGATCGTTTATTTGATCGTCTATCTTTGTGATCATTTCTATGATCATTTGTTGACCCAAAGCATGGCTTTTGTATAAAGTATGTTTTTGTGGACGTGACTTCGTCGAGCCTCACACCCCGTGAACGGTCAAAACAGGAAAGAAGCAGCAAGGTTATGAGGGGTAGCGCCCTTTAGGATGTGTGCATTTCCTTCTGGAAAAGGGTGGTATCATGGTATGGAGCCCAGATACTTACTCATGTTGAAAACACTTTGTTATGATTGTGTGAATTGATTTCGAGCGCTCGGTGAAAGGTCCCAAAGGACCGGGGGATGGCATATTCGGTCAGTTGTTACTCAGTTAGGGGTAACCCGGCCTTGTGTTGGTAGAGATCCGGTTTGGTTCTCGGGGATGTCCATCCAGAGGCATTCTCATGTGGCAATGGGAAGTTCCTTGGCCTGATCATTCGTTGGAAATCCAAAGAAACAATACGTGACTTGTACGGTTTTAGTTGTATAACCTGCTATGGAATGTGGCGGTAACCTGCTATTGAACATAGTTAGCTATAGTAGGCATACGATAATGGTCGTATGTTGGCTAAGATTTATATTCTACTTTCGAAATGAATTTTTCCTACACTATGCACTAGTAATAATATCAAATGTTCTTTTAAATGCGTATCAAGCATCTTTGACTATCATAAGGAGAAATCTCCTCCGATTCTGCGTTTGCATTGTGTGTGTGTGCGGGAGGCCTTATGGTAGTCTCATTTTTAAAAGCATTGCGAATTGACTTTAAAAATATTCCTCTATTTTGATTTCAAAGATAAATAAACTGTTTTGAGTTCTCACACCAGTCACATGACTGACTCGGAGTTTATTGTTTTCCTTCCTAAACTCTGGGTGCCCACCAATTTTCACACGGGCAGTCAAGAGTTAAGGTTTATCAGGATATTCTGGAGTTGCTGGAGGCAAGCTGGATGGCATGGCGTATTACTAGTTTATATAGTATTTCTTTTTCCGCTGCACTGTTTGTTGTTGTATGTTATTATACACTCTGATGATATGATGTAATGAAATGTAAAGTATAAAATGTAATAACTGATATAGTTCTTTGTTTAAAGATTATTCATTTATTATTATATGTTGTTCCGCTGCGAATTGTGAGATTCTGTTGTTCTGTTGTTTTTCTGTTCCGTTCTATTTTTCTTTCCCCTCCATTTTCTATTTTCTCTAATTTCTATTTTCTTTTCTTTCTGTTCTATCTTCTATCTTCTTTCTCTATTTTTCTATCTTTTTCTCTTCTCTTTTCTTAAATTCTTTTTCTTAAACCATAACATTTCGGGTTTCCGGCCTTCGATTTCTCGGCAGTCGATAAAGTGAGTATCGATGTTGAATTTTCGAAAGTCGAAAATTTACGGGGCGTTACATTTGGTATCAGAGCATATGGTTAAGCGACAACCATGGTTCTGTTGGGTATTACTCGTTAGAGATAGAGTCAGCAGTACTCTAGAATGAGTTTGAGTGTAATAATAGCTATGAGAGCGTATTTGTTAGTGAATATAAAATTGTTTTATATTGTGATGATTGGTTTATTGAGTGGCATATGAACTTTCGTCAGCGTGGTCTCGACAACTATGCCGAAGGGGTTTCTAAACACTTGAATAGAACAATTCGACACGGTATTGTTTTAAGTTGGGTAAATGAAATAATTTTACCTTGAGTATATTTTATATATATAAAGGAATAATTTTTCAGAATTATTAAAGTGTATATAAGTGATTGTTTAGATGTTTAAATAATCTAAATAAAAGAATAATTGTATAAGCAAAAGAATTATAAGAATTGAATTATAATTAAAGTGATTTACAATTATGAAATAAACTTATATATACGAGTATATATGCACGCCCAGGTGGGCCTGCATCTAATCATAATATGCATGCATTAATTCAACAACGTTAATTACCCTATTTGGCAGATATAGCTAAGTTTGCACGTATCAAGCATTTGTAGGAGGAGTCAAGGAAATTCCTATTTTCGCTAAAATGCTTCATAGAAAAATGAAAAAAGTTTCCAAAGATGTTGAATATAAGCTACTTTTTCAGGTTGCGAATGTTAACAAAAGAACACGAAAGTATGAACCGGTTTTTTTTTGGAGAAAGATAAACGTCGAATGTCATTTGCACCAAGGGCAATACTTTGATATATTATGTCATAATTTTTGCATTAATTGGGCATAATAATTGATTGTCGTATTAACCTAGTGGTTCAATCCCTTTTGTAAGTATAATTATTACGTTTATTAAAAAAATCTTTTCAAAAGAAATGTGAGTTTGTTTGCACGGCAAACATCATTTAGTGGTTCTCTAATATATTTCATAAAGCACATAGAAACACAGGAAGGAGGAAAGAGATACCTTAACTATTGCAAGTCACGTATAATTCACAATAAGCAGGTGTTATAAACTCAACGCAATCCACCAGAATACACATTACATGGAAAAATCACTATACATGGTAACATTACATGGAAAAATCACTATACATGATTACATCGTAAGCATTAGGCGTTACAACATTGTGAGAGTTTTATAGAGGTGAATCAATTGGAGTTATTGGCATTGCATTAAACTTCTTTACAGTTTGGTCTGAATCTCTTCAGAAGGTTTCTGGAATAAACTTAGTAAATTATGAAAAATACCCCAATATTTGCAAGTGGACTCGATAATTCATGAGTTGTGACACTGTCAAGGAAAGCACTCCTGATAAGCGAAAGCTTTAAGCTTTTTCCAAGTTAGAAAGAATTCATTTCTATTACTACTAATAAGAATTCATTGAATAGGAATTCAACCACGACTTTTTAAAATACCACAAATATCATTCGTCTGTTTTCCACCTACACATCTTACATCAGCGTTTTCCTCCCTCTTCGCATAACTACACAACACTAATTCCCTTTTTTCTCTCACTGTAGGCAAAAAAATTAATTTCCTTGCCTCTCCATTATCAACGACAATTGTCGATTATCCAAGGGATCTGCTCAAATTTGATTCGCCTTCCACTACGCTTCACTCGTTAGTAATTATCCTTATGTTTTGCTTCAATACATCAGTTATTAATGCTATCTCCATTACCCAACGATTCATCTGTTAAATCGATTTTCGATGTGTGCGACAACAGCGATGCCTGAAGATTTATCTGTTAAATCGATTGCAAGTGAGTGCAACAACATCAATGCCTAACGACTAATCTGTTAACTTGACTTCCATTGAGTGCTATAGTGGTGAAGTTTAACAACTACTCCCTGAATCAGCTGTGCAGCTACACGATTATGCTCAACCATCCTTGATCCGATAACTAATTGGCTTCACTCTTAGGCACTCAGTAGTGTATTTTATAGGTAAAATAAACTTTTATAGGTATCTCAATAGTGTATTATATTGGTAAAATAAACTATATTTATCGTAGGATACTCCATATTCAGCTGTAATTGGAACCTCAAACATTCATACAACTAACGTACTATAGAATTCTATTGTTATTCTTTGTTAATTTGGTTGCATGGTTCGAAAATGGTTTTTCATGTGTAATTTTATAAATATTGAATGCCTAGATAAATTGAAATGAATTCTTAAAGATATAATCAAGGTGGGCATTTGATTCTTCCTAATTTTACTGTAAAATTGCTTAGATATTTAAATATGATTTTCTACTATATAATTGTTTAAATATTTAAATATGATTTTTTATCATATAGTCGCTTAAAGGTTTAAATGTATTTTCATACATAACCAAAGAAAATAAGTAATTTATTATATAATTGCTTAAAGGTTTAAAGATGTACATTTCACCTTTTTTGGTTTATCTATGTTTTCTGTCTACTTCTCTCGATTTTTTGAGAATGCTACAATTGTGCCTTCTTTGTTTAATCACTACTAATATGGTTTAGCCCTTTTTAACAAATATGTAATCTTGTTATCTCTAGGTGTTCGAGAATTATTTCAATGGGAAAAATCCTCTTCTTTTGTCAACCATTTTCAGTAAGATATTTAATTACAATGCATAACAAAAGATAATATAACCATTTACTTTAAAATCAATATAACAAATCAAAATAAACATTACAAATTAACTGGGTTGATCTTTGCGATAATATTTCTCAAACCAATCAGAGGTTGGATACCTTTAGCGTTCTAACTACAAACTAAAATAATAAATAAAACACATAGCTACCAAATAGAGAAGAACCTTCATTGCCAATACATATGTTATTTCCAGCCACCAAATAGAGAAGAACCTTCATTGCCAATACATATGTTATTTCCCATTGTTATACATTTTGCACATATTGGTACACATACAGACAAAGGGGTATAAATGTCCACTGCCAATACATATGTTATTTCCCAATGAAATACATTTAGCACATGTTAGTACACGTATAGACAAAGGGGTATAAATGTCCACTTTAAATCAATGCATAATTAGAGGATATTTCTATCAAAATACTACAAACCAATTTGACCACCCTATAGTAATATGGTATCCATGCAATTCAAATATTTGATCACTGCAGAAGGAATATAACAGAAGGCGTATAGCAGATACAAAGTAATGGATCATACAACTCTCAAATTT
Source organism: Allium cepa (assembly GCA_030765085.1). Taxonomy (NCBI): domain Eukaryota; kingdom Viridiplantae; phylum Streptophyta; class Magnoliopsida; order Asparagales; family Amaryllidaceae; genus Allium; species Allium cepa. The sequence continues at coordinate 33,994,556 of CM060941.1, forward strand.
GTCCCACATTGGAGCCATCCTCCACTTCCATTTTCTCCTGCTCCACAAAGAATTGAAGCCAATATTCGGTTTATAAATTAGGTTAGTCCCCATCATCCAAGGAATACTTTTTTAGTGTACAATGTCTACAATGCATTGAATTTGATCACCGAAATTCCATTTTTGAAAAAATATGTTGGAACTGTGCGTGGAACATATATAACAAATGTTATTCGTAATGAGTAGGTTGTTAACCACGAAGGGTGTTTACTATTTATCCAATGCAAATCATTAGCAGCTTGTAATTTGAGCACACATCTGTTATATCATTGTCGAATGGGAAGACATGGATCATGACATGACAATCATAAAACACTCAAGAATCTAAGGTAGTGTTTGATTTAAAAACAAATTTTGTGTTTTCGGTTGTCAATATGCATGTTAAATATGAGAAGAATGGAGAGATGACAGAGGGAATGAAAGAAAAATAGATGGGAGGATGAAGGGGAAAGAGAGACGATAGAAGAATGGATTGTTTCACGTGTGCTTATGTTATTTCCCAAAACGCGGAAAAAAAATTGTTTTCTATTTTGTATGTTGACTTCATTTTCTAAATTGGTCGTTTTCGACAACATACATGTGTCGTGTGCATTTTTGTATGGACGAAAACTCAAAACTAAAAATAACAAATCAAACACTACCTAAAATTTTCCTATCCAGCATGTAGTGTCTCATTTGTTCAGACCCCGATGCTCAAATTGGTTATTTCATAGCAGAAAACTTCATGCCATTTACTCTATTGATACACAATACATATTTCAAAGGTAGAAATATATTTGCCTTTATAAATTCAAATTGAACATTCGTTGGAATTTCAGGTAGACACCCCAACATAAATTTTTTAAAAGTAAGTTGATAATGTTATTGCTATTGTGGCACTTCATAAATATATTTGAAAGTATAATTATGTTGATCATATTTCTACAGAATATGAAATTTTCTATTTTGATTCCAACTGAATATGCACAATCTACTAAAATAACGAATAAATGGTAATGAAATCATGGTAGTTCTTGCAAAGATCAAAATTGCATCGTTTAATGTGAGATGAAATAAGGATTAAAGATCATCTTAATTTAGTTGTCATTCGAAATACATTCGAACTTTTTAACTAAAAATGTAATTTGTTTATATTTATGCTATTTTTGCAATTATAACTTAATTGGTTATGTGTGCGCATAACTCACACGCACAATATAATTTCTTGAATAATAAATAAAACAATTTAAAACTAAATCACTTTGACATCAAGAAAGGGAGTACTTACTGAAAGAGGACAATGAAATATTTTACTGCTATTAAAGCATCATAACCACTTTAAGAAATGTTGGACCTGTACCTAGTGAAATGCCGCTTCAGACATACTTTCATTATCCGTCCATCAAAAAGTGTACACAAACAGTACCAAACTCGTTTATTTTTCCATTAATGACTATGCATTTGCATTCATATTCTTGGATGTGTATTCAAAAAACTTGTCTACAAATGCAATTTTAAACCGAACTCTGCTCAGATTCAAAATATTGGCTTTTATTAATTTCCGTCCTTTATTATTAAAAAATTATTCATTTACCACCCAACTCATAAAAGAAACGGATGAAAAGGTGATCTAATTGGATTAGTTTTCAACACACATACAAAAAATATCATTATAAGCTGAAAATTATCATGCATCAAACGCCAATTAATACCTTATGAATACCTTGGTTACAGGCATAAACCAAAGCATCTGCAAATTTAAGCCTTCCCTCGGCATCAGTATTATTTACCTGCAAGAAAAAGAACGTGAAGTATCAACACCTATGTTTGTGTATAGGTTATTCTTTTTTCTTTTTCTTTTTTGGTGCGCGCACGTGTTGTGTTGGGGTGAGGGGAATTGGTAACTGATGTCAAGGAATTCAAACTCAAAACCTCAAGATTCACACTGTTTATTGAGGCCTTGGCACTTGACTGTTGGCGATCGACTACAAAGAACATGCCTGATGACAAACAACTGCTTCGAAGGAAAAGGGATGTCTAGTGTTTAACTGAGATGAGACCAAGTGGTAGCAATAACAAAAATACATTGCAACGATTATGTTCAACATCATACATGCATACTTTTGACAATCGACATTGGTGTTTGGTTGATGGCAGCAGCTTCAGTAAGCAGCATTTTCGGTTTGGTGATAACAACGACATCGATTGATTTAGTAATAATAGGAGTCAATCGATTTGTGGATTGCATTAGCACTTCATTTGATTTATGATTAGAGGCATCGATCAATCTGGTGAGTGTAGTCATGTGCCGATCGATTTGGCTGTGAGTAGGTTTTGTGGAGATGGTGGTGTATTTGAGTTTACAAACTCCGATGGTGTTGAATTGCCATGGCAATTAGGGTTGGTGAAGAAAGTGAGAATAAAATGAGTTCGAGAAGAAGCGAACAAAAATGAAAAAGAAAAGGGTGATTTTGGTAGATCAAAAAGACACGGTGGAATGTATAAGCAAAGAATTCTTATTATTAGTAGTAAATATATGATACTATTGTGATGCAGTCATCACCATCCCCGTCATATACAAAATGATTGAGGTCAATCAGGAAGACCAAGAATGAATCTATTATTTTAATGCGTTTGGTACCTTTCTGTATATAAGTTCACTATGGTAAAAATAATCATTGTCCAAAAACCTTTCATTCACCAAAATTAGTAAGACTTGTAGTTTAACATACTAAAATATAGTTGATGTAGGTCAATAGTTCAATATTTTAAAGAAGTAGAATAAATATAAATAACGGTAAGTGGCTAACTTTTAGAAATCACACATTCAAAAGAATAACAACTAAAGAACACTTCAGTCAAATATTCAATAAAGGGCGAGAATGAGTTTTAGTTATGATTTCAAATGAGTTAAAGTGGTATTATCTTATCTTATATATACACCAGGCAGATAATTTTCTCTCTTGTCAACTAAACATACCGTGACATATATTTATGATCTAAATGACATAGGGGAGCTAGTCAGTGTCAAATCTTATCAGATACGAAAACATCAAACTGCATTATTTGTTTCCTTTCGATAATCGTAGCAGATGATAAACAAATACTTATTTTAGCAATATATAGCTGGGCAGTAGAGGAAGCTACTCCATGGCGGAAGGTCTTTGCTGTAAGATGCCCAAAGCTAAAGTGGGAACCAAATGGGTGATGGGAGCCATAGTGGTCTGATGAGAGGTAGAAGACGACCTAGAAATTTAATTACTTGTAAATAAAACCACGCAGTACCATTGGTGGTAGTGGCAACCTACTGTATTAGTTAATCATTTATTCACTGGAGCCTTTAATTCATCATATTCAGAGAATTTTTTTCCAACTTAATATAATTTGTGGTACCCGAGCTTAAGTTGATCAACTCTTCGTTCTTAAATATATAATTACTATTTAATTACAATACATACAACCAGATAAATCAAGCGCTAGGAGTATATACAACAATATGCTGAAGGATATAGGCTTCTTAACTTCAAATAATACTGAATCTTGGACTCAGCTTCTAGAATTTAATTTTGTTTTACTGTTTCACAAAAGCTAGCCAGCCATTTACGAAGACAGTGATACTGTTATGTATTTGGTCGAAGGACCCATAGCAACCAAAGCTGCCACCACCACATACACCACCAAAACGGCCACCACCACCTCCTCCTATTATGACCATATAAAAGAAACACCGCACAAATAATGAATGCAGCCATGAACAACATTAATGAACCTGAACCTGCACATAACATCAACACATAACCTTGATCGGTTATACAGTAGGCGCTGCACATGAATCTGCATGTATTCCCAGTATTTAAGTCTCTGGTTATTCTTTCTTATCTTGATCAGTTATCTTGTCTGCATTAGGTGTTACGGTAAATTCAACTACTGGTATATTTTTATTTATAAGTTGGCTTAAATAGAACCTGTCAGCTCTTGCTGTTTCATGTGCAATTTCCTATCCTGTACTTTATTATGGGTAAAGTTGGTGCGTATTTTTATTATTAAAGACGGACTTTTGTGTTAACTCTATGATGCTAAATATAATACATTAATTTGGTTTTTTTAGATTTATAATGTACTTTGATTTCTAAACATGACCTGATCGGCATATATCACTGCAATACGCAGTTTTAGGGTTCATTGATGTCTTTATGCATACCAAGTAGTTGTACATGAAAAGTAGTTAATTTTAATTAGTCCCACATCACCTAAAACATCTTAATTGTTAGTGTAAATAAGCTAAGAGTGATAGTAGTAGGTTGTCTTGTTATGTGGAAGTTATAAAATTGTGATAAGGTGGAAGAGTAGATGAAGTCAACTTGATTGCATGGTGGTTGAATAATGATCTTCATGTTTTTCTAATATTTATTAACGTAAAGGGCATTTTTGGAATTTCAAAAAGACATGGTTGAAACTAATGGATTGAATTCTCATTATTAGTAGTAGAGATAACAAGTGAAACTATATGGACATATTTATGAATATGAGTTGTAATAAAAATAAAGTTGATATTGATATCAAAGTAAATTAATAAAGTTAAGTGATAAATATGAATTTGAGTTATATAAATAAAATTCAACTGTTGTAATTGAATTGAATGAATAGATTGAATGTTAATCAATTGAATAAAAAAAATCAATTAATTAAACCAATTGAAAGTGATGGTGTTGAAACCAAATTGAATGAATATATGCAAAGGCATTTGGTTGTAATTAATATACATTGGTTGTTATATGATTGTTAGTTGATTGTATATAATTCATTAAGTGTTAATGAAATTGAATTAGCAAAATTTGAAGCTAAAGGAATTGAATTCAAATTAGAAGTAAATAAATTTGAATAGAATTGAATTTGATTTGGAAGTGAACCAACTTGAATATGAATTAGTAAATATAAACTAATTGAGAATAAATGTTAGTAAGAACATCCACTGTTAATGAATCAAATGTGATTATATAAAAAACCAATTCATTGAATATTAATGAGAATATGAATGAATATACATTGGTTATGAATGCTAGTTGGTTGATGTTTGCATTTGTTGCTTTTATTGCATTTGCTATGTTGACATATATAGTTATTATGTTGCTATATGTTGTATATTAATACTATTATCTATATGCATGTTCTCATGTTGTTTGTTGAGTGTTTAGTAGGTGCGGATCGCGTTTGCTTCGCATTTGGAGCTCGCTTTCGCGCTATATTAGCCGTATATGCTTGCTAATAAAATATAAGGTACATATCTCGGATTAAATATCGTACTTTTACACTTTTTCCCTTCGGGATGCCTCATTACTTGATGAGATGTATATTTGTGATATATATACTGTCATTTTTTTTCGGATCGAGCCGCGCAAAGGAGACTATGGCGAATTTTTCCGAAAATTTAAGGCGTTAGAAAAAATTTGAGAAAATTGGAAAATTTTTGAAAACTTTAACTTTGATTTGGAATTGAAAGTTAAACAATAGTAATTGTTTTTGACAAGATAACTAAGTATGATTAGAAAACTTAGTAAGTTATTATAAGAAATTTAACTATGGATTTTTGGAAAGTTAATAAATTCTATAACCTTTCTTACTTAATAATTTCGAGGACGAAATTCTTTTAAGGGGGGAAGATTGTAACGACCCAGAATTTTTAGAAATTAAAATTTGGATATTTAATTAATTTTAGATATTAATAAGTGAATTTATAAGTCAAATAAATTTTATTTTGAATTTTTGGATTTAATTGAATAATTAAATCAATAATTTAATATGTTAAATTATGGAAATAATTGAAAATTACGTTAAATATGATTGAAAATGATTTGTAAAATTTTATTTTATCATATGGGAGTTAGAACGATATTTTAGAACTTTTAAAATCAAATTAAGAGTTAATTTGTGAAAATTGAATATTTTAATATTTAAATCGACTAGTGAAAATAGTCAATTTTTGAACAGTCTCAGAATTGAACGAAACCAGTTCCATTCGATCCGTAATAGTTAGTTATTATCGGATTTCAATTTTCGTGTCAATCGGAACTATCGTTTGATCGTGGCAGCTCGAAACGCATCGAATTATTTTTAATTTTAATTTGGCGAGTTAAAATAGCCATTTTTCAAAAAGTCTCGGATTTCGACAAAACCAGTTTCATCGGATCCGTAATGTGATATTATTGTAAGGTTTCAAATTTCGTGTCAATTGGATTTACCGTTTGTCCGGTACAAATTAAAACGCCTAGAAAATCGTTTAAATCGGTTTGATTTAAATTGAACGTTTATAGCCATAACTCGCACAAATGTCCGAATTAGCTTCCGAAACCTGTTCCATTGTGTCCGGAACGCGGGGTAAACCCTAGAAACGCTGGTTACGGCGCGTAAATCGGAGTTCGGAATTTCCGGGATGAATAGTGTCGTTCGTTTTCCTATAAATAGACCATAAGTCTTCATAAATTAGAAAAAAAAAACCTAATTTTCTAAACCTAGCCGCCACTTTATAATTGAATGGCCAGAAAACACCCAATTTCATTCCTTAATCTCTCCAAATCCATTCACAATCAAGCGAAGTGATCAACTACAAAGATGAAGAGCAAGGCGAGAGCTTTCGATCTATACGGTGATGATGGAGTTTGGTGTCGCGTGGAGGGAGCTAGGGGGGCCGTTCATGGCCAGTTGCGCACGCAACATGAGGAGGAGGAGGGGGCCGAACTTCCAGTGGTGCATGGTGGAGGTAGCTCTTGCGAAGGGCGTTCGAATGGAAGTGGTTTGATGAAGTTTCGTCGAGAAATGAGGTTGCAAATCAAAACCCTAGTTCATGCTAATGGGTTTGGGTGTGCGGCAACAACCTGTAGATGGAACGAAGGAGAAGGGGTAGGGGGGTACGGCCAGATCTGCTCAATCAAGAAATGGACGACCAGAGATTAGTTAGGGTTTGAAAATAATTATTTAAGTTGTAAATTATAATATTATGAATCGTACAAACTTCAAATATTCATAACTTTTTCATACGAGGTCGAAAACGCGCGAAACCAGTTGCGTTGGAATCGTATGGACGAGCACTACGCGATGAAATTGGATTGGAGTCGTTTGGAGTTAGTGAGAATTTTGGGTATTCGAAATAAATCGCTAAAAAGAAATTGAAATCAAGGTGAGAACTTCTCACTCAATCGAATCAGTTTCGATTTTATTTTAAATAGTTAGATTTAAAATATTTGAATGCATGTTTGAATGATGATTGATATCTATTGATTGTTAAAATAGACATTATACGCCGTTAGTAAGCGGATGTTATTTATTAAAAACATATACCGCGAATATTTCATAAACAGTGAAATTGGTATTATATATAATAGCAATATATATATATATATTGGCATATGTATATATTGGAGTTATTGATTTCGCGCATTTTTTGTTTAGCGGATGAGACCCTATTGCGCCGTTATTAAGCGGATAATATTTTAAATCCCATATACCGCGATAATTTCGTACTGGAGCGAAATTGGTATTGTGCTAATGTTTGTGGATGCAGGAAAACAGGTTGGATGGATCCAACTGGATTCCTCAACAGTATTTATTTGATTATGGATATTTTGATATTCGTTGATTATCATATCGATATATGATATCGTTGTTGTCGTGATTGGCTATTTGGTATGTAGCATCATTGGACCAAACTTTGAAATTTTAAAAATGATTTTTAAAAGTGATTTTTGAAAATATACTATATTTTTGGAATTGATCCATGTTAAATAAATAAACGTTATAATTTTCAAAGTTATAAAATTTTGGTTTTTGTGAAATATAGTTAAAAGCTGATTTTTGAGAAATAAGGGTTAATGATTTTATAAAATAGTTTAAATTGGATTTTTGAATTATTATAAAAAGTTAAAAATATAGGATTTATAAAATTTGATTATTTTATAAATCAAAACGGTGAAATTATAAAGGAATTTGAAGACGTTTTAAAGAACAATATAAATTGATTTATATTAAGAGATTTATAAATGGATATTTATAAATTGAAATATTGAAATTATAAAACGAGTTTTTATAAGTGTTTGAATGAAGTGAAAATGAATTTTGTAAATGAATGGAATTTATAAAATTATAAATGGTGAAGTTATAAATGAAATTTATAAATAGTAAGATTTATAAATTTTGTGAAATTATTAAAGAATATATTTGGATGAATAATTGAATCTTATAAGTTATAAGATTTATAATTATGAAGTTCAAAGAAACGATTTTGTAAAATAATCGTTTATAAGTATTTGACTTATAATATGAACCTTTGTTTTATAATTGAGTTATAAATCGAATAGGTTAATAAAGGAATTTATAAAAGGAAGTTGTTATAAATAAATAGAAATGGAATTTATAAACGTTGTTTTATAAATTCACAAACGACTTATTTTGATAAGTAAATTGTTATAACTTATAAATAGAGTTATATTCACATTTTTAACTGTGAATAATCCTTTGAAATAAAATGAATAAAAGGATGAAATTGATTAACGTAGTATATTCACGTTTTTGAATAGTGAATAATATGTTAAAGAAATTGTTTTGAATGTGATATTTTAAATTGAATTAAAACGATCTAACGATGTTTTAAAATGTGTTGAGATTCGAAGCCATAGATTTCAACATTTATTGTTGAAATAGACGATTTCGAGAAATAAAAGGAAATGGTGGACTATAACACTGTTGTTATAGTAAATGATTTCCGAAAGGAAATGTTTTGTATAGTATTGGGATTTATATATCTATTTTAATTTCGAATCCCTATACTAGTGATTTTGGGTTGTCGTAACGATGTTTTACGCAACATTCGTTTTGGCCCAAATAAATATGTTTAAGAGAATGATTTCTTTAAAGAATGAAATATATACTTAATTTCGATTTAAGTATATTGAATATTTTCCAAGTGTTGAAAATAAATAAAATTTGTGAATTACTTATGAATAAATAAGTATGGAAATGTTTTTCCAATATAAAGTGAATATTAGAGAATTTATCTTTTTGAAGATAAATTGAAAATGAATATTATAAATCGAATTGAAGTCGTATATTCATTAATACTTTGAAATGTAAATTCACTATTGAATTTATAAAAGAAAGTAGAATTTGTTTAAAAATAAATATTGATTTATTTTTGAAGTGTTGAAAATATATATCTTGTAAAGATATTTTGGAAAATAAATAATTTGGAAAATTATTTGGAATCTGGTGATGTGTGCATACCCATGGATAGTTCAATAACCGACTATCAATATTTCCCTTTGAATGGGTAATTAATGTGAATTGTTTGAATTTGAATGCCATACTTATTTTTGAATAAGCGCTCACTATTCGGGTTAACCGGGAAAGGACCATGGGGTCGTATAACCCATTCCGAATATGTGATACGTCGTTGTGAATTGCATTGAAGATCGGTGTTGATACCCGGTATTTGCGAAAGCGATAGGATGACCTATCGATTGTCTCTGCACTGAGTTGCAACGGTATAGAGACTCCCTAAGTGATGGGAAATCCGATCAGGATTGTGAATATCCGGATTGCAAGGACTTCTTTGTAAGTGCCTTCGGTTTTGTTCGAGCCCGGAACAGACTTGTATGGATAGTATGCCTGACATTACAAGTTGAGATATAAAGCCGATTTCTTTCAAATATATTTCTGTTGGTGGCGGAGAATTTATTCTTTTAGCTTAACACCCTTCTCTGAGACGTACGAGCTTAGAGGTTATGTAGTTGAATGTTATCAGCGATATATTCCCAATTTGGTAATGTGACATGCTGAGTGTTGCTGTGAAATGATCATTGTGTTGATTATTTGTGATAGGATCGTTTATTTGATCGTCTATCTTTGTGATCATTTCTATGATCATTTGTTGACCCAAAGCATGGCTTTTGTATAAAGTATGTTTTTGTGGACGTGACTTCGTCGAGCCTCACACCCCGTGAACGGTCAAAACAGGAAAGAAGCAGCAAGGTTATGAGGGGTAGCGCCCTTTAGGATGTGTGCATTTCCTTCTGGAAAAGGGTGGTATCATGGTATGGAGCCCAGATACTTACTCATGTTGAAAACACTTTGTTATGATTGTGTGAATTGATTTCGAGCGCTCGGTGAAAGGTCCCAAAGGACCGGGGGATGGCATATTCGGTCAGTTGTTACTCAGTTAGGGGTAACCCGGCCTTGTGTTGGTAGAGATCCGGTTTGGTTCTCGGGGATGTCCATCCAGAGGCATTCTCATGTGGCAATGGGAAGTTCCTTGGCCTGATCATTCGTTGGAAATCCAAAGAAACAATACGTGACTTGTACGGTTTTAGTTGTATAACCTGCTATGGAATGTGGCGGTAACCTGCTATTGAACATAGTTAGCTATAGTAGGCATACGATAATGGTCGTATGTTGGCTAAGATTTATATTCTACTTTCGAAATGAATTTTTCCTACACTATGCACTAGTAATAATATCAAATGTTCTTTTAAATGCGTATCAAGCATCTTTGACTATCATAAGGAGAAATCTCCTCCGATTCTGCGTTTGCATTGTGTGTGTGTGCGGGAGGCCTTATGGTAGTCTCATTTTTAAAAGCATTGCGAATTGACTTTAAAAATATTCCTCTATTTTGATTTCAAAGATAAATAAACTGTTTTGAGTTCTCACACCAGTCACATGACTGACTCGGAGTTTATTGTTTTCCTTCCTAAACTCTGGGTGCCCACCAATTTTCACACGGGCAGTCAAGAGTTAAGGTTTATCAGGATATTCTGGAGTTGCTGGAGGCAAGCTGGATGGCATGGCGTATTACTAGTTTATATAGTATTTCTTTTTCCGCTGCACTGTTTGTTGTTGTATGTTGTTATACACTCTGATGATATGATGTAATGAAATGTAAAGTATAAAATGTAATAACTGATATAGTTCTTTGTTTAAAGATTATTCATTTATTATTATATGTTGTTCCGCTGCGAATTGTGAGATTCTGTTGTTCTGTTGTTTTACTGTTCCGTTCTATTTTTCTTTCCCCTCCATTTTCTATTTTCTCTAATTTCTATTTTCTTTTCTTTCTGTTCTATCTTCTATCTTCTTTCTCTATTTTTCTATCCTTTTCTCTTCTCTTTTCTTAAATTCTTTTTCTTAAACCATAACATTTCGGGTTTCCGGCCTTCGATTTCTCGGCAGTCGATAAAGTGAGTATCGATGTTGAATTTTCGAAAGTCGAAAATTTACGAGGCGTTACAACTTTTTGTAACGACCCGCCGTTCTGACCGCCCCTAGTCGGTAATTAAACCAACTTGAAACGTTCAAAATACGGATTGTTATTTAGTTTATAGAGTTTAAACAGAATCAGCCACAGAAACACAGAATAATTATATTTCACATAATGAATTTTTGTACATATATCAGAGTTTATACAATGAATTAAATTTATACAGCGGAATATTTCTTTAAGTACAAAAATAAATCCCCGAAAAGCTAAAGTGAAGCGTTTCCCCAACTCTCTCTCTAACTTCGCTGCCCGAAAATCTTCAAGCTGTAAAATACTGGGTCTGACCCGAGTATTACATTCAAAAGAAAATAATACACTGGTCAGTCTAATTCAAACTCAGTTATTAATGCATAGAGGCAATAATAATCAAACAATAATTAGACGATAGTCAAATATAAATTCACCTATCCGATCCTTTAACAAGAAATCGGATAACGGTAAATATAACACTTAACAGTGTTAAACAACAAATCAGTAGATTAAGATTATCAATGAAGATAGATGAAAGGATTATCAATGAAAATAATTTTAGAAAAAAAACATCAGAATTGCCTGAACGGCAATTAACAACAAAATCATCAAAATGCGATTCAAAATATATTGAATTGGCAACATAAAACAATTTTCATCAATAGAAAACATCCATTAAAACATCAGATTTGGTAGGGCTACAGTACACGCACGCGTGTACGGCCTCGCCACATTTAAAATGTTAACTCTGCGTGGCTGCAGTTCATGCTTGCGTGCACTGCCTTGCCACTATCGTGATGATGTACTCAAAAGGTCAACGAACCAAAATCAATGAAGGTTCAAATATCGATTCAAAATGTGGATACTGTGTGGCTGCAGTTCACGCTTGCGTGCACTGCCTCGCCACAACCGCACGTGAAATCATCACAACAGTGAATACTAACGGCGATCAAAACTGCAGAGGTCAAGTTGATGCTATCGCGACTCAACGCAACTGCAAACAAAACGAACAGTGTAATAGGCTAGAAATTCAAATGCAAATCCACTATCAGAAATGTAGACTGCAACTAAATAGGCCCAAATCAACTTCAAAAAAATGCAAAAGATCAAGTCAGTAACTCAACGCAGCTGCAACACCAAAACCGATGCAACATGGCAGGGTCGAAATGCAACTGTTTTGCATATACTCACGTAAACTCAACAACAAGTTTCCAAATAACTCATGGCTGCACACTTCAACAAGTGTAATATTTTTTTTTTATAAAATGAAACTGCGGCCACTACTTGGACTCAGGGGGAATGATACAAAACGTGAAATGAATCAGAGGGAGTCTAGAATAAAATGCAACAGCAAACTCAACACAAAACAAAAGTTCCCAAATTCAATAAGGCAGCCAGCATTAGTGCACAAGGGCAAAACTGCAACCAAGATCTGCAGCCACCACGAGTACACGAAGCACAAAGGCTCGAATGACCCAGTGCGCAAAGGCAGGGGTACAAACTACATGAAAAACAGCTGAAAGAAGGTGAGAGCACCAAAAATATGGCACCACAACACACAAAACAGGATCAAAGTATAGTTAACATAAAACAAACCAGAGTGACAACTCAGCATGTACAAGGCAACAGAGGATGCAATATGGAACTGCAGGCATATACACACACAGAGGTGATATCATACATAAAGTTACAAATACACATATGCACAGTATGGCACAACGTATTTCACAAGCCATGGCCATAGTCTCATACAAATTGGAAATCGGTCCAACTTTGGGTACAGGCAGGTGAAAGTACTATCATGAAGTACAAATCAAACTCAAGTCAAAGGCAGAATCAGTTCAGGCTCCAGGTCCGAGACACAGAGGGAAGCTCAACGAAGTCAAGTGAAAAACCAACACAGCAAATAAATTACAGCGGCAAAGCAGGGACAAGGGAAATGCATGCATTGACAAGCTACACATGAGTGCAGACAGCAAATAACAAAAGTGCATATCAATAGATGCAAACTTCAAACGGTACCAGACTCGAGTATACCAAACCAGAGCCACATCGAATGAACATCACATGAAACAGGACATAGGACAGTGAGCAATACACAGCATACATTGATGAGTGCGTGTGCGTAAATGTGATGAATGCAGTGATAACTAATACCGTGATCTCGAATGGTACAAGTGCACTGAGTACAGGCAAAGTAAAACATGCCAAAGAAATCAAAGTGGCAGTCTTGGCCACAGTCAAATAGAACAACATCGTCAAAGTCAGTGAAAACAACCCAGAGATTTAAATCAAACAAGCCAGTGGCTCGCATCGACAACTACACGAAATCAAGTGGCCAAAATCACAGTAGTAACCATTATCAAAATCAAGGCCACATTCAATCTGAACACAGCAAGACCCAAGTCTAACAAACCAAATTCCCAAAACACTTAAAAACATGGTCGTCAAAAATCAAAGCAACAAAAATCAAGAAATCATCAAAGAAGTATAAATGGACCATTACTCTAGAAAAGTTTCATTTATACAAATTTGGTTTAAGTTATATATATATATATATATTTCAAAGCTTCTTTCTTTGATAAGTATAAAAAAAAATTAAGAGAACCTTTGTACATGAAAATCGAATTATTCTTCACTGTGTTTTTCTCAAATCACTTATTTGAATTATAATATACTTCATACTTCTGAGAATAACACATATACTTATATTTTGAAACTGTATATTTTCAAAGTCCACAAATTTCAAATCAAGGCCGAAGCCATAGCATAAAATGAGGTCGCAGTAATTTCCCTTTTTCCAAAGACAACAGAAAAATGCTCGCAGCCGAAGCCATGGAAATCACCAAATTATATATATATATATATATATATATATATATATATATCAAGTGACCGAAGTCAATGCGAGCCATACTAAACCAACATGCCCGCAGTTCATCAGAGAAAACAAGGCCGAAGCCAACAAGAAGGAATCGAACCAATCGAAAATCAACACCATATTTTTTTTATAAAATAAAAAAAACAACAGAGAAATTATCAACTTATAACAAAATCGAACGAACTAAGGGGGATGAAGTGGATGTGTGGGTCACTCACCTTTGCCTGAAGCGGTCGCGAGCGAGGCGAAGGATCAATTGAGGAAGCGAAGACGAAAGCCCTAATTTTGAAGCGAAGAGGGAGACGAAGGACGAACGGCAGCCATTTTTTTTTCGTTTTGAAATGATGGAGGAAGGAGGTATCGGCATGCTTTGAAGTGGAGAATGTGCGTGAATTTGGGCGTGGTTGAAGGCATAGATTATGGCGTGATTAAAGGAGAGGAAAACATGCTGAAAAGAAGAAAGCATTTTATTTTATTTTTATTTCCTTTTTTTCATTTCAAATTCAATTTGTTTTGTATAAATTCTTTTTACTTTGTTTTGTTTAATTTTGTTGTTAAAATTTTAACTAAGTGTATTTATTTATTTTATTTTGTATTGATTAAAATTTTATTCCTTTTTATTTAAAGAAAAGAAAAATGTTATTTAAAACTAACCATCCATTTATAAATTTACATAAATAATAATTCTTGTATCCAAATTATTTTTCTAAGTCATTAATTTGAATTTAAAATACAAATTCAATATTCAATTTCAACTCCAAAGTCAAATTTAAATTTTTATTCAACTTTTTATAGATTAAATTTTAAAATTTAATCGTCAATTTCATAGTTATATTGGGAACATCAATTCAAACCATCATTTAAATATTTAAAATTAATTAAATATTTACAATTTAAATTGTTCAAAATTCAGGGTTGTTACAATAAATCTAAGGACTCGATCGCTGATATGTCAATTTGACGTGTTTACACATAGTACAATAGATCAATGTCTTTAAATGTTAAGGGTGTTCAAGTGCTCTTATGTAGAAATTCCATTATGATGTTGCAGTACGGATATTCTTTTTGAATGGTTCAACCATTTAAAAAATGAATGTATTAGAATAGATGTGATTTAAGTACAGTTGAAATAAAGAGAGTGAACAGTCATTTCTACTTCATAGAGAAACATGAAAAACGAGAATTGTAATAATAATAATAATTGATACTTAATATTGGAATAAGAAATACGTTTTCTATTTTGAAATGTATTTTCTTATAGAAAATTATTTTCTGTGAGATTTATTTTCTTGAGTTTAAAATATTTGATCAAAGAACACTCTACTACAAACTACTTGTTGTAGTATATAGAATAAATAATCGATATTAAGTGAATGACGGACCTCTGAATTCAGTATGTTATTATAGTAATAGCGGAAATAGAGAGATTATCATGTAACACTTATTGATTGCATTAAGTTACGAAAATTGTTTTCGTAAAACATACCAAACATTATTTTGGAAATATCAACTATTTTTTTGTGTCGATTAAAAAATATACTTACTTATATTTTAATAAGAATATTATGAATATTCATTATGAAATAAAACTATAATGCAGTATTTATTTTCATAACAAGAGTGATGCATTGGAAAATACTAAAGTATCTGAAATTGTTTACAATTATTTCGGTATTATAGACTAAGCCATAGTTTTAAGAAATAATTATTTACTATATGATAATGAATCATGCAGTACAGTTAATTATGTCTCAAATAATTAAGGGCTATGCACCCATTTAGTGGGAACGTCATAAGAGTTGATGAACTTTTTGAATTGTCACATATAGATGTATGCAATCGTAAGTCTATTAATACCAAAACGATTTCATATAATTTGTCATATTCATCGATGAGTTATCAAAGACATGGACATGTGTACTTGACACATATGTAGTATGTCTATGATAAGCTCATAGAGTACGAAACGAAAGTAAATAAAACATCATGCTATAGAAAATAAAATGATTTGATTTGATCGAATGGATGAGTATATTGGAAAGCATTTTGTATGTACCTAATATGAATAAATATTCAATCCCAAATGTCACCCCTTCTATAATACATAATGATGTATTGATAAAGAGAAATCAAACTTTGTTGGACAAAACACGATTAATAATAAGTTAAGTTAAGTTAAATTCTTTTGATAAGGTGCGTACTTAAGAGTAGTACATAAAGTTAAAATTAATATCATTCAAAGAATAATTTACAAACCATACGAGATAAAGGGTTTATAATAAACTTCTACATATTCTAAGTTAAGGAGGTGGCGGGTTGTAATGAAAGACCACACATAATAATTGTACGTAATAGATTGTGTTTGAATCGTCCTAATAGAATTTTGGGAACGATGGCAATTAGATGACTAACTTATGTTGTGAACATAAATATATTGTGAGTTAGTGCAAAATCGGTTTTACATAAGGCAATTCATAAAATGTTTATGAATGTCCTTTCCGTTGCACTAAGAAACAATTATTATTTCAAGAAATACCAACATTATAGCGAAGGAATTTCTTTAACAAATTATAGATATAAATGGATTTGGATACGATCTAATGATAAAACTGATTATAAGGGATGAAATAAAGTTAATCGAACCTAAATAAACACAAATACATTAGAACGTCTAATGAGTATTTTTGTACATTAAAGAGAAACCGTGAGCTTCTTATCAACGTCAAGAATGAATATCCCATAATTGTTTAATTAAATCATTAAGAGTATTGACTCTATGATATGGTACGATGCGCAAATCTGAAATAGATTCCAAATATATTATCAAAATATGATGTAGTGACCCTAATTTTGACTGACATTATTTAGGACATTTAATTGGATAAATTAAATGAAATAACATAGGTAGCTAAGGGATTGAGATTTGCTGATTAAGAAGAAGCCATGCCTTAATGAATGTATTAGTAAAAAGAGAATTAAAAATATGTAAGTAAGAGGAATATGACAAGGGAAAAATAGGAATAACCATTGTTCCTATATCCTAAATCCTTTTATTCTTCATGCCTCATTCATTTTAACTATCACAAACAAAACTAAAACTCTAAAGGAACACGGTCGGTCACCATTAAAATGATTCAAGGAGAAGAAAAGCTAGAATTCAAGTAGAAAGCTTAACCAAATCAATTAAAAGGCAAAACTCAACCTTCTTAACACAAAGCTAAGGCGATTAATTAATTTACACCTCTTTTTTGATGAATAATTTGGTTTAAAGGTTTTTTTTACAAGTATATGCCATGTTATAGTGATAAAATGAGTATATGCTTTAACTTGACGACTTATGGAGATTTAATAAGAATTTTATGATATGTTTAGATTAGAAAAACTATCATAGGACATCCAAATGAGTTGCGTTTTTGATATATGGTCAAAAATATTATTTTAGAAATCGGTTTCATGTTTCATAATTTTCCAAGTGAATATGGATTTATTATGAATTTTCTATGAGAGAAAATAGTTAATTTTGGGTTTAAATTGTTTAAGGCAATTAAATAATGTTTTCAGGTCTAAAATTTATATATGTTAGAAAACATATTTAATATGTGTTATAGCGCTTTTTGGGGATTTTTCCTAAGTGTTCCATGATGGTTAATAAATTATTTAAGTTAGAGAACTTAAATGTAAATGTTTTATTAAGGAGAATGGCTTAAGTGTTAAGTATTTCAAGTCCAAATTTGATTTCAGTAGTAATAGAAAATTGATAAAGTTTTCTAAACCAATAAGATTTTAAAAAATATGGAGTGTAGGTGAAAAGTATTTTATGTAATAAACAAAATGCAGTTTTTGCCCAAATTATATCTTCGCCACTTACCATGCTTACTTTCGACACCATGCTTACTTTTGCCACCTTTCGCATCCATTCGAAACTTATGCACATGGTATCAAGCATTTGGTATGTAGTATATTATAGAAAGGCAGAAGGAAAGAATGATGATGCTTTCGAAAGGATTGATTTTATTAGCTTACAAATCCATTAACTTGCCATTGTTTTAAAAGAAGCTTTCGAAAGGTTACGGCCTTTGAACCCCTTCAATACCCATATTACCGCACCTATACTTCTATCTTTGTTAGAAGCCATTTTTATAACCCTTAGTTTAATGGGTGCCAAAGATAGGTTCCGAACTAATACCCTTTCACAACCATTGAAGCCGCTTTTCTTTTAACTTATACATGTGAAAGGGGGGTGCCCTTCCATACCTTTCGACATGGTTCAAGCCTCTTATTTAAAATAAGTATACATGCAGAAGCATGTTGCTATCACCGTAGGTCTTTCGAAGGGATAGCTTTCAAATGTGTCCCCTTATATATACTTTGTAATTTGTTTTGTTTTCAAACTATGGTTTCGAAAGTGATGCTTTCACGTTTGTTTACTTGAACCCTATTGTAACGACCCAGAATTTGACCGCTTTAAAATATACTATTTAAAGTGATTTTAAATATAAAATAGGTAAGGTTATATGTTTCATACAATATTAGATAGGATTTAGAAAGATAAGTATACACAAAAATAGTAACATTTTCCTATAACGACAAAAGTGACAAAATGCTGATTTTAGAAAAGTATGTTTCAATGGTTAAATAAATTATCTTAATTAATTTATTAGTGTTTATATTTTTAAATAGAATTATACAAATTTATTTTCAATTTGGTTTACATGAATAAATAGTTTAACTAAAACGTCAAAATGTGACCGTAAAACATTTTGTCTAAAAATGACGTTTTGTCGATTAAAAGTTGTTGCAACGTCGTCGCACCTTTATTTTCTTATATAGGAACATATATTCAAATAGTGTAAGTATTAATTAATTCACTAAACATATTTAATTTTACTAAATAGGATTAGACAACTTTTAGAAGTCATTAGTAAAAGTAAGTAAGAGTAAACAAAAGTAAGAAAAAGTTAACATCAAATCACATCAAATTAAAGCCAACATAATTATGATATTCTTTACTTAATCTTTAAGTGACTAAGACATAAAGTAAGGATGAGAAAGATGATGTTAAGTATTGAAAAAGTAGAGTTTTCTTTAGGTTGAAGTAAGGTTAGTTTGATAATTTGGTAAGAGCTTATTTTGGTAAACTACCACTTTCTTTCTTTTTCTGTAAATATCCACCTCCTTCTTCACTTTCATTCACATTTCTTATTCTTCTTTTTTCAAGATTCTTCATCTTCTTCTTCTTCTCTTTAATGGCTTCCAAGACATAGCAAAAAATTATAAATATATAATGTCAAAATATTTTCAAAATATTCAAAAGAAATCAATGTTCATTCTCTTCAAATCAAACTCATTTTTTTTCATATTTTACCTCTTCTTCTCTCGGTCATAAATTCTTCAAACAAGAACTAAAATGCATAATTTTTTTTCAAACTATGTATTTTTCCGGTGGCTATAACTTTTATGTTGACCAGTTTTTCTCACTTTAAAGTTAACTATGTCAAACATACACTTCTTTCTAGTGCATTTTCTAACCCATTTTTTAAGCCAGATAATAGGTCATTTTGTTTTGATCATAACTTGATCATACCTGATCCAAATTAAGAAAATCTTTTTTTAACATTATATAAAATTCTAGTGGCTATAACATTTATGTTGATCATTTTTTTCAATTTTGAGGTTTTCTATACTTGAAACATAATTATTTGAAGTGCATTTTCGGGCTTCATTTTTGTCAATCCGACAATAGCTCTTCTTTATCCTATCATATCTCCCAAAGAACAACTTGGATTCAAATGAATTTTTTTAAATTCAAGATAAAATAATTTTCAACAACTTTTCAATTAACAAGTTTATTAAATTTTGAGAGTAAGAGAGTCAAAAACAAGAGAGAATATGACCCATTTTTCAGGTCTAAGTTTGAGAATTCAAGTTCAAAGCTCTACCGCTTCTTCTCTATACTTTCGGCCAACCTCCATCTCAAGCCTCGACCAAGCTATTCGAAGGGAGAGGGTGTTATCTACTAGTGTTTAATGGTGTGGGAATTGATTAGTGAAGTGTTGGTTGATTAGAATGTTGGCAGGAAGTTGATCGCTTTTGTTTATGGTGAGAAACTCTATTTAGCATCTATATATATATATATACACACACACACACATGTTTGATGTTGTGTTATGATTGCCATGGATGCTTATATATGCTTTGATCATCAAGTATTGATCATTTGATATGATTGTTAAACTGTTTTACCAAGTCACGTTAATACATGTCAATAAGCACAAAGAGAAGCACTTTCCTTTTGAAAATGAAATGGTGTATATGGAATGCTTAAACTTTTGAAAATAGTTTTAAACTGGGTTAGAAATGTTTTATAAACATTTCAATATGTTTAAATAAAAAAAGGAAGAAAATCAAGAATTTATCTTGTATATTTTAAATATGTCCAAAACAATTTTCCAGAAAAATCACGCTTTTGCAGTAAAGTGACCAAAGTTTAAAATTGATATTTTAAATGTTTTAAAAATATGAAATAAATCCTAAATATCTTTTAAAATATACTAAAAGAGATTTAAGTTGAAAATTTGGATTTCTAAACGATATAAAAGTCGTTTTGAAGAATATAGCTTTTAAAACGCTATTTGCAACACTTTTCGCAGTAGTTTAAATAACTTTTGAAATGCAGTTTTAAACCTAACAATTCTTTCCAATATAATTTGTGAATGATTTTAAAAGAATAACTAAGTCATTTAAAGATGGTTTGGAAGTTTTAATGAGAGTTGAATAAAGGGAAAGAGGAATTATTTATACCACTTAAACAAAAAGTGAAGAATATGAATATAATAACAAACTGAGTAATGCGAAAAAGACTAGTACATTTATCCCGTCTATGAGATCTGGAAAGATAAAACAAGGTTTTTAACTAAGATTAGGAATAGAGCAACCAGTGCCCTAGGCTTACCTGGCCTATATTTTCTCTTCTTAGGCGAGGGGTGGAACATATCGAAAGGAAAGCCCGAATGCTCTAAAAGATCATAATTAAGTTTTTCTAAGATAAAAGAAAAGGAATAAATTCTTTGAATTTATTTTAAATTCTCTAGATATAAGATTTATAAAATTTATATTTTATAAATTAAAGTAATGGACTTATAAAAGTGTTTTATAAATATTAGAAATAGGATGTAATCAAATTTATATATGGTTTGCAATTGAAATTTAGAAAAGAATTTATTATGGATTTTATAAATAATAAGTTTCGAAAGGAATGAATTTGTAAATAAGAGTTTTATAAGTAATTAAATTGCAATTGGATTTTGACTTATAAGTGAGATGTAAATGGAATTTGTTAGTAAAGAAATTTTGTATATGGAAGTTTATAAAATATAAATGGAATTTATAAACACCGTTTTGTAAATCTGGAATCAATTTAAATTGATAAGTTAAATGTGAAAGTTTATTAAAGGAATTATATTTGTGATTTTGGACAATGAATAATCCTTTAAATTAAATGGATGTTGTGGAAAGTGATATTATAAAAAGGGAATATTTTTCCTAAGTTAATAGTTAAGAAAGAAAATCTTTGATTAAGATTTAATGAATGATTTGAAAAGGTCTTCCTAACTAAAAGAGAAAATGATTTAGAATTATTTCAGGATTTAAGAAAGGTTTAAATAAACCAAATGATTTGATAAATGCGGCTTAATATTCCTTATACTCTTGAAAAGAAAATGGAATAAACTGAAAAAACAATGTCTAACAAAGATATTTTATTAAAGATAAAGTAATTGATTGATGTTTGATATCCACATATGAACTTACCATCTTTTAAATTGATAATTGGCTTCAAAGGAACATGGGTAGGATTTGGGAAATTCCTATCCGAAAACCACTTCGAACCAATGTATACGTTCGAACGTGAAGACATGTTGAAGGCGATGATTATTGAAGGCTGTGGATCTTCATAGCGTGAGGACTGCTTGTTGATTTGCTTGGGGTCGCACCTATTATAGAGTTATATATAGCAGTGGTCCCCTCATTGTGGAGATTTTTCGGATTGCAAGGACTACTCGCTACTAGTGGTAGTAGGAGAGTGCATTTGGTTTGTCCTGTTCCTAGACAACTTATATGGACGTTTTTCTGACATTGCATTTCTAATGATTATGTACATTGGTTTTTTCAAACGTACATCAGTGGTGGCGGAGAAGCCAGCTTCTCTTAGCTTAACACCCTCCTTGAGACGTACGAGCTCAAGGGTTGTATTTTTGTGCAAGGCAATTAGTAATCAACGGAAATGGCAATGTGGCATTCAAAGATGTGATATTTGATTTGTGAAAAGGTAATCGTTACCTCAAGCCTCATCAAACCGGAAATGACCGAAATAGGATTAGATGCAGTATGGCTAAGTGGGTCATTCTCAAATAGGGTATGATCATCCCCTTCTAGATATATTTCTTCCTGCTACGATGTTCGGGATGTAAATTAATGTGGTGTATGGAAAACGAGCGTTCGGATAAAAGTCGGTAACGACCGGAGGATGATATATTTGGTACTATCTAGTTACAGAGATAGGCTTGTCTTGTGTTGGTAGAGGATTCTTTGTGATGGTCCTCGGGATATCCATCTAGAGGTGTACCCATTGCGGAAGGCAGATCCTTCACCTGGTCATTTGTATGGAAATCCGTTCTCCAATACGAACCTACGGTTTTGTTTGTAGAGCCTAGTATGCCGTAATTTAATAATGGTAACAATTTCAGCTAAGATTAGTAAGCTTATTTGCAAATGTTTTTAAAGAGATGTCATTATAAATAATATCAAAGGTTTCGATATAAAAGTGTTTTAGTTATCATAAGGTAAAAACTCGTCCGTGTTTATGTGTGGGCGTGGTCTTATGAGATATTCTTTCTTTTGGAAAGGTTTTATTCATAGGCTAATATATGGCACTATCATTTATTACTGATTTTTTCTCACGCTGGTTTATCAAAGCCTGATACAGGTATTTTCAATACTCGGGTCAGATCCGAGTAGTTTCAGGTTATTCGAAGACGGTTGGAGTTTCCAAAGAAGAGCTGGAGATATTCATCGATGTATGGACATATACTATTATCTACTGTACTTAGTGTATTTTGGTTTGATGTTTGTCAGCAATTGTAAGGACGGATGTTTATAACTGTCCAAGCTGAATTTAGGTTAGACTCTGATATATGTATTCAAAAGTTTTCCGCTGTAATGATATTTATTCAATATTATATGTTATTCCATTCGTGTGAGATTATGTTTTGTCTATTTTTCTTTATTACCATTCATGTTCCGTATTTTCGTGCAATTTGAGTTGGACATGTGTGGTTTATTGTCGATTCAAAGGGTGCGGAAAAACAGGCCTTGACATTTGGTATCAGGGCTTTTGGTTAAGCGAACACTGAAGCCTGATAGGGGTAAGTCTCATCAGAGGTAGGATTAGTAATATCCTAGGACGAGTAACTCATTAGAGATAGGGTTAGTAACACCTTAGAATGAGTTATGAGAGTGTTATATATATGTGTGTGTGTGTGTATGAGCACGTAATTGTTAATTTTGTATAAATGGCTTTGTTTTAAATGGTAAATGAAATAATTTTGCCTAGGATTATATTTTCAATATATAGTATATATTTGGAAAAGTTGTATAGTTAGAAATCAAGATTAGTGAAATTTAAATATGAACATCTTGTAATTATAATTTCACGATTTGACTATAAGATGTTTCATAATGACAATCGATAAGTAAGAAATCTAATAAGGTAATTATGATCTTTAATACTTTTTCCAAAATAATAAATTAAGAAATGATACAGTTGAGATACTATCATAAACTATCAATTGTTTAATTTAAAAGTTAAAATACAAATATATTGTGATTAGAATTTCCCGATCTTTGACTATAAGATATTTGATAGTAAAATTGGTTTGAGGATGAACATATAAGATAAAAATATATTTAACTAAAAGAAAACGATTGTGTAAAAAGGAAAATATAAAAGGAACGAAGGTTTAAAATTCGAGTAATTTAAAAGAATTGTGGCAATTTAAATAAAGTTAATTAATATAAGATAAATTTATAAAATGAAATAGGTTTATAAAGTAATCTCTATAGGATTTTGAAAATGTTATTATTTCAAATAAAAAGAGGTATTTTATGATAACTAATTCGATTTACTCGAAAATAAACAAAAAATGGGCAAGAGATGTGTAACAACCCTGAATTTCCGACCCAATTTTAAATTTTAAATTCATTGTTTCTAATATAAAAAAATTTGAAATTTTACACGATCTCAATTAACGTCCAAACTTCGTTTGTAAGATGCGTCCAGTTAGTTAGGGGTGTAGGAAAAGTTTCGTCGTAAATTATTTCAGAAAATTACGTTCACGTTTTTACTGTATATCAATTCATTTTAAACTGCGAAAAATTTATCTTACGAATCTAAATATTTTTACACGGTAATGTTGTAAAAATTTATCTCATTTAGATGTCGCAATTCGTCTCGTCTAATTCCATCGTCGCCTGTTTCATATAAACTGCTTTGTCAATCTTACAATTTAATCGGCGTAAATTCGAGTTTTTACAAACTGTCGTATCACAATTATTTGTATAGCATTGGAAGCGTCTCGTTGCACTGACTAAAACTGTATATTCAATTGTGCAAATCGACGTCCGACGTAAATCGTTGCGTTAAATTAACCGTTTCGGACGGACCGGTTAAACCGTATTCAGCCCAAACTAAAACAACTCGTACCCATTCAAAAATTTGAAAATAAAAATCTCAGCTGGTAGAATAAATGTGGTAGTTGGAAGATGGGTTTAACTTGGAAATGTGAATGGCTTTTCATAGTTATAAGATGAAATTTATTGATGTAAAATTATAAAATTAAAATAAACAAACGTATCATTTCATTATCTTCACTGTTCAATTCATTTCATTCACTCCTAAACGTCTACAGGTATACTCTTCTCTTCTCTTCATCTCATATCCTTCTTCTCTCTTTTATTTCTTCACTATTTAAAATATACAAAAGAATGAAATCCCTCCTACATCATCTCTTCTGCCTCCTTTACACGCACAACCGTTCGCCAACCCAACCAAGACTCCGCTGCAAGCACCACCGCGGTCAACGCGGACCTCTGGTCAAGACTTAATCCACAGTCCCAATACCAAGTCAAATCACTTTTGCTATCTTCGATCCAGAAAGAAGAAACGAAAAACATCTCCAAAAAAAACTATGCGACACAGTTTCCAAATTAGCCTCAAATTTGATTCACGACAACGCCTGGTCCGAGCTACTTCCCTTCATGTTCCAATCGGTGATTTCAGAACATAACGTATTTCTAACTTGTTTAACGAGGTCTGGGTCAACAAAAGTGAGGATAGCAGCACTGAGCGCCTCTATTGGCTTCATTCAGTGCTTGGATTTAGCAGCTGATAGAGATGAATTTCAGGATTTGCTTCCAACAATGATGAAAACTTTAACAGAGAGCTTGAATCTAGGGGAGGAGGCAATTGCACACGGCACTGGAAATGATGACCGAGCTTGCTGAAACAGGACCAAAGTTTTTAAGGAAGCAGTTAGTAGACGTAGTGAGAGCAACGCTGCAGATTGCTAAAGCAGAAGGACTTGAGGAAGGGATGTGCCACTGTGGTAAGTTTGAAACAGTATCGAAAAGAAAAAAAGAAAACATGTGCATGCGCATAGAGGGAGTGCTGTTGAATCTATTTGTGTTGAAGGATGAGGCACTGTTTTATGAAAGAAACAGTAATTTGTGCTTGCGTTGGAGAAGGGGGATGAATCACTGCCTGGAAATGCAGGCTTACATTTTTGAAGTCTCGACTTTGTGGAGTAAAAAAAATGTTAAAAAATTAAAAAATGAAGTAACAATGTACTGTTGCTTTATGCAACAGTGGCAATGCACTGTCACTTCTAAATTGTTGCTGAAAGAATATATTAGCACCATCTATTTTGTCATCGAAATAGTAACCACTTTTCTCTTTCTTGTTGTGTGCAGAAGCAACCGGTTAAGTCCCTTTTGCAGCAGCATCGATTTTTCAGCTTTCGTTCTTTTCTTCATCATTGGTAAGCGCATCTATATAATTTTATAAATTGTACATGAACGTTCACTTAATTAATATCGTCTTTCTTTTGTCTAATTATAGTGTTCCTTTGTTCGTGTTGTACCAATTCTATTCGTGCTTTTTCATGCTTCGTCATTCATTCTCTAACCACGAAGGGTGCATTAATTTTCATGACTTATATTCTTATACGATAATGATCCAGTTTGGTTGATAATTGATTGATTGTTCGTTGTTTACAATGGACTTTAAATTATTAATATTTAAAGTGATAAATAATATGCAATTGAATTTGATATAGGATAGTTAATAATTTAAAATTGATATACATGATGAATTTGACTAGTTAAATTTGTATAATATGACCCCTTTAAATGTTGAATTAATTGACACGTAGAAATTTGGTTAATTACACCTTGAACCATTGAATGCATGTTGTATAATCGATGTAGTGTATAATTGAATAATAGGTATCAAGTGAAGAACCGTATAAATAATTAGTATAATAATCCTTAATCTACATGGAATAATAGTGTAGATTCTAGAAATAATCATATTAATTTGCATAAACAACAAATGTTAATTAATATGATTATTTTGAGATTATTTAATAAACTATTGAATTGATATTGATGTTTGCTATTGCTTGTTTATTTACTTTGACACCATCCCAGTTATCACACTGCAAGTTCCCTTTGCTATGCTTTGATTTTTAAATTGAAATGGAATCGGGTTGAAATGATAAATACCCAAATGAACTTGACTTAGGATAGAGAATTAAATAAAACCCGATTGGTCAATAATTTGATTTAAAAATAAAATAAAGATTCATTTGAATAAATAATAAGTATTTGAAATAATGATGGAATCTGAATTTTTATGAAAGGAAAAATGTTGATATTAAATAATCTGAAACAAAATATTAACACAATAGTTGATAAAAGAACGTTGTTTTAAAATTATTTATTTAATAATTAAGTTTGGAATTATTTAATAATTAAGATTGGAATTATTTAATAATTAGGTTTCGGAATGATTTAATAATTAAATTTTGAAATTATTAATTAAATTTTGAAATTATTAATTAAAATTTGAAATTGTTAATTAAGTTTTAAAATCATTTAATAATTAAATAAGATTGAATTATTTGATAATTAAATAAAAATTGAATTCTTTAATAAGAGAAATTGAACTTCTGAATAAGTGAATTTGAACTTCGTTAATAAGTGAAATTGAGTTTCTTTATTAATTAAGTATTGGAAAATTATTTAAAGTAAGTAAATAAATAAGTGAAATTGAATTTCTTTAACAAGGAATAAATGTGATTTATTGAAATTAATGAAAGACTTGAAATTTAAAGAATTTGATTTGTCAAATTTAATTTAATTCAATTTGTAAGTTTTGATATAATGGAGTTGAACTTAAATAACTGATTTAATGAATTGGAAATTAAATAGAAATTGTTTTGAAGGATACATTAACTCAACAAATATTGAATGAAATCGATCCATGAATTTAAGTTTATTTGAATGTAAATTAAATTATTCTAAATGATTACGAAATGAAACTTACATACGAATTTAAGTCAATATCTGAATTATTTTAAAAATTAAATTAGGAATTTTGAAATGGTAATTTGGACGTTATGAAACGTAAATTATGGAAATTGTTTTAGTTAGACAAATGAAATGTTGGTTTACAAATTCCAATTGAAATTGGATTTGATTTGGTTTTGAAATATATTAAACTACCAATCGGTGTAATAATTACGAAAGTTATTAAAGAGATCGGAATCGGTTAGGGACATACTCACTGCCTAAACCGAAAACCACTTTAATAACTATACGCGGAATGTGATTCAGAATGAAGTGGTTGGAATGACGTACATGATGATTGAAGAAAGAGAACGATAATGGATAGCCTTGACACTTGTGTCAAATTGGAAATGACTAAAACAGGAACTGTGCCTGTAACGACCCGTTAAGTTCGACCATTTAAAATTGTTTGTTTAATAGGATTTTGTAATTTATTTTAGTTGAAAGAATAAAGGTGGTAGATAAGTATTAAAATGAAGGCTAGAATAAATTATATAGAAGTGACTTAGAAACCTATTTAAAGACATTTGAATAAAATTCAAATGAATTAAGTAGAGAAAGAAAGAAAAATTCTTACCTGTACATAGAATTTAATATGGGAATATTAAACCAATTTAATGCAATAAAAGATTGTGAACGATAAATTGAATAGATTAAGAAACCCTGTTATTGCAAGTCAATAAATTTGTAAACCCTAATGAACATCTCAAAATTTATAAATTTATTGAAATTTAAGACATAGCATAAGCGTAGAACTATAGGTATGATGACAAACTTTTATAAATTGTCTAATTAAGGGTCAGCAAATTTATTTGGAAATCAAACTCAATTAAGGGTAAGTAATTATGATGGATTGATGGCATAAACGTTACTAATTTTTATCATAGTAACGGAAGTGCAGATGGAAGGCAACTGTAGAAATTTAAGTACGTATTAACAATTGAAAGGGGCTGTCGATTGAGTGGAGTACTTTAGGTTGTCTTACTAAATTTAGAATTTAACATAAGACAAATAGAAATAAATCAATAAACGTATAGATTTTAAGTTTATTATGATGAATTATTTTAGTGATATGACTTAGAATAAATGAAATAATTTGGGTTAATTGGTATTTAATGGAATTAAAGGTTGCAATATTCATAGGTAAGGATTTAGATGAAATAGATTGATGTATGAAAAATTTAATTTGATAAATGACAATTAATTCCTTTAATTTGTGCAATTAATGTATGTTTAATTGATAACGATAAAAAGTTGATTTTTTTCAGTGTAACCAACGTAAAATATTATCATAGCATGATACTTGGTTTGAATAGAAGGATTTGATTTAATGTGAAAATTTTTGTTCTAAGTATTGAATAAAATTGAGAATCAAATTTTTTTTTATGATAATAACGTTAGTATTGGTTAATAAATAGATTTCAATGCAGTAACCAAATAAATGGAATAAGATGAGTATATATTGCATAGAAATGAAATGATAAATTATTGATGTAATGGAAGATATAACCATGTCAATTATGCATATAAGGTAATAAGGTAATGAAACCGAGGTAAATTAATTAATTGAGACTTTAAGTAAAATTAACGTGTGGAATTGACCAAGGTTCAATAAAATGAGAATTTGATTGGTTATATTTATTGGTTGAGAAATGTAAATGTGTATTTGGGGAATAAATTTAGTCAGACTTAAGTATTGAATTTAATTAATTAATATATATAATAAATGATGATTAAATAAAAAACCCAATACTCTATATATATGTATAATATTTGAGTGAAAATAATAATACACTTATAAATGTGGAATTAAGAGTTTACAACAACTATTTTAAGTAAAGAAATTGTTCATTCAAGTAAATTTGAAACATCGCAATAGGTGTAGATTAAGTGTTGCGTTAAATAAATTATAAAGGAATAAATTTATAGAAACGTAGGAACAGAAGAATGAACATTATAGTAACGTAAAACGTATTGTAGGATAATAATTAAGTATAGGCTTGTAAATTAGATGTATGACAATAAATTTTGTACGTAAATCTTTCTATTAGTTGATAAGTCTTATTTTGATCAATTTAAAGGAATACACTAAATTTTGTAGTTAGTACGGAATATTGATGAGTGAATGAATAAGATGAAACAAAGGTGGAATGTATTAGTTGAGGTTTTAAGTTATTTATGTGATAAGTTACCAAAATTACAATTTTATCTAAATACAGTAATTTATGCAAACAAAAGATGAACATTTTGAAATATTACCACAGTGATATATAAAAGAAACGTTAACTATGTAGTTGGAGAATAATTGATATATTTTGAGTTGGATAATAGAAATCAAGTTATTTATATAATTAGATTTAAGATGAGAGTATAAGTATATGATTAAATAATTGGGTTTTGCGAATAAAATTTATAATTCCCAAATAATAAGAAAACGCAGAGGTTAACACTGCGAAATTTATATACTTATAAATTTTAATTCACATCCAAGCTTATTTGGAATTGATTGGATTATATAAGTAATGAAATTTGGCCAATATTTAAAGTTGAAAGAAAATTTGGATTTTATGATTTATTTTAATTTATTTAATAAATATTAAAAATAGCCATTTTTGTCACGGACTCGGATTTCGACGAAACTAGTTTCATCGGATCCGTAACGGTGAATTATAATAATGTTTCAAGTTTCGTTGCGATCGGACTTGTCGTTTGATCGTACGGACTCGAAACGTCTTGAAATTTACGCATTTTGAAATCAATTTGAAATTTTTATTTTTTTAGCATAACTTCTTCATACGATCGAATTTGGTCGCGAAACTTTTTCCATCGCGTTCAGAATATTTTGAAACACCTATTTGGATATATAGTTTTAACAAATTCGACTCCGGAGGCAGAACGGGCTTTTTGGGCCAACTATCGTTTAGCACGTTCGTTATCCGTACCCACCTAGCCTTCTTTTATCTGTCTATATATTTGCGATTATAAATCCTAGCCACTCCTTATTTTCATTTTTCTATACGTACATCTCCTTCTCAACTCCTCATTCCAATGGCAGAAAAAAACCTAATTCCCAAATTCCAAAATTTTATTTCAAAAAAAAAAAAAAAAAAAAAAAAAAATTTGTGGATCTGCAGCAGCTTCTGGTCGCGCTTCGGGTTTCAGAGGAGAAAACCCTAGAGAAACTTCGGGTCAGGAAGAAAATGACTCGGGTCGCTCCGGGTCGTTTTGGCGAAAACTCCAAGCAAGCATCGGGGAAATGAGGCGGCGCCCCGAAGTCGAACCCGAAGTTGACCCAGGACCAGAATTTTTCATTTTTCAAATTTTCATAACTTTTGCATACGAGCTCGGATTCACGCGCGATTTGTTTTGCTGGGATCGTATCGGAATTTCTGACGTTTTGGCACTGGTTTGGATGAATTTGGAGACTGTCCAATTTTTGGGTTTAAATTGGATTTGAATTCAATTTAAATTCAAAAGGTGAGTGTTTTAACCCACTCACAACTACTAGAAGCTTTTATGTTTGTTAAATAAATTTTAGAAATGAATAGAAATTTATTTATGAGCTTTTGGCATGTTATTTCATTCATATCTGTTGAATTGCATTTTATTGAATGTAACTGTTAATTTAATTGATTTATTGCGTGTTAATTGGCTGTTAGAAATTTTTGGTTGCATATGAACTGCTAGTTAACAGTTATGTCAATTATCACTGAATATAAATTGTTAGATTAATAGTTGAAAAATTTAATTTGAATAAACTGCCAGTTATCACCTGTTATATATGATCATATATATAATTGTTATTGATTGATATTGGTTGATGGTTGCGATTGGATGATGGATGTTGTTGATGGATGGATGTTTATTGCATATCATTAAATTGAAAATTATCATGCATATTTCATTTTTCGGGATTGTGGTTTGAAATGATATATAACCGCAAATTTTTATTTTTAAATTGCGGATTGAAATGATAAATATCCGTATCACTTGACCATAGGATAGAAAACTATATACAGGCACCGCGGTCTATATATAACTATTTTAATGTGATTTCTATGGTTTGGATGGAATACGGTTTATAAAAATCTTAAATTTTATACTGAATAAATGTTTTCTTCCATAGTTATATGCATATGAAGTTGAAATTTTGAAATTAAAAGGTGAATAAATTTCTTTATTAAAAATGGAAGAAAATTAAGAAAATGGAGTTTGATGATTATATCCTATGTTTAAATATTAAGTTGGAAATTTTAAAGATATGATATTTATAATTGGATTTTTTTTCCAAAATATTTTGAAATGAATATTCTAGTAAAAATTGAATTTGGAAATATATATATATATATATATATATATTTTACTAGAAATTGAAGTCTTATTAATTATGGATTTTATGTGAATGGTCAGGATTAATTAATAGAATATTGATTTTTGAAAGGATAAAAATCCAACTTTAGTTGAAATATTAATGCTCCAAAATGGATATAAATATATATAAAATTGAAATGGTTTTGCGACTTGAAGTAATATTTTGGATTTTGGTTTAACTTTAAAAGAAGAAATATTTGGAAAGCCATGTAATTTATTTCTTTATAAAGCAACAGTAAAGTTAAACTTTTTTTTAATTCGCATACCGTTGAATATCCAAACCATTTAGTTTTGAAAATAATGGTTTTAAAATGCTATGGATTTTCGAAGAATTATGTTGAAAGTTACAAACAGAATATTGGTTACATGGGATATTAAATAATAAAAAGTGACATAATTTTTTGGAAAGGAATAATTTTATTTGGGATAAACGATATCATATTGTTTTGGGTTTTAAAAGAAGAAATGATATCGTAATATTATGGTTTTGAAAGGGACTATGTTCTGGTTTTAAAGTATAAACTATTTTAAATGACCGCGGTGTTATAATAACGATTGGTTGGCAAAGAGACCGGGATCGGATATGGACATACTCTCTGTCGATACCGAAAACCACTTTGACTAACCGTGTACGCGGTGGAGATTCCAGAATGAAGTAGGTGGTGGCGACGTTTCCTGTAAGGTAAATACGTGGACCCAACTCCCGTGAGTTGGCATAAGGTGGCTAAAACAGGAGCGATTCTCAGGCCAATGAGGTCATTCCTCTGATCGGACGCTCCTCTTCGATATTATAATTTGACTTGGATTTGATTCAGTGGCCACTGCTATATTTTGATTTTGGGGAGTTAGTCCGAGGTGGGCGGTAACTGCGGCTACGCGTTTCCACCAGCCTGGATAGCAATTGGTATATCTACCCTGGCATTGCCTAGTTGTGCCGTGTCACCTACCATATCGCGCCTTGTACGAGTTTGGTTTTCTCCCGTAGCCCGTGTGGTATCCTCTAGTGGCTTCCCGATCAGGAGGGGCTATGATATTGGACGGACTACTGGGACTATTACGTGTTAAGGTGGAAAATGTAAAGCCTTAACGCTATTTAAAAGTAAGTTTATTTTATAAATAGACACTATTATAATAGCGCAATATACTACATAGTAAATAGTTTAACGGATCCTTAGGAGATGTAAATCCCGAACATCTCTTGAGTTACTGTACTCATATTTATATTCTGTTTATTTAACTCACATAAGATATTCTAGTCTGACTCGGGTGTTTTTGTCTATTCAAATTCGCTCGGGTCAGTCCGAGCATTTCAGGATAGCAGATTTTAGCTTTGGAGGACGAAGACGAAGAATAAGTATTATGTTATATATAGTATTACACCACACTCTTTCTATTCCGCTGCATTGCTTGTATTGGTATGTGTAACTCTGATATTTATTGTAAAAGAAGAATCAAGCTTTTGTAAACTGTTTATGAACTGTATATTTGTTATTATATTTTATCCTTCCGCTGTGAGATTCTGTTTTTGTTCTTATTTCTTCTCTGTTTTTCTTATTTACCCCATAACAATCCGCCCTTGCGTATGCTTTGAATTGGCACGTGTGTTGGTTTAAAGTGTGCAAAAAGGCGGGATGTTACAGTTGGTATCAGAGCTTTGGTTTAGCGATAAACCTTGGCTTTGTGGGGTTTGACTCTTTGTTAATAGGGTAGAAATATCCTATGGGAGTCGCTGAGTGTATATATAAGAGAGAGCGTACTTGTTAGTATTAATAAAAAGATTTTAATATTGTGTTAATCTGTTCCGCTTTGTATTTATAAATTCTGGTTGATGCATGAGACGCTATGTCATCAATAGGGATTTCTAAACACTTAATAGGACAGACCGACATAATATTTGTTTTTAATATAGGTGAATGAAATAATTTTGCCTATTATATTTCTATATATAAAAATAGTTTTATAAAGATATATATATATTTGGTTGCTATAGATTGGATGTTAGGCAATAAAAATATTTATAATAACTGAAGCTAAGTGAAATTATAATAAACCAAATTTGGAGATTTAGAACTTAAGTCCGGGATTTTTGAAAATTTGCTTTCAAAGAATTTGTGAAATTTATTGATTTGGTTTATAAGTATTTTCTTATATAAATATTTCGTATAAATTGGAAGAATTGTTTTAAAGAAGATTTTGGAAAAGAATTAAATTCTGTACTTTCCTCTCTGTCGCTGGAAAATAAATTCGGTGATGACGGCCGCATCATCGACTTTCATTTTCGAGTTTCGAAGGGGAAAGGCCACTGTAGTAAATTCTACTGCAGATTTATTTTTGAAATTTTCTAAAAATTTTCTTTTATTGTTCTAAATATAATTAGAGATATAAAAGTTGTAAGAACTTATTTATCTATTATTTTGAAATAGATTAAAATTTGACCCGGTATTTAATTCTAAATTTTTCTGTTAATTAATTGTTTAAACTTTGTTAGTGAAATATTAAGTAAGAAAGTTAATGCTAGGGATAAGGGAAGTAAAAGTTTTTAACTGATAAATAATGGAAAAGATTTATTGAAGAATGAATGAATTGAAACCTCTAATTGAAATAAGAGAATAACTGCAAAGCTATAAAGAGGAATTTGCATACATATGAGACAAAGGGTAATATGAATAAACATTAAATTTAATTAAAAGAATGGAGATTAAACTTGTATAAGTTCAATTGCAATTTCCTTAACATAAATAACTTACCCAAATATAAAAGTTGAAGTGTTAAATGAGAAACTGGAATTGAATATTTTACAAGTAGGAATTTAGGAAAAATGAAGTATTCAATAAATTACTGTTATAATAAGAATTTATTGGTATAAACTTAAGTGATAATTGAAATTTTACCCAAATTAAAGGTGAGTATTATTAATAGGTGATTTTAACTTAAGTAAATAAAATGAAATTCTTTAATAAATAAAGATTGATGTGTACGGTTATAAACTTAAGTATGTTTTAAAATGCTACTAGTAATATAATAAAAAGTAGGTAATATAAATAAATGTCTGTAAACCCTAGATAATGAATTAATAAGATCCTTTATTTATAAAAATGGAGGTTTTAAGGTTAATAATTTAAGTGTAAGTAGAGGGTTACTGTAATTAAATATAATAAAACGTAAACATTAAATAAAGGAATGAAATTAAGGGTAAGTTGAAATTGTAATTTATAAAACGAATATATATTTATTGAACCATTAATAAATAAAAAGGAATTGAGAAGAAACTTGTAAATTTTCACTTGCATTCTTAAACATACATAACTTACCATATAATAAAAGTTGCAATGTTAGTAAGAAAATGTAAGGGGAAATCTTACAAGTGAAGCTTGAGGTAATTAAGGTATTCAATAAATTTGCTGTTATAAATGAGAATTAATTGTATAAACTTAAGTTAAATTGGAAATTTTACTATATAAGAAAGGGTAAGTAGTATAAATAGATGATATAAACCTTAGTCAATAAATTGGAATACAATATAATGAATTTTGTAACAAATGGAAAATGAAAATTGTAAGAAACAAAGAAATCCCTCCATAAATGAAAGAAAGAAAATAAAACCACTGAAGCATGAAATAAATGTATAATAAGCTATTGTGGTGTTGATTTGAATTGTTTGGTTGATGTATGGTTGTTGGGTAAGGAATTTTGGAGTTGTTGGAGGAACAATAATCTATCTCTATTCCATCTAAGACTGTTGAGTAACGGATGCACTTGATAGTTATTTCTCACTCCGTAAAATTTCATAATTTGAACCCGAACAACTAACGGTTGTTGATTGAATGATTGTTGTTTGTGGTGTGTGCCGTTTGTTAAAATGTATGGTTGTTGCATTTGATTTGGATATGAATGATTGAATCTACCCAAACATTTCACTGTAATATAGATATTTAACTTTTAGATTTTATAAGTGAATACAGGGGTTGGAAGCAACTGCTACTGCTTTTGGTTCCAAAATAATAAGCGTATTGCCCGACAAATAGGTACGTTTCCGGATTACGTATAAAGCGCTATTTTATATATTTTCCCGTGTTGGGATATTTTATTTTGAATAATATATGTAATATATTTGTATATTTGGATATTATATTTTCTCCAGAGTCCCTCCGTACAAAGGAGACTCTGCCAAAAATTTTCGTAAA
Source organism: Allium cepa (assembly GCA_030765085.1). Classification (NCBI taxonomy): domain Eukaryota; kingdom Viridiplantae; phylum Streptophyta; class Magnoliopsida; order Asparagales; family Amaryllidaceae; genus Allium; species Allium cepa. Next base: position 34,030,968 of record CM060941.1, read on the forward strand.
TTTTGGACTTAGAATTTGGTTAAAGATATTTTTCCAACTTTAATAGTTCAAGTATTAAAAGACATAATGATTATAAAACAAGTGTATTTCATTAAAGGAAATTAATTTAGTAAATTATTGTTATAAGTTAATATTTGAAATTAGATATACTGTTTTATTCTTCCTTCTCCCTTCCTTTCCCTTTTCGGGGACGAAAAGTTTTGAGTGGGGGAGAGTGTAACGACCCGTTAAGTTCGACCATTTAAAATTGTTTGTTTAATAGGATTTTGTAATTTATTTTAGTTGAAAGAATAAAGGTGGTAGATAAGTATTAAAATGAAGGCTAGAATAAATTATATAGAAGTGACTTAGAAACCTATTTAAAGACATTTGAATAAAATTCAAATGAATTAAGTAGAGAAAGAAAGAAAAATTCTTACCTGTACATAGAATTTAATATGGGAATATTAAACCAATTTAATGCAATAAAAGATTGTGAACGATAAATTGAATAGATTAAGAAACCCTGTTATTGCAAGTCAATAAATTTGTAAACCCTAATGAACATCTCAAAATTTATAAATTTATTGAAATTTAAGACATAGCATAAGCGTAGAACTATAGGTATGATGACAAACTTTTATAAATTGTCTAATTAAGGGTCAGCAAATTTATTTGGAAATCAAACTCAATTAAGGGTAAGTAATTATGATGGATTGATGGCATAAACGTTACTAATTTTTATCATAGTAACGGAAGTGCAGATGGAAGGCAACTGTAGAAATTTAAGTACGTATTAACAATTGAAAGGGGCTGTCGATTGAGTGGAGTACTTTAGGTTGTCTTACTAAATTTAGAATTTAACATAAGACAAATAGAAATAAATCAATAAACGTATAGATTTTAAGTTTATTATGATGAATTATTTTAGTGATATGACTTAGAATAAATGAAATAATTTGGGTTAATTGGTATTTAATGGAATTAAAGGTTGCAATATTCATAGGTAAGGATTTAGATGAAATAGATTGATGTATGAAAAATTTAATTTGATAAATGACAATTAATTCCTTTAATTTGTGCAATTAATGTATGTTTAATTGATAACGATAAAAAGTTGATTTTTTTCAGTGTAACCAACGTAAAATATTATCATAGCATGATACTTGGTTTGAATAGAAGGATTTGATTTAATGTGAAAATTTTTGTTCTAAGTATTGAATAAAATTGAGAATCAAATTTTTTTTTATGATAATAACGTTAGTATTGGTTAATAAATAGATTTCAATGCAGTAACCAAATAAATGGAATAAGATGAGTATATATTGCATAGAAATGAAATGATAAATTATTGATGTAATGGAAGATATAACCATGTCAATTATGCATATAAGGTAATAAGGTAATGAAACCGAGGTAAATTAATTAATTGAGACTTTAAGTAAAATTAACGTGTGGAATTGACCAAGGTTCAATAAAATGAGAATTTGATTGGTTATATTTATTGGTTGAGAAATGTAAATGTGTATTTGGGGAATAAATTTAGTCAGACTTAAGTATTGAATTTAATTAATTAATATATATAATAAATGATGATTAAATAAAAAACCCAATACTCTATATATATGTATAATATTTGAGTGAAAATAATAATACACTTATAAATGTGGAATTAAGAGTTTACAACAACTATTTTAAGTAAAGAAATTGTTCATTCAAGTAAATTTGAAACATCGCAATAGGTGTAGATTAAGTGTTGCGTTAAATAAATTATAAAGGAATAAATTTATAGAAACGTAGGAACAGAAGAATGAACATTATAGTAACGTAAAACGTATTGTAGGATAATAATTAAGTATAGGCTTGTAAATTAGATGTATGACAATAAATTTTGTACGTAAATCTTTCTATTAGTTGATAAGTCTTATTTTGATCAATTTAAAGGAATACACTAAATTTTGTAGTTAGTACGGAATATTGATGAGTGAATGAATAAGATGAAACAAAGGTGGAATGTATTAGTTGAGGTTTTAAGTTATTTATGTGATAAGTTACCAAAATTACAATTTTATCTAAATACAGTAATTTATGCAAACAAAAGATGAACATTTTGAAATATTACCACAGTGATATATAAAAGAAACGTTAACTATGTAGTTGGAGAATAATTGATATATTTTGAGTTGGATAATAGAAATCAAGTTATTTATATAATTAGATTTAAGATGAGAGTATAAGTATATGATTAAATAATTGGGTTTTGCGAATAAAATTTATAATTCCCAAATAATAAGAAAACGCAGAGGTTAACACTGCGAAATTTATATACTTATAAATTTTAATTCACATCCAAGCTTATTTGGAATTGATTGGATTATATAAGTAATGAAATTTGGCCAATATTTAAAGTTGAAAGAAAATTTGGATTTTATGATTTATTTTAATTTATTTAATAAATATTAAAAATAGCCATTTTTGTCACGGACTCGGATTTCGACGAAACTAGTTTCATCGGATCCGTAACGGTGAATTATAATAATGTTTCAAGTTTCGTTGCGATCGGACTTGTCGTTTGATCGTACGGACTCGAAACGTCTTGAAATTTACGCATTTTGAAATCAATTTGAAATTTTTATTTTTTTAGCATAACTTCTTCATACGATCGAATTTGGTCGCGAAACTTTTTCCATCGCGTTCAGAATATTTTGAAACACCTATTTGGATATATAGTTTTAACAAATTCGACTCCGGAGGCAGAACGGGCTTTTTGGGCCAACTATCGTTTAGCACGTTCGTTATCCGTACCCACCTAGCCTTCTTTTATCTGTCTATATATTTGCGATTATAAATCCTAGCCACTCCTTATTTTCATTTTTCTATACGTACATCTCCTTCTCAACTCCTCATTCCAATGGCAGAAAAAAACCTAATTCCCAAATTCCAAAATTTTATTTCAAAAAAAAAAAAAAAAAAAAAAAAAAAATTTGTGGATCTGCAGCAGCTTCTGGTCGCGCTTCGGGTTTCAGAGGAGAAAACCCTAGAGAAACTTCGGGTCAGGAAGAAAATGACTCGGGTCGCTCCGGGTCGTTTTGGCGAAAACTCCAAGCAAGCATCGGGGAAATGAGGCGGCGCCCCGAAGTCGAACCCGAAGTTGACCCAGGACCAGAATTTTTCATTTTTCAAATTTTCATAACTTTTGCATACGAGCTCGGATTCACGCGCGATTTGTTTTGCTGGGATCGTATCGGAATTTCTGACGTTTTGGCACTGGTTTGGATGAATTTGGAGACTGTCCAATTTTTGGGTTTAAATTGGATTTGAATTCAATTTAAATTCAAAAGGTGAGTGTTTTAACCCACTCACAACTACTAGAAGCTTTTATGTTTGTTAAATAAATTTTAGAAATGAATAGAAATTTATTTATGAGCTTTTGGCATGTTATTTCATTCATATCTGTTGAATTGCATTTTATTGAATGTAACTGTTAATTTAATTGATTTATTGCGTGTTAATTGGCTGTTAGAAATTTTTGGTTGCATATGAACTGCTAGTTAACAGTTATGTCAATTATCACTGAATATAAATTGTTAGATTAATAGTTGAAAAATTTAATTTGAATAAACTGCCAGTTATCACCTGTTATATATGATCATATATATAATTGTTATTGATTGATATTGGTTGATGGTTGCGATTGGATGATGGATGTTGTTGATGGATGGATGTTTATTGCATATCATTAAATTGAAAATTATCATGCATATTTCATTTTTCGGGATTGTGGTTTGAAATGATATATAACCGCAAATTTTTATTTTTAAATTGCGGATTGAAATGATAAATATCCGTATCACTTGACCATAGGATAGAAAACTATATACAGGCACCGCGGTCTATATATAACTATTTTAATGTGATTTCTATGGTTTGGATGGAATACGGTTTATAAAAATCTTAAATTTTATACTGAATAAATGTTTTCTTCCATAGTTATATGCATATGAAGTTGAAATTTTGAAATTAAAAGGTGAATAAATTTCTTTATTAAAAATGGAAGAAAATTAAGAAAATGGAGTTTGATGATTATATCCTATGTTTAAATATTAAGTTGGAAATTTTAAAGATATGATATTTATAATTGGATTTTTTTTCCAAAATATTTTGAAATGAATATTCTAGTAAAAATTGAATTTGGAAATATATATATATATATATATATATATTTTACTAGAAATTGAAGTCTTATTAATTATGGATTTTATGTGAATGGTCAGGATTAATTAATAGAATATTGATTTTTGAAAGGATAAAAATCCAACTTTAGTTGAAATATTAATGCTCCAAAATGGATATAAATATATATAAAATTGAAATGGTTTTGCGACTTGAAGTAATATTTTGGATTTTGGTTTAACTTTAAAAGAAGAAATATTTGGAAAGCCATGTAATTTATTTCTTTATAAAGCAACAGTAAAGTTAAACTTTTTTTTAATTCGCATACCGTTGAATATCCAAACCATTTAGTTTTGAAAATAATGGTTTTAAAATGCTATGGATTTTCGAAGAATTATGTTGAAAGTTACAAACAGAATATTGGTTACATGGGATATTAAATAATAAAAAGTGACATAATTTTTTGGAAAGGAATAATTTTATTTGGGATAAACGATATCATATTGTTTTGGGTTTTAAAAGAAGAAATGATATCGTAATATTATGGTTTTGAAAGGGACTATGTTCTGGTTTTAAAGTATAAACTATTTTAAATGACCGCGGTGTTATAATAACGATTGGTTGGCAAAGAGACCGGGATCGGATATGGACATACTCTCTGTCGATACCGAAAACCACTTTGACTAACCGTGTACGCGGTGGAGATTCCAGAATGAAGTAGGTGGTGGCGACGTTTCCTGTAAGGTAAATACGTGGACCCAACTCCCGTGAGTTGGCATAAGGTGGCTAAAACAGGAGCGATTCTCAGGCCAATGAGGTCATTCCTCTGATCGGACGCTCCTCTTCGATATTATAATTTGACTTGGATTTGATTCAGTGGCCACTGCTATATTTTGATTTTGGGGAGTTAGTCCGAGGTGGGCGGTAACTGCGGCTACGCGTTTCCACCAGCCTGGATAGCAATTGGTATATCTACCCTGGCATTGCCTAGTTGTGCCGTGTCACCTACCATATCGCGCCTTGTACGAGTTTGGTTTTCTCCCGTAGCCCGTGTGGTATCCTCTAGTGGCTTCCCGATCAGGAGGGGCTATGATATTGGACGGACTACTGGGACTATTACGTGTTAAGGTGGAAAATGTAAAGCCTTAACGCTATTTAAAAGTAAGTTTATTTTATAAATAGACACTATTATAATAGCGCAATATACTACATAGTAAATAGTTTAACGGATCCTTAGGAGATGTAAATCCCGAACATCTCTTGAGTTACTGTACTCATATTTATATTCTGTTTATTTAACTCACATAAGATATTCTAGTCTGACTCGGGTGTTTTTGTCTATTCAAATTCGCTCGGGTCAGTCCGAGCATTTCAGGATAGCAGATTTTAGCTTTGGAGGACGAAGACGAAGAATAAGTATTATGTTATATATAGTATTACACCACACTCTTTCTATTCCGCTGCATTGCTTGTATTGGTATGTGTAACTCTGATATTTATTGTAAAAGAAGAATCAAGCTTTTGTAAACTGTTTATGAACTGTATATTTGTTATTATATTTTATCCTTCCGCTGTGAGATTCTGTTTTTGTTCTTATTTCTTCTCTGTTTTTCTTATTTACCCCATAACAATCCGCCCTTGCGTATGCTTTGAATTGGCACGTGTGTTGGTTTAAAGTGTGCAAAAAGGCGGGATGTTACAGTGCCGGGCCAAATGGGGTTAGCTACCTCGAGCGAACATCGTAAACTACTCATTACTTGTTACTGATTGGTGCACACCCTTGAATTTGGAGTGTTGTTTCGCAGTGTTGCGATCGTTGCGGTAATGCGTTATCACCAGTCCAGATCAGGCAAACGGTAGTTTCACTACCTTGGGTATTGCCTCATGTGCCATGTCATACTTGTATCCCTATACGCGACTACTACGAATTTGTTTTGCATTATACCTATGGAGTACTCCCTGATATCCCACTAGTTTACGGTGGAGTTTACAGTGCTATATAGTATATAATGCTATATAAAATATGTTAAGGGGAACAATGGTAACGCCTTAACACTATCTTGATATCTTATTTTACTGTTAGACATTATCTACTTATCGTACATTATTATGTATAGATATTTTAACGGATCCTGATAGATGTTATTCCATTCATCTTTGAGTTATTGCTGTTTCAAATTTGAACCATATTATCTGTATAAGAATATATGTCCTGATTCGAGTATTTGTTTGTGCATATGCTCGGGTCAGTCTGAGGATGTCTGTTGCTGTGCTACTTGAAAGCTAAAGACCTGAAGACTATCATTATCTTTATCTTATCAGTATTACTCTTTCCTATTTGGATATTATTAGACTTCTATGTTGTTCTATTTCAGTTTTACTTGAGACATTGTTGTATTTTCTTAGTACCCTCATGAACTACTATTATGACTATGTTGTAATTCCGCTGCACTACTCTCTTATGTTATTTCTGTGATTCTGTGATGATTCTCATTTATATATATACTCCATTAATAATTCGTGTTTTATGTTATTTAAGTTGATATGTGTGGAATATTGTCAATTTAAATGGTATAAATATACGGGTTGTTACAAGATGTGTTCGAATGGTAAACACTTCACTTAAGTATTACTCTTCTTGTTAAGAAGATATATGATACTATTGGTAGTACCCAGTTCCTTGGATTGCTTTAGAGTTACTCGATCTATATAATTTTCTTAAGTCAATGAAATAATGTGGACCATTGATTAGTAATCTTTATAAAAGTGTTTAAAGTAAAGATAAATTCGAAATCGCTAATTGCTAAAAAGCAGAATTTTCGACGATTTTGGACAGTTGAAAATTTCTGAATCGCATCAAACTCAAAGCTAAGGAATTTATGGAATATTTTGACAAAAGATAAACCATTGTGAAATACTTTGAGTAAATGAAATAAGATAAGGATAATTTATAAATCTAATTTATAAAGAAAAAAAGATTTAAGAGTTAAGAGTATAAGGGTTTAAATACGGGTAGTTTTAAAAATTTGTTTTTCAAAGCTAGAAAATTAACAATAGTACTAAATAAGAAAGAAGTTTTATAACTTATGAATTTGAGATAATAGTAAATTACAAAAAAGTCTAAATTTGTTAGATACACGGATTTAAGTAAAACCAATTTGGAATTTGTATATACTCTTAGGATGTAAAGTATATCATACAAATGTAGATTTAAATCATGAACTATTAAGTAAAATAATGACTACTCAAAAAGGTAATTATAACCTGGAAAATGTTTTATTAATGAATTCTAGCATTAATTTAGAATTTGGACTTAAGACTTTAAAAGTGATTGATTTACATAAGTTATAAGTTGTAATAAACTTAAGTAATAGATTTATAAAATGGTTCACAAATAATATTAGTGTTAAAGGAAATACACCGAGTTAAAAGATTGTGGGAAGACTTTTTTATAAAGATAAATTAGCTTTTGAGTGAAAAATGGTTTCTTTGGAATATATTCCTTTAATAAAAATATTTGAAAATAAATAATTAAAGGGATTATATAAAAAAACACCTTTATAAAGTGTTTTGAGCTTAAGATAAAAGTTTATGAAAGTTTTAAGGGTTAATAAATACATATGTTACATGTCGATCATCTCATCACTCAATTTTGATCTAAGATTCGAGTTCGGCACTTTGAGGTGTTTACATTGATCCAGAAAATAATTTATCGCTCGATTCTAGACGATGAACATTGATGAGGATGTTTGGTTAGGTACTTTAGTTTTCTATCATAGTTGAACATTATGCAAGGAAAGCAAAGGTTTTTGAGCAAAGAGCATGATTAAAGTCCACACTAGAGGATCAGGAGATCGATACTAGTTTGGAAATGAAGTTGTGTATTCGAATAGGAGATCGAATAAGATATTTCATACAGATGATCTATGTATATTATATGGAATTAAGTTTAAAGATAAATGTTTTAGGTAAACTTTTGTTTGGATAATTTCGAGGACGAAATTCTTTGAAGTAGGGGAGAATGTAACGACCCAGAATTTGACCGCTTTAAAATATACTATTCGAAGTGATTTTAAATATAAAATAGGTAAGCTTATATGATTCATACAATATTAGATAGGATTTAGAAAGAGAAGTATACACAAAAATAGTAACATTTTCCTATAACGACAAAAATGACGAAATGCTGATTTCAAAAAAGTATGTTTCAATGGTTAAATAAATTATCTTGATTAATTTATGAGTGTTTATATTTTTAAATAGAATTATACAAATTTATTTTTCAATTTGGTTTACATAAATAAATATTTTAACTAAAACGTCAAAATGTGACCGTAAAACATTTTGTCGAAAAACGACGTTTTGTTGATTAAAAATTGTTGCAACGTGATCGCACCTTTATTTTCTTATATAGGAACATATATTCAAATAGTGTAAGTATTAATTAATTCACTAAACATGTTTACTTTTACTAAATAGGATTAGAAAACTTCTAGAAGTCATTAGTAAAAGTAAGTAAGAGTTAACAAAAGTAAGAAAAAGTAAACATCGAGTCAAAGCCAACATAATTATGATATTATTTACTTAATCTTTAAGTGACTAAGACATAAAGTAAGGATGTGAAAGATAATGTTAAGTATCGAAAAAGTAGAGTTTGGTTTAGGTGAAGTAAGATTAGTTTGGTAATTTGGTAAGAGGTTATTTTGGTAAATTACCACTTTCTTTCTTTTTCTATAAATATCCACCTCCTTCTTCACTTTCATTCACATTTCTTCTTCTTCTTTTCTCAAGCTTCTTCATCTTCTTCCTCTTCTCTTTAATGGCTTCCAAGCCATAGAAAAAATTAGAAATATATAATGTCAAAATATTTTTAAAATTCAAAAGAAATCAATTTTCATTCTCTTCAAATCGAACTCATTTTTTCTTCATATTTTACCTCTTGTTCACTTGATCATAAATTCTTCAAATCAGTACTAAAATGCATAATTTTTTTTAATTTTGTATTTTTCAGTGGCTACAACTTTTATGTTGACCACTTTGTCTCGTTCTATAGATAACTATGTAATTTTATTTATTTCCAGTGCATTTTCTGGCCCAGTTTTTAAGCCAGTGAATAGGTCATTTTGTTTTGATCATAACTTGAAAATTACAGACCCAAGTTAAAAAATTATTTTTTTCAAATCATATGAAATTCTAGTGGCTACAACATTTATGCTGATCATTTTTTCCAGTTTTGAGGTTTGCTATACCTGAAACTTAATATTTTGAAGTGTATTTTCGGGTTTCATTTTTGTCAATCCGACAAAACCTCTTTTTTATTCTATCATATCTCCCACAAAACAACTTGGATTCAAATGATTCTTTTTTTAGATTTAAGAGAAAATAATTTTAAACAACTTTTCAGTTAACAAGTTTTTTAAATTTTGAGAGTAAAAGAGTCAAAAACAAGAGAGAAGATGACCCATTTTCTGGGTCTAATTTTAAGAATTCATGTTCAAAGCTCTACAGCATCTTCTCTATATTTTCGGCCAACCTCCATCTCAAGCCTCAGCCAAGCTATTCGAAGTGGGAGAGTGTTGTTTGCTAGTGTGTAATGGAGTAGGAATTAATTAGTTAAGTGTTGGTTGATTAGAATGTTGATAGGAAGTTAATCGCTTTGGTTTATGGTGAGAAACTCTATTTAGCATATATATATACATACATACATACATACATACACACACACGTTTGATGTTGTGTTATGATTGCTATGAATGCTTATATATGCTTTGATCATCAAGTATTCATCATTTGATATGATTGCTAAACTGTTTTACCAAGTTATGCTAATACACGTCGATAAGAACAAAGGAAAACACTTTCCTTTTGAAAATGAAATGGTGTATATGGAATGCTTAAATCTTTTGGAAATAGTTTTAAAATGAGTTAGAAATGTTTTATAAACATTTAAATATGTTTAAAGAAATAAAGGAAGAAAATCATGATTTTATCTTGTATATTTTAAATATGTCCAAAACAATTTTCCAGAAAAATCGCGCTTTTGCAATAAAGTGAGCAAAGTTTAAAATTGATATTTTAAATGTTTTAAAAATATGAAACAAATCCTAAAAATATTTTAAAATATTTTAAAAGAGATTTAAGCTGAAAATTTGGATTTCTAAATGATATAAAAGTCGTTTTGAAGAATATAGCTTTTAAAACGCTATTTGCAACACTTTTCGCAAGCTTTTCGCAGCAGTTTGAAATAACTTTTGAAATGCGGTTTTAAACCTAACAATTCTTTTCTATATAATTTGTGAATGACTTTAAAAGAATAATTAAGTCATTTAAAGATGATTTGAAATTTTTAATGAGAGTTTGAATAAATAGGAAAGAGGAATTGTTTATACCACTTAAACAAAAAGTGAAAAATATTGAATATAATAACAGACTGAGTAATGCAGAAACGGCTAGTACATTTGCCCCATCTGTAAGATCTGCGAAAATAAAACAAGGTGTTTAATTAGGGCTAGAAATGGAGCAACCAGTGCCCTGAACTTAACTGGTCTATAATTTCTATTCTTAGGTGAGGGGTGGAACATATCGAAAAGAAAGCCCGGATGCTCTAAAAGATCATAATTAAGTTTTTCTAAGATAAAAGAAAAGAAATAAATTCTTTAAATTTATTATAAATGGTCTAGATATGAGATATATATTTTATAAATTTAAGTAATGGAACTATAAAAGTGTTTTATAAATATTAGAAATGGAATTGTAATCAAATTTATGTATGTTTTGCAATTGAAATTTAGAAAAGAATTTACATTGGATTTTATAAATAATAAGATTCGAAAGGAATGAATTTGTAAATAAGAGTTTTATAAGTAATTAAATTATAGTTGGATTTTGACTTATAAGTGAGATATAAATGGAATTTGTTAGTAAAGAAATTTTGTATACGGAAGTTTATAAAATATAAATGGAATTTATAAACACCGTTTTGTAAATCTGGAATCAATTTAAATTAATAAGTTAAATGTGAAAGTTTATTAAAGGAATTATATTTGCGATTTTTGGACAGTGAATAATCCTTTAAATTAAACGGATGTTGTGGAAAGTGATATTATAAAAAAGGAATATTTTTCCTAATTTAAAAGTTAAGAAAGAAAATATTTGATTAAGATTTAACGATGATTTGGAAAGGTTTTCTTAAATAAAAGAGAAAATGATTTAGAATTATTTCAGGATTTAAGAAAGGTTTAAATAAACCAAATGATTTGATTAATGCGGCTTAATGATTCCTTATACTCTTGAAAAGAAAATGGAATAAATTGAAGAAGAAAAATATCTAACAAAGATATTTTATAAAAGATGAAGTAAATGATTGATGTTTGATATCCACATATTGACTTAACATCTTTTAAATCGATAATTGGCTTCGAAGGAACCGGGTTCGAATTTAGAAAATTGCTATCCGAAAACCACTTTGAACCAATGTATACGTTCGAACGTGAAGACATGTTGAAGACGATGATTATTGAAGACCGTGGATCTTCATAGTGTGAGGACTGTTTGTTGATTTGCTCGGGGTCGCACCCATTATAGAGTTATACATAGCAGCGGTCTCTTCGTTGTGGAGATTTTTCGGATTGCAAGGACTACTCGCTACTAGTGGTAGTAGGAGAGTGCCTTCGGTTTGTCTTGTTCCTAAACAACTTGGATGGACGTTTGTCTGACATTGTATTTCTAAAGATTATGTACATTGGTTTTTACGAACGTACAATAGTGGTGGCGGATAAGAAAACTTCTCTTAGCTAACACCCTCATTGAGACGTACGAGCTCAAGAGTTGTATTTTTGTGGAAGGCAACTAGTAGTCAACGAAAATGGTAATGTGGCATTCAAAGATGTGATATGTGCTTCGTGAAAAGGTAATCGTTACCTCAAGCCTCATCAAACCGAAAATGACCGAAACATGATTAGGTGCAGCAAGGCTAAGTGGGTCATTCCCAATTAGGGTATGATCATCCCCTTCTAGATATATTTCTTCCTGCTATGATGATCGGGTTGTAACTAATGTGGTGTATGGAAAACGAGCGCTCGGATAAAAATCGGTATCGACCGGGGGATGATATATTTGGTACTATCTAGTTAGAGAGATAGGCCGGTCTTGTGTTGGTAGAGGAACCTTTGTGATGGTCCTCGAGATATCCATCTAGAGGTGTACCCATTTTGGAAGATAGATCCTTCACCCGGTCATTTGTATGGAAATCCATTCTCCAATAAGAACCTACGGTTTTATTTGTAGAGCCTAGTATGCTGGAATTTAATAATGGTAACAATTTCAGCTAAGATTAATAAGTTTATTTGTAAATGTTTTTAAAGAGATGTCATTAGAAATAATATCAAAGGTTTCGATATAAAAGTGTTTTAGTTATCATAAGGTAAAAACCCGTTCGTGTTTATGTGTGGGCGTGGTCTTATGAGATACTATTTCTTTTCGAAAGGTTTTATTCAAAGGCTAACATATGACATTGTCATTTATTACTGAGTTTTTCTCACGCTGGTTTATCAAGCATGATCCGGGTATTTTTAATACTCGGGTCAGATTCAAGTAGTTTCAGGTTATTCGAAGACGGTTGGAGTTTCCAGTGAAGAGCTGGAGATATTCATCGACGTATGGACATATACTATTATCCATTGTACTTAGTGTGCTTTGGTTTGATGTTTGTCAGCAATTGTAAGGACAAATATTTATAACTGTCCAAGCTAAATTTAGGTTAGACTCTGATATATGTATTCAAAAGTTTTTCGCTGTAAAGATATTTATTCAATATTGTATGTTATTCCATTCCTGTGAGATTACCTTCTGTCTATTTTTCTTTATTACCCTTCTTGTTCCATATTTTTGTGCAATTTGAGTTGGACATGTATAGTTTATTGTCGATTCAAAGGGTACGGAAAAAACGGGCCTTGACACCTATAGTTATATTAAATGTTGAACCCGATGGTTTTGAAAGAAATACTTTTAAATGGTTACGAAGCTATGTTTCCACAAATTCATACTTGATGCTTTCGAGAGGTATGTTTTAAGTGTTCCTAAAGGAATGTTTCCAATGCTTTCAAAAGGAATATTTTAATAGTTTCGAAAGAGAATGTCTATGGTTTTAGGTCATGTTTTCGAAAGGCAGATTTTGGCCTTTTTGCCTGATGTTTTCAAGGTTAAAGTAGTTAATTATTTGAAATGGATCCTTTCAATTATTTCGAAAGGGATTGTTTAAGGTTTTAAACAAGGGTTTCGAAGGTATTGTTTTGACTTTATAGCCTAAAGTTTTCTAAGTTAAAAAGGGGCTTTAACTTATTTTGAATGGATAGATATTCCCATTGATTTAGATTTCATCAACATTGTTTTCAGCATATATCATAGCATAAGTGTTTTGAGTAAAGAAAAAGGTATGATTTCCTTATTTATAAAGATATGATTTCAAGGGTAAATCATTTGTAAAGATTGTTTTCAAGTAAATGAAATTTGAAGTCGGTAGTTAACCTTAAGTATATGATTCAGATATTAGAGAACCAAATGGGACGGGTATGGGATCGTGCCCAATACTTTAGCTATTGGCCCCTAGCTAATATAAGTCCAAAATTCCAGTGCGTAGGGCTTTGTCACAGGTAAGACTAAAATAATGTTACATGCGGAAAGGAATACGCAGAGTAGAGGTAGGTTATTAGTGAGCCCCTAAAACCATTAACATCAATTGACCCTTAGAGAAGTAAGTTAAGGACAGACATCCGGTATTGTATCTAACAGAAGTTAAAATATTTATTATGTCTGGTAGGCTTGAGTCCGACGGTGGTTAATAGTTATCCAAATAAAATTATAATGTTCGGACAGATTGTCCATTGACTATCTGATTTATATGCATATCTGTTATTGCTATTGTTGCCATAATTAGTTTGATTGTAGGATTTTGATTTGTGAAAGATATGATTTTAAAAGGATATTAGTGAGGGAAAACCCGCACAGCTAAGCGGCGTAATGTCACTTAATATCAATAAACTGAGATGTAATATAATTATTCACACCAGGCTGTATGTCTGACTCGAAGTTTATGTTTTTCCATTAAACTATAGGATGCTCAAAATTAAATTTGAGTAGATGTTACAACCCGCTATTTTGAACCATTCAAATTGACAATACACCACACATGTGAGACTTGAATTGCTCAAAATAACAGATTGTTATTTATATTTGGAAAAACTTAGCATATACAGTAAATAAATCAATCATAAAATCACAGACATAGAGTACTACAACATTACATAGAGGAATAGATAAATCTATAATAGAAATCGTAAATACAAAGTAGTGTATAGTACATAAGCAAATGACAAGTTTGAACATAGATAACAGGAAATAACTGAAAAGCTAAATATATAAAAGATAGATCTCCAAGAAAAGCTCCAAGATCCAAAGGTGAGTCTTAAATGCTGGAATACTCAGGCTGACCCGAGCATAAAGCAAAACACAAAATACTCGAGTCAGGATTAACAATCTTATGCAAGTAAACCAACTCAAGTGAAATGTCAAAATGAAATGCAATAACTTAAATAATGTTTGAGATTTTCATCCTTTAAGGATCTATGGAACCATCTACATACATAATACAATATGCTACATAAATAACGTCTACAGTAAAGTAAGATATTAAAATAGCGTTAAGGCGTTACCCATATCCGCCTTAACACATTTTTATAAATGTCGCAGTCTATACAGTACTGTAAACTCCATGATAAACTGGTAGGCTATCAGGGAGCACTCCATAGGTACGACACAAACCAAACTCATAATGGACGCGATAAGGCATGCGACAAGGGACGCAAGGCAATGTCAGGGTAGGATTCTACTGTTTGCACTTCCGGACTGGTGGTAACGCATAGCAGCTACTACCGTCCACTTCGAAACACATTCCCATAATAAAATCGAGGGGTGACCATCAAATCAACCATAAAGTCATAAAATGGTATCGAAGAAATGTGCCCGATAGGAGGAGCGACCTCACTTGGCCCAGTATAGCTCCTGTTTCAGCCACATCAAGCTGACTCGAGGGAGTCAGGGCTACGTTAATACCTTATATAGAATCGTTCGCCAAACCATCCTACTTCATTCTGAAATCTCCACCACGTGCACAGTTGTTAAAGTGGATTTCGGTATTGGCAGAGAGTATGACAATATCCGATCCCGGTCCCTTTAACAACCAAACGCTTATTTCATACCAGTTGGTTCTTTTACATTCCCATAACCAATTCATAATTTATATCAAAATATCATATTCACTTCAAAATCATATCACTTTCGAAATCATATTCACTTCGAAATCATATTACTTTTGAAATCATATTCATTTCCGAAATCATATTCATTTTTAAAACATAACCACAAAATAGGTTAAACCATCATATCAAAATATTTGCATTTTAAATCAATTAAATCTAAATCATAATAGTTCCAACTTTAAACATTTTTAATATTGAAAGTAGTTTATATCTTGGAACAGTTATACATTAAAAATAGTTTATATTTTAAAAATAGATTATAGATTGAAATAATTTATATATTAGTAGTAGTTTAAATATTAAAATAGGTTATAAATTGAAATAGTTTATATATTAGAAATAGTTTATATATTAAAATAGGTTATATATCAAAATAAATATATTAATTTAAGTATTTTAAACATAATATATTTTATTTTTTATTATTTTTTATTATTTTTTTAAATTACAACTTATATTATAAAAGAAAGAAAAAGTAAATAAAGTTATAAGTAAAACCTTAAAATTTACAATTTAAAACTTACTTATAAATTTATAATTCTTACAGCGTATAATTTTAAAATCTAAATTTTGCATATATGTTTTAAAATAAAAACTTTATATTAAACTTGAAAAACATTTTCCTTTTTTTCAAACACATCTTTCCAAAATTTCAGAAATCACTTTAAAAATAGACAATCGGTGTCCGTATATAGTTTTCTATCATGGGATCCTTTGATACGTATATTTATTATTTTAATGCGCAATAATTTAAATTTACGGGTATATATCATTTCAACTCGCAATCCCAAATTTCCAAAATCAATAAAAACTGCTTAGGTTTATCATTTCAACTCATAACGTTTTTTTCCTATTCTGAAGATCATTCGGGTATGTATCATTTCAACCCACAGGGAATTCCTAAAACTAAGGAAACTTACAACATGATTTACATAAAATAAATAACATGAAACAAAATCGCACATTACAATTTACATAAGATGATACATAACTTACATAATGAATCATATAACATAACATATTACTTACATAACCAATTGCATACAATAACACATAATTACATACAAACAACATAATATAACATATATGCATATTTAACATAGAAGGTGGCATAAGATTCCTACCATAACATAACCCAATATGCAACCATTTTCAACATAGCAATTTAGGTGATTTTCAACATAACACATATATGCATATAAATTTTATTCTTTTTTTCTTTTTCTTTTCTCATTTTCACACATAAATTTCACATAACATACTAATGACAATTTCCATCACAAAAGTGTCAACGTTTAAATCAATGTAACATTTTTCTTTTTTTTCTTTTCAACATAGCAATTTAATATTAACATCATGAAGCATATTAATGATCACATCATCGCATCTATTTTTATAAATAAATAACATAATATCAATAACAATTTCATGTCAAAAATAATAAGGGAACATAGGTGAATATATGTCATATCGAATCATAACCAAACTACGCAAAATTTCTTAACTAATGCAATGTTTCAATAACATGCCAATTGATATTCATTCACTTAGTATAAAATTATAAATCATGAATGAATGGTTCACCTTTCGAGGCTAGGAAATATTTGACAGAACAAAGTTATGAAATTTGAATCTTAATTCCAAAGCAGCGCAAGCTAAAATCGATGGATCACCAAAATAGAAATATGTAACCTTTGATTTTTTTTATGAAATAGAAGAGAAATGAGACAAAGAGGGCTCGACCTAGAGTAGGAAAAGAGGGGTAGGGTTTTGGCTTTAGGTGGTGATTGGTGACCGAAAGAAGGAGGAGGAGATGAGGGTTTGGATGGTGGAAGAGAGGACGACACAAAGAGGAGGAAGAAAGGATTGAAGGAGAGGAGGAAAGAGTTTTGATTTGTTAGGTTTTGGAGATTTGAGATCAAGAACTTTCTGTAAATTTTGAGAGGAAGAAGGAAGTGTATTAAGAAATTTTTCTGAAGAGAAAATTACGTACGTACAAGTTAGTCAGAAGGAAACAAATGGTCGTAGGCATAGGAATGGACACAAGTCTATTGTTATGGTTAGAATCTTTTGGTTAACCAAGGCCTATTAGGACTAAACCAAAACCATTAGGACTTAGCCAAATTTCACAATTAAACACCACAAACTTATAATAGTTTTTCACAGAAATTTAAATATTTAAAGCAATATAAATTTGATTTTGACGAAAAGAAAAGTGGAGAAAATATCAGAATTCAGTCTAGTATCATATAAAAAGAATAAAATTTTAAAATTCAAATTTAAAATTTTCAACCAAAGGTCAAATTTTGATCACCAAAATTTAAAATTTAAAGAAATTTTGTTTCATTGAATTTGAAAAAATATATCACCCAATGTTCCAAAATTTGTTCTTTAATTTTAACCTTTAAATTTTATTTAATTTCAAAATAATAATATATTTTAAGATTGACTGAATTGAACCTCTATTTTATTAGCATTAGTTTGTCTTCATTCAAATGTTCATTTTATTCAATTGAACATATGTTGCTTTTTCTTGACTGAATCAATTACCATCTGTTTCTCTTTACATTGATTAAAAGATTTAATTCTAATTAATTCAATATTAAATTTCCAATTGAATGTTGGTTACACACTAATCATTTTATTTTCATTAAATAATTCAGACAAAGTTTCATTCTTTTATTTCGATTCACATGTTCTTTATATTACATTAAATTTCTCTTTCAATTTAAACATATGTTTCATTTTTATTTCCTCAAATTCCTCTTTCATTTTAATTCATACATACATTTCTATTATTACGTCCATTAATTACAATTAGTGTTCTCTTTCCTTTTATTTGAAAGATTACAATGACACAAGGAGTATAAATCTACTTACCAAATAATTGATTTCTTATTATATGCTAACATATTTAGAATATTGTTTATCTCATTCTTTCGTAACATTTATTGTTACAGTTGGAAATTACATTAATACAGTTATCAATTACATTCAATTAAATTATATTCTACTACGCATTACCATCTTCCATTTCATTAAAGATTAGTTGTTTCAGAATTTTATCTAAGAATCATGTTTTACAGTCTAACAAATTTATTATTATTATATGTTTTTTACAGTAATAATTTAAATTCATTATTTCTAACCATATTCTATTCAACAATTAAAATTAATATTTTTAAAATTTGTTTGAATTTACGAGTCGTTACAGTAGATTGAGAGTTAAGGACTTTTCAAGTTTAGTAGGTTGGACAACTAAGCTTCCGAAGATGTGCAGGAGGCAAAGTTAGCTATGTAGGAGTTACTTAGTATTATTTCCACTGTGACGTATTATGACTGATATGTCTATCTATCTAGTACTCTAATCATCCAAGGGGGCTTCTTTATATGTCACACTTGGCGTAATTTGTAATAATCATATTTGATCAAAACTTGTGAATCGTTTTGGAGGTTATGTAATTGAATATGAAATATTGATTTGAAATGTAATCAGAAAAGCTGTTTTCGAAATATGTGTTGATTTTATTTCATATTCATGTGCATCTGATATTATAGATACCATTACAATTACTGTATTTTGTTACTGTAAGTTAATATTATAGATGACTACAACATATTTAGCACTTAGCTTCAGGCCTCAAAATATGGGATGTTGCAACTCGGTATCAGAGCATAGGTTTATGAAAAATTAAAAGAAATTTTAAACTTAAAATGATTTTTGAAAACATAATCCTAAGGAATTAGAGTAAAGATTGGGGTATGCGATAACGTTATAGTAACATACTTGCAGTTGCTATATATAAGTATACACTTTATCTCTATTCTCCCATCTCACTTAGGCTATTCTTTTGTATCTTCCAATGACTCGAATGCAAATTTAAGCGAAGTAAGATATGGATGCTAGGAATGGAAGAGTTAACCTTGGTGGAGGAAGAACCACAACCAACAGAAATGCCACACCAAACACTAGAAGGAATCCAGGTAGGGCACAAGCTGCTAATGTGGGTGTTGGAGCGCCGCAAGTTGATATGGGGGCTATGTATCAGTTCTTCAAACAACATGATGCAAGTTTGAGCTACTAAGGAATTAGTTGAAGGAAATGCCAGAGAAGGAAATCAGGAAGCTCTGGTGGTCGATAAGTATGAAGTACTAAGCAGATACTTTGGTAGGCTTGGAGAGAAGTCGTTTATCGACACTAAGGACGAGATTGAAGTGGAGAATTGGTTGCTTCATTACGAGAGAATTTTCATTGATATAGGATTTAAAGATGAGCAGAAAAGAAGATTGGGATCCAGACAGTTGTAAGGAGCAACACTTCACTGGTGGAACAATTTTGCTGTAGAAGTAGCTGAAGAGGCTATGGCTTAGGAGGAATTCAAAAGAAGGTTTGAGGAAAGATTCATGTCGGAGATTGCTAAGTCAACTATGCTTAGGAAGTTTGCTGAGTTGGTGCAAGGTGACATGACAGTGCTTGAGTATGCTACCATATTTGAGGAATTATTGAGATAATGGTAATGTTTGATATGGTTATCAAAAGGAATGAGAAGTTCATCCACGGATTGAGACCTGAGCTTGCTAAAGAAACTTTACCGCATATTAGAGATCCATGTGATGTAGTTGTTGAGATAGCTTTGAGGAATGAGGAGATGCTTGCTTTTCTTAATGGTAACAAAGTAGTGGAAACTCAAGGTAGGCAGAACAAAAAGAGAAAAAAATTCCACAAAAAGAGAGCTCAGAAGGGAGGAGCTGCCAAGAAGGCAAAAGCTGATCTGTTTGCTTTAAGTGTGATAAGGATGGACATTTTGCACACGAGTGTCGGATAGGTAAAGCAAAGAAGGCTACTGAGAAGAAAGGAGTGAAATGCTTCAAATATGATCGGATTGGACATTATAAGAACTAATGCAAGAAACCAGCCAAGGATGGAAAAGGCAAAGTGTTTGCATTGGAACCAGCTACCTCAAGACCAACAACAGAGGAGAAAGGAAAAGCTGTGTTTGAAGGTATGCATTTGAATCATGGTATGTCAGTTAGGGTTCTATTTGATACAGGTGCATCGCATTCTTTTATATCTCATTATTTGGTAGAAAAGCTTAACATAGAAACCTCATACCTAGTTACTTCCTTAATGATTGCGAATCTGATAGGAGGGTATGCGACTCTTGGGATAAGGTGTGACCACTTAGAGTTTGAGTTGTTGGTCATATATTTTCTTGCAGTTTGCATATGTTTAATTTCGTAGGTTTCAGAATTATTTTGGGTATGGATTGGTTAAATAAGTATGATGCTAGGATATTTTGCCATGATATGAAAATATCATTTAGACACCCTAATTGTAGTAATTGAAGTATATACACTATAGAAAATCCAAAATTTGATTCTTGCACTTTGTTGGACGTTATGGACAAAGAAGACAAGTTGAATCGAGTTTTTGTTGTTAAAGAATTCACAGATGTCTTTGAGCCAGTGACT
This sequence comes from Allium cepa, assembly GCA_030765085.1. Classification (NCBI taxonomy): domain Eukaryota; kingdom Viridiplantae; phylum Streptophyta; class Magnoliopsida; order Asparagales; family Amaryllidaceae; genus Allium; species Allium cepa. The sequence goes on from CM060941.1 coordinate 34,051,907, forward strand.
GGACTACCACGAAAGGAGCCATTGAGTTTCAGGTAAATTTAGTACCAAGGGCTAAACCTGTGAGTAGACCGCCAAATAGAATGAAACTTGTCGAGACAAAGGAGCTAAAGGTGCATTTAGTGGATTTAGAAGGTTAGAATTTTATCAGACCAGATAGCTTCCCTTGTGGAGCAGTCATAGTATTTTTTAAGAAACCGGGTGGATCGTTGAGGTTGTGTATCAATTATTGTAAGTTGAATGATAAGACGATAAAGAACTGATGCCCGCTACTTAGGATTGATGATTTGTTCGACCAGTTTAGTGGAGCCAAAGTATTTTCTTAGTTGGACTTGACAACATGGTTCCATCAACTTATAGTAGCAGAGGATATATTCCTTTGATGACGTTAGAAATAGATAAGGATCATACAAATGGTTAGTGATGTTGTTTGGTCTAACTAATGTGCCTGCATTCTTCGTGGACTTGATAAATAGAATCTTATGGAAGCATGTGGACAGATTTGTATTAGTATTCATAGATGGCATATTGATATATTCCAAGGATGAAAGAGACCATGATAGTGCTTGAGACACTGAGACGACATTAGTTGAAAACAAAGTATTCAAAGTGTCACTTTTGGAAAAAGGAAGTGAAGTTTCTTGGCCATGTAGTCACAGAGAAAGGGTTGTCAGTAGATGCGGCTAAAATCGAGGCAGTGAATAATTGGAAAAGACCTAAGATAGTGACTGAGATAAAGAGTTTTCTTGGGTTAGCTAGCTACTACCGGAGATTCATTAAGGATTTCTCATGAATAGGCACACCGATGACTAAGCTAACTCGGAAAGACGTGAAGTTTATTTGGACTGATAAATGTGAGGAGGCATTCTGGAAATTGAAATATTTATTGACTAATGCACCAGTGTTAGTTGTTCCAAAGGGGAATCGGGACATAGTGATATACACGGATGCATGTAGAAAAAGATTAGGAGTTGTACCAATGCAGAGGGGTAAAGTGATTACATATGCTTCTCGACAGCTCAGACCGCATGAAGTTAGATATCCTACTCATGATTTGGAATTAGCTATGGTCATTTTCGCATTGAAGATGTAGAGACATTACCTTTTGGGAGAAAGTTTCGAGTTTATGGATCATAAGTCACTAATATATTTATTCTCTCAGAATAAGTTGAATATACGATAGTAGAGAAGGTTAAAGTTCATAGTTGCATACGACTTTGGTATTGAGTACACGCTAGTAAAAGGAAATAAGTTGTAGATGCACTTAGCAGAAAACATCATAATGCGGTGTTGGAAATGATAGCTGAATGGAAAGATTTAGAAGCATTTATTACATGCAAATTACAAAGGAGATCTGAGGCAAGTTCTAGTCAAGAAACCGCCATGTTGTCATATCTAAAAGCTCGACCGATGATGATCGAAAGGATTGCATCTAAGCGAAAAGATGACCCAGTGTTGGCTGAGAAGATTAGAAGGCTAGAGGCCAAAATCAAACCCGATGATTTGAAGGATTTTAGTCTTGACCAGAGAGAGTGGTTTGAGAAAGAAGGGACGATTGTGTGTACCGAATGTAGAAAGCCTATGGAAGGCGGTCCTTAAGGAATGTCATCGATCAAAATTTATGATTTTCCCTGGGGACCTAAGATGTATTAGGATATGAAAAGGAGTTTCTACTAGGAAGGTACGAAGAGAGATGTAGGCTTATGGATGAGGCGGTGCTTGAACTGTCAACAGGTAAAAGCTAAAAATTAAAAACCGAGTGGATTACTTCATCCTTTGGATATTCCGGTCTGGAAATGGGATTCTATCTCAACGGATTTCATAGACGAATTAACAAGGTCAAATAAAGAAAATGAGAGTATCTGGGTCATAGTGGACAGGCTGACAAAGAGTGCACACATTATACCCGTTAAGTCGACGTGGACAGCACCAGATTAAGCTAAGTTATTCATGAAGAATATAGTTAGACTGCATGGAATTCCTAGTAGTATAGTAAATGAGAGAGATTCTTTATTCACTTATGAGTTTTGGAAGCGTCTATAGGATACCTTAGGTACCAAGCTTAATATGAGTACTGCTTACCATCCATAGACAGATGTGCAAACAGAGAGAGTTGACAAAGTCTTAGAGAATTTGTTAAGAGCTTATGTGCTAGATCAAAGAATCATGGGAAGACCATCTACAACTAGTCGAGTTTTCATATAACAACAATTTTCAGACTAGTATAGGGATGGCAACATTTGAATCTTTGTATGGAAGATCATGCAAAACTCTCTTTGTTGGTTAGAGATCAAGGATAGTTAATTCGAAATTCGAAATTGATTAGAGAATCTGCAAAGAATATTTAGTTAATTCGGGCTAGAATAAAGGAAGCTCGGTCTAGGCAGAAGAGTTACGCTGATAAGAGACGAAAAGATTTAGAGTTCTCAGTTAGAGATCGTGTTTTCATCAAAGTATCACCGACGAAAGGAGTGATCAGATTTGGAAAATTAGAAAAATTGGCACAAAGATTCATTTGACCATTACCATTATAGAGATGATCAGGAAACTCGTGCGGGAAACTTGCATATAGAGTAGAGTTACCAAATAGTTTCACAGGAGTCCACAATGTTTTCCATATTTCTCATCTAAGCAAGTGTATTCAAGATCTCGAGACTACTATCACACCAACTGTGTTAGAAGATCTAGAAGTGGAACATGATATGACTATAGTTAGAAAGCCAGTTCATATAGCTGCGAGAGATGAGAAAAAACTAAGGAATAAGACAGTCAAATTAGTCAAAGTCCAGTGGAATAACGACTAGAGAGATTGTACTTGGAAAACCGAGAGCAGGATTAGAGACACTTATCCTGACATGTTTGATGATATATTTTACCTCATGTTTGATTATTATGGGTAACTTATCGTAATCTCGAGGGCGAAATTCTTTAAGGAAGGGAGTCTGTAATGACCCTAAATAACTAACATTATTTAGAACATTTAATTGGATAAATCAAACGAAATAGTGTAGATAGTTAAAGGATTGAGATTTGTTAATTAAGAAGGAGATGTGCCAAAAATATGTAAGTAGGAGAAATGTGACAAAGGTAAAATGGAAATAGCCTTCGTTCCTATATCCTAACCCTTCTATTCTTCATGCCTAATTCATTTTAACTATCATAGAAAAAACTACAACTCTAAAGGAACTCTGCCAGTACCATTAAGAGGATTCAAGGAGAAGAAAAAGTAGGATTCATGTAGAAATCTTAAGCAAATTAATCTAAAGGCAAATTGCAACCTTCTTAAAACAAAGCCAATTAAATAAATAGTTTACACCTCTATTTTTGATGTGATTACAATTTAAAGGTAAACCTATTTTCTTTTGCAAGTATATGTCATGTTATAGTGACTAAATGATTATATGCTTTAAGTTGATGTTTTACAGAGATTTAATAAGAATTTTATATTATGTTTAGATTAATAAACCGATCATATGGCGTCCAAATGAGTTGCTTTTTTGATATATGGTCAAAAATATTACTTTGGAAGTAGGTTTCAAGTTTCACAGTTTTTCAAATGAATATGGATTTATTATGAATTTTCTATGAGAGAATATAATTAATTTTGGGTTTAAATTAAAATTAAATAATGTTTTCGGGTCTGAAATATATATATGTTAGAAAACATATTTAATATGAATTATGGCAATTTTTGAGGATTTTTCCTAAGTGTTCTATTATGGTTAATAAATTATTTAAGTTAGAGAACTTAAATGTTTTGAATGTTTTATTACGGAGAAGGGCTTATGTGTTAAGTATTACAAGTCCAAATTTGATTTCGGCAGCAAATTCTGAAAAAGAAAATTGATAAAGTTTTGTAAACTAATAATATTTTAAAAAATATGTAGGGTAGGTGAAAAGTGTATTCTTTAACAAGCAAAAATGCAGTTTTTACCCAAATTACATCTTCGCTACTTACCACGCTTGCTTTCGCCACCATACTCTCATCTGTAACTTTTTGCATCCATTTGAAACCTATGCACATGTTACCAAGCATTTGGTACGCAGTGTATTAGAGAAAGGAGAAAGGAAAGAATGGCGTCGAAAGTATGCTTTCGAAATGGTTGATTTTATTAGCTTTCAAATCCATTAACTTTCCTTTGTTTTAAAAGAAGCTTTCGAAAGAGTTGCCGCTTTTGAACCCCTTCGATACCCATGCTGCCGCACCTATACTTCTATCTTTGTTAGAATCCGCCTTTATAACTTTTATATCAATAAGTGCGAAAGGTAGGTTCCATACCAATACTCTTCCACAACCATTGAAGCCACTTTTCTTTTAACTTATACATGCGAAAGGAGGGTGTTGTTCCCATACCTTTCGAAATGGTTGAAGCTACATATTTAAAACCCAAGTATACATGCGGAAGCATGTTGCCAGCATAATAGGACTTTCGAAGGAATAGCTTTCGAATATATCCCCTTTTATATACTTTGTGGTATGTTTTGTTTCAAACTATGGTTTCGAAAGCGATGCTTTCGCTTCTGTTCTCTTAGACCATATAGTTATATTAAATGTTGAACCCAATGGTTTCTAAAGAAATACTTTTAAATAGTTATGAAGCTATGTTTTCACAAATTCTTACTCGAATCCAATCCTTTCGAAAGGTATGTTTAAGTGTTTCTAAAGGAATGTTTCTGATGCTTTCAAAAGGAATATTTTAATAGTTTAAAGAGGATGTCTATGGTTTTAAACGTAGTTTTTAAAGGTAGATTTTGGCCTTTGGCCTGATGTTTTCAAGGTTAAAGTAGTTAAATTATTTTAAAAGGGATGCTTTCAATTATTTAGAAAGGGAATGTTTAAGGTTTTAAATAAAAGTTTCAAAGGTATTGTTTTGGCTTTATATCCTAAAGTTTTATAAGTTAAAAAGAGGCTTTAACTTATTTTGAAAGGATAGATAATCCCATTGATTTAGATTTTGTCAACATTGTTTTGAGTAAAACATATATCATGACATACGTGCTTCGAGTAAAGAAAAGAGTATGATTTCATTGTTTAAGATATGATTTCAAGGGTAAATCATTTGTAAGGATTTTTTTTAAGGAAATGAAATTTGAAGAGGGTAATTAACTCTAAGTGTAACGATCTGTAAAATTCGATAACTAAATTGGTTAAATTAATAAGATTTTCGTAATTGAATTTAGAAGGAAATAAAAAAATTATAATTTATAATGAAGTAAATGTTAAGAATGAAATGTAGCGACGGTTATAAAAAAACTAATTTTTGACAATTGAAGTGAAACCACATTGTAAATGAAATAGGGTAAATTGTTGCACCTGGGTATAAAGATATTTGAAATAAGTAAATAAATAGGTGTTGTATAAATAAAAAAAATTGAAATTTGTTAATGAATTTATAACGAGAATGAAGTGTAAGAATGTTGATGTAAGCTAATAAATAATTAATTCAATGCAATCCCAATTGATTGAAACAATTGCAGGGTTATGGTTGATTGTAAATAGTTGTATTTGGTAATAAATTTAATATAAGAAAAACAAAGGTAAATATTGAATTAACCAATGAATTAATAATAATAAATAGTAATTAAATAAAATCAAAGTTCTGTAGTAATTGTTTGAATACTTATATAAATATGATTAAGAGTTAATGGCAACAATTATTATAAAGTAATCATTATTTAGTCCATAAAATCAAAATTTGTAAATTGGAAATAATGTAGATGTTATACTTAGCTGCAAATTCAATACAAGGAAACAAGCATAGATATTGAACTAATTAATGAATTAGCATAAAATTTATGATAATAGGATGAGAACAATGTATGTAATCAATTTCAACACTTGTCTGTTAGTAATAACTTATAAGTGTAATTAAACGTTAATGGTAACATTTATTATAAGTTAACCATTTATTTAGTTCATTAAGTTAAAGCGGGTAATCAATTGCAATAAATCTAAATTAAATGTTACGTTAATGTAAATTAAGGTAATAATTGGGAATAACGTAAATTTTATTCATAATCGGATAATTAGTTGAATTAAAAGAATGGAAGGCGGAATTTATTAATTTATTGGAATTTAAAGTTAAATAATTAGATTAATTGCAAATAAGTGGAGTTAAATATTAAAAATATTATGTTATTTGAAATTAAGATGGATGTGAGAATATTAATGTAATAGTTTTGGATCCAATGTTAAATCCTTTAATTTTACAATAATAAATGGAATAATTATTAATTTATTTAATTAAATGGAACTATTGGGAATTATATTTATAATTTTTGAATAATAATGAAATTGAAACTTAACGCTGAAATTGAAGGATGAATCAACGCTAAATTAACATTTAATTTTTTTTAAATCACTGTAATTGTTTAAGAGATAAAAAATGATAGGATTGGTTAAGTATGGAATTGGAATTTGAAAATTGATTTAATTTATTAATTATTAAATTATTTAATTAATGTAAAAATAGCCATTTTGGCCACTGACTCGGATTTCGACAAAACCAGTTTCATCAGATCTGTAAAGGTGAATTTTATAGGATTTCAAGTTTCGTAGCGATCGGGCTTATCGTTTGATCGTACAGACTCGAAACGTTCGAAAATCAATTTAATTGAAATCAATTTCAAATAATTTGATTTTGGCATAACTTCTTCATACGATGGAATTTGGACCTGAAACCTGTTCCATCATGTTTAAAATATTTAAAAACACCTATTTTGATATATGGATTGACCCAATTTCGTTCCGAAGTCAGAATGGGCTTTTCGGGCCATTTTATCGTGCAACGTGTAAACCAATCGTGTCCATCTATTCTATTTGAACCCTACCTATAAATAACCTGTTATAAACCCTAGCCTTTCTATTTCTCATTTGTCTGTACGTACAATTCAGATGTTCCTCCTCCTCTATGGCAGACAAAACAAAAATTCCCAATTCCAATTCCAGATCAAATCCAAAGCCAAAATTTCAAACTCTTCAAACCATATGATATTTTATATCGTCGGAAAGCTCTCGAAGAGCGCAAGTCAAAAATAGGATTCATTTTCTGATATGGGTTACGATGTGGCTGGAATTTGATGATATATTCTCGGCCATTCATTCGATCGTGATCATCCACGACGGATCGTCAAATCAATGTTACTTTTGGGTAGAGGGGAACGAGTGGAGGCCATCGGTGTATGTAGTGTGGCGATTCAACGGTTGGATCATGCACTAAAATTCAACTAGGGTTTAATAAATAGGGCGGCGGCTATAATTTTTGTGACCACGGATAGTCGCCGCAGCGGCGTGGAACTTGGGGAAGGAGGTCGACGTGTGTCGGGGAGGTTATGGCCGCGGTTGGCGACGTGCAGGCGCGGCGATCGACGACGTAAATTTGGTTTTGCGTTGCGGCTACAGGAAGTACTCGCAATCCTATAGATGTAAGCGCGTTAGGGCTCTGGGAGATGGTTGCGTGGGGATGACGTGTCTCTATGTGTGGGGTGAATATTCACGCTTGACATTCATACTTATAGCACTGTAAATTGATAGCGAGTTAATTTGTAGAACTGTTATATCGTATTGTACTTGGCTGTAATATGATTTTATAATGTTTAAAACCCTGTTATAAAATTTTCACATCATCCGTTATATTATATGCTGTTATATTATATGCTATTATACTGTTTATTAATTTTTGTTTATCACACTGCATGTTCCCTGTAGAGCAAAATCTCTATGGGTTGAAATGATACATACTCGAAGTTGAAATGATACATACTCGAACGGACTTTAGAATAGGGAAAAATCGTTAGAAATTATAGGCCTGAGCGATTTTTATTTATTTTATTTTTTTAAACTTTAGATTGCGGGTTTGAAATGACAGAACCCAGATTTTCTTTGTAAATTACGGATTGAAATGATATATTATCTGTATCACTTGACCTAGGTTAGAAAATATTATACAGACACGTGGTTATTTTATATATATTTTTCTGGAAATTTTAAGTATTTTTAAATTTGTATATTATAATATTTTGATTTAAGTTGGATAAAAATGATTATTATAAAGTGATAGTGATTTTCTACAAGTTAAATATGTAAATAAATGAACGGTTAAGTTGAAATTTGAAGTATAAATTTATTTTGGAATTTTTGATTTTGTAAAAGAAATGGAATTCAAGTTAAGTGAATAAAATATGATAAGTCGATATAAATTGAATTTAAAGTGAATTAATAAAGTGTTATTGTGTTTTCTGTGAATTTAATGGTTAAGTAAATGAATACTTAAAAATTTAATCTGAAATATAACTTAACTTAGAATGTGAAGTTTGGCTTAAGAATAAAAGTTAAGTTAAGAAATAAATTGGAAATTAAGTTATATTTGAAATGGTAATTAAACTTAATGTTTAAGTTAAATTTTAAAAATACAATAAATAGATAATAAGTGAAGCATTTAGAAATTTGATATTATTTGTGAAATTTACTTTATAAAAATCATAAATTTTTGGGTATTTTAAATGACCATTTTAAAGTGGAAAAATATGATTTTATAAGTTAGATTTTAATTGTTGCTGAAATTATATTGAAATCTGGAAATTTAATTAACTTAAAATCTATTGTAAGGGATATTAACGCACTTTGTAAGTGCCGTAGTTGATGCAAAGGAACTAAAGGCTAAATTTGAATAAGGGCTATTGGAGCACTTGGTAGGTGCTATGGCTGAAAAATTAAAACTAAACCCGAATAAATAAAAAGGCTACAGTGGCACTTGTTAAGTGCTGCAGTTGGCTGAAATGAGGTTTTGAATATTTGATTTGTAAGTATAATAACTTCACCCTTAAATAGTTTGAAATTAGGTATCTTGATTTGAAGTATAAACTGTTTTTGAAATTTATAACCACGGGTAATAATAACATTGTTTGTTAAAGAGACTTGGATCAGATATGGGCATACTCTCTATCGATACCGAAAACCACTTTGACAACCGTATATACAGTGGAGATTCCAGAATGAAGTAGGATGGTGGCGACGTTCTATTAAGGTATATACGTGGTCCCGACTCCCGTGAGTTGACATAAGGTGGCTAAAACAGGAGCGATTCTCGGGCTAAGGAGGTAACACCTCTTATCGGATGCACTTCTTCGTATGTCATTTTATTATTTTGTGATTGTTTGGTGCGCAACTTTGATTTTGAAAGTGTTGTTCGAGGTGGACGGTAGTAGCTGCTATGCGCTACCACCGGTCCAGATGGTAATTGGTATATCTACCTTAGCATTGCTTAGCTGTGCCGTGTCACCTACCCTAGCGTGCCTTATACGAGTTTGATTTGTGTCATACATATGGAGTATCCTCTGGTAGCCTCCCGATCAGGAGGTATTACGATACTGTATAGACTATTGGCATTGTTATGTGTTAAGGGCTATATGGGTAACCCCTTAACGCTATTTAAAAGTAAATTTATTTTACTATAGACATTCTTATAATAGCGAAATATTACTACATAGTAAATAGTTTAACGGATCCTCAGGAGATGTGAATCCCGAGCATCTCTTAAGTTACTGCACTCACGTTAGACACTGGATAGGAGATGTCAAATCCCGTAAACATCTCTGATGTCGTTCCACTCATATTTATTTTACCGTTGATTTAACTTACATAAGATCTTTTAGTTCTGACTCGAGTGTTTTCTCTTTTCAATTCGCTCGGGTCAGCCTGAGCATTGCAGAATTTAGAAGACCTTATTCTGGAGGACGAAGACGAAGATTTATTATTATTTGTTATAGAATTCTACTACATTCATACTGTTCCACTGCAATATTTATTGTTTTCTGACATGTGTAACTCTAATATGTATTGTATAAGTATAATCGAATATTTTGTAAAATAGCTTCATGAACTGTACATTTGATTATTATATTTTATCATTCCGCTGCAAGATTCTATTTTGTTGTTTCTTTCTCTGCTTTTTCTTATTTACCCCATAAAAATCCGCCCTTTTGTATGGTTTAAGTCTGACGTGTGTGGTTTATCGTCGGTTTAAAGCGTACGAAAAGGCGGGATGTTACATCTTGTATCAGAGCTTTGGTTTAGCGATAAACCTTTGCTTTGTAGGGTCTACTCTTTACTAATAGGGTAGTAATACCCTATGGTGAGTCGTTGAGTGTATATATATGAGAGAGCGTATTTGTTAGTGTTATAAAAAGGTTTTAATATTGTGTTAATTTATTCCGTTTTGTATTTATAAATTCTGGTTGGTGCATAGGACGCTATGACATCAATAGGGATTTCTAAACACTTGATAGGACAGACCGACACAATATTTGTTTTGAATATAGGTGAATGAAATAATTTTTCCTATTATATTTTCTATATATATAAAATAATTTTTTTATAAGATATATATATATATTTGGTTGAAATATATTGATTGTTAGGTAGTGAAATTTATAAATATTGATTAGAAAATAAATTGAAAGTGAAATAAATGAGAATAAACTGGAAATTCAGAACTTAAGTTCCGGGGTTTTGAAAGGTTCTTTTGGATGATTTTGGAATATAGTAATGATATTATTAGAAGTCTTTTCTGATATAAATATTTTAACATAATTTGAAAGAATTGTTTTAAAGAAACTTTGAAAGGAAATAAGTTCTGTACTCCCCTCTCTGTCGTTGGAAAATAATTTCGGTGATAAGTGCATGCATCATCGACATTCATTTTCGAGTTTCGAAGTGGGAAGGGCACTGTAGTAGTTTTACTGCAGGTTTATTTTGATATACCAATATAAATTTTAAATTGTTTTAAATATAATTAGATATTTAAGTTGTAAGTATATACATTTAATTTATTATTTTAAAATGATTTGAAATTTAACTCCGTATCTAGTTCTTAAGTTTTCGTTAATTAATAGTTTCAGTTAGTGTAGTGAAATGGAATTTAACTAATAATTGAAACCCTAAATGAGATAAGAGATTAAATGTTGAGTTATAAGTGAAACTATAAGAAAGTTGAATTTGTAACTTATAAACCAAAAGTTATAATTATTGAATATTAGATTTAATTAAAAGAAATGAGGTAAAACTTGTGTAAGTTTCATTGCATTCTTTAACACACACATACACACACACAGATATATATATATATATATATATATATATATATATATGACTTACAAACTATAAAATAGTTAAAATGTTATAAAAAAATGTAATAGATATTATACAAGTAAAACTTGAAATAATGAAAGTATGCTATGAAATTCTTTAATAAATAAGAATTTGATGTTGTAATTGTTATAAATTTAAGTTATACTGGAAATCTTACTATAATAAAATATGATAGAAGGTAAATGTTGTAAGTAAGTAATTATAGACTTAGGTAAATGTTGAAGTTATTTATTTTAAAAATAAGCAGGAAGATGAATATTGTAAGTAAATGAAATTAAGTAGTGAATAAATGAATGTAATATAATAAAAAGGAAAATTTCATGATATGAATATGTGAAAATGAGATTTTGTTAGAAATGAATAAAAGTAAATGAAACTGTAAGAAATAAAATGTAAAATTTGAAAGATAAATTATTATATGAATTGAAATTAATAAGAATAAACTTGATCTATAGTTTGGAATTGTTGTTTGTTTTGGTTTATGGTTGTTTGGGTAAGGATACTTTAATATTGTTTGGATGTATGAATAATCTATTTAGCTTCACCAGAGACTGTTGAGTAAATGGTGCGCTTAGTGGATTATTTTTCATTCTGTATAATTTGCAGTCTTGAACCCGAACAACTATTTGTTTGGTTTGATATGAATGAATGATTGATTTGGATTGATTCTATGTGATGGATGTATGCCTTGTTGCAAGTGATTGTTGGTTGTATTGATTTGTTGTTTATGGTTTAAACAACTTTAAATATTTCATTTTATATAATTATTAACTCTTTTGGATTATGTAAATGGAATACAGATTATGGAAGCAATTGCTACTGCTTTTGGTTTCATAATTAAACGTTAACTGCCCGACAAATAGGTATCTTTTCGAATTATAGTTTATAGCGTTATTATATTATTTTTCCCGGTTTGGGATATATATTATTTTGGAAAATATATGTTGTATATTGTTATTTTTGATATTATATTTTCTTCTGAGCCTCCCCATATAAAGGAGACTGTCAAAATTTTCCGTAAATTTTGGACTTAGAAAATATTTTGAAAATGTTTTCCAAACCTGATAAATCTATATATTTATTTAAATTATCCTATTCTGTAAATTTATTGTTATGAATATAACATTTTGAATAATATATATTGGTTTATAAGTTCCTCTTTCCCTTCTTTTTCTTTTCGGTAACGAAAAGTTTTGAATGGGGGAGAGTGTAACGACCTGTAAAATTCGATAACTAAATTGGTTAAATTAATAAGATTTTCGTAATTAAATTTAGAATGAAATAAAAAAATTATTATTTATATTGAAGTAAATGTTAAGAATGAAATGTAGTGATGGTTATAAAAAACTAATTTTTGACAATTGAAGTGAAACCACATTGTAAATGAAATAGGGTAAATTGTTGCACCTGGGTATAAAGAAATTTGAAATAAGTAAAAAAATGTAAGTGTTGTATAAATAAAAGAAATTTTGAAATTTGTTAATGAATTTATAACGGGAATGAAATGTAAGAATGTTGATGTAAGCTAATAAATAATTAATTCAATGCAATCCCAATTGATTGAAACAATTGCAGGGTTATGGTTGATTGTAAATAGTTGTATTTGGTAATAAATTTAATATAAGAAAAACAAAGGTAAATATTGAATTAACCAATGAATTAATAATAATAAATAGTAATTAAATAAAATCAACGTTTTGTAGTAATTGTTTGGAAATGATAACATACATAAATTTGATTAAGAGTTAGTGGCAACAATTATTATAAAATAATCATTATTTAATCCATTAAATCAAAATTTGTAAATTGGAAATAATGTAGATGTTATACTTAGCTGCAAATTGAATATAAGGAAACAAGTGTAGATATCGAACTAATTAATGAATTAGTATAAAATTTATGATAATAGGATGAGAACAGTGTATGTAATCAATTTCAACACTTGTTTGTTAGTGATAACTTATAAGTGTAATTAAACGTTAATGGTAACAATTATTACAAGTTAACCATTTATTTAGTCTATTAAGTTAAAAGGGTAATCAATTGTAATAAATCTAAATTAAATGGGAATAACGTAAATTTTATTCATAATATGATAATTAGTTAAATTAAAAGAATGGATGGCAGGATTTATTAATTATTGGAATTTAAAGTTAAATAATTAGATTAATTGCAAATAAGTGGAGTTAAATATTAAAAATATTACGTTATTTGAAATTAAGATGGAATGTGAGAATATTAATGTAATAGTTTTGAATCCAATGTTAAATCCTTTTATTTGACAATAATAAATGGAATAATTATTAATTTATTTAATTAAATGGAACTATTGGGAATTATATTTATAATTTTTGAATATAATGAAATTGAAACTTAACGCTGAAATTGAAGGACGAATCAACGTTAAATTAACATCTAAATTTGTTTAAATCACTGTAATTGTTTAAGAGGTCAAAAATGATAGGATTGGTTAAGTATGGAATTGGAATTTGAAAAGTGATTTAATTTATTAATTATTAAATTATTTAATTAATGTAAAAATAGCCATTTTGGCCACTGACTCGGATTTCGACGAAACTAGTTTCATCGGATCCGTAAAGGTGAATTTTTGTAGGATTTCAAGTTTCGTAACGATCGGGCTTGTCATTTGATCGTACGGACTCAAAAGGCCCAGAAATCAATTTAATTGAAATCAACTGAAACCAATTTGAAATAATTTGATTTTGGCATAACTTCTTCATACAATGGAATTTGGACCTGAAACCTATTCCATTGCGTTTAAAATATTTAAAAACACCTATTTTGATAGATGAGTTGACCCAATTTCGTTCCGGATTCAGAACAGGCTTTTAAGGGTCATTTTATCGTGCAACATGTAAACCAATCATGTCCATCTATTCTATTTCTACCTTACCTATAAATACCCTGCTATAAACCCTAGCCTTTCTATTTCTCATTTGTTTGTATGTATAATTCAGATGTTCCTCCTCCTCAATGGCAGACAAAACAAAAATTCCCAATTCCAATTCCAAATCAGATCCAAAGCCAAAATTTCAAACTCTTCAAACCATATCATATTTTATATCGTCGGAAAGCTGTCGAAGAGCGCAAGTCAAAAATGGGATTCTTTTTCTGATCTGGGTTACGATGTGGTAGGAATTTGATGATCTATTCTCGGCCATTCATTCGAGCGTGATCATTCACGACGGATCGTCAAATCAATGTTACTTTTGGGTAGAGGGGAACGAGTGGAGGCCATCGGTGTAGTTAGTGTGGCGATCAACGGTTGGATCGTGCACAAAAATTCAACTAGATTTTAATAAATAGGGCGGCGGCTGCAATTTTTGTGACCATGGATGGTTGCCGCAGTGGCATGGAGCTTGGGGAAGGAGGTCAGCGTGTGTAGGGGAGGTTATGGCCATGGTTGGGGACGTGCAAGCGCAGCGATCGACAACGTAAATTTGGTTTTGGGTGGCGGCTACAGGAAGTACTCGTTCCTGTAAATGTAAGCGCGTTAGGGCTCTGGGAGATGGCTGCGTGAGGATGGCGTTTCTCTGTGTGTGGGGTGAGTATTCACGCTTGACATTTGTACTTATAGCATTGTAAATTGATAGCGAGTGAATTTGTAGAATTATTATATCGTATTATACTTGCCCGTAATATGAATTTTATGATGTTTAAAACCCTGTTATAAAATTTTCACATCATCCGTTTTATTATATGCCGTTATATTATATGTCGTTATGCTATTTATTTATTTCTGTTTATCACACTACAAGTTCCCTATAGAGTAAAATCACTATGGGTTGAAATGATAAATACCTAAACGAACTTTAGAATAGGAAAAAATCATTATGGGATGAAATGATAGGCTGAGCGATTTTTATTTATTTTATTTATTTATTTAACTTGGGATTGCAGGTTTGAAATTATAGAACTCGGATTTTC
The DNA here is from genome assembly GCA_030765085.1 of Allium cepa. NCBI lineage: Eukaryota > Viridiplantae > Streptophyta > Magnoliopsida > Asparagales > Amaryllidaceae > Allium > Allium cepa. The sequence goes on from CM060941.1 coordinate 34,067,001, forward strand.
TTTGTAAATTACGGATTGAAATAATATATTACCTAGGTTAGGAAATAGTATACAGACCCGTGGTTATATATACATTTTTCTAGAAATTTTAAGTATTTTTAAATTTGTATTTTATAATATTTTGATTTAAATTGAATAAAAAATGATTATTATAAAGTGTTAGTGATTTCCTACAAGTTAAATATGTAAATAAATAAACGGTTAAGTTGAAATTTAAAGTATAAATTTATTTGGAATTCTTAATTTTTTAAAAGAAATGGAATTCAAGTTAAGTGAATAAAATATGATAAGTCGATATAAATTGAATTTAAAGTGAATTAATAAAGTGTTATTTGTATTTTCGTGAATTTAACGGTTAAATAAATGAATACTTAAAATGTAATTTGAAATATAACTTAATTTAGAATGTGAAGTTTGGCTTAAGAATAAAAGTTAAGTTAGGAAATAAATTGGAAATTAAGTTATATTTGAAATGGAAATTAAACTTAATTTTTAAGTTAAATTTTAAAAATACAATAAATGGATAATAAGTGAATCATTTAGAAATTTGATATTATTTGTGAAATTTACTTTATAAAAATCATAATTTTTTGGGTATTTTAAATGACCATTTTAAAGTGGAAAAATATGATTTTATAAGTTATATTTTAATTGTTGCTGAAATTGTATTGAAATCTAGAAATTTAATTAACTTAAAATCTGTTGTAAGAGATATTACCGCACGTTGTAAGTGTCGTAGTTGATGCAAAGGAACTGAAGGCAAAATTTGACTAAGGGCTATTGCACCACTTAGTAAGTGATGTGGTTGAAAGGTTAAAACTAAACCTGAATAAATAAAAAGGCTACAGTGGCACTTGTTAAGTACCGCTGTTGGCTGAAATGAGGTTTTGAATACTTGATTTGTAAGTATAATAACTTCACCCTTAAGTAGTTTAAAATGAGGTATCTTGATTTGAAGTATAAACTATTTTAACCACGGGTAATAATAATGTTGGTTGTTAAAGAGACCGGGATCGGATATGGGCATACTCTCTATCGATACCAAAACCAGTTTGACAACCGTGTATGCGGTGGAGATTCCAGAATGAAGTAGGATACTGGCGACATTCTATTAAGGTATATACATGGACATGACTCCCATGAGTTGGCATAAGGCAGCTAAAACAAGAGCGACTCTCGGGCTAAGGAGGTAGCACCTCTTATCAGACGCACTTCTTCGTATGACATTCTATTACTTTGTGATTGTTTGGTGTGCACCTTTGATTTTGGGAGTGTTGTTCGAGGTGGACGGTAATAGCTGCTAAGCGCTACCACCGGTCCGGATGCATAATTGGTATATCTACACTGGCATTGCCTAGTTGTGCAGTGTCACCTACCATAGCACGCCTTATACGAGTTTGATTTGTGTCGTACCTATGAAGTATCCTCTGGTAGCCTCCCGATTAGGAGGTATTACGGTACTGTATAGACTATTGGCACTATTATGTGTTAAGAGCTATATGGGTAACCGCTTAACGCTATTTAAAAGTAAGCTTTTTTTATTATAGACATTATAATAATAGCGAAATATTACTACATAGTACATTTGATTATTATAAGTATAATCGAATATTTTGTAACTCTAATATGTATTGTATAAGTATAATCGAATATTTTGTAAAACAACTTCATGAGCTGTACATTTGATTATTATATTTTATCATTCCACTGCAAGATTCTATTTTGTTGTTTCTTTCTCTACTTTTTCTTATTTACCCCATAACAATCCACCCTTTTGTATGGTTTAAGTCTGACGTGTGTGGTTTATCGTCGATTTAAAGCGAACGAAAAGGCGGCATGTTACACTAACTATATGACTCAGATATTAAAAGACTAGATGAGACATGTATGCGGCTGTGCCCTATAATTTAGCTAGTAGCTCCTAGCTGATATAAGTCCAAAATTCCAATGTGTAGGGCTTTATCACAGGTAAGACTAAAATAATATCACATACAGAAAAGAATACACAAAATAGAGGTATTGGTGAGCCTGCAAAACCATTAGGATCAGTTGACCCTTGGAGAAAATAGTTAAGGATAGATCCTTCGGTATTGTATCTAACAGAAATTAGAAAATTTACTATGCTTGGTAGACTTGAGTCAGCCAGTGGTTAATAGTTAGCTAAATAAAACTATAATGGTCAGACAGATCATCCATTGATTACGTGGGATTTTGATTTGCAAAAGATATGATTTTAAAGGGATATTAGTGAGAGGAAACTCATTCAACTAAACGGTATGGTCTCACTTAATATTAGTAAATTTAAATATAATAGAATTATTCACACCAGGCTTTATATCTGACTCGAATTTATGTTTTCCCCTTAAACTCTCGGGCGCTCGAAATTAAATTTGAGTAGATTGAGAGTTAAGGACTTTTCACGTTTAGCAGGTTGGACGAATAAGCTTACGAAAACGTGTAGGAGGCAAAGCTTGTTATGTAGGAGTTATTTAATAATATTTTCACTGTGATATATTTATGACTGATATATCTATCTATCTAGTACTCTAGTCATCCAAGGGGGCATCTTCATATGTTGCTCTTGGCGTAATTTGTAGTAATTATATTTGATCAAAACTTGAGAATCATTTTGGGGACTATGTAATTGAATATGAAATATTGATTTGAAATGTAACTAGAAAAGCCGCTTTTGAAATCTGTGTTGATTTTATTTCATATTCGCGTGCGTCTAATATTATGGATACCATTAACATTACTGTATATTGTCATCGGAATTTAATACTATAGATGACTGCAACATTTGTAGCGCTTAGATTCGGGTCTCAAAATATGGGATGTTACACACGATTTTGATAGTTGTATCAAAAAGAAAATGATCCTTTTGGCCATAATGTGTCTTTAAGAGAAAGAAAAATGCAGTTGGAATACAGTGAGCCATTTTGACAAAAATATTATCGTGTATTTTAATTGTTGTAATTCATGTAACAGATTTACCATTTGATGTGCTTAAGTAAGTTTGGAATTTACTTACAAAATTATCACATAGTATGACTTTATGTTTTGGTGCATATGTGTTGAAACAAAAAATTCTAAATAATGATTTTGATTAAACTATTTACATATAATAACCCAAATGTCTCGAAGTCAGTGAGAGCAATATTGATTATATGGATTTTCGAATATGATCTAAGAATAGATACGAAAGTATCATTATGAAAAGCATCAAAAGTAAACAAGGGTTTTAATATATGTATCAAATAGTTTGATTATCGATCAAAATGCAGAGGAAGCATGTGTTCATAAGAAATAAAGTTAAAAGGTATATTGATGTTTCTAAATTATAAGTAAACAACGTACTACTGATTGTTAACGATGTACGTGTTAAAATCAGTTTTAGTTGTTTTACTTAACGCAGGATTTGTAAATGATGTCTTTAATAGCAACTATAAAAGATTTTGGGAATGTCCCAAAACGATATACAAGGACACTTTATTAAAATGTTTAATGCAGAACATCCTTATGCGTTGGCAATAGGAATTATCACACATGTTATGTTAATATCATGATTTGTTCGTTTATTTGAAATATGAGGCAAATATGAAATCCAGATTGATATCACTAAATGTTAGTTTGGAGTGTTCTAGTGTATTTACAAAATACTAGAGAATTGTTTACAAAAACATCAAACTCGTTATGAAGAAGTGTTCGGAATGTTCAGACTCAAACTTCATAAACGATATTTAGTATAATATGCCAATAATGAATACAAGTTAAAAATATTTAAGTTGGAAATGTTCCAAATGAAAGACTAAGGCTGATTCAATTAAAAAGACTAAGTATATCGCTTTGAATAACATTGTAATAAAAACAATGTATATAAATATAAATGCGCAAATTTATAATTGAGCTGATGGTGATTCAAAAATATTGAGAATCCCATAAAATTGTTATATGATAACAATGTCATGATATAGTTTATAACAGAACTTAAAGCTCACTAGAAGATAAGAGACTTACTCCAAATTGTCCCACATAAAAAGTAGTTTATTAGCGTCGGAGAGGGTTGATTGACAGAGCAGATATTTAAAACATAATAGCATACCCATTCACTGTGGGACCGATCTAATTGTTTTTTAGGAAACCAATTGGAGAAGTTGGAATAAAATTCCATAATTGGCTCCAAGTGCAAGTGGAAGAATAATAGAGTTAGGGGTATGCCTTAGGGGAAATTATGTAATTTGTTATATATATATCTAACTCAATAATTAATCTTATTCAAAGTAAAATACATTTTCTTTCTATTATATACTTGATATAATGTGTAACGATCTGGATTTTTCGATGTTTGATTTTGAATATTTAAATGGTTTTAAATATTGATTTGGAATATAAATCGATTTTGGATATGAAGATTTTTTGTTGGGATTATAGAATGAATTTAAATCTAAATATATCGATTTATCGAAATACGAAAATAGTGAATAATTGAAAATTTGAGTTGAACATGAATGAAACGATTTATAAAGTTGATATTAATTCTATTGGAATTATAATTGAATTAATATGTTTATGAAACTGAAATTCATGCGATTTCATAAATTTTAGAAATTGTCGATTTAATCGACGTGTTTAAATAGCGATCTGGAGCACAGTCTCAGAATTCGACGAAAACAGTTCCATTGGATCTGTAATAGTGTATTATTATCAGATTTCAAATTTCGTAGCGTTTGGGCTTACCATTTGGTCGCATGATCTGAAAACGCCTGAAAATAATTTAATTGAATTTAATTTAAATAATCGATTTAAAAGGTTATCTTCTCCATACTGTAACGACCCTGGATTTTTGGCCCCGTTTATGTTAATAAATATTTAATATAATTTAAATAACATGCAATCTGATCATATTAAAATGAATATATTTTTGGAAATATTGCCATTTGTTTAGAATATATAATGGTATTTTGAAAGAAAATGAAATTTGAAAATTTGGAATAAATATCTTAATAATATTTACAATAAAAATCTATCTTATATAAATTAATTAAAACACTTTACTTTGTTTATATTTAGAATAAAATAATACATATAGTTAATAATGTTTGAAAATCCTAAATAAATCTCCTTATAATATTTATCTTACATTGTTAAATTAAAATACTTTCTTTTGGTTAACATTTGATAGAAGTATCTATAGATGATAGTGTTTAAAATAAGATCAAGGTCTAAAGATATAAAATATAAAAAGATGATAATGTTCAGAATAAATATAAATATTAATATAAGTCAAAAGTATAAATACAAATAAATGAGTAAACTCATGAATCTAAGTTAATATTTATAGCTAAAATACAAATGGAAATAAATACAAAGATAAGTATAAATAAGTAAATCATATATATTGTACATAATTAAAATATTGTTAACCGAAGAAAACATGACATTAATTGCTTCCAGCCAACCTTTGTCATTTCAATTATGTATAAAATAAAATAAGCAAAGTGTATAGATAGAATGAAAACAAGGCCAAACTATGAAATAAACATTTTTATACAATACACAAGTATCTTCATATATATATATATATATATATATATATATAATATGACAGTGTTACCTGACAAGTATGTATATAATTATTTCAAGCTAGGAAATAAATAAAAAATATAATAACAACCATATGTATATAAACAAGATAAGCTAGAAGATAACAAATGTTTTGCACAAAGCTTCTCACACAAGCTTTTGACCTGCAAATATTTGTCTGCATACAATATTTATGTACAGCTAAAACATCATAAGTATGTAAACTTAATTGGTGAACAAGGCATTTAATGCTAATATCTCAGCCAACTTTTTGTCAAGTCAAAAATATTTATCAAATCCTTTCATTTGCAGTAAATAAAATCTGCTCATAACTGAACAACTTCACTAGATAAAACCTTCCTTAAGTACTCTGTGTCCTTTTATATTTGTTCATCTCTGATTTAGTTCGTTTATAAACTTAAGAAAAAAAATCGAGAAAAATTAAAGCAAGAAAGAAAAAGCAGAGAGGATCTTAAGACAGTTTCAAACATCTATTTCAAGCAACTAGATTCACAGGTTGTTCAGGTGAGTGAACATTTCTGTTCATTTTAAATTAAAGTATGTAAAAATAATTTCAAAATTTGTATGATTTGTGAGTGATTATCCGAGTAGGGTGTTAATTATCTTCTTAAGCTCTGTATATATATAAAATTGTTTGGCACAACAGTGACTGATTTCTACTCTGTAAAAATTTAAGAATAAACAATCCTTGAAAACAAATCAATTTCTCCATTTCTAATCAATTTCAAGCTTCGATGTCTAGAGTGAATATGTGTATTCAGGTAAGAATGATGTTTGAAAAATAAGTCCGGAAAGTATAAATATATATACAGGCTAAAATTAAATTTTTACAGAAGGCTCTTTAAAATTTGGAAATTTCGAACCCAATAAACTGGGGATTCATGAACATAACTGAAATCCTTACCTCAAGCTATGATTTTTAATGTGAAGTTGGTGATTTTTGGTGGGAGGGTTTGAGAGCAGTTCGGCGAGGATCGAATTGGACTTTTTGGCCGAATTTCGGAGATGTGATGAACTTGGGTCATCGGGGTTGCTAAGTGTGGAGGAGGAGCCTACGGCGGTCAAAGGAAAAATGGGAGGAGGTGGTATCATCGACGGTGGCGACTACGGTGATTGTTTTTTTTTTCGTAGACCTAATTTTTGTGGTGCCCGAACTGTTGGCCGCCGCGACCTTCACCATGCGCCGAGTTGCTTGCCATTGGAAGGGAATGGTGCTTGGGGCGTGGTGGAGGTGTGTACGGAGTTGCTAGGCATCAGATGGTATGGTTTGGGTTCGCGTATTCGTTTTGTGATCGGTGTTTGGGATCGAGCTTTACAGGCATGGCTCGATTTTGTATGAAGGTGCGATCAAGTGGTTCAACGCCTCAAGTTCGACGTTGAGGTAGTTTAGGCTTTGTGGGGGATCTCACGGGTCGCCAGAGCGGCGTCGCCGCTCCGTGAAGGTGCACAACGTGCCAGTGTGTGTCAGTGGAAGTTAAGGGAAGTACGAGAGGTCTCGGGTAGTATAGGGTGTTTACTCGAAGTAATACCCGAGTTGCGCTCGAGTGAAATGGGAAGAAGACTCGGGTTATTTCTTGTTGAGTCGCGTGAGTTACTGATGGTATCCCTTCACGCTTAGTTTAAGGATTTAACTTACAAAAAAATAAAAAATAAAAAGAGAAGAAGAAGGGGTACAGGGAGATGTCAGCGAAATAGGGATGAAGAACCCGAAGCCTTTCTCGAGTTTTACCATTGTAAGTCTCGGGTTTCCTTTATGTTACAGCAGTGTGTTTAGGGGCAAGTCAAGTGACAGGTTACATCAAGTTTTAAAACACTGTGAATAAAAAAATGTTGGACGGTTTAAGTTAAAAACTTAATACTATCTTAGTAAATACTTAACAAAATTTTAACACTTAATTATTTTTTAAACTAAGCAATTACTTCAAGACGAGTGTGAATTTATTAATATTTAAGTTTGTAGTTAGCAATATAACGATTTCCAAAAGTTTTCTTTTAAAACAAAAAATCGATTAAGTTAGATGATTAATATTGATTAATTATCTTTAGTAAGTAACCAAGAATGATTAACCTTTAAATTTTTATTTAGAGTCGGATTGCTTAATGATTAAGTGATAAATAAAAGGGGTAATTAACTACTTAAGTTAATTAAGGAATGAATTAATAGTTAATTAATCAAGTAAATTAATTATGAATCGATAGTTAATTAAGTAGCTTGATTAAGAATTAATTGTTGATTAATTAAGTAATTAGTAGATAATAATTGAATAATTAAGTTATATTAATAAGTAATTAAAGATATTAATTAATGATCAGGGAACAGTTAATTAAGAAATTAAAGTTAAATCACTTGATTGAGGAATTAATTTATTAATAGTATGTAATAAAATAATTTCGTAATTAAGACTTAATAATAAATTAAGAAACCATCAATTAGATGATTTGGAATGAAATAAGTAATTAATTGTTAAATTAATGATTAATTAAATAGAGTTAAGTGATTAACTCTCAGGTTAAACTAATTCTAAAATTGAATTAATTACAAATAAGATTTAAGAGTAATTGTTTATGGATTGATGTGTAGAATATCTGCTTGTGATATTTATGTGACGATATTCTGTGATGCTCTGTGATATGTTATGTTATATCTATGATGCTTGTATATGTTTTATCTGTGGTAAATGCTATGTTAATTCAATTGTTAAATTTAAATTATTTAAACTGTTAAGTTAATTAGACAACTTGGCCCTTAAATGGCGTTTGGATTCGATGAGACTGGGATCGGAAGAATCAAATTTGATTCTTCGAAAACCACATCGATCCAATTTAAACGTTAGGTCGTGAATCCTGAAATGAAGATCGAGATGGCGTATTCAGAATGCAAGGGTTATCGTCGTTGACTCTGAGGGTGATTCCAAAATGAGTGTGACGAGATAATGCCTTCGGTTTCGTTCGAACCCGGAACGAACTTGTATGGATTGAATGCTTTCAGCACATCGTCAGGCGGACGATGAGCACTCTAAGTGATATGTTCTATAAAGGTAATCGCAGCCTCAAGCCTCATCAACCGGGAATGGCTAAAACATGGGAGATGCAGCAAGATTAGGTGGGTCATGCCCAAGCAGGACAAGATATTTCCCCTGTCTAGATGTCCTATATATTTCGGCTGTGTGGGCGGTTGCTAGCTACAACCACAGGGTTTATCTTGTTCGGGACTGTTCAGTAAGGAATGATTCTGGCCTTGTGTTGTAGGGGGTCGGGAGTGATCCTCGGTACGGTGATCTAGGCCCCGTACTGTGACGGGCGGTACCCCAGTTGCTCTGCCATTGTTGGAAACCCATTTTCCCTACGAGACCCTACGGTTTTGATTTGTATTACCTACTTTTGTGGCTAGTAGCTGGAATTTAATAGATGTAACAATTTCGGCTATTTTCTATTTACTTGAAAACCCTAGACACTATTATAATATCACTGGATTTCCTATAAAATGTTTTGGTTAGCGTAAGGTAAAAACTTACCAGTATTTATTTGTGGGAAGTCTTACGTGATACCTTTATTTTCAAATGTTTTTCAAAGTTAAACAACTTTAATCCGTTTACTCATGTCAGTCCCATGTCTGACCCGGAGTTTATATTTTGTTTTCATAAACTCTTGGGTATTCAAATTTTTATGAGTAGCCAAGTAATAGGTCTCGGACTTGATTTCTGGAGGAGTTTGGAGCAGGAGTTTCCAGATGTATGTAGCTATCTATCTAGTTCCGCTGTGTCAGTAGTGATGTATGAGGTATACTGTATCTATGATGTATATTGTGATAGATGTATGTATGGCTGTCATATGTATTGATATTATATAACTCTGATATTTGCAAAAACTATGTAACAGTTATATGATATATTATATTTTGTTCCATTCCGCTGTGAGATTCTGATGTTGCTGTTCTTTCTTTCCCTTTCTCTTCTATTTCTATCCCTTTCTTTCTTAATGATGATACGTCTCTCTGGTTGTAGAAGGACGGGTCGTCACAGTTGGTATCAGAGCATAGGTTGGTGATAACCTTGGCTCTGGTAGGAATTACTCATAGAATAGAGTCAGAAGAACTCTAAAATGAGTTTGAGTGTATTAATAGATATGAGCGCGTACCTGTTAGTAAATATAAAATTATTTCTTTTATATATTGTGTTGATTTATCTGTTGAGTGTTTATGGATTTTGGTCGATGTGTGGGACGCCATTTCATCGATAGGGTTTCCTAAACTCTTAAACACGATAGACCGACACGGTATTGTTTTTAAAGTATGGTAAATGAAATAATTTTACCCAAATTTATATTTTGATATAAGAGAAAAAAAATTTATGAAATTATTATATGTACTTGGATGATTTCTTGTTAATACTATAATTGAATAATAATTTAAATTTGAGTGGCTTATAACCAAATAAAATTTTCTAAGTATGATCTTTAAATAAAAAGGAATATAATTAAAACTTGATTAAAACAGAATTTAAGTCTAGGAAATTTGAAGGTGTTTAAATGAATTTAACCAAAGGATTTGGGAATTTAAAAATCTTGGGAATGTTTGAAATGTTTTTCCAAAGGTTTGAAGGCAATAATGGAGTATTGTTTTGGAAAATATTGTTAAATGGAAATTGTTTGGAAAGAATTTGTGAAAGTAAGGAAGCACTGAACTCACTTCAGTCGCTGGGAAATAATCCTGATGATGATGGCCACATCATCAGTATTCATTTTCGAGTTTCTAAAGTGATGGACTGCTACCAGGATAGTTGGACATAAATTGTTTGGGCTTGTTAGGTATACAAGTTGTTTTAGAAATTTTTAAACAAAAAAAAGAAAATTTGTTTTGGTAAAACAAGTGTTTGGAATTTGGAAATTTGATTTGATATACCAAGTGGGTATGTATAGTTATCATTTCAAAATGGTTTTGGAAATGAAAACCGGGCAATTGAATTCTAAGAAATTCTATTTAGATAATGTGAAGGTTTAAATGACTCAACTATAGAACTTACAAAATAAAGTTGATATTAATAAGAAGAAATTAGGAATTTCAATCCGAGAATTAAAATTTAACTTAAGTAAATGAAGGTGAAGAAAATACATTTGAGTTTAACCTGAGATAAGTTAAATGGAATTGAAGTTCAAAATGAACTTAATTGGATATAAAATTTGAAGGTAAAATGATTGAAATTGTGAGGTGGAAATTTATACCTTAAGACAGTAAGTGATATATATATATATATATATATATATATATATATATATATATATATATATAATTTGAAACTGGGATTATAAGATGAAATGACCCAAATGAGTAATATAAACTTTTAAGTAAATAAATAAGTTTTGAACTCATATATTGAGTAATATTTAAAAGAATGGTAAGTAGCAAATTTAACTGAAGTTGAGATGGAATAAAACTGAATTTAAATGAATTCGATCGAGTTACAGATAATATTGAGTGAAATAAAATTTCATATGTAAATAAGTAAATATAAACCAAGTAAGCCTTGAATTTGGATAAAACGGAATTGGTGTGAGTTGTAAACAAATCTAATACAAGCATCAATTAAATGACTTTATTATAAACTCAATAATAAATTGTTCATGTAAATTTAAGAATAGATAAAAGAATAAACGAATTAGTAAATAATTGGGATTTGATTAAAGGAAAATCAAATCAAATCAAAGATTTAAATAGAAATTGGTGGAACAGTTTGAAGAAAATAAATGACCTAAGTAAATTGTGAGATGGTTATTTAAAATATTGATTGTCGAGTTTATGAAAATGGTTTTGAATCAAACTTTTGAAATGAAATGCAAGGATTGTGAATAAATTAATTGGGATGGAATCAAGTATAAATTGAGTTGGAATCAATTTAAGATTTTCCATAAAGCTTAAGTAATTATTTATTCACAATAGTATTGTCAAATTACATATAGAAATGAGTTGTTTTGAAGTAAACAAGATTAGATAAAATTCTATGAATTATTGGAAGCAAAATAAGATGATTTTGAATATGAGTTTGTTTTTGCTTAAATGGATTATATATATAAGCAAGTACATTATAAACCACTTAAACTGAAGAGAATAATTTGAGAATTGATTGGAATTAATTATAATAAGGATTGGAACCTTACATATGTGCTTATGGAAATATGTAATGCTAAACAAATGGAGACTCTGTCAAAACTTTTCAAAATTTGAAAACTATATATAAAAAAATTATTAGCAACAAAACAATTTCAAATTAGGAATTGAAATAAACTAGTGGATGAAACTAATTTAAAAATAATGATAAGAATCAGTCATTAAAGAAAGATAGTCAATAAAATTAAATATTCAGAGTCAAAGATAAATTGAATTCACATGGAATTGGAAATTCAGATTTAAATAAAAAGATTAAGGCTTAAATGGTAGAGTAATAATATAAGAGTATATATAATGCTTATATTAAGCTTAAGAAATGAATGGTGGAATTCTTAAGTCAAAATTTGATATTGGGAAAAATTATTCTAAGTGGATAGAATCAGAATAATGTGAATAAAAGAAAATTGATATGGTTGATAATCAATGGATATAAATATGTAGGATGAACGTATATATTTTTATTCGCATAACAATTTGATCCAGATTCGAACACAGAATTTCGAGATAGTTATATATCGATCCGAGTTAGGATTTTTCACTCGATTTTCGACGACGAACCATGGATATGGATTTTGATTAATTCTGGAAATTCTCTATCATAGTTATGACTATGTAAGGAGAATGACAGTTCTGATCAAGAAACCAGTTCTGAGTCCGTACTAGGAAGTCAGGTGAACGATACTAGTTCGGAAATGAAATTGTGTGATCGAGCGAGCGATCGGATTTGATATGGCGTACGAATGATATATGTACATCGTACGGGCTTGATTGAATAGATATTGAAATTCTGTAAAGAAGTCAATAAAATTTGGAAAGAGTTAATATTGTAGATTTCAAAATTGAATTGCCAGAGTGGATATCTGAAATTCATTATGTATTCTATATACCCCATCTTAGAAATTTGTTCATGGTTCATCATTAGTTCTTAAACTAGTAGTTCAGGAATTTGGAAGTTGAGTCGAATTTAACTGTGGTCAGGAATCCAGTTTGGATTGTTGATCATCGAGAAACAAACTCTCGATAATTTTAGGAAATCTTATCCGGATTCGTGTTCGGATAACTAGTGATGTTTGTTAGGATAGACTGTTTGATTGTTTGCTAGTATGTAAATGATACTTATGATTGGCATAACAGCTTTTAGATTATCTTTATTTTAAATTTCGGGGACGAAATTCTTTTAAAGGGGGAGGAATGTAACGACCCTGGATTTTTGGCCCCGTTTATGTTAATAAATATTTAATCTTATTTAAATAAAATGTAATTTGATTATATTAAAATGAATATATTTTTGGAAATATTGCCATTTTTTTAGAATATATAATGGTATTTTGAAAGAAAATGAAATTTGAAAATTTGGAATAAATATCTTAATAATATTTACAATAAAAATCTATCTTATATAATTTAATTAAAACACTTTACTTTGTTTATATTTAGAATAAAATGCTACATATAGGTAATAATGTTTGAAAATTCTAAATAAATCTCCTTATAATATTTATCTTACATTGTTAAATTAAAATACTTTCTTTTGGTTAACATTTGATAGAAGTATCTATAGATGATAGTGTTTAAAATAAGATCAAGGTCTAAAGATATAAAATATAAAAAGATGATAATGTTCAGAATAAATATAAATATTAATATAAGTCAAAAGTATAAATACAAATAAATGAGTAAACTCATGAATCTAAGTTAATATTTATAGCTAAAATACAAATGGAAATAAATATAAAGATAAGTATAAATAAGTAAATCATATATATTGTACATAATTAAAATATTGTTAACTGAAGAAAACATGACATTTAATTGCTTCCATCTCAGCCAACCTTTGTCATTTCAATTATGTATAAAATAAAATAAGCAAAGTGTATAGATAGAATGAAAACAAGGCCAAACTATGAAACAAACATTTTTATACAATACACAAGTATCTTCATATATATATATATATATATATATATATATATATATATATATATATGACAGTGTTACCTGACAAGTATGTATATAATTATTTCAAGCTAGGAAATAAAAAATATATAATAACAACCATATGTATATAAACAAGATAAGCTAGAAGATAACAAATGTTTTGCACAAAGCTTCTCACACAAGCTTTTGACCTGCAAATATTTGTCTGCATACAATATTTATGTACAGCTAAAACATCATAAGTATGTAAACTTAATTGGTGAACAAAGCATTTAATGCTAATATCTCAGCCAACTTTTTGTCAAGTCAAAAATATTTATCAAATCCTTTCATTTGTAGTAAATAAAATCTGCTCATAACTGAACAACTTCACTAGATAAAACCTTCCTTAAGTACTCTTTGTCCTTTTATATTTGTTCATCTCTGATTTAGTTCGTTTATAAACTTAAGAGAAAAAATCGAGAAAAATTAAAGCAAGAAAGAAAAAGCAGAGAGGATCTTAAGACAGTTTCAAACATCTGTTTCAAGCAACTAGATTCACAGGTTGTTCAGGTGAGTGAACATTTTTGTTCATTTTAAATTAAAGTATGTAAAAATAATTTCAAACTTTGTATGATTTGTGAGTGATTATCCGAGTAGGGTGTTAATTATCTTCTTAAGCTCTGTATATATATAAAATTGTTTGGCACAACAGTGACTGATTTCTACTCTGTAAAAAGTTAAGAATAAACAATCCTTGAAAACAAATCAATTTCTCCATTTCTAATCAATTTCAAGCTTCGATGTCTAGAGTGAATATGTGTATTCAGGTAAGAATGATGTTTGAAAAATAAGTTCGGAAAGTATAAATATATATACAGGCTAAAATTAAATTTTTACAGAAGGCTCTTTAAAATTTGGAAATTTCGAACCCAATAAACTAGGGATTCATGAACATAACTGAAATCCTTACCTCAAGCTATGATTTTTAACGTGAAGTTGGTGATTTTTGGTGGGAGGGTTTGAGAGCAGTTCGGCGAGGATCGAACTGGACTTTTTGGCCGAATTTCGAAGATGTGATGAACTTGGGTCATCGGGGTTGCTAGGGGTGGAGGAGGAGCCTACGGCGGTCAAAGGAAAAATGGGAGGAGGTGGTATCATCGACGGTGGCGACTACGGTGATTGTTTTTTTTTCGTAGACCTAATTTTTGTGGTGCTCGAACTGTTGGCCGCCGCGACCTTCACCATGCGCCGAGTTGCTTGCCATTGGAAGGGAATGGAGCTTGGGGGGTGGTGGAGGTGTGTACGGAGTTGCTAGGCATCAGATGGTATGGTTTGGGTTCGCGTATTCGTTTTGTGATCGAGCTTTACAGGCATGGCTCGATTTTGTATGAGGGTGCGATCAGGTGGTTCAACGCCTCGAGTTCGACATTAAGGTAGTTTAGGCTTTGTGGGGGACCTCATGGGTCGCCAGAGCGGCGTTGCCGCTCCGTGCACGTGCACAACGTGCCAGTGTGTGTCAGTGGAAGTTTTGGGGAAGTACGAGAGATCTCGGGTAATATAGGTGGTTTACTCGAAGTAATACTCGAGTTGCGCTCAAGTGAAATGGGAAGAAGACTCGGGTTATTTCTTGTTGAGTCGCGTGAGTTACTGATGGTATCCCTTCACGCTTAGTTTAAGGATTTAACTTACAAAAAAATAAAAATAAAATAAAAAAAGAGAGAAGAAGAAGGGGTACAGGGAGATGTCAGGGAAATAGGGATGAAGAACCCGAAACCTTTCTCGAGTTTTACCATTGTAAGTCTCGGGTTTCCTTTATGTTATAGCAGTGTGTTTAGGGGCAAGTCAAGTGACAGGTTACATCAAGTTTTAAAACACTGTGAATAAAAAAATGTTGGACGGTTTAAGTTAAAAACTTAATACTATCTTAGTAAATACTTAACAAAATTTTAACACTTAATTATTTCTTAAACTAAGCAATTACTTCAAGACGAGTGTGAATTTATTAATATTTAAGTTTGTAGTTAGCAATATAACGATTTCCAAAAGTTTTCTTTTAAAACAAAAAATCGATTAAGTTGGATGATTAATATTGATTAATTATCTTTAGTAAGTAACCAAGAATGATGAACCTTTAAATTTTTATTCAGAGTCGGATTGCTTAATGATTAAGTGATAAATAAAAGGGGTAACTAACTACTTAAGTTAATTTAAATAATGAATTAATAGTTAATTAATCAAGTAAATTAATTATGAATCGATAGTTAATTAAGTAGCTTGATTAAGAATTAATTGTTGATTAATTAAGTAATTAGTAGATAATAATTGAATAATTAAGTTATATTAATAAGTAATTAAAGATATTAATTAATGATCAGGGAACAGTTAATTAAGAAATTAAAGTTAAATCACTTGATTGAGGAATTAATTTATTAATAGTATGAAATAACATAATTTCGTAATTAAGACTTAATAATAAATTAAGAAACCATCAATTAGATGATTTGGAATGAAATAAGTAATTAATTGTTAAATTAATGATTAATTAAATAGAGTTAAGTGATTAACTCTCAGGTTAAACTAATTCTAAAATTGAATTAATTACAAATAAGATTTAAGAGTAATTGTTTATGGATTGATGTGTAGAATATCTGCTTGTGATATTTATGTGACGATATTCTGTGATGCTCTGTGGTATGTTATGTTATATCTATGATGTTTGTATATGTTTTATCTGTGGTAAATGCTATGTTAATTCAATTGTTAAATTTAAATTATTTAAACTGCTAAGTTAATTAGACAACTTGGCCCTTAAATGGCGTTTGGATTCGATGAGACCGGGATCGGAAGAATCAAATTTGATTCTTCGAAAACCACATCGATCCAATTTAAACGTTAGGTCGTGAATCCTGAAATGAAGATCGAGAGGGTGTATTCAGAATGCAAGGGTTATCGTCGTTGACTCTGAGGGTGATTCCAAAATGAGTGTGACGAGATAATGCCTTCGGCTTCGTTCAAACCCGGAATGAACTTATATGGATTGAATGCTTTCAGCACATCGTCAGGCGGACGATGAGCACTCTAAGTGATATGTTCTATAAAGGTAATCGCAGCCTCAAGCCTCATCAACCGGGAATGGCTAAAACAGGGGAGATGCAGCAAGATTAGGTGGGTCATGCCCAAGCAGGACAAGATATTTCCCCTGTCTAGATGTCCTATATATTTCGGCTGTGTGGGCGGTTGCTAGCTACAACCACAGGGTTTATCTTGTTCGGGACTGTTCAGTAAGGAATGATTCTATCCTTGTGTTGTAGGGGGTCGGGAGTGATCCTCGGTACGGTGATCTAGGCCCCGTACTGTGACGGGCGGTACCCCAGTTGCTCTGCCATTATTGGAAATCCATTTTCCCTACGAGACCCTACGGTTTTGATTTGTATTACCCACTTTTGTGGCTAGTAGCTGGAATTTAATAGATGTAACAATTTCGGCTATTTTCTATTTACTTGAAAACCCTAGACACTATTATAATATCACTGGATTTCGTATAAAATGTTTTGGTTAGCGTAAGGTAAAAACTTACCCGTATTTATTTGTGGGAAGTCTTACGTGATACCTTTATTTTCAAATGTTTTTCAAAGTTAAACAACTTTAAACTGTTTACTCATACCAGACCCATGTCTGATCCGGAGTTTATATTTTGTTTTCATAAACTCTTGGGTACTCAAATTTATGAGTAGCCAAGTGATAGGTCTCGAACTTGATTTCTGGAGGAGTTTGGAGCAGGAGTTTCCAGACGTATGTAGCTATCTATCTAGTTCCGCTGTGTCAGTAGTGATGTATGAGGTATACTGTATCTTTGATGTATATTGTGATAGATGTATGTATGGCTGTCATATGTATTGATATTATATAACTCTGATATTTGCAAAAACTATGTAACAGTTATATGATATATTATATTTTGTTCCATTCCACTGTGAGATTCTGATGTTGTTGTTCTTTCTTTCCCTTTCTCTTCTATTTCTATCCCTTTCTTTCTTAATGATGATACGTCTCTCTGGTTGTAGAAGGACGGGTCGTCACACATACGATCGAATTAGGACTCGAAGCTGGTTCCATTGGGTTCGGAACAGCGATATAACATTAGGAATGTCAGACGGCACGTCTTAATAGGGGTTTGTAATTTCAAGATATGTATAACAAGATATTTTTAATATAATATACATATAAAGCTAGTCAAACGGTCAACCCAAGCCACCATATACCTGTTGGAGCCGACTTACCTAGTTCAAACCATTTCCTTTGCTTTTAAATTCGTGCGTGACTCTCCTCTTCTTCCTTCATAAGGAAACCGTAAATCATAAAATAAAAAGAAAAAATGGGAATCGATCGAATCGCGTTCGATACGAGGGGGAGGGCCGGGAACGAAGGCTGGATGGAGCGCGAGGGGGAGTGCGCGTACATGCTGGGTCGCGATACTCAAGGCATGGGTTTAGGGTTTGGGTTCTCCAATTATTCTCGCACGACGTGACTGCTAATGGAGGCGCTAAGGTGACGGTTGTGGCGTGGAAGAGAAGCGAGCATCGAAGGCGAGGCACGTATTCAGTAAGCTAGGGTTTGGAGGGTCGTGACTTTTGCGATCACGTTCGCGTGCATGGAAGTGGAGGAGGATGTGCTGGGTGCGGCGATGTAGTAGGGGGTCAGGCTGATCCTGGGTGACTGGAGGTTGTGGCTTAGGTTTCCAATAATCGAAGAAATCTAGAACAGACTAGGGTTGAGCGTGCCTAGGTGGTTGGTTCACGAACAAAAATAGAGGGAAACACGGTATCTTGTTGAAGCCAGAGCTGAAGACTTTTGCCTGGAATGTGTTTGTGAAGGAAGGTATATAATTAAGTTTTGAAATTTACTTACAATTAAGATAATTATACTAATTTAATTAAAATGTGCACTATAGTCATATCAAGCTCATACAAGGTTGAAATCACATGAATCGAAATTGTTGGATTCATAATAACGTAGAATACGAAATAGAATTGGAGCGGATTGCAATTTTTAAATCAAGGTGAGTAAATCTCACTCTTTTTGGATTGTTGGAGTTAATTTAAAATAATTAAAATTAATTATTTGATGCTGTTTGAATTTATAAATTATTATATGTTGGATGCTATACTATATATAGTAGTATATATATTAGTAATTGGATATATACCCACCAGTTGGAGCGAATGAGACCATACGTGCCCTACATAATAGCGGACGACCCTGTATACCACGATATTCCCCTCGAAGTGGGATTGGTATTTATATGTTATCTAACATATGTGGATTCATGGAAACATGTTGGAGGGATCCAACTGGATTCCTCAAATATAATTACTGTTTTGCATATATAGTGACATATGTTAGAATTGAATAATCTGTTATAGATTATGGTTGTGACGTGAATAAGTGGATGCTATAGTAGCACTATCCTGAATTTTGGTATTTTAAATACCATAAATATTATTTTTTGTATTTGAAAGTATTTAAAAAGAGATTTTGAATATAAAAGTATTTATATCGAAATTTGGATTATTTTTAAAGAAATTGATTTGAATAAAAACAATAATTTATTTTGGGTTGTATTTAACTATTCATAAAAATATTTTACATAGATATTTTAAAATAATTTATATGAAGGATTTTTAAACGATATTTTTGGAAAATATGAAAAGGAGTTTGAAATCAATATTTTAAACAGATTTGTGAAATATATAGAATTTATTAAGAAATGGACTTATAAAATGCAATTTTATAAATGGGATTAGTTTTATAAACAAGTGAAACTTAAATGAGTTATAAATTTATAACCGATGTTTATAGATAAGGTAAAAAGAAATAAATTTATAAATTGGAATATAACTTCGTAGGGTGAATTTATATCGAGATATGAAAAATAGATTTTTGGAAAATATAATGAATTCTATTTTTGAAAAGTAAGGATGGTTAGGAATCACAATGATATCGATGTGTTATGAATCGAGTGGGATTTATAAATTGAATTGGTTATTGGGATTTTAAATATATATTTTTATCGAGAAGTTAAATTTATTTTTAAAATGGAAAATTTTATTTATTAAACTATGTGATTTAAAACTGGTTTAGTACTAAAATTAAATTCTGTTTTTTTATAATCAACTTTGTAAATAAATCAGCTATTTAAAAATAAATTGGAAATTAATTATCGATGTTATATATAGTGTTTTAGTATTTTAAATAATTACTTAAATATGTTTTAAAAATGAATTGTCATTTAAAAATACTTATAATATATATAGTTTTGAAATGATTGAAATTTATTTATAAATCCTCTCGAGATTTGTAAACGGATTTATAAAATGGATACGATGTTAGTAAGAGGAATTTTATAAGGGATTTGGACGAAATGGAATTTCAAAAATATTAAATATAGGAACTTTGAAAATGAAATCTGAATCCATAAAAGAAGTTATAAATTGTTGAATGAGATTATAAATAAGTATACTGGGTTTTTGAAATTGTAAAAAAAAAATTATTAATGATTCCGAAGACTTATAAGATAAGACGAAATATTCTCTTAAGTGTTGATATTTGAAATGATTTTGGAAAATAAGACTTACGATATTTTCTTAAGTATTACAGTGGAAATTTGGAAATATTTCAAAGTGTGGAGACGGTTTGGAAATATCCTGTTATGGATTTAAGTATTTGAAATTGTTTTCAAATATTGGAATATGGAATGGAAGAATATATATCTTATAAAGATATTTTGAAAATAAATTTTGTAAAATTATAATATGGAACTATTGACTGCTTATGGATGTTATATTGATAGTTAAATAACCGACGAATCAATTATTGGTCAATTTCGTTGGTCGTTCCGAAAAGACGAGGATCGGATTTAACTATCCGAAAATCACTTCAATCCCATTTGAGCGTTACGAATGGATATCATAAAGATGGTGAAAACAGTGATTCTACATGTCTAGATCGAGAACAACTTGTATGGACGAATGTTACCATTGCATTATTGTTTGGAAAGGCAGTGTTAGCATTCTAAGAATAAATGCTATTCTAAAGGTAAACGTTAGCCTCAAGCTTCATCAACCGAAAATTAATAAAACATGGAAGATGCAGCAGGGTAAGTGGGTCGCATCCAATTAGGGTATGCTATCACTTTTCTAGATACCCCCGAATACATATTAAAATTATGGATATGGTTGTGCATGGAAAAGAGAGCGCTCGATAAGGGTAGGAACACCCAGGGTGATAACATATTCAATACTATCCAATAAGGGGTAGGCCGATCCTATGTTGGCAGGGATCGTTAGATACGATCTCGGTACATTTTTGTAGAGGTGTATTGTGACGGACATACCCAGTAGCCCATTCATTGTATGGAATCCAATATCCACTACGAGCCTGTACGTTTTTTATTATGCCCAACTATGCTGAAACGTAAGATGCAAGAATTTTAGCTATTTTCTAATTTACTTTCTTTAGACACTATGATAATATCAAACGATTTTGATATAAAATGTTTTGGTTATCATAAGTAAAAAACCGTTGTGTTTATGTGTGACATGGTCTAACGAGATACCTTTGTTTCCAAAGGATTTTGGATAACAGTGATAATTCAAATTGAGTATGTTTTCCCATGCTGGTTTTTCATATTGACTCGGGTGTTATTTTATTATAATGCTCGGATCAGACCGAGTATTACAGATTCAGGTTAGGATGCTATGGAGCTCAGGAGACGATTTAGAGGATTTCAGTCGTATATCATGTACTCGACTGCATTCCATTGTGTATGTAGACTGTATAGTCAGCACTGGTGAGAACAAGTTATAACTACTGTCCATATTGATGTACTGATTGTTGTACTTTGATGATTGTATATATATTAACAGCTACAGATTCTTTTGTATGAAAATATATTATTATATATTATATTTAATTCCAATGCGATTGTGAGATTCTGTGTTATTGTTTCTATTTTCTTCTACATCTTCTTCTTCACCCCTAATGATCTGGTATTCCGGCACTCGATTGCTCAGCATGCTATACAATGAACGTATTGATGTCGATTTTCGAGGGTCGAAAATATCGGGCCATTACATAATGTGTTATATTAATCAATTTATTCAAAAGTATATTTAATAGAAAATCCATAAATGGTATGTTTTGTGATAGTAGTTACAAAGTATTGTAACTGCGAGTAATTTATCACAATGAAAATAAACTCATAACTGTTATGGGCACTAAGGGGTTACGTACTGATTGTTATTGGATAACTATAGAATGACTCACTCGATAGTTTTCTGTTGGTTAATATAGCTAAGGTCAAACAGAAATTATCAATGTGACCGATTTATACAGTTCTCTCGACTTGAGAATACTGTCGGTCTTTAATATGAATGTTCCACTTTGATTATAGGCAAATCATGGCGTGGCGTCTACCGAGTGACTATAGCTGGGTCAAGTGGAAGTATTGGAAGTAAAGCACTATTCAAGAGAGTGTTCGACTTCTTAGTTATATGGGGTTAGTATCACGTTCAACTCAAGTCAACTCAAAATCAAAGTCTCTTGCCAAAGCATTTTGGTCAATAATAATTGTTATATTGAACCAAAGACTTTGTGTTTGAACTATAGACTTGAATATGGACGATATTGGAATTTTGACCATTACCAAATTCCATAAGTCCAAAGTGATATAGTTTTGACAAAGAGAATTGGTGTAAATAAAAGTACAACCGGGTATGCTTAACAAAGTAAAACTGAATTTTATCGAAATCATCTAAGCGATAAATTTATTTAAAATGTCAGAACACTACTAAGTGACGTGTAAACACTAATATTCGAATAGTTTAATATTAATCTCTGAACGAATTTACACTTGACGAGTTACACAACCAAAATGATGAATTCTCCTCTAACCAAACGATTTAATTAATTTATAATTTATATAAATTAATTAAATTGATATTTATGAAATATTAATTGAAAAGTTTGATTATGATTTGATGAATAAATATTATTAGATATATTTATAATAGTTATAAACATGTCGATAGGTACACGATATCGATAGTGATTAAACTGGATTTAATTATATAATATTTTATTTGGGTTCTAAATGGGTTTAAAAGCTTATAAAGGGGGCTGGAAAATTCGACCATAATAAAGAGTTAATGTGGCCATAAGATGGTGCAACATAGACTTTGTGATGGAGGGCTAAGATGAAAGAGAATTGGTAAGGGACGATATAGGATCTTGATCCTCAAATATCTCTTAATTCACCTCTATATAAGCATCTTTATCCTCTACTTTTAAAAGGTATTTTTGAAGCCTCCAACCTGATCTATTGCTAGCTGAATTCCTCTTTTCTGTCTCCCTAATTCCACAAGTGCAAATCAAATCAAATCAACTGTTATCTGATAGTTGAAGGTCAACGATTCAAGGACTAGCAATCTACTAAATAGAAAAGAGTTTTAAAGGGAAGAGTTTATCTTTTCAAGGTGTACTTCAAGGCTTTGGAATTATGGTATTATATTATAAGATTATAATTAATGATTTTTGGTATAATGCTTTTTCATATGTGTGTGTGTAATATTATTTAGGTGACGATTCTTATATACAAGTAATATTGTCACAAAATAGCACTGGTTATATGTATGTGTATATTTATGTTAAAAAATGATTTTTTTATCATATATGTCAGACCAATATAGCCATATGTAAAAATAATATAATTTGAAATATTAAATTAATGTATGTATATACATATATAGCATTTAACTGCATATATATTGTTCATAATTAGTTATAACATTATATCATGGTTAAAATCAATCATATAATTTTATATACAATGTATTATAGGAAATTAACTTTTTGCAGTAAATAATAATTTTTATAAATATTTTATTATTATTTAATAATATTTAAATCAAATTGTTTCATAAATAAATTATATCAACTCGAATTTGTTATAAAAAATATTATTTAAATTTTGTAAATTTATATTAGCATCAAACAAGCTCTTGGCCGAAAAATGAAAAAGCAAAATTTATTTTTCTATTTTTAAAATTAATTGTTTAGAACGGTCGAAATTAATATAAGCTTAATTTAAACCGAGAAAACTATGAAAAAACATTTCGAACTTCATGAGATCATTTAGAATTTACTAGAAAATTAAATTGGAAATAAAATTTTGAAATTAATTAATTATTAATATTTTATTAATTTTCAGTTGAATATCTAATTAAAATGAATTTTAAATTAAAAAAATTAAAAAAATATTTTTGACCAGTGCACATGACCTAGGATTTAATAGAAATATATTTATCTCGTATACTTTTATTAATTAATATATAACGGATAATACATACATAAACAAATACACATATATATATATATATTTGTGTATATATGTATAATTACTTTATATATATATACACACACAAATATATTATTCATGGTTCACGTTTTTAGTATTTTAAGTAATTTATTTATATTTGAATAAATATATTTTAATAATACGTATACATATACAATATTAATATTTTATTTATGAGATTATATATATATACATATATGCAAATATATATATAGAAGTGTTCAACAGCACCCCAAATAGTGCAACACCCCACCATAAGCTCCAAATTAAGTAATAGCGCTAGTGGGAAGAGAGAGGGAGTGCTATTAATTAATTTGGAACTTGTGGTGAAAATTAGGAGTATTTGGAGTGCTGTTGAATGCTCCTCATACACATACACATACATTTATATAAAATTATTTAAACAAATTAACACACACACACACACACACACACACACATATATATATATATAAATCCCAACATCTATGCACGGGGATGTTATACCTTGCACGGGTTGATATGTTACATATGCGTACGTGCACACACACACACATATATGTACGTATGTATGTATATGATACATATGTATGTATAAATGTGTGTATCAAGACATAAATTAAATATAACTATATAGAGGAAGGATCGGCAACCCCCACCCCAGACCCTTATTTTCAGCCACGCATTTCAATAAATAATATTTTCTCTCTTCACTCACATCATACTATTATTTAAATTGGAATAGTGGCTGAAAATAAAGGGCTGAGGAAGGAGGCTGAATAAAGGGGGTTGCAGACCCTTCCCCGATTATATAATTTATAACTTTAAATAAAATAAAAGATTTTATTTAAATAATATTTAAAAATGTTCTAAATAAAGTAGACACCATAGGTCCAATAAAGATCCAACAATGGAATTTCATTTGTAATTCTCCCGTAACTTCTGTTGCAAGCCGGCCCAGTTCCAACCGATAGGTCTACATAGAGAGAGTACTTTCAACACTTTGTTGGCGGACGGTGGTCTATCGGAGTTCGTTGAAAAAGTGCGATGAATGATGCCCATGCCGAAGCTCATTAGGAAAGTATCCATAGTGTCTTGTCTTAGAGTTACTTGTAGTAAGAGGATGTATGTGAGTTAGTAGGCTTGGATGGAAATATAGTATCAAGGTTGAGATTGTTAAATTTTGGTGATACAATATTTTCATATTAAAGAAGATTTGGAAGATATTGCTGATTTTGATGGTACGATATTTCCAATTAGAGAAGATTTGAAAGATATTTTAGATAATGACTCCAATGTATTGCCTCTTTTATTGCGTTAAAGAGGGTGATGAATTATCTTTATGAGAAGGAGAATTATTTGAAAGATTGAAGTGTTCAAACAATCCATAATCAGTCGGTTAAAAAGGAATCTTATCATGCGCATGTGAATTGAAAAAATCTGAAAAACTTAATTGAAAAATGTTTCTTGTATGAATAGAAGAATTGATAGATCGTTGATTTATAACCATAAATCAATTGCGCCAACCCTAAATAATAATATCTATATAAAATAGTTCATCAGTAGAGATTGAAATCATTCTTTTAAGTTGTATTTTTTATATTTCTTCTAAGCCTCCGTTGTCAGTCTTGTAAAAATTTCTTTTTTAGAATGTAATAAAATCTATTCTCCTCAAAGTGAATGTACACTATCTCACGGTAGTGAAACCACTATAAATCCATGTATGAACTCTCTATATGTACTTATGATTTGCCATTTGGATTTTCTTGTTAATTTTTTTTTATCATACAAACAACACTATTTTATTGCTTTTGCATTTATTTGAATTGATTTACAGTCATTTGTGTGCATCAACCCCAAAACACTAAGTAGCTATATGACATGGATTAAGCTATCAACTAATAAAATTGTTATCCCACTTTTTGGTCAAAGCTGGAATATCAACAAATTGGCAAGGAATGATGGATATCAGGATTGGAGATCGATCGGAAACAAGGTTGCAATCGATGTCGTTAAAATTTGGCCGAGCTCCGATCAGGACGGAATCGATTGGAGATGATGATGAGGACTAGGAAAGGCTATGATTCAAATTTCAGATTAATCAGAGGTCGTATGCATAAGATATGGATGGATTAAGGTGCGCAAGGCACGGTTCGTATCGATGCATTTCGCATCGATCGTCATATGGTGGTTCGAATCGATACTGTTCGTATCGATCGGCATGGGTTCGACTCGGTGAAGTTCGCATCGATTAGGTTCTTGTTCGACTCGATGACATTCGTATCGGTCAGGATGGAAAGAGATGGTATGTCTCGAATCGATTCTCTCATATCGATAATAGAAGGGTTTTGGCACTTTCGTACCCTTGGGAAGCTGTTAAGGTCCGTATCGATCAGGTTCACGCATGCCAGGCAGTTCGTATCCATGGAGCAGCGTCTCATTCGTATCGATCAGTGTGGACTCGACACGATGATTTCGTATCGATCGGATAGGAAGCTTAGATGGATTTCGACTCGATAGCAGTAGACCCAGGTTGGTAGGCAAGCATGCGGAGGTTTGTTCGAATCGATACATTTCGTATCGATCTGAATGGGGACAGGTGGTACATTTCGAGTCCATGATCTCGTATCGATCACCGGAGCTCAGTTCGACTCCATCAGGTAAAATCTCGCTCGTATCCATCAGGTGATGCTTCGTTCGTATCCATCATTGAGTTTAGTTTCGTACCCATCTGTTGGCCTTTCATTCGTATCGATTAAATTCACCATTTCATATCGATCGGTTCATAGATCGATACGAACTACACTCCTGCAATCGATACGAGAGAACATGCGATGCAAACAGTTGAGTACAAACGTTCTGGAGAAGTGATGGACACGTGCAAGCGTGAAGCGTGGATACGTGCACGTCTCCAGGAAAGAAGCGTTCAACTCGACGCACAAAGTGGATCAACCCAGTCAACACGCCACAGAGATCGAATCGATCCAGGAGATTAGCACCACGTCACTGCTCGCGCGTGCCTCTGATCGAGTCGAATAGGATGGATTCGAACCAGTGGATACGAACGCAACAACATACGAAGATTGCAATTTCGTATCGAACGTATCTCCCAAACCATGGATCCAAATGCAACGAAATTTTCACAGCAGCTTGCATACAAGGTAAGGAATGTTCCTGCCAAGTTTCATCTCGATTGGACCATTTTTGATGGATACGAAATGGATTCGTATCGATCGCAGATCGAGTCGAAACTTTGTAGGGTCGGTCGCGTGGGCCCACTCACGTGCCAGAAGAAGTCTCCCGAAGTTTGAGCGCGATATCAGCCTCCTACGCCTATAACAGCCCTCTGAAGCCTACAGAAAAGGGGATCTTTTGCCTGCTCAACGCCCAGACCCTGCCAAATTCATTTCTAAACTTCAATACTACTATTGTCCTCGAAATTCTTCATACATACTGCTGTAATCATCTGTAACCAGCAAGGATAATTAATAAAAGGATAAAAATTTGGAGTGGACGTAGGCCGGAGATAGCCGAACCACTATAAAACTTGTGTCTCTGTTCATTATATCTGGATTATTGCTTGTTGTTTACTGTGATCTGTGAATTGTGCTTGGAATATTGCTGATTTATATTCATACTTTGGTGCTTTCACGACATGTGGGGTTTGTGACCAATTTTGGTGCAAACAAAAATAGACATTCAAAATATAACTTTAAGTTTAAGTTCAATACAAGGCTCAGATGAACATTGGTCAATTCTACGAGGAAAAACACGTCAGAATTATTGAATAAAACAAAATATATAGAGTATGAAAGAAAGAAGAATAAGAAATGAATAACCATTAAAATAAAGGAGCATAAACCGAGAACAACCGAGAGGTTTCCAATCAAAAGACCAAGGGTTTTAAATCTCGGACTTCGATCATGTTTCGTCTTGGTATTTTCACACAAGCTGTACCTCATATCAGAGGAGATCTCGGACGAGATAAGTGTATCTCGGGTGTACATCACAGATTGACACCTCAGGTCTTAAAGTATGTCTCAAGAATATTTCGAAGTAAATTATGTGTCTAAAATTGATGATTTAAATATTTATTTAACAAATACGATTTCTCGATAAAATTAAAAATTGTAACATATTTGGTTTGCATAGAAAGAAAAAAAATTGGGAGAAGAGTACCAGCTTAATTTGCTTACATTTTTTGTAATGATTGAAGAATAGCCTCTTATTACATTAAAAAAACGAAGTCCGTTGTTCCGACTCATTAAGACAAAAGGTTGAAAAATCTCAAGAGGTAAGCTGTAATTAGATTGATAATTGGATGAGTAGTATCTTTTGAATCCATATGGGAATAAAACTATAAGAAAATGAAAAAAATTCGGATGAGACCTCGGATTGAGATTTTGATCCATATTTCAAATGAGATTTGAATATCTCGAATGAGATGATGGTTGGAGGAGATATGGGTGAGATTTGATGTCAGTGTGAAAATGAGATCTTACCATGCAGAAAACCAACAAATCACCAAATCAAAATGACTTCAACAAACCCTAAATCGAACAAACCTTAAACCGCAAATTGGTCGAATGTTTGCTCTAAACAAACATATCAAATAAATGAATTTTTATATCTCCCATATGTATCAAATAAACGAACAAATACCAGCAACCTACCGTCGTCCAAAATTACCTATCTCATAAAGAAGTATGTCATGCTAGTCAAAACAAAAACAAACATCAACTCCAAACAAACGAATGCAACCAGCAACTGTTAATGATCAATATCATCTGCTTCAGAGGGCAATAAGTCTGTCATGCTGGTCCAAACAAAAAAACAGACGTAAACTTCAAATACAAACAAATAAAATATCGATCTAAACACCAAACAAACTGCAAACTACAAACAGGGAGGGAGCTAGGAATTTAGATTACCCAGGGCTAACTAATATTTGTTTTTAACAAAACTTGGCAAGAAAAAATTGTAACAACGTGTAGAGTTAAAAGTTTATGCTAAACTTGAGAATTTTAAATTTTAGAAATAATAAAATATTGAACGAAAACTAAATGAAATTAAAAAGAGATACGGGATGAGAAACTAACTAAAAAGCAGATATAAGATAAAAAGTTACTTGATTTTGTCTTAATTATTCTTTTCGCTTACTTTCATCACTTTTAGATTTATTTTTCCTTAATTTTAAATCTTCAGTTTTTTATCATGGCTTTCTTTCGATCTGCAATGATGAACCGTTTCCTTAAATTAATAAACCAAATAATGTTCGTATCGTTGTTTTATTTTTCAACCAGACTTTAGAGAATGAAAATAAATAAGGTCATTAATCATTTTTAAAGTCGGATGAAAATAAATGTGTTATTTTTACAATGGCATTTATTTAACATGGTAAAAATATAGTTCCACAATTTTTACTTAAACTATAGCCCAGGGTAAACATGAATAGATCCGTCTCTTACTACACAGTCATCCAACAACTCTCAAACAAAAGACCAAAACTGCAAACAGTCAATTCGAACAAACTCCAATTAGCATAAAAACCACAGATATCTCACCTGTCAGGAGATAATCTGATTCAAACAATCAACTTCACTTTCCTAATTACACAACATTAATCAACTCATATTCCCTAAATAAACAAACAACAAACTTTGCTCCAACTTTACCAATAGCAGCTTCACAAATGAATACTCATCTCAAAACTGAACTGAACTGATATTTAATGTAAAACTTTGAATCCATAGAAGCCACAAAATTTCGCTAAGGTATAAACGCCGCTCTGATATCATGCTAAAATATCAAATCGAGCTTTGATATCATGTTAGAATTATTAGATAAAACAAAATAAATATAAAGTAGGAAAAAGGGAGAAGAAACGAATAACTATTAAAGACCACATCTTATTTATTATTAAAATTTATTAAATACAACATGACTCTTATTAATAAATCTAAAAGATAAATATCGATGAAAAGCTTAACGGCTCTTATATAATATCAACTCTAAATAATAGGGAATGTCCTAAAATAATAGAAAATATTCTCGGACAATATCAACTAAAAGTGGATGTGTGATATAGATTTCAAAATAGCTCATATCGACGTTAAAATGGATAAAAATCGTTAGTTAGTCCAAATATATTGAACTTAGTTCAAGACCACGTCCGGATAATAAGACGTTAAGGTTATGGTTCTAATGCCATGAGTTCGAATCTTTTGTATCGTAATTCGAACCTAGAACATATTCAGGAGCATAGCAAGCATATGGTACCGAAGATTTGTAGTATCTTTAGATGCTACCCTATTCTAAGTACCGGTTTTCCAAAAAATAAAAAATAAAAAATTGAACTTAGACTGCTAAACATATCGTTTTAAAACTGAATTAAGTAAGTATAGTTCACTCATTAAAACGAGCAATATATGTGGAGTAAATCAAACATGACGAGGGAATCATATAATAGTAGTGCTATTTATAAAACTTTTGATAATATTGATATATTATGTACCGATGATAATTGTTTCCAGTGATACTTGAAACAGAGAAGAGAATAATTCTTTTGTATTGATCAGACTGAATAATAATACAATGTGTATCTGCTTTGCTTTTATATACAACACGAAATACTGGGCTGCATTATGGCCTAAAGCCCAAACATATTGTTTTAGCAATACTGATAAATAAAACACTCCTCGGTATATCGAGATACTTCTCACTTTCTAACTCGCCCCCTCAAACCAACATTAGGGTTAATTATGGCATCTTCTCTTCGCGCTGCCTCAAGAGATACAGACTTTTAGCTCAGATCTATAGCAAAATTGCATGGATCTGAGTAATTGCATCATTATAGTATGTTCCTTTGAGTAGATCTGAGTTGTCTTGTTGATCTGAGTACATCAGTTCATCTTCGAAGTTGGTTCTGATGATAAATTTGCTGTTGTTTGAGCTAAATCTTTTGACTTTTGTCGATTTAACTTTGCAACTTCGTTTGGTTCGGTTGAGTTTGCGAGAATAGCAATCACCTTCAATTCTTCTCTGAATCTAACAAAGTTTTGCTTTGACAAAGCTTTGGTAAGTGTATCCGCCCTCTAGTAAGCCGATGGTAAGTGATTTACTAGCAAATTTCCTTTTTGTATTTGTTCTCTGACAAAATACAGATCTATCTCTATGTGTTTTGTCCTTGAATGAACTATTGGGTTTGCTGAAATGTATACCGTGCTTTGATTGTCACACCATAATGTTGGTTTGGCTTGCGACTTGATGTTTAGTTCATGTAGTAATGACTGTATCCACATGATCTCTGCAGTTACGCTTGCAACGCTCCTGTATTCGGCCTCTGTGCTGGATCTTGATATTACATATTGTTTCTTAGAACACCGCGACACTGGATTTTCTCCTATGTATATATAGTATCTTGTAGTAGATCTACGATCATATGGATTAGTTTCCCAATCTGCATCTGTATATCCAATTATATTCAGATGATTGCTTTTTTATATTTGTAGTCCATAACCTGCAGTTCCCTTTATGTATCTCAATATTCTTTTAACTGCTTTCCAGTGATCGTCTCTTGGTTCCTGCATAAATTGACAAACTTTGTTAACACTGAAAGATATGTTTGGCCTTGTAATAGTTAAGTACTGTAAAGCACCAAAAACACTTCTGCATTGTTTAGTGTTTGTTATGTATTCTCCCCTGTTTTTGGATAAGTATAGATGGCTTATCACTGGAGTAGGCTGAGGCTTTGCATTGTCCATCTTCGTCTTTTTTAATAGCTCTAAAATATATCTTTTCTGACCGAGGATAATCTCTGACTTTGATTTCCTCTTGACCTCAATGCCTAAGAAGTAATTTAGAGAACCCAAATCTTTGATGGAGAATTCCTTGTCTAAATATTGAGCAACACATTTGATTTCATTCTCATCATTTCCTGTAATGACAAGATCATCAACGTATATTAGAATGTAAACACTTGTCTTGTTATTATTTTTAATAAATAAGGAGTTGTCTGATTTTGTAGATTGATAGCCAAGATGAGTCAGTGTGGCTTTCAGTTTGTCAAACCAGTTTCTTGGTCCCTGCTTAAGGCCATATATAGTCTTTTTCAGTTTGCACACATGACTTGTACTTTCTCTGTATCCTTGTGGTTGCTCCATGTATATTTCCTCCTATAAATTTCCATTCAAAAATGCATTATTGACATCATATTGTTTAATATTCCACTGATTATATAGGGCAATACTTAAGATAATTCTTATAGTGGTTGGTTTGACCACAGGAGGAAAAGTTTCATTGAAATCAAACCCATATTGCTGTGTGTAGCCTTTTGTTACCAGTCTTGCTTTATATCTTGGCACTGTTCCATCAGAGTTCTTTTTTAACTTGTATGTCCACCTGCACCCTATGATGTTTTTGTTATCAGGTGGATGTACAAGTTCCCATGTATTGTTCTTTATTAAGGCATTATATTCTTCATCCATAGCTGCCTTCCAGTTGTTGTCCTTTGCAGCTTGCTCAAAGGTTTCTGGTTCCTCTAGATTTGATGTAGCTGTGTATAATTTTGGTTTAAAGATTCCACTTTTTGACCTTGTAATCATTGGATGACCAGTTCTACTCTGTGGTGATGCATCTATACTTGTTTGATTGTTGTCATTATCTGTTTGTACTGGTATGCTTTCAGATTCTCTTTCATCAACTGACTCTGTTTGATGTTTTGAATTTGCAGGAGTTTGACTGAGATAGCTGGGTGAGTTTGATGATTCATGACCTGGTTGATCTGGCATTGTGAGTTGTGAATCATTATCCTTAGCAGTCCTTTCAATCACCTCAGAATGGAGATTATCTCTGTAAACAGGTATACTGGGTACAGAATTCTTTGGATTCAGTATCTTTTGAGTTGTTTAATGTCTGTACTTTTGAAGGGAAAACATGTTCATTGAACACAACATGTCTACTAATTATAACCTTGCCACTTTCATCTAAACATTTATATCCTTTCTGGTTTGCTGCATATCCTATGAAAGTACATGGTTTTGCCCTGAAACATAATTTATTGTTATTGTATGGTCTTGTGTGAGGAAAGCATAGACGTCCAAACATTCCTAAACTCTGATAGTCAGGCTTAACACCTAATAGTCTTTCTATTAGATTGATTCCTTTAATAACTTTTGTGGGAAGTCTGTTAATCAAATATACAGCAGTATTAAAGGAATCAGGCCAGAATTTTAGTAGTAATGATGCTTGAGCAAGCAGTGTTAGCCCTGTTTCAACTATATGTCTATGCTTTCTCTCTATTAGACTATTTTGTTCAGATGTATAGGAACATGTGGTTCTGTGTTTAATTCCTTTCTTAGCAAAGTAATTGCTGAGAGATTTGTACTCACTACCACCATCTGACTGAATGATTTTAAGTTGATTGCCAGTTTGTTTTTCAGCTAGCAATATAAAGTGTATCACTGCATTATACACTTCTGATTTAGTCTTTAAAAAATAAATCCATGTATATCTAGAATATGCATCAATGAAAGATATAAAATATTTATAACCATAGTCAGAAAAGATTGGGGCAGGTCCCCATAAGTCAATTGCTACCAATTCTAAAGGTTTTGAATACTTGGTTAATGAGTCATTGAAAGGTAGCCTATGACTTTTACCCATTTGACAGTAAGTACAAACATATGGTAAAGTAACATCATCAAACAAAATTTTATTTTTCTCAAGTACTTGTTTCACAACATTTGGATGACCAAGTTTGTAGTGCCACAAATCAAACACACTTCCACTTTCTTTATACTGACCCATTTCACATATACTACAACATCTCTGATTCCTTTCAGATTTACAACTGTTTTTAAGATTGAATCTGTATAGTCCTCTGACTGCTTCACCCTGCAAAAGTTTTTCATTAGTCAGTATATCTTTAATAAACAGTAATCTGGATAAAATTCAAAGTATACATTGTTGTCTTTTGCAAATTGTAACACACTCAAGAGATTTTTCTTTATTTTGGAAACTCTCAATAAGTTGTTTAAATATAATTGTCTTTTGCCATTAATACTGGTTCTTCCAGTGTGAGTAATATTAACTAGCTCACCATTTCCCATGCATATGGACTTTTTACCTCTATATTCCTTATTGCCAAGATTCAAGCTGTCTAGATTATTAGTTATATGATTGGTTGCCCCTGAGTCAGGATACCAGCTCTCATCATGTATATGTTCTGATGTTGTTACCGTGCTTTGATTGACTTCACTATTGCTGTTAGTGTTTGACTGAACTTGAGCCATGTTTGCACCGGGATTTACATTTCCTTGATTATTATGATTTGGTACATAATTGGCATTAAATCTAAAGTAACACTTACAGCAGTATGACCATTTATGACCAATTTTCTCACAAATTTGACACTTAGGCATGTTGTTGTTGTTGTTGTTGTATCTACCTCTGCCTCTAGATCTGTTAGAATTGCCTCCTCTTTGATAAGGTTGACCTTTCTTGTTTTGATTCTACCCTTTGTTTCTTGAGTTAGAAGTATAATTGATTGACAGATCTGTTTCTTGAGATTTTTTGTGATCTATTCTTGCTTCATGTGCAAGAAGTGTAGCATGAACATACTGTACATGTGGCAAACTTGGTTGTGATGACACAACTGCAACAACAGCTTCATACTCCTCACTAAGTCCATTCAAAATGCTTAGAACTTGCTCTGCTTCAGACACTTTGTGTCCTGCTGCTTCCAACATATTGTAGATGTTATTGACTTGTGAAAGATAATCCCTCGTTGACAGATTTCCTTTAGTAATATTTTAGCAATTGTCTTTTATAATGCATAATTTTAGCAGCAGACTGAGTGTTGAATATCCTTTCAACAGTAATCCATATGTCATTTGATGATTTGCACCCTAAAACTTGTGATAGCAATTTTGTGTCAATTGATGATAGAAGCCAAGAACTTATCAATCTATCTTGTCTGTAGAATTTTGTGTATTCTTCATTACTGATCATCTTATTTTGTGAATCAGTGATGAATCTTGAAGGAATGGGAATTGAACCAAGATTAAAGCCTTCTAGCCCATATCCTTGCATTGCTGTTTCAACTTGCAATTTCCATAAGAGATAATTATCTTCCTCTAGATGCACAGTGATTAGCTGGCTTTGAGGGCTTATAACAGTTTTGATTAGTCTCTCTGTTGCATCAGTGAACTGTTGTGGGTTGTTGGTATTATCTGAAGTTGCTGAAGCATTGTCTCCTTCAGCCATAATTAAAGATTTCTAAGGTTGACAGAGGAATCAGAGATCTAGGAGGTTTGCTAATTCAAGATCACACTACTACTAACAAGATGAGGTTAGTTGCAGCCAAGACTTTAGATGATGAGATTTCTCTGATAGGTCTTGGCACGGCAATTACTTTCTTTACGTTTCTTGGCTGTTTTCTTGAATTGGTTTTCTGATTCTCTGAATTTTCTTGCTATAAATTTGCTTGACTTTTGATGGAAAAACTTGTTGCAATCAGAAATCTTAACAATTTCTTGGTATGGTACCTGTTTTCTCAACAAAATATTGCAAACATTTTTTAAAAAATAACCCAAATGATGAGATATCACCTGATGGGTTAATGCCTTCAAATGATGATATTGTTCTGATGAAGGATTTACTGTTGATCTTGCACAGAGAGATCACTGCCGTTAGGCTTCTAAAGAAATGCTTCAGTTACTATAGATTGGTGATGTTGCCGTAAGGCTTTTCTGGCCCTGATACCATATAAAATTTTTGATAATATTGATATATATGAATCGATGATAATTGTTTTTAGTGATACTTGAAACAGAGAAGAGAATAATTCTTTTGTATTAATCAAAGACTGAATAATAATACAATGTGTATCTGCTTTGCTTTTATATACAACACGAAATACTGGGCTACATTATGGCCCAAAGCCCAAACATATTGCTTTAGAAATACTGATAAATAAAACACTCCTCAGTATATCGAGATACTTGTCACTTTCTAACTCTATTCCTGGTCAAATATTGCTATGCTCAGTGAAAATCATTCCAATAGGGATATGAAATTTTTGTTTGAATAGTATATAATTACAAACATTATAAATATGTCTTTCTGCCCACAAAGAATTTTCTCTGGTAGTTCTATAAGGTTGGAAGAAAATTAAACATAACAGTACATCCAGAAATTGGAAGTTGCTTTCAACTGTACAAAACTGCAATATAATTTTAAACAGTCGCCAAGCACATATGCAGCTTCAAGAGTGATGCAAGCAGCTAGAATGTTATAACTACAATTAACATTTTCTCAAGAACATGCATAAACTGATAGTTTTGTTACTGAACCTTCTTATATATATATATATACACACGCGCGCGCGCGCACGCATATATGTGTGTATATAAGCGCGCGCGTACACGCATAAGTACATACAC
Organism: Allium cepa; assembly: GCA_030765085.1. Lineage (NCBI taxonomy): Eukaryota > Viridiplantae > Streptophyta > Magnoliopsida > Asparagales > Amaryllidaceae > Allium > Allium cepa. Next base: position 34,103,524 of record CM060941.1, read on the forward strand.
ACATATACATGTATGTACGTATACATACACATATATCTATCTGAAGAAAGATTATTACTGTCCATATAATTTTGGGTTATAAGTAATATTTAGGAAGGGGAATTTTTGGCAAACACCGTTGAAAAGATTCAAAAGAGGGTGCGGTTAAGTTTTCAAAGATGGGCGAGTTCAATTTCCATTTTATGAAGTCTATCGTTTCTGCTGAAGAAAACACCATATTCAAGTTGGCATGTATAAACAACAACAGGTTTAAATGATATGGTCCTGAGGTTCAAAACCGGAAAGTCCACATCAAATTGTGAAACCCAGCTCTGGTGGGTAGGATTTTGGTTGCTTAAAGATTAAAAAATATTGAGTTTTTCACTGAAAAACAAGACTTAGGGGATAGAGTACAGATGTACCTACAGTTGGTACAATAATCGCAATGCAAATTCTAAAGTATTTTACAATTAACATTTGAATATTTATAACCTCAGACATAATTGTTTTATTTGGCATTTTAAGGAATTATAATCTAATAGTTTGCATGCAAGTAAGCCTTTTGACTTTACCGAATGCTTAAAAAAAACGATTTAATTTACTAACTTCAAAAGAAAAAAAAAACACCTTTGTTTACCTAAACATGCCTTACACTATAGCATTGTTCATAAAAAAATGATGTTCAAATACTATGCAGTATGCATATGCCCACCAATAATTTGAAAGTTTCATAGCTTCTTGATCGATGCTAATATAGCTGTACAATACACATGAAGTGGGGATAATGCGCACTGAAGATCACAATGCAACATCTCTTTCTTATGTTTGCTGTCATAATATGAGAATAGAAACAAAATTAACCGTTTCAAGTAGTATACTTTCTCAGTGTATCTACTAGCAATATACCAAATACCAGCCTGTTGCCAACTCTAAAGCATTCGACAATGACTACTTATCCTCCATATTTCCTACAACATACAATGATGATCCACAACCACGAATAATCCAGATATTACCATTTCATTACTACACACAATCTTGTCATTTTGTTAACCAGATCTATCATATACATCTAATCGTCAATAATATCAATTCCAGATCATAATACGGTTGCTCTTCTGTCATTTTTCATTGTTGCATTAGCATATAAAAGAAAAATCCATGTAAAGGAAAAATCTCCTAAAGTCCTTGCAAAACTTTATTATCGATGCATCCTTTAAACAAGTCTTTCTATTGCAAAAAAGTGGGTTAAAGACCGGATAAAATCAAAAGGCAAGTAAAAACCAGCAACAATAAATGAAATTATAAGCTTTAATTAGTGTAACTCAATTTGACTCGAATTCTGAACCGTGTTGGGCTTTGATTTAGAAATGCATAGCCTGAACCCGAAGAATTCAAGCCAAAGAACTGAATACCTAAGTAGATCGTTGGATCACGTCTGCACCAGTTCTGATTTAATTGTCACCTATAGTCAATTGTCAATATGACAAAGACAAACAACCTGAAATTAGTATTCAAGCCAATTTTCTAAAGATATTTAATTTTTATTGTTGCTTCAAGTAGACCAACAAAATTCCCCCCTTTATATTGTTAATATTAAAAAAAAATTTGAATGTATGTATGTGCTTATCATACACTGAAACAGTTAAATCATTTCTACAAGACATTCAACCATTTGAGGCTTTCATATATAAAAAAAAATATAAATAAACAAAGATCCCAATAAATCTATATTCAAATTACCAAACTATATTCTCCTCAATTACATAAACAGTTTACCCGGCATTAAAGAAAATAATTCTGTGAAACTTATCTTTCAGGGACAGTCTGTTGATAAATGTACAGAGGTGACTGACTGCTTGTTGATATATTCTTTTCAAGAGGACTTCAATCCGCAAAGTTCACTGCCACAAGATCCCGACAAGTCACCTTCCCTTTCACTCATCTATAAAAACCATCAACCTGAAAACTCTCTTCCACTCAAACTCACAATGTCAAAAACTTCAATACTATTCTCCACACTCCTCCTCCTCCTTCTCACACTATCAAACGCCAAAACCGCCCCTACAGTTGCACCGGGTCCATCATCTCCAGAACACCTAAACCTAACCGCCATCCTCGAAAAGGGTGGCCAGTACAAAACCCTACTCCGCCTCCTAAACGAAACTCAAGTCCTATCCCAAATCCAAAACCAGCTCAACAACTCATTCCAAGGGCTCACCATCTTCGCCCCTACCGACAATGCATTCAGCAACCTCAAACCCGGTACCCTAAACAGCCTCAACCCTCAAGAACAGGTCTCCCTAATGTTGTACCACGTCTTACCCAGATACTACAGCATGTCGACCTTTGAGAGCGCTAGCAACCCAGTGAGCACGCAGGGCTCGAGCAGCAGTGGGATGCAGTACACAGTCAATGTAACTAGTACCAGTAACCAGGTTAATGTATCTACTGGGGTCAATGAAGCGGTTATTAATAATGATTTGTATGGCGATTTTCCTTTGGCTGTTTATTCGATCGATCATGTTTTGTTGCCCAATGATTTGTTTGGTGCTAAGCCTCCTGCTGCTGCTCCTTCTCCTATGGTTATGCCAATGCCGAAGAAGAAGGGAGGGAAAGTTCCTAAAGTGGAAGGACCTGCTTCTTCGGATAAGGCCGAGGGCAGTGATAGTAAAAGCACGTCAAGTGGGAATGGAAGGTTTAAACTTGAGGTTGGTTTTGTGGTTGGGATTGCATTTTTGTGTGTAGGTTATCTTTTTTAAGGAGTGAGGGTGTGTGTACATGCATATAGTGTGATTTATTCAGCATTTTCTGTATTATTATTTTTTTCATTTTGTATTTGTATCATGAGGATAAAAATTTCTATGTTTAATTGGGGACAAATTTATGCATTACGCTTGGACTTTCTTTTATGTGGTGAATTCTTATTTTCCTTTTTACTGAATGCACCGAAAAGAATTGATAATCCATGTTGACATCCGTACAAATAGCTAGCAAATAAAATCCCTTAGTTAAGCTAGCTCAAGATGAATGCTTTCGATCAGAATCAGAGAGTGTGAATTTGAAAGAAGCTTCTGTTGTGCACCTGCTCAACGCTACAAGTAACCACAACAGTGCCTCTATGGCTTTTAGATTGTAGTAAAATGTTTAAACTATCTACACAACTACGAACGGTCCTATTATCCTATAATCGACGATTCATATAATCGGTCGTCCAATAGAGCATCAGTAGGATCTATAAGGAGATGATCCAAAAGGTGGTTTGACAGATTCCATGCTTTGGTATGAAAAATAGAGCAGGAGGATTCAATTTTTGAGGCAAATGATATTCGCTCATCAATTCCAAATGCATAAAAGAAGGTGGGTGGTGTTTTGTTTTTGTTCAGCGCCATTGTTTCAGTGGTTACAGCTTCGGCTTTAGTCCGTGAATCGAGGGGTCCTACCTGTTCTTTATGGTTGCATGTATGTTTTCCGCCTCTTAGCTATTTCCAAAAAAAAAAAAAACAAAAAAAAAAACAAGAACAATAGTTTGCCTTAGGTAATTAGTTTTTATTATGTAATTTTGAAGTGTTTTTATGTCAAAATAACTAAATTTTGTTACCTTTGTTGGTATACATAGGAGTTAATGTTTATTACATGAATAAATATATCTCAGTAATTACTAGTATTTAATTGATTTAAAATTCAAACTTTTGGTTAGATAAATAATTATTTTGATTGACGATAAATTTGTCAAGATAAATGATGATGGGTCTAAAATCGATTTACTTTTTTTTCTGAATTTAATTGGATGGTAATTTTGAGAATGTAAAGGACTGAAGTGAAAATACTGATAGTATGAGATGAAATTGAACGAAGTTTTAAAGAAATTAATCTGCTATATTGCACGACAATATTATGCGACATGAAGATATTTTTTGTAGTTTTCAAATGAAATCAAATGTCAAATGATGGATGGATTATACAAATACCAATTGAACCATTTTTTAGTTACAAATATACATTTTCTATGGTAGCCAGGTCTGTGTAGCAAGTTTTCATCAATGGGAACTTGGTCTTCTTCCCAGCCTCCAACCTCATTTTCCTCTTCCCTCGTTTCTTTCTTCCTTTAACTGCTATATTTACGCTGTTATCTCCCCCAACCCTAGCTTGTCCTATAGCTATTGCTTGCTACAAACGCCACACACTAATCCCCTGCTTTTATTTTCCCCTTTCAGGTCCAATCACCATCTTCATTCCAGATCTGGCTTCGGTTTGTCGCTTCCCATCTTTGATTCATCCTTTGCCCTCCTTGATTTACTTCCCATGGACTTTTTCGCTGACCTCCATTCCTCTCAACGGCGTCTCTCCGTGCTAGATTTTCATGAAGTTCACCTTGAGTGGTTGTGGGTTTTGCGTTTCATCTTTTTTGGGTTGTGCTTATCTGCATGGTCCCTAGTTCTTCCTGTTATCCCGCTTTTTGGCAAAGCCGTGATACCAAAAGATTGGTCGAAAACGGGAAACAGTTCATCTCAGAGATTGGATATACTTCACTTAGCTATGGATATCGATGAATTTTGCCCGAGTCCGGATCAGGCCACAATTGATAGGACACGACAAGAAAGGTTGTAGGAGCCATCATTTCAAATTTCAAGTCAATCCGACTTCGTATGCCCAAGATATGATGGATTCAGTGTGAAGAAAAATAGTCATTGTCTGGTTCGAAACCATGAAGTTCGAACCCATCTTGTTCGAACCCATACTGTTCGAACCCATCCACGCCCTCTCCTTCGAACCCACCTAGTTCGAACCCATCCACGTCCTTGCCTTCGAAGCCATGAAGTTCGAACCCAAGCCATGTTCGAACCCATCAGCTAGTACCTGCCTCGACTCCATCGCCTTCGACTCCATCACCTTCGAATCCATCACAGTGGCCTACCTTCGAATCCATGACTTCACTCGGCCTCGCATCCTCACTTCGAACCCATCGAGTGACCCAGTTCGAACCGATCAAGTTCGAACCCATAAGGATTCCTGGATTCGAATCAGTCACGTTCGAAACCAGGAATACTTCCTATTTCGAATCCACCAAGTCAATCGGTTTGGATGACGTGTTCGCCGTAGTTCACGGAGTCGAAGCGGTCCATTCGGAGATAAGTTAGGATCGATTCGAAAAATGCGCAACACGTCACTGCAAGCCCACGTGCACTGATGGATTCGAAATCATGGGTTCGAACGACACAGCCAACCGAAAATGCTAATTTCGAACCGAGCATATCTCCTTAACCACACATCCAAATGCAACCAAATTTTCACAGTAGTTTCCATATGAGGTAAAGATTGTTCCTGCCAAGTTTCAGCTCGATTGGACCATTTCTTGATGGGTTCGAAATCACTTCGAACCGATGTCAGATCGAGACGAAACTTGGTGGGGTCGGTCGCGTGGGCCCACTCACGTGCCAGAAGGAGTCTCACGAAGTTTCAGCAAGATCTGGGCCTCCAACGCCTATAAATAGCACCCTGAAGCCTTCAGAAATGGGGGCTGCGGAGAACTTCTGCCATTGAACGCCAAGACTCTGCCGGATTCAAGTTTAACTATCAGAATCGCTGTTGTATTCAGATTTCAAAGCAATTGTCAGCTGTAATCCATTGTAATCGATTGAATCGAGCAAAGCAATAAAGAGAAACTCTTCAAAGTGGACGTAGGCACGAACGCCGAACCACTATAAATCCTGTGTTTGTGATTGTTGCTTGTGAATTACTGTGATTTGTTACTTAGAGCTGAATTCTATATTGATTGTTGCTGAGTTCTGTGCTGATTATTATCGGGTTGAGTACGTAAACGGGTGCTTTCGTGATATTGGGTGTTTGTGACCAATTTTGGCGCAAACATTTTGGTGCTTTCACCGAGAAAGTAATTCAGGAAGAAGTTGAATTTGAAAATTCAGGAGTTCAGATCTAGGAATTATGGCAAGACAATCGAGTAGGAGGCCAAGGACTGAGAGAAGTGAACCACAAGGAAGCCAAGAGGCTTCCTCAGGAGCAAATCAACCATCGATATACATTACTAGGGACGAGATGGAAACTATGATGAAGAGGCAAGAGGAAATGATCCAGAGTTTATTCCAACAGATAGGACAGCTTGGAGCACAAAATAGGGAAGCCAATGGAGTCCAGAACGGAGCGGGACTGTCCGGCGTAGCACCAGAGCTAGGGGGCACACATTTGGAGAATGTTGACCCAATCTTGGAAAGAGAAAGAGAAGGATCTGCGCAACCTAGGAGTAGTAGAGGGGTGAACGCTCAGTCAAGGGGGCAGATCCCGGAGTTACCTCGTGAACTCGGGGGGCACGTTGGAAGTAGTGAACAAGGATTACATCTCGGAGACAATGACCGATTAGCAGAGATAGTTAGGAGAGCTTTGAGAGGCGGTATGGTGAACAAAGATTTGGAAGATGTCAATAGAAGTCCTTTTACTTCAGCAATCAGGCAAGCTAGGAACCCGCCTGATTTCAAACTACCATCATTGGATATGTATGACGGAAGAACGGACCCCACGGTCCATCTGACAAAATATATGAGGCATATGGAAGTACTGGGGGCATCGGAGGAGGTTATGGCCCGATGTTTTCCATTGTACTTGACAGATATCGCTGCACTATGGTTTAGACAGCTGGAGAACGGATCCATCGGAACATGGAATGGTTTAGTGGAGAGATTTATGAGGCAATTCAGGGTCCATATTACGAGACCCAAGAACGTGATGACTCTGGCAACCCTAAAGCAAAAAGCCGGAGAGACCTTGAGAAGTTATTTAGCACGATTTAATGCAGCAGCAGCTTCAGTGGATAGAGCGGATCCGTCCATGGTGGTAATGGCAGCTGTGTCCGGAATAGCTGACAGCACAGAGTTCAAGAATTCATTGACTAAAGATCCACCCATTGATCTGGAGGAATTCTATCATGAAGCAGAAAAGTTTTTACGATTAGAAGATGCGAATGCCGAGAGAGAAGAAGGAGATGGGATAGAAGTTTTTGCATTTAGAGACGAAAAGCCTCTTAAAAAAGATTCGGATAAAGGTAAAAGAAAGGTTGAGAATGACAGAGACAGATCAAAGCGGCAACGGAGGGAGCCGCAATTCACCACCTACGCTGAGTTGAACGAGAGCCTGGAACGAATTTATCAGGATACCAAAGAACAGATTCCGTATCGTAGGCCAATGCGAAGGGATCCTACTTCTGACGAAAGGAAATCAGATAAGTTCTGTGTATTCCATGAATTAAATGGTCATAACACTAATGATTGTAGGCACCTGAAGGACGAGGTGAAAGGGCATATCAGGAATGGTATGCTCCTTCAATATGTAAGGAGACGAGCTCCTGTGGCGGAACCAGAACGACCACCGTCCACATCAGCTAGGGGCGACCCCGAATCAAGGCACCGTATGGTTATCAATTGAGTAAGATAACGATGAACAAGTTGTAAGCTTCCACTAACGCAATTAAATCATTTACACATGTGCGAGATCGCGAACGATCTCCAGGCATGCTCTGAATGATCGTTGACCGTTTCGTAGTGGAAACTTACACTTTGACATCCATGCTTTACTTTCGTTTCGTTTTAATTTGAACATTTAGACTCTGTTTGTTTGGACAATTGTTTTTGAAACTCATCCGTGTAATAGATATTTGATTCTGATAACTCTGGAATGGCTAAGCTACTTACACATGTACGGGATCGCGAACGATCCTTAGGCATGCTCTGAGATGGCGATGAACCGTCCTGACAAACGATCCAGGATCTCACCCGAACGTGACCCTGACATCGATAACACCAAGCCCTCCCGGGCACACACACAATCCGCCTCGAACGGCACCCGACTTCGAACAGTCATAACTCACCTTACCTCAATGGCTTGATCGCGAACGGTCGTCACTTGAGGTCCGACATCCGACCACGAACGGTCACGAATTCGCCTCGAACGGCACACGATCGCGAACGATCACTTTCTGCCTTGAACGGCACAGACCGCGAACGGTCACAGATTCGCCTCGAACGGCACACGATCGTGAACGATCACTTCCTGCCTCGAACGCCATCGATCGCGAACGGTCATGGCTCACTGATTATGAAATCCGACCTCGAACGGTCACCATTCGCCATGAACGGCACTTGGTCGCGAACGATCATCATTTGCCACGAACGGCAGTCGACCGCGAACGGTCCCATCTCATCATTCGCCGCGAACGGCATCGACCGCGAACGGTCCTATTCCATCTTATGCCACGAACGGCACGGACCGCGAACGGTCCCGATTCACTTCAAGCAGCATACGATCCCGAACGATCGAAGCATGAATTTATACGCTCGACCGCGCACGGTCGCACTTCCCCTCGAATGACTCGATCACGAACGATCGTCATTTGAAGTTGAGCGCTTGACCATGAACGGCCGCACTTCATCCCAAATGGCTCGATCCCGAACGATCGTCATTTGAGGACATATGAAACTATTGAGTTCTTTGCAGGTTGATGATCGGATACGAACATCCAACTTAAGGCATTACAAAACACACCTTCCTACACCAAGGCATGTTTTGGGGGGCAAAGTGTTATCCCGCTTTTTGGCAAAGCCGTGATACCAAAAGATTGGTCGAAAACGGGAAACAGTTCATCTCAGAGATTGGATATACTTCACTTAGCTATGGATATCGATGAATTTTGCCCGAGTCCGGATCAGGCCACAATTGATAGGACACGACAAGAAAGGTTGTAGGAGCCATCATTTCAAATTTCAAGTCAATCCGAGTTCGTATGCCCAAGATATGATGGATTCAGTGTGAAGAGAAATAGTCATTGTCTGGTTCGAAACCATGAAGTTCGAACCCATCTTGTTCGAACCCATACTGTTCGAACCCATCCACGCCCTCTCCTTCGAACCCACCTAGTTCGAACCCATCCACGTCCTTGCCTTCGAAGCCATGAAGTTCGAACCCAAGCCATGTTCGAACCCATCAGCTAGTACCTGCCTCGACTCCATCGCCTTCGACTCCATCACCTTCGAATCCATCACAGTGGCCTACCTTCGAATCCATGACTTCACTCGGCCTCGCATCCTCACTTCGAACCCATCGAGTGACCCAGTTCGAACCGATCAAGTTCGAACCCATAAGGATTCCTGGATTCGAATCAGTCACGTTCGAAACCAGGAATACTTCCTATTTCGAATCCACCAAGTCAATCGGTTTGGATGACGTGTTCGCCGTAGTTCACGGAGTCGAAGCGGTCCATTCGGAGATAAGTTAGGATCGATTCGAAAAATGCGCAACACGTCACTGCAAGCCCACGTGCACTGATGGATTCGAAATCATGGGTTCGAACTCATGGGTTCGAACGACACAGCCAACCGAAAATGCTAATTTCGAACCGAGCATATCTCCTTAACCACACATCCAAATGCAACCAAATTTTCACAGTAGTTTCCATATGAGGTAAAGATTGTTCCTGCCAAGTTTCAGCTCGATTGGACCATTTCTTGATGGGTTCGAAATCACTTCGAACCGATGTCAGATCGAGACGAAACTTGGTGGGGTCGGTCGCGTGGGCCCACTCACGTGCCAGAAGGAGTCTCACGAAGTTTCAGCAAGATCTGGGCCTCCAACGCCTATAAATAGCACCCTGAAGCCTTCAGAAATGGGGGCTGCGGAGAACTTCTGCCATTGAACGCCAAGACTCTGCCGGATTCAAGTTTAACTATCAGAATCGCTGTTGTATTCAGATTTCAAAGCAATTGTCAGCTGTAATCCATTGTAATCGATTGAATCGAGCAAAGCAATAAAGAGAAACTCTTCAAAGTGGACGTAGGCACGAACGCCGAACCACTATAAATCCTGTGTTTGTGATTGTTGCTTGTGAATTACTGTGATTTGTTACTTAGAGCTGAATTCTATATTGATTGTTGCTGAGTTCTGTGCTGATTATTATCGGGTTGAGTACGTAAACGGGTGCTTTCGTGATATTGGGTGTTTGTGACCAATTTTGGCGCAAACACTTCCTGATGTGGTGACGCTAGTCTTTTGAGCCTCCTTGATCCCGTGGTATCGGTTTTCTGATCGGGTGTGCTTTTGGTTGTGGCGTGCTAGCCTTTTTAGCACATTGTGTTTTCAATCTGGTGCTTCGTAGTTGCCTTGAAGTTGGCTATGCACTGAGCCGATTTCTCACCTCCTTAATGTTTTTCCACCGCAATTGCATTGCAACGGAGGCTTCTCTATTGTGGATGGTTGCCGTTTTAGGCAAGATGGTGCTTCTGCTTTCTGATTGTCAACTCATGATGCTGTTTTTTCTCTGTGCCTGTTAGAATTTTTGGTTCTCAATTGCCATGTTCTTAGTTGCTGTGATATTGTGGTTTTGCACTGAAAAAAAAAAATACCAATAGAACAACTTGCATTTATCTTTTATAAATAATGAACAAATCCCTTGTTGCATGCATGTATGTATGAGTTGTTGGTGGAATATTTGTCAGATTTATCAGTATTTTTCTAAAATTTTCTAAAGACAAGACATGTGTTAATCCACTCAAAGCGTATAGCGCACAACACGATCTAATATTTTGGACTAGCATGTTGGTTTTCACTGCCCCTGTAAAATAAGTGGAGATTTGTGAGAGGGGCACACCAACACACAGTAGTTAAAATTTAGGTCTGCTTCTGTTTTATTTAAAAATAGGGTATGTTCTTCAAATTTAAACAATATGGTAAGAAAAAACTCATTTTTTAACAATCTCTAAAGACGTTAATACCTTTTTCATAAATATTTTATCAATTAAGTAAATTAAATCAAATCAACACCACTAGTTACGAAGTTTCTTCGCTATACTCTCTAAAATATTTTCATTGAAAAATGATTAATATATTGTTACTTTATCGTGTGAAAGATGATCAAATCTTGTTTTAATTTTTTTGTCGTAAAATTTATATGAATTTTCATTGTATTTTCTTAATCGATTATAAGATTTTACTGAATATACAATAAAAAATTTCTTATTTTCTTATTTCAATATGCTTTCGCAACTAAAATACTTTAAAATGGGGACGGAGCATGAAGTCAGCCGGAGTCGGCTCCGTCTCCTATTTGGAGTCGACTGGGGACGACATAAAATTTTATTGAACTATGCGTCGGCTGGATTCGGCCTATGACGGTCCGAGACGGCTAGCGTCGGCTATTTAATTATTTTCTCAATCTACTTCTTATATACCCTTATTTCATTTGAAAAAAAAATGAAAAACAGTACTAAAATGGCCAAAAAAATTGAATTGACATGTATGATTATTAATATTCACCCAATGACATATTGTGATAGTTTAGATTGGTATTTTCGATAATATATGTTCATGTAATTCGAAAAGTTATCGTTGTTGGAAATCTAACTCGCACGACCAATCGATACAACTTTTAATCGATCCGCTATACAAATTCGATAAATGTGGTTATATGTAACATTTTAAAGAATTAAAATAATTTTTTAAACCGTTGAGTAATCAATTATGAATTTTTAAATGTATTAGGTATAATAAAATTATATAAAATAAATTATGCGGCGTAAAATTAAATTCTTTGTGTGCTATGTCGATCTAAGGTATTTTGGACATGTTTCCAGAATATGGTTTAAAAATAAACGAATCTGGAGTGTCGATCTTGAATTTCAAATATATGATCGTTCGTGGACTTTCAGACAAAAAACCTTCGTTCGACGGTCGAACGACTTTCAAACGAGATCAAATTTGAAACAGTGATGCTTTGTAGTGTTTTAATCAAATCTGTATGGTTGGATTCATAAAAAATCATCGAAAAAAAAATTATCCAAGAAATATGTCATTTTGTAGAAGTTAGCTATAACGCTTATATTATTGAAAATACCAATCTAACCTATCACGACCCGTCATTGGGTGAATATTAATAATAATACATATCAATTTTATTTTATTTTATAATGTAGTAGTGATTTTTATTTTTCTAAACGAAATAGGTCTAAAAAAAATTAAAAAAAAAATATGGCCGATGCTAGCAGATGCTCCACGGGCCAATACAGGCCGACGCCATGTCCCGTATACATGCTTCAGCCGAACCTTTCTTCCTCGCTTTCTTTGCTCTAAAAAAAATGATTTTTCCTCCTCCCCATCACCGTTCCGATCCTCTCCAACCATCACCCTCCGTTGTTGTCGCCGTAGAAGCCTAGAACTCGCCGGAATCTCTTCTTCTTCTTGAATTTGGTAATTTTCTAAGCCCTAATTTCGAATCAAATTGTTTAATTAGGTTTAAATGCACATTATTGTGATGATAATTGGGTGTAGGCATTGCTAATTTAGTGTATTATGTTATTTTTAATTAGTATGAAATCGTTGAATTTGAAAGTGTGAATTGAGAATAATTGGGGTGTAGGTGATTAGAATTTGAAAGTGTGAATTGGGAATTTGAAAGTGTGACGGCATGAATTTGAAAATGTGAATTGAAAATAATTGGGTGTAGGTATTTTAGTCTATCTCTAGTTAATATAAATAATTTAAACGAAAATAAAACAGCAACAAAGCCTTTAATCCTAAAAGGCTTTGGTAGATTAGAAAATACGATAATAATCACATAAATCTTCAGATGCAAAGTCTATACGCGTATAGGAATAGAAAAGAAATGCTGTCGAAATTTCTAATATATATATATATATATATATATATATGTTTTTAAATTAGAAAAAATGTTCAACTATCTTCTCGACCGTACGTGGATGTATGAAAGTCGAACAGGAATGAAAGTTTCAACGAAAAAACATTTTAAAGATGGTGTACATGAATTTGTTAAATTCGCTAAAGCTAATAATGAAGAAGGCGGCACACAAATTCGTTGTCTGTGTCGTAAATGTCGACATTTGCATTATCCGGAGCCGGATTTAGTTATTGTACATTTGTGTAAATCCGGTTTTGTGCCAAACTATTATTTCTGGGATCGTCGTGGAGAAAAAATTGGTGCATCTAATTCTATAGTGCCCGAGGTTGAGGTGAATAACAATCATGTTACGACGAATCCAATAGTAGATATGGTGGAAGATGCGGTATGGTCAATGTTCTATACTGTTCAAGTTAATGATGTAAATGCCGAAGAAGAACCGATCGAGGTGGTGAAAAGAATTTATGATTTACTGGATTCTGCGAAAAGACCGTTGTGGGATGGTTGTAGTAGCGGAACAAAATTGTCAGTTACTGCCGAATACATTATTATGAAATCAAAATTCAATTTTACAGAAGCTAGATTTACAGCAGTTGTACAAGCTGCGAAACGACATATGCCACCCGATAATCTGATGTGCGATGGTCATTATAAAGTGAAAAAACTAACGTCTGCTTTCGATTTGCCCTACCATAAGATGGATACATGTATAAAAGGTTGTATGTCGTTGTATTGGAAAGATGACATTAATCTTAAGAAATACAGAATATGTAATGAGGAAAGATACAAAGCAAGAAAAAAAGAAAAGGAAGTTCCATACAAGAGAATGCATTATTTACCCATCACTCCCAGACTTCAAAGATTATATGCGTCGTCTGCAACAATATCACATATGAGATGGCACAGTGTGAGAACACAGGAAGAGGGGACTTTCATACATCCATCGGACGGAGAAGCATGGAAACATTTTGATAAGATTTATCATGTGTTTGTCGCAGAGAGTCGTAATGTGAGACTTGGTTTATATACAGATGGATTTTCACCATTCCCTCAATTTGGTAGTAAATAGTTGTCTTGGCCTATTATCGTTACACCTTATAATTTACCTCCATTGATGTGTATGAAAACTCGATATATGTTTCTTACGATTGTCGTCCCTGGTCCTGATGATCCGATACAAGGAATCAATTACAGCCATTGATCGAAGAGTTGAAAAACATTATGGTATGAAGAGGTGGATACATACGACGTGTCGAAAAAAAAGAATTTTCGTATGTTTGCATCTTTGCTATGGACTATTGTTGATTTTCCAGCTTACGCAATGCTTTCAGGCTGGAGTACGGCCGGTCGTCTGGCTTGTCCTTACTGCATGGAAGATACACAGACATTTTCATTATCGTATGGAAGGAAAATTTCATAGTTTGATTGTCATCGATGTTTTCTCCATGTTAATCATACTTTTAGAAGAGATAAGAAAAACTTTGTAGTAAATAGAGCAGAGAACAGACAACGACCAACGACTTTATCAGGTGAAGAATTATATGAACTAGTTAAAGAATATCCAAAGATACATGAAACTGGAGTACAGACTGAAATTCCAGGTAAATCAAACTGGCATAATTAGTGCAAACAAAGTATATTTTGGGAGTTACCTTATTGGAAGCATCTCTTACTATGACATAATATTGATGTGATACACAATGTGAAAAACGTGTTTGATAATGTGTTTAATACAATTTTGAATGTCAAGGGTAAAATTAAGGACGATCTCAATTCAAGATGTGACATAGAACAATATTGTAAACGTCCCGAACTTCATATAAATCCTAATGACAGTAAAAAACCCAAAGCATGCTATGAGTTAAACAGCAATCAAGTAAAACTTGTGTTGAAGTGGATTGAAGGGCTGAGATGTCCTAATGGGATTTCTTCAAATCTCCGTAGATGTGTTAACTTAAAAAACAATAAATTGAGTGGGATGAAAAGTCACGATTGCCATGTCATGATGGAAAGTTTCTTACCCGTCGTTTTCAAAGAACTATCGCCTGTAAAAGTGTGGAGTGCTACAACAAAATTAAGTCTATTTTATAAAGAGCTTTGTTCGACCACGTTAAAAGTTGAGCGTATTCGTAAACTTGAAAATGACATCCCTATACTGCTCTGCAAAGTTGAGAAATATTTCCTCTAGGATTATTTAATGTAATGGAGCATTTAGCTATTCATCTTCCATATCAAGCACTTCTTTGAGGTCCTGTACAATATGGGTGAATGTATCCATTTGAGAGGTAATTGTGAATATCTAAAATAATAATTTAAATTTGAATTTGATGTAAGTAAATTTTAATCGAATAAATTTTGTAATAGGTACTTGAATCATCTCAAGGAAAAGGTTAGACAAAAAGCACGAGTTGAAGATTCGAGTTGCAAATCATATATCGAAGAAGAAGCTTCATTCTTTTTCTCTCACTATTTCACTAACCATGTGAACTTATCATTTGCAAGTGTTTCACGTAATGATGAAGCCGTTGAACAAGATTATTCTAAATCAATGTTTTCGATTTTTAGATAGAATGGGCGAACTGCTAGAAAATGTGTGGAAATATGGTTAGACGATAAAGATTACCATATAGCACACACATACGTTCTTCTTAATTGTGCTGAAGTTGCACCATTTATTAGGTAAATATTGAATGATAATTCTCGATAATGGTACATATTTGCATTATTTACGAGTTACCCAATTTAAATTGATTTTGCACTTAATATACGCATACACGTATTTGCAGTATTCACGAATTAGAACATCCACTTGGCGATCTCAGCAAAGAATTTGCTAACTGGTTTACGAAATACATTTATGATCAAAGAAATTGTGTCGGTGATGAAGGATTGAAACGTCTTGCAATAGGACCAAAAGGAAATGTCAACACTTATCCAATATTCTTCGTGAATGGATTTAAATTCAACACCAAGGAATACAGTGCTGAAAAAATGACTTATAACAGCGGTGTATTTGTCAAAGGGGTTGATGATCCAGATGAACATATAAAAGATTTTTACGGCGTCTTAACACAGGTTTTGGAATTGACATATTCTGTCCAATCTGTAGAAAAAAAGTATTTTTATTCAGATGCACTTGGTTTAGCAATGTTCCGGGCTCTGGTATCAACGTGCACAAAGACTATAAACTTATTGAAATAAATCATAACTCATGTTACTCAAAGTATGATCCTTTCGTGTTAGCCAAACAAGCATTACAGGTTTATTTTGCCCCCTATCCGTCACTAAAACGAGATAAAGCAGACTCGTTGGATGTTTTTAAAACAAAGACAAGATTTACACTTGACGGAAATAATATTCCAGACGAAGCAGCTTATCAAGCAGATCTTGAACCAAATAATAAATTAATAATAACTGATGATCATGCTGATATAGGGCCTTTGAACGATGAATCAAATATTCTAATAGAAGCATTTGAGACTTTAGAGGGAAATGACGATATAGAGTGCGAGACCAAGTCAGAATCAGAAAACGACGAAGATTGATTATTAATTAGTGATGATGTAATGTATATAAGATGGAAATTTGTATCGTTTGTTGTATTGTGTCAATTCTAGAACCTGTGTTAATGTAATGGAAATCAATATCATTTGTTGTATTATTCTTTTATTATATATTCTGCTGTGAGCTATGTGTATGTGATTATTAATCAGGCATGTTTTCTAATTATGAAATGATATATGTTTTTTTCATTATATGAAATGATATATATATATATATATATATATATATATATATATATGCATGTTTCTTGCAAACATTATGTCACACAGTAGGCGGTTCCAAGATTCACGAGGCCCTGATAACGGCGAGGGTGATAGTGGTATGGCCGATAATCTTCAGAGAGCATACTTAGTGCCAAAGACTGATGGAGGGTAAGTATTTAATTTACTGCAACTTCATTATATTATTTAATGCATGCTACTAGTATATTTATGATTTAGTAACTGACAATATCAAAATGTATTCAGGGGTTTCGATTTACAACCGTCCGAGCCCATTCAAACAGCTACCGTAGTAGGATGACGGACTTGTGGGAGCACTGGGATAGTATCCCACTTTATATCAAAGATGCCATATTGGATGACCTCCAGGTAAGTATAAAATTCTAATTAATTTGAGATTGATATATTTGATCTTTGAAAATTAATATACAATTTATATAATTCATTTACATTTCAACATGCAGGCGTCCTTTGTTGTGGATCTCGAAGATCTCGGGACGTTCAGGACGCATTGGGAGAGGAAGATGAGGAAAAACTATAGAGGTACGCTGTCCAAGATAAAAGAGGTCGGTAAAAAGCCAAACTGGATGAGTGAAAATTTGTATGCGCGGTTTCTGCAATATTGAAAAAGCGAAGACGCGAAGGTAAATTTTCTACTTTCATTTGTCTGTAATTATAATTCGTTTAAATATTTATATAATAGTTAAATTATACAGGCGGTAGCATCAAGAAACTCTGCAAACAGGTTTAGGAATCCTGCAACACACCGCGGTGGATCCAAGTCTTTTTAGCAATATGGATAAAAAATGGTAAATATAAAAATTGTTATTTGTAATTTACTTATATACATTCTTTAATCATATCTAATTTCAGACGAGGGAGAGAGGTGGTGTTGCACCGTCTTATTTGGACGTCTTCACCCGAACGTACGTCGTCGAGCATACAGATGAATATGGCAACGTAACATATGAATGGTCAAACGTCAAATCAGCGAATATTCGGGTATAAAGACTATAAATTTTTCCTCTTATTTAACAATACATTAAATTGAATATCCGTCTTCTCAAAATTATATTTCTAAACACAGAAGAGATGCGATCAGGAGATTGCTCGCGTGCGTGCAGAGTCTGGCAGGGAGCAGTTGACCGTTGAGAAGATAGATAGGATATTCGCTCGTATTACCGACCCGCCGACCAGAAATAGACAGTATGGATATGGCAATCAAGCGGTAATATTTATTGAATTTAATTAATTCATTAACCAGTTTATAAATTTTATTGAATATTACGTATAAACTATAATTATGAATTTATTAATATACAGGCCGCAACGCAAGCCGCTTACAATAAACAGCAGGCTGAAGAAACAATAGCGGCCCTGCAAGCACAAGTCGCTGAGTTGAACGATTGGAGGCAGACTGGATTGAAGCAGCAACTAGATGAGGCGATTGCTGCTTAGTTGGCAGAACACGGGACGAATATGCCACCATCACAGGGATCTGGCGCTGTTGATGATTGGGGTGAAAGGTAGCATGCTTTTATATACGTTTTCTGATGAACTTTTGGTTAAATTTTATAAATATTATGGATATTTGTGATGATGAACGTTTGGAGATGTATGGACGTTTGGAGATGTATACTGATGTTTGTGGTTCCTAGTTGGACATATTTTTGATGTAGATTGTTGTTTACTGAAGTATATTTGTGGAATATATATGATTGTGTGGATGGATAGTAGAAATGGGTGCTGGAAATATAGAAAAAATTTACCCAGATTAGCGACGGCTAGGGTCGGCCTATGGGTCAGGTATTATTTTACACGTGGACTGCGTTTAGCGTCGGCCGGAGTCGGCTAGCCGACTCGAGCCGACGCTAAATTAGGGGAGGAGTCGTCCCCTGTGCCGTCACCATTTCACTTGGCGACGAGCTATTTAGCGTCGGCCTTTAGCGACGATTAGAGTCGGCCGGAATCGGTTATAGGCCGACGCTAAGCAGAGTTACCTAGTGTTTACAATGACTTCTATTACAGTGATCACAATTTTATTTATGATACTGATAATTATCAGTTTTAACGCACATAGTTCGTATGTATGTATTTATACATGTGTACATATATACATGTATAGATACATATATACACACATAAATACATACATTCATGGTACATGTGTATATACACACACACATTAGTTTAAGACATGTAATAAATAGATTTGATTCGAATATACAAATATGTTCATTCTTAAAAATGTTATTTGATACAACATTATATATGATAAGATAAAATTTCATACATAATAATAATATTTACCAGTTTTGATACTTACACATATACATGTACATATAAGTATGTTTATGTGTATACATACACACGATATATATATATATATATATATATATATATATATATATATATATATAAAAGTTATGTTAAACCAATTTTCATTTATGATACTGGTATTTATTAACTTTATACATCTTTACACCGACATATATCAGATTTGAGACATGTAAAAAAATAATTTTGAACTGAATATAAAACTATGCTCGCATTTATAAATACCATATCATACTATGATACACATATCTAGCTTTCTAACTTGAATATTATATTATGCTTGGTTAAAAAATAACTTCTAATTACCGAACTCAATTTTTTTATATGATACTGATATTTATTATTATTGACGAATGCATGTGCATAAATGTGTATAGATTCTAAGAAAAAACACACACACACACACATATATATGTATGTATGAGTGTGTGTGTGTGTGAGTTTTAATACATGTAAGCAATTTTGATTTGAAGATAAAACTATGCTCAGCTTTAAAATGACCTCTCATACATTAAATCAAATTTTCATTTATGATATCGATATCTATCAGATTTGATACGTACGTGTACGTATCAACGAAACCAGTTCCATTGGATCCGTAATAGTGTATTATCATCGGATTTTAAATTTCGTAGCTTTTGAAGATACCGTTTGGTCTACGGAATAGAAATACGTTGAAATAAATATCGAAATTTTAATATTTTAATTCGATTCGAAAAGCTATCTTACACATATGATCGAATTAGAGCACGAAAATGTTCCATTGTGTTCGAAATAGGGGTAAAACATTACATACGCCAGGCGGAACGCTTCATTTGGAGTTTGTCCGAAAAAGCATGTAAATTGTCAAAATAATATTAAAATAATATGTATATGCGTATATATACGCGTGAACGGTAAAACCCTAATCCATATCATCAACCGCCGCCTTCGTTGTCTTCAATGGCCGAATGTGGCCAACCTTTTCCCTTGTTTTCCCACCAATCCGTAAACTTTCACGAGAAACCTTCAACTGGGAAATTGAAGAGCACTTCGATATCTATCTATCCGACGGTCAAGATCGTCCATGGCACAACGGATCAGCGTCTATAGTCACGCAAAGGCACGGTGTTGAGTGGGTTATGCAAGCGTTATGGAGGATCGAGCTCATCGTCGTCGAGGCTGAGGTGCATTGTTGGTAGGTGAAGTCGAAGGTAGTGGTTGATCGTCCTCTAGGCCCGCGATGGAGGAGCATTTTTCGATCAAAGGACGGCGACACTTAGGGTTTTAATGGCTGGGAACGAATGAGAGGGAGAAGAAGGAAGGGACGACCTGGATTTTGTTTGCTTGAAATCAATGGCCACGATTTCTGATGGTAAAATTTAAATAAATAATTATTTATATTCAAATCATTAAAATCTGACCAAAAGGGACGCCATTGTATCAAAAGCCATTGTTGTTTCAAAAGTACATAAGGATTTTTATGAATGCATATAACTATTACGATACATATATTTATTGGTTTTGAAGTATAACTAATGGAAAAAAATTAATTTTTTTGTCAAATAAGACGGTGGATTTTAATTTATTTTTTTGTACGTGAAAATATATTTTTATCTATTTCAAATTAAGTATTGTCATAATTATCAAACTATCAAAATGATTCTTATGTATGCATATAACTATAATGATACGTATATTTATCGATTCTGATGTATAATTAATGGAAAAAATTGTTTTTTTGAATATAACGGCGGATTTTAACTTTTTTTAATGTAAAAATATCTTTATAACATAGTAAGTGGATCTGTTTCAAACTAAGCATTGCTATAATCATCAAACTATCAAAAAGGTTCTTATGTACGCATATAGCTATAATGATGCATATATTTATCGATTTTGGTGCATAACCAGTGGAAAAATTATTATTTTTGGTGAAATATGACGGCGGATATTAATTTATATTTTTGAATGTAAAAATATTTTCTTAACATAATAATTGAATCGGTTTCAAATTAAGCATTGTCATAATCGTCAAACTATCCAAAGGATTCTTATATATGCATATATAACTACAATGGTAGATATATTTATCGATTTTGATGCGTAACTAATGGAAAAAATTGATTTTTTTTGTGAAATATGACGGTGGATTTTAGTTCATTTTTTTGAATGTAAAAATATATTCTTAACTTAATAAGTGAACTTGTTTCAAATTAAGGATTATCATGATCATCAAACTATCAAAAGGATTCTTATGTATGCATATAATTATGATGATACATATTTATCGATTTTGATGTATGACTAATGTAAAAAATTGATTGTTTTTATGAAATATGACAGTTGATTTTTATTTACTTATTTAAATGTTAAAATATATTCTTAAGATAATAAGTGGATCGGTTTTTAATTAACCATTATCATAATTATCAAATTATTAAAAGGGTGTTAAAGTACTTTTATTAGGTAGGACGCATCAATTTATGAATGTATGACAACGGGACCTAAATAATAAACAAATTATAAAATAGGCCCCTTCGATTGAAAGACAGATAAAATAAAGATGGCAAAAATATTGGGTATGGTCATGTTTGGAGAGTATGGTTCCTTGTCTGAGAAAACCTACCTTAACGGACAAGCTTGGGCGATAACATGAGAAACAAATTATGTGTTGATATGAAAACTAAAAATTAAATGGGAAGAATGTGTAAATAGATGATAATTATTGAGCTGCAAGTACGAATGAAGAATAAAATTTGAGAAAAATTGGGTAGCTGAGCAATGTAAAAGGCTGGCTATGCAGAAAATGATGAACCATGGAATAATTTCTACACAGACGAAAAATTGAAATGTACTATAACAACAACAACAAAGTCGTTATTCCTAAACAAGTTGGGGTCGGCTAGAGATGAAACCTGAAACTAAATGACAAAAGTAATTTAAATATTATAATAATAGCAATATCAATAATAAAATAATGTCAAGTAAGTAAATTGATAATAATAGTAACTAAGTAAAATACAATAAAAATAAAAATATATATGTATGTAAAAATAATAATGATAACAGTACAAATCTTTATTAATAGTTGTAATAGCCATTTATATATTATCAAATCTTAATCACTTAAAAGTAAGATCTCTTATTAAACTTCCTTTACAAATTCAAACGTCCATTAAAGTAGAATCTAACAATCAAAAATGCTTCTGAAAGTAGGATCTACAATTAAACTTCGTTTACAAATTCAAAATATTTTCTTTACAAATATACAAATCTTTATATCATTTAGCTTTGGTGTCACACTTTTTGGTATCAATGTGAACTACCAAAAACGCCCCTATATATTATCAAATTTTAGTCACTTAAAAGTAGGATCTCATATTAAACTTCTTTTACAAATTCAAACACCCATAAAAGTAGAATCTAACAATTAAATATGTTTTACAAATTCAAAATGCTTCTAAAAAATAGGATCTAAAATTAAACTTCCTTTACAAATTCAAAATATGTCTTCACAAATATACAAATCTTAATATCATTTGAAAATAAAGAATCATTTTTTTTACATATTTAAACATACACAATTTATAAGAAAAACAGTTCACGCGCGAAGCGCGTGCCATGACACTCGTAGTAATAATGGTGTTGATATAATATTGATCAAAGACAATTACATAACATGTAACCAAATTCCATCACTACAATTAAGGCTAACAAAGAAATAATAAATAAAAATATTTAATAATCTTTAATAGTAGTTGTAATAGCTTTGATGTCACACTTTTTCGGTACCAATGTGAACTACCAAAAACCTCCGTTATATATTATCAAATCTTAATCGCTTAAAAATAGAATATGATACACTGCAAGGGGAAACGTGATTTCCGACGACTGAAAACCGTCGGCGGCCGTCGGAAGCCGTCGGAGGCCGTCGGAAAAAACCGTCGGAAATGACGGCGTCGGGGAGCAGTACTTTCGACGGCTACCGACGGGGGCTGCCGTACAGATTACCGACGGCTTCCGACAACTACCGGCGGTTTCCGACGGCTTCCGTCTCCCGTCGGAAGCCGTCGGAAACCGCCGGAAATCGGAAGCTACAGACCGCCGGGAATCGCCGTTAGCCAACGGAAATTTCGACCTGTAAGCCGTCGGGAGCCGTCGAAAATCTGCTTTTTTTTTAAATCTGCTGCAAATAGAGCCTTCCAATCACATTTCTCTTCCAAACACTACAATATCAATACTGTACAATCCAATAAACAATAATTCAACCAAACATGCAAACCAATACTCTAAAATATTCAATAAACACAGAAATAAACAAAATTAGAATAAAAATAAAATACAAAATATAGATAACATTCCAACATTAACAATAATCCTAACAATAACTGTTCTATCAATCATGCATATCCTGATACAGCTACAGAACCAAGTGTATTATACATAATTATACATATCAACAATTAATTGTTCCATCTACCAAATCATTCTAAACTAAAACAAAACATACCTGCACGAACGAATCAGAAAGCAATGAATCAATCTACTTCAGATCCAAAGCCAGCCGATGAAGGGAAGCGGCCACCAAACTGCTGCATGTACTCAAATAACTGTGCCGTCTGCATGGCCTGTTGGCGGTTCTGCTCCTCCAACTGCTGAACTCTAGTCTGCAATTCTTCTATACGTGCTAGCTCGCTCTGAGGTCTACTCCGTCGTCCCCTACTCTGACTACTGGACTGCAATAATTGAAAAATAAATAAAATCAAAGTTTATTGTTTTGAAAAGGTAAAAATATCATATTTTAAGTATTTTAAGAAAAAGTAAATTATTTACCGCTAAATTGCCAAATCCGTATCGTCGACCATGCTCTGGTGGACTCATAACGGACTCAAAAATAACGTCCTCTTCATCGGTCGTCAGCTGCTCTCGACCCGTATCAGAAAGGAGTTTCTGTCGCTGCTCCATAAACATCTCCTGCATTGACAAATTAATAATATCATATCTTATTTCATAATAATTTGACAACTAAAACAATTACTAATAGTGAATAAAATGAAATATGCTTACATGGCTTTTACTGGATTTATCGTCCTGCCATGTGTACGAAACAGTCCCGTCTGGATTAACATGCTCGACAGCATGCGTACGAGTGAACACGTCCATATAGCTGACAGGACCATGTGCCTCGGCTTCCTGAAGTTGATTGTTACATACAATTATTATACATTTAAAATCATATAGCATAAACTATTTACATTTATTATTCAGTAAATTTACCAACTCCTGCCGATACTGCTGAAACGACTTCGATCCTCCGCGATGAGTGACGGGATTCTTATTTCTATTTGCAGAGTTTCTATCCGACTCTGCCTGTACATTCAAAATTTGATACATTATTTTCCAATCACGTTAAATTAATAATTCAAAAAAAATTAGTATACTTGCCTTCGCCTCGTCCGTCTCCCAGTAGCTCAACTAAGCTTGTCACACGCTCTCCCCCATCCACCGTGGTCTCTTCCCAGATTTCTTAATCTCAGATATCGTGTCCCTGTGGTTCTTTCGCATCTTCCTCATCCAGTATGCTCGTGCCAGCTGCATATCATCTGTCTGGATGTCAATCTCAGCCTGTGTTAAAAAAAGATTACACTTTAAACGATAAACGGTAGAAAAACGACAAAAACGAATTAAAAATGGAAAACATAAAAATTACACATACTAGGACATCCTGCCATATGCACTCTATGATGTGCGGAGGGATGGTATCCCACTTCGGCCAGCACGCACTCATCCTACTACGATATGCTGCTCTGGAGACGTCCAGCACTACCTTAGTGAGTAGTAGCTCGAACCCCCTGTTTTTAAGTACGATATAGATAAGTACGTACGTATAGTATAGAAAAAATAAGATGATTAATAAAATTTAATTTTTACCCATCTGCTTTGGGGACTAACGATACAACTGGACGCTGTGGCGCTTGCGATGGGCCACTGCCATCGCCTCCTGAAGAACGGGAAGAGCTCCTCCCTCTATGTGACATAATGATAAACCTGTGACGTTTACACATCATTATATAAGAGAATAAAAACATGATAATGAAATATATTTCATATGAAAATGACATCAACGGTATAAATTGCTTAATTATAATGACTGAAATGGAAATAGAAATGTAAGTTTGTTGTACCTGATTCATAATGGGTGTACTCTTCCTACGATAAGCAGAGTTCATTGCATTTTTAATAAAAATTGCTAAATAAATGACAAATTGAAATAACATAAAACAATAGTAAACGGATTTAGTTTCATAGTTACATCAATTTCATAATACATCAAGAATTCAACATAGTTACATCAATTGCAAAAAAACAGATTCAAATTTATATCAGTCATCATCGTCTTCTGATTCAGATTCGGTCTCGTTTTCGACGATATTTTCCTCTGCACTGTCAAACGCTTCTACCAAAACATTTGATTCATCGATCAAAGGACCAAAATCTGTATGATCGTCTGTAATTATTATTTCGTTATTTTGCTCAAGATCTGCCTGATAAGCTTGTTCGTTCGGAATATTCTTCCCATCGAATGTGAATCTTGCCTTTGTTTTAAAAACTGCAGACCAATCTGCTTTATCTCTTTTTAGAGACGGATAAGGAGCGTAATAAACTTGCAATGCTTGTTTGGCTAGTACAAAAGGATCATACTTGTGATAGTGCGATGTATGCTTTATTTCGATAAGATTATAATCCTTGTGCACATTAATTCCAGAACCTGGAACATTGCTAAACCAATTGCATCTAAATAGAAACACCTCCTCCGCGGGTCTTGAGAAATATGTCAGTTGCAAAATTTGTGTTAGAACGCAATAAAAATCATTTAAATGGTTTTCTGGATCGTCACTACCTTTAACAAATACACCAGTATTATTTGTTAATTTTTTTGCACCGTATTCTTTGGTGTTAATTTTGTATCCATTGACGAAATATATTGGATATGTCTTGACCACTCTTTTTGGTCCCATTGCAAGATGTTTCAACCCTTCGTCAACAACACAATTTTTCGGCACATAAACGTAATTTGAAAACCAACGGGAAAATTCTTTACTGAGATCTCCATTCGGATGTTCCCGTTCATAAACACTGTTTATATAAACAAATTATTACATTAGGTTATACACGCGCATGCATTACAGAAAAGAATAAAACGAAAATTATTATTTCAGATTACCTAACAAACGGTGCAACCTCGGCACAATTTAGAAGAATATAAGTGTGTGCTACACGAAGATCTTTATCGTCTAGCTATATTTCCACACATTTTCCAGAAGGCCGACCATGTTGTCTAAAAATAGATAACATTGCTTGAGAGGACTCTTGTTCGTCGCCTTCATCATTACGAGGAACACTTTGAAATGAAATATTCACATGGTCACTGAAATAGTGAGAGAAAAAGAATGAAGTTTCTTCTTCGATGTAAGATTTACATATCGAACCTTCAACTCGTGCTTTTTGTCTCACTTTTTTCTTCAGATGATTCAAATATCTATGCAAAATTAATTTGTATTAACTTCATCTTTCAAATGCAATTAAATTACGTTATAACATATTATATACCTCTCAAATGGATACATCCATCCGTATTGGACAAGACTTCGAAGTCGTGCTTCAGATGGAAGATGAACAGGTAAATGTTCCATCACATTAAAAAAACCTGGCGGAAATATTTTCTCTAATTTGCAAAGCAATATAGGAATGTCCACTTCAAGTTTACGGAAACATTGCACTTTTAAAGTAGTCGAACAAAGCTCTTTGTAAAACATACTAAGCTCCGTTACTACCTTCCAAACTTTTAACGGCAGTAGTTCTTTGAACATAACGGGAAATAAATTTTCCATCATTATGTGACAGTCGTGACTTTTCATTCCGCTCAATCTACCATTTTTAAAGTCAACACATCTACGAAGATTTGATGATATCCCATCAGGAAATGTTAACCCTTCCATCCATTTTAACACAGCTTTAACTTGATTATTATCTAATTCGTAACAAGCTTTTGGTTTTTTACTGTCATTTGGTTTCATATGAAGCTCGGGACGTTTGCATAATTCTTCTATATCACGTCTTGATTTCAAATCATCCTTCGTCTTTCCTTTCACATTCAAAATTGTGTTAAACACATTATCAAAAACATTTTTCTCATTGTGCATCACATCTATGTTATGGCGAAGCAGAAGATGTTTGCAATACGGCAACTCCCAAAAAATAGTTTGTTTGCACCAGTTATGAACAACTGATTTGCCTTCAATTTCTGTTTGCTCCCCCGTTTCATATATCTTTGGATAGTCCTTAACAAGTTCATATATATCTTTGTTTGACCATAGGAAACATTTCCATCATAAATTTTCTTAGCTTCAATATTTGGTTCTTCAACATTTCCATCATCGTCGTCAACTTCAACCATAGGAAACATTGATCGTGCTGCATCTTCGACCATATTTTCTATACGGGTCGTTGAAACTATTTCGTTAACGACACTTTCAGACTCTATAGAAGTATTTGTTACAACTTCTCCATGCCGATCCCAAACATAATATTCGGGTGTGAAACCGTGTTGGCACAAATGAACTTTCACAATATCTGGTAACAAAAACTTCAAATGTCTACACCTACTACACGGACAACGAATTTCTGGATCGTTTCCGTTATTACTTAAGGCGAATTCAACAAACACGTTTATACCATTATAAAAATCTTCTTTTATTGAGCCCCTCAGTCCTTTTCTTTGGTACATCCATCTCCTTCGATCAACAAAATAATCAATCATTTTTCCTATTTGACAAAATGAGAAGTTCAAAATTTAATATTTATTTTGAAGAATACATATTCGAAAAAGATTATTTTCATGTTCGTATAATATTTTGAATTTAAAGAACAACTTCACAAATTTAAAAATATTTTCAAATAGGGCACATTTCATTTTTTAACGTAACGATTTAAATATATATAATTTTTTTTTTCATTGGTCAGGCATCCTACTTCCCATTACAAACACAGTAAGCATTTACATTTCGTATATTACTTCGTCTCAAACGATTCAACAAAATTTCGGCAGCATTTCCCTTTTGTTCCCTGCATTGTACACAAATGCGTGTACGCAGGAAACAAAAAAGAAAAGCTAGGCCGAAATTTTATAAACCGTTTGAGACGAAGTAGTATACAAAATGTAAATTCTTACTGTGTTCATAACTTGTCCAATACAGGGACAAATCCAACAAACATTGTACCAGATGAATATAAATGGTTGTTTTTCGAAAAAAACGACTGTTTATACAACGATCATGTACAACACTCGTCAGACGGAGCCAAAAACTCTCTAAGGGACATTTGTCAGTTACATGTATGCATTTTACGAAAAAATACAGTTTTACTCACTGTTCACATTTACAAAAATATATATTAATTTAACACAGTTATTCGACGTATTACGCATCAACTTAAGGCTGTTTTAACATTTTTATCATTTTTCAATACACACAATTGTAATTTAGAGTAATGCATTTTTTTTTGTTTCATAAGTAAATATGTGCACAATATAATACTCCTAGTTCATTCAATCATTTTATCTTATTCCAAATAACGTATACAATCGCCGAATCAAGGCATACACAACAATTTACATATACATGAACAACCCCAAATTATACGTGTTTTTCACAATTTCACGATAAAAGATGAAATCGGTATACCATGTGATGCTATAAACCACTATTACGCTGTTGGAAACAATTGCAATCGCTAATTCGCCCTAATTTACCAATTTATGCAAATCTAGAAATAGGGTAAAAACTGAATTTTTTACAAAAATAAGAGATTATACCTGAGATGAAGAGTAATGGAGTTTGATTAGGCAGCCGTGGAGGATCCGGAAGCTCGAAATCAAGGATTGGAAGCTTGAAGAGGGAAAATGGGGGATTTTGGAAATAATTTTCGTATGGTTTGGAGAAGAAGAAGAGCTCTCGGCTGAAGGTATAATCGCAGTTTTCCGACGGCTTCCGACGGCCGCCGACGGCCCGTCGGAAGCCGTCGGAAAAAGGCCGTCGGTAGCCGTCGGTCTATGCTGTCGGAATTGAAGCCTTTTCTAGTAGTGATATTAAACTTCTTTTACAAATTTAGACGTCTCTGAAAGCGGGATCTAACAATTAAAACTGTTTTATAAATTCAAAAAGTTTTTAAAAATAGGACCTAAAATTAAACTTCCGCAACAAATTCAAAATACTTCTTTGCAAATATAATTTTTTTAATATAACTTGAAAAAAAAAATTTATTTTTTTTCACTGATTTAAATATATACAATTTATAAGGAAAACGATTCACTCGCGTAGCGCGTGCCATAACTCTCGTAGAAGAATGCTTGTTGTCAATATGTATACGTACAAGTGGATATCTTTGTAAAAGGTTCCATGGGTGGAATATGAATATTACATCACCTAAAAAATCCAATATTAACCCGATATGTCGCCGGTCTCTAGGCAATAATAATTAATTATATACCGGTAACTAAGAAAAATTGACTAAAATCTACCCTGTTTTTCCACTTACATATTTGCGATCATGATTAGGGTTTAAGAAGAAAGATGGAAGACATACATCTACAAGAACGTTATTATACTAGAAATACTTTCTCATTGCTACACAAAATTAGTGATCATCTGTTTACTTCATTCAGCAAATTACAAGGAATAACAAAGCCACATTTCCCCAACCTTCATGGTGAAGGGTTTGCAAACACATTAAATTCAAATTGCAGGGATAATATTGAAGTATTTTTAACCAAATTAACCATGTAATATGCATGTCCAAATATAGAGATTAATGGAATGCATTTCACTTTATGCCACTACATACCACATAACCAGTGCAATACGTGCATATGATTTTCTGCACTTATATAACTCTGAATAAAGCCTTTAACATAAAGTCATCACAATCATATATATATAAAGAGATCTATTAATTATATATACATATAATACTTGATGTAATTATAATCATAGTAATTAACATATGATAATTGATAAGTTGGAGAAACCTATTTTATTTATCCAATAAAACTAAAATACGATGAAAAACATGGGTAACATATTTGATATATGACATCAATGTATATAGCAATCTTGAGAAAATGTGAAGTATCCAGAGTCAAAATAGTTATCTACTCCCTAAATTGGCCTAGCACAAAGCAGATGCGCCTACTTTCCAGACCATACTTTCATAAAATGCTCTTGTAGAAACTAAATGCTTATTCTGTATTTAATCGTGCATAAGTACATCTACAT
Organism: Allium cepa; assembly: GCA_030765085.1. Classification (NCBI taxonomy): domain Eukaryota; kingdom Viridiplantae; phylum Streptophyta; class Magnoliopsida; order Asparagales; family Amaryllidaceae; genus Allium; species Allium cepa. The sequence goes on from CM060941.1 coordinate 34,133,634, forward strand.
TGGCAGGAATTATGATAAAGTGCCTAGCCCATTTGATGCTTGTTTGCATCCAAAATTAGCATCCGTCATGCCAACCAATATTCACTAAATATATGCTGGTATGAACCATGCATACTATGATAAACAGCAAACTACAAAGACACGTGCACAGTGCACACTGCAAGCAAAATATACCATGAAAACACTATGAAAACGAGAGAAGAATAAAATAAAAATAGTCAGTAATTAAGGTATTGGTAAGCTTCTTATTGGTAAGAATAAAATAAAAATAGTCACTAAGAAAAAGCTAGATGGTTCTTATTCTCTGTAAACTTGAGGTCCAAATCTAAGGAATATACAACTGCTTACAGCAGCATCTGGAAACTATATGTGATGCAGTCAAAGCAAGATCAATTCATTATTTTAAAAATTCAGATTAAGCTGGTTGATTAACCATATATATTAAGAATATTTATGCAAATTAAATTAACCTGGTTGTCCATAAGAAATGTTTTAAAATTTGAGCACTGTGGTCATCACTGAGAAATGTGATACTGCAACAGACATGTTCATGTTGTATACTTATATCGATAAACCATAAGTACATATGAAACGACTATAATTTATAAAAATACTACCTCTACGTCAAGATTCTATAATGTCAAAACATGTAATAACTATACCACATTTCTCACTGCAACAGTAGTACCGACCTTAGTGGACGGAATGAAACATTTAACATGGTATCAGATTCATCCAAGTTCAGTCTCTAATTACATAGCTGACCGAATATAGTGAAAAATAGTAGGTTTCGACTTTCAACGCATGAAAATATCGCATATTATAAGTACATTATGACATGCAAAGCAAGCATAACTAAACCCTCGTCGTTACTTCATTAGTCTCTCAGGACATTCAACAAAGATAACTAACAAGTGAATAAGTTAAAAAGCTTATAGAACAGGAAACAAGTAATCGTATGAATTCATCTACTGACATTTACGAAAATAAAAACTAAATGATATTAAAATGGAAATACGCATTACAGAGGTTGATTACCGCTACTGAAAGAGCGCAGAGAGAAGACCAATCGACTGGTTGAGTTTTAATTCAGAAAATTTCAGCGAAGATCATTCAAAAATTACAAAGAAAATTCATATCCAGAGAGTTGATAATTGGGGTAGGTGACAAATGAAATATTAGAATTATTTGGGCCCAAATAGGAGAGTTTAAATTTCTCTTTTATTCTCCTAGCCTGGAACTTGATATTTGCAGACTTATGGGCCTTCGATTTGGCCTTCTGTTTTTCCAGTTGAGATTTGATCCATCACTAAAAGCATTATTAATAAGTAAATGTGCTCGTATGGAACAAACAAGAAAGGGTATTTACTCCACCCTTATTCATGCCATTTATTTATGCTTGTGAATCTTTATTAACTAGCGTGTAAACCGTGTGTTGTATACGATATGTTGTAGAAAAATAATGTTATAAATATTTTTGAAACACAAAATTTATTATGCAAAATATATGGTGAACTTGTTAGGATAAATGAGTGCATAATTTTTATCATCAAATTTATGTATTTTTTTTATTTGAGTATAAATTAAATTATTATTTTTGTCCACAAAAATGAGTTATATATTTATTTTTATATTTTAGGATTCAATATTTGTTATATATGCAAGTAGATAAATATTAATGTTCTTAAATAATTTTGAAATTAATATCTTTATAAATTTTTTTAGATAATATTCATGTCATTTTGAAATTGACGTTAAGCTTTTGATATCTTTGACTAAAATATAAATAATGTATAAATTGAATTCCAAATATTACTCGAGAATTGGTGTAAATACCTAAAATTGGAAGTGTAACGTTAATGAATCGATATAGTTTTATGCATTCAAAGTTTGCAGCACATATTTATCAAAAATAAGTATATGATACTAACAAAGTGATAAATAAAATATTTATTTAACTACTAAAAGAAATATTAAGTGAAAATAAGATCTAAAACGATACAAATTACATTATCATTTTAATTATGAGCGTTATGGAACGCGCTTCGTACGTGATAATAACAGACGCTTTACGCGTGATTTTTTTTATATAAATTGAATATGTTAACATATTCAAAAAAATAATTTGCACAAAGATTCAACCTTATTTTTGCATTGAAATCATATGTGCTTAGTTTGAATTCTTATTTCTTAGTTATAACATCTAATTTGTTGTTAGTTTGAATTTTTGTTTCGATTAATTTGTAAAAAAAATTATTTGTTAAATCTTATTTTTAAGTGATATTAAGATTTGTTAAACATTTATGGAGGGAAGTTTTGAATTTGTAAAGCAAGTTTATTTGTTAGATTCTTTATTTAAGAGTCATTGTAATACTAAGATTTGGTAATATTTGTAGAGGAAAATTTTGAATTTGTAAAGAAATTAAATCCAATTTTCAATTGATATTAACATAGGGATATTTTTAGTAGTTCGCGCTGATACGAAAAAAGTATGATACCAAAGGTATTACAACTATTATTAAAGATTATGTTAAAAAAATATTTTTAATTCATTATTTCATATCTCAATAATTTTAATTTATGATAAAAGTTTCAAGAAATATTTAATATTTACTTCTAAAAGATAACAAGATAAAAAAGAAAAATATTTCTAATCAAAGTATATATGATATGATTCTTGTTCATTGGTTAACGTAAATTACGGATATATATAGTTAAAATGAAATTTTTGTTTACAAAAACATTATAAAATGAAAATGTTATTTGTTTTATTCAGCATTATAGAATACACTTATCATTAATTATAGTGTCATCCTTCACAAAGATAAATTTTATTAAGAATTCACTTAACGTATAAATTTTCAAAAGTAAAAATGTCATGTTTAAAATGATATACCAATTTTAGAAAGAAAAAATTATGTATATACCTGTCTGTAATGAAATACCAACTTTATAAAGAAAAAAATTATGCGTATATTTCTATGTATGAAAATACTAATTTTAGAAATAATTTTTTTTTATGTGCTTGAATGTAGAATAATACAATAGAATTAAAGATAATTTTTTATATAACTACGAACTTTAAACATATAGACTTAAATGAGAAAAATAGTTTTGTCTTTTTTTGTCAATAGGAATGTGATAGCTTTTTATATGTAATATACATACATAATATCGCTCTCTAAATACTTGAAGTATGCACAAGCGTCTTTGATTCTATGATCAAAATTAAGTGAAAGTATAAAAGAGTCAAACCTCTTGTACCATTGTCTAGGCGATTGCTTGAGTCCATAAAGTGACTTCTTCAACTTGCAAAGCCATTTTTTTTTCCCACGTACAACAAATCCTTCTGGTTTCTTAATGTAAAAGGTCTCCTCCAAGTCACCATGTAAGAAAGCAATTTTCGCATCAAGTCGCTCCAAGTCGTAGTCATGAGTAGCAACAATCGCAAATAAAACACGGATGGAGGTATGCCTCACTACAGGTGAAAATATCTCATTATACTCTACTCCCTTCCTCTCTGAAAACCCTTTAGCAATTAATTTAGCCTTACATCTCCCATCATCCTTCAAATTGAATTCCCACTTGCAAACAATGGCATGACTTCCTAGGGGAGGTGTGGCAAATCCCAACTCTTGTTCTTTCTCAATGGCTCTAACACCTCTTCTATAGTGCATATCCATTTTGAGCTATCACTTGACTTCATAGCTTCTTCTAGGTCAAATGGCTCATTATGTACCACATGTAAAGAATAATCAAACTAATCACCGAGGATAAGATTTGCATACTGTCAATCACTATACCTCTAGGCAGTCTAATAGTCCTATGACTGGTCCGAATAGGTACAACTCCGCCTAAACTCCTTTCAACTCCACCTTGAACTGAACTTCCTCTAGTCTCAAGCACATCACCCACACTACTAGAAGGAACCCGTGGACTACTCTATGATGTCTCATCAAGTGCATCTACATCTCTCACAGCAACAACTCTACCGCTAGGCTGAGATATAGGAAACTCTTCCAACTCATTAGGCCCATCAAACTCATCTGATGTGGTAGGTAATGTCCGATTACCATAGGTTTTGGTTTTGATGATAAACAACTATAGGACATTATATAAAATATAGATACTAATATTTTATCAAGTTATATATAGTATATAGTGCAAGATATTAGACAGACATTGATTACAAAACTGTACAGGATCAAGAATATATTCAAGATGCTGATATAAAGTTTCAAGAGTTGAAGAATAAAGACTCATGAGTATTGAAGAGTTCATGATTTCAAGATATTCCAGATAAGTTATAAAATAATAGAATTTTTGTCAAAACCTTGATAGTACTTTCTTGATCTCTCTCTCTCTTTAAAATAAGTTTTAAATATTTTTCAAATATCCTGGTTTTCAAAATATTTCTCAAAATAATTTCGTAACCTTTTATATTTAAAAAGATATTATATTAAGTTTTTAAGTATATTTTAATCTATTTATATTTTTAGTTTATAACTTCCTTATATATATTTTTGATATTTGTATTTTGATTTTAGATATCTACTTATAATTTATAACTATATTGATTTTATATATATTATTTACATTTTATTGAATACTCTTAAATCATTTTATAAAATTTTATTAAGTTATATTTTGATTAAAAATGTGTAAAAACTATATATAAATGATTCTACAAAGTATCAAATTATTTCACAAAGGAACAGATATTCAAAATAAATTTTATAAAGTGTTTTTCATATTTGTTATGTCGACATATCCATTTCTTATATATCGACATAGTGGCCGTAATTTTCAAAATTCAAATTTGAGTGGAAGTGTCTTTTCGTCGTATCTCTTCGTGAATAGACATGACTGGTGTTTCCATACAAATACCATACTTCCAAACAATTTTTATAATCTACTTTCTTATTCTTCTCTCCTCTTTCCACTCTCTTGATTTATAAATCAATTTATACCCAAACTCTGCCGAAAATCAACCAGAATCAAATTAAATCATCACTAGTTTGATTCTCCTTCATCTACTCTCTGATTTCTCTCACTCAAACTAAGATCAAAGTGTAGTTCAAGAGTTATAGGATGAATTATAATCAAGATCGAAGATTTGAGTCTGTAATCAAATCATAATGTTATACTTGTGGGTGTGATTGTAGCCCGTAAAATCAATTGGGTGTGCTTAATAGCGCTAAAATTAATTTGGGGCGCTTGTAACCCGAAAATCAAGCGACTATATCCGGAGGTCGGGATTTTGAAGGGTGTGTCTTGTAGCCTTGATCGTGATTGTATTTGCATTTACTAGTTGAAAAGACATATGTACTAGAAATTGTATGGGAATGGATGTAGAGTAACTCCGAACTAGTGTAAATCCTAGTGCGTTCTTTACCTTTTACTTTTACTACATATACTTTTGTCTGCACTTTGATTTTTTTAATTGTTAATTACATCATTCCAAATAGAATCTTAATTAATTTGAAAAATATTAATATAATCCATTAAACACAATTCACCCCTCCCTCTAGTGTTAATTTAGCCTTAAGATCCCTATACCACCAACTCACATTTGGTATCAAACAATTGGTTTCAAAATATTCATCGTCTGATTTTTGATAAGTTTAAATGACAACCAACACTGGAAATAGTAATGTTAGTAACACCGTTAATACACGTATTTGTAACTCATTTGTCAAAGGACAATTTAATGCTAGAACTCCCCTTTTTAATGGCAGTAATTACACATATTGATCATGTAGACTGAAAATTTATCTATAGTCAATTGGTTTGGACACTTGGAATATCACACAAACTAAGTACACCAAACCCGAGACTGATTTTGCATGGTAAGCTGCTGACTAAAAAGTTGTTGTGCAAATTAACTCTAATGTTATGAATATATTGTTTTGTTCACTAGATAGAAATGAATTTAATGGAGTATCTATATGTAAGTCTGCATTTGAAATTTGAAGAACTTTGCAAGTCACACATGAAGCCATAAGTAAGGCTAAACGGACCAAAATTTCCATGTTAACAAACCAATTTCAGTTATTCAAAATGAGTTCAAATGAGTACATATCTGATATGTATAGTAGATTCTAAGATATAGTACACTCACTTATTGCAATGGATAAAAGTTTTCCCAAGGAAGATCAAGTTAGAAAAATTCTCAAAAGTAAGTTTACTTTTAAATGGGATTAAAAGAATTACCATCGAAGAGGCAAACGACATTAGCACTCTAAAAATTGAAGTGTTAATTGGCAATTTAATGTCTTTTGAAGCATAAATGCAGGGCAGAAGAAAAAGCAAAGCAATAGAGAAGAAACCTATAGCTTTTAATGCAATGACAGACAATCTGGAATCAGAGAGCGACATCGATGAAGAAATTTCTTTCATGACAAGGAATTTCAGAAAATTTCTATATTATTGAAAGATGAACAATTTCAAAAGAAACGACAACAACAATCCCGGAAGTGAAAGTAGAAATGACATTAGATGTTATAACTGCGATGAACCTAGTCATTTAAAACAAGACTGTCCACATTCGATAAACTGAAAACTACACTTAACACTGATTCATCCAGAAAACGAAGAAGAGCCTATACTGTAACATTAGGCGATTCAGACACATCCTCAAGCGATAATGAATCAGATATAGAAATTGCAAAACATGTGCTTCACAGAACACATAATTCAGAACAAAATGGTGAATGGATCATAAAAAAGTATGCTTTTAATTTCTTGAATGAATTTTTTTGATTGCTTTATTAGTTGTTAGGAATATCATATAGATTAATAATATTATTGGTTGAATATTGTGTGATTATATTTTAAATTTAAAGATTTTATATATTTTACCAATACAATAATATAAAATATTTTTTCTGTAAATAGAATAACTATAAATAGATAGATAGATACATACATACATATATAGAATAAAATAGGATATTTAAACGAAATTCATTTTTGAAAAAATCGACATGTATGTCAATATACACCCCTAGCATATATCAACATACGTAGACTGAATTTGAATTTCAAAATTTGAATTTCCATCCACCTTTTCACTAACTCCTGTGTTTTGAAAAGTTGTCTCTTGACCAGAGAACATGTCCTTTGATTCTCTATATATTTACTCTATCTCCATCCATTAATTTTTCACTTTCATTTTCGAATTCAAAAATCATAAACCATGTTATCTCTTCAAACTACTCTTCAATGGCATTCTCAAGCAAAATTAAGGAAACCATGAGGCTTTCTAAGAAAATAAAAAATATATCTTTCTAATTATTAAGAAGCCATGCAAGCCAATATTGAGTATATATCTTTCGGAAAAGCCATTGCTGGAAGATTTGCTAATTTTAAAAATTTTCTACTTATGATCCTTTTAATCATTGTTTGCAAAATGAAATTCTTAGTTTAATTGATGCTTCTCAAAATAATTTTGTTTGTTATCCATCATTGGTGAAGATGTTTTATATAACTTTAAAAATAAAGTTTTATGATGGAAGAGAAGAAGAAGTTTAGAGTAGTGTCAAAGGGACAAAAATTGTTTTAAATTGTTAGCTTTAGGGTCACATTCTTTGATGCAAATCTAGAGGAATGGACCTTTCAAATTTAAAAATTGATTTTTAAAATCATAAAGTAATCCATGACATTTTCAAAAGTGATGATAATTTTGAATTTAAAAATAAAAACTTACGTTCAAAAGGAAAAAATTTAAGCCTTCTTTTACAACAAAGTATCACTCCTAGAACGGGTAGTTATAATACCCCGACACAAATAGTTTTCAAAGCTCTTTTCGCCATTTATTGTCAGTACGACATAAATTGGTGACAATTCATTTTTGATGAATTTTTTCCTAAGAATCTTTCTAAACATGAAAACACAATATTTCATGGTTTGTATCTTACTTGTATTTTCAGTTATTTTGGTGTTGACCTTAAAGGAGAGGAAACAATTACTCAAAAAATATTTCACTTTTTTCAAGCGTTATGAAATGCTTACGGAAAAGGAACAAAGGTTGGCTTGGGAAGAGGAGCAAGAAATAAGAGAAGGGGAAAGAGGAAGAGGAAGGAGATGAAATGGAAGTCGAGGAGGAAGAGCAAAAGAGGAGAAGGATACTTCCTTAGAAAGCATCGATATGCCACCTAATCCATCCAAAAAAGATCTTCTCAAAAATTAAGAGAAGATTATTCGTAACCAAAGAAAGCTTAAGAAATCATTATCAAAGAGATATACCTCAATTTCCAACAAAATGAATAAATTCTTTGGAAAGATCATCCGTAGCTTGGTGGTTCTTCTTCATCTTCATCCACACCTTTCTAGTTGTTTGTTTAAGCTATCTTTGTATTCGAATTTTCTAGTTTTAAGTTTATGTTGAATCTCATGTATCTTTCTTTTATTCCTTGTACTTATCCTTATTATCAATGAACATTTTATTTCTTATTGTTTTACAATGTCAATCATCTCTGTAAAGTCATACAGGTATAATAGTATAGCCAAAACAATAGAATTGTAAAATAAAGTAATTTTTTAAATAATATACTGCATATGTCAACGTATGCAAACCATGTATGTCGACATATAAGGGTGAGTTTTCAATTTTTTTTAAATTAAAGAAAAATAATAATTACCAAACACCAATTCATTTCATATGACTTCTTACCCCTATATATACTTATTCACTCCAGAAAATCATTACTTTTCAGTCTCTATTTTCACTCTTTTTCCTATATAAATTTTATCTCTTCAATAATGGCTTCCCCACATCAAAAACTTTGCGAAAACCTTGTAAAAACTCTTGAATCATTCAAAAACATTCTTTCTTTCATCCTAAGAAACCACAGGCATTTAGAATTGAGTCGGATGTAGATACCAAGGAGCAAGAAAGGCATTTCAACGCGATTCAATAGATGATTTCTGCCTTGAACAAAGAAGAACCAACCACAAAACCAGAGCATACCATCAACAAAGAATATGAAGATTGGGATGCTATAAAAGAAGACCAATCTTTGACGCCAATAGATGGGTTGAAGTTCCTTGAAATACCTAATTTAAATAGGTTTGATTGTATATAAATAATAATACTCGATTTGGTTTGGATTTTATTAGTTTGATTTGTGTGGATTTGTTTGAATGATGTGTGACATTAACTTTGTTGAATTAGGTGAATATTTAGAATGATTAGTTCATGATTATCTAATTTTACATACCACTTATTGTTTTTATACAATCATTCCCATCATCATTATATATAATTCTTAAATATATATACACATATATCAACTAGTATTTATAAGGAGTTAGAGTTAGTGTTAGAGTTATAGCTTTAGATAGTTATTTTTGTTGATGACAAAGGGGAAGAAATATATAAAATCTGGGCATAGATTAAGGAGGAGTTTTATAATACGGGGGAGTAATAGTATATTTTGTATACAATATTGTCATCATAAAAAAGAAGGAGATTGTTAGTACTTAGGTGTTAGTTTTGATGATAACAACTATATGACATTATATAAAATAAAGATACTAATGTTTTATCAAGTTATACATAGTATATAGTGCAGGATATTAGACACGTGTTGATTAGGAAAACCGTTCAGTATCAAGAATAGATTCAAGGTGCTGATATAAAGTTTCGAGAGTTGAAAAATGAAGACTCATGAGTATTGAAGAGTTCAAGATATCAAGATATTCTAGATAAGTTATAAAGTCATAGAATTTTTGTTAAAACCCTTATAGCACTTTCTTGACTTCTCTCTCTCTTTTTTTCGAATAAGTTTTAAATATTTTTCAATATCCTGGTTTTCAAAATAACCTTTTCAAACATCTATTCAAAATATTTCTCAAAATATTTTCATAATCTTTTACATTTACAAAGAAATTATATTAAGTTTTTAAGTTTTTTTAATCTATTTATATTTTTAGTTTATATCTTCCTTATGTATATTTTTGATTTTAGATATTTATATTTTGATTTTAGATATTACTTATAATTTATAACTATACTGGTTTTATAGATATTATTTACATTATATTAAATATACTTATTAAATCTTTCAAAATTATTTTACAAAGTTTTATTAAGTTATATTTTGATTAACAATGTAGATAAACTATATATTCAAATGATTCTATAAAGCATCGAATTATTTTACAAAGTAACGGATATTCAAAATAAATTTTACAAAGTGTTTTTCAATTTTGTGAAGGATATGTCGACATATCCATTTCTTATATGTCGACACAGTGGCTGCAATTTTCAAAATTCAAATTTGAATGGAAGTTTTTTTTCATCGTATCTCTTCGCAAATGGACATGACCATTGTTTCTCTATATATACCAGACTTCCAAACAATTTTTTATAACCTACTTTCTTATTCATCTCTCCTCTTTCCACTCTCTTGATTTCTAAATCAATTTATATCCAAACTCTGCCGAAAATCAGCAGAATCAAATTCAATCATCGCCAGTTTGACTCTCCTTCATCTATTCTCTGATTTCTCTCATCTCTCTCACTCAAACCAAGATCAAACTACTATTCAGGAGTTATATGATCAATTGTAATCAAAATCGAAGATCTGAGCCTGTAAAACTCTATCAAAGAATACTATTATACTTGTGGGTGGTGATTGCAGCCTATAAAACCAATTGGGTGTGCTTAGTAGCCCATAAATCTAGTGTGTGTTTGTAGCCTGAAAATCAAGTGACTCTACGCAGAGGTCGGGATTTTGGAGGGCGTGTCTCGTCGTAGCCTTGAAATCGAGATTGTATTTGCATTTACTAATCGAAAAGAAAGCTGTACAATGAATTGTACGGGACTGGATGTAGGGTAACTCCGAATTAGTAAAAAATCCTGGTGTGTTCTTTCCGTTTTATTTTTACTGCATTTACTTTTATCTGCAATTTCATTATGTGATTGTTAATTACATCACTCAAAGTAGAATCTCAAAGAATTTGAAAACATTAATATAATCCATTAATCACTATTCACTCCCTTCTAGTGTTAATATAGCCTTAAGCTCCCTATTCTATTGACTCACATGTAACTTCTCCTTAGGATTGGACAGTGCAGACTCATTAAAAGTTACATGTTTGGAATGAAAAATCTTTCTATCAACAGAGATCCGAATGCGATACCTTTTGGTACCGTCCGTGCATCCCGTAAATATGCCCTTATACACTCTAGCTTCCAGCTTATCATCACCTGTATGGTGAACATACATAGGACAACCGAAAAATACGGAAGTAACCAAGATACACTACTTTACCTCTCCACTTCTTCTCTGGAATCTTTCCATCTACGGCTGAGCAAGAAATTCGATTTATAATGCGCGCTGTAGTTGATAAAGCTTAATCCTAAAAGCCTCTAGCCAAGCCCACCATCAATCTCAAGCAACGTGCCTTGTCAAGTAGAGTTTGATTCATCCTCTCAGCTATTGGATTGCGGATCTCGAATATAGTGAAATGCCTCTTGATACCATGATGCCTACAAAAATAAACATCTCAACTAGCGCTTTCCAAGCTTTAAACATCTCAAAATACTCTGATTTTCTCTTTATCACATACACCCAAACTTTTCGAGAAAAGTCATCAATAAAGGAAATAAATTCTTCGCTACCCCAAGGGTAGCAGTATCCGCTGGTGCTCAAAATCTATATGCACATAATCAAGCACTCTCTCTAATCTATGAAGTCCAACTCCAAACGATACCTTCATCTGCCTCCCAATATATACTTTTAGCAAAATTCCAAACTTATCGAAGCTTCCTCCTTTAATCATCTTTCGACTACGAAGCAACTCTAAGCCCTTCTCCAAAATATGATCTAATCATAGATGCCAATCTAGTTGCATCCAAAGCATGATAACTATACACTCCAACACAAAACTCACTAAGAATTGTGGTTCCCATTAGTAGATACAGAATATGAAACACATCTTCCTTTATCAAAACAAGTGCAACCCTTGAAACTTTTGAACCATCCTTGTAAAATCCTGCCTTTTTGTATGCTTTAAATCGACGATAAACCACAGACGGCGGATTGTTATTGGGGTGAATAAGAAAAAGCAGAGAAAGAAAAAAACCAAACAGAATCTCACAGCGAATGACAAAATATAATAATCAAATAACAGTTCATGAAGCTGTTTTACAAAACATTTGACTATACTTATACAACATGGAATTAGAGACATACCAGAGAATAATAAATAATACAGCATAATAGTATGAATGTAGTGGAATAATGTAACAAATAATAGTAATACAATCTTCGTCTTTGTCCTTCAGAAATAAAGACTTCGAATCTTGAAATGCTCAAACTGACCCGAGCGAATTGAAAAGACAAAACACTCGAGTCAGAACTAAAAGATCTTATGTAAGTTAAATCAACGGTAAATAAATATGAGTGGAACACGTCAGAGATGTTTACGGGATTTGACATCTCATATCCAGTGTCCAACGTGAGTGCAGTAACTTAAGAGATGTTCGGGATTTACATCTCCTAAGGATCCTTTAAACTATCTACTATGTAGTAATATACGCTATTATAATAGTGTCTAATAGAAAAATAAACTTACTTTAAAATAGCGTAAGGCTTTACATTTTCCACCTTAACACATAATAGTGCCAAAAGTCTATACAGTACCGTAATACCTCCTGATCGAGAGGCTACCAGAGGATACTCCATAGGTACGACATAAATCAAACTCGTACAAGGCGCGATAGGGTAGGTGACACGGCACAACTAGGCAATGCCAGAGTAGATATACCAATTGCTATCCAGACTGGTGGTAATGCATAGCCGCAGCTACCGCCCACCTCGATCCACACCCCCAAATCAAAATCAAAAGTGGCCACTAAATCAGTCCAAAGTCAGAATATAATATCAAAGGAGTGTGTCCGATCAGAGGGGCTACCTCATTGACCCGAGAATCGCTCATGTTTTAGCCACTTTATGCCAACTCACGGGAGTCGGGTCCACGTATATACATCAATAGAATGTCACCACCATCCTACTTCATTCTGGAATCTCCACCACGTACATAGTTGTTAAAGTGGTTTTCGGTATCGACAGAGAGTATGCCCATATCCGATCTCGGTCTCTTTAACAACCAACCGTTATTATAACACCACAGTCATTTTCAAATAGTTTATACTTTAAAACCAAAATATCATTGCCCTTTCAAAATCAAATCAATATGATATCATTTTAACTTCAATTATATCCTTTCCCAAAATCACAGCACTTTCAAAGTTATAACACTTTGAAATAAAAAAGCACTTGAAATATAATACTTTCAAATCATAACACTTTGGAGCTCATAACTTTGAAACATAATTTCCACCACTTAAATGATTTAAATATTAAAATACTTTATATAATAACATAGCTTCTTCAATTTCACAAATCAATTCCAAAACAATTCAATTCAGTTTCTAAATAAACTATTCCAAATTATATCGATTTCAAAACAGATTTCATCCATTGAATAAACCATTTCAAATTCAAAATATTTCAAACTTTAAGTGTTCAACAATTTCAAAACTAAGTTTGGTAATTTCATATATATATATATATATATATATATATATATATCAAATTCAATTTTCTATTATTTAGTCTTGAAATATTTTACTTAATAAATCCATTATCATTTAAATAAATCCCAAATTACAAATAACTAAATATTTCCTTCAATTTATTTATACTTAAAATACTCATTTAATTCACCTTAACCCAAAATCAAGTTATAAAAATCATACCTTTTCAAATTTCCAATTTAATAAATTTCACATCAAACTTATTTGCATTTAATTCTTAAATAAATTCAATTTCAAATAAATTTCCAATTTACCTTCCAACCTTCATTTTATTTAAATCATTATAAACTCTATATTAAAATATAATTTAAATACTTAACCGAATTATCTTCAATAAAAAAACCTATTATTAAGCTTATAATATATTAAACAAATTATACATAGCTTAATACCAAGGATAAAATAACATTTATATAATATCTAAGATCAATATTTATCTAAAACCATATATTTCTTTGCAAAACCATAAAAATCATTTCAAAATATTTTTATATATAGACCACGGTGTCTGTATATAATTTTCTATCCTATGGTCAAGTGATACGGATATTTATCATTTCAATGCATAATTTAAAATATAAATACGGTTATATATCATTTTAAACCGCAATCCCGAATGAAATAAAAATCCACAACAACTTGAAGTTTATAACAATATAAAACACAACATCCATTCATCCAATATCAATCATCAAACATTTACCATAATCACCATTTAATTCATTTAATAACATCAATATAGAATAGACAATAAATAACAAGTATTTACTAGTAGTTTATATTCAATAATAAATTAAATAACTATTTTATCCAAATAAATTCAAATAAACTGAGATAATGACTCAAAATATGCCAAACAGTCATAAATAAATTTCTAATCACATCATAAATCGATTTAATAGACATAAGAAATTTTAGAAGCTGTGAGTGGGTCAAAACACTCACCTTTGAATTTAAATCCAATTTAAACTCAAAATTTGAATAGCCACAGAATTCATTCAAACCAGCGTCAAAATGTCCAGAATTTTGATACGATCCTAATGCAAGAAACCTTGCGTAAATTGGACCTCGTATGTAAAAATTATGGTCAGTAGAAAAATTGCAAATGAAATTAAAATAAAACAAAAAGAATAAAAAAGAAAATTACGCGTCAGCACCTGATGGAAGCGCTCGAACCCTAACAAATGGTTCAATCGCGATATGCCTGAAGCCTCCACTCACTCCCACAAAATCTACGCCACCCTCAAAGCCTAGGGACCGATTTGACACTGCTAGTGAGCCTGCCACCCCGAGACGCCCCACTGACCACCACCGCAATGCCTACGACCAACCCAGTTCGCCAGATGACGAACGACATCGTCCCCCTTTAATCTCCAATTGCCGCAAATCCAAACACTATTAGGAGAAGGTATCCGTATGGATGTAGTCGTCTGGACGACCTCTACCCATCGACACAACTCGATCGAGCTATCATCGCCAATCCACCGTTAAAACCGATAACACCATATGAGCGGTCGTGGATAAGCGGCAAATTTTTGGTCAACTGGTGATTCAAATGCAAAATCGAATCATAGATCTGAGCTGCGCTCTTCGAAAGCTTCAAATCGATATAAAATTTGATATAGTTTTGTGGAGTTTGAATTTTTGGCATTGAATTTTGAATTGAAATTGTAATTAGGGATAAGGATTTGTCTGCCATTGAAATACAGAGGTGAGAAGTAATTGTACGTACAGAAATGAAGAATAGAAAGGCTGCTAGGGTTTATAACTGGATATATATATATGTATATATATATATATATATATATGCAGACTAGAATATAGGAACAAATGGATCGATTAGATTTGGGTTTTGAACGATATATGACCCGAAAGCCCGTTTCGACTCCGGAACGAGACTACGTCAACCCATATATCAAAATAGATGTTTTTAAATATTTTAAACTCAAAGGAACAGGTTTCAAGTCCAAATTCCATCGTATGAAAAAGTTATGCGAAAATCAAGTTATTTCAAAATGATTTCAACTGATTTCTAGGCGTTTCAAGCCCGTACGATCGCACGACAGACCCGATCGTTATGAAACTTGAAATTCTACAATAATTCACCGTTACGGATCCGATGAACTGGTTTCATTGAAATTCGAGTCATTGGCCAAAATGGTTATTTTTCAGTTAATTAAATAAATTAATATTAAATTAAATCGCCTTTCCATTCAATTATCATTATTTCCAATTTATATCACTTTGGGTTACTTAATAATTTAAAATCCTTTAAAATAAATTCTCTTATTAACTTATTTATTGGGCATTTCACAATTTACAGCATTTAATTTCAATTTCAATTAATATAGTATTTAATTTCATTTACTTACCATTAACCCATTTGTTATAGATTGAATCCCAATTAATTATGATTAATTCCAATAAATTGATTTGATTTCATTCTCATCTTTATACTTGGTCCATCATTACTCTATAACACAGCTAACACTTGTTTCGCATTTCGTTTGCATTAATATATTCAGATTTCCAACTTCCCTTTGTATTACTATTATTTTCAATTATATTGAATTTGTAAAATATATACATTTATTATAATTAAAATCTCAATCAATTTATTCAACTTAGTTTCATTCCTTTATTTTATCTATGAATAAAATATACATTTCCATTTTATGTCATTACATTCAAAATTTGCAATTTCGGTCCTATCTCACGTTAATGAACATTTACTTATATTCAAATGTAATTGATTTCCAAATTTACTATTTATAATCAATTATAACCTTACAATTGTTCCAATTAATTGGGGTTGCACTAAATTAGTTATTTATTAACTTGCATTAACGTTCTTACATTTCATTCCCGTTAGTAATTCATTTACAAATTCTAAATTTTTATTTATTCCAAATTTAATTTCCAAATTCTTTATTAAATTAACCAATCTAACTGTCGAAATTTACGGGTCGTTACACTCTCCCCCACTCAAAACTTTTCATCCCCGAAAAGGAAGAAGAAGGGGAAAGAAGAAAGAAGAAATGAAAAAACAATACATCTTGTTCAAAAATATTAACTTTATAAACAAATAAATTTACAAAATTAATCAATTTAAATTAAATATACCAATTTATAACCATTAAATCTCTTTTTTTATACTCAAATTAATAAAGTTTGGAAAAAAATTTTCAAAAATCTTCTAAGTCTAAAATTTACGGAAAATTTCGACAGAGTCTCCTTTGTACGGGAGGCTCGGGAGAAAATATAATATAATATAACAATATATATCACAATATCTCAAAATAATATATCCCAACAATGGGAAAAACAGTATAATAAAGCTATAAACCCGTAATCCGAGAACGTACTATTTGTTGCGTAATTTATGCTTATTTTATGAAACCAAAAGCAGTAGCAATTGCTTCCATAACCTGTATCTCACTTATATAATCCCAAAAAGGTTAACAATTATATAAAATGAAACATTTAAAGTTGTCTCAACCACTAACATACAAATCAATGATAATCACTTGCTATCACAACATACAACCATCATATGAAGTCAATAAAATCAACCATCCATATATCCATAGCAAACAAAACAAATAGTTGTTCGGGTTTAAAACTTTGAATTGTACAGAACGGAAAATAAACTACTAGTACACCATTTGCTCAACAGCCATAGATGAAACTAAATAGATTATTCATTCACCCAAACAAATTTAAAGTATCTTTGCCCAAACAACTATAAACCAATCAAACAACAATTCCAAACAATAGATCAAGTTCATTCTTATTAATTTCATTTCAGAACATTTGTTCTTTGATTTCCTTTTCATTCATATAATGATTTATCCTTTTTATTTACATTTATTTCTTTCAAATTTTCATTTCCCGATTTCATTTATTTTCATTCATTTGTCCATAGTATTCATGTTCCATCCAATTTCTTAGCATTCCAGATCATTCACTTAAGTTTTATTTATAATACTTACCTTTCTATTTGTTTAATTAGTAGCCTTTCAATTATACTTAAGTTTATAACAACTACAACATCAAATTCTTATTTGTTAAAGAATTTCATTGAATACTTTCATTATTTTAAATTTTTTACTTGTATAATATCCTATTACATTTTCTTATTAAACATTAGAACTTTTAATATTTGGTAAATTATATATATGCTTTAAGAATGTAATTGAAAGTTATACAAGTTTTTCTCATTTCTTTTAAATTAATTTAATGTTCAATAATCATATCTTTTGTTTTATATGTTACTAATTTAAACTTTCTTGTAATTTTCTTTATAACCAGCATTTAATCTCTTATTTTAATTAGAGGTTCCAATTATTAATTAGTTACATTCCATTTCATTACAATAATTGAAACTATTAATTAACGGAAACTCAAGAACTAAATACCGAGTTAAATTTCAAATCATTTTAAAAATAATAGATAAATGCATATACTTACAATTTATATATCTATTTGTTTATCAAAATTAATCTGTAGTAAAACTACTACAGTGGCCTTCCAACTTAGAAACTCGAAAATGAATGTCGATGATGTGTGCACTCATCACTGAAATTATTTGCCAGCGATAGAGAGGGAAGTATAGAACTTATTTCTTTCCAACACTACTTTAAAATAATTCTTTTAAACCATATTGAAACATTTATATCAGAAAGTATTTGCAAACAATATTATTATATTCCAAAATCCTTTGAAAGAAGTTTCCAAAAATCCCGGAACTTAAGTTCAAAAATTTCCAATTTTCGTTTACTTTATTTCCTTCAAATCTTGTTTCCAATCAATATTTATAAATTTCACTACCTAACAACCAATATATTACAACCAAATATAACCTTTATAAAATTTATTACTTTATATACAGAAAATATAATAGGCAAAATTATTTCATTTATCCATATTTCAAAACAAATATTATGTCGGTCTGTCCTATTAAGTGTTTAGAAATCTTGATGTCATAGCGTTCTATTCACCAACCAGAATTTATAAATACAAAAACGGAACAAATTAACACAAGATAAAAACTTTTTATAACACTAACAAATAAGCTCTCTCATACATATACACTCAACGACTCATCGTAGGGTATTACTGCCCTATTAATAAAGAGTCAGACCCCACAAAGCTAAGGTTTTCCGCTAAACCAAAGCTCTGATATCAATTGTAACATCCCACCTTTTTGTACGTTTCAAATCGACGATAAACCACATATGTCAGACTCAAACCATAAAGAAGGGCGGATTGTTATTGGGGTGAATAAGAAAAAGCAGAGAAAGAAAAAAAAACCAAACAGAATCTCACAGCAGAATGACAAAATATAATAATCAAACAACAGTTCATGAAGCTGTTTTACAAAACATTTGGTTATACTTATACAATACGGAATCAAAGTTACACATACCAGAGAATAATAAATAATGCAGCGGAACAGTATGAATGTAGTGGAATAATATAATAAAGTAATACAATCTTCGTCTTCGTGCTCTAGAAATAAAGTCTTCGAATCCTGAAATGCTCGGACTGACCCGAGCGAATTGAAAGACAAAACACTCGAGTCAGAACTAAAAGATCATATGTAAGTTAAATCTACGGTAAATAAATATGAGTCTAATGGCGTCAGAGATGTTTATGGAATTTGACATCTCCTATCCAGTGTCAAACGTGAGTGCGGTAACTTAAGAGATGTTCGGGATTTACATTTCTCAAGGATCCGTTAAACCATCTACTATATAGTAATATACGCTATTATAATAGTGTCTAATAGTAAAATAAACTTACTTTAAAATAGCGTTAAGGCTATACATTTTCCACCTTAGCACATAATAGTGCCAATAGTCTATATAGTACCGTAATATTCCTAATCGGGAGGCTACCAGAGGGTACTCCGTAGGTACGATACAAATCAAACTCGTACAAGGCGCGATAGGGTAGGTGACACGGCACAACTAGGCAATGCCAAGGTAGATATACCAATTGATGTCCGGACTGGTGGTAACGCATAGCTGCAGCTACCGCCCACCTCGAGCCACATACCCAAATCAAAATCAAAAGTGGCCATCAAATCAGTCCAAAGTCAGAATATAATATCGAATGAGTGAGTCGATCAGAGGGGCTACCTCATTGGCCCGAGAATCGCTCATGTTTTAGCCACCTTGTGCCAACTCACGGGAGTCGGGTCCACGTATATACCTCAATAGAATGTCACCATCATCCTACTTCATTCTGGAATCTCCACCGCATACACGGTTGTTAAAGTGGTTTTCGTATCGACAGAGAGTATGCCCATATCCGATCTCGGTCTCTTTAACAACCAACCATTATTATAACACCGCGGTCATTTCAAATAGTTTATACAAAAATATCATTGCTCTTTCAAAACCAAATCCATACAATATCATTTTCACTTCAAATATATCCTTTCCCAAAGTCATAGCACTTTCAAAGTTATAACACTTCGAAATCAAAAACACTTGAAATATAACACTTTCAAATCATAATACTTTGGAGCTCATAACTTTGAAACATAATTTCCACCACTTAAATGATTTAAATATTAAAATACTTTATATAATAAAATAGCTTCTTCAAATTCACAAATCAATTCCAAAACAAATCAATTCAGTTTTCAAATAAACTATTCCAAATTATATCGATTTCAAAACAGATTTCATCCATAGAATAAACCATTTCAAATTCAATATATTTCAAATTTTAAGTATTCAACAATTTCAAAACTAAGTTTGGTAATTTCATATATATATATATATATATCAAATTCAATTTTATATTATTTATTTTTGAAATATTTTACTTAATAAATCCATTATGATTTAAATAAATCCCAAATTACAAATAACTAAATATTTCCTTCAATTTATTTATACTCGAAATACTCATTTAATTCACCTTAACCTAAAATCAAGTTATAAAAATCATACCTTTTAAAATTTCCAATTTAATAAATTTCACATCAAACTTATTTGCGTTTAATTCTTAAATAAATTCAGTTTCAAATAAATTTCCAATTTACCTTCCAACCATCATTTTATTCAAATCATTATAAACTCTATATTAAAATATAATTTAAATACTTAACCGAATTATCTTCAATAAAATCAAACCTATTATTAAGCTTATACTATACTAAAACAAATTATATATAGTTTAATATCAAGGATAAAATAACATTTATATAATATCTAAGATCAATATTTATCTAAAATCATATATTTCTTTACAAAACCATAGAAATCATTTAAAAATATTTTTATATATAGACCACGGTGTCTGTATATAATATTCTATCCTATGGTCAAGTGATATGGATATTTATCATTTTAATCCGTAATTTAAAATATAAATACGGTTATATATCATTTCAAACCGCAACCCCGAATGAAAAAAATCCACAACAACTTGCAGTTTATAACAATATAAAACACAACATCCATTCATCTGATATCAATCATCAAACATTTATCACAATCATCATCCAATTCAATCAATAATATTAATATAGAACAGATAATAAATAATAGGCATTTACTAGCAGTTTATACTCAATAATAAATTAAATAACTATTTTATCCAAATAATTCAAATAAACTGAGGTGATGGTTCAAAATATGTCAAACAGTCATAAATAAATTTCTATCATAAATCGATTTAATAGACATAAGAAATTTTAGAAGTTGTGAGTGGGTCAAAACACCCACCTTTGAATTTAAATTGAATTTATATCCAATTTAAACTCAAAATTTGAATAGTCTCAGGATTCGTCCAAACCAGAGTCAAAATGTCCGGAATTTTGATATGATCCCAATGCAAGAAACAGTGCATAAATTGGACCTCGTACGTAAAAAATTTGGTCAGTAGAAAATTTGCAAACGAAATTAAAATAAAAAAAAACGAATAAAAAAGAAAATTACGCGTCAGCACCTGATGGAAGCGCTCAAACCTTAACAAATTGTTCGATCACGGTATGCCTAAAGCCGCCACTCACCCCCACAAAATCCACGCCACTGCCAACACCTAGGGCCCGATTTGACACTACCATTGAGCCTGCCACCCCGAGACACCCAACTGACCACCACCGCGACGCCTGCGACTAACCCAGTTTGCCAGAAGACGAATGACATTGGCCCCCTTTGACCTCCAATTGCCGTGAATCCAAACATTATTAGGAGAAGGTAGTCGCATGGATGTAGTCGTCTGGACGACCTCAATCCATCGACACAACTCGATCGAGCTATCATCACCAATCCACCGTTAAAACCGATAACCCCATATGAACGGCCGTGGATAAACGGTGAATTTCTGGTCAACCGGTGATTCAAACGCAAAAACGAATCACAGATTTGAGCTGCGCTCTTCGAAAGCTTCAAATCGATATAAAATTTGATATGTTTTGTGGAGTTTGAATTTTTAGCATTGAATTTTGAATTGAAATTGTAATTAGGGATAAGGATTTGTCTGCCATTGAAACGAGGAGGTAAGAAGGAATTTTTCATATAGAAATAAGGAATAAAAAGGCTGGTAATGTTTATAACCAGATATATATAGGTGGATTAGAATATAGGAACAAATGGATCGATCAGATTTGGGTTTTGAACAATATATGACCCGAAAAGCCTATTTCGACTCCGAAACGAGACTGGGCCAACCCATATACCAAAATAGATGTTTTCAAATATTTTAAACTCAATAGAACAGGTTTCAAGTCCAAATTCCATCGTACGAAAAAGTTATGCTAAAATCAAGTTATTTCAAAATGATTTCAATTTAATTGATTTCTGGGCGTTTCAAGCCCGTACGATCACACGACAGGCCCGATCATTATGAAACTTGAAATCGTACAATAATTCACCGTTACGGATCCGACGAAATTGGTTTCGTCGAAATCCGAGTCAGTGGCCAGAATGGCTATTTTCAGTTAACTGAATAAATTAATATTAAATTAAATTAAATCGCATTTCCATTCAATTATCATTATTTCTAATTTCTATCACCTTGGATTACTTAATAATTTAAAATCCTTTAAAACGAATTCTCTTATTAACTTATTCATTGTGCATTTCACAATTTACAACATTTAATTTCAATTTCAATTAATATAGTATTTAATTTCATTTACTTGCCATTAACCCATTTGTTATAGATTGAATAAAAATTAATTATGATTAATTCCAATAAATTGATTTAATTTAATTCTCATCTTTATACTAGGTCCATCATTACTCTATAACACAGTTAACACTTGTTTCGCATTTCATTTGCGTTAATATATTCAGATTTCCAACTTCCCTTTGTATTAACTATTATTTTCAATTATATTGAATTTGTCAAATATATACATTCATTATAATTAAAACCTCAATCAATTTATTCAACTTAATTTCATTCCTTTATTTTTATCCATGAATAAAGTATACATTTCCATTTTATGTCACTACATTCACACTTTGCAATTTCAGTCCTATCTCACATTAATGAACATTTACTTATATTCAAATGTAACTGATTTCCAAATTTACTATTTACAATCAATTATAACCCTAGATTTGTTCCAATTAATTGGGGTTGCACTAAATTAATTATTTATTAACTTGCATTAATATTCTTACATTTCATTCCTGTTATTAATTCATTTACAAATTCCAAATTTTTACTTATTCCAGGTTTAATTTCCAAAATCTTTATTAAATTAACCAATCTAATTATCGAAATTTACGGGTCGTTACAATCCTTCTATCTTTTGTTGGAAAAAAGAAAAGTGCGATCCTTGTGGAAATTGATGCTAGTTGTAGAGCCATGGGAGAGGGTACTGTACAGATCAGGAAGTTTGACGGAATGATATGCACTTTAGTAGGTGTCCGCTATGTCTAGGTCTTCGGGAGTCACTGATTCTTTAGGGCAGTTGGCATCCACGGGATGCAAGGTGATTTTGTGTGGAAGCCAGACGGTGTGAATCTTTTCAGTAACACATTAGCCTACAAAATCTCAGTTATCTTCATTCCTTTGTTAAGTATATCAGATATAAAAATTTCATATTCACATATCTTTTCCATTACTGATTCATTATCGATCATCTAAAATTGCAACCATTTACCCACCAGGTAAGTTTTACTTTTAGCGTCATCTGCAACCATTTGTTCGGCATGTATGTGAGCATGCGTCCCTTGAACTGTTTATCATCCTTCTCAACTTTCCTTGTCTTCATCATCTATCTGCCTTGTCACTATATGTTGATGAGCAGTTTCAGTACTAGCAGGAGCAGTGTGTTTGAAACATCTAAGTTCAGTATATATAACTAATCGATTTCCAATTGTTTGAGCAAGACGAATGATTTTTATGACCAACATTTGTAGTTAACACCATCCAAAGCTTCAATGCTCAAAGGCTTAGGAAAATTGATTAAAAGGGTAATCACTTTTCACTGAGTTTTTCTTTCAAAACATTCAGCTCATCAACTGTGTAAGGTACACAATAGTTAGAGATGCATGTAAACAAACAGAAGTCATCTGTAACGACCCAGAATTTTGAATAATTTAATTTGGAAATATTTAATTAATTTTAAATATTTAAATGATGGTTTAGATTGAATTTTCAATATAACTTTGAATTTGGCGATTAAATTATAGAATTTAATCTATTGAGAGTTGAATAAAAATTTGAATCTTCAATTTTAAGCTGATTAAAAATATTTCAAAGGCTTGTAAAATTTATATTGATAATATTGAAGATAATAGAAGCTTCAGAATTGAATTTGGAAGTGAATTGTACAGTTTTGGAATTTAATCGTTCGAATCGATATTTAAAATAGCCGTCCGAGGCACAGTCTCGGAATTCGACGAAACCAGTTCCATTGGGTCCGTAATATTAAATTATTGCCGGATTTCAAATTTCGTATTTTTCTGAGTTGATATGTGAGCACACGGTGAGTAAACGCGTTGAGATTGAATTGGATTCAATTTGAATTTAAATTTAAAACTTAGTCAACCTCAGCACATTTCTTTTCCTAAAGATGTGCCTAAACTCACGCCTGCAATCGTGGGAAAGATCGTGCAAACATAACTCTATCTCTGCAAAATCACGTAATTTTGTTCCCTCTTCCTCCTTATTAACTACTAACGCTTCAAAGAGAAATTAAAAATGGCCGCAGCGTGATTGTAAATCGCAATCTACCCATTTGCCTTTTTATTCAAAATCTCGTATCAGATAAGCTTCAAAGCCGAGCCTCCCTTCCCCTTTCTCTTTTCAGTGAATAACGAAAAAAAAAACGAAATCCTCGTTCATTCTAAAATTCAAATCAAAGGCGCGTTCGTGGAGGGGGCGTGCGCCTGAGGCGCTAGGGTTTCGTGAGCTCGATGGGGTGCCGCGTTCGTGCTCGCGTTAGGGCACAGCGACGGCGGCGTGTAAGGTGGCGCGCGCGTGGGTTCTCGAGCTCGCGTGTGGCGATGGAATTCGAGAGGGGCGACGTGGTGTTCGTGCGCAGTCAAGCAGTGGAGGCGGCAGTGGTGAATTGGATGCTCGAACTCGAGAGGCGATTCGCGATGCAAGGGGAGGCGCACGCGTAGGCATGGAAGTCGAGGTGTCTTGGTGGAGGCCGCAGTTTCGTGTTCAGGTTGGAGGAGCGGCGTCGTATTTCGAGCACGCGTTGATGCTTGCAAGTTGAGGGAGGTGGGTCGGCATCGCGACTAGGGTTTCGCGACTGAAGGCGACGGCGTCGCGTTGTGCTCGAAGTCAGTAAAGGTAATAATTTTTTTCTTTCCCTTTAATTTAATTTAAAAGTATATACAGTATTTAAAATGAAAATAACGAATGTGATGATTTACTTATTGTATTAAACTATTTAACTATTTTTAGTTACTAAAGAATATTTTATTACAAAGAAGTTATTTTAAAATTTTAGTCAAACAAATTTATTTAAAAGAAAATCGATTTTAAGATATTAATTTAGAGTAAAATAATTAGTAGATCTAATTTATGAAAAGGAAATTCAGTTCAATTGAAAATTTCTAGTTAAAATTATTTTAAAAGTAAAATAATTAGTTGAAATAAATTTATTAAAGAAGAAAAAAAAATTAGTTTAAATAAATTTATTAAACGAGAAATTGGTTTAAACGAAACTACGAGTTAATTTAACT
Organism: Allium cepa; assembly: GCA_030765085.1. Taxonomy (NCBI): domain Eukaryota; kingdom Viridiplantae; phylum Streptophyta; class Magnoliopsida; order Asparagales; family Amaryllidaceae; genus Allium; species Allium cepa. The sequence continues at coordinate 34,159,416 of CM060941.1, forward strand.
ATTAAAATGAAATCACCAATGAATCGAAATTATCAAATAAAAATTTATTATTCGACTATTTCGAATATTAATAAATTGTGTAAATATTTATACAAGGTATAAATGAAGAAAACAAGTTGAATTGGAAGCGGATTGCAAACAGGAATAAAGGTGAGAACTTCTCACTCAAAAGGAATTTCTGTTGTTTATTTAAATTTTAAATAGTTAAATCTAAAAATTGATTGACTGTGTTGATTGAATGATTGAATGATGATTGTTATATAGATATATATTGGATGTGAATAGACCCTATACGCCGTTAGTAAGCGGAGGTTATTTATTACACACATATACCGCGATATTCCACCTCGAAGTGGAATTGGTATTATATTATATATAGCAATATATATATATATTGGCATATGTATATATTGCAGTTGATTGATTTTCCGCATTTTCTTTTAGCGGATGAGACTCTATTGCGCCGTTAGTAAGCGGATATATATTTATAAAATCCCATGTACCGCGATATTCCTTCTTGAAACGGAATGGTATTGTGCTAATGTCTGTGGATGCATGGAAACAGGTTGGAGGGATCCAACTGGATTCCTCACAAATATTTGTTTGATTTCATATATTGTGATATTTGATTGTTATCATGGATGATATATGATGTTTGAAAGTTGTGATTGAATATTGATGTGTTGCATCATCGGATCCAATTTTGAAGTTTAAAAATAACGATTTTGATTTCTAAAGTGATTTTTGGAAATATACGTTTATAAATATTTTTGAAATTGATTCATCTTAAATAAATAAACGTTATAATTTTAATATTATGAAAATTTTGATTTTTGAGAAATACAGTTAAAAGTTGATTTTTGAAAAAATATGGGATTAGTGATTTTATAAAATAGTTTGAACTGGGAATTCTGAATTTATTATAAGAAGTTTAAAGATAGGATTTATAAAATTTTTATTTTATAAATCAGAATGATGAAATTATAAAAGAGTTTAAAGATGTTTAAAGTAATAATATAAATTGTTTTATATTAAAAGATTTATAAGTTGATATTTATAATTTAGAATATCTTGAATTATAAAACGAGCTTTTATAAGTGATAGAATGATTTGTAAATGGATTTCATAAAGGAATGAAATCTATAGAATTTATCAAATTTGATTATGTTATAAATCATAATGATAAATTATAAAGGAGTTAAAAGACGTTTTAAAATAGTAATATAAATTGTTTTATATTAAAAAGATTTATAAATTGATATTTATAAATTAAAAATATTGGGATTATTAAACGAGCTTTTATAAGAGTTAGAATGAATTGTGAATGAATTTCACAAATGAATGAAATTTATGGGATTATAACGATGAAGTTATAAATAGAATTTTATAAATAGTAGGTTTATAAAATTTGTAAAGGAAAACAAAATAAAATTCATAAAGTTATTAAAGGAATGGAATTTGGACAAATAATTGAATCTTATAAGTTATAAGATTTATAATTATGAAGTTTAAAGGAACGATTTTTATAAACAAATAAATTATAAGTATTTAACTTATAATATGAAATTTTAGTATATTATTGAGATATGAAACTGAATAGATTTATAAAGGAAATTTATAAAAGGAAGTTGTTATAAAATAAATAGAAATAGAATTTATAAACGTTGTTTTATAAATTCGAAATGACTTATTTTGATAAGTAAAATTGTTGTAATTTATTTATAGAGTTATATTCATGTTTTAGACAGTGAATAATTCTTTAAAATAAAATGAATAGAAGTGATGAAATCTATTAGCAAGTATATTCACGTTTTTTTTTGAATAGTGAATATTATGTTAAAGAAATTATTTTGGAAGTGATGTTTTAAATAGAATTAAAACAATCTAAAGATGTTTTAAAATGTATTGAGATTCGAAACCATAGATTTCAACATTCATTGTTAAAATAGACGTTTTCGAGAAATAGAAGGAAATGGTAGATTATAACACTGTTGTTATAATAAATGATTTCCGAAAGGAAATGTTTTGTATAGTATTGGGATTTATATATATCTATTTTAATTTCGAATCCCTATACTAGTGATTTTGGGTTGTCGTAACGATGTTTTACGCAACATTCGTTTTGACCCAAATAAATATGTTTAAGTGAATGATTTCCTTAAAGAATGAAATATATACTTAATTTCGATTAAGGTGTATTAAATATTTTCTAAGTATAGAAAATAAAAAGATCTGTGAATTACTTATTTTTAATAAGTATAGAAATGCTTTTCCAATATTAAGTGAATATTTGGAATTTATCTTTTTGAAGATAAATTGAAAATGAATATTAGAAATTGAATGGAAATCGTATATTCATAAATATTTTGGAATGTAAATTCAATATAGGATTTATAAATGAAATTGGAAAATGAGTTTAAAAATAAATATTGATTTATTTTTAAAGAATGGAAAATGTATATCTTATAAAGATATTTTTGAGAAATAAATAATTTGGAAAATTATTTGGAATCTGGTGATGTTGGCATATCTATTGATAGTTCAATAACTGACTATCAATATTTACCTTTAAATAGGTATTTGTTGTGAATTGCTTGAATTTGAATGCCACACTTATTTTTTAAAAATAAGCGCTCACTATTCGGGTTAACCGGGAAAGGACCTTGGGGTCGTATAACCCATTCCGAATATGTGATACGTCGTTATGAATTGCATTCGAAGATCGGTGTTAAAGACCGGATATTTTCGAAAGCGAAAGGATTTCTTGTTGATTGTCTCTGCACTGGCTGATCCCTGGTATTGAGATCTCCATATGTGATGGGAAATCCGAACGTGATTAGAGATTATTCGGATTGCAAGGACTTCTTTGTAAGTGCCTTCGGTTCTGTTCGAGCCCGGAACAGACTTGTATGGATTGTGTGTCTGACATTACAAGTTGAGATGTAAAGCCGATTTCTTTCAAATATATTTCTGTGGTGGCGGAGAATTTATTCTTTTAGCTTAACACCCTTCTCTGAGACGTACGAGCTCAGAGGTTATATAGTTGAAGTTATCAGCGATATATTCCCAATTTGGTAATGTGATATGCTGAGTGTTGCTGTAAATGATCATTGTGTTGATTATTGTGATAGGATCGTTTATTTGATCGTCTATCTTAGTGATCATTGTGTTGATCATTTGTTGACCCAAAGCATGGCTTTTGTATAAAGTATGTTTTTGTGGACGTGACTTCGTCGAGCCTCACACCCCGGAAATGGTCAAAACAGGAAAGATGCGGCAAGGTTATGAGGGGTAGCACCCTTTAGGGTATGTACATTTCCTTCTGGATAGAGGTGGTATCATGGTATGGAGCCCAGATATTCAACCTATGTGGTTACTGCGAATTTATTACTTTGTGGTTGTTGGCTATCGGGATCCCGTGAGAAAGGTCGTTTACGATCGGGGAATGGCGTGCTCGTGTCAGTAGTTACCCAGTTAGGGGTAACCCGGCCTTGTGTTGGCAGAGTTCCGGTTTGGTTCTCGGGGATGTCTTTCCAGAGGCATTCTCATGTGGCAATGGGAAGTTCCTTGGCCTCACCATTTGTTGGAAATCCAAAGAAACAATACGAAACTTGTACGGTTTTAGTTGTAGAACCTATCATTCACTTATGGTGTCGCAACACTGTTTGGATGGTAGCTATAGTAGGCATACGATAATGGTCGTATGTTGGCTAAGATTTATATTCTACTTTCGAAATGAATTTTCCCTTACACTATGCACTAGTAATAATATCAAATGTTCTTTTAATGCATATCAAGCATCTTTGGCTATCATAAGGAGAAATCTCCTCCGATTCTGCGTTTGCATGTGTGTGTGTGCGGGAGGCCTTATGGTAGTCTCATTTTTAAAAGCATTGCGAATTGAAATAAAAATATCTCTCTATTTTGATTTTTAAAGAAAAATAAAATGTTTTGAGTTCTCACACCAGTCACATGACTGACTCGGAGTTTATTGTTTTCCTTCCTAAACTCTGGGTGCCCACCAATTTTCCACACAGGCAGTTAAGAGTTAGGTTTATCAGGATATTCTGGACATTCTGGAATTGCTGGATGCAAGCTGGATGACATGGCGTATTACTAGTTATATAGTATTTCTTTTTCCGCTGCATTGTTTGTTGTTGTACACTCTGATTATGATTTGATGTAATGTAATATAATGTGATGTAATAACTGATATAGTTCTTTGTTTGAAGATTATTCATTTACTAATTATATGTTGTTCCGCTGCGAATTGTGAGATTCTGATGTTGTTCTGTTGTTTTCTGTTCCGTTCCATTTTCTATTCTCTTTTTCTTTCTATTTTAAAATTTTCTATCTTCTGTTTTCTCTCCTCCCTATTTTCTATCTTTTTCTCTGCTCTTTTCTTCCTTTCTTCTTTCTTAAACCCATAACATTTCGGGTTTTTGGTCTTCGATTTCTCGGCAGTCGATAAAGTGAGTATCGATGTTGAATTTTCGAAAGTCGAAAATTCCCGTTTGTTACATTTGGTATCAGAGCTTATGGTTAAGCGACAACCATGGTTCTGTTGGGTATTACTCATTAGAGATAGAGTCAGCAGTACTCTAGAGTGAGTTTGAGTGTAATAATAGATATGAGAGCGTATTTGTTAGTGAATATAAAATTGTTTTTGAATCGGGTAAATAAAGTAATTTTGCCCAAAACTATTTTTGTATAGAAAAGAAATGATTTTCTATGAATTATTATAGTATATGGTTGCATGATTGTTAAGAAGTGATAATATTGAATTATTATCATTAGTATATGGAATAAAATAAGATGGATTGAATTCAAAGAAAATTAACTTGATAATTTATTCATTTGTGAAATAATTTCAATTGGAATGAATATGAATATGGAATGTGAGTAAAATTGAATAAAGATGGTATGTGAATTGGTAGTAAGCAATAAAAATTGAATTGAGCAATTAAGTAAATTCGAGATGAATTGAAATATTAAAATGAATTAGTGAGTGAAACTAATTTAAAGTAGTAATAGGAATTAGCAAATGAAAGTAAATCGATAGAATTCAATATTTAGAATTGAGAATTGAATTCAAATGAAATTGTGAATGGAATTGAAGAGTAAAATTGGATATGTAACTTCAATAGTGAAGTTAAAATATATAGGAAACATATATCGAAATTTTGCAATAGAATTGGCAAATTGGTTTGAATATTGTATTTGGATTTATATGCTACTACTACTAGCAGGTTATATAGGTATATAATGGGATTGGGATTTTGATTTCAAAGATAAAATTGAATTGCTCGACAAAAAGGTACGTATTTCAATTTTAGTATGAAATTTGATGACTTTCTTCTCTAGCCACTTGGCTTTCTCTTTTCTTTTTGATTCTGAGGGGCCGTGGTGCCATTTTGTAGTCGTGCCGAGCTAGCCGCGCAAAGGAGACGCTGGCGAAATTTTTCGAAAATTTAGGGTGTTAGAAAAATTTTGAGAAATTTTGAAAGTTTGAAATTTGGATTTGAATTTAAATTTAAATTGTAAGGAGAACAATATTGTTTGAAACTTATAATTGAAGTTGGAAAGTTAGTTGAAATGATAATGAATCTCTAGTAAAAAGATTTAGGTTAGTAAGTTGATAAAACTATTTGAATTGTAAAAAAAATGATAGACGGGATAAGGGCATTCTTCTTAACTTGTAATTTCGGGACGAAATTCTTTTAAGGAGGAAAGATTGTAACGACCCAGAATTTTGAATAATTTAATTTGGAAATATTTAATTAATTTTAAATATTTAAATGATGGTTTAGATTGAATTTTCAATATAACTTTGAATTTGGCGATTAAATTATAGAATTTAATCTATTGAGAGTTGAATAAAAATTTGAATCTTCAATTTTAAGCTGATTAAAAATATTTCAAAGGCTTGTAAAATTTATATTGATAATATTGAAGATAATAGAAGCTTCAGAATTGAATTTGGAAGTGAATTGTACAGTTTTGGAATTTAATCGTTCGAATCGATATTTAAAATAGCCGTCCGAGGCACAGTCTCGGAATTCGACGAAACCAGTTCCATTGGGTCCGTAATATTAAATTATTGCCGGATTTCAAATTTCGTATTTTTCTGAGTTGATATGTGAGCACACGGTGAGTAAACGCGTTGCGATTGAATTGGATTCAATTTGAATTTAAATTTAAAACTTAGTCAACCTCAGCACATTTCTTTTCCTAAAGATGTGCCTAAACTCACGCCTGCAATCGTGGGAAAGATCGTGCAAACATAACTCTATCTCTGCAAAATCACGTAATTCTGTTCCCTCTTCCTCCTTATTAACTACTAACGCTTCAAAGAGAAATTAAAAATGGCCGCAGCCTGATTGTAAATCGCAATCTACCCATTTGCCTTTTTATTCAAAATCTCGTATCAGATAAGCTTCAAAGCCGAGCCTCCCTCCCCCTTTCTCTTTTCAGTGAATAACGAAAAAAAAAAAAACGAAATCCTCGTTCATTCTAAAATTCAAATCAAAGGCGCGTTCGTGGAGGGGGCGTGCGCCTGAGGCGCTAGGGTTTCGTGAGCTCGATGGGGTGCCGCGTTCGTGCTCGCGTTAGGGCACAGCGGCGGCGGCGTGTAAGGTGGCGCGCGCGTGGGTTCTCGAGCTCGCGTGTGGCGATGAAATTCGAGAGGGGCGACGTGGTGTTCGTGTGCAGTCAAGCAGTGGAGGCGGCAGTGGTGAATTGGATGCTCGAACTCGAGAGGCGATTCGCGATGCAAGGGGAGGCGCACGCGTAGACATGGAAGTCGAGGGGTCTTGGTGGAGGCCGCAGTTTCGTGTTCAGGTTGGAGGAGCGGCGTCGTATTTCGAGCACGCGTTGATGCTTGCAAGTTGAGGGAGGTGGGTCGGCATCGCGACTAGGGTTTCGCGACTGAAGGCGACGGCGTCGCGTTGTGCTCGAAGTCAGTAAAGGTAATAATTTTTTTTCTTTCCCTTTAATTTAATTTAAAAGTATATACAGTATTTAAAATGAAAATAACGAATGTGATGATTTACTTATTGTATTAAACTATTTAACTATTTTTAGTTACTAAAGAATATTTTATTACAAAGAAGTTATTTTAAAATTTTAGTCAAACAAATTTATTTAAAAGAAAATCGATTTTAAGATATTAATTTAGAGTAAAATAATTAGTAGATCTAATTTATGAAAAGGAAATTCAGTTCAATTGAAAATTTCTAGTTAAAATTATTTTAAAAGTAAAATAATTAGTTGAAATAAATTTATTAAAGAAGAAAAAAAAATTAGTTTAAATAAATTTATTAAACGAGAAATTGGTTTAAACGAAACTACGAGTTAATTTAACTATTAAAATGAAATCACCAATGAATCGAAATTATCAAATAAAAATTTATTATTCGACTATTTCGAATATTAATAAATTGTGTAAATATTTATACAAGGTATAAATGAAGAAAACAAGTTGAATTGGAAGCGGATTGCAAACAGGAATAAAGGTGAGAACTTCTCACTCAAAAGGAATTTCTGTTGTTTATTTAAATTTTAAATAGTTAAATCTAAAAATTGATTGACTGTGTTGATTGAATGATTGAATGATGATTGTTATATAGATATATATTGGATGTGAATAGACCCTATACGCCGTTAGTAAGCGGAGGTTATTTATTACACACATATACCGCGATATTCCACCTCGAAGTGGAATTGGTATTATATTATATATAGCAATATATATATATTGGCATATGTATATATTGCAGTTGATTGATTTCCCGCATATTCTTTTAGCGGATGAGACCCTATTGCGCCGTTAGTAAGCGGATATATATTTATAAAATCCCATGTACCGCGATATGCCGTCTTGAAACGGAATGGTATTGTGCTAATGTCTGTGGATGCAGGGAAACAGGTTGGAGGGATCCAACTGGATTCCTCACAAATATTTGTTTGATTTCATATATTATGATATTTGATTGTTATCATGGATGATATATGATGTTTGAAAGTTGTGATTGAATATTGATGTGTTGCATCATCGGATCCAATTTTGAAGTTTAAAAATAACGATTTTGATTTCTAAAGTGATTTTTGGAAATATACGTTTATAAAATATTTTTGAAATTGATTCATCTTAAATAAATAAACGTTATAATTTTAATATTATGAAAATTTTGATTTTTGAGAAATACAGTTAAAAGTTGATTTTTGAAAAAATATGGGATTAGTGATTTTATAAAATAGTTTAAACTGGGAATTCTGAATTTATTATAAGAAGTTTAAAGATAGGATTTATAAAATTTTTATTTTATAAATCAGAATGATGAAATTATAAAAGAGTTTAAAGATGTTTAAAGTAATAATATAAATTGTTTTATATTAAAAGATTTATAAGTTGATATTTATAATTTAGAATATCTTGAATTATAAAACGAGCTTTTATAAGTGATAGAATGATTTGTAAATGGATTTCATAAAGGAATGAAATCTATAGAATTTATCAAATTTGATTATGTTATAAATCATAATGATAAATTATAAAGGAGTTAAAAGACGTTTTAAAATAGTAATATAAATTGTTTTATATTAAAAAGATTTATAAATTGATATTTATAAATTAAAAATATTGGGATTATTAAACGAGCTTTTATAAGAGTTAGAATGAATTGTGAATGAATTTCACAAATGAATGAAATTTATGGGATTATAACGATGAAGTTATAAATAGAATTTTATAAATAGTAGGTTTATAAAATTTGTAAAGGAAAACAAAATAAAATTCATAAAGTTATTAAAGGAATGGAATTTGGACAAATAATTGAATCTTATAAGTTATAAGATTTATAATTATGAAGTTTAAAGGAACGATTTTTATAAACAAATAAATTATAAGTATTTAACTTATAATATGAAATTTTAGTATATTATTGAGATATGAAACTGAATAGATTTATAAAGGAAATTTATAAAAGGAAGTTGTTATAAAATAAATAGAAATAGAATTTATAAACGTTGTTTTATAAATTCGAAATGACTTATTTTGATAAGTAAAATTGTTGTAATTTATTTATAGAGTTATATTCATGTTTTAGACAGTGAATAATTCTTTAAAATAAAATGAATAGAAGTGATGAAATCTATTAGCAAGTATATTCACGTTTTTTTTTGAATAGTGAATATTATGTTAAAGAAATTATTTTGGAAGTGATGTTTTAAATAGAATTAAAACGATCTAAAGATGTTTTAAAATGTATTGAGATTCGAAACCATAGATTTCAACATTCATTGTTGAAATAGACGTTTTCGAGAAATAGAAGGAAATGGTAGATTATAACACTGTTGTTATAATAAATGATTTCCGAAAGGAAATGTTTTGTATAGTATTGGGATTTATATATATCTATTTTAATTTCGAATCCCTATACTAGTGATTTTGGGTTGTCGTAACGATGTTTTACGCAACATTCGTTTTGACCCAAATAAATATGTTTAAGTGAATGATTTCCTTAAAGAATGAAATATATACTTAATTTCGATTAAGGTGTATTAAATATTTTCTAAGTATAGAAAATAAAAAGATCTGTGAATTACTTATTTTTAATAAGTATAGAAATGCTTTTCCAATATTAAGTGAATATTTGGAATTTATCTTTTTGAAGATAAATTGAAAATGAATATTAGAAATTGAATGGAAATCGTATATTCATAAATATTTTGGAATGTAAATTCAATATAGGATTTATAAATGAAATTGGAAAATGAGTTTAAAAATAAATATTGATTTATTTTTAAAGAATGGAAAATGTATATCTTATAAAGATATTTTTGAGAAATAAATAATTTGGAAAATTATTTGGAATCTGGTGATGTTGGCATATCTATTGATAGTTCAATAACTGACTATCAATATTTACCTTTAAATAGGTATTTGTTGTGAATTGCTTGAATTTGAATGCCACACTTATTTTTTAAAAATAAGCGCTCACTATTCGGGTTAACCGGGAAAGGACCTTGGGGTCGTATAACCCATTCCGAATATGTGATACGTCGTTATGAATTGCATTCGAAGATCGGTGTTAAAGACCGGATATTTTCGAAAGCGAAAGGATTTCTTGTTGATTGTCTCTGCACTGGCTGATCCCTGGTATTGAGATCTCCATATGTGATGGGAAATCCGAACGTGATTAGAGATTATTCGGATTGCAAGGACTTCTTTGTAAGTGCCTTCGGTTCTGTTCGAGCCCGGAACAGACTTGTATGGATTGTGTGTCTGACATTACAAGTTGAGATGTAAAGCCGATTTCTTTCAAATATATTTCTGTGGTGGCGGAGAATTTATTCTTTTAGCTTAACACCCTTCTCTGAGACGTACGAGCTCAGAGGTTATATAGTTGAAGTTATCAGCGATATATTCCCAATTTGGTAATGTGATATGCTGAGTGTTGCTGTAAATGATCATTGTGTTGATTATTGTGATAGGATCGTTTATTTGATCGTCTATCTTAGTGATCATTGTGTTGATCATTTGTTGACCCAAAGCATGGCTTTTGTATAAAGTATGTTTTTGTGGACGTGACTTCGTCGAGCCTCACACCCCGGAAATGGTCAAAACAGGAAAGATGCGGCAAGGTTATGAGGGGTAGCACCCTTTAGGGTATGTACATTTCCTTCTGGATAGAGGTGGTATCATGGTATGGAGCCCAGATATTCAACCTATGTGGTTACTGCGAATTTATTACTTTGTGGTTGTTGGCTATCGGGATCCCGTGAGAAAGGTCGTTTACGATCGGGGAATGGCGTGCTCGTGTCAGTAGTTACCCAGTTAGGGGTAACCCGGCCTTGTGTTGGCAGAGTTCCGGTTTGGTTCTCGGGGATGTCTTTCCAGAGGCATTCTCATGTGGCAATGGGAAGTTCCTTGGCCTGACCATTTGTTGGAAATCCAAAGAAACAATACGAAACTTGAACGGTTTTAGTTGTAGAACCTATCATTCACTTATGGTGTCGCAACACTGTTTGGATGGTAGCTATAGTAGGCATACGATAATGGTCGTATGTTGGCTAAGATTTATATTCTACTTTCGAAATGAATTTTCCCTTACACTATGCACTAGTAATAATATCAAATGTTCTTTTAATGCGTATCAAGCATCTAGGGCTATCATAAGGAGAAATCTCCTCCGATTCTGCGTTTGCATGTGTGTGTGTGCGGGAGGCCTTATGGTAGTCTCATTTTTAAAAGCATTGCGAATTGAAATAAAAATATCTCTCTATTTTGATTTTTAAAGAAAAATAAACTGTTTTGAGTTCTCACACCAGTCACATGACTGACTCGGAGTTTATTGTTTTCCTTCCTAAACTCTGGGTGTCCACCAATTTTCCACACGGGCAGTTAAGAGTTAGGTTTATCAGGATATTCTGGACATTCTGGAATTGCTGGAGGCAAGCTGGATGACATGGCATATTACTAGTTATATAGTATTTCTTTTTCCGCTGCATTGTTTGTTGTTGTACACTCTGATTATGATTTGATGTAATGTAATATAATGTGATTTAATAACTGATATAGTTCTTTGTTTAAAGATTATTCATTTACTAATTATATGTTGTTCCGCTGCGAATTGTGAGATTCTGATATTGTTCTGTTGTTTTCTGTTCCGTTCCATTTTCTATTCTCTTTTTCTTTCTATTTTAAAATTTTCTATCTTCTGTTTTCTCTCCTCCCTATTTTCTATCTTTTTCTCTGCTCTTTTCTTCCTTTCTTCTTTCTTAAACCCATAACATTTCGGGTTTTCGGCCTTCGATTTCTCGGCAGTCGATAAAGTGAGTATCGATGTTGAATTTTCGAAAGTCGAAAATTCCCGTTTGTTACATCATCCTAATGCAGTATATAAATAGTTTCATTCCAACAAAATCCCAACTCACAACACAATACTCGAGTTCAGTACTAAATATCCATTACTGATTTCCCTATCTACCCATGAATTAATCCACTATTTCCTGCACATATCCTCCATTTGTGTACAAAAGTTACACCCACATATGTCATTCCCAACGTCTTTATGCGATATATTTTGAATGGTTGACACTTTCTTTCATTTTAGAAGTATGATTTCATTCCAGATGTAAAGTTCAGCATTAAACACATCAAAAATAGGTATAAAAATAAATCAACATGTCATGGAAGATAAGTGGATTTTATTTTATTTTTTTGCTTATATTGGTATAGATGGCTTATTCGTCCGTACTTTTTTCTTTACAAAACCTCTCGTATTTTATTTGGATTTTGAATAAAATCTTGTATCCTGAAGCTTTTCAGGTAATTGTTCATTTTGTTTTTCGTTTGTTCTTGATTTATTCTATCGTGTCCTTTTTATATTTTAATTGTAACGGTTGATGTATCTTTTATTGTGCAATAAAGAACCAGAGTAATATCAATTATGATTTAGTGCGAACTGTTGTGTTGGGTAACTTGGGTTATGTTGTGAATTATTTGTTTGTTTGTGAAGCTTAAACTCTGTCTGCCATGTTTTTATAGTCCCCCAATTAACAATTTGTTTCTATTGTATCCTTCTTTTTCTTATTTTAGTTGAACATACTATAATTTTGAATTAGTCAATCTTCATGTTCTGTTATTCTGTTACTTGTACTATAGCTAATGAATATGCTTTACACACTAAGTTCTGATGAGTATGTTTGGATCTAATCAAGTGATGAGGAATTGCTTGGTCTGGGACTTTCCTTCAATGATGAATTACAGCGAGTATTAGCAAAACATGATGCTATTGCTGCAGGAATTTTTGTTCGCTTGGAAAAACCAAAACCTCCTAAATCATTTGTGGATATCGATGTCTCCACAGCTTCAAACAAAGATACACAGCCTGATCAAAGGTGATTCTTGCGTTATTTGATTTGTGCTTCCATTTAAATGATTATCAATCACATAATATTGCAGATGATTCTTGAATTTAAAATATGTAACAAATTATTATTTGTTATGTAACATATTTATTTAAGCTTCCTAATACCTACCAAAATGCCTCTTTAAGAAATTTCGCAAAAAGTATCTTTTCAGACAACCATGATATTGTATCCTACAAACCTGTAATGAAGCTCTCACGTCATAGAAATCTTGTCGGAGCATGAAAACTCACATTTCTATCCCTAGCCAAAATAACTTAAAGCTCTTCTAAAAATGCACAGCAGCTTTGTTAATCATGTTACTGAATTTTCAGATTGAAAGTAGTACTAAAATATGATGATATAATGGTAATTGCTCTCCTCAGTTGCAATTGTTAACGATTTAGTGAAATATTGATTTAACATCAGCCATTCCTTGATTGGGTTTGAGTTATGCCAAACATGTAAATTCATTCAAAAAATAAATATGCATGTTAATTTGTCATTTATGTCATTGGCCAGCACCAGTAGAAGCCAAGCTCCTATTCCACAGCTAGTTGTACCTGCGCCTCCAGTATCAAATGGATCTTCCTCAACTGCTTTAGTTAAAGCCAATCCTCTTATGGATCTTCTTAGTGGCGATGATTTCAGCAAGCCTGCATCAGCTGCAGCAAAGAATAATAATAATAATAATCTACTTGCTCTTGTTCCTGTTACCGAGCAAGTTTCAAATATGCCTTATGATCAGCATGCTTTAGCTCTAGCTAATATGTTTCCTAGAAACACCAACAACAATACTGCACCTGCTACTTCTCAGTTCCATCCACAGAATTCTGCTTTATATTCCAATGGAAATGAATCTCAAAACTCTGAGCAGGCAATGTATGGTCAAGGTACAGGAAATTCTTTATGGAATAATCAAATACAAGCTTCCGACTATAGTAAGTACCAAGTAATTCGTTTTCTTATTTAACTTGCTGCAATTATTTCATTGTTGTCATCGATATATTTTATCAAATGTTTGACTATTTCAATATGAGGGTTTCAACAAGAGTTAAATACTGTAACCCATGAATCTTTGAATTGCTACTGCTTCCAGTAAATTGATAATTGTTGTTTCTAACCAAACAACTTCCCTTTAGTAGTTATAACTAAGAAGTTGAAATAGTTATAAGTTGAAATAGTTATAAGTTGAAAAGTGTATACATGTATTAGTAGCTTCTACAAAACTTTTCCTGCATTGTAAAGAAGTTTCTAAATCGTTTTTGAATTTATCTAATGATCTTGCACGAATACGTCCTATCATTGCTTGGAATAAGCTAATACTTTATTGACCCTAACGTTTATGATTAAAATAGTACAAAAACTTGGTCGTGGGTGATGTAGATTGTAAGGGTGTTTTGCTGTTTGGTAATTTCTTTGGTGGACATAAATTTTTGAGGAACCAAAGTGAGGCAAATAATTTGGGGGTTACGGTGGAAAGTGGTGGTAGTAGTATTTCGATTTGGGGTTTAGAAGTGGTCATGGTGATTGTCGAGGTGACGATGAGGCCGAGTCATTGTAGTTTGATGATATGTATGTGGTAGGTGTCGTATGTTAGTGTAGTGAAATGGAATGCTGTTTGTGGAGGGGATAGCTGGTGGAGACAGTTAATTAGTAGCAAGCAGCGACAAGTAATTCAGTGAATAAAATGTGGATTGGTGCAACAGACAGCAAGTGAATGATGTTTTGGCGCCGAGGAGAAAGTTCGGTGGGAATTAGAATGTAGGCAGGTGGTCAGTGTGGCAGTTTTGGTCAATGAAAGGAATGGTCACATTAGTTTGCTGTAGTGGGTGACTATTCAGGTGAAATGGTTTTGCTGTTTCAGGGGCAGTTTGTTGAAGGGAGGCAGGCAGTATATTGATGTGGCAGGCAATTGTGGTGAAGCACTGATGATGGTTGCTGTGTTGTATAATTTGTTGCTGTTGTGGTTAGTAGAGTGGATGTTGGTTGTAGCAGTGTGAAATGGGTGATGTTAGTGAAGAGTTGAATGAAAGTGGTAATGAGACTGTACCATTGTCTGGAAGATGGTAGGTTGAAGTGCTAGTTTGTTGTTAATGATAAGATGATGTGACAGGGCAGTTGCAATGGAATGGATAAATGAAGCAGTAAGGACAGTGATGATGGGGTGGCAGTTGAATTGTACAGCAGAAGTATATGCAGTGCACTGGGTCAATGCACAGAGCAGAGATGATAATGGTTTTGGTTGTGTGTTGTTATATTGCTATGGTATGGTCGAAGTAGGTTGTGAAGATGGCAGTGAGTGGTTATGATGTGGAATTGTTTAGGCAGGAAGAAGGGGATGGAGGTGGTAATGTAACAGCTTTTTTTCTTTTGGCTGATGTTTGGTAACTGAAGTTGCAGTGGGAAATTATGCTTGTCTTTTACCTTCTTGTGGCCTGTTGTTTACAGGGAAAATTTCATTTTCAGGTGTCGGCTTAAGTACAGATTGCAGAGAACAATGGGCCAACTAATCCATGGAATTGATGACTAATTTGCAGAATTAATGGAGACAACATTGAACTATGAGTTTGAATTTTAAGTGTATTTTAAAAAAAATGAATGGTTAGGTTAACCGTAAGTTAAAATTTAATTGTATTTTGATTTTTTTTGAAGCTTATATTGTAATAATATCTGAATATATGACATTGTGGTATTTTAGATATGTAAATAATTGTTTATGATATATTATACTACATTTACAGAGCGTTTAAACTTTGCATTGAATATGTATGATGAATTATTTGTGATATGAAAACCATTATTTGCAGAGTGTTTATATTTAAACTTTGCGTTTAAGTTTTGGTATATATATGTGTGTGTGTGTTACTAAATAATCATTTTCCAATACTTATAAGCGTTACCGTATATTTCTGTACCAACACTTATAAGTGTTACCGTATATTTCGTTACCAACACTTATAAGCGTTACCATATATTTCTGTACCAACACCTATAAGTGTTACCGTATATTTCGTTACCAATACTTATAAGCGTTACCGTATATTTCGTTACCAACACTTATAAGCGTTACCGTATATTTCTGTACCAACACTTATAAGTGTTACCGTATATTTCGTTACCAACACTTATAAGCGTTACCGTATATTTCTATACCAACACTTATAAGTGTTAGTAATACGTATGTTTGTAACACTTATAAGTGTTACAAATTTGGCCGCTCCATTCCTCACAGTCCATTAATAACACTTAAAAAGTGTTACTGAAATTATTTGTAACACTTATAAAGGTTAGAATTTGCCTGTTTTGGTGTAGTGCACAAAAATAAAAATTTATCTTTTCAAGAACTAATTTGTCACATGGTGATCGAGAAATTCAATTGTTCAAAGAATAAATTCGGTGTTGTCCATTGAGTCCGACAACAATAACATGGTTGAATCAGGTAATCTCTCTAATGCGGACAAATTCAAGAACAATGGCAAAAGGACTCAGAAATTTTGTTATCGAAAGAATTAGATAGCTATCAACGAAAATATAAAATCCAGAAGAAGAAAAACTACGTTATATCCATGGAAAACAAGGCCATCAAGCACATCAATGCTTCCAACAAAAAGGACAACATAATCAAGCATGTTATCGATGTCAAGCCATAGACAAATTTTGTCGAAGATAAAGACATCATATCTGCTATTATTATGGAGGCCAATTTGGTAAAAAGACTGAATCGGTCTTGGACATTGGAGCTTATAAGCAATTTTGTGCATCGAAAGTACTTCTACAGCAAAGCGAAGAGATGAAAAGAAAAATAGAGAGGAAGAAGAACCTATGCAAAGAAAATTGAAGTCGGCATCGTTGAAGTGGTTGTAGTCGGCATTCGATAATGGGAAGTGGATGAAGTGCCGTTGATTTTAAGAAGTGGTTGAATCGACATTGATTTTGGGAGGAAGAGAAAACCCTAAATTAAATATTATGCGACTGAAATATGTCTGGAAATGGATAGGTAAGCGTGAGAAGAGAATGCACGTCTAAATTACAGAAGACTCCTCTTATTAATAAACTATTTACACTTTTACCAACTACGGTAACACTTATTTGTGTTGCAAAGTTTATTCAGAAAAGTATTTATTTTCATCAACACTTTTTCGGTATCCTAACACTTTTTTACCGTTAGGAGTTTGCAGCATTTATAAGTGTTAGCAATTAACAAGTATAAACTGTTGCAAAATCACTGATTTGGTGTAGTGATATGAAATAATCCTTGTTTGGCATCATTTGAACCGATGCCCCCAAGATAAGCACCCAATGGTCTGATACATCAAATACTGTTGCAGTCAACACATCATTTGATACCGTCTTCTCCACCCCAATCGATGAAGTTCCATCCTCGACCTTCTTATTCAAATCCGGACAGTCTCCCTTCCAATGACTTGGTTTCTTAGATAGTGAAATTTTCCATCTCTATACTTTCCTCTCCAACCACTTTCCGGTTTTCTAGATTTGGAACGCCCCTTTGGAATCCAATTCTTCTCCTCCTTCCTTCCTTTCTAGATTTGGAACGCCCCTTTGCAAATTCTTCTCTTCCAAAACGAGTTTTCATAAAAAAAATTTGGATATCATGGAGAACCTTAAGATCATGGTATTCATTGATACTCACTTAAGTAAACCCCACGCCGTGTGTCTACCCCGCTTTTATTTAGTCGTCGCACATGGATGCTTAACGTTGAAACTCCCACTGATGGTTAGACGTTGGGATTCGAACCTGCCCGGACACAGTCCTTTAGTCCCCATCTCCCAGCTCCCTAACCAACCGAGCTACGAACGGCGGGTGAGTTTTCATAATTAATTGTTTATAAAGCTAGATTTTGGAAAGTAATGAAAATATTTCCACTTAATAAAATGTTTTATGATGATTAAATAAAGTTGATCATAATTTTATATGTCTTAGCTTCTCGGGAAAAAAGAGAATCATTTAGCAAAAACCTTGTTTGAAATTGTAGTTTGAAATTAAAATGGTTTGGAAGAATTTCAAATTTTAAATTGATTTTAAAGGCTGAAATTTCATTTGGAAAAGTGCTGTACTCAAACAGCGGTAACTTGATATTTTTGACTCCAGATGAGCTGAATCTTTTTCAAATGAAAGAGATTTAAGTAAGAAATAAAGTTTATTCTTACTATTTTTAAATATTTTGCTTTTTACTGAGCCTAAAATGTGTTTGAATGTGGATAGGCAGTTCTGCTCTATTGAAAAATTCTCTAAGACTTAAGCTGAAAGTAAATTTAACATAACTTTCAAACTGTGAATCGGAATTTAATGATCTTTATATTGCTGGAAATCTTAACAGAGTAGAACAACTTTTATTTATAAAGTTCTTTAGATTTTATTGTTTGCTGGGACATAACAGGTGTTCTTTACAGCAGATCTGAAATGAAATTAATTTATTTTCCCTTAATAGTTAAGTGTAGCACTTCCTATTTATGAGCATGAACTAATATCATCTATTTGAGTTAAGTACAGGTGAAAAGATGATGGTTGGACTATATTTTGAGCAAAAAGAATATGTATAAGTTTGTATAAACTCGCTTTAAAATGCTAATAAGAAAGGTATGTTTTCGGATTAATTTTTAGGAGTTGAATGATAATATGTATTTTGTGTTTCGACAAAATGGTCGATGTATATTATGTAATTCATTTTTATAATATTGTATAAGGCCCTCCGTACAAAGGAGACTCCGCCGATTTTTTTGAAAATTTCTAACACTTAGAAAATTTGAGAAATAAATTGGAAAATAATAATAATAATATATGTTGCAAACTAGAGAATACGTATGGAAGAATTAGAGAATAAACAACTTAAACTTTATTTACTCCAATGAAGAGTAATGAATTTAAATTTAAAATCTAAGTAAGAAGCTTTCTCAATTTTCAAGTGTTGAAAATTGATAATTTTAAACCTTGAAGATAATGGGTTGGAAAACTTTAAGAATATTTATTTAGCAAAATAGGAGTATAAAAACCCATTCCTTGAGTTTGTTTTCCTTTGTGCAATTATCTAATGACTTGCATTTACGCGGTCTTTTGGGTTGGTGGTATTGAAGAAACCACCTACCACTTGTTTACCTCGATTGTTGTCAATCTATTATCAGTGTGATTCCTTTCGTAGTGACACATAGAAGATCATGTCAATAATTATCTAGTTGGTTATAATCGAGGTAAAGTTTTGTTAAAATTCTGACTCTAAAGCTTCTGAGAAATTGATCCCACTTGATTAATCTTTTATGTAGCATTCTATCTGTGTTCTCGTTTCAAAGGTGTGAAGTCTTCGTAATCATGGCATGTTGCTCCTAAAAAAAATTAATTCAATGGTTCGATAATCCAATTTCCTACACTTGGGAACCATAAAATTAATCGAGCAATGTTATCTTGGTTTTCTAACATCTTGTATTAAGGGTAAGAAATTTTAAACTCAAGCTTATCTATCTTCCTTTGCTAGATCAATAATCGTGCTGAATACAGCTCTTCTCTAAAAATTGCGAGGACGTTATTTTTATAAGGGGGGAGTCTGTAACAACCTTGATTTGGTGATTACCTGTGAAAATTAAATTATAATGGTAGTATAATTTAATAGTAGAGAAATAAAAAAATAAAAATTGGAGATAGAGAATTTGTTAAAATTGTTTATTTTGAATAAACAATGAGTTTTGAATAAATAACAAATGGAATATGGGCTTTAAATAATGAAAATGATTTCATCGTAGACAAATGCAACCATTACATATTAATTATAGACCAATTGCTCATTTAATAATTTTTAAAAAGGAGTGTGTAAATTTTAAAGATGGTTTATTGAAATAAAAGGTGGAAATTGGGTTAAAAATAAGTTTTGGCTATAAATAATATTTTGAAATGGGTTGAAATATTTTTCTAAGAAAGTAAATTTTGTGGAATTTAGTAGTTAAAAACAAAGTTTTATTCATTTATTTGAGTAAATAGTGTATTTTTGTTAAAATAAGGTTTTAATTAATAAAAATGCTTTAAAAATATAAATTAATCTTTTTATATGATAGAAAATGTTTTATTTCACATGTATACAAGTTTTTATATTTTTCTTTTGTGTAAATATGAAGAAAATGAATTTATATCATGTGTATACGTGACATGTACACATTAATAGTGTTAAGTGTTATTTTATAAACCTTAAGCCATTTTAATTCTTCTAATTTTTTCTTTTCAAACCCATTGGCCCATTTAGCTTAGCCAAGTTAAGAAAAGAGGAAAAATAAAGTGGTTGTACGTTTATTTCTTATTACCTTCTTCCACCTACAGCCTAAAAGCAGGGTCAGTAATCCTTTTCCTAATTTCTCAAAACCTAGCTAATTTCTTCAGCAAATTCAACCAAATTCAAATCTTTTTGCAAGATAGAGATAAATCAAAGGTATACAACTCCAAATCATGCAATTTCATCACAAAAATCTTTTACAGGAAGAAGTTTTCTAATTCTCTTTACTGTATTTGTTTTGCATGTCTGCATTTGCTTTCTACGGGCTCTCAAAGCTTGTAATCTCAAGCCATGCTTCTGTCTTGCATCTAAATTTGGGTATTTGCAATCAAATCAGAAAGGGAAGTATCAAAACTTACATTTTCTAGCTTTAATTGAGATCTCAATGTAAGAAATCTCAATTTTATTTGTTGCATGTTAATTTGAGAATCGCTGTCAGTAAATTATGCATATCTTTTTCGTTTTAAATTGGAATTCTATTTTATTTGATGTTCTGGAAAGCTTGAAAAGAATATGATAACTTTCATGTTAAACATTTTCTAAATTTTTGAGCATAAGCGGTCAAAAAACCCAATTCAAACTCGCTGCCCTGTCACTGTAAAACTGTCACTTTCTGTGCTAAGTGTTGTTGGTAATTTAAGCATATCTTTTTCGTTTGTTGTTCGAATTTAAAAATTCTTGATGTTCCTGAAAGCTTAGATTGTCTGCTATGACTTTCATGTTTTGGGTTTTGTTAAATTTTGAGGTTAAGTGGTCGAAAATTCCTTTTAGTGATGTTGTCCCGAGACTAAATGACAGCCGAGATGAACTTCAGATTTGGAAATTGTTTTAGTCGTAAGTTTTTCATTCTTTATCGAAACTCGATAATTACGAATTTTGAGCACAAGTTGATTGAAATTCTGTCATAAACTTCCAGCTCTATCACTTTGATAATTATACTGTCTGAACTAAATACAGTTAGTAAATTAGGTGTGCCTTTTTTGTTTCTTGTCGCATTTAGATAACTCTTGGTGTTTTGGAAAGATTAGAATATTTTATAAAACTTTCTTGTTTTGAGTTTTGCAAAATTTTAAGGTTAAGATAGTCGAAACATCATTTCTTTGTTGCTGCCTGTAAATAAATGACAGCGACAGTGAATTTAAAATCTGAGAATTATATTGACCATGTCTTTTACGTTTCTCATCCAAATTCAACAATTTTAGATGTTTCGAAAAGCATGGACTTTGTGCTTATAGTTTCATGTTTTGTGTTTTTTTGAAATTTCAAAGTTAGCTTGGTCAAAACTATATTTTTTTGTTGTTGTCCCGAAAGCAAAACGACAGCAATACAATCATTGATCTGAGAATTGTATTAGTTTATTTTGCTCTCATTTTTATTTGATTCTGATGTTCTTTTTGAGATGTTTTGAGAGCTATGATGCCTAACATTAGATTAGCTATATCTAGAGAATTTGAAATTCAAATTTAAATAGAATTTGAATTGATTTTGGGTTAAAGTTGAATTGAATTCTTATTGAATTCAAGTTATCGATCTTGAGTTATCTTTCCTGTTTTTCATTGTTTTCGAGCATGGTTTTCACTAAACCATTTTGAAGTGATTTTTTGAAATAAATGGAAATTTCAAATTATTATAATATAGTATTTTAAAATTATTTTTCTAACAAAAATCTATTTATTTTCTATAATAAGGGAATTTCAAATAGTGGATTTATTAATCTTTTCGGGAAAAAGTTTTAAAAGCTTGTTTTCTCTAGTAAACTATTTTAAATATAAAACACACACTTTTACACTATTCGAATGCATGAGAAAGAGAATTAAACGATTTAGTAAAATAGGACATATGCGTTTACTATTTTGGTTAGTTCTGGACTTGTACGATCGAAACTCTCTGGGTTATGATTTCTAAGTTATTTAACCAATTTATGGCGGGTTTTTGAGATTATAATTCCAATATTTAGGAATTATATAGGAAGGCCAATATTTGGCGAATTTATGGTTTGAGATTTATACGTTGAAATTTATGGTTTATGAGGACCATCACGATGTATTTACTTGTCGGTGAGATGAGACGAGCTACGACGCAATTTACTACTTGTGGATGAGATGAGACGAGTATGGTGTCTCTTTATACGCACCAATGAGACGAGGTGAGGTATGATTTTCTAAGTTTCATGATGTTTCTAGTGTGGCATCGACTAGCGGTTAGTAAACCGCTAAGTGTGAACGTGTGGTATGAGACACACGTTAACACTTTTTGGGTTCCTATCCGTGAGTTTGTGACACATTCACGATGTTTACCAAACAGAGCTGCTTTGAGAGGTGTTAGCGACCTAGTCATGAGGATGAACTACTTTGGAGGTGTTAGCGACCTTGTTAGGGTTGACAAAATGGCTTGGAGAGGTGGTAGTGACCTTGTCGTGAGGACGAATTGCTTAGGGAGGTGTTAGCGACCTTGTCAAAGGTTTCGGCCATTTGAGAATGGCACGTGCAGCATCGCTTTGGCATGCAAATGGGATTTGGCCAATCCGGGGATTTTTTTATGAGTTTTTGATTTTAATTTCACCGATTTTGAGATGATGAATTTACTTATAGACTTGAGTCAGAGAAAGGCTTAGATATATATATATATATATATATATATATATATATATATATATATTGTTTATGGTGATTTCGATGTGGGGATTATAAACTATTATTGAGTTTCATAAGTTTTGATTTGGAGATTATCATCGGCGATTGTTTATATTATTCGATTGTATTGTTGATTTTATCTCTTTTGAGGTCTTTTTATACTTAAGTGATATTGTTTCGCTTAAGTCATGAGTACGTGATCTTTCTATTGCCTCTTCTCATTTGAGAAGAATTATCACCTTGTATCTTATGCTTCATATTATCGTCTATCCTTATTAACTGATTATTTTTGCTCGACTGACCCGTGTACTTAATACTCGGGTCAGACCGAGTTGTTTCAGGTTTGCTATCAGTTTCCGGACTTAGCTTGGATGCATCTCTTAGATATCGGCCTAGCTTTTTTTGTGTAGTTTATATTTCTTTCCGCTCGACTCTGATGAGTATTTTGATTCGATGTATATAGTGTGGGCTCTGAACCACTTTGTATATCGTTTTGTATTGTACTGGGATTTGTCAGTGCATATGTATTTATGTATATGCTGATTACTGTTCTGTGATGTAATATGCATTCAGTTATTGTATTTTGTTGTGATAGTTCTATTAGCCACATACTGTTTTGTAATAAACATTTATTGGATATGTCATTCCATGAGAGATAGAAAAAAAACATAGAGCATTTATTAACTTATTCAATAGATTTTTAAGACAAGATTATAAATGGTCGCTCCTAACCAGCCCTATTCTCCGCATTAGCAGACAGAATTACCCAGTAATTCTCTTTGTTAATGTGGGTCTCGAGATGGGGAGTCACAGCCTCTCTTACTCCAAGCCCACTATTTTATGTAACTTCTCCCCCTTTGTCATTAACAAAAACTTCTTACTAATAAATTCTCTATTTTTAGATCCATACTCCCATCGTTATATGATTCACGAATAGTAGTGAAACATGGATTTGAATTATCCATCTTCTTTTCATCGTCACTGGATGATGAGTCTGAGTCATCAAGAGTTGGTGTGCATGCTTTCTTTCTATTCCTTGACGAATCATTGTTTGAAGGGAACAACTGTTTATTTGGATATGGACAATCTTTCCTATGATGCCCGATTTTATTGCAATTGTAGCATCTATCACTGTTGACGTTCTTCGTATTATTTCTGGAATTTCTTTGATTATTTCTTTTGTAATTATTCATTTTTCTATATTTTAGTAATTTCCAGAAGTTTCTTGTTATGAAAGCAATATCCTCATCACTACCTGGTTCCGTATCTTCAGTTGTTGGATTGAATGCTAATGACTTCTTTTCTGTAGTCTTGTTTTCTCTTCTTCCTTGTAGTTGAACTTCATAGGACATCAGATTCCCAATCAAATATTCTATTTTCATTAAACTGATATCATTTACTTCTTCGATTGCAAGTGTCTTTTAATCCCATTCTAGAGTGAGTGAATTTTAAAAAAAATAGACTTGGTCTTCCTCTGAAAGCTTTTTCTCAGTGCAATTAGTGAATGAACAATATCTTGAAATCGACAATACATGTCGAAAATGGACTCATTTGCATGCAATTTAAACAATTGAAACTGATTAGTTAATATGGAAATTTTGTCTATTTAACTTTGCTTGTTCCTTCGTGAGTAACTTTCAAAAAATTTCGGATTTCAAATGCAGACTTACAAGTAAACACTCTATTAAACTCATTCCTATCTAATGAACAAAATAATATATTCATGGCCTCTGAGTTATTTTGTGCAACACCCTTTTTCTCAACAGTCCACTGGGCAAAATCGGTAGTTGGTTCAATGTGCTCAGCTTATGTGATATTCCAAGTGTCTAATCCTACCGTCTGTAAATAAATTTTCATTCTACAAGCCCAATATGCATAATTACTGCCATTGAAAAATAGTGGTCTGACGGTAGACTAACCTTCAACAGATGAACTAGTGTTAATGTTAACAGAACTAGTGATAGAGTTGACATTACCAGTGCTGGTAGCCATTAAAACAATTTTCAACTTTCAGATTATGAAAACTATGGAAACATAAGCTCCAATACCAATTGAAAGAGAGTGCAGATTAAGGATCTTAATGCTAATTTAACACTAGAAGTGGTGTGTTTAATGGATACTAAGACTTAAATGGACTAATTTAAAAATTATGACACAAACGAATGTAGAACTTAATCACAGAACAATCACAGATTCAAACACAGATACAGAAAGTAAATAAAATGTAGTAAAAGGAAAGAACACACTGGATTTTATACTAGTTTGGATTTACCCTACATCCAGTCCTGTACCAAGGCAAACTACCTCATACAGATTTTTATTATACCAATGTCGAGATTACAATCCTCAATTTCTAAAGGCCTTGAGGTAACCTCCTGTCTCACGAGTCTGGGGCAAACTCTCTTGATTTACCGGACACAAGATCACTCAATTTATTTCCAGGCACAACCACACCTTATAGAGAGACCCGATAAACTTTTGATTACAAATTGACCCTATAACTCTGAATGGCATTTTGATCTTCGAGAAAGGGAAGAGAATCAAACAAGAATGAGATTCTAATTTGGTTCAGTTCAGAATTTGGCAGAATTTTGGCACTCTTAAAAATACGAAAATTTTAGAATATGGATTTGTGGAGAAGGAGCGGAGAAAATAAGAAGGTAGTTAGTTAAAAAATTCATTTGTGAAGGCTATTTATAGAGCACCAACGGTCATAACCATTCATGAAGAGATTTAAACAAACAGACACTTCTTTTGAAAATTTAAACTTTTGAGTTCAACGGTCACCATGTCGACATGGGGTATCCCATGATGTCGACATCCTTATGTTAAAAACAATGCAAAAAAATTTTTGAAAGGAAAACAAGATAAAATGACTCTGGAATAAAACAAAGTTTAAAACAAGAGTTTATTTTAAAAAAAAAACAAAAGAATTTTTTAAGGCTAAAACATCTTTTTGAAAATCATTTGAAAAGATAATTTTTAAGGCTAAAATCATTTGAAAATCATTTGAAAAGATAATTTTTAAGGCTAAAATATTTTGAAAAATCATTTTGAAAATCATTTTGGAAAACTATTTTGAAGTGGTTTTGCAAGCTTTTTCCTACAGAATATCTCATCACATCAGGACTCGAGAACTTATACGAAACCAGGACGGTCGTGGGTTTGTAAGTCACTTGTCATAGGTTTGTAAGCTACTTGTCATAGGTTTATAAGCCACTAAGAAGGTAGAAATAGGTACCATCCCAAATGAAATTCGGAATGAATATTTCTATGCTATTATGAAGTTTTAACAAAAAACAAGACACTTATCGTAAAATCTTGATCTTGATACTCTAGAGTCTTCAATCTTGATTTCTCCATTCTGAATCTTGAGTCTTTATACTGATCAGTCTTTAGTAATCAATACCTGCATACATACATACATATATATATATCCTGCATATACATATCTATCTAGACAATAGTGTTAGTATATATTATAATAAGATGAGTTAAAAAGGTAATTGTCATCAAAACTACTATCTCCAGTTCCTAACAGTTTAGACCTCCTATCCTATGTCCAGTTTCGAAGGCCCCCTTAGGTATTTCACTGAACAATAATCCTCACTTCACCCGGTGGAATATGCTTATACAAAAGTATTTTCTTTGACAAGCTTGTGTTCTATACAACAATGATATTGACTGCTGATACAAGTATTCCTATAATCTTTCCTAGAGTATGAGTGTGTGTACTATGGATTTGTAGGACTGCTTATCATCAAAATTTATTTGCTGATGCATAAAGATATTTTGAGATTGCTATGAAAGTAAGAGACTAA
Organism: Allium cepa; assembly: GCA_030765085.1. NCBI lineage: Eukaryota > Viridiplantae > Streptophyta > Magnoliopsida > Asparagales > Amaryllidaceae > Allium > Allium cepa. Next base: position 34,186,059 of record CM060941.1, read on the forward strand.
GTTCAAAAGTAAGATTAATAATCGTTAAGTTAAAACTTTTAATCCTAAAACTTGATTGTATATATAGATTATCAATGTCTAATGGACGCTACTGTTTAATTCATTCCTTTTATCATCTATAGTTGTAACCTACTGATAAGAGTTGTGTCTATGCAAAGAAGAAGGATGTGTCTCTTCAGAAATATGACATTTGCAGTCGATCGGACGTTTGAATATTTTCGCTAGACGTCTGGTCGTTTGTGAATTCGAAATATAAATTGGTAGTATTTAAACATAAACATATATGTTGCTCGACGTCTGATGTATGTTCTTTTTGTCTGGTTACCTAATCTTCACAATAAATAGCAAGGCATGTTTTGTGCAAACTTTAGGGATATGAGTTTGTGTGCTTACGCAACTCAAGGAAGATTGTACAAAATGATCTAAGATATTAAACATGCATATGACATTATTTTCAATCCATCTTGATGTAGCTCTTTTCTCTAGTCTTTGGTTATCCGATATCTAGAGCTCTTCCTTCTTTGATAATCTTGTATATTAGTTAAGATATTCTATAGTATGATTGTATACTGGTTGTCGTTAAAATCCAATAGAAATGTTCTATTATTCTCCTCCTTTTTTATGATGACATCTATACAATTTATTGAAATAATGTTCGCCTTAATTTGATATCTCCCTTTATGTATGTGCATATTTTCTACTCCTTTATTATTATAAAAAAGAATATGAGATAACGTAAAAAACATAATATAACATACATAGTGAAGAAGTAGTACTTTGATCAGACATAGCAAAAAAACACATAAAGAATACACATGTAGGAAAGCCAACCATAGCTCTCATAATATTCATAATATGCGGAAGGGCTAGATTGATAATCGCCCAACCAATTGATGTTCTGGAGTAATTAACTCTTCATCTTCGTTGATGGTAATGCCTTAAAGGAGTCGTAATAAAGTTGTTGTGTTGGTAATTGAGGTGGAGCGTCGTACCAAGATTCTTCAACGTTCAGGGGTGTTTCTTGAACATTATTTTTACCTTTTTTATATGGAGAATATTCTCCAACATGCTCTGTTGGCGGAGAGTGTGAAGGAGGTGGTCTTATTGGAGAAGAGGATGTAGAACTTGAACTAGATTGTCTGCATATCTTTCTCATATTCTTAGATAGGGAAGAAGTTATTTTATCTAAATTTTTTTCCATTCTATTAGAGAAAGAGCGTTTGAGATCGCTAACTTTTGAAGCCAAAATTTTCTGATTCCTTGCTGAAATTTGTTGATTTCTAACTATTAAGTAACCAATCTTTTCACTGGGCTTAGGATCGAGTCGAATTTCATGTATGTTGGAGTCAGAACCATAACCAGTTTGTTGGTGGGAAATAGGAAGCAGAGTAGGAGCTTGGTTAGAAGATGAAGGCGTAATTGCAGTCCATTGTTAAAAGGTGATATGACGAGGCAATGTTTCAGGTAAATACATCAGAGAAAAAATCTCCTCCCATTATTTGACCGATATCTTTTCATAGTCTGAACGATGGTATCAACTTCAAAAATGATACAAGTCTCAAGATATATGTTACGCAAATGATAGTGGGACGACGAGGAACCTAGAAGTTTTTAATTTCATCATGGATGAACTTAGCCCAATTAACCTTAATTCCCCTAAGAATAGCATATAAAGCTTTGTGATTATTATAATATATTTGTTCGTGGCCGCCTAATCGGGGTAGAACAGTATTGATCAACATTCTATTCTGTAACCCAGGACCAGAACGAAGAGAGCTCATTTTTTATCATGTCATGGTGTCTTTCCAAATTTCATGGGTAATAGAGTTTCTTGGTATATTCCTATAATCAATTAAACTCTCTAATTCTATCTTTTCGTTTCCACAATCTAATACTATAGAGAGGTGATTAGCATTAATTTTGATGATTTTTCCAAACACACTTGTCCACAGCAATCCCTCTTCATTATGAAGTTTGCACAAATTCTCATTGCATGGATTAGCATGGAAGAGATAAAAAGCTGATGAATCAATTTTTGCCACCTTTGGGGGAAATTCAATTAAGGAAGAAATCTCGGCAGCGTTTATTAGTGCTTGAATATGATACTCTTCAAAATTTCCTAATCAGTAGAATGGACCTTCATGGATCTTTTTGTTCTTTAAATCATCAAATCTAACCCTGACCCTAGTATTATCATGAAGCCAAAAATGAAGATTTTCTTCAGTTGCTATAGGAATTTGAGGGGAAGAAGATGACCGTCCTCGTTTTGGTTTCTTTGCCATTGATTTTGGTGCCATTTTTAATAATTTTGATTTATTTTGAGAAGCTAGGGTTTTGGAGTTGATTTGGATGTGTTGATAAAAGGAGTGAGTTGGGTGATGAAACGTTCTTTGGAAGAGAGGGTACATGGTGGGTCAGACGTTTGAGTTTGTGGATCAGACGTCTGAATGGGAAGAAAAGTCAAGTAGAAAGGAATTATGTGAAATTAGGTTTGTTTAGACGTCTAGTATTTTAGGGTCAAATGTCAAATTATCTTAGATTTACTTTGTAAAAGTAGGTCAGACGTCTGAGTAAGAGGAACAGATGTCTGGATGGAGTGAAAAATCATGTAGAAAGGACTTTGGCTAAATTTTGCTTTGGTCAGACATCTAGTTTTTTGGTCAAACGCCTGATTATCTATGGGTTGATTTTTGAAGATTGGTGGTTAGACCTCTGATATATGGTTCAAGACGTTTGAACTGTATGAAAAAATATTTACAGTCAAAATATTAAGGGTAAAAGTTATATATATATATATATATGTAGATTTATTATTTAACAATATACATGTTATTTTTAAATAGCCAATATCATATATAGATATATATAATAATACGAGAGAGTGAGTAAAAAAATCATTTCTCCTCTGATGAATCTATGCTTTTGTGCTCAGTATGATCCTATGAATTTGTTTTATTTTAGTTTGCTCAGGCTGAGGTGGAGACCAATTTGGATGAGTTGGAGTGTTTGATGGTGCTGCCTCCCATAAGTTTGTTAGAGTAACGTTGTAAGCATTGGTAGGAGTCTCTATTAAACGTGGAGATTTTTTTGTAAACAATCTTTTGTTAGTGAACGACTGCAAATTGCCAAAATACATCATTCGAGAAAGTAAAGATGAGATCTCGGTCTTCGTTTCTTATAGTATATTTCTCTTTGAATTCCTATTATATATTGTTGGTAGTGATAAATCTCATCAACTTTCGTATTTATTGACGACGATTGAAGTTCAATCGCACGTTTAGCTTTTATTTCCTTCGGAGAGCAGCCGGTATGATATGTAAGTGATACCATAATATTTAGCGAGGTCGGTTAATTTTACGGAGGTGTGGTTTTTGTTAGTGATACGTAGGTGCTATTTAATGGAGGTGAGCAAAAGCCGATGGTTGAGTAAGTGAATCGTGATTAGAAGACATATTTAGTTTTTCTAAGTTTATAAATAATATTTCTGTTTTATTTTTCTTTAACCAAGTATTTATGTATAACAGAATGTATAGTCTATTTATAGTAAAAGCTTTGTATAATAGAACTTTTTTAACCGTAAATTTGTTAACGGTTTTGTTATGGTTGATAAAAAATAGACTAAAAATAATTTTAGTTAAATCCTATATAGAAAAATAGAGTTCAAAATTTTATGAGAAATAATTATAACTAACCGTGACATACACTAATTAATTAATTCATTAACTGAACATATACTAAGGTCTCTTCTAGCTTTATAAAAGTTGATTCACATGATAGTAGAAATATTAGTAATTTGATTTTCAGTGTTAATAAATTCGAGAGATATGATACCTTTTCAACGTTATCTCTAAGAAAATGATAACGAAGATCAATATGTTTTGATCAAGAATGATTAATTGGATTTGCGGACAAATTTATGGCACTAGTATTATCACAATATATAGGACATTTCTAATATGACTTGTAGTATGTGAGTGTATACAAATATATGAGCAAAATATAGCAACGTAATAGGTATAAAAAGCAAAGTATAAAAACGAGCACACCAGAGTTTTTACACTGGTTCAGACCTCCCGTCTACGTCTAATCCCAAAGCTCCCTTTTGGTATTTCACTAACAATAATCCTCGCTTCGCCCGAAGGAATATGCTTATACTAAAGTATTTTCTTTGATAAGCATGTGTTCTATACAACACTGATATTGACTGCTGATACAAGTATTCCTATAATCTTTCCTTGAGTGTGAGTGTATGTGCACATGGACTTGTAGGAATGCTTATCTCCAAAAGTAATTTGATGATGTATAAAGATACTTTGAGATTGCTATGGAAGTAAGAGACTGAGATCAAGAGCAAGATTAATAATCATTAAGTTAAAATTTTTAATCCTAAAACTTGATTGTATATGTAGATTATCAAGAGTTCTGTCTAGTGGATGCAATTGTTTAATTCATTCCTTTTCATCTGTAGTTGTAACCTTTTGATAAGAGTTGTAACTAGTGAAGAAGAAGGATGTATCTCTTCAGAAATATGATAGTTGAAGTCGATCAGACGTTTGGAAATTTTGACCAGACCTCTAGTCGTTTACGAATTCGAAATATAAATTGGCAGTATTTGTAAATAAACATATATGTTGCCAGACGTCTGATGTATGTTCTTAGACGTCCGGTTACTTGATCTCCATAATAAATAGTGAAGCAAGTTTTGTGCAAACTTTGGGGATATGTGTCTGTGTGCTCATGTATTCAAGGAAGATTATACAAAATGATCTAAGATATTAAACATGTATATGACCTTATTCTCGATCCATCTTAATGTAGCTCTTTTCTCTAGTCTTTCTTTGATTATCCAAAATCTAGAATTCTTTCTTCTTTGATAATCATGTATATTAGTTATGATATTGTATAGTATGTTCATATAGTTATTGTCATTAAAATCCATTAGGAGTGGTTCTAACACACTACTCAATATTTGTACCTACTTCTTAAAGTACATAACTTCCATTCCAACTCTATTGTACTATCGTTTTACCAAGGAAACAAGTTTACTGCTAGAAAATTTTAACATCATAAGTTATACTAGAAAATTGTTCATAAATATAATTATATGCTTCACCATATAACAAAAAAATATTAAACCATTCACAACATAATGTCAAAATCTACCCATGTGCGAAGCACGAGTTTCGTTCTAGTTAATAGCGATAACTTATTCTCTTTGCTCATGTTCCCTACACCATTGCATTGCACTCTCATGATCTAGCACTTTCCCAGAATGGCAAACAATCGCCGATTCTTTGTTTGAGAATCTCTTCACTTAGTTCTCCGCTCAATTAGTCCCTCGGATCTGAGTATAGTTTTACTTATGCTTAGATCTACACCATGTTCGTTGCAATTATCCATAAATAATTGATTTAAGCATCACCAAATAGTAAATACGACATTTTTATAACTGCAGTAAGCCATTTTATGGTTTGTTTATCCATATTTTAAAGTAAAGTATGTAATTTAATAGTGTAAGATAGAGACACAATTTGTAAATTAATGATATATAACATGTGCATGTATCATTTATTTATATACAGACAAACAAATATGCAGAAAATGTTAACATTATATTTATTTATTAACAATACTGTAAACAATTTATAATATATAAGTATAAAAAGTTTTGGAATTCGAAAGTGTTGTAGATAAGCATCATACACTATTATGGATATAGTTGACAAAAATTTAACTGTCAACAACGATTGCGACTATGGATTGAGGTAGTAACAAACTGTTGCTGTGATAGTAACACCCTTGATCTAAATTAGCATCACCAAGATCTTATCTTCACTGTTTTCATTTTCTATGTTCTTATAGTTCCTTTTCAATTAAGTATGTTTCACCGAGAAAACATGAAAAAAGATGCGTTGTGACGTCAAATGTGCATATGCACATATGATTGACAAAATGATATCTGCATACCATGTCTAGTGTGTACTAGTATTTTCCCTTCTAGAAAATTTTAGTTTCAATTATGTTGATCTCTTTTAAATTATGTTTCTCCTAACGAACTTTCCTATCTTTCATGAAAGTGTCTAACCGTGTTATGAATATTTTTTCCAAAGTATCCCGATTCTTCGAGTTTCAACCCAAGAGTAACGATCAATTAAATCACCACCATTAAAAGTAAAGATAAAAGTTATAAATAAAAAGCCAATAGTATAGTTCAATTAAATTGACATATTTTCACAAATGTTCTAGTAATAATCTACAAATTACAAAAAAAGAGTAATTTAGTATGAATTGAAAAATTATCAACTATGTTGTGGAGCTCACCCATCAATGGTCTGCAGTTGCCCATTTTCAATCTAGATAAGACAAACCAAATCAACAAAACACTTGGTTTGGTTGACCTTCAATTTCCAAGGTTTTTATTTGATTTTTGATATAGACCGATGGATTGAATGATCGTTTTGGAGAAATGGATATTTATGATGTTGGTAAGAAAAATAAAATAATGTTATAAAATAAAGAAAAATAGAAGCCATTGGAGAGAGAGACAAAAGATATATTATTCACTTCTGAGAATAGATATATATTTACATTACATGGCCTACTTTATATAAAGGCTTCAGAAATAAGGACTGAACTTATCCCACGATGTGAGACTAAACAAAACAATGTACAAGCATATTCACTTTATAATATACGTATATTATAACACTCCCCCTTGAATATGCGTCTTCGAAATCTTGGATGCTCATATGGTTGCTAGAAATTGTTTCTTTTAAAGCGTCCATGACAATTGCTCCCCCTCATTATTATCATACTTTCATACATCCATTCAGTCGCTATAAATATTGTCTGTTGCCTCATTAAAAACCTCTATTAGAAAAACCCAGTGAGAAAAAACCTTGAACGAGGAAAAGAGTGCAACTTGTGAAATCATAAATACCGTACTAAAAATGATATTCCTTATAAGAGTTTGATACTTCAGGATCAAAATAATGCCTCATTAAAACCTTACTAAGAAAAACCCAATGGGAAAAATCTTAGTGAAGGAAAAAGAGTACAATGACATATTTTATTTTATTATTTCTTTAAATAAAGCTTGATACTTCTGGATCAAACAAATGCCTCATTAAAACCTTACTAAATAAAACCTTATGGGAAAAATCTTAGTGAAGGAAAAGAGTACAATATAGTATGTCATATTTCAATAATTTACTGCATCAGATAAAGTATGATACTTCTGGATCAATTTAATACTTCAGTAAAAACCTTACAAAGGAAAACCCGATGGGAAACACCTTAGTCAAGGATAAAAATATAATTTAACTTAAATAACATATTTGAGATGTTATTTCTCGAAAAGACGTTTGATTCTTCTAGATCAAGATAATGCCTCATTAAAACCTTAATAAGAAAAATCCAGTGGGAAAAATCTTAAATAAGGAAAAAGAGTATATTATAGCTTATTTCAAATGTTACTAGGGAGTTGATATTTCTGGATCAAGGTAATGCCTCATTAAAACCTTACTAATAAAAACCCAGTGGGAAAAATCTTAGTTAAGGAAAAAGAGTGCATTATAAAATACTTATGAATGCTCCCCTGATTTTAAATGTTTCTCTAAATTCATGTTCGTCTTTCGGTAACTCAAATTGGTTATAGATACTTCTCGATCCATAAATATGTATCTCATTAATAATACAATTTATTAATAGTTTCCTTCGATACAATCAAATTTTCTAAGATTGTTTCTTCCAAATATGGTTTGCATTTTTTGCATTTTGTGTGCTACTTTTATGAAAAACACTTCATGTGCTTTCATTTTTTTTTGTGCTTCAAATTAGTATTGCGCATTGCAACTATACGTCTTTCATGAATATTAAAATTTTTATTACAACATTACTAGAAAGCATGAAGTAATCTACTCATCTTGAAGTATATCAAGATTTTCATTACAACAATACTTAGAAGAAATTTGTAATCTACACTTCATGTCTTTTGCATTCTTTTTAACTACAAAAGTTATATATATTCTTCAGAAATTTGTATATTTTAATAAGTATTTGCATATTGCAACTATCACTTCAATGGATATTAAGAGTTTCATTACAACGATACTTAAAAATAGGAAGTAATCTACTCATCATGAATTTATATCAAGATTTTCATTACAACAATACTTAAAAGTAGGTTGAAATCTACTCTCCTTGTTCTTTGCATTCTTTATAACAATGAAAGTTATTTATATTTTTCAGGAATTTGTATACTTTCATTATTTATAATGTTTTAAACAATATTTATACCTTCAGGGTATTTTAAGTGTTTCAAACACTTTCACTGCTTCAATCAATTCAATTATTTATAAAAACATGATGCCTAGAGCATTTAACACGATGTAGCACTACATGTGCTTCAGTAATTTCAGTGTGTTTTTCTGTTATATATATATATATATATATATAGATATATATTTGCGTGTGTGTGTTGCGAAATATAGGTTCACATTTCTTATTTAGTAGAATTTCATGATGGCCAATCATGTTTTTCTCTAATCCAGGATCTTCAATCCATTTATAAACATAAGTGCTTTATTATTTATAAATTTATCATCGATGATTATTTCTTGTCAGTTCTTAACATGATTTATTGAGATCTCTTTAATTATCATGTTTTAGGTACCTATCCCACTTCTAGGGTTATTTGAGAATCATATCGTGGATCTCTTTCAGAGCATCCTTAAGTGTTTCTTGAATAACACTCACCTCCATTATTTTTATCTTTATTACTTACTCCAAAAATATTTCAAACTGACTTTTGTACCACATTTCAGATGTGGTTCACACATTTTGATCCTTCAGGGATTCAAATCTATATTGGAGAAAGTCTACTAGGGATATTACTGATAATTTATTCAAGTTACCTAATATTTTGCATCATTGTATATTTTAACAAATATTTAACATTGATGATCAAAATGAGCTTGTATCCCTATATCCTCCCCCTCAATGTTGACAAACATTGTCACATTAAATAATAATCATCTTTGGATTCTCATTTTGATCCATTATGATATTGCTACTAGCAAATACACCATACATATTAATAATAGGAGGATAATTCTTTTATTCATTGATAAGATGCATTCAATTGATATTGATTATTAGAGTTTGTTCTCAATCATTGATCTAAGCTATTGGATGAATTTACTTATTGTGTAGATCATTTGAATACATACATGACTTCAGGTCATTCAACATTTATGTTGATTTAATTTTAAATCACTAAACAATATCTATGCATAATCACTAAATAATAGCTTATAACAAACTTCAGGTTGTTAGCTAAATATTTACATATATGGATGTATATGTGCGTCCACGTATCACATGTATATTATAAAATTTTCATATTCTTTCTCATTTGAACTAGTGATTTTTAGAACAAACTATTACAAGGATCAAAACTATTAATTTCTATTTATAAATCAATGTCAATGCAAACCTGTCAAAACCGCATGATAATGTTCAAAACATTTGGTTTGAAACCATATCGAACTTCTGGTTCGAACAAAATATACACACAATCAAATATCAGTTTTGAATACTAATTATGATTACTTATCAAAGAGTAATTTTTAATTGCATATAGACATTTCTACACATCTCTATTGAGAGTTCTGTAAAAAAAATTACAGCAAAAATATCTAGATACTTGGAATGTTACAGATACAAATTACCTCAGGACCGTATGTATAGCTCTCAAACTTCTAGGATCTAATCTAAGCTAAATTAGGATCCTTTATTAATCAAATTTATGTACACTTATTTGGTTTAATAAAATTACCAAATATATAAATAAATCTCTTCTAGAGATATGTTATCATTTTCAAATTTATAAATCTCTTCTAGAGATATATTAGTATCACCACTTCTTGAGTGAACTTTCTCTTCTAGATATATATATATATATATATATATATATGCACTATTTGAATGCCATATCAATATACACTGTTTATTTTATATATATTACATAATTACTACTTTTACAGTAGCATAAAATATCCATGCTGGAGATTTTTGTTGTAATTGCTTTTAAAATGGCATATCAAACTTTAAATACAGTGACAAAATAAGATTCACTAACTGAAAGTAAGATGCAAGAGATAAACTACTACTTCTGGAGTGTAACATTGGTATACAATATCATTATTCTTTTTTTTGGATAAATTATTGTTATTACTCAAAAAAATTATATCATTATTCCTTGATTATATCTCTAATATTACTATTGAACATTAATTATGATTGTTTATTAGAGAACATATACTAAGTTATAATTATATATAAACATCTCCTCTAGAGAGATCAGTAAAATAGATATATTTACAACATAAATAAGAGTATCTTCTGGACCCTTGAAATGTTATAAAAATAATAAATTATAATGGTTGCACATACCGATTTGTTCAAGACCGTATTTATATAGCTTTAGTGAAAATTATGATACGACATATAGATTATCTCTTCAGAAGCATATCTAAAGATATTTCTTCAGTAAAAGCTGTGCATATAATATTTGATTCATCGTAAGTTCTGAAAAGTAAAAGGTTACATATCACTATTTGTCTAATGGAGCTACCGGTCCATGAAAATAGATGATTGAATTTTGGATAATTTATTATCACATTTGACAATATTTTATAGGCAATTTTTTATAGTGCTATACGATGATATAATATTGCTTCTGGGGATATTTCATAAACACCACTTCTAGAGTGGTACATATCACTTCTAAAGATACTTTATATGCATTGTTTTTGGGATGTCATCAATAATCAATATCTTTTTCTACATAATTGACATAATTCTACAACATCTCTTCTAGAATGTTTGGATTTTGAAATATAAAAATCATAAAACATCTCTTCAAGAGTATGTCATATGGATTATCTCTTCTGGATAATATTAAAATGTACTTCTTCAAATATATAGTTTGGCAAACACACCTAAAGATTATCAAAACTTGGGTTTTACCAACTTCAAACTGATTTATTGAACTGAAATAAAATAAAATCCACATAGCAGACTTCAGGCTGTTATTATTGATCAATTCGACCATATCATTTATTACTGCACTTAGATTTTCATCATTAATGAAGTCTCCTTCATCTTCGAAGAAATAATCTAACTTCAGGTTAGTATTACTAGACAATCCTTTCACATAATTTTAGTTTAGAAGTAATTTTAATATAGAGGAATTGTATTTCCTAGTAGATTTAAAGACTTAAAACTTCAAGTTCAACCACTCATGTCTAGTGTTTAAAAGTGTGACCATATTTTGGTGGTCATAACGCTCCTTCAGGGAGTTCCATAGGTAAAGATGATCTTTTTCAGTTTAATCTGTGTAATATGTAAGTCAAGTTAACCAAGTATAGAAAATTTGGCAACAAAAAAATATATAGAATAAAAAAAAATATTTGCATGGAATCAATTTCAATACTCACTAATATGAATGACGTGAGTATGCGCCCTGAAACATATGATTAAGAAAAAAAATGACATGACTTGTACCATACAATAAAATAGAAACCTGATGAAACTTTGTTTCTTGTGTTGCTTAATTTCATTGATCAAATAGTGGACTAACCAATTATTATTTTTTATACTTCAATGAATGTCAAGTACCAAATAAAGCAAGATGGTATGGTAATTATTACCATTATCCGTATAATTCAAATCAAATGCTAGAAATGGAATATAATGTCCATAATATATGCACAACTTTTATAAAGAATGAAGAATCAATTTAATAGAACTTTGTAACCTGAACATAGTGGAATACCTCATCTGAATATGGTTAATTCCTAAAAAAACCCAGATATAATCATATAAATTCTAAATTATTTCTAAATGAAAATATGAACATCACGGAACTTTGTTTCACTCAATGCGTGAATGAAACCGAAAATCTCATAGTAAGAGCAAAAGTGCGTGTTTCCATTAAAAGGAAACGTGTTTTATAAATCGACGAATGAAAAATGGAACAAGTCAAAAATATAAGTACCATTGATTCGATTCTCATTACTGGAGTCATTGGAAATTAATCTGTTTGCTTCTCCTACAACTCAAACCTCTCTGTACTATTAAATCAGCAATAATATATATAATTATACACGCTACAAATATCATAACTATTTCATGTAGATATTTGATAATCAACATTAATTTGGTAGAAATTTTTATATAAAATCCTTCATAATAAAGAATATCAGTTAAAAATAATGAAAGATCAATGAGATCTAAAATCAATCACTATACCATATCAAGGCTGTGGATTGAAAAGAAAAGCAACAGTATATAAAATATAAAATGTTATAGATCTATAAAATTAGATCTATAATAGAATTAGGTTAGAAAAATTAGATCATATTGAGATCAACATAATAACATCTACAAATAAAATCAATTTAATAAGTCTACAAATGAGATCTGAAAAATGAAGTCTACAAAGTTAGATCTATACAAATAAATAATATCAGATTCACATAATTAGATCAACATTATAAGATACACAAAATGAGATCCAGGAAAAAGAAATGAGATCAAAGAAAATGTTTACAAAATGAAATTTGATCTACGAAATAAAATTAGATCCCAAGAGAAAAGAAATAGATCTTAAATGCATAAAGAAATTTTTAAAAATAAAACATCGTGCTGATAACGTATTATGAAATAAAGAAAAATAGAAGCCATTGGAGAGAGAGACAAAAGATATATTATTCACTTCTGAGAATAGATATATATTTACATTACATGGCCTACTTTATATAAAGGCTTCAGAAATAAGGACTGAACTTATCCCACGATGTGGGACTAAACAAAACAATGTGCAAGCATATTCACTTTATAATATACATATATTATAACAAATAACATACACTTTCCTATTTCCTCTACATGATGAAAACTCCTTATGTGGCAATATCAATCAATTAATGATATTTCACTATAATACACTAATTTGATTATAACTTCCAATATGAACTTCTTTCCACAAATCGACTTCTCCATCGCATCTCACATTATATCCTCTTCAAATGAGTATAATACAATATTGTATGTTTTTAGTACTCGTTCAGGACATAATATATCCATATTTTCAACATCTTTTCATAACTAGCATTATACTGGATGTTGGATCCGCACCTTAAGGCGTCATATGCTCAAGACAGAGATATCCTTATTTGAGAATCACTGCTCAAACTTAACTTTCATATCACCTTCATCTCAAAACAATAAGAAACTACACATGTATATTAAATGAACATTCAACCTAACTCCAAGTATTCTTTAGCGCATATGATGCAGGAGACGAACCTGTAAAATGCATAATTTGAAAGTATGATGAAGATGATATAGATCTATTTTCTTCATCCAACATTGAGAAGGACATTCTCAATATGATTCCAATCTACTACAAACTCATTTTCAAGAATTTAATCCACTCTTGAAAGTTTATCACAGGCTCGTAGCAAACTAACCGCCGAGCTCCATGATACTAAGTGCATAAATCGTCAAATCATCAAAATCAACATGTCTCTACTACGGCCAATCAAATTTATTAACTCATTTCAAGTGCATGTGACAATTAACAGAATTAAGATATGCCCTAAGAAAATTATATAAATCGTCAAATAATCAAAACCAACATGTCTCTACTACGGCCAATGAAATTTATTAATTTATTTCAAGTGAATGTGGCGATTAATAGAATTAAGGTATGTTCTAAGAAAATTATGTATTTTGATTATATAACTTAACTCTTATAGCGAATCATGTTCAAATAAAGTAACCTTTTGGTTTTTTTTTTATCGTACAATATTTTTGTACTAGGATTTAATTGATATACAAATACATTAAAGATGAAATTAGGCATAAGGAAAAACCATAAAAAAAATTGGGTTGAAGGACACCAAGTTTCAATTTTGGACTAAAGGACAAACTTTGAAAGAAAATTAGACTGAAGGACAATGCTAGTTATTACTAGCATTATTTTCAGTTTTTACTATACAAAATGCTCGTTATAACTAGCATTTTATTCAGTTTTACACTGTACAAAAATAAAAAATTTACGCATTCACATGTTGTCTTTTAGCCTAAAAATGAAACTTGTTGTCCTTCAACTTAAATTTATTTCAAAGTTTGTCCTTGCGCCTATTTTCCACTACAGTAAATATATACAAGTAAAAAATTCTTAGGATTACAGTTGTGAATGTGTTCGTAACTATGGTATTAAATTGACATATATTTATCCTTAAATGTTCATGACCAAGATGCATCCATGACGAGATATTGTTATATTCGTTTAGACTTGTGTGCATAATGCTATTCATATAATGTTCGATGAATTATTCATGACCGTTTGGAGCACCAAGAGCTTACATACATGTGACTATTTGGAAGAATAACAGAGTGACTTAGTGAGAGTCTTTTGCAGGTTAAGTAAAAAATAAAATAGTGTATCTCATGTGAATATGTGCAGCTTTTAACTTGAGAATATCGTGAATCTTAAGTGTCTAAACTATACTTTGATTGTGTTCAATTACATGACAATACTGATCGTGTCAAGTGAAAGAGATCAAGATCTCTATGTTATTGCTTTAATAATAATGGTAAGTTAGAGTGCTTGGAATCAAATACGGTCGAATGTATATAATCCAAAATATAAAAAATAAATGCAATGAAAAATACGAAGTATATAACGTAGTCGATTTTTATACTAGTTCGGACCTTTTGTCCTACGCCAGTCCCAAAACTACTTTTGGAATTTTCACCAAACAAACCTTACTACACCCATAGGAACAAGTTTCTACAACAACCGAGACTATCTGAATTGGACTTCGCACAACTACTTGAGACAAGTGACTTAACAAACTTGTGGTGCTATACTAACTTTTGAAGGATCCGAGTTAGTTTATAGCGGGTAAAGTATGAAGATTTCGAAAAAATTCCCTATTTGGATCGTAATGCATATGTGAGGTCTAATGTTAATGTTAAATCCAATCTTGTTGTTTAACAAAATCATATTTTATTTTGAATGTATCGCCTTATCTAATTAATCTTGTTAATTAAATGTATTCATTGTGAAATAAATTCAACCGAATGAATGAAGGAGACATTATTTTATTTGGAGAAAAAACCTTTCATTTCTCTCTTGAAACTTTCTCATTAATTAGAAAAAAGCTTAGTTTTATTTAGAGGGAGAAATTTTACATTCCTCTCTCCTAATTAAATTAATTGATTAAATTTATGTAATTGAATCTAAAATTCAAAAGGGAATGAATACATCAAATGCCTCCGCTTGTAGAAGGCGTGACAATTTTATGAAGCATATAGTGAATGAATTAATATGTAATTAATAATATGAACAAACATAAGATTAATTCTAAGCATACAAGCATATCAGGATCTAAAGGAAAGGAAACAATGTTTCCTATTTTACAAGCATTTATTGAATTTTGTACGAAATTAATACATAGGGAAGGTTAAGTTACAACTATTTATTTAATGTGGTAGAGGCAACAAACAATGATAGGGTTGATGTATACATATAGGTAGATAAGATGTATACACATGGGTAGATATTGGGATTTATATCTACCATACACTGAAAAAATATTCATATGTGTATATTATTGCCTCAATATAAAATTGTTCAATGAAAGTAAATTCGAAGAAAATGAATTTTTTTCGCAGTTACATGCCTTAACAATATAAAATAAACATAAATGTTTATGCATCCACATGATATACCTATATGAAAGGTCTAATGTCTGAGCCAATATAAATTCTCATTAATTAATTGTTTACAATTACTTTTTTAACAAGATAAAAAATATTAAATATATGTAACCATGTTGTAATTAAATATACAATTGTTAATACAAGATAATTTCCAATTGATTCCAAAATATTTCTATAACATTGAACTCTTTGATATATTTGCAAATGATGCCATTTATAAAGAAAATGTGACCTTTTACTCTCCTCGTCCCAACTGTGCCTATTTTACATTCATTCATGAACATTCGCTTTCCTTTCAAATATTCGAACCATTCAATAGTAACTCTATTACAACGCTATACTAACTTCATTACTAAAGCGCATTCCGATATTCTTAGCATTTTAAGGATATCGAATAGGTTGCACTTAAGTTAATTGATCATGAATTCTAGGTTGGCCTTTAGTCCTTAGTCTTTTGTTGTTTTCTATGCAACAAAATTCTCATTGTATTCAATCATATTGAACACATGATTTTGCATGAATGTTTGCTTGCTCATTTCAAGTGAACCAATTTCATCAAGATTTCTTAGAATACGAATGGGGTTATTTTCCATACAACTTTTGTATATAATCTAACGAGGATTAAATGTCCATATTCTTGTATTACTTTTGAGTTCAGAAAAATCATATAAGATAATTACATTCTCAAGCAAATAAATACTTGAGTGACCTAGTTACGAATATATTTTGAAGTCGCATAATTTGGCTCATGCATGAGTCTTGAATTGACAATATGCCTAATAGATCTATTGGTAAGTACATTTTATACTTCTATGTTAATCCTTATGTTAGTTCACTTGTACATTTCAATCGATAAAAATCTTTATCAATAAATTAGTTGTATAAATTTATTATAGTTGATTGTATAACATTTTTTCTTACAAATTTAGATAGATTAATGTGTTTATTTCATTTTTCTAATAAGGCACCCACTGGATTTTTATATTCCTAGAATCCCTTAAAGAAATATAAAATCTTTTGATTTCCCTAATGAGTGTTAGGGTTCGCTTGTCTTTGATTCTGACCTTGAGTTTGTTTAACAAATCATTGTCCCACAAGCGATGGATAATATTGATTGCATCATATACAACTCCTAACCGTGACTATGCCTTATTATTAACATCGACCATGATTTTTCTCCACAAATCGAGAGAGATTATTTACTTTTACCTATCATTTCACGATGACCTAAGTATAATGCATGTACTTTGAGTGTAAGGACCCGATTCTTCGACGCTCGAAAACCAACATCAATACGTCTACTGTATCAACTGTCGAGCAATCGAATGCCGGAAAACCGAATTCTTATGGTTTAAGAAGAAGAAAAAGATAGAACAGAACAGAAAGAACTACAGAACAATATCAGAATCACAAACGCAGCGGAACAACATATAATAGATAAATGAATAATCTTTAAACAAAGAACTATATCAGTTATTACATTACATCACATTACATCATCAGAGTGTACAACAACAAACAGCGGAAAAGAAATACTACATATGCTAGTTAATACGCCATGCCGTCCAGCTTGCTTCCAAATCTCTATAGCAACTCCCGAATCCAGAATAACCTGATAACCTAACTCTAGACTGCCCGTGTGGAAATTGGTGGGCACCCAGAGTTTAGGAAGGGAACAATAAACTCCAGGTTAGTCATGGGACTGGTGTGAGAACTAAAAACAGTTATTTTCACAAAGAAAATCAAAAGAATTGCGCTATGCTTTTGGAAAATGAAACTACCATAAGGCCTCCCGCCACACAACAATGCAAACGCAGAATTGGAGGAGATTTCTCCTTATGATAGTCAAATATGCTTACTACACAGAATCATTTGATTTTTGTTATTTTTAGTGCATAGTGTAGAAAACATTTCGAAAGTATAATATAAATCTTAGCCAACATACGACCGTTATCGTATGCATACTATAGCTACCATGTTCAATAGCAGGTTACCGCCACATTCCATGGTAGGTTATACAACTAAAACCGTATAGGGTTCGTATTGTTTCTTTGGATTTCCAACAAATGGTCAGGCAAAGGAACTTCCTACACCGAAATGGGTATGCCTCTGGAAAGACGCCCCGAGAACCTAACCGGATCTCTGCTGACACAAGGCCGAGTTACCACACGCTTCTGGGTGCAATGAAGCTGTAACTTGATAACTCCACACAAAAAGTATGCCATCCCCCGGTCGTTACCGACCTTTATCCGAGGATCCTCAATACCAACAACCACAAAGTAATAAATTTTCAGCAACCACATAGGTTAAATATCTGGGCTCCATACCATGATACAACCTCTATCCAGAAGAAAATGGACATACCTTAGGGGCACGAACCCAAAAAAAAAACCTTGCCGCAACATTCCTGTTTCGACCATTTCCGGGTAGTGAGGCTCGACAAAGTCTCGTCCACAAAGCTACGCTTTTCACAAAGCCACGCTTTGATCAACAAATGATCAATAAATAATCATCACACAGAAACACTCAGCATGCCACATTACCAAATTGGGAGTATATTGTTGATAACCTTCAACTACAAAACCTCTGAGCTCGTACGTATCAGAGAAGGGTGTTAAGATAAGAGAATAAATTCTCCGCCACCAACAGAGATGTATTTGAAAGAAATCTGCTTTATATCTCAAAATGTAATGTCAGACACGTAACCATACAAGTCCGTTCCGGGATCGAACGGAACCGAAGGTACTTCCAAAGAAGTCCTTGCAATTCAGATATTCACTAATCACGTCCGGATTCCCATCACAAAGGGTAATAAATCCCTATATCGAAAATCAGCCGATGCAGAAACATTCGACGGTAATCCTTCCGTTTTCACAAATATTCGGTCTTCAACACCGGTCTTCAATGTTATCCATTACGTCGTATCACTATTCGGAATGGGTAATCCGAATAACGAGCGCAATAATTTAAAAATAAGTGTAGCATTCAATTTCAACCAATTCACAACAAATACCTATTTAAAGGTCAATGTAACGACCCGTAAATTTTCGATAATTAAAATAGCTAATTTAATAAGATTTCGGGATTTAGTGTTAGAAAAAAAATTGTAAGTCGTTTGGAATAATAATAAATGTTGAATCTATTGGGATTATAATAGAGTTAATAAGATTTTAAAAACTGGAATTTATTGGATAAATTAAATAACGGGTTTAATATGATTAAAAATGATTTGTAAAATTTTATTTTATCATATTGGAGTTATAGTGATGTTATAGAACTTTTAAAACTGAATTTAAAATTTATTTGTGAAAATTGAATATTTTAATATTTAATTATCGACTGGAAAATAGCCAATTTTTGAACAGTCTCAGAATTGGACAAAACTAGTTCCATTGGATCCGTAATAGTTAGTTATTATCGGATTTCAATTTTCGTAGCAATCGGAGTTGTCGTTTGACCGTGGCAGCTCGAAACGCGTTGAAATTGTTTTAATATTAATTTGGCGAGTTAAAAATAGTCATTTTTCAAACGGTCTCGGATTTCGACGAAACTAGTTTCATTGGATCCGTAATGTGATATTATTGTAAGGTTTCAAATTTTAAGTCAAACGGATTTACCGTTTGTCCGGGGCAAGCCAAAACGCATAGAAATTCGGTTAATCGGTTTAATGTAAAATTGATCGTTTATTCCCGTAACTCTCACATATGATCGAATTAGGCCTTGAAACTAGTTCCATTGCGTCCGGAATGGGGGTAAAACCTTATAAACGCCTGGCGGCACGTCTCGATTGGAATTCGGATGATTTTGGACCTACCTATATAAATACGCACGCAAACCGAGGCGGTTTTATTATTTTTTTTATCCAGAAACCCTAATTACTTCAGCCCTAGCCGCCATTTCCTGAATCAATGGCCACGAAAATTCGAAACTTCTTCCTCATTTTCCTCTCAATCCATCAGCAATTAGCAAAAACTTTCAACTACAAAGTTGTAGAGCACGATGAAAGCTTCAAATCCATACGGAGATGATCGAAAACGGAGCCACGGATCAACGGGAAATCGAGATTGGACCTGCTGCGTTTTTCACGCAATTCGAGGCAGAGGGGGCGGCCGAGCTTCAGGCTATTGATGGTGAAGGTGGAGTAAGGCGGTGGCTTCGAAGTGGTGTAACCTGATCGTGTTCAAATTGCTTGTAGAAGGAGCATAATTTAACCCTAGTTTCATGAAGATGGGTTCAAGTTGCGGCTATTTCCTGTAGAGGGAACGTGAGAGAGGAGAAGAGGATGGTCGGCCTGAATTTGCAGGGGCTTGGATCAAGGGCTGAGATTCAGTTAGGTTGATAATATTAAATTAAAGTTGTAATTGATTATAAAAAAAATTCGGGTTAACTTTAAACCATCATATCTTTTTCATACGAGGTCGGATTCGGACGAAACTTTTTGCGTTGGAATCGTATCGACGAGCTCTTCGCATTGCAACTGGATTGGAATCATTTAGAGCTTGCGAAAATTTTGGGTTAAATCGAACGTCGTTCGATTTGATTTGAAATCGTAAAATCAAGGTGAGTGTTTTTATAACGCTCACACCGTACTAAATATCTTTATGCTAGTTAAATTGGATATTATGAAGCGTTATGATTTTATTGGTCGTTGTTTGGTAAAAATTTAATTGTCATATGGCTTGTCATTTGCATTAACCGTTGAAAAATTAAATTGACAGTTAAATTGAAATTAAAATTGAATTGCGATTAAATTACCTGACATTGATAACTATGAAACTGCCGTGAATTGTATTGCCTATTGGATGATGTATTTCGATGGATGTTATTGGTTGATATTTAAATGTTTGGATGTTTATTTGTTTATATATATCCTGCTATGCATACATATGACACTGTGATTGATTTAAATGATATATTCATCCCTGACATTTAATTGTAATAACTAATCACTTGGCCATAGGTTAGAAAATTATATACGGACACCGAGTTGGATAAATTAAATGATTTAAAAGTTGTTTTGAAATTATTTAAATGAATTGATTTTAAGAATAAAATCCAATTTATGGAAATTGAATTATTTTGAATTGGAGCTCGAAATGTTAGAATTTAAACTTGGTAAACGAAATTATTAAATAAGATCGAAGTTTAAATTTTAATTGAACATTGAAATACGGTGTAAATTTTTGAAAGTTGATTTGTTTTAAAAGATTGGACTTTTAATCGAACTCTGAATATTTCTAAGAAAATTGATATGAAATGATATTTCAAGTTTGAGTTTGGAATTGAAAATTTATTTGAAATTTAGATTTAAATTAATTTGGAATATATGATGATTTTGAAATGGATTTGATTTTAAAGCGAATATGATATTTTGTTATCAATCATGAATCAATTTGAAATATAAAAGAGCCAACGGTGTAATAATACGTAGTTATTAAAGAGACCGGGATCGGATATGGACATACTCTCTGTCGATACCGAAAACCACTTTAATAACTATTATACGCGGAGTGTTGATCCAGAATGAAGTGGATGGTTTGGTGAACGCGTTGACTGAAGAAAGAGAACGATATTGGATGACCCCTGACATGACTAAAACAGGAGCCGCGCCGGGCCATTGAGGTTCGCCACCTCTAGCGGACACACTTCTTCGATACCATATCTATTACATTTGTGATTTGATTTGGGTGCACCCCTTGATTTGGGAGTGTTGTTTCGCGGTGTTGGGGTAGCTGCTGGCTATGCCCAACATCAGTCCGGATCATGCAACTACTAGTATCCTAGTTGGTATTGCCTCATGTACCTTGTCATACTGATTATCCTATTCGCGACCACTACGTTTTGATTTGTACCTTGAGTATATGGATTGCCCTCTGGTGACTTCCGGTTTTGGGGAAACTACGGTCTTGTATATGCTTTTGGGAATATAAAATGTGTTAAGGGGGATTATGGTAACGCCTTAACGCTATTTTGATACTTTATATTACTGATAGACATTATCTACTTAGCGTATATTACTACATAGTAGATAGTTTAACGGATCCTTGAGAGATGGAAAATCCCGTAACATCTCTTAAGTTATTGCACGCACGTTGACACTGGATAGGAGATGTCAAACCCCGTAAACATCTCTGACGCCGTTTACACTCATATTTATTTACGATTGATTTAACTTTCATAAGGATATTTAGTCCTGACTCGAGTGTTTTGTCTTTTCATTACGCTCGGGTCAGTCCTGAGTTTTCAGTTTAGGTTGAAGATCATTTCCTTGGAGGACGGAGACGAAGATTTGGTATATTATCTACTACTATTATATTCATTCCATTCCGCTGCATTGTTGTATGATATTTGTTGTGTATGTAACTCTGATAAATGTTGTATAATAATAATCAAATGTATTCATTTCAAATGTATTCATTTAATTAACAGCTTCATGAACTGTTATTTTATTATTATACTTTAGCCTTCCGCTGTGAGATTCTGTGTTGTTTCATTTCCTTTATTTCCCTTCCTTTTCTTTTCTTAATTACCCCAATAACTATCTGCCCTTTTAATGGTTTGGAATCGACATGTGTATTTGATCGTCGGTTTAAAACTGTCCAAAAAGGCGGGTCGTTACAGTTGGTATCAGAGCTTTGGTTTAGCGATAAACTTTGGCTCTAGTGGGGAATAACTCATTGAAATAGAGGTAAACTATATGAATGAGTTGAGTGTATATGAGAGAGCGTACTTGTTATTTGATATAAAATGGTTTTATATTGTGTTAATTTGTTCCGTTGAGTATTTATGAATTCTGGTTGATACTTGGGACGCCAAGGCGTCGATAGGAATTTCTAAACACTCGAATAGGACAAACCAACACAATATCAATTTGGAATATATTTTATATAAAAGAATTATTTGAATATTTATTCATTTTGATTGAATTGATTGTTAGGAGATGATAATATTAGATTATTATCGTTATTGTCCGATCAATCAATATTTACAACAATTGATTAAATAACAATGGATTTAGGAAAATGAAATCTTGTAAACATAATTGATAATGAATATAAATGTATTTTAACTTGGATTTGGGAATTTAAATTCCAGTGTTTGAAATTGACTTACAAGAATTTGAAAAAATATAATATGAGTATTATATGATAGTATAATTGAGTTGAAATTGTTTTCGAAGGATTTTTTTTATGATAAGTGTTATATTCCCTTCTCTTGACGCTGGAAAATGATTTCGGTGATGAGTGCACGCATCATCGGCGTTTATTTTCGAGAGTCCGAGTGGGGGAGACCACTTAATAGCTTGTCCAAACCTTGTTTTGATTCAAATTTTATTTTATTTTATTTTGTATTCTCTATAGTATGATTTGATATATAAATTATATAAGTATATATTATTTCAAAACTTGATTTAAAATGAAACCGGGATTGGAATTCTTAAGTCCTTTAATAATTAATGATTTTCTTTTAATGATTGAAATGAATTTAGACTTGAATTATTAAGGAACTTCTGAATTGTGAAATGAGAAATGAACCTAAGAGCTAAGTGAAAATATCAAGTGAGGTAGAAATCCTTAGAATTTGGAAATTATGAACTTAAAATAAAAGTGAAACTGTAAAACTCGCATAGTATTAATTTCATTCTATAGCATAGATATAACTTCTAAAATACTTAAGAAGTTCAAAATGTTATATGGATTGTTAATTGGATAATATACGAGTATAGGTTTGAATAATGAAATGTGCATTTAATTAATGGTTTGCAAATATAAATAAAATTGTTAGTAAATGATTGGAATTTAAATTAACATT
Source organism: Allium cepa (assembly GCA_030765085.1). NCBI lineage: Eukaryota > Viridiplantae > Streptophyta > Magnoliopsida > Asparagales > Amaryllidaceae > Allium > Allium cepa. The sequence continues at coordinate 34,209,672 of CM060941.1, forward strand.
TAAAGGAGATTCACAATTATGTTAATATAAAATGGAAATACTATATGTGAATGTAAATGTGAAATTAAATTATAGCGAAATTTAAGTAATGACTTAAGAATTAATAAATTGAAAATTCAACTTTAAATGGAAAGAAGTTGTATGTTGTTTAACTACATTCTATTTGCATAGCTATAACTTACCAAATACTTAAAAGGTTTAAAATGCTGATAAGGATAAGAAGAGAAATAATATACCAGTGTGAGAATGAAAATAAAATGTGAAGATCTAATTGATAGTTGTAAATATAAAAGAAATTTAAGCGGTAAAATGAATGATATATATAAGTGAATGAATAAAATTTAAAAGTTATGAAATATAGATTTGGTAAATGGAAACTGATTAAATTTGAATATAACTAAATGTTTATAAGCTTGGAAGTGTATGAAATTAAAGTTGACTTGGAAATGTATAATTGATTTAGTGTAGATTTTGGATGGATGTTAATGTTTGATATGCATTGGTTGTTAGATGGATGATAATTGATTAAGTAGAATTCATTAGTGTTAATGGAATTGAATAAACGGAATAAAATTTTAAATAATTAAATTCAAATTGGGAGCAAATTGACTTGAATTAAAAATGTGAATGAAACAAACTTGAATAAATTGGAAACAAATTGAATGTAAACCTATTGCATGGATGAATAAGAAAATAGATGACTTTGTGTTTATGATTGTCCTTAGAAAATTTGAAGTTTTGATGTTTTGTACTTTGAAATAATAAAAGCAAATTTTGGGAAAAATCCAAATTTGTCCAATATATGCTGAAACGAAAACAATCATAACTTTTAAATGGCTGAACAGAATTCGACGATTTTGGACTTTTCGGAAAGCTTAGAAACTATAGCACAACTTTTGTTTAGATAACTTGAGAAAATTCCTTCGTCTGCTTGGTAAAAACTTGAATGTTACTCGCTGTCCTGTGTAAAAATAAGTAAAATCTGTAGTATACACCCTTAGTATTTTTGCCATATCTTTTGACTGGTTTATCGGATTTTGGTGGTCTTATACTTTCTGAAAAGATAAGAACTTAAGCTAAAACTTTTGTTTTAAGTGTTTTGTGTTTTGATATTGTTTAGAAGGTCGAAAACGTGGGTGAACGTCGCTGACCTGCGCAATTCATTGCCCAGGCTGAGGCGTATCCTCTAAGTAAAACGGCCATAACTTTTGAACGGATGGTCCGAATTCGATGATTTTGGACATTCCGGAAAGCCTGAAATGAATAAAACAAATTTTGTTTAGATTATGTGGTCAAATTTTATCGTTTAGATGACCTAAAACTAAGATTTGTTTGCTGTCCAGAAATTGAAATCTCAGTTTTGAAGCTAAATATGTTATGTATATGTTGTGTAGGCTAAGTATATCTATCTATCTTTATATGCATGGTTCTAACTTAGTTGTTGAGCATTTTAGTAGGTGGCAAAGGGGTTGCGCTTCGTTGTGGAGCTCGCTTCTACGCTAAACGCATAATGTAAGTAAATTGCTAATAAATGCTAAATAAAAGGTACGCTTACGGTTTTATATGATATTGGTGATATTTATATGTTGTTTCCCCACATATGGGATGCCTCATCATTGAGATGAGATGTATATTTGTGATATATATGCTATTATATTTTTTCCGATCGAGCCGCGCAAAGGAGACTCTGCCGAATTTTTCCATAAATCCGGGTGTTAGAAAATTTTTCAACTTTTGAATTTTTTTTTTTTATAACTTGTTTTGATAATTATCTTTTAAGTTTAGAAAGCCGTTCGGAGTAACTTAGTGGAAGCGTAGTTATGACCTTATAAATGGAATTTCATTATTTTATAAGTTGGTAACTTTGAATAAAATATATCTAATGTTGAATTCTATACTTAGTTTCTTTTCCCTTCTTTTCCTTTTCGGGGACGAAAAGTTTTGAGTGGGGGAGAGTGTAACGACCCGTAAATTTTCGATAATTAAAATAGCTAATTTAATAAGATTTTGGGATTTAGTGTTAGAAAAAAAATTGTAAGTCGTTTGGAATAATAATAAATGTTGAATCTATTGGGATTATAATAGAGTTAATAAGATTTTAAAAACTGGAATTTATTGGATAAATTAAATAACGGGTTTAATATGATTAAAAATGATTTGTAAAATTTTATTTTATCATATTGGAGTTATAGTGATGTTATAGAACTTTTAAAACTGAATTTAAAATTTATTTGTGAAAATTGAATATTTTAATATTTAATTATCGACTGGAAAATAGCCAATTTTTGAACAGTCTCAGAATTGGACAAAACTAGTTCCATTGGATCCGTAATAGTTAGTTATTATCGGATTTCAATTTTCGTAGCAATCGGAGTTGTCGTTTGACCGTGGCAGCTCGAAACGTGTTGAAATTGTTTTAATATTAATTTGGCGAGTTAAAAATAGTCATTTTTCAAACGGTCTCGGATTTCGACGAAACTAGTTTCATTGGATCTGTAATGTGATATTATTGTAAGGTTTCAAATTTTAAGTCAAACGGATTTACCGTTTGTCCGGGGCAAGCCAAAACGCATAGAAATTCGGTTAATCGGTTTAATGTAAAATTGATCGTTTATTCCCGTAACTCTCACATATGATCGAATTAGGCCTTGAAACTAGTTCCATTGCGTCCGGAATGGAGGTAAAACCTTATAAACGCCTGGCGGCACGTCTCGATTGGAGTTCGGATGATTTTGGACCTACCTATATAAATACGCACGCAAACCGAGGCGGTTTTATTATTTTTTTTATCCAGAAACCCTAATTACTTCAGCCCTAGCCGCCATTTCCTGAATCAATGGCCACGAAAATTCGAAACTTCTTCCTCATTTTCCTCTCAATCCATCAGCAATTAGCAAAAACTTTCAACTACAAAGTTGTAGAGCACGATGAAAGCTTCAAATCCATACGGAGATGATCGAAAACGGAGCCACGGATCAACGGGAAATCGAGATTGGACCTGCTGCGTTTTTCACGCAATTCGAGGCAGAGGGGGCGGCCGAGCTTCAGGCTATTGATGGTGAAGGTGGAGTAAGGCGGTGGCTTCGAAGTGGTGTAACCTGATCGTGTTCAAATTGCTTGTAGAAGGAGCATAATTTAACCCTAGTTTCATGAAGATGGGTTCAAGTTGCGGCTATTTCCTGTAGAGGGAACGTGAGAGAGGAGAAGAGGATGGTCGGCCTGAATTTGCAGGGGCTTGGATCAAGGGCTGAGATTCAGTTAGGTTGATAATATTAAATTAAAGTTGTAATTGATTATAAAAAAAATTCGGGTTAACTTTAAACCATCATATCTTTTTCATACGAAGTCGGATTCGGACGAAACTTTTTGCGTTGGAATCGTATCGACGAGCTCTTCGCATTGCAACTGGATTGGAATCATTTAGAGCTTGAGAAAATTTTGGGTTAAATCGAACGTCGTTCGATTTGATTTGAAATCGTAAAATCATGGTGAGTGTTTTTATAACGCTCACACCGTACTAAATATCTTTATGCTAGTTAAATTGGATATTATGAAGTGTTATGATTTTATTGGTCGTTGTTTGGTAAAAATTTAATTGTCATATAGCTTGTCATTTGCATTAACCGTTGAAAAATTAAATTGACAGTTAAATTGAAATTAAAATTGAATTGCGATTAAATTACCTGACATTGATAACTATGAAACTGCCGTGAATTGTATTGCCTATTGGATGATGTATTTCGATGGATGTTATTGGTTGATATTTAAATGTTTGGATGTTTATTTGTTTATATATATCCTGCTATGCATACATATGACACTGTGATTGATTTAAATGATATATTCATCCCTGACATTTAATTGTAATAACTAATCACTTGGCCATAGGTTAGAAAATTATATACGGACACCGAGTTGGATAAATTAAATGATTTAAAAGTTGTTTTGAAATTATTTAAATGAATTGATTTTAAGAATAAAATCCAATTTATGGAAATTGAATTATTTTGAATTGGAGCTCGAAATGTTAGAATTTAAACTTGGTAAACGAAATTATTAAATAAGATCGAAGTTTAAATTTTAATTGAACATTGAAATACGGTGTAAATTTTTGAAAGTTGATTTGTTTTAAAAGATTGGACTTTTAATCGAACTCTGAATATTTCTAAGAAAATTGATATGAAATGATATTTCAAGTTTGAGTTTGGAATTGAAAATTTATTTGAAATTTAGATTTAAATTAATTTGGAATATATGATGATTTTGAAATGGATTTGATTTTAAAGCGAATATGATATTTTGTTATCAATCATGAATCAATTTGAAATATAAAAGAGCCAACGGTGTAATAATACGTAGTTATTAAAGAGACCGGGATCGGATATGGACATACTCTCTGTCGATACCGAAAACCACTTTAATAACTATTATACGCGGAGTGTTGATCCAGAATGAAGTGGACGGTTTGGTGAACGCGTTGACTGAAGAAAGAGAACGATATTGGATGACCCCTGACATGACTAAAACAGGAGCCGCGCCGGGCCATTGAGGTTCGCCACCTCTAGCGGACACACTTCTTCGATACCATATCTATTACATTTGTGATTTGATTTGGGTGCACCCCTTGATTTGGGAGTGTTGTTTCGCGGTGTTGGGGTAGCTGCTGGCTATGCCCAACATCAGTCCGGATCATGCAACTACTAGTATCCTAGTTGGTATTGCCTCATGTACCTTGTCATACTGATTATCCTATTCGCGACCACTACGTTTTGATTTGTACCTTGAGTATATGGATTGCCCTCTGGTGACTTCCGGTTTTGGGGAAACTACGGTCTTGTATATGCTTTTGGGAATATAAAATGTGTTAAGGGGGATTATGGTAACGCCTTAACGCTATTTTGATACTTTATATTACTGATAGACATTATCTACTTAGCGTATATTACTACATAGTAGATAGTTTAACGGATCCTTGAGAGATGGAAAATCCCGTAACATCTCTTAAGTTATTGCACGCACGTTGACACTGGATAGGAGATGTCAAACCCCGTAAACATCTCTGACGCCGTTTACACTCATATTTATTTACGATTGATTTAACTTTCATAAGGATATTTAGTCCTGACTCGAGTGTTTTGTCTTTTCATTACGCTCGGGTCAGTCCTGAGTTTTCAGTTTAGGTTGAAGATCATTTCCTTGGAGGACGGAGACGAAGATTTGGTATATTATCTACTACTATTATATTCATTCCATTCCGCTGCATTGTTGTATGATATTTGTTGTGTATGTAACTCTGATAAATGTTGTATAATAATAATCAAATGTATTCATTTCAAATGTATTCATTTAATTAACAGCTTCATGAACTGTTATTTTATTATTATACTTTAGCCTTCCGCTGTGAGATTCTGTGTTGTTTCATTTCCTTTATTTCCCTTCCTTTTCTTTTCTTAATTACCCCAATAACTATCTGCCCTTTTAATGGTTTGGAATCGACATGTGTATTTGATCGTCGGTTTAAAACTGTCCAAAAAGGCGGGTCGTTACAGTCAATATTGATAGTCGGTTATTTAACTATCAATCAATATTCACAACATCACCCGATTATAAATAATCTTCCCAAATTATTTATTTTTCAAATTATCTTTACAAGATATATTCCACACTTCAACCATTTGAAAACCAATTTCAAATCAATTTTCAACTTTACAACTTTCATTTCAAAATGGTTCATTTAAACCAATTAAATAAATCCTTACCGATTTATTAAATTTATGTCCCAAATTCGCAAATTCATTTCCACACTTTAAAACTAAATCAATGTTTATTTTTAAACAAATTTCTCTTTCTTTTATAAATTTCATAGTGAATTTACCTTTCCAAAATATCTATGAATATACGATTTCCAAATCGATTTCTAATATTCATTTTCAACTTATCTTTAAAAGATAAAATCTCAAAACATTCACTTCATATTGGAAATACATTTCCATACTTATTAAATAATAAGTAATTCACAAATCTATTCATTTTCAACATTTTGAAAATATTCAATATACTTAAATTCAAATTAAGTATATATTTTATTCTTTAAGGAAAACATTCACCTAACACATTTATTTGGGTTAAAACGAATGTTGCGTAAAACATCGTTACGACAACCCAAAATCACTAGTATAGGGATTCAAAATTAAGATAGATATATAAATTCCAATATTATATAAAATATTTCCTTTCGGAAATCATTTACTATAACAACAGTGTTATAGTCCACCATTTCCTTATTTCTCGAAAACGTCCATTTCAACAATGAATGTTGAAATCTATGTGTTCGATATTTAATGCATTTTAAAACATCTTTAAATCGTTTTAAATTCTATTTAAAACGTCACTTCTCCAAAACATTTCTTTAATATATATTCACTGTCCAATATCGTGAATATACTTCATTAACCAAATTCAACATTTTCTACACATTTTATCTAAAGGATTATCTACTATCCAAAATCGTGGATATACTTCCTTTAATAAGCTATAATAATCAACTTATCAAAATAAGTTGATTTCGGATTTATAAAACAACGTTTATATATTCCACTTATATTCATTTTATAAAAACTTCCACTTATAAAATCCCTTAATGGACAAATTCTATTTATATCTCATTTAAATGCCAAAATCCAATTAATAAGTGAATTACTTCTAAATCCTTTATTTTACAAAATCTATTTATTTTATAAGTTCACAATTTATAAATTTATAAATTTCATTCACTTATGAAATCCATTTATTCTTCATTTTAACACTTATAAAAACTCGTTTTATAATTCCAATATTTTTAATTTATAAATATCAATTTCATAAACCTTTTATATTAACCGTTTATAATAATTCAAAAATCCCAATTTAAACCATTTTACAAATTTATCAACTATTTATTTCAAAAATCACATTTCGGTTATATTTCACAAAAATCATAATTTTTATAACATTAAAATTATAACGTTTGTTTATTTAAAATGAATCAATTCCAAAATTAAAATTTTATTATGAATCTCAACTTAAATTTTAAAAAATCCAATTTTATTTATTTTCGGCATCTAACGATACCAAAAATATATTCGGCTAAATTTTAGCCTTTAACGATCTCAATCACAAAGATAATCACAAAGATTATAAATAGATCAACACACAACATTGAAACCAATTCAATCATTTGAGGAATCCAGTTGGATCCCTCTAACATGTTTCCCTGCATCCACAGATGTTAGCACAATACCAATTCCGTTCCAGTACAGAATTATCGCTGTATATGGGATTTATATAAATATTATTCACTTAATAGGCGGCGCAATAGGGTCTCATCCTCTATATAATGCGGGAAATCAACTCCAAGTACATATATAATACCAATTTCACTGTACTGTGAAATATTCGCGGTATACGTTTTTAATAAATAACCTCCGCTTACTAACGGCACATAATGTCTATTTTAACAATCAATAGATAACAATCATCATTCAAACATACATTCAAGAAATTTTAAATCTAACTATTTAAAATTTAAATCGAAACTATTCGATTGAGTGAGAAGTTCTCACATTGATTTCAATTTCGTTTCAGCGTTTTATTTCGACTAAAATTAAACGAGCGTTTAATTTTACCCGAAATTCACACTAGCTCCAAATGACTCCAATCCAACTCCATTGCGTAGTATGCATCAATACGGTTCCAACGCAACTGGTTTCGTCCAAAACGGACCTCGTATGAACAAGTTACAACATTACAAAGTTTACACGAATTTAAATAATCTAATTTACTATTTTATTTTCTTATTAAACCTTGAAATAAATTAGGGCCGTTGATTTTCTTTTTCTTTCATCTGGCCGCACGCGGCTATCATCTCCCCAAAACATAAAAATCACGACCGAACCCAACTCGTTCACAAACCCTAATAGTCGATCGTCCTACGTTCATCTATTCGTCGATCAGGAGATGCCACTTTGAAGCTCGTCTCGAGAGCTACCTTCGGCTGCAAGATGGTGGAGCTCGGCCCCCCCCCCCCCATGGCCTAGAAAAACATGCACAAAGTCGCGGCCTTCATGCTTGATTTGCCGTTGATCCTCTACGAATTTTTCAATCATAACCGTTCACATCGCAGAGCTCGCGAAGCTCTTCAACTTTTTTTTAGGAATCGAAAGCTAAAAGGGTTTGGATCGAGAGATAATCGAGAAAGAATTTGTGAAGTTTCTGGCCGTTCGTGGAGATAGTGGCGGCTGCGTATATAACCCTAGGGTTTCTATTTTCTTTGCAAATGTGAATAATCCAAGGCCTTTTATAGAAAATTTCCAAATTACTATTCATCCCAAATTTTTCGAACTCCAAACGAAGCGTGCCGGCTGGCGTTTCTAAGGTTTACCCCGCGTTCCGAACAAAATGGAACGTGTTTTGGAGGCTAATTCGATCATCTGTGCGAGTTACGGCAATAAATGATCGATTTTAAATTAAACCGATTAAGCGAATTTTCTGTGCGTTTTGGCTTGCCCCGGTCAAACGATAAATCCGATTGACACGAAATTTGAAACCCGATAATAACAAACTATTACGGATCCAATGGAACAAGTTTCGTCCAATTCTAAGACTGTTCGAAAATTGGCTATTTTTCAGTCGATAATTAAATATTAAAATATTCAATTTTCACAATTAAACTTTTAATTCAATTTTAAAAGTTTTATAACATCATTTTAACTTCAACGTGATTAAATAAAATTTTACAAATCAATCTTAATCATTTTAAACCCAATTTTCAATTAATTCTGTAATTTCAACTATTAAATGATCGATTTAATTATCCAATTAAATCCAATATTCGAAAATACATAATTCGACTTATAAATTTCACTTATTAATATTTAAATTCAATTAAATATTCAAATTTTAAATTAACAAAAATTCTGGGTCGTTACAATCTTCCCCCCTTAAAAGAATTTCGTCCTCGAAATTACCAAATAAGAAAAAAGTTACAGAATCCATTAACTTTCCAAAACAAACCATTCAATTTAGATTTTTCAAATCTCTTAAGTGTTTAACTTTTTCAAAATTCATAGTTAAACTTCTTACAAAATCTTTACTAAGTTTCCAAATCCAAACTTAGTTTTCAAAAATTTCCCAATTTTCTCAAAAATATTCTAACACCTTAAATTTTCGGAAAAATTCGCCAGAGTCTCCTTTGTGCGGCTCGATCCGAAAAAATGACAGTATATATATCACAAATATACACCTCATCAAGTGATGAGGCATCCCGCAGGGAAAAAAGTGTAAAAGTACGATATTTAATCCGAGATATGTACCTTATTTATTGTTAGCGAGCGTATACGGCTAATATAGCGCGAAAGCGAGCTCCAAATGCGAAGCAAGCGCAATCCGCACCTACTAAACACTCAACAAACAATAAGAAACATGTATATATGAAAATAATATCAATATACAACATATAGTAACATAAAACTACATGTGCCAACATAGCAATGCATTCAATCAACAAATGCAACCATCAATCAACTATCGTCCAACTATCATCCAACAAATTCATAACCAAATCAATATAAATTCACTTCTCATTAATATTCAATGAATTTGTTTTTCATTCAAATCACATTTGATTCATTAACGTTGGATTTACTAACATTTATTCATATTCAATTTCAATTAGTTTGCATTCACTAATTTACATTCAAGGTGGTTCACTTCCAAATCAAATTCAATTCTATTCAAGTTCATTTTCTTCCAAGTTGGATTCAATTACATTAGCTTCCAATTTCGCTAATTCAATTTCATTAACACTTAGTGAATTATATACAATGAACTTACAATCATATAAGAACCGATGTTTATTCAACACAACCAAATTTATTCAATTTACATTTCTTTACATTCAATTCGGTTCAACACTTTTAATTAGCTTTAATGAATTAACATTTACATCCATTATCTCGTATCAATTTATTCATTCAATTGATTTATATTCAATTCATTCATATTAGATTGATGAATATTCAATCCGTTTATTAATTCAATTGCTAATTCATTTTACATTCCAAGTTGAATTTCATTTATATAACTCAAGTTCATATCCTTAATGACTTCATTTCATTAATTCACTTATTAATTTATTTCGACACCAAAATCAACTTTATTCAACTTGACTTAAGTTATATTCCATTTTAAAAATGGATATGGAAAGCACGTTCCCCCATGGATCACAGTTACTCGGCGGTTACGCTACTATCCCAGTAGAATCGCTTGTAATCTGTAGATTTCACATCTCTTGAATTTCGCCATGGTTGTTGCCATAGATCGTAGTTCACACGGCGGTTACGCCACTATCCCAGTGGAATCGCTTGTGATCGTAGGCATCTCGCCCCTCGAATTTCGCTTTGGCATCTAGATCGCAGTTTACGCGGCGGTTGCGCCACTATCCCAGTGGAATCGCTTGTAACTGTAGGCATCACGCCCCTTAAATTGTGCTAGCATACATCATGATCAATCAACATGATCCCATCACGCGGGATTCCAATTCAAATGGACACTCATACCGAGTTCCAACACCTTCACAAATTTTCAATGGAAGGTACTTTTCCATATCCTTTGAAATTCATTTTCAAAATCAAAAGGAATTTAAACTTTCCAATTCTCCAAAATTTTCAAATTCAGTTTTAATTACAACCTATATTTATAAATATATTCATACAGTTTCACTTCTTATATGTAAGATTATTTCACAGATGTAAATCATATTAATTATAATTCCATAGTTTATAAATCTTCGCTTATACAATTCATCCTTTTACAATTGTTGTAAACTACTTTTGTTTACTTGCATACATTCTTACATTTTCAACAATCAACAATCAATTTATATACACTAATAATTCTGAAAAATTATTTCCTTTATATATAAAAATATAATCGAGGTAAAATTATTTCATTTACCCAATTTAAAGTGATACTATGTCGGCTTGCCTCGTTTAAGAGTTTAGAAACCCCTATCGATAATATGGCGTCCCATCTACCGACCAGAATTCATAAACAGCTCAACGGATAAGCAAACACAATATAAAACATTTTATATTCACTAACAAATACGCGCTCGTATCTATTATTACACTCAAACTCATTCTAGAGTACTACTGACTCCATCTCTAATGAGTAATTCCCAACAGAGCCATGGTTGTCGCTTAACCATATGCCCTGATACCACTTTGTAAGGACCCGATTCTTCGACGCTCGAAAACCGACATCAATACGTCTACCGTATCAACTGCCGAGCAATCGAATGCCGGAAAACCGAATTCTTATGGTTTAAGAAGAAGAAAAAGATAGAACAGAACAGAAAGAACTACAGAACAATATCAGAATCTCACAAACGCAGCGGAACAACATATAATAGATAAATGAATAATCTTTAAACAAAGAACTATATCGGTTATTACATTACATCACATTACATCATCAGAGTGTACAACAACAAACAGTGGAAAAGAAATACTACATATGCTAGTTAATACACCATGCTGTCCAGCTTGCTTCCAAATCTCTATAGCAACTCCCGAATCCAGAGTAACCTGATAACCTAACTCTAGACTGCCCGTGTGGAAATTGATGGGAACCCAGAGTTTAGGAAGGGAACAATAAACTCCAGGTCAGTCATGGGACTGGTGTGAGAACTAAAACAATTATTTTCACAAAGAAAATCAAAAGAATTTCGCTGTTCTTTTAGAAAATGAAACTACCATAAGGCCTCCCACCATACACACAATGCAAACGCAGAATTGGAGGAGATTTCCCCTTATGATAGTCAAATATGCTTACTACGCAGAATCATTTGATTTTTGTTATTTTTAGTGCATAGTGTAGAAAACATTTCGAAAGTATAATATAAATCTTAGCCAACATACGACCATTATCGTATGCCTACTATAGCTACCATGTTCAATAGCAGGTTACCGCTACATTCCATGGCAGGTTATACAACTAAAACCGTATAGGGTTCGTATTGTTTCTTTGGATTTCCAACAAATGGTCAGGCAAAGGAACTTCCTACACCGAAATGGGTACGCCTCTGGAAAGACGCCCCGAGAACCTAACCGGATCTCTGCTGACACAAGGCCGAGTTACCACACGCTTCTGGGTGCAATGAAGCTGTAACTTGATAACTCCACACAAAAAGTATGCCATCCTCTGGTCGTTACCGACCTTTATCCGAGGATCCTCAATACTAACAACCACAAAGTAATAAATTTTCAGCAACCATATAGGTTAAATATCTGGGCTCCATACCATGATACAACCTCTATCCAAAAGAAAATGGACATACCTTAGGGGCGCGACCCCAAAAAAAAAAACCTTGCCGCAACATTCCTGTTTCGACCATTTCCGGGTTGTGAGGCTCGACGAAGTCTAGTCCACAAAGCTACGTTTTCACAAAGCCACGCTTTGATCAATAAATAATCATCACACAGCAACACTCAGCATGCCACATTACCAAATTGGTAGTATATCGCTGATAACCTTCAACTACAAAACCTCTGAGCTCGTACGTCTCAGAGAAGGGTGTTAAGCTAAGAGAATAAATTCTCCGCCACCAACAGAGATGTATTTGAAAGAAATCTGCTTTATATCTCAAAATGTAATGTCAGAAACGTAACCATACAAGTCCGTTCCAGGATCGAATGGAACCGAAGGCACTTTCAAAGAAGTCCTCGCAATCCAGATATTCACTAATCACGTCCGGATTCCCATCACAAAGGGTAATAAATCTCTATATCGGAGATCAGCCGATGTAGAGACATTCGATGGTAATCCTTCCATTTTCACAAATATCCGGTCTTCAACACCGGTCTTCAATGCTATCCATTACGTCGTATCACTATTCGGAATGGGTAATCCGAATAACGAGCGCAATAATTTAAAAATAAGTGTAGCATTCAATTTCAACCAATTCACAACAAATACCTATTTAAAGGTCAATATTGATAGTCGGTTATTTAACTATCAATCAATATTCACAACATCACCCGATTATAAATAATCTTCCCAAATTATTTATTTTTCAAATTATCTTTACAAGATATATATTCCACACTTTAACCATTTGAAAACCAATTTCAAATCAATTTTCAACTTTACAACTTTCATTTCAAAATGGTTCGTTTAAACCAATTAAATAAATCCTTACCGATTTATTAAATTTACGTCCCAAATTCGCAAATTCATTTCCACACTTTAAAAATAAATCAATGTTTATTTTTAAACAAATTTCTCTTTCTTTTATAAATTTCATAGTAAATTTACCTTTCCAAACTATCTATGAATATACGATTTCCAAATCGATTTCTAATATTCATTTTCAACTTATCCTTAAAAGATACAATCTCAAAACATTCACTTCATATTGGAAATACATTTCCATACTTATTAAATAATAAGTAATTCACAAATCTATTCATTTTCAACATTTTGAAAATATTCAATATACTTAAATTCAAATTAAGTATATATTTTATTCTTTAAGGAAAACATTCACCTAACACATTTATTTGGGTTAAAACGAATGTTGCATAAAACATCGTTACGACAACCCAAAATCACTAGTATAGGGATTCAAAATTAAGATAGATATATAAATCCCAATATTATATAAAATATTTCCTTTCGGAAATCATTTACTATAACAACAGTGTTATAGTCCACCATTTCCTTATTTCTCGAAAACGTCTATTTCAACAATGAATGTTGAAATCTATGTGTTCGATATTAAATGCATTTTAAAAGATCTTTAAATCGTTTTAAATTCTATTTAAAATGTCACTTCCCCAAAACATTTCTTTAATATATATTCACTGTCCAAAATCGTGAATATACTTCATTAACCAAATTCAACATTTTCTACACATTTTATCTAAAGGATTATCCACTATCCAAAATCGTGGATATACTTCCTTTAATAAGCTATAATAATTAACTTATCAAAATAAGTTGATTTCGGATTTATAAAAAAACGTTTATATATTCCACTTATATTCATTTTATAAAAACTTCCACTTATAAAATCCCTTAATGGACAAATCCTATTTATATCTCATTTAAATGCCAAAATCCAATTAATAAGTGAATTACTTATAAATCCTTTGTTTTACAAAATCTATTCATTTTATAAGTTCACAATTTATAAATTTATAAATTTCATTCACTTATGAAATCCGTTTATACTACATTTTTAACACTTATAAAAACTCGTTTTATAATTCCAATATTTTTAATTTATAAATATCAATTTCATAAACCTTTTATATAAACCGTTTATAATAATTCAAAAATCCCAATTTAAACCATTTTACAAATTTATCAACTATTTATTTCAAAAATCACATTTCGGTTATATTTCACAAAAATCATAATTTTTGTAACATTAAAATTATAACGTTTGTTTATTTAAATTGAATCAATTCCAAAATTAAAATTTTGTTATGAAATCTCTACTTAAATTTTCAAAAATCCAATTTTATTTATTTTCGGCATCTAACGATACCAAAAATATATTCGGCTAAATTTTAGCCTTTAACGATCTCAATCACAAAGATAATCACAAAGATTATAAATAGATCAACACAAAACATTGAAACCAATTCAATCATTTGAGAAATCCAGTTGGATCCCTTCAACCTGTTTCCCTGCATCCACAGATGTTAGAACAATACCAATTCCATTCGAGTACAGAATTATCGCGGTATATGGGATTTATAAAAATATTATTCGCTTAATAGGCGGCGCAATAGGGTCTCATCCGCCATATAATGCGGGAAATCAACTCCAAGTACATATATAATACCAATTTCACTATACTGTGAAATATTCCGGTATATGTTTTTAATAAATAACCTCCGCTTACTAACAACGCATAATGTCTATTTTAACAATCAATAGATAACAATCATCATTCAAACATACATTCAAGAAATTTTAAATCTAACTATTTAAAATTTAAATCGAAACTATTCGATTGAGTGAGAAGTTCTCACCTTGATTTCAATTCCGTTTCAGCGTGTTTCCACAAAAAATGGACAAAACCTCAAAGTCGTATGATTTAGTTGATTTTATGTTGTTTTCAATGATTGTGATGAGTTATGCAAATAAGTAAAAAACAGGGGCTAAATTGTAAAAAGACACGCAGATTTATAGTGGTTCGACCAGAACGTGCCTACGTCCACTTTATATGTTATTCTCTCTTTTCTTTCAGATTACAAGTACAAAGCTTTGTATACAAGTATATGAAAGTTGTTTGAAAGTTCCTTCCGTGCTTGAGCTCTCAAACTTGTCTGCCATTGTTGTACCCCTGCCCCTCTATTTATAGAGTGAGGCTGGGGGCAGGGGTCTTGGATGTATATAACTGCTGATGGGCCTGGGCTGAAGCAATCTGGTCTGGCATATCTGGTTCGACGAAGCTTGGTTCGGCCGTGCTTGGAGTGGTTGATCCGGAGGTTTATTCGGTAGAGGGTGGAAAGATGGTTGGCTCGGCAGGGAAGTGGAAAGATGTTGGTTCGGCATTGGCTTCTGGACCGGTGGTGGTGATGGAAGTTGGTTCGGCATGGAAGTGGAGATGTGGTCTGGTATTGAAGTGGAGATGTGGTCCGGTATTGAAGTGGAGATGTGGTTCGGTATGGTTTGGGGGAAGGTTGGTTCGGCGAGGCTTCATTCGGCATGGGACTTGGACCGGTGAAGCTTGGTCCGGTGGTATGCTGAGAGGCTTTGGTTCGGTGTTGTCTTGGAGGAGGTTGGTTCGGCGTGGATTGGCTCGGTGGTGAGTGTTGGTTCGGCAGGAGGTTGATTCGGTGGTGAGTGGTTCGAGTTGGTTCGGCATGGGGTTGATTCGGTGGGTGGTAGATACGTACCCAACATTTGCCCCCCAAAGCAGGTCATATGTTTAACATATATCGTGCTTTGTTTTAATGGGATAGTCTCGTTCGGTTTTAAGCGCCGAGCCATCTGGTCCGGTCGTTGATGGTTGCTTATAAATAGGGGCCCCGTGCCTTCGTTATTCCTTACCAACCGAGCCAAACATTTTGCCGAGTCAAACTCTCATCTTTGCCGAATCAAAGTGTTAGCCGAACCAGGTGAGATCCTTTGCCGCCGAATGAACTTCTGTACTGTTCTACCGAATGTACTCGGGACCTTGTGTACCGAATGAAGGCTTACTATTCATTTTACCGGATGAACCGAATGAGCCTGAGGGTTGAATGCCCGATGAGATAATGCGTTCGAATACCGAATGGAATTATCACCGGATGAGCTCGGGGAGTGTAGTTCCGAACGAACTCTCGCCTTGTTTTACCGAATGAACTGAAAGGTTTTTAATGCCGAATGGACTTTAATCTCAACCTTTGTGCCTTGAACTTGTTTGCTTGTATTTCCATATTCCTTGTTCTAACTCGTTTTTCTGGTATTTGCAGATAATGTCTCGCAAAGCAGAAACTCGATCAGATAAACGGAAGTCCAGGGGCGAAGGAGAGTCCTCCTCCGTGCTCCCAGCCCAGCCAGGATCGGAACGTCATGGACCTGCCCCGAGGTCGCTAGTAGATGGGTATGGCCCCCAGGAGCTTCTGAACTCTCCGCCCGACTGCTTTCCTAGCTCCCTCAGGGAGGAGCAGCTTGATGTCATTTCTCGCTCCTTTGGGATTGACAAGGCTCGTATGCTGTTGCCGGGAGACGGAGTGATGCCGTACAATCCCCCTGAAGGATATTTTGCGTATAGTAGGTACCACTGCATGTGTGGGGCCATTCCTCCCATTAATACCTGGATAGTCAGCTTCATCACTTATCTGAAGGTGGCTCCCTTCCAGCTTCAGCCCAATTCCTACGCCATCTTGGTGTGCTTATACATTATTTTCCAGAGAAGGTACGGGCGCCCCCTTCCAACCGGGAGATTCGGTATCTATATAACTTGAGGGGTTACAAGAAGGGGTCTCCGTATGTTAGTTTGGAAGCGGCCATGGCCTTCAAACCGGTCTTGGACTTATACTCAAAGTTCACTATGTTTAAGAAATAATGGTTTTTTATCAAGGACGATTCTGTCTCCTTCAGCCTCTTCACTTCTGGCTGTAAGTTGAACTTTATTTACAACTTCCTTGTTCCGACTGCAGTGCTTCTTCTGATATGCTTCTATTTCTTATTAGCGACAGGTGGCTTTGCAGTCGTAGAGAGTGATTCCCTGGTCCAGATGGCTGCGGAAATAAAGGCCATTTCGGGACGGGACAGGTCGGCTTCTTTCCTGATCAGGAATGCTACTCTCCTGGAGCACAACTTGATCCTGCCACACCAGTCCGTGGTTAAGCAGAGAGATACTGCTGAGGAGAAGGCTGCCAAAGCCAAGGAAGGGGCCACGGTGAAGAGTGGCAAGAGGGAACCTTTCACAAAGCCTCCCGTTGTTGGAGGTAAGAAACTTAAGAAGTCTGATGGTCCCTCCCCTAGCACTTGTCCAATTGCCTCGGGAGAGGAAGATGTGGAGGAAGATAGAGGTGAGGGTGAAGGAGGAGATGGACAGAGTGGTGGTGGCGTCGATGCCTTAACCTCTGGGCAAGCGGGAGAGATTCATGAGTGGACGAATGATGCTTTCCGTCAGGCTTTTGGGGAGTCGGAGGAAGGATCGGCTTTGGTTGAGAAGGCAAAGGAGGTTGACAAGGCTGGGGCTGGCGCCGATTCATTCTCTAAGAGTTCTTCAGCTACGGTGATTCCAGTGATTCAAGGTGAACTTTTGACTTCTGCAGACTCCATTTACGATAGGGACTTAGGAATATTTTATGGTTCGCTTCCGTCCTGGAATGAGATTCAGGACTTATTGCAGTATCCTACTCCTCCGTAGGGTTTGTATAATAGATGTGTCTTCTCACTCTTTTTAACTTGACATATTTCTCGAATTATGGACCTTTGTATGTTCGTAACACTTGCCTTTTATTCCAGGAGCAGGTAAGGCGACCAAGTCATCAGATATTCGGCACCGCATCGAACAGTATAAGCTACTCAAAGCTTCTGCCAAACCAAAGCCGCCAACTAGCCGTTCTAGGGATGTAGTTAGATATCGCCCTCTTCTTGGAGTCATTGAGGAAGATATGCACAAGAGGAAGAGGGGCCGATCTTCGTTTGAACCTTCTCCTGGCCCCCAGCCTCCAGTCCAGCCCATCCATGACATTGCTGAAGAGGATACTGAGTTTATGCCTTCCCTCCATCCGTCCGAAAATCCAACCGTCACTCCGATAGACCGTCCTGGTTTGGATCGCAACCCCTTTGCCGGCCACCCGGATCTGGACCCGAGTTTTCAGGATATCTCTTTTGACGAGGTCACGGGTGAGCATCTTCTTCCCCGCAATCCCATGGTACGGGTGCTTGATGAGGCTAAGTCGTTAGACCTTGATTTGCTTACTACTCGGATTGTGACCATAGGGAACGAGGCCAAGGCAAGTATCGATCGGGTGGCTGAGGAAACCAAGAGGTTATGGAGCATCATGCTCGACTGGCCAGGGCTGGGGAGGAAATCGGAAGTGCTAACATCCGATTGCGGCTACAGGTTTCTGATCAAGCCAAGCAGCTTGCCGATCAGGCTATCCAGATATCCCAGCATGAGGCGGCCACCCGACGACTAAAGAAAATCATGGAGGAGGCTAGCAAGGCTGAGTTGCGAAAGGTGGAGGCCGCCTGCAAGGAGCGGATTGACATAGCAATTGCTACGGTGGACGAGGTTCGGAGGGCAGATCTCGAGCAAGTAGAGGAGTTATCTGGGAGGCTTGAGGCCGCAGAGCTTGCTCAGGCTAGGCTAAAGGAAGAGATGGAGGAAATGAGGAGGTCTCTCCAGGCTGACCGCTTGAGATATCGATCGGAGAGGGATGTTGCCGTCGTCAAATTGTTGTCCTCCGAGGCCCAGGTGAGGGAGTTTGAGGAGAATGAGGGGATGATGGACGAGATGTTGCAGGATATGTACTTCCGTACCTGGAAGCAGGGTAATCTATCCTGGATGGATGACTATCCCCGGGTCATGGCTAGGATATATCTCCGGGCTTTGGAGGAGGCCAAGGCCGATGCGGATAAGGAAGGTGGAGCAGCTTTCAGGATGGACATGGTAACCGCCCAGTTCTCGAAGGAGGAGAAGGTAGCGGTGAAGGAGGGGATGCGGCTACTTGCTGCGGAGGAAGCCGGTGCGCAGTTGGGGGATGAGGACCAAGAAGCGGGTGCTGGTGAGTTCTCCCTATTTTAGATTTTCATGACTTGATCGTCCATTGTTGGTTTAATGGATTCCTCTTCTGAATTGGACAGGTGAGACTTCTGATAAGCATGCTGGGAGCTCCGACCCTGCGGCCAAGTAGGCTTGGAGAGTTGGTAGGATGAGGGTGAGGTGCGGACGCAGCTGGTTCCTTGTCCGGATTCGGTCACCTTTTGATTTCCTTTTATCGCTGTTTATGTTAGTCCAAAACATTGATGTGACTGTAATAATATTGTTTATGATGAATGACTTTACGTAATTTCATAACATAAGCTGATTCCTTTATGTTGGAATTTTATCGCTATTTTGTTGTGCTGTGTAAGTGATGTAACTATGCATGTTACTAGTGGCTTGACTGTGCCTGATGCCAAGTTTTTTTGCTTAAAGTATAATTTTCTCATTTTGCAACGTAAATGTGATGTGTGAATATGAACTGCAGCTATGCATTAATGTATAAAAGTAGAAGGTATCGCCCTTCATGTTTCGGCTGTGGACGGCAACTTCGTGCGCCCTGTAAGACTAAGCACGGAATGTTGTTGAGTGTCTCGTCATCCGATTGTAAGTTTCTGTTCCCATTAGCGAGCGTCCCCTATTTCATGTCCTGTACTTTCAAGCACCGTTACGGAGAATAGGAGAAAAGTTTTAAATGAAATGGAAATATAGAAAAAGTAAAACTTCCAGTCACGGAAGGCCGTCGATGTGCTTAAGTTCGCGGGAAACGGATTTTGTAGTCACTTTCCCTAGCTGTAGGTCTTGGAGACATTTGTCACCCATCTTACGCTAGCCGATCGCGCACAGTAACTACCCGGGCCATTATGGCCCATAATCGTGGGTATTATTCGATTTACTGTGGCCGGCTAGCGTGGGGGCCGATCGTCAACTGTGAACTGCCCCTGGCTGGCCACACCTTATGTTGGGGCTTATAGTCGGTTCACAGTTGCCGGCGAGCCGAATCGCTGTAATGAGCTGCCATGGCATAATCGGCCTTCTCGGTGGCTTATACTCGGCTTATTACAGTCGGCTTTAAGGGCCGAGGCAAACAATGAGTTAACTCGCGGTAGAGGGATACCGGAGCAAAGTGTCTCATTGGCGAGGGCATAAGATCGTAGCGTACCTGTTAGATTTTGTCCAGGTGGAGTTGTGTTGTGAAGCTCTGAATTGAAATGTCATCTGCAAAGGATTTTGTTCAACAGCAAAGGATAAAGCTTAAAAAGTAGCCAAGATATAAAGGAACAAGTTAACAAGAGTCAAGTTTTTAAAGTGGTTCGGCACGAAAATGCCTACGTCCACTGATTCTCTTTGTTAATTCACTTCATATTGGCGGTACAAGTTAAGAAAAGTATCGACGGAGGTGTCGGATGTTCCATGCCCTCTGGAACACCTCTCCGTCCACTGTTGACAAAATATAAGCTCCGTTGTGGAGATCTTTATGAATTACATATGGTCCGTCCCAGATGGGGTCCAGTGCCCCGGGGCGTGGAAAGATTCGTTTGAGGACAAGATCTCCTTTTTGTAAGCTACGATGCTTGACTTTGGAGTTGTACTGGGCTGCCACTTTTTGTTTGTGAGCCGCTACTTTGAGTGCTGCATCGTTTCTTCTCTCCTCAATTAGGTCCAAAGACATGAGGAGGAGTTCTTCGTTCTCTTCCGGGCTGTAGTGGATCCTACGGTGAGAGGGCACTATAGTTTCAACTGGGAGCATGGCCTCCGATCCGTATGCCAAAGAGAAAGGAGTATGCCCTATTGAAGTTCTGTAAGATGTGCGATAGGCCCAAAGTGCCGTAGGAAGTTCATCCATCCAAGCGCCTTTCGACTTTTCAAGTTTCTTCTTGATTAAGGTTTTGAGGATCTTGTTGACAGCTTCGACTTGTCCGTTTGCTTGAGGATAAGCTACAGATGAGAAGCTTTTGTGAATTCCGTGCTCTTGGCACCAATCGGCGAATTCTTCGCTGTCAAATTGAAGTCCATTGTCTGATATGATCTTGAGTGGGACTCCGTACCTGCACAGAATATTTTTGATCAAGAAGTTGATAACTTTTGCCGAGGATATTTTATTTAGAAGTTCCGCCTCCACCCATTTGGTGAAATAGTCAACTGCCACTATAGCATATTTGGCTCCGCCTCGGCCCGTTGGCAGTTCGCCAATTAAGTCAATCCTCCATACCGCAAAGGGCCAAGGGCTGGTCATTTGAGTAATCTCATTTGTGGGTAGTCGAGGGATCTTGGCAAATTTCTGACATCTGTCGCATTTCTTGACAAAGTCCAAGGCATCATTGTTCAAGGTGGGCCAGAAATATCCATATCGGAGTATCTTCTTTGCCAGAGTCTGCCCTCCAGTGTGATCTCCGCAGCTTCCCTGGTGGATGTTGGATAAGATTTCCTTGGCTTCTCTTCCAGCAATGCACCTCAATAAGGGATTAGAGAAGCCACGCCGATAGAGGATGCCTTCTTGCATTGTGTAGCGGGAAGCTTTCCTTAGAATTTTCTTAATTTCATTTCGCCCGTCGGGTAGGGTGCCGTTTTGTAAGTATTCTCGGATAGGGGTCATCCATGTTTCTTCTTCGGTTGCAGCTATCAGATTCACTCGCTCGAAACTTGGTGCCAGCTGTTTTGAGATGGTTATCGCTCCAGAAGTGGTATCATCTCCCATGCTAGCTTGCTTTTCCAGCTCGTCGGCCTCTTGATTTTCTTCTCGAGGAATGTGTTTGATCGAGTAGTGATCCAATTGATTGAGCAGCCGCTTGGTCTTTTTCAGATATGTCGTGAGCCGCTCTCCTCGAGTCTGGAACTCCCCTAGTATTTGATTTACGATGAGTTGCGAATCACCGTGAAGACATAAGGAACTGACTCCGATCTCCAGGGCGAGCTCTAATCCGGCTATTACTGCTTCATACAGCATCATTATTGGTGGCAGCGAATTCCAGCCTTAGGGCGTAGTGCAGCTTCCTTCCCCTGGGGGTGATTATCACAACACCTGCCCCCGAGCCTTGTTCGTTTGACGCTCCATCTACGAAGAGATTCCACTTGATATCTTCTGCTATTTCAGATTGGTCCTTACCTTCGCTAGTAGTGAATTCGGCAATGAAATCAGCTATGGCTTTCCCCTTGATAGCGGTGCGAGGATGGTAAGTGATATCATATTGACTTAATTCGATGCACCACTTAAGTAGTCGCCCAGAAGTGTCGGGGCGATGGAGCACTTGCCTTAGCGGTTGATCGGTTAGAACTCGGATGGAATGAGATTGGAAATAGTGTCGTAGCTTCCTTGATGTGATTAGTAAACAGTACGCCAGTTTCTTGAGTTTGGGATACCGGGCTTCTGCTCCCGTGAACCTTTTACTTATAAAGTACACTGGCCGTTGTGTGTGGTTTTCTTCTCTTACCAAAGCGGCGCTTAGAGCATAGGATGACATAGCAAGATATAGGTATAGTTCTTCGCCTTTATTCGGAGTCGAGAGTACTGGTGGCCGTTGGAGGTGCTCGATTAGGTTAAGGAAAGCTGCTGAACATTCGTCGGTCCACTCGAATTTTCCTTTGTCTCTCTTCAGGGCTTCAAAGAAGGGAATGCATTTGTCGGTTGCTTTAGAGATGAATCGGCTTAGGGCGGCCACCTTCCTGTTTAGGCTTTGCATTTCTTTCCGAGTGGATGGTATCTTGATATCTTACAAGGCTCAGACTTGTTCGGGGTTTGCTTCAATCCCTCTGGCATGGACGATGAATCCCAAGAACTTTCCTGATGACACTCCGAAGGAGCACTTTAGAGGATTCAGCTTCATTCCATATTGGCGGAGTACTTGGAACATCTCGTCCAGGTGGATTACATGATCGTCGGCTTTTCTTGATTTAACCAGCATGTCATCCACATAGACCTTCATAGTTCGTCCTATCAGTTCTGCAAACATCTTGTTGACGAGGCGCTGATAAGTAGCTCCGACGTTTTTAAGTCCAAATGGCATTACCTTGTAGCAGTACAATCCTCGGTCAGTGATGAAGCTAGTGTGGTCTTGATCGGAGGCATGCATAGGGATCTGGTTATATCCTGAGTATGCGTCCATAAAGGATAAGAGTTCGTGTCCGGCAGTGCTGTCCACGAGTTGGTCGATTCGGGGGAGCGGGAAGCAGTCTTTCGGGCAAGCGTCATTTAAGTTGGAGAAATCGGTGCATGTTCGCCACTTCCCATTAGCTTTCTTTACCAGTACCGGGTTGGCGATCCATTCCGGGTAGATGGCTTCACGTATGAAGTCATCGGCAAGTAAGTTCTTTACTTCTTCCTCGAGGGCTGCTGATCGTTCTGCCCCCATGCTTCTCTTTTTCTGTTTCACTGGTGTCTTGGTAGGGTCGATGTTCAATGCGTGGCATGCTATATCCGGGGAGATTCCAGTCATGTCAGCATGCGTCCATGCAAATACATCTAGGTTGTGGCGGAGAAAATCAATGAGTTGATCCTTTAATTCTGCTTTTAATTGAGATCCGATTTTCAATAGTCTACTCGAGTCATGTTTGTCTACAGCTACGAATTCCATAGCCTCTGCAGGCTCGGCGGTGGCCTCCTCCTCTTTGTCCCTGGGGTCTAATTCGTTGAAAGGATCACTGGTATATCGAAGAGGAGGGGCTTTCTTTAGTTGCTATGCTTCCAAGCTTTTCATGCAGAGAGTAGTCTCTGCATTTTTTCCCTTTATCTTTTCTGCGATTATTGCGAAGTTCGGTCACATAGCAGTCTCGAGCAGCGTCTTGATCTCCCTCCACTTCTCCTATTCCGTTATCTGTGGGAAATTTCATCTTCAGGCACCATGGGGCTAGGACAATTTGGAAGTCGGACAAGGCTGGTCTTCCCAAGAAGGCGTTGTAGGCCGAATGGTTCTCTATTAGTACGAACGTTTGTTTTCGCACAGCGGAGCGGGGATGGCTGCCTATTTCGACAAAGAGGTTCAGTTGCCCGAGGGGTAACTTTGCATCTCCAGTGAAACCACGTAGTGGTTTGTTGCAGGGAGACACATCCTTCATTGACAGCTTCATTTTGTCGAAAGCATGCTTGAATAGGATATTTACTGAACTTCCAGTGTCTATTAAAATTCGAAAAACTTTGGCTGGACCGAACCAGGCGGAGATGACCATAGGGTCCATGTGTGGGTACTGTCTTCCCTCTAGATCATGCCTACTGAATGTGATGTCGTCACTCTCTTTCCGTTTTGGGTGGCGTTCTTCTGTAACAGAGTTAACGCAGCCTTCATTGTTTCTAAGTGACTTGCCGTATCTTTACATCTCTGCCCAGCTTCTGTCGGCGATGTGTGGTCCTCCCGAGATGGTATGGACCACTATCTTCTCTTGACTAGAGCCGCTGGTGTGGCGATTTCCTCCACTTACTTCTGGGAGGGGTAGCCTAAGATCCTCACTGGCAGGAGTCGAAATCCTGTTCTGGCTCTTCACATAGCGTTCCAGCCTCTTCCTTCTGATGTGTTCTTCAATTAAATCCCGGAGATGGTGGCATTCATTGGTGTCATGTCCATGGGATTAGTGGAAGCGGCAGAACTTTCCTGACTTGAGTGCGTTATCTGACTCCTTCTTGTGCGGGGGGCACTTGTATCTAAGTTCGTCCTGGGTAGCCAGGAAGATGTTCTCGACCGTTTCATTCAAAGGAGTGTAAGAGTCAAATGTTGGTCCTGGTCGATATAAGCGCTTTTCTCCCTTTTTGCCCCCAGCATTGTCTCTAGAGTCATTTCTTCAAACATCTTTTGCTGCAGCGAGGAACCTGTCTGGAGCCGTCTTGGCCTGTTGCCCTGATTGCCTCTCAGTGGAGGCATCTTCAAGTCTCATATACTTTCCAGCTTCATGAAAGAAATCCGGTAACGTAGCTGGTTTTTCTTTGGTTAGTCTTCTAGCAAACTTGGTATCCAGATGCACACCACTACAGAGGGCCATCAGGACAAGTTTCTCATCGGCATCTTGAACTGCTGCCGCTGCGGCATTGAACCGGGTTAGGTATTGCTGCAGTGTCTCTTCGGGTTTCTGTTTGACAGTAGATAAGGAGTAAGCATCCTTGGGTTGTTCCACATGAATGCGAAACTGGCTGATAAACTTCTCCTTCAACATTTCCCATGAACTGATGGATCCTTGGGGTATATGGCAGAACCAGGAGGTAGCTAGATCTGCTAAAAATAGTGGAAAGCTTTTGCATAATACTCCTTCCGTTGCCCCGCTCATGAGCATTTGTTGTGTGTATCTTTGCAGGTGTACAACGGGGTTAGAGGTTCCCTTGTATGGTTCCATTGTCGGCATTTTCCACTCTCGGGGGGTGATGGCAATTTCAATATCGCGGGTGAAAGGGCCGGTTACCCTAGCACCTATCCCACGATCTCTTTGGTCCCGTTGGACGCATTCCCTGAATAATTGTGCCATTCTTTCATCAGAATTTGGAGCGGACAAAAATGAGCTTGGTTCTTCCCTGCGGGATCGATCTCGTCCAGATGACCTGTAGGGATGGTATAGTCTATCACTTCTGACGTTATCCAGTGGCTATCTTTGGCTGCTCGGATGCATGCTAGGACCAGCTACAGTTGGCCCCTGCCTTGATCTTCCCCTGTGGGGTTCTGTTTCGAGCATTTCCATGGGGTCAACTTCGGGCTGGGTTCTAGCTCGGCTCCATTCAACAGGGTTTCTATGATTAGGTGGCATGACTGGCTCAGCTACATCCGACCCTCGCCTGGTGCTTCCGCCATTGGGTTCGGTTCCAAGCGCTTCCTCGAGTCGGAGTTCGGGCTGAGTCCGGACGCGGCCCCTATCATTGTTGTTCCTGTTGATAGCTTCTTCGAAGAGGGAAGACCTTTGTTGTCTCCGAGATCCTCCAGATTGAGACTCACCCCATGATTCAGTGTTGCGGTTGGATTCTTCGGCATCCCTCAAGCGTGACATGAGTTGGTTCACCAAAGCTTCTTGTTGGGATGCGAAGCAGTTAGTCACTTCAACCACAACTCTGTCTAGGTCTGCCCTAGTGATTGCTGCCGGTTGTTCCGCGGCAGGGGCTGTCGGAATTGCTTGATCTACATTTGGCACTGCTGTCGTAGTGGGTTGGTTCTCTTGATCTGGATCCACTGGATCTGGAGCGCTGCTGGTTGCAACGTTCTTTCCCTTGTTGGCGTCTTTTCTCGGCCTGGAAGTCATGTTTCTTAGGCAATGAAGGGTGCTATTGGGAAAGAAGGTTGAATGAGGGAAGCTGAAGCTTCGAGTTCCAAGCTCTTAGTGAAAGCACCAAAAATGTTTGCACAAAAAATGGACAAACACCTCAAAGTCGTATGATTTAGTTGATTTTATGTTGTTTTCAATGATTTGGATGAGTTATGCAAATAAGTAAAAAAACAGGGGCTAAATTGTAAAAAGACACGCAGATTTATAGTGGTTCGGCCAGAACGTGCCTACGTCCACTTTATATGTTATTCTCTCTTTTCTTTCAGATTATAAGTACAAAGCTTTGTATACAAGTATATGAAAGTTGATTGAAAGTTCCTTCCGTGCTTGAGCTCTCAAACTTGTCTGTCATTGTTGTACCCCTGCCCCTCTATTTATAGAGTGAGGCTGGGGGCAGGGGTCTTGGATGTATATAGCTGCTGATGGGCCTAGGCTGAAGCAATCTGGTCTGGCATATCTGGTTCGACGAAGCTTGGTTCGGCCGTGCTTGGAGTGGTTGATCCGGAGGTTTATTCGGTAGAGGGTGGAAAGATGGTTGGCTCGGCAGGGAAGTGGAAAGATGTTGGTTCGACATTGGCTTCTAGACCGGTGGTGGTGATGGAAGTTGGTTCGGCATGGAAGTGGAGATGTGGTCCGGTATTGAAGTGGAGATGTGGTTCGGTATGGTTTGGGGGAAGGTTCGTTCGGCGAGGCTTCATTCGGCATGGGACTTGGACCGGTGAAGCTTGGTCCGGTGGTATGCTGAGAGGCTTTGGTTCGGCGTTGTCTTGGAGGAGGTTGGTTCGGTGTGGGTTGGCTCGGTGGTGAGTGTTGGTTCGGCGGGAGGTTGATTCGGTGGTGAGTGGTTCGAGTTGGTTCGGCATGGGGTTGATTCGGTGGGTGGTAGATACATACCCAACACAGCGTTTTATTTCGAATAAAATTAAACGAGCGTTTAATTTTACCCAAAATTCACATTAGCTCCAAACGACTCCAATCCAACTCCATTGTGTAATATGCGTCAATACGGTTCCAACGCAACTGGTTTCGTCCAAAACGGACCTCGTATGAACAAGTTACAACATTACAAAGTTGAGATTTCATAATAAAATTTTACAAATCAATTTTAATCATTTTAAACCCAATTTTCAATTATTTCTGTAATTTCAACTATTAAATAATCGATTTAATTATCCAATTAAATTCAATATACGAAAATAAATTATTCGACTTATAAATTTCACTTATTAATATTTAAATTCAATTAAATATTCAAATTTTAAATTAACAAAAATTCTGGGTCGTTACATTGAGTTTGCTCAACAAATACGTGCGTGTATCTAACCTCATCTAGGAAATATGTTAAAAGTACTACACATAGCAGCTCTAGTTAGAGTTTGCTCAACATCTAGTGCGTACGCAAGTAATCTATTAATATATAAATGGTAGATGAAAACTCTATATATTAAGGATTCATAATCTTTAACGTGTATACACACACACATTGAATGATATCGATTTAAGGAATAATGTATTTTTTATGAAACACCCTCGTGATTCAAGTATTGGACTCATCTTAAATCAATGTATGTGTACTTTATGTATATGATGATTCCTAAAATCTATTTTGTGTTTATTTCAGTTCCACTTATGTTATATTCTAAATATATAGTTATACAAGTTCAATTTGTTTATAACTACTATAATTTAATTAACTTATATAATGTATGTATCTTATTAATTAAATCATATTTATTTAGTTTTAGTTCTTAATAATTAATCATATTTAATTAATTTAGTTTTAATTTTACTAATTAAATTACATTTAAAATATAATTCACATTTTCAAATTTTAGTTTGAAAATTAACCCAGGCTCAAATAACTCTAGACTTACATCTAGGCCAACGTATTAGACTTACACCACCCATTGAGCAAGGCTGGTAGCTAGGATGGGGAGAATACTTGATTATATATGCGTTAATTTTCTCAAAACATTGTTTGATACATACGTACATACTTACATATGTATGTATGCAAATATAAAATTTGAAATTATTTATATATACTAAAATGTAAAATATTTAGTCTAATTTTGACTAAGTCAATAGATTTTAAATTCAAATTTCATGATAAAAATTTCTAACTAAGACTTGGTAAGAAAATTAAATTCAATTAAAATTATTAGTTAAACTGTCGCTTCTAATGTCCAGTTTAGTCATGTTCAAGACTGTATGGACTAAGCCCCAGATGTTATCGGTTCTCCAAATCGTCATCAAGCTTCTGTTCGATTAAATATCGATGCGCCTATGACGTTGTCGAATATATTCGCTTATTTATTTTCCTCAAATGACCCCCTGCAAATGTATATGCACCAACTTCTAGGGACAAAAACCTTAATTTAGATTCTATTATCTCCCCTTTACTTGCATGTAATGTTGACGGGAGTTGGGTTGACGATGTGGCTCGGTTTGGTTAAGTAGCAAAATTGATGGTGATTCGTTTAAAACCGTCGAGGGTTTGGTAATGATTTGGTAGGAGTTGGAAGGTGTATTAATGAGGATCAGGCAGAAATGCCTTCAATTATGTTTTGCAACCCTGGTGTTTGTGTTAATGCCCAAACTAAAAATCCTACTGTTATATGTTTGGTTCGTGTCAATGTGCACCCTCATATTCACTTCACACCTCCTTCTCTTATTTTAAGCAACATTGGTATTGAACCTATCCCAAACATTATTCTTACAATTCTTGTCCCTGAGTGGTCTTCTCTCTTCACTTCAACGTCATGTAATGTGGGTGAGTATTCTCCCCACTCTTTTGATATTGTTGAAATTGATGGTGTGATGGTGCCGTCGAGTGAAATTATTCAAGAGAGGGTAGACTTTTGGTTGGACTACATGGTTGGTTTTTTCCTTTATTAAAAACTTTTGTACTACCTAGTTAGAGATTACTATTTTCGTTTTTGGAAGCTCAAGGGTGGCCTTCAAGTGCATTTCGATAATTCCATGTTTCATTTCAAGTTCTTTAAGCCTAAGGAGCAATATGTGTTCTTGAAGTAGAACCTTTTTTAATTAACAAAAAACTTTAATTATTACTATGTGGAGTTCTATTATGATAGAGCTAGGGAATAGGTATTACCTATACTAATTTAGGTTCATTCACTCATATCTTATATTTGTCGCAACCTATGATAGGATTAAATTGGTTAACTAGCCTTGTCAACAAGTTAAAGTATTTTAATGTGAATACCATAGCAAGGAGGCTATTGAAATTACTCCAAATAAGCCTTTGCCTTCCCAGCTTAAGGTGCGACCTGCTTAGGGGAACATTTCTGTCGTTGATGTTCATCACGGTTTTTTTTTTAAAAAAACCCACGAGAACCCGGCAGGCCAGTAAACTCCTAAGGAGGATATAGTAAATCCGTCCACTGACTCAAGATCACATACCTTTTGGTAAATTTATATAGGATAGGGAAGCACATGGTCGTAATCAAACCTGTGTCTTTTTGCCAGAACCTAAGCCTCCCTTCCACTGCACCGCACCCACGGACGATGTTGGATTCTAGATATTTGCATGATTCATATCTCTTGGTCACACTGATGCAAGATGCAAGCAATGGTAAGCCTTCATATTTTCCTCCTATGGTTGAAGCCCTAGTTCCTTTCCTTGTAAATATCCTACTCCCATGTCCCCATGTTAGAAGGTAGATCCCGAAGCCTTTGCGAACAGCTACGGTTCCTGCTATTGTAGCTGATGTTGTTTTTCCTCCTATAGGCCTTCCTCTTGTTGTTTCTCCTTGTGAGATCTTCCATTTAGGTACTCCTCTTCCCTTATTGTTATTATTGATGATAGTGTTAAGGATAAACAGGAAGCGGATCTTCCTTTAATTAACGATTTTTTTGTTTCTTCTGAGCAAGCATGTATTCATGAACCTACCAAAGTTATGATCCTAATGTTGGTAGTTTATATAAGTATGTCGGTGAGAAGAAAAAATAGGCGACTATTGATAGAGTTATGGGTATGTCATATGAACAATTATATTGTTTGTTACATATATCTAACTCATTGACCAATCTTTTTCGAAATAAAGGTATTTTCTTTCTATTATAGACTTGATATAATGTGTTTATTTTAATTAATCAATTTAATTAAAAGTATATTTTATAGAAAATCCATAAATGGTATGTTTTATTATAGTAGTTACAAAGAGTTGTAATTGTGAGTAATTTATCACAATGAAACAAATGTACCATTTTAAATGTTCCTAGTCAAGATGCATCAAGATAGGATATCGATGTATCCGTTGAGACTAGAGTACATAATGCTCTACAATTGTTCGGCAGTGTATTACTCCTTACTGTGGGAGGAATAAAGGGGTTATGTGATGATAGTTATTGGATAACTATTGAATGACTAACTCGATAGTTTTCTGTTGGTTAATATAACTAAGGTTAAGAAGAAAATATCGACGTGGCTAATTTACATAGTTCTTTTGACTTAAGAACACCGTTGATCGTCAATATGGAAGCTCCGCTTTGAATATAGTTAAATCATGGCACGGCGTCCATCAAATGGCTATAGTTGTGTTGAGTGGAAGCATTGGAAGTGAAACACTATTCAAATGAGGATTCGTCTCCTCGGTTATGTGAGGTTGGTATCACGGAAAAATGAAGTCAACTCAAAGTCAAAGTCTCTAGCCAGAGCATTTCGGTTAATAATAATTGTTATTATTAAACCAAGGATGTTGTGTTTGGACTATAAAGTTGAATATGGATGATATTGAATTTTCATCATTACCGAATTCCATAAATCCAAAGTGATATAGTTTAGACGAAAAGAATTGGTAAAAATAATTATCACTATTAGGTACCGTTTAGAGTAAGTAAAATTGGATTTTACCAAAAGCTGTGTAAGCAATAAACATGGCCAAAATGTCACAACACCTACTAAGTTATGTGTGAACATTAATATTTAAATAGTTCGATATTAATCGCTGACTGAATTTACACATTTGAGTCGCACAACAGCAACGATGAATTCTTTGAAAAATGTGACGACCCTGCATTTTGGCCCTATTATTTTAATAAACATTTAATCTAATTTAAATAAAAAGTAAACTTATCATTCTAAAATGAATATTAAACATAAGTATACAAAATATATAGTTATAAACATCAATATATAAACATAAGAAAACTGTAAATATAAGATATAAATAGAGATATAAAATATATGATACGAACATATGTTCTAAATCTAAGGTTTGAAAATATAACTAAGAAATTATGTAAACAATAATTATAATAATTTTACATATACATATAGGATAGTTTAGAATAGAGTGCTGCTGTATAACATACATATGTACAGTACATGGAAGACAAATCTATTTGCATATTCGAATTATTTTATGCTCAAATGCAAAAGAGAAGTTATTCATATCAAAAATGCAAAATATCTTGTACGGAGAAAACGAGAATATAATAACTGAAATCAGCCATATTAATTATATGAAAAAAAACATTAGAAGACATACATTTAATTAGAACCATAATTTGTCAAGAAAAATCTTTCAGCTGAGATTTGTAAATGCAAAAGTATAAAGTTAAAAATCAGATGAAGTGTATACATATGAATTATTCATACAAGAGAACAAAATTTTTACATACATAATATCATTGTTCGTAAACTAAAAAGATAAAACAAAATATCATCTTTCACACAAACCAATATCTATCTGCAAGGTGTATATTTTCATACAAGATATTTATACATAGCAAACATAATAATAATATGTAAACATATTTGGAAACAAAGGCATTAAATGCCATCATCTCAGCCCAACATAGGTCAATTCAAATATTAAAAAAAAAATCTGATCAAAACTTAACAAGGAAGCTTAACCAGATAGCACCTTCCTTATTACATCCTCTTGTCTTCTATATATGTATGCATCTCCTACTGAGTTCGTTCAGTGACCATTTAGCAACCAGGGAATAAGAAACCAACCATCTTCAGAATTTTTTTCAAAGCTTAAAACTCAAGTTCAAACAAAAACAAATAAGAACAGAAAGTATTCAAGGCCAAATTCAACTGCAGTTTTCTCAAACATCAAAGTACTCTCTGTTCAAAGATTTTCAGGTGAGTAATCGTATCATCTTCGAAATTTAAATCTTGATAATTGGTTCATGGAAATCTATGTTTGTTTTATATTGTAAAACAAAGTTGTTTTGTGGTGTTTGCTGATTTCTGGAATCTCTGCTATATGATATTCTTCAGTATTTCAAGTCTCTGAGTGAAGAGAGGTAGAGGAAGATTTATACTCTTCATATAAAAGCATTTGAAATTAGGATTTGAACTAAATAAGTTGTTTAAAACTTAAATCCATAATCTGGAAAATTTCCTAAAGGTTGACAGTGAAAATAACTACTGTAAATTTCAAATTTACAGTAAAAGCAAATCAAAGTGTAAAATTCGCATATCTTAAATTGTTGATTTGATATCATTTCTTGAATAAACATACAAAGGTAGGATTTCCAAAAGAAAAATGATAATTTTTAAGCAAGTATTCAAGGTGTGGTTTATTAAGGAACCCAAATTGATTTTTCATCAATTTCTGTTGATTTAATGAATGGTTGATGTTGAAACTTGTAGTGAAGCAAGCTTGATGATCCACGAACATAGGAAAAATACTAGAAAATTTTTCGAATGCAAAAATTGGTGGGACGAATCAAGTTTAGGGTTTTGGGTTCGAACGTTTTGTGGTCCGAAAGCTTGTTGATTTCGTCATCATGAATCCACCGAGCTTCACAAGATTTTAAGAGATGGTAGGGGAAGGTGATGGCGAGGCATGGCCAGAATCGCTTAGCCGATGGTGGACGACGTAGGGTGGTCGTGGCGATTTTCTTTGGTCATGTTCGAGTTGCGGTTCGTTCAAAAAGGCATATTTTGAATTCGAGCTTATCGTGATGAACTGGGTTTCGTTTGCAAGTGTATGGTTGTTAGGTGGTCTGCAGGGGGGCCGTGGGTGGCCGAAGTGGCGGTGACACTCCGTGCACGTGCACGGTGGCGTAGGATGAGTGTCAGCAGGCTTCGTGGTTTGTTTCGAGAGTATGATGAGAGTTTCTTCAAGTTCAACCTGGTGCGTACAACGTGCGTGAGTGTGAGCCTAGTACAGTAGTGTTATAACTTAGCAAATAAAAAAAATAAAAAAAATAAAAAAGAAAGGGAGCCCAGTAGAAGAAGCTTTGGGTAAGGGAAGAGATACGAGATTTACTCGAGTTAAGCAAGTGTTGACCTCGAGTTCCATTTTCTTTGGAAATTGCTTAAATACTGTTAGGCACTTTGTCATACAAAGTTTAATATAAATTAAATAGATAATGTTGGTTAGCGATAAGCTAAGAGTTGATTTAAAAATTTATAAAAGGAAAGATTTGCAAATGAAAGGAAATTAATTTACTTAAAGTATCAATTGATTTAGAATGTAAATCAACTTTATAATGGTAATTAACTAGCAGTTTGAAGATTTAATAAATCGATAATTGAAGATTGATAATTATGTGTTTAATAAATTTGAACTTAAGAATTAAATTAACTACTTAAAGTTAATTAATAGTGGAGGACTTAAGTAATTAACCCAGGATTAAATGGTTTTCCCTTACGTAATAAATTAAGTAGATCAAATTATTTTGATATGAATCAGTTAAGGTTTAAGATTAGTTAATCCAGGATAATTACTGTATAATTGTAATTAGAGAATAGTTAATCGATAAATAAATTTGTAATTAACTATTTATAGTTAATTAATGAATGATTAATAGATAAGCTATTAAGTAATTTAATTAACCAATGATTAATGTTAAATTAATTGGTAATTAAGGAATACTAAATTTGTAATTAAGCTGTTTAATCAATAATTAAGTTTTTTTTATTTATGGTTAAAGAATAATTAATCTGCAATTATGGTTTATTAACTGGGTTGAGGGGTAATTAAGGGATGGATTGCCCATTTGAAATTAACTTGTTGATTAATTAAATGTAATCTCTTGCAGATTAATTAAATATAAATACTTGATGAGATTTAGTGAAGTAATTCATAATTACAGGATGAAATAAAGTAAAGGAATTACTTAATGGAAAGTAATAAGTGGGTAAATACTTAATAGAAGTGACTAAGGATGAATTACTTGGGTAACAAATCGAAAAGGGATAATAAATTAAGTAAGAGGGTAATTACTTAAGTTAGCAATTACAAGGGGAAGTTACTGTTTATGAGTAATTGGGGTTGATTGATGGATGCAATTAAGTAAGGATAAACATCCATGGAATATGGTTATGTATAATTACTTAATGGAAGTAATTAGATAATGATGATGATCTTAATGTAATTAAAGAATGATTAAATCAATGAGGGTCAACTAAGATGAATAATTTTGTGATGGTAAATCAATCGGGTTGTAACAAATTAATAAGCAGGACTTAAAGGTGATTGATTTAAATTTAATTATGGCTAACTAGATTTATTCGAGATGGTGTGATTGATTAATCTTACTTATGTATGATTAAATGATGATTAAATGCCCTGAATTGATTGATACCCTGATATGAAATGGTTCGTGATATGATGTGTTTGGGCAATGATAATGTGGTTATTTATCAATGAGGAATTGCTAGGTAAAGGTGCCATCTTTCATTTAAAATTTAATTGCATTTCTCTTGGATAATATGTGTTAAGATGAACTGAATTCGAAGAGACCGGAGTCGGGTATTAGTTAATACCCGAAACCACTTCGATTCTTTATAAATTAATATGTGAAATCAATAGGCTGAAATGAAATGATTTAAATGAATAGGACCATATAATCTGAGTTCTGGCACTTTGAAATTGATGTGTGAAACGACTTGTGAAGGGAAAATTGATATAGTTACCCGGGTTTATATGAGTTATATACTTTTGTATTCCATGTTAAATGGGTTTACTCACGCTGGTTTCCAGCCTGACCCGGGTGTTACTTTGATGTAATGCTCGGGTCAGACCGAGTATTACAGAATTTCAGGTAAGGACGTTCTGGAGCTCAGGAGGCGAGCTGGATGGCTATAACGTATAGGGAATTTCCGATGTAATATATTATTGTTTATCTGAGACATGATTTGTATATGTCCAATGTCTGTATATATGAGTAACTCTGATGTATATTAAATGTAATTAACAGATAATAGTATTCTTCTATAAACTGATATTTATTATTATATTTTATCTGCTGCGAATGTGAGATGTTTGGTGTTTCTGTTCTTTTTCTTCTATCTCTTTCTTCTTTTTCATAACTATCCGAAATTTTCGGGTTCGAAAATTTCGGGTCGTTACAGTTGGTATTAGAGCCAAGTTAAGCGAGAACCTTGGCTCTGGTGGGTGTACTCATTAAGGGTAGGGTCAGTAGTACCCTAGAATGAGTTGAGTGTATATATATATGAGAGAGCGTACTTGTTATTTTCTCATATAAGGACTTTAAAAGATTTTATATAAGATTATATTTTGATATATAAAGCAATATTCCACTCTAATAAATATTAAGAAATTTGCCTGTTAAATTATTTGGAATAAATTAAGAGTAATACAATACAACCAAATTGAAAATTAAATAAAGATAAGTTCGAAATGGATTCGAACTGGAATTAAAATCTTGAATTTAAGAAGAATTACATAATAGGATAATAATGAATTGGTTTTCAAATATGATAATCTTGGTTATTATCATAAATGATTGTTGTGTGTTTAATAATAAGATGTGCATTAATGAGTAAGCAAAAAAAAATGTTTTAGGGAAGTAAACCATTTAGGTAGATATGACTTATAAACCGGAGATGACCCAAATTGTGAAATTTTAAATCTGGATCCAGGATTTGAAAATTTTGTTTCAAAGTAATGAGAAATAATAAATAAGTATTATTTGAATAAATGAGACTTGTTGCAAACAATGGGTTGTTTGGAAATTTGATTTGAATTAAAAACCAAAGGTGGTTTAAAATTTTAAAACATGGCTGGGAGGGCCAAGATATAAATGTATATATATGTATGGATATACATGGTATCAAAGATATTTTGAAATAAACTCTAAGGTGTTGAGTTTTGATTTTCCCTGAAGCGTGATGTAAAACCCAAATTGATATAAGTTTGAACTTATAAGAGGGAAAGAATTTTGAAATTGGAAGTGGAAATTCGAATTGAGTAAGGTTGATTGGGTTAAGCAAATTGAAATTTAACTTGGAAAAGTTAGCTAAGTTTGAATGAACAACTTGAATAGGAAATTTCAAGACGAAATTGGAATTTAACTTGGTGAGTTAAATGGTTGATTTGAATTGGGAATTTGTGTAATCTCAAAATGGGTTTGAGATCTGGGAATTGAAAATGAATGGATGTTTTAAAATAAATTGGATAATATCATCCTGTTGTTATTAATAATCTTTAAATTGTAAATTGAATTTGTTTAAATGAATAAGAAATAAAATGTGGTAACATATCCATTATTGAGATAAAAGGAAAATTTAACTTTAATTTGAAAGTATGGATGTGGAATTACTTAAAATTGAAAATTTAAATAATTGAATTTGTAAATTAAAGTCTGGAAGATAAAATTTAGTAATAAATTAAATTTTAAAATAAAATTGTATTGAACTTTTATTTGAACCTTGAAATACATAAGTAAAGATAATTTGAAATGGAATATTGAGAATTGGACTCACAAATTTAATTATTTAAACGCTTTTAATAAAGGTTAATTTGGTTTAAAAAGGATTAAACCAACTTTAGAGAATTTAACTCGAATGTATATAATTCGAGACGGTTTAAAATTTGGGATTGGAATTGAATTAGTCCAAAATTGAATCTGACTTAAATTAATTGGACTTGGAATTGAAGGTGTATAATTTTAAAAAAAATTTAAATGGGAAATCTGAATTGGGTTGAATTGAAATAATTTGAAATTGAAGTGGGTTCAATTGATGTTAGTCCAAATTGATTGGAATAATTAGAAATTATAGTTAAAGCTAAACCGGATTAAAATCATATGGAATTTGATTTAAATTTGAAAAGAAATTGAGAATTAATCCAACTTGATTGGGAATAAATCAAGTCCAATGGAAATTGGAGTTATTTAAAATTGGAATTGGGTCAATCTAAATGGAAGTAGAAATTTAAATTGAATTATTGGAAAAGTGAACAGTTTTGACTCTGGACCATTTTCAATATAAATTGTTTTAATATAAACTTATTTTCCAAGCTATTAAATATATATAACCTATCTTTCTTAAAGCCAAATTATTTTGTACTTGTTTTACAATTATTTTGGAACTATTAACAATTTTTCAACTGTTTATAAACTAATAATTATTTTCCACCTATTTTACAAATTAACTACAATTTTATAACTATTTTGCAATTATCTAAAAGTTCTGAAACCATTTAGATATTCTCCAATTATTTTATAATCAGTTAACTATTTTACAGCTATTTTGCTAACTATTAATTATTTTTCAACTACTTATCTATTTTTAAAATTTTCAAGCTATTTTCTAAATATAAACTGGTCGGAGTTCAAACTGTTATTGGTTAAATACCCAATTGAGATAAGGATTGAAGTGATAATCCAGATGGGAAATTAAGCCAAATGTGAATAAGTGAATGGAAGTTTAAAGGAATTGTGAATAGAAAGGAAATTGATTTTAGTTAATAATCAATGAAGATAAATACGTAGGATGTACGTATATTATTCCATTCGCATAGTGACTTGATCCAGATTCGAGCACAGAATTTCGAGATAGTTATATCGATCCGAGTTGGGATTTTTTTCACTCGATTTGCGAACCTGGATATGGATTGTTGATTGGTTCTGGACGTTCTCTATCATAGTTATAGATATGCAAGGAGAACGACGGTTTTTGATCAAGAAACCAGATCTAGGTCTGCACTAGGAAGTCGGGCGGACGATACTAGTTCGGAAGTGAAATTGTGTGATCGAGTGAGCGATCAGATTGGTATAGCGTACGGATGATATGTGTTCATCGTACGGATTTGAATGAAATTGATATTGGAAAGAGTAATCAAATTTGAATATTTGTTTTGAGTAAACAAGGTTATATATTTTCGTTATATAAGATAAATCTTCCCTTGTTGAATCTATTGTTGGAAGAAAAAGGTTTTTTGGAAGTGTTTGAAGTATAAAGGGAGTTTTATACCAGAATAAAATGATCCAAAGTTTTAAAATTTTTATATCTTTGTATATATAAAGGATCTTATAAGGATTTTGAAAAAGGGTTTTGGGAACCTTTGGATTTGGAAAGGCTTTTGATTTTTGGGTAAAATCAATATTGAAATTTGGAAAGCCTAGTTTAAGAATTATCAATTTTGGGATAATCGATTTTGTGTAAAGAAGCTTTGTATGAGATCATACTAGGTGTATGATTTGAAAATATTATATGTATAGTATAAAGTGTTCTGATGATAGCTCTAGGAAAAAAGGCGCTCCCTTGAAATGAACTTCTCAGGAGTGCCACCGGGTGGTGCTGCCTTGAACCTCGAGGGAGGATTCTAAAGTTGATCCTGTGAGGAGTCCGGACAAACTAGTTCCTGAGGATTATTTTGGTAGCGAAAGTCGATGGCGCTGATGCCTATAGGGGCATTTGGGTTATGCTGTGACGACAGTGTAACTCGATGTCACTGCGATCTACTGTGGGGGACCATAGCGAAATCGTGTGGTGGATGAGTGCGAACAATCTACACTTGATTTTGCCGAGAAGGCAACGCAACATCGGTAGACTGCGATCTATGGTCAAGTGGAGAAGTTTCATTCTTTTGGCAGCGAAATTCGAGGGCGCTGATGCCTACAGTTATATGGGTTTTTGCTGTGATAGCTACGTAACCCCAGTTGTAGCTGCGATCTGTAGCGGGTTCCATGGTGTAATCGAGGGGCGCGGAGGCCAACAGTTATCTATGAATTTTGTCGGGACGACAACGTAACCATCGGGTTAACTGCGACCATGGATGGGGGTGATGATTTCCAGAGCATTCTCACCAAAGATATATTCTCTATTTTCAAAAACTGTTTTCTAAATTTTCAATAAAATTATTTTTCAAAAATATTTTCACTGGATGTTAAAAACGGGTCTGCCAAGCACTTACAGATTTTCAGTCATGCGCCTGATCAACGTATGACCGAATTTCTGTGAGAACAAGGATGCGCTGGTTGAGGCATCGGGTTAGAAAAGTATTCGTATAAAAACTATTTTAGAAATATTATATAGAATTTTAAAGTAATTTAAAAATAATCCAAGAAAATTTATATGATTTTAGGTATTTTAATAAATCTGGCTTCGTTCCTTTTCGAGGACGAAAAGATTCAAAGGGGGGAGGAATATGACGACCCTGCATTTTGGCCCTATTATTTTAATAAACATTTAATCTAATTTAAATAAAAAGTAAACTTATCATTCTAAAATGAATATTAAACATAAGTATACAAAATATATAGTTATAAACATCAATATATAAACATAAGAAAACTGGAAATATAAGATATAAATAGAGATATAAAATATATAAATACAAACATATGTTATAAATCTAAGGTTTGAAAATATAACTAAGAAATTATGTAAACAATAATTATAATAATTTTACATATACATATAGGATAGTTTAGAATAGAGTGCTGTTGTATAACATACATATGTACAGTACATGGAAGACAAATCTATTTGCATATTCGAATTATTTTTGTGCTCAAATGAAAAAGAGAAGTTATTCATATCACAAATGCAAAATATCTTGTACGGAGAAAACGAGAATATAATAACTGAAATCAGCCATATTAATTATATGAAAAACAACATTAGAAGACATACATTTAATTAGCACCACAATTTGTCAAGAAAAATCTTTCAGCTGAGATTTGTAAATGCAAAAGTATAAAGTTAAAAATCAGATGAAGTGTATACATATGAATTATTCATACAAGAGAACAAAATGTTTACATACATAATATCTTTGTTCGTAAACTAAAAAGATAAAACAAAATATCATCTTTCACACAAACCAATATCTATCTGCAAGGTGTATATTTTCATACAAGATATTTATACATAGCAAACATAATAATAATATGTAAACATATTTGGAAACAAAGGCATTAAATGCCATCATCTCAGCCCAACATATGTCAATTCAAATATTAAAAAAAAAATCTGATCAAAACTTAACAAGGAAGCTTAACCAGATAACACCTTCCTTATTACATCCTCTTGTCTTCTATATATGTATGCATCTCCTATTGAGTTCGTTCAGTGGCCATTTAGCAACCAGGGAATAAGAAACCAACCATCTTCAGAATTTTTTTCAAAGCTTAAAACTCAAGTTCAAACAAAAACAAACAAGAACAGAAAGTATTCAAGGCCAAATTCAACTGCAGTTTTCTCAAACATCAAAGTACTCTCTGTTCAAAGATTTTTAGGTGAGTAATCGTATCATCTTCGAAATTTAAATCTTGATAATTGGTTCATGGAAATCTATGTTTGTTTTATATGGTAAAACAAAGTTGTTTTGTGGTGTTTGCTGATTTCTGGAATCTCTGCTATATGATATTCTTCAGTATTTCAAGTCTCTGAGTCAAGAGAGGTAGAGGAAGACTTATACTCTTCATATAAAAGCATTTAAAATTAGGATTTGAACTAAATAAGTTGTTTAAAACTTAAATCCATAATCTGGAAAATTTCCTAAAGGTTGACAGTGAAAATAACTACTGTAAATTTCAAATTTACAGTAAAAGCTAATCAAAGTGTAAAATTCGCATATCTTAAATTGTTGATTTGATATCATTTCTTGAATAAACATACAAAGGTAGGATTTCCAAAACAAAAATGATAATTTTTAAGCAAGTATTCAAGGTGTGGTTTATTAAGGAACCCAAATTGCTTTTTCATCAATTTCTGTTGATTTAATGAATGGTTGATGTTGAAACTTGTAGTGAAGCAAGCTTGATGATCCACGAACATAGGAAAAATACTAGAAAATTTTTCGAATGCAAAAAATTGGTGGGACGAATCAAGTTTAGGGTTTTGGGTTCGAACGTTTTGTGGTCCGAAAGCTTGTTGATTTCGTCATCATGAATCCACCGAGCTTCACGAGATTTTAAGAGATGGTAGGGGAAGGTGATGGCGAGGCATGGCTAGAATCGCTTAGCCGATGGTGGACGACGTAGGGTGGTCGTGGCGATTTTCTTTGGTCATGTTCGAGTTGCGGTTCGTTCAAAAAGGCATATTTTGAATTCGAGCTTATCATGATGAACTGGGTTTCGTTTGCAAGTGTATGGTTGTTAGGTGGTCTGCAGGGGGGCCGTGGGTGGCCGAAGTGGCGGCGACACTCTGTGCACGTGCACGGTGGCATAGGATGAGTGTCAGCAGGCTTCGTGGTTTGTTTCGAGAGTATGATGAGAGTTTCTTCAAGTTCAACCTGGTGCGTACAATGTGCGTGAGTGTGAGCCTAGTACGGTAGTGTTATAACTTAGCAAATTAAAAAAAAAGAGAAAAAAAAAAGAAAGGGAGCCCAGTAGAAGAAGCTTTGGGTAAGGGAAGAGATACGAGATTTACTCGAGTTAAGCAAGTGTTGACCTCGGGTTCCATTTTCTTTGGAAATTGCTTAAATACTGTTAGGCACTTTGTCATACAAAGTTTAATATAAATTAAATAGATAATGTTGGTTAGCGATAAGCTAAGAGTTGATTTAAAAATTTATAAAAGGAAAGATTTGCAAATGAAAGGAAATTAATTTACTTAAAGTATCAATTGATTTAGAATGTAAATCAACTTTATAATGGTAATTAACTAGCAGTTTGAAGATTTAATAAATCGATAATTGAAGATTGATAATTATGTGTTTAATAAATTTGAACTTAAGAATTAAATTAACTACTTAAAGTTAATTAATAGTGGAGGACTTAAGTAATTAACCCAGGATTAAATGGTTTTCCCTTACGTAATAAATTAAGTAGATCAAATTATTTTGATATGAATCAGTTAAGGTTTAAGATTAGTTAATCCAAGATGATTACTGTATAATTGTAATTAGATAATAGTTAATCGATAAATAAATTTGTATTTAACTATTTATAGTTAATTAATGAATGATTAATAGATAAGCTATTAAGTAATTTAATTAACCAATGATTAATGTTAAATTAATTGGTAATTAAGGAATACTTAATTTGTCATTAAGCTGTGTAATCAATAATTAAGTTTTTTTATGGTTAAAGAATAATTAATCTGCAATTATGGTTTATTAACTGGGTTGAGGGGTAATTAAGGGATGGATTGCCCGTTTGAAATTAACTTGTTGATTAATTAAATGTAATCTCTTGCAGATTAATTAAATGTAAATACTTGATGAGATTTAGTGAAGTAATTCATAATTACAGGATGAAATAAAGTAAAGGAATTACTTAATGGAAAGTAATAAGTGGGTAAATAGTTAATAGAAGTGACTAAGGATGAATTACTTGGGTAATAAATCAAAAAGGGATAATAAATTAAGTACGAGGGTAATTACTTAAGTTAGCAATTACAAGGGGAAGTTACTGTTTATGAGTAATTGGGGTTGATTGATGGTTGCAATTAAGTAAGGATAAACATCCATGGAATATGGTTATGTATAATTACTTAATGGAAGTAATTAGATAATGATGATGATCTTAATGTAATTAAAGAATGATTAAATCAATGAGGGTCAACTAAGATGAATAATTTTGTGATGGTAAATCAATCGGGTTGTAACAAATTAATAAGCAGGACTTAAAGGTGATTGATTTAAATTTAATTATGGCTAACTTGATTTATTCGAGACGGTGTGATTGATTAATCTTACTTATGTATGATTAAATGATGATTAAATGCCCTGAATTGATTGATACCCTGATATGAAATGGTTCGTGATATGATGTGTTTGGGTGGGCAATGATAATGTGGTTATTTATCAATGAGGAATTGCTAAGTAAAGGTGCCATCTTTCGTTTAAAATTTAATTGCATTTCACTTGGATAATATGTGTTAAGATGAACTGAATTCGAAGAGACCGGAGTGGGGTATTAGTTAATACCTGAAACCACTTCGATTCTTTATAAATTGATATGTGAAATCAATAGGCTGAAATGAAATGATTTAAATGAATAGGACCATATAATCTGAGTTCTGGCACTTTGAAATTGATGTGTGAAACGACTTGTGAAGTGAAAATTGATATAGTTACCTGGGTTTATATGAGTTATATACTTTTGTATTCCATGTTAAATGGGTTTACTCACGCTGGTTTCCAGCCTGACCCGGGTGTTACTTTGATGTAATACTCGGGTCAGACCGAGTATTACAAAATTTCAGGTAAGGACGTTCTGGAGCTCAGGAGGCGAGCTGGATGGCTATAACGTATAGGGTATTTCCGCTGTAATATATTATTGTGTATCTGAGACATGATTTGTATATGTCCAGTGTCTGTATATATGAGTAACTCTGATGTATATTAAATGTAATTAACAGATATAGTATTCTTCTGTAAACTGATATTTATTATTATATTTTATCCGCTGCGAATGTGAGATGTTTGGTGTTTCTGTTCTTTTTCTTCTATCTCTTTCTTCTTTTTCATAACTATCTGGAATTTTCGGGTTTGAAAATTTCGGGTCGTTACAAACCACATGATTTAATTAATTTATAAAATGTTGTAAATTGATTAAATTAATTGATATTTGAGAATTATTAATTATTTGACGTTTGGAAGTTTTTCGTAATTATTTTAATGTATTTATAAAATTTATATTTGCGCACATTGATATATGATGTTGATGTAATTTAAAAATAATGCATGAAATGATTTATGAAAATTTTATGTCATTTGATGACATGATTTATGAAAATCTTATGTCACTTGACATAATTTATGGAAGTTTTATTTCATT
Organism: Allium cepa; assembly: GCA_030765085.1. Lineage (NCBI taxonomy): Eukaryota > Viridiplantae > Streptophyta > Magnoliopsida > Asparagales > Amaryllidaceae > Allium > Allium cepa. The sequence continues at coordinate 34,254,130 of CM060941.1, forward strand.
TGATGACATACATGTAAAGAAAGGATTAAAGAGAGAGAGAAACAATCAAGAGAATTAATTGGGAAAGTTTTAATTAGAGAATGGAAAAAGTTTCATTCTTTTAAATAAAACATATTGTCTAATTCATTCTATACATACAATTCATTCTTTCTCTCCTCCCAATTTTTCAGGGGAATTTTTTTTTCCAAAATTCTTTCAACGTCATCTAAAAATATCAAAAAAATAAACAAAAGAAAATTGGTTTGTCTACCTCTTGCAAGGATAGGATGAGAATCTTGAAAATCCGAGGAGATATCATCATTTAAGATGTGACTTTTAGGCAACATCCTAAAGGGTGTCCATTTTCAAGATGTGCTTAAAGGCTTTGGGTAATAAGGTATGTTTTTCTTTGAAAGATAATGATATCTGATGTAATGCTTGTTGAAAGAGAAATTTAATTATCATAATTTGTATGCACGTATCATTTCCTCATTTAAGTTGAAAATTGTTTGTGCAGCTTGAATTGTTTGTTGAATGAATCAGTTGGTGTTTTATTTATTAAATCAAAACTAATAATTGTATACGTTTAAATATAATGTTTTGTTTTGAAACTATATTCTATACATTCAATTTAAAGTCTAATTTTTAGATCAGAAATTTTGTATGTTCAATTTATCAATTGGGTTCTTATTTTGTTAATTAAATTTTGTATATGCTTGAATACATTGTTTTATTACAGATCTATATTATAAACGTTCAGTTTAAAGTATAATCTTTTAGATCTAAAATTTTGTATGTTCATATTGTTTTGATTGGATTTCACTTTAACAAATTAAGCTAAAATTTATTGATGAATATTTCAGTGTTTTATTGAAGATTCATGTTTCAATTCATGTAAAAAAATGTAATTTTAGATTTGAAAGTTTATATGTATGTATTTTGTGTTTATATTGTTTTGAAAGTTAAAAAAAGGAAGATGTTTCGGTAATAAATCTAAATTTTAATTTCATTACTATAGTTTCTAATTTGTATTAATTAGATATATTTTACTGAATATTGCATACATACAATTAACGTTTTGACAATGGACTACTTCTAAATTGATTGTTATAAATATTTAATTCTTATTAAGTTGAAAGACTTGATTTAATCTTATATGCACACAACTAATTTTACGTGAATATTGCATATATAAAATTTATTACATGTATTTCATGCTGTCAAGGTATGATTAGATTTCTTTCCGAAAGGAGGAAACAATTTAAACGTTGCAATAATAGATACATACATTTATTTTTGACTGTTTGTATCCTTACATTATGATGCATATAATTTGTCATTTATATGCTGCATTAATTAAGTTTATGAATTGGGAAATTGATTCAATCATCGTTGTTTCCCTTTATTTATTTTCCATTTTTTCCTTTATGTGATTAGTTATCCATTAATTTTTTGTATATGTCTACATCTTGCCATTAGTTGATAGCACCTATCATATATTGCACTTACATAATTTACACTATAACACGGCTTGTTTGTGTTATTGTATACATTGATATTTTGTTTAAGTGCAAACATGTAAATGGAAAGCAAGGGCATTTTTGGAATTTCAAAAAGACACCGAGTAAATTAGTTCATCGAATTTTCTTTATTAGTAGTAGATATATATATACACACACACACTTATATTCATGCCATATACGTGTTGCTAATTAATGACATTTATATGATCAATCAATTTAATTAAAGAGTGAAAAATGAAAGGTTTCTCTCTCCATATAAATACACAACCCTTGGTTAATTAAATAAGGTAAGGGGAAGGAAATAAAAAGTTTTCTTCTCTACATTAATTTATGTCCCATCATTAATTGAATAATTCAAGACATAGGAAATGAAAAGTTTCATTCATTTAATAAATTTAATAAGTTACTCTTACACACAATACGTACATAAGAGTATATTTGATATACTCTAATTTACATACACATTAAATTAAAGTAAACTTTATTTATAAAATTAAATAAAATATTAATTTTATTTAAAAGAAACTTAGAAAAGTTCTAAGTATATTTAGACTTTATAGGCCCATTAAAGATCCAAAATGATAATTTTTTTTTAAATTCACCCATTTCTTCCGCCAGTTGATGCCCTAGCAGCTTCAATGGTATCAGTGCCTAATAACCTATGCGGTGTAAATTAGTCATGTTATGATTAACTAACTAAGCTTGCACATTAGTACGGTGTCTAGAAATGTAATGTTTAGGATTGAAATTGGATAATCTAGTACCATGTCCTACCTGATTACCTGCCTGGCCTGAAAGGTGGTGTAAGCTCAAAATTTACCTTTAATAGAAAAGGCCTAATTTAATTTGGCCTTAGGCTAATTTTCAAAATAGTTTCGAAAAATAAAGCAAGATTTTAAATTTAAAAGTTAAATTTGAAATAAAAACATGTTTATTATAAAAGGTTATAATATACCATAAATTTTCAAAATGTTTGAAAATGTAATTAAAAGTTCAAAATGTTTGTGTAAATATTAATTTCAAAATTTAAAATTAGTAATAAGGTTAATAATATAAATTAATTAAATGCGTTAATTAATTAATACTTATATCCATATGTTATATATATATATTTTGATATATGTTATGTTATTTTAAAATGTTTAAGATAACATAAGCATACATGTATGTATATAAGATAAAATTTTGAAATTAATACAATTTAATTAAATTTTTTTAATTAATAAAGTAATTAAAGATCGGTTGATTAACTAAAAATATGCATATATAAGATATGAGTGTATCAACTAAAAGTAGGACATTAAAGAAACCAAATTGACTTAAGGAATAAATACATACGTAAATGTACATATACTGTGATTTTTGATGTGTTCGACACTTGAATCACGAGGGTATTAAGAAATACATTATTCCATAAATCGGTATCACTCGATATAATATATTGAAGATTATGACCCTTTAATATAATGCTGTCCTCTACCGTATATATTAATAAATTACTTGCATACTGCTTAGTTGTTGAGCGAACTCAACCTTGGGATGTGTAGTATTATCAATATATTGACAGATGAGGTAAGGTAACTATATGCATTTGTTGAGCAAACTCAAGGTACATATACTATACTTAGGTCATCACGATATAGTCGGCTCGAGTGGATAATTTCTTTCGATTTGTAGAGAAAACTCAAGGTCGAAATGAGATTAGGACGAAGAAAGATAGGTTAGGAGTTGTATGTGATACAACTAATAAGGATTTATCCATCGTTTATAGGGCTATGATTAGTTGAGCAAACTTAGGGTCAGAATACTATGACAGACGAGTCCTAACACCCACTAGTGAAGTCGAAAGACTTCTATGTTTCATCTTAGGGTTTGGAGAAACATAAATGACTAGTAGGAGCCTTATTAGAAAAATGAAACGGCAACATTTAACCTTTCTAATATTATAAGAACATATGCTAAATAATTTTATAATTATCTACAATGATAAATTTGTGCATTTAATATGATTGATAAAATGTTTATCAATTAACATATACAAACAAACTGAATTGAAAGTTGACAAATGTAAATATACTACCCACTATTAAATTCCTATTGTATGTTAATGATTCAACACTCATGCAAGTGGCTGATTTTACAACTATTGAATAAATTCGTAGTTCGACCACTTACGCATTTGTTTGTTCAAGACCATGTATTGCATTCAATGAGTTTCGAACTATAAAATCAATACAAGTCTATGGATTTCTGATCCATATACAATTGCATATAAATGTTATATGGTAAACGGTCAGAGTTTGTAATGTACATTAGTTCGATGAAATGAGTTCATCCGAAAAATAAAATAAACCTTAGTGCGAGATCGAGTATTCAATCAAATTGAATAGAAATGAGATCATATTGTGTTAATGTAACATAAGACCAAAAACTACAAGATAATTCTTTCAATCGCTGAAATGTTATTTTGATCGGTTTACGTAAAGTGCAACATATTTGACGTGCTTAAATATTAACGATAATCGAATGCACTTTTGTAAAAAGTTTGTTTGTTTTGATATTGCAGTAAGGTTTTCTTTTGAATAGTTTGACCATTTGAAAGGAAAATGAATGTATAAGAATAGATGTAATTTAAGGCACGTTAAGATGAAGAGAGTGAATAGTCTTTTTGCTTCATAGAGAAACAATGAAAGTGAGAATTGTAACAATAATTGATGCTTAATATTGAAATAAGAAATATAATTTCTATTTCGAAATGTATTTTATATAGAAAGTTGTTTTCTATGAGATTTATTACTTTGAGCTCAAGATATTTGAACAATGAAATCTCCACTGTAAATAGTTGTAATGTATGAAACAAATTGTATTAAGTGAATGATGGACCTCTAAATTTAGCACACTATTATAGTAGTGGTGGAAATAGTGGGAGCATGCATTGAAAAATACAAAAGTATCTAATATTATTTACAGTTGTTTTGGAATTATAGATTGAGTCGTAGTTTTGAGAAATAATTTTATTGTATGATTTTGAATCATATGATACTTGTTAATTATACCTTAAACAATAAAAGGCTATGAACCTATTTAATGGGAGTATCATAAGAGTTGATGAACTCTTTGGATTGATGTATATAGATGTATGCAATTGAAATTCTATAAATACCAAAATGATTCCATGTACTACATCATATTCACCGATGAGTTATCGTTGACATGGATGTGTGTATTTGATATACATGTAGTTTGTCTATGGTAAACTTATATAATATAAAACAGAATTAAATAAAATAACATATGATAGAAATGATTTGATTTGATCAAATGAGTGAGTATATTGGAAAATGTTCTAAATGTACCTAAAATGAATAAAGATTCAATCTCAAAATTACTCCTCCATGTGATACGTAATGGTGCATTGGAGTAATCGAACTTTGTTGGACAATGTACAGCTAACTGTGAGTAAAGTTTGAGTTACTTTCTTTCTATAAGGTAATGTACTTAAGGGTAGTATGCAAGATTAATATTATTTCATCCGAATAACAGTTACACAATTTTACAAGATAAGGGTTTATAAGAAAATCCAACATATCATAGGCCAAGGGGTTGGCAGGTTGTGCAAGTCGAAAGATTGCACGTAATGATTGTTCATGAAGGATCTTGTATGAATCTCCCCAAATAGATTTTGACAAGACTGTCATTGGTTGACATATTTATGTTTTGAACATAAATTTTATAAACTAAAACCAAATCATTTATATAAATAAATAAATTCATAAAATATATATGAATATCTATTCTATTACTCTGAGAAATAGTTGTTGTTTTAAGATATACCAACTTCATTGTGAAAAAATTTCCTTTGAGGAACTATTGGTAGTAAAATGGAATTAGATATGTGTTGGGGAAAATCCCTTCAAATGATCAGTCTAAGGGAATAAAAAACCCAACGCAGCAGAAAACAATTGGATCATGATTGCAGTGAGACGAAACAAACAGCGATAAACACCAGAACAGACAGTCGCAGATTCATGCAATGCAGAAAAAATAAATTACATTGGTATTTATAGTGGTTCCACTACCGCAAAGCAGCGCACGTCCACTTGGGGAGAGAGGAGATCTTATTAATCACTGAAAGATTAGAGTTACAAGATTGATTCACTTTTGAAGACTATACATAAGAAGAATTAATAGTACAGACAAAATTTTGCAGAGTTTCGACTATTTAGGTTGGCTGTCATTGTTGTCCAGAAGTTCCACTATTTATAGAGTGAAGAAATGAGGAGGGCTAGCTACTATATAGCAGCTCGGCAAACTGGTTTGGTGTCATTTGGTTCAAAACACATTTGATTCGCTAGAGACATTCAAAGCTCGTTTGGTGCTAGCATCAGCATTTGGACCGGTATTCTCCAAATCACCGAATGAAATATGTCGTTCGGCTAATCAACAAAACCTTTAAGCCCTACAATCTTTCCTAATTCTCCTTCGATGATTTCAGCTTCTGGTCCTAGGGCTTCGCCTGGTCCTCCTCCTCCACGACTCGTGCTTCTTCAGTGATGGAATCAACAGGTAATAATTCCAATAATCTCCACCTTGTTACCATATTCTATCAAGTTATTCAACTCCATCTACACCTTTATGCTCCAAGTAATGGATACTTACCCAATGAGCTTCGGCAATGCCAGCGCCCATTACACTCTGTCAACGAACTCCGGCAAGGACACCGCTCGTCAACAAAGTGTTCGAAGTACACTGTGTAGAACCTATCAATTTCCACCATGAAAACAAACGTCTCCATCATCTGACTCAACTCTCCCCTCCCGGCCACTTGTGGCACGTAGCACTTCATTAAACGAACCAAGTCTGAGCAATGCTCGAAATTATGACAGGCGATGACTTGGTAAACATGTCTGCTACATTCTCCTTTGTGTGAACTTTCTGAAGACGAACTGGCTTCTCTTCACTCATCGAGACAAGGAACGCCTCTCTCACCTCAATATGCTTCATCTCGAGCGGAATGCCATATTTTCAGCTAAGTGAATTGCACTTTGACTATCATAATGCATATTCACTCCTTCATATGCGAAGCCCAAATCACACAACAATCGCCTCAAATAAAGCGCATTCTTTATGCCTTCACTAGTAATTTATTGCTTTGATGTCCTTTGTACTTATGTCTTGCGCTAATCAACAAATAAGTGGAAAAAAATCAATCTCACTAAACGAACAACAAATATATCATGCTATCGACATTCTGTATAAACGTGCTGAAAAGAAGCATTACGTTATTGTATGTGTATATGTATGTATGTATGTATGTATGCATTTATGTATGTATGTATGTATGTATGTATGATACAATTGTCTTCAGCTTAACCCGCTCAAAGCCCCTTTTGAAATATAATGCATTACTAAATTTTATTGCTACAACTGGATTCCAAATCTATCATTACTAAGTTTACTATTGGAATTTATTTGTGCCAAACCTGATAAAAAAGAAGAACGAAATTTTCGTTTATTTCATGCGCTAATACAAACTATATAAATGGTAATATAAACAAAACTAAAAATTCACAAGACCATATCCAAATCTTCAAATATAACAGGAGTTTAATCCCACTTTAAATCAGTTACCAATCTGTTTAAATTTTAATTGGCATTTATTAAAGTTAATTGTTAAAATTTCAAGCATTTGAAACATTAAGAATTTATATGTGATTTTTTCAAACTCGTATTTCGCATTGAGTAAGAAAATGAAGCTATCGATACTTTTGTTTAGAAATGAGCCTAATGGTAAAATGAAGACAATAAATATAAGATAAGAATCTAGCATGCGGGTCCGCATATGATTATGATTGTTTAATGTAAACATATAATAAGAGGGTCGTTAAAGCAGTATATCATTCTGTTGTGGACTTAGATTTGGGTCTTATGTAATTTTTTGATGACAACCACATCGAGTCTCATTTTGAAATGGATCTTCCTCATACTACGTTGCTAGATTCTTTTACTGAACGAACGGAAAAAAGCATTTGAAAGGAATGTTTGAAAAGGAGATTGTTTAATGAAAAGAGAACGCGTTCTTGGGTTGCGAAAGTAATATTTGAAAGGGGTATTTGAAAAAGAAAACTAATTGTTTTATTAATTATTTATGTTGGAAAGGTGACAAGGTATTAATAACTGTTTGAAAGAGGGACCAAAGTTTTAATATACATTAATCACCATTGGCATCCAACACCAACATATTAGTTTTTTCAATTCACCCTATTGGACTAAAGTGGTGGGTTCTACCGTGGATGCGTCAAACACGATGCCAACTCAATTGGATCAAAAATTGATTGCGAACGATGAGTTTTTATGTTTCAAAAGTGCTTTTGTGGAGCGGCCGTATATCATAATTTGATTAAAAGCCTCCCAAGTAAAAAGATCTATATTTTCAAAAAATAGGCTATCACTTTTGAATCATTCACTCTTGCTTGGTAATGTCAATTCTGAAGAATGAAGTCAAGTTTGATAATCTATTCATATTTTTTTAGAAATGATTGACATTATGAACATGCATGCATTTAATTTAATTATTTTAATATAATATATTTTCCAAAGAATTAAATTTTTGGTTTTAAACTTCAATAAGGAAGCTTAAAAAAACTTACATTTACTCTTGGTAAAAATCAAAATAAGTTTAGCGTAACTTTACCCTTCCATGCTAAGAAGTTGCAAACACCTATTTCCATTGACAAAAAAGGTTTTCCATATATTATGGGTTAATTTCCACCTAACTATCTGCTTGATAAACAACAACAAATATATAGAGCTAACAAAGTGAAAATGGACAAAAGCAGGTGTGGGAAGGTGGTGCTTGAAAATAGAAAAAGGTATAAGAAGACGTCGTGCGAAAAGACAAAGAAACAAGAAAGATATGAAAAAGTTGTTTTTCGGTGCAACACCTTACTATTTTTAGCACCTAAATTAGTGTGAAACATCATCCACACTTTCTCAATAATCTCAGGTGTTAAAAATAGTAGGTCATTTGGATGAATAACAATTAAAAACAACTATTTTATAAATTTTTGTATTTTATCTCAAAATGAAATTAAGAAATAGCTATTACTTCTATAAATATATACCATACGGGATCAATGTTACAAACAACACATCTGATATTTGTCTACAGCAATATCACGGGAAATAGAACAAGTACACAATGAAAATATGCAACCGACGCATGAGCCATAAGCTCACCACATTCCATTCCCGTTATTTTCGTCTATAAACTGACAAATCTATAAATAAACACATATAACATAGATATGTATTATAGTACAAATGAAAAAGAAAAAAAGATAAAGTGTTTCAACTAGTTTGGACTATGTCATAATGCTATGAACCCAATCCCAACTCAAGGGTTGCAAAGAAGGCTACCTACATAACTTTTCGGGATAAATCCCACATAGTTCTCGGGATCAAGCCACGTAGTTCTACTTATTACCTAAACCCATTGTTCTCCTGTAGCCATAATGTTTGCTCATGATAACACTTATTGTTGTTGCTTTGACATAATAATATAGGTATTCCTATCATATCAAACATAATACAATGATACAAAATAGGGAATGGTACTTCAACACTCATGCACAACCAAAAATTAGCCAATCCATATCTCTAACAATGGCATTCAAAAGTATCAAATAAACACTAATATTCAACATAGAAGTAAATACACCAATCCACGGCTAATAACAACACCAGCCATATATCAAACAACAGTAACAACATCTGATGAAACAAAATAAAAATCACTCCACTCCGAATAGTAGTCGCCTCTCAAATGGTAAATACAAGAAGGTATACCACTATAAATAGTAAATACCCGACCATCCATAAAGCATGTATCATATTGATAATCATTAGCTAACATACAAATAAACAATAATGGGTAATAATATTTCATTCCGAATGTAGTAAAACCTTTTCATTATTACATATTCAAACATCATCAATTCACTTCGAATATAATAAATCAATTAATTATTATTTGTTGACTCCAAATAGTAATATTTTACTCTACATGTCCTAAGGTCACTTTATCGTTATTTACCCTAAATAATAACATTAGTTCACTTTAAATACCTTAAAAATGTTGTATTACATTTTCCCAATATTACTAGTAATTATCATGTAATTATCAAAATAAATAGCTTTTTTCCATAGAGTTTCATATAAAACATCTTTATTCTATACAACCTATAATAGTAATAATAATCCAAATTGGTTATTCCCCAAATAAATATTTCACTTTAAAATACCCAAACGATATTATCGTCTATCTCGAAAATAATAATAATTTAGCTCAAATATTTCTGAAAATATTTCTTTTTTATTATCCAAATATCTCTTGTTATCATATACTATAAATGAAGACAATAACATAATAAACCTCTTAAAATTATTCATTTTATTATTAACTGAAATTTAGTAATAATACTCACTAAAATTTCTAAAAAGCTCAATATTGCTATTTAGTCAAACAATGCAAATTTATCGTAAATATCACAAAGAAATCATAAAATAAATTTATTTCACACTATGTGTAGTTAGATACAACATGTCACTAGGACAACAAACCACAAATCATGTGTCAATAAATGTTCGAATCATGCTACGCAAGTTTCGAACTTGTAATCTCTTGCACCAAAGTCAATTCACTTAACCACTGGGATAATGATGCTTGTCGATTTGACTAATTCTCTTTTAAACCAAATCAACAAAGTTAAGGTAAAGACCTAATTTTAAGGCTTAAGTGCTTAACATATATTAGAAATCTATTGTAGTCACCAAATCTAGAAGGCATAAATCATAACATTCTTTAGTTTTGTAATAAGATTAGAAATATTTCTTTTTCCTTTACAAATGATGTGAGAATAAATTAACTTTAAATATTTGGTTTTAAATCCAACGAAGCTTTTGTCATCTCTGTTATATCCCCACCACAACTTTTTGCACTTCCACCGCTATAAAATAACTAAGCGCTTTAACTGCATAGTCACATAAATACACACACATACACACAGAGTGATTATTAATTTAATATTTTTTATTGGACATGGTTCATTAATGTCAAAAAGTATCGATCTCAAGGATCGAACTCATGACCTTTAATCTCATAGTCTAAATTACCAACCGACTGCATTGTTATAAACAATTTGAACCTGGGGTGATACCACCATCGGCATTTGACCGTGAAATTGGCTCAGTCCAAATATTATATCAGATGGCGAATTATTATTGCCTCTTCATCTCGTCGAGTTGAACAATGCAATATATAATTTGATGGGCTTTGACATTGCAAGTTTCTAGAATAGTTGGTAACTAGGAAAAATGTTTGTCATTAAGATGTAAATAAAGAGGATTTCGAGATTAGAAAAAAAACAGATCTGATGAAGTTAGGGTTAAGATAAACTCGTATTTGTAACGAGTATTCGGCTTTTGGGTCTAAAACAATTTTAGATCTAAAAATAGTCAATTCAGTCAATGTATCAAAACCCTAACATATTATCAAAATTCGTTTTGTGAATATTATGAATGCAATACAATCAAAATCCCAAAAAGACAAATCTGATAAAAATTGTCTTTTATCACCAATTTAAATTAAACAATTATTGATGATTAACTAATATTAAAAGTGTCAAATTTGTGGGTCGTTGTATTCTTCCTCCCTTAAAAGAATTATGCCCGCAATTTGCCTAAAGAATGATGTGATACATAAAATATCATATAATACCATGTTAAACTATATGAAGATTCACAAAATGTAGGCAGTACACCAAGCGCAACCAATTATGACAGAATCTAACACATATTCGCAACAAGAAATATAACTTTTCACACACCCTATAATAGTAACACTTATAACTTTATAATACACAATCCATATTAAAACATTCAAAATAACATTCCACCAACAAAGAGTGAAGAAATCATCGATTTAAGTTCATAAACAAAATTAATGTTGGTTCAAATGTGCATACACAAATAGATATATTAATCGATAATCATTATAGCCTATCAAAACAACGTACGCATACTCCAGGAAAACAAGGTATTATTATAACTCACCAACATACCAATAAATAACATATGTGTATTAACCTCGGTACATCATGCTCGTCAACAGATGATAAGTGTATAACTCAGGTTTATATTCTAAGAAAGACACATGCACCTACTCACAGTATAATTAATAGATTTTGAGTGATTAGGTGATTTACTACTTAGTTAACAATTTAAATTGAACTTGTTGTCTTGTTTCAAATGAAGGAATCCAGTCTATTTCACGGCGGGTGAAATGGGTATATTTCAAAAAAAAAATCCTTACTTGGATAATAATGGACATATGAAGTCTAATGAGTTCTATTGGATCTAATCTAGTTAATTTAAATAAAATCAAATTTTATTTAATGTTCTTATTAAATTTATAAAATCTATGCTTATTAAGTATAAAGTTTGAACAAATTAAGGAGGATTCATAGATGGGTGCAGTAAAATCCAACCATTAATTGGATGTTGTTTTTTTTACTTAAAGAGCTGCGTTATCCATCCATCTTCTGCAAAGATTTGGTGTTGTTTTTTTAGAAATCCCTAATTAATGGTTGGATTTTACTCCACCTATCTTTGAAGGTTTCATTATTTTAATTCCTTAATTAAAAAATTTATTTCACTCCATCCATCTCTACATATATGACCAACCATTATTTTCTATTTATAAGTGCAAAGTTTCAAAAAGCCCTTCATGCAACTATCTCTTATTAATCCCTTCTGAAAATATACCGATATTGTACACCGATGCACACAAATATAAATTTTATATATGCATTCATATAATTACAAATGACTCCAAAAAATAAAATAAATTAATTATAATTAATATACAGCATTTTATAAACTAGTTATACTATGTGGTTTTATGGAAAATTCACAAAAACAGTTGTGAGGCTTTGAAGTATCAATTCGGTCAGTGATTAATTTTGAATAATTTGAATATTAACATTCATATGTCACGTTAGCTAATGGCGTGCTGGTATGGCTGATTCATCACTTACATGTCTTTTGGGTAAAAATCCAATTTTATATTTCCTTAAGTGGTACCTTTTAGTAATGATAATTTACACACATTCTCTTTGTCCATACTATATCACTTTAGGATTAATGAAATGTAACGACCCGAAATTTTATCGCTTTTATTTTGGAATATTTAATTAATTTTGAATATTCAATTAATTTTTTTCAAATAAAAAGAAAATCGATTTGGCAATAAAACGAATTTATAAGATTTTTTCTTAAATTTTAATTTGGAAAATTTTTAAATTATCATTTGATGTATTTTAAGGCAAACTTTGGCATATTGAAAAATTAACACACTTTAATAACCATTGTATTTTATAACTGTTTTGTGATCGTGTCGCATTTTTATGCGCTATCGTATTTTTATTTCCGTCGTTCATGGTTTGTACGCGAATGTAATATTGTATAGCAGAGTATCGCAAATCTTCTTTTAAAAAAATTCATATCAAATCAAGATTCAAAGTTTTCAACTCGCCTTAATATTGATTTGCCCTTGATATGATGGGAAGCTTGTAGTTTGGGCTTTGGTTATCTTGTTGGTTTTGGTTTACTTATCTTTAAAGTAATGAGTTGGTATAGGACCTCATCACTTGACTTGTTTTCATAAAACTTTACCTCTTTAAAACTTTAGACTATCTCTTTCTCTTCTTTTTCTTTAATTTTTTCCTCCATGTAACGAAGAAAAATATACACTTCTTACACCATCAAAAACCCACAAGCAATCAAAATTAATCAAAGTAATTGACATGAAAGTTGTGTGTTTTGGTCTATAACTTTTTTAAAAGCAGTTGCAGGAGTTGGCCAAAAACAGTGGTGGTCAATTGATGTTAAAAATCCAATGATTACGAATTGATGAATGAAGTGTACGACCATATTTGTCTCTATAAATCATGATTTTTGAAGTTAGTCCCGTGATTTTAGGGGTTGGAGTTGTGTCATGGTGGTTAGATGATCGATTTTTGATCATCTCTTAAATTCTTGAAATCTAAGAGAAGAGGGGTAGGGCTATGATTTGGGAGGAGGCTTACGATAAGGGGAAGACATCGGTGGTGGTCGTATAGTCACTGGTGGATGGAGTTGCCTGAAAGAGCTCGATTAGGGTTTTAGAGGCATATTTTTTGGGTTCAACTTTCACTAGCTGGTGACTATGATTGTTAGTGTTGAGCTTTCCATGGCTTTGCTTAGAGGTGCGATGGGACATGGCGAGTTGAATGGCAGTGAAGTCGGTGGTTGGTTGTGGCTGTGGAGGCGAGACATGCTCGGTTTTGGTTCCTGGGTGCGTTTTCATTTTCGGGAGGAGATGGCCTGAAAAAAATTCACACGATGGGAGTTGGTGGCATTGGCGCTGACATGTCGACCATGGCAAGGTGAGTTTGTGGGTGGGCTTGGATTCAGTGATAGGTGGTCGGAACAGCGTGTTGGTGTGTTCAGGTGCAGTTTGTGTGCACAGGAAGTTGGGTTTGGGCAAAATTGATTTGGATTTGGAGATGGGGGAGCAATAGTGCATAGCGGGTTTGGGTTGTTGGGTTTTGGACTTTGGGTTGTGGCTTAGTGGATGAGAATCCTTATTAAACTTGTTGCTAAATTATTAAATAAATCTGCTGACTTCAAATTGAGGTACCAAGTTCATTTTAAATCTGTTTAACCAATGGATTTTTGCGTTAAACTCATATTTTTGAATACAACACTTTGGCATGGATAGTTTATAGTTTTGTTGAAGTATAATTTAATGATAATATAATACTGATAGAATATAATTGTGTTGTTTTGAAATATAACATAGTGAATCAATTATACTTCATTGATGACATCTGTTTAGAAAAACAAACCATCGTTCTATTAGATTTAAATTAAACAGAATAATTTGAACATCTACTGAGCAGAACAAATCCCCCTTCTGGTGTAATATTAATTTGGTCATTCATTTATTTGCTAGTTGATTTATATTGGAATAAATGATGTGTTAACCATTGATTGTTAATATGGATTTAATTTACATATTGTCTGCTTGTGTAAATACCAGTGCAATTAAATTTAAGTAAATAGTAGCTGTTCAAGTACCATTGTGATTACTAAGCCTCTTTTCGAACTCAAAAAGTTATAGATTTACATTAACTTAAATTTTATAATAATTTTGAGGTTGAGTATTATTTTATTAATGATGTTTAAAGTTAATTAATTATTTTATCAGTGATATTTTCAAGTTAATTAATTATTTTATTAATGATGTCTAAAGTTTATTGACACATCCTTTTACAGCCACAGTTTGCATTCCATCAATACAATAGAAGAATACAAGTCTATAAATTACAAGTTCCAACAAAATGTTGGCTACCAACAAGCAAGCAGCGATGCTAGGGTCAAGTCAAGGCTTTACAAGAATGTGTAATGTTGAGTATCAACTATTGAAAAATGTGATACAATATTAGGTTCTGTGATTTTGTTTAATCCCACATTGCGGGATAAGTACAATCCTAAGTTTCAAAGTCTATATGCAAAGAAGCCTATGTAATAGACATAACTTGTACCAATCTCTGTAATCTTCTCTTTCAAATTATTAATAAATATTCTCTCCATTTAGTGGACGTACACCATCATATTGGTAGTGGAACCACTTAAATTTTTTTGGTATACTTCCCTTTTATTTATTATTAATTGGTAATTTTCATATTTTCTTTAAAGGAGAATAACTCCAATAATTTTATTTATTGTTCCACCGTTCTATATTTTATCCTATTATTCTACATCTGTGTTGTTGGTTGCTATCAGCTTGGAAGGATAGACCCCAACTATATGCTATTAGAGCATCTAGGTTGACTTATAGAACGTGCAAGAAAGTATGATAGAAGACGAGGCTACCTTTGTTGTAACAAGATCTTGTGTCATAAGTTCTTATATTACATCCGGATCTCAGTTGGCAATAGAAAGATGGAACAAGATAAAGACTTCAAGAAGCGACAATGGAGGATGAAGGCTATTCTAAAAAGTAATATGGTTCATTAGGTAGTTTTTGATACCGAGGAGTTACCGCCAGAAATTTCTGCCATGGAGAAGGAGATGGAAAAATAGGCATTTATTACTCTATAGCTGGCCATGGGAGAAAATGTTATCTCGAAAATTAGCATGGAAATCATTGCTAAAGGAATTTGGACCAACTTAAAGAATCTCTATCTGAAGACATTTTTCACCATGAAGATAAGAGATGATGCTTCAATAAAGGCACATCTTGGTTTCTTTGATGATCTTGAAATGAAGATGTAGACTGTGGATTTGAAGGTGGATGAAGAGTAGAAGGCGATGGTTCTTTGGTGTTCCCTTCCGGAGCATTACATAGGTTTCGCTAACAGTCTGATTCATGGAAGTGACACCTTAACTATAGATGATGTGAAGTCGGATCTCCTACCTAAAGACTTGAGAGATCAGATAAAGAAGGTGAGTGAAGGAAGAGGAGGGAGTAGTAGTAAGGCCTATTTGTTGAGAGAGTAGGGAAGAAGCAGAAGAATTGGATTCCTTAGGGGCATTTTGAAGTCTAGGAAATCTGGAAGTGGTTGGAGAGGAAAGTCTGGAGATGGAAAATGTCACTATTGTAAGAAACCAAGTCATTGGAAGAGAGACTGTCTTGATTTGAAGAAGAAGGTTGAGGATGGATCTTCATCGATTGCGGTGGAAAACACAGTATCCAACGATGTGTTGACTGCAACAGTATTTAATGTATCAGACCATTAAGTGCTTGTCTCAGGGGCATCGTTAAATATAACGCCAAACAAGGATTATTTCAAATCTTTTGTTGGGAAAAAGGAAAGTGCAATCCTTATGGAAAATGATGCAAGTTGTAGAGCTATGGGAGAGGGTACAGCATGGATCTGGATGTTTGACGGAATGATTCGCACTTTAATAGGTGTCCGCTATGTTCTAGATCTTCGGATGTCATTGATTTCTTTAGGCAGCTGGCATCCATGGGATGGAAGGTGATTATAGAAAAGGATGGTTCAAAGGTTTCAAGTGATGCACTTGTTTTGATGAAGGAAGATGTGTTTCAAAATTTGTATCTACTAATGGGAACCATAATTCTTGGTGAGTTTTGCGTTGGAGTGAATACTTCTCATGCTTTGAATGTAACTAGACTGGCGCTATGATTAGGTCATATTTTAGAGAAGGGCTTAGGGTTGCCTTGCAATCGAAAGATGATTAAAGGAGGAAGCTTCGATAAGTTGGAATTTTGCCAAAAGTGTGTGCTGGGAAGCAGACAGAGGTATCTTTTAGAGCTAGACTTCATAGACCAGAGAGAGTGCTTGACTACGTGCATACAGATTTTAAGGACCAGTGGGTACTGCTACCCTTAGGGTAGCGAAGCATTTTATTTCCTTTATTGATGACTTTTCTCGAAAAGTTTAGGTGTATGTGATAAAGGCCAAATCAGAAAATTTTGAGATCTTTAAAGCTTGGAAAGCGCTAGTTGAGATGTTTATCCTTATAGCCAGCATGGTGTTCAAAGGTATTTCACTACACTAGAGACCTGCAATCTAATGGGTTTGCAGAGAGGACGAATCAGATTCTATTTGAGAAGGCACGTCGCTTTAGATTGATGGAGGGCTTGGCTAGAGGCTTTTGGGATTAAGATTTATCAACTGCAGCACGTATTATAAATCGAATTCCATGCTCAGCCATAGATGGAAGATTCCAGAGGAGAAGTGGAGGGGTAAAGCAGTGTATCTTAGTTACTTTCGTATTTTCGGTTCCCTATGTATGTTCACCATACAGGTGATAATAAGCTGGAAGCTAGAGCGTATAAGGGCATATTTATGGGATACGTAGATGGTACCAAAGGGTATCGCATTTGGATCCCTTTTGATAGAAAGATTGTGTATTCCAAACATGTAATTTTTAATAAGTCTGCAATGTCCAACCCTAAGGTGGAGTTACCCGTGAGTCAGGGGAATAGGGATCTAAAGGTTAGATTAACACTAGAAGGGGTGAATAGTGGTTAATGGATTATTTTAATTTTTTTCAAGTTCTTTAAAATTCTACTTGGAATGATGTAATTAACAATCACGGAATCAAAGTGCAGAAAAAAGTAAATGCAGTAAAAGTAAAACGGAAAAAACACACCATAATTTTATACTAGTTCGGAGTTACCCTACATCCAGTCCTATATAATTCCTTGTACAGCTTTCTTTTCAATTAGTAAATGCAAATACAATCTCGATTTAAAGGCTACGACGAGACACACCCTCCAAAATCTCGACCTCTGGGTAGAGTCGCTTGATTTTTAGACTAAAAGCACACCCACTAGATTTACGGGCTAATAAGCACACCCAATTGGTTTTATGGGATACAATCACCGCCCACAAGTATAGTAGTATGATTTGATAGAGTTTTACAGATTCAGATCTTCGATTTTGATTACGATTGATCCTATAACTCTTGAATAGCAGTTTGATATTGGTTTGAGTGAGAGAGATGAGAGAAATCGGAGAATAGGTGAAGAGAATCAAACTGGTGATGATTGAATTTGACTCAAGTTGATTTTCGGCAGAGTTTGGGTATAAATTGATTTAGAAAACAAGAGAGTGGAAAGAGGAGAGATGAATAAAAAAGTAGGTTATAAAAATTCATTTAGAAGTCTGGTATATATAGAGAAACAACGATCATGTCCATTCGCGAAGAGATACGACGAAAAGACTCTTCCATTCAAATTTGAATTTTGAAAATTATGGCCATTATATCAACACATAAGGAATGGATATGTCAACTTATCCTTCACAAAATTGAAAAACACTTTATAAAATCTATTTTGAATATCCGCTACTTTGAAAAATAATTTGATACTTTGTAGAATCATTTAAATATAGTTTATATATATTGTTAACCAAAATATAATTTAATAAAACTTTATAAAATAATTTTAAAAGATTTAATAATAGTATTCAATATTAATTTAAATAATATATATAAAACCAATATAGTTATAAACTATAATTAATTATCTGAAATCAAAATATAAATATCAAAAATTTACATAAGAAAGATATAAACTAAAAATAAAAATATATTAAGAAAACTTAAAAACTTAATATAATATCTTTCTAAATGTAAAAGGTGAAGAAAATATTTTGAATAGATGTTTGAAAATGTTATTTTGAAAACCAGGATATTTGAAAAATATTTAAAACTTATTTGGAAGAGAGAGGGATCAAGAAAGTGCTATAAGGGTTTTAACAAAAATTCTATGACTTTATAACTTACCTGGAATATCTTGATATTTTGAACTCTTAAATACTCATGAGTCTTCATTCTTCAACACATGAAACTTTATGTCAGCACCTTGAATCTATTCTTGATACTGTACAGTCTTCTTAATCAACACATGTCTAATATCCTGCACTTTATACTATATATAACTTGATAAAACATTTGTATCTATATTTTATATGATGTTATATAGTTGTTATCATCAAAACTAAACCTAAGTACTAACAATCTCCTTCTTTTTGATGATGACAACTCTGTAAACTAAATATGATATAACTCCCCTTGGATTACAAAACTCCCTCTTAATCTATGCTTGGATTTTATATATTTCTTCCCATTTTCCATCAACAATAATAACTATCTAAAACTATAACTCTAACTCTAACTCCCCCTAAATACTAGTTGATATATGTGTCTATATATATATAAGAATTATATATAATGATGATATGAATGATTGTATAAAAACAATAAAAAATTAGATAATCATGAAATAATCAATCTAAATATTCATCAACAAACTTAATGACACACATCATTAAAAAAATCCACACAAATCAAACTAATAAAATCCAAACCAAATCGAGTATTATTATTTATATACAATCAAACTTATTTAAACAAGACATTTCGAGGAACTTTAATCCATCCATCGGAGCCAAAGATTGGATCAGCTTTTATAGCATTCCAATATTCATCATCTTTGTTGATGGTACGCTCTGGACTGGTGGTTAGTTCTTCTTTGTTCAAGGCATAAATCATTCATCGAATCGTGTCGAAATTCCTTTCTTGATCCTTAATATATGCAACCGACTCAATTCTAAGTGCCTTTGTTTCTTAGTATAAAAGAAAGAATGTTTTTGAATGATTCAAGATTTTGTCCAAGGTTATTGCAAAGTTTTTGATGTGGGGAAACCATTATTAAAGAGATAAAATTTATATATGAAAAAGAGTGAAGATAGAGACTGAAAAATAATGATTTTCTAGAGTGAGCAGGTACATATAGGGGTAAGAAGTCGTTTGAAATAAATTAGTGTTAGGTAGTTATTGTTTTTCTTTAATTAAAAAAATTTAAAAACTCGCCGTTATATGTCGACATACATGGTTTGCATATGTCGACATATGTCGTAAATTTTCTAAAAAACTACTTTATTTTACAATTCTATTGTTTTGACAATACTATTATACTTGTATGACTATCCAAAGATAAATGAAATTGTATAACAGCAAAAAATAGAATATTCATTGATAATAAGGATGAGTACAAGGAATAAAATAAAGATACATGAAATTCAACATAAAGTTAAAACTAGAAAATTCAAATACAAAAATAGCTTAAACAAGCAACTAGAAAGATGTGGATGAAGATGATAAAGAACCACCAAGCTTGCAGATTATCTTTTCAAAGAATTTATTCATTTTTTTGGAAATTGAGGTAAATCTCTATGACAATGATTTCTTAAGCTTTCTTTGGTTGCGAATGATCTTCTATTAATTTTTGAGAAGATCTGTGGACTAGGTGCCATATCAATGCTTTCTAAGGAAGTATCCTTCTCCTCTTTTGTTATTCCTCCTCGACTTCCATTTCCTCTCCTTCCTCTTCCTCCTCTTCTCTTATTTCTTGCTCCTCTTGATATAATATATTTTACGTATATTCTAGGCGTTAAAATATTTCCTGATATTACTTGCATTTATTCTCTGATATTTCCTTCATTTATTCTCTGACTTGACTTACTCTTTATTTGGAAAATATTAATTTAGTTACCTTTCTTTTAGCAAATTAGTTGATTTGATGATATCTGTATTTAGGAAGTATTTATTTACTTACCTTTGTTTTAGCAAATCAATTGGCTAATTTGTAGCCTATCTTAACTCTTGTAAACCATATATATATGATTGAAAGTGGAATAAAATGCAAGCAAATTGATTTCTAAATAGATTTCTTTCATGGTATCAGAGCTATTCTCCTTACCCTAGCCTCACCTATCTTCTTCTCCGTTCTTCTTCTATCTTTAATTTTTTTTTCCATGGCAGACTCATCCAAGTTTTATCCCGCACTCACCATCACTAATGTTAAATCTCTTATTCCCATAACATTAGACAACGAGCAAGCCATGTATCATTCTTGGGCTACTCTGTTTACCAATCTTGCTAGGGTTCATGATCTTTACGATCACTTGGTTCCACCAATTGAGGAGAAGGCTATGGCTGCCTATGTCCAGGCTAAGTCCGCTGATCTAGCACTTTGGAGGCATTTTGATGTCGTTGTCTTGCAATGGATTTGCAGCACCATTTCTTATGATCTTCTCCTCGCTATTCTCAGACGTAATGACACGGCAGAGAGGGCATGGAACCGTCTTGAAGCTCTTTTTCAGGACAACAAAGCCTCTCGGGCTACCCATCTCGAGGAGGACTTTACAAATGCTGCTTTCAAGGCTTTCAAATCGATCGACAATTATTGTAATTATCTACAATCTTTGGCGGATAGGTTGGATGATGTTGATGCTCGGTGACAAATGGTCGTCTGGTTTTACGTCTCACCGGGTCCTTACCAGAAGCGTATAGTGGTACGGTGGACTATATACAAAATCAAGAGCCTTTGCCATCCTTTGAGAGTTGTCGTTCAAGGTTGAAAATGGCTGAGCGTACTATTAAGGCTCGTCAAGCTCGTGAAACTGGTGGTTCTGGGAGTCGGTCCAGTGGCGTTGCCACTGATTCATCTGCAAGCAACAAACGCAACACAATAATAAAAGGAGGAACAATTTCAAAAACAATGGGAAGAAAAAGTTCCACCAAAGTACTAATGGGTCCAGTCCTAGTCAACCGCCATATCAACAGCACCAATGGAAGCAACGCCAGCAGGCCCCACCACCACAGTGGCAGCAGCCTGGTTGGGGAGGGTGGACTATACCTCCTTGCCCGTTTCCCGCATACTCTTGGCAGCCAAGGCCCAATCCAGCGGTCCAACGTCCCTCCTCTTCTAGATCAGGCTTACTTGGGTCCAGACCTCAAGCTTTCAATGCAGTTGCTCCTCCTGCACCTAGCTACATGCCCACTGACATTGAGGCCGCTATGCATGCTCTTTCGTTCCCTCAACCAGATGGAAACTACTACATGGATACTGGTGCTACATCACACATGACGACGGATGCAGGTATTCTCTCTTCTTATTTCAATTCAAGCAATAAGCATCATAACATTGTTGTTGGTAGTGGTCATTTAATTCGAATTATTGGCCACGGTCGCACTACATTGCCTCCACCTTATCGACCATTTACCCTAAACAATGTGTTACATGCTCCTAGGCTCGTTAAAAATCTGGTCTGTTGCTAATGTTGTTTCTGATTCATGCTGGATAAGAAATTTGCTTCTAGAGTTGCATTGTCCTATTCAAAAGGCTACGCTAGTTTATTGTGATAATGTGAGTGGTATATACTTATCCGGCAATCCTGTTCAACATCAACGCACTAAACACATTGAGATGGATATTCATTTCGTCCGTGAAAACGCAGCTCGTAGTGAAGTGCGTGTGCTTCATGTACCGTCCCGTTACCAAATTGCTGATATTTTTACAAAAGGGCTTCCGCACGTATTATTTAATTATTTCAGGGACAGTCTAAGCATACGAGAACCTCCCGCTTCGAATGAGGGGGTGTGCTAGAATATATTTTACATATATTCTAGGCGTTAAAATATTTCCTGATATTACCTGCATTTATTCTCTGATATTTCCTGCATTTATTCTCTGATTTGACTTACTCTTTATTTGGAAAATATTTATTTAGTTACCTTTCTTTTAGCAAATCAGTTGATTTGATGATATCTGTATTTAGGAAGTATTTACTTACTTACCTTTGTTTTAGCAAGTCAATTGGCTAATTTGTAGCCTATCTTAACTCTTGTAAACCATATATATATGATTGAAAGTGGAATAAAATGCAAGCAAATAGATTTCTAAATAGATTTCTTTCACCTCTTCCCAAGCCAACCTTTGTTCCTTTTCCACGAGAATTTCATAAGGCTTGAAAAAGGTGAAATATGCATAAATGAATGTTGGCCTTGTCAAATATTTTTTCAGTAATTGTTTCCTCTCCTTTAAGGTCACCACCAAAATAACTGCAAATACGAGTAAGATACACACCATGAAATAATGAATTTTCATGTTTAGAAAGATTTTTAGGAAAAAGTTCATCTAAAATGAATTGTCACCAATTTATGTTGTATTGACCATAAATGGCGAAAAGAGCTTTGAAAACTATTTGTGTCGGGTCATTATAACTACTCGTTCTATAAGTGATACTTTGTTGTAAAAGAAGGCTTAAAAAAATTTCTTTTGGACGCATGTTTTTATTTTTAAATTCAAAATCATCATCGTTTTCAAAATTTCATGGATTAATTCATGATTTGAAAATCAATTTGAAAAGTTGAAAGGTCCATTCCTCTAGATTTTCATCAAAGAATGTGACCCAAAAGTTCATAATTTAAAACAATTTTTGTCCCTTTGACACTACTCTAAACTTCTCCTTCTCTTCCATTATAAAACTTTCCTTTTAAATTTACATAAAAAAATTTCGCCAATTATGGATAACAAAAGAAATTATTATGAGAAGCATCGATTAAACCAAGAATTTCATTTTGCAAACAAAGTTTAAAAAGATCATAAGTAGGAAAATTTTAAAAATAGCAAAACTTCCAGGAAAGACTTTTGCGAAAGATATATACTCAATATAGGATTGCATGGCTTCTTGATAATTAAAACGATTTTTTTTTATTTTCTTAGAACGTCTCAGGGTTTCCTTAGTTTTTCTTGCAGATGCCATTGAAGAGTAGTTCCAAGAGATAAGAGAGTTTATGACTTTCGAATTTGAAAATGAAAGTGAAAAATGAATGAATGGAGATAGAGTAAATATATAGAGAATCAAGCAAGAGACATCATTTCATAACATAGGAGTTGGTGAGAAGGCGGATGAAAATTCAAAATTCAAATTCAATCAATCTATGTATGTTGGCACATGCTAGGGGTATATGCCGACACACAAGTCAACTTTTTCAAAAATGACATTTGTTTAATTATATCTTATTTTATTATATGTATATATGTATTTTTTTATAGCTATTCAATTTACATAAAAAATATTTTAACAAATATTTTTAAATATATTCTATATTATTATTTGTTATCCTGCCATTTTGGAAAGGGCGTGACACCAAGAAGTTGACTGGAAATCAAAGACAGTTCACCCCGGGGAACAGTCATGCGCAGGTTCACTATGGATGCTGGTAAATTTTTTCCGAGTCTAGATCGAGCTACAATTGATATGGCACGGCAAACAAAGCTATGAAAGCCAACGTTCCAAATCTTAAGTTAATCCGAGTTTGTATGCCCAAGATATGATCGATGCAAGCCAAGGAAATCGATTCGTTCGTATCCATCATTTCACTCCCTTCGCATTGCTTCCGTTCGCATCCATCTGGGACTGCACCCTTGGTATCCATCCATCCTTGGATTGTTGCGCATCCATCATCGGCTTGTTTGCATCGATCAACCAATGCCCAATTCAAACCCATCAAAACTGTACTTCGTATCGATCCATTATTGTACTACATTCGTATCGCTCGGTGGTGACACGAAAGTCCAATTCGCATTGATCTAGTTATCAAAATCATACTTCGTATCGATAGGCCACAGGTCGATACGAAGTCTTCATCTCCCATCGATATGAAATTGGTTACTCCGTGATCGATACGAAGGGATCGTTAATCTATCAATATGAACAAGGCCAACATTGATCGATACGAACAAGGCCGAGCTAGGTTGACACGAACGAGGCGCATCCATAGGAAAGACTCGATTGTTTGGCATGAAATGTGGATCTATCCTAAAAGTAAGCAGCACATCATCAGACATCACGTGCAGGACCATTGATACGAAACTATCGATATGAACAACATCGATAAGATTTCGACAGCCTTTGAAAAACCGAAACTTGCACCGATCGTAACTCAATATCTATAATTCCAAATGCCACCAAATTTTCACAGGAGCTTGCATACATCCTCAAGAATGTTCATGATCAATCTTGACTCGATTGGATGAAATATTGATAGATACAAAGTTCGTTTGTATCGGTCACAGATCGAGTGCAAATGGCACAGGACCGATCGTGTAGGCCCACCACGTGAGAGAAGAGGTCTCCTGAGATCTGAACGAGATATTTGCAGCCTACACCGATAAATAGCAGCCCAGGACCTACTGGAAAGGGACTTTTTGGCTCTACTATGTCCAGACTCTATCAAAATCGTCATTTTACTCAATTTTTATTGTTGTAACTCATTATAACTAGTAAGCGAAAGTAAATGAAAGTCAACCATTTCATAGTGGACGTAGGACGTACGACGAGCCACTCTAAATCTCTGTGTTTCTATGCTGCTTTTCTGATTGTTGTTTGGAGTGTTTATTAGATAATCCTCTTTTTTCATTTATTATCTTCATTTTATCTCTTCAAACACTTTCAAAGGGTTACCCAATTTTGGTACAAACATTATTATATTGGTAAAATATACAAAATATTTAAATTTAAAATATAACCACACAATATTCAACCAATATTGTTATTAATCTACATGGTATTCCTAACAACCAATAAAGCAATAAAAATGTTCATTCAAGAAATTAAAAGCATACATTTTTCTAATCCATTTCACCATTTTGTTCTGAATTAGGTATTACTGTAAAGCACATGTTAGCAATTTCTATATCTGATTCATTATCACTTGAGGATGTGTTTGAATCGCCAAATGTTGCAGTATAGGCTCATTTCTATTTTCTAGATGAATCGGTATTTAGTGTAATTTTCAATTTATCTTGAATGTGGATAGCCTCGTTTTAAATGACCAGGTTCATCATAGTTATAACATCTAATGCCATTTCCGCTTTCGCTCCCTGGATTTTTGTTTTCGTTTCTTCGAAATTGTTCATCTTTCTATATTTTAGAATTTTTTTGAAATTCCATGTCATGAAAGTAATTTCTTCATCGAAATCGTTGTCTGAATCTAGATTATCCGTAGTTGCATTAAAAGCTATAGATTTCTTCTCTATTACTTTGCTTTTTCTCCTACCCTGCATTTATGCTTCAAAAGACATTAAATTGCCAATTAACTCTTCAATCTTTAAAGTGATAATGTCATTAGCCTCTTCGATTGTAAGTCTTTTTATCCTATTCAGGAGTAAGTGAATTGAGAATTTTTCTAACTTAATCTTCCACAGGAAAACTTTTACCCATTACAATAAGTGAGTGTACTATATCGTAGAATCTACTATACATATTAGATATGGACTCATTTGAACTCTTTTTGAATAATTGAAACTGGTTTGTTAACATGAAAATTTTGGTCTATTTAACCTTACTTATGGCTTCATGTGTAACTTGCAAGGTTCTCCAAATTTCAAATGCAGACTTACATATAGATACTCTATTAAATTCATCTCTATCTAGTGAATAAAATAATATATTCATAGCCTTAGAGTTATTTTGTGCAACAACTTTTTAATCAACAGCCCACTACGAAAAATCAGTCTCAGGTTTGGTGTACTTAGTTTGTGTGATATTCCAGTGTCTAAGCCAATTGACTATATATAAATTTTCATTCTACATGACCAATATGTGCAATTACTGCCATTAAAAAGTGGAGTTCTAGTAGTAGATTGCCCTTCGACAATTGAGTTAATAACAAGTGTATTAGTGGTGTTACTAATAGTACATTACCATTGTTGGTAGTCGTTTAAACTTTATCAAAAATAAGATGATGAATAGTTTGAAAACCAATGCTCTGATACCAAATGTGAGTCGGTGGAATAGGGATCTTAAGGCTAAATTAACACTAAAGGAGGGAGGGGTGAATAATGTTTAATGGATTATATTAATATTTTTCAAATTCTTAGATATTCTTCTTGGAATGATGTAATTAACAATCATAGAATCAAAGTGCAGATAAAAGTAAATACAGTAAAAATAAAAAAAGTAAAGAACACACTAGGATTTACACTAGTATGGAGTTACCCTACATCAAATCTCATACAATGCCTTGTATAAATTTCTTTTCAACTAGTAAATGAAAATACAATCTCGATTTCAAGGCTATAAGACACATCCTCCAAAATATGGACCTTTGGGTAGAGTTACTTGATTTTTAAGTTATAAGCACACCCACTAGATTTACGGGCTACTAAGCACACCCAATTGATTTTACGATCCACAATCACACCCACAAGTATAGCAATATGATTTGATTACAGACTCAAATCTTCGATCTTGATTATAATTGATTCTATAACTCTTGAATAGCACTTTGATTTTGGTCTGAGTGAGAGAAATCAGAGAGTAGATGAAGGAGAATAAAACCGGTGATGATTGAATTTGATGTTGATTTTTGGCAGAGTTTGGGCATAAATTGATTTAGAAATCAAGAGAGTGGAAAAATGAGAGAAGAATAAGAAAGTAGATTATAAAAATTCGTTTGGAAGTCCAACATATATAGGGAAACATCGGTCATGTCTATTCGTGAAGAGATACGATGAAAAGACACTTCCATTGAAATTTGAATTTTAAAATTACGGCCACTATATCGATAGATAAGAAATGGATATGTCGACATATCCTTCACCAAATTGAAAAATACTTTATAAAATTTATTTTGAATATCCGTTTCTTTGTAAAATAATTTGATACTTTGTAGAATCGTTTAAATATAGTTTGTACACATTTTTAATCAAAATATAACTTAATAAAACTTTATAAATTAATTTAAGAGTTTTAAATATAATGTAAATAATATGTATAATCAATATAGTTACAAATCACAAGTAAATATCTAAAATCAAAATATAAATATAAAAAAGATACATAAGGAAGCTATAAACTAAAAATATAAATAGATACTTAAAAACTTAATATAATATCTTTGTAAACATAAAAGGTTAAGAAATTATTTTGAGAAATATTATGTATAGATGTTTAAAAAGATTATTTTGAAAACCAAGATATTTGAAAAATATTTAAAACTTATTTGAAAGTGAGAGAGATCAAGAAAGTGCTTTCAAGATTTTGACAAAATTCTATGATTTTATAACTTATCTGGAATACCTTGAAATCTTGAACTCTTCAATACTCATGAGACTTTATTCTTCAGCTTTTGAAACTTTATATCAGCATGTTGAATATATTCCTGGTACTGAACAGTCTTCTTAATCGATGCCTGTCTAATATCTTGCACTATATACTATATATAACTTGATAAAATATTAGTATCTATATTTTATATAATGTCATATAGTTTTATCATCAAAACCTAAACCTAAGGTACGAATGTTACCAACCACATCTAATGAGTCTGATGGGCCTAAGGAGTTGGAAGAAGTTCCCATATTTTAGCCTAGTAGTAGAGTTGTTGTTGTAAGAGATGTAGATGCACTTGATGAGACATCATAGAGTAGTCCACAGGTTCTTTCTAGTAGTGTGGGTGATGTGCATGAGACTAGCAGAAGTTTAGTTCAAGGTGGAGCTGAAAGGAGTTAAGCGAAATTGTACCTATTCAGACTAGTCATAGAATTATTAGGCCACCCTAGAGATATGGTGATTGACAGTATAAAAATCTTATCCGTTGTGATCAGCTTGATTATGCCCTACATGTGGTTTATAATGAGCGATTTGACCATGAAGAAGCTATGAAGTCGAGTTATAGCTCAAAATGGATATGCGCTATGGATGATGAGTTAGAGTTATTGAGAAAGAACAAGAGTCGGGATTTGGCACACCTCCCCTAGGAAGCCTACCATTGGCTGCAAGTGGATATTAAATGTGAAGGATGATGGGAGACACAAGGCTAGATTAGTTGCTAAAGGGTTTTCTCAAAGGAAAGGAGTGGAGTATAATGAGATATTTTCACCTGTAGTGAGGCATACCTCCATCTGTATTTTGCTTTCAATTATTGCTACTCATGACTTGGTGTTCAGCGACTAGTTTTCTATCGGTTTAGAAAATAGTCAAGGAATTTCAAATTAAATTTAATCGCAAGTGCACGATATACTATCGTAGTACATGGCGAGTACGGGTCGTTCCGCAGAGAACTTTCAAGATTTTAAAATTTTCAATTCAATCAAATTAGACCAAAATGAGAGGAAATTTTTCACTACAAAAAAAAGCTAAAGCTAGAATTGAAATGTGATTTAAAAACAATTAGACTAGAGAATAATTTAAAAGCAAATCCATTCTCATATTTTTGTAAATCAACAAACAAATAATTTATGATCTCTAACTTTGATATTAAGTGAAATAATTGTTGTATTTATTATAAGTATGGTTTGTTTATGTTATTGATTAACAAAACTCAAACCATCAAACTATAATACAACAAATAAACCACTTATCAATTCTCATGAAAATGAAGCCAAAGCAAAAGCTATTTCAAGTATGATCTATTTACTATTGTAACTAGTAATATAGATCATCAAATTTCATTTTACTTTCATTTCGAAATCAAAAATTAATTAGCAAATGATGAGGAAAATTATGCTTATGTTGAATAAGAATAGCTCATTTGTATAAGCAATATAAGCTATCAAACCCACTTGTATAAACTTACATCAAAATTCACTTTCATAAAGCACAAGCTAAAGAGATCATAAATCATTAAAATGTTGAAATTACATAATATTTGAGAGCTTCATTACCCCTAAATTGAAGGGGTTTAGCTACTTATTTGTGTTACCAAATCAACCTATGTAAGTTTCAACATTGAAAATGAAAAAAAGTAGAGAATAAACAAAGAAAAGAA
The DNA here is from genome assembly GCA_030765085.1 of Allium cepa. Taxonomy (NCBI): domain Eukaryota; kingdom Viridiplantae; phylum Streptophyta; class Magnoliopsida; order Asparagales; family Amaryllidaceae; genus Allium; species Allium cepa. The sequence continues at coordinate 34,283,835 of CM060941.1, forward strand.
GATTAGCTACTAGAAGAAAATTAATTAAACTAGTGCATAAGTGTAAATCTAAGCTATGAACATGAAAAGAAAGAGAGTATAGAAATAAAAATTAACAATAAAACAAAGAAAAACATATAGAAAAGAGAAGAGGAAGATGCTTGGAAGCCATTTTTATTTCATGAAACATTGCCATTACAATTTGCTTTCTTAATTTTCTAACTAATGTGCAAGAGTAGAAGACATGTTCATGTACATTAGAGGGCTATTTATACATGATAAAACCCTAATTCTATTTTTAGGGAGCTTCCTAAAACGCCCTTTAGGAAGTGTGGCCACCAAGTAACCATTAGCCACTAATTAATCCATCATTTGATGTGCATGAAGCTTTAACCCCCACTTAGTTGTCCATTAGCTCCTAATTGTACATTTAGGTAAGTGGGTGGGGTCTTCCATGATCTTGAGCTTAAATTATTTCCTCTTCATTCCTTTGTATTTTCGTATGCATGCATATATCATCATGATTCCCACTTCTATATGCATCAAAATATCCTATAAAAATAATAAAAATTGTCGAAGTAAAGATTCTTAAATTGACACATGCACAAAAATGACCATTTTCCCCCTAAATGAAGATGAAAATATGATGGTTTGGAAATAATTGAATTTTGGTTTTAACATGTTAAAATGCCCAATATGATGTTTATTTAAATAAAATGAGATAAATTATGGGTGTAAATATATGCATATTTACGTGCACATTAAATACCCCCACACTTATCTTTTTATTCGTCCTCGAATAAAGGAAAACTAAGATAAATTCATTTTTGTAGGAAGCACGATTGCATTGAGCATATGCAACAAGCCGTTAAACCTTTGGGTGTCGCCAGTAGGACGAGTGTTGTCTCATGAGCGTTTTCAGCAGATATTACCCACAAAATCCAAATGCAGGATGAAAATATTTACAAATGCAAGATTTATTTACAATGGGATGAATGCAAGTTTTTTAAAGTATTTACAAATGAAAGATTTATTTTTAAATAGACACAAATAAGTTAAAAATATGTCTTGGTCATCATCTTGAAAATTTAAGTCGTTTACTTGTCAAAATTTCCAACAAAAATTAAGTTGTCATAACAGATAGACTATAGTTTGGCTAGTTGTTTTGGTTGATAACACAATGTAATTATGAAATGGATCCTTAGTTAATTATCAACGTTTGTCAAAGTGGTATTCTCATTTCTCTTCAATAACAAGTTAAATCAAACAAGTTAAAATGATGCTTGGGTTTCAATTGCTTACTCTTTCTTAAAATTTCATTGATATTCACAATATTTACATATGCCTAACTCAGGTAAACTGAGGCCGGATATATTACCCGCGCACTGCCTTGCGGACTGATGTGAGGGGAATACAGAGCATGGTGAGTGAACACACAAGTGTGAACACTTATCGACTGTAGGCGTTATTAAAAAGAATTTTTATATACATACACCTAACTCAGATAAATTGAGGCCAGATATTCATGCACTGCCGTTCGAGTTTACGTAAGAAGGGTACAAAGCATGGCGAGTGAACACACAAGTGTGAACACTTATCGACTATAAGTGATAAAAATATATATACATATATACAAATGTTTTTTACCTATATATATAAAAAAAATTAGAAAGAGAAAGTTTTGCAAAATCATCTTAGTACCATTTAACTTAGAAGATAATAATGTCATATCCTTTACTTTAAATTTATCACTTTTTTAAACAAAGATTTTCAATAAGAACATACTTCATAATTAACATATATGAACCTTCATATATACTAGTTAAACCATTGTTATTTGTAATCAAACTTCATTTTTATTTTTGTTAAGACAAATAAATTTTCAAAAATTTCAATTTATTAACCAAAACTTATATTCATCCCATAGTGTTTCTTCAAAAATAAATCCAAATGCTAAAAAGAAAATGTTTTTGAGATTTAGAAATTTTGAGATTTTTTTGTAGTTAAAAGAAAATGAAAATAAGACTCCCCCACACTTAATTTTGACTGTATCCCCACAGTCAATGTACGATATAATGAGTGTAATGGAGAAAAATATGTACATATTTACAAAAGAGGGTTAACATTCTTACTAGACGCAGCTTGGCTCATGAAGAATCATGAGCTCCTCCTCTTGGTTATTGGGCAATTTCAAGAAAGGTTTCAAACGATGACTGTTGACTTTGAAAATCGATCCAACCCTGGTATTTTCTATTTCTACGACACCATATGGAAAAACAGCTCGTACCACAAATGGTCCGGTCCATCTTGATTTAAGTTTCCCAGGGAATAAATGAAGTCTTGAGTCATATAAAAGAACTTTCTGGTTAGGCAAAAACGTTTTCCTTAGGATTGACTTGTCATGAAAAACTTTTGTTCTTTCTTTTTAAATTTTCTTATTTTCATGCGCATCGTTCCTAAGTTCTTCTAGTTTGTTGAGTTGTAATCGGTTTTCGTAGCTTTCTCAAGATCCAAGTTTAAGTTCTTTATTGTCCACAACGCTTTGTGTTCGATTTCAACGGGTAAATGGCAAGCTTTACCGTAAACTAAATGGAATGGGGACATCCCAAGGTTAGTTTTAAAAGCAGTACGGTAAGCCCAAAGTGCGTCGGCCAATTTCTGAGACCAATCTTTTTTGTTTTTGTTAACAGTTTTTTTCAAGATTTTTTTATTTGTCGATTTGAAACTTCATCTTGGCCATAAGTCTGAGGATGTTACGCAGTGGATAACTTGTGGGTTATCGAGTATTTTTTCATTAAAGTTTCAAAAGAATGGTTACAAAAAATGGGTTCCGCTATCACTGATTATTGTGCACGGTGTGCCAAACCTCGAAAAGATGTTTTCTTTGAGAAATTTTACAACAATTTTATGGTCGTTGGTTTTGCAAGGACGGCTTCGACCCATTTGGAGACGTAATCGATAGCGAGAAGGATAAACAAGTTTCCAAAGGAATTGGAAAAAGATCCCATAAAGTTGATACCCCAAACATCAAAGATTTTGATTGTAAGAATAGGGTTTAGAGGCATCATGTTTCGTTAAGAAATTCTTCCAAGAATTTGACATCGATCACAATTTTTACAAAATTCAAATGAGTCTTTGAAAAGAGAAGGCCAATAAAAACCACACTGAAGCATTTTTCTATAGTTTTTCGAGGACAGAAGTGTCCATCGCACGCTTGATCATGGAAAAACGAAATAACACTCCTGATCTCATTATCCGGAATGCAACGTCGAATGATTTGGTCGGGACAATATTTGAACACGTATGGATCATCCCAACAGAAATATTTCACTTGGGATATGAATTTGCATTTGTCATGTTTGGACCAAGACGAAGGAGTTTCTTTAATGACTAAGTAGTTCACTATATCAGCATACCATGGATCGATAGAAATTGAAAGAAGTTGTTCATTAGGGAAGTTTTCATTGATTGGCAAAGAAGATGGTGCGTTCGGAATACGAGATAAGTGAACGACTATGACGTTATCGAATCCTTTTTTGTCTTTGTAAGGTTAAATTCTTGAAGTAAAAGCATCCAATGTATCAAACGGGATTTAGCATCCTTTTTAGCGAAGAGATATCGAAGCGCAGAGTGGTCTGTATACAAAGTAATGTGTGATCCTATCAAGTAAGGTCGAAAATTTTCGAGCTCAACAACGACTTCTCGAAGCTCTTTTTCGGTTGTTGTTTAGTTAAGTTGGGCATCGTTCAAAAGTCATACTCGCATAGTAAATGACATGAAGGATTTTGTTGATGCGTTGTCCTAAGACAACACCAACTACAAAGTTCGAAGCATCACACATTATTTCAAATGGGAGATCCCAATTGGGTGCGCAAATGATTGGAGCAAAAATGAATTTGTTTTTGAGACATTCAAAAGAAGAGATACGGTTAGAGTTAAAATCAAATGGAACATCTTTTCCAAGAAGAGTCATAAAAGGATGAGCGATTTTTCTAAAGTCCTTCACAAAACATCGGTAAAAGCCAGTGTGTCCTAAAAATGACCAAATGTCCTTAACAGATTTGGGAATGGTAGATTTGAAATTACATCGATTTTCGCTTTATCTACCTCAATGCCTTTATTTGAGATGATATGTCTAAGGACTATGCCTTGTTTGACCACAAAGTGGCATTTCCCTAATTAAAAGTCAAATATTTTTCTTTACATCGATTTAGAACCAACTCGAGATGATGTAAACATTGGGAAAAAGAATCGTCAAAGATAGAGAAATCGTCCATAAAAACTTCTGGAAAGAGTTCAATCAAGTCGGAGAAAATGCAAACCATGCATCGTTGGAAAGTAGCAGGATCATTACAAATTCCGAATGGTATACATCAATAAGAAAAGGTACCGAATAGACAAGTGAAAGTTATTTTCTCTTTATCTTCGGGAGCGATTGGAATTTGGTTATAGTCGGAATAACCATCGAGGAAGCAGTAGAATTCGTGGCTGGCTAAACGTACGAGCATTTGTTCAATGAAAGGAAGAGGGAAGTGATCCTTATGTGTTGCAGCATTTAGTTTTCGATTGTCAATGCAAACATGCCAACCCGTTTGAATACGAGTTGGAATAAGTTTGTTTGAATTGTTCTTGACAACGATTAGCCGGACTTTTTCGGGACAACATGAATTGGGCTAACCCATGAACTATTATGGATTGGGTAAATGATTCCAATATCGGGAAGTTTAAGAATTTCAACATGTACCACATCTTTCATTTTTGGATTAAGCCTTCGTTGCAGGTCACGAACAAGCCTGGCATCGTTGACTAAATGAATGCGATGTTGAACAAGAGCGGGACTAATTCCCTTTATATTGAAAATTGATCATCCAACCGCTTCCTTATTTTTCGAAAGTACAGAAAGAAGAGAAGCTTCTGTTGATTCATGGGTTTTGATTCATGACACAAGCTTCAGAGATCATGCGACGAACTACAAAGAGAATACTATACAAAGGCGACAAAAAGAGAATAAAAGTATATTGTGCACTACAAAGGAGACAAGACTACAATCCAGAGATTAGTATTAATATTTTATTATACTGAGTCCTAGAATATTGTTAAAATCATTCCTCAAGTAGTCACACAAACATACAAATAGTTGTATATTGTTTTATACTTGAAAAAATATGATCTGTGCACATTACATCAGGTCGGTCGACCGGCCAGAATTTTCGGCTGACTGAACCTGTTGTTAGTGCACAGATATGCTCTGTTTTCTGCACGATTTTAAACTCAGCTGACCGGCCAGAATTTTCAGTCAACCGACCTGGAAATAACGGCTATTTTTCTGAAGAGTTGCGATCGTTCGTGAAGAGGAATCACCTTCAATCTAAGAGATATGGTCACAACCTTTGATGAAACTCTTCATGAAAGATTGTAACTATTCTACAACTATATAAACATGTTCAATTCATTCCCACAATCACCAATTCTTGTTTATAATTCTGAAATCTATTCTCTATTTATTTATACAAATAAAAGCATTCATTCTCATTTAATATCGCTAGAATCTCTGAATTAATTTATATACTTCGATTCCACGCGATTATCCTCCTTCTAAATCTTCACACACACTACATATTCTTGAGGATTTGATTATAGGAAAATTATACTATCAAAAGACAATCCGTGTTATTCAGAACACACTCGTCAACAAATTATTTGTATTAAGTTGAAGTCCTCTTCGGCTGTTGAGGCGGAAAAATTGCTGTTCGGCTGCTCAGGTGTGGTATACATATTCCTTCAGGTTAAGTGATGGGTTTAGTCTAAATCCAAAGGATATTCTGGGACTGGACGTAGAACGAGAAGTTCGAACCAGTATAAAAATTCCTGGTCTGCTTACTTTAATTCTCATTTTACTGCTATTATCAGTTTCCGCATTTATATATTATATTACACGATCCTTAGTACTGCACGTACACTTTCATTTGGTATCAGAGAAAGGTTATCCTATAACCGTCACAAAGTTATTTGATATTTATTTCTAGTAATATGGCAACGACACAAACTAACGATGTTGGCAATAACACTAATACTAGTTTCACAGAGGGTCAATCAACTTCACGACCTCCACTTTTTAATGGTATAAATTATAATTATTGGTCAACTAGAATGAGAATCTATATGCAATCTAGTGGTTTTGATATCTGGAATGTTATACAAAGAGAGTACACAACTCCTACTGGAGAATACTCAACTTGGAGTAACACACAAAAACTAGATGCTACATCAAATGCAAAGGCTATGAATATTTTATTTTGTGCATTAGACAGAAATGAATTCAATAGAGTTAGCATGTGCACTTCTGGTTATGAAATATGGAGAACACTTAAAGTAACACATGAAGGAACGAACAAAGTTAAATTAAGCAAAATTTCTATGCTGAAAAATCAATTTGAAAATTTCAAAATGAGGCCAAATGAATCTATAAATGATATGTACTCTAGATTCCAGGATATTTATCATGCTCTACTATCATTAGAACAAACATTTACTGATTTTGATGATGTCACAAAAATCTTAAATTCTTTAACTGACGAATGGGAAAGAAAAGTCCTAGCCATTGAAGAAGCAAGTGATTTGTCAACATTAAAACCAGAAGAATTGATAGGTAATTTAATGTCCTACGAAGTAAATTTACAGGCAAAGAGAAATGTAGCACAAGAAAAGAAGAATGTGGCATTTCAAGCAGAAAAAGATGATTCCGACTCAAAGAATGAAGATATGGCAATGACTGCTAAAAATTTCAAAAAGTTTCTGAAATTCAAAAGAAATAAATTCAGGGGAAACAAAAATAATTCCAACAACAATACCAACAATAGCAAACCATCATCTTCAACAATGGAATGTCATGAATGTCATAAGAAAGGTCACATGAAGAAGGATTGTCCAGAACGTAAAAAGAGCAATTTTAAGAAGGACAGAACCAAACGAAGAGCTTTTTCAGCCACTTGGGATGACACAGACTCATCATCCTCATCAGAAAGTGAAAGTGACAATGAATATGAGCAAGCAAATGTATGCTTCATGGCTTCATCAGACGATGTAAGTGATCTTAGTTTTGAAGATTTAATTGAAATTAATTCTGAATTAGTAGACTTAGCAAAGCAACTTAAAAAGAAAAATAAAGATTTACAAAGAAAATTAGATAGGACAGTCTTAGAAGTAGATATGCTGAAAGATGAGAAGAAAATATTAGAAGAAGAACTTGAAATTTTTCAACAATCAAATTCTAACTTAGCTTCTCAAATTTCTTCAATAGCTGAAGAACTAGAAATTCAGAAAAATAAAAATGATGTTTTATTTTTTGAAAATAATAGCTTACATTCTAAAATTAAAGATTTAGATTTAGAAAAATTTAGTCTAAAAATAAAATTTGATGACATCTCTAAAAATGTCTCGAATTTCAATAAAGGAAGAGAGAATCTTTCCAAAATACTAGAAAATTCTCAATCCACTAACAATAAATCTGGATAGGATTTAAGAAACAAAATAATTTTGCTAAAAGTAGGATTAATAATAATATTAAAAAGGATATTAAGAAAACAGTTTGTTCAAACACTAAAACCATTAAGATATGGATTCCAAAATCAAATAATGTTTTGATAAGAAATAAACATATAAAAATGTTCATGAAAACTGTTCATAATAATAAAAACTATGTTTATAAAGGGAATTCTGAACCCGTATGGGTTTGGCTTCCTAAGATCTAACACTTAGGACCCTAAAAAGAAAAGGGTACCGATTTTTTATAATTTTTTTTTCAGGTACCACATAAAAGGAGAGGAAAATGGATTTTAGATAGCGGTTGCTCAAAACATATGACTAGAAACAAAGAAATGTTGTCAAATATTATCTACTCAAATGGAGGATCAGTCACTTTTGGAGATAACTCTAAAGGATATATCATCGGTAAAGGCGATGTCAGCAGCAACGGTACCACTAATTTACCTCTCATTACCGATGTTTTATTAGTCAAAAATTTAAAACATAATTTTTTGAGTATTAGTCAGTTATGTGATAAAGGTTTTAATATAACTTTTTCAGAAAATAAATGTAATATTTTCGATAAAAATCATAACACTATTTTTGAAGGAATAAGAGATAAAAACATTTATATTTTAAATATGAACGTTAAAAATGATTCAAATTTGTGTTAATAGCTAAGGAAAATGATTCCTATCTTTGGCACAAAATATTTGTCACATCAATTTTAATACCATCAACAAATTAGCTAAAAATAAATTAGTTAAACGATTACCTGACATGAAATTCAAAACGAATATATTTTGTGATGCATTGAAATTAGGAAAATTAACAAAATCTTCTTTTAAATCAAAAAAAAAGTAATTTCTACAAAACAACCACTTGAACTTTTACACATGGATCCTTTTGGTCCAACTCAAGTTCAGTCTATTAATCATAATAGATATGTGTTTGTTATTGTAGACGATTTTTCTAGATACACTTGGATTTTCTTTCTAAAAAATAAAAGTGATACTTTTTATAATTTTAAAGTGTTTGTTAAAAGAATACAAAATATTAAAAGTTTGAAAATTAAAAATATCAGAAGTGATCATGGAGGAGAATTTGAAAATGAAGTTTCTGAACAATTTTGTAACAAGAAAGGTATTAACCATAATTTTTCATTTCCTAAAACACCACAACAAAATGGCATTGTAGAAAGAAAAAATAGAACGTTACAAGAATGTGCAAGAACTTTATTAAATGAAACCACTTTATCAAAACATTTTTGGGCAGAAGCTGTAGCTACTGCTTGTTATGTATTGAATCGTGTTTCCATTCGACCGTTAACTAAGAATACTCCATATGAACTTCTAAATGGAAGAAAACCAAATATTTCATATCTTAAAGTTTTTGGTTCTAAATGTTTTATTTTGAATACTAAAGATCAGCTAGGCAAATTCGATCCAAAATCCGATGAAGGAATATTCGTAGGATATTCGGAACGAAGTAAAGCTTATCGAATTTTTAATAAAAGAACTCAGATTATTGAAGAAAGTTTACATGTTTCATTTGACAAAAATTTTAAAAATATAAATCCAAATATTACTATCGATTTTGATGATGAAACCATTTAGAATAAAAACAGTAATACTAGTGAAAATTTTGGTAATATTAATGAAATTACCGAAAATACAAACATCACTACTAATATAATAAAATCTCCACCTAGAATTTTATGGGATCATCCTGTACAAAATATAATTGGAGAAGTAAATACGAAGGTTAAAACCAGATATCAATTAAATCAAGTTGGTCATGTAGCTTTTCTCTCTAACATAGAACCTAAGAATATAAAAGAAGCCTCAACTGATGACTACTAGATTCTTGCCATGCAAGAAGAACTAAATCAATTTGAGCGAAATGAAGTTTGGGAACTTGTTCCTAGACCAAGTGATCAATCAGTCATTGATACTAAATGGGTCTTCAAAAATAAAGCAGATGAACTAGGAAATATAACTAGAAATAAAGCTAGATTAGTTGCACAAGGATATGATCATGAAAAGGGAATTGACTACAAAGAAACGTTTGCTCCAGTCGCCCGACTTGAAGCAATAAGAATTTTATTGGCATTTGCATGTTTTCATAATTTTAAATTTTATCAAATGGATGTTAAAAGTGCATTTTTAAATGGTTACATAAAAGAAAATGTTTTTGTTGAACAACCACCTCTTTTTTATCGTGAAAAATTTCTGGATCATGTTTATAAACTCAAAAAGGCTTTATATGGTTTAAAGCAAGCACCTCGCGCTTGGTATGATCGTCTTAAAAGGTATTTATTAGAATCTGGTTTTGAAATTGGTAAAGTAGATCAAACTCTTTTTATTAAGAAAACTGAGAAAGATATTTTGATAATTCAAATTTACGTTGATGATATTATCTTTGGATCGACAAATGATAAGTTATGTCAGGAATTTTCAACTATAATGACAAATGAATTTTAAATGTCTCACATGGGAGAATTGTCATATTTTCTTGGACTACAAATTAAACAAATTAAAAATGGAATTTTTATTAATCAAGAAAAATATTGTTATAATCTAATTAAACGATTTGGTCTGCAAAACACTTCTGCCAAACCAACTCCTATGAGCACAACAATTCATCTCGATAGAGACGAGGAGGGCAAAAGTTTTGATCAAAAACTACATCGTAGTATGATTGGATCATTATTATATTTAACAGCTAGTCGACCTGATATAATGATGAGTGTTTGTTTATGTGCTAGATTTCAAGCAAATCCCAAAGAATCGCATATGCGAGCAGTTAAACGCATTATTCGTTATCTAACTAAAACCAAAGATTTCGGACTATTTTATCCAAAAGAATGTCCTTTCGAATTAGTTTCCTATAGCGACGCTGATTTTGGAGGAAGTCGGACGGATAGAAAAAGTACTAGTGGAACTGTCACTTCATTGGACGTTCCTTGGTCTCTTAGTTCAGTAAAAAACAAAACCGCGTTTCTTTATCGACATGTGAAGCAGAATATATATCTGCTGCTTTGGCATGTGCACAAGTCATTTACATGCAACAAACACTTCAGGATTTTAATTGTCATCTTGAAAAGTCTATAATTTATTGTGATAATACTAGTGTAATAAATCTTTCTAAAAATCCTGTCAATCACTCACGAACAAAACATATAGATATTCGTCATCATTTTCTTCGTGATTGTTTGGAAAAAGGATTGATAAATTTAGAGTTTATCAATACTGAAAATCAGATTGCTGACATTTTTACTAAACCATTAAATGAAAATAGTTTTATCAAACTTAGACGAGATTTAGGAATAATGTCTCTAAAAGAGTTATAACTAAAAATATGCAAATGTTTAAAACAAATTTTTTTTTCTGACCAAAGTGAGATTTAAACCTATGACCTCTTACTTGCTTGTTATATGGTGTATTATAGCCACTTGAGCTATAGTTGTTTCTTGTCTCAATCACCTTTTTAGTTTAAACTGTATTTTCATAACACTGTTTTTACAAATTATTTTGCTATTAATTACCTGTGATGAGAATTAAATGCTAATTCTTAACCACTTGTTTTTAAGTAAACAAATACTTATATAAACTATGTTTACTTTTCAAACAAATACTAAGAAAGGTTTATATTCAAAATTATTTGAAAATGTCATCTAACAATGAATCTTACAATTCCGAAAACTCTTATTTATCGTATACATCTCCGGACGATGATTCCGATCGTATTCCTGAAAACGGACCCTATCTTACTTTTCCCTTACCTAACTGTGTCCTTAAATTCTCTCCTTCCCCGGATAAAGACCACCGACATAGCTGGAAACCATGGGAGAACACTCATACCGGTTATACACCGAAAAAGAAGAAAGGCAAGAATGTTATGGTCATATCTCCTTCAACTAAATAGAAAATAGATGAGATACACCACTATCAACAACAACAAATGGATCTACAAAAGGAGTTATACTATGAACAAAAATCTACGGCAAGACGTTTGATCTTCCTAGAACGGATGGCCATAAAAATCTATTCGTCAAAAAAGGAAGACATTGTTAAACCCACATCTAGACCCTCAAACTCCTCAAATCCTGCTCAATCACCAGTAGCTCCTACGTGGTCACCTATAGAGAATGTTCCATCTTCGAATTCTTGGGAACGTCGATATTAACAACCGGTGGCTAAGCATTCTTTAATATATATATGTTGCTGATTTTCTATAAGTTGTATTAATATCATTCAAAAATAATAAAATTTCTCTTTGTACAATTTTTTTTAAAAACCAAAACAAGCATATCTGTGCAGAACAACAGGGTCGGTAGACCAAAATCCTGAGTCGATCAGCCGAATCCTTCCCGAAAGTTTCTTTTGTTCATTTAACAAAGTTGGTCGGCCGACCAGACATTTCGGTCCACCGAACGACATAAAACTGGTGCTACCAGTTACAAATTTTTAACCCACCCATTCATTTTTTCACCTACCTCTTCATTTTCACTTTTCCAATTTCAGATTTTTACCTCAGATTCCATTGAAATTTTATCAAATTTAAATGCCTCCTAGAAAGAAAACTAAATCTACCGGTGCTTCTTCATCAACTCCAGTGGATTCTCAAATAGCCTCATGGCTTGTGAGTGATGAAGCACTCGAAAGATGGATAAAACTTCAAGATCTTCGAGGAATCCTTCGTAAGTTATAACGATTTCTCTTCTTACAGCATTGAATATGCCGCAATTGAAAGTGGGCCTGATACTTTTCTTGACCATAGAAAGAACAATTTGAAAATTAACCACATTATGGTCAAATTATTTCTTGCTAACCTAAACCTTGTTAATCCTCCTAGAAACACTGAAAATTGTGTTTGGACATCGGTATGTGGTACGGAATTTTGCCTTTCACTAGATAGAATAAATCATATTTTGAATGCTCGACCGGGTGGAATACCGTTACATGATGTGGATTGCAATGTAATGAAACGCGACCAAATAAGCCATCTCTTTTTTGTAGATGATGCTATAGATTTCAGACAAACATCATCTCTTCGACCAAAAGCTAGACTTTTTCTTCGTTTCATGATGAAATCCATTGTTCCAAGAGGCGGATCCTACCATTTAGTGCATCCAGAAAATTTTAAAGCTTTATATGCTATATGTGGGAATATACGAGTCAGTTGGGCACAATTACTTATGGATGAGTTTCTCTCATTTAATCAAGGCAAGATGCTTCATATTTATTATGGAGAATATATAATGAGATTAATCAACAACTCAGTCTCACATGCTCCAGAATCCGAAACTACCAAAGTTCATCATTTTGATTCAAGGACCATTAAATTAATGAAGTTGCCGGATGCTCCACCAAGATTTATAAAATTTGATCAATGGCATGCTACTTCTAGAGATCAACTACGCCGTAGCCATTCCACACCACATCCAACCACTCATTCTACGGAACGCTTAATTCGCCAATCCACAATTCAAAGACCAACACCCGGACTTGGTACAGAAGCTGCTATTGATCTTCTGGCTCGAAATCAATTAGTTTTAGATGCTCGTCTACGGAAAATAGACGGAAGATTCAAGAAAATCAAAGGCTTCTTTGTTAATCTTTGGGATGCATTATCATGCACTTCTGAAGCCGGTGCCTCTCATCTTGCTCCTGAAAAAAGACCAGCACCAAATTTTTCTTGGTCAACTTTGGAAAATACAAGTTCAGGAACTCACACTTCTCATACTCAGCATCGTGGTAAAGAACAAGCTCCTCCTGATGAAAATATTCATCCAGAATTTTGGGATACCGACGACGGTGAAGAGTGATCTTGTTGGATTATTTCTATTTTGTTTTTATTTTGAACAATATTTCTATTTTATGCTGTGTTAAGTAATGTATCAATAATATTTTATTTGTTTTTCGGTATGTAAGTTTAATTCTACATTCCTAAATTTAATACATGATTTCGTATTTTTTTACATTTTATGCATAATAAGCATTCCCTTTTGTCGATGACAAAGGGGGAGAAATATATGGAGGTTTTAACAAGTTTTTGCAGAAAAATCGCCATATATTCAGGGGGAGAATTACAATATATACTACTTCATCACATAAGTATTGTCATCAATCAAAAAGGGGGAGAATATTGATTCATGGGTTTTGATTCATGACACAAGCTTCAGAGATCATGCGACGAACTACAAAGAGAATACTATACAAAGGCGACAAAAAGAGAATAAAAGTATATTGTGCACTACAAAGGAGACAAGTCTACTATCCAGAGATTAGTATTAATATTTTATTATATTGAGTCTTAGAATATTGTTAAAATCGTTCCTCAAGTAGTCACACAAACATACAAATAGTTATATATTGTTTTATACTTGAAAAAATATGATCTGTACACATAACATCAGGTCGGTCGACCGGCCAGAATTTTCGGCTGACCGAACTTGTTGTTAGTGCACAGATATGCTCTATTTTCTGCACGATTTTAAACTCAGCTGACCGACCAGAATTTTCAGCCAACCGACCTGGAAATAACGGCTATTTTTCTGAAGAGTTGCGATCGTTCGTGAAGAGAAATCACCGTCAATCCAAGAGATATGGTCACAACCTTTGAGTGAAACTCTTCATGAAAGATTGTAACTATTCTACAACTATATAAACATGTTTAATTCATTCCTACAATCATTAATTCTTGTTTATAATTCTTAAATCTATTCTCTATTTATTTCTACAAATAAAAGCATTCATTCTCATTCGATATCGCTAGAATCTCTTAATTAATTTATATACTTCGATTCTACGAGATTATCCTCCTTCTAAATCTTCACACACACTACATATTCTTGAGGATTTGATTATAGGAAAATTGTACTATCAAAAGACAATCTGTGTTATTCAGAACACACTCGTCAACAAATTATTTGTATTAAGTTGAAGTCCTCTTCGGCTGTTGAGGCGGAAAAATTCCTGTTCGGCTGCTCAGGTGTGGTATACCTATTCCTCCAGGTTAAGTGAGGGTTTAGTCTAAATCCAGAGGATATTCTGGGACTGGACGTAGAACGGGAAGTTCGAACCAGTATAAAAATTCCTGATATGCTTACTTTAATTCTTATTTTACTGCTATTATCAGTTTCCGCATTTATATATTATATTACACGATCCTTAGTACTGCACGTACACTTTCAGTTTCTTAGTCAAGAGAAAGGTCGTTAAAAATTATGACAGGACAAGTTTCATCTTTTCCTAAGTATGCGTACTTAAGGTGATCGAGAAGTGGTTTGAGGTCCAATTTTGGGAGATTTTGGATCAAAGAATTGAGTTGAGATTTGGACTCAACTGGAAGTGATTCAAAAGGAAGAGTGTATTCAATTTCATGTGGAATTTCCTCAAACAATTTTTCATACTCGACCTCGCGTTCATCGTTAAGATTAAGTGTTTCGTTTTCGAAGTTTTCGTGAATGGCACTAACTTCCAATGTTTGGTCATGAGGTTCATTCGATTGGCTTTCAAGACTGAAAATGTTGAGGTCCAAAGTCATGTTTCCAAAAGAGATTTCATTGATCTGTTACGACAATTGATTAAGGCATTTGAAGTGGCAAAGAATGGTCGACCTAAAATCAATGGAATTTGACTCGCGGGATTTGTCACGGGTTGTGTTTCGAATACGATAAAGTCAACGCGGTATATGAATTCCCCCACTCGAATGAGCACGTCCTCGATTTCTCCCACGGGCTTCTTAATGGAGCGATCGGTGAATTGAAGCGTAATTTTTGTGGGTTTGATCTCACCTAAGCCTAATTGTACGTACACGGAGTATGGAATCAAGTTGACACTCACACCTACGTCAATCAAACATTTCTTAATCGTCTTGTCTCCAATTATACACAAAATCGTAGGGCAGCCAAGATCTTTGTATGTAACAGGCATGGATTGAGACAAGACTTCACTCAAACTGGCGGCTAAGAAGACTTTTTTAGGCACTTAAGTGTGACGCTTTTATGTGCGTAAGTCCTTAAGAAATTTCACGTACGTGGAGACTTGCTGAACGATGTCAAGAAGTGGGATATTAACTTTGACTTGTTTAAAAATTTCCAACATATTTTCCATTTGGTTAGAGTGTTTTTTTAGTCGAAGATGATGTGGAAATGGAACACGATACTTGGTAGGTAGGTCTACTCGAGTTGAAGAAGAAGAATTTTGATTGGCATTCAATTCAACGTTTGGCTCCACGTTCTGTTCAGATTCGTTCGTTGTTTTAGAAGTGTCGAAAGAGGTTTCTGGTAAATCGTTTGGATTAATGACTTGATTATCGATTTGTTTACCGGAACATAGAGTTGTGATAGCATTCAATTGGATGACATTGCTATCTTGAACAACATGGGCTTGATTTGAATTTTCGTTGATTTTCGGGATGTGGAAGGGGTTGGCTTGGGAATGTTCCTCGTTCGCATTCACTTATAGATATGGCTAATTGACTCATTTGCATTTCGAGTTTTGCAATTGATAGGTTTTTGTTTTCATATATATGAGGTCGATAAATTTTGCAAATTGCTGTTTGATTGAAGGCTTTGAGTAATTGCTTTAGCCAATGTTTCAAGAGTTTTCTCAGGCGAAGTTAAACGTTTATCGTCTTGGGGAGGATTAGCAGAATTTGGTTGAAAATTTGATTGTTGCGGATGATTATGAGACGGACCTGCAAAGTTTGGTTGAAAATTATTAAGTTGAAAGCGAGGATTCGAAGCATTATTCATGAATGCTTGGAAATTGGGAAGAATCGCATTTATGTTGGGATTGAATTGATTCCTCGCAAAATTCGGATGATTTCTCCAACCAAGGTTATATGTTGGAGACAATGGGTCTTTTTTGGTTTTACTAAAGGCATTGATTTGTTCGACAGAATTGAGACACTGATCGACTATATGATTAGGATCGTTGCATTTATAACACATCGCTTGGGAAGCTTAGTTCATTTGATTCGATAAGAAACGTTATCGAATTTATTAATCATTGTGTCGATCTTAGCTTCCAAAGCAAAAGAAGATCCTATCGAGTGTGCACTCGATCATGAGTAAATTGATTTTTAGTTCGAATGTTCCCATTAGGATGACTTTTCAGCGAGGTTTTCAAGAAATTGCCAAGCATCATTGTGATGTTGGGCAAGAAACTTACCTTGACACATTGATTCAAAGATGGTTCGTGAGCTGTTTTTTTCCATCGTATAAGATTTGGAAAATCGTCCATTTTTCAAAGTTATGGCGTTGATATTTTATCAAAAACTCTTTGAATCTTTCAAAATATTTTCCAAATGGTTCTCACTTGAATTGACGAAAATTTACAATTTCGTTTCGAATTATACTCGTTTTTTCCAAGGGGTAGAACTTTTTTAAGAATGCTTTTATGAATTCTTCCAATGTTTTAATCGAGTTTGATAGTAAGCTGTACAACCATTTTTCAGCGTAATCTGTAAGAGCGAATGGTATTAATCGAAATTTGATTCCGTCATCGGAAAGTTGTTTGAGTTTAATGGTTGCATAAACTTGTTCGAATTTAGTCAAGAAAATGTATGGGTCATCGTGCTCGAAATTGCAAAATTTTGGAAGCGTGGCAATATGGTTCGAGTGAATTTTAAAATGGTTACCCGTAGGGGAGAGTAATGTGATGCAAGATGGAATATAAACTCTAGCAAGAAAGATTTTATCCACAAGAGTTCGAGGGGCATTGTCATTTGCCATTTCGGGAGGATCCTCTGTTCGAGTTAAACGATTAGTTGTTGAATCGTGATTCCAATGGTTTCTTATTATCACGAGTCCAATTACTCACGCACAAGTGAAAGCCGAGAAAAGAAAGAAGTTAGAATCGAGTTTAGAGAATGAAAGAAAATTTGAAAAACGAAGTGAAAAATTGTTTTTGTTTTTACAAGGAAGAAAGCTATTTACCAAGTGAAAATTATTTTCAAAGGAAAAGTTTGATTTTTGCTTTTCAAATTTTTTATATGTTTTTGTATATTTTTTGTTTTTGAATTTTCAAATATTTACCAAAAGGATTTTTTAGAAAATTCAATTTTTGTTATTGAATTTTCAAAAAAAAATTGTTTTTGAAAAGATTTTATATTTTTTGGATTTTTTCTTGAAAATTTTCAAAGGAAAAAAAAAGGGATTTTTTTTTCCTCTTTTTTTTTGTAGAACACTAAGTAAAGTCAAATTTACAATCTTTGGATTTTGGATTTTTGAATTTTTTTTAAATATGCATGAACGGATGCAACTAAATGAATGCAAAGGACTTAATTACAGTTTTCTATAATCACACTTTGTCTTAGATCAACAAAAATATTTCTCAGTCATGTAACGGGCGTTATCGGTGCACCACGAATCACTGTAGCAATGCAGCCGAAGGTTTTAAGTACCTTCAGAGGAACATTCAGTATAATTTTTACGAATCATCATAATTTTTATAACTAGTTATTACTCTGCCATAGCCTAGATACCAAGAAATAAGATTGTTCAAAGAAAACAATTGTGAAGATACAATTAAGCCCTAGATGAGCTCGTGACACACTTAGGTCCAACGTCTAACCGTTATTATTAGTCAAATTTTATGATGAAATGCGATTGTGGACTAAGGAAAGGGTGATGAAATCCCTTACCTTATGTGAATTAAAGTATTTTCTTTTGAAAATAAAAGAAGATGAGATGAATGCAAAACAAAAATTAAACGTGAATTTACAATGCAAATAAAATGAAGTTTGTTTTTGGATTTTGGAATTTTTTTTATAGATGCAAATGCAACAACCAACAATGTAATTCAAATAAAACAAGAGAAAATGGCTTGATGCTAAAGTGTGCAGATTATTGGCAGTTTATTTTTAAGCGGCTTTTTTTAGCATGCAAAGGAAAGCGATTCTTCTTTATTTTCTGCTTGGGCAACCTGAAAAAAAACAAGATATACATATATCGGTTTTTTTATCAAAGAAGAAATTAAAATAAGTGAAAAACAAAACAAACGAAACTAAAACAAATGAATTTTTTTATAAACACTTGTCACCGAACTTTTTTTTAACAAAAAGAATATAACAAAAGAAAAGAACAAGCTTTTTTTTGGATTTACAAGGGAAAGCTTTTTTCTCTTTTTTTAAAAGGAACTAAAACTTTTAAAACAACCAGCCCAACACACTTAAGATTACTCTGAAATAGAATGCCTTTGAAAATCAACTTCCATGTCTTTGTAAAAAAAAATTGAAATCGAATACAGTTCAAGAAAAAAATAAATTAAATCGCAAATCTGGTAATGAAAAGAGATCACCAATTCAGGATGAAATGAAGACAATTGCATGGGGCGTTCGATTAAGGGATGTAGTGGTCGAGGAATTTCAAGGATTCGTGGTTTCGGCTTGCAGAATGAAGAGGTGAGGTTATCGTGATTTCGAGGAAACTGCAGGGTGGTGAATTGAAGTAAGGCGGGTTGATTTTGGGTGGAATTTGTGGAAATTTGGGGATTGTAACAGTGTGATGTCAGGGAAAATTGCGGGTGGTCGTTTTGAATTTGGGGTGGGAGGAGAGGTCTGGGTTCGTGGTTTGAAGGCGGTGGCGATGGCTGACTGCCGAGTTCGAGTCGCTCTTGTTGAGGGAGTTTGGTGAAGACGGTGGATTCAGGCGATTGCAAAGTGGTTTCAAGTAGAGCTTGAGGTTGCGGCAAACTAAGCCGAAGCAGTGCCGTTTTGATGGGCTGTTATAGGAAGTTGTGATGGTCTGGTTCCGGTGGTATTCGAGTTTAGGTGATTTGAGCTTTGGTAAGAAAATTTGAAGTCGCGGTGGTTCCTGGCTTTGGGGAGATGCGATTGTGGATGGTTGGAGAGTTGGTAAGAGGAGGAGGAGGAGGAGGTCATTGTTTTAGTGCACAGGGTAGTTTGGATGGGGTAGGCTGTATTGTATCGAATAGATGTGGAGGAGAGGATGGATGATGATTGGGTGCTGGTTGTTGTTAGAGTGCAAAGGAGAGTGCTATGTAGTGACTGTCACTGTGTTGTTTGTTGAAACATTGAGGTAGCGGTGGAGTTTTGAAGGAGGTCAAAGTGGTTTGTGGTGAAGTAGTTAGCATTCTAGCAGCAGGCAGGGAGTTGTGGTGAGGTCGTTGGTAGGGACAAGGGTTGTTTCAGGGGAATAGGCTGTTTGTGGAAGAATGTAGTTGGTGATGGTTGCTGAATGATGGGAGAAGGGGTTGGTCTGCTGGTGGCTAGCAGTTTGAATAGCAAGGATGTTATCGGGGATGAAGCAGTATGAATGGGTGTAGTAAGGTGGTTTAAGTGGCCACAGAAGGAGATGGTTGTGTTTGCTTGAAGCAGCAGTAGCAGGGAAGAAAGTGTAGATGGTTGATTGAGCACTGATGCAATAGTGATTGTTTGTCATAATGGTGAAGTGTTGTTGTGCACTGTTAAGGTTAGAGAAAAAGTTGTAATATGATACTGTAAACGAAAATGGAAAGTGAAACTGGAAAAATGAAAGATCTAAATGCAAAGTGAAATGAATTTTTTTTCTTTTTCAAATGATTTTGCACTTTTTTTAATAAAGTGAAGAGAAAATAAACTACCTAAAATGAAAAGCACTATGAGCTAATTGTAACAGCAAGCAAAGCTTGTAAAATACGAACTGTGAAATGCAAAGTAGAACAAGAACTAGCAGAGCAAATGCTAGAAATAGAGAAACTGAAATGCACACTCTGACAAAGAAATGCGATGCTCTAGATTTTTTTTTCAAATGAAATACACACACGAGCAAAACTCACAAAAATAAAAATAAAATAATTCGAAGAAAAGAAAATCCAAATCAAAGCAATTCTCCGGCAACGGCGCCAAAAACTTGTTTAACGACTAGTATTCTATCGGTTTAGAAAATAGTCGAGAAATTTCAAATTAAGTTTAACCACGATCGTACAGCGTACTATCATAGTACGTGGCGAGTATGGGTCGATCCATAGGGAATTTTCAAGATTTTAAAATTTTCAATTCAATCAAATTAGACCAAAATGAGATGAAATTTTTTACTACAAAAAAGAAGCTAAATGTAGAATTGAAATGTGATTTCAAAATTATTAGACTAGAGAACAATTTAAAGGCAAATTCACTCTCATATTTTTGTAATCAACAAACAAATAATTTATGATCTCTAACTTTGATATTAAGTGAAATAATTGTTGCATTTATCATAAATATGGTTTGTTTATGTTATTAACTAACATAACTCAAACCATCAAACTATAATACAACAAATAAACCACTTATCAATTCTCATGAAATGAAGCCAAAGCAAAAGCTATTTTAAGTATGATCTATTTACTATTGTAACTAGTAATATAGACTATTAAATTTCATTTTACTTTCATTTCAAAATCAAAAATTAATTAGCAAATGATGATGTAAATTGTGTTTATGTTGAATATGAATAGCTCATTTGCATAGCAATATAAGCTATCAAACCCACTTATATAAACTTACATCAAAATCCATTTTCATGAAGCACAAGCTAAAGAGATCATAAATCACTAAAATATTGAAATTACATAATATTTGAGAGCTTCACTACTTCTAAATTGAAGGAGTTTAGCTACTCATTTGTGCTATCAAATCAACACATGTAACTTTGAGCATTGATGTGATATCCCGGAATTTTAGGCAATATCAATTTAATAATCTTTATATAAAATTAAATTGATATTGACAATATTGATTAATAAAATATGTTTGATTTAATAATCTGAATAAATAATATTTAATTTGTGATTTTATCTTTTAAATGCTAAAATAAATGTTTAAATTATAATGTGTATATATATATTTGTATATATATTATAGTTTATCTTTGTTTGGAATTTAACATTACATGAAAATAGATAAATAAAGTTTTGTTTTTAAATTATAATAAAATATTGGGTAATTAGTAAATTATGTTTTAAATTAATATTTAGTTTTTAAAAATCTATTTAAATTAATAACTTTATGGTTTGATAATATTTTAAATAAATGTTAAATTTTTTAAAATTTGTCTTAGCTTAATTTTTGTTTTAAATTTAAATTAAAGTTGATTTTATTTATTTTAAAATATTATTTGATTAAATATGAATTGAGAATATTTCATATAAGTTTAAAATATAAAATAGCATACGATTTAAATTCATTTAAATATAAAAGTGATTTATAATTTCTTTATAAATCATATAAAATTTGTTAATTGTTATTTGAAACCATATTAATAAATATTCTATTTTTCATAAATATAAAGAAGAATTAAAATAAGGAATTAGAGCCTTCATTTTTAAATTGAATAAATAGATTTTAATTTTGATTTCAAAAGTTTGATTGATTTGAAATTCAAATTAATGGATTCTTTAAAATATTTGTATAAGTTTTAATTTATAAATTGTTTTATTTACATATACTTTTAATAGGAAAATCATATATATTTACATAAACATATAAAAATATAACTAAATTTAATTTAAAACAAGTGTAATCAAATTAGCAATCTAAAATACAAGTGTTTGCTTACAAATGCAACAACATGACAAGTGTCATTTTATTTTTATTTTTTCTTTATTTTGATTAAAGTAATTTCAGTCCTTAACATATTCTTTTCCCCTCAATTTCTTTTTTCTATCTTTTATTCTAAGCTAGAAGAAAACTTAGGCAAATATGAAATTCACTCCTCAAAAGAAAAACAGAATCAAAACCCGTTTCTTCTTCAAATTTGCAAAACTTCTCATTCAAAATTGAGATCAATTTTTCTCAAATCAAAAACCTGCATTGCAAACTTTGAAATCTGTAACTCCTCTCAAAAACTAAAATCTGTAATTCACTTCCCAAACAAAATTACAAATCATGTTTAAACCTGTAACAAGAACATCAACCTGCATTTTTCATCTCTGGAAATTTCTGTAAATCAAAAGCATTAAGGAGTCTGCATTTCCTTCTTTTCCAACCTAAAGCTCACTGCATTTTCATCTCTGCAAATTTTAAAACAAATCAAATGAAGCCTGCATCAAATTTTGGTTGAAGTTTCAAATGCAAACATTCTTCAGTTTGGAAGCATAAAAGAAAACTTGTATTTCTTAAGCCTGAAGCATGTAAAGCATCTTCTTTCAACCTGGGTTCAAAGCTTAAAAATCTGGGTGCTCTGTCCTTTAAATCTAAGGTGAGTAACATTTTGCTTTAAATTGAATTAAGTGATAATGGTTGCCTAAATTATCTTTGGAAAATTAGATTTGTTGTGAACATTTGATAAATGTGTGTATGCTTGTAATTATAAACATATACCTCTGTTCTCTGTTTTTGACCCAGATTTGCAACATAAATTCCTATCTTTTGACCCAAGATCTGTTAAAAATCTTAATTGCAGACAAATAATTGTTGTTAGTTTTTAAAGTAATGTTTAAAAAAAAAAATTTAGTTAAGATAAGTTGGACAATCTCACTGGAAAACCTTGAAGAACAGTGAAAACTTGACTTATGTAAATTTTCAAACATAGGAATTCATTGATTTAAGTATAAATTCAGAAAGCTTAATTAAAATCTTGATTTTTAAAATTTAAAACAAAGTTTCTAGATTGGGTAGGAATGTACATTACTGTTTTGACCCAAAGTGGAATTTTGGATCATCTCTGGTGATTAAAGTTGATTTGGAGGTCGTGTATTTGTATGGAGGAAGATGGATGATCGGGGCATCTTGGAAAATTGGTTGTATGGTGAATTAATTCACGATTTAGCAAGAGGAGTGAAGAATTGTTCTGTAGCCCTAGGTTTTTAACACAGTAAGAATTTGAACATCACTACCTCTAGGGTTGTTCGAGTGTCGAGCTGTTTTGTGGAATGGTAGATGGGTCCCTGACTAAGTAGTGGCTGGAGTTTCAACTGCATCGATGGTCGGAGGGAAGTGAAACTGTCGTTGACAGGTTTGAGAAGTTAGGGTGTAGTGTGTTCCAGGTTTTGGAAAATAGAGGGCTGCTCTGTTGAATTTTGGGAAATGGAAGATCTGATGCTTAGGTGATCATGTTGGGTTTAAGGGTGGATGATGGAGGTGATGATCATCACTGATGATCGGAATTTGCCAAGGATTTTGTGCATGTGCACAGTGGTCACTGGGAGGTGTTTGGTTTCTGGAACATGATGGAGAGATGGCTCGGGTAATTTCAATTATTGCCCGAAGTAGGAGTAAGGATGACTCGAAGTGAAGTGGCATTTGACTCGGGTAGTTTTTTTTTTGGTTGCAGAGTCTTGTTTCTGTAACCTGAATTGTTTCAGGTTTTGAATTTTTAAAACTAAATAAATAAATAAAAAAAGTAATTCAAGTTTAAATTTAAACTTTAAACAAGATTAAAACATGAATTCAAATAGATTTTGAATTTCAGGTTTTGAAATAATCAAGATTTGCAGAAATAAAATATTTAAAATTTTAAAACCTGCACAGTTTTTGATATTGAGTGATTTTTAAATCTGAAAGTAAGTTTTAGAACAAGATTTAAATTCTAAGTTAAATTTGAATTTAAAATCCTGGATTCAAATTTGAATTTGAATCTGAAATTTCAAAAAGAAATAGGTTGATAAATTCAAATGTTATAATTTAGTTTGAATATTTTAAGTATGTTTAACATGTGTTCTATAAAATCTGAAATGAAATTTTAAATAGGGTTTAATTTTAATCTTTGAATTTAAACCTGAAACATGATTTGAATCTTGGTTGTAATATAAATAAAATTTGAAATTATATGTTCAATATCATTTGAATTATTTAAAGTATTTTAAACTTGTTAAAATTTGAATATGGGATAAGTTAAACTATTATTTTAAAAATACTTTAAAAGATAAGTGATCCTTTAAAATGAAATTTTAAGAGTATTAAATATTTAAATCTTGTTTAAGTTTGATTTCATTTTAAATTTTTATTTAAAATGGATTTTAGAAAATTTAAAAGTAATTTGTTTAAAATGACTTTAATAATGATAATTTAATCATTAATGAGATTAATGATTTTTATTGTTTGAAACTGAATTATCTGATCAAGGTAATTAAGATTTTAATTAATTAATTTAATCAATTAATAATTGGGTTAATTAATTAAATAATTAAGGGTTTAATTAATTAAAAGGATTAAGTAAGTTAATTAAACTTGATTTAGGTATGATTTAGAAATTAATTTAAATAAGATTTGATTAATTTAATTAATGAATTGAATTATTAATCAAGTAATTAATAATTAATTAAGTTTAATTATCACTTAATTAATTTTAAAATTAGAAATTAATTAATGAGTTTTTAAATAAATTAAGAATTAATATTTATTAATTCAGTTAATTACTTTGGAGAAGTAATTAAAGAATTTGTTATAGGTCATTAACTTAATATTATATTATAATTAATTAATGTGATTAATTTTAATGATTAATTGTATTAATTAATTTAAAGATAATCATTTGAGAATTATTTAAGTATAATTACTTAATGGAAGTAATTAGGGAAATTAATTACTGATTGTAATTAATTAAGTTTTTTGATTAATTAAGTTAATTAATTTAATTTAATCACTGGTTGATTTGAGAAATAATTACAAATGTAATTAAAAATGGAAAATTACTTAATGAAGTAATTAAGAAAATAAATTACTAGATGTAATTTAATTGAAGGAGTTTTGGAAATTAATTACTCAGTGTAATTAATATGTAATTTATATGTTGTATAATTACTTAAGTAAGTAATAATTAATTACTTAGTGTAATTAATTTAGGTTTAGATAATTGAGTTATTTGAAAATGACTAAAAGATGTAATTAATTTAATGTAATTAATTACTTAATCAAGAATGATTAATCAATAGAGATAATTGATAATTAATTAAGTGGAGTCATTTAAAATAATTTGAGATCATTAATTTATATAATTAATGATATAATTAAGGATTGATTAATTAAGAACAATTAATCAATAAAGAATTAATTAATGTAATTAATTAAGGATTAATGTAATTAATTATGATTAATTAATTGATGAAGTAATTAAGGTTAATTACAGGGATTGGTTTGGATTAATTAATTTGTGAAATTAATTAGAGGTTAATTACTTGAATGTAATTAAAGAATAATTAATCAAGATGATTAATTAGGGTAATTTGTTGAGAATAATTAATTAATTGATTTATAATTAATTGATATGCAAGCAAGGTTTATATGGATAAGAAATTAATTTAATTCATGTTAAATTAATTAAGGAAGATGTAATTAATTTAATTCATTTTAAATTAATTACAGGATGGTGATTTAATAAGTCTTTGCTTATGAATGATGATTGATATTTATTACCCTGAATGGTTGAGATCTCAGATATGAGATAAATAATGTTGTGTGATTTGGATGTTATGGTTGCATTGAGTTGATAATATGATTTATCTATTTGAGTTGATAATATAGACTATCTGTTGTAATGATAATATTGATTATCTATTATGATGTTGTAAATTATCTATCTGTGTGTATATAGATAATATTGAATGGAATTGTTTTAAACTTTAAAACAACTTGGACCTAAAAGACACGCTTTGGATTTCGATGAGACCGAGATCGGGTTTCCATATTTGGATATCCGAAAACCACATCGATTCAAATAACGTTAGGTCGTGAATCCAAATGGAGCTTTGTGAAGACTCGAGGTGTAAGGGCTATACGTCAGTATAACTCTGTGGGTGATTCCGTAATGAGTTTGACGGAATAGTGCTTATAGATTCGAGATGGTGATTCAGAGTGCAAGGGTTATCATCGTTAACTCTGAGGGTGATTCCAAAATGAGTGTAACGAGATAATCCCTTCGATTTCGTTCGAACCCGGAACGAACTTGTATGGATTGAATGTTTTCAGAACATCGTCAGGTGGACGATGAGCATTCTAAGTGATGTGTCTTATAAAGGTAATCATAACCTCATGCCTCATCAACCGGGAATGGCTAAAACAGGGGAGGTGCAGCAAGGCTTCATGGGTAGCTCCCATTGGAGAGCAAGATTTACCCCTGTCTAGAAGTCCCTTTATATTCGGCTGTGTGGGGCAGTTGATTGCAACAACTGCCGGGGTTGTCTTGTTCGGGACTGTTCAATAAGGAATGGTCCCGGTCTTGTGTTGCAGGGGAGTTAGGGTGGCTCCTCGGTATGGTGATCTAGGCCACGTACTGTGACGGGCGGTACCCCATTAGCCCTGCCATTGTATGGAATCCATAATCCAATAAGTGCCAACGGTTTTGATTGTATTACCCACTTTTGTGGCTAGTAGCTGGAATTTAATCATGTAACAATGTCGGCTATTTCATATTTACTTGAAAACCCTAGACACTATTATAATATCATCGGATTTCCTATCAAATGTTTTGGTTAGCGTAAGGTAAAAACTTTTCCATGTTTATGTGTGGGAAGTCTTATGTGATACCTTTCTTTTCAAAGGTTTTTAAAGTTAAGCAAACTTAACCTGTTACTCACACCAGACCCATGTCTGACCCGGAGTTTATCTTTGTTTTCTTAAACTCTTGGGTACTCAAATTTTTACGAGTAGCCAAGGGATTCAGGTTAGCTTTGACGAATAATGGAGGAGCAATGGAGCAGGAGGCTTCTGCGTTGTAGATATATAGTTCCGCTGTGTGTTCTCTGTGTTGTGTTTGTATTGAGTTGTAAATACTAGACAGGTGTTTATAACTGTCTAGTATATGTGATGTGTATATGGTGTAACTCTGATTGGTATTGTATATTATGTAAATACTTATGTTATTAATATAATTTATTCGTTCCGCTGTTGAGATTCTTGTGTTGTTTTCTTCTTTCTCTTCTTACTTTTCTTCTTCTATCCCTTTCTTTCTTAATTGATGATGCGATTTTCTGGGAGTGGAAAGTCGGGTCGACATAGTTGGTATCAGAGCGTTAGGTTGAGTGAATACCTAGGCTCTGGAGTGGTGTCTATCTTGAGAGAGCGTATTTGTAATTTTTAATATATTTATATATATTTATTTATTTCTACCTATCGATTGGGTTACCTGTTCGAGTTTTCCAATGTGGGTTATAAAGGTAGATTGGGGTAGTGGTGTGTATAACACAACTACCGATTGGTTGGAGTTTGAATGTTTGAGGTTGGAAGTGTATCTGTCGAGACTGTAGACCTAATACCGTCTCGAGTGAGCTTTGAAGTGGTGCAAGGACTTCATTGATCTCTGAGGATAACCTGTTAAAGGTTCGGAGTATATCTTTGAAGTTGAATGAGTAGAGTTTGGATTTATTGGCTGAGCTGAAGTGAGTGATGATATCTTGATATCTCAAGGAATAGTAGCTGCGTGATGAGATGCAGTGACTATAGATGTTTCCGAAGATATTTCTTTGGAACAATTTTAAGGAAGTAGGTCTGCTTCAGTGTTGTGGCTGAGTTCAGCAGTGTGTTTTTGTGTGGTTTGAAGTCCGAGTTTCTCGAAGAGTTTTGGATTGAAAATTCTTTGGCTTTGGTGTCAGCAGTGCAGCTCGGAGTGTTTTGTGTGTCGGCAGAATTTTCTGGCTTAGCAATTTTCTGGAGATGGAGATCAGAAGCAGTAGAGTAGAATCCATTTCTTCGATGGGTTGGTAAGACCAGCATAAGCTGTTCCAATTGGTTTTGAGAGAACAGTTCTCTTTGGATTTTAGTTTGGATTGATCGCAAAAGCGACTTGCGATAGTTGAGTGTTCTCTTGAATTGTTGGAGATTTTTCTGAATATTTTCAGAAAAGTCAGAATTTGTCTTCATCTAGAGATTCAGTGGTACCGGTGGATCAACTGGTTGAAGATTGGTTTCTTGAGATGGAGTTTGTTGAAGCAACTCAGGATTTGAGGAACTTATGAGTTTTCTCTTGGTTATTATAGATCTTTTTGGTTTTGCTGTCCAGTTGTGCTTGTGCTCTTCATCAGCATTCTTTTCTACTCCAGATCAGAGTTGTGCAGCGGAAGCAGTTTGGGAGTGCATCTGCTTTTCTTTTCTGGATAGGAGAAGTTTGTTTCCTTTTGATGGTTGTGAGTAGAGTTGTTTTTGATCTTGGTTGATCGTGGAGGATCATTCTGGTGGATTGGGATGGTCTAGTTTATTTCTTGTGACATCAGCAAGGGCTGAGCTGATCAGGTAAGAGATAGGCAGTCGAAGATCTGATTTTGGATAAGTTCTCAGTTTTTAAGAGCTATAAATTTTGGTAAGGTTGGGTAAGCTAGCTCTGAGATATTTTGGATTTCTTCTGTGTTTTGTTTTTGGATAAGTGTTTGATTATCTGGATTGAATTGCCAGTTTAGACAACTGGAATTCGTTGTGTTTCACGTATCTCTGAGGGAGTACGTGTATATCTATTTCTGGTTTTGGAATCAGCTGTTTTGGGAGATTTTGGTTGTTGAGTCAGACTTGTCTGTAGTCTGATGTCTTGTTCAGTTATATATCTAGATGAGTAGGAGTTCTGTAACTTAGTAGTGTTGATTGTTTGGGTTCTATAGAGCGAGTAACCCGGTGTTTACTTAGGAAACTCGAGGAAACTCTATCCAGAATTTTGTCTGGATAGTTAATTTTGTTTGATTGGATGAATTGATTTCTATGGTTGTTAGCATATGTTTGATATATGCTTGGTTTTAAATTTTAAAATCTTAAATATGTTATTAAATTACCTTTGTTTTAAATTTCGGAGACGAAATTCTTTTAAGGGGGAAGGAATGCGATATCCCGGAATTTAGGCAATATCAATTTAATAATCTTTATATAAAATTAAATTGATATTGACAATATTGATTAATAAAATATGTTTGATTTAATAATCTGAATAAATAATATTTAATTTGTGATTTTATCTTTTAAATGCTAAAATAAATGTTAAATTATAATGTGTATATATATATATATATATTTGTATATATATTATAGTTTATCTTTGTTTGGAATTTAACATTACATGAAAATAAATAAATAAAGTTTTGTTTTTAAATTCTAATAAAATATTGGGTAATTAGTAAATTATGTTTTAAATTAATATTTAGCTTTTAAAAATCTATTTAAATTAATAACTTTATGGTTTGATAATATTTTAAATAAATGTTAAATTGTTTAAAATTTGTCTTAGCTTAATTTTTGTTTTAAATTTAAATTAAAGTTGATTTTATTTCTTTTAAAATGTTATTTGATTAAATATGAATTGAGAATATTTTATATAAGTTTAAAATATAAAATAGCATATGAATTAAATTCATTTAAATATAAAAGTGATTTATAATTTCTTTATAAATCATATAAAATTTGTTAATTGTTATTTGAAACCATATTAATAAATATTCTATTTTTCATAAATATAAAGAAGAATTAAAATAAGGAATTAGAGCCTTCATTTTTAAATTGAATAAATAGATTTTAATTTTGATTTCAAAAGTTTGATTGATTTGAAATTTTATTTTGAAATTCAAATTAATGGATTCTTTAAAATATTTGTATAAGTTTTAATTTATAAATTGTTTTATTTACATATACTTTTAATAGGAAAATCATATATATTTACATAAACATATAAAAATATAACTAAATTTAATTTAAAACAAGTGTAATCAAATTAGCAATCTAAAATACAAGTGTTTGCTTACAAATGCAACAACATGACAAGTGTCATTTTATTTTTATTTTTTCTTTATTTTGATTAAAGTAATTTCAGTCCTTAACATATTCTTTTCCCCTCATTTTCTTTTTTCTATCTTTTATTCTAAGCTAGGAGAAAACTTAGGCAAATCTGAAATTCACTCCTCAAAAGAAAAACAGAATCAAAACATGTTTCTTCTTCAAATTTGCAAAACTTCTCATTCAAAACTGAGATCAATTTTTCTTAAATCAAAAACCTGCATTGCAAACTTTGAAATCTGTAACTCCTCTCAAAAACTAAAATCTGTAATTCACTTCCCAAACAAAATTACAAATCATGTTTAAACCTGTAACAAGAACATCAACCTGCATTTTTCATCTCTGAAAATTTCTGTAAATCAAAAGCATTAAGGAGTCTGCATTTCCTTCTTTTTCAACCTAAAGCTCACTGCATTTTCATCTCTGCAAATTTTAAAACAAATCAAATGAAGCCTGCATCAAATTTTGGTTGAAGTTTCAAATGCAAGCATTCTTCAGTTTGGAAGCATAAAAGAAAACTTGTATTTCTTAAGCCTGAAGCATGTAAAGTATCTTCTTTCAACCTGGGTTCAAAGCTTAAAAATCTGGGTGCTCTGTCCTTTAAATCTAAGGTGAGTAACATTTTGCTTTAAATTGAAGTAAGTGATAATGGTTGCCTAAATTATCTCTGGAAAATTAGATTTGTTGTGAACATTTGATAAATGTGTGTATGCTTGTAATTATAAACATATACCTCTGTTCTCTGTTTTTGACCCAGATTTGCAACATAAATTCCTATCTTTTGACCCAAGATCTGTTAAAAATCTTAATTCCAGACAAATAATTGTTATTAGTTTTTAAAGTAATGTTTAAAAAAAAATAGTTAAAATAAGTTGGACAATCTCACTGGAAAACCTTGAAGAACAGTGAAAACTTGACTTATGTAAATTTTCAAACATAGGAATTCACTGATTTAAGTATAAATTCAGAAAGCTTAATTAAAATCTTGATTTTTAAAATTTAAAACAAAGTTTCTAGATTGGGTAGGAATGTACATTACTGTTTTGACCCAAAGTGGAATTTTGGATCATCTCTGGTGATTAAAGTTGATTTGGAGGTCGTGTATTTGTATGGAGGAAGATGGATGATCGAGGCATCTTGGAAAATTGGTTGTATGGTGAATTAATTCATGATTTAGCAAGAGGAGTGAAGAATTGTTCTGAGCCCTAGGTTTTTAACATAGTAAAAATTTGAACATCACTACCTCTAGGGTTGTTCGAGTGTCGAGCTATTTTGTGGAATGGTAGATGGGTCCCTGACTAAGTAGTGGCTAGAGTTTCAACTGCATCGATGGTCGGAGGGAAGTGAAACTGTCGTTGACAGGTTTGAGAAGTTAGGGTGTAGTGTGTTCCAGGTTTTGGAAAATAGAGGGCTGCTCTGTTGAATTTTGGGAAATGGAAGATCACTGATGCTTAGGTGATCATGTTGGGTTTAAGGGTGGATGATGGAGGTGATGATCATCACCGATGATCGGAATTTGCCAAGGATTTTGTGCATGTGCACAGTGGTCACTGGGAGGTGTTTGGTTTCTGGAACATGGTGGAGAGATGGCTCGGGTAATTTCAATTATTGCCCGAAATAGGAGTAAGGATGACTCGAAGTGAAGTGGCATTTGACTCGGGTAGTTTTTTTTTTGGTTGCAGAGTCTTGTTTCTATAACCTGAATTGTTTCAGGTTTTGAATTTTTAAAACTAAATAAAAAAAAAGTAAGGCAAGTATAAATTTAAACTTTAAACAAGATTAAAACATGAATTCAAATAGATTTTGAATTTCAGGTTTTGAAATAATCAAGATTTGTAGAAATAAAATATTTAAAATTTTAAAACCTGCACAGTTTTTGATATTGAGTGATTTTCAAAATCTGAAAGTAAGTTTTAGAACAAGATTTAAATTCTAAGTTAAATCTGAATTTGAAATCCTGGATTCAAATTTGAATTTGAATCTAAAATTTCAAAAAGAAATAGGCTGATAAATTCAAATGTTATAATTTAGTTTGAATATTTTAAGTATGTTTAACATGTGTTCTATAAAATCTGAAATGAAATTTTAAACAGGATTTAATTTTAATCTTTGAATTTAAACCTGAAACATGATTTGAATCTTGGTTGTAATATAAATAAAATTTGAAATTATATGTTCAATATCATTTGAATTATTTAAAGTATTTTAAACTTGTTAAAATTTGAATATGGGATAAGTTAAACTATTCTTTTAAAAATACTTTAAAAGATAAGTGATCCTTTAAAATGAAATTTTAAGAGTTTTAAATATTTAAATCTTGTTTAAGTTTGATTTCATTTTAAATTTTTATTTAAAATGGATTTTAGAAAATTTAAAAGTAATTTGTTTAAAATGACTTTAATAATGATAATTTAATCATTAATGAGATTAATGATTTTTATTGTTTGAAACTTAATTATCTGACCAAGGTAATTAAGATTTTAATTAATTAATTTAATCAATTAATTATTGGGTTAATTAATTAAATAATTAAGGATTTAATTAATTAAAAGGATTAAGTAAGTTAATTAAACTTGATTTAAGTATGATTTAGAAATTAATTTAAATAAGATTTGATTAATTTAATTAATGAATTGAATTATTAATCAAGTAATTAATAATTAATTAAGTTTAATTATCACTTGATTAATTTTAAAATTAGAAATTAATTAATGAGTTTTTAAATAAATTAAGAATTAATATTTATTAATTCAGTTAATTACTTTGGAGAAGTAATTAAAGAATTTGTTATAGGTCATTAACTTAATATTATTTTATTATTAATTAATGTGATTAATTTTACTGATTAATCGTATTAATTAATTTAAAGATAATCATTTGAGAATTATTTAAGTATAATTACTTAATGGAAGTAATTAGGGAAATTAATTACTGATTGTAATTAATTAAGTTATTTTTGATTAATTAAGTTAATTGATTAAGTTTAATTAATTTAATTTAATCACTGGTTGATTTGAGAAATAATTACAAATGTAATTAAAAATGGAAAATTACTTAATGAAGTAATTAAGAAAATAAATTACTAGATGTAATTTAATTGAAGGAGTTTTGGAAATTAATTACTTAGTGTAATTAATATGTAATTTATATGTTGTATAATTACTTAAGTAAGTAATAATTAATTACTTAGTGTAATTAATTTAGGTTTAGATAATTGAGTTATTTGAAAATGATTAAAAGATGTAATTAATTTAATGTAATTAATTACTTAATCAAGAATGATTAATCAATAGAGATAATTGATAATTAATTAAGTGGAGTCATTTAAAATAATTTGAGATCATTAATTTATATAATTAAGGATTGATTAATTAAGAACAATTAATCAATAAAGAATTAATTAATGTAATTAATTAAGGATTAATTTAATTAATTATGATTAATTAATTGATGAAGTAATTACAGGTTAATTACAGGGATTGGTTTGGATTAATTAATTTGTGAAATTAATTAGAGGTTAATTACTTGAATGTAATTAAAGAATAATTAATCAAGATGATTAATTAGGGTAATTTGTTGAGAATAATTAATTAATTGATTTATAATTAATTGATATGTAAGCAAGGTTTATATGGATAAGAAATTAATTTAATTCATTTTAAATTAATTAAGGAAGATGTAATTAATTTAATTCATTTTAAATTAATTATAGGATGGTGATTTAATAAGTCTTTGCTTATGAATGATGATTGATATTTATTACCCTGAATGGTTGAGATCTCAGATATGAGATAAATAATGTTGTGTGATTTGGATGTTATGGTTGCATTGAGTTGATAATATGATTTATCTGTTTGAGTTGATAATATAGATTATCTGTTGTAATGATAATATTGATTATCTATTATGATGTTGTAAATTATCTATCTGTGTGTATATAGATAATATTGAATGGAATTGTTTTAAACTTTAAAACAACTTGGACCTAAAAGACACGCTTTGGATTTCGATGAGACCGGGATCGGGTTTCCATATTTGGATATCCGAAAACCACATCGATCCAAATAACGTTAGGTCGTGAATCCAAATGGAGCTTTGTGAAGACTCGAGGTGTAAGGGCTATACGTCAGTATAACTCTGTAGGTGATTCCGTAATGAGTTTGACGGAATAGTGCTTATAAATTCGAGATGGTGATTCAGAGTGCAAGGGTTATCGTCGTTAACTCTGAGGGTGATTCCAAAATGAGTGTAACGAGATAATGCATTCAGTTTCGTTCGAACCCGGAACGAACTTGTATGGATTGAATGTTTTCAGAGCATCGTCAGGTGGACGATGAGCATTCTAAGTGATGTGTCCTATAAAGGTAATCGTAACCTCATGCCTCATCAACCGGGAATGGCTAAAACAGGGGAGGTGCAGCAAGGCTTCGTGGGTAGCTCCCACTGGAGAGCAAGATTTACCCCTATCTAGAAGTCCCTTTATATTCGGCTGTGTGGGACAGTTGATTGCAACAACTGCCGGGGTTGTCTTGCTCGGGACTGTTCAGTACGTAATGGTCCCGGTCTTGTGTTGCAGGGGAGTTAGGGTGGCTCCTCGGTACGGTGATCTAGGCCACGTACTGTGACGGGCGGTACCCCAGTAGCCCTGCCATTGTATGGAATCCATAATCCAATAAGTGCCAACGGTTTTGATTGTATTACCCACTTTTGTGGCTAGTAGCTGGAATTTAATCATGTAACAATTTCGGCTATTTCATATTTACTTGAAAACCCTAGACACTATTATAATATCATCGGATTTCCTATCAAATGTTTTGGTTAGCGTAAGGTAATTTTTTTCCCATGTTTATGTATGGGAAGTCTTACGTGATACCTTTCTTTTCAAAGGTTTTTAAAGTTAAGCAACCTTAACCTGTTTCTCACACCAGACCCATGTCTGACCTGGAGTTTATCTTTGTTTTCTTAAACTCTTGGGTACTCAAATTTTTACGAGTAGCCAAGGGATTCAGGTTAGCTTTGACGAATAATGGAGGAGCAATGGAGCAAGAGGCTTCTGCATTGTAGATATATAGTTCCGTTGTGTGTTCTTTGTGTTGTGTTTGTATTGAGTTGTAAATACTAGACGGGTGTTTATAAATGTCTAGTATATGTGATGTGTATATGGTGTAACTCTGATTGGTATTGTATATTATGTAAATACTTATGTTATTAATATAATTTATTCGTTCCGCTGTTGAGATTCTTGTGTTGTTTTCTTCTTTCTCTTCTTACTTTTCTTCTTCTATCCCTTTCTTTCTTAATTGATGATGCGATTTTCTGGGAGTGGAAAGTCGGGTCGTCACAGTTGAAAATGGAAGAAAGTAGAGAACAAACAAAGAAAAGGAAGACTAATTACTAGAAGAAAATTAATTAGACTAGTGCATAAGTGTAAATCTAAACCATGAACATATAAAGAAAGCGAGCATAGAAATAAACATTAACAATAAAACAAAGAAAAACATGTATAGAAGAGAAGAGGAAGAGGCTTGGAAGCCCTTTTTATTTGTTGAAACATTGCCATTACAATTTGCTTTCTTAACTTTCTAACTAATGTGAAAGAGTAGAAGATATGTTCATGTACATAAGAGGGCTATTTATACATACATAAAACCCTAATCCTATTTTTTGGGAGCTTCCTAAAATGCCCTTTAGGAAATGTGGCCATCAAGTAACCATTAGTCACTAATTAATCCATCATTTGATGTGCATGAAGCTTTAACCTCCACTTAGTTGTCCATTAGCTCCTAATTGTACACTTAGGTAAGTGGGTGGAGTCCTCCATGATCTTGAACTTGAATTATTTCCATTTCATTATTTTGTATTTCCTTGTGCATACATATATCATCATGAATCCCACTTCCATATTCATCAAAATATCCTATAAAAATAATAAAAATCATCCAAGTAAAAATTCTTAAATTGACACATGCATAAAAATAACCATTTTGCCCTTGACAAGATGAAAATATGATGGTTTGAAAATAATTGAATTTTGGTTTTAACATGTTATAATGCCCAAATATGATGTTTATTTAAATAAAAGAAGATAAAATATGAGCGTAAATATATGCACATTAACGTGCACATCACTTGGAGTTGGAGCAACTTGATGTGAAGATTGCTTTCTTACACGGTGACTTGGAGGAGACCATATACATGAAGCAACCAAAAGGATTTGTTGTAAGTGGGAAGGAAAAATAGGTTTGCAAGTTGAAGAAGTCACTTTATGGACTCAAGCAATTGCCTGGACAATGGTACAAGAGCTTTGAGTCTTTTATTTCACTTAATTTTGACCGTAGTATCAAAGACACTTGTGTGTACTTCAAGCATTTAGAGAGCGGTAGTTGGGTGTATTTACTCTTGTATGTGGATGACATGTTGACTGCTTCTAAAGATAAAGATGAAATTGATAGTTTGAAGATGAATCTAAAAGTGGAAATTGAGATGAAAGACTTAGGGAAGCAAGGAAGATTTGGTGTATGGAATTCTAAAGGGATAGAAAACTAGGTCTTTTGAGGCTCACTCAAAAGG
Organism: Allium cepa; assembly: GCA_030765085.1. Lineage (NCBI taxonomy): Eukaryota > Viridiplantae > Streptophyta > Magnoliopsida > Asparagales > Amaryllidaceae > Allium > Allium cepa. The sequence continues at coordinate 34,320,585 of CM060941.1, forward strand.
AGTATTTTAGGATGGTGCTTGCTCGGTTTAGCATTGAAGAAGCAAAGACAATTAGTACACTCATGCTTTTGCACATACAGCTTTCTAATAAAGGCTCTCCGATCTTAGAGAAAGACAAAGCTTACATGGAGAAGGTTCCCTATGTGAGTGCAGTTGGTAGTTTGATGTATGATATGGTTTGCACCTAACCTAACATTGAACAAGTTGTTCGATTGGTTAGTAGATATATGGAAAATCCAGGAAAGACGCATTGGGAGGCAGTAAAATACATTTTCAGATATCTTAGAGGAATTCTAGATCATGGGCTTGTTTTTACGGCAGAGGTACAGATTTCAGCTTGGTAAGATTTTGTGATTTTGACTACGTTGGCGATAGAGATTGAAGGAGGTCAACCTCAGGTTATGTGTTCACTCATAAAGGAACAACTATTAGTTGGAGAGCGGGGTTGCAGACTATTTTTGCTTTGTCTACTACAGAGGCAGAACTTATAGCTGTTGTGGAAGTGGCTATAGAGGCACTGTATTTAAGGCGGTTGATGTGTCAGCTGGGCTTTGTGTATGATGGAGTAGAAGCGAATTGTGACAGTCAAAGTGCAATTCACTTAGCTGAAAATCTAGCTTTTATCTCAAGAATAAAGCACATAGAGATGAGAGAATCCTTTCTTGTCTCAATGAATGAAAAGAAGCTAATTTGTCTTCAGAAGGATCACACAAAGAAGAATGCGACAGACATGTGCACTAAGTCCTTACCTATTGGAAAGTTTGAGCATTGCTTGAACTTGATCTGTTTATCAAGGTGCTAAGTGCCACATGGTGACACGGGGGTGACGGGGTGAGAGAATTGGTAGATGGAGACGTTTGTTTTCATTGAGAAGATTGATAGATCCTACACAGGAATGATATGTTTAAACACTTTTTTGGCAGGTGGTGGCGTTGATGGAGTTCATTGAAAAGTGTAATGGGTGACGACATTACCGAAGTGCATTGGGAATGCATCCGCTATGATCAAGAATGCTCAGAGTATGAAGGTGTAGATGGAGATAAATGGCTTTGTTTAAAGATACATATTGTATTAAGGTGGAGTGTTGAAAAAAGTGATACAATATTAGGTGTTGTTGTTTTGTTTATTCCCACATCGCGGGTTAAATTCATTCCCAAGTTTCAAAATCTACGTTTAAAGGAGCAAATGAAAGAGAAATAACTTGTATCAATCTCTGTAATATTCTCTCTCAAATTATTAACAAAGATTCTTCTCCCTTAGTGGATATACATTATCATCCTATTAATAGTGGAACAACTTTAAAAAAAATTATGTACTTCCCTTTCATTTATAATTAATTGGTAATTTTCACCTTTTCTTTAAAGAAGAATAACTCAATATTATTATTTGATTTTTTTGTCATTTATATTTGATCATATTGTTCCGCATCTGTGTATTGGGTAATATCGGCTTGGAAGGATAGACCCCAACATCAGCAGGATACAAATGTTGGACCACCTAGTTTTAAATGGCCCCTAGGTTTTCTAGACAACGCATAAGCAGGGACACATCAAGATGGGCATATGGGTGGCACTGTTCAGAATGTGGCTTTGGATCAATGACAAATGCAGAGCCCATATGTTGAAAAATCGGTGGATATAGGTAGCACTAGGTAAATATATTTTTGTTTTTATGGTTATTTTATTTAAAGTTGATAATGGTGCTGGTTTAAGTGTAATATATTTGGTAGGAATTGTCCTTGCCATAAGAATTGCAACGATGCCAATCGTCCATTAATGTTCAATTAATGTTATTACCATAAATTTTAGATAATAATAATAATATTGGTTTAATGTTAATAATAATAATTTCACGGTGTATAATTGAGAATTTTATTGGCTGCCATTTAATCATCACATGCGTTATTATTATCATATAAATTTAGCAATGCTTCTTTATTTCATGTATTTTGTCCCTTACTCTTTTCTATTCTCCAAATTAAATGTTGGTTTAAAAGTTGCAGTTGTTAGAGAAACTTATCAGTATTAGTACTAAACTATTTATACCGATATAATGCCAGAATAAAATTGTTATTAATGTTTCTTACAAATGTGAAAATGAAATTTAAAAACGTAAAATCAGTAGTTTTAATTTCCCTAATTGTATTACATTGTCGTTAGCAAAGTTGAATCTAACATATTTTTATATATCTGACTACTTATTCTTAGCACTGAATTTACACTGGAATCATTATATCATTCCTATTAATTACCATGGTATTTATGGAAGTAAATGTTAATCGTGAAATTTTCACCAACTTTGTTTATAAGACGGAATAACTTAATGTGTGAGTATCTTGTTATTGTTTGAAAATAATAATAATGGTAGACCATAATTACTTTTTTTGTTAACTTAGAATTTCATGTTACCATTTATGTATGAAGTGGAGTACATTTTTTCTACAAATTACTCCATAAACTTATCCATTCAAAAACCATTGATTTTGACTGAAATTGCACCTTAGACACAAATATATAATATTGCTTTGCTACATAAGTATAACCTTCAATATATTTTTTAGGTGTCATATGACATTATAATTAACAATAAATAACATAAATCCCATATACACATAAAATGTATTATTTTAAGCATTTGTTTTCCTCCTCAAAATAACTCCAAACATAATTTTAAACAAACTTCCTTTACATTTGCATAGTATTTAATATGGACCTCCTCTTTAACTCGTATGAACAAGCAAAATGATATAAGTTTCCCATCTTTTCAGTTTGAAAATAGTGTTTAGGATGTGTATTAAACAGTTTTTATGGTATGGAAAAAGTGGTGAATGCACAAATGGAGAGAATGGTAATTAAGTTTGACATATTTCATTTTTTTCGTATCGTGAGTAAGTTGAAATATTGGTAGTACCATCAAAATGAACCACTTTGCCAAAATTGATAAAATTAAATATTGAAATTGGTTCCTACATATTATTATATCAATTTGTATATGTGTACAAAATGATTCAAAACAGTGTAAAATACTTATAGAATTCTTTGTTGATTAAAATATGAAAGATATTAATGTTAATTTTTCCTTCTATTTTTGTTCTGCTAACTGAAACATCCAACATAGTAATAAAAAAACTTTCTATTTTATATACAATTGTATTTAGTGACATGCTTATTTCCCTGCTTTAAAATAGGTATAAATTGAAAATTTTACTGGATACATAATAGTGTCATAATCTGTATATTTATGTTTTAGCCCTTAATTGTTTTAGTGTTATTGCAGTACTAGGTGGTAGTTTTGTTATACTAATAGTTAACTAAATTTATGGTCAACACCCCAAAGCTATTCCGGCTAGCATGATTAATATACTTTGAATAAAGGGCTTGATATCCTTAAGAATTGCCTTTGTAATTTGCTTGTGTATAACTTTCGAATCAGACCTTTCGACGTCGTCGAAAGGTTTAGATCTAGGTTATAAAACCTTTCAGCTTTATTGAGTTAGTATGAGAGTCTTTTTGAGAGTTTCCTTCTGTGTTTAGATTGAATTTCCTTAAATATGTCCTTAGGTGGTTAGATTTTATCTTATTGAAATGTTAGGATGATTGCCTTCTTCAGGTTAAGGTAGGATATCAAACTCCATTTTGGATATACAAAAGCTTTCGACTTTGTCGAAATGTTTGATCTCTTATACAAAGTAAGTTTCAACCTTTTCGAAAGGTTTGACCACTTGGTTGGTAGCTTCGGAAGGGAAATGTGTTATTAAGGTATGAAGAATTACCAACCTAGTCAAAGGTTTAGATTGCATAGTTGAAAGCTTCGAAAGGTTGTTGTGGTTACTTTATGCAGAAGTGTTGCCAACCTTGCCGGCAAGAACCTTCCGATAGGGTAGAACCTGAAAATATGAGTTTATCTAACAAAGGTTTAAGCAAATGGTAAAGTAATTAATAAAGCCAAGGACTTCCCTTTGTATCTAAGAAAAAGCTTCATATTATTAAATTTTCCCAAAGCCTACTCAGTTAGGGTTACAATACTCTGATTAGGAAGTTACAAGATTAGAATGAAAGAAATTCCATCCCCAAAACAGGACCCCTTGGGTCTTACTTATAGATGCAGGCGGCCCCCCTTTCAACTTCATGCTTTCGACCAGGTTGGAAGGTCTCCCTTTTATACGCAACTTTGAAACTTTCGTCTTTGTTGAAAGGTTTGACTTTCATCTGCTGTTCTGGACCTTTCGACTTAATCAAAAGGTATGCTTCACTTTTTGCCTTCACAAACCTTTCTGCTTCGTTAAAATGTTTTTCCCTCTTTATTGTTGTGAAAATTTTGACGTTGTCAGAAGGTTTCTCTTCTCTTGGTTGTTGTGAACCCTTCAACCTTGTCGGAAGGTTGCTTTTCGAGTGTTGTTCTTTCCTTCAACGTTGTCGAGAGGTTGCCTTTCACTCTTTATCGACTTATGAGTGCTGCTTTCTTCATAACCTTTTTTCATCGTCAAAAGGTAACCTAAATGTGTTCCAACCGATTTGAAAGGCTTGCTATGCTTTCGAAAATGTCACTAAGTAGTTGCTCATACTTGTTTTGACTTCTTTATCCCCGTCGAAAGGTAAGAACACCTTGGAACCTTTCGACTCATTCGAAAGGTTTGATGCTGATAAATTCTGATAACTTCATCCCTTCGACTCCTTCAAAAGGTTTAGGCTGTGCTCCTTTTCCTTTTCTTTTGTTGAAAGACCTTTCATCTTAGGAAAAAGGTTGATTTTTAGTGTGACATTTTTCCCCTTCATTTGAATGGATGCTCTTGACATTCCTAGTCATCTTTGACGAAAACTACAAAATTTTCTACCTCCTGGACTTCCCGCGTTGATCTATAACGTTCACTCAAATCTAATCCAACAGTTGAGAATTTGGACGACGTTTCTTATATGGCGTGCTTCTCCTCTTTCTTCCTCTTTTACTTGAAACTGAAATCACCATATACAAGTAAAAGAATTCCCAAAAATTTTCAAATCTCGACTTTTAACAATAAGGTATTTCTTAAATTCGCTTCATAAATCTTAGTCTAATCTTCACTTTTATTAGTTTCTAATTAGATTTCAAGTTTTCTAAATCTGAAATTGAATTTTAATTTCAATTTGGTTTTACTGGAAATTTGATTGTTCCCTAAGTCAGTTTTTTGACAAAATTCATTTGTAGTTTTAGATTTTAAGCTAGTGATGTTTGGTAAAGGAAAATCCCCTTATCGGGTTTAATTTTAAACCAAAGTCTCTAAATTTAGCTTTTAGCTTTTAATTCCTGATTCTTGACCTAAATTTTTTTTCTCTTCGAAATTGAATTAGGTCGATTCCAGATGAAAGCAGTTTTGTTAATGGGTTTGTTTTACTTATTTCTCAAGAAAAAATTGAAATTGCATTTATTATTGGGTTTGGGTTTGTTAAACCCGATACGATAATCTGGGACTCACTCGTGTACAATTCGGCAATGCAAAATGACTTTTCTACCCCTTCAAAAGAGATTGAGGTAGCTGTGTCAAATTTTATCTTTTTGTACCTTTCGATGGGGTTGGAAGGTATTTTGATGTCAACTTTTCATTGGTGTCGAAAGGTTAGTTAACTTGATGGTGCATCCTTTCGACAATGAGCTTTCAACAAAGTTGAAGAATTTGAACCTTTCGACTACCTTCTTTTGATAAGGTCAAAATTCTCCAACCTTAGAGTTGCTTTTCCCATCTTTGTGAAAACATTTTAAAACACGTATGAGTCAAACTTGGGATGTTTCGACTTCAATGGATATGACATAATTTGGTAACTTTGACCAGACCTTTCGACAGTATTAACAATATCCATATTTTCTAACTTAGGAATTTACATATTTTTAATTTTGCCCATGTCGAAAGGTCTTTCCATTTAACTTTATGTTACACCTAGAATAGGTCCAGATTTCCATAGGGCCTTCGACATTGTCGAAAGGTAGTGAATGGGTTAATATTTTTTACTTTTTCGACGCCGTCGAAAGCTTGCATTGTTAACCTTTCGACATCATCGAAAGCCTTTACGATAAACCTTTCGACTAGGTCAAAAGCTTAAATTGTTAAGTTTTTATCCAAAATTTTTGCATCATTTTTAAAGCGGTGTGCATGTTTTCATGCTTAAAATATCTAAACAGACTCATTTACTTTTGGATTTTTATTAAACCTATAATTTCTCAGAGGTTTTTAATTAAAACATTTTCACCTGGCAGGACCATGTGCTCTCCAAAGATTGAAGCCACTGCTAAGCACTCCTCCATTGAGACTCAAGGTGAGGTAGATGCCATACTGAAAAACGTTAGCATCACCAGTATTGAAGCCATCCCTCCTAAGACCACTGATACCATAGACAACCCTCAAGAAGGGTACTTTGGATACACTGCCACCCACATATGTCATGTGGCTTTCTTCCATTTCCTAAATTCTCGCTCTCCTTCCTGTCTCGTATTGGAGTTGCTCCAATACAACTTTCCCCCGATGTATATACCCATATTTTATCCCTTGAGATGCTGGCACTGGAATTCGATCTCCCTTCGCTCAACCCTGATGTTTTTACCTCCTTGACCAAACTGGCAAGGTTAAGCAAATCTAACAAGCAAATCTTCAGAGTTAACGTATATAAGAAGCTAATATTAGATGGAATCAATAAGTTCAAGGATTGGGAGAACCAATTCTTCTTTGTCAAGTGCTTTGCGATGTCTATGGTACCTTTGCCTTTCCTCGTAAGTCCATTACAATGTCTTCTTTGCTTTTCTCTATTTGTTTATTAACTAATCTCTGATCTTCTTCAGGTGAATTTCCTAAGACACTTAGTGATGTAGACCAGAGAATCATTGATTCTTTAACTGCAGCTTCAGAACAACTTAGGAATAGGTTGATGCTCCTAACTCTTTCGAATCTAAAGAAGCATTCTTTGCTACCAACTGGTTAAAGGATTCTTGGCACTCCGCCTACCATTATGCACAATTCTTGAGGAAATTGCTTCTTTTTCTCAGGCGATGCTGAACATTTTACTTCACTGTCGCCCATTCATTTTGACATTCCAAGTATACTTTTAGCTCAATATTCTTCTTCTTGTCTATAGAATTCTTGAATTACTCTAACTGATTTTATATTTGTTTGAATTTGCTTTAACTCCCTCCAAGGCCATCGTGTCTTCAACTAACGCAGCTCCTCCCACATCATCTTTGGACTTTACAATAGTTTTGAAAGGTTTTGCTAGTTCCAAGAGATCTTCAAAAAGAAAACTGACAGTGCCTTCCGAGGATGCTTCTCTTGCTAAAGTATCAAAGATCCCTGATGAAGAGGAGGAAAAAGGGCGTATATCTCCCGATAAAGCTTCAAAAAGCCCAACTGCTGAAGCTCCAAAAGACATAGTGGTGCCAACTCCACCTACACTTACTCCCCTTCCGCATATTACAATTTCAAACTCTCTGGCTATGCTAGCACAGATGCGACATGCTCTTTTGAGAATCCTTCCAAGTCACATGCCCTTCCGTAGTCGTCGTCTTCCGTTCCTCCGCCAACTGATTTTGACGAACTCGTCAAGCTCATTCTTCATTTAGAATCTTTTACTTCTTCCTCTCTGCCATCATTTAGCCTGGACTTGGCAGAAAATCACCACTATCTCGTAGAGCAACAACTCTTGGTAAGCTCTTGTCCAATTAATCCATCATCATTGGATCTTTCTAATTGCTAACTTGTGTTTCTTCTCTTATTGCAAATTTCCAGGAACTGGATTTCTCTTAATGAACATGTCTTCAGGTTCTCTTTTGGATCCACCAAGCTATAGGAGGAGAATATTGAACTGAAAAGTCAGCTAGCCGCATTGATGGCTACTCAAAATACCACTTTCTTTGAACTAGAGTGAATCAAGGCTTCCCTCGCTAGGGCGGAGAGTGATCCAGAAGCAGAGAGGCGAGCCCATCAACTTACCACTGATGAGAAACTCGCATGGAGCTTGCCCTAAAAGACTTAAAAGACAAGAAAGCTCATTTGATTTCCAAGAATACTCTGCTGAAAGATAAATTCAAAAAGTCTAGAGCTTAACTTAAGCTTGTGGTTCAAACCCTTTCCGACTTCCAAAGGCATATTTCTGATTTTTGCGACACCACCTTAGGGCCCATGATGCTGAATCATTACAAAGATCCCCTCATGATTTCCTATACCAACAATCGTGACAAATTTCTTGACTTTTTTTTTCTTCACTTGACCCAATTCTAGCCAAAAGAGTTGTGGACAAAATTGAGCGAGTTAGCCAGGGTTCCGAATCTGAAGGTGAAAAGGGGACCATTGATTTCAAGGAAGCTCTTTCTTTTGATATCCCCTCCTTTGACATCAAATCCAATTATGGAGGGAAGGATGAAAAAATGAGGATCCTAAGGAAAAAGATGATGATTATGCTAGGATTAAATGGGATAGTCATGATGATGATGATGATGAAAGCCTCTCTAGTGGTCATGGCTTTGGTGGAGATAAAGGGGTTCCCTCTAGTGCCATAGAAAAGGATGGAGGTGGTCCAACTAAATCTTCTTAAAAGGAGCCATCCTCTTGCAATGTTTTGCCTCCAATATCCCTGGGCCAACTGCTACTCTTGAGAAGGAAACTGCTCACATTCATCCCGAGGATCCTTAAGAAAAAGAACAATCTCCCCAAGCTTCCATTTCAGTTTCATAGATATGGAATTTTATATTTAAATATCTTACACTTTGAAGATAATACTTAGTGATAAATTATCTGTCTTAGATAAAGAAGAAGTCAAACTTTCCTTACAATACGAAAAAACGGGCGGAGATTAACAAGTTATGTGTGAAGTTAGACAAATTAATAAAGGAACACAATGCTCTATCTCAGAAATACCATAGTCTGGACATGAGTATCTCCGCTTTAGCATCTTTTAAATATAAGAGGGCGGCTCATTTGCAAAAGAAAGCGCATATCCGATATGATGCCATCTTAAAGGAAAATAGAGAGTTAACAACTCTATTTTGGATGATGATGGAAGAGAGAGAGATTTTAATTAATTTTTTGTATAAATCATATTGTAAACATTCTATCATAGATTTCTTGTACTTAAGTGAATTCAGTGGGGGTCTACTTAGATGTTTTCATAAAAGATGCTTTGATGAATTCGGTTATGACCCTCATCCTAATGCTTGCTGGAATTTACCACAGGTCAAATCAATTCCTCAAGATCTCCATGCTGAAAAGCTTAAGTATTATAAGGATAAATTTGTTTTAGAATTCCTTTCTAAGTCTACTTTGTATGAACCAGATGAATTGCTGTAAATATGTAGCAAGTAATTGATTTATCAATACATGAATTTGTTATGCTTTTTATGCTAAGCTTATTTTTACTATGCTATTTCAGAATATCAATCCTTTAGGACAGGTTGTCGCAAGATACTACTTAAGTCAGTATGTTAACTTGAGGAGAGTTTACTCTAAAAATGGACCACTTTTAAGGACTTCGAAGTTAGCAAGATATTGCTTTCTTCAGGATTTGCAAAAATTATATACCCTTGTCTCTGCTTCGACTTCCTTGGTGAAGAAAAGGAACTATTCTTAAAAGAAATCAAAACATCCATTCCAAATTAATTTGTGGTCGCGATATTCCACCAGCCGAAAAATGGGATTATAGTAAATGTTCGCTGGTAATAACTCCTGAAGGAGTTACTTACCTTTTGACTCAACAGTCACGCTTTCCGCTAATACTCTAGGAAAATTTAGGAATGTTGCCTCTCAACTTTAGACGTAATGAAAGCATTCGTTGTTCCTTTTAAATTTGTGGCTACCTGAGCTGTAATCCATCATTATAGTAATAAAGATATCTTTTAACTCAATTTTGATCTCATTCCATTTATTTTGATTTAAATAGGAGCTAGGGTCTGCTATGACCCGTCGTTCTCAAAATTTACTTTCTCGCGTTGACGCTATCATAGATTGTTAAGCAGAAGTGGTGAGATCGTGGCCTATGAAGAACCCCTTCTTGAGCGTTTTTAGTGGTAACATTGAAGCCGTAAAGTGGCATAGAAGATATCTCATCCAAAAGATCATAGCCAGCAATCATAAGAATCATATTGACCATCTTGAGACTGGGATTAAGAGAAAAGATGAAGCGATTATTTTACTTAAGCGACAAGTGAAATCAAATCCTACAACCGACTTTGACGAAAAGATGTCTGAACTCATCCAACGGATAAGCGATTTAGAGTTAAAATTCAGAGACAGTTAAGCTCAATGTGCCTCTTTAGAATTCATCATAGGGTAAAAGATTCAAAATGTTGATCTTTTAGTTGCTCAAACAACCCCTTAATTGTCAGGCCTACTAAGCCAAAACCTTCTCGCAGCTCAGAAATTTCCAACCATGCTAAACCCTCTCCGGGTTTAGATGATAATGTAGTTGGAAACTGGTGTAGGAGTGCGAAGTTTGAAACTGCCAAATATTTCGATGAACGACAGAAAATCAAGTATTCCTACACAATTAATGATTACGCTGCTAGGAATCAAAAGCTTGAGCATGATAATTATTTGCTCCACAAGCGCGTTGTTGAGTTGGAAAGGGAAAGATAAGACCCTTAAAGATGCAAATATGGCCTATAATCATGCCCTAAAAACTAACATTGATGCTATCAACAATGAGAATATAATCATGAGAAAGGAGAAAAAGCTTAAGGAAGTCCTCCGCACAGCAAATAATCATGTAGTAAATCCTTCAATGGCGGAGGCTCTCAATAAAGCAGCTTAAAATTTGTGAATTACTTATGTATTTAAGCCATGTAAATCTATCTTGTACATAATTTTGTTGTTTGTAAATGACTTCACTACTTACGTAAGTTATGGACATTTTGTAAATATCACCCAATTCGTGATCCTTTCCTGTAGTGTAACTTTTAATACGCCTTTGAAGTACTCATTTAGCGACTTTTGTGCTTCCAGAATCTTTTGTTACCCCTTGTCACTCTGATTTCCCTGAGAAACATGCAGCAAACAATAATTTTTAATTGTTAGCCCGAACTTGATGTATTTGTCCGTATATCATTTGCCTAGATTAGCAAATCATCTTGCTAATTGTATGAAAAGTAATTTATTCAAAATGTTAAGATCTCGTCTTTAACCATGATGAGAAATGATTATGGATTTAACTCCTTCACTTGTTTGGAATGCATAAGACTTGTTGGTAGTAGATTTCACCTTAGCGTATGGTGATGAATGTTAAAATATAACTTTCATTAAATGAAGAACCTAACTCAAGGGTTCATGTATAAAATTTTAAAGTAAAAACTTTCTCACACATAATTTTGACATAGTTAGAAGCCCGAATTCCCCATTCGAAGAGTCTTAATAGTGTTCTTTTTGATAATATTCTTTGGCCCAGATTCGAGCACTTGAGACGAGTAGAAGTCCAGAAATCTTATCCTAGACTAGGGATTAATTAAACAACTCTTGATATCCAGATCTGGTATAATATATTAGTGATTGATAATGACTCAAAACCCATATTCAGGTACTCAGGTGATGAGATTTTTATGTAGAAGACCCGAACCCATACTCAAGCTTTAATGGTGAAGTTCTAAAATGAGTATCACGGAGCACGGATTTTGGTAATAAATTTTGAAATTCATATATTTGAGAATCTTGACGCCCAGAATACTCTTTCTAGTAATGAATGGTAAGAGGTTAGAAATCCATATCTGTTAATCTGGTATTAATAATAGAAGACCAAAAGACTGTTTTTGGCCATAAGTGTTAGAAGACTAGGAAATCAATTTGGAAATAAGTAATAAAGGCTAGAGAATCAGTCTGGAAATAAGTAATAGAAGACCAAAAAACCAATCTGGCAATAAGTAATATACGACCAGAGAATCAATCTAGCAATAGGTAATAGATGACTAGAAAACCAATCTGGGAGATGTTCATAAGGAGAAGTCAGTGAATTCTTTCCGATTCTCTTGTCGAGTGCGCCATCTTTAGGTTTTTATGATATTTTGTATGCTTTTTTCTTTCTCGGGCCCAAGTTCATTTGTTTTGGCCTATTTTAGATAGGGATTATTTCGCCCACTTCTTGTGCTTATTTAAGCAGTTGCCATTTTAGCAGTGCCGATTTCTGGCGATTGCCCATTTCACGCAGGGGCTTTTCATAGTCCGTTGGACATTTCTTTTGGTTTTCCGGTGCGCTCGGCTAGCTTATTCTCAAGCAGGGCCCAAGGACTTACCCGACCTACCTTCAGGAGGCGCTTTAATATGTCCATAGCATGATGCGGCGAAGGGCTTGTTCGGTACCTTGGCCAGGCCATAGCGTGGCAGGACCAAGGGATTACTCGTCCTTCCTCCAAGAGGCGTCTTATCGTGGCTATAGCGTGACGCGGGTAAGGGATTGTGCTGCTTTAACTTGGCCATTTCCGACTTTAGCATGGCTAAAGGCTTATGCCCTCCCTCCAGGAGTGCCTTGACCTAGCCATCTTGGCGCGACCAAGGGCTCCTACCATTATTAGTAGCCTACCATTTTAGGTAGTCCAAGTTCATGGAGAATTTTACTCCCGACCATGTAGACTTCTCTTATTTTGAGAATAGAACTTTTATTCCATAACTTGCAATCCTTTACAAACTATTTAAGTTTTTATTATCTTAGAAAGTGTAGGATCATCTTTTCAAGTACCTTACATTGACTTGTACCATGTCCGTTTATCAGATGAAATCTGCAATATAATCCCTTAAGTTTCCTTTCGAATCCTGGCTTCTTTTTCTGAGAAGGACAATAATTCAGTTCTTCTTTGGGTTTGGATATAAATGTCTTCGATCGAGGTAGTAAGATTATATTCTCTAAGAAGTCTTGATCTTTGAGCCGTCTTTGACTACTGTCTAATTCTTTTGTGGCTTAGTTCAAGTACTTCTTCTCGGGTAGTAGGTTTCCTTTTCATTATCTGTTAATCCTCTTTCAAGGGCCTTTCTTTCAACCTTAGGTATTCGGTCGGAAATTTCTTGGTAATCTTGTACTTCCACTTGGTAATTAATTTATTATCCTTAGTTCTTCGGTTGTGGATTTTTCTATGCGTTCATGGTTTTCCCTTGAATGTTGAGCCTTATTTATAATCTTATTCCATTTATGTGTAAACTGTCATAATCTTTTATCATTTCCTTTTCAAAGATATTCCCATGGAAATATGACTGAATGGTCCTTCTCATTTATAGAAATAGATTCTCTTTCCTTGAATTCTTCTTTTTGAGAGCAAAGATTGGGGTTGATCACAAATGGAACGAGTTGATACTCCATTTTAAAGGGTCATAGGCTTAATCCGTATTTTCCTGTTAATGACCTGTAGAGCATGAAGCCGAAGGGTTTGCTCTTCAAGTAAGTGTGGGTTATAATCCACTTGATGATTAGACTTTACTTCTAGAGATTCCGTGGTCCCTTGAACCGATTTTTCCTTGCAAAAACTCTCTTATTCCGAACATTGAATCCATTCCTTATTCTTTAAATGCAGTTAGAAGAATTGAGAGTCTTTTCTCCAAAATAGATTTTTTCTTGTCCAAAAAGAGAATTTGATAAGCCTTTGGAGATTTGACCAAGTAGAAGAGTAGGTAGGGAATTCAATAAGGTCGAAGGTTCAGGCCCTCCTTCTAGCGCCAAAATGTTAACCAAATTTATGGTCAACACCACAATGATATTTCGGCTAGTGTGATTAATATGGTATGAATGAAGTCTTGATATCCTTAAGAATTGCCTTTGTAATTTGCTTGCATATATATACCTTTCGAATTAGACCTTTCGATGTCGTCAAAAGGTTTAGATGCTGGGTTATAAAACCTTCCGGATTTATTGAGTTAGTATAAGGGTCGCTCTGAGAGTTTCCTTCTTTGTTTAGATTGAATTTTCTTAAATTTTTCCATAGGAGATTAAATTTTATCCTATCAAAAGGTTAGGATGATTTCTTTCTTTAGGTTAAGGTAATATATCAAACTCCTTTGTGGATATACAGATGCTTTCGACTTTATCGAAAGGTTTGATCTCTTATACGAAGTAAGTTTCAACCTTGTCGAAAGGCTTGACCACTTGGTTGGTAGCTTCGGAAGGGACATGTGTTATTAAGGTATGAAGAATTGCCAACCTAGTCGAAAGGTTTAGATTGCATAGTTGAAGGCTTCGTTGCCGTGGTTACTTTCTACAGAGTTGTTGTTAACCTTGTCGGCAAGAACCTTTCGATAGAGTTGAACCTGAAAATATGAGTTTATCTAACAAAGGTTTGAGAAAATAGTAAAGTAATTGACAAAGACAAGGACTTCCCTTTATATCCAAGAAAAAGCTTTATTTTATTAAATTTCCCCAAATCACACTCAATTAGGGTTACAATACTCTGATTAAGAAGTTATAAGATTAGAATGAAAGAAATTACATCCCCAAAACAGGACCACTTGGGTCTTATTTATAGATGCAGGCGGCCCTCCTTTCGACTCCATGCTTTCGATCGGGTCGGAAGGTCTCCCTTTTATATGCAACTTTGAACCTTTCGCCTTTGTTGAAAGATTTGCCTTTCATCTGTTGTCTAGACCTTTCGACTTAGTCGAAAGGCATGCTTCTCTTTTTGCCTTAATAAATCATTCATCTTTGTTGAAGGATTTGCCCTCTTTACTACTGTGAACCTTTCAACCTTGTCAGAAGGTTGCTCTTCTCTTGGTTGTTGTGAACCCTTCGACCTTATTTGAAGTTTGCTCTTCGAGTGTTGTGCTTTCCTTCTATGTCATCGAGAGGTTATCTTTCACTCTTTGTTGACTTATGAGTGCTGCTTTCTACATAAACCTTTCGTCATCATCGAAAGGTAATCTGGATGTGTTCCAACCATTTCGAAAGGCTTGCTATGCTTTTGAAAAGATCACTGAGTAGTCGCTCATACTTGCTTTGACTTTTCATCCCCTTCGAAAGGTAAGAACACCTTGGAACCTTTCGACTCCTTCGAAAGATTTGATGCTACTGAATTCTGATGACTACATCCCTTCGACTCCTTCGAAAGGTTTAGGTTGTGCTCCTTTTCCTTTGCTTTTGTTGAAAGACCTTTCGTCTTAGCCGAAAGGTTGATTTTTAGTGTAACACTAATGATAGCTATGGAACAAAACATCGTATCCTATCATCATGACTTCTACTTCTATTGCAATAGGCCTCATTTTTATATAAGATATTAGATTTGTAGGTAAACTTCATCTTTTAAAATTTTCAATTACATTTATTATGCATTAATGTTGATTGTATTCTCTTTCATATCTCATCATATTAAGGTATTACCAGATTTAAAGATAAATAAATAAATCTTGTGAGAAAATATTATTTTGCAAGTTGTAAATGAAAATTTTAACAATTTAAAAACATTTTTTTTTATAAATATAGTTGTAACCAAGCATGTTTGAATTCATTGAAATTACTTCCAATGAGGTAAATGTTGGTTGTTTACATCTTTATTTCAATTTATAAGTTAATTTTGTTGATTTTATATTATCGAATCTTGGTTGAAAAGTGTGTAAAACTGCTTGGTAATGCTAAAAAACTGCATAATAATTACTCATTAAACTATTCAAAATCGAGTCTCTTTTGTTGGTAGTTTTTAACAAAATAATAAGGAATATGTGTAATAATACAGACAAAGATGAAATAAAGTTTTCTTGCCCACAAGTATGAACTATGAAAATGTATTATAGGTAAGACTTACTATTACGACTCCCCTTATATCTCTCTTTCTTCGTATGGTGGCTTCGAAGTTAACGCATATCAACATTTAATTCAACTGAATTCAGTTGATGTGCCTATTTCTATTTTTTTATTATCAGTAGAATTCTTATGTCAAATAACTTCTATCATTAATTAAATAGGAACTACATTGCTTAAATGAAATTAAAATGCATATTTTATTTAAGATTCATTGAGGACTCAATACATAAATATTACAATATTAGTGATACTTAATTCCTCGTACCATTATGATTTTGTATCCAAACAGTTAATATATCAGCATTTATTAAAACTTAGTTATAATTTAGGATGCATGTATTTGATCGCCTTTCACTATTGTGTATTTTTTGTTGAAGTTACACATTACTTGTTTTACATGTTATTGCACAATGACTAAAACGTTGCAAAAAAGAAATAAGAATTAAAAACCAACCTAAAACTAATACTTTCATACTACTTTGTTCAGGAAAAAAGTCCTTAAGTGCGTTGTCTAAATTACAAAACATTTTAACTTATTATTATCAATTTCTAACTTTTTTTTACTTGAAACTATGGTAGGTAAGTAGTTCTAAAATATTAATAACTACTAATCGTACAAATTATAATCTTTTTGAATATAACTTACTCCACACTTGACAACCACGATCCTTACGTAATATATCATAGTTGTCAATTAAGAATAAAATTAATCCATAACTCTAATTTTTAACAAATTTTATTTTTTCTTCTAACCTTTAACATGCAACCTTTATGTTGTTTTAGATTTTTGTTTTCTTCACCTAAATATTTAATTCAACATTAAAGATTACATCAAATATTTATATAAAATATCAAATTTGTGCAAAATATTTAAGCATTTGGTTGTTCGTGAAATGAATATTTTTAGTATGTGACATTTATTCATAAAAATAAATGTAATGAATTGCAATTTTTCTTATAACAATTGATTGTACACAAGTTATATACTTAAAGAAAAGGACTTGCAGAACTAATATATGGCTAGAATGTATTGAAGAACGAAAGTATGATGAAACTATATCTTTGAAAATATCTATCTAGGATGACATCATTCTTACAAGTTTACCAACCACCGATATGTATAAACTATATTTTTATAAACTCATGTCATATCCAATTTCACTTAAAAGTCTATAAGCCAAGCATAATATTATTTAGTTTTTCAAAAACAAAATATTAAAAAATAAATCATGTTTGACAAACAAGGTGATCCAAAATAAGAAGAAGAAATGGACCACAATGAGAAATTTAGTTTCACATTTGTTGCTTCTACTGACTCTAACGACAAAAACGAGGTAGAGCCATGACAATGATAATGACGAAGGAAAGAAATCAATAGTTCCCAAACCTCCTATCATTCTTAAAGATCAACTCGAGGTCGACAAGGATGATGAGAATTTCAGGAAATGGAAGGAGCAAATTTTGGGCCTGTTGATCTTACTAATGTTGGAGGGATTCTTGAACCAAAAGTTCATATCATGAGCCTAATGATCCTCAGCCTTGGTCGACCTGACTTGGTTCTACTAATCCCTCCACCAAATGATTACGGGCCTACGTATTTTTCCTCAAAGTTGAAAGCAACTATAGCCTTAAGTTCTCTTTTTCAGTCTCCAACAAAATTGTTTCCCGTCTCAATACACCAACATTGGTTGGAAAGCTAGAGTTAGATTGAAGAATAACAAAGCGATATTTGAGATATTTAGTCCTCAGAGGGAACCTTACGTATATGAACTAGAAGAAGAGACTACACCTTCTGGTATTTATGCAAGAGGTTCCTATTTAGCTAGAACTTAAGAAAGATACTTTACATTTACATCTTAACTTGTGACATATATAAACAGATTTTTATCTATATGCAATGCATTTTTTAATGAATTTCCTACATAATGACAGAAAGATCTATTTGGATAAGTTATCCCTTTGAAACATGAAAGGAATAGCCTTGGTGCTTTTCAGCATTTTAACTTATCAAGCTTTGATTGATATAAGAAATATTCTATTTAAGGTGCAATATTTTTTGTTTAGTTACCATTCTTTGATGGATGTACCTTTGAATGAATGAATTCACTTGACAGGATCAATGATGATTAGACTTAGTTTTTAAAAATCTTTTATCAATAAATAATTTAATAGATCATGCAAAAAATTATTATTGTTATTTACTTATGTCTTTCAATTGCTTGGAATCATAAATAAAATGTTCATACTTGATAATATCAAAAAAACTTTGTGCACAACATTCTCATTTGTGATTAAAAATTGGCACCATGCATAACCATAGTTGGCAAAATACTAATATATTACTTAACACATGTACTTATCATAATTTCCTACTACTATACACACACACACACATAAAATGTGTAAGTTGTTTTCTTTATGCAATGATTATTTTCTCCTTGAAAAAATTATTTGTTAAAACTTCTATATTTATGTTGTTCAAACAACATTTAACATTGCATTTTTATATTTCTTTTCTAATATTATAGTCTTATTTGAATTTTTTGTTGTCTTCCCATCCCATGGACTTGTTCTCTATTTATTATATTGGTTTAGCTATCGATGTATACTTGAACTATGGTTCTTATGAGTAATCGACAATTGTGTATTTGTTAACTTATTATAACATTATGTACTTAAAGTATGAGTCTTTATGATTACTATTTACTATATACTTTTGTATTAGTTGTGTTAATTTACCAATTTATTAAGCTTGAATCTGTATTTTGTACTTATATATTTGCTTTCCTATTTCGGCATTCTTTATTTAAATTCCTTTGAGTATGACTTCTTTATGTGCTACAGCTATAGTTTATTCAAAGCTATGCACTGCACTATGAAAGTCTAGTGGATCATATCTAATATGACTTGTGTATTAGTATGTGAGTATATAGAAATATATAAGCTAACTATAGCAACATAACAAAGTATAAAAAGAAAAGTAAGCCATATCATAGTTTATTTATCTATATTTTAAAGTGAAGTATGTAATTTAATAGTATAAGATAGAGAAACAATTTGTAAATTAATGATATATAACATGTGCATGTATCATTTGTTTCATATACAAACAAATTAATATGCAGAAAATGTAAAATTATAGTTATTTATTAACAATACCCTAAAAATTTATAATACATAGGAATAAAAAGTTTCAAATTCAAAAACGTTGTAATTAAGCATCATACACTATTATGGTATTAGTTGACAAAAATTTAACTGTCAACAACGATTGCGACTACGGATTGAGGTAGTAACAAACTGTTGCTGCAATAGTAACACCCTTAATCTAAATTAGCATCACCAAGATCTTATCTTTACTCTTTTCACCTTCTATGTTCTTATAGTTCCTTTTCAACTAAGTATGTTTCACCGAGAAAACATGAAAAAAGATGCGTTGTGACATCAAATGTGTATATGCACATATGATTGACAAAATGATATCTACATACCATGTCTAGTGTGTACTAGTATTTTTTTCCTTCTTGAAAATTATAGTTTCAATTATGTTAATCTCTTTTAAATTCTATTTCTCCTAACGAACTTTCCTATCTTTCATGAAAGAGTTGAACCGTGTTATAAATTTTTTTCCAAAGTATCTCTCGGTTTTTCGAGTTTCAACCCAAGAGTAATGATCAATTAAATCACCACCATTAAAACTAAAGATAAAAGTTATAAATAAAAGGCTAATAGTGTAGTTCAATTAAATTGACGTATTTTAACAAATCCAACAACTATTCTAGCAATAATCTACAAATTAGAAAAAAAAGAGTAATTAGTATGAATAACAAGATTATTAAATCTATCGTGGAGCTCACCCATCAATGATTTGTAATTGCTTATCTTTCAATCAAGATAAGATAAACCAAATCAACAAAACTTTCGGTTTGATTGATCTTCATTTCCAAGGTTTTTATTTTATTTTCGATATAGACTTGTGGATTGAATGATCGTTTTGGAGCAATGGATATTTATGAAGTTGGTAAGAAAAATATGTTGAATATGCGCTTATATGATTTTTTTTGATGATAATAAACATATATACATTCGTTTGAATGTATTTGTTAATGTACTATTTTATTTTTCATAGGTTAAATAAATATTTGCTAAATAAAATTAAATAACACAGAATTTGAATTCAAACAGAAATTTTATTCAAACAAATATTTATTACATTTTTAAATAGTACAAATTCAAGCTCTCACTATACATATACAATTTCAATTACATTACAATTTCTCATTACATCACAATTCAATTTACAGTTGTCCTCACTACATATCACTCACACTCGTATTTATCTTCAACTTCATTCCAGTTAGAATCCAACGTCTGAGCAATCTGCAAAAATATTCACTAACGCAGTAAAATTGAAAAAGAAATATTTTTGCAATATAAAATAAAATATGGATTTTGAAAATATTATTTGCCTCAGTTATTTGGGTTGTTCGTCATGATTTATATTTGAATTCATCACACACGAACAATGTGACATGCACAGTGCATCACTGTACATGCCACAAGGCCGTGCACACCGATATACACTTGATTGATTTACAGGGACAGGTGAGCACAGGTCAAACCCAAATGAAAAGTCGGGTTCAACTCAAATGCAATATAAATAAAATCACAACACGCGCTCAAGGTCAAACCCGAGCTATTAGCTGGATTCAACACAAGGCAGTTGTACATGCTACGACTTCAAGCATGACTGGAGATGTACAAGTTCGTCACAACCAATATCAATGCACATGAAGTTCAAATGATCTGGCTTCACAATAAATAATAAGACATGAACAGATAAGAGACAGAGTGGATACACAACATGAAGCACATGAATCCGAACTGAAACAGATGATACCAGATTCAATTCTACAATGAACTATACTCAAGTCACTACTCAACACAATGCATCAACAAAAGTCAAGGCCGCAAATGAAATGCTCAAACTCAGGTGGACATCATGGCCAAGTATGGAAGTGACTCAAAACAGAGAGTACAATATGAAGACAGCAAGTACAACTTCAATGCACACTATATCAAACAGTGAATATGTATGGTGATGCACCAAGTAAATGCACAACAAAAATGGAACCAACATAAACCAAATCAAACTCGACTCAACGCAATGCAATTCAAACTGCAAGTCCAAAACAAATGCACAATGCACCAAGCATTGAACCAGAAACATGACCAACACAGCAACAAAGAGTCACTGAAACATGTGCAGCCCAATGAACAGAGGCAACAAGGTCAACAGTACAGTGACTCAACGAACACAAGTGTACATGACAGTGTACAACATCAAAGACACAGCAGTAACAAATCAAGACAGCATCCACAAGACTCAGTCAATACACAATGATGAATAATGCCATCATATGTTCATGAGCAAACAAGTGAATCAACATACCAGACTCAAACAAGTAATCAAGATCAAATGACTTCAAGCATGCAAACAGAAAAAACAGTAAGTGACAATGCTCAATGCTCAATGAACTCAAAGAGAAAGTCACGGGTAATCAAGGAAATCAAAGCCGTGTTTCTGATCAAAGTCAAAATCGTGGTGACCACGAAATGAATCAAAGCCGTGACCAAGTTAAACATCAAAGCCGTAGGAAGCAAGCAACGAAAATATACGCATATGAAAAAGTCAGAAATCATCTCAAACATCGAAGCATAATCAAGCGGCCGATCACACAAAAAAGACGAATTCAAATATATTTGTTCGAACGAAAATCCAGGGACTCAAACTCATATAAAAACCCCAAAATCATCATCGGTATATGCATCGAGTTCAAGAATATTAACTTAAAGCAATAAAGCAAAAATCACATACCAATTTGCAGTCGAACTCGATCAAATATAAGAAGTCGTGTTCAAATCGAAGATACGGTCGATTGCCAAAGCAAATCAGAGGAACAGCGATTGCAATCAACCAACAAATCAGTCGACTTCATCCATTTCTCCAAAAACCCTAAATTAGATAGAAGGGACGAAGCCCTAATTGAATTGCAACGAGAACAAGCCGCCATTATCAAGAGCACAGGAAAAAGGAACGGGCCGAAGAATTAAAAGAAAAGGGATATAAATCGCCTTTTAATTTGGGCCGACCTGTTTTTAAAAGGAGCTTTCTCTTTTAATATTTAAGGGCTTTTTAAATTAGGGTTTTTTATCTTTTGTTTGCTTTTTAAATTTGTTTTTAAATTTTAAACCGTTTAAATTTCTAGTCGTGTGACTAGGGGACAAGCTACGTGGCGTAGCTTGAGAATTCGCAACTCAGTGGCTGAGTTGTGGCAGGGTTTTGAGCGTAGAGTTAGGTTTAGTCGATAGCGGGTGTCGCGAGTTTACGTGTGTAAGCGTCTGACTATCTAATTTCTAGTATAAACCTTGGGGGCAGCACGTAGGCAGGGTTTTGCCGAAGTTGGGTAAATTCTGTGTCGTTCTATTTCTGTATTTTATTATTCTGCTATTTGTCTGTGCTGCTATTATTCTGTGATCTGTGTTGAAATAATTTTATAAGCTTCCGCAATTAATTTTATAATTTATACTATCACCCCATTCAACCCCCCTCTAGGGTGAAATCGATCCTACAAAATAAAATAACATACACTTTCCCATTTTCTTCACATGATGAAAACTCCTTATGTGGCAATAGCAATCAATTAATTATATTTCACTACAATACACTAATTTGATTATAACTTCCAATATGAACTTCTTTCCACAAATCAACTTCTCCATCGCGTCCCATATTATATCATCTTCAAATGAGTATAATACAATACTATATGTTTTTAGTACTCCTTTAGGACATAATATATCCATATGTTCAACATCCTTTCATAACTAGCATTATACTGGCTGTTAGATCTGCATTTTAAGGCGTCATATGCTCGAGATTGAGATATCCTTATTTGAGAATCACTACTCAAACTTAACTTTCATGTCACCTTCATCTCAAAATAAGAAGAAACTACACATGTATATTAAATGAACAGTCAACCTAACTCCAAGTATTCTTAGTGCATATGATATAGGAGACGAACCTATAAAATGCATAACTTGAAAGTACGATGAAGATGATATAGATCTATTTTCTTCATCCAACATCAAGAAAGGACATTCTAAATATGACTCCAATCTACTACAAACTCATTTTCTAGAATTTAATCCACTCTTGAAATTTTATCATAGGCTCACAGCAAACTCACCGTCGAGCTCCATGATACTAAGTGCGTAAATCGTCAAATCATCAAAATCAACTCGTCTCTACTACAGCCAATCAAATTTATTAACTTATTTCAAGTGCATGTGGAGATTAATAGAATTAAGGTATACCCTAAGAAAATTATGTAAATTGTCAAATCATCAAAATCGGCATGTCTCTACTACGGCAGTGAAAATTATTAATTTATTTCAAGTGCATGTGGCGATTAATAGAATTAAGGTATGCCTTAAGAAAATTATGTACTTTGATTATATAACTTAACTCTTATAGTGAATCATGATCAAAATAAAGTAACCTTTTGGTTTTATATTTTTTATTGTACAATATTTTTGTACTGGGATTTAATTGATATATAAATACCTTAAACATGTACAAGTAAAAAATTCTTAGGATTACAGTTACGAATGTGTTCATAACTACCGTATTAAATTGACATATATTTATCCTCAAAAGTTCATGGCCAAGATGCATCCATGACAAGATATTGTTATATTCATTTAGACTGGTGTGCATAATGTTCTTCATATAATGTTCGATGAATTATTCATGACCATTTGGAGTACCAAGAGCTTACATACATATGATTGTTTGGAACAATTAAAAAGTGACTCGGTGAGAGTCTTTTATGGGTTAAGTATAAAATCAAATAGTAGATATCATGTGAAGATGTGCAGCTTTTGACTTGAGAATATCATGAATCTTAAGTGTTTAAACTAAACTTTGATTGCGTTCAATCACATGACAATACGGATATGTCAAGTGAAAGATCAAGTGCTTTATGTTATTGCTTTAATAATACTGGTAAGTTAGAGTACTTGGATCGAATTCGTATAATCCAAAATATAAAAATAAATGCAATGGATAATATAAACTATATAACATAATCGATTTTATACTGGTTTGGACCTTTTGTCCTACGTTTAGTACCAGAACTACTTTTGGAATTTCCACCAAACAACACTTACTATGCCCGTAGGAACAAGTTTCTACAACCACCAAGACTATCTGAATTGGACTTCACACAACTGCTTGAAACATTACAAGTGACTTTAACAAACTTGCAGTTTATACTAACTTTTGAAGGATCCGAGTTGGCTTTTAACGAGCAAAATATGAAGATTTCAAAAAAAATCCCTATTGGATCGTAATGCATATATGAGGTCTAATAGCTAATATTAAATCCAATCTAGTTGTTTAAGAAAATCAAATTTTATTTTGAATATATTGCCTTATTTGATTAATCTAGTTAATTAAATGTATTCATTGTGAATTAAATTCAATCGAATGAACAAGGGAGAGTTATTTTATTTGGAGGAAAAAACCTTTCATTTCTCACTCAAAACTTTCTCATTAATTAGGAAAAAGCTTAGTTTTATTTAGAGGGAGAAATCTTTCATTCCACTCTCTTAATTAAATATATTGGTTGATTAAATTTATGTTAATTGAATCTAAAATTCAAAAGGAATGAATACATCTAATGCAACCGCTTTTAGAAGGTGTGACAATTATGAAGCCTATAGTGAATGAATTAATAATAGGAACAAATATAAGATTAGTTCTAAGCATACAAGCATATCAAGATATAAATGAAAGGGAACTAATATTTCCTATTTTATAGGCATTTAATGAATTTTATACCAAATTAGTACATGGGGAATGCTAAGTTACAACTATTTATTTAATGTGGCAGAGGCAACAAAGAATGATAGAGTTGATGTATACACAATGGTAGATAAGATGTATACGCATGGTGTTCGCGCCAAAATTGGTCACAAACACCCAATTGTCGATGAAAGCACCAGTTCATAATCACAGATTGCAGATAACAAGTATGTAGATAATCAAAAACGAAGAACACTCAGAAAATTAAGAACAAAGCAGTAAAAAAAACACATGATTTATAGCAATTCAGCAATCCAGCCTACGTCCACTTTGAAATGGAGGACTTTGTTGCTATTCCCTTGCTGATTACAAAGGATTACAACTGATTACAACAGCAAAACCAAATACAATGATGAATCCGGGAAAGTCTGGAAGCAGAAGAGCCAAAAGTCCTTTTTCCATAGGCCCTTGGGCTCTATTTATAGGCGTAGGAGGCAAATATCTGCTCGCTCACATCTCGAGAGACCTCTTCAGGAACATGTGTGGGCCCACGTGATCGATCCTACTTAATTTCGAATCGATCCGTGATCGATACGAACGAATTTCGTATCGATCAAGATTTGATCCAATCGAGTCGAAACTTGGCAAGAACACTCCTCAGGTTGTACGTAAGCTCAATTGAAAATTTCGTAGCATTTAGAGTTGTAGTTTGTGAGATATGATCTATGCAATTTGAGGTTTTCGGTAAGCTGTGCCGTTCGTATCGATCCCTTTCGCATCACGCTTTTCGTATCGATCAGGGCACATGCCTGTGAGTTGACATGGCACTTGTTTTTAGGACCGATCCATTTTTGATGTCGAATCAACCGAGTCCTTCCCATTGTTCGCGCCTTTTTCTTATCGACCTGAGGTGCTCTATGCCTCGCATCGATCTATGGACGCCTACTTCACATCGATGGTTTCTAGGCTTTTTCGTATCGATCGAAAAAGGCGACTTATAATGTGTTCTTCGTATCGATTGATGACTGATTAATATGAACTACATGGATAGATTGATCGATACGAAGCGCATGAAAGGATCGGTACGAAGCAACATCCAACCATGGATGTGAATTATTTGGCGACGATGGATACGAACAATGGCTAACTGGTGGATATCGGAGTTTGATAGATACGAACCAGATGGATACGAAGCAAGGTCATCCGGACCGTCACGACCATGATGGATACAAAGAAGGATGGGCTCGGACCGATACGAAGTGGGCAAGCTTACTGGATACGAACAGTGTATGTTCGGTGGGTACGAATAGTGTTCGCTTAATGAATACAAACGAGAACAAAGTTCCATTTTGCATTGATCATATCTTGAGAATACGAACTCGGATTGAATTGAAATTGGAACGCTGGCTTCTACGGTTTCGCTCGTCATATCTTGTTAGTTGTAGCTTGATCCGGACTTGGACAAAATTCATCGATATCCATAGTGACCCTGCATACAACCAATCTTTGGGATGAACTTTCTTTGGTTTTTAGTTGATATTTTGCTATCACGGCCTTGCTAAAAGGCGGGATAACACTTGCCTCCCAAAACTTGCCTTATGGTAGGAAGGTGTGTTTTGTAGTTCGATAAGTTGGATGTTCATATCCTGTTAACGACCTGTAAAGACATTAATAGTCTTACCTAACCGTGAATAATGATCGTTCGAGATCGTATGTCATTTGAGGTGATATTTGACCGTTCGTGGTCGGATGCCATTTGCGGCGAATGGTGATCGTTCGCGATCGTGTGCCATTCGCGGTGGATTGTGACCATTCGTGGTCGGGTGCTGTTCAAGGTAAATTGTGACCGTTCGTGATCGAGTGCCGTTCAAGGTGAATTGTGACCGTTCGTGGTCGGGTGCCATTCAAGGCGAACTGTGTGTGCCCGAGGGGGACTTAGTATCATCATTGTCAAATTTCACGTATGAGTGAGTTTCTGAATTGTTTGTTATGGCAGTTTATCGCCATCTCGGAGCATGTCTAAGGACCGTTCGCGACCCCGTACATGTGTAAGTGGCTTAACCGTTATGGAATCACAAATAGCAAGTTTACATTCAAAATGAGTCATTCAACAGAAATGTCCGATGAAATCAAGTCCAAATATAAGAAATGGAAAATAAAAGCAATACAGAGATGTCAAAGTTCTAACACCTACACCGATGCGATTAGTAGTCATATCATAGCTTGCTTGAGGATCGTTCGTGGTCATGTACATGTGTAAATAACTTAATCGCATTGGTATGGAGTTTTCCCCTTATTCTTCATTATTTCAATCAATTGATGACAAGCTGACGGCCCGATCCCGAGCCGTTCCCAGTTGATGCAGGTGGTGGCCACTCTCATTCCACCGTGTTTGTTTCCCTTATCACATACTGCGATAGCAGACCATTCCGGATATGTCCCTCAACCTCATCCTTCAAGTGCCTACAATCATTCGTGTTATGACCATTCAGCTTATGGAATAAGCAATACTTGTTAGATCTTCTCTAATTGCTGGTCGGATCCCTCCTCATTGGCTTTCGATAAGGAATCTGCCCTCTGGTATCTTAGCAGATTCGCTCCAAAGTCTCATTCAACTCCGTATAAGAGGTGAATCTTGGTTCCTTTCATGGTCGCGTCGATCCACCACCGTTATCCTCGGACTTCTGTTTCCCTTTATTAGTTCTTGTACCTTTTTCAAGAGGATTTCTGCCTTTGACTGCATAAACATCGACTCCTTCTTCTTCCTCTCTTTCAGCATTTGCATTCTCTAATCGCAAAAATCCTTCAGCCTCAAGATAAAATTCCAGATCCATGGGGGGATCCCTTGTCAGTGAATTCTTGAATTTTGTGCCATCAGCTATGCTAGATACAGCTGCCATTAAAACCGTGGATGGATCTGGTCGATGCACCGATGCTGCCGCTGCATTGAATCGCATCAGAAAGCTCCTTAAAGATTCCTCGGTTCATTTCTTTAGTGCCGCCAAACTCATTACATTCTTAGGTCTCGAAATGTGAACTCTGAATTGCCTCTTAAACTTCTCGGTCAAATTGTCCCATGTCCCAATGGAGCCACTCTTCAGTTGTCTAAACCATAGTGTTGCAATGTCTGTCAAATACAACGAAAAGCACCGGTCCATGACCCCTTCTGATTCCCCCAACACCTCCGTATGCCTCATGTATCGTGTTAGATGAACTGCGGTTCCATCCTCCCATCGTACGTCTCCTGTATTGGTAGCCTGAATTCTGGTGGGTTCCTATCCTACCTGATTGTGGGAGCGAAAGGGCTCCTGTTCACATCTTCCAGATCTCTATTCACTAGTCCGCCTCTCATGGCTCATTTGACTACCTCCGCCAATCTGTCACGGTCGTCAAGCGGTAGCCCTTGTCTGTTGCTTTTGATCTGCCCCTAGTTCACGAGGGATTCCTGGAATATGCCCTCCTGAACGAGCATTCATTTCTCTGTCAATGCCGTGTTGCGTAGCTCCACCTGATATTCTGCCCGAGATTGGGTCAACATGCTATGGGTAAGTGCCCCCTAGTTCTGGGGCTGTGTCAGATGGTCCTACTCCATTCTGAATTCTGGTTGCTCCGTGCTTCCGATCCCTATCTCCAGCATCTCCTGCGGCTGTGTTAGCTTGATTCTACACTCCTATTTGTCCAGTTCGTCGAAGTAAATTCTGCATCATCTCTTCTTGTCTTTTCAGAAGCTCTTCATGCATAGCTCCTATCATCATCTCATCTCATCTCTGGCGATGAAGACCGAGGCTTGGTTCGCTCCTGAGGAAGCCTCCTGACTCCCTTTATGTTGACTCTTTTCTGCTCTTTGCCTTCTACTTGATTGCCTTGTCATAGCTTTTCAGATCTGAATCATTAAGCCTTCAAATTCAACTTCCAAGCGATAGAATCCCTGAATTGGCCCTCTCAGTGAAAGCACCAAAATGCTCGCGCTAAAATTCGTCATAAACACTTAATTATCGATGAAAGCACTGGTTCATAATCGCATATCACAGATAACAAGTATGTAGAGAATCAAAAATGAAGAACACTCAGAAAGTTAAGAAAGAAAGCGATAAAAACACAGGATTTATAGTGGTTTGGCAATCCGGCCTACGTCACTTTGAAGTTGATGACTTTATTGCTATTCACTTGCTGATTACAAAGGATTACAACTGATTACAATAGCAAAATCTGAGCATAATGATGAATCCGGCAGAGTCTGGATGCAGAGGAGTCAAAAGTCCTTTTTTCATAGGCCCTAGGGCTCTATTTATAGGCGTAGGAGGCAAATATCTCGCTCAGATCTCGAGAGACCTCTTATGGCACATATGTGGGCCCACGCGATCGATCCCACTCGATTTCGACCCAATCCATGATCGATACAAACGAATTTCGTATCGATCAAGATTTGGTCCAGTCGAGTCAAAATGTGGCATGAACACTCCTCAGGTTGTACGTAAGCTCCAGAGAAAATTTCGTAGCATTTGGACCTGTAGAATGTGAGATATGATCGATGCAATTTGAGGTTTTTAGTAAGCTGTGCCGTTCGTATCGATCCCTTTCACATTGCTCTTTTCCTATCGAACTGGGCACGTGCCTGTAAGTTGATGTAGCACTTATTTTTAGGACAAATCCATTTCTGATGCCGAATCGACCGAGTCCTTCCCATTGTTTGCGCCTTGTTCGTATCGACCTGAGGCGCTCTATGCTCGCATCGATCTATGGACGCCTACTTCGCATCGATGGTTTCTGTCCTTTTTTGTATCGATCGGAAAAGGTGAATTATAATTTGTTCTTCATATCGATTGATGACTGATCGATACGAAGTACGTGGATAGATTGATAGATATGAAGTGACATCCAACCATGGATGCGAAATAGTTGACGACGATGGATACGAACAATGGCTAAGTGGTGGATATCGGAGTTTGATAGATACAAACCTGATGGATACGAAGCGAGATTATCTGGATCGACATGACCATGATGCATATGAAGAAGGATGAGCACGGATCAGTACGAAGTGGCCAAGCTTGATGGATACGAACAGTGTATGTTCGGTGGATACGAATAGTGTGCGCTTGATGGATACGAACCAGATCAATGTTCCATTTTTCATCGATCATATCTTGAGCATACGAACTCGGATTGACTTGAAATTTGTAATGTTGGCTTCTACGGCTTCGCTCGTCATGTCTTGTCAATTTTAGCTTGATACGGACTCAAAAACGATTCATCGATATCCACAGCGAGCCTGCGTACAGCCAATCTTTGGGATGAACTGTCTTTGGTTTTCAGTTGATCTTTTGGTACGGCCTTGCTAAAAGGCGGGATAACACATGAGTAGAGAATGGGATTTATATCTATCATACATAGAAAAAAAATTCATATATGTGTATTATTGCTTCAATATAAAATTGTTCATTGAAAGTAAATTCGAAGAAAATGAATTTTTTTGCAGTTACATGCCTTAACAATATAAAATGAACATAAATGTTTGTGCATTCACATGCTATATATATGAAAGGTGTAATGACTGATCCAATATAAATTCTTATTAATTAAGTGTTTACAAATTACATTTTGAACAAGGTATAAAATATTAAGTATACGTAAACATGGTGTAATTAAATATGCTATTGCTATAACAAGATAATTTCCAATTGATTCCAAAATATTTATATAACATTGAACTCTTTGATATATTTGCAAATGGTGTCCATTATGAAGAAAATGTGACCTCTCACCTCCTTGTCCCAACCGTGCCTATTTTACGTTTACTCTTGAACTTTCGCTTTCCTTTCAAATAGTTGAACCATTCAAATAGTCGAATAGGTTGCACTTAAGCTAATTGATCATGAATTCTAGGTTGGCCTTTAATCCTTAGTATTTTGTTGTTTTCTATACAACAAAATTCTCGTTGTAATCAATCATATTGAACACGTGATTTTGCATGAATGTTTACTTGCTCATTTCAAGTGAACCAATTTCATAAAGATTACTTACATTACGAATGTGGCTATTTTCCATACAACTTTTGTATATGATCTAATATGGATTATATATCCTTATTCTTGTATTGCTTTTAAGTTTAGGAAAGTCATATAAGACAAATAAATACTTAAGTGACCAAGTTACGAATGTATTTTGTAGTTGTATAATTTGGCTCATGCGCGAGTCTTTAATTGACATCATGCCTAATAGATTTATTGGTAAGTATATTTTATACTTCTATGTTAATCCTTGTTTTAGTTCACATGTACATTTCAATTGATAAAAATCTTTATCAATAAGATTAGTTGTATAAATTTATTATAGTTGATAATTTCATTTGTATAACATTTTTTCTTACAAAATTAAATAGATTAATGTGTTTACTTCATTTTTCTAATAAGGCACCCACTGATTTTTATATTCCTAGTATCCCTTAGAGAAATATAGAAACCTTTTGATTTCTCTAGTGAGTGTTAATGTTCACTTGTCTTTGGATTCAGACTGCTCAACAAAACAATTGGCCCACAAGTGATGAATAATATCGGTTGCATCGTATACAACTCCTAACCGTGGACTTTGCCTTAATCTAAACATCGACCTTGATTTTGCTGATAGATTATTTACTTTTACCTACCATTTCACGATGACCTATGTATAATGCATGTACCTTGAGTTTGCTCAACAAATACGTGCTTGTATCTTACCTTATCTAGGCAATATGTTAAAAGTACTACACATAACAGCCCTAGCTTAAAGTTTGCTCAACATCTAGTGCATATGTAAGTAATCTATTAATATATAAATGGTAGATGAAAACTCTATATATTAAGGATTCATAATCTTTAGCGTATATACACACATACACACACATATTAAGTGATATCGATTTAAGGAATAATGTATTTTTTATGAAACACCCTCGTGATTCAAGTATTGGACTCATCTTAAATCACGGTATGTGTACTTTATGGATGTGATAATTCCAAAATTATATTTTGTGTTTATTTAGGTTCCACTTATGTTATTGTTACCCGACCACATGGCCCAGCTATAAGGAGCTAGCTGCAGAGGCTGTGATCAGAAAACTCGAGTCAAGACAGGACTGGAAGTGTGAGGCTCCATATAACTTGGGTAGGTTGACCGACATATATGGTTCGGTGGTGTATGTTCATCCTGCCTGGTTCGGTTTGATCGGTTTGGTCAGAATTGTTATCCCGCTTTTTGGCAAAGCCGTGACACCAAAAGATCGGTCGAAAACCAAAGACAGTTCGTCTCAAAGATTGATTATGCACTGCTTCACTATGGATATCGATGAATTTTGTCCGAGCCCGGATCAGTCTACAATTAATAAGACATGACAAGCAAGACCATGAAAGCTAGTGTTCTAAATTTCAAGTTAATCGGAGGTCGTATGAACGAGATATGATCGATGCAAGTTAGCCAAAGTATGTCATTCGAACCCATCAAAAAGTTGAGGAGATGCTCATTTCGAATCCATAAGATTCGTATCCATCACTGTCTGTCAAGTTCGAATCCATCAGGCTCCATGCACATCGAATCGAATACATTCGAATCGATCAGCAGGATATTGATCACTTCGAATAGATCGGTTCGAATCCATCAGATGGGCATCCCCTCAGCACGTTCGTATCCATGCTAGAGCACTATTTCGTATCCATCGAGTCCAGAGCACTTCGAATCGATCGCCATCAGTATACCCTACTTCGAATCAATCGGTCTCGTGCCCAAGCACTGCTTCGTATCGATCGTTTTCGCATCCATCAGGTTCGAATCCATGAAAAATCACTCGTTCGTGTCCACCAAGTCAGCTAGCTTGGATGACGTGTCATTCAACGATACAAACGAGGCGAAGAACATGGATGTGAAGCGGTCGACTCGGAGAAAAAATAGGATCGATGCGAGGAGTGCACGCCACGTCACCAAAGAACCACGTGACAAGGTCGATTCGAAGGTATCGGTTCGAACTGATGGATTCGAACCAAGCAGCCAACCGAAACATATCAACTCGAATCGATCATATCTCTCAAACCATGAGACCAAATGCAATGAAATTTTCACAAGAGCTTCCATACAAGGTAAAGATTGTTCCTGCCAAGTTTCAGCTCGATTGGATCATATTTTGATGGATTCGAAATCACTTCGTATCGATCCCAGATCGAGTCGAAACTTGGTGGGGTCAGTCGGGTGGGCCCACTCACGTGCCAGAAAAAGTCTCCTAAAGTTTGAGCGAGATCTGGGCCTCCCACACCTATAAATAGCACCCTGAAGCTTTCAGAAAAGGGGGATCTTTTGGCAATTCAACGTCCAGATTCTGCCGGATTCAATTCCATACTCCATTATCGCTGTTGTAATCAGATTTGAAAGCTATAATCAATTGTAATCCGCTGTAATCGATTGGAATCATCAAGTGAATCAATAAAGACATAAGCTTCAGAATGGACGTAGGCAAGATCGCCGAGCCACTATAAATCCTGCGTTTGAGATTGTTATTTGTGAATTATTGTGATTGTTATTGCTTAGATCTGAGTTTTATATTGATTGTTACTGATTTGTGTTCATAAACGGGTGCTTTCACGATATTGGGTGTTTGTGGTCAATTTTGACGCAAACATTTTGGTGCTTTCACCGAGAAGGCTAATACAGGAGTTCTACCAATTAGAGGTTGATTCAGAAAGTTTGAAGGTTCAGATTTGAGAAATTATGACGAGACAATCGAGCAGAAGGCCAAGGCTAGAGCGAAGTGAACACCAAGGAAGTCAAGAGGCTTCCTCAGGAGAGAATCAAGCATCGATCTTCATCACTAGGGACGAGATGGAGACGATGATGAAGAAACACGAGGAGATGATCCAGAGTTTATTTCAACAGATAGGACAACTTGGAGCGCAGAATAGAGAAGCGGATGGAGTCCAAAACGAAGCAGGACCATCCGGCATAGCACCTGGATTAGGAGGCACACCCATGGAGAACGTTGATCCAATTTCGGAGAGAGAGAGAGAGAGGAGCATCTACGCAACCCGGGAGTAGTAGAGGAGTGAACGCTCAGTCAAGGGGGCAGATCCCAGAGTTCCCTCGTGAACTCGGGGGGCAGGTTGAAAGTAATGAACGAAGAGTGCATCTCGGAGACAATGACAGATTGACGGAGATGGTTAGAAGAGCTATGAGAGGCGGTTTGGTAAACAAAGATTTGGAGGATGTCAATAGGAGTCCTTTTACTCCAGCAATCAGATGAGCTAGAAACCCACCGGATTCCAAGTTACCATCGTTGGACATGTATAACGGGAGAACGGACCCCACGGTTCATCTGACAAAGTATATGAGGCATATGGAAGTGCTGGGGGCATCCGAGGAGGTTATGGCCCGGTGCTTTCCATTATACTTGGCGGATATTGCAGCGTTATGGTTTAGACAACTAGAGAGTGGATCTATCGGAACATGGAATGATTTAACTGAGAGATTTATGAGGCAATTCAGGGTTCACATTACAAGACCCAAGAATGTGATGACTTTGGCAACCCTAAAGCAGAAAACCGGAGAGACTTTGAGGAGTTATCTAACGCGATTCAATGCAGCAGCAGCTTCGGTGGATCGAGTAGATCCATCTACGGTTGTGATGGCAGCTGTGTCCGAAGTAGCTGACGGCACAGAGTTCAAAAATTCATAGACTAAAGATCCATCTGTGGATCTAGGGGAATTCTACGACGAGGCAGAAAAGTTTTTACGATTAGAGGATGCAAATGTAGAAAGAGAAGAAGGAGAGGGAATAGAAATTTATGCGCTTGACAAAAAGCCTCTCGAAAAGGACTCAGGCAAGGATAAAGGAAAACGAAAGGCTAAGGATAGTGGTAACGGGTCAAAGCGGCAACGGAGAGAGCCGCGATTCACCACTTACAATGAGCTGAATGAGAGTCTGGAACGAATTTATCAGGATACCAAAGGGCAGGTTCAGTACTGTAGACCGATGCGAAGGGATCCAACTTCTGACGAAAGAAAATCAGATAAGTTTTGTGTATTTCATGAGTTGAACGGTCATAACACTAATGATTGTAGGCATCTGAAGGACGAGGTGGAAGGGCATATGAGGAACGGTATGCTCCTTCAGTATGTGAGGAGGCGAACTCCAGCAGTGGAACCACTGCGACCACCGCCTACATCAACTAGAGGCGACCCTGAATCAAGGCACCGTTTGGTTATCCATTGATCGACTGAAATAACGATGAACAAGTCGTAAGCTTCCCACTAACACAATTAAATCATTTACACATGTATGAGATCGCGAATGATCCCCGGGCATGCTCTAAATGATCCTTGACCGTTTCGTAGTGGGAACTTACACTTTGACATCCTTACTTTGCTTTTGTTTCATTTTGATTTGAACATTTAGACTTGGTTTGTTTGGACATTTCTATTTTAAAGCTCATCTGTTGAATAGATATTTGGTTCTAATAATTTTGAAATGGCTAAGCTACTTACACATGTACGGGGTCGCGAACGGTCCTTAGGCATGCTCTGAGATGGCGATAAACCGCCCTGACAAACGATCCAGGGACCCACTCGAACGTGAGCCTGGTATCGATAATATTAAGTCCCCTCCGGGCACACTCATTCGCCTCGAACGGCACCCGACCTCGAACGGCCACAATTCGCCTCGAACGGCACACGATCGCGAACGATCACAACTTGCCTCGAACGGCACCCGACCTCGAACGGTCACAATTCGCCTCGAACGGCACACGATCGCGAACGATCACAATTCGCCTCGAACGACACCCGATCTCAAACGGTCACAACCCACCTCGAACGGCACAACACGCCCCGAACGGCATAACTCACCTCACCTCAAATGGCTCGATCGTGAACGGTCGTCAATTGAGGTCCGCCACTTGACCGCGCACGGTCGCACTTCACCTCAAATGGCTCGATCCCGAACGATCGTCATTTGAAGTTAGGCGCTTGACCATGAACGGTCGCACTTCATCTCAAGTATCTCGATCCCGAACGATCGTCATTTGAAGTTAGGCGCTTGACCATGAATGGTCGCACTTCATCTCAAATATCTCGATCCCGAACGGTCGTCATTTGAGGTCACATAAAACTATAAATTCCTTTGCAGGACATCAACAGGATATGAACATCCAGCTCATGGCATTACAAAACACGCCGTCCTACCGCATATTTTAGGGGGCAATGTTATCCCGCTTTTTGGCAAAGCCGTGATACCAAAAGATCGGTCGAAAACCAAAGACAGTTCGTCTCAAAGATTGATTATGCATTGCTTCACTATGGATATCAATGAATTTTGTCCGAGCCCGGATCAGGCTACAATTGATAAGACATGACAAGAAAGACCATGAAAACCAGTGTTCCAAATTTCAGGTTAATCGGAGGTCGTATGAACGAGATATGATCGATGCAAGTTAGCCAAAGTATGTCGTACAAACCCATCAAAAAGTTGAGGAGATGCTCATTTCGAATCCATAGGATTCGTATCCATCACTGTGTGTCAAGTTCGAATCCATCAAGCTCCATGCACTTCGAATCGACCACATTCGAATCGATCCGCAGGATATTGATCACTTGGAATCGATCGGTTCGAATCCATCAGATGGGCATCCCCTCAGCACGTTCGTATCCATGCTAGAGCACTGTTTCGTATCCATCGAGTCCAGAGCACTTCGAATCGATCACCATCAGTATACCCTACTTCGAATCGATCGGTCTCATGCCCAAGCACTGCTTCGTATCGATCGTCTTCGCATCCATTAGATTCAAATCCATGAACAATCACTCGTTCGTGTCCACCAAGTCAACTAGCTTGGATGACCTGTCATTCAACGATACAAACGAGGCGAAGATCATGGATGTAAAGCGGTCGACTCGGAGAAAAAATAGGATCGATGCGACGAGTCGTGCCACGTCACCAAAGAACCACGTGACAAGGTCGATTCGAAGGTATCGGTTCGAACTGATGGATTCGAACCAAGCAGCCAACCGAAACTTATCAACTCGAATCGATCATATCTCTCAAACCACGAGACCAAATGCAATGAAATTTTCACAGTATCTTCCATACAAGGTAAAGATTGTTCCTGCCAAGTTTCAGCTCGATTGGATCATTTTTTGATGGATTCAAAATCACTTCGTATCGATCCCAGATCGAGTCGAAACTTGGTGGGGTCGATCGCGTGGGCCCACTCACGTGCCAGAAAAAGTCTCCCGAAGTTTGAGCGAGATCTGGGCCTCCCACGCCTATAAATAGCACCCTGAAGCTTTCAGAAAAGGCGGATCTTTTGGCAATTCAACGTCCAGACTCTGCCGGATTCAATTCCATACTCCATTATCGCTATTGTAATCAGATTTGAAAGCTATAATCAATTGTAATCCGCTGTAATCGATTGGAATCATCAAGTGAATCAATAAAGACATAAGCTTCAAAGTGGACGTAGGCAAGATCGCCGAACCACTATCAATCCTGCGTTTGAGATTGTTATTTGTGAATTATTGTGATTGTTATTGCTTAGATCTGAGTTCTATATTGATTGTTGATGATTTGTGTTCATAAACGGGTGCTTTCACGATATTGGGTGTTTGTGGTCAATTTTGACGCAAACAAGAATATCTAGGGAAAGGTCGCTCGGCCAGAACGGTTTGGCACTTGGGGGATCGGCCTCATAGGAAATGGCTCATCTAGCTCGGTATTTAGTGGTTCGGTCTAGGAGGGTCCGGCACCAACGGCTCGGACATGTCGACTCGGCAATTGATGGTTAGGCCTTGGAGTGTTCGGCATGTATGGCTCGGCTATGTTGGTTCGTCCATGGTGGATCGATTGAAGTTGGTGGCAAAGAAGTGGGTTGTCTATGGACACAAGTTTGGAAGTGATGCGACTGGCATTCTTTTGTTTCGACTAAAACCTCCACTCGCTTCGACTTACGTGAGAGCAAACTTCAAGTCATGCACAAGGCATTCATGGCGCGGACAGGCTGGCTCGGTGACTACTGGCTCGGTCACGGGTGTCGATATACACTGGTCGGTGTGCATGAGTCGTCAAAAGTAGGCCGGGGTGTCTTGGTCACGGGCCTACTCAGGAGAACCGACCTATCTTCATCTATAAATAGAGGGGTAGGGTACAGTGAAGGGGACCCTTTTTTGAGAACCCTAGAGAGACTCTGCCATTTTCCGTACTCACTCAAACTTATATTGAAGTTTTGTTTACAGATTATATCTGTATTCATGTATTAAAAAATAACAATAAAGATCGCATTAAAAGTTGACGTAGGCGGTTACGCCGAACCACTATAATTTTGGTGTTCTTGTTTTTACTGTTAGTTTTGCATATTTTCCTCTATTTTAATTTACTGTCTTCATTAATGTCTCTACACAAATCTATTCTTAGGTGTTAGTGACCAATTCTAGTGATAACATTTTGGCGCTTTCACTGAGAATCGCATTCTCAGGCTGTTAGGATCTACTTTATTGATACTGAATTGAAGGAATCCCCCAAAGGAGATCCAAGTTTATTCTCTAAAGTTCACAAATCCTACTCAGAGTTCTTACAGATAACTCTAAGATGTCAAGGCCATGCACCAGATCTGCCTCCCACAACGCCGATGCTAATGAGACCGTAAGTGTCCAACAAGTAGGACCAAGCAATCATCAAGCTAATGCAGGTGCAGAACTCGCCACCGTCCTAAACCAAACAGAAGTTGTCACCAGGGAAGAATTCAATGAGCTGATGAGAGAACTCATGGAAAGCAGGAGACAACTAAACGAGAAAATTCAAGCTAACAACAATCTCATGACTCAGCTTACTCAACGACAGCATCAGAATGCTGGAGGAAGCCTCGCTTCCTACTCGTTATCTGATAGCTCCGTTTCGTTTGATATACATCCCAAACGTAGACATCGTAGAATTGAAACTGGGCAAACAAGTGATGTAGATCAATCCAACCGGACTGGTCCAGGTTCCCTACCTGGAGCAATGGCCCCTCACTTGCACCTAGTAAATCGCATTCAAGTTGGAATGAGAAACTTAGAATCCGAAGCTCGAGTGGAAGCTGATCGACCGACTCACCAGGGACACAATGAACCAGGTCTCCAGGCACTCATTTGGGAGACCACCAATCAAAGAGGCACCAGCTGGGAAGGTCATGTAGGACGGAGTTTAACTTACCACCCCCATCCAAACCTCGGATCTGTCAACTATGTTCAGACAACTGATGAGGGAAAATCAGAGCTTATCCAACGATGATTGGAGCATAGCTAGGAGTCATACTCTGTTCACAGATGTTATCCTACAAGCTAAGTACCCTCGGAAGTTCAACATGCCGACTATTCCATCCTATGAAAGGAAGACTGAACCCCGACAACATGTAGTGAGATACGAATGGATGATGGACTTAGCCAGGACAAATGATGCAACCAAATGTAGA
This sequence comes from Allium cepa, assembly GCA_030765085.1. Classification (NCBI taxonomy): domain Eukaryota; kingdom Viridiplantae; phylum Streptophyta; class Magnoliopsida; order Asparagales; family Amaryllidaceae; genus Allium; species Allium cepa. Next base: position 34,359,629 of record CM060941.1, read on the forward strand.
TGTCTCCCAATAACCTTGTCTGGAATTGCCACGATGCGGTTCACCATATTTCCTCCACGATCAATCTCCAGGTTTGATGAGTTAGCAACGAAATTTGTGATGCAATTTAGGATCCATACCACTCGCCCAAAGAATGTGAAGTATTTATCCAGTGTAATCCAGGCTCTAGGGGACTCATTAAAGGAATATTTGCAAAGATTTCATGTTGCTACAACCAAAGTTAGCAACCCGAATGACCATGCTATTCTTATGGCCGTGATGCGAGGAGTAGATCCGGATTCAGAGTTCTATGATTGGCTGGCAGGAAAACCTGCAGCTACCCTGGAACATTTTTATTCAAAGGCGCACCAGTTCATGAGAAGGGAGGAAGCCAGGTGGATGAGGTGAGGCAGTGCGCCAGGGCTTGGCAAGGAGACGGTGCAAAGCAACATTGGTAAAACATGCTAGCGACAACTCTGGAAAAGTTCAGGTCAATGTTCAAAACAAGCTCGAGTAGTCTAAAGGATCCAGAGAAGGAAATTCCGGAATGAAGAGGGTAGCAGGAAAATGGAAACCGCAGATCCCAACCTATAACGAATACACTCCTTTGAACTATCCCAAACTATAACGAATACACTCCTTTGAACACATCCTTGGAAAATATTTATTTATCAACTTGTAATACATTCCAATACCGGAAGCCGCGCCCAAAGGAATCCACTGAGGAAAATAACAGACTGGGAAGTATTGACGGTTCCATGAGAACTAGGAGCACAACACCGAGGAATGTAGACACCTCCATGATGCTATAGAAAAAATGATTCGTCAAAAGAAGTTACAGCAGTTTGTTAAGAATCACATGGGACATCTTACCACAGTCGTGGGCAGGCTCTACGTCAACCTGAGGAACCCGCTCGAACCGTAGGTAGATTGATCATAAGCATGATAGTCAGTAGGCCTCATCCCACAGACAAGGGTTGGCAAGAAATGAAACGTTATCCTAATTCCCTAAAGCATGCGGATTTCGAATGCTGCTTGAAATCGAAAGACAGGACTCCAGCGAAGCAGTAGCCAATGATGACGGATGATATAGTATTCAGGAGAAGGGATGCCAACCAGGTGTAGGCACCTACCATCGATCCAATGGTCATTTCGGCCATGACTGGATCAGCGTTGCTGAGAAGGATATTGATTGATTATGGGAGTTCTATGAATATTATTTTCAAAAAGGCGTATGACAAAATGAAGATGGAGGCGAAGGATCTAAAGCCATCTAAAGCGCATATTCGCGGTTTTAATGGTGTAGCCATTGATGCGATAGGTTTTGAAGAATTTCCAGTTGAGTTAGGGGAAGGAGAACGTAGAAGGGTATGGTATTAATGGTGCAGCTTTAGCCCTGTGGTGTTTAACCCTTAAATTTTCGATGGATAAAGGAGTTGGTGTTGTGCATGGCGATCAAGCAACTGGTCGTGCATGTTATGTGGTGAGCTGAGAGAGGCCAGCGAAGAGAGAAGGGTAAGGTTTTGGACAACTCTGTCTGCATCTATGTTGCTGAAAATTGACAAGTAATGCCCGAGCCATGGCTCGGGTAGCATGGTCGGATCTATAGAGACATAGATCCAAGAGACGATGATGAAGAACCCAAGGTGTTTGAAGCAGCACCGGATGAACGGAAGATCGACATTCTAGTCAGCCATGATGACCCATCGCATGTGCTTCAGATTGAATCATAATTCACCCCCTCGATGACTGAGGATCTTATTGATTTCCTCCAAGCAAACCTAGATGTTTTCCCTTGGACCCACTCTGATATGTATGGGATTTCTCCCACTATCGCAAGTCATATGTTGAACATTGACCCAAAGTATGTGCCGGTGAAACAAAAAAGGAGAGGTATGGACCCGGAGAGGTCTGCTGCTCTAAAAAAGGAAGTGGACAAACTCAAAGCCAATGGGTTCGTCCGTGATGCCCTCTATCTTGAATGGGTATCTAACCCCGTACTAGTGAGAAAAGCAAATGGGAAATGGAGGACCTGTGTTGATTACTTGGACCTAAATAAGGCATGCCCTAAGGATAGTTTCCTTTACCCAGAATTGAACAGTTGGTCGACTCAACAGCAGGACACGAATTATTGTCATTCATGGATGCGTATTCGGGGTACAATCAAATCCCGATGCACATCCCATATCTGAAACACGCTAGTTTTGTCACAGATGTTGGGCTGTACTGTTATGTAGTGATGCCCTTTGGGTTGAAGAATGCAGGAGTGACTTATCAACGTTTGGTAAATCGGATGTTTAAAGACCAAATTGGTAGAGCAATGGAAATCTATATGGATGACATGCTCGTGAAGTCACGACCATCAAACAACCACATTCGAGACTTAGTGGAGATCTTTAATATACTTAGATACTATGGAATGAAAATCAATCCACTAAAATGTTCCTTTGGTGTTGCGTCGGGAAAGTTTTTGGGTTCTATTGTCTACGCACGGGGAGTCAAAGCTAACCCAGAAAAGATTCAGGCTATTCATGACCTACAAGCTCCCAGAACTATAAAGCAAGTACAAAGCCTGAATGGAAAAGTCACCGCGTTGAGTCGATTCATGTCCAGAGTGACCAACAAGTATGTTCCTTTCTTCAATGTGATAAGGAAAGGGAAGAGAAATTTTGAATGGACGCCGGACTATGATGATGCGTTCTGAGCTCTGGTGAGACACTTGGAGAGTCACCCAGTTCCCTCAAAGCCTGTAGACCATGAAGAGTTATATGTTTACTTGGTTGTGTCCTAGCATGCCATTAGTACAGCCTTGGTTCATGAGGAGGATCGAATTCAAAAGCCAGTGTACTATGTCAGTAAACGTTTAACAGGGGCAAAAAGAAATTATCCTAAGATTGAAAAACTAGCCTACTGCTTGGTGATTACATCATGCAAGCTCTGTCCGTACTTTCAGGCACACTCGATCAGTGTTTATACCGATCAACCTTTGCGACAGGTGCTCTACGACTAGAAACCTCTGGGAGGTTACTCAAGTGGAACATTGAGTTAAGCCAATTCGATATCACTTTTTTGCCCCAAAAGGCAATTCAAGGGCAAGCGCTAGCAGACTTCATTGCAGAGTTCACCATATCAAACGAGCCAAGTGGTAGTGACGTAATTCTCCCCACTCGATGGAAGCTATACACCAACGGGACATCCAACGACCGTTGTTTTGGTGCTGGTGTTATTCTTGTAACTCTCGAAGTAAAATCGGTTGAAATCTTTTGTGATTTACAATTGGTGGTGTATCAAGTACGGGGAGATTATCAAGCAAAGTGGCAGATACTTGACCCGTACCTTGCTCAGGGTCCAAGAACTATTGGCGGACCTTGAATACTTCAATATTTAACATATCCCGCATGAATAAAATGGGGAATCCGATTCATTGGCCAAATTCGCAACACCGGTGATGCACAGTGATGGGCTTAGTTCCCGTTGAAATCTTACATGTCCCAAGTATAAACGGAATGGAAGTGGATGTTGTTGTGTTTGGGATGGAAACTGAAAGGGAGTCGTGGATGACCCCGTTCAAAGAATATCTATTACGTAGAACTTTGCCCGGGAGAAAGAATGAATGACGACAAGTCATTCGCAAAGCCTAGCGGTATATAATGTAGGATGGAGTAATGTATTGAAAAGGATTCTGGTTCCCTTACTTTGGTGCATCGCCAATGACAAGATAAAACAGGTCTTGAAAGAGGTTCATGAAGGAGAATGTAGCGACCATACTAGGGGGTAGACATTAGCCAAAAAGATCCTCCGCTATGTATATTATTGGTCAACCATGAATCGAGATGCCGTGGACTATGTAAGAAGATGCGACAAATGTCAAAAGTATGTGATGATCCCGAGAGCTTCGTCGATGGAACTCAAATTAATGGTTAGTCCTTGGCCATTTTCAATATAAGGATCGATATAATTGGCTCCTTGCTGATCTCTAAAGGTGGTGCGAAATATGCGATTGTTGCGGTTGATTATTTCACCAAGTGGGCAGAAGCAGAGCCCTTAGCTATGATCACCACCAACAAGGTCATCAATTTCGTTGTATGAAACATTATATGAGTTTTGGCCTCCCACGAACTATCATCATCGGACAACGAAACTCAGTTCGAGAGTAGGGAGTTTAAAGAATTCTGCCAAATATATTGCATTGAAAAAAGGTTTGCAGCAGTCGCTCACCCAAAAGCCACTGGACAAGTTGAAGCCATAAATAAAATAATCAAATCCATATTGAAAAATCGTTTGGGGAAAGCTAGAGGCAAGTAGATGTATAAGCTTCCAACAACACTCTGGGCTTACAGAACCACCCACAAGTCCGCGATTAGCCACGGTCCATTCACCTTGGTATACGGCACTGAAGCTGTTATACCTATGGAACTTGAAGCTCCCTCTCACCGGCTGACTCATTATGACCCTAAGACGAATCAGGATCTCTTACTGGAATCGCTGGACTTCGTCGACGAAAAACATGAAGAAGCTAATTTAAGGGTTGCTGCATATAGGCACCGAGTCGCTCGATATTATAATGAAAAAGTTCGACCGAGAACCTTTGATGTGGGTGATCTTGTCTTGAAGCGAGTTTTTCCAATCCCATCACATACGAATCCTACATGGGAAGGTCTGTATGTCATCGAACGGAAGTTTGGGGAAGGAACCTTTAAGCTAGTGATTGTCGATGGCATGACACTCCCCAGAGCATGGAATAGCAAGCATTTGTGTCGTTATTACACTTAGTATATTTCTTTTCCATTCTAGAAGCAGTTGTTTTCAATGTATGTTTCCTTTTGTTGTTCTTTGTTTCCAACACGTAATCAGATAATTCAGCTTGTCCCTACTTTCTATAATCAATAATGGCTTGAAGCCATTTTGTCTGTGAACTATTGATGTCTTATATTTTATAATTCCATGATAAAAATTAAATTGCATTATTTTGTCCGGCGTATGAACGCATATAAAAAATCTCTAAGTCCTCAGAGCATGGACTAGAGTACTTTAAGTCCCCAAAGCATGGACTAGAGTATAAATGATTCAAAAATCTCTAAGTCTCCAAAGGGCGGACTAGAGTACTCTGAGTCCCCGGAGTGTAGACTAGAGTATAAACGATTCAAAAAATCAATAAGTCCCCGGAGCATGGACTAGAGTACTTTGAGTCCCCGGAGTGCGACTACACTATAAACGATTCAAAATTTTCTAAGTTCCCGAAGCGTGGACTAGAGTACTCTGAATCCCCGAAGTGCAGACTAGAGTATAAACAATTCGAAAATCTCTAAGTCCCCGAAGTGTGGACTAGAGTACTCTAAGTCTCCAGAGCGCGGACTAGAGTACGAACGATTCAAAAATCTCTAAGTCCCAGAAATGCGGACTAGAGTACTCTAAGTCCCCGTAGTGCAGATTAGAGTATAAATGATTTGAAAGTCTCTAAGTCTCCAGAGCGCGGACTAGAGTATAAACGATTCAAAAATCTCTAAGTCCCCGTAGCATGGACTAGAGTACTCTGAGTCCCTAGAGTGCGGACCAGAGTATAAACGATTCAAAAAACCTCTAAGTCCCCGAAGCACGGACTATATTACTCTGAGTCCCCGGAGTGTGGACTAGAGTATAATCGATCAAAAAAATTTCAAGTCATGTGGAAGCGGACCGAAGCTTATGTAACCTGTAAGATTTCAAATTTCAAATATAAGTTAGACAATGAGTTAAACAATGAAAGTCGTGAAAGACAAAGAAACAGAATTTTGTTTACTAATCCAAAATCAAATTCCATTACAACTTTTCTGAAATGTGGAGCAAAAGACTATTCATAACGACTATAAAAATAAATAAAAACAACTACATGATTCAAGTTCATTTGAGCTGAACGAGGCATGCCCGGATAGCTACCCTTTTTATTTTTTCTCCTTCTTCGGTTTCTCCGAAGGCTCCTCGCCCGAGTGTTTTCTCTTAGGCGCCTTGCTTTTGAATGAGATGGTATGCGGGAAAGGAAGAGGGACCTCCAGAGGTGTGGTTCTACCAAGGTGGATTACCTTTAGGGGCCTATTTAGAGGATCATCAAGTTCCACCACCTGAGGTTCAATCTTAATTTTGGCCTTCTTTTTCTCCTCCTACATGATTCGTTCCCCCATGCTAAGTTTTGAAGTAGGTATGAAAGAGCCCAATATTTCAACCTCGTCATGTTCATCCATAGGCGAGGGATTCTCGGGTTTGTCCTCATCGAGTGCTCCGATTATTTGGGAATCGAGACCAGGAATATCCCTAATGTGGAGTTCTTCCGCTATTTTTTCTTCCTTCTCCATGGCGACATTGCTCCCTGGAATTGGTTCGGGATCAAAATGACCTACATGGATTCGTTAAGGATAAGTGTTAGAATACATCTATATTTCGTCAAAAGCGATGGTTCTTTAGACCCAAGAAAGAAAAATTATATAACGGCTTCTGGCTGACTATCAGCTGTTTAGGAGTCTCACCCTATGGAATGGGGGGTAGAACAAGAACATCAAGCTCGAGCTTCTCTGGGTCATAGCCAACATGCTGCTTGAAAGGATCTAGTGATGAGCAGCCAGCCGGCTGAACGGAAGAATGAACTGGAGACTTAGTTGTGGATGGGCCAACAATATCGTCCTTTCCCTTTGATGAGGAGGAGTTTTTTTCTGAAAAGAGCTTTCGCCACAGACAAGTTGGAAGGCTCATTTCCTCGAAGCACTTCCTTCACCAGAGCATCTTTATCAACCTCTTTGTTGCCTAGCTTAACTCTTTAATTTTTATTAAAGTATCCCATGCTTCGGCCAATGATTGAAGGTAACTCGTGCCTAGTAAAGATAGATCTCGAAACATGAGAACTCGAGCATTGTATTCTGCAATAAGCGGATCAAATAAGCATTTAATTTCTTCTCTACGGCTTCAGCAACTGCCTCGAGGCGAGAATCAATTTCTACCAGCGCCATTCTTTTACCCTCCTCACGGGCTGCCTCCTTTAATGCTTCAGCTTTAGAAAGTTCCTCGTCAAACTTCGCCTTTAAGCGTTGTGTGGCGATGATTTCATTGTAATATCGTTGTGACTCTTCCTGTGCTATGTAGTTAATGCCCCGCTATTACCCTGCTAAAACCCCGAAATATCTCATAGCGGATTTCTACCGCTACGATTTTTTCATATAGCCCCAAAATATAGCCCTTCCGCTTTAATCCCCGCTATTTCCGTTATATCCCGTTATTCCCGCTATATTTTGCTATTTCCGCTATATCTTCTTTAATAAAATGAATTAAAAATTGCATTTATACATTATGAAAATTATGAAACTAATTTATTTAATTTAATTTTTAATATATTTTCAGAAATGAAAATACTCTAATATTCTACTAAATTCAATTATATTATATAAAAGCCTTACGTTTATTTAAAGTATATTCGCACATGTTTTTTTGTTTAAAATCATTTATGTATTAATTATAATTCAACTGAATGATAATTTTTCATTTAATTACCATTTATATATTTGTAAAAACATTACGTACGAGTTTTATATGCTATTTTAGAGATATCCGCTATATCCCGCTATATCCTCGCTGTATCCCCGCTATGACTTTTTGCACCTCCACCGCTTTGAATCTGCCGAGCGCTTTAACTACACAGTTCCTGTGCGACAGTTTTCTCTTCTTTCTCTTTACGCAACAGCTCCACCGGTTCTTTAACTCGTCGAGCGAGGATATCCTTTTCTTTTTGGATGGATCTTTATCTAAGGCTAGGGCACCACTACATTTAACTGCCTCATCAATTTCCTTTTTTTGAGTGGCTTCTAGACGACTAAATTCCTCGGTTGTATCTTTAGCGTTTTGCTGGGCGGCCTCAAGTTGAGATTTGTACAAGGAAAGCTCTTCATCCTGGGCATTGATAATATCTTTGTCACGAATGGCTTCAAGTTGTAGGTGATCAATTTCATGTTGACGTTCCATAGAAACTTCTGAAACTTTTTCTGACAAGTGAACAAACACATCGTGTTGGACATAGACATTACTGTTGTAAGTGATGGCACTTTGTTTGACATGCCTTGGAATAGGATGAATCGTAGGACGAAATTTCAGTCCATCAAAGCATATCTTCGGAAATGTGGCTTTAAGCTCATCTAGTTTTTCTGCAGTAGATGGACCGTGTGCAGAGGCTGAGGAAGTCTGCCTAGCTGGAATCATGGACTTCTTATGAGGCTTCCGAGATTGTTTGGTGCTGGACGAGCCAGAGCGTTGGTCGCGGGGAGCCTCGAATTGAGATCCCTTCTAGGTAGATTTCTCCTACTGTGCTCTGATTGAGGAGGAGGATCATTGGGATATGAGGAATGGCTGTAAGTTTTTCTGCGAGAAGACGATGAATCTCTAGGACGGTAGTCCATATCGCCGCTGTCATATCTGTCTCGATGTCTACCTGATCCCGAATCCCGACTGGAGTGGTGGAAGATAGAGGACCCATGAAAGCGGTCGAATCCGTGAGTGAGCCCCATATCACCTGCATAAACACCAAGGGAAGACGAGTTAGCTAAAATAGTGCGATGGCTGAAATTTAAGTGTAGGGTGAAGTGTAGGTGTTCATGTGTGTTCTAGTTTTTCCCCTGACGGACCGGTTTCTTTTGCTTTACTTATTGGGGTTTACTCTCCTTGATAACAAGCCTGATCGCCTCCATCACCTTTCGCGGGTGAATTAAATCTCATATCCCTTGGGTCATTGAAACTGTAATTCAGTAAGTCATCGGGGATGGTCAGGTCTGATAGACCTTTTAACGAACCTTCTAGATGTTGGGAAGACGACTCTTTCTCAACCGCAGTAATTGTAACTTTAGAAATTCAGCCTACCATTTCCATTTTCAACTTATAGGCTAGGCTCTTTTGCCTCTTCGAAGGGGGAAACGATTTATTGATACCAAGTGCGTCAGTTAATGGTGTAATGTCAGAACCTAAGTTCTCATTGGTTACTTCTAACGCCTCGGCCTCTTTTATTTCACCTTCCTTAGATATATCGAGGGCTCCTCTTGTAGGGAGCATCGAAGGCCCGGCCTAACCTTTTCCTTTTTCTGCTGTAGATCTGGTTGTAGTGGCACTAGGAGGGAGATTAGTTTGATGAACCTCCGCCAACAATCCAAACTTCGAAAGTAACTCATTGAAAATAATGGATTTGACCTCCCGGTCTCTTACAGGAATAGCTCGAATGGCCTCGACGACGTCGGAATATCCAGCGCCTTCTGATCGTGGGCGGATACCTATAAAAATCGAAGGAAATTCAGAAAGAATGCATCTCAAGCCTGAAACAAATATTAGTCAAGGAATAAAACTTACTCCCTTCCAGCCATCTCCTCGCAAACCGGGGAAGGGGAGGGGCAGCGTACGTAGAAACGCTCTTGCTTGTACTGGGAGAATTTACACCACGCCCCCGTCAGAATTTGGCATTTGGAATGTGGTTCGAGAAATATAAAGGTTGGGCTATCAGACCGTCTTTTGAAGTAGTAGATATAGCGGATATCCTCGAGAGTAAGGAGTTTGAATAAAGTGCTCATGAAGATAATACAAGTGCCACAGATAAATGCATGACTATTGGGATGTAGTTATGTCGGAGCAATCTCGATATACCATAACAATTCACAGAGAAAGGAGTTGAAAGGAGGCACGCTACCGACCCAATACATGAATTTATTGCACGTTGTATATTCAATTGGGGGCAGGTTAGGCCGTTCTTGCCCCGATGGAACAAAAATGTCGTCAAAAGGGATTCCATGAATTGAACACAACCGACGAAAAGCGGTTTCGCCGATTTTTAAAGCTTGTGAATCAATGGGATTATCCAGAATAACTGCTCTATCTATAACATCAGGATCCGGGACAATAACTGCAACAGATGGATACGGAATACCATGTGTGGAAGTTGCCGGTGGATTCAAAGTTCCTACTACCTCCTGCTAAGAACTTGGCTTAGGCTTGTTAGAAACTGTAACAGAGCTCGATCTTTTGGACATCGTTAACGAGCGTTTAAAATGAGTAGATACTTGTTTGAACTATACTCGAAAGACAATGGATATCAGATATAACGATGATAATATATCCCCTTGTATTGTGTGTGAACTAGTGCTACGACTCAAATGTGGGTGTAGGAAAAACTAAAGTTTGAAACACAAGTGTCCTTGGAAATCGTCATCACTGACCGTCTCTGGCATTTTATCACATGATTGGCAATAGAGGTCTTGAAATCAAACGTTGGCATCATAAAGTATGAAAGCTATTTATCTGCATTTGATGGCTTAAATTTGCATTGAATATTATTCAAGTTGTGGCGTAATTAGTTTAAATTAAGTCCTCGAGCTAATATGCTTTGTTACTTGTCATTGTCCATTATTCATTGTTTGGTTGTGGAGGTGAATTGTACAAATGAATGTTATGTTTGAGTTAGAATAGTCTTGGTTATCAACGCCAACCCACTGCCTTATGGCATAACCGAACCATCTACTCCTTTCTCTCTCTCTCTCTCTTTCTAACCATCGAACCAACTTCCTCAAACTATATTGAACCCTATCCCTAACAATCAAACTGCTTCACACGGACTTCGGCCGACTCACTACCCTAGACTCGTGCCGATTTATAGCGACTCACTCAATACCGAGTGGCCACACTACTAAAAGCGTGGTGATAAACCCACTCTCTCCCTCTGATTCAGGAACGAGCGACATTCCCTCTTAGGGTGCTGAGCCTCTCTCTAGCGCCACTCCCGTAAAAAAGTTACCAATCGACCTCTCACGTTTCCTACCAACCCAGACTTCCATCGAATACCTGCAAATCTAACCTTACCCTATGAACCTAATGATTCCTCTCTGTCAATCGACATGCTAAGTGTGAGACTGTAGCCTGTGCACCGAACCCAAACCTACCCACCTCCCTTTCTAATATCACCTATGCCAAACTCCCCCTTAGCTACCTTTGCCTATCCTTTTGCTCCTCGCATTTCTCTCTGTTTCTGTTTGCCACGGAGAATCGTATACGTGTATGGCTCGAACTCAGTTCAAGTCAAAAAAATCAAGCCCTAATAGTTCAAGGTAGTGCGTAGATCCTTATTTAGGCAGTAGTTTGAAACTGAGCAAGTAATTTCTAAGGCTTGGAGTCGAGAAGGTGGAGGAGCGTGTTGAGGAAGATCACTGGACGAAGGAGTGTGACAATTTGGTAGAAGAATGGAGCTTGGGTCTTAAGTAGGACCGAAGGAAAAGAATAATAAAGTAAAGGTGGAAAGAGGAAAATAAGGGCTGAGGCTTTTATATAGAGCGGGGAAGGCAAATCGGTTTTTTCCAAAAGACCCGGTCATCATGTTTCACGAGGTCGGCAGGTCGTCATGCCGTACCAGCCCAGGCAACCGAACAAGTGGGTCGACCCTCATATGCTGAACCCCTTCTTAAAATAATAATAATAATAATAATAATAATAATAAATATGCACATGATGTTAGGAAGTCTGCCACGTTTCGGCCTTCGTGAGCTCGTATACATTCGGTTTTTGAAAGCAGGAACTGATTACTGATTCACAGCGTGTCGTGTTGTTTTACACGACGCACTTTGGGGGCCAAATGTAACCCGACCATGTGGCCTGGCTACAAGGCGCTAGATGTAGAGGCTGTGATCAGAAAACTCGAGTCAAGACAGGACTGGAAGTGTGAGGCTCTATATAACTTGGGTAGGTTGACGTATGTATACGGTTCGGTGGTGTACATTCGGCATGTCGGTTCGGTTTGATCGGTTCGGTCAGAATATCTAGGGAAAGGTCGCTTGGCCAGAACGGTTCGACAGCCTCAGAGGAAATGGCTCATCTAGCTCGGTATTTAGTGGTTCGGTCTAGGAGGGTTCGGCACCAACAGATCGGCCATGTCGGCTCGGCAATTGATGGTTCGGTCTTGAAGGGTTCGGCATGAATGGCTTGACTATGTTGGTTTTTCCATGGTGGATCGGTCGAAGTTAATGGCATAGAAGTGGGTCGGCCATGGATGCAAGTTCGGAAGTGATGCGACTGACATTCTTTTGTTTCGACTAAAACCTCCACAAGCCTCGAGTTATATGAGAGAAAACTTCGAGTCATGCACAAGGGATTCATGGCACGGACAGGTTGGCTTGGTGACTACTGGTTTGGTTATAGAGGGTCGATATACACGGGTCAGTGTGCATGAGTCGTTAGAAGTAGGCCAGGGTGTCTTGGCCATGGGCCTACTCAGGAGAACCAGCCTATCTTCGTCATTAAATAGAGGGGTAGGGGCACAATGAAGGGGACCCTTTTTCGAGAACCCCAGAGAGACTGCTATTTTCTATACTCACTTGAACTTGTATTGAAGTTTTGTTTACAGATTGTATCTGTATTCAAGTATTAAAAAAAGCAATAAAGATCACGTTAAAAGTGGACGTAGGCAGCTACGCCGCACCATAATAATTCTGGTGTTCTTGTTTTTGCTGTTAGTTTTGCATATTTGCCTTTGTTTTAATTTACTGTCTTCACTAATCTCTCTACACAAATCTATTCTTGGGTATTAGTGACCAATTCTGGTGCTAACAGTTATATTTTACATATATAGTTATACAAGTTCAATTTGTTTATAACTATTATAATTTAATAAACTTATACAATGTATGTATGTATCTTATTAATTTAATCATATTTATTTAGTTTTAGTTCTTAATAATTAATCATATTTAATTAATTTAGTTTTAATTTTATAATTAAATTATATTTAAAATATAATTCCCATTTTAAAATATTAGTTTGAAATTTAACCCAAGGCTCGATTAACTCTAGACCTTACGTCTAGGCCAACTTTTTGGACTTACACCACCCATTGAGAAAGGTTGGTAGCTAGGTTGGGAAGAATACTTCATCATATATGTGTTAATTGTCTCAAAACGTTGTTTGATACATACGTACATACATACATATGTATATGTGTAAGTATAAATTTTGAAATTATTTATATAAAATAAGATGCAAAATATTTAATCTAATTTTGACCAAGTTAATAGATTTTAAATTCAAATTTCGTAACAAAAAATTTCTAACTAAGACTTGGTAAAAAAAATTAAATCCAAAACCATATCTTAAAATTATTAGTTAAACTGTCACTTCTAATTTCTAGTTTAGTCATGTTCAAAACTGCATGGACTAAGCCCAACTGTCATCGGTTCTCCTAATCGTCATCAAGCTTCTGTTCGATTAATTATTGATGTGCCTATAGCATTGTCAAATATATTCGCTTATTTAGTTTCCTCAAGTGACCCTCTGCAAATGTAAGTGCACCAATTTCTAGAGATGAAAATCTTAATTCAAATTCTATTATCTCTCCTTTACTTGCATGCAATGTTAAGGGAGTTGGGTTAACGATGTAGTTCTGTTTGGTTTGGATAACAAAATTGACAGTGATGGTGGTTTGGTAAAAAAATGTTGATGGCTTGGTAAAGATTTGGTAGGAGTTGGAAGGTGTATTGATGAGGATCGGGCTGAAATGCCTTCAATTATGTGTTGCAACCCTGGTGTTTGTGTTAATGCCCAAACAAAAAATCCTACTGTTATATGTTCGGTTCGTGTCAGTGTGCACCCTCATATTCAATTCACACCTCCTTCTCCTATTTTAAGCAACATTGGTATTGAACCTGTCCCAAACACTATTTTGATACTTGTTGCGATGCCCTACTCCGAGATCCAAATTAACAAAGAGTATACTGGGTAATACTATCTGCTAATGTAGAGAATAGGGCTGGTTAAGAGCAACTATCTATAGCCTTGTCTTAAACATCTACTAAATACGTCGATAAATGCTCTATATTTTTTCTATATCAAGTGGATCGACATATTCAATAATGCTTAATACAAAACTATAGGCGGTTATCGGATCTGTCAAAAAAAAATACAACTATTAAAATATATATCACATCATAGAACAATAAATAGTAGATATATACACATATATACAAATACATCACGATACAATACAAAATTATACATCATAGTGGTTCGAAGACCACAATATATAAAACAAGCACAAAATATACATATATTAGAGTCATCAAAAGACTACAACAAAAAGTGAAAAGTAGATATATCCAAACGGAAGCAGAAAGGGTAAGTCCAAAATAGGTACCTAAGCTGAAACAACTCGGTCTGACCCGAGTATAAAATACACGGGTCGGTCTAGTTAAAACAATTAGTTTAATATGATAAATGATAATATAATGCATGAGGATAAGGATGATAATTATTCTCAAATGAGAAGAAATGATTCTAAGTTCATGTGATTACTTCAAGTGATGAGGTGGTATCACTAAACAAAAATCTCAAAGAGATAAACTCCATAACAAAAGCACTAAGCATAGCATGCCTCATATCATCAGCATATTCCAAAACAACAATAATGGTTTAGAGAAACCATAACTACCAAATAGGAGGAATTTCGATACCCACCATAACGACAATCTCAAATGCATTCCCAAAAGAGAAATCTCAATCTCAAAAATATGCCATATAGGCAATTACATATATCTCTAAAATAGGAGAATATAAATCTCAAATAAACGTCAAGAACGGAAAATCTCAATCTCAAATAAATGCCCAGTGTTGGCAACTCAAATCCCAAATATAGAACTCAAAGGAGTTCAAATTTCCAAAGATTTGATCGCCATAAATATGATATCTCAAACTGCTCAAATGGCCAATAATGTAAAAAAGACGATACACTTGGAAAATCACAAATAATCATTGAAATCATCTCAAAGATATAGCATGTGCTTTTGGCCGAAGCCTGCCAAGTACTATTCTCTCAAACTAAGGCGCTACGTCTCGAAGACAAACGTCCCGAAGGATAAATACATCGTATTGACAAACATCCCGAAGGAAAATTACATCGCAAGGACAAACATCTCGAAGGACAAATATGTCGCAGTGACAAACATCCCCAAGGACAAATCACCCGAAGGTCCAGTACTCGCAAATACGTCTCAAAGACAAATGTTCACAAAATCTCAGATAGGAACCCGAAAAGTGTTAATGTGCATCACATTCCACACGTTCACACCCAACGGTATACTAAACGCTAGTAAATGCCACACTAGAAAGCACTAAAATGTTTACCTCATCTCATCGGTAAACATGACCCGAAGGTCAAAACGATAAAACGGATACGTTAGGAATGAACCGATAAGATAAACACACGTGTCCCATACCATGTGTTTTATCAAACCATTTAATTCTCCATCTCATTCGCTCGAATAGTGCAAAAACGTGTATTTTATATATAAAATAATTTATTTGAAAAAACAAGCTTTTAAAATAATTTTTTGAAAACGTTTTCGAAAACAATCTTTGAAAATTTCCTTATTATAAAGAATATATAGTTTTAATAACTTGGAAATAATTGAAAAATATTATATAATAATTATTTCAAAATCCAAATTATTTTAAAAATTATTTCAAATTCTTTTGGAAAAACATGTGCTTGAAATCAAAGAAAACATTGAAAATACTCAAAACCGACCTCAAATTCATTTAAAAAACGATTCAATTTGAATCTCAAATTCTCCAAAATCTTGGCTAGCATATTGATCGGCATCATAGCCCTCAAAACAGTTCAGAAATATCACAAAAACATGAAATAAAAGTAAAAAGTTAGACGGAAAAAGAAGGCAGAACACAAAAAATGCATAGGCAAAAACAATATCCAGGTCTGAAATCTTCTCCGGGTTCAACTTTTAGACATAATCTGAATGGCTTAATGACCTCAGAATGGTCTAAAATTTGATATACATAAAGTAGAACAATTTATCTATCAACTGAAAAAAGATTCATTGAATTCTGATATGAAAATACTAAAGATACGAAATTTCAAACATGGACTCAGGCCATGTTGAATTCTGCCCAGGTTTGAAAATCCTCTTGGGTTTAACTTTCAGACATGAAATAGGTAACCAAACGACTTCTGATTGAACTAAAAACCGGTGTGCACATAGTAGAAAACTTCAAATTTCAAATAAAAAAGATCAATAAATTCCAACAGGAAATGAAAATGATACGCTGTCCCAAACATGGACTAAGGCCATGTTTGCAACAGCTCGGAAAATGGAAATATGTAAAGGTCTGAAAACCATCTTGGGTTCAACTTTCAGATACGAAAAAGAGGACCAAACGACCTCAGATTGAACTAAAAATTGATATGCATATAGTAGAAAACTTCAGCCTTCAAATAGAAAAAGAATCGGCGAATTTTCGACATAGGAATAAGAAGATATGGTCATGCAAAGTAGCACCTAAACACAGTTTGCACAAAAAAATAACTATAATAAAATTTACAGAAACTGTATTTTTCTCAGATTTGGCTTTCTGAAGCTTTGCTTCAGCTAGATTTGTGAGTTTTGACACTCACCTTGCAAATGAAGATTAAAAACCCAGATTTCAGCTGAAAGTTGAGAGCTTTGTGCAAAATTTGGCTTCAAGAACTTATAAATGAGCAAAAGAGAAACATGCAAAGAGGAGAACTATAGTTAACAAAGAACCCAACTTCTCATATTGATTTTTGATGAAATAATTCAGATTTGGATTAGGTTACCTATTGAACTCCCTTTTATTTTGATTAAACACAACAGTTAATTGAAGGGAAAATGAGATTTTGGCTTTAGATTGAGAAAATGGTGAAGTTTGTTTTCTTTTTCTTTCTTTCTGAATTTTGGTTACAGGAGAAGAAGAATGAACGTACAGTGAGAAACTTTTCTCACTTCTTATTTCATGCTATGTTTTGTTAATGGGCTAAGACCAAAACCAAAGAAAATTAATTAGCTTATGTAACCAAATTATCACTTAAACAAATATATACCTATGTAATTAAATAAAACAACACTTTTACACAAGTTTTAACAAAATAAAATTATGTAAACATATCTTTTTTGTTAAATAAAAATATCTTGCAACATATAAAAAGATAATTTTTGGATATAAAAATATTTTGATCAATAAAAATCATTTTTAAATAAATAGTCATTATTCAGCAATATTCACATAAAACTCCATTTTTAACACCAAAAATTGAATACAAATCATTTTCTTGTGAAATATATATAACAAACCATTTTAAACTAAATTTTATAACCAAAACTTATTTTAAATCAAATTCCAACTTTTTATTTATAATAAACACATTTAAAAATCAAATATTTCCTTATTTAAAAGAAGCATTTGGCAATAATTACAAGAATTAATGCATTTTCACTAAATAAAAATCATATTACACTCATTATTAACCCAAACAACCAAAAATAAAGTTTCTAAAGCTTTACTTTACATTTTATTTTTAAAATCCATTGTTTATTCCAAATAAAAAATTTAAATCTCTAATTTACTGTTATTTCACAATATTTACACGTAATCACCAAAACCAGGGTTGTTACAGTTGTTGTCCCTGAGTGGTCTTCCCTCTTCACTTCAACGTCACGTAATGCAGGTGAGTATTCTCTCTACTCTTTTGATATTTTTTAAATTTATGGTGTGACGGTGTCGTCGAGTGAAATTATTCAAGCGAGGGTAGATTTTTGGTCAGACTACATGATTGGTTTCTTCTTTTATTAAAACCTTTTGCACTATCTAGTTGGAGATCACTATTGTCATTTTTGGAAGCTCAAGGGTGGCCTTCAAGTGCATTTCAATAATTTCATGTTCTATTTTAAGTTCTCTAGGCCTAAGGAGAAACAATGTGTTCTTGAAATAGAACCTTCCTTAATTGACAAGAAACCTTTTATTATTACTATATGGAGTTCTATTATTGATAGTGCTAGGGAATAGGTATTATCTATACCAATTTGGGCTTATTCACTCATATCCCATATTTATTGCAACCCATGATAGGGTTAAAATGGTTAACTAGCCATGTCGAAAATTTAAAGTATTTTGATACGAATACCATAGCAAGGGGCCTATTTTATACAAAAGAATTGATTGAAATTACTCCGGATAAACCTTTGCCTCCCCAGCTTAAGGTGCGACCTGCTTAGGGGCACGTTTCTGTTGTTGATGTTCATTATAGTTGGATTCCAATTATTTGCATGATTCATATCTCTTGGACACTGATGCAAGGAGTAAGCAATGGTAAGCCTTCTATTTTTCCTCCTATGATTGAAGCCCTACTTCCTTTCCTTGTAAAGATCCTACTCCCATGTCCCCATGTTAGAAGGTAGGTTCCAAAGCCTTTGCGAACAGATGTGTTTCCTAATATGGTAACTGAGGTTTTTTTTCCTCCTATAGGCCTTCCTCTTGTTGTTTCTCCTTCTGAGATCTTCCATTCAGTTACTTCTACTCCCTTACCACTTTTATTGATGATAGTGCTAAGGATAAACCGGAAGTGGATCTTCCTTTAATTGTTGATTTTTTTTGTTTCTTCTAAGCAAGCATGGATTCATGAACCTACCAAAGATATGATCCTAATGTTGGTAGTTTTTATAAGTATGGTAGTGAAGAAGAAAAAATAGGCGACTATTGATAGAGTTATGGGTATGCCCTAGGGGCAATTATGTAATTTGTTACATATATCTAACTCGTTGACCAATCTTGTTTGAAATAATGGTATTTTCTTTCTATTATGTACTTGATATAATGTGGTCAAATTAATTAATCAATTTAATTAAAAGTATATTTTATAGAAATTCCATAAATGGTATGTTTTGTAATAGTAATTACAAAATGTTGTAACCGTGAGTAATTTATCACAATAAAACAAATGTACAATTTTAAATGTTTCTAGTCAAGATGCATCGAGACTGGATATCGATGTATCTGTTGAGACTAGAGCATATAACGCTCTCCAAATGTTGGACAATGTATTACTCATGACTGCAGGGGGCATCAAGGGGTTACATACTGATAGTTATTCGATAACTAGTGAATGACCCATTCGATAGTTTTCTGTTGGTTAATATAGTAAGGTTAAGGAGAAAATAACGTTGTGGCTAATTTGCACAGTTCTCTCGACTTGAGAATATTGTTGATCTTCAATGTGGAAGCTCCGCTTTGATTATAGTTAAATCGTGGCACAGCGTCCATCGAACAACTATAGTTGGGTTGAGTTGAAGCAATTGGAAGAGAAACACTATTCAATGGAGGATTCGTATTGTCAGTTATATGAGGTTAGTATCACGGTCAACTGAAGTCAACTCAAAGTCAAAGTCTCTAGCCGGAGTATTTTGGTTAATAACAATTGTTGTTATTAAACCAAGGACGTTGTGTTTGGACTATAAAGTTGAATGTGGATGATATTGGAATTTTCACCATTACCAAATTCCATGAATCCAAAGTGATGTAGTTTTGATGAAGAGAATTGTGTAAATAATTATCACCATTAGGTACCGTTTATGAAGTAAAATTGGATTTTACCAAAAGATGTGTAAACGATAAATTTGACCAAAATATCACACCACCTGCTAAGTGATATGTGAAAGTTAATATTTGAATAGTTCGATATTAATCGCTGACTGAATTTACACCTTTGAGTCGCACAACCGTAACGATGATTTCTTTGAAAAATCATGTGACTTAATTAATTTATAAAATGATGTAAATTGATTAAGTAAGTTGATATTTGAGAAATATTAATTATTATTTATTTGATGTTTGTAATTTTTTGTGATTATTGTAAAGCATTTATAAAAGTTATTTTTGTGCGCATTAATATATGGTATTGATGTAATTTAAAAATAATTGCGTAAAAGGATTTATGGAAATTTTATGTCATTTGGTGACATGATTTATGGAAATTTTATGTCACCTGATGACATGATTTGTGCAAATTTTAAGTCATTTGGTGATACATGTAAATAAAGGATTAGAGAGAGAAATAATCAAGAGAATTAATTAGGGAAGTCTTAATCAAGGAATGGGAAAAGTTTCATTCTTTAAATAAAATATATTCTCTAATTCATTCTACATGTACAATTCATTCTTTCTCTCATCCTAACTTTTCTTGGTAGACAAAAAAAATAAAATTTCCAAAATTCTTTCAACTCCATATAAAAACATCAAAAAAATACACAAACAAAAATGGTTCGTCCATTTCTTGTAAGGATAGGATGTGAATCTTGAAAATATAAGGAGATATCATCATTCAAGTGTGACTTCTAGGCAACATCCTAATGGGTGTCCATTTTCAAGATGTGCTTAAAGGCTTTGGGTACTAAGTTATGTTTTTCTTAAATAGATAATGATATTTGAAGTAATGTTTGTTGAAAGAGAAACTAATTATCATAATTTGTATGCACGTATCACTGCCTCATTTAAGTTGAAAATTGTTTGTGTAGCTTGAATTGTTTGTTGAATGAATTAGTTGGTGTTTTATTTAATAAATCAAAACTAATGTTTGTATATGTTTAAATATAGTGTTTTATTTTGGAACTATGTTCTACATATTCAATTTAAAGTCTAATTTTTAGATCAGAAATTTTGTATGTTCAATTTATCAATTGGGTTCTTATTTTGTTAAACTAAAATTAAAATTTGTGTATGTTTGAATACATTGTTTTATTATAGATCTATATTATAAATGTTGGATACAAAGTATAATCTTTTAGATCTAAAATTTTGTATGTTCATATTGTTTTGATTGGATTTCACTTTAACAAATTAAGCTAAAATTTATTGATGAATATTACAGTGTTTATTGAAGATTCATGTTTTAATTCATATAAAACAAAATGTAATTTTAGATTTGAAAGTCTATATGTATGTATTTTGTGTTTATATTGTTTTGAAAGTTAAAAAAAGGAAGATGTTTTGGTAATAAATCTTAATTTCATTACCATAGTCTCTAATTTGTATTAGTTACAGATATTTTATTGAATGTTACATACATAGCATTTTGACAATGAAACTACTTCTAAATTGATTGCTGTAAATCTCTAATTTTTATTAAGAAGAAAGAATTGATTTAATCTTATATATGCACATAATTAATTTTATATGAATGTTTGCATATATAAAATTTATTACATGTATTTCATATCGTCAAAGTATGATTAGATTTTTTTTCAAAAGGAGGAAACAATTTAAATGAGGCAATAATATATACATACATTTATTTTTGACTGTTTATATCCTTACATTATGATGCCTATAATTTGTCATTTTTATGATGCATTAATTAAGTTTACAAAATGAGAAATTGACTCAATCATCATTTTTTCCCTTTATTTATTTCCCATATTTTCCTTTATGTGATTAGCTATCAATTTAATTTTGTTTATATGTCTACATCTTGCCAATAATTGAAGCACCTATCATATATTGTACTTAAAGAATTTTCACTACAACATGTTTGTTTATACTTATAATCATACCATATGCATGTTGCTAATTAATGACATTCATATGATCAATCAATTTAATTAAAGAGAGAAAAGAAAGGTTTCTCTCTATATATAATGTAACAACCCAATATTTTTTGAAATTAATTTTAATTGAATTTATTTCACTTTGAAAATGTTTTAGAAATTATTTTACTTAAATTTTTGTTTTAAAACATTTTTAAAGTGAAGTAGAAATTTTCTAGAGTTAATGACAATTTTTTTGTAATTTTCATGCCCTATTTTCAATTTTTAAACAATTTCTTTAGTTCTTTTTCTATTTTTCTCCAATTTAATTATTTATTTTATTTTAGAAATGATAAATAAATTATTTTATTTCAAAATTTTGCTTTATAATATTTTTAAAATGAAGTGGATATTTTTCCATGGCTAGTGATAATATTTGTAATTTTTTAACACTGTTTTGGAGTTTTAAGCAATTTCTTTTATTCTTTTCCTATTTTCTTTAAATTTTATTATTTATTTTCATATTAATTCACTTGGTTTCGGTTTTTAAAGTATTTGCTGAAATTATTTTGTTTTATTTGTTTTAAAAGAAATGGAAATTTGAAGAGGCAAAGAATCTTCCTTTTCATTTGACTTTTCACTTTCTAGACTTTTCAATTTCATAACTCTTCATTAATTTTCTTTTGGCCGTGTAATTTTCTTTGATAAGTCATGCATCTCATTTATCTTTCACGCAAAAAAAATTTATTATCTCATTTCATTCACGGCTTGAAAGAAACTTGGTAATGGCCTCACTTCTTTTTCTACTTTTTTACTTATTTTTCATGCACTTTTGCCTTGTTTCTCATGTATGTTTGATAGGACTCTCCTCCATAGCCACGACCACCACCTCCGACACCTCTTCCCTGCCATCACCACTAGCTACTCCTCTGGTCTTGACCAAGGCCGAGCCCTCCATGGTGATCAAACCCCTCAAAAATGAAACCTAAAGCCAAAAACCATGCTAGTTGACCACCACTTGCCTCATCTACTTCAACCACCACCCTAACCACCACAATAGCCGCGACCACTCCACTGACCTGACCACCACACATCCCTCCAGCCACTGTCTAGTCATGGTGCACCCCACGGGCTGAGCCCACTCCTCCATGGCCGAAACACTTTGATGACCAAAACCACTATGTTGCATAACCTTTTCACCTTATCATGTTACAAACTCCACCTTGTTCATGCCTTAAACACGTGCCATGCTAGCCAAAACTTGACCAAAACCTGACCATATGCACCCCTAGGCCGTGCATAACATATGAGAAAGCAAGGCAAAAAAAACTTTGTATTCAAATCATTTTTCATTTCAAAGTTATTGCATTTCATTGTGTAGTGTATTTATAATTTGTTTTGATTTTTGTTTTGGGTTGTAACACAAGAGTTGTAGCATTGGATCTCGCTCTCCACTCAAAGTCTAGTCTTTTCATCGTGATTTTGATTCCGCTGTGTCATTGGTTTTGTTATATCCAGCATTTAGAGGTGAGTAAATCTCACACGACAATATATACTTATGCAATTGCGAAGCAACAATATTTGAATGTGTAGAATTATAAATGATGCTATAACTGTCTGTGATTATTTATATATGATATTAAACCTGTAAATTACATGTCATATCACATGTTACTGTTGTATAATGTTAAACTGTTCATTTATATCTGTTTATCACACTGCAAGTTCCCTCTTAGATTAGAAATCACTATGGGTTGAAATGATACATACCCGAACGGACTTTAGAATAGGGAAAAATCGTTATGGGCTGAAATGATAGGCCCGAACGGTTTTTAATTATTTATTTTGACTTGGAACTGCGGGTTTGAAATGATAGAACCCGGATTTTTATCTGTAAACTGCGGATTGAAATGATATATATCTGTATCACTTGACCTAGGTTAGAAACTATATACAGGCCCAGGTTATTTTTATAAAATTTTCTAGAATTTTAAGTAATTTTAAAAGTGTATACATATATATATATATATGTATATGAAAATATGATTTCTAAATATTTAATATAGAAATTTGGAATTTTCTATAAGTTAAAAATGTTGAAAAATGAATAGTCACATTGAATTTTGAAAATATAACTTAAGTGGAAAATTGGAATTTGGTTAAATAAAAATTTAGTTATATAAATAAAAATGGAAATTAAATTTTATTCTAAAAAAAATGGAGAAAATTTAAGTGTTAAGTTGTTTATTTAAAAATGTGAAGAATCGGAAACTTTTACACTTGAATTTATTAAGTAATTTTTTGAAATTGGATTTAATTATAAGAAATTTACTTTATAAGAATAATATGTTAAATGATATGTTAATGAGCATTTTTAATGTGAAAATATGATTTTTTACCATGTTTAAAAGGTTTGAAATGAAGTTTATTAATTGCTGGAAATACACTAAAATCTGGAAATTGCTTTTAAGCATTCAGAAGTGCTATGGTTTCTGGAAATGAACTAAAGGAGCAATTACAGCAGTTCTGAAATGCTGTAGTTGCTGTAGTTGAACTAATAGGCTAAAAACTTAACTCAGACCTATTACAGCAGCTCTATAAATACTGTAGTGGTCTGCTGTCTTTGCAGAAATGAATAAAAACCCTTGTTTTGAAACCTGAGCTATTACAGCATTTCTGGAAATGCTGTCCTTGCTATTTTGAACTAAATTTTAACTAAAACTGAGTTTTAATAGCAGTATTTAAGTGCTGTCTTTGCTGAATTAAAATGTTTTCAAGTATAACT
Organism: Allium cepa; assembly: GCA_030765085.1. Classification (NCBI taxonomy): domain Eukaryota; kingdom Viridiplantae; phylum Streptophyta; class Magnoliopsida; order Asparagales; family Amaryllidaceae; genus Allium; species Allium cepa. Next base: position 34,383,755 of record CM060941.1, read on the forward strand.
TATAACGTTTTTTTTTAAATGCCGCGAAAGGCTGAAATTTTAATAATTATGGGTTTTGACTTAGTAAATGAGCGCAGAATGACTTGAAACTTTGAAATTTGAATACTTGACTTGAAAGAATAATAACTTCATTTTAAAATGTTTTAAATGAATAAATTTAATTGGAAAATGAATCATTTTAAAAGAAGATTTGAATTGAAATAAATGAATGTTATCTTTGAATTTTAAAAGGGTATTTAAATTGGATATTTGGATTTGAATTCAAATAATGACTTGAAAAGGGAGTTTTGAAAGATATGATATTTTGATATTGAAATATTTTGGAAATGATTTGATCTTTATTTTGATAGAGATTTGGATTTGAATTGATATTTATTTTGAAGTACAAAATATTGATTTGAAAGTTATAACCAACGGTTATAATAACGATTGGTTAGCAAAGAGACCGGGATCAGATATGGACATACTCTCCGTCGATACCGAAAACCACTTTGACAACTGTGTACGCGGTGGAGATTCCAGAATGAAGTAGGATAGTGGCGACGTTCTTGTGGTATGTTACGTGGACCCAACTCCCGTGAGTTGGCCTAAGGTGGCTAAAACAGGAGAGGTCTCGACCAAAAGGGTAGCTCCTCTGCTCGGACGCATTTCTTTAATACCATTCTATTACTTTGTGATTGTTTTGTGGCCACCCTCCGATTTGGAAATGTGTTCCGAGGTGGGCGTATGTGGCTGCTGCGTTACCACCAGCCCGTGTGCGTAATTGGTATATCTACCCTGGCATTGTCTTGTTGTGCCGTGTCACCTACCATATCGAGCCTTTACTACGAGTTTGGTTTTCTCCCGTAGCCCATGCGTATCTTCTCGTAGTCTCCCGATCATGAGATATGCAGATATTGGATGGACTACTCGGACTATTACATATCTAGGGCTATATGGGTAACCCCGTGATGCTATTATAAAGTATGATTATTTTACTGATAGACACTATTATAATAGCGCAATATTACTATATAGTAAATAGTTTAATGGATCCTTAAATGATGGGTGGTCCCAAGCATCTTCTAATTTACTTGTACCTTTACTACAGTTCACTTGAGTTGGTTTACATTGGATAAGTATGTATGTCCTGACTCGAGTGTTTGTGTTTTATTTACACTCGGGTCAGCCTGAGTTATTCATAGATTTGGATTTCCACTCTCTGGAGGTCTGGAATCACTGGAGATTATCAGCTTATCTAGTTATCTTATTTCATTTTTAACGTTCTATTTCAGTACTGTTGTTCTGTTATCAGCTTTGTATTAGTGGACTTCTTTGTATTTTGGATTTTATGTTGTATCTGTTTTCATACTGATATTATGTATTTGGTTTTGAGACATTGTGATAGTAGCTTCATGAACAACTATGGTATTTTGTTTTCCGCTGCGAGATATTCTGTGTCTGTGATTCTATGATTTGATTTTATTTTCTCCGAATTTTTATTACAATCCGTTATTTTGTACTATTCAAGTCTGACATGTGTGGATTATTGTCGATTTGAATGGTGGAAAATATGAGGTCGTTACAGTTGGTATCAGAGCTTTGGTTTTTAGGCAAACCTTAGCCTACGGAGCAAAAACTCATTAGAGATAGGGTAGAAATACCCTAGAATGAGTGAAATCAACTTCAGAATCATTTCTTTGTGAGAGAACGTATTTTCAAAGTATTAAATGATTTTAGAATGATTTTGAAAGGGTTTTTCAAAGATTACTTTGATATAAAAAAAATTCTTGTTTTAAAAGCAAATTTTTCTAACTTCTTTCCTTTCGTATCTACCTTGTTAGAAATTTCTGTAATTAGGATGTTCATCCAAGTGAATTTATCTTGTCTTGTCTTATCTTTATCTTATCTCTACCTTTGTCCTAATATTCATTTTTGAATTTTCAGGATGAATCATAAAAATGTTAGAGGTCAGGGTCGTGGTGCTGCCCCAGTTCCAACCCCAGCTCCTGTCCGTTTCACTGTTCTTTGCAAAGAATTTACTCAGCTTGGTGGAACCAAGTTCACTGGTTCTGAGTCTATCATTGAGGCTCAACAATGGCTGAGGAATATCAATAGGATATTTACTGGTCTTGAGATTACTGATGCACAGAAGTGTCAGTTAGCCGCATGGTAGTTGCATGAGGCTACCTAAGATTAGTGGGAGCCTGTTACGGCTAACACCGTTGAGGCTGATCTTACTTGGAACAGTTCAGGTATCTTCTTGTGTTTCTTTGAATTCTGCTTTTTCTATATTTTCATGTCTTTTCTAAGCTTATTTATCATTCTTCTCAGGGAGGCTTTTGTTGCTAAATGGATGCCCGAAGTCGGGAAATCCCAGCTTTATAGGGAGTTCATGGACCTCAAGTAGGGAAGCATGTCTTTTTCAGAGTACGAGAGGAAGTTTAATGAACTTTCTAAGTTCAGACCTGGTCTGATAGACACTCCTCTGAAGAAGAATGAGAAGTTTATTGTTGGTGCTCGTCCCGAGTACTATAGTCGTCTCAATTCTTATGTTCATGGCACTTTTACCCAGCTTATGGATATGGCTCTTCGTTATGAGAACCCTACTTCTTAGGGTCTTGTTTCTGTTGGTGCTCCTTCATCTCAGACTTCTTTTGCAAATTCTAAGAAGAGAAAGCTCAGTTTCCAGCAGCAGAAGAAGAATTAGCTCAAGAATCCTGGTTTGGGATCTTCATCATCTGCTCCATCTCAGAGGCAGCCAGTTGACCTTTCTTCCTTCACCTGCTTTACGTGTGAATAGAAGGGACGCTATGCGAATAGTTGTCCTACTATTGTTGGTACTGTCATTCGTCCCCCTACTCAGCCAGCTAGGCATGATCTTTGCCACATCTGTCCCCAGCCTGACCATTTCAGGAAAGATTGCCCTACCCAACAGAGGGGTAAGCCTTCTGGTATCTTTGCTGTCACCTTTGCTTCTTCTCCAGCTCCTAGTGATGACCAAGGTATCTCCAAGGTTCTTTTTCTTTATTTTAGCATCCTGTCCGTATTCTGTTTGATACTATTCTGTTTGATACTGGTGCATCCCACAGTTTTATATCTGTTGATTTGTGTGATAAGTTTGAGCATCTCCTTTCTTTTGTGTACGTTTCTGAATCCTTATGTGTTTCAAATTCAATTGGAGGTCCTGCAAACCTTCATAGGATTTGTAAACAAGTGAAGCTTTCAGTGGTGATTTTTATGTTTTGGGCTTTGATGCTTTTGATTTGTTGCTTGGAAGTGATTGGCTTGGTAGGCATAATGCTCGTATCTCTTGTAAAGCCCGGTCTGTTTATCTTGAGGATGATCTGGGTACTTCCTTTGTTATTCAGTGCCGCATGCCTCAGGATTTTATAGGCAGTTTTATTTATTCTCTGGATTCTGCTCTTGGTGATCTTCATTCGACCCGTGTGGTCAAACTCTTTCCTGATGTTTTTAGTGAAGTCACTGCTTTGCCTCCTAAGCGGGAGATAGATTTCCACATTGATCTTATTCTTGGTGCTCGACCTGTTGTTCTTCCTCCTAGTAGAATGACACCTCGTGAGAAGGTTGAGTTGGGAAAGCAGATTGAGGACTTGTCTCCCAAAGGTCTGATCAGACCCAGCCATTCCGAATAGGGAGCTGCAGTGGTCTTTGTCACTAAGTCAGATGGTTCTCCGAGGATGTGTGTTGATTATAGGGAGCCGAACAAGCTCACTATGAAAAATAGATATCTAATGCCTCGCATCAATGATGTGTTTGATCAGCTTTGTGGTGCTACTTGTTTCTCTCAGTTTGATCTTGCCTCGGGTTTTCACCAGCTCAGAGTTGCTGAGGAAAGCATTCCCAAGACAGGTTTTCGGACTGAGAATAGGTTTTATAAATGGTTAGTCATGCCTTTTGGTTTGACTAATGCTCCTGCTTTCTTTGTGGATCTTATGAATCGTGTTTTTCGTGCTGCTCTTTATAAATTTGTTTTAGTCTTTGTTGATGATATCTTGGTCTTCTCTAAGTTCGAGAGTGAGCATGAGTCACATTTGCAATATGTTCTTGAGACTCTCAGAAATCATCAGTTGAAGGCTTAATTTTCTAAATGCTATTCTGGAAGGATGAAGTCTGATTCCTCGGGCATATTGTTTCTGGTAATGGAGTTTCTGTTGATCCAGTCAAGACCGCTGCGATCAATGTAAGTCTTTCCTTCTTTCCCTTTTCCTTTATCATTTAATTATTCTATCTCTTCTGTGCTTCTTATTTTACCTATTTCTGTTACAGGATTGGGAAACTCCTAAGACTCCTTTTGAGATTCGTAGTTTTCTGGGCCTTGTCGGTTACTACCGGAGATTTATTGAGAATTTTGTTTGGATTGCTGCACCTCTTACTGATTTGACTCGTAAGAATGTTAAGTTTATCTGGGATGAGAAGTGTAAAGCTGCATTCAACGAGTTAAAGAGCAAGCTAACTTCCACACCAGTTCTTACCGTTCCGAACGGAAGTAAGGGATTGACGGTATATACTGATGCTAGTCATGAGGGATTGGGTACTGTTCTTATGCAGGATGGCAGGGTCATTGCCTATGCCAGCCGTCAGTTGAAAACCCATGAAGCTAATTATGTTGCCCATGATTTAGAGTTGCTTGCTGTTGTCTTTCCTTTGAAGCTTTGGAGGCACCATCTACTTGGAACCAAGTTTGAGCTTTTCACCAATCATCAGTCTCTGAAATATATCTTCTCCCAGAAGGATTTGAACCAGAGGCAAGTCCGTTGGCTTGAGTTTTTGGCTTCTTACGACCTCGATATTAGCTATACTCCCGGTAAAGCTAATGTTGTGGCTGATGCTCTGAGTCGGAAGAAGGCTTTGTTGTGTCAGATGGTTGTTTCTACTTCTCCTCTTTTGGAGCGCATCATAGCTAATCAAGATGAGGATGAGATGCTTAGGTTGATGAAGGAGAGTGTTCGAAGCAGAGTTGGTGGCAGTAGTAGTGGTAGTAGTGGAGCTCAGATCGATGATAGATGGATTTTGAGGATTAATGGCAGGATTTTTGTCCCGAATGTAGATGATTTGAGGCAAGAGTTACTTTGGGAGAATCATCGATCCAAGCTTTCTATTCATCCTGGTGTGTCGAAGATATATCAGGATATGAAGAGGCTTTATTGGTGGAAAGGTATGAAGCGGGATGTCTCTATCTTGGTTAGTGGGTGTGCAACTTGTCAGCAGGTCAAGGCCGATCATCAGAAAACCCCTGGTTTGTTGCAGCCCCTTGAGATTCCCAACTAGAAGTGGAAACATGTTTTCATGGATTTCATTGATAGATTGCCGAGGTCTAGGAAAGGCAATGAGAGTATCTGGGTTATTGTGGATAGGCTGACCAAATCTGCTCATTTCATTCTGGTCAAGTCTACTCGTTCTGCTTCTAGCTTTTCTGAGATCTACATGAGGGAGATTGTTCGTTTCCATGGTGTTTCTCTTGTTTGTGATCGTGATCCTATCTTTACCAGCCAGTTTTGGAAAGCTTTTTAGGAACCTTTGGTACTCATCTGAATCTGAGCACTGCTTATCGTACGCAGACCGATGGTCAAACGGAAAGAGTGAATCACATACTCGAAGATCTTCTTCGTGCTTGTGTGCTTGATTATGGTGGATCTTGGGAAGATCATCTTCATCTTGTTAAATTCACCTACAATAATAGTTACCAGGTATAATCTTATCTTCTGTTTTAAGCTTATTTTAATCTTTTATCTATCTCTTTCTATCTTTGAATTCAGGCCAGTATCAAGACGTCTCCATTTGCTACTTTGTATGGACGACCTTGTCGATCCCCATCTTGCTGGATTGAATCTGGTAATCGTCTGGTTCTTGGTCCTGATATGATTTTGGAAGCTTCAGAGAGAGTTGAGGAGATTAAGAGAAGGTTCAGGGTTGCTCAGGACAGGCAGAAGAAGTATATTGATAGGCGTAGGCGGAAGCTTGAGTTTGCTGTTGGTGATCTGGTTTTCCCTAAGGTCTCTCCCTTAGGGAATGTTCTTCACTTTGGTCGTAGAGGGAAGCTTTCTCCTAGATTCATTGGTCCTTTCCGCATTGTGGAAAGAGTTGGTTCCTTAGCTTATCGTCTGGAGTTACCCGAGAAGCTTTTTGGAGTGCATGATGTATTCCACATCTCACATCTTCGCCGGTATTTCCATGACCCATCTTTGTTTGTTCAGCTTTCTGCTCTTGACAGCATGGATATTGAGCCTAATCTGACTGTCGATAGGAAGCCACTTCGTATTGTCGACAGAGGTACGAAGCACCTAAGAAGAAAATCTGTTAGTCTTGTCAAAGTATAGTGGAGTACTGATGATCGTGATTGTACTTGGGAGACAGAGGAGAGAATTCGTGCTTCGAATCCGGAATTGTTTATTCCAGGTACTATTTTGTTTTTATATCTTGTTTTCCTTATTTCCTTGTTTCCGTTCTTTTCGAGGACGAAAAGGTTTGAGTGGGGGGAGAGGGTAACAACCCAATATTTTTGAAATTATTTTTAATTTAATTTATCTCACTTTGAAAATGTTTTAGAAATTATTTTACTTAAATTTTTGTTTTAAAATATTTTTAAAATGAAGTAGAAATTTTTCTAGAGTTAATGGTGATTTTTATGCAATTTTCATGCCTTGTTTTCAATTTCTAAACAATTTCTTTAGTTCGTTTTCTATCTCCAATTTAATTATTTATTTTATTTTAGAAATGATAATAAATTATTTTATTTCAAAATTTTGCTTTATAATATTTTTAAAATGAAGTGGATATTTTCCCAAGGCTAGTGATAATTTAATTGTAATTTTTGAACACTGTTTTGGATTTTTAAGCAATTTCTTTTATTCTTTTTCTATTTTCTTTAAGTTTTATTATTTATTTTCATATTATTTCACTTGGTTTTGGTTTTTAAAATTATTTGCTGAAATTATTTTGTTCTATTTGTTTTAAAAGAAATGGAAATTTGAAGAGGCAAAGACTCTTCCTTTTCTTTTGACTTTTCACTTTCTAGACTTTTCAATTTCATAACTGTTCATTAATTTTATTTTGGCCATGTAATTTTCTTTGGTAAGCCGTGTATCTCATTTATCTTTCACGCAGAAAAAAAGGTTATCTCAATTCATTCACGGCTTGAGAGAAACTTGGCAATGGCTTCACTTCTTTTTCTACCTTTTTCCTTATTTTTCATGCATTTTTGCCTTGTTTCTCATGTATGTTTGATAGGACTCTCCTCCATAGCTGTAACGATCCCAGATTTAATTGAGTGTAAATAAATTATCAATTTAATTTTTGAATTAAAATTTTGTAATAATTAGTAATTTATACAAAATGTTAGTAAAATTTTGATAATCAAGCATTTGAAAATTATAAAACAGTAGAATGAAGTTTGTGTTGATGTTAAATAAATATTTCAATTATATGACCAAACAAAATATATTAATATATACACTTGAAAACAAAACATGAACACTTGAAACAAAACAGGTAAAGTAAGCATAAAAATAAATTATATATATATATATATAAAGGCTTGTATGAGTAATTAATGCAACAAAAGAAAACGTATGCAGCCGCCAAAGTGATAAATGTAAATCTCTTTAGTCACCGAAACAAAAATATAAAACTACGAGCTGAAGTCAATACAAACTGTACATGCATAAAGCAAAAGAGTATAAGCATAAAAACATAAGTACATCAGCCCCCAAAACGATTTTTCATATCTTCAGCCGAGACAATATGCAGGCAAGCATGAGTACAAGTGCATAATATAATAACATGTACTAAAAAAAAGAGATATATGTACTAATTTATATCTCTCAGCCGAAATAACAACATATCAGCCGAAGTAGGCTACATCTTTTCAGCATGTAAAAGATCTTCTCAGCCAAGATTTGCTTTATAAAAAAATTATATGTAGTTAACAAAAGGAGTAGCCTATACTTGATAGCCTTCCCCTATGCACACTGTCCTCTCTATATTTGTATGTATACATCTACGTTACTTCATTTTGTTCAAACCATACATCATCTTCGTATACCCAGTTCATTCATTTAAAGCAAATCCGAAAAAAAAACAAAGATTATCAACAATTTCAACTTCAACAAAACAAAGAAGCAATGTTTCCAATGATTCAGACCTGAAGCATTTCAGATCATCAAACTCTAGTTTGCAAAAGCATTTCCAGTTTCAAGCCTGAGTCACCTCTGTTTAATCAATACACAAAGTGAGTAACATTTTTAATAACCTAAGTTTTAGTATAGTTGTATGTTGATATCTGTATGTTTTCATAAATATTCATACGTGCATTGTGCTATGTATGGTGAAAAGTAATATCTGTATGTTGATAGCTTGTGAACTACCTCTGTTTAAGTTTATCAAGCTCATACCTTACTTCCAAAATCATTTCTGCCTTATTCTTTTGATGATAGGACTTAAGATCCAAAACAAAGTTTGTTTGTTTAGTTGTAAAGTAAGTTTGAAAAATCGAATTAAGTTAATTTAAATTTATGTTGACTCAGGAAAATTTAAAACAATAGAGCAACCTTTAAATAGTTAAAATAAAAATTATCATGATTTAAGAATTTAAAGATATGAATCAAATACTTGAACTAAAATTTGATTTTTAAAACTAAAATCACGATTTTTAGTATAGGGTTTTGAGGGCATTTCTAGTTTAACCAGAAATTGGTATTTGAGAAATTTCTGATGATCGCACTAATTTTAAACGTTGAGATCTTGCTTGAAGCAAGTATGGCCATCGATGATCTCAGGAAAAATGTAGAAAAAGATTTCGATTGCAAGAAATGGGAGATCAAATGGAAACTAGGGTTTAAGGACTGTAAACAATGGCATTTGGGTTTTGGGCTCGTGCGCATGCCTCAATGTGTCGAGTGTGGTCGGATAAGGAGGGGGTGTGCCTGAGGCGTAGACAAGGGCATGGACGGTGGCACGGCAGTTTCAGGTGGTCGAGGTGGCGAGGGTAGGGTGATAACAGGTTTGGGGTGAGTTGTCTCGAGTTTCCAGGTTTGGGGTTATATGCTCGATTTTGATTTGATGATCTCCTCAAGCGTTTAGGTGGTGCGGGGCTTCGAGGCGACGTCGTTGACTTGCTGGTGATCACGGCAGTGATGGGAGGCGATCATAGCCAGTGTGCACGTGTACGTGCTAGTATGTGCATGTTGATTTCAAGTAAAAGAAATGGGAAGAGGGAAAAAAAAGAAAACTGGGAAGGAAGAAGGTACAGGAGCTCAAGTTGCTCGCGTGTTTGCCTCGGTGGGAACGTGGGTGTTTGATTGTGTAACTGGGTTGAACAGGCTTTAAGAAATTGTTACAGGAAGTTTTAAATAAAAAGAACTTGATTTTCAAAGAAAAAAAAAATTCTAAGTTGTAGACAAAAGTAAACCAAGTCTTACCTATGAAAGTAAATGGTTTTCAAGAACAATTGTTTTAACCGAGTGTCCAAGTTTTAAAAATAAAGAAGTTTGAATTTGTAAATAATTCAGGTTTTAAAACAAATATAAATAAGGTTTAAAATTTGTAATTAAAGATTTATTTTAATAATCTTGTGGAAATCAATTTGTAATAAATTATTTAATTAACCATTCAAAGTTAATTAATTAACTAATAAATGGTAGTGGTTAACTAATTAAATAATTAATTAAGAATTAAATGACCAGTTAATTGGTGATTGAGAATTACTTAATAATTAAGGGTTAACAAATAAATTGTGAAAGGGGATTTATTTCAAATAATTCGTAATTAAATTATGATAATTAACCCAGATTAATAATTGATATATCCGATTTTAATTAATTATTTGATTAATAAATTCATTTGTGAATATTTGGACTTGGCTGAATAATTATTTGTTTGATACCCCTGATATGTGATGCTTTGTTTTGAGCTGTGTATATTTATTTGCATCTATATATTATCTGTGAATTTGTGAATGGACGATAAGCGTTATAGTTTATATCGCTTATCAATTATATTTATATGTTTTTAATCTGTGATGATTGAATGATGTTGCACTTTTGTGTTAAACCCCTAGACCACACCATACACACACAATTATGGATTTCACGAGGAAATCGATTAAGTCACAGATTTTGAAATGATTTTAAAAAGTTGAATATTTTAATTCAATTGATTTTGGAAATGGATTTGGGTTAAATGTTAAAGCTTTTGAAATGGGGTTTTTAAGATAAAAGCTATTTTGAATAACTTGGTAAAGTTTCAATTTAAATAATCCAAATTTTGAAATTGAATTCCATGATTTGGAAATTATGATTAAAGATGTTATAAATGTGTTTATAAGAAGTTAAACCATTTTAAAATATTGGTTTGAGAATTTGGATTTAACCCAAGGGTTTCAACTCGTATGAATGAATCAGATTTCCAAAATGAAACTGTTTGTTTAAAAGAATAAAGGCTTTCAGATAAGAAATGAAATTCCAGTTTAATTAAAGGAATTTCAAGATTGAATTGAAAAAGGGTTTTCTAAGTTATGAATGAATTCTTTTTTAAAGCTATGAATTGAATCTATTATTTTTAACAGATTTAAAAATGGTGATTTGTTTAAACCATCCAAAAATAAAATTGTTTTGAAAGCTATAAGTTAAATCTTTGTTTTAAAAATTTAATGAGTTAATCCAATTGAAATGGAAATTAATTTGGAAAATCTATGAATGAATCTTTTGTTCAAAAGATTTAAAGTGTGGAAATTGTTTAGACCGTTGAAGGTTGTTAAAATGAATCTTTTTATTTTAAAAGATTAAAATGGTAATTTGTTTAACCATTTAAAGAAAATTTTGGGTTTTAAGTTGTGACTTATTTGAAATCCCAATATCCATATGTTTTAAACGTTTCGCTCACTATTTGGTTTAGCCGGGAAAGGACCTTTGTGTCGTATAACTCATTCCGAATATGTGATACGTCGTTATGGATAGCATTTGAAGACCGGTGTTGAAGACCGGGTATTTGCGAGAACGATAGGATGACTTATCGATTGTCTCTGCATTGAGTCGCGCCAGTATAGAGACTACCTAAGTGATGGGAAGTCCGATCGGGATTGTGAATACCCGGATTTGCAAGGGCTTCGTAAGAAGTGCCTTCGGTTCTGTTCGAACCCGGAACAGACTTGTATGGATTGTGTGTCTGACATTAAATTTTGAGATATAAAGCAAATTTCTTTCAAATACATTTCTGTTGGTGGCGGAGAATTTATTCTTTTAGCTTAACACCCTTCTCTGAGACGTACGAGCTCAGAGGTTATGTAGTTGAAGGTTATCAGCGATATATTCCCAATTTGGTAATGTGACATGCTAAGTGTTGCTGTGAAGTGATCATTGTTTGATCATTTGTGATATGATCATTTGTTTGATCATTTATCTTTGTGATCATTACTTTGATCATTTGTTGACCCAAAGCATAGCTTTGTACCAAAGCGTAGCTTTGTGGACGAGACTTCGTCGAGCCTCACACCCTGGAATGGTCAAAACAGGAAAGATGCGGCAAGGTTATTAGGGGGTAGCGGCCCTTTAGGGTATGTACATCTCCTTCTGGATAGAAGTGGTATCATGGTATGGAGCCCAGATACTTACTTATGTGGACATCACAAACTTATATATATATATATATCTTGTTTTGTGATTTGATGTTGGGGCCTCGGTTAAAGGTTGTTACAACCGGGAGGTGGCATACTCGTGCCAGTAGTTACCCCGTTAGGGGTAACCCGGCCTTGTGTTGGCAGAGATCCGGTTAGGTTCTCGGGACGTCCATCCAGAGGCGTTTCCATGTGGCAATGGGAAGTTCCTTGGCCTGACCATTTGCTGGAAATCCAAAGAAACAATACGATCCTTGTACGGTTTTAGTTGTATTACCTGCTATGCAATGTGGCGGTAACCTGCTATTGAACATAGTAGCTATAGTAGGCATACGATAATGGTCGTATGCTGGCTAAGATTAATATTCTACTTTCGAAATGTTTTCTGCACCATGCACTTATAATAATAATATCAAGGAAATTTTCTGCGTATTAAGCATGTTTGACTATCATAAGAAGAAATCTCCTCCAAGTCTGCGTTTGCATTGTGTGTGTGGTGGGAGGTCTTATGGTAGTTTCATTTTCAAAAAGCATTGCGAATTTATTTTAAAATTCTCTTGTTGATTGTTTTAAAAGATAAACTGTTTTTGTTGCTCACACCAGTCCCATGACTGATCCGGAGTTTATTGTTCCTTTCCTAAACTCTGGGTGCTCATTATTTTCCACACGAGCAGTCTAGAGTTGGGTTTTTCAGATAGTAAGATATTGTGGATTATCTGGAGTTAGTTCAGTCTTTGGTTCGCACCAGTCTTGCTTAGCTTGGTGCATTGTTATGGGGAGTCCGAGCTATTGCTGGATTGGTTCTTGGAGATGGAGTTCAGATTTGGAGTTCTTCGTTGAAGGCTATCTTAGAGTTATTTGTTCCGCTGCTAGTGTTATCTATTTTCTTTCCGCTGCTATTTTCTTGTATCTCTGATGTATATTGATATTCATTGTATCACTCTGTTGTATCAGTGTTGTATATCAATGTATTATTCTTTTATTCCGCTGTGTTATTTACTTAATGTTGTTATAAGCTCCGGCGAATCTGTTTTGAACGGTCGAATCTACGGCGTTCGAATACGATTTGAAGTATGGATGTCGATTTTCGAGCGGGCAAAACCCGCATTCATTACAATAGCCATGGCCACCACCTCCGACACCTCTTCTCTGCCATCACCACTAGCTACTCCTCTGGTCTTGACCAAGGCCGAGCCCTCCATGGTGATCAAACCCCTCAAAAATGCAACCTAAAGCCAAAAACCATGCTAGTTGACCACCACTTGCCTCATATACTTCAACCACCACCCTAACCACCACCATAGCCATGAACACTACACTGACATGACCACCACACATCCCTCCAGCCATTGTCTAGTCATGGTGCACCCCACAGGCCGAGGCCACTCCTCCATGGCCGAAACACTTTGATGACCAAAACCACTATGTTGCATAACCTCTTCACCTTCTCATGTTACAAACTCCACCTTGTTCATGCCTTAAACACGAGCCATGATAGCCAAAACTTGACCAAAACCTGACCATATGCACCCCTAGGCCGTGCATAAATATGAGAAAGCAAGGCAAAAAAAACTTTGTATTCAAATCATTTTTCATTTCAAAGTTATTGCATTTCATAGTGTAGTGTATTTATTTGTTTTGATTTTTGTTTTGGGTTGCAACACAAGAGTTGTAGAATTGGATCTCGCTCTCCACTCAATGTCCGTAGTCTTATCATCGTGCTTTTGATTTCGATGTGTCATTAGTTTTGTTATCTCCAGCGTTTAGAGGTGAGTAAATCTCACACGACAATATATACTTATGTAATTATGAAGCAACAATATTTGAATGTGTAGAATTATAAATGATGCCATAACTGCCTGTGATTATTTATATATGATATTAAACCTGTTAAATTACATGTCACATCACCTGTTACTGTTGTATAATGTTAAACTGTTCATTTATATCTGTTTATCACACTACAAGTTCCCTCTTAGATTAGAAATCACTATGGGTTGAAATGATACATAGCCGAACGGACTTTAGAATAGGGAAAAATCGTTATGGGCTGAAATGATAGGCCTGAACGGTTTTTAATTATTTATTTTTACTTGGGACTATGGGTTTGAAATGATAGAACCCGGATTTTTATTTGTATACTGCGGATTGAAATGATATATATCCGTATCACTTGACCTAGGTTAGAAACTATATACAGGCTCGTAGTTATTTTTATAAAATTTTCTAAAATTTTAAGTAATTTTTAAAGTATATATATATACGAAAATTTGATTTAAATTGGATTTATAAATATTTAATATAGAAATTTGGAATTTTTTATAAGTTAAAAATGTTGAAAAATGAATAGTTGCATTGAATTTAGAAAATATAACTTAAGTGGAAAATTGGAATTTGGTTAAATAAAAATTTAGTTACATGAATAAAAATGGAAATTAAATTTTATTTTAAAAGAAATGGAGAAAATTTAAGTGTTAAGTTGTTTATTTAAAAATGTGAAGAATTGGAGACTTTTACACTTGAATTTATTAAGTAATTTGTTGAAATTGGATTTAATTATAAGAAATTTACTTTATAAAAATAATATGTTAAATGATACGTTAATGAACATTTTTAATGTTAAAATATGATTTTTGACAATGTTTAAAAGGTTTAAAATGAAATTTATTCATTGTTGGAAATACACTAAAATCTGGAAATCACTTTTAATAGCATTCAGAAGTGCTATGGTTTCTGGAAATGAACCAAAGGAGCTATTACAGCAGTTCTGAAATGTTGTAGTTGCTGTAGTTGAACTAATAGGCTAAAAACGTAACTTGGGCCTATTACAGCAGTTCTGCAAATGTTGTTGTGATTTGCTGTCTTTGCAGAAATGAATAAAAACCCTTGTTTTGAAAGCTTAGCTATTATAGCATTTCTGGAAATGCTTTCTTTCTGTTTTGAACTAAAATTTAACTAAAACTGAGTTTTAACAGCAGTTTTTAAGAACGTTTTCAAGTATAACTTATAACAGTTTTTTTTTCTAAACGCTGCGAAAGGCTGAAATTTTAATAATCATGGGTTTTGACTTAGTAAATGAGCTCAGAATGACATGAAACTTTGAAAATTGAATACTTGACTTGAAAGAATAATAATTTCACTTTAAAATGATTTAAATGAATAAATTTAATTGGAAAATGAATCATTTTAAAAGATGATTTGAATTGAAAAAAATGAATATTATCTTTGAATTTTAAAAGGGTATTTAAATTGGATATTTAGATTTGAATTCAAATAATGATTTGAAAAGGGAGTTTTGAAAGATATGATATTTTGATATTAAAATGTTTTGGAAATGATTTGATCTTTATCTTGATAGAGATTTGGATTTGAATTGATATTTATTTTGAAGTATAAAATATTGTTTTGAAAGTTATAACCACGGGTTATAATAACGATTGGTTTGCAAAGAGACTGTGATCGAATATGGACATACTCTCTGTCGATACCGAAAACCACTTTGGCAACTGTGTACGCGGTGGAGATTCCAAAATGATGTAGGATGGTGGCGACGTTCTTGTGGTAAGTTACGTGGACCCAACTCCCGTGAGTTGACTTAAGGTGGCTAAAACAGGAGCGATTTCGGGCCAAAAGGGGTAGCTCCTCTGGTCGGACGCATTTCTTCGATACCATTCTATTACTTTGTGATTGTTTGGTGGCCACCCTCCGATTTGGGAATGTGTTCCGAGGTGGGCGTATATGGCTGCTGCGTTACCACCAGCCCGTGTGCGTAATTGGTATATCTACCCTGGCATTGCCTCGTTGTGCCGTGTCACCTACCATATCGAGCCTTTACTACGAGTTTGGTTTTCTCCCGTAGCCCATGTGTATCTTCTCGTAGTCTCTCGATCAGGAGATATGCAGATATTGGATGGACTACTGGGACTATTACGTGTCTGGGGCTATATGGGTAACCCCGTGATGCTATTTTAAAGTATGTTTGTTTTACTGATAGACACTATTATAGTGGCGCAATATTACTATATAGTAAATAGTTTAACGATCCTTAGAGGATGGGCGGTTCCAAGCATCTTCTAAGTTACTTGTACCTTTACTACAGTTCACTTGAGTTGGTTTACATTGGATAAGTATGTATGTCTTGACTCGAGTGTTTGTGTTTTATTTACGCTCGGGTCAGCCTTGTTAGGAACTGAGTTGATGATGTTTTGATGACAACAACCTTATATAGTTATTATACTTTACTTTATAAAATATATACTAACATTTCCATATAGATATATATATATATATATATATGTATGTATATAGGAAGTATATGCAGGTATCATCGAAGACTGATCAGTATAAAGACTCAAGCATCAAGATGAAGATTAGAGATTCAAGATTCAAGACTCTAGAGAATCAAGATTTCAAGATCTCAAGATAAGTGTCTAGTATTTTGTTAAAACTTCATAATAGCACTCTCATCTTTCTTCTAATTTTCTTTTGGGATGGAACCCAATTTCTATCGAAACCAGTGGTTTACAAACCCACGACAAGTAGCTTACAAACCTACGACAAGTGGCTTACAAACCCACGAAAATCAAAATCATTTAAACTACTTTGTACAAGTTCTCGAGTCCTATGGAGGAGCTCTGTAGGAAGGTTCTTGCAATTTCAGTTTGAATAGATTTTTCAAAATGTTTTTAAATCTGTTTTCAAAATGTTTTAGCTTTCAAAATCATGTTTTCAAAAATATTTTCAAACTTTGTTTTAGCCTTGAAATATTCCTCTATTCTGATTTTAAAAACTTCTATTTTTAAAACATCAAAACTTATTCTGATTTTAAATATTACTTATATAATTGACGGTCTATATCAATTATATATATATATATATTTAAAATAATGTTTTATATTCGTTCTCTATCTCAAAATATTGTTTAAACACTTTACTTTGCTTCAGAGAAGTTTCAACTTGTTTTAAATTCAATTGTCTTTACAAAAAAACATCTCTATAATTTTGAACTAAGGGATGTCGACATAAGGGGATACCCCATGTCGACACGGTGACAGTTGGATTCAAAATTCAATTTTCAAAAGAAGTGTCCATTCGTTCGAAAACCTTTCGCCAATGGTTATTACTGTTGTGCATCTATATAAAGGCTTCCAAAACGAATTTTTTTTAACAACTACTTTCTTATTTTCTTCACTCTTTCTTCTCCACCATTCCATATCCATAAAACTTCATATTTTCAAGATCGTGCCATCATTCTGCCAAATTCTCAATAGGAAATCATTTAGATACTCTCTCTATTTGATTCTCCATCGTTCTACTAAAGATCAAAGTGCTATTTAGAGTTACAGGATCAATTTGTATTCAAAAAGTCCATAGAGTCTATCCATTCAAAAGGATTGTTATTAGAAAGTATTAGGGTGATCTTGTGTCCCGTAAATCAAGAGAGTTTACCCCAGGCTCGGAGATAGGAGGGTTCCTCAAGGCCTTAGAAATTGAGGGTTGTAATTTGGATATTGGCTTATAAAAATCTGTACAAGGATATTGCCTTGGTACAGGACTGGATATAGGAGGATTCCGAACCAGTATAAAATCCGGTGTGTTCTTTCCATTTACTTGCTTTACTTTACTATTTGCATTTGTTATATGTTCTGTGATCATTCTGTGTTAGAATTCTGTTTAGATTTGTGTTGAAAGTTTTAATTTAGTCATATAGTTCATATATTCTTTAAAACACTATTCATCCCCCCCTCTAGTGTTATTTCTGCCTTAAGATCCTTAATCTGCATCCCTAACAAGCCTGAGTTATTCACAGATTTGGATTTCCACTCTATGGAGGTCTGGAGAGATTATCAGCTTATCTAGTTATCTTATTTCAGTTCTATTGTTCTATTTCAGTACTAATGTTCTGTTGTCAGCTTTGTATTAGTGGACTTCTTTGTATTTGAGATTTTATGTTGTATCTGTTTTCAGACCGATATTATGTATTTGGTTTTTAGACTTTGTGATAGTAGCTTCATGAACTACTATGGTATTTTGTTTTCCGCTGCGAGATATTCTGATGTTCTGTGTCTGTGATTCTGTGATTTTATTTTATTTGCTCCGAATTTTCATTACAATCTGTTATTTTGTACTATTCAAGTCCGGCATGTGTGGATTGTTGTCGATTTGAATGGTGGAAAATATCAGGTCGTTACATATAAATTTATTCCCCATCATTAATTAAATAAGTTAAAGGAAAGGAAATAAATAATTTTCTTCTCTAAATTAATTTATGCCTCATCATTAATTGGATAATTTAGGAGATAGAAAATGAAAAGTTTCATTCTCTAAATAAATTTAATAAGTTACTCTTGCACAATACGTACATAAGAGTATATTTGATATACTCTAATTTACATACACATTAAATTAAAGTAAAAATTTATTTATAAAATTAAATTAAATATTGATTTTATTTAAAAGAAAACTTAGAAAAGTTCTAAGTATATTTAGACTTCATAGGCCCATTAAGGAACCAAAATGACAATTTTTTTGAAATTCACTTATTTCTTCCGTTGCTGGCTGGCCTAGGAGCTACAATGATATTAGAGCCTGATAGCCTATTCGGTCTAAATTAGTCATGTTAGGGTTAATTAACTAAGCTTGCACACTTAGTACGGTATCTAAAAAGGTGACGTCTAGGATTGGAATTGGGTAATCTAATACCCTGTCCTACCTGATTACTACGTCGCCTGAAAGGTGGAGTAAGTCCAAAGTTACCCTTAATAGAAAAACCCCCCCATTTAATTGGGATTTAGGCTAATTTTCAAAATAGTTTTGAAAAATAAGATAAGATTTTAAATTTTAAATTTAAAATAAAAACATGTTTATTATAAAATGTTATAATATAACACAAATTTTCAAAATGTTTGAAACTATGTAAATATTAATTTCAAATTTTAAAATTATTAATATAAGATTAATAATATAAATTAATTAAATGAGTTAATTAATGAATACTTATATGTGTGTGTTATATATGTTGATATATGTTATGTTGTTTTAAAATGTTTAAGATAACATAAGCATACATGTATGTATATAAATAAAACTTTGAAATTAAAATAGTTTAATTAAAATTGTTTAATTAATAAAGTAATTAAAGGTTAG
The DNA here is from genome assembly GCA_030765085.1 of Allium cepa. Lineage (NCBI taxonomy): Eukaryota > Viridiplantae > Streptophyta > Magnoliopsida > Asparagales > Amaryllidaceae > Allium > Allium cepa. The sequence goes on from CM060941.1 coordinate 34,402,512, forward strand.
TTGATTAACTCAAAATATGCATATGTAAGATATATGCATCTTACTGTAAAGGTTGTAGTAGATATGTCCAATATAAAAGTTGTATTGGAATACTAATTTAAACTAATTAAAGAGTTAATCAATTAAAATTAATTAAATAATATTTAATTAATAAAATGTTATACTTAAGATTATTGTATAAGTTAATTAAAATATAATTTATATAATAATGAAAATTATTAATATGAGTGTATAAACTAAAGGTGGAACATTAAAGAAACCCAAATAAACTTAAGGAATAAATACATACGTAAATGTACGTATATTGTGATGTTGATGTGTTTGACACTTGAACCACGAGGGCATTAAGAAATACATTATTCCATAAGTCGATACCACTCAATATAACATATTGAAGATTAAGAATCTTTAATATAATGTTGTCCTCTATCATATACATTAATAAATTACTTGCATACTCCTTAGTTGTTGAGCAAAACTCAAGCTAGGGATGTTATGTGTTGTATTATTAATATATTGAACAGATGAGGTAAGGTAACTATATATATTTGTTGAGCAAACTCAAGGTACATATACTATACTTAGGCCATCACGATATGGTAGGTTCGAGTGGATAATTTCTTTTGATTTGTTGGGCAAACTCAATGTCAAAATGAGGTCAGGACAAAGAAAAATAGGTTATGAGTTGTATGTGATACAACTGATAGGGTTTATCCATCGTTTGTGGGGCTATGATTTGTTTAGCAAACTCAAGATCGGAATACCGAGACAGAGGAGTCCTAACACCCACTAGTGAAGTCGAAAGACTTCAATGTTTCATCCTAGGGTTTTGAGAAACATAAAAGACTAATGGGAACCTTATTAGAAAAATGAAATGGTAACATTTGACATTTCTAATATTGTAAGAACATATGCTAAATAATGTTATAATTATCTACAATGATAAATTTGTGCATTTAATATGACTGATAAAATGTTTATCAGTTAACATATACAAACTAAGTGAATTAAAGTTGACAAATGGAAACATAGTACCCACTATTAAATTCCTATTGCATGTTAATGTTTCAACACCCATGCAAGTGCCTGATTTTACAACTACTGAATACATTCGTGGTTTGACCACTTACGCATTTGTTTGGTCAAGACCATGTATTGCATTCTATGAGTTTTGAACTTTAAAAGCAATACAAGACTATGGATATTTGGTCCATACACAATTGCATATAAATGTTATATGGTGGACGGTCAGAGTTTATAATGTATAATATTTCGATGAAATTAGTTCATCCGAAAAACCAAATAAACCTTAGTGCGAGATCGAGTATTCAATCCGATTGATTACAAAAAGGATCATATTGTGTTAATATAACACAGGAGCAAAAACTACAAGATAGATCTTTCAATCGCTGAAATGTCATTTTGATCATTTTACGCAAAGTGCAACATATTTGATATCCTTAAATGTTAAGGATAACGGAATGCACTTTTTAAAGAGTTTGTTTTGATATTGTAGTAAGGTTTTCTTTTGAACAGCTTGACTATTTGAAAGGAAAACGAATATATAAGAATAAATGTAATTTAAGGTACGGTTAGGATGAAGAGGATGAATAGTCACTTTTGCTTCATAGAGAAACATTGGAAGTGGGAACTGTAACAATAATTGATACTTAATATTGGAATAAGAAATATGATTTCTACTCTGAAATGTATTTCGTATAGAAAATTGTTTTCTATGAGATTTATTTCTTTAAGCTCAAGATATTTGATCAATGAACTCTCCACTATAAATAGTTGCATTGTATGAAATAAATTGTATTAAGTGAATGATGGACCTCCGAATTTAGTACACTATTATAGTATTGGTGGAAATAGTGGGAGCATGCCGCATAGCACTTAATAATTGCAACATAGTACGAAAATTGTTTTTGTAAAACTAGTCGTACATTATTTATGAAATAATGATTTTTTTTCGGTATTATCTTAAAAAAATAGACATAGATATATCTCAATATGAATATTATGAATATTCTTTATGAAATAAAACTATGATGTGGTAAGATTTTTATAACAAAAGTGATGCATTGGAAAATACAAAAGTATCTAATATATTTACAGTTGTTTTGGAATTATAGATTAAGCCATAGATTTGAGAAATGATTTTATTGTATGATTTTGAATCATATGATACTTGTTAATTATATCTCAAACAATAAAAGGCTATGCGCCCATTTAGTGGAAGTATCATAAAAGTTGATGAACTCTTCGGATTGATACATATAGATGTATGTGATTGTACTTCTATATATACCAAAATGGTTCCACATACTTCATCATATTCACCGATGAGTTATCGTCAACATGGACATGTGTATTTGATACACATGTAGTATGTCTATGGTAAACTTATAGAATATAAAACAGAAGTAAATAAAATAACATAAGATAGAAATGATTTGATGATCGAATGAGTGAGTATATTTGAAAATGTTCTGAACGTACCTAAAATGAATAAAGATTCAATCTCAACATTACTCCTCCATGTGATATGTAATGATGCATCATATGGAGTAATCGAACTTTGTTGGAAAATGTATGATTAACTGTGAGTGAAGTTGTGTTAGTTTTTTTTATAAGGTAGTGTACTTAAGGGTAGTACACAAGATTAATATTATTTCTTCTGAATAATAATTTACAAAATTTTACAAGATAAAAGTTTATAAGAAATTCTTCCAACATGTCATAGGCCAAAGATTTAGCAAGTTGTGCGAGTCGAAAGATTGCACGTAATAACCGTTCATGAAGGATCTTGTATGTATCTCTCTAAAAGTATTTTGAAAATACTATCATTGGATGACATATTTATGTTTCGAACATAGTTTTTGTAAAATAAAACCAAATCATTTTTATAAATAAAGAAATTCATAAAACGCTTATGAATACCCATTCTATTGCGCTGAGAAATAATTGTTGTTTCACGATATACCAACTTCATTGCGAAGAAATTTCTTTGAGGAATTATTGGTAGTAAAATGAAAATTGGATAAGATTCATAGATAGAACTGATTATGTGATATGAAATGAGATTAACTTACCCAAACAAACACATAGCATTAGAATGTCTAATAAGTATTCTCGCACATCAAAGAGAAACTATGAGTTTCTTATTAATGTCGAAAATATATAATCCTTCATTGTTCAAACTTTTAAGAGTGTTAACTCTATGATATATCATGATGCGCAAATTCAAAAAAATTCCAAGTACGCTATCAAAATATGATTTTGGTAGTCGTATCCTAAGGGATGTGATCCATTGGTCGTGATTGTGTCTTTATGAGCAAGACTAATGCGGTTGGAATTAAATGAGCAACGTTGATAAGAATAATATCGCAAATTTTAATTGCTGAAATTAGCATAATAGATTCAGTATTAAACGTGCTCAAGTTAATTCTGATTTACTCACAAAATTACCACTTGATGTGACTTTATACTTGGTATGTACGCATCAAAATAGAAAATTCTAAATAATGATTTAGAGTAAACTTTTTACACATAATAACCAAAATGTATCGAAGTTAGGGAGAGTGATATCGAGTTTGTGGATGTGATCCAAGAAATGATAGAAAGTTCCATTTTATAGGCATCAAAATTATACAATTATTTTGATAGAAATATCAAATAGTTTAATTGTCAATCAAAGTGTAGAGGAAGCGTGTGTTCATAAGAAAGAACATTGAAAGGTACATTGATATTTCTAAACTGTAAGTAAACAACACGTTGTTGAATTTAATGATGTTCTTGTGTTAAAATCAGCCATGGTTGTTTTAATACTCAGCATTGGATTACTAAATGATGTCTTTTATAGTAAGTATAAAAGGTGTCGGGAATGTTCCAAATGATATGCAAGGATATCTTATTAATATGTTTAATGCGGAACATGTAAGATTGATTCCTTTGCATTGGCAATAGGAATTACCATACATGTTACGTTGTCTACAATATCATGGTTTGTTTGTGTTTGATACATGAAGCAAATATCAAATTCAAATTGATATCACTAGATGGTCGTTTGAAGCATTCTCGTGTATTAATAAAATGCTAGAGAATTATTTACAGAAACAAAAACACCTTATGAAGGAGTGTTCGAACTCGAACTTCATAAGTGATATTGAGTATAATATGTCAGTAATAAATAAAGTTAAGAATCTTTAAGTTGCAAATGTTCCAAATGAAAGGCCATGGCTAATTCAATGAAAAAGGCTAAGTACATCGCCTAGACTAATGCCACAATAAAGACTACGTATATAAAAATATAAGTGCATAAATTTATAACTGAGCCGATTTGTTGAGAATCTGATAACATTGTTATATGATAATAATGTCATGGTATAATTTATAATAGAACTTATGTCGGCAGTCATACTCCAAATTGTTCCAAATGATAAAGCAGTTTATCACCATTAGAAAGAGTTGATTGATAGAGTAAATAATTAAAACATAACAGAATACCCATTCACTAAGGGACCGACCTAATTGGTTTTAAGAAAACCGACTGAAGAAGTTGGAGTTAGATTCCATAATTAATCCCAAGTCAAGTGGGAGATTGATAGAGTTAGGGGTATGCCCTAGGGGCAATTACATGATTTGTTACATATATCTAACTCGTTGACCAATCTTATTCGAAATAAAGGTATTTACTTTCTATTATATACTTTATATAATGTGGTTATATTAATTAGTCAATTTAATTAAAAGTATATCTTGCAGAAATTTCATGAATGGTATGTTTTGTGATAGAAGTTGCAAAGTGTTGTAACCTTGAGTAATTTATCACAATGAAACAAATGTACCATTTAAAATGTTCCTAGTCATCATGCATCGAGACTGGATACCAATATATCCGTTGAGACTAGAGTACATGATGCTCTCCAAATGTTGGGCAGCGTATTACTCATGACTGCTGGGGGCACCAATAGGTTACGTACTGATAGTTATTGGATAACTATGGAATGGCTCACTCGATAGTTTTCTGTTGGTTAATATAACTAAGGTTAATAAGAAAACATCGATATGACTAATTTACACAGTTCTCCCGACTTGAGAATACTATTGATCTTTAATGTGGAAGATCCGCTTTGAATATCGTTAAATCATGGAATGACGTCCATCGGCTATAATTGGGTCAAGTGGAAGCATTGGAAGTGAAACACTATTCAAGAGGGGATTCGTCTCCTCGTTTATATGAGTTTAGAATCATGGTCAATTGAAGTCAACTCAAAGTCAAAGTCTTTGGCCAGAGCATTTTGATTAATAATAATTGTTATTATTGAACCAAGAACGATTTTCTTGGACTATAAATTGAATGTGGATGATATTAGAATTTTGACCATTACCAAATTTCATAAATCTAAAGTAATATAGTTTTACCGAAGAGAATTGGTGTAAATAATTGTCACTGTCAGGTACCGCTTATAATAAGTAAAATTGGATATTACCAAAAGACGTACAAGCGATAAATTCGCCCAAAATATCACACCACCTACTAAGTGACGTGTGAATGTTAATATTTGAATAGTTCGATGTTAATCACTGATTCTTTTTTGCATCTTTGAGTCGCAAAACTGTTGTAAATTGATTAAATTAATTGACATTTGAGAAATATTAATTATTATTTATTTGATGTTTGGAAGTTTTTTGTAATTATTTTAATGCATTTATAAAAGCTATAGCATTAATATATGATGTTGTTGTAGTTTAAAGATAATTGCATTAAATGATTTATGGAAATTTTATGTCATTTGATGACATGATTTATGGAAATTTTTTGTCACTTATCACATAATTTGTGATATTTTCTTTCATTTGATGACATACGTGTAAAGAAAGGATTAGAAAGAGAGAAACAATCAAGAGAATTAAATAGGGAAGTTTTTAATTAAAGAATGGAAAAAGTTTCATTCTTTCAAATAAAAAATTTGTCTAATTCATTCTGTACGTACAATTCATTCTTTCTCTCCTCCTAACTTTTCATGGCAGAAAACAAAAAAAAATCCAAAATTCTTTAACTCCATATAAAAACATCAAAACAATAAACAAAACAAAAGTGGTTCATCCATCTCTTGCAAGGATAGGATGAGGATCTTGAAGATCTGAGGAGATATCATCATTCAAGGTGTGACTTTTAGACAATATCCTAAGGAGAGTCCATTTTCAAGATGCGCTTAAAGGATTTGGGTAATAAGATATGTTTTTCTTTGATAGATAATGATATTTGATGTAATGTTTGTTGAAAGAGAAATTTCATTATCATAATTTGTATGCAGATATCACTGCCTCGTTTAAGTTGAAAATTGTTTGTGTAGCTTGAATTGTTTTTGAATGAATCAATTGGTGTTTTATTTAATAAATCAAAACTAATATTTGTATATGTTTAAATATAACGTTTTGTTTTGGAACTATGTTCTATACATTCAATCTAATGTCTAATTTTTAAATCAGAAATTTTGTATGTTCAATTTATCAACTAGGTTCTTATTTTGTTAAATTAAAATTAAAATTTGTATATGTTTTAATACATTATTTTATTATAGATCTATATTATAAACTTTCAATTCAAAGTATATTCTTTTAGATCTAAAATTATGCATGTTCATATAGTTTTGATTGGATTTTACTTCAACAAATTATGCTAAATTTTATTTATGGATATTACAGTGTTTTATTAAAGATTCATGTTTTAATTCATATAAAACAAAATGTAATTTTAGATTTGAAAGTTCATATGTATGTATTTTGTGTTTATATTGTTTTGAAATTTAAAAAAAAAGGAAGATGTTTTGGCAATAAGTATAAATTTTAATTTCATTACTACAGTCTCTAATTTGTATTAATTAGAGATATCTTATTGAATATTACACACATACAATTAACGTTTTGACAATGAACCTACTTCTAAATTGATTGCTATAAATCTTTAATTTTTATTAAGTAGAAAGACTTGATTTAATCTTATATGCACACAATTAATTTTATATGAATGTTTGCATATATAAAATTTATTACATGTATTTCATATTGTCAAAGGATGAATAGATTTTTTTCGAAAGGAGGAAACAATTTAAATGAGGCAATAATATATACATACATTTATTTTTGACTGTTTATATCCTTACATTATGATGCTATAATTTGTCATTAATATATTGCATTAAGTTTACGAAATGGGAAATTGATTCAATCATCATTGTTTCCCTTTATTTATTTTCCATTTTTTCCTTTATGTGATTAGCTATCCATTTAATTTTGTTTATATGTCTACACTTTCCACTAATTGATAGCACATATCATATATAGCACTTACAGAATTTACACTACAACATATTTGTTTATACTTATATTCATACCATATACATGTTGCTAATTAATGACATTCATATGATTAATCAATTTAATTAAAGAGAGGGAAATGAAAGGTTTCTCTCTCCATATAAATTTAAGCCTCCTCCTCTAAATAAATTTATGCTCCGTCATTAATTAAATAACTTAAGAGATAGAGAATGAAAAGTTTCCTTCTTTAAATAAATTTGATAAGTTACTGTTATACACAATATATACATAAGAGTTTATATGATATACTCTAATTTACATACACATTAAATCAAAGTAAAGCTTTATTTATAAAATTAAATAAAATACTGATTTTATTTTTAAAAAAATAGAAAGGTTCTAAGTATATTTAGACTCACAGTGCCAATAAAAATCGAAAATGCCAATTTTTTTGAAATTCACCCATTTCTTCCGCTGATGGCTGGCTTTAATTATATTTTCATGCAGAGAACAATTATATTTAGACTCACAGGGTTGGCGCAGTTGGTTGATGGTCCGGACTGCGTGATCGAAGGTCACGAGTTCGAGCCCCGAAACTGACAACCCTGTAACAAGTACTCGAAGTATGTGTTTGGCAGGCACATACTTCCTTAGAGTTTACAAGCGAAGCTTGGTTCTCTAGGTAATTCAAAAAAAAAAAAAAAAATGGTAGTGGATCTTCCTTTGCACAAGGGTCATTCGGATTGTCTTGGTTTTAGTAGTTTTGGTTTCATTGCCAAACTCCTTGCTTTTTTTTCTTAAGTTATTCTACCAATGTGCCAACACCTATTTCAAATTCATTTATAAATGTGAACATCCTATTATAAAGCCTTTGACACTCTTGTTAAAAAAATTGTTACAGTCGATAATATTTTATTTTTATTTTTATTTTCTAAAAGTACACAACGCTATTTTAATATGTGTAAACATATTAGTTATGTATTTTTATTACGTATAAAAGACTATTCGACAAGTAAAAAATTAAATGGGAAAGTAAGTTTGATAAATGTATTATATACGTTATAATATTAAAGATTTAAATTATATTGATTAATAATATATATATATATATAATTTCAGTCTGAAAAGTATTATTTTATAATTTAAAACCCAAAATTTATTTTTAAATAGTTGTTTGTGTGTGTGTGTATGAATGTATATTTTAAATTTGTTTACATATCTATTTTGATTTCAAACTTTATATTAATTAAATTGTTTTATGCAAAATATTGTTTAATTAGATCTAGTACATCTATAATTAAAGGTAGACACTAACGTGCACGCACGCACGCACACACACACACATATATGTATAATTGCTCTATATATGCAATGGATATACGTAAGAAAATAAATCATAAAATTGGAACTATACCTTGAAGACATAGCCCTTAACTGTACCTCATTTATAGAAATCTCTTAGAACCAAAGGAAGCGACAACCCGATATTGCTACGATCAAGTAAAACACTATTTTTATTTTATTTTGATGTTGTTTGTGTTAGATGTACTTGAGTATGTGGTGAAATAAGTAGGAGCTCATAGCCAAGGGATGGAGAGAGGAAGATGGAAATGAAAATTGAGTCTTATTTATATAGAAAGAGGAATGAAGATAAATTCTTTACCTTTTACTCTTTCTTCTTTTACCAAGTTGGCCAGACCTAGATCTGAATTTAAAATCCCTTCTCCCTTATATGCCCAGCCAAACTTTTTACTCCTAGTTGGGCCAATAAACCTTAAGCCTATTCAATAATTAATTTCATTTAAATCGCATTTAATGTGTAACGATTATATCGATACTCGCATAACTTTATATACGCACCCAAATTAATTACTAATGGCACCCAGAAAATTACTAATAACTCCTTCAACATCAAATATACAAATAACTAATATTTCGTAAATATGAATTAATTTAATTGATTTATAATATATTATAAACTAATTAAATCATGCGATGTTTTGAAGAATTCACCAATACGGTTATACGACTAGCAGGTCTAAATTCAATCAGCGATTAACATTGAATAATACATATATTAATGTTTATACATCACCATATCTAGCGGTTTGACAGTTTGGCTAAATTTATCACTATAGATCTCCATTGATAAAATCCAGTTTTACATTTTAAGTCGTACCATTAATAACGATTATTTACACATGTTCTCTTCATCAAAACTATATCACTTTAGGATTTACAGAATTGGGCTATGATTAAAAATTATAATATTATCTATATTCAACTCAATTAGCCTATAAAAAAAATCCTTGGTTCAATAATAACATTTATTATTAATCATAATGCTCTGGCTAGAGATTATAACTTTGAGTTGAATATAATTGATTGTGATACTAACATCTTACAATCGAGGAGACAAATTCTTTGTCAAATAGTTTTCCACTTCGTATGCTTCTACTCAGACCCAACTATAGTCGCTCGAAGATCGTAATACCCGATTTGATTATAATCAAACTAGAGTTCCACATAAAAGTTCTATAATATTCTTAAGTCGTGAGAACCATGCAACATCGTCACATTGAGATTTCCTATTTGACATGGTTGTAATTAACGAATAGAAAACTCTCAAATGAGTCATTCCATAATTATCCAATAACCATGAGTACATAACCTCGTGGTGCCTCTAGTAATCATGAGTAAAATATTGCCCAACATTTGAAGATTGTTAATGGATGTATTGATATCCTTTCTCGAAACATCTTGACTATAAATAGTTAAAACAATATATTGTTATTATTATGATAATTTATTATGATTACACCTATTTGTAATTTTTATCACATAATATATTATTCAAGGATTTTCTAATTAATATAAATTAAATTATGTACTTGGTTAATTATATCAACGTATAACAAAATATATAATTAAAGTCAAATGCTTTTATTATGAACAAGATTGGTTATAAAGTTAGATATACGTACAAATTACATAATTACCTATAAGGCATATCACTAACTCTAGAAAGTTGAATGATCGTTAGTCGATGAATTTATTTCAAAAGGGATATGAAATTAGAGTGCAATAGATAAATTAGAGATCAAATAGCATAAATTAGAGCAATTGAAGTTGTTACAGAAGTCGTTATCCGACTTGAGGATGCTAAGGGCTTTTTACAGTGGTGGGTGGATGTTTTTTGAAGTGTTGGGACCCACTGAAATGAGGGAAAGCAAACTTAGGACAAAGTGGAAGAAGCACGGAGTCACGACGATTCAAGTTACAGGGAGAAAATTTACCATAAGTAAGTCGATTGTGGGATAAACACATATCGACTTATGATAGTGCACGGGTTAATGTTTGGTTGCCCATATGTCGACCCATGGGTTGGGCAGTGCATACTCCAGGTCAATTGCTTTCTGTGCTTCTTATCTGCTTCTCTACTTCACTGAAAAATCCCAAAGAAGTTCTCAGAAAAAATATATAATGTGTGGAATTTTGTGTCAATAGAGATATTCAAAGATTTGCAAGGTTTTAATAAATCTAAACTTTTAGTTGTCGATACAGACTCAATAAATAACATACTTGACTTCTATGGTTGTTGTCCATCTTATATCGGTCCTTTTATATTTTCCAGAATGATTGCATACTCCTTGTTTATTGTGCATGTATATCATCTTTTATCTCGTGCACATTGTTTTATTTGACTTTGTTTGATTGTTAACATCATTGAATATTGATGAAACCTTGTTCTCAACTGCATATGTCTTTATTTGCTTTGTTTAATATTTGTGCTTCAATTTGGCCTTCAAGCATACGTATGTATATCGCCTTTGTAATGTTAACTACAGCACTTTCATCATGTTGTAAGTTCATATTTCTTATAAGATTTGTTAAATTTATCACTAACATTTTTGTATGGCTGTTGTTATCAAAATACCGAAAAACATAGCATTAAAGAGCTTATCTTATAGCCTAGCCTTTTCTTATGCATCGAAGTTGCTAACCCTATAGACGATGTCTTAATATCTTTACATATTATACAAAAAAAGGATTGGTGAAACTTCAAAGATTTTGAATCACTAGTGTAAACCTATCATGTAATGAATTATATCTAAAATAAACACATGTCTAAGTAAGATGTTTAGATAAATATACATTGATTCATTATAATAACAAACGTTTAAGGTATGAAAATGCATTAGCATTCTTTATGCCTTCACTAATTGTACTTCTGTCTTGAGCAAATCAACAAATAAGTGGAAAATAAAATTCAATTTCACTGAATTAACAACAGACATTGATAGTATATAGGACCGTATAATATGGATAAAAGGTAATGCAAAGTATAAATAGTAAATAATGCGGAATATAAATGCAGTAAATAAAATGACGCCAGAGATTTTATACTGGTTCAGAGCACCGTACTACGTCCAGTCCCAGATTAACTTCTGGCTTTAATTAACAATACCCTCATTTAACCCGGAGGAATAGGTAAACAACACCTGAGCAGCAGAACAGGATTTTTGCCTCAGCAGCAGAAGAGGACTTTCCCTTGCCTGAGCAGCAGAACAGGACTTTAACAAAGTACAATGTAGTTGACTTAATGTTTTCTTGATAACACTGATTTATCTATTAAGATTACAAACTTCCTATAATCAATTCCTCAAGAATATAAAGAGTATGTGAAGATTTGAAAGGAAGAATATTGCTAAGAATCAAAGTATATATAATATAATTCAAAGATTCAAAGCAATGGAGAGTATGAATGCACTAGAATAATCACAAGAGAGAATATAGAGAATTAGAATCAGAAATTAGTGATTATGAAGTGAGTTATAACTTCTATATATAGTTTTCAGAGAGATGCAACTATTAGTGAAGAGTTTCAGCCAAGAGAGACATCTATTCATGCAGTGCATCCCTTCATGGAAGAAGATGTCCATTCAGAAATTTTGCAGTTGAAGCCGGTTCAGTCGATTGGTATATTGGGTCAGTCGACTGGTTGTTTGAATATTTAAAAATTTAAAAATATTTTCCGTTTCAAAATTATGAACAGTGTTCACTGCTGTGCATATACACAGTCAGTCGACTGGCAAGAACAGTCAGTCGACTGGTTGTGCATAAATTGCACAGTGAACTCTGCTTTGTAAAGAAAATTTTAAAATCGAAAACTTGAGGATTGATTTTAACATATGTCTAAGACTCAACATCTATAATAGTTATTTTAAACCTAGAATCCTCTGTTGTCTTCTTTTTGTTGTCTTGTCATGAATCAAAACTAGCAATTCAACGTTCTCCCCCTTTTTGATTGATGACAACCTGTATATATGTTGGAGAGAAAATATTTCTCCCCCTGAATGTATTATATCTTTTTCCTGCATCATATATGTCAGTGCACATACTTTTTCTCCCCTTTGTCATCGACAAAAAGGAGATACAGCAAACCAAAATATAGAAAAGAAAAGTGCAGAAATATATAAAGGAGGGACTATTTAGTACAAGTCTCAATAAATAAATAAGTTGCAATAGAGTTTAATATGTTTAAATTGTCAAAAGAGTTATAAATAATTCAGATCCAACTTACGAAAATAACCTACTCATCTTCCTCTGGTACAGGCTCCTTTCCACGTCTAGAAGTTCCATGAGCACCACTTCATGTGCCACTAGTATCACTACTAGTATGCTCTTCGGAAGTTGACCATGCAAACATTGGTTCTGGACGTTTACCGTGTGCTATTGAAGAAGCAGTTGTGGAAGACGAACATGAAATTGCATCCCATAGGATAGAAAAGAATCCTTTTACTTTGTCTAATTTTTTTATCTACTTTCTTTAAACGAGATCCTAGTATTTGTTGATTTCTAGAAAGGATCTCGACGGATTCTCGCAAACTAGCTAATTGTGCAAGACGAATATCGTCGTCTTCTTCGGGATGAGACGTTCATTCTTGAATAGTTGGTCCGCCTGATTGACGTTGATGTTGCTTACGCCATTCTTCATAGGAGGTAAATGTCGGAGGAGCTGACGGTAGTTTCATGAGGCTTATTGCGCGAATGTTGATAACTCCAATGGAAGAAGTTTCGATTCCGGTTGAGGTGTTCCCACATTTAAAAACAATCGCATTATATATTCACCGAAATAAATTTTTCTCATGTTACCGTTGTTGAAGGAGAGAAACTCATCCAATATTCGTCGTAGCAAATTTACTTGAATTCCTCCCCATATCGCATATAAAGCTTTAAAATTTTCTGGGTAGATAAGTTCATATGACCCTGTTCTTGGAAGTATACTCCGCATTAAAGCTTTGTGAAGAATTCTAGCCTTTGGTCGACGGAGAATAGATTTTTGTTCCGTCATATTATCTCCCATAAACATATGACTAATTCGATCCCTTTGTCGAATATTACATTCGACATCATCTAGTGGAATGCCATGATTGGGAGTTTGAAGTATGTGTGCCATTTGATCCAAGGAGAAAAATACTTGTTGACCACACACTAAACTCCAAACACAATCATCCCTATTCGATGGACATCGGTGAGGAAGATTTAAATTAGCATAGAATAACTTTACCATGAAGTGGTTTATCTTGAGAGAATTGGTATTCAAGTCAAGTAAAGATTCCAATCCGGATCGACGCATAAGTTCTTGTAAACCATAAGCCGCGAAATCGCTGTAGACCATGAATGAACCTTCAAAGATCCTTGAGGTTTTCATTTTATGCCATCTAGTTACAGCCACATCATTGTATAGCCATTGAGCAATTTGGGCATCGGTAGGATCGACGGAAGAAGAGCCTTGTCTTTGACGTTTTGGAGGAGCCATTTGATTGAGCTTTTAGTGAAAAAATTGAGTGTAATTGGGAATTTAGGGTTTTGGGCGAAATAGATTTGGGTAAAAAACTGAGAAGAGTAAAGTGAAATTTAGGAAATAGGTAAGTAAATAGGGAAGGGAAAGCCAGTTTTCACACAGCCAGTTGACTGGTAAAAAAATTCAGTCGACTGGTGCACTGTTATTTACAAAAAAATTCAACAGCCAGTCGACTGAACGTGGTAGGTCAGTCGACTGACTGGTTTCCCAAGAGTTTTGAAAACCTGCATTCAGTCGACTGACCTTTAATTTCAGTCGACTGACTGGAAGTAAAAATTGCAGTGAAGCTAACAAAACAAATTTTTTATAAAGAATCAAACATATAATTGAAATACAAATAAACTGGAACAATAGAATACAAGAAATGATAATTATTTTGGAGTTTTTGGAGAGCATTCTTGTGGTTCAACCTTGGTATTCTCAACAAGAGGTTGTAAAGGAGACCAATAATTTTGGTGTTCCCATGAGTTTGGAGATGCCGGAGGTTGAGGTGGAGATAGTTCCCAGTTATTCCAGCCGGATGAATTTGCCTGACGGGATGGTGAATGTTGAACAACATCATGCTTAGATGATTTGCCACAAAACTTAAGTGCAATAAATTCTATAAGGCTTAGACGATTTGAATTCATCCGCTGTTCGTAAAACATTTCTCTTTGTAAATTGACTTGTTCCTGTTGGTAGTGGTGGATTTCATCAATTTTGTTTTTTAATTTGGAGAAAGAAACAACGATCTTCGAGACTTCTTTGGTTTTGGTGAAAAACCGGTGTGATATCATCTTGGTTCATGAATAGGAATAGGAGTTGGCAAAGATGGAGTTGAGCTAGTGGATGAATCATAGTTACTCGAAGAGGTTGGAGTAGAAAATGATAATTTTGAGTTAGAGGAATCATGAGAGTTTTGTGAGGCCATTGATGAGAAGACTATATTTTGTAAAGATTTTGTAAAAAATTTGTAATGATGATTAATAACTGAGAAGATGCAGTTTATATAGTTGAATATGAGCTTATAATGAATGGTTATAGACCTTCAAAAATTAATAACCAGAGGACAAAAAAATAGTGGAGCAGAATAATTTAAGGATATGAAAGATATATGGTTAAGAATGTATGAAGCATATGACTCAGCAGGAAATGCAATCATAGCATAACTGGTAAGCTATGGAGTTACCTACTAGGAGACCCAGGTTCAAGTCCCGGTGGCTATGTTATTTTGTAATTTTTTATAACGAAAATACTCAGAATAAATAGAACCAATCTTCTTCATGAAATAAGAAACAATCATAGCTCAAAAGGTAAGAAGTAGTTGAAAACATAGGAGTGGTTATGAGTTCAAGTCTTGCTAGAGTCATAAAAAAAAATATTTTTGTTTTGATAAAATATGAATGAAAATTATATATATATATTGCCAAGATGTGTTATTAGAAGCTACAAATATATATATATATATATATATATATAATTTTATAAATTTTTAAAAGAAATAACACCAAGATCTCGTCTTAAATTAACAAAAGTATTTTAGTTTAAAGGTTTTGCATATATATCTGCCAATTGTTTATCAGAGGAAACAAATTCTAGATTTATCAAATTCTTTTCAATATTATCACGAAGAAAATGATGACGAATGTCAATTTGTTTTGTTCGTGAGTGATTAACAGAAGTTTTAGATAGATTAATAGCACTAGAATTATCACAGAAAATGGTTGATTTAGTTAAATTAAAACCAAAATCTTGTAGTGTTTGTTGCATGTATATAACTTGAGCACATGCCAGGGCGGCAGAAATATATTCTGCTTCACATGTCGATAATGAAACACAGTTTTGTTTCTTACTAAACCAAGATATAAGAGATCGTCCAATAAAACGACAAGTCCCACTTGTACTTTTTCTATCTGTCCGGCTTCCTCCAAAATCAGCAGCACTATATGATACCAATTCAAAAGGATAGTCCTTTGGATAGAATAGTCCAAAGTCCTTGGTTTTATTAAGATACCGTAATATGCGTTTCACTGCTCGTAAATGTGATTCTTTGGGATCTGCTTGAAATCGTGCGCACAAAAAAACACTCATCATTATGTCAGGTCTACTAGCTATTAAATATAGTAGCGATCCAATCATACTTCGATATAATTTTTGGTCAATACTTTTTCCATTTTCATCTTTATCAAGATGTATGGTTGTACCCATAGGAGTTGGTTTGGTAGAAGTATTTTCCATACCAAAGCATTTAATTAGATTGTTACAATATTTTTCCTGATTAATAAAAATACCATTTTCTAGTTGTTTTATTTGTAAACCAAGAAAATAATTTAACTCACCCATATGTGACATTTCAAATTCATTTGTCATTATCTTAGAAAATTCTTGACAAAGCTTTTCATTTGTAGATCCAAAAATTATATCATCAACATATATTTGGATAATTAAAATATCATGCTTATTTCTTTTAATAAAAAGAGTTTGATCAACCTTTCCAATTTCAAACCCAGAATTTATTAAATAACTTTTAAGACGATCGTACCAAGCACGAGGTGCTTGTTTCAAACCGTATAAAGCCTTTTTGAGTTTAAAAACATGGTCAGAAAATTGTTCATGTATAAATAATGGAGGTTGTTCAACATAAATATTTTCTTTTATAAAACCATTTAAAAAGGCACTTTTGACATCCATTTGATATAATTTAAAATTATGAAAACATGCAAAAGCTAGTAAGATTTGTATTGCTTCTAGTCTAGCGACTGAAGCAAATGTTTCTTCATAGTCAATTCCTTCCTCTTGATTATAACCTTGAGCAACTAATCTAGCTTTATTTATAGTAATATTTCCTTGTTCATCTGCTTTATTTTTGAAAACCCATTTTGTACCAATAACTAATTGATCACTAGGTCGTGGAACTAAATCCCAAACGTCATTTCTTTCGAATTGGTTTAGTTCTTCTTGCATAGCGATTAACCAGTTTTCATCAGTAGACGCTTCTTTAATATTTTTAGGTTCAATATAAGAAAGAAAAGCTACATGACCCATTTGATTTAATTGACTTCTTGTCCTAACAGATGAATTTAGTTCTCCAATAACATTAATAAAAGGATGATCTCTTAATACTCTAGGTGGAGATCTTAATTCATTATTATTGTGAGCAACGTTTTCATTAATTTCAAAAGTTGTAGTTTCTGTATTTGTGGTATTATCAGGGAAATCTTCATCATTTATTGGTTTAAAATTCTCGTCAAAAGATACATGAAGAGTTTCTTCGATGATATTTGTTCTTTTATTATAAATCCATAAGCTTTGCTACGATCCGAATATCCTAAAAAGATTCCTTCGTCGGATTTTGGATCAAATTTACCAAGCTGATCTTTTGTGTTTAACATAAAACATTTCAAACCGAAAACTTTAAAATAGGAAATATTTGGTTTTCGTCCATTAAGAAGTTCATAAGTAGTATTCTTAGTTAGTGGTCGAATAGAAACACGATTCAAAACATAACAAGCTGTGACAACTGCTTCAGCCCAAAAATGTTTTGGTAACGTAATTCCATTTAACAAAGTCCTTGCACGTTCTTGTAAGGTTCTATTTTTACGTTCTACAACTCCAGTTTGTTGTGTAGTTCTAGGAAACGAAAAATAATGGAATATTCCTTTTTTCTTACACAAATGTTCAAAGGCTTCGTTTTCGAATTCACCTCCATGATCACTTCTTATGTTTTTTATTTTCAAACCTTTAAAATTTTGAATTCTTTTGACAAACGATTTGAAATTATCAAAAGTATCACTTTTATTTTTCATAAAAATAGTCCAAGTATATCTAGAAAAATCATCAATAATTACAAAAACATATCTACTGTGATTAATGGATTGTACTTGTGTTGGTCCAAATAAATCCATATGCAGTAATTCAAGTGGTTGTAAGGTTGAAATAACCTTTTTAGATTTAAAAGATGATTTAGTTAATTTTCCTAACTGACATGCATCACAAATATGATCTATTTCAAAATTCATTTTTGGTAGACCTTTTACTAAATCATTTTTAGAAAGCTTATTTATAGTTTGGAAATTAATATGACAAAATCGTTTGCGCCATAACCAAGGATCATTTTCTTTGGCTATTAAACACATATCTGAATTATGTTTTATTTTCATATTCAGAACATAGATATTTCTGTCTCCATTTCCTTCAAAGATAAGATTTTTATTTTGATCAAAAATACTACAGTTGTTTTCAGAAAAAGTGATTTTGAATCCTTCGTCACACAATTGGCTGATACTAAGTAAATTATGTTTTAAATTTTTGACAAGTAAATCATTTGAAATAAGAGGTAAATTTGAAATACCATTATTGCTCACATCGCCTTTGCCGATGATATATCCTTTAGAGTTGTCTCCAAATGTGACGGAGCCTCCATCTGTGTAAATAATATTTGATAGCATATCTTTGTCTCATGTCATATGTTTTGAGCAACCACTGCCGAGTATCCATTTTCCTCTTTTCTTGAGTGGGACCTACAAAAATATAATATAATATTGGTACCCACCTTTTTAATAGGGTCGTAAGAGTTAAATCTTAGGAAACCAAACCCAAGAGGGCTCAGTATCCCATTTAAAAATATATTCTTTATTTTTATGAACAGTTTGTAAAAAGGTGTGTATATATTTCTTTCTAATCAAACTGTTGTTTGTTTTAGGAACCCAAATTTTTATGCTTTTTGAGTAAGAATTCCCTTTTGTCTGAACTTTAGTAGGATTAATATTTCTCCTAATTTTCTTTTTAGATGGAGCTGTTGTTTTCTTAACACATCCCAACCCTTTCTTACTTGACACAGATTGAGAGTTATCAATAATTTTTGATAATGTGTTGTTTGCGCAAAAAATGGGCAAACACCTCCAAGTCGTGTGATTTAGTTGATTTTATGTGATTCTTAATGATTTAGATGAGTTATGTAAATATGAAAAAAGTAGGGGCTGAAATGTAAAAGACACACGGATTTATAGTGGTTCGGCCAGAACGTGCCTACGTCCACTTTATATGTTATTATCTTCTTTGTTTCAGATTACAAGTACAATGCTTTGTGTACAAGTATATGAAAGTAGTTTGAAAGTTCCTTCCGTGTTTGAGCTCTCAAACTTGTCCGCCATTGTTGTACCCCTGCCCCTCTATTTATAGAATGAGGTAGGGGGCAGGGGTCTTGGATGTATATAGCTGCTGGTGGGCCTGGGCTGAAGCAATCTGGCCTGGTAGCGTTCTGGTTCGGCGAGGCTTCATTCGGCATGGAGCTTGGACCGGTGATAGAGTGGACCGGTGGTAGGTGTGGTCCGGTGGTGAGTGTGGTTCGGTGTTAGATGGTGTGGGCTTTGGATCGGCAATAGCCTCGTCCGGTAGTAGTGGGGAGTGTTTGGATCGGTAGTATGATTGGTTCGGCCATGATGGGAGTGGATTTGGTTCGGCCCTGATGGAGGTGGGTTTGGTCCAGTGGCCGAATGGGAATGCCGAATGAGCTTGTATATTGCGAATGCCGGATGGACTTCTATGCTTGCATTGAGCCTTGTGTTTGTCGAACGTAGTGGGGGTTGTGAGCCCGGGTGAAACTGTGATTCCTTGGTCTCGAGATTTTCTGGGTGAGAATTCGCCCAACATTTGCCCCCCAAAGTGGGGCACGTGCTTGCATGTGTCGCGCTTTGTTTCCCTGCGGTAGGAAGGCTTGTTTTGTAATGCCATGGGCTGGATGTTCGTATTCTGTGGATGTCCTGCAAAGGAATTTACAGTTTTAGTGTGACTTCAGAAAACGATCGTTCATGATCGAAGCATTTGAGATGAAGTGAATCGCGCCGTTCGGGGCGAGAGGTGTGCCCCAAGGGGGCTTAGCATTATCGATGCCGAGTCCACGTCAGAGTGGGTCTCTGGATCGTTTGTCAAGGTGGTTTATCGCCAGCTCAGAGCATGCCTAGGGATCGTTCGCGACCCCGTACATGTGTAAGCAGCTTAGCCATTTCATAATGATCAGAATCAAATATCCATTTAGCCGATGAGCTTAAAAAAGGATGTCAAAGCGCAAATTCTCACGACAATAGGGTTAATAGCCATTCAGAGCGTGCCTGTGGGCCGTTCGTGGTTGCGTACACGTGTAAATGATTAACCCACGTTGGAGAGAGATTTACGACTCATTCATTGTTATCATATTCTCTACTTTATTAGTAGGTCCTAGAGTTCGGTACTTATCTGAGTGAGGTGCTTTGCATGCCCCTGCTTCTGGTCTTTGCTGGCTGAGATGGTTTCATTCGGCTTTGAGCTGGTAGAGATAGCTTCATTCGGTCTTAGTTGGTCCGGTCTGCCGAATGGGTTGGTCCGGTAGTGTTGCGCTCCTCTATATATAGGGGCTACACCCCTTTGTTTTTTTCTACCGAATCAACGAAAGCCGAACCGACACTATACCGAATCAAACACTTTGCCGAATCTAGTCATTTCCGAACCAGGTATACACTCCTTTGCCGAATGAACTTTATTACCGGATGTACCTGATTTGCCGAATACATATGAAGGGCTTCGCTTTACCGAATGAGACTTAGGCCTTAGGGCCGAATGATATGTATACCGAATCAAATTTTAGTGCCGAATGGCCATACACTTTCAATGCCGAATGAACTTATCATTTCACTGCCGAATGAGATTACTATCTTACTGCCGAATGGATATAATACTCGGCTGCCGAATGAACTTGATATTTTAGTGGAATTCCGAACTTATGCATTCTTTTTCGCTTGCATCTCTGTATTCCTTGTTCTAACAACCTGTCTTTTTGCTTTTGTGTATGCAGATAAATGTCTCGCAAGGCGGAAACACGATCAGACAGACGGAAACCCAAGGATGGAGGAGTGTCTTCTTCCGTGCCCCCAGCCCAACCAGGGCCGGTGCAACATGGGCCTGTTCCGAGGTCGTTAGTGGACGGGTACGGTCCTCAGGAACTTCTGGTCTCCCCTCCCGATTGCTTTCCTAGCTCCCTAAAGGAGGAGCAACTTGATGTTATATCCCGTTCCTTCGGGATAGACAGGGCTTGCATGCTGTTGCCGGGAGATGGAGTGATGCCGTATAATCCCCCCGAAGGCTACTTTGCTTACAGCAGATATCATTGCATGTGTGGTGCTATCCCTCCTATCAATGCCTGGATAGTTAGCTTTACCACATATTTGAAGGTGGCTCCATTCCAGCTTCAGCCTAACTCTTATGCCATTCTGGTAAGCCTTTTCGTCATCTTCCAGAGGAGGTACGGGCGCCCTCCTTCTAACCGGGAAATTCGATATTTGTATAACCTGAGAGGCTACAAGAAGAGGTCTCCGTATATTAGTCTGGAAGCGGCCGTGCCCTTCAAACCGGTCTTGGACTTATATTCAAAGCTTACCATGTTCAAGAAGGAATGGTTTTTTATCAAGGACGATTCTGTTTCTTTCCGCCTTTTCACTTCCGGCTGTAAGATGAATTTCATTTATATTTTCCATGTTCTGACTGTAGTGCTTCTTCTGACACGCTTCTATTTCTTGCTAGCGACAGGTGGCATTGCTGTTTTGGAAGATGATTCTTTGGCGCGGATGGCTGCTGGAATAAAGGTCATTCCCGCGTGGGACAGGTCGGCTTCGTTCCTGATCAGGAACGCTACCCTCCTGGAGTACAATTTGATCCAGCCGCACCAGTCCGTGGTTAAGAAGAGGGACACGGCTGAGGAGAAGGCTGCTAAAGCTAAGGAGGGGGCCACGGTGAAGAGTGGCAAGAGGAAACCCTTTGCACAACATCCCGTCGCGGGAGGCAAGAAGCTTAAGGAGTCTGAGGGCCCCTCTCCTAGTACTTGCCCGATCATCCCGGAGGAGGAAGGTGTGGAAGAGGGCGAAGGAGGCGATATGGAAGGAGAGTCGGAGGGCGGAGGAGATGGAGATGGTCAGGGTGGTAGTGGTGCTGGTGCCTTAACTTCTGGGCAAGACTCTAAACTGGATGAGGCCCTCCGCCAGGCCTTCGGGGAATCGGAGGGGGAATCGGGAGCGGAGAAGGCGAAGGAGACTGGCAGGGTCGGGGCTGGTGCCGATCTATCCCCTAAGGGTTCCTCAGCCAGGGTGACTTCGGCGGTGCAAGGTGAACTTTTGTCCTCTGTCGATTCCATTTTCGATAAGGACTTAGAAATATTTTATGGTTCACTTCCGTCCTGGAATGAGATTCAGGACTTATTGCAGTATCCCACTACTCCGCAGGGTTTGTATAATAGATGTGCCTTCTCACCTTTTTTTTGTACTTAACATGTTTCTTGAATTGTGGACCATTATATGTTCGTAACACTTGTTCTTTATTCCAGGGGAAGGCCAGGTGGTTAAAACGTCAGACGTTCGACACCGCCTCGAACAGTTCAAGTTGATGAGAGCTTCTGCGAAGCCTCCCACTGGTCGTACTGGGGACGTGGTCAAATACCGTCCTCTTCTTGGGGTCATTGAAGAGAGCATTCAGAAAAAGAAGAGGAGTCGTTCTTTATTTGAGCCTTCCCCTGGTCCGCAGCTTCCTTTTCAGCCTCCTCGTGATGCCACGGAGGAGAGCACGGAGTTTATCCCCCCTCCACCCCCTTCCAAGAATCCCACTGTTATCTGTATAAGGCGTCCTGACGTGCCTCGTGACCCCTTTGCCGGTCATCCTGATTTAGATCCAAGCTCTCGAGATATTTCATTTGATGAGGCCACGGGTGAACACCTCCTTCCCCGCAACCCCATGGTACGAGTGTTAGACGAGGCTAAGTCCCTAGATTTTGATCTGCTTACCACTCGGGTAGTTACCATGGGAGACGAGGCCAAAGCTAATATCGATCGGGTGGCTGAAGAGACCAAGAAGTTAATGAAGTATCATGCTCAATTGGTCAAGGCCGGGGAGGAGATTGGGAGTGCTAATATTCGGTTGCGGCTGAAGGTTGCTGATCAGGCCAAACAGCTTGTCGATCAAGCCGTTCAGATTTCTCAGCACGAGGAAGCCTCCAGGCGGCTGAAAAGAGACCATGGAAAAGGCTAGTAGGGCGGAATTATGGAAGATGGAGGCTGCCTGTAAGGAGCGGATCGACATGGCCATTGCGACAGTGGATGAGGTTCGGAATGCGGATCTCGAGCAGGTAGAGGAGTTGTCTGGAAGGCTTGAGGCCGCGGAGGTGGCTCAAGTCAAGCTAAAGGAGGAGATGGAGGAGATGAGGAGGTCTCTCCAGGCTGACTGCTTGAGATACCGATCAGAGAGGGATGTCGCTGTCGCCAAGTTGCAGGTTTCCGAGGCCCGGGTGAGGGAGTTCGAGGAGAATGAGGGGATGATGGACGAGATGCTGCAGGACATGTACTTCCGCACTTGGAAGGAGGGCAGCTTGTCTTGGATGGATGACTATCCCCGGGTCATGGCCAAGATATATCTTCGGGCTTTAGAGGAGGCCAGGGTCAATGCGGGTAAGGAAGGTGGAGTGGCTTTTAGTCTGGATGTGGTCACTGCTAAGTTCTCGAAAGAGGAGCAAGCGGCGGTGAAGGAGGGGATGCGGTTGCTTGCTGCGGAGGAAGCGGGTGTGCAACTGGAGGATGAGGATCAAGCGGCGGACGCTGGTGAGTTATTCTTCTCTTTTCCTTTTCTTTCTGGGTTTCCATAACTTGATCGTTTATCGTTTGTTTAATGGATTCCTTTTCTGAATTGGACAGGTGGAACTTCCGATCAACATGCTGGGGGTTCCGGCCCTGCGGCCAAGTAGGCTTGGGAAGTTGGTGATGGAGTGTGGACGCAGCTGGTTACTTGTTCGGATTCGACCGCTTTTTATTTCTTTTTATTGTTGTTTACGTTAGTCCAAAACATTGATGTGACTGTAATAATATTATTTGCAGAGAATAACTTGGTGTGATTTTATAATATAAGCTGATTTTGTTATGTTTAAACGTTGTTGTCATTTTGATGTGCTGCGTGAGAAGTATAACTATGTATATGCCTGTGATTTTAGTTGTGTTTGACGTTAAGCCTTTGCTTGAAATATAATTTCATGTTTTGCAATGTTAGTGCGACATATGAATAAGCTATAGTTATGTATTTATGTACAAGAGAAGAGAGTACCGCCCTTCATGTTTTATTTGCAGGCGGTAGCTTTGAGCTTCTTGTGTAACCGATCATGGATATATCTGAGTACCTTGCCACCCAGTACGCAGGCTTAGATTCTCATGAGTGAATGCTCCCTATTTGGTTTCCTGTACCTTAGAGTTTGTTATACAGGATAGGATAAAAGTGTTTAAATGAAATGGAAATATAGAAAAAGTAAAACTTCCAGTCACGGAAGGCCGTCGATGTGCTTAAGTTCGTGGCAAACGGGTTTTGTAGTCACTTTCCCTAGCTGTGGGTCTTGGAGACATTTGTCACCCATCTTACGCCTCCGCGGGGAGTTTTCTTTTTTACCACAGCCGCACTTAAGACACATCGGAGCCGAGATCGCGCACGGTAACTACCCGAACCATTATGGTCCGTAACCGTGGGTATTATTCGATTTACCGTGGCCGGCTAGCGTGGGTACCGTTGGCCGTGAACTACCCCTGGCTGGCCACACCTTATGTTGGGGCTTAAAGTAGGTTCACAGTTGCCGGCGAGCCGAACGCCGTAATGAGCTACCATCGGCTATAGTCGGCCTTTAGGATGACTTATAATCGGCTCATTACAATTGGCTTTGAGGGCAGGCGCGAGCAATGAGTTAACCCGCAGCAGAGGGATGCTGGAGCAAAAGAGTCTCATTGGCGAGTGCATAGAATCGTAGCGTTGTTAGGCCTTGTCCAGATGAGGCTGTGCTGCGTTTTGAGTGTAGATGCTATAAGGTTTTGTTCAACAGAAAAGGATAAAGCTTAACAAGCAGCCAAGATATAAAGGAACAAGTTAAAAAGAGACAAGATTTTTTAAAGTGGTTCGGCATGAAAATGCCTACGTCCACTGATTCTCTTTGTTAATTCACTTCATATGGGCAGTACAAGTTAAGAAAAGTATCGACGGAGGTGTCGGATGTTCCATGCCCTCTGGAACACCTCTCCGTCCACTGTTGACAAAATATAAGCTCCGTTGTGGAGATCTTTATGAATTACATATGGTCCGTCCCAGATGGGATCCAGTGCCCCGGGGCGCGGAAAGATTCGCCTGAGGACAAGATCTCCTTCTTGTAAGATGTGATGCTTGACTTTGGAGTTGTATAGCGCTGCCACTTTTTGTTTGTGAGCTGCTGCTTTGAGTGCTGCATCGTTTCTCCTTTCCTCAATCAGATCCAAAGACATGAGGAGGAGTTCTTCGTTTTCTTCTGGATTGTAGTGGATCCTACGGTAGGAAGGAACAATAGTTTCAACAGGGAGCATTGCCTCCGATCCGTATGCCAAAGAGAAAGGAGTATGTCCCGTTGATGTTCTGAAAGATGTGCGGTAGGCCCAAAGTGCCGTAGGAAGTTCGTCCACCCAAGCGCCTTTTGACTTTTCAAGTTTTTTCTTGATTAGGGTTTTGAGAATTTTGTTGACAGCTACGACTTGCCCGTTTGCCTGAGGATAAGCTACTGATGAGAAGCTTTTATGAATTCCATGCTCTTGGCACCAGTCGGCGAATTCTTCGCTGTTAAATTGGAGTCCGTTGTCCGATATGATCTTGAGTGGTACTCCGTACCTGCACAGAATATTTTTGATCAAGAAGTTGATAACTTTTGCTGAAGATATTTTATTTAGGGGTTCCGCTTCCACCCATTTGGTGAAATAATCGACTGCCACTATAGCATATTTGGCTCCCCCCCTGCCCGTTGGCAGTTCGCCAATTAAATCAATTCCCCATACAGCAAAGGGCCAAGGGCTGGTCATTTGAGTAATCTCATTTGTGGGTAGTCGAGAAATCTTGGCAAATTTCTGACATCTGTCGCATCTCTTGACGAAGTCTAAGGCGTCTTTGTTTAGTGTGGGCCAGTAATATCCATATCGGAGTATCTTTTTCGCCAGAGTCTGCCCTCCAGTGTGGTCTCCGCAACTTCCTTGATGGATGTTGAATAAGATTTCCTTGGCTTCCCTTCCAGCGACGCATCTGAATAAGGGGCTAGAGAAGCCACGCCGATAGAGGATGCCTTCTTGTATTGTGTAGTGGGGAGCTTTCCTCAAAATTCTCCTGACTTCATCACGTTTGTCTGGTAGTGTGCCGTCCTGCAAATATTTCCGGATAGGAGTCATCCAAGTTCCTTCTTCAATTGCAGTTATCAGATTCACTTGTTCGAAACTTGGGGCTAGCTGCCTTGAGATGGCTAGTGCTCCGGAAATGGTGCTATTCTTCATACTAGCTTGCTTTGCTAGTTCATCGGCCTCTTGGTTATCTTCTCGAGGAATGTGTTTGATTAGATAATGGTCCAATTGGTCGAGCAGCAGTTTGGTTTTCTTTAGATATGTTGTGAGTCGTTCTCCTCGTGTCTGGAATTCTCCTAGTACTTGGTTTACGATAAGTTGAGAATCACTATGAAGACATAAAGAATTGACTCCAATTTCTAAGGCAAGCTCCAATCCCGCTATTACTGCCTCATACTCCGCATCGTTATTAGTGGCCGCGAATTCCAACCTTAATGCATAGTACAGCTTTCTTCCCCTGGGGGTGATTATCACAATACCTTCCCCCGAGCCTTGTTCGTTCGATGCTCCATCTACAAAGAGGTTCCACTTGATGTTTTTTGCTATTTCAAACTGATCCTTGCCTTCGTTGGTAGTGAATTCGGCAATGAAATCGGCCATGGCTTGTCCCTTGTATTGTGTAGCTTTATGTCGTGTACATATTATGTTGTAATTCATGTTGCATTCGTGTACTGAATCGTGTTTGTGATGTAAGTGTGTATTGTGAGTGTAACCCTATAAATAGGGATGTGTTAGTCATTTGTAAGGAGGTTGAAATTTGAATAAAATTTGGTTTGTGCTTTGTGCCTCCATTTTTAAATTGGTAGTCGAGTGTTATCTCTTATCTCCACTTCGGCATTCGAGTGCGCTCGAATCAACGAACGTTGAAGCCAATTCGCGGAATCAAGTACGCTTGATCAACGCTCAAAGAATTGTAGATCTTTCTTCACGGTATCGTGCGCGATCAACGTGTCGAAGATTGCTAAAATCCGGTATCTTCGTGATCAACGGATTTGGGTCTTTCGGTATTCTTAAATCCATCGATTTTTCGTCGATTCACCGATTATTTCCGCTAATCGTGTGAGATCCTGGACGGATTCGATTCACATCGTCGAATTCGCTTCCCACGCTGCGTCACTTTGCTTGGAGGAGCGATGAGGCATGGCGAGTTGAACGGCAGCGAAGTCGGTGGCTGGTTGTGGCTGTGGAGGCGAGACATGCTCGGTTTTGGCTCCTGGGTGCATTTTCATTTTTGGGAGGAGATGGCCAGAAACAGGTTCACACGATGGGAGTCGGTGGCATAGGTGCTGGCAAGGCAAGTTTTTGGGTAGGCTTGGATTTGGTGATGGGTGGTCGGAGCGGCATGTCGGCATGTGCAAGTGCACGTTTGTGAGCACATGAAGTTGGGTTTGGGCAAAATCATTTGGATTTGGAGACGGGAGAGGAACAGTGCATAATGGGTTTGGGTTGTTGGGTTTTGGGCTTTGGATTGTGGCTTAGTGGGTGAAAATCCTTATTTAATTTGTTGCTAAATTATTAACTAACCAAATTGAGGTATCAAGTTCATATAAATCCGTTTGATCCATGGATTTTTGCATTAAACTCATATTTTCGAATACAACACTTTAGCATAGATGGTTGATAGTTTTGTTAAAGTATAATTAAATGATAAAATAATACCGATTGAATATAATTGTGCTATCTTCAAATTTAATGGAGTGAATTAATTATACTTCATTGATGACATATGTTTAGCAAAATAAATCACTGTTCTGTTATATTTAATAGGTTAATTTGAACTTCTACTGAGCAGAATAAATCCTCGTTTTGCTGTTATATTAATTTGGTCATTTATTTATATGCTAGTTGATTTGTATTAGATAAATGATGTGTTAACCATTGATCATTAATTATGGATTTGATTTACGTATACGTCAGCTTGTGTAAATACTTGTGCTTATTTGGAAAGTTAAATTTAAGTAAATAGTACATTATCATTGTGATTACTAAGCCTCTTTCCGAACTTGAAAAGTTATAGATTTAAATTAACTTAAATTTTATAACAATTTTGAGGTTAAGTATTATTTTATTAATGATGTTTAAAGTTAATTATTTATTTTATTAATGATATTTTTTAAGTTAATTAATTATTTTATTAATCATTGTGATTGCTAACCCTCCTCCGCTTTCTGTGCCTTCAGTGTAGTCTACTTTGCCTTCCCTTCCACTTACCACCAACAACTCTGCCTTAGGCTATTCTATTCAAGTCCAGGCCTCGTAACGCTGGCAACTACTGTCCTCAGGATATTCCTCTGAACTTTCCGGTGATGTGCTTGTACCAACAACTGACATCATCAACGCTAGTAACGATGTATGGAAGGAGTTCCTTGTGGATTTCTTCCATGATAAACCTCTGACTGACACAACAGTTGTTTTTTACTTGAAAAGAATTTGGAAACTGAAGGGGGAAGTATCTGTAAATTTAGATGGTTTTCTCTTCCTCTTTAAATTCTCCTCTGATGATGACCATCGTAGGGTAGCTGAGGCTGACCCGATAATTATGGAAAAACAAGCTTTTCATTATAAAGCCATGGGATGCAACCGTGGGTAATAGTTGCGGCACTATCAGATCAGCGCCTGTGTGGATAAAGCTTAGCAATATACTACTTTATGCTTGGTCACATCATGGCATAAAATGGTTAGCTACTAGAATAGGAAAGTTATTATGCATGGACCAATCCACGGAAAGGCTTGAGAGGATTACTTATGCAAAATGTCGGATTGAGATGAAGTCCGATCAGGAGCTACTGGACGAGTTTCCTGTTAAGCTGCTAGATGGAAGTGATTAGTTGGTGCAAGTTAACTATCCATGGAACCAAAATTTGTGTATCATGCTCTAAGTCCGGTCATACTGATCTTGCATGTAGCATAGCTCATTGTGAGAATAAGGTGGAGGCACCAGGTGGAACTGTTCTTGTGGAAGGGGAGGAAGGAGGTAAAAGATCGAATGAGATCATAAATAGGGCTCAGAAAATGAAACAGGTGTGGAAGAAAGTCACTCACAATAAAACCAAAAAATAAAGGAAGTACTCAAATGAAAAATAATTTTAGTGAGCTAAATTGTGCTGTTGAAGTGGCATTGACTAATTCTGTTGTTTATGAGGATGAAGAAAATACACGAAATCCAAAAGCTGACAGAGATCCTATTGGCAGTATTATTGGTGGGGTTTGCTGTGCTTTGAACAAGTTTTATGCTTTGGAGAATGATGATGAAAATGAACTTGAGGAGTTAGGGACAGTAGCTCACAATATTACTTGTCTGAATGTACATGACGTTGAGGAAGGAGAGTGTCTTGAAGTAAGCAAAGAAATTCCTTAAACTATTCTTCAAGCAAATGATGAAGCTCCGATGTGTTCATCTTTGGCTAGTTCGTATTTATCCTTGCCTGTGCATGTTAACAAAGCTGATGATATAGGAATTTTTCGCAGAGCAAGCTGTGTTCTCCCCACGGTTGATCCCGAAGTAATAGGGGCTGGCAATGAATATCTTGAATTGAGTATCAAAATGCACATCCATTTGCTTGTGCACGTGCACATAGAAAGTGTCCATGATCAGATCAGTAGCCATATTGCTTCTCATCAGCAACAACCTGATCTACTGCAAAATGGAGGCTACAACCAAATCACTAACAATGAAACAGAAGCTAACTTTTGTATGGATCTACAAATGCAACTGTTTCAGCTAGTACTCTCCATGCATGATCAATCTGCACATCAATCCTCTTTTTCTTCAACCAATCCTGAACCAATTGTTCCTTCCTCCACTCTGCCTTCTTCAATCCCTGCCATTGACTCTCCTTTGTTTCCATATGTCAACAATTCTAGAATCCCTAGATGGGTATGTCCTGATAAACAATTACAAGTTGACATCTGCCATGGTAGCACCGGAAGCATACTAAGGCCCACAATAAAATAAAGGCCAAAGCTGCCATTTCTAACTCTCGATCTCCTACAACCATGAGCAAGAAAAATACTATCCATCAATCTCTCTAATTTATGATGATACAAAATATTGGAGTATGGAACATAAGAGGAGCTCATGGTCCTTTAAAGCTTGATCACGTTAAGAACCTCATCAAAGCCTATGATTTGAAAATCATTGTCATTCTTGAAGAAAAAAATTAAATCTACCTTTAACTATTCGAGCTGCAAACTTTATTAATCCTTCCTGGAAGCTGATTCATAAACTTTGTGATGCATAATATCGAAGAATAATGGTCCTTTTTGATCCTAACTTCTACTCATTAACTTCTATCCTTTCATCCAAATAATTCATTCACTTTCAAGTAACAAGTACTCGGACTACAACATCCTTCTACTTAACTATTGTCTACGCTAATAATTCCTCTGAATCCAGGCAAAGCTTTCTAAATATTATACCCAATTTTCATCAAGAATCTCATCCTTGGCTCATCATGGGTGACATTAACTGCTGTCTTCAGTCGGATGACAAGCATGGTGGCCATCCTCTATTACCTAAGCACATCCAACCTTCAACATTGCTACCACAAATTCTAATATTATCAAAGTAAAAACTTTTGGTGCAAAATTTACGTGAAACAACAGAAGTAAGAGTGGTGTGAAACCATTGACTATGCTTTCTGTAACCTCAAATCCCTTTCTATCTGGCCCAATATATCCATTTCATTCCTCATCCAATTCTGTCTGACCATTCACCTTTAATTCTATCTTGTGGTTCTCCTAAGGTCAAGGAGAAAAGAAGCTTTAGATTTTTCAATGCTTGGACACTCTCATCTGAATATAAAACAATTATTAACTCTGCCTGGTCTACTACTTGTTTTGGTAACCCAATGTTTATATTGTGCAGGAAGCTAAAACTTGTTAAAAAGGCTCTGAGATCTTGGGCTTACAAACTGTATGGAAATGGAACAAAGCAGTCTACCATACTCAAAGGAAAACACAAAATAGCATAGGATCACATGATGAACAATCCTGATAACATTCAAGCAGCTGCGGAGGAGAGAAAGCTATATACAATACTCAACCAAGCTCTTGATAGTGAAAGCAGCATGAAAGAACAATAGTTGCATAATAAGTGGATCTAGTATGGGGACCTCAACACTGCTTGCTTTCATGCTTCGATCAATATCAAACAAGCTAGAGAAAATATACGTACGATACGTGGATAGGATGGCTCTCTCTCCTCCACTCTTGATCAGGTTGACGCAGCTTTCCTCATTTATTACAATGACTTACTTGGAAATTCTTCCAATTTCACTCCCGACCTCAACATGCTTGATGAAATACTCCTTCCAGTGCTCACTGCTGCTCAGTCTACAATGTTGGTTAATCGATTAACTGATGAAGAAATTAAGCAAACCTTGTTTGCAATGAATAAGAAGTCAACTGGAAGCCCAAATGGATTCGATGTGCATTTCTTTATTACAAGCTGGGGTATTATTCAAGTTGATTTTTGTAAGGCAGTACACAATTTTTTTGACAGATGTACTTTACTTTCTGAAGCGAATGCAACTAACCTAATATTAATCCCAAAGCCTCCTGAAGCCAACTCTGTCACCTCTTTTAGACCAATCTCCTGTTGCAATGTAGTATGTAAATGTATACAAAAAATTCTCGAAACTAGACTAGTATGAGTTCTACCTGACATCATTTCCCAAAATCAAGAGGCTTTCTTGCCAAAGAGGATCATAATGTTCTACTTGCTTGGGAGCTCATAAGTGGGTATGGTCGAGCAAGTGCATCCCCTGCTGCCATGATGAAGCTTGACATAATGAAGGCGTATGACTCTATTCACTAGACATCCATAGTTCGCATCATGGCCTTAATGAGATTTCCAAAACCTTATGTTGGATGGGTGTATGAATGTATCTCATCTCCCAGCTTCTCTCTCATTTTGAATGGTCGATCTGTTGAATATTTCAAAAGCAAGCAAGGGATTCGACAAGGTGATCCCATCTCTTTCTATATATTTATTCTTATGATGGAGATGCTAACTAGACTTGTCTCCCTAAAGTGCAGTGCAAACCAGATAAGCTACCACCCGAAGGGTAGATTGCGTAACATTTCAACCCTGATGCTTGCTGATGACATCATGATTTTCCCTAAACTTCATCTCTCATCCATACAGTGTATTATAACCAACTTGTCATCTTTCTCTCTAATGACTGGTCTCAAACTTAACCATAGCGAATCGAGCATTATATTCTCTGGCATTGATATTCAACATTCTACTCTTCTTCTAGCTGCTTCTAGTCTCCGACTAATGGACTCAAAAATGTCTTATTTAGGTCTTCCTTTAGTTTTTTCAAGATTAAATTTATCAGACTACCTTCCACTGTATAATAGAATCACATCTTCAATGGATAACTGGGCCTATCGATTTTTATCCAAGGCTGGCCATCTTATAATTATCAAAGCTGTTAACTTCTCCATGGTTGTCTATTAGGCAAGAGCCTTTATCTTGCCAGCTAAACTATTGAAAATGATAAGAAGTGCAAGGATGAGGTTCTACTGGTGTGGTTCTATCCATAAGAAGAAGCCAATGCCTTGCTCATTCTCATTATTTGAATTGCCTAGGGACAAAGGAGGGTTGGGAGTTATTGACATATTTAACTGGAATGTGAAAGTATACAGGGTGGATCGTGTAGTGTATATGCAAGTATATGTGACAAAATATATGATGTGTTGGAAATTGTGTTGAAAAATTCAAGTAAATTATTAAAAATGACTAAGTGTGAAGAATGGCTTTGTGAATAGTCCCACATTATAGGACTATATGAAAGAATCAAGTATTTATACTTGATTCTTAGAGGCTAAGTTGGGCCCTTTGGGCACCCAATGATGCTCTTTTGTGAGGAGGGAGGCCATGCTTGACCACCACACACGCGCGCGCGCCGACCGACCGACTCGACCCGGGCTCGGGCTTGTAGTGGTGTAACACTTATATTTTTGCTACAAATTTATTAACCGTTTTTTGACCGGGTTGGAACGGTAAAATCTGTTCAAACCCGTATTGTTATTTTGACCCGGTATTAATCAGATCCGTTTTTTAAGACCACGTTTCCCCCAAAACCAGTAACGTTCTTTTTACTGCATCGTCTTCTTAACTGATATGAAGACGAAAAACAGATAGAACAACATTTTTTTTTCCCGTGACTCCTTTTCTCTAAAATTCGAGCTTTAGTTTTTAAGAGTGCAGACTGAGCCGTTCGTCCGTGCAAACGAATCGGTAACACAACAACTGAGAGGCTGTTTTATCCTAGAGGCGGCGGTGATTGATTCGAACTGCTTGCACCATTGAGCAGATCGCCGAAACGTCTTCAAGAAAGTGACTCCGTCCACGACTCAGCCGAACCTTGCCATTGTTTTCCAACATGATGCAACTAAAACAATATTAATCTAAGTAAACATAGAGTAAGCACACCAGGATTTTATACTGGTTCTGACCTTCCGTCCTACGTCCAGTCCCAAAGCTCCCCTTCGAAATTCGTATTTATCCTTGCCTGTGCATGTTAACAAAGCTGATGATATAGGAATTTTTCCCAAAGCAAGCTGTGTTCTTCCCACGGTTGATCCCGAAGTAATAGGGGCTGGCAATGAATATCTTGAACTGAGTATCAAAATGCACATCCATTTGCTTGTGCACGTGCACATAGAAAGTGTCCATGATCAGATCAGTAGCCATATTACTTCTCATCAGCAACAACCTTATCTACTGCAAAATGGAGGCTACAACCAAATCACTAACAATGAAACAGAAGCTAACTTTTGTATGGATCTACAAATGCAACTGTTTCAGCTAGTACTCTCCATGCATGATCAATCCGCACATCAATCCTCTTTTTCTTTAACCAATCCTGAACCAATTGTTCCTTCCTCCACTCTGCCTTCTTCAATCCCTGCCATTGACTCTCCTTTGTTTCCATATGTCAACAATTCCAGAATCCCTGGATGGGTATGTCCTGATAAATAATTGCAAGTTGACATCTGCGATGGTAACACTGGAAGCATACTAAGGCCCACAATAAAATAAAGGCCAAAGCTGCCATTTCTAACTCTCAATCTCCTACAACCATGAGCAAGAAAAATACTATCCATCAATCTCTCTAATTTATGATGATACAAAATATTGGAGTATGGAACATAAGAGGAGCTCATGGTCCTTTAAAGCTTGATCAAGTTAAGAACCTCTTCAAAGCCTATGATTTGAAAATCATTGTCATTCTGGAAAAAAAAAATTAAATCTACCTTTAACTATTCGAGCTGCAAACTTTATTAATTCTTCCTGGAAGCTGATTCATAACCTTTGTGATGCAGAATATCGAAGAATAATGGTCCTTTTTGATCCTAACTTCTACTCATTAACTTCTATCCTTTCATCCAAACAATTCATTCACTTTCAAGTAACAAGTACTCGGACTACAACATCCTTCTACTTAACTATTGTCTACGCTAATAATTCCTCTGAATCCAGGCAAAACTTTCTAAATATTATACCCAATTTTCATCAAGAATCTCATCCTTGGCTCATCATGGGTGACTTTAACTGCTCCTTCAGCCGGATGACAAGCATGGTGGCCATCCTCTATTACCTAAGCACATCTAACCTCTCAACATTGCTACCACAAATTCTAATCTTATCAAAATAAAAACTTCTGGTGCAAAATTTACGTGAAACAACAGAAGTAGGAGTGGTGTGAAACCATTGATTATGCTTTCTGTAACCTCAAATCCCTTTCTATCTGGCCCAATATATCCATTTCATTCCTCATCCAATTCTGTTTGACCATTCACCTTTAATTCTATCTTGTGGTTCTCCTAAGGTCAAGGAGAAAAGAAGCTTTAGATTTTTCAATGCTTGGACACTCTCATCTGAATATAAAACAATTATTAACTCTGCCTGGTCTACTACTTGTTTTGGTAACCCAATGTTTATACTGTGCAGGAAGCTAAAACTTTTTAAAAAGGCTCTGAGATCTTGGGCTTACAACTGTATGGAAATGGAACAAAGCAGTCTACCATGCTCAAAGAAAAACACAAAATAGCATAGGATCACTCGATGAACAATCCTGATAACATTCAAGCAGCTACGGAGGAGGGAGTGTAACGAACCGTAAATTTTATATGTTTTAATAACGTAATTTAACTGAATTTTGTGAAATTTTAAATATTAAGATTTTGAAATATAAATTTGATATTTGGAATACGTCTAGTTAAACATAGTAACTGCTAAATTTTCATCTAAAAATATGAAAGTTTTTTTTATTGTGTAATTCTATTTCAATTTATATCAGTTATATTTGATGATAATAAAATATTTTAGAAATCTGAATATTTTTACATAGAAAAATTATAAATCATTTTCTGAGCAAGACGTCATAGTTCGTTCTCAAAATTTTGACTGTTATTGCTCCGTCGATCTTATTTTCGACGAAATAACAGTTGAATTTAAAAGTTTTTCGAAACCTAAATGTGTCAACATGAGAAAATTTATTTAGAACACTCTGAATAAAACTGCGTAGTCCGTTTCGCGAAATTCGGACGTTTCTAGCTCCGTTTGGATTTTTCAGTACGAAAAGCAACGTATATCAGTGTCCGTATGGACTTTTTATAGGAAGATCCTGACACGGATATTTTGATTTCCTCTTGTCCGCCTCATCGCGCTGATCACGGTGATATATTCATTAGTGTACTTTGGAGTCCGGTACACGACGGAATCGACAGAATGCAAAGTGTGACGATTCGCTAAATTGGGTCCATTTGCAATTTTGTGTCCTCCATGTGGTTCAGCTTGCCATGTTAATCACGAATATATTTTGTTTCCTTTTCATTCGTCAGTATGGACAAGCAAAAGTCAAAAAAATGAAATGACGCAAAACGTTTCGATGTCACGCATAAATTAATTTCGCTTGTCTCTTCCCTTTTCATTTTTTTTACATAACCATCTCTCTCCCATTCTTATTACCCCTCGCTTCTCCTACCTAGCCTCAGCGCCACCCGAGATCCGTCACCGCCTTCCTCCGCCTCGCCCATCACCGCAACCCCGATCTCTCCCTCCTCCATACCATTACCCGCATCAGCCACCTTGTCGCCGACACAAGCCACCCCTCCGCACTCCACAAACCCATCCAAACGCATCCCACGTCGGCGACCGACAGACCACGAGCAGCACCTTCATTTCCATTGCCGATGCCGCCTCCAACCAAGTCCATCTCGCCACGGCCAAGCATGAACCTCTCCCATGCCGTATAGGCAACCCAACCACCGATCTCCACACAAACTCCACCTGCTCGATTCACCATAACCACCGCATATACCGGTTGCCCTACTCAGACTCGCCTCTAGTCGTGCTCCTCGCGATAATATAAAGGTTTATCTATTTATAAGATTATACAAGCCTGTTATATGAACTGGTTTATATATATTAGCTCTTATATATATATATATATATATATATATATTGTTCGTTACTGTATATATACATTTAACTTCAAACTAATGAATATATATTTATATATAAACATGATTTATGAAAGCATAGGATTTGTTGTTATATTTATGTTCAGACTTTAAGTAATAAATATAAACTGAATAGTTTTTCTTAATATGATTTAAAGTCGTATATATGCTTTGACAGTTATATAGGTTAGAATATATAGATTTCATACATAATTGTTCACTTTAGTTCGTCGGTTGTTAGTTATATATATGAATTTATATGATCAGATGTTATGTTAGTTTTATATATACATTCAGTGCCGGCCCTATCAATATGGATGCCCTAGGCAAGGCTGTAGAAAACATGAAGTATAAAAAGATTGGGGAAAGCAAATTTGTAATGGCAGCACCTGAACCGTGGTTGTAGAGTTAAAAGTTACAAGTTAAACCAATATAGTACTAGTCATTTTCGTGAAAAGTTGCCCCGCTATTTTATCATATCAATATTTCTAAAAGCACATCGGAGATTTTGTTGCCCCTTTGACCATGTTCGGCGATGTTGCCCTGGGCGAAGGCCTTGCTTGCCTTGCCTTTGGGCCAGCCCTGTATACATTTATGTTAGCTTATTTAAGTTTTTATAATATATCATCTTTATATATATATATATATATATATATATATATATATATATTCGAATGTGACATATGTAAGTTATAATTATAATGGTTGTATGCTTTTGAGTAGTATGGTATGTCTATATATATATATGTGTGTGTGTGTGTGTCAGTATTATATAAGTATACTGGAAAAAAGTCTATATATATAAAATTATATATACTTTGATTTTTATTATATGTATTGTAAGAATGATGACTTTGGAAAATATTTATAATCTATAGTTACAGTGTATATACATCATGATTTTCTATTTTGTGTTCTAGTTAGGAGGGGTATATGCTGCAGTTATAAAGTTATAAAGTATATAAGTGTTTATAATAGTTTAAATTATAATATAAACTTCAGGCACCACATATACATATACATATATATATATATATACATACATATATATATATATATATATATATAATTTTATAGAAGTTTTCGTGAGTAGATATATATATATTTGTTCATATATAAAATGTTGTAAAGTTATAAGTTGCACACATATTATTTCTTTGCCCAGTTTTGCCATTTGCATATTTTGGTTGGAGTGTGTGTATATATATTCTTAAATGTATTTTTAAATTATAGTGTGTGTTAGGTTGTTTAGTTTGCATACCCGTTGCTTACTAAATATTATTCCTATATTTATACGTATAATTTAAGCTTTACATTTCAGTATATAGCATACATAAGTTATAAGTTATAATGTATAATATGTTTGTTGTGTATATAGGTTTGCATATATGTTTATTTATTAGTTTATATATAGGTATATGTAAATTTGTGTTTTCAAATATATTCTATTATAAAATGTGTTTAAAGGAAATAATGACTTTTGCTATTAGATATTCACTTGTATCAATTGTATTTAACGATTTAGTTCTGATTCGTTCCCACCACTTTTTATTGTCAGCTTGTCCGTCGAACTCGAGTCCATCGTGCTTTGCTTCAAAATTCATCCTTGGATTCATGATTCGATTTCAGTGTCCGTATCAGTGTGAATATCTATGTCATCTCTTGTTCTCTCTAGCCTCGGAGGGTGAGCAATCAATCACGATTAATATTCTTTTATTTATTAAATTTGATTTCAATTGAAACGACAATTGAAATATGCTGCTGTTAGTTATTTACACTGTTATATGTTATTACCTGAATCAGTTCACCTGTGACATTTGATACAATTATCTATTACTTATACGATGATAATCAAGTTGGTTGATAGATGATTGATGGTTTGATGTTGACATTGTATGTTAAATTGTTAATGTAGTAAGTGATAAAAATATGAAATTGAATTTGACGTAGGATAATTAGCGACTTGAAATTGATATATATATATATATATATATATATATATATATATATATATTGAATTTAATTAGACAAATTTGTATAATATGACCCCTTTAAATGTTTAAATTAATTGACATGTAGAAAAATAGTTAATTACCTTTGAACCATTTGAATTTATGTTGTATTAATTGATTAAGTATGAAATTGAATAATTGATGTCAAATGTAGAATTGCATAGAATAATAAGCGTAATAATCTTTAATCTACATGAAATGATAGTGTAGATTCTAGAAATAATTAAATTAATTTGCACAAACAACAATGTGAATTAATACGATTATTTCAGGATTATTTGAACTAATTATTGAATTGTTATTGATTGTTGTCATTGCTTGTCTATTTACTTTGACACCATCCCAGTTATCACACTGCAAGTTCCTTTGCTATGCTTTGATTTTTAAATTGAAATGGAATCGGGTTGAAATGATAAATACCCAAATAACTTTGACTTAGGATAGAGAATTAAATTAAACCCGATTGGTCAATAATTTGATTTAAAATAAAATAAAGATTTTATTTGAATAAAAATAAGGTTTGAATTAAAATTGGAATTTAAAATTTTAATGAAAGGAAAATGTGAATTTTTGAAATCTGAAACCAAATATTAACATAGTAATTGACGTAAGAACATTGTTTAAATTTTAATTATATAATAATAAAATTTAGAATTATTAATAATTAAGTTTTGAAATTATTAATAATTAAGTTTTGAAATTAGTTAATAATTAAGATTTGAAATTATTTGATAATTAGATGAGATTGAACTATTTAATAATTAAATTGAATTGAATTCTTTATTAAGTGAAATTGAACCTCTTGAATAAGTGAAACTAAGTTTCTTTATTAATTGAGTTTTGAAATTTTAACTAAGTAAATAAATAAATGAAATTGAACTTCTTTAACAAGAAATAAAAATGCGGTTTATTGAAACAAATAAAAGACTTGTAATTTAAAGAATTGGATTTGACAAATTAGTTTAAATTAAATTTGTAAGCTTGTTATAATAAGTTGAACTTAAGAAGATAATTTAATGAATTAGAAATTTAATTGAAATTGTTTAAATGATAAATTAATTTAATAAATATCGAATGAAATCGATAAATGAGTTTAGATCGATTGAACGTTAAATTAAGTTTATTTAAATGATTATGGAATGAAACTTATATACGAATTTAAATGTATATTTGAATTATTTAAATTTAACCTTTGAAATTGAATTATAGAATTTTGAAATGAAATTTGGAAGTTTTGAAACGTAAATTGCATAAATTGATATAGAAAGACAAATGAAATGTTGATTTACAAATTATGATTTAAATTGAAATTGATTTGGTTTTGAAATATATTAAACGACCAATCGGAGAAATAATTACGAAAGTTATTAAAGAAACCAGAATCGATTATGGACATACTCTCTGTCTAAACCGAAAACCACTTTAATAACTATACGCGGAGTGTGATCCAGAATGAAGTGGTTGGAATGATGTACGTGATGACTGAAGAAAGAGAACGATAATGGATAGCCTTGACACTTATGTCAAATTGGAAATGATTAAAACAGGAGCCGTGCCGGGGCAAATGGGGTTAGCCACCTCGAGTGAGCACACTTCTTCGTAAACTACTCATTACTTGTTACTGATTGGTGCACCCTCGTAATTTTGGGAGTGTTGTTTCACGGTGTTGCGATCGTTGCGGCAATGCGTTTTCACCAGTCCGGATCAGGCAAATGGTAGTTTCACTACCTTGGGCATTGTCTCATGTGCCTTGTCATACTTGTATCCCTATATACGCGACCAC
The DNA here is from genome assembly GCA_030765085.1 of Allium cepa. Taxonomy (NCBI): domain Eukaryota; kingdom Viridiplantae; phylum Streptophyta; class Magnoliopsida; order Asparagales; family Amaryllidaceae; genus Allium; species Allium cepa. The sequence continues at coordinate 34,443,135 of CM060941.1, forward strand.
TACGAATTTGTTTTGTGTTATACCTATGGAGTACTCTCTGATATCCCACTAGTTTACGGTGGAGTTTACGGTGTTGTATAGTCTATAACACTTATATAAAATGTGTTAAGGGGGATAATGGTAACGCCTTAACACTATTTTGATATTTATATTACTGATAAGCATTACCTATTTAGCGTACATTACTACATAGTAGATGGTTTAACGGATCCTTAAAAGATGGTTATTCCAACGTCCTTTGAGTTATTGTATTTCAATTGTTATTTCACTTGAGTTGGATTTATTGATACAAGAATGTTAATCATAACTCGAGTGTTTTGTGTTTTGCTTTACGCTCGGGTCAGACTGAGTGGTTCATCTTTTGAGACTCACCTTTGGAGTTGGAGCTTCGCTTGGAGATCCAGCTATCTATCCAGCTTTCAGATATTCAGTTGATTCCAGTGATGTATTCTGATATTGTATTTGACTATTGTTTCGAGACTTCTGCTGTAATTTATTTAACTCTGTCATATATATAGTAGCTTTATGAACTACTACCTTTTGCTTCCGCTGCATATTATTACTCTGTGTCTGTGATTCTGTGATTATTTATTTACTGTATATCTGAGTTTTAACAAATTTAAATTAATAATTCGGTATTTTTATTCATGTCCGACATGTACGGATGCGAATAGTCCAAAATAGTGGGTCGTTACAGAAAGCTATATACAATACTCAACCAAGCTCTTGATAGTGAAAGCAGTACGAAAGAACAATAGTTGCATAATAAGTGGATCTAGTATGGGGACCTCAACACTGCTTACTTTCATGCTTCGATCAATATCAGACAAGCTAGAGAAAATATACGTACGATATGTGGACAGGATGGCTCTCTCTCCTCCACTCTTGATCAGGTTGACGCAGCTTTCCTCATTTATTACAATGATTTACTTGGAAATTCTTCCAATTTCACTCCCGGCCTCAACATGTTTGATGAAATACCCCTTCCAGTGCTCACTGCTGCTCAGTCTACAATGTTGGTTGATCGATTAACTAATGAAGAAATTAAGCAAACCTTGTTTGCAATGAATAAGAAGTCAACTGGAAGCCCAAATGGATTCAATGTGCATTTCTTTATTGCAAGCTGGGATATTATTCAAGTTGATTTTTGTAAGGCAGTACGCAATTTTTTTGACAAATGCACTTTACTTTCTGAAGTGAATGCAACTAACCTAATATTAATCCCAAAGCCTTCTGAAGCCAACTCTGTCACCTCTTTTAGACTAATCTCCTGTTGCAATGTAGTATGTAAATGTATATAAAAAAATTCTCGAAACTAGACTAGTATGAGTTCTACCAGACATCATTTACCAAAATCAAGAGGCTTTCTTGCCAAAGAGGATCATTTTAGATAATGTTCTACTTGCTCGGGAGCTCATCAGTGGGTATGGTCGAGCAAGTGCATCCCCTGCTGCCATGATGAAGCTTGACAAAATGAAGGCGTATGACTCTATTCACTGGACATCTATAGTTCGCATCATGGCCTTAATGAGATTTCCAAAACCTTATGTTGGATGGGTGTATGAATGTATCTCATCTCCTAGCTTCTCTCTCATTTTGAATGGTCGATCTGTTGAATATTTCAAAAGCAAGCAAGGGATTCGACAAGGTGATCCCATCTCTTTCTATAAATTTATTCTTGTGATGGAGGTGCTAACTAGACTTGTCTCCCTAAAGTACAGTGCAAACCAGATAAGCTACCACCCGAAGGGTAGATTGCATAACATTTCAACCCTGATGCTTGCTGATGACATCATGATTTTCGCTAAACTTCATCTCCCATCCATACAATGTATTATAGCCAACTTGTCATCCTTCTCTCTAATGATTGGTCTCAAACTTAACCATAGCAAATCGAGCATTATATTCTCTGGCATTGATATTCAACATTCTATTCTTCTTCTAGCTGCTTCTAGCCTCCGACTAATGGACTCAGAAATGTCTTATTCAGGTCTTCCTCTAGTTTCTTCAAGATTAAATTTATCAGACTACCTTCTACTGTATAATAGAATCACATCTTCAATTGATAACTAGGCCTATCGATTTTTATCCAAGGCTGGCCATCTTATACTTATCAAAGCTGTTAACTTCTCCATGGTTGTCTATTAGGCAAGAGCCTTTATCTTGCCAGCTAAACTATTGAAAATGATAAGAAGTGCAAGGATGAGGTTCTACTGGTGTGGTTCTATCCATAAGAAGAAGCCAATGCCTTGCTCATTCTCATTGTTTGAATTGCCTAGGGACAAAGGAGGGTTGGGAGTTATTGACATATTTAACTGGAATGTGAAAGTACACAGGGTGGATCATGTAGTGTATATGCAAGTATATGTGACAAAATATATGATGCAACTAAAACAATATTAATCTAAGTAAATATAGAGTAAGCACACTAGGATTTTATACTGGTTCCGACCTCCCGTCCTACGTCCAGTCCCAAAGCTCCCCTTCGGAATTCGACTATCAAACACTTTTGCTTCGCCCAGAGGAATAGGCTTGGTTACAATAAGTTGTTCTTGTCAAATGTGTGTTCTATAACACGCATATTGACTAATTAGTACAAATGCTTCCAATATATATCTAGAGAGTATTGTCTGTGAAGAACTGAATATTTGAAAGAGTGAAATACAAGCATAGATTGCTAGAGTTCAAGAATATATGATAGGGTATGTAATTAGAGAGCGTAAGTAAATTAGGTGATTTGTTCTCTTGAATCTTGATGATATATATAGTTGTAGAGAGGTTTCTTGAGTAGTTGCATCCATTAATAAGTGCTCTACAGTTGCTTCTGTTGATGATGAAGAGTTGCACGAAGAGAAGCGGAGATGTCTATTCAAATGTAGCAGTTGAAGTTTAAATTTAAAATCCGAGTTTGAAATCAGACGTCTGATACTATATATTTTTTGTGCATAGTAGATTTTCAAATGTCTGAGTGCTACCAACGGACGTCTGGTTTAGTCTGATTGTTGTTCCAGATGACTTTTTCAAACGTCTAGCTTATGCATCCAAACGTTTGATACTTGTACATGTCTATTTTATGCATCTTTTCTATTGTTTCTTTGTACCTATCGACTTGTACTCTCTTGTAGTGTTCTTTGAGCCTTATTCTTGTCTTTCTAGTGATGTTGTGCTAGCAAGCATATATATATATATATATATATATATATATATATGCATATTCAATTTCCATTGTATAGTTGTCGTCATCGAAACTGTAGATTTGATTTCCTAACAATCTCCTCCTTTTTGATGATGATAACTGTATAATGTACTTATATATAATTTTATAAATCTTCCCCTGAATATGTGCTTTCCATCACTTATTGTGATCTTTATTATTTCTCCCCCTTTGGCATTATCAAAAAGGATTTATAACTTTTTAATTGTAGATGTCATGTCCATTTCATTATGTATTTACTAATCGTTGTAAGACTACATAAATATACACATAAATACCACATAAAAAAGGAAATTTCATTAATCACTTAATCGATTACATTCATACATTTTTATAATTCTTATACAAAAGATGGAATCCTAAGAAATCTAATGATCGTTTGGGGAGCTTTATCTTGATCATCTCCTTTATCTTCATCCTTGGAAGAACTCGCTTGTTTTTTAGGAGATGTCGGAGTTTGTTCAAAAGGTTCTTTCTCCTCGTCAAAAAGTTTGGAATGTTTCGAAGGAGGAGGAGAAGGCACTGGAGTAGGCCAATCTTCTGAAGGTGGTGTAGGACCATGAACCTTTTGAAGGACCTCCTTTAGAACGGATAATACAGTTGAAAGTGACATTTCAACTGTGGCTAGGAGAGAAGGGAAAAAATGTTTCAAAACTACCAATCCGCTTAGCCAATAATTTTTTATTCTTAGATAAAATAAGCTGACTTTGAAGAGCTAAGTCATGAATACTCTCATTTGGATTTCTCTCTGTGCAAGTCTCCAAAATATCATCTTGGCACGTATAATCAAATGGTGCAGGAGGAGGAGTGGTAGTCTCGTGATATTGCTCCACCTCTTGGGATGGTTTAAGTTGTGTTTGAGATGGAGGCCCAGCTTCTCTGGCTTGACAACGTTGCATCCACTCTTCAAATGATATAAAATCCGAAGGATTTTCCAATAAGTGCATTAGGGAGAAAATTTTTTATGGATGCATATTTCGGAGAAATTTCTTCAAAAGTGGATAAATATGAGGGGATGTTGTGAGCCCGTAGAAGTCTCATGATATATGTAGGATAGATGATGGATGGGCGTGATCGATTTCAAAAATGTTTGAGCTCATCAAATATAAATTTTGCCTCGTTGACCCTTGTTCCACTGAATATAGCATGTAGGGCCTTGTGCTCTAGTTCCGTGATTTGCTTATGACTACCATGGTGAGGAACGATAGTATTGATAATCATTCTAGCGAGAAGTCTCGCCTTAGGTTGCAGGTATTTGGATGCAAATCTAGGCATTTCATCTTCTCATATTTGATGTGTTATATTATCTCTCTATTTCAGACGCATATTCGGAATATTATATAAATCTTCTCCGGTGTCGGAACATTCGAGAGTTCGGCCTATGATCCCTAGAGTAAGTCTTATTTATTGCCATAAATACTTGACCATAGCCAATTATCATCGTTGTTAGTGTTCTACACTGCTGTGCTATCCAAACTAGCATAGTAGAGAAATATGGCTAACGAATGAATTTGGATGTTATTTGGATTAAAGGATATCAATGTTTCCAAACCAGCACTTTCACACGTTTCGTCTAAATCATACACTGGAAACTTTAGCAAATTATAAAATGGACCTGTATGGTGTTTCTTCTTTTGAATATCCTCGTATCTCTTGAGTGAATGCGGTACACGATTCATCCATCGTTCAATTTGATCGGTAGAGCAAACTTGGGAGTTGGATGAAGTTGCTTGGTCTTGTTTTCAATTAGAGATCTTAGGATTTTTTATTTTAGGAGCAATCAAATTCGAGCGAGGTTGAAGAGAAGGTAATTTTTGAGAAATAAGGAATATATTTTGCAGTGAAAAGGAAATGACATTGAAGTGAGAAAAGTTAAAAAAATAGACGTTATCTGGGACCTTAAGAGTTTCGATTGAATTTCAAACATCTGGAAGATGAATCAAATGTTTGATTTAACCTAGTTTGAAGGCAGTAAATAGAATCAGACGTCTAGTTGTTGGTGGCAGACGTCTGGAATTGCTCTATTTGTAAATTTTGAAAGGCAGAGAGAATTATCAGACGTTTATTTGTAGAATCAAACGTCTGGAATAGGTCTAAGTGATATTTTTATAGGATAGATAGTTTTCTCAAACATCTGGATATAATATCAGATGTCTGAAAATAGTCTGAGTTTTTATCGTATGGAAGCAGAGACCTTGTTCAAGCGTCTGGCAAATAGTTCAAACGTCTGGCAAATAGTTCAAACGTCTGAAATTGACTAGTCTCTATTTTTTATGAAGCAGAAATGATTTTCAGACATCTAGAAGGTTATATCAGACATCTGATATATACATGATGGTTAAATATTTGTGTGATGCAAGAGTATTAGACGTTTGAAGGTAAAGTTCAGACGCCTGAAATGACACATTTGTCTTAAAATAGCCTAAATTTATAGGGTGTTGCTTATTTTTCGAGAGTTTAATTTTAATAAAACATAGTATTATTATTTGTGAAACAAAATACAAATATACGTAGATAAAAATACAATGAGAATAATTAAATTTATTTAGATGACGATGGAGCATCACGATCTTCAGACTTGTCATCCCTCCATGGCTTGAGTGGAGACCATATATTTCCACGTTCGTGGGTTCTCGGGGAACCAAAGAATCGCATAGGTGAAGGTTCCAAAGGTGTACGATAAGAGGTAGAGGGATCCAAAGGATTGCAAGGAATCAGAAGTGGTTCATGTACATCCTTCTTTCATGAATTACAAAATTTTATCGCTACTTGCTCCAGAAAACTTAGTCATCGCACAGTGACCTTTCGTTCAAAGTATAATTCACGTTGTAAATATTTGTTGTCTTTGGTAGTGATGTATCTCATCGATTTTCTCCTTGGTATTAGGAAAGATAAATAGAGATCATTTGGACTTCTTTTTATCAGGAGTGAATCTCGTGTGGTAAGAGGACCACTTATATGTCGGTTCCTGATTTAGTGTAGGAGTAGGAAGGCGATGAGGTGTAACAGCTGAGGTATCCGTTGTTGTGTCGAGAAGGAGAGATGAGAGTTGTCGAATGAATGCTTATATTTTCTGTTGTAAAAATATGAATTCTATATATTTTTTAACTTTTTGTTACAAAAAATTATTTATACATGATTTTAAAGGTTATTCACAGGTACTTCTCAGAAAACAACCACCTAAAAATTTAAGGTGAAGAAGTTAATAATTTTAATTTGTGGATAATTTTTTTAGTTAAAAATAAAATAAATGAAAATGTAGTATTAGTTTAGAAGATCATTAAGAGAGCATATTCTCAAATCGCGTTGCAGTTTAACAAACGTTTGTTATTTTCGAAAATATTACATTATCTTTTTCGAAATTAATTTGAAAACCTTTATCGCATAATTGGCTAATACTAAATAGGTTATGTTTTAAATTTTCTACTAATAAATATTTGTAATAATAGGAGAGTTAGAAATACCAGAGTTGATGACTTCTCCGATGCCAATGACATATCCTTTTGAGTTATCTCCAAAAGTTATTGTTCCACTATCGATGTATGTTATATTTGATAACATTTTTGAGTTTCTGGTCATATGCTCAGAGTCCACTATCAAATATCAATTTTTCTTTATTTTTTATTTGGGTACCTGCAAAATAAAAGATGATTTAATTGCTACCCATATACTTTGTTAGGGTCCTAGATTTTAGGAGGAGTAGGTAGCCATACCCAAGATGATTTGTTACCTTTATGAACGTAAATTTTTTTTATAGACTACATTATCTAAATAATTACTAATATGTTTTCGTCTAATCAAATTATTATTTCTCTTAGGAATCCAAATTTTTATATTTTTGGTATTCGCTCTTTTAGTCTTTTGATAAATATAACTATATTTCTTAATATTATTTCCTTTTTGTTTAGGAATATTTTTAACTCTTATTCCATTTCTATTACCTGATGGTTTTGAAGTTTTGATAAGATTTTCCAAATCTTGTTTTTCTTTATTAAATTTTGAAACATTATTTGTAATTTTATTTAAATTTTCTTTTAGTTCTAAATTTTCAATTTTCAATGTTTCTATATTACTCTTCAAGTTGATATTTTCTTTTAACAGGTTATCCTTTTCTAGTCTAGTTTTTCCAAAATCGATAGCCATAGTCTCATTTTCAACCAAACTATTTTAATTTTTTCTTGAGATAATTCTAGTTCCTGCACTAAAATAATTTTTTATCTTTTAACATTCCTACTTCAAGTTATAATCTATTTATTTTGGCTATATGTTCTTTATTCAATATTTTAATTTGTCTAAATTTATAATCTAATTCCATGCTTAGTTCTAATAATTCATCATAGCTAAGTTCGGGACATACCTCATCAGTTTGTGCCATAATGCATACATTAGCTTGTTCTCCGTCACTGTCATTGTCTGATGATGATGAAGAATCCAAGTCATCCCATGTTACATTGACAGCTTTCTTCTTTTTAATTTTTCAAATTTGTTCTTCTTTTTATCATTGTTGAGCTTAGGACACTCTTTCTTCATATGTCCAAATTGGTCGCATTCATAGCGTTTGATTGATGTTTGATTTGTAGAGCTTGGTTTTCCTCCTTTTCGAAATCTGGTCATTTTCTTAAATTTCTTAAATTTGTTGTAGTTTTTGGCAACAAATATGATTTCTTCTGCGGCTAAGTCAGAGTCTTCATTTGTTGCTGGAAATGCTATGTTTTTCTTCTTCGAATTTTGTTCTTTTCTTTCCTGCCAATTAGCTTCATAGGACATTAAATTTCCTATCAATTCTACAACTAGGAGTGTTGAGGGATCATTAGCTTCAGCTAATACTTTTCTTTCACACTTTGGAGTTAAAGAATTGAGTATTCTAAATATTAAGTCAAAATTTGTGAATTTGACTCCAAGTGCCATTAAATCGTGTTGAATGGTTTGGAATCTAGAGTACATGTCTACTATAGATTCATTTTGTTTCATTTTAGATGATGAAAATTGATTTTGTAAAATTGAAATCTTAGTTTGTTTAACTTTGTTTGTGCCTTCGTGTGTAACTTGTAAGGTATGCCAAATATCATATGCAGTGTTACATAACATGACACGTGAAAATTCATTCTTATCTATGAACAAATAAAACATTCATAGCTTTGGCATTATTAGAAGCTACAGTTTTTTATGAATCATTCCATGTGTTCATAGCAGTATCAGGTGCTTCATATTTATTTTGAGTGGCTGACCAAATTTCTAATCCATTAGCTTCCATAAAGATTCTCATATGTGTTGACTAATATGCATAGTTAGAACCATTAAAAAGTGGGGTCGTGCTGTGGATTGATCTTCTTGAAAAATACTTTCCATATTAAAGTGATTCAAAAATGTGTTACCGTACTTTGATCAAACCTTGCTCTGATACCAATTGAAAGTCTACAGGGTGGATCGTGTAGTGTATATGCAATATGTGACAAAATATATGATGCAACTAAAACAATATAAATCTAAGTAAATATAGAATAAGCACATCAGGATTTTATACTGATTCGGACCTTCTGTCCTACGTCCAGTCCCGAAGCTCCCCTTTGGAATTCGACTATCAAATACCCTCGCTTCGCCCGGAGGAATGAGCTTGGTTACAATAAGTTGTTCTTGTCAAACGTGTGTTCTATAACACAGATATTGACAAATTAGTACAGATGCTTTCAATATATACCTAGAGAGTATTATCTGTGAAGAACTGAATATTCGAAAGAGTCAAGTACAAGTATAGATTGCTAGAGAACAAGAATATATGATAGAGTATGTAATTAGAGAGCATAAGTAAGTAAGGTGATTTGTTCTCTTGAATTTTGATGATATATATAGTTGTAGAGAGGTTCCTTGAGTAGTTGCATCCATTAACAAGTGCTCTACAGCTGCTTCTATTGATGATGAAGAGTTGCAGCGAAGAGAAGCGGAGATGTCTATTCGAATGTAGCAGTTGAAGTTTAAATTTAAAATCCGAGTTTGAAATCAGACGTCTGGTATTTGTATCAGACGTCTGATACTATATTTTTTTTATACATAGTATATTTTCAGACGTCTGAGGGCAATTACCAGACGTCTAGTTTAGTCTATTTTTTGTTCCAGAGGACTTTTCCAGACGTCTGGCTTGTGTACCCAGACGTCTGATACTTGTGCATGTGTGTTTTGCGCATATTTTCTGTTACTTCTTTGTACCTATCGACTTATAGTCTCTTGTAGTATTCTTTGAGCCTTGTTCTTGTCTCTCTAGTGATGTTGTTCTAGCAAGTACCTGTATATAGAAATACATATATATATGCGTATTCGATTTCTATTGTATAGTTGTTGTCATTGAAACCGTAGATTTGATTTCCTAACAGAATGTTGCAGCTTTCAGCACTCACTTCAACTTAGTTTTATCTAGATAGGGCTGTGTGTGGGGGTGAACTGGGTGTGGACACAGAATAGGCAGAAAGGACTTCTGGAGTATGCAAATTCAACAACTCTGTAGTTGGACTTGGAGAAGATTTCTAGGGTTGCGATGTACTTTCCTCCCTTTGATTGTCATGAGATTAACAGCTACAGCTGAAGTCAAGTTCTGGCATGAACCTTGGGTAGCCCCTGGAATGATACTTTCTATCCTTCTGAACCACTGGCAAATCATACAAACTGGCATATCATGGAAAGTTAGGGCCTGTGATTATATTCTTCATGGGCATACTCAGCTTCCCCACACTTCAAACCAGATTATCAAGCTGCTTGGGTTTAGCTACAGGAAAGACATATTCCAACTGTTAGTGCTGACCAGGTGGTCTGGAAGATAAGACAATAATCTATGTCTCATGTTTATGGTTTTCTGTCGTTGCATGATAATTTTCCTAAGTGCAAGTGGATGAAGATCATCTGGAATGCTGATTCCACTTCCAAAGATAACTTGATGCTTTGGAAAGTCATTCACCAAGCCTTGCTAACTAGAAATGTATTGCTGACAATAGGTCTCAATCTTGGAGACTTATGCTTTTTCTGTTCTGATAGTTTGAGACCTGCGAACACATATATTTTGGTTGTAAGTTAATCTACTGTTATGGAGATGAGCGATGTTATTAGCTGGTAGTAGCATGTTGTCTACACAATCTAATGTTGATCTGAACTTGATCTACAAATCAACAATTTGACGAACAAGTAAATCTCGAGTCATTACTCTATGTTTTAAGAAATACTTGTCCTTGGTATGGCATGAAAGGAACCTTATTTGCTTCAAAATGAGAAAAAGAGATGGTGAAGTTCTCTGGAAAGTTTTGAAATCAGAAATTATGGAAACTATGCTTAGGATCTCCATTTTCTCCCGTGCTTTGGTCGTTGCTTGGAGATAAATTTGTTTTCCATGGGTTTTGTCTGTGTCTAGTCTGTCTTCTGCCTTCCTTGTTTTGCCCGTGTGCTTGTACTCTCTTTTCCCTATTTTTCCTTGTGTGTTTTGATGCTTGAAGTATGTTTTGAGCATTTTTTTATTTTATTGTTGTTTGCAATAAAATCAGGTAGGGGCCATGTCAACCCCGTTAGCCTTTGCTAAAAACATTAATTATTTTATTAATGTTGTTTAAAGTGTATTGATTATTTTATTAATGATGTTTTTAAGTTAAATAATTATTTTATTAATGATGTTTTAAAGTTACTTAATTATTTTATTCATGATGTTTTAAAGTTAATTAATTATTTTATTAATGATGTTTAAAGTTAATTAGTTATCTTATTAATGATGTTTTTGACTTAATTAATTATTTTATTAGCGGTGTTTTTTAGTCAATTAATTATTTTATTAATGATGTTTAAAGTTAATTAATTATTTTATTAATGATGTTAAAGTTAATTAATTATTTTATTAGCGATGTTGAAAGTTAGTTATTATTTATTTATGATGTTTAAAGGTAATTAATTAATTTAATAAAGGTGTTTATAAATAATAAATGGTTTTATAAAAGGAATTTAACTTAATAAAAAGGATTTATTAAAAGAGATTTATAAATGATATTTGATAAAAGAGATTTATAAATGATACTTTGCAGTGGAGATATATAAATGATATTTTGTAAAAGAGAGATTTATAAATAATATTTTATAAATAAAAGAGGGATTTATAAATGCTAATTTATAAATAAAAGAATGGATTTATAAGCGATATTTTAATAACAACGAGGATTTGTGTTAAAAATTATAAGATTTATAAAAAAATAAGTTTTGGATTTTTGTAGAGGATTTTTATGAAGAAGTTTACAAAGGGAGATTTATAAAAGATTTTATTACCAGAAAAGAGTTATATAAATAGGAAGGAGTTTTATAAATAGTTTTAAAGATTTATAAAAGAAGTTTAACTAATTAAATTGGAGATTTATAAAAGAACCTGTAAATGTGGAATGAGTTTATAAAAAGGAATTGTATAAAATGAATGAGATTTGACTTTGGTAAATAATCCTTCTTAATTATGGTGGTATAGAAGCATTCTTTCCATACTTAACACCAAAGGAAAAGTGGTTTGGATTGATAGTAATACAGTTTTATAATGACATTTGGTTTGCCTGGGTAAATATGCTTTTGGGAAATTGGAAAATATTTTTTAAATATTGAAAGTGAAATGGTTTGTGAATATACTTATACCGTTGAGATAAGTATATGATTTTTTTTAAGCATTTTCAAAGTGATTTTTAATTAATGAAAAGATTAGTTAAAGAGGCTAAGTGGCTGCTTATGTGTTTAACCATGCTTGGTTTCCTATGAAATTAAACCTTCAATTTGATTGGTTGTTTATTTGATTGTTAAATAACCGACTATCAAATCTTGACCAGATATAACTTTGGAAATATCTAAAAGAAACATGAACTATATGGTACAGTTATCTTTAGTAATGCTATATTGTACGTATAAACTCGTGTTCTTCTAAGACAAATGATAAGGAAATCCTCCGCTTAAATGGTTAGGAGAAGATCTTCGCTCTTATGTATTATTTGTTGATTTCCAAAAGAATTGGAGTTGAATTTACCAGAATCTATCGATTAGTTTTAGAGCGCCCGATAAATGGGGGAGTGTACTTAAATGATAAGACCCAAAAATACAACCAGTCCAAATCCATTTGCACGTTCTACGCTTTGGAAGAGGTTCGAGACTGGTTCAAGATAATGGAATTGAAGACAGAGTCCTTTGAGTGCAAGGGCTGCTTGCTACTAATCCTGAGGGTGATTCCAAAATGGATATGGTAGAAGTAGTACCTTTGTTTTGTTCATACCCTGAACAACTTGTATGGATGAATGCTAGCATTACACTGTTGCATGAAGGGTAGTATTAGCTTTCTAAGTGGGAATTGCTAGGAGGAAAAGGTGAAAACATGACCTCACAAGCCTTACAACCCGGTAATGGCTAAAACAAGGTAGATGCAGCAGAGATATGTGGTTCGCTACTATTAGAAGCATCATTTAAAGACCTAGATCAGGATTTTCAGATTTAGTATATGCATGCAGGGTGATCGAGAGGCAATATTTGTAGCCTTGTTGCCCGAGGGATGATGTAATCTGATATGCCATTTTAAAGGGGCAACTGGCTCTGTGTTGACAGAGGTGTAAGATTTGCAGCCTCGGTACATTTTATCTAGAAGTGTACTATAAAGACGGTAGTCCCTTACCTTTTCATTGCTGGAATCCATCTTCCAATGCGTGCCTTTACGGACTTAGTTGTATACCTATTATGTTGGAATGTAATTAATGTAACCATTTCAGCTATGATTAATATTTATTTTAAACCTAGACATTATTATAATGTCAGAAGATTTCTTTAAAAATGGTTTGGTTATCGTAAAGTAAAACCCATCCGTGTTAATATACGGTGTGGTTTTACAAGATACCTTTATTTTTAAAAGATACTTATAATATTAAAAATCCATTTGACTTTGTTTCTCACACTGGTTTATCGGAATGATCTGGGCATTGTTTTCTTGTAATGGTCGGGTCAGCCCATGCATATTTTCAGATTTTGCTACATGCTTTGGAGCTTCAAGTGACGAGCTGGATGCTTCTAATATGTATTCCCGTATTTTCTTTTATTTCTATTGTACTTCCTTGTTTGTATTTATCAGCAATTTCGAGGACATATTGTTATAACTATCCAAGCTGATGATAGGTTAGTTGCTCTGATTTATGTATGTATATCACAGTTTTCTTTTATAAAGATCATTGGTATATTACATATTACCCATCACGTTGTGACTGTTTTGTCTTTTCTTTCTTTCACCCCAATAGACTGTCTTTTCGGCACTTGGATGTTCGACACGTGAATACTGTGGATGTATTAGTATCGTCGACTTCTAAGGATCGAAAAAGCAGGTTGTTAAGAGAAATTTGGTTGTAGGTAAAATTTAAATATTATCCTTATTCAACTTACTTAGTCCATAAACAAGTTCTTGGTTCATCAATAACATTTATTATTAACCGTACTACTCTGGCGAAATATTTTGACTTTGGTTTGACTACAGCTGACGCACAAACCACATACGACCGAGGGGACGAATTGTCTAGTAAATAGTGCTTTACTTCCGATGCTTTAACTAAGATTCGGTTATAGTCGCTCGATGGATGTCCATGTCATGATTTAACCATAGTTAAACTGGCATATTCACATTGAAATTCTACAGCATTTTCAAACCGAGGGAACTGTATCGTCGTCACCCGAAGGTTTTATGTTTGACCTAGTTGTTATTAACCAATAGGAAACTCCTAGACAAGTTATTACATGACTATCCAATAACTACGAATACGTAACCCTTGGTGCCTCCCTGTAACAATGTGCACCTTAATGGGTCCGAATTTTGGACTAAATTGAAACTCAAATTCATAAGGGTATGGATCATTGGTGTTGGTAACCTAATATAAATATAAGCATATCAAAGAACCGCTTACATAAACTCACAGCGAAATAGAAAAATCCAATAAACATATATATATATATATATATATATATATATATATATATATACGGACTAAATCTACTACCTTTGAACCAATATTATTCCTTGGACGTTTAGTTGTCTCGTTAGTCGAGCATGAATGAGAAGACATCTCCATCCATCGTTCCCGTCTTGCTCCAGTAGTCTACCCCTCTAAATCTATCTTATGTGTTGTAACGAGGAGGGGGTCAACAACATTCTGGTGACTGGAAAATTACATACTTTATCCATAAAACTAATTTATGCTAGTTGATTTCTATTTAATTATTATGTCTACCTATCCACGGCTTATCCGTTCAATTCCATACACATGTATGATATATCCAACGTTCTCCGTGATATAACTATAACTATATATATATATATATATATATATATATATATATCTTATACTATAAAGCAAAACCTTGAGTCAAAGGGTCAAGGTGAAGCCTTTTTTGCATGGACCAAAATACCCAGTTTGACAATTAAATCAGAAATGTTTGTAGAGGGTTAATTTTGCCATTTTCAAACGCACACAACAGTTACTTTGCAGTCATATTTCTCGGGCTCACGTCTACACGTACAACATAATTTCATAGTTACGATTACTTCCCCTTAAACACCCACTCTTCTCCTAAAACTCATCCATCGCTGTTGAAATTAAATCAAAAAATTAAATCCCAAAACCAAGCTCAAAACTATAACCATCAATAAAATTAATCTACCACTTTTATTATATTTACTTAGGTCTATTGAAGATGCGGATCATTGAGGAAAAGGCACAGTGTGGAAAATAAGTGATGGCTGTGGATCTAGGGTTTCGAATGCCACGGATCGACTTTCGAGTTTATGGTATTCCTCCAATTTAGCTTTTAAATTTTTTATTTGTAATTTTGTCTGCTGATTTTGGATCTATACAGTATCTAACGTATCATCTTTTATGCCCAATTCAGGAATTAGGCTTCCATCGAGATTGGAATTGTTTCTAAAAAAATTAGATGTCTTCAATTGCAGATGGATTATGAAATTCGATTTTATTTCATGCCAGGTACCCATGAACTTGATTAAGATCTTAATTTCACTAATTACTTCTAATTAGTTTTATTCTACAACAATTAACATTTGTTGATACGAACTTTGATTTTGAATTTTGTTATTGGTATGTTTAATGGTTATGGAAGATTAGGTCTACTAACTGCAAACTAAATACCGAAACCTTCATCTGATTTGTTCAACTATGCAAGATCCAATGTCCGAATTTTTTTTATCTGTGTTCTTTTTTTGCAAACATAGATAATGAATCAAGTTTCTTTTTCGAGTTGAAGTATATAAAGAAACAAGACATGTATGTTTGTTTTCTTTTATTCTACACGTTTTAGATATTGTTAACAAAATATGCAAACAAAAGGCGATAAATTGAAATATCGACCATTTCATGTATTTGTAATCCTTTTCCTTTTGCTGTCAAGTGTGAAAGCAAATACTTGATAAGTGAAACCTTTTTTGACTGCCAAAAATGTCCTTTTTCAAATTATTTCATTATATATCAAATAACGACATGTTGGTCTTTATGAGACCGTTCGTTTTGTTTACTCATTCATCTAATTAATTGCTCGAA
The DNA here is from genome assembly GCA_030765085.1 of Allium cepa. Classification (NCBI taxonomy): domain Eukaryota; kingdom Viridiplantae; phylum Streptophyta; class Magnoliopsida; order Asparagales; family Amaryllidaceae; genus Allium; species Allium cepa. The sequence continues at coordinate 34,458,924 of CM060941.1, forward strand.
TCCTACTTACATTCTACCATTTTTCATTCCACTAACCCTGGCATCGACCGAGGAATATTATTTTTCCTAAATTTTCTTTTCAGTCCTACACTTTTCTTCTTCTAACTCGGTTGTTACGCCAAGTGAGATGTCCATGTTTTTCCTATTGTTTGTTCGTTTCAACCGAAACTTTCACGGACAACCCTAACAATAAGTATATGCCAAATATAACTGAATCGATGTGTTATTCTAATTTCTCAAATTCCTTAGTCTCTAATGAACACTATTTGATCATAAAAATTGATGATTAATATATTTGTTCGCTTGCAAAAGTTTCTACATGAGTTTATGCTAATAATTAAGATACGAAATAAGCTCTTGATTTTATTTTAGCCCTTCAATCAAATAGTTAAATACCAAACAACTTCCTTTTTCTTTCATATCATTGGATAATAGGATTTGTTATAAGTTGGTTAACCCATCTATTTTCACTGGTTTGATTTTGTACATTATTGAACTTTAGTAGGTATGTGATCATTTATTTGGCTCATTCATTATCGTTCTTAATTTAATAAGTTTATTCTAATTTGCATTAGTAGACACATGATGCTTAGAATTGATTAAAATTGTTACATTTTAGTGTGATTAGAAATCCCAATTTCCAAATAAAAAAGATTTGATTTGTAAAGATTTTTTCAATATTTTCTCTCACCAAAATCAAAAATTTTGCTCTAACTATCTTTAGATGAATAACATAATTATAATTTAGGATCACTTTGAGCCATTTTAATTCCATTCTAAAAGAGCCTTCTCTTCTATGCCATTGGTTCTATGCCACAGTGAATGTTGGTGGTTTCTCTGTTTAAGTTTCACTAATGTTGGTAACAAAATAAAGAACTTAAATTTTGGATGCAATGCACCAATTATCATTTCTTAACAATTATGGTTTCATTATTAAATTCAAGTTAGCTGTACAATCATCTTCATATGTGCTAATTGTACATAAACTATCTACATGCCCTATAATCAGAACATATTTCATAATAATGCTATTGTAGCTTAAGCAAATTATATGCTTTAATAAGTGTATATTTATGTGCGTTAGATGTTTTAGTAATTGTGTAGTCATAAATATAGCTTGGTATTGTGTATATAACGTTATTTTTATTCTGCACTTAAGCAACCAAAATCTTTACCACCAAAAAACTACATGAGACTGAAACTTCCAAGTAAAGACAATGAATATCTTAATATCAATCTGATTGAACTACTTCATGAAGTAGAAATAGGATAATAATATGTCCTTTATAGTAATTAACACATACTAGCCACCTTTCGAATGATATTTAAAACCGAATCTGCAACTTTATGAATGCAGTTTCAACACATTCCTTAACTTTCTATTCTCAATGACAGGGATGCAAAGGAGTCTACCAGTATCTTCCACCATGCGTAAAATGTATTGCAAAAAAGGCACGTATCTAATTGATAGGAACAAAAACGAATTAATAGTCAGAGGAAAAGCAAGCAAATGATGATGAAGATAAGAAAAACGTGAGGTGTCCATTTGATGAGTATAAGAAGCATGAAACTAAGACGGAGATTAAAAAATAAATAAAGTTCTACGTCATATGCCCAAGGAGAGGAAAGACATGTTTTGGGTTAATTATGAATAGTTATCGAATCTTGGAAAGTTTACTGAGTACCAGTTAACTAAAAATATGTACAATGTTTAGGTTTTTTCAAGTTTTTGTCCCGCGTAATGGTCTTTAATGTCGTTTCCGTCGATGAGTTTGTATTATTTTGATATAGTATTTTTTGTCTGCTCAATCAAAAAATGGATTTATGCTGTTTTGTGTATCTCCTGTGTATAATCAATGATTGTGCTTTTATTAAGTTTCTAGAAATTGTATGGCAAGGACGACCAAGTTTGTGTTGAATTTGGATGATTCAAATATTCGTTAAAAGGGAAAGAAATTGATTAATTGATTCAATCAAATCAATTAATTTAGCTGATATATGAAAGGATATTTTAAAGGAAACTAATTAATTAGCAAATCAATTAATTAGTCTGCTATATGAAGAAATAAATTATTAGGCATGGAGAATAAATGAAAGATATGGAAACGAAGATTACACCATCTATTTATACTAAAATCAAATTACGCAAATTGGAAAGATATCCGCGTAATCAGGAAATTGATTTGCTTAATCTCCAAGCAACCCTTCATTATCAAGTCTATATAAATAAAGGAACTTTATCTTCATATGAACAAGCAAGTGTAGCATCCACCATTATTCTTTCCTCTCTCTTTTGTACTCTTTTCTTTAGTGAAATAAAAAGTTGTTGGGTCTCCGTGGACGTAGGATATTCATATCCGAACCACGTTAAATCTTCTGTCTTCTATTTCTGTTATTTTTCTATGAGACTGCATAATTCTTTTTAAGTGTCATTGGTATCTAAATAGGCGATACTAGATCCTGAACAAATAATCGCTTCCGCTCAAATTAAATAAAATAAAATTTCACTACAGTTTGGTATCAGAGCTAGTGTTATTGTTCCTGTTTGGATATTAATGGCTACTTCTAGTAAGTCTGTTGGCAGATCTAGTGTCAATTATGGAGTAACACGTTTTGATGGAAAAGGAGATTTGGTACTTGGAAGATGAAGATGGAGGCTGTATTGAAGAAGGAGAAGACTTACAAGGTTGTTTCTGCGCTTGAGAAATTGAAAGGTATTGATGTAGCTGATTTGGAAGAGATGGAAGATAAAGCTCTTACAACAATTCAGTTGAGCCTTTCAGATGAAGTTCTTAGAGAATTCTCTCAAAAGAAGACGGCGAAAGAACTATGGGATGCATTATCGAATGCATATCAAGACAAGTCTCTCACTAATCGGATTATTCTTCAGCAACAACTTTTTTCGTTCAAGATGAAGCCTGGAGCTGATCTCATGGAGCATGTAGATGCTTTGACGACTTTGATTATGAACCTGAAGGCAGCGGAAGTTGATATTACTGATGAGGCTCAAGCTGTGATCCTCTTATGTTCCTTTCCTAAGAAGTATACTGCTTTTGTTAATTCCATGATTTATGGCCGCAGTAAAATTAACCTGTCTGATGTAAAGGCTGGTCTTCATAATGAAGTATTAAGAGGTAGATTGGCGAGCACCAGTTTGGATAGTGATACCGAAGGCTTATCTTTTCAGAGAGGTAGAGGCCAAAGCAGGTCGAAGAAAGATGGAGGACGGAGTTATTCACGGTCTCAGTCTAGGGGGCCTAAGAATTTGACTTGCCATTATTGTAAGAAACCAGGGCACTTCATAGCACAATGTCCCAAGCTTGAAGGTAGAAGAAAAGATCCAAAGCAAGCCTTAGCTTCTACAGCAGAGAAATCAGATACAGAAAGTGACACCGATGTATTTACAGCTTCTGGCTCTTCTGGGAAGAGCAACTTATGGTTGATTGATTCTGGCGCATCTTATCATATGACACCTGATAGGAACTGCTTTTCCACTTACCGTGAAATTGATGGAGGAGAAGTTCTGATGGGTAATGATGCTTCTTGCCGTATGGTGGGTGTTGGTAGCGTGATGATTAGGATGTTTGATGGTGTTATTCGTACGATCACCGATGTTAGACATGTACCTGATTTGAGGAGGAGCTTGATTTCTGTTGGGGCGTTAAGTAAACTTGGCTTGAAGATTGTAGTGGAAGGAGAGAAAATGAAGATATCGAAGGGTTCCATGATTGTTATGAGAGGTGTGAGAGCAGGAAATCTTTATCTATTAAAGGGCACTACAGTAATTGGTGAATCAGCTTCTGTTACATCTGTTGATTCAGATTCTTGCAGATTATGGCACTTACGGATGGGTCATATCGGTGAGCGCAGCATGGATGAGTTGAGAAAACGAGGATTGATTGATGGAGTTCATCATTCAAAACTTGGTTTTTGTGAAGGGTGTGTTCTTGGAAAGCAGACGAAGATTTCTTTTGGTACAGGAGAGCATAAAGCAAAAGCTGTCTTGGAGTATGTTCATACAGATGTCTGGGGTCCCTCCCCTTGTCTGTCTTTAGGTGGAGCCAGATATTTTGTTTCATTTATAGATGATTTCTCTCGTAAAGTATGGGTATACTTTCTTCCGTCAAAGAGTGAAACTTTTGCCAAGTTTCTGAAGTGGAAGTCTATGGTTGAGAAGCAGTCAGGGAAGAAATTGAAAGTTCTCCATTCAGATAATGGCGGTGAATTTGTATCATAGGAATTCATCAATTATTGTGAGTCTGAAGGCATTAAGAGGCATTACACCACACCAGGAGACCCCCAGTCTAATGGAGTTGCAGAAAGGATGAATCAGACATTATTGGAGAGGACAAGATGCCTTAGACTGACTGCTGAATTGAAGAAGGGATTTTGGGCTGAAGCTTGATCTATGGCGGCTTTCCTCATCAACCGCACACCTTCCACTGCCATAGATATGAAGACACCTGAAGAAGTATGGAAAGGAGAGCCTGTTAGCTATTCATTTCTCAGAGTGTTTGGTTGCCCAGCTTATGTGCATGAGAGCAAAGGGAAGCTGGAACCTAGAGCTCGCAAGTGTATTTTTCCAGGTTATAGGAGAGGAGTGAAGGGATATAGGTTGTGGTGTCCTATTAGCAAGAAGATCGTTATGAGCAGGCATGTGACTTTTGATGAGAAGGCTATGTTGAAGGTAGAGCCTTCCTCATCAGATGACAATGAGAGGACATGTGAAGAATACCAGACGCAAAGCAAGTCATCTGTTGATTCTTTCCATAGACGTTCAAATGGTGTTTCTGATAACACCGTGGTTGATGAGGATAATATCGATGTTGGTATAGAGGATCAAACTCAAGGTGGAGCTCATTCGGAACCTAGGCCTGTCAGACAAAGAAGAAAGCCTAAATGGCTTGATTAGTTTGTTGGATTGAGCATCGAAGATATTAACTTCAATGATATGGCAACATATGCTTTGAATGTTGTCCATGATGAGCCCTGTGATTATAGAGAAGCTATCGCATCAGTTAACAGTTCCAGTTGGTTAGTTGCTATGGAGGAGGAGATTGAATCATTGCAGAGAAATCATACTTGGGATTTGATGCCTCTTCCCACCGACAAGAGAGCTATTAGATGCAAGTGGATCTATAGAGTGAAAGACGACGAAAATGGTAATCTCAGATACAAGGCAAGGTTAGTCACAAAGGGGTATGTTTAAAAGAAAGGGGTAGAGTACCATGATATCTTTGCTCTAGTGGCTAGGCATACTTCTATTCGTATTCTTTTGACATTGGTTGCTCATTATGATATGGAATTAGAGCAACTAGATGTCAAAACTGCATTCTTGCATGGTGATCTGGATGAGGAGATTTATTTAAAGCAGACGGAAGGGTTCATTGACAGTAGCAGGCCAAATTATGTTTGCAAACTCAACAAATCTCTATATGGACTGAAGCAGTCTCCTAGACTATGATACAAGAGGTTTGATAAGTTTATGCTTTCACAGGGATACTCCATAAGTTTCAAAGACCAGTGTGTTTATTTCAGAAGATGTGATGGTGATATGATTTATTTGTTGTTATATGTTGATGATATGCTGATTGATCTCGGAGTATGGTCAAAATTAAGGAGTTGAAAGCGGAGCTCAGTAGAGAGTTTGATATGAAGGATTTGAGAAAGACACAAAGAATATTGGGTATGGAGATAAGCAGGGATAGAAAGAGGAGAGAGTTAAGGCTCACTCAAGCGCAGTACATCGAGAAAGTCCTCGCTCGATTTGGAATGGAGAAAGCTAAACCGGTGGGCACTCCATTAGGCTCTCATTTTAAGTTGTCAAAAGACTCATCTCCCTCATCGGAAGAAGACAAGAGGTATATGGCTGATATACCTTATTCTAGTGCTGTTGGCAGTCTTATGTATGCGATGGTGTGCACAAGACCAGATTTGGCCCATGCAGTAGGTGTTGTGAGTCGATATATGTCTAACCCAGGCAAAGAGCATTGGCAAGCCGTGAAGTGGATTCTTAGATATCTTCGAGGCACTTCTTCGGTGGGCTTATTATATAGTGGAGTGGATGGTGACATCTTTCTTAGAGGATACCGTGATTCTGATTACGCTGGGGATAGAGATGCTAGGAAGTCAGTGTTGGGCTATTTTTTACACTTGGCATAGACTCGATTTCATGGAGATCAAAGCTGCAATCTATCGTAGCTTTATCGAACACCGAAGCAGAGTTGATATCAATTGTGGAAGCAACAAAAGGAGGATTATACTTACTTCAGTTGTTGGATGATCTTTCAATGGTGCAGCGGACAGTAGAGCTATTTTCAGACAGCCAGAGTGCGATTCATCTTGTAGAAAATCAATTTTATAGTGCACGGACGAAGCACATTGATGTTAGAGGTTTCTTTCTTATGCTTGAGGAAGAATGAAGAAAGATCAAATTGTTGAAGGTGAGTACTTTGGATAATCCTTCAGATATGATGACAAAGTCACTTCCTAAGGACAAGTTTGAGCATTGCTCAAACTTGATCAGTTTGATACCTGTTACTTGAGCGCCATGGGGCGCTAGACCCAACAACTTATATGTTGATTACTTGATGATAAGGTGATGAAGAGAGATTGTTATATATTTGAATCAAGGTGGAGTGTTGAATTTGGATGATTCAAATATTCGTTAAAAGGGTAAGAAATTGATTAATTGATTCAATCAAATCAATTAATTTAGCTGATATATGGAAGGATATTTTAAAGGAAACTAATTAATTAGCAAATCAATTAATTAGTCTGCTATATGAAGAAATAAATTATTAGGCATGGAGAATAAAGGAAAGATATGGAAACGAAGATTACGCCATCTATTTATGCTAAAATCAAATCACGCAAATTGAAAAGATATCTGCGTAATCAGGAAATTGATTTGCTTAATCTCCAAGCAACCCTTCATTATCAAGTCTATATAAATGAAGGAACTTTATCTTCATATGAACAAGCAAGTGTAGCATCCACCATTATTCTTTCCTCTCTCTTTTGTACTCTTTTCTTTAGTGAAATAAAAAGTTGTTGGGTCTCCGTGGACGTAGGATATTCATATCCGAACCACGTTAAATCTTCTGTCTTCTATTTCTGTTATTTTTCTGTGAGACTGCATAATTCTTTTTAAGTGTCATTGGTATCTAAATAGGCAATATTAGATCCTGAACAAATAACCGCTTCCGCTCAAATTAAATAAAATAAAATTTCACTACAGTTTGAAGGGATTATTTGAAATAAGCATGTTGTGTTTGAATTTAAAGTAATTTTAGTTCAAGAGTATAGTAATATGTCTGATTATATCAAATTTCAAAGGCACTTGATGATAGGGACAATCCATGCATTTGTAATGCAATGTTTTCCTGAGTATGTAATCAACAACGTACAATTTTGCAGTAAAGTAATTTTATTTCATTTGTTTTGGAGTAGATTGATGTGGTTTACACTGATATATCCATCTATGTGAATTTCAAAGGCACATGATGACAACATAATCCATGCATTTGTAATGAAATATTTTCTTAAACTACATAATCAAAATGAATTTTTTTGCAGTAAAGTAATTTTTCCATTTTTATGAAATGTCAAATATATACTTTGATGACGTCATATGGATAATTTTGATAATAGATACCACAGACAGGGATACATTTATCGATGCACTATATTAAGTCTAATTCTCAGCCATGAATATGCTAAATCTCCAAAAACCTAATTGAGTGTATCTTTTCAAGAACTAACTGTACTGTAAATTATCATCCCCCCACACACTTTGTGTGTGCGCATATTCACTTATGTTAACATCTTATATACAGTTTGATTACAACAATTTGATCATTTCTGTAACATGGTTATATTAAATATATAGAAAACGATTGATTTATGCACGTACACACATAAAAAATGTAACATTACGTACACGTTGAAGTCATTTTGTAAAATCCAAAAAACCTTCAAACAACATTGTTTGATACCAATTCCTCATGCACACATGCATCGCACGTGCCAAGGTGCTCGTGTATATATATATGTATATATATATATATATATAAGCATTGCATCACCCATAAAGAAACCCTGACCACTTATTACCTCAACCCCGAAGCGGGCCCTCCACAAAGTAAGTGCTAGTCAACAGGCCTTTAGCTACAAAGGCTGATGACCCCTGTATAAGGCTTTATAGTTTAATTAACTGTATTACGAATGCATCTCAAAGACCTATCTAAGGGTTAACGAGCTACCTCCGACAAATAATTAACTAATTAAATTTTGAGGTCTTTGCGTATTCCATACGGATTTTACACTAATAGAAACTGAAATTCATTAGGGAATAACCCAAGTCTTTGCCGACGACCGCTCGAGACCAGTGGTAGTCCAAGCCTATATGTCAGTCCTACTTCTGAATATCAGTTTATCAATAACTCTAGCATAGCCCGCCGACCTCCACAGCCAAAATTTCGTTTAGACATACCTAGTATAAGTCAAGGAAAATGCACATTCTAGCTACTTAATACATCTTGTTAGAAATGAAGCACACCCTATTTCCCTATTAGGTACCGTCGTAGATTATTTAAGACTTCTTATATAGGGAGGAGGCAGACTTAGCGGCCATTTAATACCTTCCATCCCAAGTAAACCCCTTAGCATCGATAAAGGTATCGAGCCATTTAATACTTCAAATCCGAGTTGAACCCTTACTATACTTTCCATACTTATACTTGAACGCATATCTCTTCCCAACGGGTCCTATAGTTGGAGTTGTCCCACGTCAACAGTATGTATACATAACTGCTGGTATCCTCTACGTGAAGGGCAGACTTCTATTATATAACTCTACTGACCTTGCATCCCAACCCATACTAAACCAGCCATTTATGCTAAATCTAAATGTTGGTCTAGCTACACTAATCAATGCTCATCCTAAATGTATTATTAAGGCCATATAATTTCTATTACGGAAATTATATTTCCTCCTATGTTTATTTATTAATGTTAAATTACTTATTCATTGTAAACGTGTTCCTATCCTATTTCTTATTTCCTATACTCTTTGATTCCTTATTATGTCCCATAAACATCAATTGACCACAATAAATGGTCATTATTATTCAAATTGGACTACCACTATTGACATTTATTTATTCGTCTCAAATTCAACTTATTATGCTTATTTTGTTTTACCATAAATGTCATATTAAATTTTGTAATCAATCCCATTAAATGCACTTATGTCCCTTTTTAATTTCTATAACTCCATATTAACTGCATGTTTATTACCCACTACATTTGAAATTATTGTTCATAATTTTTAGAGTTATCACCTCTTTTCCATTGCAATCTCATAATCATATGATTTACTACGCTATTAATATTTAATCAACCTAATTATAACTAATATGAGTGCCGACATATGTTTATTTATTATACTTATTCATTACCCTATGTATGTTTATATTTTTAGTTGGTAGACACGGTTACACGAATACACACACACATATGTATGTATTCCTATTTCCATCTCATTAATTCCTATGCTTAGAAATTCCAAAATATGCACTTATATGTACATTCTGTAAAGAACATTCATTTTCACATTTTAATATATTAGAGCTATCCTTCTCAAAAAGTATTACCATTATAACTTTCCATAAACTATCTAATTTTTTTTTATGGAATTAAATAATTTATGGAAATTTACATGGAAATAAATACAACTAATTTTTACCTTCAATGCTCCCATTAAATTGAAACATAGAAATTTCCATTCCAGATCAAATTAAGATAATCCAAATAAATAATACAAAAATTACAACTCAATTATCATATACAGGAAATTATTGTCAATGACAAAATTTCACATCTTTTTAGCCTTAAGGACAGAGCTTCAATACTTTATCCTGAAGGACAACCTTCTGTAGGTATCAGTTTTTAGTTATTGATAGCAGTTTTTAGGTATCAGGTATCAGTTATCGGTAGCAGTTTTTAGGTATCAGTTTTTAGCTCGGTGGCAGTTTTGTTGTCTTTATAAATAATTTTGGAAAATGTTTGTCCTTATGAATAATTTTTAGAAGAATGTTTGTCCTTGTGGTAAAAATATTGAGGTCGTGTCCTTGAGGCAAAAAATATACAAATCTTTGTCCTTTAAATTAATTCCCCCTATCATATATCTGGAATAAATTTCACGATCTTGTCAACGTTCTATTTTAAAAAATTTAGGGATCGATTTTCAAATTTCTAGATTATGGTGTATACACCATTCCATTCCAATTACCTAACTCACAGAATAAGTAGGTGAAATTTTAAATGAAGATGTTCATTTTAAGTCTACAACTCAACCGATCTTGCATAACCATGAAATTAAATAAAATTCAACGATGTAAATTTCTGTGCTATATAAATAGTTCGATTTCTCAGTCACCTTTCTAGCTTTTCAAATCTCCTAAATCCCAATTCATAGTTCAATTAACTCCTTTTTCCTTTTCAATCCAAAAATATATATAACAAGTTATACACATACCCATTAGAATTACATATCTGAGAGGAGATTTGAGTTAAAAGGAAATTTAGATTTATAGTTATAAGATTTGCCTTTTTCGTAGAATTGATTCACTCCTTCTCTTCTCTTTTATTTTCTGCCCTTCTCTAGTGTGTGTGTGTGTGTGTATTATATATATATACACATATATATATACACATACATATTATATTCTTAGATATAGCGGAGAAGAGAAAATGGCAGAGGTCTGTTGCTTTGTTCAGAAAATACGAGTAGAAAAGTGAGGGTTGGACTTGTATTTATAGGCATTGGAATCAATTCTATCTGTTGGATAAATATTAATTAAATCCGGACCGTTAGACCGAGGTTCAACCCTAGCCACCACTAGTTTAACCACTCAACTGTTCTCGTAAAGGAGGTCGGCGCTAGCGGTCAACCGACCCAAGAAGGGGGTCGATAGGTGGGGTCCATGCGGCAAATACTTTTATTTTCTTTTTAATTATTTTTGATCTGAAAATTTCAAGCCCCAATAACTTCTTCGTTTGAACACCGATGGCAAAACTTTATATAAGAAAGTTGCTCGTAAAATCACCACAAACACTATGTTACAAGTTTCATGGATAAATTCCATTTTTGAGCCATATTTAATTATTTGTCAATCCTTTTTAATTGAAATCTATTTATTTTACGTGGTGTTACATTCTCCATCCCTCAAAAGAATTTCGTTCCTGAAATTCCACAAGGGTTAAATCATGTAATATGGTGTGCAACCATTCTAAACTATTTAACCAATTAGTGTACAATCAAATTTGCAGTCAACCATGTACAAGTGCATGGTGTATCACAATGCATACGGTATGTATGGAGAATGATACTAAATCGGCGCCTTCTATACAAATGCTTCCTTTTAAAACAATTTTGAAAATATGATACATACAACTCATATATGCTGGCATATATATATATATATATATATATATATATATATATATATATATATATATATATATATGCAAATTTCGAAAATAAAAAATCCTTGTTTTCACACAGCTACTCCCATCTAATAACTAACACACAATTTCTAATATTCAAAATTTTAAAAATCCAGATTTTCTAAATCTATACTCCTATGCTGAAAAAGAAATTTAGATGGAAAATTTTACATTTCCACCCTTCTTTTGGATACCTATTCCATTGCACTTGGAACCTTCTCTTTTGCCCCTAAGCTTTTTCAACTTTTCTTTGCACAATTTGCATAAGTAGTTTTATTTTTGGATGTTAAAAACGAAATTATTTTGAACTCGTTGTCACTCCGCCTCCAAACGAATAAATGCCTCGTCTCACATTTTCCGTATCCCTCTTCTTTCTGCTGGGCAGCGTTCTCATCCAAAAACCCTGAATTTCTATCTTCGAACTCATTGTCACTCCACCTCCAAACGAAAACCCAGTGACCACATCGTCAAATTACTACAGCTTCATCTGTATCGGCATCTATCTACTGTCGCACGAAAACCCTAAATTGATTTTGGTCGATCTACTTGGCTGCGAGAATTATACTCGGAAACCCAAAATCCGGCAGGTGATCCAATAGTGAACAAATATGTGGCTTCAAGGCTATCATGTGAACTGCTTCTCTTGCTGTTCTAAATTACGTTGATAACCCTGTTAAAGTAATTCGCGTTGGGCCTTTGTTTAAAACTATTCGGAGTAAAATAATTACAAAATATGAAGTGAATTTGGTTTCTTCCTGTAGGCGAGGGAATTTCTGAAAGGCTATAATCTTATCCGTGAATGGGTTTTCCATCAAAGAATGTTGCTGAAGTGCTAGCCATATATGACACTGACAAAGCTCTTGCAGTTCTAATTACTAGCCATAGTTTGTAATGCTACTGTTTTTTATATTGTTTTTGTCATCATGCACTACATTATGCAATAGTTTCAATCATATAAAGCAAAATGACTTTTGTTGCACATACTAATGAAGCCAGTTAGTACTGTTTTTATGATAAGCTAATTTACATCTGGACACCTTATTTGTTTTATTTTGCTTTATATAGATCAGTGGTATTTTTTTTAAATCTTTGTTAGGTAAACTAATTATTCATTTAGACATACTTTATTGCAACATTTATTTATTTATCGAGTAACAGTTTGCAATAATTGAGCCACTTTCAATTTCTTCTGTTATGTATGCGGTTCTGTAAGCATAAGAAAAGTATTCCAAGTGGGAAAATGATAAATAATGCCAACTATATTATCACGTTTACAAAGATATTTTCCTCTTCATTGAACCTCAAAGTTGTGAATAAACAAATTGTTCTTTGCTAAATGTTACTTCTTATAGCTCAGTAAGTTGAATCTAAACACAATGAGATGATCATTAACTCTTAGATATAAATAATATTTATATATGTATGATCATTTGTTGTTGTAACAGCCATTAATTCTTTTGACATATGTATTTCTCCGCACACAGTATCTTGTTTATTTATATGAATAATACATATGGTGTTCGAGACTCAATATGTATAACTATAAGTAATAATCAGTATGACTGTGTTTGTAGCTATAAGTTAAGGGCTTGGAGATTCTAATGACAAATTGAAACATGCATATTGATTTTGGACTAAACTAAACCGAATTCCTTTCTTTTTCAGGTGTGAGTAACATTTTACTTTCTGGATAATTAAGTTCTTTGTGTTACATCAGGCTCTAAATCATACCTTAATTATTATAATATATATGTATGTACCTGTATCCATTTTGTACAACATTGATAATTAGTTGAAGATGCCAATTAGATAGGGACAGTTTATTCATGGATTAGGGACATAATAAGGAAGCCAATTAGATACTGTTTTTATGCTAAGTCAAGTCATATCTGGATACCTTATTTGTTTTATTTTGCTTTATATGAGTTCAGTGATATTTTTTACCTTTGTATTTATGCTAAGTTATATGTTTTATATATGCACACACACACATGCACACATACTTTGTTTTATTTTGCTGAAAACTCATCATGGCTTGTATATGACTTCAATATCAAATTTCATTTCTTATACCAATTCTACTTGTTCAATATCAAATCTGCAAGTAGTATTATAGTTGATATTATTAAGCTGGATTCTAAAATGTTTTATTATTTGTTGATTCATTTTTCTGGGTAATTGGATTACCATCTTTTAGGATACTAGCATTAATTTATTTTTCTTTGTGGAACAGACTTCATGTAACAAGTGGGCCTTGCGAAACATTTGGAAGCACAAGCTTGACTCATAGCTCTTACTTTGACGTAAAGAACATTAAGGTATTTTCAGACGCTTCCATGCTTCTTTTTTCCTTCTTTCTCCACTCCTCCTTATGTGATCAAGGTTTCATTTCTTGAACTTGTACTCCATAAACTTATAATTAATGTCTTGATTCAACGATGCAATTCATATCAAACGAATTTAGTATACTATACACACATCTGTAATCTTATATATATGGTAGTTGCGGCTAAATACATACATTGTTTTATGAAACCTTTATTTCAATTCAATTGCTACTATCATTGTTTTATGCGGAACCATACAAAACTGTGAAATATACTGGGGTACAAGCTTACAGTGGCAAATATACTTGTTTTTACAGAAATTGCATGAAGAAAATGAATTTTTTCTTCTTCAATAGATTGACTAAGAAAGCATCAATAAATTCATCTCCACCGGTTAGTCCTATAATCTGTCTTCAGAATAATAATATGTTATCCCATAAACACTTATACAATTGTGTTACCTAATGTCGCATAGCAGAGATTTTATTAGCAAACTATTGTATGAAGATATTAGATTATCATGCTTGTTTTAGTAACTACTTCTATTTTATGCCACATCATAATCGAGCATGGTATGCTGTGACCTAGACTTGGCTCCTACCGAGTTTCAGCTATGCATGATATAATGTGCCTTACGGAGGAACAATGATGCCTTTATAACCTTATTACACATTAGATATAGACATCAGTTTATGTTTGTCTCAGTTTTCCATCACATTGAACATCTATAATTCATATTATAAGCAGTTCAGAGGTTCATAGATGCCATAAAAATAAAAATAATAATATAGTTCCATGGGCCTACCGCTTTCTGTTTGGAATATGTTAATTCAAATTCTTCTGGAGGAACAAGACCAACACAATGATATCTTTTGAAGATAAGGTAAGTAATTTTGATAATCAATTTTGAAGATAATCAAACATATTAATCCATTTTATTTTTTTTCTCCTAACATTTAATCTAACGCTACTGGAGAATATGCTTGTAGAAATCATGGTATCAGGTATCGATCGGCACCCCGAGATTTCGGCAGTACCGTACCGGTGCCGACCAAGAGCGAGCCGAAATTGGCTTCAAAAACCGGTTCCGCTTAAAGTAAAAAAAAAGCGTGTAGTCACCGAACCCTAAATTAAAGGAATTGAAAGCAAAATCAGCAGTACCTTCGTCGTCAGCGTTATTGCAGCCTCGACTTTGTGCAGCGGCGAGGGATTCAAAAGTTGAAATCGACAACAGTGAGGTCGAAAGTCGAAATCGACACTAGGGAAGTATTGTCTTCTATAATTTTTTTTTCGAAAGTCGAAATCGACGATGCTAAAGTTTTTTCTCTCTCCGTCTTCGGCTTTTTTTTGTTTTGTTTGTGCCCTAGTTTTGTGATTATGCGGCAAGAACTGCACTGCTGAGATTTGCTAGTGTCTTAAAGTTGGGCTTTTAGTTTTGAGTTGTATTTTACTTTGGGCTTTATAAATATTAGTGTAACTAATATTTACGGTAGCTTATTTTGTCAAGGCAGCAAGAACTTGTTTTGGGCTGTACTTCATGTTATTACTTTATTATTCTTAAGTATAATTTAGTGTTAATTTGGCTTATATATGTTGAATATGCGCTTATATGTTTTTGTTTGATGATAATAAACATATATATTCATTTAAATGTATTTGGTAATGTACTATTTTGTTTTTCATAGTTTAAATAAATATTTGTTGAATAAAATTAAATTACACAGAATTCGAAGTTGAATTCAAACAGAACAAGTTAAACAGATTTTGAATTCAAACAGAAATTTTATTCAAACAAATATTTTGAATAGTATGTATTTGGTTAGATAAATATTTGTTGAATAAAATTAAATTACACAGAATTCGAATTTGAATTCAAACAGAACAAGTTAAACAGATTTTGAATTCAAACAGAAATTTTTATTCAAACAAATATTTATTACAATTTTTGAATAGTACAATTTCAATCTCTCACTATACATATACATTTTTGATTACATCACGATCACATCACATTTCACATTTACAGTTAACCTCACTACATATCACTCACACTCGTATTTTTGTCTTCAACTGCATTCCGGTTTGAATCCAGCATCTGAGTAATCTGCAAAAATATTTTCAAACGCAGTAAAATTGAAAGAGAAATATTTTTGAAATTTGAAAGAAACAATGATTTTGAAAACATTGTTTGCCTCAGTTATTTTGGTTGTTCGTCATCATTTTTGACTGTGCAATATCTGTGCATATCAGTATTTTTTATCAGGGACAGGTAATTATAAGTGGCTGCAGTACACACGTGTACATTCGTATACGTGTGCACTGCCTCGCCAACTCGTGTGCAAAAATCAAACAAAAGCACAGAAATCAAAAACAAGGTCAAACCCAAGATAGGTTCAACTCAAGGCAGTAGTGTATATGAACACAATCAAACTACAACAGTGAAACTCAAGCAAGCCAGACCAACACTGCAACTCAAAATGAAACATGTATGCAGCATCAAGTCAGAACACAGTGAAAAACTCGAGTCACAGTACAGGCCAAGACTACTGCATGCAACATGGAATGCAAAAACAATGCACCACTGCAAATTCAAACAATGTCCAAACAACAAACATGAAAATGAACCAAAGTAATACGGCAGCCCCAAAATCAGTGACACAACAACAAAAGTGCAACAGTGAAGTTCAGCAATGCAAGTAAATCATGCAAGATATCCAAGACTCAAGAATGCATCACCATGACACAGTTTCAAACTATATAGAGCTGTGACAATATCAAACTCATGTATGCAACAGCAAATACTCGAGCGCAAGACAGTACAGCTACAACATGTCAATGCAACACTGCATACAATATGGTGTAGAACCAAATGCCACCAAGAATCGGTGCAATGACCAAGAAATGATACAAGACTTCAAATATGCAATGCTCAATATCACTACAAACTGCAGTGGACAGCAAAAATGATCAAATATACACAAATGCAGCCCAATAGACCAAAGTACAACATCAAAGACAGCACTGACTTAAGTATACAAGTGAAACTGCAATAACTCAGTGGACAGGAATGTAACAAAGACCAAGGCTACGGCATAATGCACCAGAGATATGGAACCACTGCAACAAAAGTGTACAAACACCAATGAACCATCAAAGAATGCAACACAGTAATGAGAACAGATACAAGCTAGTTCCAGTTCCAACATATTTAACTCAATGTGCAACTGCAAGTGTCGACCAAGTGATAATGCAAGCAAGATCAACACAGCAGCCAACTAAAGAACAAAATTACTCACAACATCGACAAACCCAAATGTCCAGACCAACAACAACATGAATACTGCACCAACCAGAATGGATGCAGAGATACAAGTCATAGCAAATGCATGCAACAATGTGCACAGGCCAGAAACAATATAGTAATGACAGCAAACATGAAGTGAAGAGAATATCAGTCAACAATATCAAGTGACAAGTTGTAGCAATAATGTCACAATATCAAAGCACAGAACAACCTTGTATCAATAACAATGCAACACAGTGACAAATGCAGACACAACTGAAATGAGACAGGTGCAAGTGAATCAGAATAAAGCAGTGCAACATCTACGACTGAAAGTACATGAATGCAAACTACAAGTACAGGTTCAAGGCCAGAATGACAAAGTGTATGCAACGGCAGGGAGTCGAACCAACACTACAGCAAGATGTTAAAATATGCAAAACAAGAATGGAAAGTTTACAAAGTATCAAAGCCGTGCTTTTTACCAAGTCAATAATCAACACCGTGGTCATCACGAAATAAATCACCAAGAGCATATTCATATTGAACAAGTCATAATCAATCTCAATCGTTCAAGAATAATAAAGTGGCCGAGATGAAGAATTTGACAAATTCAAATCAACATATACGAACGCAATTTTAGGATTTCGAATCCTATAAATACCCAATATCATCATCGGCATAAATCATCGAGTTCAAGTACCAACTTAGAAAAGCAAAAGGAGACAGTACATACCGAATTCACAAGC
This sequence comes from Allium cepa, assembly GCA_030765085.1. Taxonomy (NCBI): domain Eukaryota; kingdom Viridiplantae; phylum Streptophyta; class Magnoliopsida; order Asparagales; family Amaryllidaceae; genus Allium; species Allium cepa. The sequence continues at coordinate 34,476,794 of CM060941.1, forward strand.
AACGAACTCGATCGAGCAACTGCAAAACGAGCAATAGTCAACCATCAGAGAAGTAGCGAGCTAGGGCAACATATCTCAGATCAATTGAAGGAGCCGAAGCCCTAATTGGAACAAAGAGCCGAAGCCCTAACTGGAACAAAGGGAACGAAGCCCTAATCAGAACGAAGCCGCCATTATTCTCACGAACGAGACAAAAGGGGATCGGGCTGGAGATAACAAAGAAAGGAACGGGTTTAAGTGGGCCGGTCTTATTAAAAAAAAAGGGTTTTGTTTTTAATTTAAGGCTTTATTATATTAATTAGTTTTTAGGGTTATTTTCTATTGTTTCTTAATTATTGTTTTTTATTTTACGAACCAAAGAATCTTGGTAAATCACCACCTAGGTTTAGGTAGTGTCAGATTGTCTATTTTGAATTAGTTCAGTGAGCAGGGTGTGCGAGTTTGCAAAGCTCTATAGGCGGGAGCAGTGTTTGCGAGTGAGCGAAACTCTATAGGCGGGAGCAGGGTGTGCGAGTCTAGTAGAGTGTTTGTGAGCGGGAGCAAAAGGGTCTGCGAGTCTAGTAGAGTGTTTGTAAGCGTGATACTGTTTAATTCTAATAGAAATCTGTGAATGCAGCAGTAGGCAGGGGTTGCCGAAGCTGGGTAATTTTTGTGTGTGATTTACTTTTCAGCATATTTATTTCTGCTATTATATTTCTGTGTTTAATTCGAGAAAATTTGCTATAACCCTATTCACCCCCCCTCTAGGGTTAATCTAGATCCTACAAGTGGTATCGGAGCCCGGTATATTTTATTTTTTAACTCTAGAGTCATGAGTCTACAAAATAATGTTTTTTCTGAGGGGCAATCTATTGCTAGGCCACCCATGTTTAACGGAAACGATTATGCTTATTGGAAAGTTAGGATGAGTATTTATCTTAGTTCCGTTGATTATGATATTTGAGATATTATTGAAACTGGCTATAAACCTCCCACTATAATCGTTGGTGGTACTGAGATTCCTAAACCTAAGGATAGGTGGGATGCTAACGATAAGAAATTGAAAACGACAAATGCTAAAGCCATGAATGCTTTGATATGTGCTCTTGATAAAAATGAATTTAATAGAATTTCTCATTGTACAACAGCACAGGAAATATGGCATACTTTGGAGGTGACACACGAAGGAACTTCTCAAGTCAAGGAGTCTCGGCTAGCCCTATTCAGCAATGAATATGAAAACTTTGTGATGGATAAAGGCGAGAGCATAAAGGATATGTTTGGACGCTTTTCAACCTTGGTATACAATGCTAGAGCGCTTGGGAAGGTATTCACTGAGGTAGAGCTTGTGCGGAAGATACTACGAGTTTTACTAATGAACTTTGAGGCAAAAGTCACAACGATCCAAGAATCGAAAGATCTGAGCAAACTAAGCATGGAGGAGTTGATTGGCAACTTGATGACATATGAGCTTGAGTTAAAAGCAAAGGAAGAACGCAACAACTCCGAACCAAAGAATAAGACGATTGCCTTAAAGAGTAAAGAAGAAAGCGATGAAGAAGATCCAATTGAAGAGCTTGCAATGGCTGTCAATAATCTTAGAAGATGGTCTAGATTCAAGCCACGCAAGAAGAAAACAAAGGGCAATAGGTCAAAAGATTTCGAAAATTCCGATAATGAACTGACATGTTATAACTGCAACAAGCCTGGCCACATCAAACCAAAATGCCCACTTCTCAAAAACAACAAAGAAAAGAAAAAGGCGAAGAAGGTATTTGCAGCGACTTGGGATGATGAAGAAGGAGAGGAAGCTTCGGATAGCAGCTCAGAGGAGGCTAACTTGTGTTGCATGGCAAAATCAGAATCAGAAGCAACCTCCGACGAATCTAGTGAGGCAGGTGAGTTTTCTTATAAAGAACTTGTTTTTATGTGTTCTGATCTTACTAAGGTAGTGGATACTCTTGAATCTAAAATTGAAAAACTGAAATCTGATAGGAGAGAATTTGCTCGTGAAAATTTTAGGTTAAAAACTGAACTTGAAAATATTCAAAACCTAGAATGTAAAAAATGTAAGATTTTAGATTCAGAATTATCAAAACCGAGGAATAACTTTGAGAATCTTGAAAAAGAAAACTTGAGTCTTAAAGAAAACATTGACACTAGAAAAAAGGATTTTATAAATCGATGCACCTCACTTGTCGCTGAAAATATAACACTAAAAACCAAAGTCCAAAATCTTGAGAAATCTTTGAATAACTTTTCAAGAGGCGAAAAATCTTTCAACATGCTATTGGGAAATCAAATTTTTGCTAACAATAGAAAAGGACTAGGTTTTGGAAAATCACAAGATGATGATAAAGGTAAAAGTGTTGCTCGATCTGAAATAATTGAACATCATAGTCATAGGAACACAAAATTTAATCAAGTCAATTTACTGTGCACGTTTTGTAGAGAATTTGGACATAATCGAAATAATTGTTGGTATAGACCCAAACACATGAAAACTATACCAATTTGGGTTCCAAAAGGCACAAATATAAAATCTTTGAAAGTCAAACAAATTTGGATGCCAAAAGGAACATATATAAATAGTTTTGAGTCTCCAAAAACATATTTTTCATATTCTGCTACTAACAACAATGGACTTATAAAAACAAATAGGTCACACAAATCTTTTATCGTGTAGGTGTGGTGGCAGGCTAAGGAACAACAACAGTGTTCTCTGGATTTCGGCTGTTCCAGAAACACAACTGGCGACAAAGCAAAGTTCCTTAGCGTAGTATAAAGGTGACAGAATCACAATGGGCAATCACGAAAAATTATCGTAAACGTAAAACAGGTAAATTTATTTTTGAACGATATATCAAATGTGATAATCTGCACCATATTCTGAATTAAAATCAGCCAATATTGAGATAAACAAAAGATGATGTTTTTGATGCTATGATTTTTTTTAAAATATTGACTAACCATCTTTAAATAGAATTACTTAGAGTAATTATGATGGTTGACTGATTCGGACTTAATTGATATGATTTTTTGACTTGTTCTTATTTATGACATTGATTTGTGCTTAATCGATGACCAATCAGATTTTCAACTTTGAACTAATCCATATAAATTTGTTCGGTCAAATGATGGTATTTGATTACTCATGCTACACGTAGATATATTTTGCTCACTGCTTGTAAATTTGCACGATTTCAAATTCATGTGAAAAAGGATTTTAAAAATTGTTGAAACCTTAAGAAATTGTTTTTGAAATAATTATGATGTTGATTGACTGTTGATTACTCATGAACTTGTTTATCCTATGGTTTCTGAAATTAACATCATGATATTTGTTTGAGTGTGAACATGGCTTCATTACAAATTTCATTTAAAATTGTTGAAAACAATTCTGAGATAGTTTGTTGAAATTTCACAATCTGGTCTTTGATATCCAACGAGCGAGTATTGAGTGAAATTTAAATTCAGATGCAGATTACGCTGGTAATACAGTTGATAGAAAAATTACTAGTGGAACGTGATTAATTTTTAACACTCATTTGCTGCATCGTTTTTTTTAAAAGAAAATATCTGCATATTTTTTTTCATTTGAAATAATTTTCAGTTAGCAGAAAATTTTCTTATAAAACCCCCTCGAGGAAATCATGTTTTGACCATATTTACAGCTTAATCATTTTTTGAAAAATTGATTTTATAATTTTTAATTTGATTTTAAATGACAAATTTGACTAATCTGACTCCCTTTGATTATTGAAAAGATAAATAGTGATTGAAAAAGAGATGAGTGTTGATATTTATCATATATTATAACTCGAGAAAGTATAATTAGAAAATTTCTTTAGAATTTCATAACAAGAGTTATAAAAACTTTTTGTTGGGTAAAAATTCCATGACCATTTCTATTTCTATCATCTTTCTATCGACTATCACTTATCAAGATCACATTTGGTATGTAAATTTGTGGTAGTTTACAAAGGAAATCATTTGTTCTTCAATATCTTTAAATCTGTGAAGGAAATTATTTGTGCTTCAACTTATTATATTTAGCAATAAAAATAAATATCCAAAGTATTCACTCTCATTTAAAAGTCCTCACGGTTATGCATGGGTGAATTACTTGAATTCTTTTATTTTGTGCTTCCATGCTCATTTAAAAGTCCTTACGGTTATGCATGTATGGAACGCATATCAAAATTAAATTGCTTAAATAGACAAGTTGATTCTAATCCCATTTAAAAGTCCTCACGGTCATGCGTGGTTAGAAGATACTTGATTTCATTTTTAAAATTAAATTCGAATACTACTAATCTCATTTAAAAGTCCTAACGGTTATGCATGATTGGTAGATATTCAAATACCTGATATAAATACCACAAGAAGATTCAACTGTATGATTTTATATGAACATCAATTTCCATCATTTCTAAAAGTGGAATATGCGCCTAACAAGGGTAGTTATGGTTTTTGTTTGATTCTTATTGAAGTTTACTATTTATATTCAATTTGAGTTTAATGTTGGATTAATATCGATCACTTTATCTCTATTTTTCTCTCACACTATTATTCTTTTGCTGATAACAAAAGGGGGAGAGAAAAGTTAAGATTTTGTCAAATAGAATCAAGCAAAGGTCAAATAATTTTTCCATATGCATCTAGGCTCATTTGAATATATTTCGATTTGTATGCATATATGTAGGGGGAGCATCATGTAGAGAGGAAGCATTTAAATAGGGGGAGCAATTAGAGTATATAATTGGTCAAATACATTTAACACGGTCAAAATCTTAAATATATGTTTGTTATCATCAAAAGGGGGAGATTGTTGAATATGCGCTTATATGTTTTTGTTTGATGATAATAAACATATATATTCATTTAAATGTATTTGGTAATGTACTATTTTGTTTTTCATAGTTTAAATAAATATTTGTTGAATAAAATTAAATTACACAGAATTCGAATTTGAATTCAAACAGAACAAGTTAAACAGATTTTGAATTCAAACAGAAATTTTATTCAAACAAATATTTTGAATAGTATGTATTTGGTTAGATAAATATTTGTTGAATAAAATTAAATTACACAGAATTCGAATTTGAATTCAAACAGAACAAGTTAAACAGATTTTGAATTCAAACAGAAATTTTTATTCAAACAAATATTTATTACAATTTTTGAATAGTACAATTTCAATCTCTCACTATACATATACATTTTTGATTACATCACGATCACATCACATTTCACATTTACAGTTAACCTCACTACATATCACTCACACTCGTATTTTTGTCTTCAACTGCATTCCGGTTTGAATCCAGCATCTGAGTAATCTGCAAAAATATTTTCAAACGCAGTAAAATTGAAAGAGAAATATTTTTGAAATTTGAAAGAAACAATGATTTTGAAAACATTGTTTGCCTCAGTTATTTTGGTTGTTCGTCATCATTTTTGACTGTGCAATATCTGTGCATATCAGTATTTTTTATCAGGGACAGGTAATTATAAGTGGCTGCAGTACACACGTGTACATTCGTATACGTGTGCACTGCCTCGCCAATTCGTGTGCAAAAATCAAACAAAAGCACAGAAATCAAAAACAAGGTCAAACCCAAGATAGGTTCAACTCAAGGCAGTAGTGTATATGAACACAATCAAACTACAACAGTGAAACTCAAGCAAGCCAGACCAACACTGCAACTCAAAATGAAACATGTATGCAGCATCAAATCAGAACACAGTGAAAAACTCGAGTCACAGTACAGGCCAAGACTACTGCATGCAACATGGAATGCAAAAACAATGCACCACTGCAAATTCAAACAATGTCCAAACAACAAACATGAAAATGAACCAAAGTAATACAGCAGCCCCAAAATCAGTGACACAACAACAAAAGTGCAACAGTGAAGTTCAGCAATGCAAGTAAATCATGCAAGATATCCAAGACTCAAGAATGCATCACCATGACACAGTTTCACACTATATAGAGCTGTGACAATATCAAACTCATGTATGCAACAGCAAATACTCGAGCGCAAGACAGTACAGCTACAACATGTCAATGCAACACTGCATACAATATGGTGCAGAACCAAATGCCACCAAGAATCGGTGCAATGACCAAGAAATGATACAAGACTTCAAATATGCAATGCTCAATATCACTACAAACTGCAGTGGACAGCAAAAATGATCAAATATACACAAATGCAGCCCAATAGACCAAAGTACAACATCAAAGACAGCACTGACTTAAGTATACAAGTGAAACTGCAATAACTCAGTGGACAGGAATGTAACAAAGACCAAGGCTACGGCATAATGCACCAGAGATATGGAACCACTGCAACAAAAGTGTACAACCACCAATGAACCATCAAAGAATGCAACACAGTAATGAGAACAGATACAAGCTGTAACGCCCCGAAAATTTTCAACTTCCGAAAATTCGACATCGATACTCACTTTATCGACTGCCGAGAAATCGAAGGCCAAAAACCGGAATGTTATGGGTTTTTAAGAAAAAGAAAAGAAGAAAGAAGATAGGAAAGAAGAAAATAGAAAAAGAAAAATAGAGGGAAAAGAAGATAGACAATTTTTTAGAAAACAGAGAATTAGAAAAACAGAAGATAGAAGAATTTTAAAAATAGAAAAAGAGAATTTGAAAAATGAAGACAGAAAAGAAAATAGAACGGGACAGAAAGGAACAACAGAACAACATCAGAATCTCACAATTCGCAGCGGAACAACATATAATAATAAATGAATAATCTTTAAACAAAGAACTATATCAGTTATTACATTTTATACATTACATCCCATCATATCATCAGAGTGCACAACAACATACAACAATGCAGCGGAAAAAGAAATACTATATAACTAGTACGCCATGCCATCCAGCTTGCCTCCAGCAACTCCTGAATATCCAGAATATCCTGATAAACCTAACTCTTAACTGCCCGTGTGGAAATTGGTGGGCACCCAGAGTTTAGGAAGGAAAACAATAAACTCCGAGTCAGTCATGTGACTGGTGTGAGAACTCAAAACAATTTATTTATCTTAAAAAAATCAAAAAGAGGAATATTTTTAATTCAATTCGCAATGCTTTTAAAAATGAGACTACCATAAGACCTCCCACCACACACACAATGCAAACGCAGACTTGGAGGAGATTTCTTCTTATGTTAGTCAAAGATGCTTGATACGCATTAAAAGTAACATTTGATATTATTATTAGTGCATAGTGTAGAACAAATCCTTTCGAAAGTAAAGATATAAATCATAGCCAGCATAGGTACCATTATATTATGCCTACTAATAGCTACCATATTAAATGGCAGGTTCTACAATTAAAACCGTACAAGTCACGTATTGTTTCTTTGGATTTCCAACAAATGGTCAGGCCAAGGAACTTCCCATTGCCACATGAGAATGCCTCTGGATGGACATCCCCGAGAACCAAACCGGATCTCTACCAACACAAGGCCGGGTTACTCCTAACTGAGTAACAACTGACCGAATATGCCATCCCCCGGTCCTTTGGGACCTTTTTCCGAGAGCGCTCTCTAATCAATTCACACAATCATAAAAACAAAGTGTTTCAACATGAGTAAGTATCTGGGCTCCATACCATGATACCACCCTTTTCCAGAAGGAAATGGACACATCCTAAAGGGTGCTACCCCTCATAACCTTGCTGCTTCTTTCCTGTTTTGACCATTCACGGGGTGTGAGGCTCGACGAATTCACGTCCACAAAAACATACTTTATACAAAAGCCATGCTTTGGGTCAATAAATGATCAACACAATGATCACTAAGATAGACGATCAAATAAATGATCCTATCACAATAATCAACACAATGATCATTTCAGCATCACTCAGCATGTCACATTACCAAACTGGGAATATATCGCTGATAACTTCAACTATATAACCTTTGAGCTCGTACGTCTCAAAGAAGGGTGTTAAGCAAAGAATAAATTCTCCGCCACCAACAGAAATATATTTGAAAGAAATCGGCTTTATATCTCAAATTGTAATGTCAGACATACAATCCATACAAGTCTGTTCCGGGATCGAACAGAACCGAAGGCACTTACAAAGAAGTCCTTGCAATCCGGATATTCACAATCCTGATCGGATTCACCATCACATATGGAGAACTCAATACCGTAGCTACTCGGTGCAGAGTCAATCGATAGTTCATCCTATCACTCTCGCAAATACCGGTCTTCAACACCGATCTTCAAATGCGATTCACAACGACGTATCACATATTCGGAGTGGGTTATACGACCCCATGGTCCTTTCCCGGTTAACCCGAATAGTGAGCGCTTATTCAAAAATAAGTGTGCATTCAAATTCAATCAATTCACATCAAATACCCATTCAAAGGGAAATACTGATAGTCGGCTATTGAACTATCAATGGATATGCACACATCACCAGATTCCAAATAATTTTCCAAATTATTTACTTTTCCAAAATATCTTTACTAGATATATAATTTCAACACTTCAAAAATAAATCAATATTTATTTTTAACAAGTTTCACTTTCACATATAAATTCCATAATGAATTTATATTTCAAAATATTCGTGCATATACGATTTCAATAATTCATTTCAATTTATCCTCCAAAAAGATAAATTCAAATTATTCACTACATATTGGAAAACATTTCCATACTTATTAAATAAGTAATTCACAATCTTTTATTTTCAACACTTAGAAAATATTCAATATACTTAAACCGAATTAAGTATATATTTCTTTCTTTAAGGAAAACATCCTCTTAACATATTTTTTTTTTTTGGGCCAAAACGAATGTTGCGTAAAACATCGTTACAACGTCCCAAAATCACTAGTATAGGGATTCGAAATTAAAGTATATATATATATATATATAAATCCCAATACTATACAAAACATTTCCTTTCGGAAATCATTTACTATAACAACAGTGTTATAGTCCACTATTTCCTTTTATTTCTCGAAACATCTATTTCAACAATAAATGTAGAAATCTATGGTTTCGAATCTTAACATGTTTAAAAACATCGTTAAATCGTTTTAATTCTATTTAAAACATCACATTCAAAACAATTTCTTTAACGTGTTATTCACTATTCAAAAACGTGAATAAACTACGTTAACCAATTTCATTCTTTTATTCATTTTAATTCAAAGGATTATTCACTATTCAAAAATGTGAATATAACTCCATTTATAGGTTATAACAATTAACTTGTCAAAATAAGTCGCTTGCGAATTTATAAAACAACGTTTATAAATTCTATTTCTATTTATATATATAAAAACTTTCTTTTACAAATTCCTTTATTAACCTATTTGATTTCACATCTCAATTATAAACTAAAAGTTCATATTATAAGTCAATTGCTTATAAAACGATTATTTTACAAAATCGTTCTTTTAAAGACTTTCCAAACCATAAATCTTATAACTTATAAGATTTATTTATTTAACAAAATTTATTCTTCAAATAACTTCACAAATTTATAAATCTTACTATTTATAAATTTCATTTATAACTTCACAGTTTATAATTCTATAAATTTCATTCTATTATGAAATTCATTTTTCACTTCATTCAAACACTTATAAAAACTCGTTTTATAATGTCTATATTTCAATTTATAAATATCCATTTATAAATCTCTTAATATAAATCAGTTTATATTATTATTCTAAAACGTCTTTAAATCCCTTTATAATTTCATCATTTCGATTTATAAAATAATCAAATTTTATAAATCCTATATTTAAACTTTTATCATATATTCAAAAATCCAATCTAAATTATTTTATAAAATCATTAGTTCATATTTCTCAAAAATCGACTGTTAATCGTATTTCTAAAAATCAGCTTTTTAACTATATTTCACAAAAACCATAATTTTTATAACTTTAAAAATTATAACGTTTATTTATTTGAAATGGATCAATTCCAAAAATATAGTATATTCTCAAAATCACTTTTTAAAAAAAATCATTTTTAAATCCCAAAATTTGGGTCCAATGATGCTACACACCAAATAGTCAATCACGACAACAACGATATCATATATCGATATGATAATCCATCAAATATCAAAATATCTGAAATAAAATAAAAACTGTTGAGGAATCCAGTTGGATCCCTCCAACCTGTTTCCTGCATCCAAAAACATTAGCACAATACCAATTTCGCTCCAGTACGAAATTATCGCGGTATATGTTCTTATTAAATATTATCCGCTTACTAACGGCGTAATAGGGTCTCATCCGCTAAACAAAAAATGCGGGAAATCAACAACTGCAATATATACATATGCCAATATATATATATTGATATATATATAATACCAATTTCACTGTTTATGAAATATTCGCGGTATATGTTTATATTAAATAACATCCGCTTACTAACGGCGCATAATGTCTATTTTAACAATCAATAATTTACAGTCATCATTCAAACATGCATTCAAATATTTTAAATCTAACTATTTAAAATAAAATCGAAATCTATTCGATTGAGTGAGAAATTCTCACCTTGGTTTTAATTTCCGTTTAAGCTTTAATTTCGAATAAAATTAAACGCGCGTTTAATTTTACCCGAAATTCTCACTAACTCCAAACGACTCCAAACCAACTCCATCGCGTAGTGCTCGTCCATACGATTCCAACGCAACTGAGTTTGCATTTTTTCGACCTCGTATGAAAAAGTTATGAATTTTACAAGTTACACGAGTTTATATACTTATATTTACAACATAACTTTACAATTCCATACCCAAAACAAATCTGGGCCATCCATCCACCTTCACTTCAGATCCGTGCATCTCCCCCCCCCTATCTCTCTTCTTCTTTCACGCAACAACCCCTCCAGGAAATCACGTAACATATAGAACCCATACATTCATCTCTAGGGTTAAATATTACAACCTAATTACACGATGCAAACTCGATCGGGGAGTGCCAAATCAAAGCCACCACCCAAAGCCATGTTCGGCCTGACCCTGGTGGAGCTCGGCCCAAAGATGGCCCTCGAAATACGTGCGCAGCCTCCCCCCTGTCGGCCCCCCTATCTCCTCTATCGTCGCTCCGTTTTAGATCATAGCCGTTCAGATCGTAGAGCTTGACGTCCTCTTCAATTTGTTAGTTGAAACCTAAGGCTAATTCTTGATGGATTTGGAGAAATCAAGGGGAAGAGGAAGATCATTTCTGGCCATCCATGTTTCTAGGGCCGGCTATCAATAGGAAATTAGGGTTTTTAATTTTTTAAACATGTTGAGATTTTAACTTCTATTTATAGAAAAAGGCAAGCGTAAACACTATTCATCCCGGGAATTCCGAACTCCGATTTAGGCGCCGTAACCAGCGTACCTAGGGTTTATCCCGCGTTCCGGACACAATGGAACAGGTTTCGGAAGCTAATTCGGAAGTATGTGCGAGTTATGGCTGAAAACGTTCAATTTAAATTAAACCGATTTAAGTCGATTTCTAGGCGTTTTAATTTGTACCGGACAAACGGTAAATCCAATTGACTTGAAATTTGAAACCTTACAATAATATCACATTACGGATCCGATGAAACTGGTTTCGTCGAATTCCGAGACTTTTTGAAAAATGGCTATTTTGACTCGCCAAATTTAAATTAAAAATAAATCGATGCGTTTCGAGCTGCCACGATCAAACGATAGCTCCGATTGACACGAAATTTGAAATCCGGTAATAACTAACTATTACGGATCCAATGAAACTGGTTTCGTTCAATTCTGAGACTGTCCAAAAATTGACTATTTTACAGTCGATTATTAAATATTAAAATATTCAATTTTCACAAATTAACTTTTAATTCGATTTTAAAAGTTCTAAAATATTTCTATAACTCCAGTATGATTAAATAAAATTTTACAAATCATTTTCTATCATATTTAACTCTATTTTCAATTATTTCCATAATTTAACATTTTAAATTATCGATTTAATTATCCAATTAAATCTAATAATTCAAATAAAAATTTATTTGACTTATAAATTCACTTATAAATATTTAAAATTAATTAAATATTCAAATTTTAATTTATAAAAATTCTGGGTCGTTACAATCTTTCCCCCTTAAAAGAATTTCGTCCTCGAAATTACAAGTAAGAAAGGTTACAAAATCTATTAACTTTCCAAAATTCATAATTAAACTTCTTACAATAACTTTACTAAGTTTTCAAATCATACTTAGTTATCTTTTTCAAAAACAACTATATCATTTAACTTTCAATTTCAAAATCAAAGTTAAAGTTTTCAAAATTTTCCAATTTTCTTAAATTTTTCTAACGCCTTAAATTTTCGGAAAAATTCGCCATGTCTCCTTTGCGCGGCTCGATCCGAAAAAAAAATGACAGTATATATATCACAAATATACATCTCATCAAGTAATGAGGCATCCCGAAGGGAAAAAAGTGTAAAAGTGCGATATTTAATCCGAGATATGTACCTTATATTTTATTAGCGAGCATATACGGCTAATATAGCGCTAAAGCGAACTCCAAATGCGAAGCAAACACGATCCGCACCTACTAAACTCAACAAACAACATGAGAACATGCACATATGCAAATAATCTCAATATACATCATATAGCAACATATCAACTATATATATCACATAGCAAATGCAACAATAGCAATATATATTCAACCATCATCCAATTACCATTCAACAAATTCATAACCAATATATTCATTCATATTTTCATTCATATACAATGAATTGGTTTTCACTTTAAATCATATTTGATTTATTAACATTGGATTTACTAACATTCATTCTTATTCAATTTTAATTAGTTTGCATTCACTAATTAAATCCTATTCACATTCAATTCTATTCAAATTTATTTACTTCAAATTTGAATTCAATTACATAGCTTTCAATTTCATTAACACTTAATGAATTATATACAATCAACTAACAATCAAGTAACAACCAATGTACATTAATTTCAACCAAATTTCTTTGCTTATATTCATTCTCATTCAATTTATTCAACTTCTAATAACATTTGAATTTTAATGAATTAACACTTTCATTCATTATTCCATATCAACTTTAAATTACATTCAATTGATTAATATTCAATCCATTCATTCAATTCAATTACAAAGTTGAATTTCATTTACATAACTTAAGTTTATATTCATATAGTTTCACTTTTTAGATATATAAGTTTATTTCACAATTGTAAACACTTTAATTATAATTTTATTCTTATAATTCTTTTACTTATACAATTATTCTTTTATTTAGATTATTCAAACAACCAAACATCAACTTATATACACTTTAATAATTCTGAAAAATTATTTCTTTACATATAAAAATATAATCAAGGCAAAATCATTCCATTTACCCAATTTAAAACCAATATCGTGTCGAATTGTTCTATTCAAGTGTTTAGAAACCCCTTCGGCATAGTCTTGCGGACCACGCTGACGAAAGTTCATATACCACTCAATAAACCAATCATCACAATATAAAACAATTTTATATTCACTAACAAATACGCTCTCATAGCTATTATTACACTCAAACTCATTCTAGAGTACTGCTGACTCTATCTCTAATGAGTAATACCCAACAGAACCATGGTTGTCGCTTAACCATAAGCTCTGATACCAACTGTAACGCCCCGAAAATTTTCAACTTCCGAAAATTCGGCATCGATACTCACTTTATCGACTGCCGAGAAATCGAAGGCCAAAAACCGGAATGTTATGGGTTTTTAAGAAAAAGAAAAGAAGAAAGAAGATAGGAAAGAAGAAAATAGAAAAAGAAAAATAGAGGGAAAAGAAGATAGACAATTTTTTAGAAAACAGAGAATTAGAAAAACAGAAGATAGAAGAATTTTAAAAATAGAAAAAGAGAATTTGAAAAATGAAGACAGAAAAGAAAATAGAACGGGACAGAAAGGAACAACAGAACAACATCAGAATCTCACAATTCGCAGCGGAACAACATATAATAATAAATGAATAATCTTTAAACAAAGAACTATATCAGTTATTACATTTTATACATTACATCCCATCATATCATCAGAGTGCACAACAACATACAACAATGCAGCGGAAAAAGAAATACTATATAACTAGTACGCCATGCCATCCAGCTTGCCTCCAGCAACTCCTGAATATCCAGAATATCCTGATAAACCTAACTCTTAACTGCCCGTGTGGAAATTGGTGGGCACCCAGAGTTTAGGAAGGAAAACAATAAACTCCGAGTCAGTCATGTGACTGGTGTGAGAACTCAAAACAATTTATTTATCTTAAAAAAATCAAAAAGAGGAATATTTTTAATTCAATTCGCAATGCTTTTAAAAATGAGACTACCATAAGACCTCCCACCACACACACAATGCAAACGCAGACTTGGAGGAGATTTCTTCTTATGTTAGTCAAAGATGCTTGATACGCATTAAAAGTAACATTTGATATTATTATTAGTGCATAGTGTAGAACAAATCCTTTCGAAAGTAAAGATATAAATCATAGCCAGCATAGGTACCATTATATTATGCCTACTAATAGCTACCATATTAAATGGCAGGTTCTACAATTAAAACCGTACAAGTCACGTATTGTTTCTTTGGATTTCCAACAAATGGTCAGGCCAAGGAACTTCCCATTGCCACATGAGAATGCCTCTGGATGGACATCCCCGAGAACCAAACCGGATCTCTACCAACACAAGGCCGGGTTACTCCTAACTGAGTAACAACTGACCGAATATGCCATCCCCCGGTCCTTTGGGACCTTTTTCCGAGAGCGCTCTCTAATCAATTCACACAATCATAAAAACAAAGTGTTTCAACATGAGTAAGTATCTGGGCTCCATACCATGATACCACCCTTTTCCAGAAGGAAATGGACACATCCTAAAGGGTGCTACCCCTCATAACCTTGCTGCTTCTTTCCTGTTTTGACCATTCACGGGGTGTGAGGCTCGACGAATTCACGTCCACAAAAACATACTTTATACAAAAGCCATGCTTTGGGTCAATAAATGATCAACACAATGATCACTAAGATAGACGATCAAATAAATGATCCTATCACAATAATCAACACAATGATCATTTCAGCATCACTCAGCATGTCACATTACCAAACTGGGAATATATCGCTGATAACTTCAACTATATAACCTTTGAGCTCGTACGTCTCAAAGAAGGGTGTTAAGCAAAGAATAAATTCTCCGCCACCAACAGAAATATATTTGAAAGAAATCGGCTTTATATCTCAAATTGTAATGTCAGACATACAATCCATACAAGTCTGTTCCGGGATCGAACAGAACCGAAGGCACTTACAAAGAAGTCCTTGCAATCCGGATATTCACAATCCTGATCGGATTCACCATCACATATGGAGAACTCAATACCGTAGCTACTCGGTGCAGAGTCAATCGATAGTTCATCCTATCACTCTCGCAAATACCGGTCTTCAACACCGATCTTCAAATGCGATTCACAACGACGTATCACATATTCGGAGTGGGTTATACGACCCCATGGTCCTTTCCCGGTTAACCCGAATAGTGAGCGCTTATTCAAAAATAAGTGTGCATTCAAATTCAATCAATTCACATCAAATACCCATTCAAAGGGAAATACTGATAGTCGGCTATTGAACTATCAATGGATATGCACACATCACCAGATTCCAAATAATTTTCCAAATTATTTACTTTTCCAAAATATCTTTACTAGATATATAATTTCAACACTTCAAAAATAAATCAATATTTATTTTTAACAAGTTTCACTTTCACATATAAATTCCATAATGAATTTATATTTCAAAATATTCGTGCATATACGATTTCAATAATTCATTTCAATTTATCCTCCAAAAAGATAAATTCAAATTATTCACTACATATTGGAAAACATTTCCATACTTATTAAATAAGTAATTCACAATCTTTTATTTTCAACACTTAGAAAATATTCAATATACTTAAACCGAATTAAGTATATATTTCTTTCTTTAAGGAAAACATCCTCTTAACATATTTTTTTTTTTTTGGGCCAAAACGAATGTTGCGTAAAACATCGTTACAACGTCCCAAAATCACTAGTATAGGGATTCGAAATTAAAGTATATATATATATATATATAAATCCCAATACTATACAAAACATTTCCTTTCGGAAATCATTTACTATAACAACAGTGTTATAGTCCACTATTTCCTTTTATTTCTCGAAACATCTATTTCAACAATAAATGTAGAAATCTATGGTTTCGAATCTTAACATGTTTAAAAACATCGTTAAATCGTTTTAATTCTATTTAAAACATCACATTCAAAACAATTTCTTTAACGTGTTATTCACTATTCAAAAACGTGAATAAACTACGTTAACCAATTTCATTCTTTTATTCATTTTAATTCAAAGGATTATTCACTATTCAAAAATGTGAATATAACTCCATTTATAGGTTATAACAATTAACTTGTCAAAATAAGTCGCTTGCGAATTTATAAAACAACGTTTATAAATTCTATTTCTATTTATATATATAAAAACTTTCTTTTACAAATTCCTTTATTAACCTATTTGATTTCACATCTCAATTATAAACTAAAAGTTCATATTATAAGTCAATTGCTTATAAAACGATTATTTTACAAAATCGTTCTTTTAAAGACTTTCCAAACCATAAATCTTATAACTTATAAGATTTATTTATTTAACAAAATTTATTCTTCAAATAACTTCACAAATTTATAAATCTTACTATTTATAAATTTCATTTATAACTTCACAGTTTATAATTCTATAAATTTCATTCTATTATGAAATTCATTTTTCACTTCATTCAAACACTTATAAAAACTCGTTTTATAATGTCTATATTTCAATTTATAAATATCCATTTATAAATCTCTTAATATAAATCAGTTTATATTATTATTCTAAAACGTCTTTAAATCCCTTTATAATTTCATCATTTCGATTTATAAAATAATCAAATTTTATAAATCCTATATTTAAACTTTTATCATATATTCAAAAATCCAATCTAAATTATTTTATAAAATCATTAGTTCATATTTCTCAAAAATCGACTGTTAATCGTATTTCTAAAAATCAGCTTTTTAACTATATTTCACAAAAACCATAATTTTTATAACTTTAAAAATTATAACGTTTATTTATTTGAAATGGATCAATTCCAAAAATATAGTATATTCTCAAAATCACTTTTTAAAAAAAATCATTTTTAAATCCCAAAATTTGGGTCCAATGATGCTACACACCAAATAGTCAATCACGACAACAACGATATCATATATCGATATGATAATCCAT
The DNA here is from genome assembly GCA_030765085.1 of Allium cepa. Taxonomy (NCBI): domain Eukaryota; kingdom Viridiplantae; phylum Streptophyta; class Magnoliopsida; order Asparagales; family Amaryllidaceae; genus Allium; species Allium cepa. Next base: position 34,494,179 of record CM060941.1, read on the forward strand.
CAAATATCAAAATATCTGAAATAAAATAAAAACTGTTGAGGAATCCAGTTGGATCCCTCCAACCTGTTTCCTGCATCCAAAAACATTAGCACAATACCAATTTCGCTCCAGTACGAAATTATCGCGGTATATGTTCTTATTAAATATTATCCGCTTACTAACGGCGTAATAGGGTCTCATCCGCTAAACAAAAAATGCGGGAAATCAACAACTGCAATATATACATATGCCAATATATATATATTGATATATATATAATACCAATTTCACTGTTTATGAAATATTCGCGGTATATGTTTATATTAAATAACATCCGCTTACTAACGGCGCATAATGTCTATTTTAACAATCAATAATTTACAGTCATCATTCAAACATGCATTCAAATATTTTAAATCTAACTATTTAAAATAAAATCGAAATCTATTCGATTGAGTGAGAAATTCTCACCTTGGTTTTAATTTCCGTTTAAGCTTTAATTTCGAATAAAATTAAACGCGCGTTTAATTTTACCCGAAATTCTCACTAACTCCAAACGACTCCAAACCAACTCCATCGCGTAGTGCTCGTCCATACGATTCCAACGCAACTGAGTTTGCATTTTTTCGACCTCGTATGAAAAAGTTATGAATTTTACAAGTTACACGAGTTTATATACTTATATTTACAACATAACTTTACAATTCCATACCCAAAACAAATCTGGGCCATCCATCCACCTTCACTTCAGATCCGTGCATCTCCCCCCCCTATCTCTCTTCTTCTTTCACGCAACAACCCCTCCAGGAAATCACGTAACATATAGAACCCATACATTCATCTCTAGGGTTAAATATTACAACCTAATTACACGATGCAAACTCGATCGGGGAGTGCCAAATCAAAGCCACCACCCAAAGCCATGTTCGGCCTGACCCTGGTGGAGCTCGGCCCAAAGATGGCCCTCGAAATACGTGCGCAGCCTCCCCCCTGTCGGCCCCCCTATCTCCTCTATCGTCGCTCCGTTTTAGATCATAGCCGTTCAGATCGTAGAGCTTGACGTCCTCTTCAATTTGTTAGTTGAAACCTAAGGCTAATTCTTGATGGATTTGGAGAAATCAAGGGGAAGAGGAAGATCATTTCTGGCCATCCATGTTTCTAGGGCCGGCTATCAATAGGAAATTAGGGTTTTTAATTTTTTAAACATGTTGAGATTTTAACTTCTATTTATAGAAAAAGGCAAGCGTAAACACTATTCATCCCGGGAATTCCGAACTCCGATTTAGGCGCCGTAACCAGCGTACCTAGGGTTTATCCCGCGTTCCGGACACAATGGAACAGGTTTCGGAAGCTAATTCGGAAGTATGTGCGAGTTATGGCTGAAAACGTTCAATTTAAATTAAACCGATTTAAGTCGATTTCTAGGCGTTTTAATTTGTACCGGACAAACGGTAAATCCAATTGACTTGAAATTTGAAACCTTACAATAATATCACATTACGGATCCGATGAAACTGGTTTCGTCGAATTCCGAGACTTTTTGAAAAATGGCTATTTTGACTCGCCAAATTTAAATTAAAAATAAATCGATGCGTTTCGAGCTGCCACGATCAAACGATAGCTCCGATTGACACGAAATTTGAAATCCGGTAATAACTAACTATTACGGATCCAATGAAACTGGTTTCGTTCAATTCTGAGACTGTCCAAAAATTGACTATTTTACAGTCGATTATTAAATATTAAAATATTCAATTTTCACAAATTAACTTTTAATTCGATTTTAAAAGTTCTAAAATATTTCTATAACTCCAGTATGATTAAATAAAATTTTACAAATCATTTTCTATCATATTTAACTCTATTTTCAATTATTTCCATAATTTAACATTTTAAATTATCGATTTAATTATCCAATTAAATCTAATAATTCAAATAAAAATTTATTTGACTTATAAATTCACTTATAAATATTTAAAATTAATTAAATATTCAAATTTTAATTTATAAAAATTCTGGGTCGTTACACAAGCTAGTTCCAGTTCCAACATATTTAACTCAATGTGCAACTGCAAGTGTCGACCAAGTGATAATGCAAGCAAGATCAACACAGCAGCCAACTAAAGAACAAAATTACTCACAACATCGACAAACCCAAATGTCCAGACCAACAACAACATGAATACTGCACCAACCAGAATGGATGCAGAGATACAAGTCATAGCAAATGCATGCAACAATGTGCACAGACCAGAAACAATATAGTAATGACAGCAAACATGAAGTGAAGAGAATATCAGTCAACAATATCAAGTGACAAGTTGTAGCAATAGTGTCACAATATCAAAGCACAGAACAACCTTGTATCAATAACAATGCAACACAGTGACAAATGCAGACACAACTGAAATGAGACAGGTGCAAGTGAATCAGAATAAAGCAGTGCAACATCTACGACTGAAAGTACATGAATGCAAACTACAAGTACAGGTTCAAGGCCAGAATGACAAAGTGTATGCAACGGCAGGGAGTCGAACCAACACTACAGCAAGATGTTAAAATATGCAAAACAAGAATGGAAAGTTTACAAAGTATCAAAGCCGTGCTTTTTACCAAGTCAATAATCAACACCGTGGTCATCACGAAATAAATCACCAAGAGCATATTCATATTGAACAAGTCAGAATCAATCTCAATCGTTCAAGAATAATAAAGTGGCCGAGATGAAGAATTTGACAAATTCAAATCAACATATACGAACGCAATTTTAGGATTTCGAATCCTATAAATACCCAATATCATCATCGGCATAAATCATCGAGTTCAAGTATCAACTTAGAAAAGCAAAAGGAGACAGTACATACCGAATTCACAAGCAACGAACTCGATCGAGCAACTGCAAAACGAGCAATAGTCAACCATCAGAGAAGTAGCGAGCTAGGGCAACATATCTCAGATCAATTGAAGGAGCCGAAGCCCTAATTGGAACAAAGAGCCGAAGCCCTAACTGGAACAAAGGGAACGAAGCCCTAATCAGAACGAAGCCGCCATTATTCTCACGAACGAGACAAAAGGGGATCGGGCTGGAGATAACAAAGAAAGGAACGGGTTTAAGTGGGCCGATCTTATTAAAAAAAAAAGGGGGTTTTGTTTTTAATTTAAGGCTTTATTATATTAATTAGTTTTTAGGGTTATTTTCTATTGTTTCTTAATTATTGTTTTTTATTTTACGAACCAAAGAATCTTGGTAAATCACCACCTAGGTTTAGGTAGTGTCAGATTGTCTATTTTGAATTAGTTCAGTGAGCAGGGTGTGCGAGTTTGCAAAGCTCTATAGGTGGGAGCAGTGTTTGCGAGTGAGCGAAACTCTATAGGCGGGAGCAGGGTGTGCGAGTCTAGTAGAGTGTTTGTGAGCGGGAGCAAAAGGGTCTGCGAGTCTAGTAGAGTGTTTGTAAGCGTGATACTGTTTAATTCTAATAGAAATCTGTGAATGCAGCAGTAGGCAGGGGTTGCCGAAGCTGGGTAATTTTTGTGTGTGATTTACTTTTCAGCATATTTATTTCTGCTATTATATTTCTGTGTTTAATTCGAGAAAATTTGCTATAACCCTATTCACCCCCCCTCTAGGGTTAATCTAGATCCTACAATATAATGTTAAGCTTGTATGGTGTTAAGTTAAATTCAATTTTATTTACAAAGATCGTTATACAAGTTTATTAACAAACAATTGAAAATCAAAATTCGGACCGAAACCGAAACATAACCGAAATTTCCGAAATCATCCAAAATCAACAAAATTTTAAATAACCGAAACCAAAACCGAAACTGAATTCTCAAACCTTGTATACAACACAAGACGATGAAGGAAATTATGAAAACAATCCATATGTAGTTTCGAGAAATAGTTTTTGGATGTAGTAGTGTTGTGTGTATCATTATTATTTTGTTGTATACTATGTTTTTATATGAATTTACATCGTTTATATTTACTTTTCTATTACAAATGCAAATTTTTGATATTAGGACCGAAACCGAAACAAAAACCAATACAAGCAAAATTTTCGAAACCGACCGAAACCAACAAAATTTAAAAAGACCGAAACGGAGACGAAATCCGAGTTCTCGTATCTTGGTAGAAATAATCCAATTTCTCCCTATTTTATGTTTACACAACCTGCAATTATTATACATTAACGGATTCAAGTATAAATGCTAAGTACTAGTTTACCAGTTTCAGTTATTTTGGTTTGTCAGCCACATCTAGAGCTTTATTAACAATATCCCTCTTTCATATAAATATGACGCCCATACCACCTGCTTTTTCAAGCTTGTTGCAGCATCTTACATCGGCAAACAATGGCTCTAAAGTCTTCCAAACTTAGCTGCATAATATCATATTGCTCCCTGAAATGAACTCCATAAAAGCAGCATGAATTTTATGTTCTTTTTCTCAATAAGATCCATATATTATGTAATAGATAAACAATCAAAGCTTATGCACAGCATCCATTAGTGCTAGTATTTACACTTTGAAAGACAGTACAAATTGCAAATATTCAGTGCTATTATTTTTCAGCAGAGAATGCACAATAATATCATGTCTAATGCAAAATTTTGCTTCTCCGTTACCTCATAGGTACATAGGTTCTTGCAATTTCTTATTTCCTTGAAATGGATAAATGTAGAGTTGCATTACAAGCCTAATACTGCAGAGATATGTATAGATTATGTTTTATGCATTTGAAGTTAAAAAATAATATGTACTTTTGTAAGTGTATAAATGTATTGCTGAGACACTTCATTTTATTTCACATCTGTTGTTATGCGGCATGTATTAAGGATTGTTTTTAGTTTTTATTTCTAGGCTCTGCCGTATGTTATTACACGAATGGTTTGCTGTCCTTCTTAGATAGACTCCATGCCACTACATATACATGCATGCATATAAATATGTATGTGTGTGTGTATGACCCCATGCCACACACACCAATTTCAGTTTAATGTTTCACCTCTATCTATGACTCAATTGCTCTGACCTGTGATATAATGCTTATATTCTTACTCCATAAATAGTATTAATGTTTAGTTGATGTTTAAAATAATTATTTATTGGATATTTGTTTTGTTTGTCCTAATTTTCGATACCTTTGTTGAATTTAATTTACTGGATTATATGTTGCAATAATACCACCTTCTGAATTTTAATTTTGAGAAAATAAATAGGAGAATCACATTAAGAAATTTCCGTTCATATTTAATGATTCCAAGCTGTCTTCAAGCCAAATAGTCTCAGCCTATCAGAGATTCAAGGCAGAGATTTGTATACCAAGGATGAAGGTGGCTGTCACGCTGCCTTCTTCTCAAATTATATGCCTCTATTTCACATGAGGATTGCTGATATTACTGGCAGACTAGAATTGCTCGAAGATGTGAAAATGGTGATGCCCGGGGAGAACGTGACTGCTACTTTTGAACTTATATCTCTAGTTCTACTTGAACCAGGTAACATCCTTATGTATCTACATTTTGATTGAGTTTATATTATCTATTGTATTTGTAACTGATTGGGCTTAAGACGGTTTCTGGTGCCATTAATCTTGGTTTGTATCTCCATTCACTGACTGTGGTCAAATACATTATATACGTAAACACTGGACTTCGGTTTTTGCTTCAGTTTCAATCAAATTTGCATTGAAACTAAGTAAAATTATATTTGTTAATAAGCAAAAGAAGCAGACCAGGTATGACAGCTATATAACTGTATTTTCGCCTGGTGGCAACTTATATCACGTTGGTAAGCTGAGCTAAAATTTTGAGAAGATCTTATTAGATTTAAAAAGTTCAAATATTTGTATAATATTTTTCATTATTTTGTTTTCAAATAGAGTATGCATTCAAAGCCATGAAGCAGTTGGAAGCACTTCAATTGCTGTCAATGGAGCGAAATCGGTGTGTGTTGTTGCACATAGACCTGTCAAATGGGTCGGGACGGGTCATAATGGGTCGGGTCAAAATTGACTTGACCCTTTTATGACCCTAACCCGTTTCATCATGTTTATTAATTGAAAAATTAGACCCAACCCATTTGTTTTTAGGATCGACCCATTTAACCCTTTTAAAACATTATCACTTGAAACATCAAATATCACAAAATATACATAAAATGTAAAATTGCAGCTGCATATAACAGTGGAAATGCATTATGTATATTCATATAACATTAATGTAAACTGACTGTATAAAATTGCATCAAATAAAAACAATATAACATTAAAAATGCACTAAGATAACAAGAATATCATGAAATATCATACATAAAGCTGGATGAAAGTGCATGAATATAACTTTGAAACTGCAAAATGTGATAGAACTGCAATATAACACTGGAACTGATACCAATATAATACAATACTGCAGTATATCAGTGCATCAAACATAAAAATCAAAAATAAAAAACAAAGATGTAGACTAAAAAAATGTCTTCAAAATTACTGAAACTGAATCATGCACATACGATACACTTTTTCATTCACCCAGAAATACCTGCACATACAAATGAAAGGTTACAGTGTATAAACATGAACCAACAAGATTACATAATTGCATTACATGAAAAAAAGAAAAAAATGGTTTCAACTTGAACTACATTCTTGTAAACCAGACTACATTCTTAAAAAGGCGCATATGATACACTTTAGCTTATACTATACATTTTATTCTAGTACTTACAGTACTCGTTGATGTATTTTTGTAAAAAGTAAATAGGAAGATCCAAAGTGAACTCTTTGATATTTATGAAAAAACAAAATTAATAGCTTAAAAGATTGAAAGCGTGATAGTGACCTATTTTTAACTTTCTTATGCTTCTTGGTAAGCTAGGCATGTATTATGTATAGTTTAAACAATAAGTGACATTGTGATCCTGTGCTTTCATACAGGGCACAGAAAATGTATAGTTAGGTTAAGTAATAATGTTTACTTTAGAAGATGCTTTGAAAACTAGGTCAGAAAGTGATAAATAATGTGTTGTTTAATATAAATATGCAGAATGTAGTACAAGTTAAGACTATTGGATGTTGTAAATGAGAAATTACATTAAGGAAACAATATTGTATCCTCAGCATACTAACTTGATAAAAAAGAAGTCATACCGAAGAAGTGACAACATGAATATTGAAGCATTTTTCCTCAGCTCATCTGCCTGAAACAAATAATGAGTAATAGCCATAAGTGCGTGATTTTCTTAGACTGACTTACACATAACAGTCGAAAAAGGGTTAATACACACTAGCTATGTAATTTTCTGTAAACATAAATTTCAAACTAGAGTTAGAATGCAGAATAAAAGTAAAATGATGGAAAGTTATTACTGTTTTGAGATAAATATGATGTTGGCACTTCTTACCGATGCTCATAATGTAGTACAATTATTACTGTTTTGTTGTTTTAGGTAAAAATATATACATTACTGAAGAAACTATACTAGAACCTGTGCTAAGTACTGTTAAAAATCATACCTGACGCTATGCATTAATGTCTCTTCTTCTTGAGAATGGAATTTTGTAATATCTTCGGTAAGATCCTCGATTGTTTGCACACTCGTACCGCCATACAACCAATCTCTTGTACATAACAATGCTTCGACAACATCTTCTTTTAGTGAACTACGATACTCGTCAAGTACTCTACCACTAATGCTAAAAGCACTTTCTGAGCCACGGTAGTTACCGGTACAACCAAGATATCTTTTGCCAGGAGGAATAAAATAGGATATTGATATTGTTGTGATTTCCAAAATGAAAGTACATCAAACTCTATTTTGCGATCAACTAGCCCATCATTTAAATATGAATAAAGTTTCGATCTAGTAGAACTGCCAGCAAATTCTGAATCTTGATAAGAGTCAAACTGTTCCAACATATCTTCACGTTCTTGTGAATAAGGACCCGTAAACGAACCAGGAGATTCCGTGCCTTTTGTAGCATTTGTTTCAATAGGCGACTCCTCTTGCATTTTCTTTGAATATTCAAAAAACAACTCTTCCAATTTTCTTTTTACCTTTTCAAATTCTATGTTATCTCCATATAGCCTTTCATAAGAAAATCGGACAAAATTTACTTTGTAACGTGGATCGAAAATACAAGCAATAGAAAGAAACACACTAAACTCTTTTCAATATTTATCAAACTTTTTAAGCATGTCGCGTGCCATGGAAGACATAAAATCATCACCCTCTATATATTTTTTTAAAGTTAAACGAACCAAGAAAATTTCTAGAAAGAACAAATTAGCGGTCGGATAATTTGTTCCTGAAAACAAGCAAGTGACATTGTAGAAAACTTCCAAAAAACGTGTGATTTTCTTTGCTTTCTCCCATTCTTCAAATGATGGACAATAAGTATAACTAGAATCCACATGTTTCAAGCGATAAAAAGCTTGCTCATAATATATTGCACTTTTAAGCATAATAAACGTGGAGTTCCATCTCGTGGGAACATCTTGACGTAATCCTTTCTTAGTCTTATCCAAAGAAAGACTAGTTATGCATTCTACAAATTTTTTTTTTTAGATTGAGAGCCCCTAATATATTTTATGCTTTCCCTTATGTTGCTCAAACAAGTAGTAATAGATTTCAGACCATCTTGCACTATCAAATTCAATATATGTGCGGCACACCTAACGTGTAAATATTGGCCATTCGCAACCAATGATCTTCTATAATTGAGATGTGATCCTAATAATTCAATAAACTTATTATTGGAAGATGCGTTATCCAATGTACATGAAAATATTTTATCAACTATCCCCCAACTAAGCAACAAACTTGATATCTTTCCCAATATGGCTGACCCAGAATGAGGAGGCGGCAACAAACAAAAACTAAGCAATTTTTTTTGCAAATTCCATTCATTATCAATAAAATGTGCAGTCAAAGTTGTATCCATCTGTATTGATTGAAGTCTACAAATCAGACGTTATACTCACTCTCCCACCACATGAATCTAATAAGGCTTTAAGTTTTGCTTTCTCGTTCTCATAAAGTTTTATAACATCAGAACGCGAAGTGTTCCTGGATAAATGTACCACTTCATCATTTAAATAAGAAACTAATTCATGAATACTTTCATATTGCATAAAATTAAACGGTAAATTATGCCGAATAATTGCTTTAGTCATTAAATCTCTATACTTAATTTGACTAAAGTTTCCTTTATTAAAGTCTTCCACATTTATACCGTGACATTTCTTAATATGTCTCCTCAAATTATTTGTCCCATAATTATCACCACATATATATTCTCTTTTACATTTTTTGCAAAAACATGTACGCTTTTCACCACTAACAATTTCCTTCTTTTCGAAATATTTCCACACATCAGAATACGTATTTCTTTTTCGTTTACTTCCCACAGAACTACCGACCGAATCAAGATCCACTTCCAATTCTACCATATCTCTTGTTTGACTATCATGTTCATCGATATTCATATTCTACAAAAAGTATATAAAAGTCATCAAGACTTTATCATCATGACATATAAAATATATCAAGTTGATCGATGTACAACATGTTATCTACATGAATGAACATTATCTTACGTGTTATATATAAAAAAGTTCTCCCCGAAATGAACATCTAATTTTAAGTTTATTGTGACACCAAATGAATGAAAATCATGGATACGCAGCGGAATGTTAAAAAATTGATAAAATTAATTTACCACAATTGTGCTGAAGATAATCATCACTATTTTGATTCCTTACGATGGATATTTGGTCACTACAACCTATGATGATGCTTAGTTTGCTACAATAACCCACGACGACCGATTTGACAAGTCAAGATGACCATCTATAGGTTAGAAAAAAATTTGAAAAGAATAAAAATAAAATCCGAAGATTATCGGTGGCAACCTTTATAATCATCTTTATTTCTAGAAATATACGATAGATGGGACATTGAAAAGACTTTGACAACATCACTCCCTCGTCGAAAAGGTCTAGAGTGGTCGTAAATCTTTATGTGCAATTAGGGTTTTCACAGGGATGTTAAGAGATAGCAGAAAGAAAAATTCTCCGTAGTCACGGCCTAATTAATTCGATAACCATGTTCACCTGAAAGCCCTGCTTCTCCTTTACCCCCACGTTGATAACCCGGTGGTTTATAGTTGAATGGCGATAGTGAAAAAATTCATTAAGTGAACCCAGTGTTTGAAGATATTGAATCAAATTCAGGTTTATTTGTGGGAAGCTAAGATGATCGGCCATCGTTGATTGATTACAAGCGACGAGATCTATGGGCCCATATAATCAATTCGATAAACATGTTAATGGATTGAGAATGGAAAATCAATCGCTAAGATTTGCCATATTTATGCACGAAAACCCAAGCAGGGGTTTACGAAATTGCAAAGGCCATTCGCTCATATCTATCTGTATGTGCAAGAAATCATTGGTGTTTGAGAAATCAAATAACGATCAATTTCGAAATTTAAAAAATTTAAAGGAAAAATTAAACATAATCAAATGTGAATTGAAATATAAAAGAAGGTAAGAAAGTCAAATCAATTTTAAATGAAATAGGTGGTAAAACTAATTATTCACTTCGAGAAATAATAATATAATATATCGCAATAAAACGACTCCAATAAAAAGTAAGATTGCAATAGCGAAATTGTGAAATTATAAATTGCTTTCAATGTAAACACTCCAAGTATCTATTATTGAATTGCGATTCCTCTTACATTATGAACTAAAAAAGTATGTTGATCGCTTGCATTGAAAATTTCGTCGATCCACAAATTGGGTGTTCGAGTTTCTTTGCAGGTAGAGGCAAGGATGATAAGCTATAAAATTATGGATTTTCTTATCGTAAGCAAATAATGAAGCTTGGAACATCATTCTCTTAACTGTTGAACTAAATAATGAAGCTAAAGAGTCTCTACCTATAGATTTGAATTCATTATTATTCCAGGTTATAATAAAATGAAAAATCATGGGATTACAATTCTTGTTATAAAATATCGATTGCTATCTAATTATGGAGATTGAATTCAGACTTTCACCTATGAGAGATAGATTCCCTCACCGACTTTTGGTTTTCTTACTATTTTGGGTGAGTAAACTCTTACTATTGAAGTATGTTCTATTCATCATAATTAATGGGAGTCTTTCATTAACCGAAGCATGAATTCCAATTCTTTTCTATGTGACAACAGAATTCTTTACTGGATTTCTCGTTCTTATTATTTATATGCAATAGAACCTGAACTTGAATTCTTTTCTATATCACAGTAGATTTCCTTATTATATAAACTTTTGGTTTTCTTATCATTATTATCTGGGGAATAAAACTCCAATTGTTGAAAATTTCATACTAATTCTGATCATAAACCAACTTCAAACAAATCACCACTAATAATCCAACAGCCATGTTAACTAACTCTTCACCATTTTTTTCTCATTTGTGCCTTAAACTAACTACTTCCACTGTCTTCCATATCTAATTTATTGGTTCACCTTATAAACAGACTATTTAGAACCGCAAACAAGTAATTACCGTATTTATTATGAACAAATTTTAGAATACACATAAACGTGCACAGATAGAAAGCCCATAACTAATTCGTGTAGGCCCATGCAATATGATTGAACTAATGCCAGATATTTCACCATTAAACATAGAAATTATGAGGTTCATTTACTCCTAAATGTACAAATGACCATGAATGCTAAAAAGAGAAGAAACTCACAAGTTAAATTAGAAGCCTGTGTGCATAGAACGCGCCAAGAGAGTGTATATCCCCCCTGCAAAAAACGTGCAAAAGGCAAGAGACACACGGTCAAATTACAAGCACAAAAACTCTTCTATTCCACTACTATATATAAACACCTTGTTCTCTTTCCTTACCTTATCATTTCAGTCTTCTTTTCTTCTTCTCTTAAAAAAGTAATGGCTGCTTCTGCCACCACAATATCAGATTAGTATGCAGGTACATAGTATTTGATACTGGTTATATTAGTATGCATTCTTGTGGTATTACGCATTTATTGGTTGTGGAAGGCATAACTGCCCTAATGATAACGCATTTACCGTTTGTACTGGCCTGGAGTAACTGGTCTTAAAATAACAAATTCGAGCCATGAATTAAAAAAAAAAGTTTTAAGACATCGATAGCTATGCCTATGTATTACATTATGAGGAGGACTTTTCAATATAATTATATCAATGATGCGATCCCATTGTTATTAGTAGAGGAAAAAATATCTTGTAGTTTGAAACAGAAAGCGACATGTTAAATATTTTAGCTCTTGTTTTAATGATTTTGTTTCAGAAATTCCATCGAGCTACACTATAGTTGGTACGTATTAGTTCAGAAAAAGGTGCCTACTGGGCAAATAATTTTTCACTAATTCCATACTGAAATGGTATATAAATTAACTTATATATAAATTAACTTATTATTTTTAAATGGTTAAGTCTGTATCTATTGATTTATCATATTTTTTCTTTACATCTCACTTTCACCACAAGGAATTTTACCATCCCAACTTCAAAATGCAAAATCTACGGTGCAGCTACGCAAATGAGAATAAACCTGAATGCTTATATGTTTGTAGTTATTTACACATAAGTCACTCTATAATCCCTCATGTCAAGTTCGGTGGTGAATTTTGTAATGCCATAAGAATGTAAATGCGTTCTCGATCTATTCAATTATAAACATAAATAAAAAGAATTATAACGAAAAATAGTACCTTTGATTGGTTAGATCTTCAACTTTGAAGGTTAAATCGTTTCGAAGAAACGCAAGAGATAGATCCAGAGAGATAGATCCACACAATTGAGGGCGAGAGCGATTGTTGGAAGAGAATCGAGCGGATTGTGGAATTAGGGATTCAAATGAAATGCCGACGTCGTAGTTTTAAGAAACGAAAGTCTGTAAATTTAGGGTTTTTGATGGGTAGGTGGGTAAACAAGGTTGGACTGTGTTTTAAGTGGGCTGAACGGGTATTGACCCACTACATGATTTAATTAAATTAGTTTAACCCTACCCAATTAAAAATGGGTTAAAAGGGTTGGGTTAAAGGGTTGTCTTGTATTTTGACAGCCCTAGTTGCACAGAAGAATGTTCTTGTAAGTTACTGTCATTTGGTTTGTAAAGTCTAAAGCTCATGGCTGATTTGGGATTTTTTGCAGTACAAGTTATGGAATCTACTTTATATAGGATGGACTATATTTTAAAGTTGGTTTGGCAACTACTTGTTTTAGTTCTTCTTATAAGTAGCTTTGAATAGTAACTTTTAACTAGTTTTGGGTGTTTCATAAAAAGTTAAGTGTTTGAATAGATAAGTAGATATTGTGACAAAGTTTAGTTGTAAACCTTGAAATAAGTGAAACAAGTATTACTTATTTTCTATTTCTATGTCAAAAAATTAAGTTGTTTCCAAACACTGTTAAGTTACAATGATGATTTGAATTAGTACACCATTGCTTGAATCAATCCGATATTACTTTTCACTTGCCTTAGCATCGATAATTTGTCCATATATTTTTAATGATGACCCATGAGTATGCACTATGCAGAAGTTACTCTCACTAAATATACCGATTAGCGGAAAAATTATTAACTGCTTTTTTGCTTAAATGAAGGATGGCATATATTGACCATCAATGACGTTCGTACTGATGTATAAGAAGGCTAGTTGTGACATAACATTCATCGCTGTTTTGATCCCTTCACTTGCAAGGCTGCAATTTATATTGATTTTCATTTTTTGTTGTGACTTGTGATATACACAATGGCGAAGAAGACATGGAATTGAAAGAAGCATCTTATAGAGAGATGCAATATCTATTTTGTATTATTTCCTTTCTTATATCTATTATTTCCTTTCTTAACAGCTTTTGTAAATGTTCTTGCCTATAACTTATTTGAATAAGCATAAAACATTACTGCAAAATCAAACTTAATGCCGTTTACAGAATCTAGTAAAATGATTCTTGCGACAATTGATACATTTACTTCGTAAGAAATATTTGCATCCAAGGCATAGTGTATGGCTTCAGTTAATTTTTAGATTAAAACTAAATTCTACCACATTGCATCAAACTTGACGAGCGTGTAACGACTGGATATTGGAATTGGAACTACTTTTTATCACCAAAAATTAGCATTTCAGTTAGTTAGAACAGCGTTACAATTTGACGGTCACGTTCATTTATAATATACAGTGTTTACGCCCTTGAATTTATATTTGATTTTGATTGAGCAGTATCATAGTTTCGAATATATATTTGGTTGTCAATTTATGAGTACATGTCACGAAATATCTCTTTTACTAAGCTACAGTAACTGTAGAGGAATAATTAGCTTTTTTAAAGTATATATTCATGTTAGGAGATACATGCCAAAATATTTTCATGTCTGTAATTCTTATTGTTGACTGTTATATTTGTCTATAGGTAATTAGTTTTTTCGAAGTAAAGATCAGTTGCAACAAAGATTTGTGGGTAATCTAGCAATTAACATGCTCTAATTGTGACTATAATATTTTGTTAGTACTAGTAGTGTAAACTTGTTTATGAATGATTATGGTATGAGAATTCGCTCATTTTGCTGAGAAACTAATATCAAAGTGGTTATCAATATCATGTTTGAATATGATGATTATGTGATTGAATATTATGATTATGCGATTGATTGATTGTAGGTTTGAATATGACAATTATGTGATTGATTGCTAGTTTTAAATGACTATTATGTAAGTTATTGTTGAAAATGATACAGACCATTAACATGAAACAATAACATGTACGGTATGCTGCAAAACAGTTGATAACTTTTAGTGCATTTCAAAAACGCTATAAAAATATATAGTAGAGAACAAACAATAAGAACGATTGCAGTAGTAAAAAAACGTTGCAAAAAAATATGTATTAGCATACAAAAATGCTACAAAAATATGCTACCAAGTTACAAACGCTACGAAAAATGTATAGCAGCAAAAAAAGCCGCTGGAGAAAACCAAAGAATGACTCAACTACTAAAAATGTTAACTTCCATAGCATTTAAAAACACTCAGAAATACCACAATATGTAAGTTTTCGAGCGTTTTCTACAATGCTACAAAAAGTTTCACACATTTAGTTGTACGTCGTATAACATCGTTTATGGAACTGCGCGCTTTAGTAGCGTTTTTTCAATGCTAAGAAAGGCCATTTTCGGTGTAGTGGCCCCATACCGTTCTTACTCCTTTGCCTTTAGTGCCGCTACCTCAGCTGGCACCTCCACAATCCCTATCCTCCTTGTGAAGGTCCTATCAAATGAAATAGGGGCCTTCTTTTGGATCTGGCCTACATGAAGGTTCACTCCGTACATCTGAAAATGCAAGTGAAAAGATGATAATATATAATGTAGCTCCACGGAGTCCCTGCTTGTTATTCCGCCATTTGGCAAGGTCGTGATATCGTTGATTTGGTTAAAACAGGTGGTTACAAATCTTGAGAATCAATGATATACATAACTATGGACGATGGTTGAGCAGATTCACACCGGATCCCGATTAAGGCGCAATCAACATAAATTGCAAGGAAGGCACCATGATGCTACATTTTAAATTTCAAGTTAATCGGAGTTCGTACATCGAGTTATGGACAAATGAAGAATTTATATGAATCGATATAGAACGATCCATAAAACAATATAAATCAACGAAGATTGATCAATATCTCAAAATCCACAAGGCCAATTTACTTGAAACATTCAGAGCACCAGTATATTGAAGGGTGGAGCCCACAAAAACGATCGCAGATCAAGACCATAAGATATGAAGATGGTCGATCGTTATTTGCCGATCCTTCATAGCGATCGGTTTAGCTCAGTGGACGTTGCAAATGTAGCACAGGTTGATCCATCTACAACTTAGAATGACTTCATATTCTATGGACAAGTTCAAGAGGCATATGAGACCCCTTAAAAACGATCGCACATAAATTGAAGACAAAAAATAACGATCGGCATAACTATGGCCGATCGTTCCAAAATATCGAGTTGGGGCCACCGATCGTTATGGTGGGCTCCTACGGATCTAAAGACTCTTCTTTTAAAATTTCAGCCCAATCTATGCATGTCTTCTTCTATAATACAACGGCCATTCTCCATAAAGAAGATCATTTTTTGGCGGTCGAGACTCTACCATTTTTATTCTTCACTCTTGTACTAATGTATCCCAACTGATCCAATTATTCTTGTAATCATAATCAAATGCAAGATTAATAAAAATATAAAGTGGACATAAGCCAAGATTGTCGAACCACTATAAAAATTCGTGTGTTCATTTACTTTTTCCACTATGTTTTAATTTCAATCATTATTTAATCTCTATGAGATTCTATTGGGTGTTGATGCCCATATTTGACGTCAATACTATTCTTGACTCTACATGATCGCTAACGATGGCTCAAGCCCAGTTCATTGTTGTACCACCCATGATGGCGTATGTGACCTTTTGCACCAGTGGATAGATATGGTCAAAACTCCTTGTCTTAGGAATAATGTTAGTAACCTAAAATAAACATAGACGGTGAAGTCCTTGAACCTCATTGGTCGTCTTGTAGAAATGTGAAGTTCACCTAGGATTCATAAGGGGAGATTTTTCAGTCTTTTCCATTGAGCCATGATATTTCTTAGGGAGGGAGATTTGGTGGCTCGAAGATGTGCTGACGGCTCGTGGAGTGCCATATACCGACTTATCAAGGAGCGGGACTTTGGAGTTCAGATCGGGGTTTGGGGGAGGGGGTTGGATCTAGAAGCGCTTGATGCCTTCGGGCTCAAGATGGAGGCCCTCGCAGCTGATGTGAGGATTGGAGGGTTCGTGAATTTTTAGAGAGAGAGGGAAGAGATCATGGGGGGAGGAAGATGAAAGGAAACTGAGTGTTAGAACCTGGACGCGGCTATATGTCGCGTTAGAGGTTCGGGCCGCGCTCTAACCCGTTAACTGCTCAACTGCTCTAGGTTCGTCGGTGTACATCTTCGGTCGACCTCCTAAATCTAGGCCGTTGACCTTCCTCTTTTTTGGGCCCAGATTGAATTGGATCTTATTTAGGCCAGGTTAAATTATTTATAATTCTATTTCGTTCTGACTCCGTCTTCTTTAATTCGATACATTCTGTTCAGTTCTGAAAAATCTCTGTCTACTCCATGACGGTGATTTGCCTACCATCTAGGTCGTCGGGCTTTCTGCTTCCTTCATTAACTTATTTCCTATAAATCTCTTTCTACAGCTCTCCATCCTTCAATTTACCAGTGCACTTGCTTACTACTATGGCCATCAACCTTTGTCTATATCACTAAATTATTTCAACTGTTATTTTCCGTATTCTCCTAATACTGAAATATTCTTCCTATTTTGTTATTGATAATGCTTACCTTTATATTCTCTTTACCCCATTTCAATCAAGTACCATTTTCATATATCCACCCTTAGAAAGAATTTTAAAATGGGACTTCCAAATTTATGGAAATGAGAAAATCATCGAGCTAAACATTGAAAACTTTGACCCAACCAATTTTAAACTTCACTAAGAACCTCTAACTAGCCCTTTAAAATTTTCAATTTTCCTTGCTTTTTCAAAACAACTTTCAACGATAAGATTCTTTTATTAAAATAAATCATTTGGGAAACCATTCAAAATGTTTCAAGAAATTTTAAAAATCTTTTTGTCAAATTATTTCACATATCAGACTTAGAAATACATTCTTATTTGGCCTTTTTAGACTATCCTTCTTTTCTACTCATTCTTAACTCATCTTCATCAAGAACATATCAAAAAACTAGCTATCATCTTATGGTAGTTAATGCACATCTTCATACGGGAACTTGCTCGATCCTTTTTCATATCTTTCTTTCGGATGCTTGCAACATAAACGTTCTTTCTTTCCATCTGTCTAGATAAAATGTATGTCTTCAATCAAAAACCCATCAAAATATATGATCATAGAGCAGTCCAGGCCCAATAAAGGGTCAAGTACCATCCAACTTTCGAGATCCTTCCATATGTCGTGCTCATGCTCTTTTTGGTTCAACCCTTACGGTATAACCTCTACTCCGTGGAGTAATGGGGTTGGGTGGGTAAATCTAACTCTATTTATTTTTCCAACTCATAGTTGTTTTATCCATCTTTTCAGAATATGGTTGCAACTACTTCTATAGTCGAAATTTATAGAGTTTGTGTATAATACGTACATATACATATACATATACATATACATATACATATACATATACATATACATATACATATACATATACATATACATACACATACACATACACACACGCGCACACACACACATACATATATGTATTTGTAGGTAAAATACAAATACATTCTCTCAGCGTATCCTAATTTCTATTATCGACTAATCTAGGCTCTGATACGGTGATATCAAATGTAACAATCTGCACCTTAATGGGTTTGAATTTCGAGCAAATCGAAACCCATATCCATTTCGAGCAAATCGAAACCCACATCCATTAGGATATGGATCGTTGGTGTTAGTAACCTGAAATAAGCATAAGCATATCAGTAAACTACCTACATAAAATCACGGCGGAGTAGAAAATTATAAAAAATAATATATACAGACCAAGACTACTACATTGGAATCAATATTATTCCTTAGATGTCTAATTGTCATGTCAATATCGAGCATGGATGAGAAGGCCGCTACATCTACCATTCTCATCTTGCTCCAGTAGTCGATCCCTCTACATCTATCATGAGCGTCATGGCACGCGCTTCGTGCGTGATGATGACACTCACTTCGTGCATGAATTGTTTTTTTACAATCTATATATGTTTAGCACATTCAAAAGAAAATGATTTGTAGAAATATCTAACCATAATTTTATATTGAAATCATTTGTTGTTGGTTTAAATTTTATTTCTAAGTTGCAACGTCTAATTTTTTTTAAGTTTTGAATTTTTATTTATATTATTAATTAATATTTATTAATTATATCCTACTTTTAAGCGATAGTAAGATTTGATAGTATTTGTAGATTGACGTTTTAAATTTGTAAAAAAAAGCTTTATTCGTTAGATCCTCCTTTTAAGTGATATTAAGATTTGTAACATACAGACATTTATAAAAGAAATTTAATTGTTAGATCATATTTTCAGGTGATATTAAAATTTGGCATTAGAGGTATTTTTGATAGTTCACGCTGACATAAAAAAAGTGTGACATAAAGGTATTGGTATTACATGTGAACTATTTTCTTTATATATTGTGTATGTTTAAATCAGTCAAAAAGTAATTTTTTATTTTCAAGTGATATTAAGATTTGTATATTTATAAAGAAGTATTTTGAATTTGTAATGGAAGTTTAATTTTAAATCTTATTTTTAGAAACGTTTGAATTTGTAAAGCATGTTTAGTTGTTAGATCCTACTTTTAAGGGCGTTTGAATTTGTAAAAGAAGTTTAATATTAGATCCTATTTTTAAGTGATTAGGATTTGATAATATATAGAGGAGCATTTTTGGTGGTTCATGTTGATACAAAAAAAGTGTGACATCAAAGCTATTACAACTATTATCAAAGATGTGGGTTGTGATGAGAAGGGAGTTAGAATAACATTCTTGTGACTGGAAATTTACATACTTTATCAATAATACTAATTTATGTCAATTCATTTCTATCTAAGTTTTATGTTTGCTATTTAGGCTTATTTTTTCAATTCCATATGCATGAACGATATATTCAACCTTCTCTGTGGTGTAACTACATATTTTTTATGTATATGTGTATATGTGTGTGTGTGTATGTGTGTGTGTATGTGTGTGTGCGTGCGCGTGTTTGTGTGTGTATATAAGCGTTGCACTACCCAAAAAGAAACCCCGACCACTTAATACTTCTTAAATAGGAAGGAGGTAGACCCAACGGCCATTTAATATTTCATTCTCAAAGCAGGCCTTGCATAACGTAATCGCTAGTCAACGGGCCTTTAGCTACAAAGGCCGATGACCCCCTAGATATGGCCTTACCTGTATTTCTAACGCATCTCAAAGACTTATCTAAGGGTTAACTAGCGGACCTCCGACAAACAATTAACTAATTAAACTTTGAGGTCTTTCCATATCCTTATAGATTCTAAACTAGTAGGAAGTGAAATCCATCAGGGCATAACCCAAGTCTTTAGTAACGACCGCTCAGGACCGTTGGTAGTCTAAGCTTATATACCATCCCTACTTCTAAATATCGGTTTATCAATAACGCTAACGTAGCCCACTGACCTCCACAACCAAAATCTCATTTATACTTACCTAATATAAATCAAGAAAAATGTCCGTTCTAGTTACTTAATACCTCTTGTTAGAAATAAAGTAGATCCCACTTTCCTATTAGGCACCGTCGTAAGTTATTTAAGACTTCTTATATAGGAAAAAGGCAGACCCAACAGCCATTTAATATCTTTCATCCCAAAGTAAACTCCTTGATCTCCCTAATGGTGCCGAGCCTTTTAATACTTCAAATCTGAGGCGAAACCTTTTTTTTTTAATACTTATACGAGGACGTATATCCCTTCCACATGGGTCCAATAGTTGCAGATATCCCACATCAGTAGTACAGATACAGAACTGCTGTTAGCCTCTACCTGAAGGCTAGACTTCTGCTGTGTAACTTTATCGACCTTGCATCCCACTCGTATTAAACCAGCAATTTATCCTAAACCTAAATATCGCGCTAGGCTTACTAATTTACGATCGTCCTAAATGTATCGTTGAGGTTATATAATTTCTACTACGGAAATTATATTGTCTTCTAAGTTTATTTATTAATATTAAATTACTAATTCACTGTGGATATATTCCTATCTTATATGCTTATTTCCTATACTCTTCATTTCCTTCTTAAGTCCCATAAATGTCAGATATATTTAATAAATGATCATTATTATTCAAATTGGACGATCATTAATGACATTTATTTATTCGTTTAAAATTCAATTTATTATGCCTATTACATTTTTCCATAAATGTCATATTAAATTCTACAATCAATTCCATTAAATGCATTTATGTCGCCCTTTAATTTCTATAACTCCTTTTTAACAGCACATTTATTGCCCACTAGATTTGAAACCATGTTCATAATTTTTGAAGTTACTACCGCTTTTCCATTTCAACCTTTTAATTCTATTATTTACTACGCCATTAATATTTTTTCCTCCTAAATATAACTTATATGAGGACCAACGTATATTAATTTATTATGCCTTATTTTTTGATTGGTAGACGTGGTTATACGTGTGGGTGTCACACACACTTCTACTTTTAACTCAGTATTTCCTACGCTTAGGAAATCCATAATTTTCACATTTTAATATATTAGAGCCACCCTTTCTAAAAAGAATTTCCATTATAATTTTTCATAAACTACATAAAAGGGTTTTATGGAATCAATTAATTATGAAAATTTAGATGGAAATAGATATAACTACATTGTACCTTCAACGCTCCCAATAAATTAAAACATAGAAATTTACATTCAAATCAAATTAGGGCAATCCAAATAAATACTAGACAGTTATAACCAAAATAACATATATCTAGAATAAATTTCAGAATGTCATCAACACTAATTTTTAAAACTTTAAGGATTGATTTTCAAATTTCTAGATTAGGGTATATGCCATTCTATTCCAATCACCTAACTTACTAAATATGTAGATGAGATTTCAATTAAATATGTACATTTTAAGCCTATAACTCAATAGATCTTGCATGGACATAATAATTAAATAAAATTCAACAATATAAATTTTAGTGTCATATATGAATCATATAATTTCCCACTTATCATTTTAGCTTTTCAAATCTCCAAAATCTGAATTTTGTCCCTTAAATTGACTCAATTTTCCTTCCCAATCAAAAATTATGTATAACAAAATATATACATGCCCATTAGAATTAGTTCTGAGAGGATATTTGTGCAAATGGAAATTTAGAGTTATAATTATAAGATTTACCCTTTCTGTAGAATTGATTCACTTATTTCTATTTTCTGCCCTTCTTATATATATTTAATATTATAATTTTTAGAAATGGTTTAGAAGATAAAATGGAAAAGCACTGCTGCTCTATTTAGAAAACATGAGAAAAAAAGTAAGGGGCAAGGTCTGTATTTATAGGCACTGAAATCAATTCTATCTATTAGATTAATATTAATTGAATCTAGTCCATTAAGCCGTGCTTCAACCTTAGCCGCCACCAATTTAACCGATCGACCGCTCCCTTATAGACGGTCAACCGCTTGCTGTAAACTGGCCCAAGGAGGGGGTCGACCGATAAGGTCCACATAGTTAATATTATTTATTTTCTTTTCGGTTATTTTCGATCCAAAATTTTCAAATGCTAATAACTTCTTCATTTGAACTTCGATCGTTAAACATTATATAAGAGTTGCTTAAAAAATTGCCACGAACACAATCGTGCAAGTTTTGTGGCCAAATTATAATATGTTATCAAATCCATTTTTGAGCCCTATTTAATTATTTATTAATACTCATTAATTAAATTCCATTTATTCTACGGGGTGTTACACTCCTTATAATTATTATCACATAACAAATCATTTGAGGATTTTCTATTTTAATACACTTAAATTAATTACTTAATTATTTTATCATAATATATCCAGAACAAAATAGAAAAGAAAAACCTTTTATGTTGAATAATTTTTTTTTGTAAATTTAATAACTTATAATAATATAATTGCCCCTAGGGCATACCTTTAAATAGTTAAATCATTCTTCTAATCTCCTACTTGCACTTGAGGGCCAATTGTGGAATCTCAGTCCTATCACTTCAATGAGTTTGCTCAGAACTGATCGAAGCCAGTCCCTACATGAATAGATATGCTTATTGTCTTAACTATCTACTTTGTCAATCAACTCTCTTTGGCACTGATAGACTGCCTTTACTATATGAAACCTTTTGGAGTACATTTACCAATTTCTATTGATCTCTAGGTTCTTTCACGTTCCTTATCATGGCATTTCTTTCATACAGGAAAATTGATGGGATTCTCAACATTTTGAATCACCCACAGCTTAATAATAAATTTGTGCATTACATATACATACATCTTTTTCTATGGCGTTATTCTTAGCAATATACTTAGCCTTTTGATTGAATCGGCCATGACCTTTCATTTGAAAAAATTTCAACTTAAAGCTCTTTAACTAAGATTGAAAATTAATTTATGATTGACATATCTTGCCCGACATCACTTATGGAGTTGGAGTCCAAATACCAAGGAGTTTGTTACTTCTATTGTTTCATAAATACTCGAGAGTACTCTTAACTAACCTTTAGTGACCTTAATTTTGATTTGACATTCGCATAATGTACCGAATACATAACTGAAATGTGATACGGTACATAATATAGACGATAATTCATGCTGCCAATGAATAAGGAATCCATCTCATATACTCCATATTAAACATTTTAATGTGATGTTTATTTTTATCATATGGGACATACAACATTCTTTTATGCTAATTATAAAAGATGTCATTTTTAAATTCAATGTCGAGGATTAAACTGAAGGAGCTGGGCTTGTTGGTGGTAGGTGAAATAGGTAGATTTCTAATAATTTTATTTTTTAGTCTGTTAGGTTTATGAAGTCTAAAGAGTTTATTATTCAATCTAATATAGTTTTAAATAAAATATTATTTAATTTAATTTTTTATAAAAGGAGCTTTGATTAAATATAAATTAGATATATTATAATGATTATATCAAATACACCTTTTGTGTATTTTACAAGTGCAACATATAAACAATGTACATCGTCAAAGTGCACGTTTGTAGGTGCTGAGATTTACACCGCAATGAACACATTCACCCTTTATATATGCATCTATTATCCATGGTTTTATTTTGGAAACATATAAAATAAGCATAATTATATATGCATACATAGTTTAATTATACATATATATATACACATATTATAAAATATTTTTTTACTAATTGATAATAGTTTGCTTATATTTATAATATGAAAATTAATGAGTTTAAGAAGACATTTAAGAAAAGGAAATGGTGGAGGATTTTTCTCCTCTTCTACTCATTCATTTAATGTCATTTCAAATAAATATTAGGTCACTTAAACCTTTGAATATATTAAATTTAATTATGACTATATATATATATATATATATATATGTGATTTCAAATTTAAAATCAACATTTTGAAATCTTGAAGAGTTCAAAATTAGATCTATGTTTTTAAATAAAATTTGAATTAAGACACTAGTTTAAAGAAATTGTTTAAACTATATATATTGTTAAATTTAACCTTTTACCTTTTACCTTTGACCATTGTAGTCATTGTCTTAAATGAACACCTTTGAAACAAATTCAGTAGGTATTATGAAGATGTTTTCATAAACCTATTTTAAAATTTGAATCGGAACACTTATTTAAGAAAATTGTTCAAATTTTGTGTAACTCATCATAAATTAAACCTTAAACTTTAACTTTTATAACCATTGTTTTAAATGAGTACCTTTGAAACCAATTCAATTAATAATGAATGTCTTTATGTTTCAAACATTTAAAAAAAAATTGATTGGTGTTATAATTTTTTTCTCATTTTTTATTTATTTCTTTTTGATTTAAATAATTTGAATATACATGCTAAATAAAACAACACATGCATATATTAATTCGTTATAACATATATAAAATCTAATCTACACAATCGAATGATGAAAATATAAATGATAATAAAATTAAAAGATTACCTAAAGAGGTAGCCTATGATCTGCATTTTGAATAACGATTTCTCCTCAGATATCCAAGATCCACAGCCAGTTGTGCAAGAGAAGGATGAACCGATTATTTTATTGCATTTGACGTTTGCATTTGATTGAAGTTGATAAAATTTTGAAAATATTCAATTGATTTTCTTCCATGGAAGGTTAGGATGAGAGAAGATAATCGTGAATAAAATTAATGTCTATAGGAAATAAATTAATGGATTTGCCTTATTAAAAGAATAAAATATTTCCTACTCTTTTAATTCATGTTGCTTAAATTTCTCGTAAGTAATTAGCAGGCCAATTCATGGCAGTCTGGCCCAGTCAAAGTCAGGCCAACTATTTACAACCAGCCCGCATAGGCCAGCCTAGGCTCATGATGGTCCCAAACCATCCTTTTTATTTAGCAAGGCACCAAGATAAGGCCCGGTGTTTCCCTAAAACCACACGTGAACCACCAATGCAAGTGAGAAATCCTAAGTGTTTCCTCCAACACGTAGCGAACGATCCATGCAAGCGATTCAAAGGAAGTAGCAAACCATCCTTATCGTTTGCACCAATCCGCCAATGCAAAATCACACCGATCTGTCAATATCTCAAGCATACGAACTCCAAACGAATTGAAACTTAGAATATAGCATCACGGAGCCTTCCTTGTTGTCCTATATTGGTCGCATCAAGTTTAGGGAACAACACATGGATTGGTGCCGATCCCTAATGACGATCCATGAGTTATACCTAAAACCATGTCGCCCTTCGGCATTTTCGACCATTCGAGCAACATAAAAATCAAGCAACCATCACAAATAATCTGTACTAACAAGCATACAAACAAACACGTCAATATGAGTCCTGAATCTAAGGGTAGGATTCATAAGAACACATGGTATCCCTAAGAACACGAATTTGCAAAACTTATTCAAATTACTTGAAATGCATATTTGTTGTTCAAAAGAGTTCAAAACATGATTTAGAATTTGAAAATCATTTAAAAACATTATTAAACGTATAATACGGGCTAATTAGCGAGTAGTCTCTTAAAACCATTCACCTAAATCTTAAGCAACTCCAAATGTCACAAAATCCAATGATGAAAGAGTAGCTCCAAGGTGGTCTTCAACAAAAAATCTTCAATGTAAGTGCTAATCTTGCCAATCTCCTTCTAATTACATGTTTAGGCTAATCAAAGTAGAAATCGGGGTGACCTTTTTGGATAAGAGATTGTTAATGGAGGGTTTCTCTATATTTTGTGAAGTGTGAAATGATGGAAGAGAGTCCCATCTACCATAACTCCATGCTAGTCCCTAAACGGGCTTTGGAACTATCCATTAACTTACCAACTACCCATTTAAGCTGTCTAAAACCAAGTAGAACTTCAAACAACCATATCTTCCTAACGGTATGTCTGTTTTCCTATCATGATCATTCTACGAAAATGGAATCCATTATTTTGATCTAATGGAAGTGGGTTTAGACCCCAATTCGGCTCCATTCAAAAGTTAATTGGACATACAATATTTTCAAAGTCAAAATTATCACATAGAAATCCGATAAAAATCGTAGATGTGGAAAATGCTCCTAAGAGTTATTTCATAAAATTTTAGAATCATATGACCTAATATGAAAATAATATAATATTCTATGATCCTCCGATACGTAGAGTATGAGTCGTTACCTTTTCCCCCAGGAACATCATCCCCAAAATCCTAAACGGAAGTCCATAGCGTTATCCTGCATGCTTAACATCCGCATACAATCTTATGCAACCATGAAACCCAAAATGCATACACTGCAAAAATGGAAAGGGAACATCCAAATCTACCCTAATGCAGGATACTACACTAGGTATATACTTCATGATACCATAAGTGGATTTAAGTGAAAAATAAGAAGTCTCGCTAAGTAAAGAGCTCTAGATAAGCTGTCCTCATGCTCTCTCCGGTCTTCCAAGTGCAATCTCCTTTATTTTCACTCACTTGTACCTTCACCAACTTCACTGTCTTCCTCCTAAGCTGCTTCGTATCATGCCAATGATACGAATAGGCCTATGAAGTCTTGAAGCCTCTGCTTCAACCTCGATATCATCTACCTAATCCGATGCGATTGTTATGCATGAGACGTGCACAAATTCTACAAGTGAGAAAACATGGAACACATTGTGCACTCCCACCATTCTTTAGGGTAGGTCGACTCTATAAGCAAGGTAGCGAATCCACTTTAGTATTGGAAAAGAACCTACTGATATCGGTGCCAACTTTCCTTTACTATCGAACCGAAATACATTCTTCAACAGAGAAATCTTGACAAATACGACGTCGTCGACAAAGAACTCTAAATCTCACCGTCTCTTATTAGCATAACTTTTCCATCTATCTTGAGCAACTTTCATTCATTGTCGAATGATCTCGATTTTCTTCGACGACTCTGTAATTATATCTTGCCCATGTATCCATTTCTCGCCCTCTTCCCACCAACAAGAAGCATTGCACATGTTTGCGCCAAAATTGGTCACAAACACCCAATAGTTGATAATTCGCAATCACAGATCTCATATGAATAACAAATATAGAAATCACCAAGAAAATCCCAAAGAAAGCAGTAAACAACACAGATTTTATAGTGGTTCGGCGATCTTGCCTACGCCCACTCTGAACTTGATAGCTTTATTGATTCACTTGATGATTTCAATCAATTACAGCAGGTTATAGTAGATTATAGAACTGAAGTTTGGATACAATAGTGATGAAAAGATGTAGAATTGAATCCGGCAGAGTCTGGACGTCGAATAGCCAAAAGATCATTTTTCTATAGGCTTCAGGGGGCTATTTATAGGCGTAGGAGGCTGATATCACGCTCAAACTTCGAGAGACTTCTTCTCGCATGTGAGTGGGCCCACGCGACCGACCCCACCAAGTTTCGACTCGATCTGTGATCTATATGAAACAAATTTGTATCCATCAAAAAATGATCCAATCGAGCTGAAACTTGGCAGGATTGTTCTTTAGCTTGCACGTAAGCTCCTGTGAAAATTTCATAGCATTTGGATCAGCAGTTTGTGATATATGATCGATACGAGTTGAAGTTTCTCGGTTGGCTGTTTGCTTCGAGTCGATCACTTCGAATCCATTTCTTCGAATCGATGGATGCACGTGACTTCGAGATGACGTGGCACTCACATCTCGCATCGATCCGCCTTTTTCTCCGAGTTGACCGTGTCGCGTCCATGAACTTCGCCTCATTTTTATCGATGACCGTTGCCTTGTTCGATTCGATAACAGTTGGCAATACATATCGATGGAGGTAGGCTTGTTCCTATCGATAGAAAGGGCCTTGTTCGTATCGATCAAACATGATGGGTACGATCGATGGATATGAACTAACGGGCCTCAATGGTTCGAAGAACAAATTTGGGTAGATCGATACGAGCAAGCATACTCCTTCGATGGATACGAAGTGGCATATCCTGATCGATTCGAACAAACGCTTGCATGACCTGATCGATACGAAGTGACTGAGTTGAATGGATTCGAACAGTGTGATGGTGGATCGATTCGAACGTGATGGATTCGAATTGATCGAGGCGAACTCATCATGATGGATACGAATCTGATCGGTGCAAGTGGACCATCACCTTGACCTTCTGATGGATACGAATTTGATGGATTCAAACCGATCAATCAGATGGATACGAACAGCATATTTTCTCCAACTTGCATCGATCATATCTCATTCATACGAACTCCGGTTAACCTGAAATTTGAAACGCTGGCTTTTATGGTCTTGCTTGTCATGTTTGGTCAATTGTGGCCCGATCCGGAACCAGACAAAATTCATCGATATCCATAGCGAAGCAATGTATAACCAATCTTTGAGACGAACTGTCTTTGGTTTTCGATCAATCTTTTGGTATCGCGGCCTTGCCAAAAGGCGGGATAACACTTGCCCCCCAAAACATGCCTTGCGATAGGAAGGTGTGTTTTGTAATGCCATAAGCTGGATGTTCATATCCTGTCAACAACCTGTAAAGAACTCGATAGTTTCATATGACCTCGAATGACGATCGTTCGGGATCATATGCCCTTTGAGGTGAAACGGGACCGTTTGCGGCGAATGATGGAATGGGACCGTTCGCGGTCGGATGCCGTTCGTGGTAAATGGTGACTGTTCGCGGTCGGGATACCGCTTCAAACGAAGGGCAGCTGTCTGAGGTTGGACGTCGTTCTAGGCGATTTGCGATCGTTCGCGATCGGGCATCGTTCCTGATGAATTGTGACCGTTCGCGGTCAAATGCTGCACGAGATAAAATGTGATCGTTCGTGATCGAATGCCGCACGAGGCCGGATGTGATCGTACGCAATCAAATGTCATATTGGGTTAATTGTGACCGTTCGTGGTCGGGTGCCGCACAAGGCAGAATGTGATCGTTCCCGATCGAATGCCGCACGAGGCGAATTGTGACCGTTCGAGGTCGAGTGCCGTTTGAGGCAAATTGTGATTGTTCGCGATCGAATATTGAGGAGGACTTGGCATTACTAGAGTCAGATATCACGTTCGGGTGAATTTCTGAATCAAAGACTTTGGCGTTTCATCACCCTTCAAGGTGTGCTTGTGGACTGTTCGTGATCCAACGGGTATACAAGTAAATTCTTTCACAGAATTGCAAATATTAAAGCAATGCTCACACGAATTCCATAACATAAATGTCCAAACAAACTAAGTCCAAATGTCCAAACCAAAACAAAGCAGAAGCAAGACATGGATGTCAAAATGTAAACTCTTACTATGGTGCGGTTAGTAATCATTCAGAGCATGCATGTGGATCGTTCGCGACCTCATACATGTGTAAATGATTTAACCGTGTTAGTGAGAAGTTTGCAACTTGTTCATCGTTATTTCAATCAATTAATCAATTGATAACCAGACGGTGTCCTAGTTCAGGGTCACCCCTAGCTGATGTAGACGGTGGTCGCTCTGGCTCCACCGCTGGAGCTCGCCTCCTCACATGCTGAAGTAGCCTACCGTTCCTGATATGCCCTTCCACCTTATCCTTCAGGTGTCTACAGTCGTTTGTGCTATGACCGTTCAGTTCGTGGAATAAACAATATTTGTCTGATTTCCTCTCGTCAACAGTTGGATCCCTTCGCATTGGTCTAAGATAGGGAACTTGCTCTCTGGTATCCTGATAGATTCGCTCCAAACTCTCATTCAGCTCTGAATAAGTGGTGAATCACGGCTCCCTCCATGGCCGCTTTGACCTGTCATCATTATTCTCAGCCTTTTGTTTCGCTTTACCAGTCTCCGCACCCTTTCCAGGTGGATTTCCGCCCTTGATTGTGTAAACGTCGATTCCTTCTTCTCTTTCTGCACTAGCATCTTCCAATCGCAAAAACTTTTTTGCTTCGTGATAGAATTCTCCTAGATCCATAGGCGGATCTTTAATTAATGAATTTTTGAACTCTGTGCCATCAGCTATTCCGGACACAGCTGCCATCATAACCATGGATGGGTCTGGTCGATCCACCGATGTTGCAGCCGCGTTGAATCATGTTAGAAAACTTCTCAAAGACTCCCCAGCCTTCTGCTTTAAAGTTGCCAAACTCATCACATTCTTGGGTCTTGCGATGAGGACCCTGAATTGGCTCATGAACCACTCGGCTAAATCAGCCCACGCTCCTATGGAGTTGCTCTCCAGCTGCATAAACCATAGTGCTGCGACATCTGTTAGATACAATGGAAAGCACCGGGCCATGACTTCCTGTGGTGCCCCCAGCACTTCCATGTGCCTCATATACTTTGTCAGATGGACCGCGGGGTACGTCCTCCCATCCTACATCTCCACTGATGGTAACTTGAAATCTGGTGGGTTCCTAGCCATCCTAATCGCAGGAGAAAAGGGACTTGTTTACATCTTCAAGATCTCTGTTTACTAATTCGCCCCTTATGGCTCGCCTGACCATCTCTGCCAATCTGTCATTGTCTCCAGGATGCAGTCATCGTCCACTGCCTTTAATCTAACTCCCGAGTCTGTGTGAGCTTTCAGGAGTCTGTCCCCCTGGCCGAGCGTTCATCCCTCTATCGCCATCAAGTTGCTCGGATGCTCCTGTCTCTCTCCCAAGGATTGGATCAACATGCTCTAAGTGTGTGCCCCCTAGTTTTTGTGCTACACCGGATGGTCCTGCTCCATTCTGAACTCCATCTGCTCCTCGATTCTATGCTCCAAGTTGCCCAATCTGTTGAAATAAATTCTGGATCATCTCCTCTTGTCTCTTCATCATTGCCTCCATCTCATCCCTGGTGATGAAGATCGATGCCTGATTCGCTCCTGAGGAAGCCTCTTGACTCCTTTCGTGTTGGCTTCTCTCTGGTCTCTGCCTTCTGCTAGATTGTCTCATCATGACTCTTTTGATCTGAATCTCTAAACTTTCTGATTCAACTCTCAAACGATAGAACTCCTGAATTAGCCTTCTCAGTGAAAGCACCAAAATGTTTGCGCCAAAATTGGTCACAAACACCCAATAGTTGATAATTCACAATCACATATCTCAGGTGAATGACAAATATAGAAATCATCCAGAAAATTCCAAAGAAAGCGGTAAACAACACAGATTTTATAGTGGTTCGGCGATCTTGCCTACGTCCACTCTGAACTTGATATCTTTATTGATTCACTTGATGATTTCAATCAACTACAGCAGGTTACAGTAGATTATAGATCTGAAATTTGGATACAGTGGTGATGAAAAGATGTAGAATTGAATCCGGCAGAGTCTGGACGTCGAATAGCCAAAAGATCATTTTTCTGTAGGCTTCAGGGGGTTATTTATAGGCGTAGGAGGCTGATATCACGCTCAAACTTCGAGATACTTCTTCTGGCACGTGAGTGGGCCCACGCGACCGACCCTACCAAGTTTCGACTCGATCAGTGATCGATACGAAACAAATTTGTATCCATCAGAAAATGATCCAATCGAGATGAAACTTGGCAGGATTGTTCTTTAGCTTGCACGTAAGATCCTGTGAAAATTTCATAGCATTTGTATCAGCGGTTTGTGAGATATGATCGATGAGTTGAAGTTTCTCGGTTGGCTGTTTTCTTCGAGTCGATCACTTCGAATCCATGTCTTCGAATCGATGGATGCACGTGACTTCGAGACGACGTGGCGCGCACATCTCGCATCGATCCGCCTTTTGCTCCTAGTTGACCGTGTCGCATCCATGAACTTCGCCTCGTTTGTATCGATGACAGTTGCCTTGTTCGATTCGATAACAGTTGCCAATACGTATCGATGGAGGTAGGCTTGTTCGTATCGATAAAAAGGGCCTTGTTCGTATCGATCAAACGTGATGGGTACGATCGATGGATACGAACTAACGGGCCTTGATGGATACGAACAGTAAATTTGGGTAGATCGATACGAGCAAGCATAATCCTTCGATGGATACGAAGTGGCGTATCCTGATCAATTCGAACAAACGCTTGTATGACCTGATCGATACGAAGTGACTGAGTTCAATGGATTCGGACGGTGTGATGGTGGATCGATTCGAACGTGATGGATTCGAATTGATCGAGGCGGACTCATCCTGATAGATACAAATCTGATTAGTGCGAGTGGACCATCACCTTGACCTTTTGATGGATACGAATTTGATGGATTCGAATCGATCAATCAGATGGATACGAACAACATATTTTCTCCAACTTACATCGATCATATCTCATTCATACGAACTCTGATTAACCTAAAATTTGAAACGCTGGCTTTTATGGTCTTGCTTGTCATGTCTGGTCAATTGTGGCCCGATCCGGACTCGGACAAAATTCATCAATATCCATAGGGAAGCAATGTATGACCAATCTTTGAGACGAACTGTCTTTAGTTTTTGATCAATCTTTTGGTATTACGGCCTTGCCAAATGGCAGGATAACAACACAGTCGACCATATAACGCCTTAAATGAGTCCACACTAATACTGTACTGATAAATGTTGTTGTATGTGAATTCAATAAGATGTTAGTGATCATCCCACAAGCCTCCAAAGTCTAGTATGCAACTATGCAAGTGGTCCTATAGATACAATTCACACTTTCTATTGGGCCTTCAGTTTGAGGATGATAAGCTGCGCTGAGATGCAGCTCTATCCCTAATTCTTCCTGTAAGCTCTTCCAAAACCACTAAAAAACAACGGTTCTCGATCACTCACAATGATCTTTGGCACACCATATAATCATACTTTGCACTTCACATACAACTCAGCCAGTTTGGCTATAGTTTAACTTGGCTTGACGGGTAAATCTTGTGCTCTTGGTCAATCGATCGACTATGACCAAAGTACCGTCGTACCGTGCTCGAGTCCTCAGTAGTCCATCGGTGAAATCCATCGATAGTTGTTCACACTTTGGCCGAGGAACTTCTAGCGGTTCAATAAATCCACTAAGCTTCATCTGCTTCCTTTCCAATAAAAGGTATGCCTCATATCATGCTACATCTTATTACAACTGAGATGTATGGAACTCTCGTAGCACTTTATCCCTCAACTCATCGACAACAGGAACAAACAATCTTTCGTCTTTACGGAGCCAACCGTTTCAATCGAGTCTATACCGTCTCATATCTTCAGACTTCACGCCAGATTCAGTTTTTGTAATGATCTCATCTAATCTGGCATCCCGCCTCTTATAAATACCAATCTGCCCAATCAGAGTAGGCCTGATAGTCATGCTCGCTAAAGTCTCTGGCTGTAGCTTGCATCTCGATTGGAAATCATAACCAGCAATATACTCTAACTGCATCCACCCTAGGAACATAGCTCCCAAGCTGGTATGTCTCCAAGTTAAAGCATCAGCAACCGCATCACCTTTACTTAGAGCATATGCAGTGTCAAAGTCAATGGAGGCTAGGAACTCTAACCATTGCTGTTAGTGAAGGTTAAGATCCTTTTGCGACACTTTAAATTTATGGTCGGTGAACAGCTCGAACCTCTCTCCTAAAAGATAGTGCCTCCAAATTTTCAGCGAAAACACAATTTTTGCTAACTCTAAATCATGGGCCAGGTACTTCTTCGCATGTGGCTTCAGTTGTTGACTAGCATATGCAACAAATTTATCTTCTACATCAATACTATACCCAGCCCGATACCATAAGAATTAATGTATACTGTCATGTCTTCATTCCCGATCGGATTGGTTAATACTCATGCACTCATCAAATTTTCATTCAGACTCACAAATGTATTCTCACACTTCGCATTCCAAGTAAAAGTCCGATTCTTCTTCATTAACCGAGTCAACGGTGACGTTACCTTAGAGAAGTCCTTGATGAATCATTAATAATATCCAACTGACCCCAAGAAGATTCTCACGTCCGTAGTATTCTTGGGTTTAGTCCAATCATGGACTGTTGTGAGTATTGCAGGATCCATGATAATGCTCTGCTCAGAAACAACGTAACCGAAGAATCTCACTTCCCTCCTCCAGAAGTGACATTTTGAAAACTTCACCTTTAGTTGATGCTTTCTCAAAACTTTTAGCATGATCCTCAAACTATCTTGTGTTCTTCCTTTATCCATAAGTAGAAAAGAATATTATTAACAAACATAAGCATGAATTTATTTAGATGATCCCTAAAGACATGGTTTATGAGATTAACAAAGTATGCATGCGCATTGGTTATCCCGAACGGCATAACAACCCACTCATAAAATCTAGATGGTGTATGAAATGTTGTAATTGACACACTCTCCCTCGCTACTCTCAGCTGGTGAAATCTCGTTGCAAGATCCAACTGAGAAAATACTCTAGCACCATGAAGCTGATTAAACAAGTCATCAATGCATGTGAGTGAATATTTATTCTTCTTCGTCACTTTATTCAGCTCACGGTAATCAATGCATAATCTAAGGAACCATATGCTTTCATTGCAAATACTTTGGGCACTGCCTACCCAGAAATACTCCCGCGAAGGAACCACATCGTAGTAGGTCATTCACTTGCACCTCAAGCTCTCTTTGCTCTCTAGGTGCTATCCTCCTCAATAGCATCGCCATCGGTCTGGTGTCTTTAACAAAATACAAAACTTAATCTCTCTGTGTAGTTGAAATTTGGACACCTCCTAAAATACATCGTAATACCCCCTAGCAATAGGCACTAATGACAACTCTTCTTGTGGGATATCGAGCGAATATAGAAAATTGACCATCACAACATCAACTAAAAGGCAGCCTATCACTATTGTCCACCGATTATCCACCTCTATCATCACTAATTACTTCTCATAGTCCACCATCACTCCATATCTATAAAGCTAGTCCATCCAAAGAATAATACCAAACCCAACAAAACCCAAAACAAGTCAATATAATCGAAAGTGCATCCATGACTCAATAAGAACAATTCACGACAAACCGTACACAGGCTAGTGGAGCCTCGAACAGGGTTCATCACAATCAAAGGTTGGTTGACAATTTTGGGTCTCAATCCTAATCTATCTTCTAAGTCACTAGATATAAAGGAATATGAAGCCTCAGTTTTAAATCAAACTCATATATGAACGTCACGAATGGAAAACATATCCTGAATAAAAATGCCTTTCCCCTTCTTTTTCGCTAATGGAACATTCGATGAAGTTGAAATGGTATTGATAACATATGCTTTTGCCACTCGCTTGGCTTTAGCAACTCTAGACAGTGCTTTTGAATAGGCCCAAGCTTGTTGCGGTTATAACATATAGTCTCTACTATAATAACCATTCTTTAAGCAGTTGTAGCAAGTCAGAGCTAGTTTTCTCTTCTTTTGGCCACCTTTGTTCTGAAACTACTTCCTCTTATTATTCCACTTTTTCTTGCCTCCCCCGCTTAATTGTGGCTTTGGCTCTTCTTTGGGAACAATAACCCTCGACTTTGGATAAAGATTCTCATGCCTCAAGGCCTTCTCGATTAACATCTTGAAAGTCTCATCTATATGGCCCACAAGCTTCACTCCTAAGTACTCATCTATGCTGATGATGAATTTCTCATTCTTATTTAATGGATTGTCAATGAAGGACATCCCATATTTTGATAAAGCATTGAACTTAGCAACATACTCAGAGATAGTCATATCTTTCTGCTTTGGATCTACAAATTATGGAACAAGACCAACTTCTGAGCTGTTGGTATAAACTACTCTTCAAAATGGACTTGTGACTACTCCCAAGTAAACGAATCCTCAGGCATAGAAATTTTCACGGTGTTCCACCAATTCATCGCCCTTCCCTGAAGCTAACACGAGGCCAACCTCCTGTTCATAGCATCATTAAGTTCAAGATAGTCAAATATCCACTTATAAGTGTCGAGCCATTCCTGAACTTCCATTGCCGACTTCGTTCTAAGAAACAGTTTGCCTCCAAGACTAGCAAAGTCTTTATTCATCATGGAAAAATTGGCTCTTGGCGCCTACACTGGAGCACCACCATCAACAACAACATTTGGAGCAGCTACTTGAGCATTCCACAGCATGTTTTGCATCATAGTGTTAAACATATTCTGTAGATTTGGATTAGCATCTCCCGAGCCAGCTTGTTCTTCAACTCTAGAGTTGGAGTTCTTAGCAGCATTTTTTGTTTGGCGACTCATCCTTCAGTATGTTATAAGGATGATCAATCTCTCTATATGGAATTTTCCTTAAGTGGTACTTATGTGTGCATTGCGAATTATATACCATATACTACTATATGCTTTTGAAAACCAAAATATACAACAAGTACGAGCTCTCATACATACACACACACACACACTCTCTCGATCCAGTCCAGGGCGAGAACTCCTATCCCATCTCTACTGGATCACGATATCCTTTAGGTTAAACAACGCAATCTAAGTTCTGATACCAAATGTGACAACCACCCTATACCACAGGCACCTAATATGCCTATAGAATGCAATATAGCGGTGCCCGGCCGATGCAAGATGATCGCCAAGGGTTTGTAAAGTAAATAAAATTTCACATCACAGAACCTGTCGTATATCTCACTGTGAAACAAATAAAATAAAATATTAAACTTCTCAGATATAAAACAGGCAAGACAATAAATAACTGAATGAATCACAGAATCAGAGTTTAAGATTCATGTAGTATACAATATAAGAAATAGAGTGATACATATAACAACTCATAATAACTCTCTCTAACCAATAAAGGCACTAGCAATCTCCATAATATCATGCAGCAGAATAGCAAATGAGTAAATGTAATAATATGAGAGAATAGCCTCTTGCTTGCTATCTGCCCAGCTTGACATTCTCATCAAACCTAGTATCCATAATCTACTAATTTAAGAGTGTGTGGAGTAATAGGAAGCAAAGCATAAAATCTCGGGTCATACAACAGTCTCGTGTGAGTGGTAGTAAATCTCTAAACACTAATATGCCACTATAATAAGACATATGAGAATCATACCTGATATGTCCCTGTATCTATAGAGTTAGCACATATACAAGATATAAGCTACTCTACATAATAATCATCATGGGTGTATTTTATATCAAAGTACTAAGGGGTGTCAAGATATCTACGTCAATAATATCGGTCTTATGTGGCATCCCTAGGTTGATAAGGTGATAAATAATTAAACAAACATAACATCCATCATCCGTCCTCACATACACTCACTCGGCTTTTTATATGTGATAACTTGAACGATCCATCATAGTCAAGGATAACTCAACGTATTGATTCCTCAGTACTCGAATCCATGCCACTCGGTAGGCCAAGAAACTAGATCACCCATCATGGTTGAACCGGAGTAAAGATCATCCGTCATGAAGATCAAATCGTCCATCATAGAGATCAGAGCTGGTCATGGCTCAAGTAGGTACCACATATTACCTTGCTTTATGATTACTCTCTGAACCTTCGAGTATCATCGATCCATTTGCACACATCATCAATAGTAGAGCTCATCCTGGACTATCTCTATGCCCGTCATGAAGTCACTATGGTCGCAGACTACTTTAGGCAACCGTCATTAGTCATAGAATCTTGTCATATATCTCATAACCCCCCTTCAATAATCCCCTCAATATGATTCATAGCCTACTACTATGTGTCTTGAAGTGCATCTATCCATCATCGAAGCCATCACTTTCCAACATGCGAACATCAACGTCGAACCATACATCATCATTGCAGAAATCACCATCGAACCCAGGGTTCGATTTCGATCCCTATACTTAGCCATATTTGGCTAAGTACTTGGTCCATCTCAAGTTTAAGTAATCTCATCCCCAAACTTGAGTCAAACCCCATCCCGTTTTGAAGCATATGCATGGAACCCAAAGCAATCACTTGAAGACTCAATGTCCAACTTCTCTTATGCTAATCACCACTAGTGCCTGCTTGCCTCAATACCACACTTCACATATGGGTTTCTTTCCATCCTTAGGCCATTATTTAAGGATCGCAGGTTATATGTGTCAATAGCCGTGGATCGTTACCGACCAGGGGTACTATCCTATACTTAGCCAAAAACTTCGCTTTGCTTCCTCTATCCATTTCCTTTGCTCCAAGATAGCATGCTTGTCTCGATCCCTTGCTCTAAGCCTATACATGGTCCACCAATCCCTCACTTATATTTTTTCCCAAATCTCCACACAAACCATCAATGAAAGTGAACAATCCTAAGGTATTTCCTACAACATGTAATGAATGATCCATGCAAGCGATCCAAAGCAAGTAGCGAACCATGCTTATCATTTATATTGATCCATCAATGCAAAATCACATCGATCCGTCAATATCTCAAGCATACAAACTCCAAAAAACTTGAAAATTGGAATATAGTATTTTAGGGCGATCCTTGTCCCCTCATATTGATTGTATCAAGTTTGAAGCAAACTCATGGATCGATACCGATCCTTAATGTTGATCCCTAGTTGTTCCTAAAACTAAATTGCCCTTCGTTTGGCATTTTCAAAATTCAAGCATCATAAAAGTCAAGCAACCACTATAAATAATCTATATTAACAAGCATATAAGAAAACACATCAATATGAGTCCAAAATTATGGGTAATATTCATAAAAACACATAGTATCCCTAAGAATACGAATTTTCAAAACTTATTCAAATGCTTGAAATTCATATATGTTGTTCGAATTAGTATAAAACATGTTTTAGAGTTTGAAAATCATTTAAATATATCATTGAATGTCCAATAGGGGCCAATTAGTAAGTAAAAGCTTAAAATCACTCATCTAACTCCCAAGCAATCTTAAGCGACTCCAAATGGCACGAAATCTTAGGATGAGCAATAGCTCAAGGTGGTCTTCAATAGCAAATTTTCAATCCAAGTGTTAATCTTACCCGTCTCCTTCTAGTTACATGTTTAAGCTAATTAAAGTAAGGATAAGAATGACTTTTTGGGTAAAAGATTGTTAATGGAGAGTTCCTCTCTATTATCGGGCAGTGTAAATGATGGAAGAGGGACATATTAGGCCTAACTCCATGTTAATCCCGAAATAGGCCTTTGACCAATCTATTAACTTACCATTACTCATTTAAGCTATCTAAAATCGAATAGAACTTCAAACAGCCATATCTCCCTAACAGTAAGTATTTTGACCACTCTTTGAAAGGGAAACCATCATCTCGATCCGATAGAAGTGGTTTTGGACCTCAATATGGCTACTACCAAAAGTG
Organism: Allium cepa; assembly: GCA_030765085.1. Lineage (NCBI taxonomy): Eukaryota > Viridiplantae > Streptophyta > Magnoliopsida > Asparagales > Amaryllidaceae > Allium > Allium cepa. Next base: position 34,533,676 of record CM060941.1, read on the forward strand.
ATAGGCCGTAGAATATTTTTAAGGTCAAAATGATCACATATAAGTACGATAATAATCATAGATGTAGGAAATGTACGTAAGAGTCATCTTTCAACATTTTAGAATCATACGACCTCATATGAAAATAATATAAATATTCTATGATCCCTCAAGACATAGAATATGGGTCATTACATATGTATTCAAATAGAAAGTTATAAATAAAGATTTATACTAGACTATTTTTACATAACAACCAAAGTGTCTCGAAGTCAATGGAATCGATATTGAGTTTGTGGTTTTGGATATGATCCAAGAACCGACACGAAAGCATCATTTGACAAGCATCAAAACTGGACACGTATTTTGATAGAAATTTCAGATAGTTTGATTTCAATCAAAATTCATAGAAAGCGTGTATCCATAAGAAAGAATGTTGAAGGTACATTGATATTTCTAAACATAAGAAAACAATATGATGTTGTTTGTTAACGATGTACTTGCATTAAAAATCAGCTTTTAATGGTTTTAATACTCGACATTCGATTTGCAAATGATGTCTTTTATAGCGAGTAAAAAGGACATTAGGAATGTCCCAAACAATATGCAGAAACACCTTATTAAAATGTTTAATAAGAAACATGTAAGATGAATTCCTTGTGCGTTGGCAATCGGGTTTATCATACATGTTAGTCTACAATAATATGGTTTGTTTATGTATTTTATACATGAAGAAATATCAAATCCAAATTAAGGTCATTAAATGGTGGTTTAGAGTGTTTGGTCATATATGTAGAGAGAAGGGTGGAGTGAAATAAAATTTTACTTAAGGAATTAAACAATGAAACCTTCATGGATAGGTAGAGTAAAATCCAACCATTAATTAGGGATTTCTAAACAACAACACCCAATCTTTGTAGAAGATGGATGAATCACGTAGCTTTTTAAGTAAAAAAAACAACACCCAATTATTGGTTGGATTTTACTCTACCCATCTATGAATCCTCCTCAAGTTCAATACTTAATAAGCATAGATTTTATAAATTTAATAAGAACATTGAACAAAATTGGATTTTACTTAAATTAACTAGATTAGTTCCAATAGAACTCATTAGACTTCATATGCCTACTATATAAGGATTTTTTTTGAAATATACCTGTTTCACCCGCCATGAAATAGACTGGATTCCTTCATTTGCAACAAGCCAACAAGTTCGGTCTAAATTGTTAACTAAATGGTAAATCACCAAATAACTTAAAATCCATGAATCGAACTATGAGTAGGTGGCGTGTCTTTCTTAGAATATAAACCTGAGTTGTACACTTATCATATGTTGACGAGCTTGAAGTACCAAGGTTAATACACATATGTTATTTATTGGTATGTTGGTGAGTGATAATAATACCTTGTTTTCCTTGAGTGTGCGTACTTTGTTTTGATAGGCTATAATGATTATTGGTTAATATATCTGTTTATGTATGCATATTTGAACCAATATAAATTTTGTTTATGAACTTAAATGGATGATTTCTTCACTCTTTATTGGTGGAGTGTTATTTTGAATGTTATAATATGGATTGTGTATTATAAAATTATAAGCGTTACTATTGCAGGGTATGTGGAAAGTTATATTTCTTGTTGCGAATATTTGTTTGATTGTGTCATAATTGGTTGCGCTTGGTATATTGCCCACATTTTGTGAATCTTCGTATAGTTTAACATAGTATTATATGATATTTTATGCATCACATCATCCTTTAGGAAAATTGCCAGCATAATTCTTTTAAGGGAGAAGAATACAACGACCCACAAATTTGACACATTTAATATTAGTTAATCATCAATAATTGTTTAATTTAAATTGGTGATAAAAGAATTTTTTTTATTAAAGTTGTATTTTTTGGAATTTGATATTTGCATCGCGTTCAGAATATTCATAAAATGTATTTTGATAATATGTTTGGGTTTGATACATTGATTGAATTGGGTATTTTTAGACCAAGAATTGTTTTAGAGCCAAAAGCCAAATATTCGTTACAAATACGAGTTTATCTTAACCCTAACATCATCATATCTATTTCTCTTCCTAATCAGAAAATCCTCTTTATTTACATCTTAATGACAAACATTTTTCCTAGTTACAAATTATTCTAGAAACTCGCAATGTCCAAAGTCCATCAAATTATATATTGCTTTGTTCATCTCGACGAGATGAAAAGGCAATAACAATTCGCCTTTTGATACAATGTTTGGATTGCGGTCAAAAGCCAATGGTGGCATCACCCCAGGTTCAAATTGTTTATAACAATGTAGTCGGTTAGTGGTTTAGACTATGAGATTAAAGGTCATAAGTTCGATCCTCGAAGTCGATACTTGTTGACATTAATGAACCATGTCCAATAAAAATATTAAGTTAATATTTATTGTGTGTGTATATATGTATGTGTGTGTATTTATGTAACTGTGCAGTTAAAGCGCTTAGTGATTCTATAGCGGTGGAAGTGCAAAAAATTGTAGTGAGGACGTAACAGAGGTGCAAAAAGCTTCGTTGGATATAAAACTAAATATTAAAGTTAATTTATTCTCATTCTCACATCATTTGTATAGGAAAAAGAAATATTATCTAATCTTATTACAAAACAAAAGAATGTTATGATTTATGCTGTCTGGATTTGGTGACTACAATAGATTCTAATATGTTTTGAGCACTAATGCCTTAAAATTAGGTCTTTACCCTATCTTTGTTGAATTGGTTTAAAAGAGAATTAGTCAGGTCAACCTTTTTATATTAATTTTGCTAAAGAGGATGCTAAAAAGCCTTGATTTAGCGGATGTAGAGGAAAATAACAGGCTAGAAAGTAGATATATTACTTAATAGTGCTAATTTATGAAAGTGTATCAATCGAAGAGCGCTATGCGCTATAATGGGGATTTTGCAGGGGCTTCAATGATGCTTTTACTACACATTATGCAACCAATAATATACATTATACCTCTTATATGATTGTTTCAATTTGTGATGTTTTTGCCATGATATATATATATTGTTTATATATTTAATTATTTCATTATTGGATGATGAATATTTTCTGATAATTAGATGTAATTTTAAAGGAAATAATTTATATATGTTGGAATAATTCAGCATTATGGGGCCACATATTTTAATATTTGAATGTATGGGCTATCTTGGGATTAAGTTTATGTGATCTATTTGGAATAAATACAACAAGACTTAAGGGGTATATTCGTCATGTAAATTTATAATGTATGGATACCAGAGTGACAATTTTAGTTTGTTGAAGGGCCGAACTGAAAATGTCACACACTATATATATGGGGTTATGGTCCCCAAATTACACACGTCTTATCATACTCTCCCCACCCTCTTCTAAAGAGAATTTTCAGATCTAATCTTGTGTCAATTTGGAAGATCTAAAACCTAGTTGATCTTTTTTTTTTGCAAACATCAATGGATTCAGGTACGACTTCTGCTGAACTATTTAATTTCATATATTTGTTTCTCGGTAGAATCAATATGGGTTGTATGTATTCAGATCTAGAATTTATTTATTTATTACAATAAGTGGTATCGGAGCCACCCATCATTGATTTTATTGAGAAATTCTTTGTTTTTTAAGAACATATGAAATTAGGGTTCTTGGATTTATAATTTTGGTTGATTGATCTGATGCCTTTATTTCAGATCTGTGAAATTTGCTCTTTTTTTATTGATTCATCTGATGCCTTTGTTTCAGATCTATGTAAATAATTCATGAATTAATTCCGCTTGTTCAAATCTGATGCTTTTAATTGTTGCTACTTGTATTATTCATATTTTATTGTCAGTGGTATTGTGACTGTACAATTTTTTTATTGCTATAGATGGTTACCATGTTAAGTTTGGTTTTCACACATATGGAAGCATATTCATGCCTTTTAATGTTCCTGTAATACGTATTGGATCACATAACGGTCAATTGCATTTAGTTTTTATCATAATTGCATTAAATGTGGTTGTTATAGTAATAAATAAATTAATTTATTACCATAAATGCAGTAAATGCGTCAGTTGCAATAAATTTAACGATACAGCATGTTTGTATTTGGAATAAGAAGGACATATTGTTTATTATTTAATGCATTTATATTTTATAAATACATATATTTTATGTGTATGGCCCGCTCATTAAAAAAAATAAAGTTTCACTTTCTGTAATATAATATCACATGTATGGACCATGCTATGTTAAAATTTGTTTTTTTCTTCTGCCTTGAATATTGACAGTTAAATAAAATATGTAATATTTTATCATTAATTGTTATTGCAAGTACCATTTGTTATATATTGCTGCAGTTTTAGTTGATGTCAATTTTTTTGTAATTTATTGTTACTACTTAATATGTTTCACCTTCTATTTTGAATAGTAGCAGCTAAATAAAGTACGCAATAATCTGATACTAATCATTATTGCAAGTATTATTCATTTATGTATTATTACAGTTTCCTTGATGTCAAATTTGACATTGATATTTATGGCAAATTTATAAATGAAGGAGTTAAAATAAATTCATGTACTATTTGGCGTCTTTTGCAAATTGATTGTGAATATTCTACATTACAAGTGAACTAATTGAAATAATATATCACCAAAGTGGCCTCTCTTATTTTAGTTGCTCATGAAAAATGTTAGATATTTGTGTGTATTTATTTATGCGAATATTAGTCGGCCCAAAGGAAGGTTAATATCTGGCCAAATTAGATACACATGTGTGATGATAAATATGTGACAATTATAAAGTTTTACAAGAAAATAATTAATCGGCCCAAAGGAAGATTATTATTTGACTTGAATTTATTGTTTATATTTGATGATTACATCAAGAATACAACTTACAATTAATACTACTGTCCAAAGGCTTGATATTAATGTTTTGCTAGGTATCTTGAGCAAAGACTTACCAATTATTTTAAATTTACTATAGTTGTTTTATAATGTAAGCATATTTGACTAATTTAAAATTACAGCTAATTTGTCTACGGTATCTGCCAATCCGAACAACATTCCTATTCTGACTGGAACAAACTATAAGGATTGGAAAGAGAACATATTGCTTGTTCTTGGCTGCATAGATCTTGACCTTGCACTTAGGATAGGTGAACCAGCCCCTCTTACAGATGACAGTTCTTCTGATATTATAAAGAACTTTGAGAGGTGGGATCGTTCAAACCGCATGAGTCTAATGATCATAAAGCGTGGCATTCCGGAGGCATTTAGGGGTGCGGTATCTGAAAAGATAACCAATGCTAAAGATTTCCTTGCTGAGATTGAAAACCGTTTTGCTAAAAATGATAAGTCGGAAACAAGCACGCTTTTGCAACGCTTGATTTCCATGAAGTATCAAAGGAAAGGAAACATAAGGGAGTACATTATGGAAATGTCTAACACTGCTTCAAAACTTAAGGCACTTAAGCTTGAGCTTTCAGATGATTTGATCATGCATTTGGTATTAATCTCTCTTCCTACACAATACAACCCGTTCAAGATCAGTTATAACTGTCAAAAGGAGAAATGGACTCTTAATGAGCTCATTTCGTATTGTGTACAAGAAGTAGAGAGATTGAAGAATGATAAGGCTGAAAGTGCTCATTTAGCATACACCTCTAAGGGAAAAGACAAAAAGAGAAAGAAGGATAAAGAAACTGCTAAGAGTCCGACTGAAAAGAAACAACAAATGGAGACTGATGGTTGTTACTTTTGCAAAAAGGCTGGTCATTTGAAGAAAGATTGTGCCAAATACCACGCATGGCGTGTTAAGAAAGGGTTGTCTAAGCTACCGAAAACCAACTGATGCTGAAAGATACATCTATGTGGGTGATGAAAAATCGGTAGAAGTGGAGGCTATTGGGCATTTTAAGTTGTTATTAAGAACTCAGTTTTATTTGGATTTATTTGATACTTTTGTTATACAGTCATTTAGACGGAATTTGGTTTCTGTTTCTAACAAATTTGGTTATTCTTGTTCATTTGGGAATGGTACTTTTAGTTTATCAAGGAATTCAACTCTTATTGGAACCGGTTCTCTTAATATTTATGATAACTTATATATGCTTGATGTTAATACCTTTTATAATGAAGCCTTGCATGTAGAGTCACGTGGTACTAAAAAAAAAGATAATAAGGAAACTTCAGCCACATTGCGGCACAAGCGCTTAGGTCATATATCTAAAAATAGAATTCAAAGGCTCGTGTCAGATGGCATTTTGAAATCCGTTGATTTTTCAGACCTTGATGTCTGTGTAGAGTGTATCAAGGAAAAACAGACCAAACATAAGAAAATAGGCGCCAATAGAGCAGCTGACGTCTTAGAATTAATACATACAGACATTTGTGGGCCATTCCCTGAGGCATCATGGAATGGTCAACAATATTTTATAACATTCATAGACAACTACTCAAGATATGGCTACCTATATCTTATTCATGATAAATTAGAATCCTTAGACATGTTCAAGAAATTTAAGGTAGAAGTTGAGAACCAACTCAACAAAAGGATTAAAACTGTCAGATCTGACTGTGGCGGTGAATATTATGGTAAATCTGACGGATCAGGTGAAATATGTCTAGGACCATTTTCCAAATTCCTAGAGGAATGTGGAATAGTCCCACAATACACTATGCCAGGTTCACCTAGCATGAATGGTGTTGCTGAGAGACGAAACCAGACTCTTAAAGACATGGTAAGGTGTATGATCAGTCATTCTACCTTATCAAAATCACTCTGGTGAGAGGAATTAAAGACAGCAGTTTATATCCTTAATAGAATACCCACTAAAGCAGCTACTAAAACACCTTATGAGCTCTGGACAGGTAAACAGCCTACTCTAAAGCATTTTCACATTTGGGGATGTCCAGCTGAGGCAAGGCCATATAGGCCAAATGAAAGAAAATTGGACTCCAAAACAGTGAGTAGCTACTTTATTGGTTATTCTGAGCGATCTAGGGGCTATAAATTTTATGATCCCATACTGAGGAAAATATTTGAGACGGGAAATGCAAATTTTTTTGAGGATGTTGAGTTGAGAGGGAGAAATGAAGTAAGGAACATTGTTTTTGAGGAGGAATCATCGTCTATGATTCCTACTACAGTTACTTCTTCGGACAATGTGCAGATTATTGTTCCTGTCATTGATCAAGAAGTAAATGCAGAACCCCAACAAAACAATGTTGAAGAAAATCCTCTTCAAGTTGAAGTTAATGTTCCACAAGAACAAATTCAACAACCTCAAAATGAATTGCCATTAAGAAGATCCACTAGGGAAGGAAGAAATGCTATTCCGGATGATTATGTTGTATTTCTTCAAGAGTTAGAGGATAATAATGGATTGATGGAAGATGATCCTATTAACTTTCACCAAGCCATGCAAGATATTAATTCTCAAAAGTGGATTGAAGCTATGAATGAAGAGTATAAATCAATGCAAGACAGTAAAGTTTGGGATCTTGTTCCTTTACCTGAAGGTAAGAAGCCCATTGGTTGTAAATGGATATTTAAAACCAAGAGGGATGCAAAAGGTAAAGTTGAAAGATATAAGGCTCGTCTTGTAGCAAAAGGTTTTACTCAAAAGGAAGACATTGATTTCAAAGAGACTTTCTCTCGGTTTCATCAAAAGACTCTTTTAGAATAATTTTGTCACTTGTTGCACATTTTGACCTTGAGTTGCATCAAATGGATGTTAAGACTGCATTTCTCAATGGAGACATTGAGGAAACAATTTATATGGTGCAACCAGAAAACTTTGTGGTCGAAGATCAAAAGAATATGGTTTGCAAACTAAAGAAATCCATTTATGGACTCAAACAAGCTTCTCGTCAATGGTACCACAAATTTCATAATGTAATTACCGCTTTTGGTTTTGAGGCAAACATCATTGATAACTATGTGTATCACAAGTTTAATGGGAGTAAATTTATATTTTTAATTTTATATGTTGATGATATATTGCTTGCCAGCAATGATTTAAATATGTTGCACGAAACTAAGAGATTTATTTCAAATTTATATTTTTAATTTTATATGTTGATGATATATTGCTTGCCAGCAATGATTTAAATATGTTGCACGAAACTAAGAGATTTATTTCAAATAATTTTGAAATGAAAGATCTCGGTGATGCCTCTTTTGTATTAGGGATCCAAATACATCGTGATCGTTCACGAGGCATTCTTGGATTGTCACAAAAGAACTATGTAGAAAAGGTGCTTAAGAGATTTGGCATGCAAGATTGTGAACCAGGTGACACCCCTGTCGCTAAAGGAGATAAGTTTTGTCTCAAACAATGCCCTAATAACATCCTTGAAGTTAATAAAATGCAGAAGATCCCTTATGCATCTGCTATAGGGAGTCTAATGTATGCTCAAGTATGTACACGTCCGGATATTGCGTACATTGTAGGAGTGTTAGGCATGTATCTTAGTAACCCTGGAATGGATCATTGGAAAGCAGCAAAAAGGGTTATGATGTATCTTCAAAGAACAAAGGACTATATGCTTACATACAGAAGATCAAATCAGTTGGAGATCATTGGGTATTCCGATTCTGACTTTGCTGGATGTCCGGATAGCAGAAAATCCACTTCAGGATGCATATTTATATTGAGTGGAGGGGCTATATCATGGAAGAGCATTAAGCAAATGCTTATAGCTTCTTCCACTATGGAAGCAGAATTTGTGGCTTGCTATGAGGCATCTAATCATGGAAAATGGCTGCGAAATTTTGTCACTGGGCTGCGCATTATAGATAATATTAAAAGACCACTAAAGTTGTTTTGTGACAGTAGATCAGCAGTATTATATTCTAATAACAATAGAAGCTCAAGCAAGTCAAATTACATTAACATCAAGTTTCTAGTTGTGAAGGAAAGAGTGCAAAATGGGTTAATATCCATAGAGCATATTGGGACAAATTCCATGTTAGCGGATCCACTTACAAAAGCATTACCACCCAAGGTCTTTCATAAGCATGTTGCTAAAATGAGTGTATCTTTTATGTAAGAATATTTTGGTTTAGGGGGAGTTTGTACTAAGTCATTTCTTTTGTGACATTGCTCTATTTTTTTTATTGTGGATATGTTTCAGTTTTTCTGATCAGAAATAAAGTTTTTTTTAATTGCACTCAAATTATTTATATATGTTTAGATTTTGATCTCATTAAAGTAAAGTAGGACCAGTTGGAAATAGACATGTAAAGATCACATTTCATGTAATTTCCATGCTACACATACATGATTGATCTATGTCATTTGATTGTATTGATATACGTGACCATTGATGGGTTTAGTTACACTAACGATAATGAAAACTGCTTTGATCCTATGTTAACACAATCAATGGACGAGATTGTTTTGGATATACCATATTGTCAAGATAGCTATTTAAGAGCTCATAAAGTTAAATACATTCTATAAGGTTACATATGTGGCCCAGAGGGAGATTGTTGGAATAGTTCAGCATTATGGGGCCACATATTTTAATATTTGAATGTATGGGCTATCTTAGGATTGAGTTTAATTATGTGATCTATTTGGAATAAATACAACAAGACTTAAGGGGTATATTCGTCATGTAAATTTATAATGTGTGGATACCAGAGTGACAATTTTAGTTTGTTGAAGGGCCAAACTGAAAATGTCACACACTATATATATGGGGTTATGGTCCCCAAATTACACAAGTCTTATCATATTCTCTCCACCCTCTTCTAAAGAGAATTTTCAGATCTAAGCTTGTGTCAATTTGGAAGATCTAAAACCTAGTTGATCTTTTTTTTTGCAAACATCAATGTATTCAGGTACGACTTCTGCTGAACTATTTAATTTCATATATTTGTTTCTCGATAGAATAAATATGGGTTGTATGTATTCAGATCTAGAATTTATTTATTCATTACAACAATATATTCAAGAACTAGTGTAAATGTGTAACTAAGAACCAATGAGATTTTCATATTGGTAATTAGGATTGAGACCTTGCTTTTAAAATTAAACCCAAAAAACACTTTTAAAAAACATGTTTCACGAAACATTATTGTCATATTTCAACAAAAATGCATAGTGTAAAGTACAAATATTTGCAGCATTAACTACACATCTTAGTGAAATAAATTTATTTGACGCTTTCTTTGCGATATTTGTGATAAATGTACATTGTTTGGGATAAATAGAAATTTTGAGCTTTTCAAAAATTTTAGTGAGTATTATTACTGTTTTTCAGTAAATAATAAAATGACTAATTTTAAGAGGTTTATTAAGAAATGATATTATCTTCATTTATAGTATCTGGTAACAAGAGATATTTGGATAATAATAAAAAAATATTTGAGCTAAATTATTATTACTTTCGAGATAGACGATAATATCATTAGGATATTTTAAAGTGAAATATTAATTTGGGGAATAACCAATTTGGATTATTGTTACTATTATAGGTTGTATAGAATAAAGACATTTAAAATGAAACTTTATAGAAAAAACTATTTATTTTGGTAATTAAACAATAATTACTGGTAATATTGGGAAAATGGCAATACAATATTTTTAAGGTATTTAAAGTGAACTAATGTTATTATTTAGGGTAAATAACGATAAATTGACCTTAGGATATGTAAAGTAAAATATTACTATTTTAGAGTTAACAAATAATAATTAATTAATTTACAGTATTCAAAGTGAATTGATGATGTTTGAATATGTAATAATGAAAAGGTTTTGCTACATATGTAATGAAATATTACTACCCATTATTGATCATTTGTAAGTTAGTTAATGATTATCAATATGAGACATGCTATTTGGACGGGCGGGTATTTACTATTTATAGTGGTATACCTTTTTGTATTTACCATTTGGGAGGCGGCTACCATTCGGAGTGGATTGATTTATTTTTTTGGTATACGCTCGATGTTGACACACACACATAGTTCTTAGTATTTACAATTTGTTAGCATGTGTGATCGTTGGTTTTCACTAGATATTGTTACTGTTGTTTAATGTGTGGCTGGTGTTGTTATTAACCATGGATTGGTGTATTTACTTCTATGTTAAGTATTAGTGTTTATTTAATACTTTTGAATGACATTGTTAGAGATATGGATTGGATGATTTTTGGTTGTGCGAGTGTTGAAGTATTATTCCCATTTTGTATCATCGTATTATGTGTGATATGATAGGGATACCCATATTATTGTGTCGAAGCACCAACAATAAGTGTTAACATGTGCAAACATTGTGGCTACAGGAGAAGAGCAGGTTTAGGTAATAAAGTGGAACTACATGGCTTGATCTCGAGAACTACATGGGCTTGATCCCAAAAAGTTATGTAGGTAGCCTTATTTGCATAATACCGCCGGATCCCTTGAGTTGAGATGGTGCGCGTAGCATTATGACATAGTCCAAACTAGTTGAAACACATTATCTTTTTTCTTTTCCATTTGTACTATGATACATATATATGTTATATGTGTTTACTTATAGATTTGTCGGGTTTGTAGATGAAAATAAGGGGAATGGAATGGGGTGAGCTTATGGCTCATGCGTTCAGTTGCATATTTTCATTGAGTACTTGTTCTATTTCCTATGATAAAGAAACCAGGGTTGTAATATCGCTGTAGACAAATATCAAATGTGTTGTTTGTAACATTGATCCTGTATGGTATATATTTATTGAAGCAATAGTTATTTCTTAATTTCATTGTGAGATAAAATACATAAATATATAAATTAGTTGTTTTTAATTGTTATTCATCCAAACAACCTACTGTTTTTAACACTGGAGATTAGTGAGAAAGTGTGGATGATTTTTGACACAAATTTAAGCACTAAAAATAGTGAGGCGTTGTGCTGAAAAACAACTTCTTGATATCTTTCTTGATTCTTTGTCTTTTGCAGAACGTCTTCTTATACCTTTTTCCATTTTCGAGCACCACCTTCCCACACCTGTTTTTGACCATTTTCACTTTGGTAGCTCTATATATTTATTGTCATTTATCAAGCAGACAGTTTGGTGGAATTTAACGCATAATATAAGGAAAACCTTTTTTTGTCAATGGAAATAGGTGTTTGCAACTTCTTAGCATGGAAGGGTAAAGTTACGCTAAACTTATTTTGATTTTTATCAAGAGTTAAATGCAATTTTTCTTTAAGCCTAATTATAGGAGTTTAGAACCAAAAGTTTAGTTCATTGGAAAATATATTATAGTAAAATAATTAAATTAAATACATGTCATAATGCATGTTCATTATGCTAATCATTTCTCATAAAATATGAATCAATTATCGAACTTGACTTCATTCCTCAAAATTGACCTTACCAAGCAAGAATGAATGATTCAAAATTGATAGCTTACTTATTGAAAAATAAAGATCTTTTTTACATGGGAGACATTTAATCAAATTATGATACATGGCCGCTCCACAAAAGCACTTATGAAACATAACAAATTCATCGTTCGCAATTAATTTTTGATCCGATTGAGTTAGCATCATGTCTGACGCATCCAAGTAGGACCTACCACTTTAGTCCATTGGGGTGAACTGAACAAACTAATATGTTGGCGTTGGATGCCAATAATAATTAATGTATATTTAAACTTTGGTCCCCCTTCCAAACACTTATTAATACCTTGGCCCCCTTTCAATGCAAATAATTAATAAAATAATTAGTTCTTTTTTCAAATACCCCTTTCAAATACTACTTTTGCAACCCAAGAACTCATTCTCTTTTCGTTAAACAATCTCCTTTTAAAACATTCCTTTCAAGTGCTTTTTTCCTTTCGTTTAATAAAAGAATCTGGCAACGTAGTATGAGGAAGATCCATTACAAAGTGAGACTCGATGTGGGTGTCATCAAAAGAATTACATAAGACCCTAATCTAAGTCTATAACAGAATGACATAATGCTTTAACGACCCTCGTATTATATGTTTTTATTAAAACAATCATAATCACATGCGGACCCGCATCCTAGATTCCTATTTTATATTTATGGTCATCATCTTACCATTAGGCTCATTTTGCTCCTAAACAAAAGTATCGACTAGCTTTATTTTCTTACTCAATGCGGAATACGAGTTTAAATAAATCACATATAAATTCTTAATGTTTCAAATGCTTAAAATACTAACAATAAAACTTAGTAAATGCTAATTAAAATTTAAGCAGATTGGTAACTGATTTTAAGTGGGTTAAACTCCTATTATATTTGGATATGGTCTTGAGAATTTTTAGTTTCGTATATATTACCATTTATATAATTTGTATTAGCACATGAAATAAATGAAAATTTCATACTTCTTTTTTATTAGGTTTGGCATAAGTAAATTCTTACAGTAAACTTAGTAATGATAGATTTGGAATGCAGTTCTAACAATATAAATTTAGTAATGTATTATATTTCAAAATGGGGTTTGAAGCGGGTTAAGCTGAAGATAATACATACATACATAAATACAAATATACATACATGCATATATATATATATAATGTAATGCTTTTTTTCAGCACGTTTATAAGAAATGTGGATAACATGATATGTTTATTGTTAGTTCAGTGAGATTGAATTTTTTCCACTTATTTGTTGATTTGCTCAAGATAGAAGTACAAAGGACATCAATGCAATAAATTATCAGTGAAGGCACAAAGAATGCAACTGCATTTTCATAATTTAAACGTTTATTGTTATAATGAATCAATGTATATTCATTAACATCTTACTCAGACGTGTTTTTATTTTAGATATAATTCATTACATGATAGGTTTACAATAGTGATTCTAAAATTAAAGTTTCACCGATTCTTTTTGTATAATATGTAGAGATATTAAGAAACTCTGTACAGGGTTAGTGACTTTGATGCATAGGAAAGGGCTAGGCTATAAAATAAACTTATTAATGCTATGTTTTTCGGTATTTAGATAACAACAACCATACAAAAATGTTATCGATAAATTTAACAAATCATTAGATTGAAATTAAGCAATATAAACTTACAACATGATGAAAAGTGATGTAGTTAACATTACAAAGGCGATATACGTACATATGCTTGAAGGCATGAAGCACAAATATTAAACAGAGCAAACAAAGACATATGCAGTAGAGACAAGGTTTCATCAATATTCAATAATGTTAACAATCAAAAAAGTCAAATAAAACAATGTGAATCAGATAAAAGATGATATACATGCACGATAAATAAGGAGTATGCAATTGTTCTGGAAAATAAAGAAGTAAAAGGACCGATATAAGATGGATGGACAAGCATAGAAGTCAAGTATATTATTTATCATGTCTGTATCGATTAATTATAGTTCAAATTTATTCAAATAATCTTTGAATATCTCTATTGACACGACATACCACACATCATCTATTTTTTCTGAGAATTTCTTTGGGATTTTTTAGTGTAGTGGAGAAGCACGATAAGAAGCATAGAAAGCACATGACCTGGACTATGCACTACACAACCCATGGGTCGATATGTGGGACAACCACACATTAACTCGTGCATTATCATAAGTCGATATGTGTTCTTCCTATAATTGACTTACCTATGGTAAATTTTCCTCCTCGTAACTTGAATCACCGTGACTCCGTGCTTCTTCCACTTTGTCCTAAGGTTGCTTTTCCTCATATCAATGGGTCTCAACACTTCAAAAAACCTCCATCCACTACTATAAAAAGCCCTTAGCATCTTCAAGCCGTATATCGACTTCTATAACAACTTCAATTGCTCTAAGTTACGTTATTTGATCTCTAATTTATCTCTTGCACTCTAATTTCATATCTCTTTTGAAAGAAATTTGTCGAATAACGATCATTCAACTTTCTAGAGTTAGAGGTATGCCTTATAGGCAATTATGCCATTTGTACGTATATCTAACTTTATAACCAATCTTGTTCATAATAAAAGCATTCGACTTTAATTATATATTTTGTTATACGTTGATATAATTAATCAAGTACATAATTTAATGTATATTAATTAGAAAATCCTTGAATAATATATTATGTAATAATAATTACAAATAGGTGTAATCAAAAGAAATTATCATAATAATAACAATATATTGTTTTAACTATTTATAGTTAAGATGTTCCGAGAAAGAATATCAATACATCCATTAACACTCTCCAAATGTTGGACAATGGTTTACTCATGACTACTAGAGCCACCAAGGTGTTATGTACTTACGGTTATTGGATAACTATGGAATGAATCATTTGATATCTATTCGTTAATGGAAACCATGTCAAATAGGAAATCTCAATGTGACGATATTGCACGGTTCTCCCTACTTAAGAATATTCTAGAACTTTTATGTGGAACTCCACTTTGATTATAAATAAATCATGGTATTGCGACCATCGAGAGACTATAGTTGGGTCTGAGTAGAAGCATACAAAGTGGAAAAATATCTAACATAGAACTTGTCTCCTCGATTGTAAGATATTAGTATCACAGCCAATTATAGTCAACTCAAAGTCATAATCTATAGCCAGAGCGTTAAGACTAATAACAAATGTTATTATTGAACCAAAGTCTTTTTATAGGCTAATTGAGTTAAATATGGATAATTTTCTTTTGGGAAAAGGTACTTTATAAACAATATATAACACGTATACTTCCGTAATATACCTCATTAAAACCTTACAATCCCCCTAAACTAAATGGGTGTCTTGCATGGAAAAAGAGTATATATCACTTCCATATATTAACAATACAACAAAGCTTAGCCTGAACCAAATTGTCAAATAGATGGAGGAGTAAACAAATGGGAATTACACTCAAAACCATCCGCATGAGCAATTTAGTCCAACTGACAAACAAAAAAAGAAAAACAAACAAAGCAAAAGTTATGTGAAACATAAACAAAAAGATAAGCACATGGCTCTAGGTCCAAAGCATCGGTTTGTCTCCAACAGGAGAGAGAAATCAACAACTTTACCAAAAATTGATCTAAGTAATAATGTCGAACCCCTAAAAAAATGGCGGAAGCAACCGAACTCAAGAAGATCGAAGGCAACCATATTAAAATTGCAATAGGAAGCAGACCAGAGTTCAAGGAGGTTGATAAGTAGCTTTTGGATCCGTAGCAATGTGAAAGTCTACTAAGATAAGTTTTAACTCTTGACTTAAATCTATGCTAAATTAGGAATTTGCATCTTGAATTTAAAGATTGAATCTCACTTTAGTTGGCATTTCATTGCCTTTGAAGACACGATTACTACTTTCACATAAGATATTCCAAATAAGAGAAGTAAAAATAATGTTAGTAATCTGGTTGATAAATGAAGTAATTTTCTATTTTTGGCTAAAATCTTCTAATATCTGATTGATATCGAAGTTGTTTCCGAGGTTAATCCTTAGAATTTTCGTAGCATTTTCCAGTAAATTTCTTGAGTAGATGCAACTAAAAAAAAAGAAGATTCCTACCTTAAATTTGATTTAAACACAGCATGCATGTTTGATCTATATTAGCATTCCATCTACCGATTCGCTCTTTCGAATTTAATTTGTTTACTTTAGCCATAAAGCACATACATACATCTTTGGAGAACTACCTTTGTCCCATATTATCTTTATCCAATTTAATACATCATGTTTGAATCTTGTATAATTCCATGCCGATTACAAAGTGAATAGTCCATTGCTGTTTGGAATCCAGTACTAGAAGTCTTGTTGCATTTGCATTTGAATAATTAAGTAATGAATTGATTGGTGCATTTGTAAAGGAACATCAATATGATTTTTCCACCGATTCTCAAAAATTAACATAGAAACTCTCTTGTTACGCCCACCAATCACTTATCACATTGTGCTCCATCCAAATTTATCAATCAATGAGGAACCATCAATTCATTGGTCAAACCGGATGTTAGTGTTTTTACCATTAACTATTTTTCTGTCAATAAGCCCTTTACACCATTGTCTGGCTCGTAACAGAGATTTCCAAGTGTATGAAGCATTATTGTCTATAGTAGCAATCCAAAAATTAACATTGCTACAATACTTGTTATGCATCCATTTAGCCCAAAGAGGACCCCATAAAATATATGTCCATAACAGTTTTGTCGTCACTGCTTTGGAAACTTCATCAATTCTTCTAATTCGAAGACCGTCCACACCATTTTTTTACACATATCATCCCAACACATTTTATGAGCATTGGATTTCCATAAGAAATTAGCACATAATGAATTGATTCTCTGAACGATTGTCACAGGAAACCGTGTGATTTGTAGCCAAAATTGTATCATAAAGAAAATAACAGTTTTAAAAAGTTCAGCTCTGCCACCAATATTAAGAAACTTACTATGCCAGTTACTGAATTTTTGTTAATTTTGTCTATTAACCAACCAAAATCCCTAGATTTTAGAATGTTGTTGGATAAACAATACCTAAGTACATTACTGGAAGATTTCCAATATTGAAATTAAGAAAGTCTGCAATTTGATGTTTATTAGTAGCACCTTTACTTAAAAAAATATGGATTTGTTTGCATTAAATGCAGACCAGTTAAAGTTTTCGTGTCTTGAAAAATGAGTTTAATGCTTTCAGCATTCTTCATTGTAGCTTTTGCCAAAATAAGAATATCATCTTCATATAATGGATGTGTGATCACTGGTTCAGTTTGGAATATGGGAATAAAATTACCTTTCAAGTATTCCATATCAAGATCTATAGTAAGGAATTCCATGACAATAGAAAATAAATATGGCGAAAGCGGGTCCCCTTGTCTTAATCCTCTAGAGCTGTCAATAGATCCATTGGGGGATCCATCGATTAAAACCGAAAACGAAGGAGTAGAAATGCATTCATATATGAGGTCAGCAAATAACAACGGAAACCCTATAGAATCAGCATATCATGAATAAATTCTCTACTGAATTTATCATAAGCTTTATGCAGATATATTTTCAGGCATATACTTTTAGAATTTTTCCTGTTGAATCCTCTTATCATCTCATATGCTAGCAGGGAATTCTCAGAAATAACTCTATTAGGAATGAAAGCATTCTGATTATATGATATAAGATCATCCATAAAATCTTTCATTCTATTACACAAAAGGTTGGCTAAGGTTTATATGTGACATTGCAAAGAGAATCGGTCTAAAATCCATCATATCAATCGCATAAGGTATTTTTGGGATAAAGCAGATAAAAGTATGATTTATTTCTCTAATAATTTTTATAGATTGGAGAATACCATTCATTGCATTCCACATATCTAATTTAATTTGTTCCCAATGGACTTTGTAAAATTTGGAGTTAATACCATCTGGTCCGGGGGAGCTTTTATCATTAATCTGGAAAACAACCGCTCTAATTTCCTCTATCTGAAATGGTTTACACTAATTATTTCTAGTGTTTTCAGATAGGATTTTCTTGCATATTATGCCTGGAAATTGGTTTGTAGCTTGAGATGATATGAAAAGATCAAAAAAGTAATTAATAGCTTCATGCGTAGTTTTTTCTAAAGTGATGTAGTTACGACGAAGAGAACATGTGTAAATATTTGTTACTAATGGTACAACTTAAAATATAAAACTGGATTTTATCAATGGAGAACTATAGTGATAAATTCAGCCAAACTGTCAAAACGCTAGATAGGGTGATCATAAACATTAATTTATGAACTACCAATGTTAATCGCTGACTGAATTTACACTTACTAGTCGCATAACCGTATTGGTGAATTCTTCGAAACACGACATGATTTAATTAGTTTATAATATATCATAAATCAATTAAATTAATTCATATTTATGAAATATTAGTTATTTGTATATTTAATGTTCAAGGAGCTAGTAGTAAATTTTTGGGTGCCATTAGTAATTAATTTGGGTGTGTATATAAAAGTTATACATGTGATATCGATATAAAAGATATACATTTAATTGCAATTTAAATGAAATTAATTATATAACGGGTTTAAGGTTTATTGGCCTAATTAGGAGTAAAAAATTGGCTGGGCATAGAAGGGAGGAGGGATTTTGAGTTTAGATCTAGGTTCGATAACTTGATAAAAGAAGAAAGAGTAAAAGGTGAAGAATTTATCTTCATTCCTCTTTCTATATAAAACAAGACTCAATTTTCATTTCTATCTTCCGCTCTCTATCCCTTGGCTATGAGCTCCTACTTATTTCACCACATACTCAAATATGTCTAGCACAAACAACATCAAAATAAAATAAAAATAGTGTTTTACTTGATCATAGCAATATCTGGTTGTCGCTTCCTTTGGATCTAAGAGATTTCTATAAATGAAGTGAAGTTAAGGGCTATGTCTTCGAGGCATGGTTCCAATTTTATGATTTATTTTCTTGTTTATATCAATTGCATATATTGAACTATATATGTGTGTGTGTGTGTGTGTTAGTGTCTACCTTTAATTATAGATGCAGTAAATCTAATTAAATAATAATTTTACATAAAACAATTTAATTAATACAAAATTTGAAATCAAAATAGATGTGTAAACAAATTTAAAATACAAATCCATATATATATATATGAATGTGTATTTTAAATTTATATATATATATATAACTATTTAAAAATAAATTTTGGGTTTTGAATTATAAAATAATTCTTCTCCGGCCGAAAATATATATATATATATATATATATATATATATATATATTATTAATCAATATAATGTATATCTTCAATATTATAACATATATATACATTTATCAAACTTAGCTTTCTCATTTAATTTTTTAACCAGTCGAATAGTGTTTTATCCATAATAAAGATACATACTAAATTATTTGCACATATTAAAATAAAGTTGTGTACTTTATGTAAATAAATATAAATATAAATGAAATATTATCGACTATAAAAAAAATTATTTAGCAAGAGAGGCAAAGGCTATATAATGGGCTATTGTGACGACCCGAACTCGATGCCCGACAAACGACATCGAATCCGTATCGCCGGAGCTTGCAACAACATTAGATGATAAACAACATGGCGGAAGCAAAGAAAATGATAACATTGACATAGAACAGAGATATAATGTGATATACATCATGATACAACAACCCAACACCATCAGAGAGTGATACAATACAACACCACAGTGGAAAAACATCTCAACATGAGCAAAGACTTCAAGAGAATCCAATACTTCAACTCTAACCCAAAACTCCAAAGCCAAAGCCCTAAACTTCAAGCTCGAAACATCTTCCAGCTGAACTTGTAGCAAATGCGATCCCAAACACGATTGCCAACCAAAAGCTTCAAAGATCCAAAAGCTAAAGAAGATCTCCAAATGCTACCAAAACATAGACTTCGAAAACAATCGAATCTACACCTAATATTTGATTATCCGAAAACCCAACTCTAGATTGCCCATGTGGAAAATTGTGGGTACCCAGAGTTTAGGAAGGGAACAGTAAACTCTAGGTCAGTCATGGGACTGGTATGAGCAAACGAAAACAGTTTTCTTTAAAACAAACAACAAAATAATTTAAAACATTGAAATCCGAAATGCTTTTTGGAAAATGAAACTACCATAAGGCCTCCCGGCACACACACCATGCAATCGCACATTTGGGAGAGATTTCTTCTTATGATAGTCAAACATGCTTACTACGCAAAATCCTTTTTGATATTATTATTAGTGCATAATGGAAAACATTTTGAAAATATAATATTAAACTTAGCCACCATAGGCACCATTATATTAAGCCTGCTATAACTACCACCTGAGGTGGCAGGTTATACAATTGCAATTGTAAAGGGTTCGTGTTTTTTTGATTGGATTTCCAACAAATGGTCAGGCCATGGAACTTCCCATTGCTACATGGATACGCCTATGGAGGGACTCCCCGAGAACCTACCTGTCTCTCTGCCACCACAAGGTTGGTTTCCTCCCTATCCGGGAGTAGTACCTAAAGATATGCCATCCCCGGTCGTTTGCGACCTTTATCCGAGAATCCTCAACCACAAAGCAGCATCACACAGTAATAAAATTTACAGTGTCCACATGAGTTAAGTATCTGGGCTCCATACCATGATACCACCCTCTTTCAGAAGGAATTGACATACCCTAGGGGCGCGACCCCTTCAACCTTGCCGCATCTTTCCTGTTTCGACCATTTTCGGGAAGTGAGATCTTGATGCAGTCTCATCCACAAAGCTATGCTTTTTCACAAAGCCATGCTTCAATCAACAAATAATCAGCAGCACTTCGTATGCTACATTACCAAATTAGGAATGTATCACTAGTAACCAACAACTACATAACCTCTGAACTCGTACATCTCATAGAAGGGTGTAAAGCTAAGAGAATAAATCTTCGCCACCAAACAGAAATGTATTTGATCCATACAACTCAAAGTGTAATGTCAGACACGCATCCAGCTTTACAATTCAAAGTGTAATGTCAGACACGCATCCATACAACTCTGTTCCGGGTTCGAATAGAACCGAAAGCACTTCCAAAGAATCCCTTGCAATATGGGTATTCACAATCCCGATCGGACTCCCCATTACATATGGAGATCTCTATACCGTAGCTACTTAGTGCAGAGTCATTCGACGGGTAATCCTTTCGTTCTCGAAAATACCTGGTCTTCACCACCGGTCTTCAAATGCTATCCATAACGTCGTATCGTTATTCGGAATAGGTTATATGACGCAAGGTCCTCTCCCGGCTAAACTGAATAAAGAGCGTAATATTTAAAAACATATGGATTTTGGGATTTCAGTTAAGTCACAACTTTAAAACCCAAAACCTTTCTTTTCAAATGGTTTAAACAAATTACCATTTCCAAATCCTTTAAACAAAAAGATTCACTTCACAAAGTTCACCCAGTCTTCACAAAGATTCATTCACGGATTCCAAAACAATTTCCACTTCAAATCGGATTAACTCATCCAATCTTTAGATCCAAGATTTAATTCATAGCTTTCAAACCAGTTTCCAAAGATTTATTTATAATTTGGAAAAAACATGTTCATTTCAAACTTGAAATCCCTTTAACACAAATTGTAAATTCTTTCCTTATATGAAAGCTTTTATTATTTGAAAACAAATAGTTTTTGTTTTGGAAAATTCGATTTCATTTGTACAAGTTAAAGCCCTTGGGTTAAATTCAAATTCCAAAATCAATACTTTTAAAATGGTTTAACCCATATAAACACATTTATAACTTGTATAAAAAATTTAAATCCTAGTTTTCAAACATTTTGAATTCAATTCCAACTTTTAAATTCAAATTCAAATCAAATTATTTGAATTTCAAAACTTTGTTAAGTTATTCAAAATAACTTTTATCTTTTAACCCCTTTTCAAAAGCTTTTCACGTTTAACCCAAATCCAATTCCAAACCTATATGACTTAACCAATTTCCTCATGCAATCCATATTTGTGTACGTATAGTGTAGTCTAGGGGTTTTACCCAATAGTGCAACATCATTCATTATCACAGATTCAAGCACAACAGTATTGATAAGCGGCATAATCCTATAACGCTTATCTATATGCACAGATTCACAGATAAATAATATACATTTATCACAGATAAAACAAATTACATTCATCATGGCTTGAATTAAAACAATTCAAATCACAAAGCATCACACAGTAGAGATATCAAACAATTTACAACATTCAATAGAATACAGTCATCCATAAGTAAGATTAATTAATCATCTGATTAATTTAAACCAGATTAATCACTAATTCTGTTTGATTAATCAATTATAAATTAATTAACTTTAAATTATTAATTAATCAACCTTAATTAATAATTAAATAAATTTTTAATCATTAAATAATTAACCCCTAATTATTTAATTATTCTTTAATTAATTATCCTTAATTAATTACATGAATTAATTAACCCTTAATTAATTATCCTTAATTAATTAGTCCTTAATTAATTATTTATTTATCCTTAATTATTAATTAATTAATTCTCACCTTTATTAATACATCATTAATTAATCCTAAATTATAAATTAATTTAATTAACCTTTAATTAATTAATTACTTCTTAAATTAATTATCTTAATTACATTAATTAATTATCCTTGTTTAATTAACCATTAAAACACTTGATTAATCAATCTTTAAATCATTAATTAATTTACCTTAATTACTTTCATTAAGAAATTAACTTTAAGTAATTAATTTGATTTAACAAATAAATTAACTTAGACTTTAAAAGTTAATTTAGCTATTAAAACATTTGTAATATTAATTTACATCTTTAATGTTGTTAAGTTTATTTAAAATAAACTTTTAAAATAAAGGTTATATAGATTAAATACTCAAAACTCAATTAAATTGAAATAACTTTATTTAAAAAGTGTTAAAAAATTTGAAACTTAATTAATTCAAAATAAGTTTTATTTGAAACCTTTAACAAATTTAAACTTGGATAACTTCTAACATTCACAAAAACTTTGGTCTTAGCAAAATTGTTTCAAAAATTTTGATTTGCTTTAAAGTTAAAAACTACTTTCCTCTAAATTCCACTGACCCGAGTATTTTCAAAATCTTCCCAAGCCTTACTTCGGGTTCCCCTCGTGCTGCATTTCTTCAAGCAAATTTTCATTTTCTCGAGTTCAACTCCGAGCTTCTCACCTTCTTCTTCTTCTTCTTTTATCACTGACACAATCATACCTCTGTGCATCGTGCACACCAATCTAAACTCCTCCGATCATTTCTTCGATCATCAGCATGTCCACTACGACCCCATCTATCTGTATAACCAACCAGGTCATCGAGATAACCTTGAAATCAAAATCGAGCACCCTCACTTCCACCTGGAACACAACCATACATCTGAAATCACCTTGTCACGCCGTCCAAGATCACCAGAGGCCACACAAACTACACCAGAACTTCGCCACATCACAACGCCTCGAACCATCTCCTCGCGATCCATTCCGATCACCCCTTGATGCTGGAAATACCCCAAGAAGCACCACGATCAATATTGGGTATAAAACCCTATTTCGACCTCGCCACGCCACGACGGCCATTAGTAAAATCATCTACCATTTTTCCACGCACCACCATACCTTCAGTTCCCTCCAGTGAGAATCCCGAGACAAAATGATCACGCGATAATCAGAAATCGACAGAATTTCATTTTCTGTTCAACTCATAATTTCCCAAAATCTCCAAACTAAAAATCCTAAATTTACCCTTAAAATTCATAGTTTCTGAAATCTATTTAGATGATGAAAATGGAATTCAAAATCGTGATACTCAAATTTGCCATAGTTTTAAGTTTTCACTGTATTATTTCATTTTTAAAATCATTTTTTGAATTTAAAATTTTAAAACTACTTTTATAATCATCTTTATACTTAAACAAACAATTTTCATTTCAATGTCAAAGGATAATACTGACTCAATTAAGAGATTTTAAATTTTTGAAGTTTACTTGTGCCTGTAACAAAGAACAGAGGCTAATTTCTTCTTGTTTCCTGACATGCACAGGCCAATATAATCAAATATTCACACAATCGTGCATGCACATTCATAAACATACAACAACTTCAAGAATATATAAGAGTTTAAAGGTTTGCTCACATTGTATTTGAAGACAGAGGACAGACGAATATGCTTGGGACTGGAACTGGAATTTGAAAACTTTCATTGATTTTTTTTTGTAATCTAGCTTGCTCCTCAGGTTGAAACAATTTGCAATGAATTTGATCTTACAGCTTCAGATATGAATCTGTTGTCTGCTTTGATGGTTTCCTGGTTTTAATTTGTCCTTGGTTTTTCTAGTTTCTGTGGTTTGTTTCAGGCAAGAAGAATTTTGATTCTTTCAGGTTTGAGCTCAAATTTGATTCCAGATTAAATTTTTGATTTGCATCTTGCTTTTCCAATTCTTGTGTCAAGTTTATATTTGTCTATTTTGCTTTGATATTGAGATGATTTTTGTTTTCTTTTCTTATCTACTGACTTCAGTTTTTTTTATTGATGTTGAAAATATGAGAGAAAATGAACGTGTTTATAAAATTTTAACTTATTTTAAGAAGAGATTAATGCCACTTGTTTTCACATAAAAATTCTTACTTAACACTTGTAAATTTTTCACCATTTTCTCTTTACAAACGTTAAATTCATGGTCTCATAAATTTACAAATGTCCTAGGTGAACTAAATTGTGTTTAAATTCTTAATCTACATTATTTTGTAAATTTTTGTTTTAAACCGTTATGCATTTATATTTTCATTTCTCAACATATGTGTTTTGTCTAAAATGTTTATGTATTTTTGTCTCTTATATATTTTTACATTTGCAGAAATAAAATCTATTTCAATTGTTTTTCATATGACAATCTTAATTTAGTTTAATATATATATATATATGTATACATATATTCCATTCATACATTTTCTATCATTATATTTGCACAACTTTTAAAAGAGAATGATTTAAAAATCTTAATACTAATAAATTATCACATTTATGTAAATTATAAAATTTAGCTTTTAAACAAGTTTTAAATTTTTTACTATATTATAAAAATTACAAATAATATTTTAAATATAACTTAATATTATACTTCCTATTTAAATAAATACATTTCTTTATTAATCATTTATGTAATCCTTTAAAGCAAAATGGTTTTTTAAAATTTAATTGCACATGAATAAATATATTAGTACTTTATTCTTAATTAGTCTTTGGAAAAATCTATTACATTAAATTCAAAATATCATTTTTAAATCAAAATGTGTATTTAATACAAATAGAAACAAATCCTTATTAGCTTAAAAATAAAATTTCAAATCCAATTCATTTCCAATATATTTATTTTTAAAATCCAATTTTTATTTATAAAATACTTATCCATAAATTTCAAACCAAAATTCTATTTATAATCTAAAATGTTTATTTATTCTGGAAATTTTCTAATTAATTCACAATTTAACTCCAAAATTAAATTAATTATCAAATTAAACTTGGCTAAAATTCGGGAATGTTACAGATTCCCCCCTTAAGAAAATTTCGTCCTCGAAATTTGCCAAGGAGACAACCAAGGACAGATAAAAGATAGAGAAATATCTTTTCAGATCAAATTGAATATCTATTCTGCATTTGGCTTACCAAATCAGAATATCAACAAATATGAGAATAAACTTATTGAACATTCTACGAAATATTTGGGTCATTTGATCTACAAAATATGCAGGGACATTGGTTAGTTCGAAGGGATAACTAACCATTCGTACAATATAACAAAATCCAATGAAATAGATAAAAATAGATTCGACTACGATCTCAGATTCACGATTTAACTCATTTATGATTTGTTAAGAAATAAAACTATGTATTGCTCCTGTGTCGAACAAACTCGATTTTTTTTATCGTAAACGAGAAGATTACCTTCTAAAATTCCTTTTCCTTTATCAGCCTTTGAGGTTGAAGAATCATCTTTGATTGCATACACCCTCGCTACTTGAGCTTGCTTTAGTGCTGGGCAATCCATGATCCTATGTCCTGGCTTGTGGCAATAATAGCATTCCCTAGATTCCTGTTCTGGCTTCATAAATTGCTCCCTCCTTCCTTGCTTCCTGGGATTCTTACAATTTTTTAAGTAATGGCCTTTCTCCAAGCAATTGAAATAAGTAACATCTTTCACCTTGTTATCCTGTGTATTCTTCTTTCTTTTTCCTTTCCACGGTTTCTTTCCGCCGAACTTCCTTTTTCTCCAATTCAGATTGCTCGTATTCCCTGTTTCCTCCGGAACTTCCTGCTTATCTAGAGTATCGTATCTATAACCCATTTTGATTAATTCAGAAAAAGAATCTTTTATGTGAGTAGTAACCCTCACCTGAAACGTCTTGTTCATTTCTCGAATAAGCTTTTCATTCTTGTTTAAAGATGTATTCACCAACTCCGGACCAAACCGAGATAATTCGTTGATTTTGTTCAAGTATTCCTCAAACGATAAACTTCCCTGCTTTAAATCCATAAACTCATGGTACCCTCTTGAGAAAGACCAGTAGATGGCATATATCGCTGCTCAAACACTTCCTTGAAACGACTCCAAGTAAACTCATCCGCCAGCTCATCCATGGCAACTGTCTCCCATCAAGCTAAAGCCTTTTCCTGGAGTTGCCAGGAAGCTATCAATTGCATCTGATCATCTTCCAATTTTAGTCCTTTGAAAATCCTTTCGCATGATCGAATCCAGCCTTGTGCTTCGATAATGGTTTCTTTGCTTGTGAATGGCTTCCCACCAATTTTAGAAAAACTTCGATATAAATCAGCCATATTCGACTGAGGTTGAGTGGGAATATCTGTTGTTGCGGGGACTTGACCAGTTGAAGTGGTACTTACCTGTCCCCTACTTCGTCCTCTTCTTCTAATCATTCTTACAATCTGTAAATAGTAAGAAATCCGGTTTAGGCATTCGGACGAGATATCTTAGGGAATAACAATAGTTAAAGAAAATAGACTGAGAAATTTGGGTTTTCGGTTTCACGGGTTGTACTCATTCTAGGGTATACTTCACCCTATCTCTAATGAGCCATCTAATGTGTTACACTTTGTAGCTAAAATTCTTACTCAACCTTTAGCTCTGATATCACTTGTGATGACCCAAACTCGATGCCCGACAAACGACATCAAATCCGTATCACCGGAGCTTGCAACAACATTAGATGATAAACAACACAGCGGAAACAAAGAAGATGATAACATTGATATACAACAGAGATACAATGTGATATACATCATGATACAACAACCCAACACCATCAAAGAATTATACAATGCAACACCACAGCGGAAAAACATCTCAACATGAGAAAAGTCTTCAAGAGAATCCAATACTTCAACTCCACCCCAAAACTCCAAAGCCAAAGCCCTAGACTTCAAGCTCGCAACATCTTCCAGCTGAACTAGTAGTAAATGCGATCCCAAACACGATCGCCAACCAAAAGCTTCAAAGATCCAAAAGCTGAAGAAGATCTCCAAATGCTACTAAACAATAGACTTCGAAAACAATCGAAACTACACCTAATATTTGATTATTTGAAAACCAAACTCTATATTGCCTGTGTGGAAAATTGTGGGTACCCAAAGTTTAGGAAGGGAACAGTAAACTCCAGATAAGTCGTGGGACTGGTATGAGCAAAAAAAAATAGTTTTCTTAAAAACAAACAACAAAAGAATTTAAAACATTGAAATCCGCAATGATTTTTGGGAAGCCATAAGGCCGTCCGGCATACACACCATGCAATCGTACACTTGGGGAAGATTTCTCCTTATGATAGTCAAACATGCTTACTACGCAAAATATTTTTTGATATTATTATTAGTGCATAGTGGAAAAAATTTCGAAAATATAATAATAATCTTAGCCAGCATAGGTACCATTGTATTATGCCTGCTATAGCTACCACTTGAGGTGGCAGGTTAGACCACTGCAATCGTAAGGGGTTCATATTGTTTGATTGGATTTCCATAAAATAGTCAGGCCAAGGAACTTCCCATTTCCACATGGGTTCGCCTCTGGAGGGACGCCCCGAGAACCTACCCGGTTCACTGCCAACACAAGGCCGGTTTCCTCCCTGCCCGGGAGTAATACCTAAAGATATGCCATCCCCGATCGTTTGCGACCTTTATCCGAGGATCCTCAACCACAAAGCAACATCACAGTAATAAAATTTACAGTATGCACATGAGTTAAGTATCTGGACTCCATACCATGATACCACCCATTTCCAGAAGGAATGGAGATACCCTAGGGGCGCGACCCCTGCAATCTTGCCGCATCTTTCCTGTTTCGACTATTTCCGAGAAGTGAGGTCCTGATGCAGTCTCGTCGACAAAGCTACGGTTTTTCACAAAGTCATGCTTCGATCAACAAATGATCAACATCACTTCGTATGCCACATTACCAAATTGGAAACGTATCATTAGTAACCATCAACAACATAACCTCTGAACTCGTACGTCTCAGAGAAGGGTGTTAAGTTAGGAGAATAAATCTCCGCCACCAAACAGAAATGTATTTGATAGAAACCAGCTTTATGTCTCAAAGTGTAACGTCAGACACACATTCATACAAGTCTGTTCCGGGTTTGAACCGAACCGAAGGCACTTCCGAACAAGCCCTTGCAATACAGGTATTCATAATCCCTATTGGACTCCCCATTACATATGGAGATCTCTATACCGTAGCTACTCAGTGCAAAGTCATTCGATGGATTATCCTTTCGTTCTCGAAAATACCCGGTCTTCACCACCGGTCTTCAAATGCTATCCATAACGTCGTATCATTATTCAGAATGAGTTATATGACACAAGGTCCTCTCCCGGCTAAACCGAATAATGAGCGCAATATTTAAAAACATATGGATATTGGGATTTCAGTTAAGTCACAACTTTAAAACCCAAAACCTTTCTTTTCAAATGGTTTAAACAAATTACCATTTCCAAATCCTTTAAACAAAAAGATTCACTTTCACAAAGTTCACCCAGTCTTCACAAAGATTCATTCACGAATTCCAAAACAATTTCCACTTCAAATCGGGTTAACTCATCAAATCTTTAAATTAAAGATTTAATTCATAGCTTTCAAACCCGTTTCCAAAGATTTATTCATAACTTGGAAAAAACATTTTCATTTCAAACTTGAAATCCCTTTAACACAAATTGCAAATTCTTTCCTTATATGAAAGCTTTTATTATTTGAAAAAAAAAATTATCGTTTCGAAAAACCCAATTTCATTTGTACAAGTTAAAGCCCTTGGGTTAAATTCAAATTCCAAAATCAATACTTTTAAAATGGTTTAACCCATATAAACACATTTATAACTTGTATAAAAGTTTTAAATCATAGTTTCCAAACATAGAATTCAATTCCAAATTTTAAATTGAAATTCAAATCAAATTATTTGAAGTTCAAAACTTTATTAAGTTATTCAAAATAACTTTTATCTTCTAACTCCTTTCAAAATCTTTTCTTAACCCAAATCCATTTCTAAACCCATTTGGATTCGAAAATTCAACTTTTAAAACCATTTCAAAAATCTGTGACTTAACCAATTTCTTCGTGCAATCCATATTTGTGTGTGTATAGTGTAGTCCAAGGGTTTTACCCAATAGTGCAACATCATTCATTATCACAGATTCAAGCACAACAATATTGATAAGCGGTATAATCCTATAACGCCTATCTATATACACAGATTCACAGATAAATAATATACATTTATCATAGATAAAATAAATTACATTCATCACAGCTTGAATTAAAACAATTCAAATCACAAAGCATCACACAGTAGAGATATCAAAAAATTTACAGCATCCAATAGAATATAGTCATCCATAAGTAAGATTAATTGATCATCTGATTAATTTAAACCCGATTAATCACTAACTCTAGTTGATTAATCAATTATAAGTTAATTAACTTTAAATTATTGATTAATCAACCTTAACTAATAACTGAATAAATTTTTAATCATTAAAAAATTAACCCCTAATTATTTAATTATTCTTTAATTAATTATCCTTAATTAATTACATTAATTAATTAACCCTTAATTAATTATCCTTTATTTAATTAATCCTTAATTAATTATTTATTTATCCTTAATTATTAATTAATTAATTCTTAATCACCTTTATTAATAAGTCATTAATTAATCCTTAATTACAAATTAATTTAATTAACCTTTAATTAATTAATTACTTCTTAAATTAATTACCTTAATTAATTATCCTTAATTAATTAACCTTTAAAACACTTGATTAATCAATCTTTAAATCATTAATTAATTTACCTTAATTATTTTCGTTAAGAAATTAACTTTAAGTAATTAATTTCCTTTAACAAATAAATTAACTTAGACTTTAAAAGTTAATTTAACCATTAAAACATTTGTAATATTAATTTACTTCCTTAATATTATTAAGTTTATTTTAAATAAACTTTCAAAATAAAGGTTATATAGATTAAATACTCAAAACTCAATTAAATTGAAATAACTTTATTTAAAGACTTTTAACAAATTTAAAACTTAGTTAATTTAAAATAAGTTTTATTTAAAACCTTTAACAAATTTAAAATTAGATAACTTCTAACATTCACAAAAAGTTTGGTTTTAACAAAATTGTTTCAAAATTTTTGATTTTCTTTAAAGCTAAAAACTGCTTTCCTCTTAATTCCACCAACCTGAGTATTTTCAAAATCTTCCCGAGCCTTACTTCGAGTTCCCCTCGAGCTGCATTTATTCGAGCAAATTTTCATTTTTCTCGAGTTCAACTCCGAGCTTCCCACCTTCTTCTTATTCTTCTTCTTTTATCACTGGTACAATCATACCCATGTACATCGTGCACACCAATCTAAACTCCTCCGATCATTTCTCCGATCATCAGCATGTCCACTACGACGCCATCTATCTGTACAGCCACACAAGTCATCGAGATAACCTCGAAATCAAAATCGAGCACCCTCACTTCCACCTGGAACACAACCATCCATCTGTAATCTCCTCGTCACACCGTCCAAGATCACCAGAGGCCAAGCAAACTACACCCGCCACATCGCGACGCCTCGAACCATCTCCTCGCGATCCATTCCGATCGCCCCTCGATGCAGGAAATACCCCGAGAACCACCACGATCAGTGTTGGGTATAAAACCCTATTTCGACCTCGCCACGCCGCCACGGCCATTAGTAAAATCATCAACCATTTTTCCACGCACCACCATACCTTCAGCCCCCTCCAGTGAGAATCCCGAGACAAAATGATCACGCGATCATCGGAAATCGACATAATTTCATTTTCTGTTCAACTCATAATTTCCCAAAATCTCCCAAACCAAAAATCCTGAATTTACCCTCAAAATTCATAGTTTCTGAAATCTAGTTAGATGATGAGAATGGAATTCAAAACCGTGATACCCAAATTTTCCATAGTTTTAAGTTTTCACTGTATTATTTCATTTTTAAAATCATTTGTTGAATTTAAAATTCTGAAACTACTTTTATAATATCTTTATACTTAAACAAATAATTTTCATTTAAATGTCAAAGGATAATACCGATTGGATTAAGAGGTTTTAAATTTTGGAAGTTACTTGGGCCTGTAACAAAGAACAGAGGTTAATTTCTTCTAGATTCCAGACGTGCACAGGCCAATATAATCAAAATTCACACGGTCATGCATGCACATTCACAAACATACAATAACTTCAAGAATATATAAGAGTTTAAAGGTTTGCTCACATTGGATTTGAAGATAGAGGACAGATGAATATGCTTGGGCCTGGAACTGGAATTTGAAAACTTTCTTTGATTTTTGTTTTGTAATCAAGCTTGATCCTCAGGTTGAAACAATTTGGAATGAATTTGATCTTACAGCTTCAGATCTGAATCTGTTGTCTGCTTTGATGGTTTCCTGGTTTTGATTTTTCTAGAGTTTTTCTGGTTTCTATGGTTTGTTTCAGGCTTGAAGAATTTTGATACATTTAGGCTAGAGCTCAAATTTGATTCCAGATTAAAATTTTGATTTGCATCTTGCTTTTCCAGTTCTTGTTTCAAGTTTGTATTTGTTTGTTTTGCTTTGATATTAAGATGATTTTTGTTTTCTTTTCTTATTTACCGACTTCAGTTTTCTTTTTCTTTTTTGATGTTGAAAATATGAGAGAAAATGAATGTAGTTTATAAAATTTTAATTTATTTCAAGAAGAGATTAATGCCACTTGTTTTCACATAAACATTCTTACTTAACACTTGTTAATTTTTCATCATTTTCTCTTTACAAATGTTAAATTCATGGTCACATATATTTACAAATGTCCTAGGTGAACTAAATTGTGTTTAAATCCTTAATCTAAATTATTTTGTAAATTTTTGTTTTAAACCTTTATGAATTTATATTTTCACATCTCAACATATGTGTTTTATTTTAAATGTTTATGTTTTTTTATCTCTTTATATATTTTTACGTCTGCACAAATAATATCTATTTCAATTGTTTTTCATATGACAATCTTAATTTAGTTAATATATATATATATATATATATATATATATATATATTCCATTCATACATTTTCTATCATTTATGTTTACACAACTTTTAAAAGAGAATGATTTAAAAATCTTAATACTAATAAATAATCACATTTATGTAAATTATAAAATTTAGCTTTTAAACAACTTTTAAATTTTTTGCTATGTTTCAAACATTACAAGTAATATTTTAAATATAACTTAATATTATACTTCCTATTTAAATAAATACATTTCTTTATCAATCATTTCTATAATCCTTTAAAGCAAAATGGTTTTTTAAAATTTAAATGCACATGAATAAATATATTAGTATTTTATTCTTAATTAGTGTTTGGAAAAAATCTTTTACATTAAATTCAAAATATCATTTTTAAATCAAAATGTATGTTTAATACAATTAGAAACAAAACCTTCCTAGCTTAAAAATAAAATTTCAAATCCAATTTATTTCTAATATATTTATTTTATAATCCAATTTTCATTTATAAAATACTTATCCATAAATTTCAAACCAAAATTCTATTTATAATCTAAAATGTTTATTTATTCTGGAAATTTTCTAATTGATTCGCAGATAATTTCACAATTTGATTCCAAAATTAAATTAATTGTCAAAATAAACTTGGCTAAAATTCGAGAATGTTACAGATTCCCCCCTTAAGAAAGTTTCGTCTCCGAAATTTGCCAAGGAGACAACTAAGAATAGATAAAAGATAGAGAAATATATTTTCAAATCAAACTGAATATCTATTCTGCATTTGGCTTACCAAATCAGAATATCAACAAATATGAGAATAAACTTATTGAACATTCTATGAAATATTTGGGTCATTTGATCAACGAATTATGCAGGGGCATTGGTTAGTTCGAAGGGATAACTAACCATTCGTAGAATATAATGAAACCCAATGAAATAGACAAAAATAGATTCGACTACGAACTCAGATTCAAGATTTAACTCATTTATGGTTTGCTAAGAAATAAAACTATGTATTGCTCCTGTGTCGAACAAACTTGAATTTTTTTATCGTAAACGAGGAGGTTACCTTCTAAAATTCCTTTTCCTTTATCAGCCTTTGAGGTTTAAGATTCGTCTTTGATTGCATACACCCTCGCTACTGGAGCTTGCTTCAGTGCTGGGCAATCCTTGATCCTATGTCCCGGCTTGTGGCAATAATAACATTCCATAGATTCCTGTTCTGCCTTCATAAATTGCTCCCTCCTTCCCTGCTTCCTGGGATTCTTATAATTGTTCAAGTAATGGCCTTTCTCCAAGCAATTGGAACAAGTAACATCTTTCACCTTGTTATCCTGTGTATTCTTCTTTCTTTTGCCTTTCCACGGTTTCTTTTCGTCGAACTTTCTTTTTCTCCAATTCAGATTGCTTGAATTTCCTTTTTCCTCCGGAACTTCCTACTTATCCAGAGTGTCGTATCTATAACCCATATCGATCAATTCAGAAAAAGATTCTTTTATGTGAGTAGTCATCCTCTCCTGAAACGTCTTGTTCATTCCCTGAATAAACTTTTCATTCTTCTTTAAAGGTGTATTCACCAACTCCGGACCAAACCGAGATAATTCGTTGAATTTGTTCAAGTATTCCTCAAACGATAAACTTCCTTGCTTTAAATCCATAAACTCCTGGTACCCTCTAGAGAGAGACCAACAGATGGCATACATCGCAGCTCAAACATTTCCTTGAAACGACTCCAAGTAAACTCGTCCGCCGACTCAATCATAGTAACTGTCTCCCACCAAGTTAAAGCCTCTTCCTGGAGTTCCCAGGAAGCTATCAATCGCAATTGATCATCTTTCAATTTCAGTCCTTTGAAAATCCTTTCGCACGATCGAATCCAGGCTTGTGTTTCGATAATGGTTTCTTTGCCTGTGAATGGATTTCCACCAAGTTTGGAAAAACTTCGATATAAATCAGCCAGATTCGGCTGAGGTTGAATGGGAATATCTGTTGTTGCAGGGACTTGACCAGTTGAAGTGGTACTTCCCTGTCCCCTACCTCATCCTCTTCTTCCACTCATTCTTACTATCCGTAAATAGTAAGAAAACCGGTTTAGGCATTCGGACGATATATCTTGGGGAATAACAATAGTTAAAGAAAATAGACCGAGAAATTTGGGTTTTCGGTTTCACGGGTTGTACTCATTCTAGGGTATACATCACCCTATCTCTAATGATCCATCTAATGTGTTACACTCCACAGCTAAAGTTCTTACTCAACCTTTAGCTCTGATACCACTTGTGACGACCCGAACTCGATGCCTGACAAATGACATCGAATCCGTATCGCCGGAGCTTGCAACAACATTAGATGATAAACAACACAGCGGAAACAAAGATAATGATAACATTGATATACAACAGAGATACAATGTGATATACATCATGATACAACAAACCAACACCATAAGAGAACGATACAATACAACACCACAACGGAAAAACATATCAACATGAGAAAAGTCTTCAAGAGAATCCAATACTTCAAATCCAAACCAAAACTCCAAAGCCAAAGCCCTAAAATTCAAGCTCGAAACATCTTCCAACTGAACTTGTAGAAAATGCGATCCCAAACACGATTGCCAACCAAAAGCTTCAAAGATCCAAAAGCTGAAGAAGATCTCCAAATGCTACCAAACCATAGACTGCGAAAACAATCGAATCTACACCTAATATTTGATTATCTGAAAAACCCAACTCTTGATTGCCCATGTGGAAAATCGTGAGCACCCAGAGTTTAGGAAGGGAACGGTAAACTCCAACTCAGTCATGGGACTGGTATGAGCAAACGAAAACAGTTTTCTTTAAAACAAACAACAAAAGAATTTAAAACATTGAATTCCGCAATGCTTTTTGGAAAATGAAACTACCATAAGGCCTCCCGACACACACACCATGCAATCGCACACTTGGGGAGATTTCTCCTTATGATACTCAAACATGCTTACTATGCAAAATCCTTTTTGATATTATTATTAGTGCATAGTGGAAATCATTTCGAAAATATAATTTAATCTTAGCCAGCATAGGTACCATTATATTATGCCTACTATAGCTACCACCTGAGGTGGCAGGTTATACAATTGCAATCGTAAAGGGTTCATATTGTTTGATTGGATTTCCAGCATATGGTCAGGCCAATGAACTTTCCATTGCCATATGGGTACGCCTCTGGAGGGACGCCCCGAGAACCTACCCGGCTTCCTGCCAACACAAGGCCGGTTTCCTCCCTGTCCGGGAGTAATACCTAAAGATGTGCCATCCCCGGTCGTTTGCGACCTTTATCCGAGGATCCTCAACCACAAAGCAACGTCACGCAGTAATAAAATTTACAGTGTCCACATGAGTTAAGTATCTAGGCTTCATACCATGATACCACCCTTTTCCAGAAGGAATGGACATACCCTAGGGGAGCGACCCATGCAACCTTGCCGCATCTTTCCTTTTTCGACCATTTTCGGGAAGTGAGGTCCTGATGCAGTCTCGTCCACAAAGCTATGCTTTTTCACAAAGCCATGCTTCGATCAACAAATGATCAGCAGCACTTCATAAGCAACATTACCAAATTGGGAATGTATCACTAGTAACCATCAACTACGTAACCTCTGAGCTCGTACGTCTCAAAGAAGGGTGTTAGGTTAAGAGAATATATCTCCGCCACCAAATAGAAATGTATTTGATAGAAACCAGCTCTACATCTCAAAGTGTAACGTCAGACACACATCCATACAAGTCTGTTCCAGGTTCGAACAAAACCGAAGGCACTCCCAAAGAAGCCCTTGCAATACGGATATTCACAATCCCGATCGGACTCCCCATCACATATGGAGATCTCTATACCGTAGCTACTCAGTGTAGAGTCATTCGACGGGTTATCCTTTCGTTCTCGAAAATACCCGGTCTTCACCACTGGTCTTCAAATGCTATCCCTAACGTCGTATCATTATTCGAAATGGGTTATATGACACAAGGTCCTCTCCCGGCTAAACCGAATAAAGAGCGCAATTTTTAAAAACTTATGGATATTGGGATTTCAGTTAAGTCACAACTTTAAAACCCAAAACCTTTCTTTTCAAATGGTTTAAACAAATTACCATTTCCAAATCCTTTAAACAAAAAGATTCAATTCACAAAGTTCACCTAGTCTTCACAAAGATTCATTCATGGATTCCAAAACAATTTCCACTTCAAATCGGATTAACTCATCCAATCTTTAAATAAAAGATTTAATTCATAGCTTTCAAACCTGTTTCCAAAGATTTATTCATAACTTAGAAAAAACATTTTCGTTTCAAACTTGAAATCCCTTTAACAAAAATTGGAAATTACTTCCTTACATGAAAGCTTTTATTATTTGAAAACAAATAGTTTTTGTTTCGAAAAATCCGATTTCATTTGTACAAGTTAAAGCCCTTGGGTTAAATTCAAATTCCAAAATCAATACTTTTAAAATGGTTTAACCCATATAAACACATTTATAACTTGTATAAAAAATTTAAATCATAGTTTCCAAACAAAGAATTCAATTCCAAATTTTAAATTCAAATTCAAATCAAATTATTGAAATTTCAAAACTTTATTAAGTTATTCAAAATAACTTTATCTTCTAATTCCTTTTCAAAAGCTTTTCACGTTCAACGCAAATCAATTTCCAAATCCATTTGGATTCAAAAATTCAACTTTTAAAACATTTCAAAAATCTGTGACTTAACCAACTTCCTCGTCCAATCCATATTTGTGTGTGTATAGTATAGTCCAGGGGTTTTTCCCAATAATGCAACATCATTCATTATCATAGATTCAAGCACAACAATATTGATAAGCGGTATAATCCTATAACGCTTATCTATATACACAGATTCACAGATAAATAATATACATTTATCACAGATAAAATAAATTACACTCCTCACAGCTTGATTTAAAACGATTCAAATCACAAAGCATCACACAGTAGAGTTATCAAACAATTTACAGCATTCAATAGAATGTAGTCATTCATAAGTAAGATTAATTGATCATCCGATTAATTTAAACCAGATTAATCACTAATTCTGGTTGATTAATCAATTATAAATTAATTAACTTTAAATTATTAATTAATCAACCTTAATTAATAATCGAATAAATTTTTAATCACTAAATAATTAACGCCTAATTATTTAATTATTCTCTAATTAATTATCCTTAATTAATTACATTAATTAATTAACCTTTAATTAGTTATCCTTTAATTAATTAGTCCTTAATTATTTATTTATTTATCTTTAATTATTAATTAATTAATTATTAATCACATTTATTAATAAAACATTAATTAATACTTAATTGTAAATTAATTTAATTAACCTTTAATTAATTAATTACTTATTAAACTAATTACCTTAATTAATTATCCTTAATTAATTAACCTTTAAAACACTTGATTAATCAATCTTTGAATCATTAATTAATTTACCTTAATTATTTTCATTAAGAAATTAACTTTAAGTAATTAATTTCCTTTAACAAATAAATTAACTTAGACTTTAAAAGTTAATTTAACAATTAAAACATTTGTAATATTAATTTACTTCTTTAATGTTATTAAGTTTATTTAAAATAAATTTTTAAAATAAAGGTTATATAGATTAACTACTCAAGACTCAATTAAATTGAAATAACTTTATTTAAAAACTTTTAACAAATTTAAAACTTAGTAATTTAAAATAAGTTTTATTAAAAACCTTTAACAAATTTAAAATTAGATAACTTCTAACATTCACAAAAAGTTTGGTTTTAGCAAAATTGTTTCAAAATTTTTGATTTTCTTTGAAGTTAAAAACTGCTTTCCTCTTAATTCCACCAACCCGAGTATTTTCAAAATCTTCCCGAGCCTTACTTCGAGTTCCCCTAGAGCTATATTTTTTCGAGCAAATTTTCATTTTTCTCGAGTTCAACTCCAAGCTTCCCACCTTCTTCTTATTCTTCTTCTTTTATCACTAACACAATCATACCCCTGTACATCGTGCACACCAATCTAAACTCCTTCGATCATTTCCCCGATCATCAGCATGTCCACTACGACGCCATCTATCTGTACAACCACCCAGGTCATCGAGATAACCTCGAAATCAAAATCGAGCACCCTCATTTCCACCTGGAACCCAACCATACATCTGAAATCTCTTCGTCACGCCGTCCAAGATCACCAGAGGCCACGCAAACTACACCAGAACTTCGCCACATCGCAACGCCTCGAACCATCTCCTTGCGATCCATTCCGATCACCCTTCGATGCTGGAAATACCCCGAGAAGCACCACGATCAATGTTGGGTATAAAAGCCTATTTCAACCTCGCCACGCCGCCACGGCCATTAGTAAAATCATCTACCATTTTTCTACGCACCACCATACCTTCAGCCCCCTCCAGTGAGAATCCCGAGACAAAATGGTATCACGCGATCATCATAAATCGATGGAATTTCATTTTCTGTTCTACTCATAATTTCCCAAAATCTCCCAAACTAAAAATCTTGAATTTACCCTTAAAATTCATAGTTTCTGAAATCTAGTTAGATGATGAAAATGAAATTTGAAACCGTGATACTCAAATTTGCCATTTTTTTAAGTTTTCACTGTATTATTTCATTTTTAAAATCATTTGTTGAGTTTAAAATTCTGAAACTACTTTTATAATCATCTTTATACTTAAACAAACAATTTTCATTTAAATGTCAAAGGATAATACTAACTCGATTAAGAGATTTTAAATTTTTGAAGTTTACTTGTGCTTGTAATAAAGAACAGAGGCTAATTTCTTCTAGTTTCCAGACATGCACGGGCCAATATAATCAAATATTCACACAGTCATGCATGCACATTCACAAACATACAACAACTTTAAGAATATATAAGAGTTTAAAGGTTTGCTCACATTGGATTTGAAGACAGAGGACAGATGAATATGCTTGGGCATGAAACTGGAATTTGAAAACTTTCTTTGATTTTTGTTTTGTAATCTAGCTTGATCCTTAGATTGAAACAATTTGCAATGAATTTGATCTTACAGCTTCAGATCTGGATCTATTGTCTGCTTTAATGGTTTCCTGGTTTTGATTTGTCTTT
The DNA here is from genome assembly GCA_030765085.1 of Allium cepa. NCBI lineage: Eukaryota > Viridiplantae > Streptophyta > Magnoliopsida > Asparagales > Amaryllidaceae > Allium > Allium cepa. Next base: position 34,573,866 of record CM060941.1, read on the forward strand.
AGTTTTTATGGTTTCTATGGTTTGTTTCAGGCTTGAAGAATTTTGATACTTTCAGGTTTGAGCTCAAATTTGATTCCATATTAAATTTTTGATTTGCATCTTGCTTTTCCAGTTCTTGTTTCAAGTTTGTATTTGTTTTTTTTGCTTTGATATTGAGATGAATTTTGTTTTCTTTTCTTATTTACCGACTTTAATTTTTTTTGATGTTGAAAATATGAGAGAAAATGAATGTAGTTTATAAAATTTTAATTTATTACAAGAAGAGATTAATGCCACTTGTTTTCGCATAAACATTCTTTCTTAACTGTTGTTAATTTTTAACCATTTTCTCTTTACAAATGTTAAATTCATGGTCTCATAAATTTACAAATGTCCTAGGTGAACTAAATTGTGTTTAAATCCTTAATCTAAATTATTTTGTAAACTTTTGTTTTAAACCTTTACGCATTTATATTTTCATATCTCAATATATGTGCTTTGTTTTAAGTGTTTATGTTTTTTTATCTCTTTTTATATTTTTACCTTTGCACAAACAAAATCTATTTCAATTGTTTTTCTTATGAAAATCTTAATTTAGTTTTATATATATATATATACACACATATTTATATATATATATATATATATTCCATTCATACATTTTCTATCATTTATATTTGCACAACTTTTAAAAGAGAATGATTTAAAAATCTTAATACTAATAGATAATCACATTTATGTAAATTATAAAATCTAGCTTTTAAATAACTTTTAAAAAATTTACTATATTTTAAACATTACAAGTAATATTTTAAATATAACTTAATATTATACTTCCTATTTTAATAAATACATTTCTTTATTAATCATTATATAATCCTTTAAAGAAAAATGTTTTTTTAAATTTAATTGTGCATTAATAAATATATCAGTATTTTATTCTTAATTAGTCTTTGAAAAAATCTATTACATTAAATTCAAAATATCATTTTTAAATCAAAATATATATTTAATACAATTAGAAACAAATCCTTATTAGCTTAAAAATAAAATTTCAATTCCAATTTTTTTCCAATACATTTATTTTTAAAATACAATTTTTATTTATAAAATACCCATCCATAAATTTCAAACCAAAATTCTATTTATAATCTAAAATGTTTATTTATTTGGAAATTTTCTAATTAATTCATAAATAATTTCATAATTTAATACCAAAATTAAATTAATTGTCAAATTAAACTTCGCTAAAATTCGAGAATGTCACGTTGTTCACATTTATAAATGAATTTGAAATAGGTGTTCGCATATGTAGTAGAATAACTTAAGAAAAAAAGCAAGGAATTTGGCAATAAAACCAAAACAATCCAAACTGCCCCTGCATAGAGGAAGATCCACTACCATCATTCAAAGAATAGGTCCATTAACATGATAAAATCTTGAAAATAAACTAGCCAAGTATGGTCTAATATCCACCAAATCAGAGAAGTAAAGATATTTCCTATACCATGTACCATCATCCAAAATGATCCTATTCAAATCATAAGTTTGTCCAAGAACAAAAGGTGCTAGGATAATGTCCTCTGCATGATAATATAGTTGAAGCCAGCTGGCAGCAGAAGAAATGGGTGAATTTCAAAAAAAATTGCCATTTTCTATCTTAAATGGCATTGTGAGCCTAAATACACTTAGAAATTTTCTAAGTTTCTTTTAAATAAAATCAATATTTTATTTAATTTTATAAATAAAGTTTTACTTTAATTTAGCGTGCATATAAATTAGAGTATATCAAATAAAATCTTATGTACATATTGTTGTATAACAGTAACTTATTAAATTTATTTAGAGAAGAAAATGTTTCATTCCCTATCTCTTAAATTATTCAATTAATGACGGAGCATAAATTTATTTAGAGAAGAAAATTTTTTATTTCCTTTCCCTTAATTATTGAACTAATGATGGGGCATAAATATATATGGAGAGACAAATCTTTCGTTTCTCTCTTTTTAATTAAGTTGATTAATCACATGAATGTCATTAACTAGCAACATGTATATGATATGAATATAAGTATAAACAAATATGTTGTAGTGTAAACTCTGTAAGTGCAATATATAATTTCTATTAATTGATGACAAGGTGTAGACATATAAACAAAATTAAATGAATGGCTAATTACGTAAAGGAAAAAAATGAGAAATAAATAAAAGGAAAAAATGATGATTGAATCAATTTCCTATTTCATAAACTTAATGTAGCATATAAATGACAAATTATAAGCATTATAATGTAAGGATATAAATAGTCAAAAATAAATGTATGTATATATTATTGCCTCATTTAAATTATTTCCTCCTTTTGGAAAGAAATCTAATCATACTTTGACAATATGAAATACATGTAATAAATTTTATATATGCAAACATACATATAAAATTAATTGTGTGCATATAAGATTAAATCAATTCTTTCTACTCAATAAAAATTAGAGATTATAGCAATCAATTGAGAAGTAGCTTCATTGTCAAAATATTAATTGTATGTATGTATAAGTCGATAAAATATCTCTAATTAATACAAATTAGAGACTATAGTAATGAAATTAAGATTTATATTTATTGCTAAATCTTTCTTTTTTTAACTTTTAATACAATATAAACGAAAAATACATAGATGTAGACTTTCAAATTTAAAATCACATTTTGTTTTATACGAATTAAAACAAGAATCTTCAATAAAACACGGTAATATTCATAAACAAATTTTAGCTTAATCTTTTAAAGTAAAATCCAATCAAAACTATATGAACTTACAAAATTTTAGATCTAAAAGATTATACTTTGGATTGAACGTTTATAATATAGATCTATAATAAAACAATGTATTCAAATATATACAAATTTTAATTTTAATTTAACAAAATAAGAACCCAATTGATAAACTAAATGTACAAAACGATGCTTTAGCCTACCGTCTTGGTCGTCAGGCTTTCTGCTTCCCTCATTAACTTATTTCCTATAAATCTCTTTCAACATCTCTCCATCCTTCAATTTAGCAGTGCACTTGCTTACTGTTATGGCCAGTAACCTTTGTCTATATCACAAGACTATTTCAATTGTTATTTTTCGTATTCTCCTTATACGAAAATATTCTTCCTATTTTGTTATCAATCATGCTTATCTTTGTATTCCTTTACCCCATTTCAATCAAGTACCATTTCCATTTATCCACCGTTAGAAAGAATTTTAAAATGGGACTTCTAAATTTATAGAAATAAGAAAATCATCGAGCCAAACATTGAAAATTTTTTACCCAACCAATTTTAAACTTCACTAAGAACCTCTAAATTGCCCTTTAAAACTTTCAATTTTCCTTGCTTTTTCAAAACAACTTTTCAACGATAGGATTCTTTATTAAAATAAATCATTTGGGAAACCATTCAAAATGTTTCAAGAAATTTTAAAAATCTTTTTGTCAAATTATTTCACATGACGTCAGACTTAGAAATACAATCTTATTTGGCCTTTTTTTGGACTATCCTTCTTTTCTACTCATTCTTAACTCATCTTCATTAAGAACATATCAAAAAACTAGCTGTCATCTTATGGTAGTTAATGCACATCTTCATACGGGAACTTGCTCAGTCCTTTTTCACATCTTTCTTACGGATGCTTGCAAGATAAATGTTCTTTTTTTCCATTTGTCTAGATAAAATATACGTCTTCAATCAGAAATCCACAAAAATCTATAGTCATAGGGCAGTCAAGCCCAATAAAGGGTCAAGTACCATCCAACTTTCGAGATCCTTCTGTATGCCGTGCTCATGCTCTTTTTGGTTCAATCCTTACGATATAGCCTCTACTCTATGGGGGTAGGTGTACAAATTTACCTCTATTTATTGTTCCAACTCATGGTTTCGTTATCCATCTTTTCAGAATATGGTTGCAACTACTTCTTTAGTTGGAATTTATAGAGTTTGTGTATAATACATGCGTATATACATATACATACATACACATACGTATACATATACATACATATATATATATTTGTAGGTAAAATACAAACACATTCTCTCAGCGTATCCTAATCTCTATTATCGACTAACCTAGGCTTTGATACGGTGATATAAAATGTAAAAACCCGCACCTTAATGGGTCCGAATTTCGAGCAAATCGGAATCCATATCCATTAGGCCATGGATCATTAGTGTTAGTAACCTGAAATAAACATAAACATATCATTAAACTACCTACAATAAATCACAGCGGAGTAGAAAATTATAATAAAATATATATATACAGACCAAGGCTACTATATTGGAATCAATATTATTCCTTGGATGTCTAATTGCTATGTCAATGTTGAGCATGGATGAGAAGACCTCTCCATCTACCATTCTCATCTTGCTCCAGTAGTCGATCCCTCTAAATATATCACGTGCGTCATGGCACGTGCTTCGTGCGTGATGATGGCAATCGCTTTATGCATGAATTGTTTTTCTGCAAATTGTATATGTTTAGCACATTCAAAAGGAAATGATTTATAAAAATATCTAACCATAATTTTATGTTGAAATCATTTGTTGTTATTTTAAATTTTATTTCTAAGTTGCAACATCTAATTTTTTTAAGTTTTGAATTTTTATTTATATTATTAATTAATATTTATTTGTTATATCCTATTTTGAGGTGATAGTAAGATTTGATAGTATTTGTAGATTGACGTTTTAAATTTGTAAAAAAGCTTTAATCGTTAGATCCTCCTTTTAAGTGATATTAAGATTTGTAATATACAGATATTTATAAAAGAAATTTAATTGTTAGATCATATTTTCAAGTGATATTAAAATTTGACATTAGAGGTATTTTTGATAGTTCACGCTGACATCAAAGAAGTATGACACAAAGGTATTGGTATTACATGTGAATTATTTTTCTTATACATTGTATATGTTTAAATCAGTCAAAAAATAATTTTTTTGTATTCAAATGATATTAGGATTTGTATATTTGTAATGGAATTTTAATTTTAAATCCTATTCTTAGAAATATTTTGAATTTGTAAATTATGTTTAATTGTTAGATCCTACTTTTAAGGGCGTTTGAATTAGTAAAACAAGTTTAATATTAGATCCTATTTTTAAGTGATTAGGATTTGATAATATATAAAGGGACTTTTTTGGCGGTTCATGTTGATACCAAAAAAGTGTGACACCGAAGCTATTAAAACTATTATCAAAGATGTGGATTGCGATGAGGAGGGGGTCAGAACAACATTCTCGTGATTGAAAATTTACATACTTTATCAATAATACTAATTTATGCCAATTCATTTCTATCTAAGTTTTATGTTTGCTATTTAGGCTTATTTTTTTAATTCCATATGCATGAACGATATATCTAACCTTTCTACGGTGAGCTACATATTTTTTGTTTGTGTATATATGTGTGTGTGTGTGTGTGTGTGTGTGCGCGCACGCGCGTGTTTGTGTGTGTGTATATAAGCGTTGCACTACCCAAAAAGAAACCCCGACCACTTAATACTTCTTAAATAGGAAGGGGGTAGACCCAACAGCCATTTAATATTTCAATCCCAAAGCAGGCCCTTCGTAACGTAATCGAAAGTCAACGGGCCCTTAGCTACAAAGGCCGATGACCCCCTAGATATGGCCTTACCTGTATTACAAACGCATCTCAAAGGCTTATCTAAGGGTTAACTAGCGGACCTCTGACAAACAATTAACTAATTAAACTTTAAGGTCTTTCTGTATCCTTATATATTCTACACTAGTAGGAAGTGAAATACATCAGGGCATAACCCAAGTCTTTCCTAATGATAGCTCGGGACCGTTGGTAGTCCAAGCTTATATACCAGCCCTACTTCTAAATATCGGTTTATCAATAACACTAACGTAGGCCGCTGACCTCCACAGCCAAAATCTCATTTAGACTACTTATTATAAATCAAGAAAAATTCCCATTCTAGTTACTTAATACCTCTTATTAGAAATAAAGAAGGTCCCACTTCCCCATTAGGCACCGTCGTAAGTTATTTAAGACTTTTTATATAGGAAGAAGGCAGACCCAATGACCATTTAATATCTTCCATCTCGAAGTAAACTCCTTGATCTCCTTAAAGGTGCCGAGCCTTTAATACTTCAAATCTGAGGCGAAACCTCAGTATATTTTTTCTTAGTTATATGCGAACGTATATCCCTTCCACGTGGGTCCAATAGTTGTAGATATCCCACACCAGTAGCACGTATACAGAACTGCTATTAGCCTTTACCTAAAGGCTAGACTTCTACTATGTAACTTTACTGACTTCGCATACCACTCATATTAAACCAGAAATTTATCCTAAACCTAAATATTGCGCTAGGCTTACTAATTTACGATCGTCCTAAATGTATTATTGAGGTCATATAATTTCTACTACAGAAATTATATTATCTCCTAAGTTTATTTTTTAATATTAAATTACTTATTCACTTGGATATATTCCTATCTTATATGCTTATTCACTATACTCTTCGTTTCCTTCTTAAGTCCCATAGATGTCAATTATATTTAATAAATGGTCATTATTATTCAAATCGAAGGATTATTAATGACATTTATTTATTCGTTTAAAATTCAATTTATTATACCTATTACATTTTCCCATAAATGTCATGTTAAATTCTACAATCAATCTCATTAAATGCATTTATGTCACCCTTTAATTTCTATAACTTCTTATTAATGGTACAGTTATTACCCACTAGATTTGAAACCATGTTCATAATTTTTGGAGTGACTACCACTTTTCCATTTCAACCTTCTAATCCTATTATTTACTACACTATTAATATTTATTCCTCATAATTATAACTAATACGAGGACGTACATATATTTATTTATTATGCTTTATTTGTTATCCTATGTATATTTATATTTTTAATTGTAGATGCAGTTATACGTATGTGCGTCACACACACTTCTATTTTTAACGTAGCATTTCCTATGCTTAGGAAATCTAGAATTTTCACATTTTAATATATTATGCTACCCTTCCTAAAAAATGCCGCTATAATTTTTCGTAAATTACATGAATGGGTTTTTATGGAATCAATTAATTATGAAAATTTAGATGGAAATAGATATAACTATATTGTACCTTCAACGCTCCCAATAAATTTAAACATAAAAATTTACATTCAAATCAAATTAGGGCAATCCAAATAGATACTAAACAATTATAACCTAATTATCATATATCTAGAATAAATTTCATAATCTCGTCAACATTACGTTTTAAAATTTTAAGGATTGATTTCCAAATTTCCACATTGGGTGCATATGTCATTCCAATTACCTAACTTACTAAATGTGTAAACGAGATTTCAATTGAATATGTACATTTTAAGCCTATAACTCAATAGATCTTGCATAGACATAATAATTAAATAAAATTAAACAATATAAATTTTAGTGTTATATATAAATCATATAATTTCCACTCATCATTTTAGCTTTTCAAATCTCCAGAATCTGAATTTTGTTCCTTAAATTGACTCAATTTTCCTTTCCAATTCAAAATTATATATAACAAAATATGTACATACCCATTAGAATTACTTCTAAGAGGAGATTTCTGTAAGTGGAAATTTAGAGTTATAATTATAAGATTTACCCATTTCGTAGAATTGATTCACTCATTTCTGTTTTCTGCCCTTCTCCTATATATATAATATTATAATTTTTAGAAATAGTTTAGAAGATAAAATGGCAGAGCACTGCTGCTCTATTCAGAAAACATAAGAAAATAAATAAGGGGCTAGGCCTATATTTATGGCACTGGAATCAATTCTATCTATTAGATTAATATTAATTGAATCCAAGCCATTAAGCCATGGTTCAACCCTAACCGCCACCAATTTAACCGATCGACCGCTCCCTTATAGACGGTCAACCGCTTGCTGTAAACTGGCCCAAGGAGGGGGTCGACCGATAGGGTCCACATAGTTAATAATATTTATTTCCTTTTCAGTTATTTTTGATCCAAAATCTTCAAACGCTAATAACTTCTTCATTTGAAATCCGATCGTAAAACTTTATATAAGAGTAGCTTAGAAAATCGCCACGAACATAATGGTGCAAATTTTGTGGTCAAATTACAATATTTGCTCAAATTCTATTTTTGAGCCTTATTTGATTATTTATCAGTACTCATTAATTAAATTCCATTTATCCTATGGGGTGTTACACTCCTCTTGTCCTCTAATAGCCATGAAATAATATACTGCCCAGCATTTGGAGAGCATTAGTGCACTCTACTCTCAACCGATGTACTGATATCCTTTCTTGAAACATACTGTAATATGTTATTTTATATTATGATAATTTTGTCATAGTTACGACTCCTTATAATTATTATCACATAGCAAATCATTTGAGGATTTTCTATTTTAATGTACTTAAATTAATTACTTAATTATTATATCATAATATATCAAGTACAAAATAGAAAAGAAAATCCTTTTATGTCGAATGAAATTTTATTATTAATTTAATAACTTACAATAATATAATTCCACCTAGGGCATACCTTTAAATAGTTAAATCATTCTTCTAATCTCCTACTTGCACTTAGGTGCCAATTGTGGAATCTCAGTCCTATCACTTCTATGAGTTTTGCTCAAACTGATCAAGCATGTCCCTACATGAATAGATATGCTATATTGCCCTAATTATCTACTTTTGTCAATCAACTCTCTCTGGCACTAATAGACTGCCTTTACCATATGAAATATTTTGGAGTAAATTTACCAATTTCTAGTGATCTCTAGGTTCTTTCACATTCCTTATCATGGTATTTCTTTCATACAGAAAATTCATGGGATTCTCAACATTTTGAATCACTCGTAGCTTAGTAATAAATTTGTGCATTACATATACATACATCTTTTGCTGTGGCGTTATTCTAGGCAATATACTTAGCCCTTTGATTGAACCAGGCATAACCTTTCATTTGAAAAAATTTCAACTTAAAGCTCTTTAACCAAGATTGAACATGAATTTAGGATTGACATATCTTACCTGACATCACTTATGGAGTTGGAGTCTGAATACCACTTCATAGGGAGTTCGTTGTTTCTAGTGTTTTATAAATACTCAAGAATACTCTTAACTAACCTTTAGTGACCTTAATTTCAATTTGACATTCGCACAATCTACCGAGTACATAAGTGAAATGTGATACAGTACATAATATATATGATAAGTCATGTTGCCAATGAATAAGGAATCCATCTCATATACTCCATATTAAACATTTTAATGTGATGTCTATTTTTATCATACGGGACATACAACATTCTTTTATGCTAATTATAAAAGTTGTCATTTTCTAATTCAACGTTGAAGATTAAACTGATGGAGCTGAGCCAGTTGAAGGTAAGTGAAATAGGTATATTTCTAACAATTTTATTTTTTAGTCCGTTAGGTTTATGAAGTTTAAAGGGTTTATTATTCAATCTAATATAGTTTTAAATAAAATATTATTTAATTTAATTTGTTAGAAAAGGAGCTTTAATTAAATATAAATTAAATATATTAATGATTATATCAAATATCCCTTTTGTGTATTTTGCAAGGGCAACATATAAACAATGTACATCGTCAAAGTGCATGTTTATAGGTGTTGGGATTTACACTGCAATGAACACATTCACCCTTTATATACATGCATATGTTATCCATGGTTTTATTTTGAAACTTATAAAATAAGCATAATTATATATACACACATATCTTAATTATATGCATATATATACATATTATAAAATATTTTTTTACTAATTGATAATAGTTTGCTTTTATTTATAATATGAAAATTAATGAGTTTAAGTAGACATTTAAGAAAAGGAAATGGTATAGGATTTTTCTCTTCCTCTACTTATTCATTCAGTGTCATTTCAAATCAATGTTAGGTCACTTAAACCATTGAATCTATTAAATTTAATTATGACTATATTTATGTGTTTTCAAATTTAAAATCAACATTTTGAAATCTGAAAGAGTTTAAAATTAGATCTTTGTTTCAAATAAAATTTTAATTAAGACACTAGTTTAAAGAAATCGTTTAAACTATATATATTGTTAAATTTAACCTTTAACCTTTGATGAACGCAGTCATTGTCTTAAACGAATGTTTGCGTCAAAATTGTTCAGCACCTATGTATGAATACAGATCAATAATATTCTAATGCAAATCTTAGATCCAGAAAAAGTAGAGAACGATGATTGAGAAACAACAAACAGAAACACGAGATTTATAGCGGTTCGACTATCTCCGGCCTACGTCCACTTCAAAAGTTAATCTTTTATTGATTTTCCTTGGCGTTTACAACTGATTACCAAGGATTATAGCGAATTATATTTCTGAAGTTTGAGTAAAATAGATGCTATGGAGTGCAAAGTTGAATCAGACAGTGTCTGGACGTCCAAAAGCCAAAGATCCCTTTTCTGTAGGCCTTGGGGCCCTATTTATAGGCGTAGGAGGCAAATACCTCACTTAGATCTCGAAAGACCTCTTCTGGCACGTAGGTGGGCCCACGCGATCGATCCCACACGATTTCGACTCGATCCGTGATCGATACGAACGTAATTCGTATCGATCAAGATGTTGTCCAATGGAGCCGAAATTTGATATGAACCTTCTTTAGATTGTACGTAAGCTACTATGAAAATTTCATAGCATTTGGACTTATGCATTGTGAGATATGATCGATGCAAGTTAGCATTTTCTCCAGGCCATCGTGTTCGTATTAATACATTTCGTATTGACCTGTTCGACTTGATCTTGAGCACGTTTATGTAAGATGACGTGGTGCGAGTGTTTTGATTGATTCGAGTTGACCGAATCTTATTCGTACCTAATATCGGAGCCTTGCTCGTATTGATCACTTCATCTAGTTCGTATCGATGCTAGTGGTGCTTCGTATCGATCATGTTTTATTTCGTTCGTATCGATCGACCGTGTTTTTGTGTCGATCGGCTACGTTGTTTTGTGTGTGCTTTGTCCGATCGATACGAAATGATTGAAGTCCGATTGATACGAAATGCATGCCATAGTCGATGGTTACGTAGTAAACAATATGGATCGAACTGGACGTTTGGGCGACCGATATGAATTGATCGTTATAAAATCGTATTTTTATGATGGATACGCGACCGCTCTTGGATCGATAGAAGAGTGTGATTCCGAATGGATTTGAACAGTATCGATGCGAAGAGGGTCGAGCGTTGGATACAAATTCCTAAGTTTGCATCAATCATATCTTAAGCATACAAACTCCCATTGACTTGAAATTTGAAATGTTGACTTTTACGACTTTGCTTGTCTTGCCTTGTCAATTGTAGCTCAATTCAGACTCGGCCAAAATTCATCGATATCTATAGTGAACCTGTGATGTATAATCGATGTTTGTGATGAGCAATCACTAATTTTCAGTTAATTTCTTAATATCTCGGCCTTGCTAAAAGGTGGGATAACACTTTGCCCCCCAAAACATGCCTTTTGGTAAAAGACGTGTTTTGAATAGCTTCAAATCATATACCGTGAGTCCATGTTTTAGCTATAGTATCGTCAATCAACTTTATGGCTTTTCGAAGCTAAATTAGTGTCTATTTCCACCTATGGAAGTCAAGAATTAAATTTTACAGCCTCTCTGGACTATCGATGGTCACTTTGGACCCTTGCTAAGTCCATCCCAAACTTAACGATCGGATAGAAAGACCTTGTCGCGCTTCGGCATTGCTTTCTATCCCTTGCACACTGGCCCAGCGAGGGCATATAGCGATGTCTTGGTCTTTCTAGACCAATCGTAGCCTCTCCAGGCTCTTGCTGAATCCCATCCTATCACTTTCCAGTGAAGGGGAAACCGCTTGAGTGAGCCGATCCAACCACTCTCTAATGAAGCGGCAACATCCCCGCACTCCATTTCAGTGTCCCTGAACATTAAGTGATGTCATGGCTTAAATCGTAGGCCAATCACAGCCACTTCGGGCTCTTATCCAACCCTGATCAAATCACTCTCCGGTGAATGGAGAACGACGTTAAGTGAGTTGATCATGTCGCTCTCCGACGAAGCAACTCACTCCTTGCACTCCGGACCCTGCCTCTCTGGCTGGGGTCATAAAAACGATCTCTTTCAGGTTTACTTTCAATATTCATTCTTTAACACTCCGATCAAAGGTTTTGTCTTGTAAAATTCAAATTTATTTATCCAATTCAAATTCTAGATGTTCGATCTCAAACAAAAGGAAAAACTAGATATTGCCTCTCCGGGCAGAGCGGTTTATTACCGTCTCAAAGCATGCCTGAGAATCTCTCCAGTTTCCATACATATGTAAGTGGAATAGCCGTTTTATTTTGAAATCAAATCTAAGGAGTTTAATTGACCAAAGTTCAAATTCTGAACTTGGCCCATGCCATCATGATCAATTGATGAAGAGTCATGATTCCGATCCAATGTTAGTTCTGTTAGGTGGAGGCGGTAATTGCTCAGGTCCTACAGTTGCTGTCCGTTTTCTCACGTATTATGGCAATCTACCACCTCTAACATATTCTTCTACCTCATCCTTCAAATGGCGGCATTCATCAGTAGCATGCCCTTCCAGCTCATGGAATATGCAATACTTTCCACATCTAAGTTCCCGTTCCATGGTATCTCTCCTGGGTGGTTTTCGATAGGGGAGTTTCCCCCAAGTCTCCAGGTAAATCCATTTCAGGTTTTCCATTAAGTCCGTATATTGTCTAAACCTAAGTTCTTTGAATTTCTTCCGTTTGTCAAGACCATCGTATCTGTCATCCTGCTTTCGCTTCCCTTTGTCTGCTCCAGATTGTTCCTTGGAGGCTCCTTTGCCTTGCACGGCGTTTATTTCCTGCCTCTCAATGCGTGAATCTTCTAGCCAAATGAATCTCTCAGCCTAATGATAGAATTCTCCAAGATCTTGTGGTGGATCTCTTGCCAAGGAATCGTTAAATTCTATACCTTCTGCAACTCCTGCTACCACTGCCATCAAAATCATTGATGGATCCGGGCAACCTACTGAAGCCACCGTTGCATTAAATCATAGTAGAAAATCTCTTATGGACTCTCCGGTCCTCTGCTTCATCGAAGTTAAGGTCATCACACTCTTGGGTCATGTCATTTAGACCTTAAACTATCTCATGAAGCATTCCACTAGCTCGCCCCATTTCTAATTGATCCATTCTCTAGCTGCCTGAACCAAAACGCAGCCAAATCTGTCAAATATAGAGGGAAATATCGTGTCATCACTTCCTCGGATGCCCCTAACACTTCCATATGCCTGATGTATCTAGTAACGTGCATGGCCGGGTCTGGCTTTCCATCGTAAGTGTCCAACATAGGTATCTTGAATTTAGGAGGGTTCCTGGCATTTCTGATATTCGGAGTGAACAGACCACGACTAACTTCTTTTTAAGTCTCCGCTTGGCAATCCTCCCCTTATAATCCGTCGCGCTAATCCAGCCATTCGTTCGTCTCCATCCAGGGGTTGTCTCCTTAGCATGTTTCCATCCTGCCCCGATGTCTCAGAGGGTATTCTAGGTAATATACTTCATGTAGTTCATTCATGTTGGTATTGGCCCTAGCCTGCTGAGCTGCATCTGTGGGTCTTCCAATATCAGATCCCGAAGGTCTTCCCCCAGGTCCTTGTCGATTGCCCTCTTGCTTTGCATTCTGATCTTGGATCTGACCTCCAGCATTCTATGTAGCCCCAATCCCTTATCTTATATTAGAAGAAACTGTAGCTGGTCCAAGGTTTTGTGCTCCGGCTGTTCTCATCTACTCAAAGAAGTTCTGCATCGTTTCTTGTTGGTTCTTCAACAATCTTTCATGTATTGAATCCACCATAGCCTCCATCTCATCCCGAGTGATGTAAATCGAAGCTTGTCCTCCTCCAGCTCCAAAAGAGGCCTCTTAACTTCCCTCTTACTGACTCCTTTCTCCTTTCTGCCTTCTTGTTGATTGTCGCGTCATTATCTTTCAAACCTGAATTCTTTAAGCTTTCAAATCCAATATTTAAGCGATAGAATCCCTGAGTTAGGCCTTCTCAGTGAAAGGACTAAAGTGTTTACGTCAAAATTGGTAACAAACCTCAAATATTACGGAAGCACCTGTGTATGAAAACAGATCGGTAATATTTTAACGCAAATCTCAGATCCAGACAAAGTAGAGAACGACAACTAAGAAATAGCAAATAGCAACACGAGATTTATAGTGGTTTGGCTATATTTGGCCTACATCCACTTCAAAAGTTAATCTTTTATTGATTTTTTTGGCAGTTACAGCTGATTACGAAGGATTATGGCGAATTATTGTTCTGAAGTTCGAGCACAACAGCAGCTATGGAGTGCAAAGTCGAATCGGACAGAGTCTGGACATCTAAAAGCCAAGATCCCTTTTCTTTTGGCCATGGGGACCTATTTATAGGTGTAGGAGGTAAATATCTTTCTCAAATCTTAGGAGACCTCTTCTGGCACGTGGGTGGGCCCACACGATCGAACCCACGCGATTTCAACTCGATCCGTAATCAATACGAACGTAATTCGTATCGATCAAGATTTTGTCCGATGGATCCAAAATTTGGCTTGAACCTTCTTTAGCTTGTACATAAGCTCCTGTATAAATTTCATCGCATTTGAACTTATGGATTGTGAGATATGATCGATGCAAGTTAGCGTTTTCTCCAAGCCATTGTGTTCGTATCGATACATTTCGTATCGATCTGTTCGACTCGATCTTGAGCACGTGCATGTAAGATGACATGGCACGAGATTCTTGGTCCGATCCGAAGTTGACCGAATCTTATTCATACCCAATATCGGAGCCTTGCTCGTATCGATCACTTCGTCTAGTTCGTATCGATGCTAGTGGAACTTCGTATCGATCGTGTTTTGTTTTGTTCGTATTGATTGACTGTGTTTTCATGTCGATTGGTTACGTTGTTTTATGTATGCTTTGTATCGATCTTCCGATCGTTACAAAATGCTTGAAGTCCGATCGATATGAAATGCACTCCATAGTCGATGGTTACGAAGTAAATAATATGGATACTAACTGGACGTTTGGGGGACCGATATGAATTGATCGTTACGAAATCGTGTTTTTCTGATGGATACGAGCAAGATCGATACGACGCGGACGCTCTTGGATCGATACGAAGAGTGTGATTCTGGATGGATTTGAACAGTATCGATGCAAAGAGGGTAGAGCGATGGATACAAATTCCCGAGTTTGCATCGATTATATCTTGAGCATACAAACTCCGATTAACTTGAAACTAGAAACATTGGCTTTTACGGATTTGCTTGTCTTACCTTGTCAATTGTAGCTCGATCCAGACTTGGACAAAATTCATCGATATCCATAGTGAACCTGTGATGTATAATCAATATTTGGGATGAGCGATCACTAATTTTCAATTAATTTCTTGGTATTTCAGCCTTGCTAAAAGGTGAGATAACAATGAACACCTTCAAAACAAATTTAGTTGGTATTATAAAGATGTTTTCATAAATCTATTTTAAAATTTAAATCAGAGCACTTATCTAAGGAATTGTTCAAACTTTGTGTAACTCATCATAAATTAAACCTTAAACTTTAACTTTATTACCATTGTTTTAAATGAGTACTTTGAAACCAATTCGATTAATACTGAATGTTTTTATGTTTCAAACATTGATAACAAATTTGATTGGTATTATAACTTTATTCTCGTTTTCTAATTTATTTACTTCTTAATTTAAATAATTTGCATATGCATGTTAAATAAAACAACACATGCATATATTAATTCATTATAACATATATAAAATGTAATATACACAATCGAATGATGTAGATGTAAATAATAGTAAAATTAAAAGAATACCTAAAGAGGTAGCTTATGATCTGCATTTTAAATGTTGATTTATCCTCAGATCTCCAAGATCCGCAGCCAGTTATGCAAGAGAAGGATGAACAGGTTATTTTACTGTATTTGACGTTTTCATTTGATTTGAAGTTGATAAAATTTTGAAAATACTGAATTGATTTTCTTCCATGGAAGGTTAGGATGAGAGAAGATAAACGTGAATTAAATAAATGTCTATAGGAAATAAATTAATGGATTTTCCTTATTAAAAGAATAAAATATTTCTTATTCTTTTAATTCATGTTGCTTAAATTTCTCGTAAGTAATTAACAGGCCAATTTATGGCAGTCTGGCCCAATCAAAGCCAGGCCAACTACTTTAGAACCAGCTCGCATAGGCCAGCCCAAGCCCTCGATGGTCTCAAACCATCCCTTCTATTTAGCAAGGCACCAAGATAAGGCCCGGTGTTTGCCCAAAACCGCACGTGAACTATCAATGCAAGTGAGCGATCCTATTGTGTTTCCTCCAACACGTAGCGAATGATCCATGCAAGCGATCCAAAGCAAGTAGCGAACCATCCTTATCGTTTGCACCAATCCATCAATGCAAAATCACGCCGATCTGTTAATATCTCAGGCATACGAACTCCAAACGACTTGAAACTTAGAATATAGCATCATGGGGCCTTCCTTGTCGCCCTATATTGATCGCATCAAGTTTAGGGAACAACTCATGGATTGGTGCCGATCCCTAATGACCATCCATGAGTTGTACCTAAAACCATGTCGCTCGTCGACATTTTCAACCATTCAAGCAGCATAAAAATCAAGCAACCATAACAAATAATCTATACTAACAAGCATACATGCAAACACATCAACATGAATCTTGAATCTAAGGGTAGTGTTCATAAGAACACATGCTATCCCTAAGAACACGAATTTGCGAAACTTATTCGAATTACTTGAAATGCATATCTGTTGTTTAAAATAGTTTAAAACATGATTTAGATTTTGAAAATCATGTAAAACATCATTTAACGTATAATACGGGCTAATTAATGAGTAGAGGCTCAAAATCACTCACCTAAATCCTATGCAACTCCAAATGGCATGAAATCCGAGCTTGAACAGTAGCTCCACGGAGGTCTTCAATAATAAATCTTCAATCTAAGTGCTAATCTTTCCAATCTCCTTCTAATTACATGTTTGGGCTAATTAAAGTAGAAATTAGGGCAACCTTTTTGGTTAAGAGATTGTTACTGTTTGTACAAAAATTGGACACAACACTCTTCGGAAGTATTTGAAGAGATAAAATGAAGAAAATAAACGGAAAAAGAGGATTATCTAACAATCACTTCTAAAACAGATCAGAAAAACACACAAGAATATAGGGATTTAGAGTGATTCAGCATATGGCCTACGTCCACTATGAAACTGATCACTTTTTATCAACTTTTACTTTTTGGTTACAGCGGATTACAACAGCGAATTTCGAGTACAACAGTGATCTTTGAGTACAAAAATGATATCAGCGGAGTCTGGGCGTAGGAGAGCTAAAAAGTCTCTTTTCTGTAGGTCCTAGGCTACTATTTATAGGCAAAGGCTGCAACTATCTCGCCCAGATCTTGGAGACCCCTTCTCTTATATGGGCAGGACCACACGAACGATTCTATGTCATTTGCACTCGGTCCGTGATCGATACGAATGAATTTCCTATCGATCAAGATTTGGCCCAATCAAGTCGAAATTGAGCATGAACATACTTTATGTCGTACGTAAGATCCTACAAAAATTTAGTAGTATTTGGACTTGTAGATTGTGAGTTATGATCGATGCAAGTTTGGGCTTTTCGTGTGTTATTCTCTTCGCATAGATCTCCCTCGTATCGATGGTTTCGAACAATGTAAGCGCATGATTGCTTATTGACGTGGCTCTTATTTTTAGGATCGATTCGAAGTTCATGCAAAATCGACCGAGTCATGCCAATGTTTATGCCTCTTTCGTATCGATCTGACTTGGTCTTATTCGTATCGATCCTGCTTGTGTACTTCGTATCAATGCATGGCTATCGACTTCGTATTGATCTGCCATATCTCTATTTGCATCCGTTGTCATTGTTCTGTTTGCATCGATCGCTACGCAGTTGCTTTTGTATCGAAAGGAGATATTGATTTCGTATCGACCTGTGGCTGATCGATATGAATTATGTTAAGACTAGATCGATATGAAACTGACTTCTGCACTACTAACCGATGGGTGCAAAGTAGCTAATCGTGGATGGATGCGAATTAGACTTGGGTTGACCGATACGAACAAGTTGGAGGTGATCAATGCGAAGCCGTATGAGGATGGATGGATACAAAGAGCGCTACTCTCCTGATCGATATGAAAGCATACGCATCTGATGGATTTGAAATAGATCGATACGAAGGAAGGTTTTCTCTGATTGTTAGATGGATATGAACAAAGTAATTACCTAAATCACATCGATCATATCTTGAGCACACGAACTCAGTTTTACTTTAAATTTGGAATACTGGCATTCATAGCTTTGCTTGTCTCATCTCATCGATTGTAGCTTAATCCGGACTCGGATAAAATTTATCGACATCCATAGTGAGCCTACGTATAACCGGTCTTCGGGACGGACTGTCCTCGGTTTTCAGTCGATTCCTTGGTGTCACAGCTTTGCCAAAATGCAGGATAACATTTTCCCTTCGAAGTACATCTTGTATGAACATGACGTGCTTTGAAAAGTCGCAATCTTCATTCTGAATAATTTTACCAGACATGTCTAAATGGTTGTCGTCCTATCGTCGAAAGCTATGACTTTTGATTGATCCATTAGGAACATAAATCATGAACCGTCGACTGCCAATTGTTGTACCATGTACTGTTGTCACTGAGTGTTGTATGATAGCGATCTGTTGTTTGTTGTTGTAATCGTCGCCAGATGAATATCCAATTCCTTCGAATTTTGAAAAATTGGATGTTAGTCCGTTATACATGAGTGTATGTTATCTTGACTCCCTTTAACGTTCGCACATTCATGACTCGTTATTACTTTTTCATTTTTTTATATCGAATCTCGTATCGACCCTCTCCCGAATCAATGTGAAATTTGATTTGTAGCAATGCTTGACAGTTTTGTGGAATATCCCTTCATATCGATCCTCTCCTGGATCAATGTAAAAAGGTTGAAAAAGTGGGGCGTTAATTCAGACGATCTTCAAAATGATGGATACGAAATAGGTATTTCCTACCAGTGGAGTTGGGCATTCCGAACATGACTTGGTAGTGGCATTTATATCAATGGGAAACAATGGATACGAACGGCTATTGCATTAGAAGGGTGATGGAAGGATATGAAGAAGGCTTATTCATATCGATGGAATCTTCACTAATGGATACGAAACGACTGTTTCGCATCAATGAATTGATGGATCCGAAAAGCTTCTCCCACAATCGTCCGTAAATGGATACAAAGAAGTCTCTTTCATATCGTCTTGTCTCTGACCGTTTTGACCAGTTCATTATGGCTGGGATACGAATTGTTTTCTCTTTTATGTTCAAGTCCATATAAATTTGCTTAGGACTTAACCAAATTTCCACTTGTTTTCATTTATACAGACTGTATTCGCATCAATCGAAAGGCTAAGAAGAAAACTGCCCTTTGTCTCTAAATCAAATGAAACTTAAATCTCTCGAATCGATTGTTTAAATTAGGTAATTTTATTTAATAATCACTTCTAGAACGACTTGAGATATTTTACCATCCTAGCCGTTCCCATGACCGGTTTCGGTGTGGTGATAATTGCAGATGGGTTTGGAGAAGGAGGAGATAATGCTTGGATGGACTTGGGGAAGAAGAAATCCAGGACACGAAGGATCTGTGTAGATATGGATGAGTTCCACTTTCGTATCAATCATGGAGGGGTGATGGGTTGTTCAAATCAATCTGGATCATAGGACTTCGAGATTATGAAGTGGAAGTCTTCGTATCGATTGATGATGGAGTTTCGTACCGACATGAGATGATCGATACGAATGCTTCGGACTTGTTGATCGATACGAGGGGGTTGCATTTGATCGATATGAAATCCAATGTTCCTGATCGATGCGAACTACATGCCAGTAGTTTGATACGAAGGCAACCTGAGTGATCGATGTAAACTCATATCCCGATGGATGCAAAACTGATCGATACGAACTGAGGCTTTGGTGGCTGATACGAGTTGAACCCTAATGAACTTGAAACCTATTGCACATTTGAATACTGACTCCAACGAGCTTCAATCTTGCATAATTGGACTTGACCGTTTCACTGCATATTTGATTGCCCTTTGAAGCTTATCGATGGAACTGTAACTTAACAAGTTTTTAATGAACTTTAAAATGGATCGGTCTCTAAAGTCTGGATGGCACGGTTGTGACGTTCAGTGATGACGGTCACTCCGGTTGAATCTCGAAGTCTTATCATTTGAATCCTTCTTTATTCATTTCCATGAATTTTCTTGAGTATTATGTAGCACTGCACTGCACGACGCATTCACACATTTCACACTAAGGAACACACCAGTTTATTATCATCTAACGATGGTTTTTTATAAGCTGATTAGTTATGGAATCCATGAGTTCTCAACAGCAAGAAACTCAAAGTTCATCTACCCCAATAATTGAGGTGCAGGCCATTGCAGCCAAGGTAACTGATCCAACTCTAGATGAGCTACCCGAAGCAGCTTATGGATCCACAAGACTCTATGCCGTCTAATGTCTCTGAAGATATATTGGGACGAATATGTTTAAGGCATGGTTTATCATTAGCCGATGTTTTGTTACCCGGGACAAGTGATAGACCACATGCTCCCTCGAAGGGGTTTGCTGCTTTCAATCAACATTCATGCACTATTGGAACACTTCCCCCATTCAACCAGTACATTTGGAAAGTGTTGGCTTTTTTCGGAATTGCCTCCTCGCAACTATACCCCAATGGATACGCATTGCTGAATAGTCCATTCATTGTATTCATGGGTCATCTTTTCCGACGTCCGATTTCGATCGAAATCAGATACCTATTTAATGTTAAGAGTCGGGGAGATAGTCATTCGTTCATATTCCTGGAGGCAGTTAGGAACTGTCACGTGGCAATGGGCTCTTGGACCAGGCTCAACTATTTTAAAACATAATGGTTCTATGTTCGATGCCCTCCAGGATTCGACAGCGTCGATGGTTAGCCAGACGTAAGTGTCACAATTTTCTTCGATAATTCACGAATTTGTTGTAATCGATGCTGAATCTCATATCTTCTTTCCTTTTGCAGCCGTAATTCCACAACCTGAAGGCGCACATTTGAAAGAAATAGTACGGGTCCTTCAAGAAGTGCCAAGTGAAATAAGGGACATAGAACCGGTGCTAACAGATAGAAACTTGAGGACCGTCGGGATAATCGAGCAAAATTAGAGCATAAGACTTGAAGGAACGCTGAGGGCGGCTTCGGTGAAATGCGCTGAGCATAGAGCACCCGAGCTCGTAATAACTGAAGAGGGTGAGGAAGAAAATATGCCCACCGATGATGAACCCGTAATCGGGCCTTCTAACAGCTTTCAAAGTCTTAAGGAAAGGAGAAAAGGCAAGGCTATAGCCCATGTATATGGTTTAATTTGAGATGGAAATCTTTAATCGTGTCTTTTCCTGTTCCCAATATTAGAATTTTGGAGGCCCCTCCCTTGCATGTGGAGAACCTTTTCGAAGGGCTTTCCGATATCCCAATCCCGGATTATGTGTCACTTCAACATGACGCTAGACTGGAGGAGCTTCAGAGTGCTTTAGACTTAAGCGAGTCTCTTCCTACAAGCATGGCCGACATTTCCGGTTGTTCGGAGGGTTGCGCATACATATACACTACATGGCACTACATGGTTTCTAGTCTCGAGCTATTCACTTCTAGAGATCACTAACTCTGTTGTTCTTCTTTATGGGTACAATGACTAGAAGAGGAATCTATGTTGGGAAGTCTCCGCTCTGCGCGACAATCATCTAGCTCCTACTATGAGTCTTGTAGGAGGGAGGCTGAAAGAGACCGCGATCACGGTTACTCTAGCCAGTAACGTTATGAGAGGGAGAGGGATAGATATTATAGACGTCAATCTCGATCGCATTCTCCTCCTCGATCCCCCGTACAACCTTTAGGCCATGGAAAACAACCAATAGAGCCTCGTTGCCAAAAATCATCTTCTCAAACCTCTGGGCCTGAACCACAACGTCGCAGACATGTGGCCGAAACTATCATTATTACTGAACAAGCTATCACAAAGTCTACCGAGGAAGGGGCTATTGGAATTGCTCAGTTGAAGAAAGATTTTCCAAATATATGCTTTGACGGCCGCATCTTCCCCCCTTCATTTAAAGAAAATTCCCCCTGAAGAACAAAACACAATGCATGATTACATTCATGACATCTATACCCAGTACAAGGAGTGGTGAAAGCTGCAGAAAAAGCGTCGAAGGTAGCCTTTGAGTGGGCGAATACCATTGAGAAATTAGAAGATGAGCTCGCTCAAAAGGACCAGATTATCCAAGTACTTAACAGCGAAACCGAGTCTTCTCGAAAATCCAAAATTGAGGCCGCCCAAAAGGCCGACGAGGAGAACCTAGCAATGGAGAGGATGCTGCAAACACATTTTTTGTAACGGCTCAGAATTTTTTCGATCCAAAAAATTCCAAATAGTTAGGAAAGAAAAAAGAGATAGAAGAAGAAAACCGAAACAAGACACAGAATCTCAGATTCGCAGCGGATCAAAATATAATATCAAATAATAACTGTTATGTAAAGGAAAACTGTACTTATCAAATTACACTTTAATACATCAAAGTTACACATAAACACAAACACTGGACATATACAATCATGTCTCAGATACTATAATATCACAGCGGAAACTCTTCATATGTTCCTGCCATCCAGCTCACCTCCTGAGCTCCAGAACGTCCTTACCTGAAAAAATGTAATACTCGGCCTGACCAGAGCGTTACATCAAAGTAACACCTGGGTCAGGCTGGAAACCAGCGTGAGTAAACCCATGCAATTTGAAATACTAAGCTTTAAAACACAATTGCGATTCCGGGTAACTCGTACCTTACTACGAGTTCATAACTGGTTAAGGTCAACACTTAATTTACAAATCAACCTCTAAGTTACTTTACTTAGTTTTCAAAGGTCCATTTTATTCCACTCCAGCCTATTTATCCCACATATCAAATCTTTATAGAATTATTGTAGATTACAAATCGAAGTGTTTTCGGGTATTTACTGATACCCGACTCCAGTCTCTTTGAATTCAATACCGTTTTAATCCAAGTTATTCAAGTGAGATATAATTCAAATTTAAATACAGGATGTAACTTTTGTACACGGCAATTCATCAACGATAGATAACATACTATCACTGTCTACCCAATATATCATATCAAAAAACATTTCATCTCATAGATATCAACCAATTCAAAGCATTTACATCATTCAATCATTCATAAGCAAGATTTATCACTTCCAATATTAATTTAATTTATCTCTAATTAAATTAATTACTAATCTTTAATCACTTAGATTATCCTTACTTAACATTAAATAATTACAAACAAATTAATTAATCGCCTTTTAATTATCCATCTTAATAAATCATCCTTGATTAATTATACTTTAATTAAATAAGTAATTAACTCTTAATTAATTACACAAATTAATTGACCTTCATCCGTATTAAATAAGTTGATTCTTAATTAATTACTCAGATTAATTATCTTATAATCACTTACATTAATTAATTATCCTTTAATTAATCACACACATTAATTAACTAACCCTTAATTAATTTCCTTGGTTAATCAACCTTTTAATAAATTACACTAAGTAATTAAACCCTAATTACTTCCATTAAGTAAATTTTCTTTTATTAATAACAATCGGTAAATTATCCATTTATCACTATCACAATGTAATTATACATTATTAATTACTTCCATTAATTCTACTTAATCAATTTCATAATTAATCTATTTTATATAACTATTTTTTTAACCAACAAATTTTAAAACTAAATAAATCTTGAGACTTGTTTTAAACCTGTTAAATTACTTACCTAGACTTGTTATCACTTCCCTTTACTTTATAAAATAAGTTATCAAAGTCTTTGCTTTTCTTTTACAAAACTTTGCTTTTCATAAGCCTGTACATTTTCTTTAAATTTTTGAAATCTGGTTACTAACAAATACAACCCGAGCAAACTCCGAGTCAAAACATTTTAAACTTTAAACTTAGTTCATTAAATTTGAAAACTTGAATTTATTTAAAATACTTAGCTTTGCTTTTAAAACCTATACCTATTAACTTAAATTTTTTAAGTAAATAGGTTACACCACCTAAGACCAACCGAGCCAACTTCGAATCTTACCCGAGCAAAACACGAAGTTGCCCCTGCGTCTACTACTTCGAGTTGCCCACGAAATTGCTCGAGACATAACCCCGCTACAAACTTTCTTCCCCAAATTCACAAACCTAGTTACACCGATGTGCCTAGTGCACGTGTACAATCCTCCAGGTCACCTTCGACCGACGCCGCAACCTTCATCACGTCGGCGATGACATCCACGTGCCACCCATACACCCAGAAAACACCAAATCCCCTCAACTCGAAATCGAGTCACCTGAGTGAACCCAGGTACCAAACTGACCATCCAAACCCCCTCGCAACGCCACCACAGACCACCGGATGTTACGCGATCAGAACCCCAGCTACTCCAATGACCTATGACCCTTTTCCCCCGGTCCAATCATCTAAAATCCACCACGGTCGACGAATTTGTTTTTCAAACTCTGTCGAACAAAACCCATACCCAAAACCCTACAACTCCATCCCATCGCCTCCACGTTGATCGTTGAACCCTCTGGCCATTTTTTCCGCAACCAACAACCTACCCGCTACCTCTTGTATTAATCACGTCGACGATCATCTCACCGATTGTCGAAAATCGATGATAAACCATAATTCGTTCAACTCGAGATAACCTGTAAATCTTATGCCTAAAATCTAGATATCACTACCAAAATTCATCGTTTTCTAATATGAATCCATCCATGAAATCCAATCATGAAATCATAATCATAGATTTTTTGACTTGTATAATTTTTTTACTGTTATTTCCCATTTTTGAATTAATTACTAAACTAAAATTCTGGAAGCCAATTTTAATCTTGATATTACATTGTTATCAACATTTTTCATTTAGGAATCAAAGCCTAAAAACAATTGTATAAAGAGAACTTGAATTTTTGTTGTTATTAAGTCTAGGGTTTTTGAACAGGGTCGAATATATAACACACATATATATTGCAATTTAAAGTAAATCCTTTTTAAAATCAGCCATGAAATCCATACCTATATCCTTACTTTATAGAATTAACAAATGCATTGCAATATTCAACCAAAATTAAGCTTTTAAATATATGTTTACTCATAGACTACATGGACAGAGGAACAGAGAACACAGTTTCTTGATGAACTGCACTTGGTTTAGCTCTGATCTGCGACTAGATTGATGGCTATGAACTGAAGCTTCTGATTGAGATGATCTCCGAATTACTATTTACCAATGTTTGAGTTGCATTTGAATTTTGCACAATGCTTTTTGTTTTGGCCCTTAAACCAATTTCTAGGTTTTTAGATTACAAAAGCTTGATGAAATTTTTAATTTCGTCTCTGGTTTGTTATAGGATTTTTATTTCTCTTTATTTTAGTTTCTTTTGAGTTTGCATAAGTTGAAAATTTGAGGTAATTGAAGTTGTTCAGTTTTCCCCCTTTTTAAAAAAAGGAAAAGAAAATATCATTTATAATTCAAAGAAGAAGATCATTGCCACTTGTAAATGCAAGCTACCATAAGCTTACACATGTTTTATGCATAACATACGAAACTTACAAATGTTTAAACCTTATTATTATTATCTTACAAATGTTATAAGCATATGTTTAATATTTACATTTGTTAATTTACATGAATTTATATTATTATATATTATAGTTAAATACTATTATATATAAATACAACTTATATCTCTACTATTAATAATGATAATTCATTGAATAGGAATTCAACCGCGTCTTTCTAGAATACCCAAAATACCCTCCTTTTTTCACATACTTTTTCTACGCATTTGTACCGTCTCACTTTGCTAAAGAAAAAAACCTAAATCGGCTCTCTCACCTCTAATAGCGATTATCTAATAACAGTTCAGCTCAAGGATCGATTTTCATAAGATTCCACACTCAAATTTTTATTTGCTGATATTCAATTGCTTACGATTTTGATTAGTATCCTTTCTACATTCTGTTTCCCTGTATGCATCCAAATATATACTGATACGATCTTTCTTTTATTTTTCGCTTGCTATAGGAAAATTAAAAACCCTAAATAAGCGATCTTGCCTCCAATGGCCATTATAGACAACCAAGTAAAGTGTTAAGCTCAAGCATCACCACTCGATATCGTCAGACTTTAGACTCGTGCAATAACTTACTGATTTTCATTATTGCTTTTGATTTTGATTAGAGCGATAACCGATTAGAATCTGCAATGGCAAGTACACGATTGAGCAAGAATTGCTTAGGATTTTGAGTAGTATCCATAATAGATCTGATATCCTTCAAACTTGAATCTCATGTAACTATTCACTATTTTCTTTACTTCATATTATGAGTAATTATCGAGAAACTTTATGGTTCACAAAAAGAGTAGGCCATTTATTGTATTGTTTTACTACTTTCTCTTTATTGTAGAAATTGGAAATAGTTACTGTGCCTGATTGTGTTCAGTTTGATTTCATCAGTTTTAGAGTAGATTCAACCAAAATCCAAAAAAATAGAAAGGAGAAACTCAGTATGTGATTGTAATCAAAAATCAACTCCATCGCAGTAAATAAAGAAAGAAGAACGGATTTAATGAATATCTAAAAACATAATAACTTTTTATAAATAACGAAAAGATATACGCATGATTGGTTCTGATCTGTTGAAGACTTGAAGTTGCTTTAGGTGTATTTTGAGCGTATAAAAGATAAATATAATTATTAGTTAATTTGAACTTCTATAAGGAAGAAAACAAATGGCATTGCAGGTCAAAAATTTATGTTTTTGAATGAATGAAAGTAGAGAGTAGCTAAATATATTATCACTTATGAGTTCATGTAAATGACATATGGAATTTGATTTATACATAACCACCAAATTTCAGAAGAAAACAAATATATATGGTATTGTTTTATACATTTCACAAAACAATGAGATATTTTACTGTTTTCAAATTTTGCTTCATGTTTATTTCAAGTATAATGTATATTTCTATTTATATATTTGACTTGGAATTTTAATTTTCTGCCAGAGTTTATGAGGTGACAAATGTAAAGAAGTAAATATTGAGAAGTATAAGATATATTTTCTAAAGTTTGGAAACAAGTTAGGAATTATGAAATCACTGATCATTATTTACATCTGAATAATAAATACGCGAAGACAAAGAATATATATGGTATTGTTTTATTAGTTTCTCAAAACATTGAGATATGTTTAATGTTTTCAAATTTTGCTTCAAAGTTTATGTCGAGTATAATATATATTGCTATTTATAAATTTTATTCAGAATTTTTATTTTCTACCAGAGCTTATGAGGTGACAAATGTAAAAAAGTAAATATTGAGGAGAAGTATAAAATATATTTTCTAAAGTTGGAAACAAGTTTAGGGAATTATGCAATCACTGTTCATTCTTTATATCTAAATACCAAATATGAGAAGAAAACAAATATATATGGTATTGTTTCATTAGTTTCTCAAAATTATGAGACATTTTTAACGTTTTCATTTGCTTCAAAGTTTATTTCGAGTATAATATATATTGCTATTTATATATTATATTAGGAATTTTAATTTTCTGCCAGAATTTATGAGATGATAAATGCAAAGAAGTAAATATTGAGGATAAATATAAGATATATTTTCTAAAGTTGGAAACATGTTTAGGGAATTATACAATCAATCTTCATTCTTTACATCTAAATACCAAATAGGAGGAAAAAAATTCAATATATATGGTTTCTAAATTGGAGTCCCTTTAATAATTTGTGCATTGCACATAACCGATTACCTTCCACAAGGTTCAGTGAAACAAATCATGGTGTGAGTTTTCTCCTGAAGAAGACTAGAATTGCCAGGTTTATATTTTCGAATTATCTTCTTCAAGCATTATATTATCCGAATTATTCTTCCACATGTACTAAAAATGTGAATCAGTTTAAAAGCTTATTTCAACATCTATTTCAATCAAATTTTCTTTTATTTAACCCTCTTCGGGTCTCATTCTCCACAACTTAGCATTGTTCTTACTCACGTTATACAAGAAGCATGGTCAATTACTACTATTTTGATAGTTGATTTTGAAGGTTTAACTATAATTTTAATTTGGTTCATCGCTAAAGTGTTTCCATTTTTTATAGTTAAAACCTTTTAATACTAATTTTGTAGATAGAATTTTGTCTTATAAGGTAATAGTAAATATAAGTTCATATTCAATGATTACTGTTACTTTATACGTATGCCTTCTACACTTATAGGAAAAGCTGTATATATGATCAGTTGGTGCTTGATTTTTCTTCCTTACTTAGTGCAAATCAACTGTCTGTACAAAAGGAACGTCTAATGTTTAAGTTTCTTTTTAGTCCTTATTTTTTTCAAGTATTCATTAGAGGATTAAAATGTAAATAAATAATCAGTCTGCTATATTTGGTTCCAGCAGCATATATGATCTTTCATTAAGTGTTGATTTTTCAAAGACTTTTTCAAGTCTTTCAATATGATATTCTCGTTCAATTCAATGTAATAGGACTATTAAATTGAAACAAATTTTTTTTTTTGAATATTTACATTCAATAAATAATGTCAACTCAACTTAACAATGTGGTTAGTATTTAAATGACTGCTCATTTATTACTAAGAATTCATAGTGGTGAAAAAATAGACATCTAATGACCTTGGCATGCGTATAATACTCAGTAAATAATTGCTCACCAAATTTTGATAAGTATTAAATGACTATTTACCAATTTCAAAAGACCATGCTCATTAACAGACTATGGTTCTAAAATGTATAACATTTTATTTTAATGAGCATAGTCAATATTTAACGTGTCCAAGGTGAATAACTAAATAACTATACATGGTATTTAATGATGTGGTGGTTCCAGAATGTTAGATTATTAAATATGAAAAACATCGTGTTTCGTATTATGTCAAATTAGAGATAAGGGATAAAATCATAGTTAAGTTGTTCATACAATGTAAGTTCTAATATTTCAAATACTGATAATAATAATAATAATAATAATAATAATAATTGTTAATGTTAGGTTCCATTCAGGCTAACAAGAGACATTGTAGATGGCTGGGAGTGACAGGAGCGGAGGAAATTTTCGGAAGATGCTATGAAGAAACCCTCTGTAGTGAGAATGAACAAGGAAGCATTGTTAACTATCATTCAAGTAAGACAAAATAGTTGCATTTATTTTGCTATTTATACATTCCTCCTGAGAAAAAAAACTAAAATAATACATAGGTCTTTATCCATGATCCCATATATAAATCAGCTCTTTCACCATTAAAAGCTTTGCAACGGCAAAAGGTATGTTAGGAAATTCTATATATTAGTTAAACATCTTTTAATTCTCCAAAAACTGATGTAAAATTTATGTTTGGAAACTCATATATAATTTATATGAGCTACGTATATAAAATATAATAAAATGTGCTTGGGCGATTTAAACATCAGTTTTCTGCTTTCAACCATTGCAGAAGATTACAATTTTCAATGGGCATATACATACATACATACATACATATATACATACATACATACATACATACATACATACATACATACATACATACATATATATATATGACTCTTCATTATAGGTCTTTAAAAAACCTTTTTTCCTTTTTGAACCTTCATCAAAATTAAGTTCTTTAAACCTTTAAACAATTATTTTCAAAATTTGGTGTACCAATGAAATTAAACAATGATGTGAAATAAACATTAAATATTTTTTTTTTACCTTTTTCTTCTTCATATTGTTACAATATCTACATCATCCACACGTCAACCGAGCTATGGTACCCACACGTCAACCGAGCTATGCTATAATCATCAACCATATTGTACCTTAGTGTAGTAACATCATCAACCACGCATAATTTAAAGTAGTACCATTAGCATCCTTGCTTCACTATAGTGTGGGCAGCGAAATTAATTTTGTTTAATTAAAATGGAATAGTTCTACCTCAAATCATTCAATTCGAACTTAGAAATTCATGAACTGTAACTGAACCCATAAACCTATAAATTATAACAAATGAATTGGGCCTTAGATGAAAGATTACAAGTTTTCGACGAATAAAGAATTTTTTTGTATAGCAAAAATTATTGCACCCAATATGCCAAGCTCTAGATGTTAACAAAATTCAATAGCATTATACATATTCATCGTGACAGTTGGATCACACTATTTCCCAAGAAACAGAAGAAGTCTAATCGGTGAGGAAGTTTGAAGTTTCTAATGGCTTAATTTGTTTAACATTACATATGTGTTAAGGTTTTCGTACAAAACTTAAGGAAGACTTCCTCTATTATGTTAGTTCCCGCACAAAAATATTGCAAATGGAAGAGGGATTACAAAAAATTGTGCTAAATCCATTTTCTTTATGACGATTTTTGGCTATAATTTGATCTTGCAACTTTCATTAGTTACATAAAACAGTCTCTACGTTGTAATGATACGATTTTGTATACAATTCATTGATTTTTCTATTGTTATTTTACTACTTTCACATCTTAAATTATATTTTCTAGAATCTGTTATGTTAATTTCAGTGGTTGTTGTATGAATATAGAGTTCCTAGAATACCATAACATTAACATAAGGAACCAATGAGCCATGTTGTTTTCATTTTACATGCAAATGAATGTTTAACAATTATAAAAGTTAATTTTTTTATATATTAGTGGATAAGAAAAGAGAACATGTAATGGTTGGAGGTTATGGTTATATTCAAAAGGAAGCTCGACATCTAAGGGTAGTATAAATATTAACTTCCTTAATGCTTCTTCAATTGACTATTGAATATTTTCTATGCATGCAAGTATTTTTAGTTTAAAAGTGCTTCTTTACCCTAACATCAATATACCATTGAATTGACAAATGAACATATCGTGCTATTTTTATATTTAGCATCTCATTTGTTATATTTGCAGATTACATTTGTGGTGTTGCCTTAAATGCAGATTAGATTCTATTGCTAACTTTTTTGTCTCTTTGGCGTAGACTGGAAAGTAATTGTAGCAGCAGCAGCACCAAATCTTCATGCTTAAGGTACTAATATATGTCTATGTTCACTACAATTCAACTTGCATTTAAATCATATGTGTATTACTGTAGTCTATATTGGGATGTCATATAAACTTTTAAAATGCAGATCTTATCATCAACGTGGAAGAAATATTGTCTATGTCAGTTCTTTATTGTTAGGATTTTAATATGGTAAATCTATCAAATCACGAGCACCTTTAAGATAGAAATAACTGAGAAATTTTCACTGGACAAGCTAATTACATGATGAACATTTCTTCTTGATCTACTTGAAAGTAGGAGGCATCATGGTTGGTATTTAACACAGCAATAATGTGCCATTTTTTTGCAATCTTCTTTTAGTAGTGTTATATATAGAGAGAGGGAGGGAAAAGTTCCAAATCCTCAGTCATATAATTCCTACAAACTTCCCGTATTGATTTTCTTAATCTATATATTTCGGATTTGGGTAAAATTTCGTAGATGTGGTTTATGTGTCATGTAGATCAATTTTATAATTTTTCAGATCATTCTAAAACTCTTAACCCTTTAAAAATCATAAGTTAATATTTGTCAATAAATGTACATATTTCTACAGTTAATTTATGTTGTAGTTTGGAGAAAGTTGCAAGTCCAAAGACAATAGAAGTTCTGTGAATTTAGTCTATATGATAAATAAACCTTATAATTTATCAAAATGATAAATAAACAACGTTAATAAAAGATTAACCGAATCTGAAATATGTGGACCAATTAAATTAACGAAAGGAATTCGAGGATATATATATATATATATATATATATATATATATTTATGTGTAACGCGTGCATATTTAATGACATTCAGTTATCTGCAATCATCCCACAAACATAGCAAGACCTCTACACTTGCCTCATCAATGATTTTACCTCTACACTTGCCTCATCAATAATAATGTTAGAATAGTGCCTCTAAACTTGAAACAATGCACCTCCTTCAACTAAAAATGCAGAAAGGTTATTTTATATCAAGAATGCAAAATGGATAGCTAGATTAGCCTTTTTTTCTCAAAAGAAAACTAAGGTGCAAATCTGGCAGACCTTTTCCTTTCTTAGTAGTTCTTTAGGTTATTTTAACTCGATATTTGTACGTCTGTAAGGCATTATAAGGACCATAATTTGGTACAACATATAATAATATATCATCAGGAAGTGGATTGCCAGTCAACTAATCTAATACCATAAAAAAAGGATTTCAGTGAAGTACTTTGTTTTGCCTAGCATCAGTTCTAGCTACTTAAGAATGAGTGTCAACTTTAGTCCTTCTACCCATTGATGGAGCCTGGTTATATTAAGGAAACCATTCATTCATTCAGTCCTTCTACATCAGACGAACCATCACATAGTACCAAAGTTGTGTTTTAGATGGTCAAATTATTCGAGTTATATTATAGTTATTTATTGATGTGTAAAACAATAACACTAAATAGTTGGCTATGTTTTTTTAAAACCAAAATTATTTGGATTTGGAATACATTACGTTATTTGTTTTATCAATAACATTTTTGATTGGAGGTGCATCATTAGCTGTGTCTAAGTGTAACTGCGATCCACAAAATAAGATATAACCAACATTCGCCATGTAAACAAAGTACTCATTACAATCAATTTAAACTGAACTATGAAAGGGTATCCTAAGACGCATCAGCGTAATATATGTATCCATCTCCTTCAACAATTGATACTTACAATTTTTAAATGGTTAGAATATTTATAATTTACAGATGCAAATAATTCATTATTATGCAAAAAAATGCCCATTAATATTGTTAATTTATCTTCTCAAGTTTGTTATGGTGTAATATATTTTTATTGTTATGAAGGTTAAGGATATTATGGGACTGAATCAACTTTTCAACCTTTCGCTCATCTCATATCAAATTTAATAAATACTAATACACATACGCCGATCAAATACTTGATTTTTTGTTCATAAATATTGATATTTGTATTTTTTTTATCTTCGCAAACTGTTTGTTCATATAACTCTAATGTATTCCATGATTGGTGATTAAGGTAATAATTATATGAATATTACCATTTTAGTTGCAAATGCTCTAACAAACCTTTTTATATTCATTTTTTGTTTTAAGTAAATATATATCTACTATAGTAAAATGAGTAATGTTGGTTAAAACCAGTATAAAATAGTACAAAGTTAAGTGTAATAAATGTTATTAACATATGTTTGTATTTAATAAGTCAAGTGTTAGAGAGCAGGTAAAGTCCTGGATTGCCCCAGATTGAGTTAACAGTACTATGCAGAGTGCGGTATAGTAACCTTACATTGTGCGTGTATTCAAAGCGCCTGTATGCATTTTAAGAACTATATAACGTGCATTCTATGTATATTGTATTTTACTTGAATTTATTTCTAGACATATTCTTTTCAGTATACATATACTTTACAGAATACAATTTTGGTATGCATTTTCTTAAAGTGCAATACAACAAGCATTTTCCATTTGTATGTCGTTTTACTTAAATTTATACCACAAAACGTGTTTCTAAAAGTGAAGAGAAGTGTGCGTTTTCTTTTTATATATGGTATTTCACACACCCTAAGCAATAGCAACGTACAGACTTTTGCAGTTGAAAACATTGCATCCATACATGATGTCAAAGCTATCTGCTCTTAGTTGCAAGACATTTCAACACACCATAGGTTCTACTACTTTCTTTTTCATCCATTTACATTTGATCAATTAACAACTTCTGATTATTATTCTTTCAGATATATGATTAAAATGTATGCTTTTGAAGTTCATAGTTTGGTGATAAATATTGGTAGCATGGTCGCAGATAGCCTGGGTTTAGAAGATTACTCTTTCGAAGGATAGGGGCTATTAAGGCCGATCAAATATAACTTCAGTGAAGAAACAGTTGGGTCAATCGCCTTTGTAACACACATCGACTCTGGACTTTTGACAGTGCTTCAAGAGATGAAGTGGTCAGTGGGCTTGAGATGATGGACAAGTCTGGTAATTTTTACAATGTAGACTATGTTCCAGATTGTGTTCCTAGGCAACGTTGCAAAGGTAATTTTCATAATATAGATTGTAAGCATGATAAGCATGAATTTGACGCTGATGTATTGTGTTTTTGAAGGCACGGAGCAATAGAAGATTGCATAACATGAAGCATAGGGTGGTATGCAAGGATGCTGTATACAAGCATGAAGGATCGCATAACTTACGAAGTGTGCAAAGAAGTTAACTGTATCAAGAAGTTTACCTAACTATGAAGCAATGGGGGATTAGAAGTTAACCCATCTCAGATATTTACTGGATTAAATATAAGCTTTGAAATTGAAATTTTAGTTATCAAATATTTAATCTACAAGATTTTGATCCTTACTATATGGTCATGCCCCTATCGTTTTCTTCTATCTTTATTCTCCATTGGTGCTTAATTATGTATGTTAAAGTAAATTAATTAACACATAATTTCAATATCCATATTTCATTGTTCAACTATGCTTCACTAAAAAGTGGTGCAAGTGATTTACCGGGTTCACAAAAACCTTTGGGTCATTTGCTATTTACTTAATATTAATAATAGAAGAATATTGTAGTCAATTTGATTGTAGGAAGTTGCAAAATATAAATAGTCGTACAATCTTTCACATTCCAAAATTGCAAAAAGACACGGTGAAAGTCTTATGCATTGAATTCCTCCTAATACTAGAAGAGACGAAGCCATGTTGTGAAATGATGATGCATATATTATGTTTCCATATTAGCTAAAAGAGCATATGGATGTATAATTACAAGTATCATTTCCATTTCCAGTAGTATAAATAAACTAAAATAAAAGAAATGAATGATAGAACTTTAATATTACAAAAAAATTGGTTCATGGCTGTTCTTCAGTTGTTTTGGTATTCTCAAATGCTGCTTTAGGTTGAGTTTACACAGATAATGGTAGTGTCAAATTTACTTTTAGGGCTATAGCTATAAATACATGTACATTGTGATTTGCAGGCCCACCTGAGCATGCATATACACTCGTGTGTTCTTAAAAAAAGTATCATCTATTATTAAATCATATTTTAAACTTAAACTACTATATATTTAAATTATTAAATATTATCTTTAGTGTTTTTAAAATATAGGTTTCAACTTTAAATGTCTTATGAGAATTATTATATTAAATTCAAAACAATGCTTCTTAACCACTAATTTTATGTATATATTATACTTAGAACATATTTTCATTTGTTTTTGATATTATACATGTACATTAGTATTTTAAATATATTTAAGACATGTATTTATCCTTTGAAATTCAATATCAAACCCAAATATCTAATCAACACACACACACACACACACACACACACATATATATATATATTTAAACAACATAAATCCAATTTGAAAATAATAATTCTATTCAAAATCTATTCATAACTATATATATAATCATTATTATTATTATTTTATAAAAGAATAGTTTGTAAATTTAAGTAATTATATTAGGAGATTACCAAATAAACATTTATCCAGATATAAATATTTATTATCAGATTTATTTGTTTAATCTATAAATCAGTATTTTTATTAATTAGCCCAGTTATTTATCAATTAACAAATACTCCAAAATCCAGATTATCACATTTTTCCTTGGTGGAGGAGATGGGCCACTGAAACACCATTATCACAGCCGTATGGGACGTTGCTCTAAAAGATCTTAATGAGCTCAAAGCCAAAACTTCCAAAATCATCAAGGAGAGGGATGATGCAAATATTGCAACCCATGAGGTATGTGAACAGGCCGTAGTGCTTCGGGACGAACAAGATGTGGCAACGGCTAAGGTCCATAAGGTGGAGACTAAGGTCGAGGAGGAAGTCCAAATGGCGGAGTCCATGCTAGAGGCTGACATTGAAGATCTCCTCATTACTTATAATGCTAACTTCTTGAAGCATAGGAGCCTAGCCTGGCTTGATAATTATCTGACATATCTATACAACGCCTGAGGCCGATTAGTAGGAGATGAAAAGGCTTCCCATCTGGGTGAATCGGTTGATGAATTCGAGCTTGAGAACCGAGTGTTGAATGAAGACGAACGGAAAGTTCTCCACGATGCCATGATTTCATATGAAAAGGAAAAGCTAGCTCTTAGCAATCAGAGGTCGGAGAAGGTTCTGGTGTCGAGCAACGCGACACAAGTCCCGAAACTCTTGTGCCGACTCAGCTTGAACTGATTCTACGGTTGATTCTCAATCCATTCCTACTTACAACCATGATCGGCTGTAGTTATCTCAAGCCAACAAGAAAATTTATGAGGCCGTTCAGCCGCCAATGAGTTGAACTGAGGAAGGTACTCTGAACATTTCATATGTTTGTTCACGATCGGGAGCCGCACTTGAAATATTTAATAACAATTTTCCTTTGTCTCTTTCCAGTGATCGGAGCAACATCAGTCGCACCTCCTGCAACTCAAGAATCGCATTATGTGCAGGATGCCATTGTAACCGAAGTTGTCGCCATAATAACTACCGCGTTTATTGACGGAGTGTAGGGGTGCACACTTTCCTTTGATGAACATATGATAGAGGAACTTCTCGGTCATTATAGTGGCCACTTTGCAGATCTACCATTTGTTATGAGTGGAAATGCACCGGTGACTAGTTCCCCAGGCCCAATTGTGGGCGTTCCTGGCGATGCGCAAATACTTCACGAGGAGGAAATTATAGCTAAGATCAACGCTGAAATAGAAGCAGCTACCCGTGCCAGCAACTTTGGAGGTGGAATGGAGGGCCATGGTCCGGCCCTGCTACGAATGATATCTCCTGGTGGCACTGTTGTCGACACCAGCATGCCTATTCCCCCCTGTAGTGGACCCGGCCCCTCCAATTCCGCCTGCTGGAAGTATTCCTATACACTTGAGTTCGGAGGGGGAAATCAATATAATGCCTTCCACTGAAGATTATCCGACGAAAGGCAAAGGCTCAAAAAGGAAACCCAGTGGCAGCTCTAGCGGGTCTACGCCGAAGAAGAAACCAAGAAAAAAGAGAGAGTAGATATGCTTCTTCGGCTCATTTTTGGTAGACGGAATATGCTTTGGTTTTTCTTTTATAGGTTGTGTATAGATGCGGGTACGGCTCCTACTAGTAGGACTTTTGGCTTACTTTTGTACTTAGCCTTTTTCTTCCAAAGAATGATTGGAATAAAATTTCATTTTGCCTTCTGTTCAACTTGCGTTAATTTACTTAAGTGCTTCAACATTTAAACTTCTGTCCAACACACTTATGAAATTTTGATCTTCGGATCGGGTTTGTGTTTATTTTTCAAGTTCTAAAATCATAGATACAAGTCATGGCCGGACATTACGATGAACTCCAGTGCCGCACTACTTCAGTTAGTGGTCAACACTTAAGTTCTTCCCTCAATTTAGGGACGAGTTGTAAAGTTCGGTTAGCGATTGCATTTCGCCTTCAACACATTGAGCTTAGCGTCGCTGAATAGATGCTGAAATAAGGATAGTTCAAGTGATCGAATCACACTCGCTCTTCTATCGAAGGTTGCATCTACACTATAAGGATTTTATTTTTATGTTGGCAGTCGGTTACGCCTGCTTAAGTTTCAAGGACATGTCCACACTCTGGGGACTTAAGTTATTATATGGGCGGTCAATCACACTCGCTTGATACTTGGCATTTCATCTGCACTCTGGGGACTTAAATTGGTTTGCGGGTGGTCAGTCACACTCGAGTTATGTTTATACTCTGGCCGCACTCTGGGGACTCAGAGTTGTGTTACAGATGATTGATTCGTATTCGGTTTACGCTCAAACTCTAATCCACTCTCAAGGGACCTAAAGTTAGTCGATGCTTATTCTCCAGTCCATACTCTAGGGACTTAGATATTTTATACTCCAGTTCGCACTCTAGGAATTTGGAGTTAGTGTTTATACTCCAATTCACACTCTGCGAATTTGGAGTTGATGTTTATACTCCAATTCGCACTCTGGGAATTTGGAGTTGGCCAGTAGACGGTCAGTCACATCTGTTTAGGCATTCGAATTTCTTTCGCACTCCATGAACGATGGATTTTTCAGGATCGTGGATGGTCGATTCACATCCACCCTGAGTTAACAAGTGAGGCCGTTAGATGGACGGATCCATCCTCCTCGAATTTGGTTCGGATACGGGCGAGGTCGTTAGGTAGATGGATCCACCCACCTCGAAACCGCATTTTTAAATTTATACTCTATTTCGCACTCTAGGAACCTGGAGTTAGTTAGAGGATTGTCGTGTATCAATCCTATTTAGTCTTTAGTGTGATGGGTTGCCCTCGAGCTCGGGTTTCACTTAGTAAGTGACCGGTCGTATCATAGTCACTCACTATTTGAATAATTCCCGCCGTATGATGGAACTTAGTTCTTCGTGCATCATGATGGTTGTATGACACATTCAATAAATTACACCTCTAGCTCGAAAAGATTGCAATATATTGCTAAAATAAGAAAATACGGCAAAGTTAGTTGTCTTATTACAAATTCAAATTTCGAAATGCAGATGAAAAATAGACTAAATAAATAAATCTTGTCATGTGTAGTAGCAATGAAGACTCTTGCAATTCCAAGTTCTTGGCAAAGTGAGATCGTCAACAATCGATAATTTAAACGTGCCATCTCCAAGCTTTTGTTCAACCACATATGCTCCTTCCCATGTTGGTTTCATATGTAAAGGAACCAGATAGATTATTTTAAGGACGAGGTCGCCTAGTTCGAATGTTCAGGGTCGGACCTTGGCATTGTACAATTGGATGACTCGACTTCGTATGCGGCTGCCCTTAAGTCAGCCTCTTCTCGCTTCTCATCCAATAAATCCAAGAATTCATCAAGTAATATAGCATTTGTCTTCGGATCATAGTATGTCATGCGACGAGCAAGTACTTCCATCTCGACTGGAATAATGGCTTCTAAATCGTAAGAAAGAGAGAATGGAGTGTGGCCGGTCGTGGACTTGTGGGTTGTTCGGTAAGCCCATAAAGCCATGGAAAGTTCGTCAACCCATTTGCCTCCATCTTTTTCTAGTCGTTTATTCAGAATAGACTTGATAACTTTATTAGCAGCTTCAACCTATCCATTTTCTTGTGGGTGTGCAACTGCAGAGAATTTCTTTTGAATGTGGAACGTTGACAGAAATCCTTGAACTCAATGCTGTCAAATTGGGTTCCGTTATCGGTGATGATGGTATGCGGGAGACCAAATCGGCAGATAATGTTGCATACCATGAAGTTGGTCACTTTCTTCGTCACGATTGTAGCAAGGGGTTCATTATCTGCCCACTTAGTAAAGTAATCAACTGCGATGATGGCGTACTTCGCACTACCTTTGGCCAGTGGTAGAGAACCAGTAATATCAATACCCCAGACGGAAAAAGGCTATCGACTGATCATCTGGGCAATTTCGGTAGGAGGGGACCTAGGAATCCGAGCGTGTTTTTGACATCTGTCACATTTTCTAGTATAGTCCGAAGCATCACGATTCATGGTCAGCCAAGAGTATCCATATCGGAGTACTTTCTTAGCTAAAGCTTTCCCCTCGATGCGGTCACCACATTCGTTTTCCTGTACATCATGCAGCACTCTTTTAGTTTCATTGTGAGCAATCCACCGGAGTAGAGGAACAGAGTATGCTCTTCTATACATGACTCCACTCTGAATAGTGAACCGCTAGGCTTTTCAAAGAATTTGTCTTTTTTCACTCCTACGCTCTAGGAATGTTCCATGCTCAAGATAATTTCTTAACGGAGTCATCCATGACTCCTTATAGGGAACAACCTCAAATACCCAATATGTCTCCATTTGATCGATGCTTGGGGAAAATAATGTTTCCATAGGAACGTGTCC
Source organism: Allium cepa (assembly GCA_030765085.1). Lineage (NCBI taxonomy): Eukaryota > Viridiplantae > Streptophyta > Magnoliopsida > Asparagales > Amaryllidaceae > Allium > Allium cepa. The sequence goes on from CM060941.1 coordinate 34,614,122, forward strand.
CATTTGTTACGCTTCATCTGTGCTAGCTAGTTTTGCTAATGAATCAGCTTTTTGACTGCGCTCTCAGGCTATGCAGTAGATGGCATAATAATCGATCTAATTTAATATTTCTCGAACCCGAGCTAGGTAAGCAGTCAGTCTTCGATCCTTGGCCTGGTACTCCTCCTGAACTTAAAACACGACAAGTTGTGAATCACAATAAATTTCTATAGCAATGACTTTTAAATATCGGGCAAGTCTTAATTCGACAAGTAGGGCTTCATACTTAGCTTCATTGTTGGTGGCATGAAAATCAAACTTTAAAGCATAGCATATAGATCGACCTTCAGGAGTTTCAAATACAACCTCGCTGCCTGAGCAATGGTCGTTTGATGCACCATCGGTATATAGCTTCCAAATGTGCTTGAGAAATTCATTGGTTTCGAGGAAGTCCTCCGGTATAGTAAACTCAGCTATGAAATCTGCTAGGACTAGTCCTTGAATAGCTTGCCTCAGAGTGTAAGTAATGTCAACCTGACTCAATTCGATATTCCACTTGAGTAACCTTCTAGACGTCTCAGGCCGTGTGAGGACCTGTCATAACGGCTGGTCGGTGTAAACATTGATAGGGTGAGCCTAGAAATATGGATGAAGCTTCCTTGAGGCAATAACAAGACAATAAGCCAACTTCTTTAGTTTGGATAATTTCTCTCAGCTCCGGTTAGCCGTTTACTAATATAGTAGACCGGTTTTTGTACACTGTCTTCCTCCCGAACCAGGGCATTATTTGTTCACGTTTTCTGATACCGCCAAGTAAAGGTACAATTTCTCACGATCGATAGGCTCTGAAAAAATAGGTGGTGTGGAGAGGTGATGAATTAGTGCTCAGAATGCGCCCTCACATTCTGGTGTCGATTCAAAGTTTCGTTTCCCTTTTCGGATCAAATCGAAGAAGGGAATGCATTTGTCAGTGGATTTTGATATGAACCTGCTCAGTGCTACTACTTTCCCATTGAGGATCTGGGCATACTTTATAGTTCTTGGAGTCTCAAGATTTCTGATCGCCCAGATCTTTTCAGGATTGGCTTCAATTCCTCGAGCGTTGACGATAAACCCAAGGAATTTTTCAGATACGACCCCAAAGTGACATTTCAACGGATTGAGCTTCTTTCTGTATTCTGGGAGGACATTAAACATTGATTCTAGGTCTTTAATATGATCAATGGAGAATCGTGATTTCATTAGCATGTTGTCCACATATACCTCTATGGTTTTCCCAATCTGGTTAGCGAACATCCATTAACCAATCATTGGTAAGTTGCACCGGCGTTCTTGAGTCCAAAAAGCATAACTTTGTAGCAATAGAGTCCCAAATCGGACACGAAGCTGGTATGCTCCTGGTCGGACAAGTGCATAAGTATCTGGTTGTATCCTGAATATGCGTCCATGGAAGATAGGAGTTCATGTTCAACCGTTGAATCTACGAGCTGATCGATTCTAGGAAGCGGAAAAATGTCTTTGGGACATGCTTTATTCAAGTCTGAGTAATCAACACATGTTCTCCATTTTTTGTTTCGCTTTTGGACAAGTACATGATTGGATACCCACTTTGGATATAATGCATCTTGAATAAATCCATTCTATTTAAGCTTATCTACCTCTTCCTTAAGGGCAGCAGATCTCTCTGGATCCATACCACGACTTTTTTTGACCAGGACGTAACGCATGTTAATGTTCAATGTATGGCTCGCGATGTCCGGGGAGATTCCACACTTGTCAGAATGTGTCCAGAAAAACATGTCGAGGTTTGTCCGAAGAAATTCATCCCATTCCTCTTGCATTTATTGGCTTAACTAAGATCCAATCTTTATCATTCGAGAATCGTCGCTGTCATCAATCGAGACATCGATCGTCAGTTTGGCAGAAGAAGTTTGAATGTCTTTACTTTCGTCTTCACTTTCGTTATCTCTCGGGTCAAGATCTCTTTGTAATTGGTTGGGGTGCTCGAGCCTGGGCCCAGGTGTCAATAGTCAATTATCAACAATGCAGACGCAGAGAGATTCCTCTACGTCCTTTCTTTCTCCTTTCACCGCGCCTCGCGTAGCTCGGCAACATAACAGGCTCGTCTAGCAGCCTGATCTCCTTGAACGACCCTAACCCCACGACCGATGGGGAACTATAGAGTCAAACACCATGGGGCAATAGCATTTCTGAACTCAGCTAGGGCCAGTTGGCCCAAGAAAGCATTGTACGGCGAGTGTATGTCCAATACAACAAACTGCAATATCCGGACTCTCCGGCGTTCTCCGGTTCATAACTCCACTGGCAATTCCACCACTCCAGTGGGTATGGTTGCACTCCCGTTGAGGCGATGAATGCAAGACTGACAGCTTAAATCTTTAGTTTCTAATTTCATTTGGTCATAGGCTTGCTTAAACAATATATTCACAGAACTTCCACTGACAACTAAGATCCTCTTCATCCATGCAGGACCTACTTGAGCTGATATGACAATTAGATCAATAGTAGGGGCTTCAACCCTATCAGCATCTCTACCTCGAAATATGACGTCGTCGGTCATCGTTTTATGTTGTTTGGCTGGAGCCCCATCTTCTAAACTACTACAACACTCGAAGCTCGCATGCCTAATGGAATTGGCATACGACTCCATTTTCTTCTAGCTTCGGTCTGTTGGGTGAGGACCACCACTAACAACATTTGTCACCAACCTCCCGACGATCTGGGTGGGTTCCTCCTGTCTTGCCTGATTCGGTACATGATTTTGATTTGATGGGCCCGCACCTCCAGTCTGCAATGCCCACAAAACTGCTCTAACTTCCTTTCATATATCAACTTTTCAATGAGATCTTGCAAATGAAGACACTCATTCGTGTTAAGGCCATAGCTTTTGTGGAATCTACAAAACTTCTTCGTCTGAATCTATTTCTCTGATGACGATTTTGGGGCAGGTCTCTTATATTGAATGGTTTTACAAGTCTGTAAATACATATTCTCCAGCTATGTATTCAATGGAGTGTAATTATCAAATATAAGAGCCATATGTTGTGGACCATGATTCTGATCTCATTTCCAATTTTGATTACCATTGCTTTTTGCTGAGTTTTTTTATTCTGAATATTCAATTGCACTTTTTCGGAGCTCTCCCTGGATTGTTTAACAGCCATATTACTTTGAATTCCTTCCACACTAGGCCCTGTGTCATCCTTTTTCCTAAACTGTTTCGCATCCTCCCTTCTCAAGAATTGGGATGCCTTGGAATAGAAATGGTCCAATAATGCAGGGGGTTTTCCGGCCAGCCAGTTGCCGAATTCTGAATAAGGATCAATCCTTTTAGTTAGTGCCATCAGAATAGAGTTATCGTTGGGATTTCTAATCTCAACACACGTAGCATGAAATCTTTCTAGATAATGTCTGAGTGTCTCTCTAGGAGCCTGAGTGACACTGGAAAAAGTGTTAAAGTCCTTCGGCCTCATTACATGCAACCAAAATTGCTCAACAAACTTTGTCGCCAATTGATCAAAATGCGAGATAGATCGAGGTGGCAGATAGGTAAACCACATGGTAGCTATGCCTCTAAGAGAGATCGTAAAACTTTGACATGTAACAACATCATCAGCTCGTGCAGCATTCGTCAACCATTCATACTTTAGAATATGCTGATTAGGATCTGAAATCCCTTCATAGATGGGTAGAGTTGGCATTCTAAATCACCGATGTGGTTCAGCATAGATTTGTCATCAGTTAAAGGGGTATGACTCCCGAAGATTCCCCAGTCATCATTAGTGAGACCCTGACTTTCATGGATCATTTGATTTATCATCGTCGGTATATCTGGCATTTGGACATTTGAAGGCGCTCAGCCAAGGTGTGCTCGGGTTCCACCATGCGAGGCTGGGCCAGATGTGGTCGACGGTCCAAGTCTCGCCTCATTGGTTCTAAGTCTTCAGGGATGCAAGGATCGGGAGTATGTTGACATTGGAACAGATCTATCTGGTTTCGGGCATCAGCTTCCGGTTCAGTAGCAGTGGTGGTAGTGCGATTGTCTGTAACATGATATGGAATAGTACCTCCTCGAAAGGAAGGCCCAGTCTGATGGTTGGTTGACGGGCCAACTCTTGGTTGACTAAGGCTCAGTGCGTGCTGATTTCCAGTAGCTTGGGTATACTCCCATCTAGACGTGGGCACATGGATCTATGATGATAGTCTGAAGAAGCTGAACTCTAAATAGATGAATAGAAATTCTGATCCCTCCTGGATCTCCTACGCCTTTCGCGATTCAGCTGATTGGTCAATTCTGCGTTGGCACGCAGCTGTTGAGTAAGTTGCTGGCGGCTCTATATCAGCTCTTGCAATAGCATCTGAAACTCTTTCCTGGTGATAGGGCCTTGCGGATCTGATGGTCCGGTAGCATTCTGATCAGTCGGAGGTAGATGCATGGGATTCTGTCGATCCTGTCTTTCAAGATCTGTAGCAGCATAAGTGGTCCTTGTGTTTACTGTGATGAATAGCGAATCTCTTTCCTAGACTTGATGCAAATCTAAATAGGATGGAAGAACTTTGAACTTGAGATTTGGATCTCCTCCTTAGATTTATGCAATCCGATATCAATAGTAGATCCAACGAGCAGGAGAAAATCTGTGTTTTCTCAGTGAAAGCACCAAAGTGTTTGTACCAAAATTGGGCACAACACTCTTCGAAAGTATTTGAGGAGATAAAATGAAGAATGGAAAAAGAGGATTATCTAACAAACACTTCTAAAATAGATCAGAGAAGCACACAAAAACACAGGGATTTAGAGCAGTTCGGCGTTTGGCCTACGTCCACTATGAAATTGATGACTTTTTATCAACTTTTACTTGCTAGTTACAGCGGATTACAATAGTTAATTTCGAGTACAACAGTGATCTTTGAGTAGAAAAATGATTTAAGCACAGTCTAGATGTAGGAGAGCCAAAAAGTCCCTTTTCTATATGTCTTAGGTGGCTATTTACAGGTGTAGGCTGCAAGTATCTCGCCCAGATCTTGGAAGACCTCTTCTCTCACGTGGGCGGGCCCACACGATCAGTCCCATGTCATTTGCACTCGGTCCATGATCGATATGAACGAATTTTGTATCGATCAAGATCTAGCCCAATCGAGTCGAAATCGAGCATGAACATTCTTTATGTCGTACGTAAGCTTCTGTGAAAATTTATAGCATTTGGACTTGTAGATTATGAGTTATGATCGATGCAGGTTCGGGCATTTCGATTGCTGTTCCCTTCGTATTGATCTCTTTCGTATCGATGGTTTTGCACCGATGTGAGCGCATGCTTTCTTGTTGACGTGGCACTTGTTTTTAGGATGGATTCGAAGTTCATGCCAAATTGATAGGGTCTTTCCAATGTTTACGCCTCTTTCATACTGATCTGACTTGGTCTTGTTCGTATCGATCGGCTACGCTTCATCAGTTATCGATCCTGCTTGTGTACTTCGTACTGATGCATGGCTATCGACTTCGTATCGATCTAGCTTAGCCTTGTTCGCATCAATTGTCATTGTTCTGTTCGTATCGATTGCTAAGTAGTCGCTTTTGTATTAAAGGAAGATATTGATTTCGTATCGACCTGTGGCCGATCGATATGAATTATGTTAAGACTAGATCGATACAAAACTGACTTATGCACTATTAACCAATGGGTACGAAGTAGCTAGTCATGGATGGATAGACTTGGGTTGACCGATACGAACAAGTTGGAGGTGATCGGCGTGAAACCGTAGGAGAAAGGATGGATATGAAGAGCACTGCTCTCCTGATCGATTCGAAAGCATGCACATCTGATGGATTCGAACCTGATCGATACGAAGGAAGGTTTTCTCTGATTGTTTGATGGATACGAACAAAGTAATTACCTATGTTATCCCACTTTTTGGTCAAAGCTGGAATATCAACGGAATTGGCAAGGGATGATGGATATCAGGATTGGAGTTCAATTGGAAACAAGGCTGCAATGGATGTCGTCAAAATTTGGCCGGGCTCCGACCGGGACGGAATCGATTGGAGATGATGATGAGGACTAGGAGAGGCTATGCTTCAAATTTCAGGTTATTCGGAGTTCGTATGAAGGAGATATGATCGATGCAAGATAGGAAGAACATGATGTTCGTATCCATTGGTGCGTAGGAGATGTTTCGTACCGATACATTTCGTATCGATCGAAAGATAGTGGTTCGAATCGATACCGTTCGCATCGATCGGCACAGGTTTGACTCGGTGAAGTTCGCATCGATTAGGTTTTGGTTCGACTCGATGACATTCCTATCGGTCAGGGTGGAAAGAGATGGTTCACGCATACCCGACAGTTCTTATCTATGGAGCAACGTCTCATTCGAATCGATCAGGTGGGAAGGCCAGAAGGATTTCGACTCGATAGCAGTAGACCTAGATTGGTAAGCAAGCGTGCGGTGGTCTTTTTGTATCGATGCATTTCGCATCGATTGGTTGTTGGCATTTCCTGTCGATACTGTTCGTATCGATTAGAGACAGAGCACAGTGGTGGACTTCGAATCGATATCGTTCGTATCGATCAGTATGGACTCGACTCAATGGTTTCGCATCCATCAGGTAAAGCCTTGTTCATATCCATCAGGTAAAGCCTTGTTCGTATCCATTAGGTAAGGTCTCGCTCATATCCATCCCAAGGATGAGGTTCGTGTCCATTTTCATGACCACTTCGTATCGGTTCCCCCATGCTCATTTCATATCGATCAACACATATGGAAGCAGTACGAAATGTACTCCTGGAGTCGATACGAAGAAAGACACGAATAGATGGATGCGAACGAACGATGTTATGAATATGAACAAGCACGAAATGCAGATGCGAACAAAGAAGATCCACGAATCAAGGGGAAAAGCATTCAAAGCGGCGAAGGACACCCACGTCTCCAGGAAAGAAGCATTCAACTCGGCGCACAAGATGGATCGGTCCAGGAAACTTGCGCCACGTCACAAGTAAGCACGTGCTTCTGATCGATGCGAAGCGGAGGGATACGAAGCAATGGATACGAACTAGACAACCTTCAAAGAGCATAAGGATGAATCGATCATATCTCCCAAACCACTGATCCAAATGCAACAAAATTTTCACAGCAACTTGCATACAAGGTAAAGAACAATCCTGCCAAGTTTCATCTCGATTGGATCATTTTTTGATGGATACGAAATGGATTCGTATCGATCGCATATCGAGTCGAAACTTGGTGGGGTCGGTCGCGTGGGCCCACTCACGTGCCAGAAGAAGTCTCCCGAAGTTTGAGCGCGATATGAGCCTCCAATGCCTATAAATAGCCTCCAACGCCTATAAATAGCCTCCTGAAGCCTATAGAAAGGGATCTTTGGCCTGCTCAACGCCCAGACCCTGCCGGATTCATTTCTAAACTTCAATACTACTATGGTACTCAAAATTCTTCATACATACTGCTGTAATCATCTGTAACCAGCAAGGATAATTAATAAAAGGATAAAAATTTGGAGTGGACGTAGGCCGGAGATAGCCAAACCACTATAAATCTTGTGTCTCTATTCATTATTTCTGGATTATTGCTTGCCGTTTGCTGTGATCTGTGATTTGTGTTTGGAATATTGCTGATTTATATTCATACTTTGGTGCTTTCACGACATTTGGGGTTTGTGACCAATTTTGGTGCAAACACTTTGGTGCTTTCACTGAGAAGGACTAGCACCCGCTACATCGGATTGAATTTTGGATTGGAAAAGAGTGAAGAGTTTAGATTTGAAAGGCAATGACTCGTCAGACAAGCAAGAGACAAAGAGCTGAGAGATGCCAACAAGAAGGAAGTCAAGAAGCATCATCCGGAGCTGGGGAAGGACAAGCTTCGATCTACATGACCAAGTATGAAATGGAGGCTATGGCCAATTCATTGCAGGAGAGATTGTTAAAAAGTCAACAGGAAATGATGCAGACTTTCTTTGAATGGATGAGTGCTGTCGGAACACAAAACCTTGGACCAACAATGGCGGCTACAAGTGCAGGACAAGGAACTAGGATCCTGGAACCCGATGGAGGGCAGAATGCAGAACTAGATGGCAATCAACAAAGGCTTGGGGGCAGGCCCGCTGGATATGATACTGGAAGGCCCTTGGATGGAGCTCAGCAGGCTAGAGCAAGTGTTAACATCGGTGAACCGTATGAGGAATATGTACCGGAATTCCCTCGGGGACATGGGGGGCAACCCTTGACAGACAATTCTGGATTAGTGGAAGTCATTATGAAAACTATGCCTGGAGGTTTGACTAATAGAGATTTGGAAGGAATGAACAGGAGTCTGTTTACTCAGGAAATCAGGATAGCTCAGAATCCACCCAAGTTCAAGCTACCTAGCATGGAAGTATACGATGGCAAGACTGACCCGACCGATCACTTGATGAGATAAACTAGACATATGGAAGTGCTAGGGGAATCGGAGGAAGTGATGGCCGCATATTTTCCTTTATACTTGACGGACTTGGCTGCCATGTGGTTTAGGCATCTGGAAGAAGGATCTATCAGGACTTGGAGGGAATTGGTGGATAGGTTTTTGGGGCAGTTTCGGGTTCATATCAAGAGACCAAAGAACGTAATGACATTAACGTCGGTAAAGAAAAGGACGGATGAATCGCTTAGAGCTTTTCTAACTCGATTCAACGCAGCGGTTACTTCTATGGATTGACCGGATCCATCGATGGTTTTGATGGCGGTGGTATCGAGAGTCAAAGATGACTCGGATTTTAAGGTATCTTTAATACGAGACCCATCACTGGATCTTGGGGAATTCTTCCACGAAGCCGAAAGATTCCTTCGGCAAGAAGACGCTCGTATGGATTTAAAGTTAAAGAGGGTGAATGCGACTGAGTGTGGAGGACCATCCAACGGAGGCTCAGATAAGGATAAAGGAAAGAGGAAGATGGATGACGACTCAGGAAAAGCCAGAAAGCGATGGAAGGATCCAAAGTTTTCTACATACACAGGATTAAATGAGACACCGGAGAAGATATACATGGAAACTCGGAATCGCCTTCCTTACCGGAGGCTGGCTAGGAGAGAACCTTTCGAGCCAGAGAGGGCATCAGGGAGGCATTGCCTCTTTCACGATTTGGATGGGCACGATACCAACAGCTGCAGGCATTTAAAGGATATAATCGAGGAGCATGTAAGGAATGGACTATTGCGAAAATATGTCGGAACTCGAAATGCAGCGGGGGAGCAGGAGCAACCACTGCCTACCTCAAACCATGATGGTGGGAGGCCCAGGAATGATGGTCGATTGATTATCAATTGACTGGGATAGTATGAGATAAGTAGCACACTATTGACAACCAACCAAGTCATTTACACATGTATGGGGACGGAGATAGCCCCTAGGCATGCTCTGAATGATGATAAACTGCGATGCTATGGTTTGTGAAATTTGTCTTTTGCTTTCGGATTAGACACTGCTTTTATTTTTGGGTTTGGTTTTGGAGTTTGGATTGAACTCCTAGTTTTGTTTACTTTCTGATTTGGATTTTTTCTTGGACGATTGTTTTCTGCTTTGGATGTTGGTTTGGATTTCTGATTTTCTGGTTTGATTTGGATTTTGGATTGGATTTTGGTTGGATTTTTATCTGATTTTGGTAAACGGTCGTCGGGTATGGATTATACCTGGCAAGGGATAAGTCTCTTCGCCCGCATGTGGAAAATTGGCTTATTCAAGTCGTTGGGTATGAACCATGCTCAGCAAGGGCCCGGAGTGACCAGAAGTCGGCCTAGGACTTAGGCCCCCATATTATCGATTATTGTTTCGGGCCGTTGAGTATGGACTATGCTCAACAAGGGTCCGGAGAGACCAGGATTCGGCTTAGGACTTAAGCCATGGCATTGTACAATGTCCAGGGACACTGGACCACGGTCGTCAAGTGTGGATTGCTCTTGGCAAGAACCCGGAGAGGTTAGCTCAACATCCAGGGACATTGGACCACGGTCGTCGGATGTGAATTACACTGGGCCACAGTCGTCGGGTGTGAATTACGGTTGGTAAGAGACCGGAGAGGTTATGGATTTGGATATCGACCCGGAGAGGTCCTGGATTCGGTTATTGGCTATTTGATAAGCATGGATTAGGACTCGGTTGTCGAGTTCGGATGGATATGGAATTGGCTAAGGCTTTGGTTGTTGGATTTGGAATTGGACATCGACTCGGAATAGTCGAGGATGATGTACTCTGACGATATAGCTATGGACTTCGGATATCAGATTCGGAACTATTCAAAACATGCCTTCTTATCACAAGGCATGTTTTGGAGGGCACAATGTTATCCCACTTTTTAGTCAAAGCTGGAATTTCAACAGAATTGGCAAGGGATGATGGATATCAGGATTGGAGTTCAACTGGAAACAAGACTGGAATGGATGTCGTCAAAATTTGGCCGGGCTCCGACCGGGACGGAATCGATTGGAGATGATGATGAGGACTAGGAGAGGCTGTGCTTCAAATTTCAGGTTATTCAGAGTTCGTATGAAGGAGATATGATCGATGCAAGGTAGGAAGAACATGCTGTTCGTATCCATTAGTGCGCAGGAGATGTTTCGTATCGATACATTTTGTATCGATCAAAAGATAGTGGTCCGAATCGATCCCGTTCGTATTGATCGGCAAAGGTTTGACTCGTTGAAGTTCGCATTGATTAGGTTCTGGTTCGACTCGATGACATTCGTATCGGTCAGGGTGGAAAGAGATGGTTCACGCATACCCGGCAGTTCATATCCATGGAGCAGCGTCTCATTCGAATCATCAGGTGGGAAGGCCAGAAGGATTTCGACTCGATAGTAGTAGACCTAGATTTGTAAGCAAGCATGTGGTGGTCTTTTCGTATCGTTGCATTTCGCATCGATCGGTTGTTTGCATTTCGTGTCGATACTGTTCGTATCGATCAGAGACAGAGCATAGTGGTGGACTTCGAATCGATATCCTTCGTATCGATCAGCATGGACTCGACTCAATGGTTTCGCATCCATCAGGTTAAGCCTTGTTCTTATCCATCAGGTAAAGCCTTGTTCGTATCCATTAGGTAAGGTCTCGCTCGTATCCATCCTAAGGATGAGGTTCGTGTCCATTTTCATGACCACTTCGTATCGGTTCCCCCATGCTCATTTCATATCGATCAGCACATATGGAAGCGGTACAAATGTACTCCTGGAGTCGATACGAAGAAAGACACGAGTAGATGGATGCGAACGAACGACGTTATGAATATGAACAAGCACGAAATGCAGATGCGAACAAAGAAGATCCACGAATCAAGGGGATAAGCATTTAAAGCGGCAAAGGACACCCACGTCTCCAGGAAAGAAGCGTTCAACTCGGCGCACAAGATGGATCGGTCCAGGAAACTCGCGCCATGTCACAAGCAAGCACGTGCTTCTGATCGATGCGAAGCGGAGGGATACGAAGCAATGGATACGAACTGGACAACCTTCGAAGAGCATAAGGATGAATCGATCATATCTCCCAAACCATTGATCCAAATGCAACGAAATTTTCACAGCAACTTGCATACATGGTAAAGAACAATCCTGCCAATTTTCATCTCGATTGGATCATTTTTTGATGGATACGAAATGGATTCGTATTGATCGCAGATCGAGTCGAAACTTGGTGGGGTCGATCACGTGGGCCCACTCACATGCCAGAAGAAGTCTCCCGAAGTTTGAGCGTGATATGAGCCTCCAATGCCTATAAATAGCCTCCTGAAGCCTATAGAAAGGGGATCTTTGGCATGCTCAACGCCCAGACCCTGCCGGATTCATTTCTAAACTTCAATACTACTATGGTACTCGAAATTCTTCATACATACTGCTGTAATCATCTGTAACCAGCAAGGATAATTAATAAAAGTATAAAAATTTGGAGTGGACGTAGGCCGGAGATAGCCGAACCACTATAAATCTTGTGTTTCTATTCATTATTTCTGGATTATTGCTTGCCGTTTGTTGTGATATGTGATTTGTGTTTGGAATATTGCTGATTTATATTCATACTTTGGTGCTTTCACGACATTTGGGGTTTGTGACCAATTTTGGTGCAAACAACCAAAATCACATTGATCATATCTTGAGCACACGTACTCGGATTAACTTGAAATTTGGAACACTGGCGTTCATAGCTTTCCTTGTCTCGTCTCATCAATTGTAGCTTGATCCGGACTCGGATAAAATTTATTGACATCCATAGTGAGCCTGCCTGTAACACGTCTTCGGGACGGACTCTCCTCGGATTTCAGTCGATTCCTTGGTGTCAAGGCTTTTCCAAAAGGCGGGATAACAGTTTATCTCTATTTTTGGAAAGTGTGAAATGATGGAAGAGAGTCCCATCTTCCATAACCCAATGCTAATCCCGAAATGGAATTTTGACCTACCCATTAACTTACGAACTACCCATTTAAGCTGTCTAAAACCAAGTAGAACTTCAAACAACCATATCTTCCTAACGGTATATCCGTTTTCCTATTATAATCATTCTACGAAAAGGGAATCCATTATTCTGATCTAATGTAATTGGGTTTAGACCCCAACTCGGCTCCAGTCAAAAGTTAATTGGCCATACAATATTTTCAGAGTCGGAATTTTTACATAGAAATCCGATAAAAATCATAGATGTAAAAAAATGTCCCTTAGAGTTATTTCATAAAATTTTAGAATCATACGACCTAATATGAAAATAGTATAAATATTATATGATCCTCCGATACGTAGAGTATGGGTCGTTACATTTTCCCCCCTAGGAACTTCATCCCTGAACTCCCAAACGAAAGTATGGGTTATCCCACATTCCTAACATCTGCATACAATCTTATGAAACCATCGTTAAAATGCATACATGGAAACAAATGGAAAGGGAACATCCAAATCTATCCTAATGCAGGATACTACACTAAGGTATATACTTCACGATACCGCAAGTGCATTTAAGTGATAAATAAGAAGTCTCACTAAGTAAAGAGCTCTAGATAAGCTGTCCTCGGTTTCCTAAGTGCAATCTCCTTTATTTTCACTCCCTTGAACCTTCACCAGCTTCACTGTCTTCCTCCTAAGCCGCTTCGTATCATGTTTAATGATACAAATAGGCCTACAAGGTCTAGAAGCCTCTACTTCAACCTCGATATCATCTGCCTAATCTGATGAAATTGTTACGCCTGAGCCATGCACAAATTCTACAAGTGAGAAACGTGGAACAAAATGTGTACTCCCACCATTCTCTTGGGTAGGTCGACTCTGTAAGCAAGGTTCTGAATCCTCTTTAGTATTGGAAAGGACCTACTGATATCGATGCCAACGTTCCTTTACTACTAAATCGAATTACATTCTTCAATGGAGATATCTTGAAAAATAACATGTCGTCGACAGAGAACTCTAAATCTCACCGTCTCTTATCAGCGTAACTTTTCCGTCTATCTTGAGCAACTTTCATTCATTGTCGAATGATCTTGATCTTCTCCGATGTCTCTCTAGTTATATCTGGCCCAAGTATCCATTTCTCGCCCTCTTTCCACCAACAAGAAGCATTGCACAGTCGATTATATAACGTCGTAAATGATTCCATACCGATACTGGACTGATAACTGTTGTTGTATGCGAATTCAACAAGATGTTAGTGATCATCCCACAAGCCACCAAAGTCTAGCATGCAAGAGATCCTAAGGATAAAATTCACCCTCTTTGTTGGGCCGTCAGTTTGAGGGTGATAAGTTGTGCTGAGATGCAGCTCTGTCCACAATGCCTCCTATAAGCTCTTCCAAAACCACTAGTGAACAACGGGTCTCGGTCACTCACAATGATCTTCAGTACACCAAAGAATCGTACAATCCACTTCACATACAACTCAGCCAGTTTGCTGTAGTTTTACATAGCTTGATGGGTATAAATCTAGTGCTCTTGGTCAATCGATAGACTATGACCAAAATATTGTTGTACCGTGCTCGAGTCCTCAGCCGTCTATCGATGAAATCCATCGATAGTTGTTCCTACTTCCGCCGAGGAACTTCTAACGGTTGTATCAATCCACCAAGCTTCTTCTGCTCCGCCTTAACCAACTGACAGTTTATGCATTTTGATATGAATATCCCCACACCTTTCTTCATCCCTTTGCAATAAAAGGTCTACCTCATATCATGCTACATCTTATTACCACTGAGATGTATAGTAAGTCTTGGTAAGCCTGAGCGGCATGACAACCCACTCATACAATCCAGATGGTGTACAAAATGCTGTAATTGACACACTCTCCCTCGCTACTCTCAGTTGGTGAAATCTCGTTTCAAGATCCAACTAAGAAAATACTCTAGTACCATGAAGCTGATTAATGAAGTCATCAATGCATGTGTGTGAATATTTATTCTTGTTCGTCACTTTATTCAGCTCACGGTAATCAATGCATAATCTAAGGAACCATCTGCTTTCATTGCAAATACTTTGGGCACTCCCTACCTAAAAATACTCCCACGAATGAACCCTCATCGTAGTAGGTCATTCACTTGCACCTCATGCTCTCTTTGCTCTCTAGGTGCTATCCTCCTTAAAGGCATCACCATCGGTCTAACATCTTTAGCTAAATACGAAACTCAATCTCTCTGTGTGGTTGAAATGTGGCCACCTCCTCAAATACATCTGAATACTCCTTAGCAATAGGCACCGATGACAACTCCTTTTGTGGGACATCGAGCGAATATAGAAAATTAACCATCACATCATCAACTGGAAGGCGGCCTAACACTATTGTCCATCGATTACCCACCTTTATCGTCACTAATTACTTCTCATAGTCCACCATCACTCCATATCTATAAAGCCAGTCTATCCACAGAATAATACCAAACCCAACGAAACCCAAATCAATACAATCGAAAGAGCATCCATGACTCAATAAGACCAATTCACGACAAACCATGCATAGGCTAGTGAAGCCTCCAATAGGGTTCATCACAATCAAAGGTTGGTTGACAATTTTGGGTCTCAATCCTAATCTATCTTCCAAGTCACTAGATATGAAGGAATATGAAGCCTCGGTTTTAAATAAAACTCATATAACATCACGAATGGAAAATATATCTTGAATAACGATGTCGTTCCCCTTCTCTTTCGCTAATGGATCATTCGACGAAGTTGAAATGGTATTGATAACATATGCTTTCACCACTTGCTTTGGCTTTAGCAACTCTAGACAATGCTTCTGAATGTGCCCAAGCTTAACATGTAGTCTCTACTATAATAACCATTCTTTAAGCGGATGTAGCAAGTTAGAGCTAGTATGCTCTTCTTTTGGCCATCTATATTCTGAAATCACTTTCTCTTATTGTTCCACTTTTTCTTGCCTTCCCCGCTAAATTGTGGCTTTGGCTCTTCTTTGGGAATAATAATCCTCGACTTTGGATAAAGACTCTCATGCCTCAAGGCCTTCTCGACTAACATCGCGAAAGTCTCATCTATATGACCACAAGCTTCACTCCTAAGTACTCATCTAAGATGATAATGAATTTCTCATTCTTCTTTAACGGATTGTCAATGAAGTACATCCCATATTTTGATAAAGCATCGAACTTAGCAACATACTCAGAGATAGTCATATCTCTCTACTTCGATTCTACAAACTTATGGAACAAGACTGACTTCTGAGCTGCCGGTATAAACTGCTCTACAAAACGGACTTGTGACTTCTCCTAAGTAAATGAATCCTTAGGCATAGCAACTTTCACAGTGTTCCACCAGTTCGTCGCCCTTCCCTGAAGCTGACACGAGGCCAACCTCCTCTTAATAGCATCTTAAGTTCAAAATAATAAAATATCCACTTACAAATGTCAAGACAATCTAGAACTTCCATTGTCAACTTCGTTCTAAGAAACAGTCTGCCTCCAAGGCTAGTAAAGTCTTTATTCAGCTTGGAAAAATTGGCTCTTAGCGCCTACACTGGAGCACCACCATCAACAACAAAATTTTGAGCAGCTATTTGAGCATTCCACAACATACTTTGCATCATGGTGTTGAAAATATTATGTAGATTTGGATTAGCATCTCCCAAGCTAGCTTCTTCTTCAGCTCCAGAGTTGGAGTTCCTAGTAGCATTTTTTATTTGACGACTCGTGCTTCAATATGTTATAAGGACGATCAATCTCTCTATAGGGAATTTTCCTTAAGTAATACTTGTGTGTGCATTACGACTTATATACCATACACAACTATATGGTTTTGAAAACCAAAATATACAACAAGTACGAGCTCTCATATATATACACACACACACACTCTCGATCTAGCCCAAGGTGAGAATTCTTATCCCATCTCTATTGGATCACGATATCCTTTAGGTTAAACAACGCAATCTAAGCTCTGATACCAAATGTGCCAACCGCCTTACACCACCGGCACCTAATATGCCTATAGAATGCAATATAGCGATGCCTGGCCGATGTAGGATGGTCGCCAAGGGTTTGTAAAGTAAATGAAATTTCACATCACAGAACCTGTCGTATATCTCACTGTGCATCAAATAAAATAAAATAGTAAACTTCTTAGAAATAAAATTGGCAAGATAATAAATAACTGAATGAACCACAGAATCAGAGTAAGAGATTCATGCAGTATACAATGTAAGAAATAGAGTGATATTTCAATAACAACTCGTAATAACTGTCTCTAAGAAATAAAGGCACTAGAAATCTCCATAATGTCATGCAATGGAATAGAAAAAGAGTAAATATAATGATATGCGAGAATGGCCTCTTGCTTGCCATCTGCCCAACTCGATGTTCTCAACAAACCCATTATCCATAATCTACTAATTTAAGAGTGCGCGGAGTAACGGGAAGCACAGAATAAAATCTCGCGTCATACAACAGTCTCCTATGAGTGGTAGTAAATCTCTACACACTAATATGCCACTATAATAAGACATATGACATGAAGAACCATACCTGATATGTCCTTGTATCCATAGAGTTAGGACATATACAAAATATAAGCTACTCTGCATCATAATCATCATGGGTGTATTTTACATCAAAGTACTAAGGGGTATCAAGATATTTACGTCAATAAAATCGGTCCTATGCGACATCCCTAGGGTGATAAGGTGATAAATAATTAAATAAATATAACATCCATCATCCATCCTTGCATTCACTCACTCGGTGCTTTTTATACGTGATAATTTAAACGATCCATCATGGTCAAGGACAATTCAATGTCTTGATTCCTTAGTACTCGAATCCATGCCACTCAGTAGGCCAAGAAAGTAGATCACCCATCATTGTCGAACCGGGGTAAAGATCATCCGTCATGAAGATAAGATCATCCATCGTAGAGATCAGAGCCGGTCATGGCTCAAGTAGGTACCACATATTACCTTTCTTTATGATTACTCTCTAAATCTTCGAGTATCATCGATCCCTTTGCACACATAATCAATAGCAGAGCTCATCCTAGACTATCTCTACGCCCGTTATGATGTCACTACGTTCGTGAACTACTTTAGACAACCATCATTAGTCAAAGAATCTCATCATACATCTTATAATCCTCCTTCAATGTCTCCTCAATATGTTTCGTAGCCTACTACATGGTCTCAAATTGCATCTATCCATCATCGTAGCCATCACTTCCCAACATGCGATCATCAACGTCGAACCATGCATCATCATTGCAGAAATCACCATCGAAGCCAGGGTTCAATGTCGATCCCTGTACTTATCCATATTTCGCTATGTACTTGGTCGATCTCAAGTTTAAGTAATCTCATCCCCAAACTCGAGTCAAACCCCATCCTGTTTTGAAGCATATGCATGGAACCCAAAGCAATCACTTGAAGACTCAATGTCCAACTTCTCTTATGCTAATCACAACCAGTACTTGCTTGCCTTGATACCACACTTCACATGTTGGTATCTTTCCATCCCTAGGCCATCCTCTAAGGATCGCATGTTATATGAGTCAATAGCCATAGATCAGTACCGATCCATGGGTACGATCCTATACTTAGCCAAAAACTTCATTATGCTTCCTCTATCCATTCCTTTTGCTCCAAGCTGGCACGCTTGTCTCGAACCCTTGCTCTAACTAAGCATGCTCCACCAATCCCTCACTTATGTTTTTCCTCCAAATCTCTACATGAACCATCAATGCAAGTGTGACGACCCGCCCTTCTACTCCTAGAAAGACGTATCATCAATTAAGAAAAAAAGGGATAGAAATAGAAAAGAAAGAACAACAACATCAGAATCTCATAGCGGAACGGAACAAAATATAATATATCACATAACTATTACATAGTTTTACATATATCAGAGTTATACAATATCATACAACCGTACAGTCATATATACATCTGTCATTATATACATCAGAGATACAGCATACATCAACTACATAGCGGAACTAGATAGATAGCTACATACGTCTGGAACTCCTGCTCCTAGCTCCTCCAGAAATCAAAGTCCAAAACCTATCACTTCGCTACTCATAAAAATTTGACTACCCAAGAGTTTATGAAAAACAAAATATAAATTCCGGGTCGGACATGGTTCTGGTATGAGTAAACGGTTTAAAGTTGTTTAACTTTGAATTTTTTTTTGAAAATAAAGGTATCACGTAAGACTCCCTACAAATAAATACGGATAATTTTTTATCTTACGCTAACCAAAACATTTTATAGGAAATCCAGTGGTATTATAATAGTGTCTAGGGTTTTCAAGTAAATAGAAAATGGCCGAAATTGTTACATGATTAAATTCCAGCTACTAGCCACAAAAGTGGGTAATACAAATCAAAACCTTAGGGTCTCGTAGGGAAAATGGATTTCCAACAATGGCAGGGCTACTGGGGTACCGCCCGTCATAGTATGGAGCCTAGATCACCGTACCGAGGATCACTCCCGACCCCCTACAACATAAGGCCTGAACCATTCCTTACCGAACAGTCCCGAACAAGAAAACCCCATGGTTGTAGCTAGCAACTGCCCACACAGCCGAAATAAAAAGGGACATCTAGACAGGGGTATATCTCGTCCTGCTTGGGCATGACCCACCTAACCTTGCCGCACCTCCCCTGTTTTAGCCATTCCCGGTTGATGAGGCTTGAGGCTGCGATTACCTTTACAGGACATATCTCTTAGAATGCTCATCGTCCGCCTGACGATGTGCTGGAAGCATTCAATCCATACAAGTTCGTTCCGCGTTCGAATGAAACCGAAGGCATTATCTCGTCACACTCATTTTGGAATCACCCTCAGAGTCAATGACGATAACCCTTGCATTCTGAAACACCACTCGATCTTCACTTTAGAATTCATGACCTAACGTTTAATTTGGATCGATGTGGTTTTCGGAATATCAAATTGACACCCGATCCCGGTCTCATCGAAATCCAAACGCCATTTTAAAGGCCAAGTTGTCTAATTAACTTAAACAGTTTAAATAATTTAAACTCAACAACTGAATTCACATAACATTTTTCACAGATAATCATACACAATCATCATAGATATATCAAGGCATATCATAGAACATCACAGAATATCATCTATAAATATCACAAATCAGATATACTACATAGACAATCCATAAGCAAACATCTTAAATTCTCATTGTAATTAATTTAATTTAAAATCAATCACTTGAGAATTAATTACTTAACCCTGTTTAATTAATTATTAATTAACAGTTTATTACTTATTTCTTTTCAAATTATTTAAATTAATAAATCATTTCTTAATCAATTATTAAGTCTTAATTATTTCACACTATTTAATTAATTACCTCTTAATCAAGTTATTTAACTTTAATTAACCATTCCTTAATCATTAATTAATAACCTTAATTATTAATTAAACTTAATTACCCATTTATTAATCATTAATTACTTAGTTAATCAATTATAAATCCTTAATTTTTAATGAAATTACTTAATTAATTAACTATTAATTCATAATTAAATTATTTAATTAGTTAACTATTAAGCATTCATTAATTAACTTAAGTAGTTAGTTACAAATTCATCTATCGCTTAATTCATTAATTAACTAAGCTCTAACTACAGTTATAATGTAATTACTCTTAATTTCTTTCTAAAATAATCAATATTAATTATTCAACTTAATTAACTTTTAAAAGAAATTTTCTTTAAATTTTGAAAATCAAATTACTACTAATTGCAAACTTAAACGTTAATCAGTTTCAAATTTAACTTAAAGTAATTATTTAATTAAAGTAATAATTAAGAGATTTAACAATTTAAAGTATTAATTAAATAATTAAAAACTTGTGTTAAAGTTTCAACTTAATTTGTTAAACACTTACTATGTCGACAAATGTTTACCATGTTGAAACATACCTTCATTAAGTTACAATGCTTAAATTTTGGTTGAGAACACTTTACTTAACTTCAACATTTTCCCTTAATACTGCAGTTAACAAAACCCGAGGCTCCCTTATGTTAACTCGAGCGTTACTTCGAGTACTTCACACGATTTCCCCAAGACTCCATGTACATAACTTCTTCTTCCCCCTTCTTTTTCTTTATTAGTTCATGTAGTTAAGTTTAACTAATTTAACAATAGCATCAGGTAACGATTTCACGCGCTCGACACTCGAACCAAACCCGAAGAAATCACTCAGCAAACTCGAGCAACCCCTCGAGGCACCCTATATCGAACGCCACTGATACAATTCGTCGCGCCGTACACGTGCACGGCGGCACGCGAGGCCTTGGTGATCTTCCAAGATCATCGGCAAGTCGCGAATTCACCCACGACTCGAAATCAAAGCTCAAATTGCCAATCAGGAAATCGAATTCGAAAATTAGCATTTCACCCAAAAACTGTAACCAACCCTTCCAGTAAAACACCTCGCCATCGTCGTCCAAGCCACCGTTGACTCCCAAACGTCGGCCACATGACGTCAATACGTTGAGCAACTTTCCACCGGACCCTCGAGCGACTCGATCACGTGAAGAGACTGAACCCACTATGTTACAGACATGAAAAAAAAACCTGAACACAAGCCCTAATTCAATCTCGTTCAATCAATTCTTGTGTTTGAAAAATTATTCAACATTTTTCCCAACATCACAGATATACAAACTTGCTCCAAAACAAATTTCAATGTTTATTATTGATTCAATCATTAGAAATTGGTAGAAATACAATTTATATTCAAATGCGAACTGCTCTTCAATTTCTGAACTAAAAATCCTCCTTTATGTTTTAAAAATTACGATTTGCAGTATAGGTTCAATCTACGAACTTGAATTAATATTTTACAACAACCCATTTTGTCAAATTATCATTTGATGCCTGTAAAACAACATTATAGTGCTTATATTTTACCTCAAGATTTAATCAGCTTTTTAGAAATCTAAATTTAAGTAATAACATATTGTTTAGTTGAGTACTTATAGATTAACAACGTTTGATGAGAATAATTTGAGTTTTGATCAAAATTATACAAACTGTGACAACGACAGAGAACACAGAGTACAAAGAATTGCATACAAGATCAAGCATACACCATATCATATGATGATTGAATCATGAACTATTTAAATTGAACTTAAAGCTTTAACTTTCTTGTTTACTCACCTGCTAAAATTCCTGTGAACAGAAAGCATTTATGTTTTGAAACCTTGTTGCTTTGAAACTGTCTTGAAATTTTGTTTTTGAATCGGCCCTGTTCTTGCTTTGAATTAAATTTTGATTTTTACTTCCTTTTTCTTCCTTTTTATTTCTCAAGTTTCCTATAGTAGCTGAACGAACTAGAAAGGCAAGATACAAATAGATATATATATATATATATATATATATATATATATATAGAAGATAATAAGATGTATAAGGGAAGGTAGTAACTGGTACTATTGTTTTCTTGCTTTGTTTTTTATATGAACAGATTTTTTTTTTATTACTGCAAAGTAAGGATGTGCCAAATATTTTGAAATGACAAACTTTGGCCTGAGAAGATGGTAATTAAATGTTTTGTTTCTCAAATAGTTTACATACTTATTATGATTTTGCTGTGAAGAGATCTGTATATAAAAGTACACTTTGAAATCAGACATATGGCTTGTGTGTGAAGCTTTGTAAAAACATTTGTTATCTTCTAGCTTAAATTGTTTATATACATATGGTTGTGTTATTTTGTTTTATATTGTGCAGGTAGGCTTGTGAATGAAGATATTGTCTTGTTACTTCTAGTTTGAACTTGTAGGCAAAAACTGTCATATATATGAAGATATTTATTTATATATTTGTTTTGTTATTATGTTATACTTGTTTTTATTTCATTTTATACTTAGTGTTTCATTTAACTCTTGTTTATATTTACATTTATATTTATATATTTTGACTATCAATGTTTTATCTGACTTCTAGTTTGAATAATTTAGATATACATATTTGTTGTATACATAAATGTGTCGGTTTTACTTTTATACTTTGATTATTTTTATGCTTTGTTTACAAATTTTAAAGTTATGTTGAATGTATATTTTAACTAATTAATTCTTGCTTTACATTTATTTCTATTTTATATTTTAGGCATTAATATTTAAATTAGGTTCATGAGTTTACTTATTTATATTTGTATTGCAACTATTAATATTTAAATTAGATTCAATATGGTTTATTTATATTTTATATTAGATTTTATATTGATAGACTTTGATTTTATTTTGAACATTATCATTCACATCTAAGTATATTTATTTATCAAATGTTAATAAGATCGAGTACTTTAATTCAATTATATAAGATAGGTTTTTAACGTAAATATTATGGAGATATTTTATTTTAAATTTCTAGAATCAAATTCCTTTTTCTAAAATACAATTCCATACAAATAAATGGCAATTTATTCCAAAATCACATTCATTTTAATAGGATCAGACTACTTTTTATTTAATTAGATTAAATATTTATTAAAATAAACGAGGCCAAAATCCAAGGTCGTTACAGCAAGTGAACGATCCTAAGGTGTTTCCTACAACATATAGTGAATGATCCATGCAAGCGATCCAAAACAAGTAGCGAACCATGCTTATCGTTTGCACTAATCCATCAATGCAAAATCACACCGATCCGTCAATATCTCGAGCATATGAACTTCAAATGACTTGAAACTTGGAATATAGCATCTTAGGGCCATCCTTGTCACCTCATATTGATTGTATCAAGTTTGAAGCATAACTCATGGATCGATACCGATCCTTAATGTTGATCCCTAAGTTGTTCCTAAAACTAAATTGCCCTTCGTTTGGTGTTTTCAAACATTCAAGCATAACAAAAGTCAAGAAACAACTAAAAACATTAATATGAGTCCAAAATTTTAGGTAGTATCTATAAAAACACATAGTATCCCTAAGAACACGAATTTTCAAAACTTATTCAAATGCTTGTAATTACATATGTTGTTTGAATTAGTATAGAACATGTTTTAGAGTTTGAATCATATAAATATATCATTAAACCTCTAATAGGGGCTACTTAGTGAGTAGAGGCTTAAAACCACTCACCTATATCCCAAGCAATCTTGAGCAACTCCAAATGGCATGAAATCCAAGGATGAGCAATAGCTCAAGGTGGTCTTCAATGGTAAATCTTCAATCCAAGTGTTAATCTTTCCAGTCTCCTTCTAATTACACATTTAGGCTAATTAAAGTAAGCATAAGAGTGACTTTTTGGGTAAAAGATTGTTAATGGAGGGTTTCTCTCTATTATTGGGCAGTATAAAATGATGGAAGAGGATTTTAGGCCTAACTCCGTGTTAATCTCAAAATAGGCTTTTGACCTATCCATTAGCTCACCATTACTCATTTAAGCTATCTAAAATTAAACAGAACTTCAAAAAGCCATATCTCCCTAACAGTAATTCCTTTTCTATTTTGACCACTCTTTGGAAAGGAAAACCATCATCCCGATTTGATGGAAGTTGTTTTAGACCGCAATATGGCTACTATCAAAAGCGATAGGCCGTAGAATATTTTTAAGGTCAAAATGATCGCATATAAATACGATAATAATCATAGATGTGGGAAATGTCCGTAAGAGTCATTTTCCAACATTTTAGAATCATACAACCTCATATGAAAATAATATAAATATTCTACGATCCCCGAAGACATAGAATATGGGTTGTTACATATGTATTCAAATATAAAGTTGAAAATAAAGATTTAGACTAGACTATTTGTACATAACAACCGAAGTGTCTCGAAGTCAATAGAATCGATATTGAGTTTATGGTTTTGGATATGATCCAAGAACCGATACGAAAGCATCATTCGGCAAGCATAAAAAATGGACACGTATTTTGATAGAAATTTCAAATAGTTTGATTTCAATCAAAATTCGAAGAAAGCATGTGTCCATAAGAAAGAACGTTGAAGGTACATTGATAGTTCTAAACATAAGAAAAAAACGCTATTGGTTATTAACGATGTACTTGCATTAAAAATTATCTTTTAATGGTTTTAATACTCGACATTCGATTTGCAAATGATGTCTTTTATAGTGAGTAAAAAGGACACTAGGAATGTCCCAAACAATATGCAGAAACATCTTATTAAAATGTTTAATAAGAAACATGTAAGATGAATTCCTTGTGCGTTGGCAATAGGGATTATCATACATGTTAAGTTATCTACAATAATATGGTTTGTTTATGCATTTTATACATAAGAAATTTTAAATCCAAATTAAGACCACTGAATGGTAGTTCAGAGTGTTTTCATGTATTTATGAAATACATGCGAATTGTTTATAGAAAAATGAACTCCATACGAAGGAATATTCGGACTCAAACTTCATATGTGATATTGAGTTTGGTATGTCATTATAAAATTCATATTCAAAGTTTGGTTTAGAAGTCTTAAGTTGAAAATGTTCCAAATGATAGATTGCATATGATTGAATAAAAGGTCAGGTACATCGTCTTGAATAATGCATAGTAAAAGCAATTTACATTCATAATAAATGCATAAATTTATGACAATGTTGAGGGTGATTCAAATATTGAGAATCTCATAACATTGTTATATGACAACAATGTTGTGATATATTTCATAACATAATTAGAGCTCATTGGATGTTAAGAGACATACTTCGCGTTGTTCCACATGATAAAGGCAGTTTATCGATGTCGGAGAGAGTTGATGGACATAGTAGATAATTAAACCATAATAGCATACCCATTCCCTGATGGGTTGACTCGATTGGTTTTAAAGAAACTAATTTGAAAAGTTGGAATAACGGTAAAAAATTGACTCCAAGTGTGGGATATTGATAAAGTTAGGGGAATGCCCTAGGGGAAATTATGAAATTTGTTACATAAATCTAACTCGATAACCAATTTTGTTCAAAATAAAAGGTTTTTTTCTATTATATACTATATATAATGTGTTATATTAATTAAATAATTTACTTAAAATTGTATATGATAGAAAATCCATAAATGGTATGTTTTATGACAGTGGTTATGAAATGTTGTAACCACGTGCAATTTATCACAATGAAAATAAACATACAGTTTTAAAATTTGTAGTTAGTATGTTTCGAGACTGGATATCCATGCATCCATTGAGACTAGTATATAATACTCTCCAAATGTTGGGCAGTGTATTACTCATGATCGTTGGAGGAACAAAGGGGTTACATGCTGATAGTTATTGGATAATTATGGAATGACTCACTCGATAGTTTTATATTAGCTAATATAACTAAGATCAAACAGAAAATATCAAAGTTATTAATTTACTAAATTATCTTGAATTGATTATTGATCTTCAATATGAAAGCTTCACTTTGATTATCGTTAAATCATGGCATGATGTCCATCGAACGACTGTAGTTAGGTCGAGGGGGAGTATTGGAAGTGAAACACTATCAAAAATAGGGTTTGTCTCATCTATTATATGAGGTTAGTATCATGGTCAATAGAAGTTAACTCAAAGTCAAAATCTCTAACTAGAGTAGTTTGGTTAATATTAATTGTTAGTATTGAACCAAGGACTTTGTGATTGGACTATAAAGTTGAATATGGACGATATTAGAACTTTATCATAGCTAAATTCCATAAGTTCAAAGTGATATAGTTTTGACAAAGAGAATTTGTGTAAATAACCGTCACTACTGGGTAACGCTTAAATAACTAAATTAGATTTTACTGAAAATATGTGTAAGCGATCGATTTAGCCAAAATGTCACTCCACTAGCTAAGGTGACAAGTGAAAGTTAACATTCGAATTGCTCGATATTAATCGCTTCCTAGATTTACACTAGGAGTCTCACAACCGCAGTAATAGATTCTTCAAAATACCACATGGTTTGATTGATTTATAAGTTATTGTAAATTAACTAATTAGTTATATTTTTAGAAAATATTAAATAATTTGTTATTTGATGTATTGGATGCATTAATATTTTTTATGTCACTAACATTTACATGAATGCGTATATAAAAATTGTATATGTGCAAATCAACATAAGGTATCAATGGGCGTTTAAATACGATGTAAATGTAGCTATTTGCTAAGTGTTATTGAACAAATTAGTGGGCCATAAAACCTCTTTTATTAGAATTCATATAAAGAAGATGATGCTTGAAATGGCTGGATCTAGAAAATGAATGGAGGAGGTCAAGGATGGTTATCTCTATAAATACCTTGTCTTTCATTCACTTGCCTCTCTTAATCATTCCCTTTCAGAACCCTAGCCTCCATACTCCGTTTCTAATATTCATGGCTGAAAACTCAAGGCAAAAATAATTTAGTTTAATGGCATCCAACTAAATTAATCAAATAAAAGGTGGTTCTTCTTTTATTGCAAAGTTAGGACACTGATCTAGGTTTGGATCTGGGAATGTCTATCAATCAAAGTGCACTCAAAGGATACATCTTATAGGTATGATTTATTTTATGTGTCTATTCGTCATGATGTTGTATATCTATTTATTTGATTATTTTGACAATTTTGTGTACTCAATTATTTTCCGTTTTTAATTTGTATATGTATAGATTTGAAAATTTTGATTCTGTTGATTTGAATTAGATTTGAAAATAATAGCAATGATTTTCATTGTTGATTCTTATTGTTTTCTTTATGTTGATGGTGGTGTTATTTTATGTCTAAATATAATAACTTATTATATATATCTATGTACGTATGTATGTACATATGTACATATGTATGTACATATCTATTTGTATTAAAAATAATTTGAAGACTATTTTACAATGAATGTTGTTACTATAATAATTTCCTTCGTAGATACGCGACATGCGACAGATATATAACAGCACATCAGTAGCTAATGCCGAAGGAATAAATGTGAATCAATGCCGAAATATGAAGATGGAATAATGTCGTAAGCATGCAATGTTGCATCTCATCAGTAAAGAGTCATATACAACGTTTCCGCACATCATCTATAAAGCCGGATGATTAATGCCGAGTCTTTTATATAGCTAAGCAATGCCGGATGGAATCAGCATTGTAAATCATCAAAGAAGCAATGATGACGACCATAATTAATACCACGAGCCATCAGTTTCGCACCTCATTAGTGTCATATTCTATCAATGCCGTCATTCGCCTATGGAGATAAAATAGACGACACAACTCAATAGTACCACACTTTATCAATATCGCTCATCCTTGATGTCATCTATTATAAATGCTGCTATAAACTGATGTCGCATGCCATTAGTATAAAGCCATCTTATTGCCGATACTACTCCACTAGTAATGAATCAAAGACGCCTATTATTGACACTACCGACAGTCAATGCCACATCTTGTTGATAGCGCATTTCATTAACCCTTATAAGATACTGAACGTCTATACATGTGATGTTGATAATGAAAGTTGTCAACATTCACAAGAGTTACCAAACCTGATATTATACAAAATGATGTCGCTTCCTGCTAATGTCACTCCATAGTAATTTTGCTCCGTATAAATGTTGCACTATACCAATCTCGCCTCATGTCAATATCGAATTATGCTAGTATAACTTCCAATTGACAACATGCTATGTTGATTTCGGTAGCCTCCTCTATTTGAGCAGTGCTAAAGATTAACCAAGCACCAAAGCATGTCGAAGATCATCTCCAAATAAGGCTTAACACCATGCAACATTAATGACGTCGAAGAACATAGATGTTGCAATCAAGCTGCAACACATGACACATTTCCCCTATAAATATTGACCTAGGGCATTGTAGAAAGGGCCAATATTTCTTTTTTTCATTCTTTGACATTTTAAACTTTGTAACCCTAAATTAATTTGGGGATTTTAGTGCCAAGAGAGCTATTGCGTACAGGACTTTGTATATTCAATATTATATGAAATAAGAATAAGGTTTCTTGAGTTATGGCTTACTTTCATATTCCAAAGCACTTGTGATTTCTTAATCATAGTTTGCTTTGAATTCCAACAGTACTCACATTCTTGATTTCTACTTTTGCATGAAATTGTCTGCATGGATCAACTTCAAGTATATACAACTTTAATGACTAGGCATATGACTCCTTCATGGAGCTAAGCCTGCTTTTTCATTCCACTTAAGCCTTAACTCAACCAAGTGTCGCTTTTTTTTTCAATACTCATTGAGGTTAAATCTAGGCTCTCCAAATTTCATCATTAGCCACATTTCCCTTCCTCGCATTTCTGGGGTTAACAAAGAAATTCGTTAATATTTTGGCACTGTAAGGAGGGCTCCAACCTATGACTCCGTTAAAACCCTAAGTGGAACTACCATATATAAGGCTTAAAGGACTTGTCCCTACCCAGCATATCCCATTCTAAACTAGCTTGCCGTTGATTTTTAACACAGTTTAATCGCATCAACTAAGCTTACTTAGTTATGCAATTAAACTTGTTAAAGTCCTCGAGGATCCTCCGAGCCTCAAATGATTTCTCCAACCTATCAAATGACTAACGACCCTTGACTTTGTGAAGAGGAAATACTAAGAATCATAGCCCTGTGAATTATTACGGCAAGATGGTTTTCTAGTCCTCTATTTGCACTAAGACCGAAATGGTTCTCTAGACTTCTATTTAAATTATTATCGAAAGGAGTTATTATTTTGAAGGCGGGGCTTCACTAAATTGTCTCTTAATCTTCTAAATTCAGATTGGAATTCAATTTTCTTACTAAAAGGGAGTCTTCGTTGTCAAACAAGTTGCGGAATATCTACTTATGAAAAGGCAGACTCTTGTATTAGGATAAAAATTCATTGTCTACTAGAATGATGAACACTTAATCAGCCAGACTTTTGGCTCCTTTATCAAGTAAATTATTGGTTTGAATGGTAAAGACTCAAAACACTAGAAAACAAATTATACATCTTATTTAGCATACTCGAAAGGAAAAGTTCATACGATACGTTCGAGGTAACATATATTAAACTACAAATTTATTTACAATCTAATACATTATTAGGCTTGTCAACGGATACTTTTGGATGCGGATAATGCCATATTCACATCTACATCCGAAATGATTTTCGAATATTGGATATTCGCATCCGCGAATACGAACGGATATCGAATAATTATCCTATCCACTAACGACTGATAAATCAAGAAATATAAATATAAATTTTAAGTTTAACATACATTTTTTCAATCTAATTGATTAGAAAAGTGCTAATTATAAACAAATATGACGATAATAAATAGTTTTGAGCAGCTAATAAGCATTAAGTGCATATAATATAAACTACTAACTTAATGAAACAATAAATTAATATCTTTTATTATACTAAAATACACATAATTTATACTATAATCTTGACAAAGACCGGATGGATAATTTTCGGATGCGGATGTCTCCATATCCGCATTCGTTTTTTCAAATGTCGGGTATTATCCTCTTTTCGAATACGGATGTGGACAGACTTTGGATTTTTTAGGTATCCATTGACAGCCCTTTACATTATGTACAAAGTTATAGGTACAAAAATTAAACAAAAGAAGAGCATGTTTAAAGCAATTCTTTAGTAAAGCTCAAGGCTTTATGCTATCTTGTCCAAATCCTTAGCAATTAAAGAATTAGTAATGTGGCGAATGGCCACATTCAAAAGTTCATTAGATTTCTTTTATTTTCTTCGAATAATATCAAAATCATTAACTGAATCAATTTGAATATTCGAAGCATGCTAGTGAATTTTGTTGGCTCCTCTTAAAGCTGGAACAATGCTCCTTAGTTCTTTAATCTCCTACATAAGGATATAATTCTCAAGCCTAAGCTTTTCAACTTGGCTTTCGTAGTCATTGAGATGTTGAGATAATTTATCATTCTATTTCTTACAGAAAAATTGCATGCACTCAAATTTAACTTTTCTATTCCATCAGTAGATTTCTTCATTACTTAGACCAGAAGGTGGTTTTAATAAAGTAGGATATTCTTGACTAGCTAATGATCGAGAATGATTCATTCTACTGGGAGTAAGAGTAGGAAGGCGAAATCACCACCGCTTGCAATATACTCTCTAAGTACTGTTAGGAAACTTGACTCTTCATTAACTCCACTTCAAGATCATTTATTTTTTGATACAATCTAGCTATTTAGGTATCAATCTCAACAGAAGGTCTAGATTCTAAGACCAAATCTATCTTTACTTTCAACTGTTGAACTCCGTTTTCCTTCTCTTCAATCTCCCTTTCTAAGCTAGAGGTTTATTTCTTCTGAGCTTTAAAAATCAATAAGACGACCCGACTTTCTCTCCATAGAAAATCGTATCATCTTGAAGAAAGAAAGGGATAGAAAAGAGAAAAAAAGAAGAGAAAGAAGAAACAACATCAGAATCTCAACAGCGGAACGAATAAATTATATTAATAACATAAGTATTACATAATATACAACGATTATCAGAGTACACAGATTATACATCACATACTAGACAGTTATAAACACCTGTCTAGTTATACAATTCAATACACAATACAGACATCAACGCGGCGGAACACTATATATCTACATGCTGAAGCCTCCTGCTCCATTGCTCCTCCACAATTTGTCAAAGCTAACCTGAATCCCTTGCCTACTCGTAAAAATTTGAGTACCCAAGAGTTTAAGAAAAACAGAAGATAAAATCCGGGTCAGACATGGGTCTGGTGTGAGTAACAGGTTAAGATTGCTTAACTTTGAAAACCTTTAAAAACAAAAGGTATCACGTAAGACTCCCCATACATAAACATGGGGAAGTTTTTACCTTATGCTAAACAAAACATTTGATAGGAAATCCAGTGATATTATAATAGGTCTAGGGTTTTCAAGTAAATAGAAAATAGCTGAAATTGTTACATTCATTAAATTCCAGCTACTAGCCACAAAAGAGGGTAATACAAATCAAAACCGTAGGGTCTCGTAGGGAAAATGGGTTTCCATCAACGGCAGGGCTACTGGAGTACCGCCCGTCAAAGTACGTGGCCTAGATCAACGTACCGAGCATCCACCCTAAATCCCCTGCAACATTAGGCCGGAACCATCCCTTACTGGACAGTCCCGAACAAGACAACCCCGACAGTTGGAGCTCTACAACTGTCCACACAGCCGAATTAAAAAGGAACCTCTAGACGGGGAAAATCTCATCCTACTTAGGCATGACCCACTTAGCCTTGCTGCACCTCCCCTGTTTTAGCCATTCCCGATTGATGCGGCCGAGACTACAATTACCTTTAGAGAACACATCTCTTAGAATGCTCATCGTCCACTTGACGATGTTCTGAAAGCATTCAATCCATACAAGTTCGTTCTTGGTTCGAATGAAACCGCAAGCATTATCTCGTTACACTCATTTTGGAATCATCCTCAGAGTTAACGACGATAATCCTTGCACTCTGAATCTTCATCTTCACTTGAGATTCACGACCTATCGTTAATTTGGATCGATGTGGTTTTTGGATATCCAAATCTGGAAACCCGATCCCCGTCGCATCGAACTCCAAAACGTATCTTTTAAGGCCAAGTTGTTTTAAAGTTTAAAACAATTCAATTCAATTATCTATATACACAAAGATAGATAACTCACAAATCACAATAGATAATCAACAGTATCATCATAAACAGATAATCCATATTATCATCACAAACAGATAATCCACATTATCATCATATTTCAACCAAAGCATCTATATCACATAGCATCACTTATCTCACATCTAAGATCTCAAACCATTCAAGGCAATCAAAATCATCCATTCATACATAAGCAAGGATTTACTTAATCACACTATAATTAATTTAAAATGAATTAAATTAATTACTTGCATCTCTAATTAATTTAAAGTGAATTAAATTAATTACTTCATCTTTAATTAATTTAAAATAAATTAAATTAATTACTTCATCTTTAATTAATTTAAAATATATTAAATTAATTACTTCATCTTTTTAAATCTTGCTTACTTAACCATCAATTAATTACAAATTAATTAATTAAACATCCTATAATTAATCACCTTAATTAATCACCCTTGATTAATTATCCTATAATTACATTCAAGTAATTATCCTTTAATTAATTTCATAAAATAATTATTCTTAACTACTTGTAGTAATTAACCTTTAATTACTTCATTAAGTAATTAACTATAATTAATCCTTAATTAATTACATTAATTAGTTACTCTTTAATCGGTTAACATTGATTAATTAATCTTAATTAATCAACCTTAATTAATTCATTAATTATATTAATTAATGAACCCTAATTACATTTTATTTAATTACTTTATTTAAATTAATTACCTTAAGTAATTAATCTTAATTAAACCATAATTATTAATCCCTCTTGATTAACCACAATCAGTAATTAGCTACCCTTAATTACTTCATTAAATAAATAAATTATTCCTAATTAATTATCTTTAGTTAATCCCTTGATTAATTACACAAAGTAATTTAAACCAAATTACTTCCATTCTTAATCATCTTCAATTAATTACATCCAGTAATTTTTAATTAATTACTTCACTAAGTAATTACAATCCATTAATGACATTAAGTGATTATTATCAAATCATTAAGTCATTTAAATTAATTAAACTTAATTAATTAATTTAATTAATCACATTAAACTCAACTAATTACATTAAGTAATTAATTCCTTAATTACTTCCATTAAGTGATTATACTTAAATAATTTCACAAATGATTATCATTAAATTAATTAATCTAATTAATTATTAAAATTAATCACATTAATTATTTATTCAATAATCTCAAGTTAATGACTTTCATTAACTACTAACAATTCTTTAATTACTTTCCTTAAGTAATTAAACTTAGATTAATCATTATTAATTACAAATTAATAGCCTTCAGTTACCAATTAATTAATCTTTAACTATTTAATTAACTAAGTGTTAACTATAACTTAATTAATCCCTAATTACTTGATTAATTAACCTTAATCATTAATTAATATCAAATAATAATCCTTAAATACAAATTAATTATCCTTAATTAATTAACTTAAACTTTAATTAAAAAATTTAAAATTCTAATTACATATTTAATTAATCTAATTAATTAAATAAATAAATTATCCATTTTAATTAGCTTAATAATTACAAATCATTAAATCTTCATTTACTTAAAG
Organism: Allium cepa; assembly: GCA_030765085.1. Lineage (NCBI taxonomy): Eukaryota > Viridiplantae > Streptophyta > Magnoliopsida > Asparagales > Amaryllidaceae > Allium > Allium cepa. The sequence continues at coordinate 34,647,786 of CM060941.1, forward strand.
ATAAAAACATTTTCTTATTAATGATCAAATTATCATTAACAAAGCATTTAAAAACAATTTGTTTTCAAATTTACTTTTAAATTTCACTTCCAATTTTAAAATTTAAGATGAATACAAATTTAACTTAAACAAAGTTAAAACAATTCAAAAACCTTTTTATTTCACAAGTTAAAGAGATATTTATTTTATAAAGAAGCTTAAAAAGGAATTTAAAAGCCAAATTCATCTTTAAATTCAAACATATTTAAATATACACTTTAACATATAAAGTTGTTTAAATCTTTCAACATTAAAACTTCTTTATTTCAAAAACTGAAATACATATTTAAATCTTTAATTACAGAATTAAACTTAACTTTAAAACTTACTTACATTTTTAAAACTTCATTTTTAAAAATTCAAACTACTTTACCATTTTAAAGTAGTTTAACAATTCAAGTTTAAAACTTTATATTTTTTTTAAACTGTGATTTAAACTTAAAGTTGAACTCCAGATTTTAAACTTGGATTTAAAACTTAGTTTAAATCTTTACTTTACATTTATAAACTTCAGTTTTTAAAATTTTAAAACAAACACTTCAGGTTTCTTAAAACCTGTAACCAAAGTATAACCCGAGACACCATCCCATAATGCTTCGAGTCCAAAACCCAACTTCCCCGAGCAAACTACCCAACAACTTTGAGCAACTCGAGTTCAAACACCAAACCAAACACAACTTTACCAGACAACAGTGCACCGTGCACATGCACGGTGCCGTTGATCATCTCTGGCCAACTTCCCCAATCTTTCTACATCGACAAACAACTTCACATCTCGCCACGATCATCAAATCGCTTACCAAAACTCAAAATCGAATTCAAGACTCTAAACCAAACCTGGAACAGAAACCACTACAACACATACCAAACCTGGCAACGCTTCGCCTTCGATCATCCGACCACCTTAGATTCTGCAACTCCGGCCCTGATCTCGTCTACGACCAAGCTAACGTCCCTCAAATCCTCACTGCACTCGATCAACCCAAACGGTCGTGGTGATCAGTTCATTATACTTAGTTAAAACTAGGGTTCCAGAAAGGATCACGCCATGCTGCCTCCTCGATGAAATGCACCACAATCAAGCATTTTTCCTAGATACTACGATCACTCCTCCATCATCTGGAAGAACCCCGACCCCTCCAAACACATAGATCACCATAAAAACTCAGAAGTTCACTTCCAATTCAAACCCAAACTGAACCTTTAATCCCAAACTATAAATCTTGATTCTTGTGTTAAAAATCATATTTTAGTTGATGTATTCGATTTATAATACTAAATTTATAAATTAAAAAGTTAGAGTTTTGATTTTATTTGTTATCCCATTTTTGGTCAAAACTGGAATATCAATGTTGTGTGCGTTTCCACCACGACCGGAACAAGAAGAAGCAAGCAAGCATATATAAGTCTGGGATTTCACTCATAACCGATGCGTAAAAGTCCATTCGGTATTAATTCATTCGGCAATGTGAAGCAAAGCCTCATTCGGCACTCAGAACACACAGGTTCATCCGGCACTCCTAAATACAAGTGTTCATTCGGCATCCTCAGAATAAGGCATACAAGTGTTCATTCGGCTTCCACCGAACCATATCATTTAAGCTCATTCGGTAAAATGAAGTAACCACACACCTTCCCTGCATAACCGATCCAACTCCACTACCGGACCAAGCTTCTACCAGACCAAGCACTCACTCCACCAACACTGGTCCATAGCACAGCCGAACCAACACGTGTCCAGCTTCCTGCTCCTCCCACCGATCCAACCTTCTCCAAGCATGGCCGAACCGAGGCATACCGAACCAAACTGCCAGGCCAGATCGCTTCAGCCCAGGCCCATCAGCAGCTGTATACATCCAAGACCCCTGCCCCCAGCCTCACTCTATAAATAGAGGGGCATGGGTACAACAATGGGAGGGAAGTTTTGAGACAAGTTTGAGAGCTCAAGCACGGAAGGAACTTTCAAACAACTTTCATATACTTGTAATCAAAGCTTTGTACTTGTAATCTGAAGAGAAAGAGGAGAATAACATATAAAGTGGACGTAGGCACGTTCTGGCCGAACCACTATAAATCTGTGTGTCTTTTACAGTTTAGTCCCTGCTTTTTACATATTTGCATAAATCACCCAAATCGCTAAGAACAGCATAAAATCGACTAAATCATACGACTTAGAGGTGTTTGCCCATTTTTTTCGCAAACATTTTTGGTGCTTTCACCGGGAATTGAACTCAAGGACCTACCGCTTGGAAGTTGAATTTGAGAGTTTAGAGATTTGGATTGGAAGAGTCATGGCGAGACAATCAAGCAGAAGGCCAAGGCCAGAGCAGAGTCAACAGGAAAGGAGTCAAGAGGCTTCCTCAGGAGCAAATCAAGCTTCAGCCTTCATCACCAGGGATGAGATGGAGGCTATGATGAGAAGACAAGAAGAGATGATCCAGAACTTGCTTCAGCAAATTGGGTAACTTGGAGCACAAAACCAAGGAGCAACTGGAGTTCAGAACGGAGCAGGACCATCTGGCGTAGCACCAGAGCTAGGGGGCACTCACGTAGAGCATGTTGATCCGACCCCGGAAAGAGAGATGGGGGCATCCGAGCCACCTGGTGGCAATAGAGGAGTGAACGCTCAGTCAAGGGGACAGATCCCAGAGTTCCCTCGCGAACTCGGGGGACAGGTGGAAGGCAGTGAACGAGGACTACAGCTTGGAGACAATGACAGATTAGCAGAGATGGTTAGAAGAGCTATGAGAGGCGGTTTAGTAAACAGAGACTTGGAAGATGTAAACAGGAGTCCTTTTTCTTCTGCGATTAGGATGGCTAGAAACCCACCAGAATTCAAGCTACCATCAGTAGAGATGTACGATGGGAGGACAGATCCTGCGGTCCATCTTACTAAGTTTATGAGGCATATGGAAGTGCTGGGGGCATCACAAGAGGTCATGGCCAGGTGCTTTCCACTGTATTTGACGGACATTGCAGCATTATGGTTTAGGCAACTGGAGAGCGGCTCCATAGGAACGTGGGCAGATTTAACTGAGAGATTCATGAGGTAATTCAGGGTTCATATTGCGAGACCCAAGAATGTGATGACTTTGGCAACCTTGAAGCAGAAAACTGGAGAGACTTTGAGGAGCTTTCTAACGCGATTTAATGCGGCGGCGGCATCTGTGGATCGACCAGATCCATCTATGGTCATGATGGCGGCTGTATCTGGAATAGCTTATAATACAGAGTTCAAGAATTCATTAACCAAGGACCCGCCTATGAATCTGGGAGAGTTCTATCATGAGGCTGAAAAGTTTCTGCGTTTGGAAGATGCTAGTGCAGAAAGAGAGGAAGAAGATGACGTTTACGCAATCAAGAGCGGAAACCCACCTGGAAAGGGTGCGGAGACTAGCAAAGGAAAGAAAAAGGCTGAGGATAATGATGACAGGACAAAGCGGCAACGGAGGGAGCCGCGATTCACCACTCACACTGAGCTGAATGAGAGTCTGGAATGAATTTATCAAGATACCAAGGAGCATGTTCCGTATCGTAGACCAATACGAAGGGATCCAACCTCTGATGAAAGAAAATCAGATAAGTTTTGTGTATTCCATGAATTAAACGGTCATAACACTAATGATTGTAGGCATTTGAAGGACGAGGTGGAAGGGCATATCAGGAACGGTATGCTCCTTCAGTATGTGAGGAGGCGAACTCCAGCTGTGGAGCCAGAGCGATCGCCGTCTACATCGGCTAGAGGTGACCCTGGATCGGGGAACCGTTTGATTATCCATTGATTGCTTGATTAAAATAACGATGAACAAGTTGTAAACCTCTCGCTAACACGGTTAAATCATTTACACATGTGAGCGATCGCGCACGATCCATAGGCATGCTCTGAATGACTACCAGCCGCGTTATAGTAAGAGTTTACGCTTTGACATCTTCATTCTGCTCTTTGCTTTGATTTTGATTTGAACATTTAAATTCTTCCTGTTTGGACATGTCTGCTGTAAGGTTCATATGATTATTTCTTTAACATTTACAATTCTATGGAAAAATTACTTGTATGCCCATGGATCGCGAACGGTCCACGAGCACCACTTGCATGGCAGCGAACTGCCGAAGTCTTTGATTTGGAGACTCCCCCAAACAATAACTCCAACACTGATATTATTAAGTCCCCCCCCCCGGCACACACAATTCGCCTCGAACGGCACCCGACCTCGAACGGTCACAATTCGCCTCGAACGGCACCCGACTTCGAACAGTCACAACTCGCCTCGAACGGCACCCGACTTCGAACAGTCACAATTCGCCTCGAACGGCACCCGACTTCGAACAGTCACAAACTCGCCTCGAACGGCACAACACATCTCGCCACAAATGGCTCGATCGCGAAAGGTCGCCATTTGAGGCCCACCCCCTGACCGCCAACAGTCGCACCTTACCACGAATGGCTCGATCTCGAACAATCGTCATCCGAAGTAAGGCGCTTGACCGCGAACGGTCCCATTTCATCTTTTGCCGTGAACGGCACCGGCCGTGGACGGTCACATTTCACCCCAAGTGGCTTGATCGCGAACGGTCGCCATTTGAGGTCCGCCCTCTGACCGGGCTCGGTCGCACATTACCTCGAATGGCTCGATCCCGAACGGTCGTCATTTGAAGTAAAGCGCTTGGCCGTGAACGATCACCTTCCACCGCAAATGACTCGATCTCGAATGATCGTCGCATGGGTTTAGACGCTTGACCACGAACGGTCGCACTTCACCTCAAATGACTCGATCGCGAACGGTCGTCATTTGAAGTTAGGCGCTTGACTATGAACGGCCGCGCTTCATCCCAAATAGCTCGATCCCGAACGGTCGTCATTTGGGGCCATATAAAATATCAAGCTCTTTACAGGTTGTCAACAGGATATGAACATCCAGCTCATGGCATTACAAGACACGCCTTCCTATCGCAAGGACATCAACAGGATAAGAACATCCAGCTCATGGCATTACAAAACACGCCTTCCTATCGCAAGCATGTTTTGGGGGGCAAAGTGTTATCCCATTTTTGGTCAAAACTGGAATATCAATGTTGTGTGCGTTTCCACCATTACCGGAACAAGAAGAAGCAAGCAAGCGTATATAAGTCTGGGATTTCACTCATAACCGATGCGTAAAAGTCCATTCGGTATTAATTCATTCGGCAATGTGAAGCAAAGCCTCATTTGGCACTCAGAACACACAGGTTCATCCGGCACTCCCAAATACAAGTGTTCATTCGACATCCTCAGAATAAGGCATACAAGTGTTCATTCGGCTTCCACCGAACCATATCATTTAAGCTCATTCGGTAAAATGAAGTAACCACACACCTTCCGTGCATAACCGATCCAACTCCACTACCGGACCAAGCTTCTACCAAACCAAGCACTCACTCCACCAACACTGGTCCATAGCACAGCCGAACCAACACGTGTCCAGCTTCCTGCTCCTCCCACCGATCCAACCTTCTCCAAGCATGGCCGAACCGAGGCATACCGAACCAAACTGCCAGGCCAGATCGCTTCAGCCCAGGCCCATCAGCAGCTGTATACATCCAAGACCTCTGCCCCCAGCCTCACTCTATAAATAGAGGGGCAGGGGTACAACAATGGGAGGGAAGTTTTGAGACAAGTTTGAGAGCTCAAGCACGGAAGGAACTTTCAAACAACTTTCATATACTTGTAATCAAAGCTTTGTACTTGTAATCTGAAGAGAAAGAGGAGAATAACATATAAAGTGGACGTAGACACGTTCTGGCCGAACCACTATAAATCTGTGTGTCTTTTACAGTTTAGTCCCTGCTTTTTACATATTTGCATAAATCACCCAAATCGCTAAGAACAACATAAAATCGACTAAATCATACGACTTAGAGGTGTTTGCCCATTTTTTTCGCAAACATTTTTGGTGCTTTCACTGAGAATTGAACTCAAGGACCTACCGCTTGGAAGTTGAATTTGAGAGTTTAGAGATTCGGATTGGAAGAGTCATGGCGAGACAATCAAGCAGAAGGCCAAGGCCAGAGCAGAGTCAACAGGAAGGGAGTCAAGAGGCTTCCTCAGGAGCAAATCAAGCTTCAGCCTTCATCACCAGGGATGAGATGGAGGCTATGATGAGAAGACAAGAAGAGATGATCCAGAACTTGCTTCAGCAAATTGGGCAACTTGGAGCACAAAACCAAGGAGCAACTGGAGTTCAGAACGGAGCAGGACCATCTGGCGTAGCACCAGAGCTAGGGGGCACTCACGTAGAGCATGTTGATCCGACCCCAGGAAGAGAGATGGGGGCATCCGCGCCACCTGGTGGCAATAGAGGAGTGAACGCTCAGTCAAGGTGACAGATCCCAGAGTTCCCTCGCGAACTCGGGGGACAGGTCGAAGGCAGTGAACGAGGACTACAGCTTGGAGACAATGACAGATTAGCAGAGATGGTTAGAAGAGCTATGAGAGGCGGTTTAGTAAACAGAGACTTGGAAGATGTAAACAGGAGTCCTTTTTCTTCTGTGATTAGGATGGCTAGAAACCCACCAGAATTCAAGCTACCATCAGTAGAGATGTACGATGGGAGGACAGATCCTGCGGTCCATCTTACTAAGTATATGAGGCATATGGAAGTGCTGGGGGCATCACAAGAGGTCATGGCCAGGTGCTTTCCACTGTATTTGACGGACATTGCAGCATTATGGTTTAGGCAACTGGAGAGCGGCTCCATAGGAACGTGGGCAGATTTAACTGAGAGATTCATGAGGTAATTCAGGGTTCATATTGCGAGACCCAAGAATGTGATGACTTTGGAAACCTTGAAGCAGAAAACTGGAGAGACTTTGAGGAGCTTTCTAACGCGATTTAATGCGGCGGCAGCATCTGTGGATCGACCAGATCCATCTATGGTCATGATGGCGGCTGTATCTGGAATAGCTTATAATACAGAGTTCAAGAATTCATTAACCAAGGACCCGCCTATGAATCTGGGAGAGTTCTATCATGAGGCTGAAAAGTTTCTGCGTTTGGAAGATGCTAGTGCAGAAAGAGAGGAAGAAGATGACGTTTACGCAATCAAGAGCGGAAACCCACCTGGAAAGGGTGCGGAGAGTAGCAAAGGAAAGAAAAAGGCTGAGGATAATGATGACAGGACAAAGCGGCAACGGAGGGAGCCGCGATTCACCACTCACACTGAGCTGAATGAGAGTCTGGAATGAATTTATCAAGATACCAAGGAGCATGTTCCGTATCGTAGACCAATACGAAGGGATCCAACCTCTAACGAAAGAAAATCAGATAAGTTTTGTGTATTCCATGAATTAAACGGTCATAACACTAATGATTGTAGGCATTTGAAGGACGAGGTGGAAGGGCATATCAGGAACGGTATGCTCCTTCAATATGTGAGGAGGCGAACTCCAGCTGTGGAGCCAGAGCGATCGCCGTCTACATCGGCTAGAGGTGACCCTGGATCGGGGCACCGTTTGATTATCCATTGATTGCTTGATTAAAATAACGATGAACAAGTTGTAAACCTCTCGCTAACACGGTTAAATCATTTACACATGTGAGCGATCGCGCACGATCCATAGGTATGCTCTGAATGACTACCAGCCGCGTTATAGTAAGAGTTTACGCTTTGACATCTTCATTCTGCTCTTTGCTTTGATTTTGATTTGAACATTTAATTTCTTCCTGTTTGGACATGTCTGCTGTAAGGTTCATATGATTATTTCTTTAACATTTACAATTCTATGGAAAAATTACTTGTATGCCCATGGATCGCGAACGGTCCACGAGCACCACTTGCATGGTAGCGAACTGCCGAAGTCTTTGATTCGGAGACTCCCCCAAACAATAACTCCAACACTGATATTATTAAGTCCCCCCCCCGGGCACACACAATTCGCCTCGAACGGCACCCGACCTCGAACGGTCACAATTCGCCTCGAACGGCACCCGACTTCGAACAGTCACAACTCGCCTCGAACGACACCCGACTTCGAACAGTCACAATTCGCCTCGAACGGCACCCGACTTCGAACAGTCACAAACTCGCCTCGAACGGCACAACTCATCTCACCACAAATGGCTCGATCGCGAAAGGTCTCCATTTGAGGTCCACCCCCTGACCGCCAACAGTCGCACCTTACCACGAATGGCTCGATCTCGAACGATCGTCATCCGAAGTAAGGCCCTTGACCGCGAACGATCCCATTTCATCTTTTGCCGTGAACAGCACCGGCCGTGAACGGTCACATTTCACCCCAAGTGGCTTGATCGCGAACGGTCGCCATTTGAGGTCCGCCCTCTGACCGGGCTCGGTCGCACTTTACCTCGAATGGCTCGATCCCGAGCGGTCGTCATTTGAAGTAAAGCGCTTGGCCGTGAACGATCACCTTCCACCGCAAATGACTCGATCTCGAATGATCGTCGCATGGGTTTAGACGCTTGACCACGAACGGTCGCACTTCACCTCAAATGACTCGATCACGAACGGTCGTCATTTGAAGTTAGGCGCTTGACCATGAACGGCCGCGCTTCATCCCAAATAGCTCGATCCCGAACGGTCGTCATTTGGGGCCATATAAAATATCAAGCTCTTTACAGGTTGTCAACAGGATATGAACATCCAGCTCATGGCATTACAAGACACGCCTTCCTATCGCAAGGACATCAACAGGATAAGAACATCCAGCTCATGGCATTACAAAACACGCCTTCCTATCACAAGCATGTTTTGGGGGGCAAAGTGTTAACCCATTTTTGGTCAAAACTAGAATATCAATGTTGTGTGCGTTTCCACCACGACCGGAACAAGAAGAAGCAAGCGTATATAAGTCTGGGATTTCACTCATAACCGATGCGTAAAAGTCCATTTGGTATTAATTCATTCGGCAATGTGAAGCAAAGCCTCATTCGGCACTCAAAACACACAGGTTCATCCGGCACTCCCAAATACAAGTGTTCATTCGGCATCCTCAGAATAAGGCATACAAGTGTTCATTCGGCTTCCACCGAACCATATCATTTAAGCTCATTCGGTAAAACGAAGTAACCACACACCTTCCCTGCATAACCGATCCAACTCCACTACCGGACCAAGCTTCTACCGGACCAAGCACTCACTCCACCAACACCGGTCCATAGCACAGCCGAACCAACACGTGTCCAGCTCCCTGCTCCTCCCACCGATCCAACCTTCTCCAAGCATGGCCGAACCGAGGCATACCGAACCAAACTGCCAGCCAGATCGCTTCAGCCCAGGCCCATCAGTAGCTGTATACATCCAAGACCCCTGCCCCCAGCCTCACTCTATAAATAGAGGGGCAGGGGTACAACAATGGGAGGGAAGTTTTGAGACAAGTTTGAGAGCTCAAGCACGGAAGGAACTTTCAAACAACTTTCATATACTTGTAATCAAAGCTTTGTACTTGTAATCTGAAGAGAAAGAGGAGAATAACATATAAAGTGGACGTAGGCACGTTCTGGCCGAACCACTATAAATTTGGGTGTCTTTTACAGTTTAGTCCCTGCTTTTTACATATTTGCATAAATCACCCAAATCGCTAAGAACAACATAAAATCGACTAAATCATACGACTTAGAGGTGTTTGCCCATTTTTTGCGCAAACATTATTTAACATGCACAGTTATTTAAATACTTCCAGAGACCATCAGGTTTTAATTTGACTTGATTAAATTTTTAAACATTACTTTACACTTAAACAAACATAATTTGTTTAAAACCTAAGTTCTATTAGTAACTAGATTAATAGAATATACATTTTGAATAAAAACTTGATTTTGGGAACACAAACAGGAAGCACTGAAACACACAGTATATACACACTTACATATATTCATAGATAATGCCAGAAATTCATATAAACATATTTGTTTCAGAGAATAGCATGCAACCAGATTTACTTTAAGATTTTAAAATGTGAAGTTACTCACCTTTTTAGTATGAAGACAGGGCTTCCATTTTGAAAAGCTTTGAAAACTGGTTTTGCTTTAAACTTGAATGTTGAAATGCCTCTAATTTTTTGGAAACAGTTTTTAAACTTGAAAAAGCTTTGATCTTGAGTTGCTGGAAAGATTTGCATGCAGTAGAAAATTTCCAAATTGAAGAAAAATGCAGACTTGCTCTTGAAAATGTTACAGGGAAAATGGTTTATAGGCTCTGCATTTTGAAATGAGGATTTGTTTACAAGTTTTGGAAAATGATTCAGGCCTTGAACTTGAAAATGAATTACAGGGAAGTGATTTTTGGTTTGCATGCAGAGCCAATTTCCAGATTTAAGAAAAAAATGCAGATTTGTTTTCTTTTGAACATGAACTACAGGTTTTGCTTTGCATTATGATTTGGAAAGTGAACTACGGATTTTAGAGGAAGTGATTTCAGGTTTGTATTTGATATGAAAAGTGAAGTATAGATTTTGATTTGATTTGAAGAGTGTTTACAGTTTTGTTTTCTGGTTTAGAAATGAGATTAGGAAAAGAAAAAGAAGTGAAAAATGTATGTTTATATAGGCATATTTTCTGATTTTATAAAACAAAAGAAAATTAAAATTTAAAGAGACCACTTGTCCAAAATACCGCATTTGTCACATTAATGGTTTATTACTTAACACATGTTATCCTAAGCTCTATGATGTTTACACATGTTCTTTAAAGGTAATTAGTATTTATAATTAAATGTAAATGAAAGCTTTTAACTTAATAAATTAATTTTTTTAATACTTAGTTATATATATAGATAACTTTTAAAGAAATAAAACCCTTTTATATTTATATATAAAAATAATACATATACTCTTTTATATGAAAATAACAGCTTTGACAATTTTAAATAATTTATAAAATAGATTATAAATTACTTATTATTTAAATGAATAAATGTTTCATATTTTAATTGTATTTTAAACTTCCATGTCAAATTACAATCATATTCATTAAACAATATTTAAAAAGAAATAAAACAAACCTTATTATAAATCTTACTTAATTTTTAAGCTAAAATCCTTTTTAAACAATTAAACATTTATTTTATGTATATAAACCATATCGTTATTTATTAAATAGCTTTGAAAATCTTAATATTAATTTAAATCATAATTTCCAAATTATTAAATATATATTAGAATTTGAAATCAATATTCATTTATTAAATTTAAACCAAAGATTATTTATTTATAATATATACATACAATATATTCACTTAAATAGAAATCAATTTATTAGCTTTTAAAAGATAAATTCTACCAATTAAATATTTATTAAAGGAAAATTATTAAATTAATTCAAATATTATTAACTAAAATTATCAAATCAATTTAAATTTTAATACAGATTATTAAATTTATATTGCCAAAAATTCCGGGATATCACAATCCTTTCCCCTTAAAAGAATTTCGTCCCCAAAATTTAAAACAAAGGTAATTTAATAATCTCATTGAAGATTTAATTTTAAAACAAGCATATATTGATCATATGCTAACAACTAAAGCAACCAATTCATCCAACCAAACAAATCTAATATCCAGACAAAATCCTGGATAGAATTCCCTCGAGTTTCCCAAGTATAAATACCGAGATACTCGCTCTACAAAATCCAAACAATCAATACTACTAAGCTACAGAGCTCCTACTTATCTAGATCTACAAAACTAAACATGATATCAGATTGCAGATAAGTCTGACTCAACAATCAAACCTCTCGAACTGCTTGTTCCAAAACCAGAGATAGATCATACACGCACTCCCTCAAAGATACGTGAAACACATCGAATCCCGGCTATCCAAACTGGCAATTCAATCCTGAAGACCAAACACTAATCCTCACAAGAACACAGAAAAGATCCAAAGCACCATGGAGTAGCTTCCCTTAATCGGAGAAAAACTTATCCAAAATCAAATCACATACTCCGGAATCCAAATTCCTCCGTCTCTTATCCTCACAAATCTTCAGACGATCCAGGGTTTCCTACATCCTTACTGATCAGCCCAACCCTTGCTGATGCCTCTAGAAACAAACAAGACCATAAACAACCCAACACCATGATCTCCTCAAGATCAACCAAGATCCAAGAACATAAACTCTATTCCTCAAATATCAGAAGACTAAACGCACTTCTCCTGTCCGAAAAAGAAAAGCAGAAGCACTCCCAAACTGCTTCCGCTGCACAACTCTGATCTGGAGTAGATAAGAATGCTGATGAGGAACACAGGCACAAACTCGACAACGCATTCCAGAAATATGGTTCATCTGATCCATAAAAGAAAACTCAAAAACTCCACCAAAACCTGAGCTGCTTCATCAAACTATATCTCTAGGAATCATCCTTCTACTAAACCAACCACCGGTACCACTCCTGGAATCCTAGTCGATAAGAAAACTCAATCTCCAAATGCAGACAAACCTCTGACTTCCCTGAAGACATCCAGAAAATCTCTGATAACCCAAGAGAACACTCAACTATTGCAAGTCACTTTTGCGATCAACTCAGACTAATTCCAAAGAAAAACTATTCTCTCTTTACTTATCAGAACAGCTTACGCTTATCTAACCAATCCATCGAGGAAAAGGATCTACTCTGCTGCTTCTGAACTCCTCCTTCAGAAAAACCACTAAGCCAGAAAACTTCCTGCCAACATACAGAACACTCCAAGTTGCACTGCTGCCACAGATGCCAAAGATTTCCTAATCCAAAGCTCTTCAGAAACTCGGACCTCAAACCAAACAGAAACACCATGCTGAACTCAGCCACAACATCGAAGCAGACTCACCTCCTTAAACTTTTTCCAAAGAAATATCTTCGGAAACATCCATAGTCAGTGCATCTCATCACGCAGCTACTACTTCCTGAGGTATCAAGATACCATCACTCGCTTTTGTGTAACCGACAGATCCAAACTCTACTCATCCAACTTCAAAAATAGACTCTGAACCTTAACAGGTTTCCTTCAGAGATCGATGAAATCCGTACACCACTGCAAAACCCACTCGAGACGGTATTATGTCTACAGTCTCGATAGACACACTTCCAACCTCAAACATTCAAACTCCAACCAATGGTAGTCGTGTTACACACACCGCTACCCCATCTACCTTTATAACTTATATTGGAAAACCTGAACAGGTAACCAACAGATAAGGAGAAATAAGTGTGTATATATATATATATATCAAAATTACAAATACGCTCTCTCAAGAAAGAAATCACTCCAGAGTCTAGGTATTCACTCAACCTAGCGCTTTGATACCAAAAGAGACGACCCGACTTTCTCTCCACGAAAAATCGTACCATCTTGAAGAAAGAAAGGGATAGAAAAGAGAAAAGAAAGAAGAGAAAGAAGAAACAACATCAGAATATCAACAACGGAATGAATAAATTATATTAATAACATAAGTATTACATAATATACAACAATTGTCAGAGTTACACAGATTATACATCACATACTAGACAGTTATAAACACCTGTCAGTTATACAATTCAATACACAATGCAGACATCAACACAGCGGAACACTATATATCTACACGCTGAAGCCTCCTGCAACATTGCTCCTCCACAATTCGTCAAAGCTAACCCGAATCCCTTGGCTACTCGTAAAAATTTGAGTACCGAAGAGTTTAAGAAAAACAGAAGATAAACTCCGGGTCAGACATAGGTCTGGTGTGAGTAACAGGTTAAGGTTGCTTAACTTTGAAAACCTTTGAAAACAAAAGGCATCACGTAAGACTCCCCACACATAAACATGGGTAAGCTTTTACCTTACGCTAACCAAAACATTTGATAGGAAATCCAGTGATATTATAATAGGTCTAGGGTTTTCAAGTAAATAGAAAATAGCCGAAATTGTTACATTCATTAAATTCCAGCTACTAGCCACAAAAGTGGGTAATACAAATCAAAACCGTAGGGTCTCGTAGAGAAAATGGGTTTCCATCAATGGCACGGCTATTGGAGTACCTCCCGTCACAGTACGTGGCCTAGATCAACGTACCGAGGATCCATCCTAAATCTCCTACAATACAAGGCCGGAACCATCCTTACTGAACAATCCCGAATAAGACAACCCCGACAGTTGGAGCTCTACAACTATCCACACAGCCGAATTAAAAAGGGACCTCTAGACAGGGGAAAATCTCGTCCTACTTGGGCATGACCCACTTAGCCTTGCTGCACCTCCCCTGTTTTAGCCATTCCCGGTTGATGAGGCTTGAGGTTACAATTACCTTTAGAGAACACATCTCTTAAAATGCTCATCGTCCACCTGACGATGTTCTGAAAACATTCAATCCATACAAGTTCGTTCCGGGTTCGAACGAAACCGAAGGCATTATCTCGTTACACTCATTTTGGAATCATCCTCAGAGTTAACGACGATAACCCTTGCACTCTGATTCTTCATCTCCACTTGAGATTCACGACCTATCGTTAATTTGGATCGATGTGGTTTTCGGATATCCAAATCTGGAAACCTGATCTCGGTCTCATCGAAATCCAAAATGTATCTTTTAAGGCCAAGTTACTTTAAAGTTTAAAACAATTCAATTCAATTATCTATATACACACAGATAGATAACTCACAAATCATAATAGATAATCAACAGTATCATCATAAACAGATAATCCATATTATCATCACAAACAGATAATCCACATTATCATCATATTTCAACCAAAGCATCTATATCACACAGCATCACTTATCTCATATCTGAGATCTCAAACCATTCATGACAATCAAAATCATCCATTCATACATAAGCAAGGATTTACTTAATCACACTATAATTAATTTAAAATAAATTAAATTAATTACTTGCATCTCTAATTAATTTAAAATGAATTAAATTAATTACTTCATCTTTAATTAATTTAAAATAAATTAAATTAATTACTTCATCTTTAATTAATTTAAAATAAATTAAATTAATTACTTCATCTTTTTAAATCTTGCTTACTTAACCATTAATTAATTATAAATTAATTAATTGAACATCCTCTAATTAATCACTCTTGATTAATTATCCTTTAATTACATTCAAGTAACTATCCTTTAATTAATTTCACAAAATAATTATTCTTAACCACTTGTAGTAATTAACCTTTAATTACTTCATTAAGTAATTAACTATAATTAATCCTTAATTAAATTACATTAATTAATTACTCTTTAATCACTTATCATTGATTAATTAATCTTAATTAATCAACCTTAATTACATCATTAATTATATTAATTAATGATCCCTAATTACATTTTATTTAATTACTTTATTTAAATTAATTACCTTAAGTAATTAATCTTAATTAAACCATAATTATTAATCCTTCTTGATTAATCACATTCAGTAATTAGCTACCCTTAATTACTTCATTAAATAAATTAATTATTTCTAATTAATTGTCTTTAATTAATCCCTTGATTAATTACACAAAGTAATTTAAACCAAATTACTTCCATTCTTAAATCATCTTCAATTAATTACATCCAGTAATTTTTAATTAATTACTTCACTAAGTAATTACCATCCATTAATGACATTAAGTGATTATTATCAAAACATCAAGTGATTTAAATTAATTAAACTTAATTAATTAATTTAATTAATTTAATTAATCACATTAAACTTAACTAATTACATTAAGTAATTAATTCTTAATTACTTCCATTAAGTTATTACACTTAAACAATTTCACAAATGATTATCATTAAATTAATTAATTTAATTAATTATCAAAATTAATCACATTAATTAATTATTCAATAATCTCAAGTTAATGACCTTCATTAACTACTAACAATTCTTTAATTACTTTCCTTAAGTAATTAAACTTAGATTAATCATTATTAATTACAAATTAATAGCCTTCAATTACCAATTAATTAACCTTTAATTATTTAATTAATAAATGTTAACTGTAACTTAATTAATCCTTAATTACTCGATTAATTAATATTAATCATTAATTAATATCAAATTAATAATCCTTAAATACAAATTAATTATCCTTAATTAATTAACTTAATCTTTAATTAATAAAGTTAAAATTCTAATTACATATTTAATTAATCCAATTAATTAATTAAATAAATAAATTATCCATTTTAATTAGCTTAATAATTACAAATCATTAAATCTTCATTTACTTAAAGATAAAAACATTTTCTTATTAATGATCAAATTATCATTAACAAAGCATTTAAAAATAATTTGTTTTCAAATTTACTTTTAAATTTCATTTCCAAAATTAAAATTTAATATGAATACAAATTTAACTTAAACAAAGTTAAAACAATTCAAAAACCTTTTTATTTCACAAGTTAAAGAAATGTTTATTTTATAAAGAAGCTTAAAAAGGAATTTAAAAATCAAATTCATCTTTAAATTCAAACCAATTTAAATATACACTTTAACATACAAAGTTGTTTAAATCTTTCAAATTTAAAACTTCTTTCGTTACAAAAACTGAAACACATATTTAAATCTTTGATTCCCGAATTAAACTTAACTTTAAAACTTACTTACATTTTTAAAACTTCATTTTTAAAAATTCAAACTACTTAACCATTTTAAAGTTGTTTAACAATTCAAGTTTAAAACTTTATTTATTTATTTTTTAAAACTGAGATTTAAACTTAAAGTTGAATTCCAGATTTTAAACTTGGATTTAAAACTTAGTTTAAATCTTTACTTTACATTTATAAACTTTAGTTTTTAAAATTTTAAAACAAACACTTCGGGTTCCTTAAAACCTGTAACCAAAGTATAACCCAAGACACCATCCCATAATGCTTCGAGTCCAAAACCTAACTTCTCCGAGCAAACTACCCAAAAACTTCGAGCAACTCGAGTTCAAACACCAAACCAAACACAACTTCATCAGACAACAGGGCACCGTGCACATGCACGGTGCCGTTGATCATCTCTGGCCAACTTCGCCGATCTTCCTATATCAACAAACAACTTCACATCTCACCACGATCATCAGATCGCTTACCAAAACTCGAAATCGAATTCGAGACACCAAACCAAACCTGGAACAGGAACCACTACAACACATACCAAACCTGGCAACGCTTCGCCTTCGATCCTTCGACCACCGTAGATTCTGCAACTCCGGCCTGATCTCGTCTACGACCAAGCTAACGTCCCTCAAAGCCTCACTGCACTCGATCAACCCAAACGGTCGTGGTGATCGATTCATTATCCTAGTTAAAACTAGGGTTCTAGAAAGGGTCTCGCCACCGCTGCCTCCTCGATGAAATGCACTATAATCAAGCATTTTTCCTAGATACTACGATCACTTCTCCATTATATGGAAGAACCCCGACCCCTCCAAACACATAGATCACCAGAAAAACTCAGAAGTTCACTTCCAGTTCAAACCCAAACTGCACCTTTGATCCCAAACTAAAAATCTTGATTCTTGTGTTAAAAGTCATATTTTAGTTGATGTATTCGATTTATAATACTAAATTTATAAATTAAAAAGTTAGAGTTTTGATTTTATTTAACATGCACAGTTGTTTAAATACTTCCAGAGACCATCAGGTTTTAATTTGACTTGATTAAATTTTTAAACATTACTTTATACTTAAACAAACATAATTTGTTTAAAACCTAAGTTCTATTAGTAACTAGATTAATAGAATATACATTTTGAATAAAAACTTGATTTTGGGAACACAAACAGGAAGCACTGAAACACACAGTATATACACACTTACATATATTCATAGATAATGCCAGAAATTCATATAAACATATTTGTTTCAGAGAATAGCATGCAACCATATTTACTTTAAGATTTTAAAATGTGAAGTTACTCACCTTTTTAGTATGAAGACAGGACTTCCATTTCGAAAATCTTTTAAAACTAGTTTTGCTTTAAACTTGAATGCTGAAATGCCTCTGATTTTTTGAAAACAGTTTTTTGAACTTGAAAAAGATTTGATCTTGAGTTGTTGGAAAGATTTGCATGTAGTAGAAAATTTCCAGATTGAAGAAAATGCAGACTTGCTCTTGAAAATGTCATAGGGAAAACGGTTTACAGGCTTTGCATTTTGAAATGAGGATTTGTTTACAGGTTTTGGAATATTAGAATTTGAAATCAATATTCATTTATTAAATTTAAACCAAAGATTATTTATTTATAATATATACATACAATATATTCATTTAAATAGAAATCAATTTATTAGCTTTTAAAAGATAAATTCTACCAATTAAATATTTATTAAAGGAAAATTATTAAATCAAGTCAAATTTTATTAACAAAGATTATCAAATCAATTTAAATTTTAATACAGATTATTAAATTTATATTGCCAAAATTCCAGGATATCACAATCAATCTTAGTTGGAAATATTTCATATGTCTTTCTTGTGCTTCAAAATTGTCCACAAATCATAAAAATAAAATGTCCTGAGAAAAATACCTCTTTTCAATATCAGTTATTAATTTATCTTTAATCTCAATTACCCACGAAAGAACATTTGAAGGATCAGGTGAAAGTGCTAGTTGGTTTTTCTAATCAAAGTAAATAAAAGAAAAATAATACATGTAAAACAAGTTCTTTCATTAATAATTGCAGATTTTACAAACCGTAAGGGAAATCAAATTACATCATAATTCCATTCTTTGAATATTTAGCTAATTCTTAAAGTTTTGAAATAGCAGTTTTGGCCATTTCAAATGACCCAACAGATAGGGTAAGAATAGAATCAAAAGAAGCTTTAATCCCTTTCGGGGTGTTAATTGGAGGGAATCGGTCCCATTCCCCGACTGGTGAGCTAGCATGATCGCATATCAATTTGGCGTTATTAGTTTGAATTTCACTAAGTAATTTATCATTCCCATCACCCAAAAGTCATAATAGATGTAAGGACATCACATGTAAACTTCTTGTAATTCTATAAGACCGTAGTGTTTTGCTAATCAAGATGTTTTGAGAATTAAAGATATCTCCTTAAAATCCATCTTTCGCTCAATAAACTTGTTCAATAGTTCTATGGAAACAGGATTACTTGAGTTTTCCTTAATCTGTATAATATGTAAAAGTTAGACAAATAATAGAGAAACAGAAGCAATAAGGTTCACGAGCTACTAGAGTTATATAGTACAATTATACAATCACTTGGATTCATATAAAATAGATTTCTTATAAAGTTAAAAAATAAATCTCTTCCTATTGTATTTGAGCTTCTTAAGGGAAAATAACGGGAGAAAAGGAGATGGAAGCAACTCTAGGGAGGTTCCAACATGCTCGTGGTTGAGGATCGAGCCCATATTCACCTAAGTATCTACGATGGAAGTGCTTAAGCAAACCCCGCATTGTCGCCCAAATAGGAGACGTTGACGAATTTACCACTAGAGCAAACTTTATAGAGAAACTCCTCTAAGGCATTCTTGTCATCAATCAGCATCCAAAAGAGGGTCATTAGCTTTTTATTCTCTGCCAAGAATCTCTTCCGATGAAGTCGTGCTTTCTTTACACGTGGAGGAACTTGCCTTTCTTTAAAAAGTATCAGTTTTGATGCACTAGCAGTAAGACTCTTACATCTCTCAAACAATTCATTATATTACTTCAATTGTTTATTCAATTCCCTATACAATTGATTGATTTCCATTTATCTCTTTTTGAGCAAACTTCATGATGATATTTTGACTTTCTCCTTGACTAAAACAATTAACATATTAACTAAGAAATACTTGATAACTTAAGACATTTTAGTAAATGGATCCATACCCAAGAGAGAAGAATTGAAGACGAAGGAATCTGCACTTTCCCTTTGGGGTTGTGTCTTTGAGGAGCACTGTTTTTTAGGAAAATTTTAGCTGAGGAATCGAAAATTTCAGCGACATTTGTACCTTGGGTCGCTTAGTCCGGGTAAGCATCACCAATCGTCTTTCTCCTTTAACAGTACAGAAGGACCCTTTCTATCACCACAACCATTGTCGTCGTTTTTATCGTCATCACCATAATCATTATTGTAACATCTTAGAATTTTACCGTTTCAATTTTAAATATTTTTTTTTTGGCAAAGCCAGCCTGTTTTTATAGTGGACAGTCCACTTTTATTAATCCATAATCAACATACAAATAAAAGATACAAAACACAGAACAGAGAAACTACCCACTAACATAATTTATAACGCGACAACAACAGGGATAATTTTCAAAATAAGTTGAGAGAGAGAAGACGATGACCGCGCAAATCTTCTCGAGTTCCTTTCCTCCCATATCACTGCTATCGATAGCTTGAGGTAATAGAGAAACCGCTTGGTCGACATGGTTTTCCACCTGGTTAATTGGAAAATCCTAATCCATTCCAACTTGAAATCACGATGCGGTGGCCTCTCATGTATTCGTTGAAGAACTTCCTTCCATAAATGAAAAGAAAAATGGAAATTGAAGAATAAATGTCCAACATTTTCCGCAGCCCTGTTGCAAGGAATGCACACTGAATGTTCAATTAATTTCCTTCTAACAAGATTGTCTTGAGTGTGAATAGCATTCATCAGACATTTCCAAAGCAGCAAATTATGTTTTTGTTTCGATCCAGACTTCCATATACGAGCGTGCCAAGGAAATGAAGAATAGTATTGATTTTGTATTATAGTTCTGTAAACTATGGCGATGCTGTGAAGTTTTCCATTCCAGCTGAGCCCAACATGATCCATATGCTTATAAGAATCAGTAATTGAAGACCATAGATTGTTCAGCATAGGCGAACTGACATGAGGTAAATGCAGAATATCACTGATAAAAAACACATTAGCATTAGCATTAATGGGAATACCAGAGTTAAGTAAAAGATTATAATCAATATGATGAGAGAGAATCATTCCTGGAGCACACCAGGGAGAGTACCAAAAGGAGTTCACAGTGTTGCATTGAACCATAGGCAAGTAATATCTTCTATTAGCCAGAAGTCTTTTCCATAAAAAGCTATTAGAATTGTTAGCTTCCGTAGTCCAAAAATTGCTACCCTTAAGATTGTATTGCCTATTCCAGATTTCCCACATCCCCATGCTATTACTGAGTAATTTGTTAACAAGATGGGATGTAGTAGCAATATTCCAATATTTTAGATTAATGATACCCAGGCCTCCCTTATTTAAAGGAGCAATAATTTTCTTATAAGCGATTGGTATGAGTTTAGAGGAGAAAATATTTCCATGCCAAAGGAAATGATTAAATGCTCTATTTAGCATATTAATAAGTTTATAAGGAATGATGAAAAGTTTAAAAAAGTATGCACACATAGCAGAGGCAACACTTTGAATGATGACAAGCCTACCAGAAACCAGAAGGATATTCTGGTAAGTGATATTAGATACCCCAGCAATATTAATTTGAGATTTACTTTTATTTATATTTAGGCCTGTCATTTTGTTAAATTTTTGAAAGATAGTAAACACATTAGTGATGGATTTAATGTTTGGTTTAGTGAAAAGCAGGAGATCATCAGCAAACATTAAAGTAGATATATGATGTTTCTGACACTTTGCGTGATAATCAATATTTTTTTATGGCATTCAACAGCAATTAATTGGGTAAGCACCTCCATAACTAAAATGAATAAGGAAGAGGAGATAGGATCCCCTTGCCTTATTCCTTTTTGAGTTTTGAAATAACCAAATGACTCACCATTTATAGATAAGGAGACATGCACAGTAGATATGCATGTATATATCCAAGCTATGAAAGGTAAGGGAAAGTTCATCTTGGACATAATGGATATGATAGCCTCCCAACTAACAGAATCATAGGCTTTATGAATATCCATCTTCATAAAACATCTAGGAGAAATGTTTTTCCTATTGTATCCTTTAATCAGCTCTTGGGAGAGTAATATATTATCAATAATAGATCTACCAGTAACAAAACCATTTTGGTTAGGAGATATTAGCTCAGAAAGGCAATTTTTCATTCTAGAGGATAAATTTTTTGCAATACATTTATATATGACATTACAACAGGCAATGGGCTTGAACTCAGTAACAGATTGAGGCATGCTTACTTTAGGAATAAGGGCAAGTTTGGTATGATTTATACCTTTCAGCAAAGTATTGGGTTTAAAGAAGTGTTGAATAGCTTTACAAAAGTCATGTTTAATAATATGCCAACATTTTTGAAAAAACAAAGCAGAAAATCCATCTGGACCAGGAGAGCTAGTAGTTTTCATTTTGAAAATGGAATCATGAATTTCTTCTGGAGTAATGAACTTTATTAAGTTATTAGCTTGATCATTAGAGATATTATTAATAGGTAATTCATTAATGATTTGAATATTAGTTACTTCGTCAGATTTAGTAAAAAGAAATTGGTAGTAATTAAGAAAGGATTGCTTTATATTGGAATGAGTGTTAACTTCAAATCCATGTCTATCTTTAATCCTATGAATTAAAGCATCAGTCTTCTTAAGTTTCAAAGAGTTGTGGAATATTTTAGTGTTTCTATCTCCTCCTATATCCCAATTAATTTTGTTTTTTTCACGGAGCATTTTAAGTTCAGTTTTGATAGCTATTTTCAGATTTTTGGTAAGTTCACTGACTTTATTAGATATAGCTATATTACTTGGATCATTTTGAAGTTGAGTATGAGTATCACTAAGCTCAGAGCTTAATTTAGTGGACAGAAGACTACCAGTCCCATACTTATTTAAAGACCAACTTTTAATGGAAACTTTACAATCTTTAAGCTTCGATTGTAGAATATACATTGGATTTCCAAATTTTGGAGTGGCCCAAACATGTTCAATTAAAGGAAAAAATTCAGGGTCATCGATCCAACTATTAAAGAAATTAAATGAAGAATGACCTTTATTACTTCTATTTCCCCAGTCCATTATGATAGGACTATGATCAGAAAGAGAAGAAGAAGGGAAAATAGAAATTAAAGAAGGCCAAGCATTGAAAGCAGCCAAATTAAAATAAGATCGATCCAATTTGCAAAAAGTTCTAATACCTGATCTGCTACAATTATTCCAAGTGTAAAACATACCAGATTTAGGAACTTCATGAAGGTGAGCAAGACTAATAGCATTATTAAGGGGAGCAACATCCACCAGAGTCAATGGTAATCCTCCCATCTTATCCTCTGAATGTTGCATACAATTAAAATCACCAAGGCACATCCAGGGGGAGGCATTGTCCAAGGAAGGAAGAATGTCAAGAAACATCTGCCTATTAGCTTTTATATTATCTGCATAAATAAAAGTAGATTTAAAATTGAAATTTTTAGGAAGGTGATCAATATTACAGTGGATGAATTGTCTGTGAGTTCCTGTTGCACTAATTGTATATAACTGGGGGTTCCACAAGATCAATAGTCTCCCAAAAGGAGCAACAGTATGATTGTGAATAAAAGCCCATCCAGGAGCAATACGGTTAGCAAACATGTTAGTTTCTGCTTTAGAGTATTTGGTTTCACTGATGCATATCATTCCCAATTTGTTGCCTTTAATAAGCATTTTGATTTCATAAACTTTGGCATCATCATGCCCGCCACGAATATTCCAGTATCCAATATTGTCTAGCATCATAATTTTCTGTGTTTATTGGCAGATTGCCGAGTGAGTCTTTGTGGCCCTTGAAGCATAGCAGAGGTATTTTTTTGTTTTTTTTCTTTGAATTTTTTGAAGCGAGCTTATCCATAATTTGCTCTTGATTGAATTCAAAGCCTTCATTCATGTCATCTTCCGAGCAAAATTCAGCATCTGATGATGAACTCGTATTGAATTCAAGTATGTTATCCTTAGAAGGAGAAAAGAGAGGAATATCTTGAGGAGGCTTTAATTTTGCATATGGGCTAACAGAATTGTTAACAATAGAGTTCAAACCAGTAGTGGCTACTGCAGTAGAAATTCTATTTTGAGGCACAGAAGAGCTATTAAGAATTGGTGCCTCCTTTTCTTTGTGCTTGCTTCTATTTGTATCTAACTGATGTTTACTTAATTCAGTTTCATTTTGAACCTGGGACTTTTGATAAAAGTTGTTAAAGACAGTGATATCACTCTGTAGATTAACAATTTTATCAGTTCCACTCGCAAGTTACATGATGTTCCCCCTTCCTCTTCTATTAATTCTCCTTCTTCTAATTCTGAAAGAATAGCAAAAGCATTACATATTTCAATTGGATTTTGTGTTACACTCTGTAGCTGTAATCTTTAGTTGCCTGTATTGTGTCTGAACTAATTAAATTACTTAAGTTCATATCTGTATTCTTTTTTGCTATGTCTGATTCCACCTCTTTGTTGTTCACTTGAATAATCTTAGGCTTCCATCTTTGTTGCCTATTCTTCACATTGTCACCAATAATGTTTCTATGCATTGAAGCTTTATCTTTAATTGTAGGACCTGGACCATTAGCCTGAACACCTTTTTCACTGCTAATATTGCCTTCACCAATACTTTTGTCCATATCACAATTTTTGGTTGAGTGACCAAAGACTTTACAGGCAGTATATATCAGAGGCCTCCAATTATACTCAATGTATACTTTTTGAGTTGTTTCAACTCCATCTCCTATTAATAAAAAATCAGGTAACTCTTTGTCCGGAGATATTTCAACTAAACACTTTGAATATTCCATTCTTTCCCTCTTTTCAGTAGCTTCATTGAAACAGATAAGCTTCCCCAAATGACATGCAATCCAATTAATTCCAATTAGTGTCCAAGCAATGTGGGGAATGTTATAGAGTTGGATCCATATGGGAACAGATTTCACTTGTGATTGTACTGTACCAAATGCTGGTTTCTAAGTAGTTATAACAAACATTTGACCTCGAATAAATGTAGGATCTGCACGAAGAACAGTTTGCTTATCCTCAGGACAAGAAAACTTGATGAAATAATTAGCACCATCAGATTTGATATCATATGAACCTTTCAGATTCCATGTTTTTTTTAAATGAGATACCACTGCCATATAATTCACTGGCACACCCAAGAAAAACCCCACTAGATAACCCTCCCAAAAATTCATACCTTCAGTCACCAAAACATCAGGGGGAGGAAGCGGCGAACCTCGATAATCAATATTGAACTCTAATGGAGTATATGATCCCGCATTTCTAGGCTTTGAAGCAAACAGTGATGACCATGACATCATCGGGGGGTCAGATTGAGCAATAGAGGGAGAAGCCTGATGAGAAGAACCTAGGTCAGGAGGAATAGGAGGTGGAGGGTTGAGAACAGGAGGAATAATGACAGGTAACTGGGTGGGATTAGACGAGAGGAGTGGAGAAGAAGAAGAAGGAACGGGGATGTCAGAAGTAGCCGTTAAAATGGACGCCATTTTTAATCAAGTGATTATTTATCACATGTTTCCAATTTTAAAAATTTAATTAATTTTAAATTTAATAATTGGTTTTTTAGGGTTTAATAACTTATATTCATGTATAGGGATTACTTGAACATTTGAATTTGTGCATTAAATATTAATTAAATGGATTTAATAATTTTATTTAACTACTTTTAATTAATAAATAATATTTGTGGATTCAATTGTAAATTTAATTACAAAAATAAATAGATAGGATAAATATCGATAATTGGATTGAAAATAAAAAACAACATTTAAAATGTGTAAAATTATCATTCCAAGGCATTGTCTTGGATTTTGACGAAACTAGTACCATTGGATCCAGAATAATAAATTATTATACGCCGATGAGTTTCATGATGATCAGACATACTGTGTGATCGTGCGAGCTCGAAAAGCGTAACGATTAATTTTAGAGAACTAAAATAATATAATTGAATTTAAAGAAACCAACTTCATATATGATGGAATTAGGTCCCGATAATAGATCCATTGAGTTTGTTATAGGGATATTTGGCTAGGAACGCTAGTGAATGCCTCGTTTGAAGTTCATGAAAATTTCATGCAAATAATGTCGGTTGGAAAATCTATATAAGGACCCCTACCCTCATTCTTTTTCCTAAAACCCAAGGCACCCTTTTGAATATTCTTTCATCCAATGGCTACTAGCAATTGGAGCCACTAGAAGCTAAGTTAGCTGCCATTTTATTTATTTAACATTTTATATAATGTAAAATATCGGTTTATTCTTATAGGAATTTGATTCGATTGGCTGTGTGGTTTTATGTACCATTGTTTATAAAGTTGGAGTTTATAAATAATGTTTTTGGGTTATTGTTCATTATGACATAAATCCTAGCACTTTTGAAAGAAAAAAATGATTTTAAAAGAATGTATGGGAAGGGGAAAAATGAAAATGTTGTTTTGAAAAATATTAAAGAAGTGTTATTTTTTCCAAACATTTAAAAAGGGTATTTTTAAATTGGTTTTCCAAATGTTTTGTTGTGACTAAAGTTGGGTGATTGGGGCAAGGTTTATTTATTTACTCTAGTTGTTGTGTTAAGAGGAACCAGAATACCACTGCGTGCTTCATAATGGTTTAATTCTAAAGTTATACCATGCTTCGGTAGAAGTAACCCCTCATTGTCGTTATTGATTTTGGTTTTGGTACATTTCTTTTTAGAGAAATTTGAAAATACATTAAGTATAAAACCCGGGCATTTTGTTCTAAAATTTATCTTTCAAAAAGATTGGATGCGTAATAATTAATTTTAGAGTATTCTCTATATATTGTTGCATGTGGTTGAAATGTTGCTTCTAGTTGCATGCAGCTTTATTTCATACGAGAGCTGCATGTAGATTTATATCATTCTATTTTTTGCTTATAGAGTTGCCTTATTATTATTTGTGGCATCATATTTCCTTATTGCACATGCTTCTACAATGTTTATGCTGCTTGAGCTTATAATAGAGATAACTAGTATATTTCTCTTTTATTACCATGATTCTATTATATAAGGAAGCAGGATATTGCTATTTGATTTTAGTGCACCTGGATTTGCATTGAGACAAAAAATAGCATGCAAAAATATAAATCAAACACAAAAAGGTACGTGGTAGAATTAAAAATTAGTTGATGATTTTATGCCCCAGATATGGGAGGCAACTTGGCTTCGTTTTTTCTTTTAATAGATTTGAGTGAGTTGTAGTTTGTCCAGATTAGCCATGCAAAGGAGATACTGCTGAAATTTTCTTGAATTTAGGCCAAAATTGAATGGAAAGATGGTGTAGAGATTTGTAGACATCATCAATAATCATGAGAATTGGTGGTGTCATATGCCCAGCTAAATTTTCTTTCGACTAGCAAGTGTGCACTGCATTTTCCATATTCTCTTTCTTGGGAAATTGATGCATTACTCAGGCGTTTGGATAGCCGGAGAGTGTAGAAATTTAAGTGTCGATAAGGATTTTCCCTAAGGAAAATATAACTAATCAGGTTACTCAAAGCCAAGTAGGTCATTTAATTCTTAGGTTGGATATTACATTTTCCACTCCATGATAATTTCAGGGACGAAATTCTTTAATGGATGGAGGATGTAACATCCCAGAATTTTATTATTTTATTTTTAAATATTTAATAATTGGTTTTTAAGGTTTAATGACTTATATTCATATATAAGGATTACTTGAATATTTGAAACTGTGAATCAAACATTAATTAAATATATTTAATAATAACTCCTTTATATTAATAAATAATATTGGTGAATCCAATTTGTAAATTTAGTTACAAAAATAAATAGATCAGATAAATATCGATAATTGGATCAAAATTATAAAATGATATTTAAAATGTGTGAAATTATCACTTTAGGTGTAACAATCCGCATATTTGGACCATTTAAATTGACAATAATCCTCACATGTCAATTTAAATAATACAAAACACGAATCATTATGGGATTATAAATACATAAATGTAAATGAGAATCAATACAACATCACAGTCACAGAACAGTCACAGAATAATGCAGCGGAAATACATCGTCATAATAGCAGTTCATGAAGCTACTACATATAGTACAACAATGCCTATACAAAAGGTGACTGCAAGGAAATACATAAATGTCCAACAGACACAGACATCAAATAGATAGATAAAGATAAATGCTAAGTCTTCAGCATCTTCAACCAACCTTGATCAGCAAACTGGATAGCTTCAGACTGACCCGAGCATATACAAAAAGAAACACTCGAGTCAGGACTCAAAATCTTATGCAGGATAATCAATGCAGGAAATAAAGTTCATAACTCAAAGATGAATAAAATAACATCTCTAAGGATCCGATAAACTATCTATATATACAATAGAATACAGTATGTAGGTAATGTCTATTCAGTAAAATAGAATATTAAAATAGCGTTAAGGCGTTACCATAATTCCCCTTAACACATTTTATATTCCCAAAAGCATATACAAAACCGTAGTTTCCCCAAAACCGGAAGTCACCAGAGGGCAATCCATATACTCAAGGTACAAATCAAAACGTAGTGGTCGCGAATAGGATAATCAGTATGACAAGGTACATGAGGCAATACCAACTAGGATACTAGTAGTTGCGTGATCCGGACTGATGTTGAGCATAGTAGCTACTATCTCAACACCGCGAAACAACACTCCCAAATCAAGGGTGCACCCAAATCGAATCACAAAAGTAATAGATATGGTATCGAAGAAGTGTGTCCGCTAGAGGTGGCGATCCTCAATGGCCCGGCGCGGCTCCTGTTTTAGTCATGTCAGAGGTCATCCAATATCGTTCTCTTTCTTTAGTCAACGCGTTCACCAAACCATCCACTTCATTCTGGATCAACACTCCGCGTATAATAGTTATTAAAGTGGTTTTCGGTATCGACAGAGAGTATGTCCATATCCGATCCCGGTCTCTTCAACAACTACGTATTTATTACCCGATGGTCGATTAAATTAACGTTTAAACAAATCAAAGTCCAAAAGTCAAGGTGCAAATTTGACTTCCAAAATTTGACATTTTACGATTCAATTTATTTTAGATATTTTTAAACATATTTCCAAATGAAATTTTCGCTCAAACATTGAGTTGACAATTTAAAATTTAGTAATCAAGTTTGATTTAAGGTCTAAAAGTCGCTTATTAAATTTAGTTCAAAATCAATGGATTCAATTTAAAGGTAAACTTAGTTAAAATACTAGCTCAAGTTCAATTCATGTCACTTTATGTTTATATCCACTGTTATCATACATTCAATTAAATCAACTTTATTAACTAAATTTCCCCTTTCAAACTTCATTGGTTTATTTACCGATTCAATTAAATTTCAAATCAAAGAAGTTCATTTCCATATACAATGTCCTGATTTGGTAAATTCGTTAATATTTAAAATCCTTTAATTCAAATTTTCCCTAATTTAAATTCATTAAATTAGTAAGTCAAAATTTCCTAAATCTCAATATAATATATACAAGTTCAATTTATTACATTAAAGCCTGAGTTTAAAACTAGAGCTAACAAATCTTTGAATCTTTAAATTATTAAATTCTAAAACTTACTTGCTTCCAAATCTTATTTCACTTAAAATTTCAATTCATTTTATCCAATTTGGTAAGTTATTAATCCGTTTCAATTTTAAATCCGCTAATTTATTCCAACTTAAATTCCTAAGTTCGTTATTAAATTTCCAAACAAATTGTTAAGTTCATTCCTTAAATTAAAATATATTTCAATTTCGAAAGTGGTTTTGTTGACCAATCGGGTTTCTTATTTTATTTTCTATCCTAGGCCAAATTGTTTAAATGGGGTATTTATCATTTCAACCCAATATTATTCAATATAAAATAAAGCATAGCAAAGGGAACTTGCAGTGTGATAACTGGGATGGTGTCAAAGTAAATAAACAAGCAATAGCAACCATACATACAATTTAACAATTTATTAAATAATCCCGAAATAATCGTATTAACTTACATTTGTTATTTATGCAAATTAATATAATTATTCCAAGAATCTACACTATCGTTCATGTAGATTAAAGATTATTATCTTATGGTTTCACTTGGTGTCTATTATCACATTTCTACATCAATCATAGATACAATGGTTCAAAGTGTAGTTAATGCTATTTCTACGCGACGGTTGATTTAACAGTTAAGGGGTCAAGTTCAACATATATAGTCCAATTTAAATTTTGTCGACTATCCTATATCCATTTCAATTTCATATTTCAAATTCACTTACATTAACAACCAAATTCAATCATCACATATCAAATTTTAGTGTCACACTTGTTTGTCGTGAACTAACAATATTAAATTTTTAACTTGCATAGTGATTTGCAATCCTTATTTCAACAATTCTAAAAATCAACAATTTAACATCCAAATTAACATAAACAACCATTTATCACTTGATTATCATAGCATAATAGATTGAGTCGTGAATGAAATATTCACCTTGCGTGGTTGAAGAAGATGATGGCGAAGCACGAAGACGAATAGACAAAATAGGCCCTAACAAGCACGACGCAAAATGAACACAACTGCAATCAACAAATAATTAATCAATAATTTGTTTATTGCAATATATATATCGATTGGGTATATATATAAACCATACCAACAACGGAACAAGATAGATTCGACAAGCAGCAGAGAAATCTAAGACTCCGGAGCACCAGCTGGAACAAAGCACAGCACAGTAACATATGAGCAACTAGAATTTCAAACTCACTCCGCTATGCAGGTACAGACTTCACATACATCTTTTTATACATGGATATACTATCAAGCAACTGTTTGCGAATAAATATATGTATTTAGTAACTGTACCTAATAAAACTTAAAGTTGTATACCCGTATATACATAAACTTATAGATATAAATTTTCCAAACGAACATATACGGTAATAATAAAGGGAAATCTACTTTTGGAAACGGAACAACTTTATATATTTTTCTTTCTACTGAGACCTGTAGCTTTGTACACAACTATTCCATTCCAGGACCAAACTTGTAGCTTTGTATAAGCATGGTAGGGGCTGATGGGGTCGGTACAGGGGAAGGACTTGCACGTGGTGGCTGCAGGGGTTTACAGTGGGGTCGCGCGTGGGTGGCCGAGTTGATAGTGGGCGGAGGCCAGTGGTGGGATGATGGAGCACGGAGGCGCGTGGACCGTGTAGTGGACGTGGCTGGTAGGGGGGGAAAGGCGGTGGAGGTCGGTAGGCTGTGTACGCGGGAAGTAGGCGGTGTGGCGAGCCTGGGTTGGAGCGGAGGAAGTGCTGATAGTGGGGTGGGGACGTGCGGAGGTGACTGGGCAAAGTCAGGGGACGGGTGGCGGAGGCAGTGGCCGATGCGGAGGGGGTGATGGTCGTATGGGTGGCCGGGGTGTGGCGGTCGCGGGTTGGGCAGTGACGGGAGCGGTGGTCTTGGCCGGGCAGTGGAGGGGAGCGGTGGTCTTGGCCGTGGGCTGGGCAGTGGAGCCGGTGAGGTAGGTGGGCGACTGGTGGCAGCGAGGGGATTCATGTTGAAGAAAATAAAGGTGGAGAGAGAGAAGGGAAGGAGGAGCTGGGGAGGGGGTTCACTTTCCATTATGCAGTAAATAAAACAACAGAGGAAGAAGAAAGGGGTGAGGGGAGGTGAACAAGGTTTGAAGAACGAAAAAGAAAAAAAAATTTCTTAACAGAGAGGAATTTTGTTTCTCTAACCTGTAGCATGAAGTATGAAGAAGAGGGGTTAGTTCTAGCTGCCTGGGAGGACGAATATATAATAACAAAGATGTGGAAAGTGAGAAAGAGAATGGAATTATGCAGAGAAAAGGGACAGCTATCACGGAGGACGTCTTGTGCAGAGCATTTAATAAAATCAGAGGATCCAGTGTGCACAGTTAATGCAATGATGTTTTTTTTTTTTTTTTTTTTTTTGAAAAATGGTGGCTATTTGGGTTCCCAAGGCCAGCTGAATGGTTCAAAACTTTTGAATGCTGGGAAGTTTGGCACTGGTTTATACTGCGTAACGGACTGGTTTCCACTCCGTTACAATTTATCGTTTGCAATGCCGAACTCCGATTAACACAAACAAATATACCGTTTTGATCAGCGCGTCGAGGCGGACACAACGGTATGAAAATATTTATGGTTTGACAATTTCGCCAAGTGATAATCCTTATTTAACCATTTGCCCGAGTGCATATTTTACTAGCAATTAAGAGCGAAATTTGACGAAACGAAATGCGCCGTCGAGTTCAGAATATTTTTCTTATGCAACACCGAGAAAATATTTGAATTCGGACGATAGGAATTTTATACGTAAGATTTAAACTGATATGTAAACGCGACGAGCGAAATTTACTTCAATATTTTTCAACGAAATTTGGCGCACGCCTATGTCTACCTAGACGCATTCCAAATGTGAAGTTTGGTTGGCAACGGAAATCGTTTGTGAAAATCCGAATTTCTACATCAAATAAGCGATTTAAAATTTTAAACTGGGTCTGAATTTCAGGGTCGTTACATTCTCCCCCACTCAAAACCTTTCGTCCTCGAAAAGGAACAAAGGAAAGTGGAAGAACAATAAAAGAGGTACGATAGATATAAATTAGATTATCGGATAAAGAAAGAATATAGAATGGAATTTTTACCCTCAATAAACAATTCTGGATTAGAATCTCGGATACTCTCCTCGGTTTCCCAAGTACAATCACGATCATCGGGACTCCATTGGACTTTGACTAGGCTAACAGCCTTCCTTCTAAGCTGCTTCGTATTCCTATCAACGATACGAAGAGGTCTCCTCTCTATAGTCAAATCCGGCTCAATATCAACCTCATCCAACTGAGCAATAGGAATGGTCATGGATGGGTCGTGTACAACCTTCCGAAGATGTGAAACATGGAATACGTTGTGCACGCCCTCAAATTTCTCCGGTAGCGCAACTCTGTAGGCTAGTGTACCAATTCTCTCAGTGATAGTGAATGGTCCAACAAATCTAGGAGCGAGCTTCCCTCTACGACCAAATCGAACAACATTCTTCAAAGGTGATACTTTAAGAAATACCTCATCCCCAACCTGAAAATTTAAATCTCTTCTACGCCTATCTGCATAGCTCTTCTGCCTATCCTGTGCGGTCTTCATCTTCCTTCTGATCTCATTAACCTTCTCGGACGCTTCCATAATCATCTCTGGGCCAAGAACTAATCGATCACCATGCTCAATCCAACAAGCTGGCGATTTGCACGGCCGTCCATATAAAGCTTCGAATGGTGCCATATCAATACTCGCCTGATTATAAAGATAGTTATATTTCAATTCAAAATTTTTACTTATTCAAATTGAAAGTTTTGGATTACCTGATAGCTGTTATTATAGGTGAACTCAACCAAGTGGAGATGGTCTTCCCAAGACCCACCGAAATCAATAATGCAAGCACGGAGCAGATCCTCCAAAATCTGATTTACCCTCTCCGTTTGGCCATCCGTCTGAGGGTGATAAGCGGTACTCAGATTCAGTTTAGTGCCCAAGACGTCCTGAAACGCTCCCCAGAATTTACTAGTGAACAAGGGATCTCTATCACATATAATACTAGATGGAACTCCGTGAAGTCTGACAATCTCTCTCATATAAATCTCGGCCAAACTCGAAGCAGTACGAGTGGTCTTAACAGGAATAAATTGAGCAGATTTTGTCAACCTATCAACAATCACCCATATACTCTCGTTGCCTTTTCTGGTTCTCGGTAATCCATCGATGAAGTCCATGGAAATCTGATCCCATTTCCAACATGGAATCTCCAGGGGTTGAAGTAATCCTGCCGTCTTCAGGTGATCGGCCTTGACTTGCTGGCAAGTGGTGCATCTACTGACATATATGGAAATATCTCTCTTCATCCCACTCCACCAATATAAACGCTTCATGTTTCGATACATCTTGGTGACACCAGGATGAAATGAAAGTGATGACCGATGGTTCTCTCTAAGCACTTCTTGTCTCAATCCATCAACATTAGGAACACAAATACGGTTGTCAATCTTCAGAACTCCATTACTATCTATCTGTGCTCCTATTTTACTGTCAGCATTACCAACTCTACCAAGAACTAACTCCTTCATGCGATAGAGTAAGGTGTCCTCATATTGCTTAGCTTTGATGCGATCCATCAGAGATGGGGAGATAGTAAGCTGAAAAAGCATGCTTTCTACAAGGTTACAACATGACAATGCTTTGCTACGGC
The DNA here is from genome assembly GCA_030765085.1 of Allium cepa. Lineage (NCBI taxonomy): Eukaryota > Viridiplantae > Streptophyta > Magnoliopsida > Asparagales > Amaryllidaceae > Allium > Allium cepa. The sequence goes on from CM060941.1 coordinate 34,681,943, forward strand.
TCAAGGCATCAGCTACAACATTTGCCTTCCCAGGAGTATAATTGATGTCGAGATCATATGCGGCTAAGAATTCAAGCCATCGGACTTGTCTCTGGTTCAAGTCCTTCTGAGAGAAAATATACCGCAAGGACTTATGATCTGTGAATAATTCAAATTTTGTCCCCAAAAGATGGTGCCTCCATAGTTTCAAAGCAAATACCACTGCTAGAAGCTCTAAATCATGAGTTGCATAGTTTACTTCATGAACCTTCAACTGGCGGCCAGCATAAGCAATAACCTTTCCCTTTTGCATAAGGACAGCACCTAAACCTTCTCGACAAGCGTCGGTATAAACAGTTAATCCTTCACTCCCGTCAATAACCGCAAGAACTGGGGCTGAAGTTAACTTACGTTTCAGCTCATTAAAAGCTGATTCACACTTCTCACTCCAAATAAACTTGACATCCTTCCGAGTTAAAGCAGTCAGTGGGGCAGAAATCCGGGCAAAGTGTTCAATGAATCTGCGATAATAACCGGCTAGGCCCAAGAAGCTACGGATATCAGTAGGAGTTTTGGGAGTCTCCCAATCCTGTAGATAAGTTTCAAATTATAAAGGAATACGATGGATCGAATAGAAATAACGAATAGGATAGAACTTACATTGATTACGGCGATCTTAGCTGGATCGACCGAAATCCCGTTTTCAGAAACAATATGGCCAAGGAATCGTACTTCGTCTCGCCAAAAGTGGCATTTCGAAAACTTGGCTTTAAGCTGATGATTTCGGAGAGTTCCCAGAACATAAGCAAGGTGTGTCTCATGCTCTTTCTCATCTTTGGAGAAGACGAGAATATCATCAATGAAGACGAGAACAAACTTGTTAAGGACATCACGGAAGACTCTATTCATTAAGTCGACAAAATAAGCAGGTGCGTTGGTCAAACCAAATGGCATAACCAACCATTCATAGAATCCATTCTCGGTACGGAAAGCTGTCTTATGAATACTATCTTCTGCTACTCTGAGTTGGTGGAACCCAGTGGCTAGATCAAGTTGTGAGAAAACTTTAGCTCCATGGAGCTGATCGAATAAATCATTGATGCGGGGCATCGGATAGCGGTTCTTGAGAGTGCGTTTGTTTAATTCCCGGTAATCTACACACATGCGAAGAGATCCATCTGATTTGGTGACAAAGACGACTGCGGCGCCCCATTCAGAACAACTTCTCCTAATCAAACCCTTAGCGAATAGATCATCAATTTGGGTTTTAAGTTCAGCCTTTTCTTTAGGAGCCATCCTTCTGTGAGGGAGAACAACGGGAGTAGCTCCAGGAATAAGGTCAATGCGGAAATCAATCTCCCGCTTTGGTGGTAGAGAGTCGACCTCTCCAAATACATCAGGAAATTTCTGAACAATAGGAGTAGTGCTAAGATCGCCCGGGTGAGCATCAAGAGAGAATATGAAGCTTCCGGCATATTTCTGAGGTGATTTGCATTCGATGACAAGCGGTAGACCCTTGTCATTGACTAGAGAAATAGATCGAGCTTTGCAAGAAATAATAGCATTGAATTTTCTCAACCAATCAGCACCCAACAAAATGTCAAATGCTTCGAAGCCAAGCACGTAAAAATCCCAAGTGAATCGATATCTTCCATACAAAAGCACAACCTCTTTGCAAATTCTACTGAGGTTGGCAAGTCCTCCAATAGGGTTGGAGACGCATAAGGAAGTAGTAGCAAGAGTTGGTTCTAATTTGAGCTTATTACAAAGATCAATAGATATGAAGCTATGAGATGCACCAGTATCGAACAATACCCGAACAGGTAAATTATGAAATGTAAAAGTACTTCGTAAGGTACCTCGGTCATCCTGAGCAGGTGGTGGAGGTGGTGCAGGAGTGGTGACAACATATACTCCTGATGGTGTGCCTTTCTTCCTCAATGGGCAATCTCTCTTGAAGTGACCTGGCTGGAGGCAGACATGACATAAATCATTCCTCATCTGAGAAGGTGGTGGAATAGCAGCTCCGGTGGATGGACAACTATTAGCATAATGGCCCTTCTTATCGCATTTGAAGCAAGTGATCTTAGCAAGGTCGATTGGGCTTTTCTGGGCATATCCTAATCCTGTAGTCTTTTGCCAAGCTTTCTTTTGCTGATCGAAGTTCATCTTCCTCTTTCCGAGCTGGCTGGAAGAGGGCTGAGTAGGAGGGGCTTTGGCAGTGGGTCCCCTTGGCTTTGCCTCATATCGAAGAGCATAGTCGACAAGCTCGGTGAAGGTGCAGTGAGTGTGGCCAGTAAGCAAGTCATAATACTCTGGTCTAGCTCCCATAATGAACTTCTCGTTCTTTAGAAGTGGTGTATCGATCAATCCTGGGCCAAACTTGGAGAGTTCGTTGAATTTCCTCTCGTACTCGGAAATAGTCATATTGCCTTGCTTAAGATCCATAAAAGCTCTATAAAGTTGGGTTTTCCCAGCAGAGGGCATCCACTGTGCCGAGAAAGTATCCCTAGTCAAAAGATAGACTAGATGAGTAACATTTTAAAGATTGCAAGAAGAATTAGACTACGAAATCCAAATAAATTTATACCTAAACTGGGCCCAAGTGATGGTGTTCTCCTCGATACGGGAAGTAACCGATTCCCACCAATCTTGCGCGGCATCTTGAAGTTGCCACGCAGCAAGCTGACGCTTCTGAGCATCAGTGATCTCCAATCCAGAAAATATCTTCTCTAAGCCTTTGAGCCATTGCTGAGCTTCGATAATGCCCTCGGATCCAGAAAACTTAGTACCTCCTAGCTGTGTATATTCCTTGCTAAGAGTGGTGAATTTGACTGGAGCTGGGGCGGCAGGTGCAGCCTGGGCAGGACCATGGCCTCTTCCGCCCCTATTGTTTCTTCCGGTGCTCATCCTGAAACATCGAAAGAGATTTAGAACCAAGGGTAGAAAATCATACAGCTTGAAGAAAAACAAATGAACGAATCAAAGAAGTTTGAATTTTAAAGGATCGGGATATTGAATTGATTCTCCTCATTCTAGGGTATTGCTACCCTATCTCTAATGAGTTTATATAATCCCAACTAAGGTTTTAGGGAAACCAAAGCTCTGATACCAACTGTAACAATCCGCATATTTGGACCATTTAAATTGACAATAATCCTCACATGTCAATTTAAATAATACAAAACACGAATCATTATGGGATTATAAATACATAAATGTAAATGAGAATCAATACAACATCACAGTCACAGAACAGTCACAGAATAATGCAGCGGAAATACATCGTCATAATAGCAGTTCATGAAGCTACTACATATAGTACAACAATGCCTATACAAAAGGTGACTGCAAGGAAATACATAAATGTCCAACAGACACAGACATCAAATAGATAGATAAAGATAAATGCTAAGTATTCAGCATCTTCAACCAACCTTGATCAGCAAACTGGATAGCTTCAGACTGACCCGAGCATATACAAAAAGAAACACTCGAGTCAGGACTCAAAATCTTATGCAGGATAATCAATGCAGGAAATAAAGTTCATAACTCAAAGATGAATAAAATAACATCTCTAAGGATCCGATAAACTATCTATATATACAATAGAATACAGTATGTAGGTAATGTCTATTCAGTAAAATAGAATATTAAAATAGCGTTAAGGCGTTACCATAATTCCCCTTAACACATTTTATATTCCCAAAAGCATATACAAAACCGTAGTTTCCCCAAAACCGGAAGTCACCAGAGGGCAATCCATATACTCAAGGTACAAATCAAAACGTAGTGGTCGCGAATAGGATAATCAGTATGACAAGGTACATGAGGCAATACCAACTAGGATACTAGTAGTTGCGTGATCCGGACTGATGTTGAGCATAGTAGCTACTATCTCAACACCGCGAAACAACACTCCCAAATCAAGGGTGCACCCAAATCGAATCACAAAAGTAATAGATATGGTATCGAAGAAGTGTGTCCGCTAGAGGTGGCGATCCTCAATGGCCCGGCGCGGCTCCTGTTTTAGTCATGTCAGAGGTCATCCAATATCGTTCTCTTTCTTTAGTCAACGCGTTCACCAAACCATCCACTTCATTCTGGATCAACACTCCGCGTATAATAGTTATTAAAGTGGTTTTCGGTATCGACAGAGAGTATGTCCATATCCGATCCCGGTCTCTTCAACAACTACGTATTTATTACCCGATGGTCGATTAAATTAACGTTTAAACAAATCAAAGTCCAAAAGTCAAGGTGCAAATTTGACTTCCAAAATTTGACATTTTACGATTCAATTTATTTTAGATATTTTTAAACATATTTCCAAATGAAATTTTCGCTCAAACATTGAGTTGACAATTTAAAATTTAGTAATCAAGTTTGATTTAAGGTCTAAAAGTCGCTTATTAAATTTAGTTCAAAATCAATGGATTCAATTTAAAGGTAAACTTAGTTAAAATACTAGCTCAAGTTCAATTCATGTCACTTTATGTTTATATCCACTGTTATCATACATTCAATTAAATCAACTTTATTAACTAAATTTCCCCTTTCAAACTTCATTGGTTTATTTACCGATTCAATTAAATTTCAAATCAAAGAAGTTCATTTCCATATACAATGTCCTGATTTGGTAAATTCGTTAATATTTAAAATCCTTTAATTCAAATTTTCCCTAATTTAAATTCATTAAATTAGTAAGTCAAAATTTCCTAAATCTCAATATAATATATACAAGTTCAATTTATTACATTAAAGCCTGAGTTTAAAACTAGAGCTAACAAATCTTTGAATCTTTAAATTATTAAATTCTAAAACTTACTTGCTTCCAAATCTTATTTCACTTAAAATTTCAATTCATTTTATCCAATTTGGTAAGTTATTAATCCGTTTCAATTTTAAATCCGCTAATTTATTCCAACTTAAATTCCTAAGTTCGTTATTAAATTTCCAAACAAATTGTTAAGTTCATTCCTTAAATTAAAATATATTTCAATTTCGAAAGTGGTTTTGTTGACCAATCGGGTTTCTTATTTTATTTTCTATCCTAGGCCAAATTGTTTAAATGGGGTATTTATCATTTCAACCCAATATTATTCAATATAAAATAAAGCATAGCAAAGGGAACTTGCAGTGTGATAACTGGGATGGTGTCAAAGTAAATAAACAAGCAATAGCAACCATACATACAATTTAACAATTTATTAAATAATCCCGAAATAATCGTATTAACTTACATTTGTTATTTATGCAAATTAATATAATTATTCCAAGAATCTACACTATCGTTCATGTAGATTAAAGATTATTATCTTATGGTTTCACTTGGTGTCTATTATCACATTTCTACATCAATCATAGATACAATGGTTCAAAGTGTAGTTAATGCTATTTCTACGCGACGGTTGATTTAACAGTTAAGGGGTCAAGTTCAACATATATAGTCCAATTTAAATTTTGTCGACTATCCTATATCCATTTCAATTTCATATTTCAAATTCACTTACATTAACAACCAAATTCAATCATCACATATCAAATTTTAGTGTCACACTTGTTTGTCGTGAACTAACAATATTAAATTTTTAACTTGCATAGTGATTTGCAATCCTTATTTCAACAATTCTAAAAATCAACAATTTAACATCCAAATTAACATAAACAACCATTTATCACTTGATTATCATAGCATAATAGATTGAGTCGTGAATGAAATATTCACCTTGCGTGGTTGAAGAAGATGATGGCGAAGCACGAAGACGAATAGACAAAATAGGCCCTAACAAGCACGACGCAAAATGAACACAACTGCAATCAACAAATAATTAATCAATAATTTGTTTATTGCAATATATATATCGATTGGGTATATATATAAACCATACCAACAACGGAACAAGATAGATTCGACAAGCAGCAGAGAAATCTAAGACTCCGGAGCACCAGCTGGAACAAAGCACAGCACAGTAACATATGAGCAACTAGAATTTCAAACTCACTCCGCTATGCAGGTACAGACTTCACATACATCTTTTTATACATGGATATACTATCAAGCAACTGTTTGCGAATAAATATATGTATTTAGTAACTGTACCTAATAAAACTTAAAGTTGTATACCCGTATATACATAAACTTATAGATATAAATTTTCCAAACGAACATATACGGTAATAATAAAGGGAAATCTACTTTTGGAAACGGAACAACTTTATATATTTTTCTTTCTACTGAGACCTGTAGCTTTGTACACAACTATTCCATTCCAGGACCAAACTTGTAGCTTTGTATAAGCATGGTAGGGGCTGATGGGGTCGGTACAGGGGAAGGACTTGCACGTGGTGGCTGCAGGGGTTTACAGTGGGGTCGCGCGTGGGTGGCCGAGTTGATAGTGGGCGGAGGCCAGTGGTGGGATGATGGAGCACGGAGGCGCGTGGACCGTGTAGTGGACGTGGCTGGTAGGGGGGGAAAGGCGGTGGAGGTCGGTAGGCTGTGTACGCGGGAAGTAGGCGGTGTGGCGAGCCTGGGTTGGAGCGGAGGAAGTGCTGATAGTGGGGTGGGGACGTGCGGAGGTGACTGGGCAAAGTCAGGGGACGGGTGGCGGAGGCAGTGGCCGATGCGGAGGGGGTGATGGTCGTATGGGTGGCCGGGGTGTGGCGGTCGCGGGTTGGGCAGTGACGGGAGCGGTGGTCTTGGCCGGGCAGTGGAGGGGAGCGGTGGTCTTGGCCGTGGGCTGGGCAGTGGAGCCGGTGAGGTAGGTGGGCGACTGGTGGCAGCGAGGGGATTCATGTTGAAGAAAATAAAGGTGGAGAGAGAGAAGGGAAGGAGGAGCTGGGGAGGGGGTTCACTTTCCATTATGCAGTAAATAAAACAACAGAGGAAGAAGAAAGGGGTGAGGGGAGGTGAACAAGGTTTGAAGAACGAAAAAGAAAAAAAAATTTCTTAACAGAGAGGAATTTTGTTTCTCTAACCTGTAGCATGAAGTATGAAGAAGAGGGGTTAGTTCTAGCTGCCTGGGAGGACGAATATATAATAACAAAGATGTGGAAAGTGAGAAAGAGAATGGAATTATGCAGAGAAAAGGGACAGCTATCACGGAGGACGTCTTGTGCAGAGCATTTAATAAAATCAGAGGATCCAGTGTGCACAGTTAATGCAATGATGTTTTTTTTTTTTTTTTTTTTTTTTTGAAAAATGGTGGCTATTTGGGTTCCCAAGGCCAGCTGAATGGTTCAAAACTTTTGAATGCTGGGAAGTTTGGCACTGGTTTATACTGCGTAACGGACTGGTTTCCACTCCGTTACAATTTATCGTTTGCAATGCCGAACTCCGATTAACACAAACAAATATACCGTTTTGATCAGCGCGTCGAGGCGGACACAACGGTATGAAAATATTTATGGTTTGACAATTTCGCCAAGTGATAATCCTTATTTAACCATTTGCCCGAGTGCATATTTTACTAGCAATTAAGAGCGAAATTTGACGAAACGAAATGCGCCGTCGAGTTCAGAATATTTTTCTTATGCAACACCGAGAAAATATTTGAATTCGGACGATAGGAATTTTATACGTAAGATTTAAACTGATATGTAAACGCGACGAGCGAAATTTACTTCAATATTTTTCAACGAAATTTGGCGCACGCCTATGTCTACCTAGACGCATTCCAAATGTGAAGTTTGGTTGGCAACGGAAATCGTTTGTGAAAATCCGAATTTCTACATCAAATAAGCGATTTAAAATTTTAAACTGGGTCTGAATTTCAGGGTCGTTACATTAGGGCATTGTCTTGAATTTTGACGAAACTAATGCAACTAGATCCAGTATAATAAATTATTGTATATCTACAAGTTACGTGATGATAGAACGTATTGTGTGATCATGCGAGCTCGAACATTTGATGATTAATTTTAGAAAATTAAAATAATATAATTGGATTTAAAATAGATAACTTTTGCATATGATGAAATTAGGTCCTGATAATAGTTCTGTTAAGTTCAGAATAGGTGTGTTTGGCTAGGAACGCTAATGAGCACGCCTCGTTTGGAATTCGTGAATATTTAGCGGGAACGGTGTCGATTGGAAAATCTATATAAAAACCCATACCCTCATCTTTTTCCCAAACCCTAATTTACATCCTAGCTTCCCAATTGAATATTCTTTCATCCAACAGCCACTAGCAATCGGTGCCACCAATGGTCGAGATAGACGGAGGTCCCAGCTAGAGAGTTATGTAGCTAGGGGAGTTAGACTTGATGGACGGTCAGATTGAGATGGATCTCGATGAGGCACGAGGGATATGGGATTGATGGCGGAAGCGCTTTTGGTTTTTGTTTCGAGGCTAGCGATGTTGAGGGATGGTAGGACCCGTGGCATGGTGACAGGCATGGCTAGGGGAGGTTGGTGAAGGAGGGTTGTGGCCGATCATAGCCTATAGCAGTGGTGAGGCGAGGAAGAAAAGAGATATGGGTTTGATAAAGACATGGCTAGGGTTTTGAACAATGGAGGATTTGGAATTAAGTTAACTGATCAGTGAATTAATTATGCAATTATTTATTAAGTATATTATTTAATTCTAAAATCTTATTAAACCTATATCTTGTTCATACAAGCTCCAAATTGAATGCAGGTTAGTTGCGTTAAACTTGTGGAATCATTATCTATATTTTGAAATTAGTTTGATGGATTTTGTAGCTTATAGAATTTAAGGCGAAAATTGTACGCCCGTTGGATTTTAGTTCAAGTCGAAATGCATCAGGGATTATTGGAATTTCAGTGAGTTTACTCACCTTTAATTAAACTATATAATATCTATGCCGCTATAGAGTATTATTGAATGCTTAGATGATAGTTTATATTGTTTAACTGATTGTTTGGATTGGATTTCCCTTTTTGGAAAACAGATGATATATTGTCAAATTTGCAGGGAACCTATATGACTATATATTGTCCGTAACCATTATTCCGCAGAAAACATTTTTAAAGAGATCCTAAGCAATCTCTCGCCAATTATTATTTATTTATTTTCTTATATTGCCCACAGCGAGTTTGGTTGAAAACAATTGTGATATTCTATTAAAATTATTTAATTGTCACTATAGCGTTTTTCGATATACCATCATTTATTGAATATCATTCCCTAAACCTTTGTGTGTGATGAACTTCAACTTGTATTTTCACAAAATATATTAATCATTTTAATCAATAATGATTCAAATTTATTAATCGTTTTTAACTAATAATTATTTGAATTTAATTAATTATCTTAGTGATGATTATTTGAATTTAATTAATTTTTTTAATTAATGATGTATTAAGTTAATTAATCATTTTAACCAATGATGTTTAAAATTAATTAATCATTTTAATTAACGATATTTAGATTTAATTAATAATTAATTAATGATGTTTGAATTGAATTAAACTTTTTTAATTAAAGATATTTGAATTTAATTAATCATTTTAATTAATGATATTTGCATGTAATTAATCATTTTAACTAATGATATCTAAAGTTAATTAATTAATTTAATAAAAATGTTATAATGTGGATCAACTAATTTAGTGTTTGAAAGTTAATTAACTAATTTAATAAAGGTTTTAAAGTGTATTTACTGATTAAATAAAAGTTTTTAAAGATAATTAACTGTTTTAATAAAGACAAATGATAGGTATATTAAAAAGATAATAAATTTGATTAATTATCTTTCAAGATAATTAATATTGTTTTTAAATTTATAAATATTATAAATGTGATTAATTATCTTTTGGTATAACTAATGTTGATTTAGATTTATAAAAAGGATTTTTAAATTTGGTTTATTTTCTTTGGGAAAAAATAATGTGATTTTGGAGTAATAGAAAACTAGTATTATAAATAATCCTTGGGGATAAATTAATGCTTTTTAATTTATAAAAGTAATTTAATTGATTTATTATCTTCTGGGATAATAAATGTTGAAGAAATTTATATATAATAGTTTATAAATGAATAGATCTTGTTTAGAATATTTTCATTCTTTCAATTCTCAATTTTTATATTATTTATATCCAATCCTTAAGTATGGGATTTGTTCTTGCTGTTACCCATCCTTTATATTTGTATTTATTTTCCTGGGGTTTAATTCCACTCTTTCCTTTATAAATATTGTTCTTGTGAGGTAAAAACCCGTCCCACATTCAATAGCGTGGTCTCATAGAATTTTTATATATTCATCATATTACTTGAGTTTTTTCACACTAGTTTTCTAGACAGATCCGGATATTATTTTATTATAATGCTCGAGTCAGACCAAGTATTTTTCCCAGCTTAGGTTTGGTGATATGGAGTTCTTGGAGAAGAGCTTGATGTTCGCCTATCGTAGTGTTTTATTTTCCCTTGTATTATATTGTATACCTACTAGCAGTTGTAAGATAACTAATTTATAACTGTTCAGCTGATAAGGTTTGTTATTAACTTTGATGTATTCTGCATTATTAAGAGATGGTTTTTACTGCCTTTGTTGTATTATATGTTGTCGTTTCCGCTATGAGATTCTGATTTCCTCGTTCTCTGTTCTGTTCTTTTTATTTTACCATAAAAATTTCCTTTACGACTATTGGATGTTCGGCATTTGAATACCGTGGATGTATTCAGTGTCGACTTTCGATGGTCTAAAAGGTAGGTTGTTACAATCATGATCGTCATCACCATTGTGATCATCATTATCCGCCCCTTTATCATCAAATTTTGTTTCTTTGGAGAGTCATTAAAAGTTAGCAATTTTTTTAGCATCAATCTCCTCTTCCTCCTCGGAAGATTCTTCTCATGATGCCTGAGCTTTCTTTAGCATAGCTTTGAATTTCTTCTTAAACTCTTCATTTCATGCTGGAGGGAGAGAGGGAAAGTTTAGATCTGGGTGTTGCTGGATGTTGTCGGCATAGGCTGTGTTAGAGTGCATTCTCATAAGATTTCTCAATAATAGTATCGCGAGTGCGTCAAGAAAATGAGATACCTTTTGCTTTGCATCTCCGACTATGCCAGTGGATTTTTTTAAGAGAGTCCTTTTCCTTCTTATTTTCTCCTTTAGGAACTCATTTTCCTCCACAAATTGGGCCTCCCCCATATCGGCCTTCTTAACGCTTTTCTCTAAAGATTTCACTTATCTTCTAAAGCTTGTCTAGCACTTCTTTCCTCCTTAAGAGAGGTTCTTTCCGAATTAAGGGAGGTGTCAAGTTTTTCTTTCTCTTTTACAGCCTCGTCCTTTGCTGTTGATATATCAATTATAGGATAACTGAGCAAAGAAACTTGCTCCTTAAGTTTATAAATTTCACTAGAGGATCATATAACATCCTCTTGAAGAAGAAATATTTTTTCAGCCTAAAATGAGTAATAGGTATGAATAAGAATATTATAAAAGATTAAGAGCTTGAAATAGCTAAATAGAAAAAGTACATACCGATAAGAACTACTTAAGAATAGTAAACCAATGGTCTTGAGAATAAGATGAAGATAGTGGTGGCTTAAGAGCAGCAAACGACGAAGATTGGATGACCAATTGGAGAAGGTCATCAAATTTCAAACAGAGGTTGGGGAATGAGATCTGGAGGGAGTGGATCCTTTAACCTGAGATGTAAACCAAGCTCCTTGCATAAACAATTTGGAGCTCTAGGGGTATCAGGAAAATAAATGTGAAAGAGTGAATCTTGAGAATGCCCCATCTTAGTTGGTTGTAGAAATTTTCCCTAGAGGATTTAAGATGTAATACCTCAGGACTTGGATCAATATTCACAATTGGTTCTTCATCCACAACAGCATGTTATGGTAGTAACAAAACCATCGCTTGGTTTCCTTTTTAAAGACTTGAAAGAGCTATCATTCCTAGAAAGATTGAGATTCAGAGGCCTAAGCCGAGGCAGAAGCACCGACTTTACTCTTCTTTTCCTTAGGAGCATCACTTATGGTCTCCTTCTTTGTATAGAAATCTATTAAGGTGAATAACCTGAATTGAAAAGAAAAGTCTTATAAGATAACATTATAAGAGATCTGACATAGGATGTAATGATAACTCACTAAAAGGATCGAGTTGAGCTATAGAATTAGTAGAAAAAGATCATAGCTTACCCATTACCAACGATCGTTTTCCTTGAGCATTTTCTTTGACCATTGGAGGCTCCCCTAAGATCTTGTAGTGATCCAATATAATAGAATACCAAAGGAGCTTTGTTAGAGTCAACAGTTTAAGCCTGTTCCCAAAATTTTCTACACATTGAGTTAGGGACTGCATATTTTCTTGGTCAGTAGGGCTTAGCCTTTTAGGGGCATGATCTAAAAGATAAAAACACTTACAGTAAAGAATAACAAATGAATGTGAATAACCAGAAATGGAAACTTACTGGCAGTGGAAAATGTCCCTCTAATGTTGGAACGGCATTTAACGTAAGAGAACGATATCTTCGATCCTCTTGTCTTATTGACACCCTCATAAACTAAGCTTTTTGGGAGAGGACAGATCTAATACAGTGGATGATCTTTTTATTCACCAATCTTAGTGGGACCAGCTATTAAATGGAGAATTTTAAGGTTAAGAGAAAGGAGTCTTACCTCCTGAGCCATGACTTCAAGGCATGTCAAATATGTATATGAGTTAGGAGAGAACTGGATTGGGGCGATGTTCAAGTGATCCAGGTATCTTAGAAGAAAATTAGGGAAGGAAAGGTGGCTTGTATGTCAGATGTGTATCGAGGTAAAAGCAAAGTATCCTTCCGATAGATTATAAATGTTGTTTGAAGGACCAGCTGGAATAGCTGCAACGCTAGTGATTCCTTTTTTCTCTAAGATGGAGTCAACTTCAGCCTGAGTGGTTATGTATGATGGATTTAGGAGGTGGTTCCCCTTCTTGCTGGTGGAAGATGAAGCCTTGAGGCCTATGCTAGTCTTTTTAATCGGCTTCTTGGTTTTCTTTCGACCTTCCATTTTCCCGCAAGATGGTATTATTTCAATTTTAAGAAATGCTTGTTATATGGATGATTAAAAAACATCTAAGTGATTTATTTACTCTGTAAGCTACATCATTGGTATATTAAAAATATAAATTCTAGCATGGTACCAGTTTAGTAGTTAATATCGAAATTTAAAATCAAAGATGCAAGTAGCTGTTAAATTTATGATAACAAAGTAAGCTTGTAACGACCTGCTATTTCAAACCGTTCAAATCGAAAATAAACCACACATGTCAGACTTCAATTGTTCAAAATAATAGATTGTTAATTAATCTAGGGTAAATAAAATCAATCATAGAATCACAGACACAGAATATGTTGTTGTGGAATAAACAAAACATAGTAGGTCATGAAACTACTAAATGCATAGTCTCAAAACAAATACATAATATCAGAGTCTGAAAGCAAATACAAATGGAAATCCAAATACATAAGTCCACCAATACATAAGCAAATGACTGAAAGGAGATACTTGAACTAGGAAATAATAGATAGATAGAAAAATCACCAGCCGATCTCAAGCTCTAAAAGGTGAACCTAAGGCTGTGATACTCAAGCTGACCTGAGCATAAAGTAAAACAAAACACTTGAGTCAGGACTAACATTCACATGTAAGTAAATTAACTCAAGTGAAATCCAACAAGTTAAATGTAACAATAACTCAAAGGATGTTTGGGATTCCCATCCTTTAAGAATCCATTAAACTATTTACATATGTAGTAATATACGCTATATATGTAATATCTATCAGTAAAGTATAATATTGAAATATCATTAAGGCATTACCCATATCCCCTTAACACATTTTTATAGGCATCATAGTCTATATAGTACTGTAAACTCCACCGAACCTGGTGGGCCATCAGGGAGCACTCCATAGGTACGACACAAACCAAAATCATAGTGGGCTCGATAAGGCATATGACAAGGCATGCGAAACAATGCCCTAGGTAGGATTCTACCGTATTGCACTCCCGGAATGGTGGTAACGCATAGCAGCCACTACCACCTACCTTGAGACACAGTCCCATAATCAAGGTGCGCACCAATCAATCACAAAGCAAAACATATGGTTTTTAAGAAGCGTGTCCAATAGGAGGAGAGACTTCACTTGGCCCGGTATAGCTCCTATTTTAGTCATATCAAGCTGACCTGAAGGTTAGGGCAGCATTCTTACCTCATACTAGTAGCGTTCGTGGAACCATCCTGCTTCGTTCTGGATTCTCCACCACGTATAAATTTATTAAAGTGGTTCCCATGTTGGCAGTGAGTATGAAAATATTCAATCCCGGTCTCTTTAGCAATCAAATGCTTATTTTTATAGCGCGGTCATATTATAAAACATTTAAATATTAATTCTTAAATTACAATTTAAATCAATACTAAAATATTCTTCAATTATGTTTTAGATTTAAAACATTTATTTTTCAATTCATATTAAATCAAATTATTACATTTGAAAAATCACATCTTTTAAACTTAAATAAAACCTTATTTAAATTTAAATCCCTTAAATCAGATTTAATTACAAATCATTCTCTACTCGACTCTTTAAATTTTATTTATTAAAGTTACCGTACACAAATCTATATTTATTATATTAAAATAAAACTATATTTATTATATTAAATTAAAACTATATTTTTTATATTAAATTATATTTTATATTTTAAAACTATATTAAATATTTTATTAAATTAAAATTTTAAATTATTTAAATTATATATAACACTAAATAAAATTATAAGTAACATTTTAAATTACTTTTAAAACCATACATTAGCTTATAATTTAAACTTCAAAACATATAAATAATTTATTTTTCAAATAATATTTTTAAATAAAATCATTAAATTAAATTTAAAAATAAAATTTAATAAATTAAACATACTCTCTAGTTTTAGAAAATAATTTAAAAACCAACCACGGTGTTTGTATAAAATTTTCTGCCCCATGGTCAAGTGATCCAGGTATATATCATTTCAACCTAAAATTATAATTATATTTCCTGGTATATCATTTCAACCCATATCCCAAATCCAAATCAATAAAATTGTTCGGGTTTATCATTTCAACCCATAATGATTTTCCCTAATCTATAAGATCGTTCGGGTATGTATCATTTCAACCCATAGTGATTTTCCTAGCTAATATATCAGGGAACTTGCAGTGTGATATAAATAAATAACATAACAGTAAAGGTCAAATAAAAAAGTATATCATATCGTGTCACAGATGAGCATCATATCATATCATGTCAGAATCATATAGTATAAGCTAAACAATACGGACTACAAAAAAATTTCAAAATGGGTCCATTCACATAATCACAAGAAGGTTAGTTGTGAGTGGTTCTCATCTTTCGTGGCTAATGAAAGTGACAACTATAACGAAGAGACATGAACAAGCACGACTACAACAGAATCTCAAGCTAGCAAATCCACAAGCACAAATGAACCAAGCTCAAATATTTTGAAACAAAGTTTTTTTTCTTTTTTTATAAAAAAGGAGAGGAAGGGAAAGATGACTCGGCCAAGGCTTGGCTCGGCCAAAGGGCGGTGCACACGTCCTAAGGGTAGAGGGTGGTGCAGCCTAGGTGTGTATGTGTAAGCGGCTTTAGTGTGTGGGTGTGGTGGACATGACAAGGAGGGTGAGTGGGTGGGTGTGTGTGGCCGAGGCTAGAGGGTGGGTGTGTGTCGGAGGGTGGTTCGGCTATGGAGGTGGAGGGTGGGTGTATGTGCAACCGTGGGTAGAGGAGGGCATGGGTTTACGGCAGCGGTAAGGTGAAGGGAAGAGAGAGGGAGAAAAGGAGAGAGAGGAGAGAGAAGGAGGAAATAGGAGAAAGAGGGGTTAGGGATTAGGCTTAGGAAGGAGGAAGAAGGAGATGAGTTACTGTAATTTGTTTCTGAAGCAAATGAGAAAGAGGAAGAGAAACAAAAAAATAAAATGTATGTACTCCTCTTCTTTCTCAACAGAAACATCTGTAGGTGAAGGGGTACGTGGCCCTCTAGGAGACTCTTAGGATTCTAGCCTAATAACCCAAGATCCAAAATAAATATAGGTAAAAACACACATAAATACAACGTTCGTACTCGCGCCTTTTTACACTGTAAATTGCATATCAAAAGGTACAGAAGTCGGATTTTAACGAAACGAAAAGCAGAGTGGAGATTAGAATTCAGACTTGTATCATAAAAAAGAATAAATTTTCAACTGAAATTCAAATTCAAATTTTGACTAAATTTGACCAAAATTGAAATTTCACAAAAATTTCCTTTTTATTGAATTTGGAGGAATATATTACTCAACGTTTCAAACTTGTTATTTAAATTTTGAAATTTAACTTAAATTCAAATAATACTTAATTTTAAAATAGTTCAAATTTGAGAGTCGTTATACTCTCCCCCATTTAAAACTTTTCGTCCCCGAAAAGAAATGAGACACATGAATAAAACAAAGAAAATAAGATAGATTCAATGAATATTACTTGGAACAAACAACTTTGGATTCGAAGCATGCATGCTCTCCTCCATCTCCCAAGTACAATCTCGATGATCAATACTCTACTGCACCTAGACCAGGTTGATCTATTTCCTCCTCTTCTGCTTCGTACCTCTATCGAAAATACGAAGTGGCTTCCTCTCGACAGTGAGGTTTGGCTCAACATCCAAACTCTCAACTAAAGCAGGCTGAACAATCAAAGATGGATCATGAAAATACTTGCAAACATGCAAAACATGGAATACATTATGCACTCCAGATAACTTCTCATGAAAATCCACTCGATAAGCTAAAGGACCAAATCTCTCTAATATACGAAAAGGGCTAATGAATATAAGAGTTAGCTTTTCTTTCCATTTAAAGCGAATCACATTCTTTAATGGCGTGATCTTCAGAAAAACCCGATCACCCATCCAAACTCTTCCTTTTCCTATTAGCATACTTCTTCTTTCTATCCTGTGCAATTATCATCTTCCTCCTAATCTCTTTAACCTTCTCGGATGCTTCTAGAATCATATAGGGCCAAGAACCAAATGATTACTGGATTCAATCCCATAAGATGGAGAATTGCAAGATCGTCGATAAAGAGCAACGAACGGGGACATCTTTATACTAGCTTGATGCTATTATTATAAGTGAATTCAATGAGATGGAGATGATCTTCCTAAGATCTTTCATAATCAAGAACACAAGCACGAAGAAGGTCTTCCAAAATCTGATTTACTCTTTCCATCTGATCATCGGTCTGCAGATGGTAAGCTATGCTAAGATTCAACCGAGTACCCAAAGCTTCCTGAAATTCATTCTAAAATCGGATGGAAAAAATGGGATCTCTATCACAAACTATACTAATCGGAACACCATGAAGTTGAACAATCTCTCTCATATAAATTTCAGCTAAACTCAAAGCAGTATTATTCGACCTGACCAGAATGAAATGAGCCAGCTTAGTCTGTTTATCAACAACCACCCATATACTCTCATTACTCCTTCTAGTCCTCGGTAATCCATCAATAAAATCCATAGAAACCTGTTCCCACTTCCAATTGGGAATCTCAAGAGGTTGCAATAATCCAGCGGTCTTCTAGTGATTAGCCTTAACCTGTTGACAATTGCACATCTACTAACATAAAGAGAGATATTTCGCTTTATACCAGTCCATAAATACAACTTCTTCATATTCTAATACAACTTTGTCACACCAGGATGAATAGAAAGTCTAGACCAATGATTTTCCAGAAGTAACTTTCGCCTCAATCCATTGACATTCGGAATTCGATTATTTATCCTCAGAATCCCATTTTGTGCTCCCAATTCACCTTGGTTACTACTTTCCTTTCTACGAACATTATCCTTCATAAGCTTAAGAATCATGTCTTCATCTTACTTAGCAGCAATACGATCCAAGAGGACGAAGAAACCACAATCTGACATAACATCAACTTCTTCCGGCTCAAGGCATCAGCTACTACATTAGCTTTCTCAGGAGTATAGTTGATGTCAAGATCATAAGGAGCTAGAAACTCGAGCCATCTAAATTGCCTCTGGTTCAAATCCTTCTGGGCGAAAATATACTTAAATAGATGTTAATCTATAAAGAGCTCAAACTTAGTTCCCAAAACATGATGCCTCCATAACTTCAAAGCAAACACTACAGCAAGCAATTCCAAATCATGAGCTGCATAATTGGCTTCATAGGTCTTCAACTAACGACTGGCATAAGCAATAACCTTTCCATCCTATATCAAAACAGCTCCCAAACCTTCTCGACTAGCATCAATGTAAACCTTTAATCTCTCATTTCCATTTGGAACGGTAAGAATAGAGCAAAAGTTGGCTTGCGCTTTAATTCATTGAAGGCAGCTTCACACTTATTGTTCCATATAAACTTGGTATTCTTACGAGTCAAAGCAGTGAGAAGTGTAGCAATCCAATCAAAATTCTCTATAAACCTCCGATAATAACCAACAAGGCCTAAGAAGGTACGAATATCCAAAGGATTCTTAGGTTTTTCCCAATCTTGAAATAGAATAGGGAATTTGAATTAAAAAGAAAGATAAGATAATTAAGTTACAAAAGAAGAAAGAGGATAGACTTACATTGATCACCGCGATCTTAGCTGGATCGATCGAAACTCCATTTTCAGAAACTATATGTCCAAGAAATCAGACTTCATCTTTTCAGAAATGGCATTTCGAGAATTTAACTTTCGATTGATGACTCCGTAGGGTTTCAAGAACAAAACCCAAATATGATTTGTGCTCCGTCCTGACTTAGAAAAGACAAAACAAAGACAAGAACAAACTTGATGAGAACATCTTGGAAAACACGAATCATAAGATCAACGAAGAAGACTGGAGCATTAGTCAAACCAAAGGGCGTAACTAACCATTCATAGAAACCATTCTCGGTGCGAAAAGTGATTTTCGGAATGCTTTCCTCGGCCGCTCTGTAACAACCTGGATTTTTCATCGTTGAGATTGGAATATTTAATTGATTTTAAATATTTAGAAGTTAATTGTTAATCTGAATTCAAATATCACTATTTATTTGATAATTAAATCATTGAACTAAATAATTTGAAGTTGGGTAAAATATGAAACTTGATTTTTAAGCCTGTTAAAAATAATTTGAAGGCTTGTAAAATTTATATTGATAGTACTGAAGATAGTAAAAGTGTTAAAATTGAATTTGAAAGCATTTTGTTAAGTTTTGAAAATATATCATTTAAATTGAATTTAAACATAGCCTTTCGAGGACACAGACTCGAATTTCGACGAAACCAGTTCCATTGGATCCGTAATATTATATTATTATCGGATTTCAATTTTTGCAATGTTTGGAGTTACTGTTTGGTCATATGATCTGAAAATGCCTAGAATAATCTGATGGAATTTAATTTAAATAGTAAAACCTTCTCATATGAGCCACACCCTTCCAGCTTTTAACGCAAGCTTCTTTCCTCTTTCGCCTTCATACTCGAATTCACGCATTAATATTTTTTGTGAAGCCATCCTCGTTCAAATTAAAATAGAGACTTCCCCTTTCTTCCTTTCAAAATCGAACGCAGATAAAAAAATTCCCAGTGTGTAAAAAAAATTGCAGCCGCACGCGATGGTGCTTAGGACTATCGATGATGAGTGGCGCATGGTAAATCGCGATTGAAGGAAATTGGCAAGCGCCTGAAGGGATGACCATGTATGGCGGAGGCCGCACTGTTATCAATTGTGTGTGTATGCGTGATGAGGAGCAGGTAGTGGTGACGTTCGAGTTGAAGGGGAGGTCGCTTTCGATGTTGGGTTTCGCAGGGTTGCTATGGGTATGCAATCGCGACGAAGTCTAGGGTTTCATCCTTCTGGTGATCTGGTTAATACAAATGAGAAGCTCGAGATGGGTTTCCGCATTCCTTTCTCGACAAACAACATTATCTTCTCAACTCAATTGTCGTTCTCTTGTGTCGATTCGAGCAATTGGAGCTGAATTATGTAGCAATGATCGATATCGTATGGATTATGACAATATGGGTGTGAGGCATTCCAAAAAATTCAGTATGGAATCGAGTTGTGCTTTTGGATCTACATGTGGGAGGAAAGCCAATAGCTGTTTTGATTGGTTATCGTATAGCAAGGGCAGGAGCAACAACATACAGTGAGCTGTGTAAGGCTGTATTTTCCAAAGTGGTTTTGAGTGCTATCCGCACTGTTCCTATGAAGGTAATTTAATAAAAAAACAATTTTCAAATTTAAAATTAATTATCAATTAATTTATTTAGAATTTTATTAATTCATACTAAATTTATACGAGGCCAAAAAAATCTGGAATCGATTGGGAAGTGGTCGATGCTAGTTGGAATTTTGAGATTAAATCGAACGTCATTCGATTTAATTTAAAAATTGAAACATTGTGCAAATAAAACCAAGGTCCAAAATTTGTGGAGAAAATAGTCGAGATGGAAATGGATTGCAAACAGCAAATAAAAGGTGAGTTAATCTCACTCATCTGGTTATAATTTAAATTTTAAATGGTAAAATTTAAACAATTTGTTGATGATTGATTTGATTGGATGTGCAATATTATATATAGTAGTTATAATATATATTGGAATGATTGATTTCCCACGTTATATAGTGGATGAGACCCTATGCGCCG
Organism: Allium cepa; assembly: GCA_030765085.1. Classification (NCBI taxonomy): domain Eukaryota; kingdom Viridiplantae; phylum Streptophyta; class Magnoliopsida; order Asparagales; family Amaryllidaceae; genus Allium; species Allium cepa. The sequence continues at coordinate 34,702,563 of CM060941.1, forward strand.
CATAATAGCGGATGATATTATATTAATCCCATATACCGCGATATTCCACCTCGAAGTGGAATTGGTATTTTATATTGTGCTAACGTCTGTGGATGTAGGAAAACAGGTTGGAGGGATCCAGCTGGACTCCTCAAAATTTTCTAGATTATTCTAATAATCCTATGTTATGATTATTTTCTATTCTGGGTTGAATTATATTGATAATTGGAAATGTTGGATGCTATGGGTTGATTTAATATATTTCGGTACTAAGTTATCAAAATATATAGAATCGGATTTTTAGAAAGAAAATAAAGACGAGAATTTGTAAGTAAAAATAATTATAGAGAAGTTGTCTAAATTTACAAATGAATTGAAAAAGAATAAAAGTGGTTTTTAAATGTTAATAAATAAATTTCGAGTAGGGAAGGAAGATTTAAATAAACAGGAAATAATGAATTTTTAAAACTTAAGTGGAGCATTTTAAAGAGCAAAAGAATTTATTTTAAAGATTTTAGCTTTAAAATTTACTCAAAGGAATAGAGCAGGAATTTGGGGAATCTGAAATTGATATTTTCAGTAAAAGGATTTTTAATTATAATTAAGAAATGAAATATGAGGTTAATTGATTTTGAATAAAATGAGCAAGTAAAGGAACTTATTTCAAATTAGGTAAACTGGAAATCCATCTGTAAATTGATTAAAGTGTTGGAATTGGGATTTTAAAAGGAGGTTATGACTATGAAATGTATAAACTGGGTTTATAAAAGTGAAGTAATATATCAGTGGATATTTGGAAGAATAAATTCACGATGGGAATTTATTAAAGAAATGGGAAAATTTTGTTTAAAAATAAATAGTGCTTTATTTTTAAAGGATGTGAAGAGAGGTATATTTCCCTGGATAGCGAGTACATTTCAAAGTAAATTTTTAAATATAAGTTAAAGGCTTTAATGTTGTTTAAAAAGCATGTTTTAGAAAATTTATTATTCCTAAATATTTAAATTCTAAAGTAAGTATTTTTCAAATCTATTATCGTAATAATTATTTAAAGGTGACTTGGTATTTTATTTTAGAGGAAAAAATCTAGTTCTATATTTATTAAATAACCTCGTATTCAAATATTCTTATAGTATATATTTTTAATAAAGTATTGAAGTAGTTTCATTTTTAAATATTCTTAAAGTATATATTTCGAATAAGTATTAAAGTAAATTTTATTTTAAATGATTTAAAGGATATTTTATAATAAAGAGTTCTAAATTATTTTTAAAAATCTAAAGCTTTATACTTGGTATTTTCAGTGGAAATAAATATTTGGAAATTTATTTCAAGAAAGAGTATGGTTTGAAAACTGTTTCAAAAGAGTTTGAATAGTGGAAATATATCTTGCGATGATATTTGAGGTTAATAAATAATTTGGAGAAATTATTTATGGTTGATGGATGTTTGTGAATATTAATTGATAGTTAAATAACCGATTATCACTATTGGCCAATGCGCTGATCGTTTCGAAGAGACCGGGATCGGGATTTATTTCTCGAAAACCACTTCGATCTGGTTTGTACGTTTCCGTGGGAAAACGAGTTCGGAGTCGAAGATGGAGCAATGAAGTGCAAGGACTAGTCGCTACTAATCCTGAGGATAATCCAAAATGGATGTAGTAGGAGTAGTGCCTTCGGTTCCGTTCGAACCCGGGACAGACTTGTATAGATGAATGCTTTCAGAACATCGTAAGGTGGACGATGAGCATTCGAATTGAAACATTCTAAAAGGTAACGCTTAGCCTCAAGCCTCATCAACCGGGAATGACTGAAAATCAGGGGTTATGCAGCAAGGCTAGCCACTTCAGGGTGAGGTCATCCCTGTCTAGATGTCCCTTTTATTTCGGCTTAGTGGTGCGGTTGCTGATCACAACCGTAGGGTGATCTTACTCGGGATTATCCAGTAAGGGGTAGTCCCAGTCTTGTATTGCAAGGGATTGGGAGTAATCCTCGGTATACTAATCTAGACCAGGTACCGTGACAGGTGGTACCCCAATGCCTAGTCATTAGTTGGAAATCCATACTCCCTACGTGCCTTTTATGAGTTTTGTTTGTATTACCCACTTTGTGGCTAGTAGCTGGAATTTAATCATATAACAATTTCAACTATTTTTATAAGTATTTGTACATAAACCCTATTATAATATCAGATGATTTTTAATAAAATTGTTTTAGCTACCGTAAGGTAAAAACCCGACATGTTTATTTGTGGCGTGGTTTTACGATATGCTTTTGATTTTCAAAATATTTTTGAAACTTGAATAATCAAATTGAGTGTGGTTTTCTCACGCTGGTATTCCAGACTGACTCGGGTGTTATCTAACTATAATGCTCAGATCAGACTGAGTTTATAGAATACAAGAATGATGCTGTGGAGCTCAGGAGACGAGCTGGATTGTGATACGTACTTCCATACTTGATTTATATTCCGCTGTGTATTCAGTTGTGTGAGGACAGATTATGATTACTGTCCAGTTCTGTGTTATGTATACTCTGATGATGTATGTGTAAACAGATATATTTGTTTTTGTGTAAAGATCTGTGATTATCTATTATATTTTATGCCGCTACGATGGTTAGATTCTGATGTTGTTTTCTATCTTCTTCTTCTACCTCTTCTTCTTTAACCCAAATGGTTCGTATTTCTGTTCATCTTGAGTTAATAGATGCAGAATAGTGTTGACTTAAGAGGTACAGATTTGCGGGTTGTTACAGTTGGTATCAGAGCTTAGGTTGGTGATAACCTTGGCTCTGGTGGGGTTAATCATTGAAAATAGAGTCTGTAGTACTCTAGAATGAGTTTGAGCATATTAATAGATATGAGAGCGTATTTGTTAGTGAATATTAATTATTTTAAATATTGTGTTGGCTTATTGGTTGAGCGAAATATGAATTCTGATCGAGTAAGTTGGCCGCTATTTGAGAAGAATTTATAAACACCTGACACGATAAATTGACACGGTATTGTTTTAAAGGTGGTTGAATGAAATAATTTTACCCAAAATATATTCTGATATAGAAGAAAAGTTTTTGTAAACTATTTTAGCTAATATTTGGTTGCTTGGATGTTAGGAATGATAATATTATATTATTATCATTGTTGTGTAAAAATTTAACTAGAAATTGAAAATATAACCCAAAGGTTAAGGAAATAAATTCATTTACAAAATGAAATTTATAAATATGAATTATAAACGTGATTTATAAACTGAAATATGATCAAATGGGAATTTGCGTGAGCATAAATTATACAAATGAATTATAGTTAAAATTTGATTTAAATCAAAGTTGAAAATTTAAAATCCTGGAGATTTTGGAAGTGTTTTTTTTTTTTTGAAGTGTTTTGAAGACAAATAATAGCATTATTGTTCTAGAAATACTTATGGAAGGAAATTGTTTCAAATAAATTTTGGGAAGGGATATAGCATTGAACTCACTTCAGTCGCTGGAAAATAACTTCGGTGATGACTGCAGCATCATCGATGTTCATTTTCGAGTTTCTAAGTGACGGATTTCTTCCAAATTGATTTGTTCAGAAGAACCAGTTTGTTTTGAAATTTTAAAGGAAATTTGTTGGGAATAAAAAAATTAGGATTGGTTTAAATTTTTGAGAAATGTGATTTTGAGATGTTGGAGATTTCAAAATGATTTGAGACCAAAAGCCGGGTGTTGAAATCCTGAATCCTTATTTGAATTGAAAATCCTGATGAGGTAAGTTATAAACTTGTAAAGTGGAGATGATTTTTAAATAAGGAAGGAAAATGTGAGCTTTGAATGTTGGAATTAAAATTTAAAAGTGAAAAGTTAAAAATGGAATTAACTTGGATTGAAGAAGAAAATTGAATCGAATTGAATTAAATAAATCTGAGTTAAAATAGAATTGAATTGGAATAAAATTCAGTTGAGTTATGTGTGATATTGAATGGAATTAAATCATTACTTAAATAAATGGAAGTAAGTTGGATAAGAATTGGATTGGAATAAATGAATTAGAATAACTTATAAAAGAATTAAAAATCCATGTAATAAAAATATGTTTGGGCTATAAGCACAAAATCTCGAGTAAAAAATAAAAATGAATATATTCAAGCTTAAAATGGATAGAAATGTGTAAAATAATAAGTTGCGACTTATAAAATTGAAAAGTGGAATAGAAAACCCAAAATAAATATTGTTTGATGTTTTGGAAAACAAAACAAAAATCCAAACTTGAATTATAAAATAAATTAAACTTTAAAAAATATTAAATGAAGTGATTTTTGAGATTAAAAATAAAGTATTGAATTATAAGTAGAGGGAGAACTAATTTGGAATACATTAGTTAATTGAATTTGTTAATGGAATTTAAATTGGTTAAATAGAAATTGAATTGTGAGTTAATGAAATTGGATGGTAAATTAAAGGTGGATGGTAGAATCAGAACTTGAGTTATTAATTAAAATTCGACTTGAAGTGTTAACAAATTATATATAATTGGAAATGTGTCGAATAAAAATGAAATTGGATTAAAATAGAGATGGTTTGAATTGCAAATGAAATCCAAGTGAGTATGAATGAATAATGGCCTTGGATATTATTTAATGAACAGAATATTGAATTTAGAGTTAAAAGGGACTAATTGAATGAATTGATGCAAACCGAAATGAATTTGACAAAAGCGAGGATAGGATTTATTTCAAGATGGAAATGAACTTAAGTTGTTAACTTAAGTAAATGTTGAATGGAAACTGAACTCAAATAGAAGTGTGGTTTAAATAAGTTGAGAAATAGTTATTGAATGAAATAGCCTGGACTGTTTTCGAGCTAAATAAAATAGTTTTGGACAAAAAAATACGGATATGTAAGGAAAATGCAAGTGTATGAGTTGTGAGTAATGTAGAATGGAATAGAATTTATATAAATTGAGTTGGAATCAATTTGAAATGGTCATCGGCTTATGTGGTTATTTAGTTGGATAAATATCACCAATTTGCATGAGAAAAATTGGTCTTTGGACAAAAATAGAAGAAAATAAAATTCTATGAATCATTGCAAGTAAATAAAATTGATTTTTGATTCAACTGGGATAAATATGAATTTGTTTTGCTTAGAATGAATTGAATGAAGGGAAGTGAGTTGTAAATTACTTAAACTGAATGAAATGGTTTGGGAATTGGTTGTAAGCAATTGTAATAAGTGTTCGAACCTTGTATGTGCTTATGGAAATTATATAACATGCATTATATGTGAAATTTATGAGTTAGCTATATTAAAATAAGTGAAATACTAGTAAATTGCATATATTTAGCACTTACATGTTTTAGCTGAGTAAACACAGGTTCAGGAAGCCGTTGGGCTGGATTTGATTGCGCAAATTGCTAAAATAATAAGCCGCTTGCTTAAAAATGCTAAATAAAGGTATGCCTACGCAATAAAAATAGGAAATATGAACTGTTTTTGTTTTCCAACCGTGTAGGTCGATGTGTGTGTGTGTGTGTGTGTGTGTGTGTGTATATCTTGTTAAATTGAAAAAGCTCCTCTGTACAAAGGAGACTCTGCCAAAATTTTCCAAAAATTTTGGGAGTTAGAAAATTTTTGTTAGCGACAAAACGATTTCAAATTGGAAATTGAAGTAAATTAGTGAATGAAACTATTTTAAAATAACACTATGAATCAGTTATAAATGGAAGATAAAATTCAATACTCAGAGTTGAAAATAAATTGAATTCATATGGAAGTGGGAGAATCAATTTGAATAGAAATAGATATAAACTAAAGTGGTAAAGTGAAAATAAATATAAGAAGCGTATAAAATACTTATACTGAACTTAAGAAGAAATGGTAAGATTCTTAAGTAATATGGGTATCGGAAAAATATATTGAATAAGCATTGGAGTGAAGGTTTAATAAAATGTTTTTGAATGCTATGATTGGATATTATTGCTAAGTAGGATATGCAGGTATTATAAAGGGAAAGAAAAATTGGTTTTGATTTCAGAAGATAAATTTGAATGGCTCGATAAAAAGGTATGTGTTTAAATTTCTGTATGAAATTTGATTGGGTTTTTGATCTAGCCACTTGGCTTTTTATTTTCTTTTGGAATTTTGGAGCCCGTAGAGGCAATTTGTAGTTGTACCGAGCTAGCCGCGCAAAGGAGACGCTGGCAAAAAATTTCAGAAATCTAGGAGTTAGAAAATTTTTGAGAAATTTTGAAAATTTAAAACTTGGTTTTTAATTATAATTTGAATGGTTGAGTAAGTAAAGTTGTTTTGAAACTATGGAAAAGTTTGGAAAGTTAGTTAGATGGACATGGTGTCTTTAATAAAGATTGTTTGGTTATTATTAAAAACTGTTTGGTTTTGGAGAAAGAGTAAACGGACATTGGACCATTCTCCCTAAATAGTAATTTTGGGGACGAAATTCTTTTAAAGGGGGAGGAATGTAACGACCCGGATTTTTCATCGTTGAGATTGGAATATTTAATTGATTTTAAATATTTAGAAATTAATTTTTAACCTAATCAAATATCACTATTTATTTGATAATTAAATTATTGAATTAAATAATTTGAAGTTGGGTAAAATATGAAACTTGAGTTTTAAGCTAATTAAAAATAATTTAAAGGCTTGTAAAATTTATATTGATAGTACTGAAGATAGTAAAAGTGTTAAAATTGAATTTAGAATCATTTTATTAAGTTTTGAAAATATATCGTTTAAATTGAATTTAAAAATAGCCTTCCGAGGGAACATTCTCGGATTTCGACAAAACCAGTTCCATTGAATCTGTAATATTATATTATTATCGGATTTCAATTTTCGCGGTGTTTGGAATTACTGTTTGGTCATACGATCTGAAAATGCCTAGAATAATCTGATGGAATTTAATTTAAATAGTAAAACCTTCTCATATAAGCGACACCCTTCCAGCTTTTAACGCAAGCTTCTTTCCTCTTTGGCCTTCATATTCGAATTCACGCATTAATATTTTTTGTGAAGCCATCCTCGTTCAAATTAAAATAGAGACGTCCCCTTTCTTCCTTTCAAAATCGAACGCAGATAAAAAATTCCCAGCGTGTAAAAAAAATTGCAGCCGCACGCGATGGTGCTTAGGACTATCGACGATGAGTGGCGCATGGGAAATCGCGATTGAAGGAAATTGGCGAGCGCCTGAAGGGATGGCCATGTATGGCGGAGGCCGCGCTGTTATCAATTGTGCGTGTATGCGTGATGACGAGCAGGTAGTGGTGACGTTCGAGTTGAAGGGGAGGTCGCTTTCGATGTTGGGTTTCGCAGGGTTGCTGTGGGTATGCAATCGCGACGAAGTCTAGGGTTGCATCCTTCTGGTGATCTGGTTAATACAAATGAGAAGCTCGAGATGGGTTTCCGCATTCCTTTCTCGACAAACAACATTATCTTCTCAACTCAATTGTCGTTCTCTTGTGTTGATTCGAGCAATTGGAGCTGAATTATGTAGCAATGATCGATATCGTATGGATTATGACAATATGGGTGTGAGGCATTCCAAAAAATTCAGTATGGAATCGAGTTGTGCTTTTGGATCTACATGTGGGAGGAAAGCCAATAGCTGTTTTGATTGGTTATCGTATAGCAAGGGCAGGAGCAACAGCATACAGTGAGCTATGTAAGGCTGTATTTTCCAAAGTAATTTTGAGTGCTATCCACACTGTTCCTAGGAAGGTAATTTAATATAAAAAAATTTCAAATTTGAAATAATTATCAATTAATTTATTTAGAATTTTATTAATTCATATTAAATTTATACGAGGCCAAAAAAATTTGGAATCGATTGGGAAGTGGTCGATGCTAGTTGGAATTTTTAGATTAAATCGAACGTCGTTCGATTTAATTTAAAAATTGGAACGTTGAGCAAATAAAAACAAGGTCCAAAATTTGTGGAGAAAATAGTCCAGATGGAAATGGGTTGCAAACAACAAAATAAAAGGTGAGTTAATCTCACTCATCTGGTTATAATTTAAATTTTAAATGGTAAAATTTAAACAATTGGTCGATTGATTGATTTGATTGGATGTGCTATATTATATACAGCAGTATATAATATATATTGGAATGACTGATTTCCCGCGTTATACAGCGGATAGGACCCTATGCGCCGCATAATAGCGGATGATATTATATTAATCCTATATACCACGATATTCCACATCGAAGTGGAATTGGTATTTTATATTGTACTAACGTATATGGATGCAAGGAAACAGGTTGGAGGATCCAGCTGGATTCCTTAAAATTATCAAGATTATTCTAATAATCCTATTTTATGATTATTTGCTATTCCGGGTTGAATTATATTGATAATTGGAAATGTTGGATGCTATAAGTTGATTTAATATATTTCGGTACAAAGTTATCAAAATATATAGAATCAAATTTTTGGAAAGAAAATAAAGAAGAGAATTTGTAAGTAAAAATAATTATAGAGAAGTTGTCAAAATTTACGAATGAATTGAAAAAGAATAAAAGTGGATTTTAAATGTTAATAAATAAATTTCGAGTAGGGAAGGAAGATTTAAATAAGCAGGGAAATAATGAATTTTTAAAACTTAAGTGGAGCATTTGAAAGAGAAAAATAATTTATTTTAAAGATTTTAGCTTTAAAATTTATTCAAAGGAATAGAGCAGGAATTTGGGGAATCTGAAATTGATATTTTCAGTTAAAAGGATTTTTAATTATAATTAAGAAATGAAATATGAGGTTAATGGATTTTGAATAAATTGAGTAAGTAAAGGAACTTATTTCAAATTAGGTAAATTGGAAATCCATCTGAAAATTGATTTAAGTGTTGGAATTGGGATTTTAAAAGGAGGTTGTGACTATGAAATGTATAAACTGGGTTTATAAAAGTGAAGTAATATATCAGTGGATATTTGAAAGAATAAATTCACGATGGGAACTTATTAAAGAAATGGGAAAATTTGTTTAAAAATAAATAGTTCTTTATTTTTAAAGGATGTGAAGAGAGGTATATTTCCCTGGATAGCCAATTACATTTTCAAAGTAAATTTTTAAATATAAGTTAAAGGCTTTAATGTTGTTAAAAAAGCATGTTTTAGAAAATTTTATTATTCCTAAATATTTAAATTCTAAAGTAAGTATTTTTCAAATCTATTATCGTAATAATTATTTAAAGGTGACTTGGTATTTTGGTTTAGAGGAAAAAATCTAGTTTTATATTTATTAAATAACCTCATATTCAAATATTCTTATAGTATATATTTTTAGTAAAGTAAGTAGTTTCATTTTTAAATATTCTTAAAGTATATATTTTGAATAAGTATTAAAGTAAATTTTATTTTAAATGATTTAAAGGATATTTTATAATAAAGAGTTTTAAATTATTTTTAAAAATGTAAAGCTTTGTACTTGGTATTTTCAGTGGAAATTTATTTCATGGAAGAGTATGGTTTGTAAACTGTTTCAAAAGAGTTTGAATAGTGGAAATATATCTTGCGAAGATAATTTGAGGTTAATAAATAATTTGGAGAAATTATTTATGGTTGATGTATGTTTGTGAATATTAATTGATAGTTAAATAACCGACTATCAATATTGGCCAATGCGCTGATCATTTTGAAGAGACCGGGATCGGGATTTATTTTTTGAAAACCACTTCGATCCGGTTTGTACGTTTTCGTGGGATAGCGAGTTCGGAGTCGAAGATGGAGCAATGAAGTGCTAGGGCTAGTCGCTACTAATCCTGAGGATAATTCCAAAATGGATGTAGTAGGAGTAGTGCCTTCGGTTCCATTCGAACCCGGGACGGACTTGTATGGATGAATGCTTTCAGAACATCGTCAGGTGGATGATGAGCATTCTAAGTGAAACGTTCTAAAAGGTAACGCTTAGCCTCAAGCATCATCAACCGGGAATGATTGAAAATCAGGGGTTATGCAGCAAGGTTAGGTGGGTAGCACCCACTTCAGGGTGAGGTCATCCCTGTCTAGATGTCCCTTTTATTTCGGCTTAGTGGTGATCACAACCGTTGGGTGATCTTACTCGGGATTATCCAGTAAGGGTAGTCCCGGTCTTGTGTTGCAGGGAATTGGGAGTAATCCTCGGTATACTGATCTAGACCAGGTACCGTGATAGGTGGTACCCGGTGCCTAGTCATTAGTTGGAAATCCATACTCCCTACGCGCCTTTTATGAGTTTTGTTTGTATTACCCACTTTATGACTAGTAGCTGGAATTTAATCATGTAACAATTTCGGCTATTTTATTATTTGTAAATAGACCCTATTATAATATCAGAGGATTTTTAATAAAAATGTTTTAGCTATCGTAAGGTAAAAACCCGACATGTTTATTTGTGGTGTGGTCTTACGAGATGCTTTTGATTTTCAAAAGATTTTTGAAACTTTAATAATCAATTTGAGTGTAGTTTTCTCACGCTGGTATTCCAGACTGACTCGGGTGTTATTTAACTATAATGCTCGGGTCAGACCGAGTATTATAGAATATAGGATATGATGCTGTGGAGCTCAGGAGACGAGCTAGATGGCGATATGTACTTCCATACTTGATTTATATTCCGCTGTGTATTTAGTTGTGTGAGGACAGATTATGATTACTGTCCAGTTGTGTGTTATGTATACTCTGATGATGTATGTATAAACAGATATATTGGTTTTTGTGTAAAGATCTGTGATTATCTATTATATTTTATTCCGCTGCGATGATTAGATTCTGATGTTGTTTCTTCTTCTACCTCTTCTTCTTTAACCCAAATGGTTCGTATTTCTGTTCATCTTGAGTTGATAGATGTAGAATAGTGTTGACTCAAGAGGTACGGATTTGCGGACTATTACACACTCTAAGCTAGTGGAAACCGGTGGAAAGATCAAGCTGAGAGAACACTTTAGCACCATGGAGCTGATCGAACATGTTGCTGATTCGAGGCACAGGATATCTGTTTTTCATAGTAAGCTTACTCAGCTCCCTATAATCAACACACATCCTCAAGAACCATCAGAATCGGTGACAAAGACCACTGCTACTCCCTATTCTGAATGATTTTGCCTAATCAAACCCTTGGAAAATAAGTCTTTTATCTGCTTCTTCAACTCGTCTTTCTCCTTAGGTGCCATCCTAAAAGGAGAAAGAACTACAGGTTGAGCTCTAGGAATAAGATCAATCCGGACTTTGATTTTTCGCTGAGGAGGTAAAGAAGTGACTTCACCAAATACATCGTGAAAAAGTTGGACAACTGGAGTAGAGTCAAGATTGCTAGGATGAGAGTCAAGAGAAAAGATAAAACTGTTATCATAATCCTTAGGCATACAACATCCAATTGCCAAAGGATTACCTTTATCATCAACTACAGAAACGGTTCGGATTTTGCAAGAGATAACAGCTTCAAATTTATTCAGCCAACCGCCTCTAAGCAAAATGTCGAAAACATCAAAACTAAGAACGTAGAAATTTCCTATGAATCGATGCTCATGGTAAAGGATTTTCACCTCCTAACAAATCATACTAAGGTTGGCGAGAACGCCGATAGGATTAGATACACATAATAATTCAGATGCACATTGAGGTTGCAAGATGTGTTCAAACTTATTATAAGATCAACATAAATGAAGCTATAAGAGGATCCAGCGTTGAACAAAAAAATTAAGCAAAAAAAAAGGTGCCTTGGGGAGTACCCTGGGTATCACTATGAGTAGGAGGAGTGGAAGAGGTCATAGCAAAGACTCCGGATGCATTACCCTTCTATTGAGTGGGACAATCCTTCTTGAAGTGGCCTAGCTGCAAACAAATATGGCATTGATCATGCCTAGTTATTTGAAATGGTGGGATAGAAACTCCGACTGAACTAGGATGTTGTTGGCATAGTGTCCCTTCTGATCAAACTTGAAGCAAGTAATAGAAGAAAGATCAATAGGCTGCCATTGGGAAGAAGATCCTAAATATAGGTCTTCTGCCAATTCTTCTTCTGTTGTTGGAAGTTGAACTTCCTCTTCTAGGAGCTGTTGGAAGAAGGCTGAGATGGAGGTGCACGAACAAAAGTTGTTTCCTTAGAAGTAGGGTTCTCATACCTAAAAGCCATATCCATCAATCAAAGGGCCATGTACATGAGCAATCAAATGATCATAATACTTCGGGCGAGCTCCAGATATAAACTTCTCATTCTTCTTAAGCGGAGTATCAATCAGCTAGGACCAAACTTGGACAGTTCGTTGAACTTCCTCTCATACTCAGAAAATGTCGTACTCCCCTGCTTATGATCCATAAATTTCCTGTATAATAAAACTTCCAAAGCCTCCATTTAGCTACAAAAAGCATCCCTGAAATATGGTATTCAAATTTTAACGTAGATTCCAATGAGATAACTTAACCAAACTTGAATCTAACACAAAATTTATACTTAAACTGCTCCCAAGTGATATTTTCCTCAATAATGTAGGCTTAATAGACTCCCACCAATCCAGGACTGCCTCCTGCAACTATCAAGCGGCTAACCGATGCTTTCGAGCGTCAGTGATCTCAAGATCTTTGAAAATCCTCTCTAAACTCCTCAGCCACTGCCGAGCCTCAATGATGCTCTCTGCTTCAGTAAACTTGGTGCTTCAGTAAACTTGGTACCATCAAGCTGAGTGAACTCATTATAGGGAGTGGTGAATCTGACTGGTGCAACAGGTTCTGGTGCTGGGGTAATTCCTCGACCCCTACCTCTGGATATCCTACGATTCATCCTAGAAATTCAAGGATGCATTTTTTGGAAAGGGTAAAGATTCAGACTTAAAGAAAATACTAATCAAAGAATTCTAACTAACAAGATGGACTCGATGGAAGGAAATTCTAGGAAAAGGATTAAATTTTAAAACAATTTTTAATATCCAAAACTCATTTAAAATCATTCAAAACCATTTTATACTTTTCAAAATATGCTCTTTCTCTCTCTCAAGAATGATCTGAGACTTATTCTACTCATTCTAAGGTATTGCTACCCTATCTCTAATGAGTTTTTACCCCGTAGGCTAAGGTTTGCCTTAAACCAAAGCTCTGATACCAACTGTAACGACCTGCTGTTTCGAACCATTCATATCGATAATAAACCACATATGTCGGACTTGAATTGCTCAAAACAACAGATTGTTAATTAATTTGGGGTAGATAAAATCAATCACAGAATCACAGACACAAAATAACAGAATATCTCATAGCAGAATAAATAAAACATAGTAGTTCACGAAGCTACTAAATAACAGTCTCAACGTAAATACATAATATCAGAGTCTGAAAGTATATACAACTGGAAATCGAAATACATAAGTCCACTAATACATAAGCAAATGACTGAAAGGAAAATAACTGAAATAGAAAATAATAGATAGATATCTAAATCTCCAATAGATCTCTAGCTCTGAAAGGTGAATCCAAGTCTATGATACTCAGGCTGACCCGAGCATAAAGTAAAACAAAACACTCGAGTCAACGTTCTCATGTAAGTAAATCAACTCAAGTGAAATGTAACAAGTGAAATGCAACAATAACTCAAAGGATGTTTGAGATTCCCATCCTTTAAGGATCCTTTTAACTATTTACATATGTAGTAATATATGCTATATATGTAATGTCTATCAGTATAGTATAATATTGAAAATAGCGTTAGGCGTTATTCATATCCCCATTAACACGTTATTATAGGCATCATAGTCTATACAGTACTGTAAACACCATCGAACCTGGTGGGCTATTAAGGAGTACTCCATAGGTACGACACAAACCAAAATCGTAATGGGCTCGATAAGGCATATGATAAGGCATGCAAGGCAATGCCCAGGGTAGGATTCTATCGTTTTGCACTCCTGGACTGGTGGTAACGCATAGCAGTGACTGTCGCCCACCTCGAGACACACTCCCATAATCAAATGTGAGCTCCAATCAATCACAAAGCAAAAGATATGGTTTCGAAGAAGCGTGTCCGATAGGAGGAGCGACCCCACTTTGCCCGGTATAGCTCATGTTTTAGTCATATCAAGCTGACCCAAAGGCCAGGGCTGCGTCCTTAACTCATACCAATAATGTTCGTCGAACCATCCTGCTTCATTCTGGATTCTCCACCACGTACACAGTTGTTGAAGTGGTTCCGGTATTGGCAGAGAGTATGACAATATCCGACTCTGGTCTCTTTAACACCAAACACTTATTTCACACCGTGATCATTTTATAAAACATTTAAATTATAATTCTTAAATTATAATTTAAATCAATACTAAAATATTTAACTTCAATTATATTTTAGGTTTAAAATATTTATTTTACAATTCATATTAAATCAAACTATTACATTCCAAAATCACATCTTGTAAACTTAAATAAAATATTATTAAATTTAAATCCCTTAAATCATATTCAATTACAGATCATTCTCTACTTAACTCCTTAAAATTTATTTATTAAAGTTACTATATAAAAATCTATATTCATTATATTAAACTAAAACTATATTTATTATATTAAATTAAATTTTAAAATACAAAATTTAAAACTATATTAAATATTAAATTTAATTAAAATTTTAAATTGTTTAAATTACATATTTAAAATAAAGAAAATTATAAGTTAAAATCTTAAAATTACATTTGTAGCTTATAATTTTAACTTTAAAACATATAAAATAATTTATTTTCCAAATATTTTAAATAAAATCATTAAATTAAATTTAAAAATCAAATTTATTAAGTCAAATATACTTTATAATTTTAGAAAATAATTCAAAAACCGACCACGGTGTCCGTATAAAATTTTCTACCTATGGTCAAGTGATTCGGGTATATATCATTTCAACCCAAAAATTATAATTAGATTTCCGGGTATATCAAAAAACCCGTATCCTAAATCCAAATCAATAAAATCGCTTGGGTTTATCATTTCAGCCCATAACGATTTTCCCTTATCTATAAGATCGTTCGGGTATGTATCATTTTAACCCATAGTGATTTGTCTAACTAACATATCAATGAACTTGCAGTGTGATATAAATAAATAACAAAACAGCATAGGTCATATAACAGAGTATATCATATAACATATCATATCGTGTCACATGTGAGCATCATGTCATATCAGAGTCATATAGCATAAGCTAAACAATACGAACTAAACATTTCAAAAGACATTTCAAAAAGGGTCCATTCACTTAATCACAAGAAGGTTAGTCGTAAGTGGTTCTCACCTTTTGTGGCTAATAAAAGTGACAACTACAACGAACAGGCACGAACAAGCACGACTACAACAAAATCTCAAGCTAGAAAATCCACAAGCACGAAGGAACCAAGTTCGAATATTTTGAAACAAAATTCTTTTTTTCCTTTTTTATAAAAGAGGAGAGAAAGGGCAAGATGACTCGGCCAAGGCTAGGCTCGGCCAAAAGGTGGTGCGCACGACCTCAAGGTGGAGGATGGTGTGGCCTACGTGTGTGTGGGTAGGCGGCTTTGGTGTATGTGTGCGTATGGTGGCCGAGACAAGGTGGGTGAGTGGGTGGGCGTGTGTGGCCGAGGCTAGAGGGTGGGTATGTGTATGAGGGTGGTTCAGCTATGGAGGTGGAGGGTGGGTGTGTGGGGTGTATGCGGCCCTAGGCGGAGGAGGGTATGGATGTACAACGGCGGCAGGGTGAAGGCAAGGGAAAGGGAGAAAAGGAAAGAGAGGAGAGAGAGGAAGGAGATAGGAGAAATATGGGTCAGATTTTAGGGATTGGGTTTAGGCTTTGAAAGGAGGAGGAAGGAGATGGTTACTGTAATTTTTTTCTGGAGCAAATGAGAAGGAGGAAGAGAAACCAGAAAATAAAATATACGTACTCCTTTTCTTTCTCAACAAAAACATCCGTTGGTGAAGGGGCATGTGGCCCTTTAGGAGACTCTTAGGATTCTAGCCCAACAACACAAGCCCAACAACCCAAGGTCCAAAATAAAATACAAGTAAAAATACACACAAATACAACGTCCATATTCGCGTGTTTTTACATTATAAATTGCAGATTAAAATCTATAAAAGTCGGATTTTAACAAAACAAAAGGTGGAGTGGAGATTAGAATTCAGTCTGGTATAATAAGAAAGAATAAATTTTAAATTTTCAACTCAAATTCAAGTTTTGGTCAAATTTTGACTAATTTGACCAAAATTTGAAATTTCACAAATAAAATTCATTTTTATTAAATTTGGAAAAATATACTACTTAACATTTCAAATTCATTATTTAAATTCAAATTTTAAAATTTAACTTAAAACTCAAATAATACTTAATTTTAAACTAGTTCAAATTTGAGAGTCATTACAAAGCTTCAAGAAAGTGGCATGAAATTTAAATAAAAGTTCGCTAAAAGGAATTCTACGTACAATGCAGCATCAATAGACCGATAACAAATGGATACATCGATGCCGAATGCCTTATAGATTATATTATAAAACAATAATGAATGTCGCAGCTATAACTAATACCGAACTAATAAGGATTTCGACACTAATGAATAGTGATGACATAGATGATAATATACTAACTGTTTAAATAACTTATACGGTCCTGAAATAGTAGTGACATGAATGACGATATTGAATGGAGCTCAATTTATAATGTTAAGGGTGGTAACCGAAAGGTAGTAGTAGATAATAAGGTTGTTGGTATCAAACAATACCCATAAGATTCTCTCGATAAGCGATATCATTTATAATTTATACCAAACTAAATAATATTGCATCTAAATGGTATAACTTTCTTATAACAGTAGGTGGATTGCTGCACTTCAACTTAGTAATTAACGACATGAAAGTCGCATGCCATAGTTTTACTAAAACTCTATGTCGACTATCAAAATAATGAAACAGTAAGAAAACTCAAGTGATGCTAAATAACATATCTATATTAGAAAATATCAATTTCGACATAAAAAATGAATCAATGTCGAACATTATAACAATGTCGTATGGCATCAATATCGATATAGGGCAAAACAGTATCAGGTATAGGGTTTAATAAATCATCTTCTTCATTGTGAGACTAAGAATACACCAATTTTCATACCAACATCAATTAACTTAAAATCCACTTGTACGACATAGGAATTCAACGCTAATCTAACCTCAAATCAGAATCTATAATTAACCTAGTTAATAATACAAGCTTCGAGGTTCATAATCAAATCCAAATGTCAACTTAAAATCAGGGGAACTCAAACCAAACCCTAGTAGCAATTTCAACACAAAATTACCTAGTTTAATTCATTAACTAATCGATATAAAGTGAATGTTATATCTAAACTTTGATTTGAATGCTTGAATTAAAATTTTGGATTTCTTTGATAAAATTTGATTTCTAGGTGGAGCTTCTTAATTGCAGGTAAAAATAGAAGAAGGGGATGCTCAATTATTTATTAAAAAGAAAGAAGATAAACAAGCACTATCGATTCATTTTCAATAGACGGCTGAATTTGCATGGAATACCAATAGGCGACAAAGTTTGTTGCCGAGATTATTGACCCGAAAAGTCAATACTTCCTCTATACTAGGAGGCAAATGTCACTCCAATAATTTCCTTTGCAGATATGCAGCATTGATACAATAGCGCATCAGTAGTTAACTGAAGCAACCCTCCCTAATGTGTCATCATATTTTTTTAAATTGACTCAATTTATTCTAAGCTAAATTCAGGGTTGCTTTCTTTCACAGACCAACTATTCTCTTCCTTTTATTATATATATATATATTTTTGTAATTTATTTCCCAAGATCCAAACTGATCAATATATAAATATTGATATACTTCTTAGTAAAATCTATTTGTATGTTCATATAAACACCCAAATTATTTTTAGTTCTAATATCAGAGTTTTGTTGTTTTTATTTTGAAAAGAATAACTCGGTTTATTTTATACTAAAAATAAACCAAGTTCAACCACAGTATAGAGGATTGGGAAGATCCTCTCCTATTTGAATCTTTGTAAAAATTAATTAACCAATTCTTATTTGTTTGCTTGTGTCTAGCATTTGTATGTTTAATTAGATATGTGAATTAACTCATAGCTTTTAACTTATTCAAAGTTTTGCTTTCCAAATAGCCTATCTGGGGGTTGTGCATGCTTTTGTGCACCTGTGTGCACATAATCATGTACAGTTGCTATCTGCTTCACCTTAGTCTTCAGGTGGACTAATTTGTTTAAGTAAGATCCCTAGATTATCTGGTTATAATCTACAAGTTTTATTTATTCATATAGTCCTCAAACACATTTAAAACTGGGTTCATGTTTCTTGTGTTTTTTTCCTTTCACGTCTGCCTATGGGTTCCTCCTACTTTATAATTCTTACAGTTATTATATGAATAGGTTCTAGTCTCAAAACAATCTAGTACATAAGCATACATTATAGGTTCACATATACTTCAGATCCATTACCAAACTTATCACTGGATTCATAAAAATTCTGCATGCTTACAGGTTATAATATAAAACTAAACACCTTTATCTTTTTCCTACTGAAAATAGTTCCATCCCACAATAATCATCTTAAGAAATTCATTACATCACAGTCAAATTTTTAGCACAATTCAAACATCATTACACAAAATCTTTCAACTAAAATAAAACATAAGAAACATTCCTCTGCAAAAGTCCTAGCTTAGTTAATTAGCAGTTTTCTTCTTAGCATCATGCTTCTGCTCCTTATTACTTAACTTCCTCATTTCCTGCAAACATCATATGACCTGCTCCACAATGCAAGTGAAGCACCCATTTGATGCAAGCAACAAACAGGTCAGACTAAAGTCTGGTGCAAGTAAAATCATTTGACAATGCATGAAGACTAATAAAACAGGTTTCATAGTACTCTTTCTGTTTTCAAAGGTTAAGGGTTTCACTTAAGTTGTTAAGCTACTTTCTCATGCTCAAATTGTTAAGTGTTACAACAGTGGTAAGTGTTATGCACTGTTAACATTAGCATGTGTGCATTCTTAGGCTAATTGATTAACATGAACTTTTAATTCAGTAATCCTAATAGCCACCCACAGGCATACTCAAACATGAACAAATAACAACATCCATAACATTGAATTAAAGTACCAAAACTGAGTCTGCATAGCAGGACTCCCCATACTTCTAGCATTTTTACTCTTGCATGTACGTTTATTTGATGTCATTTTAAGGGTCCAATATCATATTTATGGTTGCATTGGTGCTCACTGCCTAGAACTGCTACTTAATTCCCAGTGCACTACACGCTATTTGGACATAAACATGCCATGTGCAAACACACACCCCAACCTTGATGCAAGCCAACCACTATGTCATACCCACTTCCCTCTTACCTAACCTGATAGAGGTGACCCATATCCTTAGTTTAATTACTAAACTCTTTCATATGACCCAATATTATCTATTCAGTGTCATGCTTAAGGCTGATATATACCTAATCAATGCATTCTAGCACGTTTTATACATCCATCAAACATTCATCCACTCATATATTCAACAATCAATCATACTTGCACATCATTTCAAGTCAGTTTCATTCAGAGATATATCTTTGGTTAAAGCACAGATTAGAGCATTTTCAGTGAATGAAATACTACTGAGGTTTTTTTCCTTCAGCAATAAGGTTCTCACAATCAATCCACACATTAAAGTGTGTTTGCTTATTACTCAACCTTATTTCCAGAGAACAATCAATGGTGGATTAAGACTCAGCACATGGAGATCCCATTGCACCCTAATCCATATTTTCAGTTGCAAGGCATAAGCCAGAGATCCTCTTTCTCTTACTGCCTTGCACCCTACACTTCCTATTAATTCATGCTTCAACTAAAATATTTCTCAAGTTCACAACCATATAAATACATCAGTCATTAAATTATAATGTATAAACAAGCATAGATTAAGTATCAACTCAGCAACACCAGTCACATAATCTCAGAAATAACAGAAGATTGTTAAACTAAAAATGCAAGTAAAACATTAATCAGAAGTTAAAATAAACCAAAGATTAAATGGCTGCCTTTTCATAGGTCTTAATGCCTTGCCAAGTGAGGGTTTACTCACCAAGGTTCTCCTTCCCAAATTTTGATTAAATTATGCCATTGATTTTTCTAACTGTTGTCTGTCTTCTTTTTTTATTTTCTTATTTTTTTATTTTCTGGTTCTAATATGTAACCGTAGGAGATAATGATGTATATAGTGGAGTTGCTAGGGTTTTAGGGCTAGATAAGTAATTTATTTCATCAGAAATCCTACCACTATTTCTGGTCTCACCCAACTGTTCACCCTCTCCACTTTCCTTTCCCACCATTTCTCCCTTTTTCCTTGTCTTGACCACTTTTGGAAATTTCTCCTCACACATTATATGCATGACTTTGGCTCAGGTTTAACTTGTCTTTCTGGTTTTTAATCATGCATATAAGCCTATTTATATAACCAGCTATGTGTGTGCATCTACCAAATGTTATGCATATATGTTCATGTGTATTTATATTTTTTTTTATGCATATTACTTATGTGTCTAACTGAATGTGTGTGTGAATTAAATATTTTACACACCCTATATTCATGCATTTTTTCCCTATCCACACCAGCACCATGCTCATACTTAATCTCATGAAGTTAGGACCAAAACTCCCTAATTTGCTATTGCATTATTATTTGCTTTATCATATTGCATCATCAATTTACTTTACATATCATATTGTAAGCTTAGCTATGATTGGACTCATTTACCTTACATTTACTTACAGGGCCTTTGTTTACTAACTTACCCTGCTCCGGTAATAGGTTAGAACAGTATGCATAGGAACAAGGGCCTGCATTCTTATTTACACACAAGCTTTTCCAGAAAATGGTATTTATATATTATTATATATATTTTTTGTATTTAAAGTATTTAAATTTTTATATGCTTGCCTAACTAGGGCTGTCACATACACCCCTCCTTTAAGAAATTGTGTCCCACAATTTAACACTTCCTACTATGTTAGTCAAGTGTCAAAAATCAAACATGAACACACATTCTTAATTCAACCAAAGCATGTATCAACAAGCATATTCAACTCTAAACATTATGTTTAACTAAATAAATTCGAGCATGAAAAATAAAATACCTTTACCTTAACTGTCAGTTGCAAATAGTTGAGGGTATTGGACTTTTATCTTGTCTTCAACCTCCCATGTATAATCATTAGGGTCTAAACTCCACTGCACTTTTACCAGTTTAATTATTTTGTTCCTCAATTTCTTGTCTTCTTTGGCTACAACGCCTACTGGCTTCTTCTCATACACCAAGTCTGGTCTGACTTCCACTTTGTTTTGTGACTGAACTACTGAAGCTTCATCATGCATAAATTTTCTCAATTGTGATACGTGAAATACATTGTGTATTCCACTCATTTCTTCTGGCAACTTCAACTTGTAAGCCATTTTTCCTATTCTTGAAATGATCTCATATGGTCCTATATATCTTGGGGTTAGCTTTCCTGCCTTGCCAAACCTCAATACCTTCCTCATATGTGAAACTTTCAAATACACATAATCTCCCTCTTCAAATTCAAGTGGCTTCCTTCTCCTATCTGCATATGATTTCATTCTATCTTGTGCTGCCTTCATTCTCTGTCTGATTAATGTGATCTTAGCATTTGTCTCTTTCACATGATCTGGTCCTAGCATTATCTTATCACCTACCTCTAACCAGCAAGCAGGTAACAAACAAGGCCTCCCATATAGAGCTTCATAGGGTGCCATCCCTATACTACTCTGGTAGCTATTGTTGTAAGCAAATTCTGCTAAATGAAGGTAGTCTTCCCAATTGCCACCATGATCTAGTACACAAGCTCTAAGTAGATCCTCCAAGAATTTATTTACCACTTCTGTTTGACCATCTGTTTGGGATGGTAGGTTGTGCTCAAGCACAACTCAAACCCCATTGCTTGTTGAAAGCTATTCCAGAATTTCGATGTGAATATGGTGTCTCTATCACTAATGATAGTGGTAGGAACTCCATGTAGCTTCACTATTTCTTTCATGAAAACTTGTGCCAGTTTTGGTGCATTTCTATCACTCTTTACTGGTATGAAATGTGAGGATTTTGTCAACCTATCCACCACCACCCAAATATTGTTATTACCTGTCTTTGATATTGGCAAGCCATCAATGAAATCCATTGATATGCTTTCCCATTTCAACCTTGGAACTTCAAGAGGTTGCAATAGTCCACTGGGTCTTTGGTACTCAGCCTTGACTTGTTGGCAAGTCATACATTTTGCCACATACTCACCCACACTTCTCTTCATTCCTTTCCACCAATAAATCCTCTTTAAGTCATAATACATTTTAGTACTCCCTGGATGTATGGTGTACTTTGACTTGTGATGGACATCCAGAATCTTCCTTTGCAGAGCTTCTGTGTTAGGCACACACAGTCTTCCTTTATATCTTAAACATCCCTTACTATCTAGTTCAAATTTGTCAAGCTTTGAATTATTCCTTAACAATTCCTTTTTCTCCCTCAGAAATTCATCCATGTCTTGTGACTGGTTCACTTCTTCCACTGGGTCTGATTTTATTGTGATGAGGCTGAGCTTGCCATAGTGTTCCATGTCCTCACTTAACGTCATGGTTTGCCCTCTCATGTTTTCTACTTCTACATCAGTCAGTATTGATAACATTTTAAACTCCTCTATCATCAGTGTAGCTAACTTGGCATGTTGCCTACTTAATGCATCTGCCACTCTATTTGCTTTCCCTGGTGTGTACATAATGTCCAAATCATAGGCAGCAAGGAATTCCACCCACCTATGTTGTCTCATGTTTAAGTCTTTTTGAGAAAATAAGTATTTCAAAGCTTTGTGGTCAGTATAAAGCTCAAACTTTGCTCCTAATAGGTAATGTCTCCAAAGCTTTAATGCATATACCACAGCTGCCAATTCCAAGTCATATGTTGCATACTTGGTCTCACTTGGTTTCAGTTGTCTTGATGCATAAGCTATTACTCTACCATCTTGCATAAGAACTGCTCCTATACCTGACCCACATGCATCAGTGTATACCACCAAATTGTCATTGCCTTCTGGAATTTTTAGCACTGGTGCTTCCATTAATGCCTTCTTCAATTGATTGAATGCCCCTTCACATTTCTCAGTCCATAGAAAAGGCTGGTCTTTCCTTGTTAACTTGGTTAGTGGGATTGTTATTTTAGCAAAATCTTTTATAAATCTTCTGTAGTATCCAGCCATACCCATGAATGATCTTACCTCAGTTACACTGCTGGGCCTCTTCCATGCCTGTACTACCATGACCTTACTAAGATCTACTGAAATTCCTTCTTGAGAAATTATGTGGCCCAAGAATTTTATTTCCTTCTTCCAGAAAGAACATTTTACAAACTTGGCTTTAAGGCCTTGTTGCCTCAGTCTACTCAGTACCATGTGCAAGTGCTTTTCATGTTCTTTATCTGACTTAGAATATATTAGTATATCATCAATGAAAATTAATACAAATTTATCTAAGTAATCTTTGAAAATCCTATTCATTAAATCCACAAAATAGGATGGTGCATTAGTTAAACCAAATGGCATTACTAAGTATTCATACAAGCCATATCTAGTATTTAAAGTTGTATACTTGATACTTTCTTTTTCCACTTTCATTTGGTGAAAACCAGATGCTAAATCAAGCCTGGAAAATACTTTAGCACCATTTAATTGATCAAAGAGATCATCAATTCTAGGTAGAGGGTATTTGTTTTTAATAGTGACTGAGTTTAATTCCCTATAATCTATGCACATTCTCAAGGAACCATCATGCTTCTTAACAAATACTACTGGAGATCCCCAATTTGAACTGCTAGGCCTAATGAAGCCTTTTTGTTCTAATTCTTCTAGTTGTTTCTTCAACTCAATCAGTTCTTTAGGACACATTCTATTTGGCTTCTTAATGACAGGGCTTGTTCCTGGTTTAAGTCTTATTTGAAATTCTACTGATCTATTATGAGGAATGCCATTCACTTAACCAAACACATCATTGTATTGGTTAACTATCGGTATCTCCTCTAGGCTTAATTCAACATCAACATTTTTCAGTTGAACATTTTGCCCATACCCCTATCTTTGGCTGCCTCATACATAACTAAAATTCTTTTGCCGTAAGGAAATTTTAATGAGATTGTGGAATTTTCCAGATTAGTGATTGCACAAAAACTTTTCAACCAATCCATTCACAGTATAATATCCAACTTAGGGTAATTTAACACATATAATTCTGAAATAAAGGTGTGGCCACCCATACACAATTCTACTTGGATGCATTTCATATTTGTTATGCAGGAACCACTTATAGGACTATTAACATGCAATGGCTTTTCAACAAGAATACATGTTAACCCTAGTTTCTGAACTATGTCATATGAAATAAAAGAGTGTGTAGCTCTTGTGTCATAAATAAATGATATGGGTACGCCATTAATAAATAGTGTACCTTCCACTTGGCTGGGTGCTTCCATTGCCTTGCCTTTTCCTTTAAGAACAGCCACCCTTGCCATTTCTGGACACTGCCTCTTCATGTGCCCCTCCTTACCACAGTTGTAGCACCTAAGAACAGTTGACTTGGGTGCTTGGCATTTGGTCTTTATATGGCCTTCCTTCCCACGGTTATAACAGATCACTTTAGATTTCTTATTGTCAGAGCTTGCCACCTTACTTCCTTCTTTTTCCATTGCTTCTCCCTTCTTCTTCTCATATGGGTGTGCTCTATTCTTCCCCTTCTTGTTATTCCTAAAACTCTTAAACTTTTCTCTAGCATTATCATGCTGCTCAAATGACAATGTCAAGTCCATAACCTGATCAAATGTTCTGTCTTTGTATGGTAACATGGCTCTACTCAATCCAGCATTTAACCCTTGAATGTACCTAGCATTCCTTGCAACTTCATCTGGGATTAATACTGCCACATACTTGGACAACCCTTCAAACTTCTGAGTGTATTCAGTGACACTCATAGATCCTTGTCTCAACTTAATAAACTCCTCAAGCGGTGAAGCTTTTGCTGATGCTGGGACAAATCTGGCTTCTAACATTTCTTTGAACTGATTCCATGTGATCTCCTATTCTTGCCTGCCTGCAATAATCACTTCCTACCAGTCCAAAGCAATGCCTTTCAGTTTTCTTGAAGCTATTTGCCTTCTTCTCTGATCATTAACTTGCATATCTACAAAGATCCTCTCCACTGTTCTTAACCAAGTCTGGACACCCATGACATTTTCTGTACCATCAAAGCTACTGCCTCCTAGGTGTGTATATGTTTTAAGAAATTTGGACGGCTCCTCATGTGGATAATCTACCCTAGGTTCCATTCCATCCCTCAGCACTCGAACAAAATCTTGCATGTTAATCATTGGGGGACCAGCAGCCATTCCAGTTGCTTGTTCAGTATTATTAGAGGATTGACCATTCTCCCTTTCTCCTGCAGCCAGGGGATTGATTCTAACTGCTCTGGATCTCTTTGAACATTTCTAGTGTAGTTAGTTCTAATTCCTATTTACTATTTTTACTTTTAAAACTAGTAGCGAACTCATTCATTCATATTAAGTAAAGCAACTCAAGCAAACAGTCAACAATGCAAACAATACACACAGATTCAAGCAAGTATTTGTTTTGGCTATGTATTTAATAACATAGCTCTGATACCAATTGAAGCAACCCTCCCTAATGTGTCATCATTTTTTTTTTAAATTGACTCAATTTATTCTAAGCTAAATTCAGGGTTGCTTTCTTTCACAGACCAACTATTCTCTTCCTTTTATTATATATATATTTTTTGTAATTTATTTCCCAAGATTCAAACTGGTCAATATATAAATATTGATATACTTCTTAGTAAAAGCTATTTGTATGTTCATATAAACACCCAAATCATTTTTAGTTCTAATATCAGAGTTTTGTTGTTTTTATTTTGAAAAGAATAACTCTGTTTATTTTATACTAAAAATAAACCAAGTTTAGCCACAGTACAGAGGATTGGGAAGATCCTCTCCTATTTGAATCTTTGTACAAATTAATTAACCAATTCTTATTTGTTTTCTTGTGTCTAGCATTTGTATCTTTAATTAGATATGTGAACTAACTCATAGCTTTTAACTTATTCAAAGTTTTGCTTTCCAAATAGCCTATCTGGGGGTTATGCATGCTTCTGTGCACCTGTGTGCACATAATCATGTACAGTTGCTATCTGCTTCACCTTAGTCTTCAGGTGGACTAATTTGTTTAAGTAAGATCCCTAGATTATCTGGTTATAATCTACAAGTTTTATTTATTCATATAGTCCTCAAACACATTTAAAACTGGGTTCATGTTTCTTGTGTTTTTTTTCCTTTCACGTCTGCCTATGGGTTCCTCCTACTTTATAATTCTTACAGTTATTATATGAATAGGTTCTAGTCTCAAAACAATCTAGTACATAAGCATACATTATAGGTTCACATATACTTCAGATCCATTACCAAACTCGTCACTTGATTCATAAAAATTCTGCATGCTTACAAGTTATAATATAAAACTAAACACCTTTATCTTTTTCCTACTGAAAATAGTTCCATCCCACAATAATCATCTTAAGCCATTCATTACATCACAGTCAAATTTTTAGCACAATTCAAACATCATTACACAAAATCTTTCAACTAAAATAAAACATAAGAAACATTCCTCTACAAAAGTCCTAGCTTAGTTAATTAGCAGTTTTCTTCTTAGCATCATGCTTCTGCTCCTTATTACTTAACTTCCTCCTTTCCTGCAGACATCATATGACCTGCTCCACAATGCAAGTGAAGCACCCATTTGATGCAAGCAACAAACAGGTCAGACTAAAGTCTAGTGCAAGTAAAATCATTTGACAATGCATAAAGATTAATAAAACAGGTTTCATAGTGCCCTTTCTATTTTCAAAGGTTAAGGGTTTCACTTAAGTTGTTAAGCTACTTTCTCTTGCTCAAATTGTTAAGTGTTACAACAGTGGTAAGTGTTATGCACTGTTGACATTATCATGTGTGCATTCTTAGGCTAATTGATTAACATGAACTTTTAATTCAGTAATCCTAATAGCCACCCATAGGCATACTCAAACATGAACAAATAACAACATCCATAACATTGAACTAAAGTACCAAAACTGAGTCTGCATAGCAGGACTCCCCATACTTCTAGCATTTTTACTCTTGCATGTATGTTCATTTGATGTCATTTTAAGGGTCCAATATCACATTTATGGTTGCATTGGTGCTCACTGCCTGGAACTGCTACTTAATTCCCAGTGCACTACAAGCTATTTGGACATAAACATGCCATGTGCAAACTCACACCCCAACCTTGATGCAAGCCAACCACTATGTCATACCCACTTCCCTCTTACCCAAAGAGGTGACCCATATCCTTAGTTTAATTACTAAACTCTTTCATATGACTCAATATTATCTATGCAGTGTCATGCTTAAGGCTGATATATACCTAATCAATGCATTCTAGCAGTTTTTATACATCCATCAAACATTCATCCACTCATATATTCAACAATCAATCATACTTGTACATCATTTCAAGTCAGTTTCATTCAGAGATATATCTTTGGTTAAAGCACAGATTAGAGCATTTTCAGTGAATGAAATACTACTGAGGTTTTTTTTTCCTTCAGCAATAAGATTCTCACAATCAATCCACACATTAAAGTGTGTTTGCTTATTACTCAACCTTATTTCCAGAGAACAATCAATGGTGGATTAAGACTCAACACATGGAGATCACATTGTACCCTAATCCATATTTTCAGTTGCAAGGCATAAGCCAGAGAACCTCTTTCTCTTACTGCCTTGCACCCTACACTTCCTATTAATTCATGCTTCAACTAAAATATTTCTCAAGTTCACAACCATATAAATGCATCAGTCATTAAATTATAATGTATAAACAAGCATAGATTAAGTATCACTTCAGCAACACCAGTCACATAATCTCAGAAATAACAGAAGATTGTTAAACTAAAAATGTAAGTAAAACATTAATAGAAGTTAAAATAAACCAAAGATTAAATGGCTGCCTTTTCATAGGTCTTAATGCCTTGCCAAGTGAAGGTTTACTCACCAAGGTTCTCCTTCCCAAATTTTGATTCAATTCTGCCATTGATTTTTCTAACTGATGTCTGTCTTCTTTTTTTATTTTCCTATATTTTTATTTTCTGGTTCTAATATGTAACCGTACGAGATAATGATGTATATAGTGGAGTTGCTAGGGTTTTAGGGCTAGATAAGTAATTTATTTCATCAGAAATCCTACCACCATTTCTGGTCTCACCCAACTATTCACCCTCTCCACTTTCCTTTCCCACCATTTCTCCCTTTTTCCCTGTCTTGACCACTTTTGGCAATTTCTCCTCACACATTATATGCATGACTTTGGCTCAGGTATAATTGACTTTCTGGTTTTTAATCATGCATATAAGCCTATTTATATAACCAGCTATGTGTGTGTATCTACCAAATGTTATGCATATATGTTCATGTGTATTTATATTTTTTTATGCATATTACTTATGTGTCTAACTGAATGTGTGCGTGAATTAAATATTTTACACACCCTATATTCATGCATTTTTTCCCTATCCACACCAGCACCATGGTCATACTTAATCTCATGAAGTTAGGACCAAAACTGCCTAAATTGCTATTGCATTATTATTTGCTTTATCATATTGCATTATCAATTTACTTTACATATCCTATTGTAAGCTTAGCTATGATTGGACTCATTTACCTTACATTTACTTACAGGGCCTTTGTTTACTAACTTACCCTGCTCGGGTAATAGGTTAGAACAGTATGCATAGGCACAAGGGCCTGCATTCTTATTTACACACAAGCTTTTCCAAAAAATGGTATTTATATATTATTATATATTTTTTTGTATTTAAAGTATTTAAATTTTTATATGCTTGGCTAACTAGGGTTGTCACATTAACCGAAGAAAAGGTGAATCAACGTCGAAATTATTAAGATGGAATAATGTAACGACCCGGAAATTTCGATCCCAAAAATTCCAGATAGTTAGGAAAAGAAGAAAAGAGAAAGAAGATGAAACAGAAAACAAGTCACAAAAACCTCACATTCGCAGCGGATCAAATATAATATCAAATAAAATAGCAGTTATACAAAGAGAACTATATCAGTTAATTTACATTTTAATACATCAGGGTTACACATATACATAAACTCTGGACAAAACAATCTTGTCCAAATACTACAATATCATAGCAGAAACTCTTCATACGTTCCTGCCATCCAGCTCGCCTCCTGAGCTCCAGAACGTCCTTACCTGAAAATCTGTAATACTCGGTCCGACCCAAGCATTACATCAAAGTAACACCAGGGTCAGGCTAGAAACCAGCGTGAGTAAACTCATCTAACATACTATTCAACAATATAAAACTTAATTAAACCCAAGGGTACTCGTACTTCACTACGAGTTCTCAATTTATTTTAGTCAACACTTCCACACATCAATTTCCATGTACCTCTACATAGTTTAAAGGGTCCAATTTCTTAAATCATTCCATTTTTAGCCTATTGATTCACATATTAAATCCATAAGGAATTTATAGAGGATTATAAATCGAAGTGGTTTCGGGTATTTACTAATACCCGACTCCGGTTTCTTCGAATTCAATACCATCTTATCTCAAATTATTCAAGTGAAACTCAAATAAAACTTTAAATACAGGATGTCATCTATATGCATTAATTCATTATCAATGAATGACTACATTATCTCAGTTTAAATCCGATCATATTACATCAAATAGCATCTCAAAATACATACCCAAGATATCAATCAATCTAAGGCATACAATATTATTTAATCATTCCTCAGATAAATTAGTCTTACCATTTCTAATTAATTTAATTAACTTTTAATGAATTAAATTAAATACTTTATAAATCTTGCTTATTAAACATTAATTAATTGTACTCAATTAATTGATCATCCCGTAATTATTTATCTTGATTAATCATTCTTGATTAATCATTCTTTAATTACATTGAGTAATTTCTCTTTAATTAATTACACAAATTAATTATTCTCAACCCATCACATTAATTAACCTTTAATTACCATCTTGATTCATTACCCAAATTAATCATCCGATAATTACTTACATTGATTAATTATCCTTTAATTAATTCACACTCATTAATTAACTCATCCTTAATTAATTTCCTTAATTAATCAATCTCTTTATTAATTACACTAAGAAATTAATTCTTAATTATTTTCCATTAAGTAATTGTCTTCCAGTTACTTTATTTAAGAAATTTTCCTTTATTTAATTACTTCCAGTAATTACCATTTAATTACTTACCCTAAATAATTACTCTTTAATTACATTAAGTAATTATCTATCAGTTACTTTACTAAGTAGTTATACTTAATCAGCTACATTAAGTGATTATCTTAAATTTAATTAACTAATTAAATTAACTTAAATTAATTTCATTAATTAATTATCACTTAATCACTAGTTAAAGATACTTCCCTTTAAAACATTTATTAACTCTTCACTAATTACCTCATTAAAAACTATTCTTAATTACAATAAGTAATTTCTCTTTAATTAATTACACAAGTTTATCACTCTTAATAAATCTCAACCTTACTAATTTAAGATAAATTCTTTAATTATTTTAACTACTAATTTGTATCATTAATCTTTATTAGAAACCATTTAGAAATCTATATATTTGAAAATATATAATTTTCTTTAAAACAATCTGAACACTTTAAATCCTTGAAATTATATTCAATTTAGACATCGTTAAAATTTGATTATCATCAATTTTGGCAACTTGTTAAATTAGATCTGCTTTTATTTCTTTTCTTAAAAAAAAAATTGAACTTGCTAAACCTGCTGCTAAAATAAAACTAACCCGAGCCCTTAAACAAGATTCTCGAGCTAGCCCCTCAACCACCCCGAGACCCTACGAAAAGCGTCTACTTCGAGTAATCCCACTAAATCCCTCGAGTTTGTCCCGAGTCTAACGCTTCTTCCCAAAGCTTTGACAAAACCAGGTACAACACTATGCACTGTGCACGTGCATATCGATTCCACCGACCTCTGATGAACTTTCCGGCCTTTAACAAGTCGACAACGACTTCACCATCCATCTCGGTGCTCCAGTACAACAATTCCATCAATCATTCGAAAATTGGCAATCTTATCAAACTAGGACTAAACATAATCAACCCATTCTACTCACCGACGATGATCTCTTCGACTGGAATCCTCGACACCCCTTCCAGAGTAACTTCTCGTTACCATGCCACGATCCCATCCTACACGATCCATTCCGATATGCCCAACTCGTCGAACGAAGCTTGGCATCTACCTCAACACAAACCGGACACAAAAACCTATTTCGCCATGGCCTGATCACCATAGCCATAGACAAATTGCCTTTCCAACTTTACAGAGATCACCCATCAACAAGCTTCCTCTGATAACAAAAATCAAACTTCCACACGTCGCCGATCGATGAAAATCGTCGATATCCCCAAAATCAAACAATCCCAGATTTTCCGAAAATTACACTTCTAAAAATCACGAAAACTATATTAAAATTCATGATTTACAACTACAAACCTGATTGTGAATTCCAAACCTAAAATCAAGATGTTTGATTTTGCTCCAAATTTCAGAGTTTCACTGTAACCTTTGTTTCAGAGATAATTTCTCAATTATTTAAATTCGAAATCATTTTATAAATGATGTTACCTTATTTTAAAACATTTCTACTCAGAAATCAAAGTCCAAATTGATTTCTAATGGAAGATAGGAATTTTGTTTTTAATTTTAAGGCTCTAATTATAACAGAGACAAGATTTAAACACAGTCATATACATTCTTATATATATACAGGGCAGATTATATCATGTTTTCAGAAAAGAATTATACATGCATACATATTTCATCATATCCATATAAATTTATCACATGCACCAGATTCAAACTATATTTTAGTATAAGATTACTCACCTGCACATGCTAAACAGAGAAACCTTTGCTTAAAATCTGGAATTTGTTCTGTACTAATTTGATTTGCACTGTCCTAGGTTAAGAACTGAATGTTGAACTTGATCTTGTTGTGGTGATCTTTGTTTCAAGTTCCAGTTGATGTTGAATCACTGCTTCAGGATGAACTGTAACTCTAATCTTGCTTGAGGTTGGATTTGATTCCACTGACCTTTTTTTTATATTGAAAAAAAGAAAAATGAAAACATGGTTTATTATCAGCCTATGTTACTTAAAATTCAAATAGAGGAAAATAAAGTTTTTGACATTTGTATCTTTTCTAAGCTACACTTGTTTGATTATAGAGGGTAATACTTACATTTGTTTTAATGCATGCTTAATAAATTTACACATGTCAAGATAAAGTATTTTATGCTTTAAACCCTTGACTAATTTATTTATAATTTTAGGTATACCCCTTTATCTTATTAAATTTATAGATTTTATTTTGAAGCCTTTATTAATTTGTGAATTAAATTATCTCATGTGTACTTTAATTCTTATACTTAGATTTCAAAAGATATATTCATATCAAAGCTTAAATGTTTATCTACATAAATTTTTTTAATGAATAATTACATATCTTAATTTATAAAATAAAATCCTTTAAAAGAAATTAATTTAAAACAAACTATAAAATCATATATAATATATTTTTAAATCCAAAATGTTTTAAAATATCTATCTTTTAAAATCTCAAATTCTAATTCAACTTCAAATTCAAACTCAATTCAAAATCCAAATTGAAACAACTCAAATATATGTATATTTAGTCAATACAAATTAAATTTGTAAGTAATAAATTTTATTTTAAATCCATTTATATTTGAAAAAACATGACATTATTACTATTGTTTGAAAATAACAATTTTGCAAATTTTAAATAATTTATAAAGGAGATTATTATGGTTGAATTTGTTTGAAATTTCTAGGATATCACGGGCATCCTTTATTAACAAAATTTTATTTGTTTAATATATAAATTAATATTTTAATAATTCTAATCCTATTAATTACCAATTACCAGATGCTCGAAAATCCAGGTTATCACTCCCCCCTTTGAATCTTTTCGTCCTCGAAAAGGAATGAAGCCAGAATTTATTAAAATACTTAATATTAATTAAATCACTATTGATCATTTTTAAAACATTTAAAATCTATATAATATTACCAAAATAGTTTTATAAAAATACTTTTATAACTCGGTTTTTCCACAAGTCCATCTTCGTTCTCGTAGAAATTCGGTCATACGTTGATCAGGCGTAGGACTGAAAATCTATAAGTACTTAGTAGACCCGTTTTCAACATCCGGTGAAATACTTTGAAAATAATTTTATTGAAAATTCAGCAAACAGTTTTTGAAAATAGAGGAAATTTCTTTGTGAGAATGCTTTGGAAATCATCGCCCCATCCATGGTCGCAGTTACATTCCAGGGTTACGTTGCCATCGCAGCAAAAGTCCATGTAACTGCAGGCTCTCCGCGGCCTCTCGATTACGCCATGGATCCCACGACAGATCGTAGTTACATTCCAGGGTTACGTTGCCATCACAGCAATAGTCCATGTTACTGCAGGCTCTTTGCTGCCTCTGATTTTCGCTGCCAAAATGAAACTTCTCCACTCCTACATAGGTCGCAGTCTACCGATATAAAATCAAACGCAGACTGTTGGCTCTCGGCGGCACACACGACTTTCGCTATGGTATTCACTACTCATAATCCCCAGGAACTAGTTTTGTCCAGTCTCCTCACAAGATCAACTTTAGAACCCCTTTTGGGGCTCAAGGCAGCACCACCCGGTGGCACTCCTGAGAAGTTCATTTCAAGGGAGCGCATTTTTCTCCAGAGCCATCATCAAAACATTTTATACTATACACAAATAGTATCTTCAAATCATACACCTAGTATGATCTCATACAAAGCTCCTTTACACAAAATCGATTATTCCAAAATCGATAATTCTCAAACTAGGCTTTCCAAATTCTCATAACGATTTTACCCAAAAATCAAAAGCCTTTCCAAATCCAAAGGTTCCCAAAACCTTTTCTAAAATCCTCATAAGATCCTTTATATATATACAGATATATATAATTTTTAAAACTTTGGATCATTTCAAACTTGTATAAAACTCCTTTTATACTTCAAACATTTTCAAAAACCCTTTTCTTCTGGCAAAAGATTCAACAAGGGGAGTTCCGTTTTATAAAACAAAGATATTTAACTTTGTTTACTCAAAATAAAATATTCAAATTTGATTACTCTTTTCAAAATCATTTTCATCCAAATCCGTACGATGTACACCGTACGCTGTACCAATCTGATCGCTCACTCGACCACACAATTTCACTTCCGAACTAGTATCGTCCACCCGACTTCCTAGTGCGGACACAGATCTGGTTTCTTGATCAGAAACCGTCATTCTCCTTGCATAGTCATAACTATGATAGAGAATATCCGGAACCAATCAACAATCCATATCCAGGTTCGCCGTCGAAAATCGAGTGAAAAAATCCAACTCAGATTAACATACTATCTCGAAATTCTATGCTCGAATCTAGATCAAATCATTATGCGAATAGAATAACATACGTACACCCTACGTATTTATCTTTATTGGTTATTAGCCAAATCAATTCCATTTCTATTCTCATTCACTTTGATTTTCATTCACTTACTCACAATTGCTTCAAGCCATTTGAATTATTACTCCTATTCTTATCTCGATTGGGTATTTAACCAATAATAACCAATAACAGTTTGAACTCCGACCAGTTTATATAGAAAATAGCTTGAAAAAATTTAAAATAGATAAGTAGCTGGAAAATAATTACTAGTTTGTAAAATAGGTGTAAAATAGTTAAAATAATTATAGAAATTTTGGATAATTGCAAAATAATAGTAAGATAGTAATTTTATAAAACAGTTGGAAAATTGTTAAACAGTTTCCAAAAATAATTGTAAAACAAGTATAAGATAGTTTGGCTTTTTAAAACAAAGGTTGTATATATATAATGAATAGCTTGGAAAAATAGGTTTATATTAAAAATAATCCAGAGTCAAAACTGCTCGCTTCCCGATCTCCATTCTCATCAATTCAATTTAAATTTCCACTTCCATTTAAATTGACCCAATTCCAAATTAAATAACTTCAGTTTCTATTGAAATTGATTCAACCCCAATTCAAGTTGAATTAACCTCGGTTTCTTTCCAAATCTAACTTTATTCAACCTTGATCTCAAATTTTACTAATTCAAATAAATTTCAATTGAACTAGTTCCAATTTTAATTCATTTCAACCGCAGTTTGAATTAATCCCAATTTCAAACTCCATTTCCAAATCAAGTTTAATTATTCTTGATTTCTTCCCAAATTCAATTCAAATTCCATTTGAACTTTATACTTATACATCTTCAATCACAATTTCAATTAAATCAAATTCAATTTGAACTAATTTCAATCCAAATTCCAAATTTAAACCATCTCGAATTATATAAATTCGAGTTAATACTTCAAATATTGGTTTAATTCCTTTAAATCAATTTACCTTTAAAGTTTCAAGCAATTTTAATTTATAATTTTATTTCTTAACATTCAAATCTTAAGTTCAAAGGAATTCCATATCTAAATTTTAAATTTAAGTTAAATTTTATTTATCTCTATAATGGATATATTACCACACTTCACTTCTCATTCATTTAAGAAAATCCAATTCATAATTTAAAGATTATTAATAACAATAGGATGATATCATCCAATTATTTCAAAACATCCATCCATTTCCAATTTCCAGATCTCAAACCCATTTTGAGATCACACAAACTCCCAATTCAGATTAATCATTTAACTCCCCAAGTTAAATTCCAATTACATCTTGAAATTCCCAAATCAGGTTGATCATTCCAACTTATTTAACTTTTTTTCCCAAGTTAAACTCAATTCACTTAATCCAGTCAACCTTACCCAATACTTCCATTTCAAATTTTAAACTTCACATAAATAATCTTCTCACTTATTAAGTTCAAAAGCTCATCACTTTTGGGTATCACATCTTATTCCAAATTTAAAACTCAATATTTAGAGTTGATTTCAAACCAACTTTGATATTATGTATATCCACACATATATACATATTTACTTCTTGGCCCACCAAGCCAAATTTTAAAATTTAGACCACCTTTGTTTTAATTCAAAACAAATTCTTTTAAAGTTTACAAACAACTTCTTATTCTAAATTAAGATTACATTCAAAATAGTTTGAATAATATTATTTCCTTTAACATTTTGAAAACAATTTTCAAATGTTTAAATTTAGAATTCAGATCTTCACAATTTGAAACCCACTTCAATTTACATGTCATACTTATTTAAAGATTACCCTCTTAAAACATTTCCTTTTTAGCTTACTCATTAATACTTTTTATTATTAAATACAATAATTATTTATGATAGTAACCCAAATTATCATACCTGAATTCCAATTTATAATTATCTTATTCTGAAACTCTTTCCCAAATTCACTAATTAAATTTCAGTTTGAATTTATTTCAAACTTATCTTTGTTCAATTTCAATTTCAGTTTGTTATGTTCTATTACTTCTCAATTTAATTCCAATAATTTTAACAACTAATTCCCTTATTAGAAAGAAATATTGCTTTATATACAAAATATATTCTTATATAAAATCATTTAAAATCTTTATATAAGAAAATAACAAGTACGCTCTCATATATATATATATATATATATATATATATATATATACACACACACATATACTCAACTCATCCTAGGGTACCACTTACCCTATCTTTTAATGAGTAATCCCACCAGAGCCAAGGTTCTCGCTTAACCTTCAGCTTTGATACCAAAATGCAACGACCCGGAAATTTCGATCTCGAAAATTCCAGATAGTTAGGAAAAGAAGAAAAGAGAAAGAAGATGGAACAGAAAACAAGTCACAGAAACCTCACATTCGCAGTTGATCAAATATAATATCAAATAAAATAGCAGTATACAAAGAGAACTATATCAGTTAATTTACATTTTAATACATCAGGGGTACACATATACATAAACTCTGGACAAAACAATCATGTCCAGATACTACAATATCACAGCGGAAACTCTTCATACGTTCCTGCCATCCAGCTCGCCTCCTGAGCTCCAGAACGTCCTTATCTGAAAATTTGTAATACTCGTTCTGACCCGAGCATTACATTAAAGTAACACCCGGGTCAGGCTGGAAACCAGCGTGAGTAAACTCATCTAACATACTATTCAACAATATAAAACTTAACTAAACCCAGGGGTAACTCGTACTTCACTACGAGTTCTCAATTTATTTTAGTCAACACTTCCACACGTTAGTATCCATGTACCTCTACATAGTTTAAAGGGTCCAATTTCTTAAATCATTCCATTTTTAGCCTATTGATTCACATATTAAATCCATAAGGAATTTATAGAGGATTATAAATCGAAGTGGTTTCACGTATTTACTAATACCCGACTCCGGTCTCTTCGAATTCAATACCATCTTATCTCAAATTATTCAAGTGAAACTCAAATAAAACTTTAAATACAGGATGTCATCTATATGCATTAATTCATCATCAATGAATGACTACATTATCTCA
Organism: Allium cepa; assembly: GCA_030765085.1. NCBI lineage: Eukaryota > Viridiplantae > Streptophyta > Magnoliopsida > Asparagales > Amaryllidaceae > Allium > Allium cepa. The sequence continues at coordinate 34,740,320 of CM060941.1, forward strand.
GTTTAAATCCGATCATATTACATCACATAGCATCTCAAATACATACCCAAGATATCAATCAATCTAAGGCATACAATATTATTCAATCATTCCTAAGATAAATTAGTCTTACCATTTCTAATTAATTTAATTAACTTCCAATGAATTAAATTAAATACTTTATAAATCTTGCTTATTAAACATTAATTAATTTTACTCAATTAATTGATCATCCCTTAATTATTTATCTTGATTAATCATTCTTTAATTACATTGAGTAATTACTCTTTCATTAATTACACAAATTAATTATTCTCAACCCATCACATTAATTAACCTTTAATTACCATCTTGATTCATTACCCAAATTAATCATCCGATAATCACTTACATTGATTAATCATCCTTTAATTAATTCACACTCATTAATTAACTCATCCTTAATTAATTTCCTTAATTAATCAATCTCTTTATTAATTACACTAAGAAATTAATTCTTAATTATTTTCCATTAAGTAATTTTCTTCCAGTTACTTTATTTAAGAAATTTTCCTTTATTTAATTACTTCCAGTAATTACCATTTAATTACTTACCCTAAATAATTACTCTTTAATTACATTAAGTAATTATCTATCAATTACTTTAGTAAGTAGTTATACTTAATCAGCTACATTAAGTGATTGTCTTAAATTTAATTAACTAATTAAATTAACTTAAATTAATTTCATTAATTAATTATCACTTAATCACTAGTTAATGATTCTTCCCTTTAAAATATTTATTAACTCTTCACTAATTACTTCATTAAAAAATTATTCTTAATTACAATAAGTAATTTCTCTTTAATTAATTACACAAATTTATCACTCTTAATAAATCTCAACCTTACTAATTTAAGATAAATTCTTTAATTATTTTAACTACTAATTTGCATCATTAAACTTTATTAGAAACCATTTAGAAATCTATATATTTGAAAATATATAATTTTCTTTAAAACAATCTGAACACTTTAAATCCTTGAAATTATTCAATTTAGACATCGTTAAAATTTGATTATCATCAATTTTGACAACTTGTTAAATTAGACCTGCTTTTATTTCTTTTCTTAAAAAAAATTTTGAACTTGCTAAACCTGCTGCTAAAATAAAACTAACCCGAGCCCTTAAACAAGATTCTCGAGCTAGCCCCTCAACCACCCCGAGACCCTACAAAAAGCTTCTACTTTGAGTAATCCTACTAAATCCCTCGAGTTTGTCCCGAGTCGAACGCTTCTTCCCAAAGCTTTGACAAAACCAGGTACAACACTATGCACTGTGCACGTGCATATCGATTCCACCGGCCTCCGATGAACTTTTCGGCCTTCAACAAGTCGACAACGACTTCACCATCCATCTCGGTGCTCCAGTACAACAATTCCATCAACCATTCGAAAATTGGCAATCTTATCAAACTAGGACTGAACATGATCAACCCATTCTACTCAACAACGACGATCTCGTCGACTGAAATCTTCGGCACCCCTTCCAGAGTAACTTCTCGTCACCATGCCGCGATCCCATCCCACACGATCCATTCCGATACGCCCAAGTCGTCAAACGAAGCTTGGCATCTACCTCAACACAAACCGGACACCAAAACCTATTTCGCAATGGCCTGATCACCATACCTAGATAAATCGCCTCTCCAATTTTACAGAGATCACCCATCAACAAGCTTCCTCTAACACCAGAAATCAAACTTCCACACGTCGCCGATCGATGGAAATCATCGATATCCCCAAAATCAAACAATCTCGGATTTTTTGAAAATTACACTTCTAAAAATCATGAAAACTATGTTAAAATTCATGATTTACAACTACAAACCTGATTGTGGGTTCCAAACCTAAAATCAAGATGTTTGATTTTGCTCCAAATTTCAAAGTTTCACTGTAACCTTTGTTTTAGAGATAATTTCTCAATTATTTAAATTCGAAATCATTTTATAAATGATGTTACCTTATTTTAAAACATTTTATACTCAGAAATCAAAGTCCAAATTGATTTCTAATGGAAGATAGGAATTTTGTTTTTAATTTTAAGGCTCTGATTATAACAGAGACAAGATTTAAACACAGTCCTATACTTTCTTATATATATACAGGGCAGATTATATCATGTTTTCAGAAAAGAATTATACATGCATACATATTTCATCATTTCCATATAAATTTATCACATGCACCAGATTCAAACTATATTTTAGTATAAGATTACTCACTTGCACATGCTAAACAGAGAAACCTTTGCTTAAAATCTGGAATTTGATCTGTACTAATTTGATTTGCACTGTCCTGGGTTAAGAACTGAATGTTGAACTTGATCTTGTTGTGGTGATCTTTGTTTCAAGTTCCAGTTGATGTTGAATCTCTGCTTCAGGATGAACTGTAACTCTAATCTTGCTTGAGGTTGGATTTGATTCCACTGACCTTTTTTTTATATTGAAAGAAAGAAAAATGAAAACATGGTTTATTATCAGCCTATGTTACTTAAAATTCAAATTAAGGAAAATAAAGTATTTGCCATTTGTATCTTTTCTAAGCTACACTTGTTTGATTATAGAGGGTAATACTTACATTTGTTTTAATGCATGCTTAATAAATTTACACATGTCAAGATAAAGTATTTTATGCTTTAAACCCTTGACTAATTTATTTATAATTTTAGGTATGCCCCTTTATCTTATTAAATTTATAGATTTTATTTTGAATCCTTTATTAATTTGTGAATTAAATTATCTCATGTGTACTTTAATTCTTATACTTAGATTTTAAAAGATAAATTCATATCAAAGCTTAAATGGTTATCTACATAAAAAAATTTAATGAATAATTACATATCTTCATTTATAAAATATAATCCTTTAAAAGAAATTAATATAAAACAAACTAAAAAATCATATATAATATATTTTTAAATCCAAAATGTTTTGAAATATCTATCTTTTAAAATCTCAAATTCTAATTCAACTTCAAATTCAAACTCAATTCAAAATCCAATTTGAAATCAACTCAAATATATGTATATTTAGTCAACACAAATTAAATTTGTAAATAATAAATTTTATTTTAAATCCATTTATATTTGAAAAAAACATTACATTATTACTATTGTTTGAAAATAACAATTTTGCCAATTTTAAATAATTTATAAAGGAGATTATTATGGTTGAATTTGTTTGAAATTTCTAGGATATCACGGATATCCTTTATTAACAGAATTTTATTTGTTTAATATATAAATTAATATTTTAATAATTCTAATCCTATTAATTACCAATTACCAAATGCTCGAAAATCCAGGTTATCACAAATAATATCCGAGGCATACAATATCGCATCGTATACAACGTCGTCGCACACCATTTATAAAGTCGAATAATTAATACCAAGTCTTTTATGTCGCTAAGCAATGCTGGATGGAACCGGCACTATAACTCATAAAAGAAGTAGTGATGATGAATACAATCAATACCATGAGTCATTAGTGTCGCACCTCATTAGTGCCATATCCTATCAATGCCATTATTCACCTATGGAGAAAAAAAAACAGACAACATAACTCAACAGTACTACATTTTATCAATATCGCTCATTGTTAATGCTATGTGTTATCAAGGACACTATACACTGATGTCTCATGCCATTGCTATTGAAGCCATCTTACTTTCGATACTACTCCACTAGTACTGAATCAATGATGCATATTATTGATAACGTTGATAATCAATGTCGCATCTTGTTGATGGTGCATTTCGTTAACCCTTAGAAGACACCGCACATCTATACATGCGATGTTGATACCGAAAGTCATCAACATTTAGAAGAGTTACCAAAGCCGATATCACGATGTTACTTCCTGCTAATGTATCTCTATAGTAATGTAGCTCTATATCAATGCTGCACTATATCAATCATGCCTCATGTCAATATTGATTCATGCTGGTATAACTTCCAATTAACGACGTGCTATGTTAATGTCGAAAGCCCTTTCTATTTGAGTAGTGTTGAAGTTTAGATAAGCGCCGAAGAATGTCGAAGATCACCTTCAAACAAGGCTTAGCACCATATGACATTAATGGCATCAAAGAACATGGATGCCGCTGTCAAGTCGCAGCGCATGTCATGTTTCTACTCCAATAAATATGGACTTAGGGGAATTGTAGAAGGAGCGAATATTTATTTTCTCATTCTCTTACATTTTAAATTTTGTAACCCTAAATTAATTTGGGGTTTTAGAGTCAAGATGGCTATTGCACACAGGACTTTGTACATTCAACATTATACGGAATAAGAATAAGATTTCTAATGTTATGGCTTACTTTCGAATTCCAAAGAACTTATGATTCCTTAATCATAGTTTGCTTCGAATTCCAAAAGTACTCATATTCTTGATTTCTATTTTTGCAAATAATTTTCTACAGGGATCAACTTCCAGTATATATATGACTTCAAATGACTAGGCATATGACTCCTTCATGGATCTAACCTGCTTATTCACTCCTCTTAATCCTTAACTCAACGAAGTATCGCTTCTTGCTAACACTCGTTGAGGCTAAATCTAGGCTCTCCAAATTCCATCATTAGTCAAGATTCCCTTCCTTGCACTTTTTATGGTTAACAAAGAAATGCGTTAAAAAATGTCTAATAAAACATTTATACACACACATCTTGAAATTAATGGAGATCTATTTTTAATGTAGAAATCTACATGTATCAACGTTCTAATTTAGTTTAACAAATTTTAGTTTATGTTTGGATTTACTTCCTTCTTAGCTTCGGTTTGATATGTGTTGTAGTATAGTTGGTGAAACCCTAGTTTGTTTCTATGGTGCCTTCATCGTCGATGAGTAGGAAGAAAAATCAATGTCGGGGAAGAAGAATTAGTGAAGAAAAATGTATTTATAGGGTTAGATATCTTACTTTAGGGTCAAGGATATAGATAGATAAGATTAAAATGGTGGCAAATTGGACAAGGATGAAAATGATGGTCTAATGAAAATTTAATTTCATATTTAACAAATTCTTATCTCTAACAGTCTTTTAATCGAATCGCCTATAAATCTATATTTTATACCCGTTTAAAAATCCACCTAAGGCATCTTATCCAAATTTTATCCTATTCTTATAATGATTTTTCTTTTTGAGAAATATTAATTTCCATTTCAATAATTATAAACTAATTTTTTATTTTCAAAATAAATCCAAAATTCTATAACAATGATTTGTTTTGCCAAAATAAATTTCCAAATAACTTTTGGCTTTTTAAACACAATTCAGACTTCAAAATTGAATTTTTAAATCTTTATTTTTTTCAAATAATTCCTAAAATCACTTTTATTAAATTAAATTCAATAAATTCCTAGAATTATTTTCTAAACCCATCTACAAATTTTCTCAACAATTTCAATGATTTAAATTCCAAATCTATTTATTCATCAAAATTCCAAATTAAAATCCTAATAATAATTAAGCAAAATTTAGGATGTTGCAAGCTCCCCTCCTTAAAGAAACTACATCCTTATTATTTTTCGAAGAGTACTATGGCTTATTTAACTACATCGTTCAACTATGCACACACGCACGAAGATACATGCATACAAGAACCAATTAAAATCGATTAAACATCCATGACACGATAAAAATAAATAAATACATTCCTATTGAATCAAAACTAATTAGGTCATGCTAGTTATATTAGTTCTTCGGTCTTTCATGTGTTGGCTAGGCATATCGACTAGAATTTATAACTACTCAATGGGTTAGCTAACACAATCAAATTTCAATATTTTTCCTACCTTATAAAATAAAACTATTTAATCCCTTTATGGTTTATACATAAAAACCACTGGTTTTTACTTTATTCAGATAATTGCGTTCAATATCTTTGAGTGATTATTTCAACTCAATCTTCCTCATTCTAACCTAGTACTATCTAAAACTTACAAAAAAATAATCATATACTTAATAAATCAAACAATTAATTGTACTCAATAAAAAGCAAGCTATTTACTTTTACTGCGCTACTGTGACCCCTACTGAACCCTTCTATTCATTTTCATCACACTTATCTTTGTGATGTATTTCTATTTCGAAAATTAGATAGGGTCTTACACCATTTCCCTAATTGAATCATTTCCAATTCATTTTAAAACCACCTAAACAAAAAAATGTTATACCACTAACTCCGATAAATCGGATATCACAATGCTTCTTTTCTTAAAGAAGCGTACCTTCTAAGATTGAGACTTGCTTTCTTCTATCCAACATGATAAAACTTGGTTCTTCTATAGAAAACACCTTGCCCTAGGTTTGTCTATTGGGATTTTTGCACTGTCTAGGTATATGAACCATTTCATCTCAATTATAATGTTTCTTTCAGTAATCATAATTCCTATTTTTTGCACTAAGTAGAAAAAAGACCCCTGTCTCCACAATAGTAACATCCCACTTGAGATTTATCAATTGATTTCTTTCCTTCGGTTGTCTTGGTTGAACAGACTTCTTATTCTACTTGAATTTCTAGTTCTTTTTTTGAAAAAAATGGTTCCTTTCCTTATTGGGTTTATTAAGTTGGTTGTCCATCTGAGACTAAATTCCACTCACCTACCATTTTATATCTCAATGATATCAACTATCTCTTCAAATGGGCATCTTAGTCGAATAAGTAAGTTGTCCCTTAATATTCAATATTAAGTCCAATCAATGTTGGTACATACTTTGAAAGAGCATTGGATTCATTTACATACTCAATTATTGATGAATCCTTTCAGGCTAAATCTATAAATTTCCGAAGTGGAGCTGCCATTTTAGCTTTGGGGATAAAATGGGCTCTAAATGGATCTTAAACTCCTTGCCAAGTTGTTTCTTTTTCTAGAGTTGTTGTCGTGATGGCATCATACCAGTCTAAAGCACTAGAATATAACTAGCGAGACACCAACCTCCATTTCTCTTGATCTGTTAAAACCAAATCTTTGAAAAATCCTTTCATAGGATCTTGAACCAAGTGTGCATGCCTATTACTCATCATTTCCCAAGAATGGCTTCCCTCCAAGTCATGTATAATAATTTCAGAGCTTTGCAAATTCTACTCTAGGATTTAGATTCGATTCTCTAGCAATGCCCATATCATGAACATGCCTCGTAAATTCAAACCATTGGTCTATTGTTAATAGGACATTTGGATTTTATTACCCTATTTCTTAACCATTAGGTAATTTAAGAGATACATCTACTCTAGAACCGCCGAATCCAACCATTTTTTGATGAACAACATTTATCCCTTATTAGAAAAATGTCTATTCATTTAGCATTTATCTCAAAACATTTCATTACTAATTACATATATGTCACAAATACATACATAACTAATATCCAAATGCTTTTACCTCGGAACACTAATAACTTGTATATTACACACATAAGTAATTCTCAACTCTACCCAGGTTAGTAAACTAACTGGATAAAAACCTATGTCCTACTCTTCTATGATAAATTATGTTCCGATTCCTGATTGACCCAATTCTAACTCCACCTCAGCTCCGATACCGAAATGTGATGTCCATCTTCAAAGACCGAATTATTAGTAAGAGTTTACTGCTTAATAGTTCAGATAAAAGGGCATGGAAGGAGAAATCCCTCGTATACACTATCTTCAGTCAACAAGGATACATTTCACTACTTGAATGTGTTCGAAATAATATGTATCACATCTCGATGCATAGTAATGCACAGAGTTTTATAATTGAGTAACTCACATATTAGCAACACACATAAATAAATGAATTACATAGGTGTTGATATCACAATGAAAAAGTAATATATATTTATATATATATATATATATATATATATCTCAAAGTATGTCTAATGTGTGGACTACTAAAAATACATCACTCTAAACTCGAAAAACAACATACAATCCCAAAACTGCTTACTTCCAACGTCCATGTAATGACTCTTCCTACAGTCGAACTTAACACTTTCCTACAACTTACATCATCATTTCAATTCAATCATCATTCTTAATGGATCAAACAATGCTAAGGATTATGAATTCCAAGCAATGGTTGATAAAATGAAATATTGAAGTACTCCAAACATAATATACTCTACGTATAATACCCCTTACAGACTGCTCAACAAACAAGGCTGACTGATGTCCATAGATAGTTATCCTGAAATCACAACACCTCCGTCTAAACTGAGGCATAATCATACACATGACAAACCTCGAGTCAAGCTAGAAATCTAGCTGTGAGCATAATAGTGGAACAATAATGACACACAAGCATGGATCCGGGTACAAAGGTGACATATAATCGAAACACACAAATATCACTCATGCCTTACAAAATCCCGCCCATAATTCAGTTTCACAAATCAATGAAAACGCACATGCTATATCCATATTATACGAGTAATTTTTTGTCATATAAATTCAAATTATCATTTCAAATCAATCATTTTACAAGGTCGGTATTTTCTAGTTATACTTATGAGAGTCCTTCTTCATACTCTCTTCTGTGAATCCCTTCAAGATCGCACGTTGATAAATCTCCTCTATGTATTTACCTCTACCTAGACTGTCTGCCTCGACAAGTCATCATGGCATTTTTCACCCATATACTAACTATCAGTTATGGTGGGCCACATACGATCCCCTTATTGCCTAACCCTCCTGGTTCTTTGTGTTATTGCTTCATTGTGTTGTTGTCACTTTTCGGTCTTCATCTCCGGTGCTACTTCCTTCCATTTTCACCACGCTTTCATCATTATTTATTTTCTTGGAAACATATCGTTTAAACACGGTAATGAGGGATAAGGTGATCACTATTCAGGTTACGATCCTGGTATCAGTACGTTGGGATGGATACTAGCAATCTAGTAGCCAGTACCTCGTTCCATTCTCATCAAACATTAACATTATTACTTTTCAAAATATTTAAATTTTCAATTTTCATTTATTCTCCAAACGACTTCACATCCCATTTTCATCAAATAAATGCCATATAAAAGCATCAAATAATAATGTATCATAACTCAGCAATTCAAACATGTAAATAACAATTTCACATGCATATCAATATCAACAGAATATAATAAACTTGCATGTACAAAATAATGGGTGAAGCATGCATCATCATCATATATACTTGTATTTCTAAAATCAAACAAGTATTTAAAATCACCCAAATTCATTCAAGCATACAATTCTTCCATTTAACTTGCATTTCAATCATAGCATACTTGGCATTCCATTACATACTTAATATACTTCACATATTATTCAATGTCTAGTTTCATTCAATCCATTCAAATTCAATCAAGCAAGTTTTCGATTACCTATCCTAACATGAGTATACCAGCGTAGCATAGGTGAACTACATAATCAATAACTTGCATTAGACTCAAATAAACCTTTTATACCAATTTAAATTCATGCTTCATATTTTGTAAAATAGACTCATGTTTTCCAAAATCTATACATATCTACTTTGTATTTCTTCTTCAAAATCATGCTATAACCATATAAATTTAACCTAGTAGTATTCAATGTTATTTAAATTAAACCATATACCTGCATTTATATGATAAATGAATTTCAAATTCATGTATATAATACTTTCAAATATCATTTCATTTAATTCTCCAAACATTCCTTTTATAGAAAAGCTTTTATATGCATGTGTGTATAATCATTCATTCTTTATGGTTCAAATTCAAACCATTTCTAAAATAATTCAACAATATTTTATAAAAGCTTTTCTATTTCAAAACCTAAATAAAAATGCTTATAAATTTAAATTTAACTTATATTCTGTTATTTTCAACTTGAAAATAATTCAAATTCGAATTCCATTAGTTCTAAGATATTTCAGAATCATTTTACAAAAAGATTCTAGTTATAGAACTCTATAAAATTGTTTTGCAAAGTATTTAAAAATAAAAACTTCCTTCTTCCAATTCAAATAAACTTAAATGAAATACAAATTTTATATTTCTGAAATATTCTTTATACTTTAAACTTATTTTTAAAATTTTATATAAGTTCTAAATAATTAAACAAAAACAACTATTCTTATTTTTGGAACTAGTGATCTTCAAAACGATTACCTAGGAAACTTCAAAACATTTCAAAAATAGTTTAAAAAAATCTTAAACCAAGCTTTCCAAAGATTCTCACTTGTTTTTGAAATGTAAACCTAGCAAAAAAATCAAAACAAACCAAAGGAAGAAGAAAACAATCGAAAATAAACACCACTGGCCAAATTTTTAGGCTTACTACCCATAACTTGACCCACCGGTTGACCATTGGTGCCAGGGCGGTTGATCGGTAGTGATAAATCTTCTGGGCGGTAAGCCTAGAATTTCCTCAATTCGTCCGCCGTCCTATGGAATGTGTTGATCGAATTCGGGTGTCTTATACATTATTACTACTACATTACATTATCATTTGAATATCTAATAATGAAGAAGCAATTGTGATTGCATAATAAAGAAGATGATAGCGGTATAGTATATTCACAATAAAAGCAAATAAAAGAATTATACTCACTTTCTCCTTAGATTTGGTTTGATGTTTGATGTAGTATAGATAGTGAAACCCTTGTTTGTTTCTAGGTTTCCTTGATCATCGATGAGCAGGAAGAAAATCAGTGGGAGAGTAAAGGAAGAATATATTTATAAGGTTAGGGTATTTTACTTAAGGGTCAAAGCTATAGATATGTTAAATTAAAATGATGGTTAATTGGATATTGAAAATGGTGGTTCAACGAAATTTTAATTTCATATTTAAATAAATGTGTACTGTTAACTATATTTTAATAGAACCACCTATAAACCTATATTTTATACCCATTTAAAAATTCACCCAAGGAATTTTATCTAAATTTTATTTTATTCGTATATCGAGCTTTCTTTTTGAAAAATATCACTTTTCAATTTCAACAAACAAATATTATTTATTTTTCCAAAATAAATTTCCAAATAACTTTTGGGTTTTTAAACCACGATTCAAATTTGAATTTTTAAATCTTTATTTTCAAATAAATCCTAAAATTACAATAAATCCAATAGAATTCTCAAAATTATTTTCTAAATTCATAAATTTTCTCAACCATTCATCAAGTTTAAATAATTTTCCATAGTTCAAATCCGTTTGAAATTTAAAATTTCCTCGATTAAAATTCTAAAATACACTCATACATCCCAATTCCCAATTATAATTCCTTTTATTATAGTTAATTAAATAGCAAGATGTTAAAGAACAGTTTTCATATAAACTCACCTATTCGATCAAATCGAGTTCTTTTACTCTTTTGCGTGTAATTTTTTTACTCCCGTTTTATATTCTATGAATTTACCATAGATACACTACTTGTGTATCAAACACACATGTTCAATTATTTCATCGGTGGATTTAACAAAGTTTGTGGATACGATTTGGTATCATCAAACCTTCGACTAAACACATACACATACACACATACATACATACATACATACATACATACATATATATATCAATCTAAATAGTTCACCAACTCTTTTATTGCTCCCGCTGAATGGGTGCTTTCCCTTAATCGATTCCATTACATATGATTCATAATCATACGATTAAAGAATTATTTTTTATAGATATGACTTAGTCCATAATTCCAAAATAACTATACAATTTTTAGACACTTTTTTATTTTCTATAACTAATGCAGCACTTTTTTTATAAAATAAATATGTATCTTATAATGAATATTCATAATATTTATATAAAATAAAACTATAACTATTCTTAGTCGATAATGAAAAACAAATATTATTTCATAATAATACTTAGTATGTATATACAAAGACAATCTTTCATAATTTGATGCATTCATTAATAAGTGTCAGATGGTATGCTCTCACTATTTCTGCCATTACACTAATAGCTTATGAAATATGAGGCTACAATCGATCGTTTATTATGGAATTTTACTTCATCCACTGTAATTAGTTTACAGTCAAGGGTATTAGATCAAACATCTTGAACCCATAGGAATAACTCTCATAAAATACAAATTTTTATATAAATTAACATTTGGAATAAAAGTCACATTTCTAACTCCATATTAATTATCTACTAGTATTTTATATAATTCTCATTTATGGTGTCCCTATATGAAGCAGATGAGATCATTCACACTTTTCATCCCAACTGTGCCTAAGTTACATCCATACTCATAGTATCGTACATTCGCTTTCCTTTCCAAATGGAAAAATCATTCAAATGAAATCTTTACTACAAGATTGCATTGAACTCTCTTTAAAACTACATTCGGTCATCTATAACATTTAAGGATATTGAATAAGTTGCACATTACATAAATCGATCAAACTGACATTTCAGTGATCAAAATCCTAGGTCTGTCTAGTAGGTGATTTCACTACAAGATTGCACTGAACACCTTACAAAACTACATTTGGTCATCCTTAACATTTAACAATATTGAGTAAGTAGCACATTACGTAAACCGTGACATTTTAGTGATCAAAATCATAGGTCTGTCTAGTAGTTCTTAGTCCACATTGCTTCTGACATAACAAGATACTCATTGTATTCAATCGCATTGAACATATCAACTTGAACTATGGTTTACCTACTCCTTTAAAATGATCTATTTTCATCGAGGTTTCAGACATTATGAATCGCGATTATTTACCATATAACATTATATGTTATCGAATAAGGATTGAATATCCATATTCTTGCATTTATTTAGAGTTTAAAACTCATGGAAGATAATTCACAATCTTGGAAAAATAAAGACATATGTAACCAGGATACAAATGTATATAGTAGATGTATATTTAGCTCTTACATGGGTCTTGACATGACAACATGTCAAAAAAATTATTAGTAAGTACACTTTATATTTTTATGTCAATCTTAATGCGTTTCATTTGAATAATTCAATTATTAATACTTTATCACTTTATATTAGCTGCACAAATTTATCAATGTAGATTATTTTAACTTTACATAACATATGCTCTTACAATATTAGAATTATTAGATGTTAGCATTTTATTGTTATAATAAGGTTGCCACTAGATTTTATGTTTCTCAAAACCCTAAGAAAAACATAGAAATATTTTAATTTCTCTAGTGCGTGTTAGGACTCGCTTGCCTTAGGATTTTGAATTTGAGTTTTCACAACAAATCATAGACCCATAAGCAATGGATAATATTTGTATCATATACAACTCCTAGCCCATGGTCTTCGTCGTATTCTTAATTTTGACCTTGAGCTTGCTTAACAAATTGAAAGAGATTTTCATACATACCCGCTATTTTGCGATGACCTAAGTATGATGCACATACCTTGAGTTTGCTCTATAAATACATGTATGTGTCTTACTTCGTCTAGTAATGTATTGATAGTACTACATGTAACATCTCTAGCTTGAGTAATTTTCTCAACAACTAAAGAGTATGCAAGTAAGCTATTAATATATAACCAGTAGATGACAACTCTATATTGGAGATTCATTATCTTAAATATGTTTTGATCGATATCGACTTAAGGAACAATATGTTTCTTATGAAATACCCTCGTGATTCAAGTGTGAACGCATCTGAAATCATGATATACGTATTTACTTCAAAAAACTATTTTTAATTTATTTTAGTTCCACTTCCATTATATTTATACATATATAGTTATATGAATTTTAGTTTATTTACAATCGTTATAATTTAATTAAATATTATAATATATACATGTATCTTTATTAACTTAATCATATTTAGTTAACTTTAATTCTTGTTAAATAAATCATATATAATTAATTTTTCGTTTTATTTGATTAACCAATTTAATTGAATTTTATTAATATTTCAAAAAAAATATTATTTATTTTAAACTACTTAAGATAAATAATCCATATAGCATTTGTAGTTTGTTTGTATATACATATCAATATATACATATTATATATATATATTAACTTTTAATTAATTAACTTAGTTGATAAATTATTTTATTCAACTAACATAATTTAACTAAATATTTAATTTAAATCAAAATTTTAATACTTTCATCTTAAACAAATTTAAAATTAATATATGGCTATAACAATTGTAGTTACATATACAATCACTATATATGTACATGTTTATTTTGGTCAATTTATCTCTCAAACAAATTATTCATTTAACTAAACATTTTTGTTTAAATATTTTTAATAAATTCAAAAAAAATGTTTATAATTTACCTTAAACGATTTAAGATAAATAAATATACATATATCATTTTATATGTTTCTTTCAATTAATTGACCTTTAATTTTTTATTTATTCAATTCATAAAATTAATTAAATATTAAAAAAATTATAACCATTTTGAAAATATATTATAACTTTTATATGATTTCAGCTTATATTTTAAACTTCACTTTTAAATTTAAAATATATTTTAAATCTTCAAATCTTAATTTGAAAATTAGCCCAAGGTTCCAAAAACTCAAGGCCTTACATCTGGACTAACCTTTTGAATTTACTCTACTCATTAGGTTAGGCCAATAGCCAAGGAGGGATGAATACTTGATTATTCAACCTTAAACCTAGATACTACTTTCTGGACACCCATCACATAAGTGGGTTTGTTAGTTGGCCATAAATGCTGGCTAATTAGATTGCATAGACCAATTGAACGCTAATACCGTTGAAGGAACTCAAACTGTTTTACAGTGGGTGAAATGAATCGATTTCAAAAAAATTCCCTATTATTTACTAGATCCAATCTTGTTAATTTAAATAAAATCTAATTTTATTTAACTTTTTGATTTAATTTATTAAACCTATGTTTCTTAAGTATCAAGTTTGAATAAGTATGAATATATCAAATACATTCATATTTCTAAAGGGTATTTTAAAAGGGAATGAACATATTAATAGATCTGGATGTAATTACATCAAGATTTAAAAGGAAAGAGATAAAAAAAGTTGATATCAATAATTGATTACACCTTCCCCTTTTGCAAACATTATATTGAAACTATACCTAATCATTATATAAAATGACATGTGATAATAAAATATTTAACATGACATATAACAATAAAATAACAATAAGATCAATATATACTTGTGTAAATATTGCGATTTATATCCATCATGTATGTACACATTGACTGCCTTAATTTTATTTGATTAATGTAAAAAGTATGTTTGATTACAAAATATTATGAAATTTGAATATTAATAACAAAGATTGATTAGACAAAACCTAACATAAATTAACTAATAGAAATTTCAAAATTTCAAATTTGAAGTTAGAAATCCATATTTGGTTTGGCAGGCTTGATTCAAAATTCAGATCTGAAATACATTTGATTAATGCAAAAATAAACTTAATGAATTGAGTACTATTTTTAAAAGGGACAATATATTAGAACATAAAATGATCGCACAATTGGTGATACAATGAATCTCAACCATCAGATGGTCCCTTGATTTCAACCACATATGTAAACGTAGTTAGATCCATTGGTTCAAATCCATTGTACCACTAATTTTGTTTTATTTTATGTGCAAATAGCTCACACCATATTAAAATCATATATGTGTGTGTGTGTGTGTGTACATGTATGTATGCATGCATATGTATATGTAAATATAATTAGGAAGCTGAAATTCAACTATCCGGTGTGTATGTGTATAGTTATATTTTATATGTGTATCTGTGTGTGTATGGGTACATATAAATAATATTTATTATTACCACTTAAAATTAAAGCAGTTTTAAAAAAACTAATCAAACGGAATCTAAAACCAAAACATATACATAAAGTTTAGAACAAAATGTTAATGTACTTCATGTTTCAAAATGATTCATATCTATATATTTAACTCATTAAAGTTATACATTACCTTAGGAAATCGTTATATATATGTTGAAATATATTTATTGATATATTATACTTTTACACATATAATATTTTTAGTTTTAAACAAATGAATTAAACTAAATAAAATCATCCAATTAACTATTTAGAATATGATTTCAATCATAGATCATGATGAGGCATACACACACACACACACACACACACACACACACATACATATATATATATAATCATTATAAAGTGATGCATATAAATGTAAGTTTGAAAAAAAATAGTTTTATCTTATGGATTTTACCAATAAGTGACATCTTAGCCTGTGAATCCTCCTTAGATTTCTAAAAATCAACACTCAATCTTTACAGAAGATAGATGGACTTCATAACCCATTATTTTATTTGATATTTTGATATGATTTGAAGTTATGATAAAGAAATTTGTTTTAATTGAAAGAATAACCCTTTCTCGTTCTTCTAATTAAAATTTCCATAATTCATTCCCTAATTTTCTTACACTCCACCCTTTTATGGGGGTGTGTGTGTGCATATGCGTGCGTGTGTGTATGTGGGGTCATCCACTATTGCCATATATACGGTGCAAAGTTTCCAAAATCCCTTCAAGCAATTCTCTCCTCATTAAACCCGTCTAATTAATTTAATTAGTTTATAAATGTGGTTTTTCGAAGAATTCTCAAACATGGTTGTGAGACTTAAAGGTGTGAATTCAGTCAGCGATTAATTTGAACAATTCAAATATTAATGTTCATGCGTCATTTTAGCTAGTGGTGTGACAGTTTGATCAAATTCATCGCTCACAAATTTAGGGTAAAATCCAATTTTATATTGTCTTAATTGGTACCTTTTAGTAATGATAATTTATACACATTCTTTTTGTCAGTATTATCACTTTAGAATTTATAAAATTTGATTTTGGTCAAAATTCTAATATCATCTCTATTCAACTTAGTTAGTACATAAACAAAGTCTTTGGTTTAATAATAACATTTATTACTAACCGTACTACTTTGGTTAGAGATTTTAACTTTGGATTGACCGTGATACTAACCTCATATACATGAGGAGCTTAATTCTCTATTGAACAGTGTTTTACTTTCAATGCTTCAACTTAGATAAAACTACAGTCGCTCGATGGATTGTCATGCAATGATTTATAATCAAACTGGAGTATTCAGATTGAATTTCCCTAGTGTTTTCAAGTCGAGGGAACTATGGAACATCATCACCTTGAAATTTCCTGTTTTACCTAGATGTTATTAACCAGCAGGAAATTGCCGGATGAGTTATTCCATCGCTATCCAATAACTACTGGTACGTAACCTCTTGATGCCCCCAAAAGACATGAATAATACATTATCCAACATTTAGAGAGCGTTACACACTAGTTCTCGATGGATGTATCGATATTCTTTTTCGAAACAACTTGACCTAGATATTTAAAATAATATGTTATTTATATTATGATAATCTTCTCATGATTACAACTCCTTTTAATTATTATCACACAAGATATCGTTTATAGATTTTATATTTTAATATACTTAAATTAGTTAGTTAATTAATATATCAATATATCACAATATAACAAGAACAAAATAGAAAACAAACATTTTTATTTTAAATTAGATTTTATTGCAGAGTTAATAATTTATAATAAATTACAGAATTACCCTTAAGGCACACCACCAATTCTTTCAGTCAAAAACTAGAGGAGAAAAAGTTGGGGACTTCATCATCATTTGTTATAGTTGGGTATTATAATATACCTTTGTGATGTTACCAAGATAGGTTCTACTTCAATGGACAAGATAATAATAGATAATCATATGGTCCTTGGCTATTTCTCCTTTAGTATACTTAGATAATAACCAATGATAGATTCACCCAACTCCTATTTTTTGAGCATATTTGGAGTGATACTCATGGATATTTGATGACTTCCGCCTGTGACCCGATCATAAGACAACCACACTATTTTCCAACAGCCCACTTTCAGTAATTTGGGCACAAAGGCAGATCCTGCCAATGACCTTAGTCGTTGACACTCTCATGGCGGGAATCCCCACCTTTGACAACGGTCTCCTCGTACACTCCTCGTTAGCTCAGCCACCAAACCTTCCCGACATACTCGTCCTTATAGCAAAACCTCCTCATTCTACTTCCTAGTTTCTCACGTAGTTCTACTATTTTTTTTGTAATCCCTAAACTCATTTTTAGTCAACCTTTAGCTTCTAATATCTCATACTAGTTACTATATTTCCTTGTCGAAATTTGAAGTGCGCAATACATTCAAAGCAACAACATGAGTAAACAAACTGGATAAACCATGTGGCTAAACCAACAACCAAACAATGCAATCAGATAAACAAACATCAAGGAAGCAATATAACCAACCAAAAAATATCAAGGAATCAATATAATCAAACAAGCAAGACAATTAATGCAACTAGACTATCAATTTCAACCATCATGATAATAATGCAACCTACAACACAAAAAAAACAACCAATATAGGCAAAGTAAGCACTTAACAATTGTAAGGACAATACAAACAAAGCAATTAATCCTAACAAATCAAGCAAGGGACAATGTTTAACTTAATATTTCTATGTAAAATTAAAGATCCTAATCTATTCTCATAACTAAAAAATCACTAACACAAACTTATGAATGAGATATCTCAGAACCGATAATTATAATTACAGTACTTTGGGTCTGGGCCTTGCATTCAGCACAATAGTCTATTTATCAAATAATTGATGTATGTTCTACATATAAATACTTGTACATAGTCTATTGTATTGGTATGAAGTGAAATACTAATTCTGTCAATTTTATCATTCCAATCAACTTCTCTATCATGGGATCAGAGCCCAAAACTGTCAAATGACAGTAATAATTTTTGATCATTCTCTAAATCTCATCAGAGAATTACAGTTTCATCATTGAACCATCCAAAGGAGGTGTCAGATCAGTATCATTATCCACCATCCTTTGTTGTTCTCAGCTATAAGCATTCTCATTATTTGAGAGTGCAGTATCATCTCTCTTACCGTGTTACTAATCAAGAACCTCTAACTGAGGTGCCACGCCAAGGATCTTGCATCAAGATTCGCAAGTTTGGTTGCACCACAAAAGATCCAATATCAGGAACCTCTACATCACTTCCAGATACTCCACCGTGGCTAGAGAAGATGGTATATCATCCACAACATCAAATGGAATCAAGAATCGGGAAGGATTAAGACCAGACAATCAAGAATTATCAGCTACCGAAACAAACTCCTACAGTATTATGAAATCAAAGAATAACTTAGTAACCACTGCACTTGATGAAAACAACTTCATATTATGGAAATATCAAGTTAAAACCAGCATAAGAGGCTATCGTTTAAAAGATTATTTGTATGGAACTGTGGATATTCCTGCAAGAACGGTCACCAACAGCAAAGGATAAAGAATCATCAACAAAGAATTCACAAACTATCAAAGACAAGACAACCCGTTGACACTTAACATCATGGTTGTTATCATCTATTAGTCTAGGCTTGCTATCTCAACTTGTTGGATGTAAGACATCATATGAGATATGGACTGCATTACAGCAAATATTCAACACTCAGTCAGCCTCAAGAATCATGTATTATAAGCAATAATTGTAAAACTTAAAGAAAGATAATATGACAATGAGAGAATATTTGATTAAGATAAAGTCATACTACGATCTTCTTGATACTGCTGGTCACACAGTGTTAGAAACAGAGCAAATTCTTACTATACTGAATGGTTTAGATGCAGAATATGAATCTATTGTTGTAACCATCTCATCACAACAAAATCTACCCAACATGCAATATGTACACTCAATTCTATTATCACATGAAGGAAGGGTGGAACAGAGGAAAGAAACAGAACTATCAATCAATTATGCATCAAATTCAATAAAAAGACACAAGGAAAAAGGCAAGAAAATCAAAATGTCAGATAAGATTCATATAATCAAAGAAGTGGTACCGGTCAAAGAGGAAGAGGTAGGAATAATAGATGGAATACAATAGAATAAAGTGTCAGATTTGTGCAAAACTTGGTCACATAGCAAGGCAATGCTACTTCAGACTCACACTGAATATTACACAAGTCATCAGAAAAATGGTGAATCAAGTGCAAATATGGCACACATTGACCAAAGATCAAGCAACCACTCAGAAGGTACATAAATGCAGCATTTGGGTTTAGAAAGCCTTACCAGTACAGATGACTTGACAAATGAAGACTGGTATCCAGACTCAAGTGCTACCAGCCACCTCATAAGTGATCTTCAAAACCTCGATCTTAGGAATAAAGAATACACAGGTATGCATACTATACATATAGGAAATGGTGAAACTATAAACATCACACATGTTGGAACTAGCAGTATCAAAGGTAAAAGACATCTTTACCTTAATAATTTGTTAAGAGTTGCTCAAATTAACAAAAAACTTGATGAGTGTATCTCAATTTTCTAATGACAAGAATGTGTATTTTGAGTTTCATCCAAAATTTTGTGTAGCTAAGGACTTACTGAATCAAGAAATATTGCTACAGGGTAAACCAGAGAAGGGTTTATACAAGTTCAACTTTTGAAATATAAAAAAAGGCAAAAATAGAAATATGTGGTGTAACAGTTCTATATCAAATGTTAAGAAAGGCAAAGAAATCTTTGACTTATGGCACTGTAAACTTGGACATCCTAGTGTGACTGTTGTAAAATAAATGCTCAATAATAAGTAATAACAACATTTCTTTTGATGTATCTGTACCATATATATACCTACTGTCAATTAGGCAAAAGCCACAAGTTACGATTTGCAGATTCCAATGCTAAAATCAGTAAATCATTTGAACTCATGGCCATAGACCTATGGGGACCTGCACCAGTAAGTTCTGACTACGGATACAGGTGCTATATATCCTTTGTTGATGCCTACTCTAGATATACATGGATATATTTTTCAAAATCAAAGGCAGGCACATGCAAGGCTGTGGTGCAGTTCATAACACAAGCAGAGAAGCAAATAAACAGTGAACTCAAAATATTACAGACCGATGGAGATAGTGAATATAAACCACTAAGGGCATACTTTCTAAAAAGGGGAATTGTTCATATACTAACTTGTCCATATACTTCAGAACAAAATGAGCTCGTTGAAAGAAAACACAAACATATATTAGAGACAGGGATAACTCTACTAGCTCAAGCCTCTTTGCCCATAAAATTTTGGCCAGAGGCATTTAACACTGCAGTTTATCTTATTAATAGACTTCCTACCAAAGTACTCAAACACCTAAACACCATTGAAGTACTATTTGGAGTCAAAATAGACTATAAAGTCTAAAGACATTTGGGTGCTTGTGCTTCCCATGCCTTAAACCTTATAACAATCTTAAACTAAGTCTAAGGTCTATCCCTTGTACATTTATAGGATATGGAAACAATCAAAAGGGATATGCATGTTTGAGTAATGATGGTAGAATATTTGTCTCAAGACATGTTGCATTTAATGAAAACATTTTTCCCCTTGCAGATGAAAATATTGGAACCACAAAGAAAGTACATGAAAAAAATAGTACATCATTACCCTCATTACCTGTTATATCAAACTGGAATACCGGTCCAACTGGTGGAGGCATACATAGAAATAATGAACCACAACTCACTGTATCCAGAGAAGATACTGGATCTGGTCATGATTCTCAAGAGATCTCAAACCCTCCTAACAATACAAGCCAGAAAAATGATACAACTTAGAGGAAGAAGTACAGTCTCCATCCAAGTCTCAACATACAGATGATAACATCAGTGCACATGATCCTCAATCTGCAAAAATAGGACATTATATGATCATAAGATCAAGCGGTGGAATATATAAGCCAAAAGTGTACAATGTTCGGTTAGATCAAACTGAACCAACCAACTATAAGGATGTTGTTACAAATATCAACTGGAAACAAGCAATGGATGAGGAATATAAAGCACTCATTAAAAACAAAACTTGGAGTCTTGTAACCAGAACTAAAGACGGCAATGTAGTTGGATGCAAATGGACTTACAAGATTAAAATAAATCCTGATGGAAGCATTTCCAAATTTAAAGCAAGACTTGTAGCTAAGGAGTACAATCAACAGTATGCTTTTGATTTTAATGAGTCATTTTATCATGTAGTTAAACAACTACAATAAGAGTCATATTGACCATTGCACTATACAAGAAATGGAGAATCAGACAATTGGATGTAATCAATGCATTCTTCAATAGAGATCTAAAGGAGGTTGTATTTATGGAACAGCCGGAAGGGTATGAAAAATGGGTCAACGACAGACTTGTATGCAAGCTACATAAAGCTATCTATGGTCTAAAACAAGCTGCACGAGTATGGAATGGAAAACTAAAGTCAACATTGATGGAGCAAGGCTTTACACCGACAAAATCAGACAACTCCCTTTATATACAATGCAAACACGATAGAATCACATACATACCGATATATGTCGATGATATCATTATTACAGGAAGTGACAACAAAATCATAGTCCAGACAATAAAACATTTGGATCAAGCTTTCTCCATCAAGGATCTGGATGACCTAAGATAATTTCTGGGTATAGAAGTCATATAGAAATCAAGTACAGAACTATTCTTACGCCAAAAAAATACATTCTAGACATACTGAAAAAAGCAAACATGGATAAGGCCATTTCATTACCTACCCCTATGACTAGCAATCTTCGACTCTCAAAAGATAGAGGTGAAGCCATTGAAAATGAAAAGCAATACAGAAGCATTATGGGAGCTTTACAATACATTACTATAACCAGACTACATATAAGCTATAGCGTGAATAAAGTATGTTAATACATGCATAAATCTCTCAATGAACACTGGAAAGCAGTTAAGCGCATCTTACGATACGTGAAAGGAATTTTAAATCATGGTCTAATCTTTAACAATACAAAGCAATTAAATATACAGGCTTACTCCGATACAGACTGGGCCTCCGACCCGGATGACCGAAGATCGACATCAGGGTATTGTATTTACCTGGGCAGCAACCCAATTTCCTAGAGCTCCAAAAAACAAGCTACCGTGTCTCGCTCTAGCACCGAATCTGAGTACAGATCCATATCCAGTACAGCAGTAGAAATCACTTGGATAGAATCTCTAATGCATGAAATCAAAATTGATCTCAAAAGTACACCGATTATATAGTGAGACAACCTCGGTTCAGTTTCCCTCACCGCAAATCCTATTTTACATTCACGAACGAAGCATATCAAAATCGACATTTACTTCGTTCGTAAGAAGGTTATAAGTGGAAGACTGAAAGTAAACCATATTCCTGCCTTTTATCAAAGAGCAGACATCCTTACGAAGTTGCTTTCTACAATAAATTTTATTAGATTGAAGGAAGAACACAGAGTTAGAAGTGGCAGCGAAGAGACGACGAAGGAGAAAGAAACCCTATATCTAATTGAAGGAGCGTTATGAATGAGATATCTTGGAACTGATAATTATAATTACAGTACTTCGGGTCTGGACCTTGCATTCAGCTCAATAGTCTATTTATCAAATAATTGATGTATGGTGTACAATGTAAATACTTGTACAGTCCATTGTATTGGTATGAAGTGAAATACAAATTCTCTCGATTTTATCATTCCAATCAACTTCTCTATCACACAATCACCACACCCCTTGAAGTGGGTAAATAAACGTTGCTATAACTCATTAAATGAAATTATATACATGAAAGGATATAAGTCACCTAGTCTTAATGGATGTTGGACGAACTCAAAACTTGTATATATCATCCTTTTCAGTCATGCCTTATGCCACCCATCAATATATCCATCCATATCTTCCACTTTCATGTTTAGTTGTTTTGTTTATATAGAAAACGGTATACAAATCGTCGTTCCAAGTAAACATTGATTAACTTTAATTATTAATTATACCTTTTTTCAAAGTTTTCGTTATATACACACGCATACTATTTGGAACATAACAATTAGTATCACACACAAGCATCATTGTCCAAGTGGTTAATTAATTCGGCTTTGGTGCAGGATGTCACAAGTACGAAACTTGCTTTCGAACGCTTATTTGACGTGAGATATGTTGTCCCAATGATTTGTTGTATATAAAGTACTAGTTCAAAAAAAAAACAATTAGTATCACATAGGGTTTAGTTTATACTCTACCTTGTGATTTCTTTATTGCTTTCTTCTGTCCTCTTATGACAGTGGCTTATTTTAAATTTAATTACGAAAGTCAGTTTTCAAGAATTGAGTGTTTTAAAAATACATCTTAAAGTAGCATCAACCATCGCGCAAATGACAACTCAATCCGATTTTATTTTGGTTTATCTTTATAACCGGTTTCTACAAGTTCTGTAATTTGATCATCAACTAACTGAAACAAATGCAACTCCATACCTAACAAGCATCAAATATTTATTCTATAATTCCCAAAATGATTGGTAGTACAGCTAATGTATTCCAGTTGTTTTATCCTATGTGTCGTCCATTTTGATATACATATTGCCTGTAATGATATTATAATACAAGCGGTTACATTCGATTTTGCACAACACATCGTGCATTCCAATTGTCAATCAAAATAATTGAAGAATCAACATTATTTCAAGGGAACCTTCAATAATGCTGAGTTTCTACTATTTTAATATGACAAATGTATCGCCAGAATTAATGCATAAAACATACTGTCGTCGTTCTAATAATTAATCAAGATATGAAGGAAAAATGGGTTCAGATGTATCTCCATTCTGATCATTTCATTCTCCAATAGTGAAGCCAAATACTACTTGAATTTTTTTTGCTGACATAAGAAACTTGCATAAAAAAACATACAAAATGCATATGTATCTGTTTTTAAAACTTACAAACTAACTAGAAAAATGGCATCTTATATGTTAGGTGAATGTAAAATAATATTGTTTTTACATGTACAAAAGAAATATAAATATACGAAACATTGTAACAAAAGTTAATAATGTCATGTAATGCTAGTATATGTAGTAGAAAATGAGCTTGTTTTTACCATTGTTAATTGAATGATCCATGGAATAATGATTGAGAGATGCATATTTATCTCTAACATACACGTCGATCCAATTATAATTATGTATATTCTTCTTTTCTGTTTGATGCTTCATGTCTACTAAACCCTATTACCTTGTAATTTAAAAAAGAAAAAATAAGCATCACAGTTTAAAAACTTCCCTGTCAACAACTATTTGCGAAAGAAAGGATATATTCACTCAACATTGCCATTTTTTACACGTATATACACTTCTCAATAATTCACCAATATCACCAAAAAACTGCCAACTACAGGAAAAAAACAAAGCACAGAATTATAGCTCTTCTTTGGCATTGCAAGCCACAGCTCTAGCCCAAAACTTAAGTTGCACCTTCATATCTTCTTTTGATCTCCAATCCACGCTCGCAAAAATGGCCGGAGCAGATTTTTTCACCGACTCGAATGACTTCTTATCGTTTACAAATCCCAAGTCTTTATATCCTTGCAATTCAATGTATTCTATGTCGTTTTGGCTTCTCCATTTCTTTTCTTTGAATATCTTCCTGTAATATGCTTCTTTGTTTATGTAGTGTTGAATCGCCATGTATCTTTCCGAGCATTCCAGCTTTATGTACCTTGGTTGTCCCTTCTTACCCTATATCAAATATATTCAAAACATATATTAGCATATATATGCATGAGATATTATATGTTTTCTATGCAATATATCATATATCGGTAATATTATCCGATATTAACGGCTAAATGATCATATACAAGTGTGTGGTATAATACCTTAGAGGAAGATTCGGAGCGGTAAGTATCTAAAGAGCTAAGAGAATGACGAAGCTTCGGATTGCATTTAGAGAAAGAGTGTGCTTCTTCTTCTTCTTCTACCTCCATGGTGCTTAGTCTCGGCATTCTATGAAGAGGAGACGGTTCGACTTTGCAAATAGTTGGTGTTTTCGGGTTTTCTTGAATGTTTGCTTCCTTTTTGGATTTGGGACTAAGTATGTTTTTGGAGAACCAGCGCTCGTCTAATAAGTGAATGGATGTGGAAGACATACTAGTAGTTTCCTTTAACTCCATTGTCATGGTTTTGGAAGAGTAAATTGTGAGTTGCAATGTTTTTGAAGCGAATTATTTTGCTTTATATATTCGCTGGTTGGAGGGGTAGATGAATGGAAAGGAAAATTTTAGATGTTTCGGCCACTCAAAATGACAATAATTGAGCTTGTATGATGATGGCTATCAATTTATTAATGATTAATTTTTATTTTGATTAATAGCGATGATATGGAACTATAGTTACTATACCTGTTTTTATTTTATTTTGTTTTGTGAGCTGGAACTGTATCATTTTTGTTTTATTTGTGAGTTGGAACTAAATGCTATATTCGTTTTGGATTCGAAACTGGAATTATAAAAACAAGGCGATGTGCCCATTTTGAGTTTGCTGTGTGGTATAATTTGTTGCTACGGCAAACGGAAATTCGTCTGTATTCGTATGTAAAATATAAATAATAGATTGTTAAGTGGAAAGCAATAGTGATATATCAGTATGTAATATTGTAGCTGGGCCGGCCTTCTCATTTCCAGCCCATTAGCATTTTATAGTTGTATAAATACAACTTATTTGTACATCAGAGAACAATTAATAAAAGCTTTACAATTATTTCTGTTTCATTACATGGTATCAGAGCTATAAGCTTAACAGCAAACAAATCAAGATCCTCAAGCAATAATCAAAAAGGAAGAAGAAGGTGAGAAGATAAGAAATTATCAAGTCTCATCAGAGTTAATCTCATCATCTGAGATTTCTGTTATACAGTCTAACAACTGTATAACAATTCTTTGAAAGAAAAGAAATTTCATCATTTGAAGTGGCTGCCGTGCCAAAGAGGGAGATATCAGAGTAATATCATCATCTATCTACCCTCTGGCTGCATTCAATTCATTAGATCGTCAAAATTTCAAGAAACTCACCTGAAGTGTCGTGCCTTGACCACCAGTCAGATTCAGATCATCATTCTGGCCAGATCGGGTTGCACTTCATCTTATTCCCTTGCTTGCATTCCAGAAATTTGATTCAGTACATCATCTTGTTGACAAAGACTTCTTCATCATGTTAGAAGGAGGCAGTGATAACACGAATACTCCAAATAATCAATCAAGAACCACTCAGCAACATCCCGCCACCACTCAAGATCTGATCAAGTCCATAATCAAGCCACAAAGTTAGATCATCACCATACAACTTGATGAATCCAACTATTTGTTGTGGAAATTTCAGATTGAAACAGCTATCAGAGGGTATGGACTGCAAGAATACGTTCTTGGCACTTTAATTACTCCTCCAAGATTCACTACAGATCAAGAAGGAAAACTTGTAAGTAATTCTGAATACACAATTCATGAGAGACAAGATAGCTTAATAAGTTCTTGGTTGTTATCATCTATCAGTACAAGTTTACTGCCACAACTTGTTGGATGTAAAACAACTAGTGAAATATGACACACTATTGAACAAATATTTAGTTCTCAGTCTGCAGCAAGAATAATGCAATATAAAAGGCAACTTCAAACTTGAGAAAAGATAATATCAGCATGAGAGAATATCTCTCCAAAGCCAAGACAATCTGTGATCAGTTAGCCTCAGCTGGACACAAGATAACTGATACAGAACAAATTCTGTACATCTTAAGTGGCCTGGATGATGACTATGAGGCAGTAGTTGTTGTAATATCATCTAATGAAAATCTGCCATCATTGCAGAATGTTCAATCCATTCTTATTGCACATGAGGGAAGACTAGAACAAAAGAAACTAGCAAATTGGGATTGTAATGTCAACTATGCAACTGTAAGCAAAGGTAGAAATCAAGAAAAAAATCAAGGCAACAGAAACCAACCAAACAACTCTAGAGGTGGTCAATCTGGCAGATTCAGAGGAAGAGGAGGCAGATGGAATCTCAATAATAACAAACCAAGATGTCAGATATGTGAAAAATATGGTCACACTGCCAACAAATGTTACTTCATATATGATGTCAACTTTATACCAGCTCAGCAAATCAACACTAATTCAAGAGCTCAAAATCCCAATGTTAACATGGTCAGTGCACAACAGGAGCCCACATCAGAAAGCACAAACACAAATGCAGCAAAAGTAGAAGATATACATGATGAAAGCTGGTATCCTGACTCAGGTGCAACCAACCATGTAACAAACAACATGGCAAACTTAAATCTTGGCAACAGAGAATACAAAGGTACACAATCTTTATGTATGGGGAATGGAAAATCTATAAAAATATCCCACATAGGAAATGCAAGTATTAATGGAACCAGACAATTGTATCTAAACAACCTGTTAATGGTTCCATTAATTAGAAAAAATTTAATGAGTGTGTCACAATTTGCCAAAGACAATAATGTGTACTTTGAGTTTCACCCCAAATATTGTCTAGTTAAAGATAAACTAACTGCTGAAGTGATTTTGCAGGGTAGAGAACATAAAGGACTCTACAAATTTGATGTACCAAACTCAATAAGTGTTGAAAGTAATGAAAATTGGTGTCATATTTCTGAAGTTAAAAACACTAAAAACTTTGATGTATGGCACTATAAACTGGGACATCCCAGTCTGAATATAATGAAACATGTTTTGAGAAGTTGTGACAACACTCATATCAATAAAATTCCAGATTCTTATATTTGTGTATTCTGTCAAATGGGCAAGAGTCACAAGCTTGCATTTCCATACTCAAAAACTGTTTACAACAAGCCTCTTGAACTTGTTGCAACAGACTTATGGGGACCAGCCCCTATACATACAGACTATGGATACAAGTATTACATCTCATTTATTGATGCTTACTCCAGATTTGTATGGATTTATTTTTTAAAATCTAAATCAGAAACTAGGAATGCTGTGATACAGTTTATCACTAATGCAGAAAGACAAACAAACTGTCAATTGAAAACCATACAAACAGATGGTGGTGAAGAATTTTTACCTTTGAAAGGTTATTTTGAGATGAAAGGTATAACCCAAAGAATAACATGTCCATATACTTCAGAACAAAATGGTCTTATTGAGAGAAAGCACAGGCATATAGTAGAAACTGATTTAACACTGCTAGCACAAGCATCCTTACCACTAAAATTTTGGCCAGATGCCTTTTCCATGGCAGTTTATTTGATTAATAAACTGCCCACAAAATTTATAAAGTTTAAAAGTCCAATGGAAGTGCTATTCAGTATTAAACCAGATTATCAAAATCTAAAGGCCTTTAGATGCCTATGCTTTCCCTACTTAAGACCATACAACATACACAAACTTGATTACAAGTCAAAGCCATGCACCTTCATTGGATATGCCACAAACCAAAAAGGATATAAATGCATTGATGACAAAGGAAAAGTATACATATCCAGGCATGTTGTGTTCAATGAACATGAGTTTCCTTTTAGCAATGCAGCAATCAAAACAAATCAGAAAGTTCACAATCCAATGCTGTCAATACCTCAAGTGCTACCCTCACCAGAAGTTATCATACATGTGCATAACACTGATCATCTCGAAGGAGGTGACACCAGCTCTCAACACACAGTGCCCATAATTGAACCAGGTCAAGAATCTGCTGGTGCACCAACTGGACTTGACAGTGTATCTCAAGACTCCAGTCATTATCCAGATACTCATCAAGTACTGCATGATGCTCAATCACACAGTACCCAACCAGACACTACTGATGAAGATAGACAACCACCTGCAAACACTGGGCACCACATGATGACAAGAGAAAATTGTAGAATATTTAAGCCAAAAACATATAGCACAGAGTTAGAGGTCACAGAACCAAATACATATGAACAGGCAATTCAGGATGATAAGTGGAGCAATGCTATGCATGAGGAATAAAATGCTCTGATAAAAAAACAAGACATGGGATCTTGTACCATTACCAAAGAATAAAAATATAATTGGATGCAAATGGACCTTTAGATTAAAAAGAAACCCTGATGGCACAATTCTTAAGCATAAGGCAAGACTAATAGCAAAAGGGTATTCACAGCAGAATGGATTCGATTTTAATGAGACTTTCTCTCCTGTTGTGAAGCCCACTACCATTAGGGTCATATCCTATTGCCTTACATAAGAATTGGCCAATCAGGCAATTAGATGTTAATAATGCCTTTCTTAATGGTGATTTGCAGGAGGAAGTGTACATGGAGCAGCCACATGGGTTCATACAAGAAAACAGAGATCAGCTAGTTTGCAAACTCAACAAAGCGCTATATGGACTTAAGCAAGCTCCCAGAGTTTGGTTTGACAAGCTGAAGACAATATTAGCAAGACATGGCTACAACCCCACAAAATCCGACAACTCGCTATTTACTGAATTCTCAGACAATACAACTGTGTACATATTAATTTATTTGATGATTTTGTTATCACAGGGAATAACAACTCTGAAATCATGAACATTACACAATGTCTCAAAGAATAATTCTCAATTAAAGACTTGGGTGAGCTAAACTACTTCCTTGGTATAGAAGTTAAAAGAACATCACTATCAGAAATTCATCTAAACCAAAGAAAGTACATCAATGAAATACTCATCAAGGCCAAAATGGATAAAGCAAACTCATTACCTACACCAATGATAAGCAATTGTCATCTATCAAAAAACAGAGGTGAACCAATTCTAAATGATAAAGAATACAGAAGTATTGTGGGAGCACTACAGGATTTCACAATTACTAGACCAGACATCTCCTTCAGTGTGAATAAGGTAAGTCAATTTATGCAAGAGCCACATGATGAACATTGGAAGGCAGTTAAAAGAATTCTCAGATATTTAAAAGGCACTATTAACCAAGGACTAATTATGTAAGCAAGTTCAACTCTACGCATAAATGGTTACAGTGACTCAGATTGGGCAACAGATCAGGATGACAGGAAGTCAACTACAGAGTACTGCATTTATTTAGGTAAAAATCCAATATCTTGGTGTGCAAAAAAACAATCTACAGTATCTAGGTCAAGCACAGAGGCCGAGTATAGAAGCATTGCCAGTACCACTGCAGAAATTATGTGGCTAACTTCTCTACTGAATGAATTAAAAATCAAACTTGATCATAAGCCGATAATTTGGTGTGATAATCAGAGTTCAATTGCTATCTCGGCAAATCCAGTTCTTCACTCTCGCACAAAACATATCGAGCTGGATTTATATTTTGTACGAGAGCAGGTAATCAACAAAAACATTGAAGTTAGATACATACCTTCAACTTACCAGAAATCTGATATTTTCACAAAGCCCCTATCACGGCCAAACTTCATCAGATTTAGGCGAGAGCTCAACGTGGATGAAGCCAACATGAATCTCAGATCCAAAGGGCAGATCTATATTCCTTAAGTAACTAAAGTTGAAATCGAAGATTATCAAGACCCTGCCTCACTGTCAAATCACAAGCAAGACCATCTCGCCAGCTAAAGTGACACTCTGTATGCTAGCAAACCCTCTACATCATGATTGCGAACGTATTTCTTATCAGAGATGAAGATGGAGCAAATTTCTCTCTGACGGCTCAGAATCGCAAGTTGTTGCAAACCCTAACCCTAACATTAGGTTTGAGGGGGGGTAATAGATTGTTAAGTGGAAAGCAATACTGATATATCAGTATGTAATATTGTAACTGGGCCGGCCTTTTCATTTCCAGCCCATTAGCATTTTATAGTTGTATAAATACAACTTATTTGTACATCCGAGAACAATTAATAAAAGCTTTATAATTGTTTCTGTTTCATTATAATAAAAAATTATATATAATTCAAAAAAAGGATACGAATGCGGAAATGACAATATCCGTATCCGATTATTATCCGTTCAATTTGACTAAATTTACAATTATTTTTTGTATAATTTAGTACACAAAATGATTTTCTTTACTATTATATCTAGGTAAAAAAATTAATATGTATATAACAATCAATATTTTCTGCTTAAAATTATTTTTCTTATTGTATCCATTATTTTTTATATTTTTGTACTGAAATAAATTTATAATAAATCATAAATTTGTATTTATTTGTTAAATTTTTTGGTTGTGAACTGGTCGATAAATATCTGATATTCGTCCGCATCCACTGATACGAATATCTGATATTCAAAAATGATTTCGAATACGGATATAGATATGACACAATTCGTTTGCAGAGGGGAATAAATCCCTGTCTAAGCAAAATAATTATACCAGTTTTGACGAGTGGTTCAATTATGGAAATACTATAGTAAATAATTAATATAATTTAAAAGTTAAAAAAAAAATTAATGGAAAATTGATTAAGAAAGTATTTTTTTTGGAACTAAGTTCAATTCCCACAAGAATATGCAATTAGCAAAGATTGAACAGAAACACCTTGACAGTTAGTTAATAAAATATTGCGTAATTAATAAAAAAGCAATGGAATAAAAAATTTAAAAATGTAAAATAAATTGCGTGCATAATTTCGACCAAGTAGTTTAACTTTTATTATGAGAAATAGTGTGGATATTAGCATAACAAGGGATGCTAAGAAGCTAATGGATTTAGGTGATGAAGAACCCAAATCCCATTATATTATTTACATTTCTTAAACACTTCCACTTGTATTTCATACTATTTAGATAAGACAAAAACAAACATAAATTCAAAAGGAGGCCGCCTTTCTTATAAAGAGAAGAGAGGAGCAAATTAAAGCTTCCAAATTTACAATAGAGACAAGAAATGAATAACCTTCATCATCTAGGTGAGTAATATTATAATATTTTTCCATTTTAGCTTGTTAGTTTGGATTTGACTTTTATATGCTGTTTTTTGATGATGCAAAACATAACGTTATCATGTTTGAATAAGTGTAGATGAGATATAATGATAAATGGTTAAGTTGGTGACCAAATAAAGAAGGAACATATTTAAGTTACCTTCAAAAGCTTTGACACTTTTACACGATGTTTATAATGATAAATCGGTGATAGGTTTTTGATTTCATAATTTTCTCATGTGTAGATTAATTATTATAAAATTTATAAGGTGAAAGTAGAGTAGTTTTTAATATAAAATAATGTTAATAAATATATTAAGTTATAATTTTGACCCAAAATCCTTTTTAAGATAAAAGAACATGTTCTAGATTTTCTATGAATTTTTGGAAATTTTTTCATAAATTTGTGACCTATGTGAATTATACCCTTAAGAAATGAATCACCTTAATTAAAGAAGTGATTAATGTTAATCAAATAAATAAATGATTTAATGAAAATATTAATATCAACAATCACTAACCATGATGGGCCTTTGTGGTTACTGTATGGAATATCATATGAGAACATGTCAAGCTTTAAAATTAAAAAGTCAAAAGAGTTTACTTTGTTTAGTAATGAACTGACTTAACACTTATTTACATTTTTATCATTGTGTCCTTATCTCCAATATAAAAGTTGTACCTACCACCCAATTGCTAATTTTCCTATCTCTAAAATTGATAAAAACATTTTCTAAAGCTATACTCACAGTAAATTTTGAAGAGATGCCACCATCACCAGTTTGGCAGTCACATTGATAAGTTAAGAAAGATGCTAACTTTCAAATCGACAGTAACAGCTGTTGTTAAGCACCTATTGGAAAAGGACTAACGAACTATAATCGATGATAATGAAAGAAGATCGATAGGAGGAGACAACTCCCATCATTTAAGCCGGTAGCTCTAGTCAATAACCTCATCCATAAGCAATGTGACCATTGTGTAACACATTGGTAAGATACGAATACCCCATCACACAATGGAGATCGACTCCAATCGGATCAAAATATGAGTACACTGATAGAGTTAAGGATGCGTCCTAGAAACAATTATGTAATTTGATCATATAACTAAACTCATATGGCAAATCTAATTCGAAATAAAGCAAGCTTTTAGTTTTACTTCTTATTGTATATATTGTTATGTCCAGAGATAATCAATGTTGAAAACATATACAAGAAGAAATTCCATTGGAAACTTATTTAAACGATTGCAATTACGAATGTATTTGTAATAATGAGTATTGAATTGAAAAAAATAAAAAATTATCCTTAAATATTCCTAATTAAGATGTATCGAGAATATGATATCTATACATGTTGAGATTAGCGTATGTAACGCTCTTCGTATGATAGACGATGAATTACTCATGAACGTTGGAAGCACCAACGGATTACGTATGTGTTGTTGTTTGAAAAAATTATACAATCAGTCAAAGAGAGTCTTCTATAAGTTAAAATTCAAATATAATACCTCACGTGATGATATGTAGTAGTCTTTTTATTTTATAATACTATGAATCTTAAATGTCTAAACTATACTTTGATTATGGTCAACCATACAACAACTTTGATTGTGTTAAGGCCATACGGTATAAACTAAACCACTTAAAGTGAAACACGACCCAAGTGAGGATTTGTCTCCTTCAATTAGAAATTTACCATCATTGTAATTGGTAGTCAACGTATAGTCAAAGTTTTGGCCAAACCAAATTGGTTAGTCAATAATTGTTATCAGTTTGAAACATGGACTTTAATGTTGGACAATGCAATTAAATATGGATATTATTAGAGTTCTAACCGTTGACCGAACTTTTGACATTTAAGTGATATGGTGACGACGAAGAAAAAACATGCAATATTTGTTATTACTTAAGAGTATCACTTCAAAAGATAATGAACCACATATATCTAAGATAATCTAGTAAGCAACTGACTTCATTATGTAATATATGGACTTTAATGTTATATTCATTCACTTCACTATGTAACATTATGAAAAACACACTCAAATTCCACTTTTACTCTTATCTGTGTTTGGCAAGTATAAAGAGAGAAATAAATAGAAGTAAAAATTCCCACTTTATTTACACAGAAGAGTAAGTATATTTATAGCAAGTACAAGTTCATATCAAGATCCTACCATGTACGGATATAAATAACATATATGTACATGTATTCACTCTTTTTACTCGATTATTTCTATTAACTACTTGCAGATGCTAACACCCTCCGAAAAACCCAACGGCAGTGGCACGACGTTGAGTCTGGATCGTAACTTGGTAAATTTGGTCCAACATATAGCTTCATTAAAATATCCA
The DNA here is from genome assembly GCA_030765085.1 of Allium cepa. NCBI lineage: Eukaryota > Viridiplantae > Streptophyta > Magnoliopsida > Asparagales > Amaryllidaceae > Allium > Allium cepa. The sequence goes on from CM060941.1 coordinate 34,775,501, forward strand.
CTGTTTGGTTAAATGAAGACATATATTGGACATCTAATTCCCAATCACATATAAAATGGAAATCAATTTCTACGTGTTTAGTTTTTGTATGGAAAATCGGATTGGAAGTCAAGTATATTGCACTTATATTGTCACACAATAACTTGGGTGGTAAATGAAGTTTAAGGCCAAGCTCATGTATTACTGACGGTAACCATGCAAGTTCCACAGTTGTATGTGCTAAAGCTTCGTATTCAACTTCCGTAGATAACCTCGCAATTGTTGCTTGCTTACAAGAACTCCACGAAATAAGAGCAAAACCAAAATATATTACGCATCCACTTGTAAATTTTCGATTAATGATATATCTAACTTAGTCCTCATCAATTAAAGCTCAAAGTATATTATGAGCTAACGAACAAACTAGAAAGCCATATCCTAAAAGATATTTGAGATATCGTAGGATATGTTTCATGGAAACCCAATGTTCCATGGTTGGTTGATGCATGAACTAACATACATGACTAGCTGCGAATGCTATGTCGGGTCAAGTTAAAGTTGCACATTGTAGTGCTACAGCAACACAAGTGCTCCAACAACACTTATATATAGCATAGGATCACTTATTGGTTTTCTATATGTTATACTTACTTTTGATGTGAAAGCCATGGAAGAATAAACAGGTTTAGCATCATTCATGTGTGTTTTAGTGAGAAGATCATGAATATATTTCATTCGAGTTAAGAATAAGCCTTTACTTCCATAAATAGCCACAACACCTAAGAAGAAATGTACACCATTTAGTTCTTTAACAACATTCTTTAACTGCAAATTCATACCCAACTTCTTTAATCAAATAATCAGTTAGCTTATAATCATTCCCTTTCACAATCATACCATCGATGTAACCTATATAAATTATTATTCTATGCTTTCTATAGAAGAATAAATCGATACCCGTTTTTGATGGTGAAAAGTAATATCTAAAGGTTTATCATTGAGCAATTGAAACCATGCACATGGACTTGCATTAGGCTATATAAAGACTTGTGAATGTGATATACATGATTAGGAAATGATGGATCTTTGAACATGATGTTTGAGTCGTGAATATTGTCTCATCATATTCACTAGGCAAAAATGTAGTTGACACATCAAGTTGTCTTATATACCAATAATAAAACACTCTTATAGCAAAACAAGTATAATTGTGGTAGGCTTTACCACAGGACGGAAAATTTTGTGATATTCAACGCCTTCTTGTTGCTTAAAATCTTTTTCTACTAGGCGAGCTTTATGTCATTCGATAGTGTCAACTTCTTTCCTCTTTGTTTCGAAAACCCATTTGAAACCAGTGACATGCATATGGGGAAGTCATGGTACCAAACTCCAAGTTCCATTTCGGATGGGAGTATTGAATTCGTTATTATAGTATTGTGCCAATTCGGATACTTTGATGCTTGGCTGAAACTTAATGGTTCAATCGCGTAAACTTCAGCTAATAAAACACACAGTAAAAATATATTTAGTGGAGAAATAGTTTATTGGTTTTAAAGTTTCTTGTTTGAATTTGGTTATAATGGGATGCTTATTTAAGTTATTAGATGTGACTTGTAAAGAGGAGCAACGTATGTTCTCAGGAAATCGATCTTCATTGGTACATTTGTTTTCGATAGTGAAGTAAAAAAGGCTTTTGGAAAATGGATTTATTAGAGAAATATTCTATCTAAAACGACTGGTAAATCCAATGTTGGTCAAAAAGTCAAATAGTAAATGGAGCACCTGTGTTAACTACATAGATCTAAATAAAGCATGTACCGAAAAGAGTACTATCCCCTTTAAAATATCGATCAACTAGTTGACGTAATAACTGACCATAAACTATTGTTGTTTGTGAATGTATACATAGGATAAAATTGAATTCCAATGTTCAAACTTGACGAGGACGCACAAGTTTCATGACTGACTGGGAAACGTATATTTATAAGGTAATGTCATTCAGACTAAAAAATGTAGGAGCCGCCTATCAACAATCAGTGAATAAAATGTTTAAAAATCACATTAGGAAAAAAATCGAAGTGTATGTTGATGAAACGTTGGTCAAATCCAAGAAAGAAACCAACAAAATTGGAGACTTAAATGAAATATGTGAAGTACTAAAAAAAAAATAACAAAATGAAGTTTGAATCCGTAAAAGTGTTCTTTAGTTTGGGATTCAATGTGGAAAGTTCTTAGTATGTATTGTAATTCCACGAGAACTAGAAGTCAATTCCAATCAAACCAAAACAATTAGGGATATTAGTAAAAATGTCCGCTTTATCTAACACAAGAATAAATATATTTATAACAAGTAGGGATATCAGTAACGTATGTATGCATATGTTCCGCTTGTTGACTTTAATGTTTCTACGCATTATTCGCATATGTTTTGACGAGTTACAAATGTACACAAATATTTTTAATATAAACCGACTCTATGACTTTCACAGCTTAATCGATCGTCATTAGATATGTTTGTATTGGTCAATAAAATATTACACCTACAATAATACTAATAATAGCATACAAGTGAAGGTGTTTGCATACCACCTCCTTCCTCCATTGCATAAGTTGATTATATGATGACATGCACCTAGCTAAAGCATAACATAAAGACACTGTTCATTGTATCATAGAACTGGTTACCATGTACACCCACAAGTATATGTTTAAAACCAAATTAAGTTATAGATGACATGTGAACATGTGGTGTGTGCCCACACCTTGGATTTGCTTGGACACAAAGCCGAGCATCACATGCACACACTCCACGGCAAAATCATACAGTGGTATATTCAAACCCTCAAACCAACATTGTAAACCATGCATGATATGAACGATCTTTCATTTCTCGTCCCAACACGTATAGAACATTTTATTACAAATAATGGTCCATATTCAACGATCATAAGAACTGTTCAAAAGGCAGCACCAACCGGAAAAAACATGTTAAAGCTTTTTGTCAACATCTTGAAAGATGGAGCCCACGTACCGCAAATGCAGTGAAGGCAACATACGATCTGAAAATGCAGAGAGATCGCAATCGGGAGGCCTACAGGATGGTATGAGGCCCGACCGGACCACATGGGCCTCTATTATCACTCTTTTGGTTTCGGCTCATCCACTCTTGCTTTCCATTTTAATTGATAGATTCTGTAAATGGTTGCTTCATTGGATGTCGACACTTGTGTTTTTTATTCTTATTTTGATTGGTGAAGTTGTGCGTTGCCATGTGCTTTGTGGAAGTGATGTTGAACGTTATTTGATTTCTATGTGCTTCCCACCTATATTTATTTATTAATGAATGGACGATCGGAATATAGAGGAAAAACGTACAAAAAAAAAATGCAAGAATAAGAAAGAAAAAGGAAAAGCACGTATGTTAAAATCAAGTGAATAATCAATGGACAATAATCACACAATGGATAAAAGAGGACTTCAATTTTTAATCGGTTTTCTTGTTCTTTATTTTAGCTCATTTATCTATTGAATAATAGTAAAGCAGAAGAATTTGAATTAATTATTGGAATTATCTCTATTTTTTTAATTCTTTCAAAGTCAATATTTTACTTTCAAAATCCTATATTTTACCACTTTATGATTATTTTACTAAACTTTTCACACTATTTTAAATTCAAATACATACTTTTAAAGAATCTATAGCTATTTACAAATCTTTAACGGTTCTCTTACGAAATTTACATTATACTCCACACATTTAAATTAATTGCATAATTCAAACTTTAAACTAATATATTAACTTAGTCAATTAATATATCATAAAGAATTTACCATATATTGCATAATAAAATATACCTTTAACAGTAATTAAAATATAAATACAATTTTTTTAACAACATTACCGTGTGCAACGCACGGATTACACACTAGTAATTTAAGAGATTATAAGACTTATTTGCTTACAAAGTCAAATTTAACAAATTCGTGGAACACAAAAAATATTGAGAGAACTAACAAACAAACCCACTTGATAGTTTACAGAATTAATTAATTGAAATTATTGCCAAACATCCTTTCAAAGTTTTAACATGACATTTACGCGTTCACAAAAACTAGTTTCGTGAAACACGTGCAAAAATAATTACATAGATGTTTCATAAAACCTATTGAACGTGGATGGAAATGGAATAAGTTCGTAAATAAAAGTTTTCGCTTAATCGCTCATTGAAAAAAGTCCAATATTGCAGTGTTTTGATCCAATTTCGGGTAAAAAGTCACATTATGGAGCAGATACAAAATTCAACTGTGCATACAAAATCACATTATGGAAAGAAAAAAAACGAGAGATACAGTATATAAATGACTGACGCTACATAAAATTTCTGTATACATCAGCTAAGGTTGGTGAGCAATTTCACTGGAATCAAACAAAGCGATAGATTCATTTCATGTTGGCCCGTAAATTAAGCATCCATTGTTTTAATACTTGAGATTGAACACCAAAGTGTTACGGTATCTCTAATCTTATTTACCAACAATAGGATGATATCCGTTGTGCATACTTGTGGTCCGACCGTGAACTTTCCAAAATACCATTTAGTCATATACAATTTAATTATTATATATTATTTTTAGTTTATTATTTCTAGGCTGGTTTGGAATTATTCAAATTAAGTTAAAACAGTTAATTTTTAAAAAAAATTCAAACTATCCATCTATGCTTATGAATAGGATCTAATAAATAAACTTCGTTTACAAGTTTGTTGTTTATTAATTAATAGCATAAATAAAATTCAAACTAATAAAAAAAAATATTGCAACTTAGAAATAAAAATTTAAATTAACTATACATTATTTCAACGTAAAAATATGGCCAAATATTTTTGCAAACCATTTTCTCTTAAATGTGTTAATTATATATATATATATATATATATATATATATATATATATACATACATATATACGTATATATATATATATATATATTTATATGTATATATATAAATATGTATGTATGTATGTATGTATATGGAAAGTCTATTTAGACACAAAATGTAGACACAATTGGTGATACAATGGATCTGCACCATTGGATTGCCATCTGATTTCCACCTCCCATTAAGGACAAAAATATCCAACGGTCGTGATTTTTTGTCCCCAATTTGTGTCTAAATAGCCGTCCTCATGTGTGTGTATGTATATATATATTGTATAAGAACAATTCACGCACAAAACACATGTCGTCGTCATGCGCGAAGCATGTGCTGTAACGCTCGTTTTATATAAACAATAACGATAAATGGTACTTCAACAAATTTCATTCAGCATTTTATTTAAAATTATACCACCTATCGTTCCAACCCAATATGTACAACATAATATTGCATGGTCAGTATACAAAGATACCACAATGAATGATCAAAGTTATGTTACATCAGAAGTAACTAAAGTTGCATAATAGTTCTTACATAATACAATGCAATAAATCCCCCCCCCCCCCAACCCCCCGCAATCGTCTCTATGAGCTATTCGAAAAAATTTATGAAGTTAAAACCTTCAATCTTAGCCTACCCAAATTAATACCTAAGAGTTAGGGAGAAATATAAATTTCAAGTCATGCATAAACCTTGTATGAATAATATCATCCACAATAATTCGGTAAGATGATAAATACAATGAGACCATGATGTAAAACGTGGAAGAGTAAGGAATATGCTCTACGAGAAATTATGCAATTTGTTACGTATATCTAACTCTATAACTAATCTTGTTCGTAATAAATATTTTTAATTTCTATTATATACTTTGTTATATAGTGATATAATTAATTAAGTGATAAATTTAAAGGATATATATTAGAAAATCATTAAATAATGTATTATGTGATAATATCTACAAAGATTTGTAATCATGAGAAAATTATCATAATACGGAATAATGGAATAACTATTCTTTTAAATATTCCTAGTCGAGATATTTCGAGAAAGAATGTCGGTACATCCATTAAGACCAAAGTATGTAATGCTTTAAATATTGGACAGTGTATCACTCATGGCTGTTGAGGGTATCAAGAGGTTACATATTGATTGTTACCGAAAAACTATGGAATAAATTATCTAAGAGTTTCCAGTTCGTTAATAACAATTATGTCAAACAACAAAGCTTCGAAGTAGTGATATTACATAGTTCACTCGACTTGAGAATACTGTTGAGTTTCAATGTGGGTACTTCTGTAACGATCTGTCTTTCTTACTAGTAAAGACGACATTTAATACATCCTTAGTATTCGTGTGTCGATCATTTAGTCATCTGAAAGACAGGTCGTTAAGGGTGAAAGAAAGAAGAAAGATAAAATTGAATCTCACACAACATGACAAATAATATATAATATAAAATCAAGTCTTTACAAAAAAAGAACTTTAATTTACATACACATATCAGAGTACAGCACTAATTTATCAACAACCCTGGACAGTTATAACAATATGTTCTTACAATTGTCAAAAGATACAACAATAATACAACAGAAATAAAAAGAATACACGAGAGATACGTCTTGGCATCTAGCTCAACCCCTGAGTTCCAAAGCATACAAAGCTAATCTGAAAACATGCTTGGTCTGACCTAAACATTATAAGAAAAATAACGCCCAAGTCACTCTGGTAAAACCAGCATGAGAAACTTAATCACAAGGTATTTTATATATTTTAACTTGTAAAATTATTTAAAATCAAAAGTATCTTGTAAGACCACGCCACACATAAACACGGACGGGTTTTTAACTTATGATAAGCAAAACATTTTATATTATAAAAATGCAGGAATATTATAATAATGTCTAGGGTTTAAAGTATTTAATAACCATGTAACTGTGGTGCGTTTACATGATAGCAATAATAGGTATACAATCAAAAACCGAATGCGCTTATTAGAGAATGAATTTCCAACAATGGAAGGGTAAGGAACTACCTTCCGAAAAGTACACCTCTAGATAAAATATACCTGAAGGCCTCATCGAGACCCTTTGATAGCAATATCGGCCTACCCCTGAATGGGTAGTACCGAATATGATGACCGATAGGTTGTTATCAATAAACAAAAAAGGTCCCCAAAGCATACATATAGATATCGACTCAAGATAGTCATACCCTAATGAGAGCGACCTACGTAGCCTTGCGGTATACCCTATTTTAGCTATAACCGGGATGTGAGGCTTGAGAGGCCACGATTACCTTTTTCCTCATAGCAGACCATCTTGGAATGCTCATACTGCCCTTCAGAAAGAAATGTAGTGGCATCATTCATCCATACATGTCGTTCCATGATCGAGCAAATGTTCAATATTTACTATCTTTCATTTTGGAATCACCTTAGGAAGAATAGTATAGCCCCATAACATACTTCATAACGATCCATCATGAACGTCATTAGTTTGGAGTAGTTCAGATAAATCATACTTATCTGAAACTGATGTCTCCCAACTAAGCGGTAATTTCCAACCAACTCAATTTTAGTTCTTTGGAAGTATGCAACAAGTATTCGAGTCCTCACCAAGGAACTCGAATATACACCATATACTTTCTGAGTTAATACATGTCAAGATTTCATAGTCGGTTATTTAACGATCAACTACACAATCGGACAATAATCCAAGGATTTATTTTTTCCATGGCAACCACTAAGCCTCAAAATAAGTTTTTATTTATTTAAATCTCTTTTCAGAATATTCATCAAAATATTCATATACTCATCACACTAGAATAAATATGTTTAAAAAACATTAAGAAAGATTTCTCATTTCAAAATCATATTAAAAGGATCTAAAAATGTTATTTAAACTAGAAATATGGATAACTCCAAACACCATTCCTTCAGTGTTAAGCATGGAACAATTGTCCATACCACGATAATTAAGAAGGTCGGTTAAGAAAAATTCCATCTCCGGTTCTTTTATAAATTTCTTTAATAAATCCTTTCAATAAATCATTTCCATTTATGAAATCTTCTTTACTTAAATTCTAAAATCATTTATAAACTCTTTTATAAATATCTAAAGTTATTTATAAAAACTCTTTTATGATTCTTCATTTCTAAATTCCCTTTTAAAAAAATACCATTTAAAAATATCATTGTAAATCTTCTTTAAACAAACCTTTTATAAAATATTGTTTACATATGTACATACCTTTATTAAAATAATTAGACAACTTACAAAATCATTCAAATACTTAACCTTAGATTGATATAGAATTAAAGTCAATTTAAAAACCATAATTTACAAATTTGAAAGGAGACTTAGTGACCACAATGATCTAAATCAAGTTACCATTTATTTAAATTTATCTTCCAAGTCGCATAACAATTATTTACATAAACAAACATAAATGTAAATACAATCCATAACCAAATCAGGGAATAACATGTCAATATGAACCAACTGGTAGATGCATATCCAAATAGCATAATATCAAAATGGTGGTTTATAATAGATGTCCAAACAATTTATTGAGTTCAATTATAGCAAACGATGATTTATTCTGCTAATAGATGTCTAAAAAAACCTATTCAATTTAAGTTATAGCAGAACGAGGATTTGTTCTGCTAAAGATGTCGTTAATAACCTATTTAATTTGTTCAATCGCTCGTGGTAAAGACATAGAGAATCCCTTATTTAAACTCATCACTTATAAAGCAAACTATTTAAAATAAAACCGATCCTTAGAAATAAAGTAATTAAAAACAAAAATCTTGTTTAATTAATTTTAAATAAGTTTGAAATCTTGTATTTAATAGTAATTAAATCTTAATTAACTTTAACGATTAAAATAAATTTAAAACCTAACTTAATTAACAATTAAGTAATAATTAATCTTTACTAAATAAATAATTAATCAAACTAAAACTTAACTCAAATGATAATTAACCTTTAGTAAATAAATAATTTATTATTACTTATCTTTACTTAATTAATAAATTAAATAATCATTAAACCATACTTAAATAAATAAATATTAACTTTTTAATACTTAAACATGTTTGAGAACCTTTTTCAAACACTTAAAGGAAACACTTAGTTTGAAAAATGTTCGTTTACCGAACTACATCCATAGCGACTATGGATGTCATAACTCTAAAACTTGTTTTATAAAACAATTAGTTTTTTTAAAAAAATTATCCTTTATAATAAAATTACTTTATAACTTAGTATAAAGATCTAAAAATCAAAATGTAAAGTCTTTGGAAACTTTATAAAACTTTACTTAAAAAATTACTAGGTAAACTAGTTTAAACACCATGGGAATCTCGATGTCATAACATACACAAATCTAAGTGCTATTTTTTTTCTTACCACATCCAATCACAAACTCCTACATCCAACAAATGTCAAAACCAACATACACATGGTAAAGATCATAACTTTAAATCATAACTTCACTTTTTACTTTATTTTCAAGTCTACAACCAATACTACATATAAGCACATACAAGTACAACACAACTACACTATTTTCAACCAAACAACTATCATAAATAATTACTAACTCACAAAGTTTAGATCTTGGAAAACGAAGTAAGCTTTACTCACCAAAAGCTCACAAAAACCAAAACAAACTTCTACAAAACTCCAAATCGACCTAGATCTTAGATTCCCTTTAGCAAAATCTAAATTTTAAGACCTAGATGAGGCCTATATGGTTCGGCCTTGGCACTTATAGTCTTGCCATCGGTGTAGGGTGAGTATGGGTTGATTTTGAAAGAAGAAGAGAGGTAGAAGAAAGAACAAGGGTTTTAAACAAGTTATAAAGGTTTAAAAGGAAAAGGTTTGGATTTTTAAAATATTGAAATTTTAAAGAGAAGCCATTAATGAGTTTAGAAAGCTTAGAAAAGAAGAAACAAAAGTTTTGAAATGAAGAAGTGAAATTAAAATGGAAATTAGAAAAAAAGAAATAGATTTATATAAAATGGAAATAGTAAATTACCAAAATGGCCCTAAAGTACTTACCCTCCATCCAAATCATGCCACATCATCACCTCACCTTCTTTGACTTGCTCCAGATGTTACCCCCATGGCCTCCCCCTTTCCTCCCCCTTTTAACCACCATGTAATACCCTTGAGTGTACTTATGTGTCATATTATAAGACATTTACTCTTCCTTATTTTCTTTTTAATTTTATGAAAATGTTCACGTCACTTCTTTTCTTTAAGTACACTTATGTTTCTACCTATTTCACACTTAATTAAATCCTTACCAATTATATAAATGTGGGTTTAAGTATATTAAGGAATTCATAACTTTTTTAACAACTTTTAAATAGTGAAAAATTGAATTTTCTGAAAAAGTTTTCAAGTCACATTTTTTATTTTCCTTTGAACTAAATATTTTTGTAAACAACTTTTGAAAATTGTTTCACCATTAAAATTAATTATTAAAAGCGGTATTTTGACTAATAAGATTCATTTCTAATTATTTAAAATATATTATTAACTAACACATATTCAAAGTGATAAAATTCCAGATCGTTACAACTTCTTTTTTGTTATAGTTAAATCATGAGACGACAAACATCGATCGACAATAATTTGGTCTTAATTAAAGCATTAGAAGTGAAAATTATTTAATAGAGAATTCATCTCCTCAGTTGTATGAGGTTGTATCACAGTCAATTGTAGTCAATTCAAAGTCAAAATCTTTACAAAGAGTAGTACGGTTAATAAATGTTATTATTGAATCAAGAACTTTATTTATGGACTAACCGTATCGAATATGGATGATATTGGAATTTTGACCAAAGCTAAATTCCATAAATCCAAATATGATTTAATGTCGATGAAGGCTAAAAGATACCGCTTAAATTGTAAAATTAGATTTTATTTATGTCTATATGTATATCTTGCACGCGACAGTGTTGTCCATTGACCATTTAAAATTATCGAATGTTGGTTTGAAGAGACCAGGATCGGATAATGAATAGTAATCCAAAAACCACTTTGAATGTAAAGCTTTCAAATTGGATCTATCGAAGTCATGATCAAGATTCAAGACGTGCAAGGGCTATCTTGCCATTAACATTAAGAGTGATTTCAAAATGAGTGTAGTGGAAGTAGTACCTTCGGTTCGGTCATCTCCTAAACGACTTATATGGATGAATGCTGACATTGGTCAACATTAAGAAGGCAAGGTTAGCATTCAAAGAGAGAAGTGCTATATGTAAAATGTAACAACCCCTAATTTCGTACCATTCAAATCGACAATAATCCACACATGTCAGACTTGAATGATGCGAAATAACAGATTGTAAATAAATTTGGAGCAAATGAAATCAAATATACAGAATCACAGACACAGAACAAACAGAATAACTCGTAGCGGAATATAAAATAACATAGTAGTTCATGAAGCTACTATAACAGAGTCTCAAACCAAATACATAATATAGTCTGAAAAAACAACAGAATAGAAATCCCAAATACATAGAAGTTCACTAATACATGAGATAAACTAATACAGCTGAAACAGAAGTAGATAAATATGTAGATAAGTAGAAACTCCAGTGAAAGACCAGCTCCAGGAAGATAATCCAAAGCTGTGAATACTCAGGCTGACCCGAGCGTAAAGCAAAACACAAAACACTCGAGTCAGGGCAATATATACTTATATAATGTAAACCAACTCAAGTGAACTGTAATAAAGATACAAGTAACTTAAAGGATGCCTGGGACCGCCCATCCTCTAAGGATCCGTTAAACTATTTACTATGTAGTAATATTTCGCTATTATACTAATGTCTACAGTAAAATAAACATACTTTTAAATAGCGTTCCGGGCTACCCATATCACCCTTCACACATAATAGTCCCAGTAGTCCATCCAATATCATGCCATCTCCACTTTGGGTGACTGTCAGAGGATACCACACGGGCTACGGGAGAAAAACAAACTCGTAGTAAAGGCTTGGTATGGTAGGTGACACGGCACACAAGGCAATGCCAGGGTAGATATACCAATTACGCACACGAGCTGGTGGTAACGCAGCAGCCACATACGCCCACCCCGAACAACACTCCAAAAATCAAGGGGTGCACCCAATCGATCACAACAGTAATAGAATGGTATCGAAGAAGTGTGTTCAGCCAGAGGTGCTACCTCCTTTGGCCCGAGATCGCTCCTGTTTTAGCCACCTTATGCTAACTCACGGGAGTTAGGTTCACGAAATGTACCTTAGGAACGTCGTCACCATCCTACTTCATTCTGGAATCTCCACCGCGCACACAGTTGTTAAAGTGGTTTTCGGTATCGACAGAGAGTATGTCCATATCCGATCCCGGTCTCTTTAACAACCAATCGTTATTATAATCCGTAGTTATAATTTCAAAAATGGTATTTATTTCTCAAAATCCAATATCATTTCAAATCCATTTCAAAATATCAACTTATCATTTCATTTGAAAAACATATTCATTTTTATTCAATTTAAAAATACCATTCACATTTCAAAATAGTTCAATTCCAACAAATTTCTTCATTTAAATCCTTTAAAAGTGAAGTTATTACATTTAATAATTAAATTATTAAACTTCCAAAATTTTAAACTTTCAAAGTTCATTCATTCACTTAAATTTTATCAAAACAGTGAAAATTCAACTTTCGCAGCATTTGGAAATTGCTACAGAAAGTTATATTCAAACAGTTAAATTTAACAAAAGACAGCGTTTAAAATGCTGTAATAGTGTTACATTAGTTTCAAAGAAAAAAAAAACTTAGTTTAATCCAACAATTATATTTTCTATAATTCACATTTTACTTATAAAATCACATAATTTTACTTTTATAACCATCATTTAATTTCCTTTAATTTCATGATTTCATAAAGCTAAATTTCCATTTAAAAATTCATATTTAACACTAATTCACTTATTAAATTGCAGTGTCCAATTTTAAATTCATTACATTTAAATTTCAACCTAACACTTAAGTTAAAATTCTCAAATATAACTTAGTTTATATTTTTATTTACTTAATTAAAAATTCACTTTTAAGTCAATTCCAAAAGTTCCAATTTTAGTTACAATTTAAAATTTCAACTTAAATATTCATTCATTTCACATTTCAACTTTATTAAAATCATTAATATGATATAAAGTCACTTTAAATTCGTTTAAATTCAAATTATCATAAATTTATCATGCTTTCATATTCTATTTAATTTCAAATTATAATTAAATCAAATTTCCCAAAATAGCTTACATTCAAAATTTTCTAACCTTTTCGTTAATTTATTTCACTTGTAATTATTCAGAAAATCAATAATATTTTACCAAAAATCATTTTTAATTAGGTTTAAATCAAAATATTTTAATATTTACATTTCTAAAATAATTTTAAAAATTTTAGAAAAATATATTAACTACGGGTCTGTATATAATTTTCTACACTAGGAAAAGTGATACGGGTAATATATCATTTCAACCCGTAATTTACAAAGAAAAATCCGGGTTTTATCATTTCAAACCCGCAGTCCCAAGTAAATGAAATAAATTTGAAAATCATTCAGGCCTATCATTTCAGCCCATAATGATTTTCCCTTATTCTAAAGTCCGTTCGGGTGTGTATCATTTCAACCCATAGTGATTCTAATCTAAAGGGAACTTGCAGTGTGATAAACGAATAAAATAACAGAACAGCATAATATAACAGTAATAAATGTCATAATAGGTGTTAAGCATGGGTGAACATCATATAATAGTGACATAGCAAATAATAATATAGTGATGCAGTTTACATATTCACAAGTGATCAATTTACTATTCATATAAGTATAAAACTGTCTGGTGAGAATAACTCACTGTTTTGAGTTGATGACACAACGACGAATTGCACAAATGGGATCTACGCAAGCACACAAGCACGACACAGATACGAATGGAGGAGCCAAGGATTAATTCCCTTGAATACCAATCAAACAAACAATATAGCAATTATAAGGTTTCAGACCAAAAATACGATAAACTATGCTAGAAATAACTTCATAAAACAAAGCTGAAATGCTTTGCACTTGCTTCCGACATCCCATAGGCTCGGCCAGAGGTGGAGTACAGGTCTAAGGTAATGGTTTTGGGTCAGGTCTGGGTTGCTAAGGTCGGCCTAACATGAGTTTGTTGATAGCAAAAGTTATGGAGATGGAACAACAACACAACAAGGCATAACTACTAACAACATCACAAGTTTCAAGCAAACAAAGCTCGGCCAAGGCTGTTGTGGTCACGGCCAAAGGAGTGGGGTCCACTGTGGTGACGTGGCAGAGGGTGCTGGAGGTGGTGGTGGTGGTCATGTAGGTGGCGGCCATGGGTGGTGGAAGTGGTGGATGTGAAGGCTTGTGCTTGGCTAGGTCAAGATGTTGGAGTTTGGTGAACTTGGTGAAGGAACTACCACCAAGGGTGGTACGGATGGGGATGGTCAGTGAGGAGGAGGAGCTGGTGGCGTGCTCAGGTGGTGGTGGTGGTGGTGGCAGGGGCTGAAGAGGGGCATGGCCGATCCTATGATAAAGAAGATCAAGTGCAAATCAAACGAAAAATCAGCATAAGTGAACAAAAGGAGATAAAAGAAAAATAGAATTTTACCAACTTCTCAACAAGTGATGGCCGAATTTTTTTTTAATGAGATGAGAAATGATGTACGTGAATGAATAATGGAGGTAGGCAGCTGAAGTATGTGAGTTATTATGGCTAATTGATGGCAAAAATAAGTTAAAAATGTGAAAAGGCAGGAAAATCAAAAGCCATTAGAAATAAAAGGTCACAAACCCTTTCAATTTACCTATAATTATTTATAAAAGTTTATATATTCTGAAATAACAATATTATCATATAAAATTTCGAAACTTTAAAAAAATATAAAAATATATATATCATTTATCAATTATATAGATTAAAATTAAGGAAAAATAGTTAAAACAGTGAACTAGACTAGAAAATTTGAAATTAAATGAAATAATTTGTAGAAAATTAATATGAGCTTGTAAAGTATTTTTAAACATAAATAATAACATAAAACAAAATTTTATTCACAAAATAAATATTTAAAATTTAATTTAAATATAATTTTTAATGCAGAAAATAGCAAAAAATGGGAAAACAGCCCTTAAAAATAGGAAATCAATACAGTAAATTTTGAAAAAATTCTACTATTATTTTTAAAATATTTAGAGATGAAATTTCACAAATAAAACAAATTTAAAATAAAATGAAGAAATTTAAAATGAAGAAAATGGCAGAAAATTGGAAAACAGCCTTTAAAAATAGGAAATAAATACAGTAAATTTTGGAAAAATTACATTATCATTTTAAAAATGTTTAGAAATGATATCACACAAATAAACAAATTTAAATTAATTTCAAAATGAAATAAATTCAAATTTAAATATAAATTCAAAATCTAGGGTTGTTACACTCTCCCCCACTCAAATCTTTTCGTCCTCGAAAAGAACGGAAAGGAAAAATAAAGAGAAACAAGATAGAGAAACAAAATAGTACCTGAAACGAATAGTTCCGGATTCGAAGCACGTATGCTCTCCTCTGTTTCCCAAGTACAATCTCGATCATCAGTACTCCACTGTACTTTGACCAGATTAACAGATTTTCTTCTGAGCTGCTTCGTATCTCTATCGACAATACGAAGTGGCTTCCTCTCAACAGTCAGGTTAGGCTCAATATCCAAACTATCAAGAGCAGAAGGCTGGACAATAAGAGATGGATCGTGGAGATGACGGCGAAGATGTGAGACATGGAATACATCATGCACTCCAGAAAGCTTCTTGGGCAAATCCAGACGATAAGCCAAAGAACCAACTCTTTCCATGATGCGGAAAGGACCAATGAACCTGGGAGAAAGCTTCCCTCTACGACCAAAGCGAATGACATTCCTCAAGGGAGAAACTTTAAGGAACACCTGATCACCAACAGCAAATTCCAAATTTCGCCTACGCCTATCAGCATATTTCTTCTGTCTATCCTGAGCGACTCTCAGCCTCTTCTTAATCTCCTCAACTTTCTCAGAAGCTTCCAAAATCACTTCAGGACCAAGAACCAAACGATTACCGGATTCGATCCAGCAAGAAGAAGATCTACAAGGTCGCCCGTATAAAGCAGCAAACGGAGACATTTTGAGACTGGCCTGAATGCAAAGATGGAATGAGATAGATAAAAAGATCAAGAATAGACTGAAAACAGAAGATAAGATAATACCTGATAGCTATTATTATAGGTAAATTCGGCAAGATGGAGACAATCTTCCCAAGATCCTCCATAATCAAGCACACAAGCACGAAGAAGATCCTCGAGAATCTGATTTACTCTTTCCGTCTGACCGTCGGTCTGAGGATGATAAGCAGTGCTCAGATTCAAACGAGTACCCAAAGATTCCTGAAAAGCCTTCCAGAACTGACTAGTAAAGATAGGGTCACGGTCACAAACAATACTGAAAGGAACACCATGGAGATGAACGATCTCTCTCATGTAAATCTCAGATAAACTAGAAGCAGAACGAGTAGACTTGACCGGAATAAAATGAGCGGACTTGGTCAGTCTATCAACAATAACCCAGATACTCTCATTGCCTTTCCGAGTCCTCGGTAAACCATCGATGAAATCCATGGAAACCTGTTCCCACTTCCAATTAGGAATCTCGAGGGGCTGCAACAAACCAGGGGTCTTCTGGTGATCGGCTTTGACTTGCTGACAAGTCGCACACCGACTAACAAAGATAGAGATATCCCTCTTCATCCCCTTCCACCAATAAAGCCTCTTCATATCCTGATACATCTTCGACACACCAGGATGAATAGAAAGTCTGGACCTATGATTTTCCTGAAGCAACTCCTGAGCTGATGAAAACCTGTGGCAAGGTCAAGCTGAGAGAAAATAGTGGCACCATGAAGCTGATCAAACATATCATTGATACGAGGCATAGGATATCTGTTTTTCATAGTGAGCTTGTTCAGCTCCCTATAATCAACACACATCCGAAGTGAACCATCAGATTTGGTGACAAAAACTACCGCAGCTCCCCATTCAGAAAAACTGGGCCTAATCAGACCTTTGGAAGATAAGTCTTCAATTTGCTTTCCCATCTCAACCTTCTCGCGGGGTGCCATTCTTCTAGGAGGAAGAACAATAGGTCGAGCACCAGGAATAAGATCAATCCGAAAATCAATTTCCCGCTTCGGAGGTAAAGAAATGACTTCTCCAAATACATCGGGATATAATCTAACCACAGGGGTTGAATCAAGGTCACTGGAAGAAGAATCCAAAGAATAAATAAAGTTGCCAGCAAAATCCTGAGGCATGCGGCACTGAATAATCAAGGAATTCCCTTGATCATCAACAAGCTGAACAGACCGGGCTTTACAAGAGATATGAGCATTATGATTCGCTAACCAATCCTGACCAAGCAATAAATCAAAAGCATCGAAGCCCAGAATTTAAAAATCACCACTAAAGCGATGATCAGAATGGAGAAGTTTCACCTCTCGAGAAATCCGATTAAGGTTAGCAGGACCCCCAATAGGATTTGAAACACATAATGGAACATAAGTATACTCAGGAGAAAGGAGATGTTCAAACTTATCACACAAATCAACAGAAATAAAACTGTGTGAAGCACCAATATCAAACAACACACGAACAGGATGATGAAATAAAGTAAATGAACCCTGGATTGTACCTTGGTCATCACTAGGAGCAGGGGCAGGTGGAGGAACTGGAGATGAGGCAGAAGTGACAGCAAATATACCAGAAGGAGTACCCCTCTGCTGGGTAGGGCAATCCTTCTTAAAATGACCTGGCTGGAGACAGATATGGCAGAGATCACGTCTAACCGACTGAACAGGTGGAGGAACTGCAGCATCAGATAATGTGGGACAGCTATTGGCATAGTGCCCTCTCTGACCACACCTAAAGCAAGTGATGGAGGAGAGATCAACTGGTTGCCTCTGAGCAGGGGCAGATGATGAAGATCCCAAACCAGGACGCTTCTGCCAATTCTTCTTCTGCTGCTGGAAATTTGGCTTACGCTTCTTGGAAATTGCAGAGGAAGACTGAGCACCAGAAACAGCAGGACTTTTGGATGTGGGATTCTCATAGCGAATAGCCATATCCATAAGCTGGGTGAAAGAACCATGAACATGAGAAATAAGGCGACTATAATACTCTGGCCGAGCACCAGCAATAAATTTCTCATTCTTCTTAAGAGGAGTATCAATAAGGCCAGGACCGAACTTGGAAAGTTCATTGAATTTCCTCTCATACTCAGCAAAAGACATGGTACCCTGCTTCAGATCCATAAACTCACGATAAAGCTGAGATTTCCCGGCTTCTGGCATCCATTTTGCCACAAAAGCCTCCCTGGAAAAGAGATACAGAAAACAAGCTTAAGATAGATTCAAAGAAAGGAAAAATAGGAACAAAATTAAGATAACCCAAAGGATACCTAAACTGCTCCCAAGTGAGATCAGCCTCGACGGTGTTAGCCGTAACGGACTCCCACCAATCTAAAGCAGAATCATGTAACTGCCAGGCTGCAAGCTGACGCTTCTGAGCATCAATAATGTTAAGACCAGTAAATATCCTCTCAAGACTCCGCAACCACTGCTGAGCCTCAATGATAGTCTCTGAACCGGTGAATGGGGTTCCACCAAGTTGAGAGAATTCCTTACAAAGAACAGTGAACCCGACTGGAGCAACAGGTTGAGGAGCTGGGGCAATACCGCGACCCCTAACTCTGGCATTTCCCCGATTCATCCTGAAAAATATCAAGAATGAATTTAGGATAAGAATAAAGACAAGCCGAAGACAAATTAAGATAAGGCAAGATAATACACTTGGATGAATATCTTAAAGAAAGAAAAGATCCTAACAAGATAGATACGAAAGAAAGGAAAGTTATAAAACATTTGAAAATCCTTTAAAAGCAAGAAAAATTTATATATCAAAATAATCTTTGAAAATCCTTTGAAAACATTTTGAAAAATCATTTTATACTTTGAAAATACGTCTCTCACAAAGATATGATTCTGAGATTGATTTCACTCATTCTAGGGTGGAAATACCCTATCTCTAATGAGTTTATGCTCCGCAGAGGCAATGGTTGCCAAAACCAAAGCTCTGATACCAACTGTAACAACCCCCAATTTCGTACCATTCAAATCGACAATAATCCACACATGTCAGACTTGAATGATGCGAAATAACAGATTGTAAATAAATTTGGAGCAAATGAAATCAAATATACAGAACCACAGACACAGAACAAACAGAATAACTCGCAGCGGAATATAAAATAACATAGTAGTTCATGAAGCTACTAAAACAGAGTCTCAAACCAAATAAATAATATAGTCTGAAAAAAAAACAGAATAGAAATCCCAAATACATAGAAGTTCACTAATACATGAGATAAACTAATACAGCTGAAACAGAAGTAGATAAATATGTAGATAAGTAGAAACTCCAGTGAAAGACCAGCTCCAGGAAGAGAATCCAAAGCTGTGAATACTCAGGCTGACCCGAGCGTAAAGCAAAACACAAAACACTCGAGTCAGGACAATATATACTTATATAATGTAAACCAACTCAAGTGAACTGTAATAAAGATACAAGTAACCTAAAGGATGCCTGGGACCGCCCATCCTCTAAGGATCTGTTAAACTATTTACTATATAGTAATATTTCGCTATTATACTAATGTCTACAGTAAAATAAACATACTTTTAAATAGCGTTCCGGGCTACCCATATCACCCTTCACACATAATAGTCCCAGTAGTCCATCCAATATCATGCCATCTCCACTCTGGGTGACTGTCAGAGGATACCACACGGGCTACGGGAGAAAAACAAACTCGTAGTAAAGGCTCGGTATGGTAGGTGACACGGCACACAAGGCAATGCCAGGGTAGATATACCAATTACGCACACGGGCTGGTGGTAACGCAGCAGCCACATACGCCCACCCCGAACAACACTCCAAAAATCAAGGGGTGCACCCAATCGATCACAACAGTAATAGAATGGTATCGAAGAAGTGTGTTCAGCCAGAGGTGCTACCTCCTTTGGCCCGAGATCGCTCCTGTTTTAGCCACCTTATGCTAACTCACGGGAGTTAGCTTCACGAAATGTACCTTAGGAACGTCGTCACCATCCTACTTCATTCTGGAATCTCCACCGCGCACACAGTTGTTAAAGTGGTTTTCGGTATCGACAGAGAGTATGTCCATATCTGATCCTGGTCTCTTTAACAACCAATCGTTATTATAACCCGTAGTTATAATTTCAAAAATGGTATTTATTTCTCAAAATCCAGTATCATTTCAAATCCATTTCAAAATATCAACTTATCATTTCATTTGAAAAACATATTCATTTTTATTCAATTTAAAAATACCATTCACATTTCAAAATAGTTCAATTCCAACAAATTTCTTCATTTAAATCCTTTAAAAGTGAAGTTATTACATTTAATAATTAAATTATTAAACTTCCAAAATTTTCAACTTTCAAAGTTCATTCATTCACTTAAACTTTATCAAAACAGTGAAAATTCAACTTTCGCAGCATTTGGAAATTGCTACAGAAAGTTATATTCAAACGGTTAAATTTAACAAAAGACAGCGTTTAAAATGCTGTAATAGTGTTACATTAGTTTCAAAGAAAAAAAAAACTTAGTTTAATCCAACAATTATATTTTCTATAATTCACATTTTACTTATCAAATCACATAATTTTACTTTTATAACCATCATTTAATTTCCTTTAATTTCAAGATTTCATAAAGTTAAATTTCCATTTAAAAATTCATATTTAACACTAATTCACTTATTAAATTGCAGTGTCCAATTTTAAATTCATTACATTTAAATTTCAACCTAACACTTAAGTTAAAATTCTCAAATATAACTTAGTTTATATTTTTATTTACTTAATTAAAAATTCACTTTTAAGTCAATTCCAAAAGTTCCAATTTTAGTTACAATTTAAAATTTCAACTTAAATATTCATTCATTTCACATTTCAACTTTATTAAAATCATTAATATGATATAAAATCACTTTAAATTAAAATTATCATAAATTTATCATGCTTTCATATTCTATTTAATTTCAAATTATAATTAAATCAAATTTCCCAAAATAGCTTACATTCAAAATTTTCTAACCTTTTCGTTAATTTATTTCACTTGTAATTATTCAGAAAATCAATAATATTTTACCAAAAATCATTTTTTAATTAGGTTTAAATCAAAATATTTTAATATTTACATTTCTAAAATAATTTTAAAAATTTTAGAAAAATATATTAAATACGGGTCTGTATATAATTTTCTACGCTAGGAAAAGTGATACGGGTAATATATCATTTCAACCCGTAATTTACAAAGAAAAATCCGGGTTTTATCATTTCAAACCCGCAGTCCCAAGTAAATGAAATAAATTTGAAAATCATTCAGGCCTATCATTTCAGCCCATAATGATTTTCCCTTATTCTAAAGTTCGTTCGGGTGTGTATCATTTCAACCCATAGTGATTCTAATCTAAAGGGAACTTGCAGTGTGATAAACGAATAAAATAACAGAACAGCATAATATAACAGTAATAAATGTCATAATAGGTGTTTAAGCATGGGTGAACATCATATAATAGTGACATAGCAAATAATAATATAGTGATGCAGTTTACATATTCACAAGTGACCAATTTACTATTCATATAAGTATAAAACTGTCTAGTGAGAATAACTCACTGTTTTGAGTTGATGACACAACGACGAATTGCACAAACGGGATCTACACAAGCACACAAGCATGACACAAATACGAATGGAGGAGCCAAGGATTAATTCCCTTGAATACCAATCAAACAAACAATATAACAATTATAAGGTTTCAGACCAAAAATACGATAAACTATGCTAGAAATAACTTCATAAAACAAAGCTGAAATGCTTTGAACTTGCTTCCGACATCCAATAGGCTCGGCCAGAGGTGGGGTACAGGTCTAAGGCAATGGTTTTGGGTCAGGTCTGGGTTGCTAAGGTCGGCCTAACATGAGTTTGTTGATGGCAAAAGTTATGGAGATGGAACAACAACACAACAAGGCATAACTACTAACAACATCACAAGTTTCAAGCAAACAAAGCTCGGCCAAGGCTGCTGTGGTCACGGCCAGAGGAGTGGGGTCCACTATGGTGACGTGGCAGATGGTGCTGGAGGTGCTGGAGGTGGTGGTGGTCATGTAGGTGGTGGCCATGGGTGGTGGAAGTGGTGGATGTGAAGGCTTGTGCTTGGCTAGGTCAAGATGTTGGAGTTTGGTGAACTTGGTGAAGGAACTACCACCAATGGTGGTACGGATGGGGATGGTCAGTGAGGAGGAGGTGCTGGTGGCGTGCTCAGGTGGTGGTGGTGGTGGCAGGGGCTGGAGAGGGGCATGGCCGATCCTATGATAAAGAAGATCAAGTGCAAATCAAACGAAAAATCAGCATAAGTGAACAAAAGGAGATAAAAGAAAAATAGAATTTTACCAACTTCTCAACAAGTGATGGCCGAATTTTTTTTTAATGAGATGAGAAATGATGTACGTGAATGAATAGTGGAGGTAGGCAGCTGAAGTATGTGAGTTATTATGGCTAATTGATGGCAAAAGTAAGTTAAAAATGTGAAAAGGCAGAAAAATCAAAAGCCATTAGAAATAAAAGGTCACAAACCCTTTCAATTTACCTATAATTATTTATAAAAGTTTATATATTCTGAAATAACAATATTATCAGATAAAATTTCGAAACTTTAAAAAAAATATAAAAATATATATACCATTTATCAATTATATAGATTAAAATTAAGGAAAAATAGTTAAAACAGTGAACTAGACTAGAAAATTTGAAATTAAATGAAATAATTTGTAGAAAATTAATATGAGATTGTAAAGTATTTTTAAACATAAATAATAACATAAAACAAAATTTTATTCACAAAATAAATATTTAAAATTTAATTTAAATATAATTTTTAATGCAGAAAATAGCAAAAAATGGGAAAACAGCCCTTAAAAATAGGAAATCAATACAGTAAATTTTGGAAAAATTATATTATTATTTTTAAAATATTTAGAGATGAAATTTCACAAATAAAACAAATTTAAAATAAAATGAAGAAATTTAAAATGAAGAAAATGGCAGAAAATTGGAAAACAGCCTTTAAAAATAGGAAATAAATACAGTAAATTTTGGAAAAATTACATTATCATTTTAAAAATGTTTAGAAATGATATCACACAAATAAACAAATTTAAATTAATTTCAAAATGAAATAAAGTCAAATTTAAATATAAAATCAAAATCTAGGGTTGTTACATAAAAGATAATGATGTATCCTTGGACCTCATCAACCGAAAATGACTAAAACAGGGGATATGCAGCAGAGCCAAGTAGGTCTGTGACGACCCACCTTTTTGGACGGTTTAAATCGACAATAAACCACACATGTCTAACTCAAACCATTCAAAAGGGAGGATCATCAATGGGATAAATGAGAAAATAAGAGAAAGGAATGGAAAACAAAAATACAGAATCTCGTAGCGGAATGACAAAATATAATAATCAAATAAACAGTTCATGAAGCTGTTTTACAATTTACATTTGATTACACAAATTTACACAATAGAGTACAATCAACAACATAACAATAATGATGCAGCGGAAAAATACTAATAATATAATATACTGAACTCCATCTTTGTCTTTCACAAATAATGTCTTCAATACTGAAATGCTCGAACTGACCCGAACTTAATGAAAAGACAAAACACTCGAGTCAGAACTAAAAAAATCTTATGTAAGTTAAATCAACAACAAATAAATATGAGTGCAATAGCTTCAGAGATGTTTAAGGGATTTTACACCTCTTATCCAGTGTATAACATGCGTGCAATAACTTAAGAGACGTTACGGAATTTTCCATCTCCTAAGGATTCGTTAAACTATCTATATGTAGTAATATACGATATATATGTAATGTTTAATCAGTAAAGTAAATATTTCTCTTAGCGTTAAAGTTTTGTATTAATCTCCCTTAACACATTTTTAAGTAGGTAGTCTATGCAGGTCATGTAACACAACTAGTAATGTTAGTAGCCAGTGAGTCCCTTATAGGCACCATACTAAAACAATATCGTAGTCGGTGCGAATAAGGATAAAGAGTATGACTAGGCATGTGAGGCGATGCCCAAGGTAGGATACTACCGTTTTACATTTCCTGACTAGTGGTAACACCTAACGGCCCACCGTGTCCAACACCCCCAAAATCAAATCAAATCAAGGTGCACCGATCAAGCCAACGTCATAGTAATACGAAAAGGTGTGTTCGCTAGAGGTATGTAGCCTCAATGATCAGGTACAGCTCTCGTTTTAGTCATTTTAAATTGGCACAAGTGTCGGGGTCATCCATCATCGTTTTCTTTCTTCAAATCCAACAAATGCACCTAATTCAACCTCTATATCCTGGATATCATCCACCACATACACAGTTGTTAAGTGGTTTTAAATATTGATAGGGAGTATGTTAATAAGAGGCCTTGTTCTCTTTAACAAACAAACGTCATTTTTTACACCGGTTGATTCTTTTACATTTCAAAACCGATTCATATTTGATATCAAAATATTATATTCACTTCAAAATATCCTTCATTTCAAAATCATCATATTTACTCAAAATATGTCATTTTCACTTGAAATTATTATTTCAAATTCCAACTTAGGTTATATCCTCGTTTAACCACATTCGCATTTAAATCAACAATTTAAATATAAACCTTCCAATTTTGCACAGTTTGAAATTTTAGAAAATAGTTTGAATAGTATTAATAGTTTAAATGGTTTAAACAGTTTAAAGATTTTAAAACAGTTTACTATAAAATAGTTTGAGTATTGAAAATGGTTTATACAGTAAAATAGTTTGAAAAATCAAAATAATTTGAGTAGTAAATAAATATATATTTTAAACATTTGATATTGAAATAATTTATTTTGAAAATAATATCAATCAAACTGTTTTCTTCCATTTCAACAATCTTGACCCATATCTGGTTACGAATCAACAAACTCAATCTCCAATCTTTCAATTCAATTGACTCGATGTTAATTTAGTTTCATATCAACTTGATTTCATTTTCAATTCAAAATAACTTCAATTTCCGAAGGCATTCATTTTTAACTTAAAATTCAACTCAACAATTCAATTTAATGATTTAAAAATTCCAATCCAATTCTTATTTTAAACCATCTCAATTTATATCAATTTCAAGGCAAATTTTAATTTGCCGATTTAAACCACTTAAATCAAATTAAACTTTATTGTTCAATTTTAAGATCCAAATATTCAAAATAATTCAATTTTTTTTGAATTAAAGTCATATATCGATTATAACTTTACATTTCCAATTTAATTCTTTAAAACTATTTCTTGTAACCCATTTCAATTTCAACATTCGAAACTTGAATCAAAAAATAATTTAATCCATATTAATCCATAATTTATTACCATTTAAAACAACATTTAACCAAAATCCAAAAATCAATATTTTAAAACTATTGAATTTAACCATTCCGATATCCGTATATAATTTTCTACTCTATGACCTAGTGATCAGTTATTCCAGTTTTAATTATAGGGATGGATATATATATCATTTCAATCCAAATCTAAGGTCATAAGTATATATCATTTCAATATATTTATTAATTTGTTCGAGATAATTTAAATAAGAGTTTATATGATATCACTTAATATACAGAGTGATAACAGGGTATATAAAAATCATTACAAAAAAATCTACTATTTTCAGCATGATTAAGCAACGTTTTAACAAAAATGTTGCAATTATGTGGATGAATTATTAAAAATAACAAAAAAAAAACAATATCTGAAATGCTGCCCGTAAGTGAATGTGAAAAGGGATGGAAAATAAAAATATGTTGCGCATCTTTACCGCTTAACATCGACCTCTCTTCTCTCTCCCATTAGTCCCTATCCCTGATCTAATTAAAAAATAAACTCTCCAATGCGATCTCAGGAATACACGCTCAGTAGTCGATTTCTCTCCCTCTCTCCACTGAAGTTCTTCATAATACCTGCACCACAACTCCACCGTCGATTTCCAGAATACACGATCTTCAGCAACCCTTCAGTTCTTCTCTCTTTTAGCCAGTTATTGCAGTCCTTATCGGTATGAATAATAACATCACTTTCAAGAGTATCTTCCGATAGGACCTCTGAAGGTGTTGAATATGCGCTTATATGATTTTTGTTTGATGATAATAAACATATATACATTCGTTTAAATGTATTTGTTAATGTACTATTTTATTTTTCACAGACTAAATAAATATTTGCTAAATAAATTAAATAACACAGAATTTGAATTCAAACAGAAATTTTATTCAAACAAATATTTATTACATTTTTGAATAGTACAAATTCAAGCACTCACTATACATATACAATTTTGATTACAAATACATCACAATTTCATATTTACAGCTGAGTTCACTACATATCACTCACACTCATAATTTCATCTTCAACTTCATTCCAGTTAGAATCCAGCATCTGAGCAATCTGCAAAAATATTCACTAACGCAGTAAAATTGAAAAAGAAATATTTTTGCAATATAAAATAAAATGTGATTTTTGAAAATAATATTTGCCTCAGTTATTTGGGTTGTTCGTCATCATTTATATTTGAATTCGTCATCCACGAACAACTTGTGACATACACAGTGTATCACTGTATATGCCACAAGGCCGTGCACACCGATACACACTTGATAATGCTACAGGGACAGGTGAACACAAGGTCAAACCCAAACAAAAAGACGGGTTCAACTCAGGTGCAATATAAATAAAATCTCGACATCAGCACAAGGTCAAACCCGAGTTGTGAAACTGGATTCAACACAGGTGCAATACAAAACTATCAAATACAAGTGACTCGACAAACAACAACACAGTCTCAACTAAAAAGATTCAGTGCGATACACTTGAAGACATGTATATCAGTGTACATATATAAGCACTGAACCAAAGAAATGATACAAAGTACAACAGAAAATTCCAAAGTGAACAAAACCAAAATCCAAATGTACAAATGCAATAACGGTCGGGAGCAACTCAGACTCAATATGTACAGCATGAATCAAAGGCGAACCAGACCCACAGCTAAGATGTCTCAAATGAACAAAACACCAAATAGACCATGGAACAACAAGGTGATCGAACAAACAAGACCAGGCAATAGTGAAGTACAACATCACTAACAAATGCAAAACTCAAGAATCAAGTGTCGACTAGTCCAATATAAACAAGACCAGTATAATCACAAATGAACAAAACCATTTGCAAACTGAATCGGACTAAAATACCAGACCAAACTGATCAAGAAGCCAAAACTAGAAAAGTACGCAAACTCCATCAACTCGACTAACAGTAAACAGGTGAACCAAACTATCCAACGCAACAAGTATCATGTCAATAGTACAACATGACATTGCAGACTAGTTCAGGTAGCACAAAGATATGACATCATAGTGAACTGCAAGTGTCGACCATGTAACAAGCAAATTCAAGAAGACACCAAATAACAAACAAAGTGCAAAGGTCAAGCCATCACTGCAAACTCGACTCAACTCAATGCAATTCAAACTGCAAGTCCAAGAACAAATGCACCATGCACTAAGCAAATGACAGAGTCAGTTCAAACTATTCCAGAAGGAGATGTACAAGTACAGGCCGCAACAAGATGCAATCATACATATATGCAGAGCCAAGGCAACATGAAGTATGCAAGCTCGACTAACAGGTAATTGAAGATGCAGTAAAGCATGTACATAGGTAAACAGAGTGCATGCTACAACAAAGGTACTCAAGAAAAAATGCAAGACAGTGGTCGAAGCAAAACCATGAATGCAGTAACAACAAAGCGAAGTAAACAAGTCACGGTCAACAGAAGAAACATCGGAGAGTCAAGCCGTGGAAGGATACAATCTTATCAAGTCAGAGAAAATCACGAAAACATAGTCTATCGTCACAATTTCAAAGCCGAGTATTTTTAAACCGAGTCGACCAAGCAAAATCAAAAATATACGTTTTTAAACAAGTTGAAATCGTCTCAAACGAACAAGTCAATTTCGAAACTGTGGTCATCACGAAATCGATCAATGCCGTGGATTTCAAGCAATCAAAATATATACGAATTGAAAAAGTCAGTGAAATCATTAGCATCAAAGTGAAATCGAACGGCCGAACAAATTATTTGACAAATTCAAATAAGTTTATACGAACAAAAATAATGGAGATCGAACGCATGTATAACCCAGAATCATCACTGGCAATTGATTATTGGAGTTCAATCGAGCATAACTGAAAAGCATAAAGGAAAATCACATACCAGATTGAAGTCGAACTCCAGAAGCAACTGAAAGCGTTAAGACAAACAAATCATCACTCAATTAGATTGATCGAACAATCGGCAGCTTCATCAAACCCTAAATTGGATCGAAGGGGTGAAGCCCTAATTAAGTTGCAAAGAGGAACGGCCACCATAAACGAACGAAGCAACCAAAAGGAGACGGGTCAAATTAATTAAAGGGGCCGGTTTTTTTTAAGGGCTTTTAATTAAAATTAGGGTTATTTTATTTTAAATTATTTTTTAATTGTATTTTCATTTTTAAACCATTTAAATTTCAAGTCGTGTGACTAGGGGACAAGCTATGTGGCGTAGCTTGAGAATTCGCAACTCAGTGGCTGAGTTGTGGCAGGGTTTTGAGCGTAGAGTGAGGTTTAGTCAATAGCGGGTGTCGCAAGTTTACGTGTGTAAGCGTCTGACTATCTAATTTCTAGTAGAAACCTTGGAGGCAGCACGTAGGCAGGGTTTTGCCGAAGCTGGGTAAATTCTGTGTCGTTCTATTTCTGCATTTATTATTCTGCTATTATCTGTGCTGCTATTGTTCTGTGATCTGTGTTGAAAATATTTTATAAGCTTCTGCAATTAATTTTTATAATTTATACCATCACCCTATTCACCCCTCCCCCCTCTAGGGTGAAATCAATCCTACGGAAGGTAATTTAACGTCAAAGAATTTGAATGAATGATTTTCCTCTATTGTGTTACTGTCATTTTGTTACTGGTTGGAAGAAGTATCCTTAGATATTGTGCTTTATCTGCTGTTGGATTTCTGAATTTGAAAATTGGACACCTTTTCCTTTTATTGTTTGTTCTTTGTCATTATAGCTAATAGTGTTAGTAGAATGTGCTTCATCATAATGTTTAGTAGTTTGGGTGAATTTTTGATGATCTACCACTTTGTTCTATTGCTATTTAGGTTCAGTAGCAGATATAGTACCTGCAATTTTTGGCATCCATCTGGGTTATGTTTGAATGTCATGTACAACATAGTCCAAATCTGGCATATCCAGCAAGAAGGAGGAATGTATTCATACTGTACTTTGATACCTTTAGTAGTTCTATTATGTAGTAATAATGGTATCTTTGAAATAAACTTGGATTGGACATTGACTTCAATTAAAGCTTTGAATATTTTTTCATTTGTTTTTCTGAAGTATACCAATCCAATCTAATAGGGTACCAATATTGTTAAAGTAGAAAAAAAAAGAGAATTATAATTTTAGAGGAGAATAGACAATTTTTTTTTTTTATAACTTGCTTTTTGTCTTGTCTACAACTTGCTTTCAACACAACAAAATGACCACATATATATAGTGGTTTACAACCCTTACAAACGGACATAACCTTTTTGAACAGACACCCTTTCACTTCAATAGACATGACTTTTACTTAATAGACACGACTCTTCATTTCAATAGACACGACTTTTCAGTGAACGGACACGACTCTTCACTGAATAGATATGACTTTTCATTCGAATAGACATGACTCTTCATTCGAATAGACATGACTTTTCACATCAGCAGACACGACTCTTAATTTTGGTTTACACCAACAATGCCTCCCCTAAACCAAAATTCCTTCGAACACCTAATGCAGCAACAATTCTTGAGAAAGTAGTCCCTCCAAGCGGCTTTGTGAAGATATCAGCAATTTGTTCTTCACTTCGACAATACTCAAGACTCACTTCTTCTTCACGAACGAGTTCTCGTAGGAAATGGAAACGTAGATGAATATGTTTTGTTCTTCCATGCAAAATAGGATCCTTTGAGACAGAGATAGTAGAACTATTGTCGCAATAAATGATCGTAGGATCTTTTTGCTTGAAGTTTAGATTTTCAAGAATTCCTCTTAGCCACAAAGTTTGACATCCTGCTAGAGATGCTGCGATGTACTCCGCTTCGGTGGTAGAAAGTGCCACAACTGGTTGTTTTTTTTGAACACCAAGAAATAATTCCACTTCCAAGGTTAAATGCATAACCTGAAGTACTCCTTGAATCATCGGTACTTCCACCTAGATCGCTGTCCGTATATTCAACAAGCTTCACAGGCACATGAGCTTCATAGAAAATGCCATAGTCAATAGTTCCTTTAACGTATCGTAAAATTCTTTTTGCAGCTTCCCAATGGTTTGAGAAAGGCTTCTCCATGAATCTGCTAATCAAGCTTACTGCGTACATGATGTCGGGTCTTGTAGCAGTGAGATACATCAAATTTCCAACTAGGCTTCGAAAAATAGTTGGATCCACAAACTTTCCTTCACCATTTTTGCACAATTTCGAACATTTTGATTGCTGAACACCTATCCCTAGAAAATGATGTAATTCTCCCAAATCCGTCATCTCGAACTCCTTCATCATTGAATTTTTGAATTCAGATAACATCTTCATATTATCTCCAGTAAAAATCAGATCATCCATGTATAAACTCACGATCATGAAACCTCCTTTTGAATGCTTCTTCATGTAAAGAGTGTGTTCAAAAGGACACCTTTCAAAGCCATTCTTTAAGAAGAAATTATTGATACGATCATACCATGCACGGGGGGATTGCTTCAGCCCGTATAAAGCTTTTCGCAGCTTATACACCTTTTCTTCTTCGCCCCTCTTCACAAAACCAGGAGGTTGTTGAAGATAAATTTCATCTTGAAGAAAACCATTCAAGAAAGCTGATTTCACATCCATATGCAGCAGCTTACAGCCATTTTGGGCAGCAAGAGAAATCAACAATCGAATTGTATCAAGTCGAGAGATAGGAGCGAATACCTCATTGAAATCTTCCCCTTCCTTTTGCTTATACCCCTTCGCAACCAAACGTGCTTTGTACTTGTTGA
The DNA here is from genome assembly GCA_030765085.1 of Allium cepa. Taxonomy (NCBI): domain Eukaryota; kingdom Viridiplantae; phylum Streptophyta; class Magnoliopsida; order Asparagales; family Amaryllidaceae; genus Allium; species Allium cepa. The sequence continues at coordinate 34,806,821 of CM060941.1, forward strand.
TGGAGCCATCAAGATTTGTTTTGGTTTTGAACACCCATTTTACACCAATGGCTGATTTGTGTGAAGGCAAAGTGGTAAGCTCCCACGTACCATTTTTCTCAATAGACTTGATTTCATCCTTCATTGCATTCATCCATTTTTCTTCCTTTGATGCTTCTTCATAAGTGATTGGATCTTCTCCCGCAAAAAATGCAAAATATACATGATCCGTAGTGTCAACTTCTTCGGTTGCATCATAGATTTCTCTCAAGGATCGCGTCCTTCTTTCCGCCGTTGGTGGTGAATTTTGCTCCTGCTCAACCCCATTATTTTTAGGCTGTTGTTCTTCAATACCAAGATCAGCATCAAAACCTTGTTCCAAAGAAGTTTCCTCTTCAAGATTTAGAGTTTGCCATCCATGTAATTCTGCAAAATCTGAAAAATTATAACAACCATTTTCATCAAAGCGAACATCTCTGCTGATAATCATCTTCTTCGTCTTCGGATTGTAAAGCTTGTAAGCTTTAGTCCTTTGGCTATAACCAATGAAAATGACTTTTTCAGATTTGTCGTCGAGCTTCGATCTTAAAGCATCAGGAATATGAGAGTATGCAAGACAACCAAAAGTTTTTAAATGAGCAACATTTGGTTTCTTGCCATACCAGACTTCATTTGGAGTGGAATCCTTTAAGCTCTTTGTTGGTGATCGGTTGATTAAGTAAACGGCACAAGAGACCGCTTCAGCCCAAAAACATGCAGGCAAGTTCTTATTCTTCAACATGCATCTGACCATATTCATTATTGTTCGATTTTTGCGCTCTGCGACTCCGTTTTGTTGAGGTGAGTACCTAGCAGTTAACTCATGGCGGATTCCATGATTTCGGCAGAATTCTTCAAACTGAGAGGACATGTATTCTCCTCCACGGTCACTCCTTAGATTTTTTATTTGATGACCGGAATGTTTTTCAACTTGAAATTTGAACTCTTTGAAGCAAGAGAAGGCATCTGATTTTTCTTTGACACAATAAACCCAAATTTTTCTTGTGTAATCGTCAACAAATAACAAGAAATATTTGCTGCCTCCAAGCGATGGCACTTGCATTGGTCCACAGAGGTCGGTGTGAACAAGCTCCAGAGGTGATTGAGAAATCCACTTCGATTTGGATGGGAAAGATTCACGGTGTTGTTTTCCCAATTGGTATTCCTCACATGCTTCGTTTATCACTTCAAGTTTAGGCAGCCCTCGGACTATTTCTTTGGTAGACATTTCCTTCAAACTCCGGAAGTTTAAATGGCCAAACCTCTCATGCCATAACTTGGAAACTTCATCATTAGAAGTAGCAATCATGCACGTACTACTTACGATGTCAAGTTTGATCAGAAATAATTTGTTGGATCCCATCACAATATTTGCCACTTGTTGGTCGTTCTTCTTCATGCTACATTGATCTCCAACGAATCGAAAATCAAATCCTTTCTTCAGCAAGTGACCGACGCTAAGAAGATTGCTACGTATGCCTGGTACATAAAGAACCTCCGATATTTTTTCAACTTTTCCAGCCTTGGTTTTGAAAGAAATTTCGCCAACATCTTGAATTTTGTATGATTTTGCATCTCCAATAGTAACCTGACCATTATCAGCTTCCACAAGACTTGAAAATAGATTTTTATTTCCAGTCATATGCCTACTTGCACCACTATCCAAGTACCATACGTTTTCAACATTTCCATCCGAAGCGATCAACAAAGATTCAGATTTTTCTGCTTCATTATGCATAAAACCAGCAACTGGCTTCTTTTCAGGATGTTTCTCCCAACAATCATTTGCTTTATGACCCGGCTTGTGACAGAAATTGCATTCAAAATATGTTTTTTTGCCTTTGTATTTGCCTCGCGCCTTGTTACTTTGGAATGATCGTTTCTCCTCCTTTGATTCTTCAAATTTTCCACTATTCCTGCTGTTACTTTTTCCATGGGATGGGCCTTGAACTTTTATGGATGTGAATTGAGATTTTAAGGCTTGATCTTGAGAAGAATTAGTTTGTTTACTTCTCATCAAGATTCTAGCCTCATGAGCTTCCAGCCTTCCTTGCAAGCCTTCAAGAGAAAGTGAAGCAATATCATTTGATTCCTCAATTGCAACCACAATATGATCGAACTTGATTGGTAGGCTCCGTAGAATTTTTTCAACGGCTCTTTGAGTCTCCACGACTTCTCCGTTTGAAGCCATCTGATTTATGATGGAAGTGAGACGAGTAAAATACTCTGAGATTTTCTCACTATCCTTCATTTCGAGCTTTTCGAATTCAGCTCGTAGTGACTGCAGGCGAACCTTTTTTACTTGATCTTGGCCAGAATACGTTGTATTCAATATTTTCCAAGCCTCCTGAGCATTTGCAACTTTTGAAATTCTCTCATAAACTTGAATTTCAAGTGTCTGGTAGATTTGGAAGAGAGCCTTCCGATCTTTCTGTTTTTTGCTTTTCAGAAGATCTCTTTGGGCAACTGTGAGTTGCGTTTCATCTTCCGGCGCACCAACACCTTCTTCAACAACTGTCCACAAGTCTTGAGATTCAAGACAGAGCCTAATTAGATTGCTCCAATAATCAAACTTTTCACCATTGAATCGAGGAACAAGGGAGACAAGGTTGTTTGACATTTTTCAACCAAGCTCTGATACCAATTTGTTAAAGTAGAAAAAAGAGAGAGAATTATAATTTTAGAGGAGAATAGACAATTTTTTTTTTATATAACTTGCTTTTTGTCTTGTCTACAACTTGCTTTCAACACAACAAAATGACCACATATATATAGTGGTTTACAACCCTTACAAACAGACATAACCTTTTTGAACAGACACCCTTTCACTTCAATAGACATGACTTTTACTTAATAGACACGACTCTTCATTTCAATAGACACGACTTTTCAGTGAACGGACACGACTCTTCACTGAATAGATATGACTTTTCATTCGAATAGACATGACTCTTCATTCGAATAGACATGACTTTTCACATCAGCAGACACGACTCTTAATTTTGGTTTACACCAACAAATATAACCTGCTATAATTGATAACGCCTCATTGCTCCACATATCCATATCCAAATCATAAAAACTCGCCCAAACCTGTACTTTTTTAAGATCAATGTTTTTGTACTCAAAGCCTGGGTACCATGCATCTACCATCATCAATTTTCCAAAGTATGAAAACGTCCTTTTTTGAACATTATTAAAATCATGCGGATTTGTAAATTGAACAAAATAATAATTGTTTCTAGCATTATGTATCGTGAAAGCACGTTTTAGTTTCCAAATTTTCTTGATGTATGATAGAAATATGAAATAATGGTTTTTGCTGTACGATGAGTGGACGAGGCGAAGACAAACCACATTGTACAATTTATGGAAATATGATTTTTCATTTCTTTAGTAAAATCTTTTGCTTTGATTAAAACAGAATTTTATTTCAAAATAAAATGGAATACACGATAGCGGGCAAATGAAATTAAAGTGATATCGCCTTCCTTGTTTGTTTGTTTTTTTCCTTTGAGTATTTTCTCTTACTGATGCTGCCTTCACTATTACTTGTTATATAAATCATTGCTATAGTTTTTCAAGAACAAAGCATAAATTTTTGTTCTATGAAGAAACTTTAATAAAGACCTTGATTTCATTTGTTTAGGGACGAATTTATCAGATTTTTTATCCTTTATATATATATATAGATCAATCCCTTATGTTGAAATATGAAAATATAACATGTAACCTTTTGTTTTGATGTATTATTTCCCAACTCTTGGGTTACATATTAATGAACTATAAATACTAAGTCAGGTCAAACATGCATCAGATTGTGAATAATTCTATGTCTATTGGGTCAAGTTGGATTTTTAAGGCTCTTGTTGGTGGTGTATTATTAGACCGTGCATTATCACTCACCATCTTATATCCTCATCACATAACAACTCATATGCAAGCAACTTCCTAACCTAAGATGGTGATTTAATGCTCGAATATTAGCAGTTCATTGAGTCCAACTTAGTGCAGCTGCATTGAGTCAAACTCAACGTAGTAGGGAGTCAATGTAGCTGCACTGAGTTAAACTCAATCCACTGTTGCACTAAGTTTATTTACAGATATTGCTTTTAATGTGGATAAAAATATCTTTGGATAAACTTTTTATGGATATTGCTACATATGCCTTTAAATTAAACATCATAATGCATCACGGTTGCTTATAATTTGATTCAGCATCATAATTGCAACATGGTTCTGAATCAAAACAAAAAATTTCTTTTTGAAACTTTGAATAGAGCAAATTAAACATGCAAAGTTTCTGTTTGAAAACGAACATGTTAATGTAGTGCTGAAAATGAATTTTATTTTTGTATTCGATTATGTTACTTATATTGATGTGTAGGACTTCGAGTAATAACCAAACAATCTTATACCTATTTTTTTAATGTCTAATACATGTTTGTTGTTTTAATATCAAATACATGTTTGCCTTTTTAATGTTTGATACATGAGTTGGTTAAAAGGTTTAGGAAACTCCGATGCTCTTTAGAAAGATAAGGTTCTTCCACGGTTCTACATAGCTGCTGCAACTGATAACATGAGTCTTCGGGAAACTCGTGTGTTGGAGGAATTATTGATTCAGCTGGATGAGGTACGATAAATGTAAATTATGTTCAATTATTCATTTTGACTTACGCACACATATTGCTATAGGTTTTACTTTCCTATGCAATCCTCCACCAAGAACCAAGCCTGACAATATGTGATTGTAATCACTTTCCTCTGAGCATCTGTAGATGGTATAATCCTTATCTTATCTATCTCGTAGATATGCTGATTGAAATTTCAGAAGTAAGATGAAAATTTTATTGTATGAATTTTTCTTTGTTAGGGACCTTGAATTTTTGCCTATAAGAAACAAACAGAAAATACAAGAGTTCCTGGCTAGAGTTCCTGTCTTGCCTATGAGATCTTGAATGTCCTTTTTTTAGCTAGGAAATACTAGTGAAGCGTCATTTTTCGGAGAAACCGAAGGCAGCAATTGGTCTTATAGATTCACTTTCTTATAGATTTTCCTTTCCGGGCCTCTAAACAATCCTATATATATGTGATTGCAACCAAAATCCTCTTAGCATGTGTGGATGGCATAATCAGTATCATATCTAGTCTAGCAATATCTTGTTGAAATTTGACTTCAATATAAAAAATAATTATGAAAATTTGTAGTACAAAATTATTTTTGTTTAGGAACTTAAAGTTCCACTTATAAGGAACAGTTAGCAAATACCATACATTATGGGTGAATGTCTTTCCAATGAAATCTTGGATGTCCATAGCTGTCAGTTTGCAAATATAAGCGAAGCGTCATTTTTAGAGAATCAAAAGCAACTGCTATTCCTAAAACTAATTTTGATTCTTTACCCTGGTCTATTTTTTATACCATCTGTGTCCTCCATTGACTATTTAACCTGTTTGCTTTGCCTGTGGTAAAAAATTGTCCATTTCAAGTGTTTTGACATCTGTGGTGACAGTTTTTTATGATTTCTCCTACATATAAAATGAAATCTTCCAGCTGTCCCCACAAATGCTCATGCACTACATATATCAGTTCTTAAATCAGGGTACTCCTGCCTTGATCGCCTATATCCTTGTCCTTGTCAATTGTGAAGTCAAATTGAAGGTAGTTTATTTATGGTGGAAAATTAAACTAATGTTTTCTATAGTCATATTAAACTTTGTTTTCAACGCTTTCTATATTTTATTTTCTTACCCGCGAGCTCTATTAGTAAATAAATAACAGCTTTCGAATATTTAATTATGTTTTTATTCTTACTAAATAAATAAATAAATAAAACCATATGGTTAGTATGTTTATAATCTTTTTGGAAATTAGTGAAATGTTATCCTTTCATGCATTTGTCATTCGGTAATTATGTCTATAGAGGAAGACAAGGTAGCTTCCTCTTATCTATAGAGGAATGCGCAATTGACATTGAATTGGACGATTCAATGAGGGATTTGAAGGAATACTCTTTTTGAGGTGAGCTAAATGTTGTGATCAAAGCTATTTTTAAGTGATCATGTTCTCCTGTCCTACCGATGCTCAAACTTACCTATAGTATTATCCGAAAGCATTTTCTCGTATCTTCATAACTTTATCATTAATACTTTAATTAAAACCATTCATATCTTCAATAATTTTATCCACGTTCCTTAATCACTTGTCAATGTTTTCATTGAAATTCCACTTTAAGAAATATTTCATCAAATCATTTACTATTGTTATCTATATTATCTCATAAATCATATACTTTAAAATAACTTTACCTTACATATTAATTTTTTAGTTTTGGATCTACATTATCGCAAAAATTCATCCATTAAATATTTATCTCAACAAAAGTAGCAAATCAATACAATTTTTCCTTTCTTTTTTTCCATTTTATTTGGTTATATTCTCATTAACAATAGCTACTGAAACTTGGAAATTATTTATTTCTTCATAGTGGCGCTTTACATTCGTGTGTTCTGCTTGTTTTATTAGTTACTTAAGTTCCATATATAAACACACACACACGCGTGTGCTGTTTCGAAGACACCGTATAAAATTAAAGCTAAATGAATTAAGTTCAAAATGTATCTTTCTCATATTTTATTCATGTGAGAATATTTTACTGTTAACGTGGAAGAATTCTATGCCTTGAAGCTAATTTAATTTTATGTTCAAATTAACCAAAATTTAATTTTATATTCATACTCTGATGGTTTCATAAATCATATTCATACTCTGTAGGTTTTCTGCCTTTTTTTACCCTTTTCCCAGCCTTGTCCCAGGAAGCTGTATAGTGTTTGGGTAGAGTTTAGGCTAGAAACACTTTAGCAATCAGATGGTGAGGATTAGAGTTATATAATTGTGTAAACATTACTGTGCATCAATATAAATTTGACATGTTGTTACCTTTGTCTACATTATTTTCCTATGTAACCTATTATGTTGATGTTTTCAATCATCTACATCTCCTGTGATTCCCCTTAGAGGGGAGGCTGTCTATCTGATTTCCTAGGGGTAACCCTACCCATATTTTTTTATTAATCTACTGATTGATATTGATTCCTTGTAGAGATCAACTCTGATAAGAGATGTACTATTTTCTTATATGTAGCCCATAGTGTTTTTTTATAACATGCTTTATTTGTGATTTTGTACGGGGGATTAGTTTGCTACAGAAGTATTTTTAACAGCGATACGTGTTTACTGGTTTTATGCACTATGCTTTCTTAAGTATGTTTATCATATCTTTTATTAATTTTTTTATATGAAGTTTATCATCTTGTATGAAGTATCATGACAATGTTGAGTTAAATTCAAAACTAGATTCTACCTTAAGGTTGTTTAAGATGTATGAAAAAAAGGATGCTAATTATTCTTTGTAGGCAAATTTGGCCAAGTCCTGTTGATATAAAAGATCAAATATCATTATCTAGCAGTTTTTTGAACTAGATATATGTTGATATACGCATTTGCTATGCTAGTTAGAATCTCTCTTCTTTGATAATTATAATATTTATAGGTACACACATATGAATAGAGAAAATCCAAGACATTACAAGATACATGTTTTTTTTATATTATATAACTAAATTTATATAATAATAATAAATTATAAAATATTAACCAAATTATCCAAATTTGATAAAAAGTAACCAAAATTTATACAATAATACTAATAATATTAAATTAACTAAGTTCATAAAAATTAACTTGGTTAACTAAGTCTTATAAAAATTAAGTAAATTTATAATAATAATAAAAATTTAACTAAGTTTATAATAATCATAATAATGTAATAAATTATAAAATATTAATTAAGTTTATTAAGTTTTATAAAAAAAATAACTAAGTTTATGTAATAATAGTAATAGTAACAATAATAATAATAATAAATTAATTAAGCTTATAAATTTGACTAAGTTTAAAATAATAATAATACCAATACCAATAAATTATAAAATCAACTAAGTTTCATGAAAAATAACTAAATTTAGAACAATGACAAAGTAACAATAATAATGATAAATGGTTAACCAATTTAACTAAGTTTTATGCCAAAAGCTCACTCTTCATGATCTATGCTCAGCGAATAGTTCTTCATGCCGTCAACTCCACATGCCTTACGTTTAGCAAATTTATTATGCCTTTTACCTCTCCGATATGCTTGCAACACACCACAAATGCTTTTCCTGCACATCAGTTGTACTTGCCATTATGGCATTTGCTCAGTTACATACCATGATCAGCACTTGCACAACATTGCACCTTACTCTTCATCCTGCCTTGGCTTTTCGAGCTACACCATGTATTTGGCAGTAGTTAACTGCACCGTGTATCTGCACCATATACATGTTTTTCACTATGCACTATTTTGTACGGTGTAACTCAGTGTTCACCTTGTACTGCAGTGCAACCTGTTCACTTTAGTTTTTGCAGTAGAGATCACACTACAGTGTAGTGCACTCTACTCAGTACATTCTTTGTAGTAGAGACATGGAATCTTATTAATCATCTCACTTTCAGGCTACACTTGCATCTCAGTTTTCATATGCAGTGTGCATTTCAGGTCAGGTCCTCTATGCGTAGCTTAGTCCTTTTTCACTTCAGATCAACACATAGCCCATTTACATTCGGGCTTCAGTTTGTTTCAGCTCGGTGTTTACTTCCTGCTTCACTCCATCCTACACAGCAGTCCTAGTCACTTTACTTCATTTTTCTCTTCTGAATTATATCATCACCCCTTTATAGGTTGTCTTTCCATGATTTTAGTAGATCATTGGTATCAACCTTTTCTAATTGGTTTATGGATATAATGTACCAAAAGTAGCTGTTTTTATTATACAATTAATTAATAAAAGAATTAGAAATGGTGGTAGTAATTCCATCTTGAAAGATTCAACATGAAAGTTGATGTTCGTAAGACATTGCATTTGCTTTCTTAAGTATCAGTTATGCCTTTTTGATGACATGACATTGTTTATAGTCTTAAATTGACTGCTTATTTTGGATCTTGATCTACGATAATTAATAGTGATGGACAAATTCAATTCGCACCTTTTAGAGAATATTTGAATCTTTTGATCAATTATGTCATTTTAAATTATGTTATCCCATTATTAAAATGTTGTGTGCAAATCATTCCTGACATCGTAATGATTGATAAATTACAGTTATTGAATTAAATTATTCTAATAATGATAATTTCAAGTTTAGAAACTGAATTTTACAAAGATTGAGTTGCGTGCAGTATTAAACTACTAATATTTTGATTTTCTTTAAAATTGATGTTTATTGGAAGGTGGAAGTTGTGAATCTGCTAAAGTATAGCAGGTGAAGAGCATTGGGAAAGACTGATTGCCTTTTCAAAATGTAGTTTGAGTTATTTAAGGTTTTGTTACTATTTTTGTTATTGTATGTTCAACTAATAAATTATAATAATATTTTGATTTAAAAAAGAAAAACATAGTACAGAGCAAGCTGTAATTGTTGGATGCACATTAATACCAACACTTCATTTACGGTTAGTTGTCATCATATGTTTCCACAACTATATCTAATCTTACCTCACTCAACATTTTCCAGTTTTTTGTTTATATTTTAAGTTTTCTATCGTATTTATATTCACATATATGAGTTAGAATAGTAGTAAGATACTTTAACTACAACTTGGATTACATTCTCCAGTCTTATATTGTTCTCACGCCAAAGAAAGTTCAGGTTTCATGTTTAGCGAAGTCATGTAATTTGTATTTTCCTGACTTCATTCTTTTATCTATATCTATAATCCCGTAATGTCACATTTGTTTTTCTATTTGTGACTATAGGCTTTAAGAACATTTTTTAATGTGGCACACCGCCTGCATAAAATTCTTGGCCCATTATGGGTTTTAGTATGCTTGCATGATATTTTCTTGTAACTACGCAAGCTATGTCTATTAATTTACACATGTTATATCTATTAAATGGTACTCACAATTTGCAGGTCTTAGAGATTTTTGCTGCTTTAGATCGAGCAATTCATTCACCCCTGGCTTCTACTCAGATTCCATGCTTCATTTTTCAGGCGTTAAATTACCCAGTATTAATCAGCAAATTGGATTTTCTAAATAGTTCCGTTACTTCCATTCAAGTGATAAAATTCATTTAGCACTCTAGCCGACAAAAAAGAATTGCATCAAAGATTTCACAAATGTGGTTCTTTTAGTGGATCAATGCAAGCTGGGTACTGTCACATCGGCCATGCTACGATTTATCGAAATGAAGAGGACGTATGCTAGCTAGGTTTTATACTTTCGACACTAATGATTATGAAATTGTGATACTTATGGACATGTTTTTCGTTTGTGGTCATATTGAAATAAAGTCCTTTGCCTGTTGTTTGTTTAAAGTGATTTTACGTTGTTGACCAGAGTTGAACCGTTATCATGTGTTTTTTCAACATAGTGAACTAGATTTGATGGTGGAGAAAGTATTTTGATAAACCTGAATTTCTTGATATAATGTTCGCTCTCGTCAGGATTGTCCTGAAGAATAATGTTCATTTGATGAATTAATAAAAATACAAATTTTGTTCGCAGCTTGAAAGTGATATTGTGTGTCAGACTATACTTGATGTACTTACATAAGATGTCTACCTTTTTTTAGTAAGACCAAAAATTATGAGACTGAAATGAAGAAATCATATTGATTAGGTTGCCCTATAGTAAAGGGAGATGACGAGAATGATTTGGAAGGTTCAGAAGATGAATTTCAAATTAAGACGAAGACAGCAATGGTAGATAAATCACAAGCTGACGGCAAATCGGTAAACTTTGATTATATCAGCTTGATTTTATATTTATTTTATATCATCGTCATCATTGGTTAAAAATTATAATTTATTATAGGAATACGTGAAACGATTCAACATTGGAAGCTGACCAATAGGACTGCATCTCATCCTTTACGGGAAGTGGTAAGTTTTGTCAAATTGATATGAGATATAATTTGCTTCCATTTACATTTGCGTTCACGTATTAGTGTTGTACGGTTGCGGATAAAGAATTGGAAGGTGAGAGGGAAATGGAGAGCAACTTAGAATGGAAAGATAGAGTAAATAATTGGAAGACGAGGCAAGAGAAGAAAGGTTTCATCAACAAAGAAGAGAATGACAATTATGATCAAGATTATGACTATGAAGTGTAAGGTTAATTCATATTTTAATGTATTCTAGCACAAAAATACTGAGACTCGTAAATATCGTAATTTTTGTGTGCTAGAATATCATAAGAATAATGATCTTGGTCAGGTAGGATGTTTTACAAGTTGGCATCATATTATATTTATTATTTCGTAGATATATGAATTTAATGTAGTCGCCAGATATGCCTTTTTGTTGAGCATACATACACACAAAAGCATTTTCTATTTGGGAACTAAATATCCCGTAGCTTCGGTAAAATTTTGCTTTGCTCTAGTTCATTGTACATCTAAATTTTCCTAGCCATTCTATACGTTCATGATTGTTAAAAAAAATTAGTTAATAACAAAAGTTAGAGGGAAATGTACCAGCTTAAAGAAATTTGATATCATCCATTAATGCATTTTTTTTCATTTTAGAATGCCACTATGTTAGTTGGTCTTGGGAAGAACCAGTGGGCTAGAATGTACAATAAGCTCTCAATTATTTCCCATAGACGCTGCCCAAGTAATCAATGTTACTTTTTATAACATCAAATCTGCCAAGATACTTCCTACTTTTGCCTGGCATGTACCAGTAAGCTTTGTGCTATTAACGCAAATAGTCTAGTTATATGGGAATATTTGTTCTCTTCTACCGCTAATCTCTAATTGCGTTTTTTTCTTCTTATAGGCATATTGGATCTTTGAAAGAGACAAGTTTGGACTTTTCATGATTTATATTTTCTCTTTTAGCAAGATCTTTTTGTAAGATTCTATATCATTAACATTTGTGTTTAAAACATTGTACATAAAATGTTTTATATGACTAAATTTTATAGTGTATGAAATTGATGTAGCTTTGATTATGCCTTCGATCATGTTTAATCTTTATAACTATTTATAGCATCAAATTATATCTATTAATGTTTTATAAATTGAGTCTACAACAATAGTTGTAAAATGTAGCAAAAACGTTGATGTATCGTAGTGTTTCAAAAAAGTTGCATAATTTATTTATGTAGCGTTTCAAAACTGTTGTTGTATAACTGTCCTCTGAAGTATACTGTTAGACTGCGTTCCTAAAACGTTGCTAAATGAATTTGCGGTGTTTAATTAAGATGCAAAATTAATTTACTAGAGTGTTTTTAAAAGCTTCAATAGCCATTTATTTAGCAAAATTTCAAAAACGCTGCGGAATTTCCAGACTCTATTACAGCATAGTATTGTACAGCGTTCTGCGAAACACTGCTAATGATTATGGCAGCACTTTTAAAACACCGTGAAATTTCTTTTATATTGTAGCGAATAAATAAATATCCAATCATCCAAAATATTAACAAATAAACATACATCATAATCAATATCCAAATCAGTCAATAATTCACAATAATATATTGGTTATCAATATCAGGTATTTAACTAGTAATTGTTGGATCATAGGTTTTGATTGCTGACAAAAAATTCACGAATCTACGACTACGACATCATCCTGACTCAACGACTCAAAATATGGTTCATATAGTTATATATTTTAACAAGAGTCATCAAATATGTATATAGAGTCTAGTTAGTGCTTTGTTAAAATCTTTCCTCAAGAATCAGCATTCACATTCAAATAAACTTGCATGCATATTTTAATCAAAATCAAGTTTTTAAAAAAATGCATGGAGCGAGGCTCAAACCCGAGTCACTAGATTGGAAGTCACGTACTCTAACCAAATGAGCTACTGTAGTTTTGCTTAACAATAGAATTCAGTCGACTGAATACAATCAACCAGTCGACTGAATCTGTGCATTTTAACATAAATGTGCATGTTTTTAAATTCAGTCGACTGGATGATCTAAGTCAGTCGACTGAACCTGATACCGAGAGTTTTTTACACTCTGTAATCAGTCAACTGACCAAAAACGACCAGTCGACTGACTTGAACCTAACTGTCATATTTCTGAAAGGACATCTTCTTCTATGAAGGGAAGCAACTCTTCTTTGAATGGAAATGGACGCTCCTCTTCCTCAGAACCCTTCACCAATGGCAGTAATTCTTCAACTACTATATATAGATACTCCCAAACACTTCATATTCATCGATTTTCATTCTAACTCTCTAATACTCTTCTTGTGCTTTAATATTTACATTCAAACAGTGAGCATACATTTTTATTGCTTGGAATCTCCAAATTAACTTTCATAATCTTCGATTCTTAGCATTACTTTCCTTTCATATCTTCACATACACTTCATACACTTGAGGAGTTTGTACTATTAGAGACAAATCAGTGTTATCAAGAACACACAGTGTCAAATATACTTTTGTATTTGTTGAAGTCCTGTTCTGCTGCTCAGGCGTGAAGTCCTCTTCGGCTGCTGAGGCGAAATCTTGTTCTGCTGCTCAGGTCCCTGTTCTGCTGCTCAGGGTTGTATAGACATGTTCCTCCGGGTTAAGTGAGGGTTGTTGTAGTGAAATTCCAGAAGTTAGTCTGGGACTGGACGTAAAACGGGAAGTTCGAACCAGTATAAAAATTCTGGTGTGCTTGTTCTATTTTACTCATAGTTATTTACTTTGCTATTATCATCTATTTCCGCATTTATATTTAGTTATATTCCATATTACACGGTCCTACACACTTTCATTTGGTATCAGAGCAAGGCATCATATGACCGTTACAAAGTTATCTGATATCTTGCTAAATATGGAAAATAACACCAGCACTTCCACTAACACTGTCACTAACACTAGTTTTCTTGAAGGTCAATCTACTGCACGACCACCATTCTTTAATGGTTTGAATTATAATTATTGGTCTACTCGTATGAAATCTACATGCAATCTAATAGTTTTGAATCATGGAATATCACTCAAAATGAATATACTCTTCCTACTGGAGAATATTCCACTTAGTCAAACACACAAAAACTGGATGCTACTGCCAATGCTAAAGCTATGAACATGCTATTCTGTGCATTAGATAGAAATGAATTTAATCGTGTTAGTATGTGTCAAACTGCTTATGAAATATGGAGAACACTTAAAATTACTCATGAAGGAACTAACAAAGTCAAACAAAGCAAAATCTCCATGCTCAAAAATCAGTTTCAAAACATTAGAATGAAACAAGATGAATCCATTAATGATATGTATTCTAGATTTCAAGATATCTATCATTCTCTATTAGGATTAGGAGAATTTTTTTTTGATTTTGATATAGTATCAAAAATCCTAAACTCTTTAACGGATGAATGGGAAAGAAAGGTCCTAGCTATTGAAGAAGCAAACGATCTTTCAACTATGAAACCAGAAGAGTTAATAGGAAATCTAATGTCATATGAAGTGAATTTGCAGGCAAAGAAAGTTCAAGCACAAGACAAGAAGAATCTAGCGTTTCAAGCAGAACAAGATGACTCTAACTCAGATGAAGAGGATATGGCATTTATTGCTAAGAATTTCAAAAAAAATTTGAAATTCAAAAAGAATAACAAGGGCAAGAGCTACAAAAATAATTCTAGCAAAAATATAACAATAAACCATCATCATCTGTCATGGAATGTTATGAAAGTCATAAGAAGGGTCATATGAAAAAAGATTGTCCAGAAAAACAGAAAAACAAATTCAAGAAGAACAAATTCAAGAAGAAAGCATTTTCTGTAACATGGGATGATTCAGATTCTTCATCATCAGAAAGCGACAGTGACAGTGACACAGAGCAAGCAAATGTATGCTTCATGGCTTCAAATGATGATGTAAGTGAACTAAGTTTTGAAGATTTAGTTGAACTTAATTTTGAACTAGTAGATTTTGTAAAACATACTAAGAAATATAATAAGGAGTTACAAGGAAAACTAAATAGATCTGAATTGGAAATTAGTATGCTTAGAGATGAAAAGAAAATTCTTGAAGAAGAACTTGAAAAATATCAAGAATCTAATTCTAATTTAGCTTCACAACTTTCTATGATAACTCAAGAATTAGAAATTCAGAAGAATAAAAATGATGGTTTATCAGTTGAAATTAATGATTTAAAATCTAACACTAAAGTATTAGAGTTAGAAAAATCTAGTCTTAAAACTAAGCTAGAAGATATTAATAAAAATATTTCTAATTTTAATAAAGGAAGAGAAAATCTTTCTAAAATAATAGAAAATTCTCAGTCTTCTTCAAATAAAATGGGTTTAGGATATAATAAAACTGATCGTAGAAATAGCACAAGATATGCTTTCATGTATAGTAAAAATGATAGTGCTAGTACTAAATTTCGAGTAAAGCCTAAATCCAATTTGTATAGAAATTCAAATACTACTATGACCTATAATGTTGATAATTTCTTTAGAAGTGCAAAATCATTAACAGGAAGTATGAATAAAAATTATCTAAGTATATGGGTTCCTGTTAATTGGAAAAATAGAGAAAAATACATTGATGATTATTTTGATATGGTAGTTAATAATGAAAATTATATTTATAAAGGTTCAACTACACCCAAATGGGTGTGGTTTCCTAAAAAGTAGGAAATTATAAGAACCTTGGGTATCGCATGCTTTAAATGTTAATTTTTTCTGATACCTTACATTATAAGTAGTAGTTATTTTGTTTTATATTGCTCTATGTTAACACTTATGTAAAATATATTTTATATCATCATATAAACTCTCCTTTTTGTCGATGAAAAAGCGGGAGAAAGATATTGCTCTCTAACACTATTTGCAGGAATAAACCATGCAAGCACATATTAAGGGGGAAAAAAGATTAAATAAGAATATATAGCATAGATTCAGGGGGAGAAATCTATAGCACAATTACAGGAAGATATTCAGTGAGAGAGATAAGATCAACAAAGCTTGTCAAAGATTCGTTCGTAGAAAATGGAGTTGTCATCATCAAAAAGGGTGAGAATGTTGGATCATAGGTTTTGATTGCTGACAAAAAATTCACGAATCTACGACATCATCCTGACTCAACGACTCAAAATATGGTTCATATAGGTATATATTTTAACAAGAGTCATCAAATATGTATATAGAGTCTAGTTAGTGCTTTGTTAAAATCTTTCCTCAAGAATCATCATTCACATTCAAATAAACTTGCATGCATATTTTAATCAAAATCAAGTTTTTAAAAAAATGCATGAAGCAAGGCTCGAACCCGGGTCACTAGATTGGAAGGCACGTACTCTAACCAAATGAGCTACTACAGTTTTTGCTTAACAATAGAATTCAGTCGACTGAATACAATCAACCAGTCGACTGAATCTGTGCATTTTAACGTAAATGTGCATGTTTTTAAATTCAGTCGAGTGGATGATCTAAGTCAGTCGACTGAACCTGATCCCGAGAGTTTTTTACACTCTGTAATCAGTCAACTGACCAAAAACGACCAGTCGACCGACCTGAACCTAACTGTCATATTTCTGGAAGGGCATCTTCTTCTGCGAAGGGAAGCAACTCTTCTATGAACGGAAATGGACGCTCCTCTTCGTCAGAACCCTTCACCAATGGCAGTAACTCTTCAACTACTATATATAGATACTCCTAAACACTTCATATTCATCGATTTTCATTCTAACTCTCTAATACTCTTCTTGTGCTTTAATATTTACATTCAAACAGTGAGCATACATTTTTATTGCTTGGAATCTTCAAATTAACTTTCATAATCTTCGATTCTTAGCATTACTTTCCTTTCATATCTTCACATACACTTCATACACTTGAGGATTTGATTATAGGAAGTTTGTACTATCAGAGACAAATCAGTGTTATCAAGAACACACAATGTCAAATATACTTTTGTATTTGTTGAAGTCATGTTCTGCTGCTCAGGCGTGAAGTCCTCTTCGGCTGCTGAGGCGAAATCCTGTTCTGCTGCTCAGGTCCCTGTTCTGCTGCTCAGGGTTGTATAGACATGTTCCTCCGGGTTAAGTGAGGGTTGTTGTAGTGAAATTCCAGAAGTTAGTCTGGGACTGGACGTAGAACGAGAAGTTCGAACCAGTATAAAAATTCTAGTGTGCTTGTTCTATTTTACTCATAGTTATTTACTTTTCTATTATCATCTATTTCCGCATTTATATTTAGTTATATTCCATATTACACGGTCCTATACACTTTCAGTAATTAAATCTAATATTAATTTAAATGTCAATTTAATTCAATATAAAATTCAATTACAACTAAAATGTCAATTTTAACTACGAACAACAATCAATAAAATTCTTTTCATATCATAATTATTCAACTATCTTAAGAAGGTTTAGTATTGCGTAAGTGGGTTAAATCAAACATCTTTGATTTATCGTCCATTAAAAATCCAATAAAAGCCTAAAATTTGAAAGTCCCCAAATTCGACCAAACTAATTTCATGCTATCCAGAATTTCGATACGATCCCAATGGAAGAAACCGCGTCCAAATCCGAGTTTGTATGTAAAAGTTACATGTGTTAGAAATTTGAAATTTTAAAATTAAATTAAAACAAGACAAGGGCAATTTAGTAAATTTGTTTATCTCTCCCAGAAGCCTAAATGAACGAAGTCGAACCCATTCAACATGCAGCCGCCACCTTCCAACTGATGTCGTCGTGCCTACGCGTGCCACCACCTCAGTCCAACCACGCCGCCGTGCACCTCGCTTGACGCGACACCTCCCTGGCCCCATTCGAACGCCTCCACGCCTCCATCAGCTCCGCGCCGCCGCTGCTTCGAAGAAAATTCTGGCAATCTTGACGATGGACTCGACAAACCAACTGCGTGGATGAACTCGCCTCAGCCTCCTCTACGCACCAGTGCCTCTCGTTCATCGATTGGTCGACGATCCACCGTTGATTTGCAAACCTAATATAAATGACCGAAAATTCTTCGCCAAATTCTGACCAAACCGAGACTCAAATGAAAAAACGAACTGCAGAGGTAGATTACGTTCGTCGAGAGCTTGCGATGATATATTATATGATAGAGTTTGAGGAGTTTGGATTTTTAAAGTTTGATTTTGAATTGTAATTAGAGTTTTGAAATGTCTGCCATTGAGAAGGAACATATGATTGAATGGATAAATAGAAATTGTTCGTACAGAAAATGAAATAAGAAGCTGCTAGGGGTTATAATAGCCTATATATAGACAGAGATGGATAAGAATGGATGGAACAGATAGAATTGGGTCGAAACGATAACAACGACCCAAAAGGCCCGTTTCGTTCACGAAACGAATATAGGTCATCCAATAAATCAAAATATACGTTTTTGATATTTTTAAACTCAATGAAACTAGTTTCAAACCCTAATTCTATTTTATATAGAATTTATCTTTTAAAATCAAATTATATTCATTTAAATTCCTTTAATTGATTACTACACGTTTCGGACTCGCATGATCAAACTGTAAGTCCGATCACTATGAAATTTGAGATCCTACAATAATTCACTATTACGGATCCAATGAAAATGGTTTCGTCAAAATCCGAGACAGTTCCTAAAAAGGCTAATTTTACATGTTAATTAAATGGATTATTAAATTAAAATCAATTTAATAACTTTTAATTACAAATTTAAAAGTTAACAATTTTCATCATTCCTAATTATACAAAAATTAATAATCTTTTAAAATTAAACATTCCACGTTAATTTCAAGATTTAAACATTACTTTAATTTCAGCATTCTATTACAACCGTAATAAATTCATTCATTATAATTTAAAATCCAAGCAAATTCTTATAATTTGATTTAAATTCTTATTATTAAATCAACTATTACCATTTGAATATAATTAACATTAGTTTATATTTTATTACATGCATATTCTACAGTATTCATCTTAACTCATATTAATTGTAATATTTAGCTACATTGATTTCCAACTAATTTCAACCAAATTAAATAATAAGCAAATTAAATAATAAGCGAACAAATAAAGTTATTGTTATATATTAGTAATCCAAACACATTTCTAAATTTATTGTTTACAAACAAAACTAATAAATTTACATACTAATTAATTGATTTCATAGTCTATATTAAAACTAATTTTAATTAATAACATATGATTTCTCCGTTTAATACAACATTCAATTTATTCCTCATTAACCTTTATTATTATTATTTATTTAAATTACATTAAATAGTTGTCAATTACATCTAATCAACATTAATAAATTATGTTCTAATAAATTTTGTTCTAGCTATAAATCATAATTTTAATTTCTGACAATATTAAATTCCAAAAATCTTATTAAATTCAATAATTTTTAATTATAATAAATACGGGTCGTTACAATCTCCCCCACTAAAAAAGTTTCGTCCTCGAAAAGGAACAAGAAAGAATCAAGAGGTTTGATATCTTTTTATTCAAGATAATAAATTTATAAATGATTAATTTCCATATTTAAGTTTAACAAAATTTTGAAAATAACTCGATTTTCACAAAAAAATTTAAGTCCTAAATTTTCGAAAAATCCGGGCAGAGTCTCCTTTGCTCAAATAGGTCCGGGAAAATAATAATATCGATATTTACATTATATATATATATATATATATATCATATTTAAATAATAAAACATCCCAAACCATGGGAAAAACAATAAAGCAACGTTCCAAAACCGTAATCGAAAACGTACCTATTTGTCGGACAAACAAACTTTATCTATGAAACCACAACAATTATTGCTTCCATAAACTTGTATTTCACTTATACAATCCAAAAGAGTTAAAACTATGTAAAAGAGTGATATATTTGTTGTTTCAAATTAATAGCACAAGCAACATACAATATATAATAATCATATACAAACAAAAGCATCACAACTATTATATGCAACAAAGGAACCAATCATACATCCATAGCAACCAAAAAAAATTGTTTGTCCAGGTTCCGTAACTTTTCGTCATACAAGGATGATAAATAAATATCAAGTGTAACTTACTTTCAACAACCTTAGATATTTACTTAATAGATTATTCATACAACCTCAAACATATTGAAGTATCATTTTCCAAACATCTCATAAGCCAAACAACAAAGAATTTATATATTATTTAAATTTTCATGATGTACATAAATCTTTTATACATAATATCAATTCTAATTGCTTGCTTGAATACACACATTTCAGTTTCAAACAGTATTGTTAACCTGATCACTCTAGTGCGGACTTTGATCTAATTCCTTGGTTAGAAATCTCTGTTTTCCTTGCATAGCTACAAATTATGATAGAAAACTTCAAAACCATATCAAAAATTCGTATTAAATGTTCACCGTCAAGGATCGAACGGAAAATCCTAATTCGAACTGGTGTGAATTACCATAAATCATGTATTCAAATCTGGATCAAAACTGTTATGCGAATAAAATGGTCTATGCCCAACTTACATATTTTAATTTATTGGTTTCTCCTTACATCATTTACTTTTCATTCGTTTTACTTCTCATTCATTCATAAAAGGTCATCTTTTGTTAATTTATATTCATTTACTTACGTAAACTATTTTCCATTCAATATTTAATATCATCAATGAATTAATTCTTAAAGCATTACATTTGTTTCTTTGTAGGTTAATTCACATTTATTACTATATAACTTATAGACTTAATTTCCACTAAATACTAACATTCATTAATGAATCATTTCATACTTAAGTTTTCTACCATTTAATTCACATTATTTCTTCATATATATTATTACTGAATATTAAATCTATTTCTGAATCATTTCAACATTTTCTATAGTTATAATCAATTACTCTATATAGTATCACTTTTACTATTTACTTTAATTATAAATAACTTCAAAACATTAACATAAGTTTATAATATTCTTGTAACATCTTAATTCTTTTATTTATAAACATATGTTCATTTTGAAGCATTTTTGTCATAAGCTTTTTCTTGTATAATATTCTTGTATAATATTCTATTACATATTTAAATTTAACATTTCAACTTTTTTTTTTCACATTTCTGGTAAGTTTTGTGTATGTTTTTAGGATGCAATTGAATGTTATACAAATTTGTCTAATTCATTTTAGTTAACAAAAATGTTCAATAGTTTACATCTACTTAATTTTCATTATCTTTTAAATTTTCAAGTGACAAATTCCCAATTTCTTTACAGTTTCATTTTGAAACATTTATATTTCTTAAGTTTTTCCTTTATATATGATACTCCATTATCTATATATGGACATAATTCCATTTGAACATTTTTATTACTTAAGTTTTTACTTGTTTGATATTCCGTTATCTTTTAATTTACAAGTTACAAGACTTTAATTTCTTATATTTTCAGTAAACCATAACCCTTTAATTTTTCAGTTTGAATGTTTCCAACTTATTAAAATAGTCAAGATTCATTTCATTTACAATAATTTGAAAATCATTGACTAAAAGAAAATTTTAAGAACTAAGTACCGGATTTCATTTCAAATCATCTTTTTTTTTAAAATGGGTTAATTGATATTAAACGGGCTTTGCGGCCCAATAGCCTGTATGTACAATTACAATAAACATTCCGAGATATCATCCGACAATTCCATTACAGTCTCATCTCAAACTAACACTTTCCTAAAATAATTAGGGTTCTTTCATTTCGATAATAATGGCAACTACCAGATGTTTGCTTGATTTCCTAGCTTCACAGCCATCCACTTCCAGTTCTCCAGTTGTAGTTTTTCTTTTGCCTCTAAGCTGGTGAGTTTCTTAATCCTTCCGATGTTGATTTTCACGTCTCTGGCAATATACTCTGCTAATTCTAATTCATCCTTTTCTTTTCCACTTTTGAAAGCCCTTATGTTCCTTTCTCTCCAGAGATGCCAGACAGTTGCCGTCAAAGAAATTTTCACAACCTCCTTCATCAAGTTCGTGAAATCTGCCCGATTACTCAGGTGAATAATCTCAATTTCTAAGCTTTGGACCGTTTCTGATTGCAAGTTTTTAAGTTTTTGTATAGCCCACACCCGTTTACTAAATTTGCAGTCGAAAAATAAGTGGTTGTGAGTTTCTGTTTCTTTCCCGCATAAGTTACAGATATCTTCATTAAGAATACCCCGGCTTTTTAATCTATCTTTAGTACTCAGCCTGCCCTTGATTGCTTTATATGTAGTGTGCGTCATTTTAGGGCAATTAGATTTACTCCAGATGGCATTATACCAATTTACCATTTCATAATGTTTCCTGTTTTCATTCCAGACTTCATTCATTTTGAAATATCCTTTTTTGTTGTTTTTCCAGACCCATTTATCAACTATCTTGTTTGAAAGGATAGGGATTCCCTCTATCTCATGTTTCAGATTCCTTGTAATCAGTTGTCTTTCTGTCTCCCATTTGTTATTATGTATTATTCTAGCTACTTGAATTTGTGGAGTGTTGTTAGCTGAGTAGCTTTCCCATCCAAAAATGTCTATAATGCTTTTGTTATTTATCCACGGATCCCTCCATAAATCTGTGTCTTTCCCATTTGCTATTTGCCTTTCAATTGAATTTTTAAGGATCCCTCTTTGTTTTAAGATATTTTTCCAAGTCACTGAAGCATTGTTATCAGTTTGGATAGTCCAAAAGTTGTCTTTCAAATATCTACTTCTCATCCATTTGGCCCATAAGTTTTCAGAAGAAATGAATTTCCAGGCTAATTTGAGACCATATATCTTTTTAAGTTCAAAAAGGTTTTTCAGTCCCACTCCTCCTTCTTTTTTGGGTCTACACAATTCATTATAATTCACTTTATGTATCCCTCCTCTCCATATGAAATTAGCACACACTGTATTTATCTTAGTTATAGAACAATCTGGTATCTGAAATGTTTGTAGCCAGAATCTAACTTGTGAAGTGATTACAGTATGAACCAATTCCACTTTGCCTGCAAAAGATAACATTTTTGATCTCCATCCCTGTAATTTTTCCCTAATCTTATCTATCGGCTTTCCACATTCAGCATCAGTGATATTATTATTTGATAGAGGAACCCCTATGTATTTAACTGGCAGCTCTCCTTCCCCTACTCCAAGTTGTGCTAATATGTTTGTTTTGTTTTTACAGCATTTATTCATATAGCACTTTGTTTTAAGCTCATTAACTTTGAGTCCAGCCAATTCCTCAAATTGTTTAAAAATTCCTTTTATTGTGTGTATTCCCATGTCTGTAGCTTTAAATACAACTAGTAAGTCATCAGCATAAATAAGGTGATTGACTTCTGGTTTTAATTTGTACACTGGTTTTATCAGTGAATGGTAACTTGCAAGTTCCATTTGAAGAGAGAACCACTCCATGGCAACAGCAAATAGATAAGGAGAAAGAGGATCTCCTTGTCTAATTCCTCTGTTAGTTGTAATGTACCCTTTAGGAGTTCCATTTATAAGCACTGAGAAAGTAGGAGTGCATATGCAGTGTGTTATTAGTTTAAGCAGTTTAGCTGGTACTCCCATTTCATGTAGCATATGTAAAATGAATTGCATGTTCACTTTATCATAAGCTTTGTGTAAATCTATTTTTAAGCACACTCTGTCAGCTCCTTTTTTGTTGAAATCCCTAATTAGTTCATGTGCTAGCAAAGAATTTTCAGAGATGAATCTACCTTTTATAAATGCACTTTGACTTTGCGAAATGATTTGAGGTAGAACTTTATTCAATCTCATACAAATGATTTTGCTGAGGATTTTGTATGTAACATTGCAACAAGCTATGGGTCTAAAGTCCTCTATTTTTTCTGGTTTTTTGACTTTTGGAATCAAAGTGATGAAAGTATGATTAATTTCTTGAATGAATTCACCTGTATTGAAAGCCTCTTGATAACCTCTGAGCATTTTATCCTTTAGGTCTTTCCAGTGCATTTTGAAGAAGAGTGCGCTCATTCCATCGGGTCCCGGACTGGACTCATTGTGAATAGAGAAAGTGGCTGTTTTCATCTCCCTTTCCGTAACTTCAGCTGTGAGCATTTGGGCACCTTCACTGGAGATTCTTTTCCTATAGTGGATATGAGGTATTTGTTGAGAATGATCCCCATTATATGTGCTTGTAAAATATTCTATGGCGTTTGTTTCCAGTTCTTTTATGTTTCCAGCAACATTTCCCTGTTCATTTAAATAGTTTAGTAAATTGTTATTTTGATTTTTTCTCACAGACATTTTAGTATAAAAAATCTTATTGCATTCATCCCCTTGTGTTAGCCATTTTTCCTTTGCTTTTTGCTTGATATCCATGGCTTGAATGCTCAGAAGATTCTTCAGCTGTTGTTGTTTGTCAAAATATTCTGCATTAAGGACTTCATTCTGTGGTTCTTTTTCCAATTGATATTAAAGTCTTCCAAGTCTTTCCTGCATTTCTTTGATGTCATCATGTCTTTTTGGCTTTATTTTGTTCCATTCCTTCAGCTTATTTTTAATCTGCTTCACCATCATAATGTATTTGTACATGTAGTTACCTTCTGGAATTTTGATTTTATTGAAATCAACTATTTCATTGTATTCTTTAAGAAGATGCCAATGATTAGCATATCTGAAAGGTTTCCCCTTATGTTCTTGCTTTTCATTATTGAATTGTATGTATAAAGGACTATGATCACTTGTGGAGCTTGGCAGTACTGTGACATTTATATTTGGGAATTTGTTAATAAGTTCTACATTTCCCGGTGCTCTGTCCAGTCTAGAATTAATTTTTTTCTTCTCACCACTTTTCCATGTAAATTTTAGGCCTATGTGGAGTACTTCTGCAAGTCCTGCTGTTAGTACACAATTATTGAATTCGGATATTTGGCAGACCTTCAGGGTAAGTCCTCCCTGTTTTTCATGTGTTTTTAAAACAGCATTAAAATCTCCAACTACTATCCATGGTTTGGTTATGATTTTTGAATTTTCATTGATCACTTTCCATAGTTTCTTTCGTTCGGGTGCCAAATTGTTAGCATAGACTATTGTAACCATAATTTGCATCCCTCCTATATTTTTCATATCCATAGTAATTTGTTGCTCATCAGCATTTAGCAAACTACAACTCCAAATATTAGACTCCCAGAAAATTATTATTCTACCTTTAACATTATTTATATTATTATGGATGATTTTCCATTGATCCCCCATTTGTTGCTGTATTTCCTCCATGCTTTCTTCATTAAGTTTATTTTCTAAAATAGCCAAGACTGTAGGTTTGTATTTTATCCTGAGATTATAGAGGTCTAATTTCCTGACATCACCATTAAGACCTCTTACATTCCAGTATATTATAGTCATTATGATTTAGTAGATCTGCTCCTAGTAATCGGAGCTGATACTACTTTAGCTTTTTTACAAGCTTCTTCTTGTCCTGTGTCGGTAAACATATTTTCATAGTTGATATTTACTTCTGTATATTTTTCTATGTTTTCATCCTCATCCTCCTCTTCTGATGATTCTATTTGTATATCTAATTTTTTAATTTCATTGATTGATCCAGGGAGATCTTCTTCATCACTTGTCTCAGTCATATTCTGCTCCTGTGGTTGCTGGCTATAGTCCTTTAGTTGATGATCCTCCTGTGTCTTCTGAAATTGATGATCTTCTTGCTTCTCTTCTACAGAGTCCTTGATGTTACAATTTGTGGACTGGGTGGTGGGCTTTCTATTACAGCATTTTGTTTTTTTGCTGCTGTAAAATCTTTTTTTGAAACTAAATAACTGGTAGATGCTAACTGGGATGGGTCAGTTGTTGTAGTGTTTATCTGTATAGTTTCAACTGAACTTGTGGTTTTTGGGATCCATACTTGTTTGGATTTGTTTTTCTCAATGCATTCTGGAGTAACTGCATGGCCAAAGCACTTACATTCTGCACATCGTAAAGGTATGAATTCATATTCAACTTCTTGTGTGTATAAATTTCCTCTTTTGTCAATCGCTTTCACAGTCTCTGGTAATGTAGAATCTGCTTTTATTTCTATCAATACTCTAGCATATTTGATTCTTTTAACTTTCTTTGTGTATTCATCAATATCTAGAGGCTTTCCAATCAAACTTGCCAATTTACCAATACATCTTGTGTTCCACAAAGCTAGGTTAAGATTATTTAGCTTGATCCAGACTGGATATGTAGTTAGCATTACTTTCTCAAAATTGAAATCTGCTTCCCATTTCTTAATGATAATCAATTTGCTGTCCATGAACCATGGACCCCCTTTAATGATCTTCTCGTAATCTTCTTCCTTTTCAAACTTAATTAGGTAAAAACCATTTTCTCTGGCAAAAACATCCCATGCCCCTGATGGGTTCCATACCCTTCTAATATATGCGTTAAAGTGAATTAGATATGGTCGTTTACCTGCCATGTAGGCATATAGAGAATTTTTCCACATCTGAGTTGATTCTTCATAGTCTTGTTCATCTATTAACTGATAAGTCTCAGATCCTTCCTTGATTGGTTCAAAATATTTGAGATTGCCTTGTATTTCAATATTATTATCCACCGCCTCCACCCAGGATTTAGGGTTCTTCGTCTGCTTTGTAAGATCTAGAATTGATTGTTTTAGTATAGATGCAAAAGTCTCCTTCCCCTTGCGTTTAACCATCGTCCATCCTCCGCCTCCTTCATCTGCTTCCAAGTCGCCTAGGGTTTGGGGAATTTCAGCCGCCATCGATAATAATATTATTATAGAATATATATATATATATATATATATATATATATATATATATATATATATATATATCAAATCGTGTTTAGAAAATTAAAAATTAAAAATTCGTTTCACCAAACAACTATGTAGCAAAGCTACTACAGTGGTCTTTCTACTTTAAAACTCGAAAATGTATGTCGATGATGCCGTGTGGTCATCACTGAAATTATTTTTCGACGACTGAAAAGGATGCATTTTGAAAAAAAATTCTATTTGCAAATACTTTCAAATAATACTAATATTATTTTTCTCAAATCTTTGAAAACCAAATTCAAAACAACGAAATTTAAGTTCTCAAATTTCCAATTAAATTGATTTTATTGGTAAATCATATTACATAAACCTTATTTATAAAAATTACATTTTCAACATACAATAGTTAATAGTTTTACTAACCATAACCAACCATACAATAAATGACAATAATGGAATATTATCATTTACCAACATCCAACACAACAAAAATAACAAAATCAATTTAAGAAAAATTATATATATACATATATATTTTGATATATACATAATCTAGTTACTATGTAAAATTATTTCATTTACCTATTTTAAAAACAATATTGTGTCCGTCCACCATGTTCATGTGTTTAGAAATCTCTATCGATGCCATAGCATCCTATGTACCGACCGGAATTTAAAAATACTCAACATAACAAATTAACACAATACAAAATATTTTTATAGCACTAACAAATACGTTCTCTCATATATACACACTCAGACTCTTTCTAGGGTATTAATAACCCTATCTCTATTGAGTTTAACCCTAAACAGGCTAAGCTATATCTAAATGTAAGCTCCGATACCAACTGTGACGACCCACCTTTTTGGACGGTTTTGATCGACAATAAACCACACTTGTCTAACTCAAACCATTCAAAATGGAGGATTATCAAAGGGATAAATAAGAAAATAAAAGAAAGGAAAACAAATTATAGAATTTTGCAACAGAATGGCAAAATATAATAATCAAATAAATAGTTTATGAAGTTGTTTTACAATGTACATTTGATTACACAAATTTACACAATAAAGTACAGTCAACAACATACCAATGATAATGCAGCGGAAAAATACTAAAAATATAATACATATAAAAAATGCTAAAATATAATATACCAAACTCCGTCTTCGTCTTTCAGAAATAATGTCTTCAACACTGAAATACTCAGGTTGACCCGAGTGAAATGAAAAGAGAAAACACTCGAGTCAAATCTAAAAAAATTTATATAAGTCAAATTAACAACTAAGTAAATATGAGTGTAATAGCTTCAGAGATGTTTACGGGATTTTATATCTCCTATTCAGTGTATGCAATAACTTAAGAGATGTTATGGGATTTTCCATATCCTAAGGATCAGTTAGACTATCTATATGTAGTAAGATACACCATATATGTAGTGTATAATAAGTAAAATGAATATTTTTCTTAGCGTTAAGGCTTTTCATTAATCCCCTTAAACACTTTTTTAAGCAGGTAGTCTATGCAGGTCCAGTAACACAACCAGTAACGTCGTCGGCTAGTGAGTCCCCTATAGGTCCAAACAAAAACAAAATCGTAGTGGGCACGAATAAGGATAAAGAGTACGACAAGGCACGTGAGGCGATACCCAAGGTAGGATACTACCATTTTGTGTTTCCTGAATGGTGGTAACCCCTAACGGCCCACCACGTCCAACACCACCAAAATCAAATCAAATTAAGGTGCATCGATCAAGCCGACACCAATACTAATACGAAGAGGAGTGTCCGCTAGACGTAGCTAGCCTCAATGGTCAGGTACAACTCCTGATTTAGCCATTTCAATGGAACAAGTGCCGGGGTCATCCATCATCATTCTCTTTCTTCAAATCCATTAAACGCCTCCAATTCAACCTCTACATTCTGAATATTATCCACTGCATACACAGTTGTTAGAGTGTTTCTAATATTGATAGAGAGTATGCCAATAAGAGGTTTCGGTCTCTTTAACAACCAAACGTCATTTTTCACACCGGTTGATTTTTTACATTACAAAACCGATTCATATTTGATATCAAAATATCATATTCACTTCAAAATATCCTCCATTCCAAAATCATCATATTTACTCAAAATATGTCATTTTCACTTGAAATTATCATTTCAAATTCCAACTTAGGTTACACCCTCATTTAACCACATTCGCATTTAAATCAACGATTTAAATATAAACCCTCCAACTTTGCACAGTTTGATATTTTAGAAAATAGTTTGAATAGTTTAAAATAGTTTAAATGTTTAAATAGTTTAAAGATTTTTAAATAGTTTACTATAAAATAGTTTAAGTATTGAAAATGGTTTATATAGTAATAGTCTGAAAAATGAAAATAATTTGAGTATTAAATAATTAGATTTTTTTTAAATAGTTTGTATTAAAATAACTTATTTTGAAAATAATATGAAATCAAATTGTTTCCTTCCATTTCAACTATCTGGACCCATATCCAGGTTTCGAATTAACAAATCTCAATTTCCAATCTTTCAATTCAATTGACTCAATTTCAATTTAGTTTAAAATCAACTTGATTTCATTTTTAATTTGAAATAACTTAAATTTCCCAAAACATTCAGTTTTAACTTAAAACTCGATTCAACAATTCAATTTAATGATTAAAAATTCTAATTCAATTCTTATTTTAAACCATCTCAATTTATATCAATTTCAAGCCAAATTTTAATCTACTGATTTAAACCACTTAAATCAAATTAAACTTCATTGTTCAATTTTAAGATCCAAACCTACAAAATAATTTAATTTTTTCAAATTAAAGTCATATATCAATTATAACTTTAATTTTCCAATTTAATTCTTTAAAACAATTTCTTTTAACCCCTTTCAATTTCAACATTTCAAAGCTTGAATTGGAAAATAAGTTAATTCATATAAATCCACAATTCATTACCTTTTAAAATAATTTCATGTAACCAAAATCCAAAAACCAATATTTTTAAAACTACTTAATTTAACCAATCCAGTGTCCGTATATAATTTTCTACCCTATGGCAAGTGATCAATAATTCCGATTTTAATAATAGAGATGGATATATATCATTTCAATCAAAAACAAATGTCATAGATATATATCATTTCAAACTATTTCTTAATTTATTCGAGATAATTTAAATAATAGTTTATATGCTGTCACTTAATATACAAAGTGATAACAGAGGTATATAAAAATAAATAAACATCCAATCATCCAAAATGTCAACAAATAAACATCCATCATAACTAAAATCCAAATCGGCCAAAAATTCACAACAATTTATTGGTTATCAATATCCGGTATTTAACTAGCAATTAAATCTAATACTAATTTGAATGTCAATTTAATTCAGTATGAAATTCAATTACAATTAAAATGTCGATTTAAACAACCAAAAAACAATCAATAAAATTCTTATCACATCATAAACTTAATTCAACTATCATAAGAAGGTTTAATATTATGTGAGTGATTTAAATCACTCACCTTTGATTTATTGTTCGTTTAAAATCCAATAAAAATCCAAAATTTGAATAGCCTCTAAATTTAACCAAACCCATTACCGGTTGTCCAAAATTTCGATACGATCCCAACGGAAGAAACCGTGTCCAAATCCGAGTTGGTATGTAAAAGTTATACGTGTTAGAAGTTTGAAAATTATGAATTAAATTAAAATAAGATATGGGCAATTTGGTAATTTTGTTCACCTCTCCCAGAGCCCTAAACGAATGAAGTCGAACCCATTTAACATGCAGCCGCCACCTTCCAGCCAATGCCGCCACACCTACGTGTGCCACCACCCTGATCCAACCACGCCGCTATGCACCTCGCCTGATGCGGCACCTCCTTGGCCCCGTGCAAACGCCTGTGCGCCTCCATCAACTCCGCACCACCGCCACCGCTTTGAAGCCAATTTTGGCGATCGTGATGATGAACCCAACAAACCAACTGCATGGATGAACTCGCCTTAGCCTCTTCTATGTGCCAGTGCCTCCCGATTGTCGCTTCGTCGACGATCCACCGTTGATTTGCAAACCCCAATATGAACGACCGAATCTTCTTTGCCAAACTCTGGCCAAACCAAGACTCAAATGCAAAAAAGAACTACAAATGCAGATTGCGTTTATATGTTAGGGTTTGAGGAATTTGGATTTGAAAGTTTGATTTTGAATTGTAATTAGGGTTTTGAAATGTCTGCCATTGAGAAGGAACAGATGATTGAATAGATAGATAGAAATTGTACATATGGAAAATGAAAATAAGAAGCTGGTAGGATTTATAATAGCCTATATATAGACAGAGATGGATAAGAGTGAATGAAACAGATCGAATTAGGTCGAAACGATAACAACGACCCAAAAAGCGCGTTTCGTTCCCGTAACGAAAATAGGTCATCTAATATATCGAAATATATGTTTTCAATATTTTTAAACTCAATGGAACTAGTTTCAAACCCTAACTCTATTTTATATAGAAGTTAGATTTTAAAATCAAATTATATAAATTTAAATTCCTTTTATTGATTTCCACGCGTTTTGGGCTCGCACAATCAAACGGTAAGTCTGATCGCTACGAAACTAGAGATTCTATAATAATTCACCGTTACAAATTCAATGAAACTAGTTTCATCGAAATCTAAGATACTGTCCAAAAAGACTAATTTTACGTATTAATTAAATGGATTATTAATTTAAAATCAATTTAATCACTTTTAATTTGTAATTTAAAAGTTAATAATTTTCATCATTCCTGATTACACAGAAATTAATAATCTTTTAGAATTCAATATTACATGTTAAATTCAAGATTTAAACATTACATTAATTTCAACGTTCAATTACAACCGTAATAAATTCATTTATTATAATTTACATTCAGACAAATTCTTTTAATTTGATTTAAATTCTTATTACTAAATCAACTATTACCTTATAAATATAATTAACATTAGTTTACATTTTATTACATTCATATTCTATAGTATTTATCTTAACTCATATCAACTTCAATATTTAATTACATTAATTTCATTGATTTCCAACTAATTTCAACTAAATTAAATAATAAGGGAAAAAAAATAAAGCAATTGTTATATATTAGTAATCCAAATATATTTCTAAATTTATTGTTTACAAATACAAGTTAATAAATTTACATACTAATTAATTTATTTCATGTTCTATATTAAAACCAATTTTAATTAATAACATATGATTTCTCCGTTTAATACAACATTCAATTTATTCCTCTTTAACCTTCATTATTATAATTTATTTAAATTACAGTAAACAGTTGTCAATTACATCCAATCAACATTATTAAATTATATTTTAATAATTTTTTTCTAGTTATAAATCATAAATTTTAATTTATGACAATATTAAATTTCAAAAATCTTATTAAATTTAATAATTTTACTTATAAAAAATACGGGTCGTTACAATCTCCTTCACTCAAAACTTTTCATCTCCAAAAAGGAACAAGAAAGAATCAAGAGGTCTGATATCTTTTTATCCAAGATAAGCAATTTATAAACAATTAATTTCCATATTTAAGTTAAACAAAATTTTGAAAATAACTCAATTTTCACAAAATTTTCTATGTCCTAAATTTACGAAAAAAATCGGCAGAGTTTCCTTTGCGCGGATAGGTCTGGGAAGATAATAATATCAATATTTACATTATATATATATCATATTTCAGTAATAAAACATTCCAAACCATGGGGAAAAAATAAAATAACGTTCCAAAACCGTAATCCGAAAACATACCTATTTGTCGGGTAAACAAACTTTATTTATCAAACCAAAAGCAATAGCTATTGCTTCCATAAACTTGTATTTCACTTATATAATCCAAAATAGTTAAAACTATGTAAAAGAGTGATATATTAGTTGTCTCAAATCAATAGCACAAGCAACATCTAATATATAATAATTATATGCAATAAAAGCAGCACAACTATTATATGCAACAAAGGATCCAATCATACACCCGTAGCAACCAAAGACTAATGTTTTGTCCAGGTTCAGAAACTTTTCATCATACATGGATGATAAATAACTATCAAGTGTAACCTACTTTCAACAGCCTTAGATACTTACTTAATAGATTATTCATACAACCTCAAACAAATTGAAGTATCATTTCCTAAACATCACATACAAAACAACAAAGAATTTATACACTATTTAAATTTGCATGATGTACATAAATCTTTTATACACAGTATCAATTCTAATCGCTTGCTTGAGTATACACATTTTGCTTTCAAACTAGTATTGTTAGCCCGATCACTCTAGTGCGGACTTTGATCCAATTCCTTCATTATAAATCTCTATTTTCCTTGCATAGCTACAAACTATGGTAGAAAACTTCAAAATCATATCAAAATGAGTATTAAATATTCGCTGTCAAGAATCGAGTGAAAATCCTAGTTCGGACTGGTGTGAATTACCATAAATCATGTATATAAATCATGATCAAAACTGTTATGCGAATAAAATGGTCTATACCCAGCTTGCATATTTTATTTGCATCACTTACTTTTCATTCGTTTTACTTCTTATTCATTTATAAAAGGCCATCTTTTGTTAATTTACATTCATTGACTTACATATATTATTTTCCTTTCAATATTTAATATCATTAATGAATCAATTCTTAAAGCATTACATTTGTTTCTCTACCGTTTAATTCACATTTATTATTATATAACTTATACACTTAATTTCCATTAAATATTAATATTCATTAATGAATCATTTCGTACTTAAGTTTTCTACCTTTTAATTCACATTATTTCTTCATGTATCGTATTATTGAATATTAAATCTATTTCTGAATAATTTCAACATTTTCTGAAGTATAATCATTTACTCTATATAGTATTCACATTTACTATTCAATTTAATTATAAATAACTTAAAAACATTAATTAGGTTTGTAATATTCTTGTAACATATTAATTCTTTTATTTATAAACATATGTTTATTTTGAAGCATTTTTATCATAGGCTTTTACTTGTATAATATTCCAATACGTATTCATATTTAACATTTCAACATTTTTTTACGTTTCTGATAGGTTTCGTGTACGTTTCTATAATGCAATTTAATGTTATGCAAATTTGTCTTATTCATTTTAGTTAACAAAAAGGTTCAATAGTTTACATCTCCTTAATTTTCATTATCTTTCAAATTTTCAAGTGACAAATCTCCAATTTCTTTACAGTTTCATTTTGAAACATTTATATTTCTTAAGTTTTTCCTTTATGTATGATACTCCATTATCTATATATGGACATAATTCCATTTGAACATTTATATTACTTAAGTTTTTACTTGTTTGATATTCCGTTATCCTTTAATTTACAAGTTACAAGACTTAATTTCTTATATTTTCAGTAAACCATACTCCTTTAATTCGGATTTCAATTTGAATGTTTTCAACTTATCAAAATAGTCAAGATTTTATTTCATTTACAATAATTTGAAAATCATTGATTAAAGAAAATTAAGAAATTAACAAAACAATAAATGACAATAATGAAATATTATCATTTCTAACGTCCAACACAACAAAATTAACAAAATCAATTTATAAAAAATTATATACACACATATAATTTGATGTATACAAAATATAGTTACTAGGTAAAATTATTTCATTTACCTATTTTGAAAACAATAGTGTGTCTGTCCACCCTGTTCAAGTCTTTAGAAATGCCTATCGATGTAATAGCGTCCTATGTACCGTCGAAATTTTTAAATACTCAACAGAACAGATTAACACAATACAAAACATTTTTATAGCACTAACAAATACGCTCTCTCATATATATACACTCAGACTAATTCTAGGGTATTAATAACCCTATCTCTAATGAGTTTAAACCAAAACAGGCTAACGTATCTCTAAACCTAAGCTCCGATACTAACTGTGAAGACCCACCTTTTTGATGGTTTAAATCGACAATAAACCACACATGTCTAACTCAAATCAGTCAAAAGGGAGGATTGTCAATGAGATAAATAAGAAAAAAAAAGAAAGGAAGGGAAAACAAAAATATTGAATCTCGCAGCCGAATGACAAAAAATAATAATCAAATAAACAGTTCATGAAGCTGTTTTACAATGTATACATTTGATTACATAAATTTACAAAAAATAACAGTACAATTAACAACATACCAATAATAATGCAATGGAAAATTACTAATATAATATAACAAACTCCGTCTTCGTCTTTTAGAAATAATGTCTTTAACACTAAAATGCTCAGGCTGACCCGAGCGTAATGAAAAGACAAAACACTCAAGTCAGAACTAAAAGATTTTATGTAATTCAAATCAACAACAAGTAAATATGACTGTAATAGCTTCAGAGATGTTTACGGGATTTTACATCTCTTATCCAGTGAATAACGTGCGTGCAATAACCAAAGAGATGTTACAGGATTTTCCATCTCCTAAGGATCCATTAAACTATCTATATGTAATGTCTAATCAGTAAAGTAAATATTTTTCTTAGCATTAAGGTTTTACATTAATCCTCTTTAACACATTTTTAAGCAGGTAGTCTATACAGGTCCTGTAACACAACCAGTAACATTGGTAGCCAATGAGTCCCTTATAGGTACCATACTAAAACAAAATCGTAGTGGGCGCGAATAAGGATAAAGTGTATGACAAGGCATGTGAGGTGATGCCTAAGGTAGGATACTACCATTTTGCGTTTCCTGACTGGTGGTACCCCCTAATGGCCCACCGCGTCCAACCCCCTACCCCAAATCAAATCAAGTCAAGGTGCACCGATCAAGTCAACATCAATAGTAATATGAAGAGGTGTGTCCGCTAGAGGTAGCTAGCCTCAATGGTCAGGTACGGCTCCTGTTTTAGTCATTTCAAATTGGCACAAGTGCTGGGGTCATCCATTATCGTTCTCTTTCTTCGAATTTTGCAAACACCTCCAATTCAACCTCTACATTC
Organism: Allium cepa; assembly: GCA_030765085.1. NCBI lineage: Eukaryota > Viridiplantae > Streptophyta > Magnoliopsida > Asparagales > Amaryllidaceae > Allium > Allium cepa. The sequence continues at coordinate 34,842,655 of CM060941.1, forward strand.
TGAATATCATCCACCGTGTGCATAGTTGTTAAAGTGGTTCCAATATTGACAGAGAATATGTCAATAAGAGTCCCCGGTCTCTTTAACAACCAAACGTTATTTTTCACATTGGTTGACTCTTTTACATTTCAAAACCGATTCATATTTGATATCAAATTCATCATATTTATTCAAAATATGTCATTTGCACTTGAAATTTTCATTTCAAACTCCAACTTAGGTTATACCATCATTTAACCACATTCGCATTTAAATTAACGATTTAAATATAAACCTTCCAACTTTGCACAGTTTGAAATTTTAGAAAATAGTTTAAATAGTTTAAAATAGTTTAAATAATTTAAAGAGTTTTAAATAGTTTACTATAAAATAGTTTGAGTATTGAAAAAGGTTTATATAGTAAAATAGTTTGAAAAAACAAAATAATTAGAGTATTAGATAAATAGATTTTTCAAACAGTTTATATTAAAATAATTTATTTTGAAAGTAATATCAAATCAATCTGTTTCCTTCCATTTCAATAATCTTGACCCATATCCAGGTTTCGAATCAACAAAACTCAATTTCCAATCTTTCAATTCAATTACCTCAATTCCAATTTAGTTTTAAATCAACTTGATTTTAGTTTCAATTCCAAATAACTTCAATTTCCAAAAACATTCATTTTTAAATTAAAAATCGATTCAACAATTCAATTTAGTGATTTAAAATTCCAATTCAATTCTTATTTTAAACCATCTTAATTTATACCAATTTCGAGCCAAAATTTAATTTGCTGATTTAAACCACTTAAATCAAATTAAACTTCATTGTTCAATTTTAAGATCCAAATCTTCAAAATAATTCAATTTTTCCAAATTAAAATAATATATCGATTATGACTTTACATTTCCAATTTAATTCTTTAAAACAATTTCTTTTAACCCATTTCAATTTCAACATTTCAAAGCTTGAATCAAAAAATAATTTAATCCATATAAATCCACAATTTATTACCTTTTAAAACAATTTCATGTAACCAAAATCCAAATACCAATATTTTTAAAACCATTGAATTTAACCAATTCGGTGTCTGTATATAATTTTCTGCCATATGGCTAAGTGATCAATTATTCCAATTTTAATCATAGGGATGGATACATAACATTTCAATCCAAATCAAATGTCATAGGTATATATCATTTCAATCTATTTCTTAATTTATTCGAGATAATTTAAATAACAGTTTATATACTGTTACTTAATATATAGAGTCATAACAGATTATATAAAAATAAATAAACATCCAATCATCCAAAATCTCAACAAATATACATCCATTATAATCCACATCCAAATCAGCCAATAATTCACAATAATTCATTGGTTGTCAATATCAAGTATTTAACTAAAAATTAAATCTAATATTAATATAAATATCAATTTAATTCAATATAAAATTCAATTACAATTAAAATGTCAATTTTAACTACCAAACAGCGGTCAATAAAATTCTTAACACATCATAAACTTAATTCAACTATCGTAAGAAGGTTTAGTATTGCGTGAGTGGGTTAAATCACTCGCCATTGATTTATCGTCCATTTAAAATCCAATAAAAGCCCAAAATTTGAATAGTCTCCAATTTAACCCAAACGAGTTTCATATTGTGCGAAATTTTGATACGATCCCAATGGAAGAAATCGCATCCAAATCCGAGTTCGTATGTAATAGTTATACGTGTTAGAAGTTTGAACATTTAAAATTAAATTAAAATAAGATAGGGGCAATTTGGTATTTTTGTTTACCACTCCTAGAACCCTAACTGAACGAAGTCGAACCCATTTAACACACAGTCGCCACCTTCCAGCCGACACCGTTGTGCCTACGAGCACTACCACCCTAATCCAACCACGCCACCGTGCACCTCGCCTGGCGCCGCACCTCCCTAGCCCCATGCGAACGCCTCCATGCCTCCATCAGCTTCACGCTGTCGGCGCTGCTTCGAAGCCAATTCTGGTGATCTTGATGATGAACTCGACCAACCAACCGCATGGATGAACTCGCCTCAGCCTCCTTTATGCGCTAATGCCTCCCGATCGTCGATTAGTCGACGATCCACCGTTGATTTGCAAACCCTATTATGAACGGCCGAAACTTCTTCGCCAAAATCTGGCCAAACCAAGACTCAAATGCAAAAAAAAACTGCATACACAGATTATGTTCGTCGTGAGCTTCGCGATGATCTATTATATGATAGGGTTTAAGGAGTTTAGATTTTTGAGGTTTGATTTTGAATTGTAATTAGGGTTTTGAAATGTCTATAATTGAGAAGGAACATATGATTGAACAGATAGATAGAAATTGTACGTACAGAAAATGAATATATGAAGCTGCTAAGGTTTATAATGGCCTATATATAGACAAAGATGGATAAGAATGGTTGTAACAGATCGAATTGGGTCGAAACGATAACAACGACCCGAAAAGCCCGTTTCTTTGCCGAAACGAAAATAGGTCATCCAATATATCAAAATATATGTTTTCAATAATTTTAAACTCAAGTGTACTAGTTTAAACCCTAATTCTATTTTATATAGAAGTTTTCTTTTAAAATCAAATTATACTCATTTAAATTCCTTTAATTGGTTTCTACGCTTTTCGAGCTCGCACGATCAAATGGTAAGTCCGATCGCTACAAAACTTGAGATCCTGTAATAATTCATTGTTACAGATCCAATGAAAACGGTTTAATCGAAATCGAAACAGTGCCCATAAAGACTAATTTTACACATTAATTAAATGGATTATTAATTTAAAATCAATTTAATCACTTTTAATTTCAAATTTAAAAGTTAACAATTTCTATCATTCTTGATTATACAGAAATTAATAATCTTTTAAAATTAAATTTTCCACATTAATTTCAAGATTTAAACATTACGTTAATTTCATCGTTCAATTACAACCGCAATAAATTTATTCATTATAATTTAAATTCCAAACAAATTCTTTTCGTTTGATTTAAATTCTTATTATTAGTTCAACTATTATCTTATGAATATAATTAACATTAGCTTACATTTAATTACATTTATATTCCATAGTATTCATCTAAACTCATATTAACAGCAATATTTAATTACATTAATTTCACTGATTTCTAACTAATTTCAACCATATTAAATAATAAGGGAACAAATAAAGCAATTGTTATATATTAGTAATCCAACCACATATCTAAATTTTTTTTACAAACAAAAGCTAATAAATTTAAATACCAATTAACCGATTTCATATTCTATATTAAACCCAATTTTAATTAATAACATATGATTTCTCCATTTAATACAACATTCGGTTTATTCCTTATTAACCTTTATTATTATCATTTATTTAAATTACATTAAATAATTGTCAATTACATCCAATCAACATTATTAAATTATATTCTAATATTTTTTTCAGTTATAAATCATAAATTTTAATTTCTGACCATATTAAATTCCAAAAATCTTATTAAATTCAATAATTGTTAATTATAAAATATACGGGTCGTTACAAGGTCGCACCCATTAGGGTATGATCATTTCTATCTAGACTGAGTCCCTACTTAGATATATTATAGTCCTAAATGGTTGCTGATCCCAACCGAGGAGGTGATCATATTCGGTACTATCCAGCAAGAGATAGGCTAAACCTGTGTTGGCAGGGATCGTTCGGTACGCTAATCTAGAGATGCACCATGTCAGGCGGTACCCCGGTAGCTTTGTCATTGTATGAAATTCAATCTCCAATACGTGCTTTACAGTTTTAGTTTTATACCTAAATATGTTGGAATGTGAGATGCAAGCATTTCGTTTAAATTCTATATTTATTTTAAACCCTTAAGCATTATCATAATATCACTTATTTTAAATAGAAAGTGTTTTGATTACCGTTAGGTAAAAACTCGTCCGTGTTTATGTGCGGTGTGGTCTTACGAGATACCTTTTATTTTTTTCAAAAAAGTTTTCAAATATATAGTTATTTGAGTTTACTCACACTAGACCCTCATTTGACCTAGAGTTTATTTTTCATTTCCCTAAAATCTAGGGTACTCAATTTTTATGAATAGTCAAGTGATCCAGGTTTCTCTCGAAATCATGTTGGAGAAGCTAGATCATGTGGTTTCATGGACAGCAATTATTAGTATAAATTATTCCGCTATGTATGTATGCATGGTCTAAGTATTTTGTGGACAAGCAGCTGTAAATTGTCCTAGTTTGGAACTGGTATTATTGAACTCTGATGTAATATTTTGGATATGACTACGTAATATACATCATTTTCTATTATATGTTGTTCCTTACGTGATAAGATTCGGTGTTTGATTAGGCTTCTTCTTATCCTTCTTATTTCTTCAACCATTAATGACTCGTCTTTCAAATGCAAGAAAGGTTGTTCGTACCGTACGGATCTTATAAAGCGGATCAATGATCTTGTTTTCCTCTAGAATTTTCTTTTCAGGTTGATCACCAATTCTTAATTTTGTTTGTATCATTCACCTCCCTCCTAGCATTGTCATCATTACTTTAAACTTCATTTCCATTTTTCTTGTCATCGTTGTCATGATGACTATTTTCATTATCATCCTCGATATCTTCACTAACATCGTTGCTAGCTCTATTTTCATTACCATGGTCATTAGAATTTGTTTCCTCTTCTTTATTTTAACAAATCAATGTATATTTTCTTATGCCACATTTTTTCCTTAGCTTTTTTTTTAATTCCAGTTGCTTTTTCACCAACCTCTCTCTTTGTTACTAGAGTTTTTGCCGATTAGATGGGTAGGCGGAACACGTCAGTAATAAGTGATCACAATCCTAAAATATGCATGCATGCATACATACATACACATATATATATAATGTCAAGAATTTATGCAGTTATTTCAAAACAATTACAACAAAATCACCAGTATAATTTCAATCCATATCCATATTAAGATAAAGCATTTCTAAGACCAAATTATCGATATATTTTACAAAATAACTTCAGCCATTTTATAGAAAAACACCAACTTTCAAAAATTAATGTCAACTTCTACATAAAAAAATCAATTTGTGAAGTAACACCTTTCTATGAAAACAAGAATTGTAAATGAAAGAATTGCAAAATGAATTCATACACACATTTCATAGATGAAGAAGCGCCAACATTTTTTGTTCTGGGCATCTTCAAAATAAATTTAGTTACCAAGGTTACTATTTAGCATGAATATACATGGATAAATTAAGGCTTTGGAGCAAGAAATCGGAGTGGAGATGGGGAAATGTGCATGGAAATCAGTTCAATGACGTGGAGATCAGATCGGTGCTGGTTAACTTTAAGGGTCTATGACGAAGGTACTGAGGTCACGGTTTTGAGTTTTTAGTGAAGAAGAAAACGAATACATACGACGGAATATGGGTAGGGATGGAAAAGAAGTAAATAATTTTATGGAAGAAAATAATTATGGGCTATCCTTTCCATGTAAACCTTGGTTGAATTTAAAATTTGCCCCTTATCATTTATTCCCTTTATAGAATTATTATTAGTTGTTATATATATAATATGCACTTTTATTTCTTGTTTTAAATGCGCGTTAGCAAAGTGAAAAAATAGGTGAAAAGTAGGATACACTACTTATTTTCAAATTAATGCTCGAAAAACTAGCCTGTCAATAGATACCCGAAAAATTCAAAATTCGTCCGCAGCCTTATTCGAAAATAAATATCTAATATCCCAAATAACGGATGTTGATGCGGATATGAAGGTATTCGCATCCGAAAATTATTCGACCGGTTTTTGGAAAGATTAGATTTTATATTTTGCACATTGTTTTATGAACTCAATTCCAGAGAGTAGAGCTAAGGAATTCGATAGTCCTGCAACAACCGAGCGCCCTTTAAGCACTTTTCGATTCTGGGGCTTTCACTCAGTTAAGAGTTTAGTACATTTCTTCACAAATAACAAGCCGCTAAAGTGAATCTGTCAGGGCTCAAAGCCTCTCCATCTGTTGGGGAGCTGGGAACCCTTGCTTACTCGAGTAGAGCTGCAAACATATTTTGTACATCTTAATACAATGAAAGGCATGTTTTTATTTTTTTATTAAGTCAATAGTTTGTACCAAAAATGGTCACAACACTCTTTGAAAGTATTTGAAGAGATAAAAATAAAGAATAGAAATGTAAAACGAGGATTATCTAACAAACATTTCAAAAAAAGATATGAAAACACGCAGAAACACAGCAATTTAGAGTGGTTCGGCGTATTGCCTACGTCCACTATGAAGTATGATGGCTTTATTGATATTCACTTGTTGATTACAACTGATTTCAATGGATTACAGCGGATTAAAGTGTTGAAATTCGAGTACAACAGCATCTATGGAGTGCAAAGTTGAATTCCGCAGAGTTTGGACGTCAAAGAGCCAAAAGATCCTTCTTCTGTAGGCCCTGGGGCTCTATTTATGGCGTAGGTGGCTGATATCTAGCTCAGATCTCTGGAGACTTCTTCTGACACGTGAGTGGGCCCTCGCGATCGATCCTAGGCGATTTCGAATCGGTCCGTGATTGATACGAACGAGTTTCATATCGATCAATAATTGATCCAATCGAGTCAAAATTTGGCAAGAACATTCTTTAGGTTATAGGCAAGCTCCTGCAAAAATTTCATAGCATTTGGACTTATAGATTGTGAGCTATGATCGATGCAAGTTCGTGTTTTCGGTAGGCTATTTGGTTCGTATCGATCACCTTCGCATTGTTCGGTTCGAATTGATCAGTGCACGTGCTCGTAAGCTGACGTGGTGCTAAATCTTCGGACTGATCCACTTTTAGCACCAAGTAGACTGCTTCCATCCTCATATCCATCGAGTGATATGTCTTTGTGATCGATGCTTAGTGCTTCTTTTTGTATCGATCATCTGTGCTCTCCTTTGTATTGATCGCGCTTTATTTTGTATCAATGCCCGGTGCTCTGTTTCATATCGATGGGTAGGTTTTTACGTCGTATCGATCTGTGGTCGATCGATACAAAGTATGCATAATGTTTGATCGACTCCATGTATACGAAATGGGCAACAGCCAACCGATTCGAATGGACTTGCCTTCGGATGGACATGAAGAAGGCCATCCTTGATGGATACGAAGATGGCAACTGCCGATCGATACGAAGTAGAGTTGATTGATGATGGAGTCAAATAGATCGGTATGAACACAGCGTATTCCCCTTATGGATACGAATCGATGGAGATGGCCTAAGCGATACGAAACGATGGATGTGAATAGGGTGGTTGCAAGGTGATGGATATGAACGAGGCCTCGAGGATGGATTCGAACGGGTTGATTTCTTTGACTTGTATCGATCATAACATGAGCATACGAACTCGGATTGAATTGAAATTTTGAACATTGACATTTACGGCTTTGCTCGTCATATCATATCAATTGTAGAACGATCCAGACTTGAACAAAATTCATCGACATCCATAGTGAACCTGTGCTTACTCGACATTTGGGATGAGTGATCCTTGGTCTTCGGTCAATTTTTTGATATCTCGGCCTTGTTAAAAGGTAGGATAAGATTTTCCCCCCAAAGTATGTCTTGTGATAACATGATGTGCTTTGACTAGTCGCATCTTTCATCCTGAATAGTCCCATTTAACTTGTTAAATAGTTATCGTCTTCTCGTTGGAACTTGTAATCTTTGACTGATCCATAGAGACATAAACTATGAACCGTAGACTGCCAACTGTTGGACTGTATGCCGTTGTAACTGATTGTTGTATGATACTGATTAGCCATTTGTAGTTGTAATCGTTCATTAGGTGAGCACTCGACCTGTGAATTTTGAAAATTGAAAATAGTAAATTAGTGTGACATATATGCATATATGTTATCCTGACTCTCGTTAACGTTTGCACGTTTACAGTTCGTTACCATTTTTCTCGTATCGAATCCGTATCCTCTCCTGAACCGTTGTGAAATTTGAGTTGTAACAACGTTTTACGGTTGTTTTGGAATGTCCCTTCGTATCGATCCTCTCCCGGATCGATGTAAAAGGTCAAAAGACAGTTTTCATATCGATGAACTTGTGAAGGATACGAACAGAGCAGTTGGTTCTTCATGTATTGTTCGTATCGTTGGCTCATGATGGATTTGAACAGCCAATTCATATCGATGAATATGAGCTTTATGGATTGCGTGTTGATGGATTCGAACAGTGCGGTTTGTATCGATGCATCTGAATGGAGTCAAAAATAGTGGATACGAACAAATGTTTCGTATCGATAGATATGAGCTCCTATGAGCTCTATGTTGATGGGTATGAACTGTGTTTTCTTCGAGTCGATGATTAATGGATACGAGTAGATCGCTTCTCATCGGTTATACGAATAGTCACTCCCCTTGGGTCGAACCCATATAAATACTGTTTGAACTTAGAAAAATCTCACTTGTTTTCTATTTTTATTCTTGCCTTTGTTTCGAGAAAAACCAAGAAACAGAAGATAACCTTCATCCTCAAACCATCACGTCTTGCTTATCTTTCGAATCGATCTCTTCAAACTAGGTAGATGATCGATCAGCACTTCTCAAAAAATGATGAGACTCGAGTCTTAACTCCATTCTATCCAGGGCATCGACCAGTTCTGATGTTGTTGACATGGGAGGAAGCCGGAGTGATGTCGAAGAGGCGCTCTCCAATGCCTCCTCGGTGGCTTGGAGAAGAAGATGGGTAATCGATGGAGATGTGAAAATTTCATACCCTCAATCTCCGGTATCGATTTTGCATCGATAGTAGATGGTTGAAGTTGCCTCGTATCGATTTGGATCTATAGGGGTTTTGTATCGATCTAAGATGATGGGTACGAAACTACGGATTTTGAAATCGATAGGAAGAGTATCGGCCTTTGACGATCGATACGAAGTTAATATGAACCGATCGATACAAAACTATCAACCTTCGATCGATACGAAGTTGAGGCCTCCTTGATCGATACGAATTGTTGTGTTCTAGATTGATATGACTTGCATCTCTGGTGACCAATCCACGTCTTGACTTTAATATATATGAAAATTTTGATCGATCGAACATTTAACTCCGGCGAGCTTCAATTTGGCATAATTGGACTTGACCATTGAACAGCATATTTGACTATCATTCGAAGCTCGTTGATGGAACTGTAACTTAAACGAACCAAATGAACTTTAATCTTGGATTGGTCACCAAAGTCTGGATGGCACGGTTGTAATGGTCAGCGCTGACGGTCACTCCGGTTGAATTTCGAAGTTTCGTTGTTTGAATATTTTCTCAAATGCTATATAATTTTTCAAGTAATATGTAGCACTGCACAACACATTCACACACTTCACACTGGGGGATGCACGGGCTTATTATCATCTAATGATGATTTCTCATAAGTTAGTTAGTTATGGAACCTTCAAGCTCACAATAGTAGGAAGTTCAAAGTTCATTGCCCCCAATAATTGAAATTCCGGCCATCGCGGCCGAAGTCATAGATCCGGCTCCGGATGAGCTACTTGGCACCTCGTTCATTGGTAATCCGCCAAACTCTGTACCGTCCAACGTTTTTGAAGACATGTTGGGACGAATATGCTTAAGGCATGGCCTGTCTTGGACGATGTGCTATTGCCGGGTCCGAACGACAGACCACACTATCCACCGGAAGGGTTTAATGCATTCAACCGCCATACATGCGCAGCTGGAACACTTCCGCCATTCAACTAATACATTAGGGAAGTGTTATCTTTTCTTGGAATCACTCCATCTCAACTACACCTCAATGGACATACTCTGTTGAATAGCTTATTCATCGTATTTATGGAGCATCTCTTCCGGCCACCTACCCTGCTCGAAATCAGATATTTATTCAATGTCAAGAGCTGGAGAGATAGCCCTTCTTTCACATTTCTGGAAGCGGTTAGGAATTGTCAAGTGGTCCCGGAGTCATGGACCAGGTTGAGCTACTTTAAGATGAAATGGTTTTATGTTCGCTGCCCCCCGGTGTTCGCTAGCGGATGGCTATTCAGACGTAAGTACTGCGGTCTTCTCAAGCAGTTAATAAGATGATCATAATTGATGCCAAACTTATATTTCTTTTTCCTTTACAGCTATGATTCCATGACCCGAGGGAGCTCATTTTAAAGAGATAGTTCGGGTTCTTCAAGAAGTTCTGAGTGAAGAGAGGGATATTGACTCGGTTCTAATAAATATAAAATTGAGAATCGTAGGCTTGATCGAGCGTGGCCAAAGCATAAGGCTTGACGGAACGCTAAGGGTTGTCCCGAAGAAACGAGCGAAGCATAATATGCCTGGAGTTTTTATAACCGAGAAGGTTGATCCAGAAAGAACACCACTGATGATGAACTTGTGGTCGGGCCTTCTGATGCCTTTCAGGGTTCCGAAGGATAGAGAAAAGGCAAGGCAGCTGCTTTCAAACGCTTTAAATCTAGGAGACGGAAATCTGCGATCGTGTCTTTGCCTGTTCCTGGGATTAAAATTTCAAAGGTTTCTCCTTCGCAGGTGGAAAACCTCTTCGAAGGGCTCGTCAATATCCCAACCGGGGATTATGTACCACTCCAGGATGACGCCGGGTTAGATGAGCTTCAGCATGCTTTAGACTTAAGCGAGTCTTTTCCCACTGGCGTGGCCGACACTTCCGACTGGTCGGGGGGTTGCATATACATATACACTTTACGGCACTACGCGATTCCTGACCATAAGTTGCTCACTTTGGGAGATTATTAACTCTATCCTTCTTTTACTTTGCAGATACAATGTCTGGCCGAGGCTCGATGTTAGGGAGTCTTCAAAAAGCTCGTCGATCTTCAACATATTATGAGTCGCGTAGAAGAGGGACGGATAGGTACTATAACCGTGGATACTCTAGTCAAGAGTGACATGACAGAGATAGGGAGTACAGACACCGATCCCGATCTTGTTCTCTCCCTCCTAGAAACCCTACATTGCCTCCTGTTTATACCTCACGTCCTTCGAAAACTTCAGGGCACAAGCCGTCTTTTCATGTTTCAAGGCCTGAAACTTATCATCATAGAACTGAAACAGTGGCTCGCATAATTGTAGAGCAGGTACCTACCAAGCCTACAGGGGAAGGAGCAAGTAAACTTGCCCAATTGAAGAAGAATTTTCCAGATATATGCTTTGATGGTTATATTTTCCCCCACACTTAAAGAATTTTCCAACACAGGCGGAGAACACAAGGCATGATTACATCCATGACATTTACACTCAATAAAAGGAGTGGGGGAAAGCGGTGAAAAAAGCATCGAAGCTGGCCTATGAGCGAGCGGCAACCATTGAGAAGTAAGAGAACGAGCTTGCTCAGAAGGACCGTATTATCTAGGTGCTCAATGCTGAAGATGAGTCCTCCCGAAAATCAGAAATAGAGGCCCTTAAAAAGGCCGACGAGGCCAACTCGGCCATGGAGAGGATGAGATAATCACATTATTCCCTGGTGGAGGAAATGGCTCATCGGAATACCACTGTTACTACCGAGCGGGATGCGGCCCTCAAAGAGCTTAACGAGCTTAAATCCAATTTTTTTGAAATCATTAAAGAGAGGGATGATGCCAACACCGCAGCACAGGAGGCATGTGATCAAGCCGTGGTGCTTTAAGGTGAACGGGATGCGGCAATGGAGAAAGCCCGTGCAGTGGAGACTTAGGTCGTGGAGAAGGTTGGGATGGCGGAATCCAGGCTGGAGACTGATATAGAAGATCTTCTCATCACCTACAACGCTAATGTGTTGAAACACAGAAATTTGGCCTGGCTCAAAAATTATTCGACATATCATTATAACGCTTGGGGCAAATTGGTCAAGGAGGAGAAGGCAGTGCATCAGGGTGAATCATTTGACGAGTTCGCGCTTGAGAATCGCTTGTTGATTGAAGATGAAAGAAATATTCTCCATGAGTCAATGATCTCAAATGAATGGGAGAAGCTCAGCACCCAACACCCGTAGATTAAGGAAGGTTCAGGTGTCGAGCATCATGCTACAAGCCTTGAGATTCCCGCTTCACCTCAATCTGAACCTGCACCAGCAGTTGAGCCCCAGTCTGTCCCTGCTTATAATTCGGAACAGCAGCAACTATCCCTTGTTCAAGAGCACACCTCTGAGGTCGCTCCGTCGTCCACGAGCCAAACTGAGGAAGGTACTTTGAACATATCTCATGTGCGTTCAAAATAAGGAATTTGTCTTGAAGTGCTTACCAACAGTCTCTCTTCTTTTTTGCCCAGTGACTGGATTTACACTGATAGCGCCTCCTACAACCCAAGAATCACATTAAACGCAGGATGCCATTATCACTGAGGTGATCACCACAACGACAACTGCACCGATTGATGTAACATAGGGAGGCGCACTTTCTTTCGATGAGAAGATGATGAATGAATTCCTTAGTCGCCGCAGTGACCCCTTTACAGACCTACCATTTTTCATAAGTGGACTCGCGCCTGCTACTAGCTCTTCAATACAGACCACCGCTGCCCCAGCGAGGCTCAATCGATTCGCGAAGAAGAAATATTAGCCGAAATTAATGCTGAAATGAAGGCACCAAATCGCAGTGGCAGTCCTAGAGGTGGAATGGCGGAACCTGGTCCGGTTCCGTTGAGAATGATATTGCCCGGCGGTACAATTACTAACACCAGCATGTCTATTCCACCTACAATAGTGGATCTGACCCCTTCGACTCCACCTGTAGAAAGTATCCCCGTATAATCGAGTTCAGAGGAGTATGTTGAGATCATGCCCCCGCTTGGAGATCAGCCGCCGAAGGTGAAAGGCTCAAAGAGGAAGGTTACTGGCAGTTCCGGCGGGTCCACGTCGAAGAAGAAGCCAAAAAAGAAGAGAGAGTAGATGTTCCTCCTTGGTTTATTTTGGGTAGATAGACAGAAGTCTATTTTTTGTTTCCTTTCATAGGTCGTGTATAGATGCGGGTTCGACCCCCTGCTAGTAGGAATTTTGAAAATAACTTGTACGTGAACTTCTTTCTCAGTTTGGTTGAAATAAAATTTTGCTTTTGGCTTTAACTCTATTACTGTATTTTATGCTTAAGTGTTCCAATATTTGAATTTCAGTCCACTGCACTTGCGGAGTTCCGACCTTTGAGTCGAGTTTGTTTTTATTTTCCAAGTCTAGAAATCAACGACATGAGTCATAACTGGAGATTAAGTTGAATTTTGACGTTGCACTGCTTTGGTCAATGGTTAACAGTTAAGTTTTGCCCCCAATTCCGGGGATGAGTTGCAAAGATCAGCTAGCGATTGCATTTCGCCTTCATTTCTTCAAGCTCAACATCGTTAAATCGATGCTAAAATAAGTGAGAGTTGAGTGGCCGAATCATACTCGCTCACTTAATAATGATTACGTACATACTCCAAGGACCTGCATTCGTATATTGGCGGTCGATCACGCCTTTCTAATTTTTAAGTACATGTCCATGCTCTAGGGATTAAGTTGTATCATGAGCGGTCAATTACACCAGAGTTATGTTTATACTCTGACCACACTCTAGGGACTCAGAGTTGTGTTACGCATCATCGATTCGTATCCGGTTTGTGCTCAAATTCTAATCCGCTCTCTGGGGACCTAAAGTTAGTCGATGCTTATACTTCAGTCCACGCTCTGGGGACTTAGATGTTTATACCCCAATTTGCACTCTGGGAATTTGGAGTTGATGTTTATATTCCAATTCGCACTCTTGGAATTTGGAGTTGACGCATATACTCCAATTCGCACTCTGGGAACTCGGAGTTGGCTGACAGACGGTCAGTCACGTCTGTTTAGGCGTTTGAATTTCGTTCACACTCTAGAAACGATGGATTTATCAGGATCGTGGATGGTCAATTCACATCCACCCCAAGTTAACAAGTGAGGTCGCTAGATGGATGGATCCATCCTCCTCGAACTTGGTTAGGATACAGTCGAAGTCGTTAGGTTGATGGGTCCACCCTCTTCGAAACCATATTTATGAGTCTATACTCCAACTTGCACTCTGGGAGTTTGGAGTTAGTTAAAGGATTGTCGTGTATTAATCCTTTTTTGGCTTTAGTGTAGTGACTTGCCCCCCAGCTCGGGTTTCACTTAGCGAGTGGTCAGTCGTATCACAGTCACTTCCTATTTGAATAAATTCCATCGTATAATGAAACTTAGCTCTTCGTGCGTCATGATGGTTGTATGTCACATTCAATAAATCACAGCTCTGGCTCGAAGAGATGGCATTTTATTGATGAAATGAGAAAATACGGCAAAGTCAGTTGCCTTGTTACAAATTCAAATTTCGAAGTGCAGAAACAAATTACAAATGAAAAATAGACTAAAATAAACAAAGCCTGTCATGTGTAGTAGCGACGGAGACTCTCGTTGTTCCAGGCTCTCGGCAAAGTAAGACCGTCAACGGTCGATAGCTTAAATGTGCCATCTTTGAGTTTTCGTACAATCACATACGGTCCTTCCCAAGTTGGTTTCATGTGCGAAGGAACCATATAAATTCTCTTAAGGATGAGATCGCCTAGTTCAAAGGTTCATGGTCGGACCTTGGTATTGTATAACCGAGCGACTCGACTTCGGTATGCGGCTGCCCTCAAGTTAGCCTCTTCATGCTTCTCATCCAACAAATCCAAGGATTCAGCAAGTAATATGGCATTTATCTTTGGATCATAATAAGTCACACAATGAGAAGATATTTCCATCTCTACTGGAATAACGGCTTTTGAACCATAGGATAGAGAGAATGGAGTGTGTCTGGTCGCGGACTTGTGGGGTGTCTGGTCGTGGACTTGTGGGTAGTCCGGTTAGCCCACAAAGCCATAGGAAGTTCATCAACCCACTTGCCCCCGGCCTTTTCCAGCCGCTTCTTTAGAATAGACTTGATAGCCTTATTAACAGCTTCAACCTGGCCATTCGCTTGAGAGTGTGCAACTGTAGAGAATTTCTTGTGGATGTGGAATCGCTGGCAGAAATCCCTAAATTCAACGCTGTCAAACTGGGTTCCGTTATCAATGATGATGGTATGCGGGAGATCAAATCGGCAGATAATGTTGCGAACTACAAAGTTGATCACCTTCTTCGTCATGATTGTAGTAGGAGGTTCAACTTCATCCCACTTGGTAAATGTAATCAACTGCGACGATGGCGTACTTCGCACCACCTTTGGCCAGAGGTAGAGAGCCAATGATATCAATGCCCCATACTGCAAACGGCCATGGACTGACCATTTGGGTTATCTCAGTAGGTGGGGCTCTAGGAATCCGAGCATGCTTCTGACATTTATCGCATTTTCTGGCGTAATCTGTTGCATCATGGTTTGCAATCGACCAATAATACCCATATCGAAGCACTTTCTTAGTGAGAGCTTGCTCCCCGGTGTGACCTCCACATTCTCCTTCGTGTACATCATGTAACACTCGCTTAATTTCATCATGGGCGATACATCGGAGTAGAGGAACAGAGTACATCCTTTTATACATGACTCCATTCTGAATAATGAACCATGCAGCTTTACAGAGGATCTATCTCTTCTCACTTCTACGCTTAGGCAGCATCCCATGCTCGAGGTAATCTCGAAATGGAGTCATCCACGACTCCTTATTGGGAGTGATTTTAAATACACAGTCCATCTCAATCTGATCAATGCTTGGGGAGGATAACTTTTCAACAGGAACGAGTCCCATTTGTTGTGCTTCGTCAGTACTTGCTAACTTTACTAATGAATCAGCCTTTTGATTGCGCTCACGGGGTATGTAGAAGAAGGCATAATAATCAAACTGATTAAGTATTTATTAGACTCGAGCTAGATAAGCAGTCAGTCTTCGATCTTTGGCTTGATATTTACCCCGAACTTGGCATACGACTAATTGTGAATCATAATAAACTTCCACAACAATAATTCTGAAATCGCGGGCGAGTTTCAATCCACCAAGCAAGGCTTCATATTCAGCTTCATTAATGGTCGCATGAAAATCAAATTTTAAGGCATAGCATATGGACCGACCTTCGGGGGTTTCACTACTCCAGCACTCGAGCACCGGTCGTTTGATGCACCATAAGTATGCAGCTTCCAGATATATTCAGGAGATTCACTGGTTTAGGGCAAGTCCTCTGGGACGGTAAATTCGGCTATGAAATCCGCTAGGACTTGTCCTTGAATAGCCCACCTCGGACTGTAAGTGATATCAAAATGGTTCAGTTCAATGTTCCACTTAAGTAATTTGCCAGACGTCTCAGGCCGCGTAAGGACCGTCGTAACGGCTGATCGGTGTAAACAGTGATAGGATAAGCTTGGAAATATGGATGGAGTTTCCTTGAGGCAATCACGAGACAATAATCCAATTTTTCTAGCTTCAGATAATTTCTCTTAGCTCCGCGTAACCGTTTATTAACATAGTAGACCGATTTCTGCACTCGGTCTTCCTCCCGAACTAAGGCAGCACTAATTGCGTTTTTTGATACCGCCAGGTAAAGGTATAATTGCTCGTGGTCGATGGGCTTTGAAAAAATTGGTAGTGTAGAGAGATGTTGAATCAGTGCTCGAAACGCGCCTTCACACTCCGTGGTCCATTCAAAGTTTCGTCTCCTTTTTCGGATCAGATCGAAGAAGGGAATGCACTTGTCGGTGGATTTTGAAATGAACCCGCTCAATGCTGCTACCTTCTCGTTAAGGCTCTGGACTTGCTTTATGGTTCTTGGAGTTTCAAGATTTTTGATTGCCCAGATCTTTTCTGGACTTGCTTTGATTACTCGAGCGTTGACGATGAACCCAAGAAATTTTCCGGATGCGACTCCAAAGTGACATTTCAGTGGATTTCATCTTGTACTCTCGAAGGGTGCTAAACATTGATTCCAAGTCTCTAACGTCATCAGTGGAGAATCGTGACTTTACCAGCATGTCGTCCACATATACTTCCATGGTTTTTCCGATCTGGTTGGCAAACATTCGATTGACCAGTCGTTGGTATGTTGCCTCGGCGTTCTTGAGTCCGAAAGGCAAGACTCTGTAACAATAGAGTCCCAGATCGGTCACAAAGCTGGTATGTTCTTGGTCGGGTAAGTGCATTGGCATCTGGTTGTAACCAGAATAAGCATCCATAAAAGATAATAACTCATGCCCAGCCGTTGATTCTACAAGCTGATCAATTGGGGGAAGTGGAAAACTGTCTTTCGGACAAGTTTTGTTCAAGTCAGAGTAATCAACACACGTCCTCCATTTTCCATTCGACTTTCGGATAAGTACAAGATTGAATACCTATTCCAGGTATAAGGCATCTCGGATAAACCCATTCGATTTCAACTTATTGACCTCTTCTTTAAGGGCAGTAGATCTCTCTGGATCCATACCACGCCTTTTCTTCTTGATCGGGATACACCGCGGGTCAATATTCAGGGTATGGCTCGCGGTGTCCGGCGAGATCCTACACATTTCAGAATACGTCGAGATTTGCTTGGAGAAATTCAACCAATTCCTGCTGCATCTGTTGGCTTAACTGAGATCCAATCTTTATTATCTTTGAATTGTCGTCATCATTGATCGAGACATCGATTGTCAATTCGACCGGGGAAGCTTGACTCTCCTTAGTTTCATCTTTACTTTCACTATCTATCGGGTCAATATCCCTTTGGAATTGGTTGGGATGCCCGGGCCTAGACCCAAGCACCAATTGTCAAAGATCAGCGAAATAGACACAAAGAGATTCCTCTACGCCCTTACCTTTCTCCTTTCGTTGTGCCCCACGCTGCTCAGCAACATAACAAGCTTGTCCGGCACCTGATCTCCTTGAACAACTCTAACCTCACGGTCAGTGGGGAACTTTAGAGTCAAGTGCCTTTGGGTAATGACTGCCCGGGATTCAGCAAGGGCCGTTCGACCCATGAAAGCATTATAAGGGGAGTCTATGTTCAACACAAAAAACTGCAATATCCGGACTCTTCGACGTTCTCCAACTCCCAACTCCACAAGTAGTTCCACCACTCTAATGGGTATAGTAGCGCTCCCATTGAAGCCGTGGATTCGAGACTAGCAGGGTTTCAAATCTTTGACTTCCATTTTCATTTGATCGTATGCTCGTTTAAACAAAATATTCATAGAGCTTCCACTGTCAACCAAGATTCTCTTCATCCAAGTAGGACCTACTTGAGAAGATATGACAAGTGGATCGATAGTGGAGGCTTCGACCTTATCAGCATCTCTGTTTTGGAACACGATGTCATCGTTTATCATCTTCTGTTGCTTGGCCGAAGCTCCATCATCACAACTACTACAACACTCGAAGTCCGCATGCCTGATAGAGCTGGCATATGACTCCATTTCCCTCCAGCTTTGGTTTATTGGATGGGGACCACCACTTATTGTATTTATCACCAACCTCCCGCCGGTACGAGCGGGTTCCTCCTGTCTTTCCTGGTTTGGTACGCAATTCTGGGTTGATGGACCTGCATCTCCTGATTGCGATACCCGCACAAACTGATCCAACTTCCGTTCATGTACCAGTTTTTCAATGAGATATTGTAAATGACGACACTCATTTGTATTATGGTCGTAGCTTTCATGAAATCTGCAAAATTTCCCTGTTTGGATTTGCCTCTCAGACGATGGCTTCGGAGCAGGCTTCTTGTACCGCATAGTATTGCAGGTTTGTAGAAATACATTCTCTAGCGACCTATTCAGTGGAGTGTAATTATCAAACATTGGATCCCTACGTCATGGACCACGGTTCTGATCTCATTTTTTTGTTTTTATTTTCATTATCCCTCTGCTGAGTTTGCTTGTTTTGAATGTTCAACTGAACCTTTCCAGAACTCTCCCCGGACTGCTTGATTGCAAAATTACTTTGAATTCCTTCACCACTAGGCCCCGCGTCATCCTTCTTCCTAGACTGTTTCGCATCCTCCCATCTCAAGAATTGGCCTGCCTTGGAGTAGAAACGATCCAATGAGGCCGGTGGCTTCCTAGCCAACCAATTTTCAAACTCGGATTCAGGATCAATTCCCTTAGTCAATGCCATCAAAATAGAGTTGTCATTGGGATTGCTTATCTCTGCACATGCAGCATGAAACCTCTCTAAGTATCGTCAGAGTGTCTCTTAAGGAGCTTGAGTGACACTAGATAGAGTGTTAACATCCTTTGGCCTTGCAACATGCATTCGAAACTGCTCAACAAACTTGGTTGCCAGTTGGTCAAAGAAAGAAATGGATCGAGGTGGCAATCATGTGAGCCACATAGTAGCAATGCCCCCTAAAGAAATGGAAAAACTACAGCATTTTACTGCATCATCAGCTCTCGAAGCTTTCATCAGCCACTTGTACTTCAGGATGTGTTGATTCGGATTAGAACTTCCTTCATAGACTGGTACACCCGGCATTCTGAATCGCCGAGGGGGGTTCGACATAGAGTATTTCATCTGTGAAAGGGGTATGACTTCGGGAGATTCTCCAGTCGTCATTAGTAAGACCTTGACTCTCACGGATCATCTGACGAATCATAGTTGGTATATCCAGCATCATGACATTCTATGCACGTTGATTCAAGGTGTGGTCGGATCAGGATGTGTTGACGGTCCATGTCTCGCCTCCTTAGTTCCAAGTCTTCAGGGACATATGGTTTGGGAGTACTTCCATGCTGATAGTGATTCAGATCTGGCTGATTCCGGACATCAACCCCTGGTTCAACAGCGGCGGTGGTAGCGCTGTTGTCTGTGGTGTAGTGAGGAACAGTATCTTCCCTAGAGGAGTGTCCAGTCTGGAAGCTGGTCGATGGGCCAACTCTCAGTTGTCCAACGTTCATAGTAGGTTGATGTCCGGTGGCTTGGGTGTTACTTACGTCCAATCGTGGACGTGTAGATCTGTGATGGTAGTCAAATGAGGCTGAACTCTTGGTGGATGAGTAAGAGGCATGATCCCTCCAGAATCTTTTACGCCTTTGGCGATATAGCTGGTTGGTCAACTGTGTGTTGGCACACAGGTGTTCAGTCAGTTATTGCTGACTCTGGGTCAACTCTTGAAGCAGCATCTGAAATTCTTGTCTGGTAACCGGTCCTGACGGATCTGAAGGTCCGGCAACATTCTGGTTGGATGAGGCAATTGTGTTGGATTCTGTCTATCCCGTCCTTCTTGATCTACAGCTGTGGAGGCAGTCTTTGTGCTAACAAGGTAGATAATGAAGTCCTTTCCTAGATTTTATGCAAATCTGAATAGGTTGGAAGGATTCTGAACTTGAGATCTGGATCTTCTTCTTGGATTTGTGCAATCCAGTATCGATAGTAGATCCAAGGAGCAGGAGAAAGACTGTGTTTTCTCAATGAAAGCACCAAAGTGTTTTTACCAAAAATGGGGACAACACTCTTCATAAGTATTTGAAGAGATAAAAATGAAGAATAGAAATGTAAAACAAGGATTATCTAACAAACACTTCAAAAAAAGATATGAAAACACGTAGAAACAGAGCAATTTAGAGTGGTTTGGCGCATTGCCAACGTCCACTATGAAGTTTGATGACTTTATTGATATTCACTTGCTGATTACAACTGAATTCGATGGATTACAGCGGATTAAAGTGTTGAAATTCGAGTACAACAGCAGCTATGCAGTGCAAAGCTGAATTCGGCAGAGTCTGGACGTCAAAGATCCAAAAGATCCTTCTTCTATAGGCCTGGGGATCTATTTATAGGCATAGGAGGCTGACATCTCGCTCAGATCTCGGAAGACTTCTTTTAGCACATGGGTGGGCCCACACGATCGATCCCAAGCGATTTCGACTCGATCCGTGATCGATAAAAATGAATTTCATATCGATCAAAAATTGATCCAATTGAGTCGAAATTTAGCAGGAACATTCTTTAGGTTTTACGCAAGCTCCTGTGAAAATTTCACAACATTTAGACTTATAGATTGTGAGATATGATCGATGCAAGTTTGTGTTTTCGGTAGGTTGTTTGGTTCGTATCGATCACCTTTGCATCGTTCGTTTCGAATCGATCAGTGCACGTGCTTGTAAGTTGACGTGGTGCTAAATCTTTGGACCGATCCACTTTTAGTGCAGAGTTGGCCGCTTCCATCCTCGTATGCATCGAGTGATATGTCTTTGTGATCGATGCTTAGTGCTTCTTTTCGTATCGATCATCTGTGCTCTCCTTCGTATTGATCGCGCTTTATTTCGTATTGATGCCCGGTGCTCCATTTCGTATCGATGGGTAGGTTTACTACTTCGTATCGATCTATGGTTGATCGATACGAAGTATGCATGACGTTTGATCGAATCGATGGGTATGAAATGGGCAACAGCCAACCGAATCAAAGTGGACTTGCCTTCGGATGGACACGAAGAAGACATATCACTCAATGGATACAAGGATGGAAGCAGTCAACTCGGCGCTAAAAGTGGATCGGTCCGAAGATTTAGCACCACATTAGTTTACGAGCATGTGCACCGATCAATTCGAACCGAACGATTTGAAGATGATCGATACGAACCAAACAGCCTACCGAAAACACGAACTTGCATCGATCATATCCCACAATTTATAAGTCCAAATGTTGTGAAATTTTCACAAGAACTTGCGTATCACCAAAAGAATGTTCCTGCGAAATTTCGACTCGATTGGATCGATTATTGATCGATACGAAATTCGTTCGTATCGATCATGGATCGAGTCGAAATCGTCTAGGATCGATCGCGTGGGCCCATCCACATGCCAGAAAAAGTCTTCCGAGATCTGAGCGAGATATCAGCTTCCTACGCCTATAAATAGAACCCCTGGGCCTACAGAAGAAGGATCTTTTGGCTCTTTGACGTCCAGACTCTATCGAATTCAACTTTGCACTCCATAGCTGCTATTATACTCGAATTTCAACACTTTAATCCGCTGTAATTCATTGAAATCAGTTGTAATCAGCAAGTGAATGTCAATAAAATCATCAACTTCATAGTGGACGTAGGAAATACGCCGAACCACTCTAAATTGTTGTGTTTCTGTGTGTTTTCATATCTGTTTTTAAATGTTTATTAGATATCCTCGTTTTACATTTCTATTCTTCATTTTTATCTCTTCAAATACTTTCGAAGAGCGTTGTGCCCATTTTTGATACAAACAACCATATACAGTTAAAGCATATTAATTGCTTAAAACTATTTATTATCATCGTGTTTATTTATTTTTCACGCTATTATAATCAACTAAATTAAAGAAAGATTATGCTAAACCATATTTCTCAATTTGATCGTTGATGGATAGGAGAATTATCTGATATCTGTCCATATCCGAGGATGCACATATCCGATATTCGAAAAGATGTCAGATGCCGATGCGGAAATGGCACTATCTGTATTCAGAAGTATCTGTTGACATGCCTACGAAAAACCATTTTCAATGCAAACTTTAAATCATACGTTATAATTATTTATATTAAAATTAAATCTGCAGTTAATCGTAGGATTTAATAATCAGAATTAATCCTTTGTATTATGTAAATGCAAATATTTGCAGTTTTTACTGTGAATATTTATAGTTTTAGAAGTTGTAAATATTGGTTGTCCAAATAAAAAATATGACTGCTTTTCGAAATATGTTTTTGAGAAAGAGCGGATGTGTATTTTAACTAGGGTTTTGTAAAAGTTCCCAAAATATATTCACCTCTCAAGGTCACACCTGAAATTTACCATCTTTATCTCATGCATCCCAATTTTGAAACTCTTCTAAGCCTACTTCTACCCATACCCAACCTCCGGTAGTTGACTCATCAAATAAGACAGCCCAGTCAGGCCCAATTTATACCAAAACCTGCAGCCCAGTCAGGCACCACAGGCAATGTTCCTACCAATCCCTTAAGTTCGAAGGACCATGCACAAGCGCCCTTTGATTATTAGCAAGCCCAGCCCCGGTAATTTCCAACCCCTTCCATAACACAATTTTCACTGACCCTCCAAAACACTTTCCAGGCCTCCCCCTTCACACAGTTTCAGGCCCAGCCTGTTAGCAGTCCCTCCCCTTTATATTTCTCAGGCCATGACCTGTTTACTAATGGCCTTACCCACTTACCAAGGGGAATTTCATTGGTCTAAAACCACTATTCTTCTGGCCCATTTTCTGTTGAGCTGCACAATGTAATGGGCCATGTTACTGGCCCGTTAGGGTCCGGTGAGACTGTGAGAGTGTTAGGGTGGGTTTAGACCAACCCAGACCAGGCTTTGTCTGCAGTTTCCGACGATAAATGGTTTTCCTGCTACTACATTAAGGGTGAGACCAAGCTGCTACTACATTAAGGGTGAGACCAAGCTTTGTGATTATATTACTTATTATAGCATTTCACAGAATCCCTTGCGTAAAACGTCCCTTGACACTAATTGCTGTGCTCAGTTATTATACAGCTCCAAAGTTCTAACGGCAGTTCTCAAACTAACTGTAAAATTTTATAATTCAGTCACCAATTCCTTAGCGAATGTGGTCTCATCTAAACTAATTTTAAATCAAAAATGTTATAATTACGATTGAGATGTACAGACGATTGAATGTCGACTTCAGAAATTATGTTTCGTAACAGTCCTTTTGCCTCCAGAAATTTTGACACGGCTAGATCAAAGTAGAAGTTAAAACTGTCAGATTCTTTCAACTGTAATCCGGCTGGCTAGTTTAGCAAATCTGTAGCAGTTGGTCCTTATTTAAATATGCTTTATGCATGCGAATACCACCGTTGGTGTGGACGAATTCAGAAGTACTTATGTTAGAAAATAACATTTAAATCAACAATGGAACTCAAGCAGCATGGAAAAAGCAAACAATATACTATGTCTATATGAAACAATGAAAATACAGTAGTAAATAGTAATATATAAATGACAATTTTTTCAACATTTCAATTCTCATACCATACAATATACAGTGCTTGGCATTCTACGACCGAATCAATTTGCACTGTTTCGGGCTCACTCTCAGTGATTCATATTTCATGCTAAGTCAAGCAATCGTCTAAACTAAATTCTGGAGACTCTGAATTAGAACTAGCAGGCCATGAAAACTGCTCGCATGCCTCGTGAAAATTGTTCTGCTCGCATGCCTCGTGAAAATTGTTCGGTGCCAGTAACATTAACTCATCGAGCGTGCCGAATGATAGCTCTCTGTTAATCGATTCCAACAACGAAGACACTCGATGCATGGGTTCGATCCCAAGATCAAAATTAAAAGTTTCAGAAGAAGAAATTGAACCATGGGATGCAAAACCATGAACTCTGTTCTCACTCCATTCATCTGGACTAGCATTCATTTGCAGTAAGGCTTCCTGTTCAGTTGTTACAGTTGCTCTTTTCTCGATTTGTTCGACGTTTTCGATTTGCATGATGCCTTTGTTTTTCACTCTGCATAAAACCCAGTCATCCAGCTACAACGACAATAACATTAATAAGAGTATGTTCGGCAACTACTTATAAGTAGATAAAACAAATACCTGCCAACAACTTATAAAGAGGTAAAATAAGTATCTGATAGGTTGATAAGATATAAGCAATGATTACTTGATTATGACTTATTTCAATTTTTACAACTAAAATTCATTGCCATCTCAACTTATTACCAAACAGGTTTTCATATTACTATTGGCATAAAACTACATAAAAGTTACTGCTCAAAACTACTTTTTAAGTTGAAAAAAGCAACTGTTACTTCAGATCTTACTTCAAAGCACCATAATGATTAGAAAGAAGATATATACGAAGTGAGAAAGATATACATGACTTACTCTCATAGAGCTGCACTTGTGTTTTTTGGAGGTAGACGAAGGTTGAGCATCAAGAAGGCGATACTCGTGCATAACCCACTCAGTTTTCATACCTTTCGGAGGACGTCCCTTGTAAAATACAAGAGATTTCTTGACTCCGATGCACTGGGACCCACCAATGTCTAGGATTGGCTTGTCGCTGCCTGTTGCTTTCCAGTATCCAGAGCCTGCAGACCTGTTGGGCCTTGACCCGTTAGGGTATTTTCGATCCCTTGGGCTGAAGAAGAACCATTCCCCTTCTCCAAAGAAGGCTTTGACTGGTTAAAGTAAACATTTTATTTAAATTTTTTGAATATTATACAAAAAAGGTTACTCAGTAACATAGACCCAGTCTAAAAAAAAACCTCGTTCCCAAAATACACTTGTTTTGTACTTTATTACAAATATGGACTTCATTTTGAATCTATACGTGCCCACATGTACATTTTCTGAATTTATACATGTGCATGTACAAATTCTATAGGGAAATTCGAGGATCAATTTTCAATTTAGACCTGATAAAAAACTTATTTCAACTCTAGACCTCATTCGAAGTTTATTAAAAAATATGTGTCCTTTTGCTAATTACAGCGCAAGAACATTTTTTTTTTCAAATTATACTTGCGCAATCCAAATTTGTGCAAGTACAACGTTTTTTTTTTTTTTGAAAAATGCACTTGCGCAAACTAGACCTATTTTTATAATAAGTTTTCTTTGAGGCTTTTGAAATAAGTTTTTTTTTGGGTTTAATTTGAAAAACTGTCCAAAATTTTAACATGCGAGCACCGGACACTTGTAAAGGTTGTATGATTACTAACAAACCTTGTATTTGATGCCTTCTTGTGCAGTGAATATGGTACTTTTGTTTGTTTTTTTAGTCATATTTTGTTTTTTATTGGTTGCCTCCTGTTTTCTAGAGATTATTGGGGGTTGTTAACATGTATGCAGTGAGCACATGTTAACGTAACCCTTTAAAATTATGTAATCGTGCATTTATATCTATAAATGCACTGGTATCATCTTAGAAAGAGATCAATATTTGTAATAAGTTAAAAAACAAATTTATTTTTTGAATTAACCAGCAAGCCCACTTATGCTTTCTTCGTAAGTATGATACCATATCCATTTTCTTCTCTTTGTTCATGGCGAAGAACAATATACTGTTCCCAACTTTGTATTTGAAATGAAAATTTTGATATTTTTTGTATTTATTCTCGCCTGCATTGGTTTTTGAGATGTGGGACTTTATTTTACATAGGGAATCAGAAAGGTGCATTTATCATGGACAAGTTTTCTGGTTTGGTACCCCGTCTTAGCATAAAATAAAAGGACAATGGTTTTGCATATTATAAATATTGCTCAAGACAGAATCTGTTAGATTGCAAGAGCTTTATTTGTTGACGCAAATAAGAAGAAATATTTTTCAGAAAGTAACCTAAGGAGGAGTTACCACTTACCAGGAAGTTCCCAGGGGTTGAATTTATATAAATCAATATCCGCAATTATATAATTTGCTGGAGTCAGCGAAGTATAGACCTTCTTTCTCAAGTAGTGTACAATCAGTTCTTGATCCGTAGGGAAGAACCGAAACCCTGGTGGAAACTGAGTGCTCACTATCTCAAAATCTTCCATCTTATATCTTTTAATGATCGCTAAAGTTAGGTTTGATAAGGAAAATGAGAGGGAATGAACTTAGAAAATGCTACCCAGAGTCTATTTATAGCAGACTTTTGTCGCTTGGATGCCAACATTTTCGATTTTAAAATGCCAGTATAATAGAGAATACTCTATACAATTGAAGGAACTGACGAGGTAGAGAAAAGGACTGTCATGTACAACCAAAGGTATGCTTCCACTAAGAGAGTTTTAAGGAAATGACTCAGTTGAGACAATAAGTTTATCTTTATCTATAATAATTGCCGTAAGGAATAGGCTTTGAGTGAACAAAGTAACAACTCAGATGATGAGTAATTTTGGTTTTTTTACCTCCATAGGATTTTAAAATATATAAATATACCAATCAATGGATAGTGTTATTGATATATGCGTCTTCTAGTTTATCTTTTCATGCAAATTAGTGAAGTGGCCAATGTAAAATCAAATTGTGCTCATATATGTATACTAATTTACTGAAGAAGCATTGTCTTATTTATTTGTAGTGGTTCAGAGTGTTATTTTCATGGTTATCATTAATTTAGGAAAAAACACAACAGGTAATCACCATGATTCAAATCTTACCATGTTGTTCAAGTGTATCTACACATAAATTAAAGCCTCTTCTGATCCATGCAGATAAGCTTATTGTCGTTTTATTTTTATTTTCAAGTACAATAAATAGTTTATAATGTACAGGAAAGGAAAAGAGGAAATTTATACCTCCTAAAATGTGACAAGCACTGCACCATCCAGTTCAACGAATCCATTTAAATCAAATGCTACAAAATAAATGAATACTGGAGCACACAAGTACAAGAGACCACATTTAATTAACTCATTAATTGGCATAAACTGAAAGAGACAGGATTCTGTATAACCAATTTATGATTTTTAACATTGATTTAATTTTCATCGTAACAAAATAGGAAATTTCTCGGTCTCCCCAAAGGAAACAAGACCAGTATGCTAAAGAAATTGGAATATTATTTCATGTTTGAACTCAGCGAATAAATTTCAACCTTCAGTTGTGAAGTTAAGTTCTAATATATTTATTAAAGAAGAGCACTTCAAACATAATACTATCATTCCATTTTTATATGCTATAACAACACTTCGGTGTTTTACATTTCAAAGTATGTCGTGTTTACTGTGTTTGCCAGAGAGCCAAGCATAGAAGATCATCCGCTTAATAGCTTACTGTATTAGTGAAATCGATTTGTTCGTGCTTTGATGTGGAAAAATCATTATATCTATAAAGTGAAATTACAGTATTGGTGTGTGTATGTTAATTGTAGTACTCATTTATGTTATACAATGCCTACATGCAATTTTTCCACCTTTTTAGTCAAATTATCCTATAAGCCCACACAGTTTATTATGACTACGTTAAAACAATGGTTTTTTTTTTTCCCTTCCTTGAATACTGATTCCTAATGTATGCTTAGGGATTGAATCAAAGATCTCTACCAACAATTAAAGCTAGAAGCCTTACCGCTTGGGACATCAGATATTGGCAAAAGTATTTGAAAATAACTAATTCAGCGGATTCCTTTAAAATGTTGTTTTAAGCTTCTAATACATGTGTACACGCAATAAGATTCTTGCCTTTCAACCGTAATTATTTATTCACATTTGAGCAATTGTGATTGTTCTGAACCCATTACATATGCAATAAGTGAAAACCACACATACCTTTTCTATCCTAACTGGTAATATAACTTTCAAAATGTGCAATTGGCAATCTCTGATGTTTAATTGATTCTGACTGGTGCTAAAAGCACCAGGCTCCATGCTTATGGCACCATAGCATGGTGCCCGGTGCTTTTAGCATCTCCCTCGATTCAATATTCTGGAGCTTCCTTGGAATCCAAGATACTTCTAGACCCAACAATGAAGTTTCCTCTGTGCTATCCACTAAACTGCAATAAAACTATAAGAGGGAAACAGTGTTAAAAACTAAATACAGATATATCATTCCGATGGTCTGTTAGTTTTTCACTTTAACCACAAGAAGTTTGTCTGGCTTTCATTGATACTATGCAACTATACATAATACATAGATACTGAGACTTGTCACTGCACACATTTATAAACTCTAGCATGCATGAAATTTACCATAGCTCAAATCTTGTACTAACATATTAGTTGTTGTGTATGTTGGGGAAAAAATTCCCTCAAGATCATCTAAGGAACAACACAAACTTGCAAAAAAAACAAATAGGACCAGACTTTATAACCATATGCTCTTCATCTACCTTCAAATACGCAGTCTTCATCACTAGATCGTTGAAGAAACCCAGATGCTCTTTGATATAAGTATCATTTCTCATCCTCATGGTGAAAAACGTCTTCAATAAAATCAAACGGATAGTCAAATATTTCTTCAAATAGAAATTTTTCCAGCTTGGTTCAAATAGCCTTAGCAGTAGTTTCACCGCTAATATCAGAAATAACATTTTCTCCCGTAGCTAATGGCAGAGTAGTAAATGTCCATTTTTTCATCTACTTCCTTTTCGCGGCTGAAATTTCAGCTGTCAACTCCTTAGAAGCAAACATCACATGATGAACTTCATTTCTCATCAGAAATGCTTTCATCCTCCATTGTCACTTCTCGAAGTCTTTATCGCCGTTCACTTCTCTATTGCTAAATTAGATACCGATGCAATATAGATCTCTCTAACAAAGGGTTTCGATACAATCGTTGAAGTCTCTCCATCTTCTGCCATAATACCTAACACCTTTTCTCAATCAACTTTGTCGCTCTGATGATAGACTGTTGGAAGAAAATCTTTTAAGATCGCCTTAGGAACAAAAAACCCAACCTTGTGGAAAAACAAATAGGACCAAATTGATGGTGAGACAAAATAAATAACAGATAGTCACCAGTTAAAAACAATCACAGATCAAAAAATAAAAGAAAATAACATACATGATTTATAGTATTTCTACTATCACGAGGTAGTGTACATTCATGCGAGGAGAGGAGATTTTGTTACTTTTTAAGACAAGAAAATTTTACAAGATTGATGATGAAGAAGGATAAAAATACAACTTCTAGCGACCCGGGATTTTCGACTCTCGAAAATCGACATCAATACGTTCACTGTATAACATGCCGCAAATTCTGGAGATACCGATTGCTTGGGATGAAGAAGAAAACGATAGAAGAAAAGAAACAGAACAACATCACAGAATTTTATACAAAATGTAATATATAATAACAGATTTTTATACAAAACAATCTGTAACTGTTTATATACTTACAATCATCAGAGTACAACAATCAATACATCAATCTGGACAGTTATAATAACTTGTCCCCACACGGCGGAAATATAAACCAAGTACGGAGATACGTCTCTGTCATCCAGCTCGTCCCCTGAGCTCCATAGCATCCTATCCTGAATCTGTACACTCGGTCTGATCCGAGCATTATAATAAAATAACACACGAGTCAGTCTGGAAAACCAGCGTGCACCCAATTTGAATTATTAAAGTTATCAAAATCGTTTGAAAAACAAAGGTATCTCGTAAAACCGCGTCACACATAAACGCGACGAGTTTTTCCCTTACGATAAACAAAACATTTTATAGAAAATCCTCTGATATTATAATAGTATCAAAGTACAGATACTTATTCAAATGGTCAAAATTGTTACATTAATTAAATTACAGCATACTAGGCTATACAAATAAAACCGTAAAGGCTCGTGTTGGAGAATGAATTCCATACAATGACTGGCTACGGGGATACCGCCCACCACAGCATACCTCTAGTAAAATGTACCGAGGACCTCGCCGAGATCCCCTGCTACACAAGACCGGCCTACCCTAACCTGAAAAGTGCCGAATATGTTATCACCCCGGGTGTTTCCACCATTAACATCGAGCGTTCACTTTTCTATGCACAGCCATATCCATAATTTATATATATTTCCAAGGGTATCTAGAAAGGTGATAAACATAGCCTAATTGGATGCGACCCACTTAGTCTTGCTGCATCTCCCCTATTTTAGTCATTCCTGCTTGATGAGGCTTGAGGCCAACCATTACATTTCATGAACAATTCTACTTAGAATGTCAATCGTCCTCCAATTACGATGTTTTGATAACATTCGTCTATACAAGTTGTCCTAGGTCTGGACAAACCGAATTACCGTCTTCATTATCTTCATGATATCCATTCGTAACACTCAAATCGGATCGATGTGGTTTTCGGATAATTAAATCTTATCTCGGTCTCTTCGAAACGATCAATGAAATTGGCCAATATTTGATAGTCGATTATTTAACTATCAATATAACATCCATAAACAGTCACTGGGCCTATATTATAATTTTCCAAAATTTATTTTCAAAATATCTTTATAAGATATATATTCAAATCCCATCCAAATTTTCCACCATTTGAAACGATTTCAAATCCTTCTATTTTCAACGGAATATTCCCAAGCCCTCCCAATACCAACTCCGTTTTTATGTTCAATACTTAGGAAGCATTCCATTTATTTTCTATTTTCTCAAAATCATTTACAATTTATTTGTAAATTCTTTAACTCGTTTATAACGAATTCTATAAGTTCCGGGGTTCCTTAATTTAATTTCCTTTAATATTTCCAAAGTCAAAACACTTGTCTGCATTCCAAATATCCATTTCTAACTTCTTTTATGAAATCTAATTTATTTTTCGAAGTTCACCTTTATTTAAATACTTTGGAAATTTTCCTTACATTTCCCAAATTCCACTTTGAGGACTCTCTTATAAATCTCATCCACTGAATAAATCCCGTTTTCGAATCTTGAGAAGATTTATAAATAAATTTAAATCGTTACAAAACTCTATAAATATATATATATAATAAGTATTTAAAGAATATAAATTATTTTTATAACATGTTCAAGTAATTATTTAAAATATCGAAACTCTTTTTATAAACATAACTCATTTTTAGATAAACAAATCAATTTTCAAAGCCGAAATATTAATATTTGAAAAATTCACTTTTCGATGTATTTCAATTCTACTAGTTCAAAATTACATAGTTTAATAAATATAAAATTTCCTTTTAAAAACAACTTAACTTCTTAAAATTAAAAATATATTTTTTAAAATCTTAATAACCAGTTCAATTTATAAATTCCTCTCGATTCACAACCCATTGATTTCATTTTCGATTCTTCCAACCATTTCCACTTTTCAAAAATAGAATCCACTATTTTCCTCAACCCTGCTTCCATACTCTAATAATTCGCCCTATGAATTTTTTATTCCCACTTTAGCAACTGCTATCGTTTTCCTTATTTATAAACACTGCTTATAAATTTTTATAACTCCTTTGGGTTTTTACTTGTCAAAACAATCTTATTTATAAAATTTCATTTTATAAATCCATCTCCTTATAAATTCCATTTATTTTGCCAATCTATTATTAATATCGATTTCAACCCTTTTTACATTTTCCAAATAACATTTAAAAATCCTTTATATAGATTTTTTTAAAAGTCCCTATTTAAACAATTATTGAATTTATTAAGCACAACCAAAAATCAAATTATTGTCGTTTATTCAACCAAGCTCTTTTTAAATAGTCAAATTTTCGATATAATTATTTTTATACTCAAAATCTCCTTTTAATTCCTGAAATTTTTAAAAATAATATTTATAGTACAGGTAAATAGGCACAAGGAGGAAGTTGCAAAGAAATTTAATCTCAGGGACAAAAGTTTGCTTTTTAGTCTGAATGACACTTTTTAGTGTAAACCGAAAATGATAGTTACAACTATCATTCTGTGATTTACACTAAAAAGTGTCCTTCAGCCTAAAAACAAACTTCTTGTCCCTGAAACTAAATTTTTCTCTGACTTTTTCCTTGAGCCTAAAAACCCCTTTATAATATTTAAAAATACCAAAATTAAAACCCGTACTACTATAGCGTTTGATAATTTGAATCACACAACAACCCAACAGATTATTCAATTACATCATATATTTTATATATGAAAAACAAATAATATATTTGAGGAATACAGTTGGATCCCTCCAACATGTTTCTCTGCATTCACAGATGTTAGAAAATCATAAAAATACCAATCCCACTTCGAGGGGATATCGCGTGCACATAGGATCATCCGCTATTATGCGGGGCCCATAGGGTTATGTCCGCTCCAATGACGGAAATATACCCAACTACTAATATATACTATTATATATAATATATCATTCAACAAATAATAATTAATAGATTCAACCAAGAATCCAGAATAAATTTTAACTATTAAAAATTTGACTTTGGCAATTCAAATGATTGAGAATTTCTCACCTTTATATTTATTTGCGATCCGTTCCAATTTTAAATTAAATCAAACAACGTTCGCGTTAAATTAAAAATTCCCTGGCGACTCCAAAAAATCCCAAATCAGTTTTGTTGCGTAGTATTTGCTGACACGAAAATGCCACTTGTTTTGTTCCAATTGTACCTAATACGAATTTAATACGAATATATAAATTTCTGAACTAATTAATTTATAATTGCCTAAAATAAATATGTTTAAATAAATAAATTTACCTAGCTTCTTCCTCAAAATAAAATCCTGCGCACGACATACACCTCACGGTCGTGCATCACCATTCCGATACGGAGCTCTGGTCATCAATATTCGATGCCGTCAATTCCATCGAGCATCACCCTTCGAGCTCCACCTAGCCATACCCAAAAATCAAAGCTCCGAGGCTCCCTACTTGCGACCTGCACCTCTCCCCTACCCTTCATACGACGTCGCAGCCCCCAAAGCTCCATCGCGAGCCACCAGACCTCTGACGCGACTGTAGCAGTGTCACATTTGGCTCCAGGCCACTGCGCCTTCCCAATCTTTGCTGCCGATCTTCCTTCCGACCATGAACACCAAAGTCCATCCCTTTACCGAAGTCGAGGCGCTGCTATCAAGACTCCCCTCAACTTCGATCGCGCACTTGCCAACGCGATTCACTCGTGTGCAATCCATCACTCCAAACCCTAAATGCACATCGACGCCGAGCCCTAAGCCATCGCCCCTCAAAACTCATGTCGGGACTTTTCCCCTGACATCGCGATTTCCACTGCGAGCATCTTTTTTTAAATGTCGAACGAATTCGATTTTCGTTCGTTCTCTTTTCTTTAATCTGAACTGGTTCGATTTTCCAGAGCTTCGATTTTGAAAAGGGTAAGAAGGGAAGACGCGATTTTGATAAGGGTGCGGCGTGATTGTATATATGTATATTTTTCTCCTTCTTTTGATTTCATTTTTGAACTGGGAGGTGAAAGGAGAAACGTGATTTTAAACGTAGAAAGGTGGCTGGTTTCAGATATAGGGTGGCTTGTTTTAGGGCAGGAATGGCAATGGGGAGGGTTGGGACGGTCTTTTAGTGCGTCATACCCCATTTTTTAGACCTCGTCTCAGACCTGTCCCGTAGACCCGGTGTGTGTCTGTAATTTTGCTCAATATCCGAGACCCGTACGGGTCGGGTCTCTCAAGACCCGATGAGTCTCATATATTGATTCAAAATTGTGTACCAGCTTACATATATTTATTTGTTTATACTCATTATCATCAAATAATACATGAAATACAAAAAACAACGTGTTTAAGGAAAGTTAGTAAAAATGATGTGTACAATAACAATTCAGAAAATATATACATATGTTACTGTATAATCATCAATGACGCAACTTAATACTCTAATTTTTTTATATAGATTATTTATTGGAACATTTTAATATCCATGCTAGAATCATTTATATCTAAGAAGATTACTAAATCATTATAGTAATAAAGCAGTTTCATAAGATGTTAGTAGTGCGGTTCGGGTTGGGGCGGGTCAACCGTGCTCCGACCCGACCCTAAACCCGGAGCACTCAAGAACGGGTCACGGGTCTACCCGCCCCAATGACCCAATGAGGCGGGTCTGGACGAGCCAAAACAGGGGCGGGTCGACCGGGTTTGTACCCTAGACCCGCCCCATTGTCATCCCTATTTTAGGGGTAGGGTGGCTGAATAGGAAAAGTTGATGTGAATGAAAACAATATATCCATATATATATATTTAATTTCAAATTATATCGTTAATAGCATTTTAAAATTCTGAATCCCTATCGAGGCTGCCGCCTGGCGTTCATAATGTTATACCGCTATTCTGAACTCAATGGGACAAGTCTCGAGCTCCATTCGATCGTATGGAGAAGATAGTTTTTAAATTGACTATTTAAATTAAATTCAATTTAATCATTTTTAGGTAGTTTCGGGTTGCACGACTAAATGGTAACTCCAAATGCTACGAAATTGAAAATCCGATAATAATACAATATTACGGATTTAATGGAACTGATTTCGTCGAATTCCGAGAGTGCTCCGGATCGCTATTTAAACGCGTCGATTAAATCAACGATTTCAAAAAAAAATACGAAATCGCTTAAAATTTCAGTTTTAAAATCTTACTAAATTATAAACTATTTAAATATTCAAAATCAAACGACGAAAAATCTAGGTTGTTACACAACTTAGAGAGATAAATATACTCATGTTAATCTCTGCCTTTATATATAGATTATTACTTAGGCTTGAAGTAATTGATTTATGATCATAATCAATGCCTCATTAACTCTCTAGACTGTTAAGGAAAAATCCCTCAAGATCGTCCAAGGAACAAAAAACCCAACCTTGCGAAAAAATAAATAGGACCGGACTGATGGTGAGACAAAACAAAAACAGATAGTCACCAGCTAAAAGCAATCACAGATCAAACAATAAAAGAAAATAACACACGTGATTTATAGTGATTCTACTACCACGAGGTAGTGTACATCCACTTGGAGAGAGGAGATTTTATTACATTCTAATAGGAGAATTTTTTTTATAAGATTGACAATGGAGAAAAAGAATAAGAAATACAACCGAGAGAGATAAATCTACTCATGTTAATCTCTGCCTTTATATAGAGATTATTACTTGGGGTTAAAGTAATTAATTTATGGCCAAAAATGAATGCCTCATTAATTCTCCTATTTACACAGAAAATGTTTATATCCACTTGATTTTCCATTTTCCCTCAATTTACATGTGTCTGATAAGATTCCTTCTTTAATTAGTTAATTAGGAAATTAATTGATTACATCAATCTTCCAAAATAATTCTTCTTCTCACGTAGGTGATTTATTACTCTTTTTAATGCTATAAAAGAGGCATTATATATTTGAGTAATTATCTCAAATATCCTCCAAATCTTCTGCAATTGGAAATATTGTATCACTAAATCAACAATATCTTTCAAATCTTCTACAATTGAAAATACTGTATCACCAAATCTTACAGTATACTATATATGATTTTAATGCATGGCTCTAGAATTCCAATACAATGTTGTTGAAGAAGTTAGTGTGTGAACAAAAATAATGCTTGAATAAATATGACTAACAAAATTAAGAAAATGAAAATTTTATCTAAAAAGTTTCTTTGATGGCATTTACGAGCACTCGTCCAAAGATATCAGGAAGATAGTCATTTTTCTTATTCATGGTCATTGGCCAAGCCACTTGAAGGTTAGAGAGGTTAGCTTGGAGAAAGCAGCTCAACAAACCTCAAAAGCATATCCAGCCTGCTTCGAAGGAAACTCGTATTCAAAGAGTTATATTAAGAAAACGACAACATAAGAGTAATGCAAGAAATTAATTTCGTAATTTGAGTAGAATAAAATAATAGGAAAAAACATTTGTTGCGGTTTCAAGTTTCAACCCATCTGATTTCCGAGCATGTGACACAGTATTAAAGGAATGAAGATCGGGTGTTACAATCATTTTTATATAACATAATAGTATGGGATGCGGGTTGTATATTATATAAGCTCAATAGCCCATCTATTTATATTTTTATATTTCGCTGCTGCATAAGAAAGTTGCATCTCTTTGTACATATTATCCACAAAAAGAATCATTACAAAAGCAATAAAATATGTAGATAGCATTTCTTTACATGGTACCTGAACATTCAAAATTGTCTAACGACGAAGAAACGATTGCTTTGTCATTACCCATCAGATCATTCTCATCACTTTGGTAGGCTGCAACTACCGTAGATCATTTGAGATCATTCTCTTCATTTGAATTTGCTAGTTAGATTGATTGTTGGAACTTCCTTTTCATTCATTTCATCATTGAGCCTTGCCTAAGTAAACTGTTAGCGAATCTTCATCATTCAACTCACCGACTGCTCTCAGTTTGATTTCAAGAAGTTTGATTGCATCACTTCTAGGTAATTCTTGTTTACTCAGTTCTCAGTCTTTTCAGATTCTTGCATCTTTTACATCAGTTTTCTTGTCATCTTCTCCATTATTTTAACATAGCCGAAGGAGATATTGATAACAATTCATCCACGTCTCCAAATTCGAGGCAAAATCCTGCACAACAACCAACAAATGAAAACATATCCAAACTCATAGTTTGCCCTTAAAGCCAGTTGGTAGCAAATCAGTTAGATGGAACAAATTTCTTATTATGGAAATTTCAAGTTTTAACAGCAATAAGGGGATATGGATTGGAATCATACATTCTTGAAACCAAGACTGCCAGACCAATACTTACCACTACTAAATGAGTTTCAGTTAGAAACGGAGAATATATAATTTATCAAAAGCAAGATAATCTGTTAGTTCGTGGCTCTTATCTAACATAAGTGTAAGTCTATTACCGAAATTGATAGGGTGTACAACTGCCAAAGAAATCTGGCCAACGATAGAAGAAGTGTTTAATTCTCGATATACAGCAAAGTTCATGCACTATTAAAAGCAACTGCAAAATCTAAAGAAGGAAAGTATGTCCATGCGAGAGTATCCAACAAAGGTTAAAACATTATGTGATTTACTGGATGCTACTGGTCATCCTATTTCAAATACAGAGCAAATCTTGTCAATTTTAAGTGGCCTAGATGATAAATATGAAGCTGTAGTAGCTATAATTTCTTCAAAAGAAACTATCACGTCCTTATCATATGTTCATTCGATCATTCTTGCTAATGAAGGTAGAATTAAACGAAAAAAACCAGTGGCTACAGATTTTATTATCAACTATACATCAAATAACAAATCCAAAAATCAAGAAAGAAACAATTCATCCAGATAAGAAGGAAATTACAACTAAAAAGGAGGTCAGTCATTCAGAAACAGAGAAAGAGGTGGAATGTTCAATAGCAACAACAATAATAGACTCATATGTCAAATATGTGAAAATTTTGGTCACGCAGTAAACAAGTGTTATTTCAGGTTTGAAGCAAACTACATACCAGGACAGCAAAACAATTAAAGAGCCTATGATCCTAGTGCAAATCTGGCCAATATGCAACAAGAATCAAGAAACTAGCCTGAAGTAACAAGATCGCCAAACCAAAGGACATCCTAGATGAAATCTGGTATCTTGATTCTGGAGTACCTAATCATGTGACAAAATCTCAACAACCTGAATCTTGGCAGCAAAGAACATAGAGGTAAACAGTGTATATACATATGTAACGGTGTATAAATTAAATTAACACACACTGGTAATGTTTTACATTCAAGGTGATAGGCAGCGTTTTATCTTAATAATTTGTTAAGGGCCCCCCAAATAAAGAAAAATTTAATAAGTGTTTCACAACTTGCCAGAAACAACAATGTATACTTTGAGTTTTACCCAAATTACTTTCTAGTTAAAGATAGACTAACTAAAAAAATTTCTTGCAGGGTAATGGAGAGAAAGGACTTTACAAGTTTACTCTAGTTGATACAAGAAATTTGGGAAATGAAAAAACATGTTGTAATATTTTTGAAACAACTCATAATGAAAAGAATACGAGTACATTTGATAATTGGCATTATAGATTAAGGCATTCCAGTGTTGATGTTGTAAAGAAAATTTTGAATAGCAATAACATTTCTTATAATAATATATATCTACTCCCTTTGTTTGTACATATTGTCGAATGAGAAAAAGCCATAAACTTGCTTTTCAAAATTCTAAGACAAAATATAATAAACCTCTAGAACTTATTGTTGTTGACTTATGGGGACCTGCTCCTATTAAGACCGGTTATGGATTTAAATATCATATATCAGTTATTGATGCATATTCCAGGTATGTTTCGATATGTTTTTTGAAGGAAAAATCTGAAACATATCATGCGATATTACACTTTATAGCCCAAGCTGATAGGCGAACAAGTTTTTAGGTGAATCTCATGCAAACTAATGGAGGGACCGAGTTCAAACCACTCAAGAAATACTTTCAAAAGAAAAGAATAATTCAAAGAATCACTTGTCCACACACACCAAAACAGAATAGGCTAATAGAAAGAAAAAATAGGCATATGGTTGAAACCGGACTCACCATGCTTGTACAAGCATTCTTACCACTGAAGTTCTTGCCAGATGCTTCTGCCACAGTAGTGGTTCTAATTAATCAGCTACCCATTAAAGTTTTGAATAACAGAAATCCAATTGAAGTGTTATTCAATAAGCAACCAGATTATCAAAGCTTAAAAGTATTTGGCTGTCTATGTTTTCTCTGCCTAAGGCAATACAATAATCACAAGTTAAAATTCAGATCATACCTCTGTACATTCCTAGGATATCCCAACAATGTAAAAGGGTACAAATGCTTGGACAAAAAAAGAAGAGTATTCATATCAATACATGTCATTTTTAATGAACATGTATTTCCATTTAGTGAAAAAGGAGATCAAAACAACACAGAAAATTTATAATTCAAAGTTCTCTATACCACCAATACCTCTCGATCATGATGTTATCACTTAGATGCAAGATATATATCATCTGAATGACCAAGGACCTCAAGTCACTTTGCCCAACTCTAGACCAGGTCTCAAGAATCACCTGAATTATTCAGAAGTCCCATCTCTACACCTCAGCAAAGTTTTAGTCGTCAATCAAACTCTAGTCAAGCACGTATGAAGCTCAGTCATTCAGTACTCAACCCGAAACAGAAATAATAACACAAGATAACAAACTGCTCCAGCAAGAGATGATCATCGTATGAAAACTAGAGCTAAGAGTGGTATATTCAAGCCAAAAGTATATATCACAAACATAGATACTGAAGAACCATGTACATATCAGCAAGCATTGTAAAGTGAGAAATGGAAAGCAGCTATGAGGGAAGAATACAATGCTCTTATAAGAAACAATACATGGAATCTTGTGCCTCTACCACATCACAAAAATATAATTGGATGCAAATGGACCTACAAGCTAAAAAGAAATGCAAATGGAACTATTTCTAAGTATAAGGCAAGACTTGTAGCAAAAAGCTTCTCACAACAATAAAGATTTGACTTCAATGAAACTTTCTCGCCGGTGGTAAAACCAACATCAATCAGAATTATTCTTACAATTGCCTTACACAAGAACTGGAGTATAAGACAATTGGATGTAAACAATGCATTTCTGAATGATGTTTTACAAGAAGTGTGTATGGAACAACCACATGGTTTTTAACAAACTCAAAATGGAGAACTCGTATGTACGCTGAATAAGGCAATTTATGGACTTAAACAGGCTCCTAGAGTATGGTTTGAGAAACTAAAAGCTACTCTAGTCAGACATGGTTACAATCCAGCAAGATCAGATAATTCATTATTTACCAAGTTCTATGGAGACACAGTGACATATGTGTTAGTATATGTCGATGACTTCGTTATCAATGGTAGTAACGACAATGAAATCAGAAATCTCACACAGCAGTTAAACCAAGAATTCTCAATCAAGGACCTTGGAGATTTACATTATTTTCTTGCAATTGAAGTCAAGCAAACATCAGATTCAGAAATTCATTTAAATTGGAAAAAAAATATCTCACAAATCCTCGTTTAAAAAAGGATCAAGTAAACAGTCTTCCCACACCAATGATTACTAACTTACATTTATAAAAAAGAAAAGGAGAAGCTATATCAAATGCGAAGCAATATAGAAGCACTGTAGGAGCTCTACAGTATGTAACAATAACTGGACCAGAAGTTTCATACAGTCAATTCATGCAAAATCCTCTTGATGAATATTGGAAGGCTGTAAAGAGAATTCTAAGATACTTAAAGGAAACAGTAAATCATGGCTTAACCTTGAAAAACTATACTAATTTGTGTTTGTTTGGTTTTGCAGATGTTGACTGGACAACTGATCCAGATGACTGAAGATCAACAACCGGATACTGCATCTACTTAGGAAAGAACCCAGTTTCTTGGTGCTCAAAACAACAGTCAACCATTTCTAAATCCAACACTGAAACTGAATATAAAAGTGTTGCAAGTGTAACATCAAAATTAATATGGATCAAATCACAACTTACTGAACTAAAAGTTGATCTTAACAACAAAGCAACACTATGGTGTGATAATCTTAGCACGGTGTCTTTAACAGCAAATCCAGTTTTACATTCAAGAACTAAGCATATGGAACTGGATCTATGTTTTGTCAAAGAGGAAGCGATAAACAAAAATTTGTAAGTTAAACACTTACCGAATACTTACTAGAGGGCTGACATCCTTACTAAGCCGCTATTAGCAAAACTTTCACAAATTGAAGCTTGAACTCAATGTTGAAGAAATTCACAAGCAACCGAAAAGCAACCTGAGAATCTTAGCTTCAATCGAGAAGATACGATGATAAATTGAAGTAATCACGAAAAGACCTCTATTTTATCCGATGTTTGAAGTCAAGATCAAAGAGATCTGTGTTGATTTTGAAAGCAGCTGAAAACCCCAATAGGAATCAGAGGATCCTAGCTTCAATTGAGAAGATATGTTGTCAAACTAAAGTAATCTCATGAAGATTTTCATTTTATGTGATGATTGAAGCTAAGATCGAAGAGATTTGTGTTGATTTTGGGAGCAGCTAAAAACCCTAGATTCGTTTGAGGGGAAGTATTAAAGAAAATGAAGATCGGCTGTTAGAATCTTTTTTATACAACTTAATAGTATGCAGTGCGGGTTGTATATATTATATAAGCCCAATAGCCCATCTATTTATATTTTTACATTTCTATATAAGTGAGCAGTATCTCTCCGTACATATTACCACAACAAGAATCATTACAAAAGCAATAAAATAAGTTGATAGCATTTCTTTACACACGGTCACATGTATTTTAGTTTTACTATCATTTATTTTCGCTATGATATTATACTTTACTATATTGTACCACATTATACATTGTGTTTGAAAGTTACTGTGTGGATCGTGCTATATGGAATAATATTAAACTAGTGCAGAAATAAACTAAAGTAAGTAAAAATAACACGAGCACACCAGGAATTTTTATACTGGTTCGAACTTCTCGTTCTACGTCCAGTCCCAGACTCCTTCTGGAATTTCACTAACAACAATCCTCACTTAACCCGGAGGAACAGGTTTACAATAACCCTTGAACAGCCGAACAAGGGACCTGAGCAGCAGAACAGGATTTCACCTCAACAGCCGAAGAGGACTTCAACTTATATAAAAGTATATTTGACACAATGTGTTCTTAATAACATGAATTTGTCTCTTGATAGTACAAACTTCCTATAATCTTTCTCCTTTATGATATATGTATGAATGCATAAAGATTAAGAAAGTAGAATTTGAATGATATTTTTAGCACAAATGAGTTAGAATCAAGAATTTCAATAATCGAATAATAATCAATAGAATTGGTAAATTTAAAACTTGATTCTAATGTGTTTATATAGGTAATAAATGGTTGTAATTGTTCATGAAGAGTTATCATCAAAAGCTGTTGAATTAAAGGTCGCAACTCTTCATGAATGGAAATGCCTTTTCAAAAAAATAGCCGTTGTAAATATTCAGACGTCTGAAATTAAAAATTCAGACTTCTGAAACGAAACGAGATTTGAAACATAAAGCAAATAGGCAATTTTTAGTCATATTCAGACGTCTGAAATTGAACTTTCATACGTCTGAATATTGTAGTATATAATATTCATACTTTCAGATTCAGACGTCTGAAATGGGGCATTCAGATGTCTGAATGTAACATAAAATTTGGTTTTTTAACATACATATCATACAGGAGAGATTTTAACATATTATTACTTCTAGACACAGACTCGATACATACTTAAGAGTTGAAGCTCATTTGAATCCGGTCTTTGATTGATTCCTGTAAAAACAAGTTAGTATATAATATAGTGACTTATATAGTTGATATAGTCAAAATATCATAATTATGAAATATCGTAAATACGAAGTTCCAACATTCTCCCCCTTTTTGACGATGACAACTATATAAGTATATATATATAACATGAATTAAAGTTATATTTACTCCCTCTTACTATAAGCTCATTTTTAATATCAACTTACGATGTAATTCTCCCCCTTATTATAAACTCCCCTTCAATATAAACTTATCATGTAATTCTCCCCCTTTGACATCGACAAAAAATATAAGATTTAAAATATGAACTAGGAGAAGGAAAATCAGAGAACCATCATAATCATCACTGGGTACAAAGAAGTAGTAGCAAATGTTTTAAAGTTACATACCATAAGAAATAGTTGCAATTGTCTTAAAGATACACACCACAATAGGAATAAACAAGTAGTTCAAAAAGATAGGATATGATATTTTTGAAAAGAAGCATTTATACCACCATCACTTTAGAAAGAAGAACTAGGATTTTCTTCTTCATCATCGTCATCATCATCGTTGCCGTCATCATCATTGTTATCATCAGAGCTAGAGGACCATTGAAATGGTGCGGGATTAAATACCTCGGTAGAAGTGGAAGAAGAGCAACCAATACGTTCCCAAATTTTATTTAGAATGCCACGAATAGAATTAAACTTCTTGTTTGTTTGCCTTTCTAATCTCTCAATCTTGGTATTGAGTTTAGCCTGATTTCGAGAGAGTGTAACCAATGCTTGTTTGGGTGTTGACTTAAGAGAAAGCACTTCTATGTTATCATCATCATGCTCGGGAGCTTGTGGAGCAATTTGTTGATGAGGTTGGTGAGGTTGAGGTATATTTTGATCCCGGTTTGATATCCATTCTTGAAAAGAAATAAAATTAAGATTTTGAGGACGTTTAGGCAAGTTCATCAGCCCTAAGGTTTTGGAGCCTAGTTCCTTTATGGGTGAAAATTCCGAATCCGGAAAAGTTACCCCATAATTTCTAAGAATTTTCATAATATATGCTCCATAATGAAATGTTTTATAACGGCAGCGTCGATTAACATCCATAAACTCCTCAAGAATAACTTGACCCCAATTTATAGATTGTTCCGAATATATGGCATACAAAGCTTGGAAGTTCCGTTTGTTTATAACTTCATAACTTCCGGTTCTTGGTAAGACGGAACGAATCAAAGCTCGATGAAGGATACGGGCTTAAGGCCTGAGGTTGACAGAGGTTAACCTATTGATATCATCGGAAAGAAATCTGTGAGAAACTTCATCTCTATGTTCCAAAGAGAGTGAAGCATCAATTTCATCCAAATCTGTTCCGCGTGAAGGACATTGCAAAATATCTCCAAGACGAACTAAGGGAAGATATATTTTTACACCACATAGCCAAGTCCAAATACAATTCTCTCTATTATGAGGATGATGATGGTCTAAGTTCATATTGGCATAGAATAATTTAACTAAGAGATGATTTATCTTAACATTATTCGCAGAATAGGATAATAAAGATTCTAACCCACTTGAATTAGCAATTTGTTGAATCCTATAAGGTTGAAATTCATCATACTTGACAAAAGCTCCTGGGAAGAAACCAGATCTATCCATCTGAGCAAATCTTTTCTTAGCTTCATCATTCCATA
This sequence comes from Allium cepa, assembly GCA_030765085.1. Taxonomy (NCBI): domain Eukaryota; kingdom Viridiplantae; phylum Streptophyta; class Magnoliopsida; order Asparagales; family Amaryllidaceae; genus Allium; species Allium cepa. The sequence goes on from CM060941.1 coordinate 34,886,932, forward strand.
GCCATTGATCTATATTGGGTGTAGATGAAGAACTTGAAGCCCTTGGACGTTTTGTTCTTGGAGGCATTGGAGATTGTTGTTAAAATTTTTGAAGAGAAGAGGTGCAAAAAAGGAGTTTTGAAAGGTGGGAATGGTGCTGGTTCGGATGTTGTGGGAGATGAAGTAGTAGATGGAAGTAATAAAGAAGGTTGGTGGTAGGAAAAATTTAAAAAACCCCTTGAATTTTAAGGCACCAGTTGAATTCAGACGTCTGAAAATAAAATTTCAGACGTCTGAAATTGTGAAATTTCAAACAGAAGAAAAATAGTGCATTTTCGACCACTTTCAGACGTCTGAATATATTATTTCAGACGTCTGAAACTGTAGAAAAAATTTATTTTTCTATAATATTCAGACGTCTGAAACCATAGTTTCAGACGGCTGAAATTTAAAATTTCAGACATTTGTAAAAAATTAAAAGAGTGAGGACTAATATAATATACTTTGACATGATTACAAGATATAAATAAAATTATTTCAACGAATATACAAGAAATTAATTGTCCGAATCGTCTGGAGTTTTGCACTCTTCCAGTTCGATCTTTGTAATTTATGTGTATGGTCGTAATGGAGACCAGTATGATGGACGTTCCCAAGAGTTCGGAGAAACCAGAGGACGTTGTGGACTTGGCTCCCATGGATTCCATCCAGATGAAGTTATTTGATGAGATGTTGAGGGTTCGACTACATCTTTCTTCGGAGATGTACCATAGAATTTAAATGCTACTTTTTCAATGAAGCTAAGTTGTTTAGCATTTATTTTCTGTTCATAATACATCTCTCGTTGCAAATCCAATTGTTCTCTTTGGTAATGATGAATCTCGGATATTTTCTCTTTGGTTGATGGAGAACCAAAGAAAAGAAACCGGTCAGATTTCTTCTTTTCTGGCGTATAACCAGAGTGTTCACGTGAAGGACGAGGATTAACTTGTTCACATGGTGTTGGAGTTGCCAAAATCTCGATAGAAGACGTAGAATAACTTGAAGGAGAATTTTCTGAGTTGGAGTTGGAGTTGAGAACCATTAAGACAAGGAGATAAAATATTTGAAAAGCCATTGCAAAAACCTTTGAGTTAGATAAAAAGAAATGATTTGGTAAGAATAGAGACAAGTTTAAACGAATAAGAAGAGGAGCATAGTTTATATAAAGAATTTGTTGATAAGAAATTTGTGGATGAAGGAAGTAAGTTAATAAAGTCCATCTGTTTTAAAAAAAATAAATGGTGGGAAATAAAAGTTTAAATTAAGTATAAATATATTAGAAGTATAGTTATGAGCCTTTATTAAAAGAAATATGTTAGAAACTAGTGAATATCAGCTTGCAACATATTATATACTGAAGATGATGTTTATGAAATAATTAATAGATAACTGTGAGCAAGAGATTATGAAGCAAAGTTACAAATCATAATATGTTATAAAAACTATAAATTTTTAAGAGAGACAATACCTAGCTCTCGTCTTAGTTTGATAGAAATATTTTCTAAAAGAGGTTTTGTAAAAATACCAGCTAACTGATTTTCAGAAGATACAAAAACCAAATTTATTGTTCCTTTTTCAACATTGTCACGAAGAAAATGATGACGTATGTCAATATGTTTTGTTCGTGAATAATTAATAGGATTTTTAGATAAGTTAATAGCACTTGAATTGTCACAATATATAGTTGAGTTTGATAAATTAATATTGAAATCTTTAATTGTTTGTTGCATATAAATCACTTGAGTACATGCTAAAGCAGCAGAAATGTATTCTGCTTCACATGTAGACAGAGAAACACAGTTTTGTTTCTTACTAAACCAAGATACAAGTGATTTTCTAATGAAATGGCACGTGCCACTTGTACTTTTTCGATCTGTTCGAGAACCACCGAAGTCAGCATCACTATATGAGACTAATTCGAATGGACACTCTTTTGGATAAAACAGACCAAAATCTTTTGTGTTTGTAAGATAACGTAATATTCGTTTTACTGCTTTCAAATGTGATTCTTTTGGATTAGCTTGGAATCTAGCACACAAACAAACACTCATCATTATATCAGGACGACTTGCAGTTAAATATAGTAATGATCCAATCATACTTCGATATAGTTTTTGGTCAACACTTTTGCCATTGTCATCTTTTTCAAGATGTGTAGTTGTACTCATTGGAGTTGGTTTTGTAGAAGTATTTTCCATTCCGAAACGTTTGATTAGATTATTACAATATTTTTCTTGATTAATAAAAATGCCATTTTGAAGTTGTTTTATTTTTAAACCAAGAAAATATGTTAATTCTCCCATATGAGACATTTCAAATTCTTTGGACATTATTTCAGAGAAGTCATGACACAGTTTGCCATTCGTAGAACCAAAAATGACATCATCAACATAAATTTGAACTATTAAAATATCCCTTTTTGAATGTTTAATAAAAAGTGTTTGATCAACTTTCCCAATTAGAAATCCCGAAGAAATTAGATAAGTCTTTAATCGATCATACCAAACACGTGGTGCTTGTTTTAAACCGTAAAGAGCTTTCTTAAGTTTATAAACATGATTAGGAAATTTCTCGTGAATAAATAAAGGAGGTTGTTCAACATATACTTTTTCTTTTATATAACCATTCAAAAAAGCACTTTTAACGTCCATTTGAAAAAGTTTGAAATTGTGAAAACATGCATAGGCCAATAGAATCCGTATTGCTTCTAGTCTTGCAACTGGAGCAAACGTTTCTTCGTAATCAATTCCTTCTTCTTGATTGTATCCTTGTGCAACAAGTCTTACTTTATTTCTAGTGATGTTACCTTGTTCATCTACTTTATTTTTGTAGATCCATTTCGTTCCAATAACAGTTTGATTACTTGGTCTAGAAACTAATTCCCAAACTTCATTGCCTTCAAACTGGTTTAGCTCTTCTTGCATTGCAATTATCCAGTAGTCATCTGTGGAAGCTTCTTTGGGATTCTTCGGCTCGATATTAGAAAGGAATGCTACGTGGCCCATTTGATTTAATTGACTTCTAGTTTGAATATTTGAATTAATTTCCCCAATAATATTTTGGACAGGATGATCCCGTAATATTTTTGGTGAAGATCTTAATTCAACATTATTGTCAACAATGTTTTCAACATTTTCAAGATTTATAGTTTCTGTATTTGTAATGTTATCTGGAAAATCATCATCATCTTGTATACTTGGTTTTTGTAGCAAATTTTCATCGAAAGATACATGTAATGCTTCTTCAACAGTATTTGATCTTTTATTAAATACACGATAAACTTTGCTACGATCTGAATATCCTAGAAAAATTCCTTCGTCGGATTTCGCATCGAAATTTTCAAGCTGATCCTTTGTATTTAATATAAAATATTTTGAACCAAACACTTTAAAATAAGAAATCTTTAGTTTTCTTCCAGTAAAATGTTCATAAGAAGTATTTTTTGTTAAAGGTCGAATAGAAACACGATTCAAAACATAACAAACAGTTGCAACAGCTTCTGCCCAGAAATGTTTTGGAAGACTACTTCCATTTAACAAACATCGTGCGCATTCTTATAAAGTCCTATTTTTACGTTCTACAACCCCATTTTGTTGTGGAGTTCTAGAAAACGAAAAATTATGAAAAATTCCTTTCTTTTTACAAAAATGATCAAAAACTTCGTTTTCAAATTCTCCTCCATGATCACTTCTTATATTCTTTATTTTTAAACCTTTTAAATTTTGAATACGTTTGACAAAAATTTTAAACGGCTCAAATGTATCACTTTTGTTTTTCATAAAATGGTCCAAGTATATCTAGAGAAATCATCTACTATCACAAACACATATCTATTATGGTTTATGGATTGAACTTGGGTTGGTCCAAATAGATCCATGTGTAGTAATTCAAGTGGTTGTAAAGTAGAGATAACTTTCTTAGATTTAAAAGATGATTTAGTTAATTTTCCTAATTGACATGCATCACAAATATGATTGACTTTGAAGTTCATTTTTGGTAATCCTCTGACTAAATCATTTTTAGAAAGTTTATTTCTAGTTTTGAAGTTTATATGACAGAATCTTTTGTGCCATAGCCAAGGATCATTTTCATTAGCTATTAAACACATATCTGAATTATGATTGATTTTCATATTCAGAACATAGATATTTCTGTCTCTATTTCCTTCAAATATAAGATTTTGATTTTTATCAAGGATGCTACACTTATCTTCAGAAAAAGAGATTTTGAAACCTTTGTCACATAACTGGCTGATACTTAAAAGATTGTGTTTTAAATTTTTAACTAATAAAACATTAAAAATAAGAGGTAAATCAGATGTACCGACATTACTGACGTTGCCTTTTCCAATGATATATCCTTTGGAATTGTCTCCAAAGGTGACAGAGCCTCCATTTGAGTAAGTAATGTTTGATAGCATATTTTTGTCTCCAGTCATATGTTTTGAGCAACCGCTGTCGAGTATCCATTTTCCTCTCTTTATAAGTGGGTCCTGCAAATAATAAAAATAACATTGGTACCCACCTTTTTATAGGGTCCTAAGAGTTAGGTCTTAGGAAACCAAACCCAAGTAGGTTCAGTATTCCCCTTAAAAATATAATTTTGATTTTTATGAACAGTTTCCAAAAAGATATCTATATATTTATTTCTAATCAAACTATTGTTTGTTTTAGGAACCCATATTTTTATGGTTTTAGAATTTTTCCTTTTTGGATAACTATTAATATAAGAATTATTTTTCCAAATTTCCTTTTTAGGTAGAGATTTCTTAGAATATCCTAGTCCCTGGATTGAGAATTTTCAATAATACTAGATAGATTTTCTCTACCTTTATTAAAGTTAGAAATATTTCTAGTAATATTATCTAACTTGGTTTTGAGGCAAGTATTTTCTAATTCTATCATTTTGATCTTAGTTTTTAGCTCATGATTTTCAGAGATAAGAGAATCATTCTTTTCTTTTTGAGTTTCAATTTCTTTACTCAATAAAGTAAGTTGAGAATTATCATTAGAGAAGTTATCTTGAAATTTTTCAAGTTCTTCTTATAATATTTTCTTTTCATCGTTAAGCATATCTCTCTTGAATTCTGCTTTTCTCTGATTTTCTAGAACTTCTTTATATTTTCTTTTCATGCTTTTTAAATCATCAAGAAGTTCTGAATTTATTTCAACCATATCATCAAAAGTAAGATCATTTACCTCATTTCCTGAAGCCATAAAACAAACATTTGCCTGTTCTTTCTCACTATCACTGCTGCTTTCTGAAGAAGAAGAATCTGAGTCATCCCAAGTTACTGAAAATGCTTTTCTTTTTGACTTGTCCTTTCGATTCTTATTGTGATATATTTTCTTTTGTTCTGGACAATCCTTTTGCATGTGTCCTTTCTTGTGACAGTTAAAGCATTCTAGTATGGATGAAGATAGCTTATTTAAATTGTTGTTGAAGTTTCTTTTTCCGTTGTTTCGATTTCCTTTTCTGTACTTCAAAAACTTTTTAAAGTTTTTAGCAATGAATGCTAAGTCTTCTTCATCAGAATCTGATTCTTCTTTTTCAGCATGGAATGCCATATTCTTTTTATCTTGTGCTTGTACTCTTTTAGCCTGCAAATTCACTTCATAGGACATTAGATTTCCTATCAACTCTTCTGGTTTCATGGTAGAAAGATCATTAGCTTCTTCAATAGCTAAAACTTTTCTTTCCCATTCATCCATTAAAGAATTAAGAATTTTTGAAACAATATCAAAATCAGAATACTTTTCTCCAAGTCCTAGTAAAGAGTGATATATATCTTGAAATCTAGAGTACATATCGTTTATAGTTTCATCCTGTTTCATTCTAAAATTTTGAAATTGACTTTTGAGCATGGATATTTTGCTTTGTTTAACCTTGTTAGTTCCTTCGTGAGTAACTTTAAGTGTTCTCCATATTTCATAAGCAGTTGTGCACATGCTAACACGGTTAAACTCATTTCTATCTAAAGCACAAAATAGCATATTCATAGCTTTGGCATTAGCAGTAGCATCTAGTTTTTGTGTGTTTGACCATGTAGAATATTCTGTTGTAGGAATGTTATATTCAGTTTGAGTAATATTCCATGAGTCAAAACCACTTGCTTGCATATAAATACGCATTCGAGTTGCTCAATAATTGTAATTCATACCATTAAAAAGTGAAGGTCTTGCAGTGGATTGACCTTCAATAAAACTAGTGACAGTGTTAACAGTGCTGGTGTTGTTTTCCATCTTAACAAAAATATCATATAACTGTGTATCGGTTATAAGAAACCTTGCTTCGATACCAAATGAAAGTTACTGTGCGGATCGTGCTATATGGAATAATATTAAACTAGTGCAGAAATAAACTAAAGTAAGTAAAAATAACACGAGCACACCAGGAATTTTTATACTGGTTCGAACTTCCCGTTCTACGTCCAGTCCCAGACTCCTTCTGAAATTTCACTAACAACAATCCTCACTTAAGCCGGAGGAACAGATTTACAACAACTCTTGAACAGCCGAACAAGGGACCTGAGCAGCAGAACAGGATTTCGCCTCAACAGCCGAAGAGGACTTCAACTTATATAAAAGTATATTTGACACAATATGTTTTTAATAACACGAATTTGTCTCTTGATAGTACAAACTTCCTATAATCTTTCTCCTTTATGATATATGTATGAATGCGTGAAGATTAAGAAAGTAGAATTTGAATTTGAATGATATTTTTAGCACAAATGAGTTAGAATCAAGAATTTCAATAATCGAATAATAATCAATAGAATTGGTAAATTTAAAACTTGATTCTAATGTGTTTATATAGGTAATAAATGGTTGTAATTGTTCATGAAGAATTATCATCAAAAGCTGTTGAATTAAAGGTCGTAACTCTTCATGAATGGAAATGCCTTTTCAAAAAAATAGCCGTTGTAAATATTCAGACGTTTGAAATTAAAAATTCAGACTTCTGAAATGAAACGAGATTTGAAACAGAAAGCAAATAGGTAATTTTTAGTCATATTCAGACGTCTGAAATTGAACTTTCAGACGTCTGAATATTGTAGTATATAATATTCATACTTTCAGATTCAGACGTCTGAAATGGGGCATTCAGACGTCTGAAATGGGGCATTCAGACGTCTGAATGTAACATAAAATTTGGTTTTTTAACATACATATCATGCAGGAGAGATTTTAACATATTATTACTTCTAGACACAGACTCGATACATACTTAAGAGTTGAAGCTCATTTGAATCCAGTCTTTGATTGATTCCTGTAAAAACAAGTTAATATATAATATAGTGACTTATATAGTTGATATAGTCAAAATATCGTAATTATGAAATATCGTAAATACGAAGTTCCAACAGTGTCTGAACAAAATTATTATGCATTAGTTATAAAAGACCAACTCTGCTGCATTTTTGACCCTTCTCAGTTTTACCTTGTTCATAGTCAAGGGCAATCCAATATAGGTTGCCCTAACCATAAAAGTGATTCTTTTAAATCATTCTAAACAAAATTATCCAGAAGAAATAGTACAAACAAATCACTTTCTTTTTTATAAGGTTGATTAAATTAGGTAGAATAAATTTTATTTCATATCTCAAACATGATATGCAATATTTTGGCTTTAATTATAAAGAAAAAGTAATTTAAATGAAGACACTACTGAAAACCTTGAACATGGAATGTTGATGTCTTTTAAATCTCATTAAAATAAATCAATCGTAATAAGTATAAAAATACATATATGTCACATTATAGTATAGCTTTCTATGAGCTAAAGGTGCTTGAATTATTGAAAAAACAAAGCTTAAGAAAGCATGGTGATTAAAGATACCATTTGTTAATTGTTTAAAATACAAAGCAAAAATTATCGAGCTTTTAATAATACAATGTAATGATATAGGTAACTATTATCCATCCAGCAATGTATGTAAGACCCAATTATGAATTTTCCATCGAAATATAGAATTGAAAACATAGAGTATGTGATTTGATATATTCTAATTTCTTTGCGTATAGTTTGCTCTTTTACAATTTTATTTAGTTTTCTCTGAAAAGCATAGACTTTTTATTTTTAAAATTTCACAATTTGCAGCTATATTTTAATCAATTAAATTTGGGGTGATTTTTGTAAAAAGGTTATTTTTAAAATAAGAAGTTTAGATCAATATAACGTTAGTTGAAGTATGTGCTTGTGCATATATATACACCATATGATTAACAGGAGTTTGCATAGCAAGTTTAAACGCATGTTCTTTTGGCATTAAAAGAACAATAGAATTTTACATTGTTCTACTTCTAGTGATGTAACAATATTTGTAGGTACCAAATTCATATTCAACATTTACATATACATGACCGGCTATTTGAACATAAAATTAAACAAAAATGGTGACATAAAAAATATGGACCATTAGATTTTTTTTTTTTTTTTTTTGTCTTCATGGAAAAAGTGGAATTCAGAAGGCAATCCAATGGTTAGAGATTTTCTGTGTGTCTATATTTTGTGTCAAATAGACTTTCCCTTTACATATTAACTAGAATTTAAAATATAAAAATTATAATGGCATGAATTGAACCCTTGATTACTGCCACCATCCATTAACCACTTAGACAATTACACATTACTTTATTTTTAATGTTTATGATACATATAAAGATGATAATATAGCATACTCCTATGGCCATCCAGCTTTATGCCGTGGGCTACCTCGACGGATGCCGTGGGCTACCTCGACGGACGGTTAACCGCCGATCAAAACATGGTTTGGTCTGTGGTTAATCGCCAACGTAATGTAAAAAAAAAAATTGTTCGACGATAGCCCCTAGCATGTAGCTCGCTGCCCTTAGCAGTACACATAACATATACAAATACTTGTTATTTTGTATTTCCGTGGCCATGGTGGGTTGCCCAACCCTTGGGCTAGGTGGTGGAATTCTCAAAGGATCAGCCCTATTCACAGCGACTGCTGAGGTACAGAGAGCTCTTAGTACTAGTCCCCATTTTACTAAACGCAAAATAATATTGTTAGTGCAGTATCAAGGACATCGTCGTCTTGGCTAAGCTCACCGCGGTAGGAGGTTAACTACTGGTCGCGATGCCCTACTGCAGTTCCTTAAGACGACATTAAACCGTCACACCTACCTCGGTCGGTCGTTTATCACCACCCTAAGGAACCGCGGTTGGCGCCGCTGACTGCAATGCCTTTAGCATCACTCTACTGTTAATTTAGTCGGATACATGACCAAATTTCTTTATCACCACCCTAAGGCATCACGGTCGGCGCCGTCGACCGCTATTGATGTGCCCTTAGCATCACTCTATTGTTAATTTCGTCTGATACATGACCGAATGTTTGAGGACAATGGGCCACCAAATTATTAAGGCAAGTGGCCACCATACTATCAGGGCCAATGAATTTTTATTCATGATACATATATGTGCATAAATTAGGAGGGGGTGCTAAAAGCACCTTAAAAGCTTCTTCAAATTAACAATAAAAAAGGATTCTACAAATCAACCAGATCGGCTGGCATTGTACTACCGGTCGAACTCGATAGTTTGTAAGAAAAAAAATATCCAGTTCGGCCATCATGATACCATCGGCCAGCAATATACTACCATTCAAACTTGGTAATATTAAAATAACATTGTGGCAAATTGGAGCAGGCAAGAGGAATGAGGTGAGCAAAACAAAGACTAGGTAAATTGGAGATGATTTTGAGGGTGGAATTAGCACGACTCTAACTTAAAGGCCCGCAGCTTGATTCTAGAGCAATCATATCACAATATAGAAAGCAAAATATATGATAGTACATTGATTCAAGCTCATTCGATTGCTGATATACAAGTAAGACAAGCAATGTTGCAAAATATGTGATAGTACAAATAATTAGAGTGAAGCTTTTGTCTATACGTTTTACATATTGTAAGCCAAGTAATGTTGCTCATTCCAAAATCTTTATTAATACTTGAAATGGAAGCTCAATATTTTGATCCGACTGGAAAATTTCAAAAATGCACTTCCATTTTTATTAATAGTTAGGATTGAAACACAATATATTGGTCTGACCGTAAAATTTCAAAAATACTCTTCAATGCAAATAAAAAGCCAGAAGTTCGAATCTCATTGTGAACAAAAATTAACATCTATTTTCAAATAGAAATTTTGAAATAAAAACAATGCTACAAGTTCAAATCATATTCCAACAAAAAAATTACATTTTTTTTCTTGTATTTTTTAGCTAAATTTTATCAAATTACTTAGAAATTTCAGATTTTATAGTCTAATAAAGGGTGGTTTTATAAGCACATGCTTAAAAATCAAAAATCTTGTTAGTAAATAACTCATTCTCAATTGAGCATCCAACAAAAATTAGTATATGTCTAAATTTCAGTAAATTTGCTTCTAATACCCGCTAAATCATTTTGATTAACTACACGTCAACTTTAATGTTTAAAAAAGAGCAATGCTAACTGCACTCTCTAACTTGCTCTCCGTATGATTGGATTGGACAGTGTCTGTCCATGATCATGTTATATCTCAACGACGTTTGCCCATTGATCAAGTGGTCACACTGCACCTAAAATAGAACGTGTAGCATTGTTCATTTGAAATATAACGATAATGTGCGTTTTCTTCTGCTTGTTCGTTAGTTAAAACAAACTGTCAGATTAATTTTCCAATGAAAATTGAAACATCAGTGGATAAACATTATTAGAAAATTATTGAAAGTTTGAAGGATAACAGGTGAATGGTAACTATTTATCGTGGAACAAAACAGTCAATAAAAAAGGGTCATGCTATATACATCCTAACGGGAATTACAATTTACCGCAGAAGGAAAAATAGAAACAAATGAAATATATACTTCATGCTACAACAGAGTCATTCGATACTTACCTGCCGATCGTCAGTCGTGTTGACTGACTCTGGATATGATTTTTTTTTAAACGGCCCAGTTACACCGAACGGTAGTTATATGCAGTAACTTATATTCAACAATTCACTGTGCACAACCGATCGGCTTGGGTGGTATAAAATAAAGTACGGGTAATATGAAGCATCCAAGATAAAAATGAAGAGTGAGAAAATTATAGTTCTCTTTGGGGTGTACACAGCAGACTCATAAGAAAACATTAGATGCAATTCTACATTGTTAGTTGGCCAGGGGAAAGTAAATCGAAGAGAAAATGACGAAAAGTGAATTTACATTCTATATTTTTAAGTGGCTACAGGGTAATTTACATACATTCTATATTTATTGTCATAGATGCTGTGTGTTTCATAAAGCTTGTCTAGGACCCCCAAATTACATTTAGACGGCCCTGGTCGGATAGTGCAAGAACATATGAACAATAAGTGGATAACTGTGTACACTGCAATATATGTCATCTTGCTGTTGATTTTAAATTTCCAGACAAAGTTTTGAACAACAGGAAGTTGTATAAGCTATCATCTTCATGTTCCACCGAAGTACCAAGGTAAAAAGTGATTTTACCTCTTCTAAAGTACTAATAAATCTAACCACTTTAGTGTAATTATTGAACGTTAACCAGACTTTACAACTTGATCCATGGTTTAGAAAAGGAAAAACAGCGTTTAAATTGTTGTGTTTACAACAAAAATTAGAGGGGGAAAAGGATGCCCTTCCTCATGCACTCAGTGATACAATGAATTATGAAACGATGAAGAATCCAAAACACAATACTCAAATCATATCTAAATGGAATTATCACTGTTAAGAAGTTGGATATGTCAATGACAACTTTATATGTGACCAGTGGTTGACGCATTCCGTTATCAGCAACTCAGTCCGACCTTCCATTTATGTATGTATAATTTACCACCCAGTAAGTGTTCTTAACAAAAAAAGTATTCATTGTGGAGCCTTGCATAACCTAAAAAGCTTAAACAATAATAAACTGACAATTATTTTTAAGCTGAGGTAGGGCATGGAAACCACAAAGATTCCCTTCATTTCTCAATTGTTTTATAAAATCTACATAAATAATAATGTACCATCATGTGCATTGAATAAGCAGCCACAGAAGCTTTTTGGAGCTTTCTGGTTCCTCCATTTCATCTCTGCTCGTGCTTCCCATGTGAGTACACCCGTTTATTTCTCTGTTTCTTATTCCTCTATTTTAATTAGCAGCTTTAATTTTGCATGCTTCAACATTACCCAACATCAACTGATTACCACTCTTTCTTAATTAGGAATTAGTCAAAAAGTGATCTTTAAATTCCTTTAAAAACCATAAACTGAGTTTTTAACTCTTTTAATGAAACTCGCTATCATATAGTGAAAATGTTTTGATTCATCAAAGTGGGTGGAATCAGGAAATTCTTTTGCACAATGCATTGATCAGTTTTTGCACGTAAAATTTTTGATAAAAAAATTGAACCATGTTTACGGTTCAAATAACGCCTTTCTGAAAGCCTTTCAGTATGAGCTGATAGCTTTTCTTTAGGGAATTGGTAACAAGAAAGATAGTGGACCACTAATTAATCACTTTGGGTACTGCAGCAAAAAATGTTCAATAACCAGACATACAAGCTATTAAAGTAAGTAACAGTTGTCACGTACTGTACTATTTTCAAGTCAAAGACACACAGATCAATAGCTTGGGCATGAACTGTACTGTTAGCATTAAAGCTCATATTATGGCATTATTAGCATTGAATAATCTCTGTCATTTGTCGCTTAGTCCGGTTGTCTATAAAGGAGCTATCAATTGTAATTTATTCCTCTGTTATTACGCCTCTGTAGTCCTTCGTTTTGCTGATTACTGATAAACCCTATAGTTCTACATCCAAAACACTTCGTAAAATCGGCCTTTGTATTTTGCACCAACAAAAGCACAAAAACTAACCAAAAGTTCAAGTAAAATTCAAGGAAAAAGATGATGCAGTAAAACACCTGGGGTATAATAAGTAGAGAGTGAGAATCCACACAATGACCTGAATTATGGTTTAAACATTCTGAAGATTGTAAAGTGCATAGCCATGTAAATTTCCAAGCAGGCAGCTTCTGAGATGTTTGTTCTGCAGAAATCAATAATGAAGTAAGAATGGCATAAACAATACAAGTACTGCCTATTTAATTGAAGTCCAAAATAATTTTTGGACAAGATAAATTCAAGGTAAGTGTTTTCTGCCAAATGGGATCCATGTAGATCAGATAGCTGTTCATCTTTAACATGGGATCCATTTTACAGTATGGAGATTGCTACAAGGCAACACGCCTATATCAGTAATAGTTCACTATGTATTATGATTATTAAACACACTATGCATTCTACAGTAGGCAGTTTTGCGAAAACAAAAGCAAGGGTCAATAGCAGTGTAAGGATCACCTGGTACAGTTTAAGTAGAACACCACTAAATTTGGGATATCAGATCAAAGATTTAATGGTTTTTAACATGGTTAAAGCAAAGGAACAGAATATTATTCATACAATAGCATTCTCCAAATCTTGTCAAAGCTTTCGCAATCTTCATAATCTAACTTTAAACCTAAATAATATACATCACATCCACGAAATTCAAACACAAAAAATAACAAAACGAAGGCTTTTTTCTCCACTCAAGCAACAATAGCAAACAAACTAATCTGTATCATCAGAAGCCAAGGCCGGCAGTGCCGATAGGCTGATGTCGTGCCTTCCAAAAGCAAGTGTCAGGAACAAGCCTGGCTGATGATTTTCCAGGCTCTGATTTACAGCGAGTTAACACAAAATGATGTGTTTGTGGTAACCCGCTAACAGCTAAACTTTTCAAAAGATTTTGCTCAATAGGTGATATAATTGCCTGTGGCTTTGATGGAATTTGATGAACCACTGCAACAGTGTTCTTGTTTTCGACAAGTGTATCCTCTACTTTTTCGCTCTCTTCATCTACCCTAGTTTCAGGTTTATGTTTTGGTTGCTGATTTGGTCTCCAGTGCACAAAATCTGTGCTGCACACCCATGTCTCTTTTGATACCTCCATTGATAGCTTAGGCTCGTACATCATCAAAAGAAGGCATTCGGGCAATTCTCGAGGTTTCTTCTCCTTCTCAACTATTTGAGTTTCTTCTTTCTTGCATGCTTCAAACTTGGGTTGATCTACAACCTTTGTTTCTTCTTCCTTTAGTGGTGGAGCATCTTCTTCCTTTGTTTTATCTACAGTTGGGACTACTAATTGCTTTTTTTCTGTTGCACTCAAATCTTTCTTTTCGATTGAGAAGCTCCATCCTTTTCTGCTTCCTTCGTTATCTCCTGAAAAGCTTGATCTTCTTGCTTCTTTCTTCGAACAAAGGCTATGCCTTCTTGCTTCTTTTTCTACTGAGAAGCTATGCCTTCTTTTCTCCTTTTCTCTATACGAAGCACTTCGCCTTTTAGCTCCATCCTTTAACTTCAAAAGTTCGCTGCTTTTGGGCATTGAACAACTAATCGATCTCCTCAATATGATCTCCACATCTTCTCTTCCATCCTTTTCCTTTTCAGCACAATGTAGCACCTCTTCTTTATATTCTTTTTCTTCTGCTTCCTGAACATCCTTTCTTCCTTTTACTATTTCCAAGTTATCTTCTACTTCTTCCACTACAACTTTTTCTTCGGCTACAACATTCTTCTCTTCTTCATTATTCACATTCTCGTCTATTACAACTCCTTTCTCAACTTCGGCTTCATCAGATTTATCTTCCTCAACATGTACGTCACTTATTTTCGCTTTTTCTTCCACCTCGACTTCCTCCTCTTCTTTACAGTCAACCTTCACCTCTTCATTACAAAAAACCTTCTCCTCTTCTTTACAATCAAACTTCATTGCCGGAGAATCCCAAAACCTAGTAGACAAAGCTGCCATTCTAACCGGATCCGACCTGCACCTCATCAACAAAAGTGCGTTCTTTGGTGGAATACAAACGCTAACTCTTGCCTCTTCATCCTCCTCCTCGCACTCTACCTCCTCCTCCTTGAATACCACAAACTTATCTTCCCTCCTCATAAATGCGCTCTCAAAATCAATATCTGCCTCCCTTTCTCTAACAAACAAACCAACCTCATTAAAATCAGTCAAATTACTCACCTCCTTCTCTTCCTCCTCATCCTCCACCGCCATCAACCACCTAACAAAAACAGCACCACAAGAATAACTTTTTCCTCGCTTCTCAACGCTGCATCTCTTATGCTCCTTCTTGCCGCTGCCATTGTTATTGCCGTAACAGCTATTCCAACCACCGCAAGAAGTAGGCATGAAACAGCTAAGAGCGTCGCAAATGCTTACCGCCTTCGCTTCCCGTCGCCTGAAGCTGCTCATCTCCCTGCCGGATCTGGACCTATTGACTAGGTTCTTGTTCTTGTTGCTCTTTTTGCTGGACTTGATCTTAACCTGCCCGATGCAGGTGACTTTCGGCGACGAAGGTTCGGCCGTTTCTACGGAAGCGGACTTGCGACGGGAGGAGGGGAACATGGGGGACTGAACGCCGGCGGAGGATGATTTGAGGCTGAGGCGACGGCTGAGGGAGGCAGAGAGGGAAGGGTTGCGGCTGGGGCTAGCTAAAGACTTGGAGGAGGAGCTAGGGTTTCGCATTGTGAAACAGATGAAGAAATCGCTGCTGCTGCTGCTGCTGCTTTTCTTCATTTTGTCAGCATCACATTTGAGAGCGATAGAGTGGAGAGAACGGAGCTTCTGCTCTTTGTTTATTTTGTTTTGGAATGATAGAGATGGTAAGGTTTGATTAGTCATTAAAACTTCTTTATTTAGTCTCAGGTTTCCGTTACGTATCAAGTCTATCTAGTGGGCCGGATCAATTTGATCAAATTCACTATGTGACGGGTCATTATTGACAAACCAAAACATGGCAGGTTGCTATATCAGATCTGAGTCGTCCAATTTTTGATCAAGGTTGTAGGTGGGATCCTGCTATTATAAAAACTACAGTTAAAATAATTTTAATAAAAACAATTAAATTATGAATGTGATGTTTTACAATGGTGATTCCCAAGCACACTAAAAAAGTCATATTAATTAGCAGCAACATGTGGTTGTTTTGTCCCATTGAAAATGAAAATGTAGCCCTATATGAATTTTGAATGTTAATAGTGTGCTACCAAAAACACATGTGTTTGTGCTTCCCAAAACCATGATGTGGTGTTAAGAATCATAAAACCAAATGTGTATAACTCTACATGATAGTGTGGTACTGTTGGGTGAATTCTCACCCAGAAGACCTCGAGACCAAGAAGCGTTGGTTTTACCCGGGTTTGCAACCCACACTTCACCCAGCAAAGCCAAGGGTCCGTTCGGCAATCCAATCTAGAACCCATTCGGCCAAGGGATCCATCCGGCATGTCTCGAGTGCCATTCGGCATATCTCATTCGGTAGCCAAAAGACAACCTCCACCGGACCAACTCCATTCCTAACCCTACTGCCGGACCAACCCTACTACCGAACCACATCCACAACCCCTTCAATACCGGACCAAGGCAAGGCCGAATCAAGTGGCAGCCTCACCACCACCGGTCCAAACAATCACCGGACCAAACCCCTACCCTCACCACTGAATCAGATGCATCTCCAAGCATCGCCGAACCAGACGATTGCCAGTCCAGATTGCTTCAGCCCGGGCCCACCAGCAGCTATATACATCCAAGACCCCTGCCCCCTACCTCACTCTATAAATAGAGGGGCAGGGGTACAACAATGGCAGACAAGTTTGAGAGCTCAAGCACGGAAGGAACTTCCAAACTACTTTCATATACTTGTACACAAAGCATTGTACTTGTAATCTGAAACAAAGAAGATAATAACATATAAAGTGGACGTATGCACGTTCTGGCCGAACCACTATAAATCTGTGTGTCTTTTACATTTCAGCCCCTGCTTTTTTCATATTTACATAACTCATCTAAATCATTAAGAATCACATAAAACCAATTAAATCTCACGACTTGGAGGTGTTTGCCCACTTTTCGCGCAAACATTTTTGGTGCTTTCACTGAGAGCTTCGAACTCGAAGCTTCAGCTTCCCTCATTCAACCTTCTTTCCCAATAGCACCCTTCATTGCCTAGGAAACATGACTTCCAGGCCAAGAAAAGACGCCAACAAGGGAAAGAACGCTGCAACTAGCAGCGCTCCAAATCCAGTGGATCCAGATCAAGAGAACCATCCCACTACAGCAGCAGTGCCACATGTAGATCAGGCAATTCCAACAGCCCCTGCCACGGAACAACCGGCAGTAATCACTAGAGCAGACCTAGACAGAGTTGTGGTGGAAGTGACTAACCGCTTCGCATCCCAACAAGAAGCTTTGGTGAACCAACTTATGTCACGCTTGAGAGATGTCGAAGAATCCAACCGCAACACTGAATCATGGGATGAATCTTAATCTGGAGGATCTCGGAGACAGCAAAGGTCTTCCCTCTTCGAGGAAGCCATCAACAGGAACAACAATGATAGGGCCGCGCCCGGACTCAGCCCGAACTCCGACTCGATGAAGCGCTTGGAACCGAACCCAGTGGGGGAGGCGCCAGGCGAGGGTCGGATGTAGCTGAGCCAGTCATGCCACCTAATCATAGAAACCCAGCTGAACGGAGCCGAGCTAGAACCCAGCCCGAAGTTGACCCCATGGAAATACTCGAAACAGAACCCCGCAGGGGAAGATCAAGGCAGGGGGCAACTGTAGCTGGTCCTAGCATGCATCCGAGCAGCCAGAGGCAACCACTGGATAACGTCAGAAGTGATAGACTATACCATCCCTACAGGTCATCTGGACGAGATCGATCCCGCAGGGAAGAACCAAGTTCATTTCTATCCGCTCCAAATTCTGATGAAAGAATGGCACAACTATTCAGAGAATGCGTCCAACGGGAGCAAAGGGACCGAGGAATAGGCGCTAGGGTCACCAGCCCCTTCACCCGCAATATCGAAACTGCCATCACCCCTCGGGAATGGAAAATGACAACCATGGAACCTTACGAGGGAACTTCCGACCCCATCGTACACTTACAAAGATACACCCAGCATATGCTCATGAGCGGAGCAACAGAAGGGGTGCTGTGTAAATGCTTTCCGCTATTCCTAGCAGATCTAACTACCTCCTGGTTCTGCCATCTACCCCAAGGATCTATCAGCTCATGGGAGATGTTTAAAGAAAGGTTCATTAGCCAGTTCCGCATCCATGTAGAACAACCCAAGGATGCTTATTCTCTATCCAATGTCAAACAGAAATCCGGAGAGACACTGCAACAATATCTAACCCGGTTCAACGCCGCGGCGGCCGCAGTCCAAGATGCCGATGAGAAGCTCACCCTAATGGCCCTCTGTAGTGGTGTACACCCAGATACCAAGTTCGCTAGAAGACTAACTAAGGAAAAACCAGCTACTTTACCTGATTTCTTCCATGAAGCTGGAAAGTATACGAGACTTGAAGACGCCGCCACTGAGAGGCAGTCAGGACAACAAGGTAAGACAACTTCGGACAAGGTTCCCGCTGCAGCCAAGGACACTCGAAGAAATGAATCTAGAGACAATGCTGGGGGCATGAAGGTTGAAAAACGTCAATATTGACCAGGACCGAGATTTGACTCCTACACTCCTTTGAATGAAACAATCGAAAACATCTTTCTAGCCACTCAGGGCGAACTCGGATACAAGCGCCCCCCGCACAAGAAAGAATCTGATAACGCACTCAAGTCTGGAAAGTTCTGCCGCTTCCACGAATCCCACGGACATGACACCAATGAATGCCACCATCTCCGGGACTTGATCGAAGAACACATCAGAAGAAGAAGGCTGGAACGCTATGTGAAAGGTCAGAACAGGACTCCAACTCCTGCCAATGAGAACCCAAAGCGACCCGTCCCAGAAGTAGGCGGAGGGAATCGCAACACCAGTGGCTCTAGCCAAGAGAAGATAGTGGTCCATACCATCTCGGGAGGACCACACATCGCCGACAGAAGCTGGGCGGAGATGGAAAGATACGGCAAGTCACTTAGAAATGCTGAAGGCTATGTTAACTTCATTATGGAAGAACACCACCCGAAACGGAAAGAGAGTGACGACATCGTATTCAGTAGGCGTGATTTAGAAGGAAGACGGTATCCGCATATGGATCCCATGGTCATCTCTGCCTGGTTCGGTCCAGCTAAAGTTTTTCGAATTCTAATAGACACAGGAAGCTCCGTAAATATCCTATTCAAGCATGCTTTCGACAAAATGAAGCTGTCAATGAAGGATGTGTCTCCCTGCAACAAACCCCTGCACGGTTTCACTGGAGATGCGAAAATACCCCTCGGGCAACTTGACCTCTTCGTCGAAATAGGAAGTCATCCCCGCTCCGTTGTGCGAAAACAGACGTTCGTACTAATAGAAAACCACTCGGCCTACAACGCCTTCTTGGGAAGACCAGCCTTGTCTGACTTCCAAATTGTCCTAGCCCCGTGGTGTCTAAAGATGAAATTCCTAACAGATAACGGAATAGGAGAAGTTGAAGGAGATCAAGACGCCGCTCGAGATTGCTATGTAACTGAACTTCGCAATCACCGTAGAAAGAATAAAGGGAAAGATGCAGAGACTACTCTCTGCATGAAAAGCTTGGAAGCATAGCAACTAAAGAAAGCCCCTCCTCTTCGGTACACCAGCGATCCTTTCAATGAACTAGACCCCAGGGATAAGGAGGAGGAGGCTACCGCTGAGCCTGCGGAGGCCATGGAATTCGTATCTGTAGACAAACATGATTCAAGTAGACTATTAAAAATAGGATCTCAGCTAAAAACAGAATTGAAGGATCAACTCATTGACTTTCTCCGCTACAACTTAGATGTATTTGCGTGGAGACATGCCGATATGACAGGAATCTCCCCAGACATAGCATGCCACACGCTGAACGTCGATCCCACCAAGGTACCGATAAAGCAGAAAAAAAGAAGCATGGGAGCAGAACGATCAGCAGCCCTCGATGAGGAAGTAAAGAACCTACTTGCTAATGACTTCATACGAGAAGCCATCTACCCAGAATGGATCGCTAACCCAGTACTAGTAAAGAAAGCTAATGGGAAGTGGCGAACATGCATTGATTTCTCCAACTTAAATGACGCTTGCCCGAAAGACTGCTTCCCGCTCCCCCGAATCGATCAGCTTGTGGACAACACTGCCGGGCACGAACTTTTATCTTTTATGGATGCATACTCCGGATACAACCAGATTCCCATGCACGCTCCCGATCAAGACCACACTAGCTTTATCACTGACCGGGGATTATATTGTTACAAAGTCATGCCTTTTGGACTCAAAAATGCCGGAGCTACCTATCAGCGCCTCGTCAGCAAGATGTTCGCGGAATTAATAGGACGAACTATGGAAGTATATGTGGATGAGATGTTGGTAAAGTCCAGAAGAGCCGACGATCATGTAAGCCACCTGAGCGAGATGTTTCAGGTACTTCGCCAATATGGAATGAAGCTGAATCCTCTAAAGTGCTCCTTCGGAGTGTCATCGGAAAAATTCTTAGGATTCATCGTCCATGCCAGAGGAATTGAAGCAAACCCTGAACAAATCCGGGCTCTAAAAGAAATAAGGATACCTTCCACTCGAAAAGAAATGCAGAGCCTAAACGGAAAGGTGGCTGCCCTAAGCAGATTCATTTCCAAAGCAACTGACAAGTGCGTCCCTTTCTTCGAAGCTCTCAAGAAAGACAAAGGAAAGTTCGAGTGGACCGATGAATGCTTAAAAGTCTTCCTTAACCTGATCGAACACCTTCAGAAACCACCAGTACTCTCAACTCCAAACGAAGGCGAAGAGCTATACCTATACCTCGCTGTATCATCTCATGCTCTAAGCGCTGCCCTGGTAAGAGAAGAAGACCGCACACAACGCCCGGTGTACTTTATAAGTAAGAGATTTACAGGGGCAGAAGCCAGATATCCTAAACTTGAGAAATTGGCATATTGTTTATTGATCGCGTCACGAAAACTGCGACACTACTTCCAATCTCACTCCATCAGAGTTCTAACCGATCAGCCACTAAGACAGGTGCTCCATCGTCCCGACACATCTGGACGACTCCTCAAATGGTGCATTGAACTAAGTCAGTATGACGTCACCTACCATCCTCGCACCGCTATCAAGGGGGAAGCCATGGCCGATTTCATTGCCGAATTCACTACCAACGAAGGCAAGGATCAGTTTGAAATAGCAAAAAACATCAAGTGGAATCTCTTTGTAGATGGAGCATCAAACGAACAAGGCTCGGGGGCAGGTATTGTGATAATCACCCCCAGGGGAAGAAAGCTGTACTATGCATTAAGGTTGGAATTCGCGGCCACTAACAACGATGCGGAGTATGAGGCAGTAATAGCGGGATTGGAGCTTGCCTTAGAAATTGGAGTCAATTCTTTATGTCTTCATAGTGATTCTCAACTTATCGTAAACCAAGTACTAGGAGAATTCCAGACACGAGGAGAACGACTCACAGCATATCTAAAGAAAACCAAACTGCTGCTCGACCAATTGGACCATTATCTAATCAAACACATTCCTCGAGAAGATAACCAAGAGGCCGATGAACTAGCAAAGCAAGCTAGTATGAGGAATAGCACCATTTCCGGAGCACTAGCCATCTCAAGGCAGCTAGCCCCAAGTTTCGAACAAGTGAATCTGATAACTGCAATTGAAGAAGCAACTTGGATGACTCCTATCCGGAAATATTTGCAGGACGGCACACTACCAGACAAACGTGATGAAGTCAGGAGAATTTTGAGGAAAGCTCCCCACTACACAATACAAGAAGGCATCCTCTATCGGCGTGGCTTCTCTAGCCCCTTATTCAGATGCGTCGCTGGAAGGGAAGCCAATGAAATCTTATTCAACATCCATCAAGGAAGTTGCGGAGATCACACTGGAGGGCAGACTCTGGCGAAAAAGATACTCCGATATGGATATTACTGGCCCACACTAAACAAAGACGCCTTAGACTTCGTCAAGAGATGCGACAGATGTCAGAAATTTGCCAAGATTCCTCGACTACCCACAAATGAGATTACTCAAATGACCAGCCCTTGGCCCTTTGCTGTATGGGGAATTGATTTAATTGGCGAACTGCCAATGGGCCGAGGCGGAGCCAAATATGCTATAGTGGCAGTCGATTATTTCACCAAATGGGTGGAAGCGGAACCCCTAAATAAAATATCTTCAGCAAAAGTTATCAACTTCTTGATCAAAAATATTCTGTGCAGGTACGGAGTACCACTCAAGATCATATCAGACAACGGACTCCAATTTGACAGCGAAGAATTCGCCGACTGGTGCCAAGAGCATGGAATTCATAAAAGCTTCTCATCAGTAGCTTATCCTCAGGCAAACGGACAAGTCGAAGCTGTCAACAAAATTCTCAAAACCCTAATCAAGAAGAAACTTGAAAAGTCAAAAGGCGCTTGGGTGGACGAACTTCCTACGGCACTTTGGGCCTACCGCACATCTTTCAGAACATCAACGGGACATACTCCTTTCTCTTTGGCATACGGATCGGAGGCAATGCTCCCTGTTGAGACTATTGTTCCTTCCCACCGTAGGATCCACTACAATCCAGAAGAAAACGAAGAACTCCTCCTCATGTCTTTGGATCTGATTGAGGAAAGGAGAAACGATGCAGCACTCAAAGCAGCAGCTCACAAACAAAAAGTGGCAGAACTATACAACTCCAAAGTCAAGCATCGCATCTTACAAGAAGGAGATCTTGTCCTCAGGCGAATCTTTCCGCGCCCCGGGGCACTGGACCCCATTTGGGACGGACCATATGTAATTCATAAAGATCTCCACAACGGAGCTTATATTTTGTCAACAGTGGACGGAGAGGTGTTCCAGAGGGCATGGAACATCCGACACCTCCGTCGATACTTTTCTTAACTTGTACTGCCCATATGAAGTGAATTAACAAAGAGAATCAGTGGATAGGCATTTTCATGCCGAACCATTTTAAAAAATCTTGTCTCTTTTTAACTTGTTCCTTTATATCTTGGCTGCTTGTTAAGCTTTATCCTTTTCTGTTGAACAAAATCTTATGGCATCTCCACTCAAGACGCACCACGGCCTCATCTGGACAAGGCCTAACAGGTACGCTACGATTCTATGCACTCGCCAATGAGACTCTTTTGTTCCAGCATCCCTCTGCTGCGGGTTAACTCATTGCTCGCGCCTGCCCTCAAAGCCAACTGTAATGAGCCGATTATAAGTCATCATAAAGGCCGACTATAGCCGATGGCAGCTCATTACGGCGTTCGGCTCGCCGGCAACTGTGAACCTACTTTAAGCCCCAACATAAGGTGTGGCCAGCCAGGGGTAGTTCACGGCCAACGGCACCCACGCTAGCCGGCCACGGTAAATCGAATAATACCCACGATTACGGACCATAATGGTTCGGGTAGTTACCGTGCGCGATCTCGGCTCCGATGTGTCTTAAGTGCGGCTGTGGTAAAAAAGAAAACTCCCCGCGGAGGCGTAAGATGGGTGACAAATGTCTCCAAGACCCACAGCTAGGGAAAGTGACTACAAAACCCGTTTGCCACGAACTTAAGCACATCGATGGCCTTCCGTGACTAGAAGTTTTACTTTTTCTATATTTCCATTTCATTTAAATACTTTTCTCCTATCCTGTATAACAAACTCTAAAGTACAGGAAATCAAATAGGGAGCATTCACTCATGAGAATCTAAGCCTGCGTACTGGGTGGCAAGGTACTCAGATATATCCATGATCAGTTACACAAGAAGCTCAAAGCTACCGCCTGCAAATAAAACATGAAGGGCGGTACTCTCTTCTCTTGTACATAAATACATAACTATAGCTTATTCATATGTCACACTAACATTGCAAAACATGAAATTATATTTCAAGCAAAGGCTTAACGTCAAACACAAGTAAAATCACAGGCATATACATAGTTATACTTCTCACGCAGCACATCAAAATGACAGCAACGTTTAAACATAACAAAATCAGCTTATATTATAAAATTACACCAAGTTATTCTCTGCAAATAATATTATTACAGTCACATCAATGTTTTGGACTAACGTAAACAACAGTAAAAAGAAATAAAAAGCGGCCGAATCCGGACAAGTGACCAGCTGCGTCCACACTCCATCACCAACTTCCCAAGCCTACTTGGCCGCAGGGCCGGAACCCCCGGCATGTTGATCGGAAGTTCCACCTGTCCA
Source organism: Allium cepa (assembly GCA_030765085.1). Taxonomy (NCBI): domain Eukaryota; kingdom Viridiplantae; phylum Streptophyta; class Magnoliopsida; order Asparagales; family Amaryllidaceae; genus Allium; species Allium cepa. The sequence continues at coordinate 34,911,165 of CM060941.1, forward strand.
ATTCAGAAGAGCAATCCATTAAACAAACGATAAACGATCAAGTTATGGAAACCCAGAAAGAAAAGGAAAAGAGAAGAATAACTCACTAGCGTCCGCCGCTTGATCCTCATCCTCCAGTTGCACACCCGCTTCCTCCGCAGCAAGCAACCGCATCCCCTCCTTCACCGCCGCTTGCTCCTCTTTCGAGAACTGAGCAGTGACCACATCCAGGCTAAAAGCCACTCCACCTTCCTTACCCGCATTGACCCTGGCCTCCTCTAAAGCCCGAAGATATATCTTGGCCATGACCCGGGGATAGTCATCCATCCAAGACAAGCTGCCCTCCTTCCAAGTGCGGAAGTACATGTCCTGCAGCATCTCGTCCATCATTCCCTCATTCTCCTCGAACTCCCTCACCCGGGCCTTGGAAGCCTGCAACTTGGCGACAGCGACATCCCTCTCTGATCGGTATCTCAAGCAGTCAGCCTGGAGAGACCTCCTCATCTCCTCCATCTCCTCCTTTAGCTTGACTTGAGCCATCTCCACGGCCTCAAGCCTTCCAGACAACTCCTCTACCTGCTCGAGATCCGCATTCCGAACCTCATCCACTGTCGCAATGGCCATGTCAATCCGCTCCCTACAGGCGGCCTCCATCTTCCGTAATTCTGCTCTACTAGCCTTTTCCATGGTCTCTTTCAGCCGCCTGGAGGCTTCCTCGTGTTGAGAAATCTGAACGGCTTGACCGGCAAGCTGTTCAGCCTGATCGGCAACCTTCAGCCTTAACCGAATATTAGCACTCCCAATCTCCTCCCCGGCCTTGACCAATTGAGCATGATACTTCATTAACTTCTTGGTCTCTTCAGCCACCCGATCGATATTAGCTTTGACTTCGTCTCCCATGGTAACTACCCGAGTGGTAAGCAGATCAAGATCTAGGGACTTAGCTTCGTCTAACACTCGTACCATGGGGTTGCGGGGAAGGAGGTGCTCACCCGTGGCCTCATCAAATGAAATATCCCGAGTGCTTGGATCTAAATCAGGATGACCGGCAAAGGGGTCACGAGGCACGTCAGGGCGCCTTATGCGGATAACAGTGGGATTCTTAGAAGGAGGTGGAGGGGGGATAAACTCCGTGCTCTCCTCCGTGGCATCACGAGGAGACTGAACAGGAAGCTGCGGACCAGGGGAAGGCTCAAATAAAGATCGACTCCTCTTCTTTTTCTGAATGCTCTCTTCAATGACCCCAAGAAGAGGACGGTATTTGACCACGTCCCCAGTACGACCAGTGGGAGGCTTCGCAGAAGCTCTCATCAACTTGAACTGTTCGAGGCGGTGTCGAACGTCTGATGTTTTAACCGCCTGGCCTGCCCCTGGAATAAAAAACAAGTGTTACGAACATACAATGGTTCACAATTCAAGAAACATGTTAAGTAAAAAAAAAGGGTGAGAAGGCACATCTATTATACAAACCCTGTGGAGGAGTGGGATACTGCAATAAGTCCTGAATCTCATAACAGGACGGAAGTGAACCATAAAATATTTCTAAGTCCTTATCGAAAATGGAATCGACAGAGGACAAAAGTTCACCTTGCACCGCCGAAGTCACCCTGGCTGAGGAACCCCTAGGGGATGGATCGGCACCAGCCACAGCCTTGCCCGCCTCCTTTGCCTTTTCCGCTTCCGATTCTTCCTCCGATTCCCCGAAGGCATGACGGAGAGCCTCATCCAGTTCAGGGTCTTGCCCAAAGGTTAAGGCACCAGCATCACCATCACCATCTCCATCGCCATCTCCTCCGCCTCCTGACTCTCCCCCCATATCGCCTCCTTCGCCCTCTTCCACACCTTCCTCCTCCGGGATGATCGGGTGAGTACTAGGAGAGGGGCCATCAGACTCCTTAAGCTTCTTACCTCCCACGACTGGGTGTTGTGCAAAGGGATTCCTCTTGCCACTCTTCACCGTGGCCCCCTCCTTAGCTTTAGCGGCATTCTCCTCAACCGTGTCCCTCTGCTTAACCACGGACTGGTGCGGCAGGATCAAGTTGTATTCCAGGAGGGTAGCGTTCCTGATCAGGAAAGAAGCCGACCTGTCCCGTGCCAGAATGGCCTTTATTTCAGCAGCCATCCGCGTCAAAGAATCATCTTCCACGACTGCAATACCACCTGTCGCTAGCAAGAAACAGAAGCGTGTCAGAAGAAGCACAACAGTTAGAACATGGAAAATATAAATGAAATTCATCTTACAGCCGGAAGTGAAAAGGCGGAAAGAAACAGAATCGTCCTTGATAAAAAACCATTCTTTATTGAACATGGTAAACTTTGAATATAAGTCCAAGACCGGTTTGAAGGGCACGGCCGCTTCTAGACTAATATACGGAGGCCCCTTCTTGTAGCCTCTCAGGTTGTACAAATATCGAATTTCCCGATTAGAAGGAGGGCGCCCGTACCTCCTCTGGAAGATAACGAAAAGGCTCACCAGAATGGCATAAGAGTTCGGCTGGAGCTGTAATGGAGCCACCTTCAAATATGTGGTAAAACTAACTATCCAGGCATTGATAGGAGGGATAGCACCACACATGCAATGATATCTGCTGTAAGCAAAGTAGCCTTCGGGGGGATTATACGGCAACACTCCATCTCCCGGCAACAACATACGAGCCCTGTCTATCCCGAAGGAACGGGATATAACATCAAGTTGCTCCTCCTTGAGGGAGCTAGGAAAGCAATCAGGAGGGGAGACCAGAAGTTCCTGTGGACCATATCCGTCCACTAACGACCTCGGGACAGGTCGATGCTGCTCGGATCCTGGTTGGGCGGGGGTTACGGAAGAAGACTCTCCTCCATCCTTGGATTTCCGTCTGTCTGATCGTGTTTCCGCCTTGCGAGACATTTATCTGCATACACAAAAGTGAAAAGACAGGTTGTTAGAACAAAGAATACAAAGATGTGAGCAAAAAAGAATGCATAAGTCCGGAAGTCCACTAAAATATTAAGTTCATTCGGCATTGAAAGTGTATGGCCATTCGGCACTAAAATCTCAAGTTCATTCGGCACTAAAATCTTATGCTCATTCGGCATTAAAATTTGATTCGGTATACATATCATTCGGCCCTAAGGCCTGAGTCTCATTCGGCATATACTACATTCGGTAGTAGAAAAAACTTCGGCAAATTAGGTTCAATCAGTAGTAAGGATCATTCGGCAAAGAGCATATACCTGGTTCGGCACGAAATGGTTCGGCAAAAGTGTGATTCGGCTAAAGTTCGATTCGGTATAGTATTGGTTCGGCGCTTGTTGATTCGGTGAAGAAAACCTAAGGGGGTGTAGCCCCTATATATAGACTGGAGGAACACCACCGGACCAGATGGTTCGGCATACCGGACCAACCTCCAACCGAATGAAAACATATACCTACTCGAAGCCAAATGAAACTGTCTCTACCTGCAGAAACCAGAAACAGGGGGCATGCAAGGCACCGCATTCAGATAAGTACCGGACTCTAGAACCGACTGATAAAATATGATAACAATGAATAAGTAGTAAATCTTTCACTAACATGGGTTGATCATTTACACATGTGCACGACCACGAACGGTCCACAGGCATGCTCCGAATAACCATTAACCCTATCGTCGTGAGAATTTACACTTTGACATCTTTAAAAAAAAAAAAAAACTCTTCAGTTGAATGGATATTTGATTCTGATAACTAAGCTACTTACACATGTACGGGGTCGCGAACGATCCTTAGACATGCTCTGAGATGGCGATAAACCACCCTGACAAGTGATCCAAGAACCCACTCGAGCGTGGACCTGGCATCGATAATGCTAATCCCCCTCGGGGCACACTCACTCGCCTCAAACGGCACCCGACCTCGAATGGTCATATCTCGATCCCGAACGGTCGTCATATGAAATCATATTAAAACTGTAAATTCCTTTGCAGGACATCAAAAGGATATGAACATCCAGCCCGTGGCATTACAAAACAAGCCTTCCTACCACAGGGAAACAAAGCGCGACACATGCAAGCACGTGTCCCACTTTGGGGGGCAAATGTTGGGTGAATTCTCACCCAGAAGACCTCGAGACCAAGAAGCGTTGGTTTCACCCGGGTTTGCAACCCACACTTCACCCAGCAAAGCCAAGGGTCTGTTCGGCAATCCAATCTAGAACCCATTCGGCCAAGGGATCCATCCGGCATGTCTCGAGTGCCATTCGGCATATCTCATTCGGTAGCCAAAAGACAACCTCCACCGGACCAACTCCATTCCTAACCCTACTGCCGGACCAACCCTACTACCGAACCACATCCACAACCCCTTCAATACCGGACCAAGGCAAGGCCGAATCAAGTGGCAGCCTCACCACCACCGGTCCAAACAATCACCGGACCAAACCCCTACCCTCACCACCGAATCAGATGCATCTCCAAGCATCGCCGAACCAGACGATTGCCAGTCCAGATTGCTTCAGCCCGGGCCCACCAGCAGCTATATACATCCAAGACCCCTGCCCCCTACCTCACTCTTTAAATAGAGGGGCAGGGGTACAACAATGGCAGACAAGTTTGAGAGCTCAAGCACGGAAGGAACTTCCAAACTACTTTCATATACTTGTACACAAAGCATTGTACTTGTAATCTGAAACAAAGAAGATAATAACATATAAAGTGGACGTAGGCACGTTCTGGCCGAACCACTATAAATCTGTGTGTCTTTTACATTTCAGCCCCTGCTTTTTTCATATTTACATAACTCATCTAAATCATTAAGAATCACATAAAACCAATTAAATCTCACGACTTGGAGGTGTTTGCCCACTTTTCGCGCAAACAGGTACTAAAAGCATTCATTTTTTCATTTTCTAATACATGGTATCAGAAAGTAAGAATTCGAGTGCTTTAAGCAATGTTGAGATGCAACTAAATTATACATACACGACTTGTTTTAGTTTTCTAGTCTAGTTTCATTAAGGAAAGTTTAAAATTTCATTAAAAGTTAAAAAAAAAGAAATGGTAAAAATGAAAAAAGTGCATGAGATGATAAAAGTAAATGTTTGCTATAGCGTCACAACACTATATTTATAAACTTGCACCTATGCCAATAATTCCCAATATGCGCAAATATTATGAACTAAGAATTGCTCGGGATATTCAGTATATAGAGCGTGAGACTTGAATTTTAAGAGCTGTAACTTCAATATTTTTCAAGCAAATGTTTCACCTAAGAAAGGTGTTTGTCTTATCATAAAAGATGAAGTGCATACAACATATTCTTTTAATCATTGTTCAAGGTTGAAATGTCGCCTAACATAATAAAATGATCCCATTAATGCAATTATAGTAAAAATTCAAGTTTGTTTTAACAATGTCAAACATATAAAATTATTAAAAGTACATGAGATCATATTAATTATTACAGGGCATCAAAAATGTAATCTAATGACATAAATTTTTTTGGGTATTAAAGTATATTCATACCGTTTCAAGCTGTATTTATACATAGCCAATTTTAACATTTTCACTTAGTTAAATATAAAAATTAAATTTAAATTAATTACTAAAATTAATATGATTTAGAGTACTAAATTCTTTAATCTTTATTTAAATTAAATCAAGTTTAAATTTAACATTAAAATTTAAATAGTTTAACGTTTTAATATTCAAAAATTAAATTCAAATTTCTGTATATAAATGACAAAATATTTAAATTCCATTTAAATTATATGAATTTTAAATTTGCAAAAGTCAATTTGTGGAATTTTGAATTTAGGGTTGCTTAGTTTGATTAATGCATGAGAGTGAGTTATTAAAATGAGATAAATGCTTTGTTTTATTCTAGGTGAAGATATTTTTGTGATATATATGGTGTATACTAATTAAAAAATTGTGTATATGATTTTAGAAATTTTTTCAATGTATGTATAGTAATTTACGACGTATAAATAGAATCTGCCGTTTCTAGTAACAAAATCAATGTAGTAGGATTATGCTCTTTATCCCATTACGTATGGTAACCTACTTGTGCTTTTGAGCTAAAAAATGCATGGTGAGCACTAAAATTTTGTATTATAGACTTGTAGTAAAAAGTACATTCATGACTAAAGTATAAAGTGAATCCATTATCAAATGAGAAAGAAGAATTTTCATAAGAGTAACCATAATTTTATTTTTTGAAATTTGAGTCGTAGAGAAAGGATGTGTGGAAATAATTGATAATTTACATTGTATGCAACATTCATTAAATCCATATTGCATCTACAGAAATTGAAATTCATTTGTATATTATATATGATATGCATACAACATTTAAACAAAAACAATTAGTCATTTTAACTGTGTTATGTAAGAAAGTAACATATCTTTGATGATATACCCAAACATGCACCAAATCATTGATCAATCTTGACCACAACAAGTTTAATGGTGATTTAATCGCTTTCCATACTTATAGTGCTAAAAATTTAATGGTGATTTAATCATTTTCCATGCTTATGGCAATTTAAATAACTATTATGTTTTGTTGATGGAAAAAAATGTCTCGTGAACAGATTAAAGGAACAAACCTTTCTAATACAAACATCAATATATTTGTGTTTAAATGGGTGGTAAAAACACACATAAATTCATCAACCGTTGTTAATGATTGATCAAATGGGTTTTATGATAAAAAGTTGAAAGAACAATCATCATACGAAACTCACTATTGAACTACCTCGACCATTTCATGACATTATGTATTCCCAATAGTTAGTCATCTCATTTCAACATCATGTAAAATAAGAAGATGTTCTCATTTCCAAACATTTATGTTTAATATCATCCTTGTTTTTTCCTCATTCAACTATCCGTATAAACCAATTTTAAGCAATGATGAGTTTTCAATGTTATCAATATAGTAACAAATAAATAATCAAATTCTAATAAATTTCCAAAGTGACAAATTAATCAGCAGTTGTTGTGTAGTAACTTGTTTGTAAATATGTACTCTTGCATGAACTTAGTACACTTTCAAAAAGAAAATATCCTATGAATAAGTCATACCCGTCAAAGGAAAAATGTCTCGATTTATTCTCATATTTTGTAATATCATAAGCCACTAATAGAAGATATGCTTACTCTCCATTTATTCTATTCCGCATTACTGAGTTTCCCTAAGCAACAAAAAATTAATAAATAAAAAGTTGAAAGCTTTAAACCCTAACTAAAACATAAGCAAATGATCGCAATTTATCATGCCTTGATTATATTACAAATGGGAATTCTTTCTAATATCCACATCGAACCCAATAGGATTGGTTAATCCATCTTTAACTTAAGACATTTTTTCATGAAGATGTAATTGAAAAGATTGAAAAGAGGAAACAAGTTTAATCTAATGCAATATTTAAGACAATAAAGATAAGATAACGAAAAATAATAAATCTAACAGAGAGTAGTAGATGATTAATTAAGATAATGAGAGCGAAAATATGTTTCTACTTTAAATAGAAAAGATGCATGAAAAAAAAGGCAGACGAAAACACCAGAGATAAAAATCAACACTTTAAAGGTAATACCCATGAAAGAAGAAGAATCACGAGTTGTTACCAAAAAGAACACAAGTTATTAATAATTATTTTGCTGAGAAAAAAGAAAACTAAATTCACTTAAGATATTTATATTTAATTTCTTTAGTGGTTTTTTTTTTTGTAAAACTTAGGGATGAAAGTATTGGAACTGGCCTGGTTTGTCATAGGTAAATGGGTCAATTTCATAGGGAAATCCCTAATTTGTTCTTAGTGGTTCCATGAAGTCTAATATATACACTAGATCCAATCTAATCATTTTAATAAAATCATTTTCATTTTAATTATTTTATTTTACTTAATTAACCTATATTAAATTAAATATGTTTATGTTTTAATATACAAGTATATATTTGATGATGTATAATATATAATATGCGTATGTGATGTGTGACATAACAAATGTGTACATGGTCAAATACATACTTATGCAAATATTGGGATTTACATCTACTATGTATATACTTAGCATGCGTGTGTGAGTATGTCATTTTCCAAATTTAAAATATTTCATATAAAACATGTATGTATATCATACACAAAATTTAAATATTTTATTTAATAATATATTGAATATCATATTGAAAACATGACATAATTTTTTGATTAAATCTATAATTTAAATTTAAATTTCAAATAAATATCAAATTTGACTTGGTAAATAAAATATAAATTCAAAATCAGATCTAAGATCCAAATTCAAAATTTGCTAAGTATCTTAAATTTCGACTTTTTATTATTTTATAAATAAATATATAAATTAAACATATTGTTTATTCCAAAAATAATTTTGGTAACAATCAAATAATATGTGCGTGTTTTATTTTAAAATATATTATTTATGTATTATATACATACATACATACATATATATATTGGCATAAAACCTTTTTTAATAAAATTGCCAAAAGCAATTTTAATTTATATATGTTAAATTTAAATATATTTAAATTTAAATTTGAAATTATGTTATAAAATATTTTAAACTAATTATTAATATAATTCGATCGAAAATTTAATTAAAAACAATTTTTTAATTAAACTTTTGAAATAAAATTAATATTTAAAAATCTATACATATATCATTTTATTTGAATTTAACTAACTAATATATAATAGTTTAAATTAATTAAAATTTATGTTTTACAATTTGAAATTTTATTTATATATTTAAAAATTATTAAGGTTGAAATACATACATACATACATATATATACATATACACACACGCACACACACACACACACACACATATATATATATAAACATAATCGATTAATTAATATGATAAAACAACATATAAATTGATATGGTATTTCTATATATACATGTGGTGATGTGCGTGTGTGATCATATAATAAACATCATATATATAAAAATGAACTAGGATATACATGAGGATATGTTGCCTTAGACTCATACGTTGACCTGAACTATCTTTTGGATCTCTTAAACCTACACCCATAAATGAAAATGAACATTGTACCAACACCGGATCTGACTGCATCTACCTGTATTAATATAAATGGAGTTGAAAATGTGTAGTTCTGGGTGATGATATTTTTGGCTAAGACAAGACAAAGGAGCAAGAAAATGTAAAATAAAAAGCGGGGGCTAAGGCTTGATTTTATAGTGAGAACTACAGAAAATATCTACAAGTTTCACCCCACCAATTCAAACCACAAAGCCTCCATTTTGTCCCCTTATTTGGTCGGCAATATGCTAGATCCTAGATGAACCATTAACTAAAAAACCTATTAGTTATTTGCATAATTTAAATCCAATATACATACGTGTGTGTGTGTATCATATATCGAACAAATATATATAATTTTATATAGAAACCTAATTAAATACTAACAAGGCCCAAAACACTTCTAAAGGGTACTACATTTTACACCTCATATAAAAAATACAATAATAATTAATATTTATTAAATATTAATCTATAATCACTATAAATCAATTCAATTGAGCGATGTTCTGGAGACTGAATAAATTCAGTTGTGCGACCTACAAGTCTGAATTTAGCTAGTGATTAATATTTGAACAATTCAAATACTAATATTTACATGTCGACTTAGCTAGTGGTGTGACTATTTGGCTTAATTTATCATTATGGATCCCACTGGTAAAATCCAATATTACAATTTTAAGTATTAACTTTTAGTAATGATTATTTACACATGTTCGCTTCGTCAAATGAAACGACCCGCCTTTCATTCCATAGAAAGACACATCATTATTAAGAAAGAAAGAGGTAGAAATAGAATAGATAGAAGAAAGAACTCAACAATATCAAAATCTCACAGCAGAACGGAACAAAATATAATATATAACATAACTATTACATAGTCATTCACATATCAGAGTTACAAGGATACAACAACAAAAAAATAGACAGTTATAAAAGTCTGTCTATTATACAACTTTAATACAACACATACATCACGGAGATATAACACAGCGGAAACACTATATATCTACAAACGCTGAAGCCTCCTGCACCAAATCTCCTCCGGAATTTGTCAAAGCTAACCTGAATCTCTTGGCTACTCGTAAAAATTTGAGTACCCAAGAGTTTAAGAAAAACAGAATAAACTCCGGGTCAGACATGGGTCTGGTGTGAGTAAACGGGTTAAAGTTGCTTAACTTTTGAAGAACCTTTGAAAACAAAAGGTATCATGTAAGACTCCCCACACATAAACATGGGTAAGTTTTTACCTTACGCTAACCAAAACATTTGATAGGAAATCCGGTGATATTATAATGGGGTCTAGGGTTTTCAAATAAATATGAAATAGCTGAAATTGTTAGATGATTAAATTCCAGCATACTAGCCACAAAAGTGGGTAATACAATCAAAACCGTAAGTGCTCATAGGAAGAATGGGTTTCCATCAATGGCAGGGCTACTGGGGTACCTCCTGTCATGTTACGTGGCCTAGATCACCGTACCGAGAATCCACCCTAAATCCCCTGCAACACAAGGCCGGAACCATCCCTTACTGGACAATCCCGAATAAGAAAACCCCGGCGGTTGTAGCTATTCAACCGCTCACACAGCCGAAATAAAAGAGACTCTAGATAGGGGTAAATCTTATCCTACTTAGGTGCTACCCACTTAGCCTTGCTGCACCTCCCATGTTTTAGCCATTCCCGGTTGATGAGGCTTGAGGCTACGATTACCTTTACAGAACACAACTATCTTAGATAGCTCATCGTCCTCGTGACAATGTGCTGAAAAGCATTCAATCCATACAAGTTCGTTCCGGATTCGAACGAAACCGAAGGCATTATCTCGTTACACTCATTTTGGAATTGCCCTCAGAGTTAACGACAATAACACTTGCACTCTGAAAACTCCATCTCGAACCTGAAATCACTACCTTCGTTATACTCGTATTGGAATCACCCTTAGAGTTTTATGACAGATAGTTCTTACACTTCGAGTCTTCAACTTGATCTTCACTTGAAATCACGACCTAATGTTTAACTTGGATCGATGTGGTTTTCGGATAATCAAATTTGATACCCGATCCCGGTCTCATCGAAATCCAAACGTATCTTAAAGGCCAAGTTGTTTAAAGGTTTAAACAATTCAATTCAATTCAATTCAATACTTTGAATTCACACAGCATTAACACAAATAAATATCACACATTTATCATTGATATATACAATATCATATCACAGAATGTCATAGCATATCATCCAATAAATATCATCCAACAGATATCATTCAATTCAGACATTCAACAAACAATCATCCATAAGCAAGCATTATCAATTCATATCATAATTAATTTAATTACTTAAATTAAATTAATTTCTTAAGAATTAATCACTTAATCCTGCTCATACAATCATTAATTAATTACTAACCTTTAGTTAATTAATCACTCCTTGATCACCTTATCAATCAATAATCTCCAACCACAGATTCATTATACTTTAATTATCAATTAATAAACCTTAATTATTAATTAATCTCTTTCAATACAAGTAATCAATCCTTAATTACTTTATAATCAATTAATTAACCTTTAATTAACTGATTAATTATCCATTAACTGCTGATTAATAACCTTAATTATTAATCAATATCTCTTAATACAAATTAATTAATCCACAATTACTTTTATAATTAATTATTTATTAATTAATTATCCTAATTATTAATTAATAAACCTAGTTATTAGTTATTAATTAACAACTTAATTAAAGATTAATTATTCCTTAATCACCAGTTGATTAACCCTTAATTAACAGTTAATCAATCCCCTAATTATCATTTGATTAATCCTTAATCATATTTGTTAATCAATTAATTACCACTTAACAACTTCTTAATTAATCTTTAATTATAGATTAATTATCCTTCAATTATTAATTAATAAAACTTAATTATTAATTAATAAAACTTAACCACAAGTTAAGCACTTCTTAATTATTAGTTAAGTAACCTTTAATTACTTAATTAATTACTCATTAATCAATTAATTAATCAATCTTAATTACTTGATTAATTAAGTCTTAATTACACTTAATTACTTAATCAATTTATCTATAATCATTAATTAATAATCTAATTAATGATCTTTAATTACAAATTAATTAACCTTTAAATTAATTAACTTTTAATCCTTAATCATTCATTAATCAAGTAAATTAATTAACCCTAATTAATTTCTTAATCAATCCTTTATAATTAATTAAACTAATTAATTAATCTTAATTTCCTTTTAATCAATTTAATCAATTACAAGACACTAAACCTTAATTATCTTAAGATAAATCATTATCTTATAAATGTCTTAATTACCCTTAACATGTTTACATCATTTATCTTTAAAATTGCCTTTACTTAATTAAATCATTAATTAAGTTTTAAATATAAAAAAATCATTTATCTTTAAAATTAAAGTTATCAAAACATAACTTAAAAATAACTTAAACCATTTATCAATAATAGTTTCTAAAAACTAGTTTCCAATTTTAAAATTAAAATTTTGCTTTATATAAACCTTTAAAAAATTTCATTTCTACTCAATATTTTGAAATCACTTAAAATTTACTAAACAAAATTTAAATTTAACAAGCTTCAAACTTCTAAATCAAAATGTTTAAAAAAACACTTACTAAACATTAAGTAATTTATTTAAAAGTTTTAAACTAATTTAAATTTTCAAAAAAAATAAGTTTTAAAACTTTTGAAAATGCTTAACATCTTCTGCTTCGGGTCGAACCCGAAGCTTACTCGGGTGAAACCCGAGTTTTCCTTTTCTTCCCTTTTTTTTAAACTTTGATTAAATTTTAAGTTTAAAATCTACAGGTTATCGCCTTCAACTACTTCGAGAACGAACTCGAGCTACGAACACCAAAACCCGACCTCTACTTCGAGCAATCGCACAAGCCAAAAACACTGGCACCCCAAACAACTTCGTGCACATGCACCACTGCTGGAGCCACCTCCGACCCTCGCCGTACCCTCCGGCACTTCACCTACATCACAGCCACACAATCCGACCATCAAACGACACTCATAAGCCCATGAACAAAATCAAGCTACCCAGCTGAAACAGAAACCGAAACAGCCTCCAGCCAAAACCCTTCGACCTCATAGTTCTGACCGCTAGCAGTCAGCCAACTCTGGCCACACCTTGCCGAACCATTACGCCACCAATCCCCTGAGTTTCACGGCACTCGATCAATCAGAGGCAAAATACTGACAAAAAACTCCAACTTCAACAAAACTAGGGTTTAAAACCCTTTTGATCTACCACCGTCGCTACGTCCCGCAAACGCCTTATCCACTATTTTTGCCCAACACTCCAATCGTCCATCTAGCTCCAGACAGAATCCCGACCACTCGAGATCCTCAGACCATCAGAAAATGCTCAAGAACCATATTTCACACATTACCAAAATGCATACTCAACATTGCATTAAAAAATCCTAATTTCACCTTTAAAATTCTTAGTTTTCAAATTCAATTCAGATTATATACTCGAATCTCTTAATTGTTGAAATCAATTTTTGACAAGTTTCTGAATTTATACTGTAAAACCCATATCCTGGTTGATATTATCCTCAATTCTTGCTTTATATATTTTTAAAATTTAATTCTTTTTGTTCTAAACAAACTTTGTTTAAACATGACAACATAAAACTAACTTGAGAAGGAACTAGTTGATTCTGAATTATATTACACCTTGTAGTTCAAAAACAGAATAAAAACTGACATGCATACATTAACACACACACACACCACACACACACACACACACATATATCTATGCAGAAATACCACAAACAAGCATCATTTAACTTAAAACTTTCATAAGCAACCATCATTTACTTACTTTAAACTTTTTAATTAAATGTGTACTTAGCTTAAAAATGTAGAGAGCTTGAACTGTATTGATAATTTGCAAACTGGATTGAACTGAAGCTTTTGAAAATTCGAAAACTATATATTGATGTTGCTTGATTCCTGAAACTTGTATTACTCGAAACTAAAAAATGAGGCTTGACACTTGATTGCCTTAAGACTGGAACATGATGATATGATCAAGACTTTGAAAATTGGTTGTTTCCAGGTTGTATTTGAACTTGAGAACTTGATTCACAGGCTTTGGAAAATGCTAACAGATTTGTTGAACTACAGATTTGAATAAAAGTGCTTTTTCAGGTTGCAGCTTTGAAAAATAATTCTGGTTTCAAGCTTTGATAAAAGAAGTTTTCAGGCCTTTGATTCACTTTTGGTTGAAAAAGGAAGTTTCAGGCTTGGATTTGAGGAAGTAACAGACTTGAAATTTGTTTCAGAAGAGAGGATAATAGGTTTTTCTCAAAAGGTTTTCTGGTTTTGATTTTCGAGTTGAAAAATGGTTGTAGGATTTAAATTTTTGATTTGAGGAATTGTTACTGACTTCTTTTTTACAGGTTGAGTTTTTCTTGAGGAAACATTTTCAAGTTGAGGCCATTGATTTCTTGCTTGAATTTGGAAGAAAAAGGATGAAGAAAGAAAGAATGGGAGTTTTATATGATAAATTTTATGGTTTAATAAAATTAAAGAAAAGAAAAAATTAGAGAAAGCCACTTGTTCAATCCTATCACATTTGTCACAAACCATCATTTAATTCTTAACACATGTATTCAATAAGCTTTAAAAATTAACAATTGTCATAATTTATATTTATATTATTTTTAAATGTTATTAAAAGCTTTTCTTATTAATTTACCTAATTAATAAATACCTTTATTAATTTATAAATGCTTTTTCTTATTTTATAAAATATAAAACTTTAAAAGAAAATAAGATAATAACCAATTGGATTCTAGATAAAATCATACAAAATTATTTCATCCAATTTTAAAAGCTAATTTAAATGCTTTTGTATTTATCTACTATTAAATAAATATTTTCTAAATTTATAAAAATAAAAATTCTTTTGTTTTAAATTATTATAAAGAAAATCTTAGTTTAAAATAAAAACTTTATTTGTATATTCTTTTATATCCAAAATAATTTTCAAGATATAATTTTTCTAAAATTTCAAGTTTAAATTCAAATTTCAAATCCAAATTCAATTTAAACTTCAATTTAAAATCAAATCAAAAGGAGGGGTAGCCTAGCTCTCAACAATGGGGACTAGGGTTTTCTGATCCGCCGCCTCTTTTTCTCTACAATTTCGATTCATCTCTTCATTTCTCCTCCTCCTTTCTTCATGTTTTTCTCCTTCAACCTTAGCTTTCCCTGTTGTTATTGCTTGTTACCCTCATTACGCATAATTTCCCTATCGCTCTAGTTTTTGCCCAATTAGATCTGCTTCCGCACTCCTAGATCTTGCATCTCTGTACCTTTTGCCTCATTTTGGTTGTTAGAAGTTTGGTCTTTTAGGTTGTCTACCTGCCCGCTTTTCTCATCCTTTCATCTCGCTCTTGGTGATTGCTTGCAATGGAAGTGGCCTTTTGATCTAGATTGTCGTTTTCTCTTGTCGGGTTTGGTTGCCTCTGATCGGTCTTCACTTCTAGTGGCTCTTCTCGTATTTGGATGTGGTTGACTACTGTGTGCCCCTGCTCTGGTCTGCCGTGGTGGATTCCTAGTTGTGCATTTTATTCTTGAAGTTGTGTAGTGGTTTGTGGCATCTTGGTTTTTGTATCTGGCCCTTTGTTTTGACAGGAAGTCAGTTTGCACCTGCCTTTTTTCATGCTTCCGCAGTGGTCTTTCCTCGACGATTGCCTTGCAACGGAGGATTTTCTTCAACTATTAGCTATCGTGAAAGAAGGTATGGTGTCTGCTTCTCTGTTATGTTCCTCTTTGCCTTTTACATTGCTACTTAATTGTGTCTCCTTGCTGTCTTTTCCTTCATGTGTCTCCTTGTGCAATATCGGTCCTTGCAATGTTCTCTTGGGTAATGCTGTGTCAGTTTGCTGGCACTTAAGGAAAATATGGCATGTTGGCATTTGTTTAGGGGTATGAAATATTGATTTGCTTGTTGAAAGTTCTATTTGTGTAGGTTTTGGTTTGCTTTAGCAATGTGTGGCTTAGCCTCTTTCATGTATTGATTTTGTAATAGTTTGGTCTGCCTTGTGCAACTTGTTATGGTTTAATCTGATTTAGTCTGCCTTGGGCAGCTAGATAATGTTAGTTTGCACCCTACGTGGTGGTTTTTTTAGCAGTCTAGACATGTTGTCTAGCTCCTACTCTCTAAGCTAGTTAGTTTTAGTGGATAGACCACTTTAAAAACAATGTATTGTAGCATAGGCATCCTGCCTATCTCTTGTTCCTTGTATATTTTTATTACGTTTGTTGTAATAAAAAGTGGACGGTCCACTTTCAAAACCGGCTGGCCTTGCCAAAAAAAAATCAAATCAAATATATCTATATTAATTTAAACAACCACGTTATTAAATATAGAAATATTACATTTCAATTTTAAAGTTAATTTAAATAAATATAAATTTAAACAGCACTTATTAAATTTGAAAATAATAAGTATATTCTAAAATCAAATTTAGAAAATAATACAAATTAAATAATTATTCTATTCAAAATCAATCTATCTCTAAATTTAAAAATATCATATAAATTTTATTTTGGTTATTTATATTTGAAAATAACAATTTTATCAATTTAAATAATTTAATTAAGAGATTATCACATTTTAAATTCCTTGAAATTCGGGGATATCACATCAACACTATACCACTTTAGAATGTGTAGAATTTGGTTATAGCCAAAATTTATTATCCAAATTTGACTTGGTTAGTTCGTAAACAAAATTCTTGTTCAATAATAATATTTATTAATAACCGTAAAACCATACCAAGAGATTTTGACTTTACATTGACTATAGTTGACCATGGTACTGACCTTATACAACCAAGGAGACAAATTCTTTATTGAATAGTATTTCACTTTTAATGCTTTAGCTTATCCCAACTATAGTCGCTCGATAGTCTCCATTAACTATGATCAATGTGAAGCGTCCACATTGAAGTTCAACGGTCTCCTTAAGTCGAGAGAACCATGTAACATCATCACTTTGACCATTTGACCTATTTTTCCTTGACCAACAGGAAACTCTCGGACTAATGATTTGAAGAAACCTAGTCCATTTCGTTATGGGTGAAATGGGTAAATATTTTGGATCACAATGAGCATATGAAGTCTAATGGGTTTTATTAGATCCAATCTTGTTATTAAATAAAATCATATTTATTCAACATTGTTTTACATATATTAATTAATCACATCAGTTAATTTAACTAAATGTTTTATATCAAATATATCATATATACATTAGTAATATAACAACATAATATAATATAGCATAAACATGTATATAACTATACACCTACACGTATAGATATTGAGATTTATATCTATTGTATATACATATACGTTACGCTTACATCTAAGTATATACACATGTTTAATTACTATATATGTGTATATGGTTAATATACTTATCTTATAGTACTGCACACACGCACACACACACACGTGCATGCACACGCGTGCACGCGCGCGCGCACACACACACGCACACACACACACGCACACACACATATATATGTATGTATCTTACATTCTCAAAATAAGGGAATGCTTGATGCAAAAGTGAAGACAGAAATAAATTTTACATTAGATCTAGATAAAATCATTATTAAAAAAGGAAATAGAATACGGTAACATTTTAAAATTTTCTTTTACAAAAACTAATCAATAATAGGTCCAATGTATATATGGAAAGAATCTATGCTTAATCATAACAAAAGTATTTTAGATTTTAAAAGAATAGATCTGAAATCATACATTTAACATGGAAATTTTTTTGTTATAAAGTTTGTCATAATTAATGTCTAGCTTCAATATACTGACTAATTTTAGAACATTGCATATAGACACACACACATAAAAAAAGCACATGTGTATATTTTAATTTAAAAGTTTACATTTCAAATGCATATACTTTACTAAGTAATAAACATTGAATACGTTAGTTTGAAAAAAAATTAATTTAACTAAAAGACTTAACTTGAAACTGGTTTACAATTTTGGATAGCATGAAGATGAAGCAGGTGTATGTGCGTGCATGTGTGTATGTGTACACACACATGTACTTCAATTAGTTAAATATTGAATCCATAACAACAAGTGAATTAATTTGTCATAACAAATGTAATTTTATTACAAAAATTTGGATGTACATTAATTAATAATTTTAGATCCAATAAACAATTTGAATGCACAAAATAAATCAAACACAAGACTAATTATATAACAATACCAAGAGATTATAGATTAGGTTTAACAAGTGGAAATCTACGAACACATATACCCATATATATATATATATGTATGTATGTGTGTGTGTATGTGCGTGTGTGTGTTTGTGCGCGCGTGTGTGCACGCGTGCATGTGCATGCGTGCGTGCGTGTGTGCACGCCTGTATGTGTTATATAAATTTGGTCAGCGTTAAACATCATGAATAAATATAATAAAATAGAAGAATTGAACCTATAAAGTCTTTCCCTTTGTAACATCTTGATCTGAGATTTCTCCTCAGATCTTTAAGTAAATCTACATCCAACTATACAAGAGAAGGATGAACCACCATGCTTTTTATTTATTTGATATTTTGATTTGATTTGGAGTTTACTTTTTTGGAAAAAAGATAAAGAAATTTTTAGTCATGGCTTGAAGAAAGGGAGGAGGAATGAAGAAAAAGAGAATAGAATAATGGAATGAATGTAAAGAATTTGTTTAAAAGAAAGAATAGTAACCTTTCATCTTTCTTTAAAATCTTAACCTTTTACTTCTTAATCAATTTTCAGTTACTCCATCCTTCTCTCTCTTAACGTGGCTGATCCTAAATTGCCATCATAAGACGCAATGATTTCGAAAATCCCTTCAAGCAATTATCTTTTATATAAGCCCATAAATAGTTATACTAATATCCTATATCAAACGCGCAAGTATAACTTTATATATGCATTAAATAGTTCCAAACAATTTCAAAACATTGAATAAATTAAAAATAACCAATATTTCTCAAATATTAATTAATTTATAATACTTTAAAAATAAATTCAATCATGTGATTATTTGGAGTACTCACTAATACGGTAGTGAGCTCGGAGGTATGAATTATATCAATGATTAATTTTGAAAAATTCAAATATTAGTGTTCACAAATCACCTTAGTTTGTGGTGTGATAATTTAGCTAAATTCATCGCTTGTAGTCCTTTTCAGTAAAATCATATCCTATATTATCTTAGGCGGTATCATTGGTGATTATAATTCACACATGTTCTCTTCACCAACATATATCACATATGAAGTAAGGTATTGACCAAAACTCCAATTTTACCCCCGTTCAACTTGATTGGTCCATAATCAAAGTCCTTGGTGTAGAATGTAATAGTTTATGATTTTTATTTGATGGTAATAAACGCATACACACACGGTTATATGTATATGTATGTATGTGTATGTATATATGTATGTATAAATGTATTTGTTAGAGTACTGCTGCAATATCGTAAAATGAAATAAACAAATTTAAAACATTTATTTCAACAAATATTTTATTTCAATAAGATTTCAATAGTACACATAATTACAACAAGAGCTTCCAAAATATTTTAAACACAATATTTTATATATAGTATTCATATACAACAATATTACACTCTCATATACAACACACTTTCAAATACAACAATTTGTAATCACCCCTAACCTCATTCACTCGATTTAATTTTTATCCTTTCCCTCCTATTTTTGTCCAATTATTTGCTTTGCCCATTGAATAACACCTCAGTAAAATAAAAACAAATTGAAACTACAAAAATATAAATATATTTGAACTTGACATTGCCTCAATTGATCGCTTTTGTTCTTTTCAAATTACAAATATGGACCGGTACAACAGATATATACAAGGATCGGTACAACATGATCGTGTAGAACAAAAATTCAAAATCAAATCAATATTGTGCATGAATTGTTAGGAAATCAAATCTATGGTTTCGATGACAACAACTATATAACGGAAATCAAATATGCACATATATTTCTATTTACATGTAATTGCTAAAGTAACATCACTAGAGAGACAAGAACAAAGCTCAAGGAACGTATTAAGATGCTACAAGTCGATAGAATCATAAGAGAAATGACACAGATACAAGAAAAGCAACATGCACAAGATCAGACATCTGGGTGCACTAGCCAGACGTCTGAATAAATCCTCCGGATTACAAAACAAGACAGAATCAAACGTCTGATTAATATACTCAAACGTCTGAAAGGCTACTATATACAAAAAATATATAGATCCAGACGTTTAACAACCCTAGATTTTTCATATATTTTAATTTTGACTTTATTTTTATTTTTAAACTTATTTTATTTCAAACATTTCATTTCTAAAAATATATATTGATTATTATGTGAATTATAATTTCAAACTGGTATAATTTGGATATTTTACTGAAAAATGGATTTCTAGTCAAACTGGTCAAACTTTGACTTTTAAATTTAAAATTTCTAATTTAAATATTTAAATTCTTAAATTTTATCTTTTATTTTGAAAATATATGAAATAACTTGAACATTGCTTTTCGTTTCGTTGAAAACGGAGTTAAACTGCAAAAGTTATGTACATTTCAAAATTTGAGTAAATTTGTTTTATTTAACAATTTTTGCCCATTTTTACTTTATATAAATTTTATTTTATTTGTGATATTATTATTTTAATTGTGTTAATGTGTTATTTTGGGTATATTTTAATATTTTTAGAATAATAATATAAATTTTCTAAAGTACACTTGAATTTATTCAAATTTATAAAGCCTAGTTTGGTATTTACTACATTTTCTTTATTTAATTGATATTGTTTAAATTTATTTATTTTCTTTTCTTATTTATTTTATTTTCTGAGATCTTTCATCTTTGTTTTCATCCATTAAAAAAAATGAATATAGGAATTCGAAGAGTTTTAAACTTTTGAAATTCCTATGTCTCTTTGCATTTCCGACCTTTCATTTTCCCAACTCTTCTCTTAATTGTTTTAGCCGTGTAATCTACTCATTTCAGCTGCATTTTTTTAACTTTCACGAAAATCATTTCTCTTTCTCTCACAAAAAAATCACGGCTATTCTCCTTGTGAAGCTTTGGTAAAAAATTCTATCTTCTTATTGTCTTTTCATTGATTTTCTATTTGAATTCGCACATGCTCTCCACCTTCATAGCTGTATTCCCCCTCCTCCAAGCCGTGGCCAACCACCACCACCACTTTTTTCTGACCATCACACATACTAACACCTCTCCTCCTCAGGCCAAGCCAAGCCATGGTGAATATCATCACAAAAATCCATCTAAACTAGCACTAGCCATCACCTGTACCAAACCTAGTCTAGGATTGCCATCTCCTTCTTCCTCTACCTTTTGCCGCCGCCACCACCTCTGGCCTGACCTCCACCCTCTGCCACACCACCCACCACCTTCTGGAGCCACTGGCCAAGCCATATGACCTCTGGCGGGACCAATGTATTGCATACATATGATGATATTTAATCTATGGTGTAGCCTAGTTGCACCTAAACTTCACCACACCAAAACCATGTTTAGGCCGACCACCCTCTCACCCAAACCAGACCTGTAGCACCCCTAGGCTGAGCCAAATACATGTATATCTGAAGCATATGGGGTAGAGAGCAGGTGCAAGTCAATCTTTGTTGATTTGGGGATTGAATTCTTATGTTGTTTGTTGTTATATTCGTGTTGAAACTTATGAATTATATATATTGTTTGTGTATATTTTATCAAGGCATATAGATTTGGTTCTCCATTCTCGTGCCTTGTCCGTAGTTTTGTGCCTTTATTGTGTCAGTATCTGTGCTTTGGTGTCGATCTCCAGCTTGTGACAGGTGAGTAAATCTCACCAGACTAATATGTGCTTATGTAATTATTAACTGACATCACCCGAACCTGTATATGCATATCATCCTGTTATCACTGCTATATTATTTTCATATGCTATTCACACTTGTTATTACACCTATTATATCATATGTTACTGTTATTTTATGCTATTCTGTTATTTATATCAGTTATCACCATTGCAAGTTCCCTGTAGACTAGAATCACTATGGGTTGAAATGATACATACCCGAACGGACATTAGAATAAGGGAAAATCGTTATGGGCTGAAATGATAGGCCCGAGCGGTTTTCAATTCATTCATTTTACTTGGGACTGCGGGTTTGAAATGATAGAACCCGATTTTTTTTGTAAATTGCGGGTTGAAATGATATATATCCGTACCACTTGACCTTGGTTAGAAAACTATATACAGACCCGTGGTTTACATAATATTTTTTTTCTGAAATGTTTTAAAAATATTTTAAAATGCAAAATTTATAATATTTTAATTTAAATTAATTAAAAATGACTTTTATAGAAATACTAGTGATTTTCTATAAATTAAATAATGAATTATGTAAATGGTGAAGTAGAATTTGAACTATAAGTAAATATTGGAATTTATGTCTTGTTTTTAAAAGGATTATGTAAAGTAAGAAAATATAATATTTTGATTTAAAAATGTATTTTAAATGATTTTATAAAATTATATTGATTTTTGAATTAGTTAAAATGTTAAATAAATGAATGTTTGAGCTAAATTTTGAAATATAACTTATTTTGAGAAATTTTGAATTTTTGTTAAAAGTGAAATTTTAGTTAAGAAAAATAAAGGGCAATAAGTTATATTTTGGAAATTTAAACTTAATTGTTAAGTTAATAATTTAATTTAAAGAAATGGAATGCAATACTTGAATTTAAATAAGAAATTATGTTAAAATTTGACTTTTGGATGAAATTTAACTTTATAAAACCATAAAAAAATAGAGTATTGAAATGATGTTTTAAATGTGAAATATATGATTTTATAAGTTAAAATGATTTATATTAAAAAGCTAATTGTTTGTGAAATGGTAATTAAAACTCTAAATTTGATTTGAAATAAAGGCTATTATAGCACTTTGTAAGTGCTATAGTGGTTAAACTTAACATTTAAGTTTATTTGAAAGCTTAAAGGAAATTATTACAGCATTAAAATGCCGTCTTTCGTTAAATAAACTGTTTTAAACTATAACTTTACGTAGTATTTTATAAGTGCTATGGAAACTGAATTTTTTTTGTTTTATTAAATTTTAATGAAAATAATCTTTGAAAAAAGATTGAAAGTTTTGGAAATTTAATATTTAATTATTAAATATAAGGAATTGACTTTATTGTTTTAAGTGGAAAGATTTATTCTTTAAATATGAACTCCTTTGAAATGTAAGTTTGAAAATGGTAATTAATTTCTAAATAAAATGATTGTGATTCAAATGGTATTTAAATAAAAATGAATGATGTTTTGAATAGTATTTGATATTTTGAATTGGATTTGAAATGATATTTGATTTACGATTTATTTAATTTATTTGATAAACGAATATTTGAAGTATATATTATTTGAGTTTATTTAAATGATATTGGATTTATGAAATATGGGATATCTAAGCTTTGAAATATAATAAATATTGAATATTATATTTTGTGGATTAAAACTATTTTTGAAATTGATAAGATTTGGAATGGTTTGTTAGAAAACTGAATTGAGTTGAAACAGATGGTTTGAATTAAATTAAATTGAAAAGCGGAAATTTTAGTTTAATTCAATAAATTTGTAAAATGTAAAGAATTAAAGGATGATTTCAAATGCATGATTTTGAAATGTTGTGATCTTCAAAGTGTAATGATTTCAAATGTTTTGGTTTCGAAAGAGTTATAACTTTGAAAGTATAAACTATTTTGTAAAGTGAATATATGTTGAAATAGAAATGATACTGTGTTTGAAAGGAATAAAGCTTTGAAATAAAATGGTTTTGGTTTTGAAGTATAAACTATCTTTGAAAATGATATTTTGATATTAAAAGGATTTGTAATGAAGTTTTGGAAAGATATGATTTTGATATATTAAATTGATTTGAAAGGAAGTTTTGGAAAGGTATTATATCTTAATATATTGAAATGATTTGGAAATGATTTAATCTTTATTTTGATAAAGATTCGGATTGAAATGATACTTTGTTTTGAAGTATAAAATATTATTTTTAAGTTATAACCACGGGTTATAATAAAGATTGGTTGGCAAAGAGGCCAGGATCGGATATCTGGCATACTCTCTGTCGATACCGAAAACCACTTTAACAACCGTGTAAGCGGTGGAGATTCCAGAATGAAGTAGGATGGTGGCGACGCTCTTAAGGTATGTAATGTGGACCCGACTCCCGTGAGTTGGCTTAAGGTGGCTAAAACAGGAGTGATCGACGGGCCAAGTGAGGTAGCTCCTACGATCAGACACACTTCTTCGACGCCATTCTATTGCTTTTGTGATTGATTTGGTGTGCACACCTTTGATATGGGAGTGTGGCTCGAGGTGGGCGTATGTGGCTGCTGCGTTACCACCAGCCCGGAAGCCTAATTGGTATATCTACCCTGGCATTGCCTCGTGTGCCTTGTAACCTACCCTAGCGAGCCTTGTACAAGTTTGGTTTTCTCCCGTAGCCCCTGTCATATCCTCTGATAGTCTCCCGATCTGGAGATATTATGTTATTGGACGGACTACTGGGACTATTATGTGTGAAGGGTGATATGGGTAGCCCGTAACGCTATTTAAAAGTACGTTTATTTTACTGTAGACATTATTATAATAGCGAAATATTACTACATAGTAAATAGTTTAACAGATCCTTAGAGGATGGGCGGTCCCAGGCATCCTTTAAGTTACTTGTACTTTATTACAGTTCACTTGAGTTGGCTTATATTATATAAGTATATATTGTCCTCACTCGAGTGTTTGTAATTTATTTACGCTCGGGTCAGCCTGAGTTATTCACAGATTGGATTCCACTTTCTGGAGATTGGAATCGCTGGAGATTATTTGCTTATCTAGTTTTATCTATTCCAGTTCTGTTGTTCTATTCAGCTTGTACTTGGATATCATCTTGAGACTTCTGTTGTACTTTATTTATTTTGTTGTATTTGATTTAACTCTGATGTATTTTCATAGTAGCTTCATGAACTACTATCTCTTTTACTTTCGCTGCATTTCTTACTCTGAGTTTGTGTTCTGTGATTTTTATTTACTATATGTCCTGAGATTTGCCAAATTTTATTTACAACGCGGTATTTTGAGCAATTCAAGTCTGGCATGTGCGGATGCGAATGGTTGAAAATATCGGGTTGTTACAGTTGATATCAGAGCTTGGCTTTGAGGAAAAACCTAGAATGTAAGGTAAATTATTTACAGAATCACTTTCGTTCAAGTTTGAATCTTTCCTCTTTGATTCGAATTTCCTTTGAATTTTGGAACGCTCCCTATGGTTCCGAAATCCTTTCGTGTCCCTCACTATTTATCTTCTTTCAATTCTGGAGCATCCCATAACTCCACTTCGAATGATCTTTATAATGAGTCGGCAGTCCCGCCAATCTCAAATTCATTTGTAAAGGGGAAACTCCTTTACAATTAGCATCGGTTCACCAGAGATTTATATCTATCCTTGGTTTTGATGCTAATATCTTTTATTATTCCAAACTCTATCTCTTGAGATCGATTGTAGATTTACCCCAGAAAACAAATCCACATTGATCTTATTCTTTAAGTCACGGTTGACCCAGTTAAGGTTGCCCGCGATTTATTTAAGCTTATCCACCACCTTATTTTGTTATTCAATCATCTTGTCTTTTGTTTCCAATCTATCTTCCAAACATTTTTGAATTGTACTTGTAAATGTATGTTTTGTTTTATATATTGTGTTGTTTGAGTTGTTGATGTTGATTTGGGTTTTCGATCGATTCGTCTGATCAACGTTATCGATAGGATATCTAAAACACTTTTACAGAACAAACTGAAACAATATTATTTTAAAATTTGGTTACTGAAATAAATTTTGATATATAAGTAAATTTATGGAACTTAATAAATTGATTTTTTTGAAATGATAATACTTGATTTATATTTACTGTTCTATAAACGAATTTATAAATAATTATTTATAAATTGATTCGGGAACTGAAATGAATTTAAAACA
Organism: Allium cepa; assembly: GCA_030765085.1. Taxonomy (NCBI): domain Eukaryota; kingdom Viridiplantae; phylum Streptophyta; class Magnoliopsida; order Asparagales; family Amaryllidaceae; genus Allium; species Allium cepa. The sequence goes on from CM060941.1 coordinate 34,937,371, forward strand.
AGAAATTTGAGAATTTAATTTCCGATGGTTTCAAACCTTGTGTTTAAGTTTTAAAGTATATTTTTTAACGTATTTTCGAATAAGAATATGTTTCCAAAGGATTTTAATGTTTAAAAATTAGTGTTTCTCTCTTTGTCGCTGGGAAATAATTTCTGTGATGACTGCAACATCATCGACATTCATTTTCGAGTTTCGAAGTGAAGAGACCGTTTTGTAGTCTTGCTACAGCTTTGTTTTGGGAAATCAAATAGATTTAAATTTCTAAAATATGACTTGATTTATAACATATATAGATATATGATTTAAATTTGATTTGATAAATTATGTACATACATTATTTATCCCTAAAAGGTTTGAAGAAATCGGAAATTTAATTCTTAAATTTTATTTTAAAGAATAATTTGAATTATAAAAAGAAAATCAAAATTTTGGATGAATATTCAAGCATGAAATGGTATAATACAATTGCAGTCCAATATAACTTACCTTAATTTTTAGAAGTTAATAATATAATTGGATATTATACAATATAGAAAGTTTTTATAAATAAAATTTGAGTGGTTATAATAAATGTTATACACTTAAATTTTAGTTATAAAAAGATTTACAGAGATAAATATAGAATAAAAGGTAAATTGAATAACTTACAATACAAAATGATGTTAAAAGAATTAAGAATAAATCAAAACAGTTATAATAAGTGTAAGTATATTTAGCCTAGGTGATAAAATATATTGAGAGGAATAAATTTAATTTTAATTGGGAATAAAGAGGAATTAAATTTATACATTATGAGTATAATACTGATTTTTCAAATCCATGATTTTTGAAACTGTTAGTTTAAAAAAGTTGGATGGTAAGATAATGAAATTAGAGATAGTAAGATTTACTTAACTTGTGAAAAATTAATTTTCAATCTAAGCTGAAACCATGGAAATTTCAAACCTATTATCTGATTTTGTTTTTTTCAAACTTATTATCTTACTTTGTTTTCAAACTATCTTTTGGTTGTTCTTATTTTTCCTCATCTTGCTACAGACTGGTATTGGCATCTATCTATAATCTTTCTGTTTAGAAATCTTTCTATAATCCTTGATAATCGTTGGTACTTATTTTAATCTGAGCATTGCTTGCCATCCACCTTGTTAAACTTACCTATAACAATAGTTATTAGGTATAATTTCAATTTCCTTGTCATCGTGTCTTAATCTTATTTCTTTGTCTTTTTCTGTGCTTTCCCATACCTCATTCCTTTTCGGGGACGAAAAGTTTTGAGTGGGGAAGAGTGTAACAACCCTAGAATTTTCATATATTTTAATTTTGACTTTATTTTTATTTTTAAATTATTTTAAAACTTATATTATTTCAACATTTCATTTCTAAAAATATATATTGATTATTATGTGAATTATAATTTCAAACTGGTATAATTTGGGTATTTTACTGAAGAATGGATTTCTAGTCAAATTTTGAGTTTTAAATTTTAAATTTAAATATTTGAATTCTTAAATTTTACCTTTTATTTTGAAAATAGATAAAATAATTTGAACACTGCTTTTCGTTTCGTTGAAAACGGAGTTAAATTGCAAAAGTTGTGTACATTTCAAAATTTGAGTAAATTTGTTTCATTTAACAATTTTTGCCTATTTTTACTTTATATAAATTTTATTTTCTTTGTGATATTATTATTTTAATTGTGTTAATGTGTTAATTTGGGTATATTTTCATATTTTAATATTTTTAGAATAACAATATAAATTTTCTAAAGTACACTTGAATTTATTCAAATTTATAAAGCTTAGTTTGGTGTTTACTGCATTTTCTTTATTTAATTGATATTGTTTAAATTTATTTATTTTCTTTTCTTATTTATTTTATTTTCTTATTTATTTTATTTTCTGATATCTTTCATCTTTGTTTTTAGCCATTTAAAAAAAAAGAATATAGGAAATTCGAAGAGTTTTAAACTTTTGAAATTCCTATGTCTCTTTGCATTTCCGACCTTTCATTTTCCCAACTCTTCTCTTAATTGTTTTGGCTGTGTAATCTACTCATTTCAGCTTCATTTTTTTTCACTTTCATGAAAATCATTTCTCTTTCTCTCATAAAAAAATCACAGCTATTCTTCTTGTGAAGCTTTGGTAAAAAATTCTATCTTCTTCTTGTCTTTTTATTGATTTTCTACTTGAATTTGCACATGCTCTCCACCTTCATAGCTGTATCCCCCCTCTTCCAAGCTGTGGCCGACCACCATCACCACTTTTTTCTGACCATCACACATCCTAACACCTCTCCTCCTTAGGCCAAGCCAAGCCATGGTGAAGATCATCATAAAAATCCATCTAAACTAGCACTAGCCATCACCTGTACCAAACCTAGTCTAGGATTGCCATCTCCTTCTTCCTCCACCTTTTGCCGCCGCCGCCGCTACCACCACCACCTCTAGCCTGACCTCCACTCTCTACCACACCACCCACCACCTCTTGGAGCCACTGACCGAGCCATATGACCTCTGGTCGGACCAATGTATTGCATACATATGATGATATTTGACCTATGGTGTAGCCTAGTTGCACCTAAACTTCACCACACCAAAACCATGTTTAGGCCGACCACCCTCTCACCCAAACCAGACCCTTAGAACCCCTAGGCTGAGCCAAATACCTGTATATCTGAAGCATATGGGGTAGAGAGAAAGTGCAAGTCAATCGTTGTTGATTTGGGCGTTGAATTCTTATGTTGTTTGTTGTTATATTCGTGTTGAAACTTATGAATTATATATATTGTTTGTGTATATTTTATCAAGGCATATAGCTTTGGTTCTCCACTCTCATTCCTTTTCTGTAGTTTTGTGCCTTCATTGTGTCAGTGTCTGTGCTTTGGTGTCGATCTCCGGCTTGTGACAGGTGAGCAAATCTCACCAGACTAATATGTGCTTATGTGATTTTAAACTGACATCACCTGAACCTGTATATGCATATCATCCTGTTATCACTGCTACATTATTTTCATATGGTGTTCACGCCTATTATTACACCTGTTATATCATATGTTACTGTTATTTTATGCTATTCCGTTATTTATATCAGTTATCACCATTGCAAGTTCCCTGTAGACTAGAATCGCTATGGGTTGAAATGATACATACCTGAGCAGACATTAGAATGAGGGAAAATCGTTATGGGCTGAAATGATAGGCCTGTGCGGTTTTCAATTCATTCATTTTACTTGGGACTGCGGGTTTGAAATGATGAACCTGGATTTTTTTTGTACATTGCGGGTTGAAATGAAATATATCTGTACCACTTGACCTAGGTTAGAAAACTATATACAGATCCGTGGTTTACATAATACTTTTTTCTGAAATGTTTTAAAAATATTTTAAAATGTAAAATTTATAATATTTTAATTTAAATTAATTAAAAATGACTTTTATAGAAATATTAGTGATTTTCTATAAATTAAATAATGAATTATGTAATGGTGAAGTAAAATTTGAACTATAAGTAAATTTTGGAATTTATGTCTTGTTTTTAGAAGGAAATTATGTAAAGTAAGAAAATATAATATTTTGAATTAAAAATGTGTTTTAAATGATTTTAAAAAAATTATAATGATTTTTAAATAAGTTAAAATGTTAAATAAATGAATGTTCGAGCTAAATTTTGAAATATAACTTATTTTGAGAAATTTTGAATTTTTGTTAAAAGTGAAATTTTAGTTAGGAAAAATAAAGGGTAATAACTTATATTTTGGAAATTTAAACTTAATTGTTAAGTTAATAATTTAATTTAAAGAAATGGAATGCAATACTTGAATTTAAATAAGAAATTATGTTAAAATTTGACGTTTGGATGAAATTTAACTTTATAAAATCATAAAAAAAATGGAGTATTGAAATGATGTTTTAAATGTGAAATATATGATTTTATAAGTTAAAATGATCTATATTAAAAAGTTAATTGTTTGTGAAATGGTAATTAAAACTCTAAATTTGATTTGACAGTATTTTTAAATGTAGTGTAAAAGTTATTGCAGCATTTTGTAAATGTTGTAGTTGTTTTAAATGAACTAAAAGTTAATTTCAAATAAAGGCTATTATAGCACTTTGTAAGTGCTATAGTGGTTAAACTTAACATTTAAGTTTATTTGAATGCTTAAAGGAAATCTATTACAGCATTAAAAAGATGTCTTTTGTTAAATGAACTGTTTTAAACTATAACTTTACGTAGCATTTTATAAGTGCTACGTAAACTGAATTTTTTTTGTTTTATTAAATTTTAATGAGAATAATCTTTGGAAAAAGATTGAAAGTTTTGGAAATTTAATATTTAATTATTAAATATAAGGAATTGGCTTTATTGTTTTAAGTGGAAAGATTTAATCTTTAAATATGAACTCCTTTGAAATGAAAGTTTGAAAATGGTAATTAATTTGTAAATAAAATGATTGTGATTCAAATGGTATTTAAATAAAAATGAATGATGTTTTGCATAATACTTGATATTTTGAAATGGATTTGAAATGATATTTGATTTCTGATTTATTTAATTTATTTGATAAATGAATATTTGAAGTATATATTATTTGAGTTTATTAAATGATATTGGATTTATGAAATGTGGGATATCTAAGCTTTGAAATATAATAAAGATTGAATATTATATTTTGTGGATTAAAACTATTTTTTAAATTGATAAGATTTGAAATGGTTTGTTAGAAAACTGAATTGAGTTAAAACTGATGGTTTGAATTAAATTAAATTGAAAAGCTGAAATTTTAGTTTAATTTAATAAATTTGTAAAATGTAAAGAATTAGAGGATGATTTCAAATGCATGATTTTGGAATTTTTTGATCTTCAAAGTGTAATGATTTCAAATGTTTTGGTTTCGAAAGAGTTATAACTTTGAAAGTATAAACTATTTTGTAAAGTGAATATATGTTGAAATAGAAATGATACTGTGTCTGAAATGAATAAAGCTTTGAAATAAAATGGTTTTGGTTTTAAAGTATAAACTATCCTTGAAAATGGTATTTTGATATTAAAAGCATTTGTAATGAAGTTTTGGAAAGATATGATTTTAATATATTAAATTGATTTGAAAGGAAGTTTTGGAAATGCATTATATCTTAATATATTGAAATGATTTGGAAATGTTTAATATTTATTTTGATAAAGATTTGGATTGAAATGATACTTTGTTTTGAAGTATAAAATATTATTTTTAAGTTATAACCACGGGTTATAATAACGATTGGTTGGCAAAGAGGCCGGGATCAGATATCTGGCATACTCTCTGTCGATATCGAAAACTACTTTAACAACCGTGTACACAGTGGAGATTCCAGAATGAAGTAGGATGGTGGCGACGCTCTTAAGGTATGTAATGTGGACCCGACTCTCGTGAGTTGGCTGAAGGTGGCTAAAACAGGAGCGTTCGACGGGCCAAGTGAGGTAGCTCCTCCAATCAGACACACTTCTTCGACGCCATTCTATTGCTTTTGTGATTGATTTGGTGGCACACCTTTGATATGGGAGTGTGGCTCGAGGTGGGCATATGTGGCTGCTGCGTTACCACCAGCCGGAAGCGTAATTGGTATATCTACCCTGGCTTGTCACCTACCCTAGCGAGCCTTGTACGAGTTTAGTTTTCTCCCATAGCCCGTGTCATATCCTTTGATAGTCTCCCGATCTGGAGATATTATGTTATTGGACGGACTACTGGGACTATTATGTGTGAAGGGTGATATGGGTAGCCCGTAACGCTATTTAAAAGTATGCTTATTTTACTGTAGACATTATTATAATAGCGAAATATTACTACATAGTAAATAGTTTAACGGATCCTAAGAGGATGGGCGGTCCAGGCATCCTTTAAGTTACTTGTACTTTATTACAGTTCACTTGAGTTGGTTTACATTATATAAGTATATGTTGTCCTGACTCGAGTGTTTGTATTTTATTTACGCTCGGGTCAGCCTGAGCTATTCACAGATTGGATTCCACTTTCTAGAGATTGGAATCGCTGGAGATTATCTGCTTATCTAGATTTATCTATTCCAGTTCTGTTGTTCTATTCAGCTTGTACTTGGTTATCATCTTGAGACTTCTGTTGTATTTTATTTATTCTGTTGTATTTTATTTAACTCTGATATATTTTCATAGTAGCTTCATGAACTACTATCTCTTTTACTTCCGCTGCATTTCTTACTCTACGTCTGCATTCTGTGATTTTTATTTACTGTATGTCCTGAGATTTGCCAAATTTTATTTACAACGCGGTATTTTGAGCAATTCAAGTCCGGCATGTGCGGATGCGAATAGTTGAAAATATCGGGTTGTTACAAGACGTCTGAGACATATTCCAGACATCTGAAACTGAACTCGGTTGTTTACATTCAAATTACAACTGTCATAGTTGAAAAGACACCTTCGTTTCTCTTCGCTGCAACTCTTCATCATCATCATAAGCGACCATAGAATACTTGTTAATGGATATAACTACTCAAGGAATCATTCTACCACTATAATTTGCATCAAGAATCCAAGAGAAGATTTCACCTTACTAACTTGTGCTCTTTACTCTTATACTCTGATATATTCTTGATCTCTAGTAATCATATATTTGTATTCCACTCTTCCATATATACAGAACTCTTCAATCAATATCCTCTAGATATATATATTGGAAGCATTTATACTTAATAGTCAATATTCGTATTATAGAACACACACACTTGACAAGAACAAGCTTTTGTAATCAAGCCTATTCCTCCGGACGAAGTGAGGGTGTTTGATAGTCGAATTCCGAAGAGGAGCTTCGGGACTGGATGTAGGACGGGAGGTCTGAACTAGTATAAAATCTTGGTGTGCTTATTTTATATTTTACTAGATTAATTTTAGTTACATCATATAGTTAGTCACATATACTTGCATATACACTACAAGATCCATCCTATAGACTTTTAACTGGTATCAAAGCAAGGTTTGATCAAACTATAGTAACATGTTTTTGAATCACTTTAATATGGCAAGTATTTTTCAAGAAGGACAATCCACAGTACGACCCCCACTTTTTAATGGCTCTAACTATGCATATTGGTCAACATGTATGAGAATTTTTATGGAAGCTAATGGTCTAGAAATTTGGTCAGCCACTCAAGGTAAATATGAAGCACCTACTACTGCTATGAGCACATGGACCGATGCACAAAAGACCTTAGCATCAAACAATGCTAAAGCTATGAATGTTTTATTTTGCTCTCTAGATAAAAATGAATTTTCACGTGTCATATTATGCACAACTGCATTTGACATTTGGCGTACCTTACAAATTACACATGAAGGTGCAACAAAGGTCAAACAAACTAAGATTTCAGTTTTGCAAAATCAATTCTCGTCATTCAAAATGAAGAAAAATGAAACTATTGTTGATATGTATTCTAGATTTCAAACTATCCAACATGATCTTATGGCATTAGGAGTTAAGTTTACTGATTTTGATTTAGTTTCTCGAATACTCAACTCTTTAACATTGGATTGAGAAAGGAAGGTATTAGCTATTGAAGAAGCTAATGATCTCTCTACTCTCAAAGTTGAAGAGTTGATAGGAAATTTAATGTCCTATGAAGCTAATTTATAGGACGAAAAGAACTAAATTCGAAGAAGAAGAACATAGCATTCCCAACAATAAAGAATGATGACTCTGATTTAAATGAGAAGAGATAGTCTTCATTGCCAAGAATTATAACATATTCAATAAATTTATAAAGATGACCAAATTCCAAAAAGAAGGAAAGTCCAACACAACAAACCTATCTCAAATCAAGTGTTATGAATGTGATCAATACGGACATATGAAGAAGGATTGCCCTAAACTAAATAATGATAAAAAGAAGAACAAATTTGAAAAACTCAAAAAGAAGAAGGATTTCAAAGTAACATGGGATGACTTAGATTCTTCGTCATTTGAAATCGATAGCGATAGTGACGGAGAACAAACTAATGTGTGTGCTATGGCACAAACTGATGAGGTATGTCCGAAACTTAGCTATGACGAATTATTAGAACTTAGCATAGAATTAGATGATAAATTTAGACAAACTAAAAAATTGAACAAAGAATATATAGTCAAAATAAATAAATTAGAACTTGAAGTAGGAATGTTAAAAGACGAAAAAATTATCTTAAAAGAAGAACTAGAATTATCTCAAGAAAAAATTAAAAATAATTTGATAGAAATGAGGCTATTTCGAAAACACTAAAATAGTGAAGGATACTCTGTTAAAAGAAAATGTCAACTTGAAAAGCAATATTGAAATATTGAAAATTTAGAATTAAAAGAAAAATTAAATAAAATTACAAATAATGTGTTAAAATTTAATAAAGGATAACAGGATTTGAAAAATCTTATCAAAACTTTAAAACCATCAAGTAATAGAAATAGAATAGAATTTAAAAATACTTCCAAACAAAAAGAAATGATGCTAAAAATTTTAGTTATATAAAAACTAAAAGATTACCTACGTCTAATATGAATACCAAAAATATGAAAATTTGTATTCCTAAGAAAAATAATAATTTGATTATACAAAAACATATTAATAATTTCTTAGAGAATGTAGTCTATAATAAAAATTATATTTATAAAGGTACCAAACCATCTTGGGTATGGCTACCTTCTCCTAACAATTAGGAACCTAACAAAATATATGGGTACTAATTAAAACATCTTTTATTTTGTAGGTACCCAAAATAAAAAAATAAGGAGAAATGGATACTAGATAGCGGATGCTCCAAGCATATGATCGAAAATTCAAAAATGTTATCAAATATAACATACATCGATGGTAGAACGGTAATCTTTGAAGAAAATTCAAAAGGATATGTCGTGGGCATTGGAGAAGTCATCAACTCTGGTATTTCTAACTCTTCTAGTATTACAAATGTTTTATTAGTAGAAAATCTAAAACACAAACTACTAAATATTAGTCAATTATGCGATAAAGGTTTTCAAATAAATATCGAAAAAGATAGACGTAATATTTTCGATAATAACAAACAATTTGTATTTGAAGGTTTTAGAAACAAAAATATTTATGTATTAAACATGAATATAAATAAAAATTCAAATTTATGTTTAACCGTCAAACATGAAGATCCATGGTTATGGCATAAACGATTTTGTCATAGAATTTTTAAAAACATTAATAAATTGGCAAAATATGGGCTAGTTAGAGGTTTACCTAAATTAAATTACAAAGCAGAAAATTTATATGACGATTGTCAAATTCGAAAACTAAAGAAAAGATCTTTTAAATCTAAAAATAATATTTCTACAAAACAACCATTAGAACTATTACATTTAGATTTATTTGGTCCAACACAAATATGATCTATCAATCACAACAAATATGTTTTCGTAATAGTTGATGATTTTTTGAGATATACATGGACTTTGTTTTTAAAACATAAAAGCGATACTTTTGGTATGTTTAAAATATTTGATAGAAGAATTAAAACATAAATGGACTTGAAAATTAAAAGTATTCGAAGAGATCACGGAGGAGAATTCGAAAATGATCTCTTTACTAATTGTTGCAATAAGAAAGGAATAAGTCATAATTTTTCTTTTCCTTGCACACCTCAACAGAATGGTGTCATAGAAAGGAAAAAATCAAACGTTACAAGAATGTGCACGAACTTTATTAAATAGTATCTACCAAAACACTTATGGGCTGAAGCTATTGTCACAGCTTGTTTTGTGTTGAATCGAGTAACCACACGTCCTATGACTAAACAAACATGTTTTGAAATATTTTCTGAAAGAAAACCTAAAGTATCATACTTTAAAACTTTCGGTTCAAAATGTTTTATATCAAAAACAAAAGATAACTTAGGAAAATTTGACCCAAAGGCCGATGAAGGTATCTTTGTTGGATATTCGGATTGGAGCAAAGCATATAGAATTTTTAATAAACGAAATAATACTATTGAAGAAAGTTTACATGTTTCGTTCGACGAAAATCTTTTTAACCATCATACTAATAATGAAGAAGAAATTATTCCACTAACAATTCAACAAATTCTATTAATAACGAAACAAATGTGTAAAATAGCACTTTGATTTCATCCCCTTGAATTCTTAAGAATCATCCAAAAGATAATATCATTGGAGATCTCAATTCTAGAGTAACTAGAAATCAACTTAATCAAATAAGCCATATAGCATTTGTGTCAAATTTTGAACCAAAAAATTATAAAGAATCTTCAAATGATAATTTTTGAATAATAGCTATGCAAGAAGAATTAAATCAATTTGAACGTAATAATGTTTGGAAATTAATACCAAGGCCAGAAGATCAATCAGTTATGGGAACAAAATGGGTATTTAAAAACAAAGCAGACGAGAATGGACATATTGTTAGAAATAAAGCACGTTTAGTTGCTCAAGGCTATAATCAAGAAGAATGTATCGATTATGATGAAACCTTTGCTCCAGTAGCTAGATTAGAGGCCGTTTGTACATTACTCGCCTTTGAACTCATCATAATTTTAAACTATTTCAAACGGATGTCAAAAGTGCTTTTTAAACGGTTTTATTAAAGAAAATGTATATGTGGAACAACCCCCATTATTTGTTCACGAAAAATATCCCGACCATGTTTTTAAATTACACAAAGCATTATATGGATTAAAACAAGCTCATCGAGCATGGTACGAATGTCTTAAAAATCATTTAATTACATTTGGTTTCCAAATAGGCAAAATAGATACAACTTTATTTATTAAAAGAGAAAATAATGATATTTTAGTTGTACAAATTTATGTTGACGATATTATTTTTGAATCAACCAACGAAAATCTACGTAATCAATTTTCAAATATTTTGAAAAATGAATTTAAAATGTCACATATGGGAGAATTAAATTTCTTCTTAGGTTTACAAATAATACAACTTGAAAGTGGAATTTTTATTCATCAAGAAAAATATTGTAATAATTTATTACGTCGTTTTGAAATGGATAAAACTTCAAGCAAATCAACACCAATGAGTACCACTGTTCCCTTAGTAAAGGATGATAACGGAAAAGATTTTGATGAAAAATTATATCGTAGCATGATTGGTTCTTTACTTTATTTGACGGCTAATCGACCCGATATTATGACGAGTGTATGTCTTTGTGCTCTATTTCAAGTAAAACCAAAAGAATCTCATCTAAGAGCTGTTAAGCGTATTTTACGTTATCTATCTAGTACTAGAGATTATGGTTTGTTTTACCCTAAAGGATCATCGTTTGAACTAGTTTCATATAGCGATGCAGATTTCGATGGATGTAGAACAGATCGTAAGAGTACTAGTGGAACATGTCACTTTATTGGACAATCATTAGTTTCATGTTTTAGCAAAAAGCAAAATTGTGTTTCTTTATCTACTTGCGAAGTCAAATATATCTCGGCAGCTCTAGCATATGCACAAATAACATATATGCAACAAACACTTACGTATTTCGGCAAAATTATGAAGAAATCTCCAATATATTGTGATAACACCAGTGTAATAAATTTATCAAAAAACCCTTTCAATCAGTCACGAACTAATCATATAGATATACAACATCATTTTTACGAGACAATGTTGAAAAAGGAACCATTTCATTAGAATACGTAAATACCGAAAATCAAATAGCAGACATCTTTACAAAACCACTAAATGAACAAACTTTTATTAAACTCCGACGTGATTTAGGGATTTCTCTCTTCATGATCTGCTCACTTAATAATCACTGCTTCATTTAAGCTATGATTAGTCATTTGTTTTTCTATTCACAAATTATAATTAACATTTTCTCCACCTTTGGTTTTTTAGATAGTTAGTTTTTTTTTATAAATTTTCTATAAATAATTTTTTTTAAAAACTTATATACAAACAGTTATACAACAACATATATACCCACAATTCATATCTCCTTCAAGAAACAAAATATAGTAATGTCTTTTGAAAACTCTTATATATCCATCTCGAAACCTATGACGGATAGCTCAGTTGATACACCCCAATAGCTTCCTACACCTACATTATAGCAGGAACCGACGTATAGGTGGTCCTCATATCACACGGGATTTACTCCCGATTACAAGAAGTCCAAAATATCTCTGTTTGTCACTCCTACAACAAAGGAGAAAATTGATGAAATTCATCACTATCAGAAACAACAGATAGATCTATAACGAGAACTATATTTTGAACAAAAAGTTACAGCACATCGGCTAAACTTTTTGGAGCAAGTAGCGATGAAGTTTTGTACCTCACAAAAGAGAGATGTCCATGAACCACTTCTAAAACCTTGCAGTTGTTTGGATCCCTCATCTTCGCATCGTACCCCTTCGGACCCTTCACCAAGATGATTTTCTGTCTCCTCGAGAACCCACGAACGTGGAAATATATGGTCTCCACTTAAACCATGGAGGGATAACAAGTCAGGAGGTCGTAAAACTCCATCGCCTTCTAAATAACTTATTTTTGTCATTATATGTGTATCTATGTTTATTTGTTATTTTGTTTCACACAAAATTACTACATTCTGTTTCTAATTAAATAGGGAATCGAAAAATAAGCAAAACCATTATATTTTAGGCTATTTTTAGAAAAATTGCATATTTCATACGTTTGAATATGGACCTCGAACGTCTGACACTTTGATATACGTCTATTTTTTAAGCACTGTGCATATGTCAGACGTCTGTTATACCCCCATGTCAGACGTCTATTATACCCCCCAGACGTCTGAAAATTTGCTCTGCCTCTTCTAAATTAAAATCAGAAAATTTCAGATGTCTGAAATTCGACCCAGACGCTTGAGTTATTTCTCTGGAACAAAGTTTTTAAAAATTGACCTATTTCAGATGTCTGATTTTTAACCCAGAAGTCTGGAAAAACTATCTGACTATCAAATTTTACAAATTTGATCAAACTAGACGTCTAACCCAACAACCAGATGTCTGAAGTTATCTACTGTATTCAATTTAGGGCAAACTAGACGTCTGATTTAGATTCCAAACGTTTGAAATTCAATCGACTCTTTAAATTAACCCAGATAACGTCATTTTTTTACTTTCATCTCAAATTTTTTAATCTGCGATTTCCTCATTGACAATTTCTCTCTCAAAAACTTCCATTTTACGCAAGCTCAAATCACAATGCCTCCTAGAACTAAAAATCCCATGATATCCAAACGAAAACAAGACCAACCAACATCATCTTTAAATCCTCAAGTTTGCCCGGATGATCAAATTGAAAGATGGATGAATAGAGCACCACATTTAATCAAGAGGTATGAAGATATACAAAAGAAAAAGCTTCACACAGGTCCATTCTATAACCTACTTAAATTTCCAACGTATGATTTGAATGAAATGTGTGAGAATGCCGGACTAGAAACCTTGATCTCATTCACTCCTAATGATATCCAAATCCATCAATTGGCAATATTTCTTTTCTATGCAAATTTGGATAGCACTTCAGTGTGGAACATTGAAGATGTAGATAACTGATCTGGTCTAGCGTGTATGGCAACACGATTAGACTAACTCCTGGCATAATAGGTAGAACCCTAGGATGTTCTGACACGGGAAAAGATTTATACAACATTCTCGATATGCGCTTTAAGCTAAGAAATAGTATAACACATCAAATTTGGGAAGATGAAATGCCAAAGTTTGCCTCTAAATATCTACGTCCAAAAGCACAACTCCTTACTCGAATGATAATCAATATCATCGTTCCACGTATGGGAAGCCATGAGCAAATAACCGAGTTAGAGCACAAAGCCTTATATGCTCTATTTAGTGGAACAAGGGTGAATTGGGCCAAATTCATCTCTGACGAGCTCAAACATTTTTGGACTCGATCACGACCATCAATTATTTACCCGACATATATTATGAGACTTCTTCGTGCACATAACATCTCATCCTACCTATCGACTTTCGAAGAAATCTCACCAAAATATGCTTCCACCAAATTTTTCTCACTTATACACTTACCCGAGATTCCCCAAAATTTATATCCTTCGAAGATTGGATGCACAATCGTCAAACTAAACAAGTTGAGCCTCCACCTCAACCACACAATCAACCATTTCAAGAAGAGGAACAACATCGAGAAGCAACTCCACGTCCTCCTGCACCATTTGATTATCCAGGACAGGAGGAGATTATGGAGACTTGAGTGGATACAAATCCAAATGAAAGTGTTCGAAATCTCACCCTTAGAAATCAACATATATTATCTCAAAATAAAAAACTTTTGGCTAAGCGGATTGACAATTTCGAAACATCGTTTGCTACACACCTAACAACAGTTGAAGAATCTCTTTCAACCGCTTATCGGTTCTCAAAGAAGTACTCCAACGGGTTCGCGGTCCAACACTACCTTCTGAAGATTGGCCAACCCCAGTACCTTCTCCTCCCGCAAAACATTCCAAACTTTCTGAGGACGAACCTCTCAAACAAGCTTTGACATCTCCTACAAAGCCTAGCACTTCTGAAAAAGAAGAAACAAGGGATGATCAAGACAAAGCTTCTCCAAAGGAATCATATATTTTAGGATTTTAGAATTTCAACTTTTGTAAAATTGACAAAATCTATGAATGTAATCAATTTCGAATTATTAATGAAAATTTTCTTTTGTATGTTATCTTTGCCGATTGGCTAAAATTTTATAATTCTTTTTTTTGATAATGTCTAAGGGGGAAAAATATAAGTATAATTATAAAACATTAAGAATAAGCACATATTCAGGGGGAGATTTATGTATTATATATAAGTACATTGAATAATTATCATCATCAAAACGGGGGAGATTGTTAGGAAATCAAATCTATGGTTTCGATGACAACAACTATACAATGGAAATTGAATATGCATATATATATATATATATATTTACAGGTAATTGCTAAAGTAACATTACTAGAGAGACAAGAACAAGGCTCAAAGAACGTATCAAGAGGCTATAAGTCGATAGAATCAGAAGAGCAATGACATAGATACAAGAAAAGCAACATGCACAAGATCAGACATCTAGGTGCACTAGCCAGACGTCTGAATAAATCCTCTGGATTACAAACCAGACAGAATCAAACGTTTGGTTAATGTACTCAGACATCTGAAAGGCTACTATATACAAAAAAACATAGAGCCAAACGTCTGAGACATATTCCAGACGTTTGAAACTGAACTCTGTTGTTGACATTCAAATTACAACTATCACAATTGAAAAGACATTTTTGCTTCTCTTCGCTGCAACTCTTCATCACCATCAGAAGCAACCATTGAACACTTGTTAACGGATACTACTACTCAAGGAATCTCTCTACCACTATAAATAGCATCAAGAATCCAAGAAAAGATTTCACATTACTAACTTGTGCTCTTTACTCTTATATTCTGATATATTCTTGATCTCTAGCAATCATATATTTGTATTCCACTCTTCCATATAATAGAACTCTTCAATCAATATCCTCTAGATATATATATTGGAAGCATTTGTACTCAATAGTCAATATTCGTGTTATAGAACACACACTTGACAAGAACAAGCTTTTGTAACCAAGCCTATTCCTCCAGGCGAAGTGAGGGTGTTTAATATTCGAATTCCAAAGGCGAGCTTCGGGACTAGACGTAGGATGAGAGGTCTGAACTAGTATAAAATCCTGGTGTGATTGGTTTATATTTTACTAGATTAATTTTAGTTACATCATGTAGTAAGTCTCATATACTTGCATATACACTACACGATCCATCGTATAGACTTTCACGAATAACCCATGACATGCGCAGTGTATCGCTGTACATACCATAAGTCCAAGCACGTTAAAAAGGCTATGCATATACACTTGTACATATTTCAAACTTTCACACATATAAGAAACACAAGCAACTTAACACAACGCATAAGCAGTTCAAGCTAAAAGTAGGCGGTGCAAGGCTAAAATAACAATATAAGGTAGTAAGTGAATACACAGTTTAGATATGCACATGTACACATCAAAAGTATACAATATCAAGGCCTAAAATAAGTCGACAATGCACATAAGGTAAAGCCCGAAGTTATCCTTTAGGCTCAATACAGGCATGGATAGATCTAAAAGATGAAATGCACAAAACAAGGTGAACATGGTGCATAACAGCAAGACAAAAGGCAAAACCAAGCACAAGGCATATTTCAAGTGCAAATAGGAAAAGTACACAAAGGAGCATGGGACAGCAAATAAATAACAACAAGTGCAGCACAACATAAACAAGGCCATGTGCAACATAGCTAATGTAGCAACAAGGTCACACAAGAAAGATTCAGAGACTCGAAGCAAACTCGTGCAAACTGATGCAAGTAGAAGAATACATAAGGGGAAACACAAACCGGTGCAATAATGCGCACAAGGCAAGTGAACAACCAGACACAACAAGGGCAGCACACCATAAGCTTGAAACAAATAGCAAAAACTAAGGACAAGGCAAGAAAATTTCAAGTAATGCACAAGGCAAATCAAAAGTACATAATGAGTTCAGATTAGGTTCAACAACATGCACAACAAAGTGTACAAAACCGAAAAATCAAGGTAGGCTAACAAGCTTCAAGTGCACAAACAAAACATAGCATAAAATATACATCAACTAAGGCATTTTTGATCAAACACACACACATATGCATGCATGCATGCATACATACATACAAATGAAACATTTCAAAGTCAGACCAATTGGAGGTGCATGCACAAAACAGCTAGCAATAGAAAATAAAAATATCCTTAGTTGAAAAATTCAACCGAAGTCAACATATATATCAGAGATGAACATGTCAATTATCTCAAAACCAAAGAACAGAGGATCGATCGAAAATCAACAGCCAAGATTAAAAGCATTAATCGAAGTTGAAAATCTTAGAACAAAAAATCAAAATAATACGGAATCAGAGAGTATTATTTTATAAATCCTACCCTATAAATACCAATATCATCATGGTAATTTGTAAGAGTCAAGTTCGATACCAGAAATTCAAAAGTCAAAATCAATACAAATTATCAATCGGAGAAGCACTCGACTGCTAAAATAACCAAAGTAGCTAATTGCCAGGAACTGAAGCGATCGATCGACATGGAGAAAAAGGTGTAAATTCATCAATCGATATAAGATCAATGGCTTCAAAATTGAAGGGAAACCCTATAAAATAAAAAAGAAAGGATCGACTTTGGAGAAAATAAAGGAATAGGAAGACTACATGGACCATACTTTTCATTTTGGCACTCCCTCTCTTTTATTTTAAAACATTTAACTAGGATTTCCACTTTATTAAAATATTGTATTAAAATTTCTTTTTATTTATAAAACTCTAGTTTTGTAACTAGGATTGAACTATGGTTTGCAGTTTCGGAAATTCTCAACTCAGGGTTAAAGTTAAGGTAGGGTTTTAAGCTTAGGGTTAGAACAATCAGGTTGGTGATAATTGCAAGTTTACAGGGTCTTTAAGCGATCGATTCTTTAATCATAGTAGAAATCTTAGAGGTAGTAGTAGGATAATATCATCGAAGCTACATAAATTTGTGTGTTGTTTTAATTTCTGCATTTACTCTATTATTATCTATGTTGCAATATTTACTATTCTATGAATTTATTATAAACCCTATTCACCATCTCTCTAGGGTTAATTCAATTCTACAAGTGATATCGGAGCTAGTAGTCATATTCACTTTTTAATTATGGATAGTTTTAACAATGCTAATTTATTACTAGGCTTTGTGTGTTTAACAATACTGATTATTCGTATTGGAAAACTAGAATGAAACTTTTTTGGATACTATGGATGCACGAGATGTAGTTGAAACTGTTATAGTCTGCCTACAGTACATGTAGATGGTCACGAAGTTCCTAAGCCTAAAGATAAGTATGATGCAAATGAGCTTAGTTTATATCGATCAAATGCTAAAGCTATAAATTCTATTATTTGCACCTTAGATAAAATTAAATACAATCGTGTTTCTCATTATATGACTACGTAGGAAATTTGGCAAATACTTGAAGTGCCTCATGAAGGTGCATCTTAGGTCAAGGACTCTCATCTAGCCATGCCCAATAACAAATATTAGAATTTCATAATGATGAAAGATGAAAATATAAAGGGGATGTATGGATGATTTTCAAATATAGTATTCAAATTCAAAACACTAGGAAACGATTGCATAAAATTGGAGTTGATGCGGAAATTTTGATAATTCTATCGAGAATTTTGAAGCAAAGGTGATAGCAATACAGGAATCCAGATACTTGAAACAACTTAAATTAAAGGAACTAATAGGAAATATTATCACCTATAAGATGGAGCTGAAAGTCAGGAGGAACGTGAAAACGAAGATTCGAAAAAGGAATCTATTTCCTTAAAAAGTACAACTGGTAATAAGGAAGATGAAGATGCGGCTGTTGAACTAGCACTATTGATGATGTAATTCAAAATGTGGACTATAAAATATGGAAATCCAGCAATAAGCCGACTATAAAATATGGAAATCCAGCAATAAGCCAACTAATAACAACCAGCATTCCCAAAGTACTGTACGAAACTGAGGAAAAACTCATAAGTTATAGATGTAGGAATCCAGATCACATCAAGCCAAAGTTTCCACTGAATCGACACGACAAAGTAAAAAAAAAGAAGAGAAGAAGTTTCACAACCACTTGGGATAAGAGTGAAGAAGAAGAGGAGTAGAACACTAACGGTGAGAAAAAAGAGGAAAATCCGTGTCTGATGTTAAAATCATGTGAGAGTGACGATGAACCAGATGAGGTAGCACACTTTTGCCACGATGATTTACGTTTGGTATATCACCAATTAAATGTAAACATTGATAGAATTCAGAAAAGATATAATAAAATGAATTCGAGAAAAGTAGTCTACTTGAAAAAAATAACGAGTTAGAATCACATGTCAAAATATTTACAAAATATTCAAAAGAAATCAATGTTCATCCTCTTCAAATCAAACACCTTTTTTCCTTCATATTTTACCTCTTCTTCTCTCGGACATAACTTCTTCAAAATAGAAACCAAATACAAAATTCTTTTTTTTTCAAATCATGTATATTTCTAGTGGCTACAACTTTTGTGCTGACCACTTTATCTCATTCTAAAGTTAACCATGTCAAAAATTCACTTCTTTCAAGTGCATTTTCTGGCCCTGTTTTTAAGCCAGAGAAAAGGCTATTTTATTTTGATCATTACAGATCCAAATTAAGAAATTAGTTTTTTAAACCAATAAAATTTCAGTGGCTACAATTTCTATATTGATCACTTTTTTCAGTTTTGAGGTTTGCTTTACCTGAAACTCAATTCTTTGAAGTACATTTTCGGACTTCAATTTTGTTAGTCCGACAATACCTCTTCGTCATTCTATGATATCTTCCTCAAAGTAATCAAAATCAATTAATTCTTTTTTTAAATTCAATAGAAATGAATTTCAACAACTTTTTAGGTAACAAGTTTTTCAAATTTTGAGAGTAAGAGAGTCAAAAACAAGAGAGAAGCTGATCTATTTTTTGGATCTAAATCTTGGGAATTCAAGTTCAAAGCTCTACTACTTCTTCTCTATATTTTCGGCCAACCTCCATCTCAAGCTTCGGCCAAGCTATTGGAAGGGAGAGGATGTTGTTTTCTAGTGTTTAATGGAGTAGGAATTAATTAGTGAAGTGTTGGTTGATTAAAATATTGGTAGGAAGTTAATCGCTTTGGTTACAGTGAGAAACTCTATTTAACATCTCTATTTACATATATACATGTTTGAGGTTGTGTTATGATTAGGGCTGTCAATGGATACTCGAAAAGTCCGAAATCCGTACGCATCCGTATTCAGAAAGCCAATAATATCCTATATCTGAAAAAACGGATGCGGATGTAGATACGGAGACATCCGCATCCGAAAATTATCTGTGACGTCCCGAATTTTGGTGCTCGAAAATCGACATCCATACTTCACCCGTTTTCGAATGCCACAGATTCAAGCATCAAAATCCGAATTTCCGGAGCTTAAAACACATTAAGTACAACAACACAGCGAAAGAAAAATGAATATATCATTGATACAACAATGGATACAATATCTGATACAATATGATACAACAGATATGAATAACACTATCGGAGATAGATACAACAACAGAAAGAACAGCAGTGGAAAGATATCATCTCCAAAAGAGAGAACCCAATATCTGAATATTCATTTCCAAACTCCAAGAAATTCCATGCCAGAAGCTCGAACCATCATCACGCTGAACTTGAAGCGAACTAGCTAACCGATGAGCCAAATGCGATGGCCAAAATCCAAAGGCTGAAGGCTATCGACTCTATATCTACCAGCTGATTATTTGAAAATCTAACTCTAGGTTTCCCATGTGAAAAAATGTGGGCACCCAGAGTTTAGGAAGGGAACAATAAACTCCAGGTCAGCCATGAGACTGGTGTGAGAAAACGAAAACAGTTTCTTTAAATAAAAAAAACAAAAGGATTTAAAAAGAAATCCACAATGCTATTTGAAAAATGAAACTACCGTAAGGCCTCCCGGCACACACACAATGCAATCGCACACTTGAGGGAGATTTCTCCTTAAGATAGTCAAATATGCTTGATACGTGAAATCCTTTTGATATTATTATTATTATTATTATTATTATTATTAATGCATAGTGGAAAACATTTGCAAGCATAATATTAGTCTTAGCCAGCATACATACCATTATAGTTTGCCTACTATAGCTACCATATTAGATGGTAGGTTCTACAACTAAAATCGTACAAGGCGCGTATTGGTGATTGGATTTCCAACAATAGTCAGGCTAAGGAACTTCCTGGGCCACATGGGTACGCCTCAGGAGGTACGCACCGAGAACTTAACCAGCTTTCTGCCAACATAAGGCGGGTTAACCTCTGTAACTCGGTAACTACTGACATGAGTATGCCCCCCTCCGGTCGTAACCAACCTTTATTCGAGGCCTCGATACCAACAACCACAAAGCAATAAGTTTGCAGCAACCACATAAGTTAAGTATCCGGGCTCCATACCATGATACCACTTCTATCCAGAAGGAAATGGACATACCCTTAGGGGGCACTACCCCCAAATAGCCTTGCCGCATCTTTCCTTTTTCGACCATTTCGGTTTGTGAGGTCCTGATGAGGTCACGTCCACAAAGCTACGCTTTACATAAAAGTCATGCTTCGATCAACACATGATCAGCAGCACTTTGTATGCCACATTACCAAATTAGGAATGTATCACTAGTAACCATCAACTACATAACCTCTATGCTCGTACGTCTCAAAGAAGGGTGTTAAGCTAAGAGAATAAATTCTCCTCCACCAAACAGAAATGTATTCGATAGAAACTAGCTATACATCTCAAAGTGTAATGTCAGACATACATCCATACAAGTCAGTTCCGAGTTCGAACAGAACCGAAGGCACTTTAAAAGAAGTCCTTGCAATCCGGGTAATCCCTAATCACGTCCGGACTCCCCATCACAAAGGGTGATCAAATCTCTATACCGGGGACCGGTCGATGTAGAGATATTCGACAGGTAATCCTTTCGCTTTCGAAAATATCTGGTCTTCACCACCGGTCTTCAAGTGTTATCCATAACGTCGTATCATTATTCGGAATAGGTTATATGACACAAAGTCCTCTCCCGGCTAAACCAAATAATGAGTGCTTAATTTTAAAAGCATATTGATATATGGCAATTTAGTTAATCACAACTTAAAGCCCAAAACCTTTCTTTCAAATGGTTTAAACAAATTTCCACTTTTTAATAACAAAAAGATTCACTATGCAAAGTTCACCAATCTTTCATAAAGATTCATTCACAGCTTTCAAAATAATTCCATTTCCAAATCTTTTATACAAAAGATAAACCTTTAAGATCCTCTTCCATTTCAAAACAAAGTACAACAATCTTTTACAAAGATTTATTCATAGCTTTCAAACTATTTGAATTCCAAATCTTTTATACAAAAGATACACCTTTAAGATCCTCTTCAATTTGAAAACAAAGTCACCAATCTTGAACAAAGATTCATTCATAGCTTTCAAAACAATTCTCATTTCAAAACTTGAAATCCTTTCAACACAAATTGGAAATCCTTTATTTATATGAAAGCTATTATTATTTGAAAAACAAGGGTTTTAGTTTTGGAAAAATCTAATAAAATATGCACAAGTTATATCTTTAGTGTATAAACTTGGGTTAAATTCAAATTCCCAAAATAATACTTTTAAAATACTTTAAAGGTGGTTTTAAAATTCACATATATATTATATAACTTGTATAGCCTTTTTAAACCAAAATTTTCAAACTTACATTCATAGAACTCAATTTCAAATCTTGAATTCAAAATCAAATCAAATTATTTAATTTTCAAAACTTTACCAAGTTATTCAAAATAACTTTTATCTTTAAAAATCCCTTTTCAAAAAAATTTCATACTCAGCCCAACTCCATTTCCAAAACCATTTGGATTCAAAATTCAACTTTAAAATCATTTCATAGTATTAAATTCAAATATCTGTGACTTAACCAATTTCCTCGTGCAATCCATATTTGTGTATGTATGGTGAAGTCCAAAGGTTTTACACAATAGTGAAACATCATCAATCATCACAATCCAAACACAGCAATATCGATAAGTGGTATAATCCTATAACGCTTATCTTCATTCACAGATTCACAGATAAATAATATAAATTTATCACAAATAAATAAATTACATTCATCAAAGTTAAATGAGTTATATTCGCTACAGCTCAAATCAAAATAGAGCATCACATATAAAGGATATCAAACAATTCAACATTCAATAAAATCCAAACATCCATAAATAAGATCAATTAATTATCTGACTAATTTAAATCAGATTAATTTCTTATGAATAAACACTAATCCTGGTTAATTAATATTAATTAATTACAAACCATCTTAATTAATTAACCTTTAATAATAAATTAATCAACCTCTAATTATTAATTAATTATCCTTGATTAATAAATAAATCAACCTTTAATCATTAAATAATTAACCTTTAATTATATAATTATCCTTTAATTAATTACATTAATTAATTAATTAACCCTTAATTACTTACCATTTAATTAATTATCCTTAACTAATTACAATAAGTGATTATCCTTAATCAATTTCATTAATTAGTTAACCTTTAATTATTATTCTCAAATTAATTACCTTAATTAATAAATCACATTAATTAACTACTATTATCACTTGATTAATTAAACCGTAATCATTAACTTTTCACTTTTAATTACTTTCATTAGGTAATCATCTTTAAGTAATTAATTACCTTTTAATTACTTTATTAATTAACCACATTATTAAATTAACCACCTTGATTAATTTATTAAGTAATTACATAATTTATCCTTTTAATTACATTGGGCAATTGTCCTTCTAAATTACTTTCATTTAGCAATTATCATTTAATTGCTTTCATTTAAATAACAAATCTTTAATCACTTAAGACTTAAATTAACTAAAAGATAATCCATTTGTCTTAATAAATTACTTTACTTATCATAAAAAAACTTTATATAATAAACCTTGTAATTTATTATCATTAACAAATAAATTAACTAATATTTTAAAGTTAATTAACAATTAAAACATCTTTTCTTAATTAACTTCTTAATATCATTAAGTTTATTCAAAATAAACTTTAAAATAAGGGTTAGACATATGTTTAAAACATTTTAAACTAAATTAATTTGAAATAATTTTATTTAAAAACCATTTTAACCGACTCAAAACTCAGATAACATTTAACATTACAAAAGAATTGCTTTTAACCAAAATTGTTTCAAATAAAACTTGATATGATTTAAAGTTTAAAACTGTTTTTATAGACCTGAGCCATTCATGATTTTTCCCGAACCCAGCTTCGAGGCAATTCGCAAACTTGATTACTTCAAGAATTTCCTACAACTACTTCGAGTCGAACCCGAATATTTTCTTTCTTCTTCCTAAATCTAAACATCTCCAGACATATACAGGTTCATATGCATGTGCACGTGAACCATAACCATTATCGATTAACGTCGCGGCCACCCACGGATCATCGTTGACCTCCTTTATCAATTGCGACCATCCAGACTTTGATTTGAGCTCGAAGTCGAAATCGAGCTCGAGCACCTCCAACCTGGAATGAATCCAGTCCCCAAAAGCCACATCGTCACGACGACTCCGACCTTCGGTCACCCCGCCTTCAAGTCCAAACCCTCAGTACTCACCCACGAAGCTTTTCCCCTGGGCGCGATCGACCTCGATGCACCACGATCGACGAAATCGCCATGTCTTCTTCGTCGAACAAAATTGTGATGAAAACCCTAGTTTATCATTATCCGGTCACCAAGATCATCAAAAAAATCGCTAAGTATTTTTCCTATGTTCACCATCATCCAAGTCTCCTTCCATCTTAGTCTCGATGATCATAGGTTTGCCAATCATCATGGATCAACGAAAAAATGAAATTCGTTCATCTCGAATTTTCTACCCTGAATCGATACTAAAAAATCCTGATTTCTATTCCAAATCATAATTTTATAATACGAATCTATTGGTATCAACAAAACTCGAAATTAAAAACATTAAATTTCTAGATTTTAAAAGAATCTATTGTGATTTCTTATTCTTTGAATATTTACTAAATATAAATGCTTAGAATTGTTTTTAAAAATTCAGTTAGGTAATTATAACCAAATTTCATTTAGAGTTTATTACCAAAATTTATTTAATTTTTGAGATATAAATTTGTGTAAGGAAATCATATGCCTGTAAAACAACAGTATGATGTGTGTGTATATACACACATAAAAACATACATGCACATACATTTACATCCATAACAAACATTTCAAGTTTACCGTCACCACAGGCATCAATAAATAACAAGATTTGGATTCAAAAGTGAAGTTTGTTCACCTTTTTGAAGAAAATAGAGAACTAGATCCTGATATATTTTTGATATGAAGCTTGATATTGAATTCGATTCTGATCTGATTGTTTTGAGGTGATCCACAACTTCAAGTTTGAGTTGAATTTGCCTTATTCTTGATTAGGTTTGAGATGTCTTAAAGTTTCCAGATTTTGATTTTTGTTTTGATCTTCGTTGCCTCAGGTTTGTATCATGTTGAAGATATTTGAGTTGCTTTACTGATTTTCTTTAGGTTGATCTTGGTTTGAATTGTTTTGATTTTTATTTAATTTTGATTTTAGTTTTAAGTTTGAAGATAAGAGAAGAATTTGAAGAGGAGAATGAAATGTATTAGCCTGGTTTACTATTTTGTTACCAAGTTTTGATTTGTCTTTTGAAGACGAAAGAAATTTAGAAATGAATGTGAAAATTGGAAGTAGCCTGTTTTCTTCTTTGCTAATACTATATTTTAAAATTAAATTTTTAAAAGAAAAATAAAAATGCCACTTGTAAGTACTAAGTCTACCAGTGTTTATCACTTATATTCATACTTTAACAAATGTCAATTATTTGTATTTTTATGTTGAAACCCTTTTCTTTAATTTATTTATATATTAATGTTTTTATAAATATATTATTTACATATGTATTATATTTTACACACTTTAAATTTTCATGTTTATTATTTAAACATAACTTATATTATATTTTCTACTTATAAATTCATTTTCTTTTATTTATATATTTATAACTTTAAGAAATTGATTTTTAAAATCTAATTCACATTAAATAAATTAGAATTTTACCTTTTAAAATTTTTATTATATACCATTTAAATCATAACTTACAAATCACAATGTATATATATTCATATACATATTAAAATTTCAAAACAAAATTTTATTAATTTTAAAATATAGAGTTCTTTTCAAATCCAATATATTTTCAAAATATCTACCTTTGAATTTCAAATCAATCCATATACATATATAAACAAACAAATATCTTGTTTAATTTGGCAAAAATAAATTAATTTGCAATTTAAATCCACAAATCTATATCAATTACTAAATTTAATTTTACTCAAAAATGGGGATCGATACAGATTCTCCCCTTAAGAAAATTTCGTCCCTGAAATTTGCTAGACAAGGGGACCAACCAAAGATGGATACACAAAGATAGAGAATCGACTCATCGGATCAAGCTGAATATTTATTCTGCATTTGGCTTACCAAATCAGAATATCAACAATAAATATGAGAATGAACTCATACAATATTTCACGAAGTATTCTCGGGTCACATAGTCTACGAAATATACAGGGGTATTGATTAGTCCAAAGGGTAACTAACCGTTCGTAGCATATATCTGGACAGACAATGGATACTTAATTCAGGTTAAAATATCCCAAATTTTACACCATCTTGTCCCTCTTCGGACTTTTATCCTCATAAGAAATTACAATAAAATTTCAAATTTGGTTTTAATCGATATCATTTTATTTATACAAAATCTTCGTATTTTATTCATCAATTCATTTTAAATAGAATTTTAAATTTATTAAAGTTTAGAAACGAAAAATGATAGAAAACCGTTGAAGAGAATAGAATTTGGAACTTATCTACAACGATTCGCAGGGCCACCATCATTCCAGAGATTCTTCTTGTAGCTGCCACGAAGCCAACAAAGAATTGAAACTGGATCAAAGGAGACTGAGAAGAGTTGTTTCCTTATTGTTACAGGGTATTGACCATTTGTATTTGTACTCCCCTGTCCCCTATCTCGTCCTCTTCTTACACTCATACTCACTATCAGTGGAGAATAAGAGAATCTACTGAGGCGTATGGATGGATATCTTAGGGATATACTCATTCTAGGGCATATATAACCTTATCTCTAATGAGTAACCTAATGTGTTATACTCCTGAGCTAAAGTTCAACCTTCAGCTTTGATACCAAATGTGACGACCCGAATTTTGGCGCTCGAAAATCGACATCCATACTCCACCCATATTTGAATGCCGTAAATTCAAACGTCGAAATCTGAATTGCCGGAGCTTATAACACATTAAGTACAACAACACAGCGGAAGAAAAATGAATATATCATTGATACAACAATGGTTACAATATCTGATATGATATGATACAACAGATATGAATAACATTATCAGAGATAGATACAACAACAGAAAGAACAACAGCGGAAAGATATCATATCCAAAAGAGAGAACTCAATATATGAATCTTCATTTCCAAACTCCAAGAAATTCCAACCAAAAGCTTGAACCATCATCACGCTGAACATGAAGCGAACTAGGTAACTGATGAACCAAATGCGATCGCCAAATCCAAAGGCTGAAAGCTATCGACTCTATATCTACTAGCTGATTATCTAAAAATCTAACTCTAGGCTGCCCGTATGGAAAATTGAGGGCACCCAGAGTTTAGGAAGGGAACAATAAACTCCAGTTCAGTCATGGGACTGGTGTGAGCAAACGAAAATAGTTTCTTTAAATAAAAACAAACAAAAGGATTTGAAAAGAAATCCGCAATGCTTTTTGGAAAATGAAACTACCATAAGGCCTCCCGGCACACACACAATGCAATCGCACACTTGGGGGAGATTTCTCCTTATAATAGTCAAATACGCTTGATACGCGAAATCCTTTTGATATTATTATTAGTGCATAGTGGAAAACAATTGCAAGTATAATATTAATCTTAGCCCGCATACGTACCATTATAGTATGCCTACTACCATAATAGATGGCAGGTTCCATAACTAAAACCGTACAAGGCGCGTATTGGTGATTGGATTTCCAACAATGGTCAGGCTAAGGAACTTCCTAGGCCATATGCGTACGCCTCTGGAGGGACGCCCCGAGAACTTAACTAGCTCTCTGCTAACACAAGGCCGGATTTTCTCTGTAACTAGGTGACTACTAACATGAATATACTACCCCCGGTCATAACCGACCTTTATCTAAGGCCTCGATACCAACAGCCACAAAGCAATAAGTGTGCAGCAACCACATAAATTAAGTATCTGGGCTCCACAACATGATACCACTTCTATCCAGAAGGAAATGGACATACCCTTAGGGGGCGCTACCCCCAAATGACCTTGCTGCATCTTTCCTATTTCGACCATTCCGGTTTGTGAGGTCCTGATGAGGTCACGTCCACAGAGCTACACTTTACACAAAATCCATGCTTTAATCAACATATGATCAGCAGCACATCGTGTGCCACATTACCAAATTCGAAATGGATCACTAGTAACCATCAACTACATAACCTCTGAGTTCGTATGTCTCAAAGAAGGTGTAAAGCTAAGAGAATAAATTCTCCTCCATCAAACAGAAATGTATTTGATAGAAATCAGCTATACATCTCAAAGTGTAATGTCAGACATACATCCATACAAGTCTGTTTTGGATTTGAACAGAACCGAAGGCACTTCAAAAGAAGCCCTTGCAATCCGGGTAATCCCTAATCACGTCCGGACTCCCCATCACAAAAGGTGATCAAATTTCTATACCGGAGACCAGTTGGTGCAGTGACATTCGACATGTAATCCTTTCTCTTTCGAAAATATCTGGTCTTCACCACCGGCCTTCAAATGCTATCCATAACGTCGTATCATTATTCAGAATGGGTTATATGACACAAAGTCCTCTCTCGGCTAAACCGAATAATGAGCGCTTAATTTTAAAAGCTTATGGATATATGGGATTTTAGTTAAGTCACTACTTAAAGCCCAAAACCTTTCTTTCATATGGTTTAAACAAATTTCTACTTTTTAATCTTTTAAACAAAAAGATTCACTATACAAAGCTCACCAATCTTTCATAAATATTCATTCATAGCTTTCGAAACAATTCCATTTCCAAATCTTTTGTACAAAAGATACACCTTTAAGATCCTCTTCCATTTCAAAACAAAGTTCAACAATCTTTCATAAAGATTTATTCATAGCTTTCAAACTATTTCAATTCCAAATCTTTTATACAAAAGATACACCTTTAAGATCCTCTTCATTGAAAACAAAGTTCACCAATCTTTAACAAAGATTCATTCATAGCATTCAAAACAATTCTCATTTCAAAACTTGAAATCCTTTCAACACAAATTGGAAATCCTTTCTATGTATGAAACCTATTATTCTTTAAAAAACAAGGGTTTTCGTTTTGGAAAAATCTGATCAGATATGCACAAGTTATATCTTTAATGTATAAACTTGGGTTAAATTCAAATTTCCAAAATAATACTTTTCAAATACTTTAAAGATGGTTTTAAAATTTATATATATATATATATATATTATATAACTTGTATAGCCTTTTTAAACCAAAATTTTCAAACATATATTCATAGAACTCAATTTCAAATCTTGAATTCAAATTCAAATCAAATTATTTAATTTTCAAAACTTTACCAAGTTATTCAAATTAACTTTTATCTTTGAAAATTCCTTTTCAAAAGTTTTTCATACTCAGTCCAACTTCATTTCCAAAACCATTTGGATTCAAAATTCAACTTTAAAATCATTTCATAATATTAAATTCAAATATCTATGACTTAACCAATTTTCTCGTGCAGTCTACATTTGTGTGTGTATGGTGTAGTCCAGGGGTTTCACACAACAATGCAACATCACAATCCAAACACATCAATATTGATAAGCGGTATAATCCTATAATGCTTATCTTCATTCACAGATTCACAGATAAATAATATAAATTTACCACAGATAAATAAATTACATACATCACAGATAAATAAGTTATATTCATCAGAGCTCAAATCAAAACAAAGCATCACATATCAGGGATATCAAACAATTCAACATTCAATAAAATCCAAACATCCATAAGTAAGATCAATTAATTATCTGATTAATTTAAATTAGATTTATTACTTATGAAAAACACAAATCCTTTTTAATTAATATTAATTAATTACAAACCATCTTAATTAATTAAACTTTAACCATTTATTAATTAACCTTTAATAATAAATTAATCAACCTTTAATTATTAATTAATTATTCTTAATTAATAAATAAATAAACCTGTAACCATTAAATAATTAACCTTTAATTATCTAATTATCCTTTAATTAATTAATTAACCCTTCATTAATTACCATTTAATTAATTATCCTTAATTAATTAAAATAAATGATTATCCTTAATCAATTTCATTAATTAGTTAACCTTTAATTATTATTCTTAAATTAATTACCTTAATTAATAAATCACATTAATTAATTAATTTTTTAATCACTTGATTAATTAAACCTTAATCATTAACTAATCACTTTTTTTTTGAAAGGCAAGAGCAAGAACTCATTATTAACTAATCACTTTTAATTACTTTCATTAAGTAATTAATTACCTTTTAATTACTTATATTAATTAACCCTTAATTAACCATATTATTAAATTAATCACCTTGATTAATTTATCTTTAAGTAATTACATAGTATATCCTTTTACTTACATTGGGTAATTATCCTTCTAAATTACTTTCATTAAGCAATTATCATTTAATTGATTTCATTTAAATAATAAATCTTTAATCACTTAAGACTTAAATTAATTAAATAGATAATCTATTTGTCTTAATAAATTACTTTAATTATCATTAAAAACCTTTATATAATAAACCTTTAGTTTATTATCATCAACAAATAAGTTAACTTAGATTTTAAAGTTAATTAACAAGTAAAATATCTTTTCTTAATTAATTCTTAATATCATTAAGTTTATTCAAAATAAACTTTAAAATAAGGGTTATACATATGTTTAAAACATTTTAAACTAAATTAATTTAAAATAATTTTATTTAAAAACCTTTTTAACCGACTCAAAGCTCGAATAAACATTTAACATTACAAAAGAATTGGTTTTAACCACAATTGTTTCAAATAAAACTTGACATGATTTAAAGTTTAAAACTGCTTTTATAAACTCGAGCAATTCATGATTTTTCCCGAATCCAGCTTCGAGGCAATTCACTAACTCGATTACTTCAAGAATTTCCTACAACTACTTCGAGTCGAACCCGAGCATTTTCTTTCTTCTTCCTAATCTAAACATCTCCAGACATATACAGGTTCACGTGCATGATCGCCAGAACCATTACCGATCAACGTCGCGGCCACCTACAGATCATCGTTGACCTCCTTTATCAATTCCGACCACCCAGACTTTGATTCGAGCTCGAAATCGAAATCGAGCTCGAGAACCTCCAACCTGGAACGAATCCAATAGCCAAAAGCCACTTCGTCACGATGACTCCGACCTCCGGTCACCCTGCCTTTAAGTCCAAACCCTCATTACTCACCCACGAAGCTTTCTCCCTCGCTGCGATCGACCTCGATGCATCACAGTAGACGAAATAGCCATGTCTTCTTCGTCGAACAAAATTGTGATGAAAACCCTAGTTCATCATTATCCGGTCACCACGATCATCAGGAAAATCACTAAGTATTTTTCCTGTGTTCATCATCATCTAAGTCTCCTCCCATCTTAGTCTCGATGATCATAGCTTTGCTGATCATCGTAGATCAAAGAAAAAATGAAATTCTTTCATCTTGAATTTTCTACTCTGAATCGATACTATAAATCCTAATTTCTATTCCAAAAATCATAATTTTATAATATGAATCTGTTGATATCAGCAAAAATCGAAATTAAAAACATTAAATTTCTATATTTTAAAAGAATCTACTGTGATTTCTTATTTTCTGAATATTTACTAAATATAAATGCTTAGAATTGTTTTTAAAAATTCAATCAGTTAATTATAACCAAATTTCATTTAGAGTTTATCACCGAAATTTGTTTAAATTTTGAGATATGAATTTTTGTTTGGAAATCATATGCTTGTAAAACAACAGTATGATGTATATATATACACACAAAAACAGACATGCACATACATTTACATCCATAACAAACATTTCAAGTTTACCATCGCCACAAGCATCAATAAATAACAAGATTTGGATTCAAAAGTGAAGTTTACTCACCTTTTTGAAGAAAACAAAGAACTGGATCCTGATGTATTTTTTATATGAATTTTGATATTGAATTCGAATCTGATCTGATTGTTTTGAGGTGATCCACAACTTCAAGTTTGAGTTTAATTTGCCTTATTCTTGATTAGGTTTGAGATGTCTGAAATTTTCCAGATTTTGATTTTTGTTTTGATCTTTATTTCCTCAGGTTTGTATCATGTTGAAGATGTTTGAGTTGCTTTAATGGTTTGCTTCAGGTTGATCTTGGTTTTGAATTGTTTTGATTTTGATTTTGATTTTATTTTGATTTTAGTTTTTAGTTTGAAGATAAGAGAAGAATTTGAAGAGGAGAATGAAATGTATTAGCCTGGTTTACTATTTCGTTACTAGGTTTTGATTTGTCTTTTGAAGATGAAAGAAATTTAGAAATGAATGTGAAAACTGGAAATAGCCTGGTTTCTTTTTTGCTAATACTATATTTTTAAAATTAAATTTTTGAAAGAAAAATAAAAATGCCCCTTGTAATTACTAAGCCTACAAGCGTTTATCTCTTATATTCATACTTTTACAAATGTCAATTATTTGTATTTTTATGTTGAAACCCTTTTCTTTAATTTATTTATATATTAATGTTTTTATAAACATCTTATTTACATATGTATTATATTTTAAACACTTTAAATTTTCGTGTTTATTATTTAAATATAACTTTATATTATATTTTCTATTTATAAATCAATTTTATTTTATTTATAACTTTAAGAAATTGATTTTTAAAATCTAATTACACATTAAATAAATTAGAATTTAACCTTTTAAAAAATTTATTATATTACATTTAAATCATAACTTTCAAATCACAATGTATATATATTCATATACATATTAAAATTTCAAAACAAAATTTTATTAGTTTTAAAATATAGAGTTCTTTTCAAATCCAATATATTTTCAAAATATCTACCTTTGAATTTCAAATCAATCCATATACATATATAAACAAACAAATATCTTGTTTAATTTGGAAAAATTAAATTAATTTACAATTTAAATCCACAAATTTATATCAATTACTAAATTTAATTTTACTCAAAAATTGAGATCGTTACATTATTTGTCTGGTCTTTGTCAAGATTATAGTGTAAATTATGTGTATTTTGGTATAATGAAAGATATTTATTTATTGTTTTATTAAGTTAGTAGTTTATATTATATGCACTTAAAGCTTATTAAGTGTTTAAAACTATTTATTATCGCCATATTTGTTTATATTTAACACTTTTATAATCATTTGGATTGAAAAAATATGTATGTTAAACTTAAAATTTATATTTATATTTCTTGATTTATCAGTAGTTAGCGGATAAGATAATGATCCGATATCCGCCCGTATCCGCGGATGCGGATATGGCACTATCCGCATCGAAAGTATCCATTGATAGGCATAGTTATGATTTATATGGATGCTTAAATATGCTTTTCTCATCAAGTATTGATTGTTTGTTATGATTGTTAAATTTTTTTATCAAGTCACGTTAATACACGTCGATAAGCACAAAAGAAAACACTTTCCTTGTAAAAGTATAATAGTGTATATGGAATGCTTAAACCTTTTAGAAATAGTTTTAAAAGAGTTAGAAATATTTTACAAACATTTAAATATGTTTAAAGAAATAAAGAAAGAAAATCAAAATTTCATCTTGTATATTTTAAATATTTTCAAAACAATTTTCCAAAAAAATCGCGCTTTTTGGGTAAAGTGACCAAAGTTTAAAATTGATATTTTAAATTTTAAAAAAATATGAAATAAATCCTAAAAATCTTTTAAAATATATTAAAAGATATTTAAGTTGAAAATATGGATTTATAAATAATATAAAAGTTTTTTTGAAGAATATAGCTTTTAAAACGCTATTTGCAACACATTTCGCAACGTTTTCACAGTAGTTTGAAATAACTTTTGAAATGTAATTTTAAACGTAGCAATTCTTTCCTAAATATTTTGGGAATGATTTTAAAGAATTAATTAAGTAATGTAAAGATGATTTGGAAGTTTTAATAAGAGTTTTCATAAATGGTTAAGACGAACTGTTTATACCACTTAAACAAAAAGTGAAGAAGATTGAAAATAATAAAAAAATGAGTATGCGGAAACGACTAGTACATTTGTCCTGCCTGTGAGATCTGAAAAGATAAAAAAGGTGTTTAACTAAGCTTAGGGATGGAGCAA
Organism: Allium cepa; assembly: GCA_030765085.1. NCBI lineage: Eukaryota > Viridiplantae > Streptophyta > Magnoliopsida > Asparagales > Amaryllidaceae > Allium > Allium cepa. Next base: position 34,971,660 of record CM060941.1, read on the forward strand.
CCAGTGCCTTGAACTTACCCGGCCTATGTTTTCTCTTTTTAGGCTAGGGGTGGAATAGATCGAAAGGAAAGCCTGGATGCTCTAAAAGATCATATTTAAGTTTTTCCAAGATGAAAGGAAAAGAAAAAAATTATTGAATGTTAATTAACCACTTAACATCTTTTTATTAATGATCAGCACGAAGGAATCGGGATCAGATTTGGGTGATTCCTATTTGAAGAACCAGGATCGGATTTGGGTGATTCCTATCCGAAAATCACTTCAAACTAATTTTTGAAACCCCGTAATGAATTTAACTTCTTTTTATCGATGACTGGCATGAAGGAACAAAGATCGGATTTGGGTTATTACTATCTGAAAAACTGGGATCGGATTTAGGTGATTCCTATCCGAAAACCCCTTCAAACTAATTTTCGAAATAAAACATATTGAAGACGAAGATCTTTATGATGTAGGATTACTTGCCATTAGTCGCTGGATGTGAAATTTACCATATTTAAAGTGGTAGTAGTGCTCTGTTATGAAAATCTTCGATTTGCAAGAATATGATTTAAATATAAGAAGAAATCTTTGATCAAGATTCAACAAATGATTTGGGAATATTTTCCCTGAGTTAAAAGTTATAACTTGAATTTAAGAAGAAATCTTAGTAAGATTTAACGAATGATTTGGAAAGGTTTTCCTAAGTAATAGAGAAAATGATTTGGAATTATTTCAGGATTTAAGAGAGGTTTAGTAAATCAAATGATTTGATAAATGAGGCTTAATGATTCCATATACATTTGAAAATAAAATGGAATATATTGAAAAGAATATATCTAACAAAGATATTTGATTTAAATAAAAGATGAAGTAATTGGTTGATGACCGATATCCACATATGAACTTGACATCTTTTTTAAGCGATGATTGGCTTCGAAGTAACCAGAGTCGGATTTGGGTGATTCCTATCCGAAAACCACTTCGAACCAATGTATATGTTCAAAAGTGAAGACATGTCGAAGATGATGATTATTAAAGACCGTGGATCTTCATAGCATAAGGAATACTTATTGAACATGCTCTGAGTCGCTCCTATTATAGAGTTATTTATAGCAGTGGTCTCCCCATTGTGGAGATTTTTGGATTGCAAGGATTACTCGCTACTAGTGGTAGTAGGAGAGTGCCTTCGGTTTCGTTCAGTCTCAGAACAAACTTGTATGGACGAATGTTTGACATTGCATTTCTGAGACACAACGTTTGACTTATACAAATGTACATCTATGGTTGTGGAGAAGGCAACTTCTCTTAGCTTAGCATCCTTCTTTGAGACATACGAGCTCAGAGGTTGTATGCTTGTGGAAGCCAAATAGTGATCAAAAGAATGGCAATGTCGCATTCAAAGTGGAACTTGCTATGTTCAAAGCGTGGTTTTGTATGAAAAGCGTGACTTTGAAGAAATTGAGCGTACCCTCACTAGCCTCACATCCTGGAAGATGATAAGGGATACTATGTAGTCTAGCAGATGCAAATTCGGAATGAGTGAGTGTGTATGATGGTGTCAAATGCATTTGGCCCTTTGGGGGATACGTCCCTCAAGGCATTTATTGCCCCATGTGGATAAAGTGCTTAGCTTGAGAAAAGCATGAAACTACTGATTATCAGTTGTAGTATAGCAAGTACAGTTCCAAGTGACTAGTTTGAGAAAAGCGATTAAGGCACCGTGGGAACTATGTTTGTTATACGTGGATCGGAGAAAAGGCCTTTAGTTTCCCATCATGTTGGGAATCCAATTCCAATATGAGCTTTACGGTTTTGATTGTATTCCCAAAATAGCTGTAATGACTTGCAAATATTTCAGCTACCCCTTATTGGTATCATACATTACGTTCAATATATTCCATCGACCCAGTCCGGATATATTCCCTTAGACTTAGTCCAGATATTGATACCGTGTTTGAATAAGTTCATTTGAAAACTGTTTTCAAAAGAATGTCATTAAAATAATATCAAGTGTATTTTGGTATGAAGTGTTTTGGTTATCATAAGGTAAAAAACCTGTTCGTGTTTATGTGTGGGCGTGATCTTATGAGATACCCTTCTTTTCAAAGGTTTTGATAGCATCATCATGATTTATGCATTTAAAATTTTTAGTATCTCATGCTGGTTTATCAAGCCTGATCCGGTTATTTTAAATACTCGGGTCAGATCGGAGTAGTTTCAGGTTGAGTTGAAGACGATTGGAGTTTCCAGAGGAGAACTGGAGAACTTCGTCATTGTATGGACATATTATTATCTGTTGCATTTATTGTATTTGTTTTGCTATTTCTCAGCATTCTAAGGGCAGGTGTTATAACTGTCCAGGCTGAATCTAGGTTAGACTTTGATATTCTATTTAAAATTTTCCGCTATAAAGGTTATTATTGAATAATATATGTTATTTCATTCGTGTGAGATTCTGTACTGTCTTTATTTTCTTTCTATCCTTAATGATCCGCTTATTCGTGCAATTTGAATTGGACATATGTGGTTTATCGTCGATTCAAAGGGTATGGAAAAACGGTTCATTACATCTTTGTTTGACGTAAATGGCTTTGCTAAATTTTTTTTGAATTTTTTGAACCAATTCGAGTGATATTGTGAAGTACATAAACTACTTGTTTAATAATATATCATTATATGTCTCCATAGGTAGCCAAAGTATTAGTAGTATCTAACATTACTTCATTAAAATTATATTTTCATTTGATTTATATTTCAACCGATTTTGAAATTCCAAAACCCCTTCCAGAAAATAAAATTTTCCAACTTCGTCCGGGTTTATGAATTTCATAAATAACTTAGATTTTGACTCCAATTTTTTAAATAAAAATACCCTCACTTACTTTAGTAAGGAATTTACTCTAAAAAGATGGTTATTGACAAATTAAATCTTTTGAAATTTATAAAAAATTATTAATGATTGAGAAAGTGATGAGTATCGATTAGATTGTACTTCATAACTAGAGGAAGGATATGTTAAAATTTCTTGAAAAGTGAATTTTTTTTAAAGTACTTTTTAATCGGTACATATTCCATTATCATTTCTATTGTTATCATCTTCTTACAACCCATAATCAAAATTTAATGTAATGTGTAGAAGTCTGTATTTTGAAACACGAGAAATTATATTTTTAGTGCAATTTATAATTCTTTCCCAAAGTATCTACTCTCATTTAATAGTCCTCATGGTTATGCATGGGTGAATAACTTTAACCTCATATACATGCTTCCATTCTCATTTATATGTCCTCATGGTTATGCATAGATGGAACACTTATACAAGAGAGGGGTAAACATTCAAGTAATTTCTAGCCTCATTTAGAAGTCTTAATGGTTATGCATGGTTAGTAAATGTTTGACATATTTTTTTAACTAACTACTAGCCTCATTTAACAGTCCTAATGGTTAGCATGGTTAGAAAGCACTTAACATTTTGTATAATTTTAAAAAGAATATTTTTCGAAAATTTTCTTTATTAATAGTACCACAATGCCGTCACTATATAAAATTCTCCCTAAACCATCATCCAATCATCTCTAAAATGGGATGTGTGTTTAATTAATAAAATATTATGATTTTTGTTTGATTTATTAAATTTTTTATCGTGTTTTGTCTCTATATAATTTATAGATCCAATAAAAAATTATCGCTATATTGATTATTATTTTAATTTTTGACGGTAACAAAAGGAGTGAGGTTAAGATTTTGATGGTTGAATAGTACTCTTACTAATATTCAAGACTTAATTTGTTCCATTTTTCAATAGATGTTTTAGTCTTTACAATTATTTTGACATCAATTTTTCTTTACCATTTAGGATTTTTTTTTTATTATTGCACACATTTATGTAGGGGTTTTTAAATATGGAGAGCTTGAACACAACACATCACACGTTTCTTCGACATAAGATTTTAATTATTTCTTTGATATAAGATTTTAATATATGTTTGTTATGATCGAAAGGGGGAGACTTTAAAATGTAATAGTTTATGATTTTTAATTGATGACAATAAACATATATGCGTGTGTGTGTTTTTTTTTATAGTAGAATAACAACATCACAGAATGAAACAAACAAAGTTAAAAAATTTATTTCGACAAATATTTTTCTTCTTCAATAGTACACATAATTACAACAAGAGCTTCCACAGTAATTTAAATACAGTATTTTATATAAAATATTCATGTACAACAATATTTTACACTCTCATATATAACACATTTTCAAATACAACAATTTATGATCACTCCTAACCTCATTCACTTGAGTTTAATTTTATCTTTTAGCTTTAGTTTTTATCCAGTCATCTGCTTTGCCTGTCAAATAACAATGCGGTAAAAACAAAAAAACAAATTGAAAGCGCAAAAATATAAATGTACTTTGAACTCGACATTGCCTTGGTTTATTGGTTTTTTTCTTTTCATATTTTAAACAAGTACCAAAAATAAAAAACATGGACCGGTACAACAAGTACATATAAGGACCAGTATAACATATTCATGTAGAATAAAAATTTGAAATCAAGTCAATAATATGCACGAGCAACCTATGACATGCACAATGTATCACCATATATATCATAAGTCCAAGCACTTTAAAAGGCTATGCATATACACTTATGCACATTTCAAACTTGCACACATACAAGAAACACAAGTAGCTCAACACAATGCACAACCAGGTCAAGCTAAAAGTAAGCAGTGCATACACCAAAATATCAACATAAGGTAGTAAGTGAATACACATTTCAGACATGCATATGTGCACATATACAACATCAAGGAAAAAACAGTTCCAAAATTCACACAAGGTCATGCCCGAAGTTATACTTCAGGCTCAACTCAGGCATGCATAGGTCTAAAAGATAAAATGCACAAAACAAGGCAAACATGATGCGCAACAGGAAGACAAAAGGCAAAACCAAGCGTAAGGCAAATTTCTGGTGCAAACAGGCAAAGTACGTAAAGGTGCATAGATTAGCGAACAAATGAACAACAAGTGTCGCACAACAACACTAGGCCCTTTGCAACAATAAGGCATCAACAAGGTTACACAGAACAGAATCATAGGCTCAAGGCAAATTCATGCAAACTGATGCAAGAAAAAGAGTACATAAGAGGAAGCACAAACAGGTGTAACAGTGTGCATAAGGCAATTGCACAAACCAAACACAACAAGGGCAGCACAGCAAAAGCCTGAAATATAACAAAAAAAACCAAGGACATAGGCAAGCAAATTTCAAGTACTGCACAAGGCAGATCAAAAATACATAATGAGTTCAAATCAGGCTCAACAACACGCACAAGAAATGTGCACAAAACTAGAAAATCAAGATAGGCTAACAAGTTTCAAGTGTACAAACAAAACAGATCGGAAAATATACATTAACCAAAGCAATTATGTTCAAACACATATATATAAACATATGTATATATGTATATAGACATATAAAACATTTTCAAAGTCGGAAACGATTGGAGATGCATGCACAAAACTGCTGGCAGCAGGAAATATAAAAAAATTCACAAGTTGAAAAATCCAGCCGAAGTCAACATATATATCAAAAATGAACAAGTCGACGATCTCAAAGACCAAAGGATCGATCGAAAATCAACAACTAGGATTAAACATGTAACGATCCTGACTCGACCTTCGAAATCGACACCCGTACTTTACTTGTACTCGAATGCTGCAGATTCAAACACCGAATCTAGTTCGTCGGAGCTTATAACACATTAAGTATAACAACACAGCGGAAGAAAATGAATGATATCATAGATACAACAATGAATACAGTATCTTGTACAATATGATACAACAATATCAGAGACAAATATACAACAGTGGAATATGAGAACAACGGAAGAGAGAACTCAAATATGATCTTCGATGAAGAATGAATCCACAATCTGCAACTCCAAACCAACAGCTCATCCCAAAATCTACGAGGACTCCAATAAGCTCGAACCACCATCATCGATGACTTAAGCAAGGTCAGCCCGGAATTTTGAAGAGAAACAAATGCTGCCGCCAAAATCCAAAGGCTGGATGCTATCGAATCTACTCCTACCATTTGATTATCTGAAAAACCCAACTCTAGACTGCTTGTGTGGAAAATTGTGGGCGCCTAGAGTTTAGATAGGGAACAATAAACTCCGAGACAGTCATGGGACTGGTATGAGTAAACAAAAAATAGCTTTATCTTTAAAACAAACAACAAAAGATTTTAAAGTTGAAATTTGCAATGCCTTTTGGAAAATGAAACTGCTATAAGGCCTCCCACCACACACACAATGCAAGCGCACACTTGGAGGAGATTTCTCCTTATGACAGTCAAAATGCTTGATACGCGAAAATTATTTGATATTATTATTAGTGCATAGTGCAAAAAATATTTCAAAAGTATAGCATTAATCTTAGCCAGCATAGACATTTCAAACTATGCCTACTTAGCTACCATCTAAACAGTGGTGCGCCACTATAAGTAGATAGCAGGTTATACAAGTAAAACCGTACAAGACGCGTATTGGATGATTGGATTTCCAAATATGGTCAGGCTAAGGAACTTCCTTAATAAATGGGATGCCTCTGGAGGGACACCCCCAAGAACCAAAAGGTTCCCTACCGACACAAGGCCTATGTACTCCCTTCCTGGGAGTAATACCTAAGATATGCCATCCCCGGTCGTTTGCAACCTTTATTCGAGGGGCCCCCAACCAATAACCACACAGTAATAAGTATGCAACAACCACATAGGTAAATATTTGGGCGCTATACTGTGATACTAACTTTAATCCAAAAGAAATGGGCATACCCTAGGGGCGCGACCCCTACAACCTTGCCGTAAAATTCCTGTTTCGACCATTTCCGGGTTGTGAGGCTCGACGAAGTCTCGTCCACAAAGCTACGCTTTTCACAAAGCCATGCTCTGATCAACAAATGATCAGCATCATTTCATATGCCACATTACCAAATTGGGAATGTATCACTAGTAACCATCAATTACATATCCTCTGAGCTCGTACGTCTTAGAGAAGGGTGTTAAGCTAAGAGAATAAATCCCCGCCACCAAATAGAAATGTATTTGATAGAAACCAGCTTTACATCCCAAAGTGTAACGTCAGACACACATCCATACAAGTCTGTTCTGGGTACGAACTGAACCGAAGGCACTTCCAAAGAAGCCCTTGCAATCCAGGAATTTCAATCCCGATCGAACTCCCCATCACATATGGAGATCTCTATACCGTAGCTACTCAGTGCAGAGTCATTTGACGCGTTATCCTTTATTTTCAAAAAAACCCGGTCTTCACCACCAGTCTTCAAATGCTATTCATAACGTCGTATCATTATTCGGAATGGGTTATATGACACAAGGTCCTTTCCCGGCTAAACCGAATAATGAGCACAATAATTAAAAACATATCGATATGGGATCTTAGTCAAGTCGCAACTTAAAGTTCAAAACCTTTCTTTCAAATGGTTTAAACAAATTGCCATTCCCAATCTTTTAACAAAAAGATTCATTTCACAAAGTTCACCAATCTTCATAAATATTCAATTACAACCTTCAAAACAATTTACAATTCAAATCTTTTATACAAAAGATACACCATTTAAAATCCTTTCCAATATCAAAACAAGGTTCAACAATCTTTCACAAAGATTCGTTTATAGCTTTCAAAACTATTTCAATTCCATTTCAAACTTAAAATCTTTCGATACAAATTGGAAATCCTTTCTTTATATGAAAGCTATTATTATTTGAAAACAAATAGTTTTCGTTTCAGAAAAATCCGATTACATTTATACAAGTTAAAGCCTTTTAAGTATAAGACTTTGGTTAGATTTAATTTCCCAAAACAATACTTTTTAAAATGGTTTAAATCCATATAAACACATTTATAATTTGTTTAACATTTTTAAACCATAATTCTTAACATAGAATTCAATTTCAAATCTTGAATTTAAAACTCAAATCAAACTATTTAAGTCTCAAAACTTTATCAAGTTATTCAAGATAACTTTTGTCTTTGAAAACACCTTTTCAAAAGTCTTTTTACATTTAACCCAAATTCATTTCCAAAACCATTTGGATTCAAAACAATTCAACTTTAAAACCATTTCAAAAATCTATGACTTAACTAATTTCCTTGTGCAATCCATATTTGTGTGTGTATGGTGTAGACCAGGGGTTTTACACTATGGTGTAACATCATCAATCATCACAAATTCAATCACATCAATATCGATAAGTGGTATAATCTATAACGCTTATCTTCCACTCACAGATTCACAGATAAATAATACAAATTTATCACAGATAAATAAATAAATTATACACAGCTCAACTCATAGACAAAATATCACAGATGGACCAGGAAAATCAATTCAAGGCATCCCATATCATACAAACATTCATAAGCAATCCAAGCATTCAATCATCATTTATGGGCAGGATTAATCAATTGTTTAATCCTTAGTTGATTAAAATTTTCAATTCAATTAATTCCTTATGAATTGATTACTTAACTTAAACTAGATTAATAAATTACTAACCCTGGTTAATTAACATTAATTAATTACAAACCATTTTAATTGATTAACCTTTAATCATTTATTAATTAAGCTTTCATAAATTAACTCTTAATTATTAATTAATCAACCTTAATTAATAAATAAATTAGCCCTTAATCGTTAAATAATTAACCTTTAATTATTTAATTATCCTTTAATTAATTATCCTTAATTAATTACATTAATCTATTAACCATTAATTAATTACCATTTAAATAATTATTCTTAATTAATCCTTAATTTATGACTATTTAATTATCATTAATAAATTATACTTTAATTATTTGAAAATAAATTTTAGTCATTAATTAATTACTTTTAATTAAGTAATTTTCTTTAAATATCAAAATTTAATCCTTTAAGATAACACAATTACCTTAACTAATTTCATAAAATTTAACTTAACCCTTTTTGAGTTAATTTATAATCAAAATCATAATCTCAAGATGAACCATTTTATCTTTAAAATCTTATTTTAAATAATCTTAAAAATGGATTATCTTCAACATATGAGTTAACTTAATATCTTCAAGTTAATTACAAGTCAACAACACTGTTTAGGACAAACCATTATCCCTTAATTCAAATTCTAAATTTAAACTATTAAATGTTGTTTTCAAAATAAATTTTAGAAAACCAACCTTAATTAATTTTAATCTAAATAACTATAATACATTTATTGATAAAAATTTAATTAAATTTTTATTATATAAAAGAAATTTGTTTAAGAATAAAGTTTTAAAACTTATTTTATTTAAAATTCAAAAACTTATTTGTTAAAAGCTTCGGACCCTAGACAATCCCTGATTAAACCCGAGCCCATCTTCGAGTTAAACTTCAAAACCCCTCGATCTACCCCTTCTCTCTTTTAAAACTTTGCTTTATATTTAAATTTTTAAGTCTGTAAAAACAATCTGAATCACTCGCTGTAATGCTCGAGTTATCCCATCATCATACCCGACCAAAACTCGTAAATACCCGAGTCAACCCTATAACCTATTATTCTTATTCTCCCTTTCCTTATCATCGACACAATCTTACACCTGTGCTTCGTGCACACTAATCTAAACTCCTTCGATCATTTCTTCGATCATCAGCATGTTGACTACGACGCCATCTATCTGTACAACCACCTAGGTCATCGAGATAGTCCCGAAATCAAAATCGAGCACCCTCACTTCCACTTGGAACACAACCATGCATCTGAAATCACCTTGTCACGCCGACCAAAATCACCAGAGGCCACGCAAACTACACCAGAACTTTGCCGATCATCCATACGCCATTCCCCACCGGTGCGAATCATTCCGATGCAACGTTGATGATGATTCAACCACGAATGCAACAGCCACCCAAAACAGTCCTTAAGCCCTAACTCGACTTCGCACCACCTCCCCGATGGTCAGAAACCCCTGCGACTATTTTTCCTCTGACCATCGGACCTCCAGCCTTCTTCAGCTCCAACCCCGATGATTCTAGACCATGCGATCATCAGAATTCGACCAAATTTCCTTTTCTATTCAATTAGAAAGTTCCCCATAAAAACACACTAAAAAATTCCAAAATTATTATCAAAAATCATGAATTTGCAATGCGAATTTAGTTGTGTAATCCAAAATTGAAATTAAGATAATAGATTTTTGACATATATATGGTCTTCCCTCTTAATTCCATATTTTTAAATTAAATAGGAAATAATTTCATCTGAAAATATTTTTAAAAACAATGTTATACCCTTATGTACATTTCATCTTCAAATTTCTTATCTTAAAATTTAGTATGTGAAGAGAATATGAGTTTATTCATGTGGATTTAGCCTGTAACTACAAGAACAGGGACCTGTATACATATATCCAGGAATGCATACAATATCTTCACTTATTCAGGCATGTAATCACAATCATACAAGCACATATTTCAAATAGAAATCAAAATACCCAAAATATATATCAGGGTCAAGTGGTTTGCTCACCTGAGAGATGGGAAGAACAAAGAAGCTTTTAAATTTTAAAATCCGAAAACTGGAAACTGGGATCTACTCGAGTTGATCTGATCTGCCAATGACTTGGTTTGATCTGAAGCTTGCATTTAACTTGAAATTAGATTTTCTTTTCTTATTTTTTGAGTTGAATCTCTGTTTTCTTTTTTCCAGATTTCCATTTCCTTTTGCTTCTAGGATTGAAACTTCCAGTTTCTTTTTATTTTTATTTTCATTTTCCAGGTTGAAAGCTTTTGCTTGTTTGAGTTTATTTCCAGGCTTGAATAATTTTGAAAATAGATTTTTGATTTGTTTTCAAGTAATCTGCACTTGCTTCGTACTGCAACCCGAGTTTGAACTTGATCTTGATGCCGCACCGGAATCAGGTTGAAGCTTTTAAATTTGCTTTTGATTTATTGTTTTGAGTAAGTTGAAGATTGTTGATTTCCTTTGCTTTTGTTTTTATTGCTTCAGTTTTTTTAAGATCTGGAAACACTTGATCAGGATTTGTTTTGCTTATAGATGATTTTTCTCAAGTTTGATTTAAGCTTTGATTTCCTGGTTTCATTTCCATGTTTTATTTTTCTTAACATTTTTTTTCTACAATCCTAAATAAAATAAAATTTGTTATCTTGCCACTTGTAAAATTTGCATGATGATTTATTTACACTTGTTTATGCATGTTTGTCATTAACTCAGATTTGTTAATTTCTTGCTTTAGAATGTTACACTTGTTAAAACAATTACAAATTATATTTAAATCCTTAACTTAACTTAATTTATAAATTTTATTTTAAACCTTGTGTTATTACAAATTATGAAATGTATTTCTTATGTATATATAAAATTTAAAAAGAAAGTATTAAATCTTTTTATTCATTTTCAAACTATTATACTTTTAAATAAATATTTAAAAATAAACAAACATGTATACTCATATATATTAAAATTGGAAAACAAACTTTATTATCTTATTAATTTCAAAGATATTTATAAATTAAAGCTTGGTATTTATCTGTGTTTTAAAATTTTAAATGCAAGTTATTTTTTTAAATGAATGAAGTTTTATATTTATACATTTTATATTATTTAATCTTATATAACTTTTTAAGGAAAATATTTTTAAAACTTAATTTCTATAACAAATCTAATTTATTTATAAGTATTTACATTTTTAATTTTTCCAAAATCAAAATTTTATTTACAAATTTAACTTTCAATATATAATATATTATTCAAAATATTTTTTTCTAAATTTCCAATTTGAAATTCTATTTAAATTAAAACTCCATTTATGCACATATATAAATAAAACATATCTTTATTTAATTAATCTTTGTTATCCCGTCTTTTGGCAAAGCCGTGATGCCAAAAGATCAATCGAAAACAAAGGATAGTTCACCTCAGAGATTGGTCATACTTTGCTTCGCTATGGATATCGCTGAATTTTGTCCGAGTCCAGATTAAGCTACAATTGATAGGACATGACAAGAAAGATCATAGAAGTCAGCATCTCAAATTTCAAGTCAATCCGAGTTCATACGCTCAAGTTATGATCGATTCAATCTAGAAGAAAATCCCCAGGTTTCGTATCCATCACTCTGGGTGATTTCGTATCGATCATCAAGCTGCAGTTCGTATCAATCACTTTCGTATCGTTCAGATTCCAATGACTTCGAATCCATCATAGTACCATAGTTCGTATCCATGAAGTTCGAATCCATCGAAGTGCCTCGGTTCGAATCGGTCTCATTGGAACCCATCGGCAGAAAGCCCACTTCGTATCCATCAGCTGAGGCAACGGTCACTGCTTCACATCCATCACAGAAGCCTCTCTTCATATCCATCTGGGCAGAGCAATTCATATCCATCAGATCACCATCCTTCGTATCCATCGAAGGGCTCTTGTTCGCATCGATTGACTTCGTATCCATGGAGAAGCTACAAAGCTCGTGTCCATCAGAGAAAGGCTTGTTCGTATCCATCGACGATCGGTTGTTCGGCTCCATCAGCAACTACTGTTTGAATCCACGATGAAGCCTTCATTCCCAAGCCAGCAGGCTTAGATGACGTGTCATCCACCGATGCGAACGCACCGAGATATATGGAGTCGATGCGGTCAAGTCGGAGTGAAGACCAGATTGAGTCGAAGTTTGCGCTCCACGTCATCACGAAGGCGCATGCCACCATCGGTTCGAAGCGATCGATTCGAATGAATCAATTCGAACCAAACAGCCACACGAAGAACATCATTTCATATCCACGATAACTCGAGATCTACTGATCCAAATGCCATGAAATTTTCACAGAAACTTGCATACATGATGAAGAATGTCTCCACCAAATTTCAGCCCAATTGGACATCATCTTGATCGATATGAAATGACTTCGTATCGATCATAGATTGACTTGAAACTTTCCGGGGTTGGTCGCGTGGGCCCACTTACGTGCCTGAAAAAGTCTCCCAAGATTTGAGCGCGATCTCAGCCTCCTACGCCTATAAATAGAACCCCAGAGCCAACAGAAAAAGGATCTTTGGACTCTGAAGCGCCCAGACTCTGCCGGATCGAGATCTCCATCATTCTACATCATATTCTTACTATTGATTTCGAATTTCCAGTTGTAACTTGTTATTGATTGTTGTAACGACTTGTAATCATTGAAAGAGAATTAATAAAACTACAAAAAACTTCACAGTGGACGTAGGCAACACGCCGAACCACTATAAATTGCTTGTCTACGCATTTACACTACTGTTGATTGGAGTTTTTGTTAGATAATACTCATTTTCAGTTTACATTCTTCATTATTATCTCTTCAACGACTCCCGAAGAGTGTTGTGACCAGTTTTGGTGCAAACACTTTGGTGCTTTCACTTAGAAAATCCAGATTTTCTCCTGCTCTTTGGATCTGTCATCGATACCGGATTGAATGAATCTAAGAGAGAGATCCAGATCACAACTCCAAGTTCCTTCCCTTCTATTCAGATTTGCATAAGTCTAGGAAAGGAATTCAACCTTCAAGATGGTTAGCACAAGAACCACCTCTAACGCTATCAATCAAGAAGAACAGGATAGACAGAATCCTGCACCACTATCTCCATCTAATCAAGATGCTACTGGACATTTGGAACCATCAGCTCCGGTTACCTGACAAGAGTTGCAGTTATTACTGCAAGAGCTAACCCAGAGTCGGCAACAACTAGCAGAACAGCTACGCGCTAACGCCGAGCTGATCAACCAGCTGGATCGCCAGAAGCGAAAGAGATCCAAGAGAGACTATGCTTCTCGCTCCTCCAGCAAAAGTTCTTCATCTTCTGATTATCATAATCGATCTCCACGACCTCGGCTAGATGGGAGTCACATGCCAGCCGCTGGAGATCAACCGGCACTGACCGTTGGACAACTGAGAGTTGGCCCATCAGCCAGTTTCCAAACCGGACCGTCCTCCCGTGGAGGTGCCGTTCCTCACCACGCCGCAGAATACCGCACTACTAACATGGTGGCTGAACCAGGGGTCGATGCCCAAGATCAGTCAAACCTGGACCATTGTCATAGTGGACGTGTTCCTGAACCGTACGTCCCAGAGGACTACGAGCCAAGAAGGCAAGATTTGGACCGCTAATAGCATCCGGTCCAACTCCAGGATATGGGATTCAATCACATTCCGGCACAAGCCGCACAGAACATACAAATGCCGGATCTTCCGACCATGATACGTCAAATGATCCGTGAGAGACAGGGTCTTACGAATGACGATTGGGTAATTTTCCAAAGTCACAATCCTTTTACGGACGATATTCTTACTGCTGAACCCCCACGGCGATTCAGGGTGCCAACTCTACCCATGCATGATGGAAACTCCGACCCCAACTAGCATATTCTGAAATATGAATGGTTGATGACCGCTACCAGAGCTGACGATGCAGCGAAGTGTCGTAGTTTCCCCATATCCTTAGGAGGCATCACTACCATGTGGTTCACTCGACTGCCACCTCGATCCATCTCTTCATTCGGCCAGTTGGCCACAAAATTTGTTGAGCAATTCCGCATGCACGTCGCAAGGCCACAAGATGTCAACACTCTGTCTAGCGTCACCCAAGCTCCTAGAGAGATGCTCAGACACTACTCAGAGAGATTCCATACTTCATGTGCGGAGATCAGCAATCCGAATGATAACTCCATCCTTATGGCGTTGACAAAGGGGATCGACCTCGATTCTGAGTTTGGCAACTGGTTAGCTGGAAAACCACCCGCATCATGGGACCGTTTCCACGCCAAGGCAGCTCAATTCCTGAGAAGGGAAGATGCGAAACAGTCTAGGAAGCAAACTGATGCAGGATCAGGCACGGAAGGGATCCAAAGCAATGTCGCAATCAAACAGTCCGGTGAGATAGGAGGACTCCACTTGTCCCCGCGGAAGATTGGTGATAAACGCCATCAGTGGCGGACCAACTTTCTCAGGAGCCTGGAACAACGAGGATCTTCGTCACTGTTACACATGACAGGCTCATTCAATCTATGAATACTTTGCAATTTCATTTACATTCTGAAATTTGAATTTGTAATAACGCACTGACTTTGCCGTGTTTTTCCGTTCCAGCAATAAATTACTATCTCTTCAAGCTAGAGCTGTGATTCACCGAATGCAACAGCCAACAGTCACGACACACGAAGAGCTAAGTTCCATCGAACAATGGAATTTATTCAAATAATGAGTGACTGTGATACGACCGGCCACTCACTAAATGAAACCTCAGCTCGAGGGCAAGCCATCACATCAAAGGCTGAACTGGACCGACACACGACGGTCCTACAACTAACTCCAAATTCCCAGAGTGCGAATTGGAGTATAAACATCAAATAAATCGTTCCCAGAGTGCGAACGGACTCCAAATTCCCAGAGTGCGAATTGGAGTATAAACATCAAATAAATCCTTCCCAGAGTGCGAACGGACTCCAAATTCCCAAAGTGCGAATTGGAGTATAAACATCAAATAAATCCTTCCCAGAGTGCGAACGGACTCCAAATTCCCAGAGTGCGAATTGGAGTATAAACATCAAATAAATCATTCCCAGAGTGCGAATGGACTCCAAATTCCCAGAGGGCGAATTGGAGTATAAACATCAAATAAATCGTTCCCAGAGTGCGAACGGACTCCAAATTCCCAGAATGCGAATTGGAGTATAAACATCAAATAAATCATTCCCAGAGTGCGAACGGACTCCAAATTCCCAGAGTGCGAATTGGAGTATAAACATCAAATCCATCATTCCCAGATTGTGAACGAATTCCTAAAAAGCCCAAATAGGTGTGACTGACCATCTATCGGCTGACTTTAAGTTCCCAGAGTGTGAATTGGAGTATAAATATCAATTCCAGGTTCCCGAAGTGCGAACCGACCCATCAATGCTAACTCCAAGTTCCCAGAGCGTGAATTGGAGTATAAAATTCCAGGTTCCCGGAGTGCGAACCCAACATACATGCTATCTTCAAATTGCCAGAGTGTGAATTGGAGCACAAATACCAAGTCAAAGTTTCCGTAGTGCGAACCGAAATATCAATACTAACTCCAAGTTCCTAGAGCGTGAACTGGAGTATAAAAATCAATTCCAGGTTCCTGGAGCGCGAACCATATTACAAACATCGATAACTCTCAAATTCCCAGAGTGCGAACCAGATTATCGATCTCAAATTATCCTAAGTCTCCAGAGAATGGACATGTGCTTAAGAATTGCAATAAGTGCGATCAACCACCGAAATACAAATGTTGTTCCTCGAAACTGGGGGCAAAAAAGCTTAAGTGTTATTCACTAACCGAAGTGAAACAATGTCCGAAGTTCAAATCATTCATCAATCATAACATGTGACCAAGATTTTCAGACTTGGCAAATAAAACGAACTCTACTTGACGGTAAAAACACCACAAGTACAACAGACTGAAAGCCAAACACTACAAATACTTAAGCACAAAAGAAATGAGAATTTAAACAAAGAAATTGAATTTTATTTCAACTACCCGTATGTGAAGATTCACGTACAAGTTCTTCCAAAAAATCCTACTAGCAGGTGGCCAAGCTTGCATCTATACATAGCCTATGAAAGGAAAATAAAAGTGACTTCCTAGCTGCCAAAAAGGCACTAGATGGGATTATCTACATTTTCTTCTTTGGCTTTTTCTTTGACGCAGAACTGCTAGAACCACTAACAGTCTTCCTCTTCGACCCCGTACCCTTCAGCGGATCTTCTTCTTGCGAAGGCATGATATCGATATACTCCTCCGAGCTTGAACTTAAAGGAATATTCTCTTCTGGAGGAGTCGGAGGAGTCGGGTCTACCACCGGGGGCGGAATGGGCGCGCTGATTCCAACTAGCGTGTCCCTAAAAGATGTCACCACAAGAGGAGTGGGGCCGACCGCCATCGTAACTCTTTCAGAATTACCGCCGTGTGCTGCCGCTTCCATCTCTGCATCGATTTGAGCAAGTATCCCAGCCTTACGAGCAGCACGAGACTCACGATAGGTAGCGGTGGACTGTGACGATCCAATAGAAACATGCAGAAACGAGCCGAGAACAAATGGCATGTCAGCAAAAGGGTCACTGTGTTGGCCCAAGAGTTCATTCATCATCTGTTCGTCGAAAGTAAACGAACCCCCCTGTGTCGTCTCTGTTGGCGCGACTGTAGTCGTGATAACCGCCCTAGTGGTGATGACCCTTTGCACTTGATGCAACTCTTGACTTGCAAGAGGCGCCGTCGGCGCGACTTTGTTCACTGGACAAGAAAGAAAACAAGTTGTCAGAACACGCTTCAATACAAACACTTCAATTCAGACACACAATAGATTTGTGTAGAATACCTTCCTCAACTTAACTTGTAGCTGACTGAACAGCTTCAGAAGAATGCTCCCTTATGGGAGATAAGCGTGGCTGCTCAGGGTCATAGCCTGGAACCAGTTGCGGCTCAGTCGTTGGCATCAGCTGTGATCCAGATGAAGTAATCATCTCAGAACTTGTAGCTGGATGCACAACGCCAGACCCCTCACCAATTTCCAAGCGTTGGGTACCCAGTCTCTCTTTAGCATGACAGATCGTGAAATCATGGGGAACCTTCTTCTCATCATCAGTCAGTATACGGTTCTCCAATTCGAACTCATCAAAAACTTCGCCTGGATGTGATGCTTTCTCTTCTTCAACTAATAAATTCCAGGCGTTGAAAAAATGTGTCGGATAATCGTCAAGCCATGTCAAATTTCTATGCCTTAGCACATTAGCATTATAAGTAATGAGAAGTTCTTCTATCTCTGTCTCTAGCTTAGTCTCTGCTTGACGAACTTTCTCATCGACTTCGGCTTCTGTCTCACGGACCTTTTCCAAGGCCGCATCCCTTTCTCTCCGAAATTCCACCGCCTGATCACACGCTTCCTGTGCGGAAACGTCAGCGGTGTCTCTCTCCTTCATAATCTCTGCAGCTTTGGCCTTGAGCTCATTTAGCTCTTTCAAGGCCGCATCCCGCTCGACAGTTACGATGATATTTCAGTGGCCCATGTCCTCCACTGTAGCGTAATGCTCACGCTTCATCCTATCCATCGCTGCCCCAGCTTCATCCGCTTTTCTGAGAGCTTCAATCTCTGACTTTCGAGAGGACTCGGCCTCACTACCGAGCGCCTGAATAATGCAGTCCTTTTGACCAAGTTCTTTCTCCATTTTCTCAATCGTAGCCGCTCGATCAAAGGCCACCTTTGACGCTTTCTTAGCGGTCTTCGACCATTCTTGATACTGAAAGAATACGTCTGAGAGATAGTCATGCATCATAGGTGCAACTGTCGACGGTATCCTTTTAAGATGCGGTGGAAAGACAAACCCATCAAAGAAACTTTCAGGAAATTCTTTCCTCAATTTAGCAAGCCTAACTGCTCCTTCTCCCGAAGGCTCCGTTAATGTCTGCTTTGTTGACGGTGAGGCCGCGATCTCTGTTCTATGATGAGTATCATACCTCGATGATTGAGAAGATGGCTTGTGCCGTGGAGTTTCCTGAGGCCTCGAAACATGAACCGGAGGCGGTGTGGGAGCTCTAGGAGGTGGCGTGCGAGATCAAGACCGACGCCTATAATCTTTGTCTTTGTCAGAGCGCTCATGACTCGAGCGCCTATAGTCATAGTCTCTATCTCCTTCCCTCCTATACGCTTCATAATATGAAGAAGAATGGCATTTCTTACGAAGGCTACCAAGCATCGAACCTCTACCAGACATAGTACCTGCGAAGCAAAAACATAAAGCGAAATTAGTAATCTCTCACAGTGAACGTATTACACTTAGAAATCGTGTAGTGCCGTGAAGTGTGAATGTGGGTGCAACCCCCCGACCAAACAGATGTGTCAACCGCACTAATGGGCAGAGACTCGCTCAAAACTAAGGCTTCTGAAAGTTTGTCCAATCCGGTATCATGCTGCAAGGACACATCGTCTGGAATTGGAATATCGGCGAGCCCTTCATAAAGATTCTTCGTTCTTGGAGGAGACATCTTCGAAATTCTAATTCCGGAGGCAGGTCGGACCGTGACAACCGATTTACATCTTTCCTCTTTAGATGGCTTAACAACGGCTGCCTTGCCTTTTCTTTACTCTTCGATATATGGGGCTACATCCATAGATTCGCCCAATGGTTCTTTATCGGTATGAGTTCTCTCCGAGTCAGCCTCCTCAATTACGATAACTTTGGGTTTTCGTCGTTTAACTCGTTCTTTCGAGGCGGTCCTTAAGACACCTTCAAGCATTATGCTTTGCCTTCGTTCAATCAGTCCAAGAATCCTATGATTCCTATCTGTCAATAGCAGCTCGATATTCCTCTCTTCACTTGGGATTTCTTGAAAAACCCGAACTATTTCTTTGAAACGTTCACCTTTGAGTCGCTGAATTACGGCTGAAAAGGAAAAAAGATGCGAGTTCGACTTCGAATTCATCAGTTTTATCAACTACCCGGAAAAATAGCAATACTCACGTCCGAATAGCCATCGCCGAGCAAACCCTGGGGGGCAACTGACATAAAGCCATTCTGTCCTGAAGTAGCTCAATCTAGTCCAAGCCCCCGTGATCACTTGGCAATTTCTTACCGCCTTCAGGAATGTGAAAGATGGACTATCGACCCGAATCTTGGAGTTAAAGAAGTATCCGATCTCAATCGGGAGTGGCGGTTGATGGAGATACTCCATAAATGCAATGAACAAGCTATTGAGTGATGCATATCCATTTGGATGCAGTTGAGATGGGGCGATCCTCAAAAACGACAATACTTCTCTTATATACTGGTTAAACGGAGGGAGTGTCCCAGCTGCGCACGCGTGGCGATTGAATGCGGTATATCCCTCCGGTGGATTGTGCGATCTATAATTTGGCCCCGGCAGTAACACGTCATCCATCGACAAACCATGCCTTAAGCATATTCTTCCTAGCATGTCTTCCGAAATGTTAGACGGGACAGAGTCTGATGGGTTATTAACGAAGGATGCGTCAGGTAACTCGTCCGGAGCTGGACCGATAACTTCATTTTCAATCTCCGGTACTTCAAGCACGGGAAGGACTGGACTCTGAGTTTCTTACGGCTGTGAACTTGAAGTTTTCATAACTAGCTAACTCACGAGAAATCATCATTAGATGCTAAAAAGCCCGTGCATTCCCCGGTGTAAAGTGCATGAATGTGTCGTGCAGTGCTGTGCATTACTTGAGCAAATTCTATAGAATAAACTGAAATGTATGAACGACAAAACTCTAAAAATCAAACCGAAAATGACCGTCATCGCTGACCGTCATAACCGTGCCGTCCAAATGCAAGTGGACGATCCAAGTTGAAGTTCGTTATATTTTTGCTAAGTTACGGTTCCATCGGCGAGCTTCGAAAGGAAGTCCAATATGCAGTTCTACGGTCAAGTTCAGTCATGAAAGGCAGAAGCTCGTCGGAGTCAAGTATTCTAATGTGCAAAAGTTCTCTAAATTCGTCTAATTTCAACTTGGAATCGGTCACTGCAGTTCAAATTCGTATCGAGTCTAAGATATATCATCGACCATGATCGAATCGATACGTTTCGTATCGATCATGTTCGAATCAATACGTTTCGTATCGATCATGTTCGACTCGATACGTGTCGTATCGATCATGTTCGACTCGATACGTGTCGTATCGATCATGTTCGACTCGATACGTTTCGTATCGATCCAGTTCGAAACCATGCATTTCGTATCGATCTAGTTCAAAACGATGCGTTTCGTATCGTTCCTGTTCGACTCGATACGTTTCGTATCGATCCAGTTCGAAACGATGCGTTTCGTATCGACCAAGGGCACACCATTTCGCATCGACCACCGCTCTCATATTCCTATCGATACGAAATCGCAAAATCTCCTTCGATTCGAAAACTCCACAACTCCTTCTCCAAAAAGGCCTTAACTCCATGGCCGTGCTCCATCCCCAATCTAGCTCTCACTCGTCCAGATCTTCAATTCATCGAAACCGATCATAAAAACAAGAAGGATGGATTGAGATTTCGAGTTTCATCGTTCTAAACATGATTCTATCCATTGATTACCTGATTTTAATGTTTAATTTCGAAGGATTAAATGACTGAATCGATTCGAAGACGTGACAAACTGCTCTTCTCTCGAAAGCTTCGAGTCGATGCAAGAACACAGAGAGTACAAGGTAACAGTAAAAGTAGAAAAGGTGAAAAATGGCTAAGTCCACACTATTTATATGAAGCTATGGAAGAACCGAGTCACTTCGCCTCCCAGTCAACTTGACCGGTCGTAACTAGTCAAAACACGGACCAGTTCGAAGGCTCCGTTCGAATCCATATGCCTAAGGCCCCATCGATGCGAAGTTACCCTCACACTTCATCGATACGAAGTATACAACTAAGGCTGCTGAAGACATCGAACTCCATCGATGCGAAACAGACAGTGAGCACATCGACTCGAAGCCCTCGTTCACATCAACAAGTTCGCAACTCCATCCACTGTATATCGATATGAACAACGTTTTCGTATCCATCAAAACCTATCGATATGAACAGATGTTTCATATCCATCCAAACTCATTGATACGAACGGATGTTTCGTATCCGTCCAAGCTCATCAATACGAAATATCATTTCGTATCCATCATTTCGACTCGCATCGATATGAAAAACTACTTTTCAACCTTTTACATAGATTCAAGAGAGGATCGATACAAGAGGATAGTCAAAAAAAACCATCAAACGTTGTTTCAACTCAAATTTCCAAATCGGTTCAGGAGAGAATCGATATGAAATTCAATAACAAACAAAACTGACAACAACTCTGAACACCCCACGTTAATGAGAGTCAAATTAACATATGTGCATATATGTCAGACTAATATTCAATTTTAAACATTCACAGGGATCGAATACTCATCTTGTTACGATTACAACAACCAACAGCTAAGCACTATCATAGAGCAATCAATCATATCAACGCAAGGTTACAACCTTCGACAAAAGAGCAATGATTGTTCAGAGAGAAATTGCAGCTTTTCAAAGCACATCATGTTTCCATAAGACGTACTTTGGGGCGCAAATGTTATCCCGCCTTTTGGCAAAGCCGTGACACCAAAAGATCAATCGAAAACAAAGGATAGTTCGTCTCAGAGATTGGTCATACTTTGCTTCGCTATGGATATCGCTGAATTTTGTCCGAGTCCAAATTGAGCTACAATTGATTGGACATGACAAGAAAGATCATAGAAATCAGCATATCAAATTTCAAGTCAACCCGAGTTCATACGCTCAAGTTATGATCGATTCAATCTAGAAGAAAATGCCCAGGTTTCGTATCCATCACTCTGGGTGATTTCGTATCGATCATCAAGCTGCAGTTCATATCGATCACTTTCGTATCGATCAAATTCCAGTGACTTCGAATCCATCATAGTACCATAGTTCGTATCCATGAAGTTCGAATCCATCGAAGTGCCTCGGTTCGAATCGGTCTCATATGAACCCATCGGCAGAAAGCCCACTTCGTATCCATAAGCCGAGGCAATGGTCACTGCTTCGCATTCATCACAAAAGCCTCTCTTTGTATCCATGTGGGTAGAGCAATTCGTATCCATCAGATCACCATCCTTCGCATCCATCGAAGGGCTCCAGTTCGCATCGACTGACTTCGTATCCATGGAGAAGCTACAAAGCTCCTGTCCATCAAAGAAAGGCTTGTTCGTATCCATCGACCATCAGTTGTTCGACTCCATCAGCAACTACTGCTCGAATCCACGAGTGAACCCTTCATTGGAATCCATGAAGCCAGCAGGCTTAGATGACATGTCATCCATCGATGCGAATGCGCCGAGATATATGGAGTCGATGCGGTCAACTCGGAGTGAAGACCGGATCGAGTCGAAGTTTGCGCTCCACGTCATCACGAAGGCGTGTGCCACCATCGGTTCGAAGCGATCGATTCGAACGAATCAATTCGAACCAAACAGCCGCATGAAGAAC
Organism: Allium cepa; assembly: GCA_030765085.1. NCBI lineage: Eukaryota > Viridiplantae > Streptophyta > Magnoliopsida > Asparagales > Amaryllidaceae > Allium > Allium cepa. Next base: position 34,994,745 of record CM060941.1, read on the forward strand.
ATCATTTCGTATCCACGATAACTCGAGATCTACTGATCCAAATGCCACGAAATTTTCACAAGAGCTTGCATACGTGATGAAGAATGTCTCCACCAAATTTCAGCCCAATTGGACGTCATCTTAATCGATACGAAATGACTTCGTATCGATCACAGATCGATATGAAACTTTCTGAGATTGGTCGCGTGGGCCCACTCACGTGGCAGAAAAAGTCTCCCGAGATTTAAGCGCGATCTCAGCCTCCTACGCCTATAAATAGAACCTCAAAGCCAACAGAAAAAGGATCTTTGGACTCTGAAGCGCCCAGACTCTGCCAGATCGAGATCACCATCATCCTACATCATATTCTTACTATTGATTTCGAATTTCCAGTTGTAAGTTGTTGTTGATTGCTGTAACAACTTGTAATAATTGAAAGAAAATCAATAAAGCTGTAAAAAACTTCACAGTGGACGTAGGCAACACGCCGAACCACTATAAATTGCTTGTCTACGTATTTACACTACTGTTGATTGGAGTTTTTGTTAGATAATACTCATTTTCAGTTTACATTCTTTATTATTATCTCTTCAACGACTCCCGAAGAGTGTTGTGACCAGTTTTGGTGCAAACAATCTTTAATCTTTTATTAACTAAAAATACAATGTATTTAAATCCAATATTTTTATAAGATTTTTAAATTTTGAATTCAATTCCTAGATTCAATTTAAAATAAATTTACAAATATAAATAAATAACAAAACATATCCTCATTAATTTGGAAAAATTTGAATTAATTCACTATTAAATTATTCAACATTAATTACCAAATTAAATTTAACTAAAAATTAGGATTGTTATAGATTCCCTCCCTTAAGAAAATTTCGTCCTTGAAATTTTCCAGGGAGACAACAAAGGATGGATACACAAAGATAAAGAATCGACTCATCAATCAAGCTAATTATCTTTTCTGCATTCGGCTTACCAAATCAGAATATCAACAATAAATTCAAGATCAACTTGTTCAAGACTTCACAAGTTACTCGGGTCACCAGATCTATAAAATAGGTAGCGCGCTAGTTAGTCCGAAGGGATAATTAACCATTCGTAGAATATATTCTAGATCCAAACAATAGATAAATGGATTTAATCTTCCATAATTCTCAAACACTGGGTATGGATTCCAAACTCAAGTGGAATATCCCAAAGTATATACTAGTTTGTCCCTTTTCGGACTTTGATATTCATAAGAAATCACAATAGAATTTCAAATTTGGTTTTAATCGAAATCGTTTTATCGATACAATTTAATTTAACTTCATATTTATTTTACCAATTATTCCAATAAAATTTCAAATTCATTAGAATTAAAAATGGAAAGATTGATAAGAAACTAATGAAGGTACAAAGTAAGAATTTTCTACAACGGTTTGTAGGGCCACCACTATACCAAAACTTCTCCCTCGAGCTGCCAAGAAGCCATCAAAGAATTGAAACTGGATCAAAGGAGATTGATAGAGAAAGTTATTTCCGTTGTTGCAGGATATCGACCATTTGTAGTGGTACTCCCCTGTCCTCTATCTCATCCTCTTCATGCACTTATACTTACTATCAGTGATAGTAAGAGAATTTACTGAGGCATATGAACGGATGTCTTAGGAATATACTCATTCCAGGGTATATTTCACCCTATCTCTAATGAGTTACCTAATGTGTTATAATCCTGAGCTAAAATTTCAACCTTCAGCTCTGATACCACTGTAACGATCCTGACTCGACCTACAAAAATCGACACACGTACTTTACTTGTACTCGAATGCCACAGATTCAAACGCCGAATCTGGTTCGCTGGAGTTATAATACATTAAGTATAACATCACAGCGGAAGAAAATGAATAGTATCATTGATACAACAATGAATACAATATCTGATACAATATGATACAACAATATCAGAGACAAATATACAACAGCGGAATATGAGAACAACGGAAGAGATAACTCAAATATGATCTTCAATGAAGAGTGAATCCACAATCTTCAACTCCAAACCAATAGCTAATCCGAAAAGCTTCAAGGACTCCAATCCAATAAGCTCGAACCACCATCATCGATGACTTAAGCAAGGTCAGCCCATAATGTTGAAGAGAAACAAATGCTATCGCCAAAATCCAAAGGTTGTATGCTATCGAATCTACTCCTATTATTTGATTATCTGAAAAACCCAACTCTAGACTGCCCGTGTGGAAAATTGTAGGCACCCAGAGTTTAGATAGGGAACAATAAACTCCGGGTCAGTCATGGAACTGGTATGAGCAAACAAAAAACAACTTTATCTTTAAAAAAAACAATAAAAAGATTTTAAAGTTGAAATTCGCAATGCCTTTTGGAAAATGAAACTGCCATAAGGCCTCCCGCCACACACACAATGCAAGCGCATACTTGGAGGAGATTTCTTCTTATGACAGTCAAATATGCTTGATACGCGAAAATCATTTGATATTATTATTAGTGCATAGTGCAGAAAACATTTCGAAAGTATAATATTAATCTTAGCCAGCATAGACATTTCGAACTATGCCTACTATAGCTACCATCTAAATAGTGGGGCGCCACCATAAGTAGATGGCAGGGTATACAACTAAAACCGTACAAGGCATGTATTGGATGATTGGATTTCCAACAAATGGTTAGGCTAAGGAACTTCCTTAATAAATGGGATGCCTCTGGAGGGACACGCCCAAGAACCAAACGGTTCCCTACCGACACAAGGCCGGTGTACTCCCTTCCCGGGAGTAACACCTAAGATATGCCATCCCCGGTCGTTCGTGACCTTTATCCGAGGGGCCTCCAACCAACAACCACACAACAATAAGTATGCAGCAACCACATAGATAAATATCTGGGATCCGTACCATGATACCACCTTTAATCCATAAGAAATGGACATAACCTAGGGGCGCGACCCCTACAACCTTGCCGTAAAATTCCTGTTTCGACCACTTTCGGGTTGTGAGGCTCGACGAAGTCTCGTCCACAAAGCTATGCTTTTCACAAAGCCATGCTTTGATCAACAAATGATCGGTAGCACTTCGTATGCCGCATTACCAAATTGGAAATGTATCACTAGTAACCATCAACTACATAACCTCTGAGCTCGTATGTCTCAGAGAAGGGTGTTAAGCTAAGAGAATAAATCGCCGCCACCAAACAGAAATGTATTTGATAGAAACCAGCTTTACATCTCAAAGTGTAACGTCAGACACATATCCATGCTAGTATGTTCTGGGTTCGAACAGAACTGAAGGCACTTTCGAAGAAGCCCTTGCAATCTGAAAATTTCCAATCTCGATCGGACTTCCCATCACATATGGAGATCTCTGTACTGTAGCTACTCACTGCAGAGTCATTCGACGGGTTATCCTTTCGTTTTTGATAATACCCAGTCTTCACCACCGGTCTTCAACTGTTATTCACAACGTCGTATCATTATTCGGAATGGGTTATATGACATAAGGTCCTCTCCTGGATAAATCGAATAATGAGTGCAATATATAAACATATGGATATGGGACCATAGTTAAGTCACAACTTAAAGTTCAAAACCTTTATTTCAAATGGTTTAAACAAATTACTATTTCCAATCTTTTAACAAAAAGATTCATTTCACAAAGTTCACCAATCTTCACAAAAATTCAATTATAGCCTTCAAAACAATTTACAATTCAAATCTTTTATACAAAAGATACACCATTTAAAATCCTTTTCAATTTCAAAACAAGGTTCAACAATCTTTCACAAAGATTCATTTATAGCTTTCAAAACTATTTCAATTCCATTTCAAACTTGAAATCTTTCGACACAAATTGGAAGTCCTTTCTTTATATGAAAGCTATTATTATTTTAAAACAAATAGTTTTCATTTCGGAAAAATCCGATTACATTTATACAAGTTAAAGCCTTTCAAGTATAAGACTATGGTTAAATTTAATTTCCCAAAATAATACTTTTTTGATATGATTTAAATCCATATAAACAAATTTATAATTTGTATAAAAATTTTAAACCATAATTCTAAACATAGAATTCAATTTCAAATCTTGAATTTAAAATTCAAATCAAACTATTTAAGTCTCAACACTTTATCAAGTTATTCCAAAAAAACTTTTATCTTTGAAACACCTTTTCAAAAGTCTTTTTACATTTAACCCAAATCCATTGGCAAAACCTTTTGGATTCAAATTAATTCAACGTTTAAAACCATTTCAAAAATATGTGACTTAACCAATTTCCTCCTACAATCCATATTTGTGTGTGTATGGTGTAGTCTAGGGGTTTTACATAATAGTGCAACATCATCCATCATCACAAATTCAATCACATCAATATCGATAGGCGGTATAATCTATAACGCTTATCTTCCGTTCATAGATTCACAGGTAAATAATATAAATTTATCACAGATAAATAAATTATTATACACAGCTCAATTCATAGACAAAATATCACAGATCAACCAGGAAAATCAATTCAAGGCATCTCATACCATACAAACATTCATAAGCAATCCAAGTATTCAATCATCATTTATGGGCAGGATTAATTAATTGTTTAATCCTTGGTTAATTAAAATTTTCAATTAATCCTTATGAACTAATTACCTAATTTAAACCAGATTAATAAATTACTAACCCTGGTTTGTAATTAACATTAATTAATTACAAACCATTTTAATTGATTAACCTTTAATCATTTATTAATTAACCTTTAATAATGAATATTAACCCTTAATTATTAATTAATCAACCTTAATTAATAAATAAATTAGCCTTTAATAATTAAATAATTAACATTTAATAATTTAATTATCCTTTAATTAATTATCCTTAATTAATTACATTAATTAATTAACCATTAAATAATTACCATTAAAATAATTATTCTTAATTAATCCTTAATTAATGACTATTTAATTATAATTAATAAATTATACTTTAATTATTTGATAAATAAATTTTAATCATTAATTAATTACTTTTAATTAAGTAATTTACTTTAAATATCAAAATTAATAATCCTTTAAGATAACACAATTATCTTAACTAATTTCATAAAATTTAACTTAACCCATTTTAAGTTAATTTATAATCAAAATCATAATCTCAAGATGAACCATTTTATCTTTAAAATCTTATTTTAAATAATCTTAAAAATGGATTATCACCAACATACGAGTTAACTTAATATCTTCAAGTTAATTACAAATCGAAAACATTGTTTAGGATAAACCATTATCCCTTAAATCTGATTCTTAATTTAAACTATTAAATTTTGTTTTCAAAATAAATTTTAGAAAACCAAACTTAATTAATTTTAAGTTAAATAACTATACAACTTTTATTGATCAAAATTTAATTAAAATTTAATTATATAAAAGAAATTTGTTTAAGAATAAAGTTTTAAAACTTATTTTATTTAAAATTCAAAACTTATTTATTAAAAGCTTCGGACCCGAGAAAATCCCTGGTTAAAACCGAGCTCATCTTCGAGTTAAACTTCAAAACCCCTCGATCTCTCTTTTAAAGCTTTGCTGTATATTTAAAATTTTAAGTCTGTAAAAACAATCTGAATCACTCGTTGTAATGCTTGAGTTATCTCATCATCATACCCGAGCCATACTCGTAAATCCCCGAGTCAACCCCACAACCTATTCTTCTTCTTCTTCTTCTTCTTCTCCCTTTCCTTATCACTGACACAGTCTTACACCTGTGCATCGTGCACACTAATCTAAACTCCTCCGATCATTTCTTTAATCATCAGCATGTTGACTACGACACCATCTAGCTGTACAACCACCCAGATCATCGAGATAACCTCGAAATCAAAATCGAGCACCCCAACACAACCATACATCTGAAATCACCTCGTCACGCCGATCAAAATCACCAGGGGCCATGCAAACTACATCAGAACTTCGCCAATCATCCATGTGCCATTTCCCACCGGTGCGAATCGTTCCGATGCAACGTTGAAGATGATTCAGCCATGAATGCAACAGCCACCCAAAACAGTCCTTAAGCCCTAACTCGACTTTGAACCGCCTCTCCGATGGTCAGAAACCCTTGCGACTATTTTTCCTGTGACCATCGGACCTCCAGCCTTCTTCAGCTCTAACCCCGTTGATTCTGGACCACGCGATCATCGGAATTCAACCAAACTTTCTTTTCCATTCAATTAGAAAGTTCCCCATAAACACACACTTAAAAATTCCAAAACTATTATCAAAAATCATGAATTTTCAATACGTATTTAGTTGTGTAGTCCAAAATTGAAATTAAGATAATAGATTTTTGACACATATATGATCTTCCCCGTTAATTCCATATTATTAAATTAAATACGAAATAATTTCATCTGAAAATATTTTTAAAAACAATGTTATACCCTTATGTACATTTCATCTTCAAATGTATTAGCTTAAAATTTAATATGTGAAGAGAATATGTGTTTATTCATGTGGATTTAGCCTGTAACTACAAGAATTGGGACCTGTATACAGGAATCCAGACATGCATACAATATCATCACATATTCAGGCATGTAATCACAATCATACAAGCACATATTTCAAATACAAATCCAAATACCCAAAAGATATATCAGGGTTAAGTGGTTTGCTCACCTGAGAGATGGGAAGAATGAAGAAGCTTTTAAATTTTAAAAACTGGAAACTGGGATCTGGCTCGAGTTGATCTGATCTGCCAATGACTTGGTTTGATCTGAAACTTGCATTTAATTTGAAGGATTTGCTTTTCTTATGTTTTGAGTTGAATCTCTATTTTCTATTTTCCAGATTTCTATTTCCTTTTGCTTCCAGGTTTGAAACTTCCAGTTTTTTTATTTTCATTTTCATTTTCCAGGTTGAAAGCTTTTGATTGTTTGAGTTTATTTCTAGGCTTGAAGAATTTTGAAAACATATTTTTGATTTGTTTTTAAGTAATCTGCACTTGCTTTATACTGCAACCTGAGTTTTGAACTTGATCTTGATGCTTCTCTTGAATCCGGTTGAAGCTTTTAAATTTGCTTTTGATTTATAGTTTTGAGCAAGTTGAAGATTGTTGATTTCCTTTGCTTTTGTTTTTATTGCTTTAGTTTTTTTTAAAGATCTGGAAACACTTGATCTGGACTTTGTTTTGCTTAGAGATGATTTTTCTCAAGTTTGATTTTAGCTTTGATTTCCTGGTTTCATTTCCAGGTTTTACTTTTCTTAACACATATTTTTTTCTACAATCCTAAATTAAAAGGAAATTTGTTATCTTGCCACTTGTAAAATTTGCATGATGATTTATTTACACTTGTTTATGCATGTTTGTCTTTAACTCACATTTGTTAATTTCTTGTTTTAAAATGTTACACTTGTTAAAACAATTTCAAATTATGTTTATATCCTTAACTTAATTTATAAATTTTGTTTTAAACCTTGTGTTATTACAAATTATGAAATGTACTTCCTTATGTATATATAAAATTTTAAAAGAAAGTATTAAATCATTTTATTCACTTTCAAACTATTATACTTTTAAATAAATATTTATAAATAAACAAACATTTACACACACACACACACACATATATATATATATATTAAAATTGGAAAGCAAACTTTATTATCTTGTTAATTTCAAAGATATTTATAAATTAAAGCTTGGTATTTATCTTTGTTTTAAAATTTTAAATTCAAGTTGTTATATTTTCTAAATGAATGAAGTTTTATATTTATACATTTTATATTACTTAATCTTATATAAATTTTTAAGGAAAATATTTTAAAAGCTTAATTTCTATAATAAATCCAATTTATTTATAGTTATTTACATTTTTAATTTTTCCAAAATCAAAATTTTATTTACAAATTTAACTTTCAATCTATAATATATTATCTAAAATATTTTTTTCTAAATTTCCAATTAGAAATTCTATTTAAATTAAAACTCCATCTATACACATATATAAATAAACACATATCTTTTTTAATTAATCTTTTATTAATTGAAAATACAATGTATTCAAATCCAATATTTTTATAAGATTATTAAATTTTGAATTTCAATTCCTAGATTCAATTTAAAATAAATTTAAAAATATAAATAAATAACAAAACATATCCTCATTAATTTGGAAAAAATTGAATTAAATCACCATTAAATTCCCAATTCAACATTAATTGCCAAATTAAATTTAACTAAATATTGGGATTGTTACAAAACGCATCAATCAAAGTTGAAAATTTCAAAATAGAAAATCACGAAATATGCAGAATCAAAGAAGATTATTTTTTGAATCGTAACCTATAAATTCTAATATCATCATCGACAATTTTTAAGAGTTGAGTTCGATAACAAATACAAATCAAAAAATCAATATTGTACCAAATTATCAATTGGAGAAGTACTCGACAAGTAAAGCAACCAATGTGGTAAATCACCAGGCAACTAAAGCGATCAATCAACAAGGTGATAAAGGCATAAATTGATCAATCGATGTAATATTGATGGCTTCAGATTGAAGGAAAACCCTAGAAAATAAAAAGGAAGGATCAGCTTTAGAGAAACAGAGAGGAACATGAAGACTACCTGGACCACATTTTATTTCTGGGCATCTCTCTCCTTTTTGTTAAAATATTTAATTAAGGTTTCCACTTTATTTAAATATTGCATTATATTTCTTTTTAACTATAAAACTCTAGTTTGCAACTAGGATTGAACTACGGTGTGTAGTTCGGAAAATTCTCAACTCGGAGATAGATTTGAAGTAGGGTTTCAAGCTTAGGTTTGAAACAATCATGTAAGTGATAGTCGCAAGTGAATAACATCTATAAGCAATCGATTGTTTAATCTTAACGGAAATCTTAGGGACGACGGTAGGCTAGTATTGCCGAAGCTGGGTAAAGTTGTGTCATTTTTATACCCACATTTACTCTACTATTATCTATGCTATAATTTTTATTATTTTGTGAGCTTATTATAAACCTTATTCGGCCCCCTCTAGGGTTAATTTGATCCTATACTTTCTTCAATCATATTTATTATTAATAATTCTACTTTGGTCATAGATTTTGACTTTGAGTTGATCACAGTTGACCGTTATACTAACCTCATTAACTAAGGAGAATAATTCTCTATTGAATAGTTTTGTACTTTCAATGCTTCAACTCAGACCCAACTAAAGTCTCCCGATGTATTGTCATGCCGTGATTTAACTATAGTTCAAATTAGAGTATTTGCGTTAAATTTTCATAGTATTCTCAAGTCAAAGAAACTATGTAACATCATCACCGTGAGACTTCATATTTCATCTAGTTGTTATTAACTAATAGAAAACTCTCAAATGAGTCATTCCATGGTTATCTAATAAGCATAAGTACATAACCCTTTAGTACCCCTGGCAGCAACGAGTAATACACTGCCCAACATTTAGAAAGCATTACGAACGTTAGTCTCAATCGATGTATTGATATCCTTTCTTTAAACACCTTGACCAGGAATATATAAAAAAAAGTCATTTCATATTGTGATTGACTACTCTTGATTGCAACTCTTTGAAACTACAATCAAACAATATTTTATTTAAGGAAATTCTTATTATATACTTTAAATTAATTATTTAATTATTTATATCACAATATAATAAATTATAAAAAAGAAAACGAACATCTTTGTTGTGAATAAAATTGATAGCAGAGTTAGATGTGTGTAACAATTAGATATATTCCCTAGGGCATACCGCTAACTCCTTCTTCGTTCCATATTTATCCAATAACTATGACTACGTAACCCCTTAGTTTCCCAATAGTCATGAGTAATGCACTACCCAACATTTGGAGAGCATTATGTACTTTGATATTAACAAATGTATAATGTCTTTTCTCGTAGCATCTTAATGAGGAATATTAAATACAAAATATTATTTGTGCTGCAATTTATTGTTCACAATTGTAATCTGCAATTTCAATCACACAATATTCTACTTAAGGACATTCTTGTAAATATTCTTTAAATTAATTACATGATAATTTAAATCACAATATATAAAAACATGAATATGCATTCAAACACATTTCATTTGATTTTATAACCGAGTGAATAATTTATAGTAAATTACAGAATTACCCCTAGGGCATACCCCTAAATTTTCAACCTTCCACTTGCACATAGGGCTAATTATGGAGTCTCAATCCTATCCATTCCATCAATTTGATGAGAACTAGCCAAGTAGTTCCTTCATGAATGAATCTGATATGTTGTCATTTATATCTAATCTTTAAATCATGACTTCATTCTTCTCAATAAATTATCTAATGAGGTGGAAGTTTTAAAGAATATGTCTCAATTTTATATGTGCTCTAGGGTTTTTTGCAATCTACATCGTTGCATTATTGTCACAAAATAATGCTAGGATTCTCTATGTTCGGAATTACCCCTAGCTTACTCATAAATTTGCGCATCTTGACCACTTTCTTAGTTTCTTCATTGAGGGTGATGTACTTAGCCTCCATCGTGGAATCAGTTTTCATTTCTTTTTGGAAATTTTCCAATTAACGGCCCTATCGTGGAATCAACAGCCATTTCCTATTTGGAACATTTCCAATGATGGCCTTATTGTTTAAAGTAAAGACGTACCTAACATTGACTTACGTTATCGATATTGCTTTAAAAGTTAGAGTCTGTATACGCCTTCATAAGGGGGTCTCCAATCTCATATATAAGTAATGAGTCCTTAGTATTTCTAAAGTACTTAAGTATACATTTTTTAGTAGTTTAATGTTTTTTCTAGGATTGGACTAGATTGATAAAGTTAGGGGTATGTCCTAGGGGCAATTACATAATTTATTACATAATTCTAACTCGATAACCAATCTTGTCCAAAATAAAAGGTGTTCCATTTCTATCATATACTTGTTATAAAATGTTTATTTAGTTTAAGTATTGTCCCAAAAAGTGGATCAACAACCTAGATTGAGTGTGAAAGCACCAGCCTTGTTTATCAAGGAAAATAAAGTAGAGACAAGAAGTAATAACTTGCAGATAAAGTAAAAAGAAAAGAGAATTTTTATAATGGTTCGGCTGTTAACAAAGCGTATGTCCACTTTATAAATTTTCTAATTGACCGTGCTATTACAAGTTAAATCTGATTACAATGCAATTGAATTATGCTAGTTGGATCAAGTCAGTAATGTTAGAGTTCAGTGGAGAATCACTACAAACCCTGTAGATGACCGTTGTGTGGAAGATGAAGAATGAAGAATAGTTTCTATAGACTTTCAACAGCTAGACCAGAAGATACCATTTATGTTGTAGGTAGGATTGTATTTATAAGGGTTGGAGATCTATTGGGCTTGGCCGCTTTGCCAAATGCTTGCAAATGACCATACGAAGGTGCACTGAAAGTTTCATAGCGAACCGAATCAATTTGATGGATCGCTAGCGATCCATAGGCTATGGATCGTTAAGGATCCATAGCTTTTGGCTTGTTGGCGATCCAATTGCTTGAGATGCTTCCCATCATCCTCTCCTTTAATTTATGGCAATCTGGCAAAATCGCATGGATCGCTAACGATCCATGTACTTAGTGAATTTTTGAACTTTGTATTTTGGTTTGCATTTGTTATCTCGTATTGGTGTTCCCCATGTAATTTCGTAGCTTGTTGTCTTGTTTTGATGATGCTCCATACATTGGTTGCATAGACTACTGATTGAATTAGATTAATGTTTGCTTCTTGATTTAGCTAGCTTGGAATTCCATCAAACTTAGCCATTGTCCTTAGAATATCTATTAGACCATGATGTAAGAGGATTACTGGATTTACGAGCAAACATTATGGATCGCTGGGGATCCATCATTTTAGTGTGTTTTCACTTTCATTTCGTTTGATCTTTCTTGGTTGGTTCTTCTAGTCCTTTTGGTTGGTTCTTGAGCTGCTCTGACTTCCTTTGAATTCTGCTGGGTTAAAAACCCAGATAACATTTGGCCCTAAGGTATGCCTTCGTTGGAAACAAGGCATGCTCTGAAAGTAACTACTTTTGGGCTCCCGCTTGGTGAGGTTCAAGTGATTGTTTTAAGGCCATTACGCGAGTTTGGCTTTGATTGTTTAGCTGATCGTTAAGTTTTGACATGAATTGTCATTGTTTGTTTTAACAAACCAAGTTTGACCCCATAACTTTAGGATGCCTTTATACAGTGGTGGATCATATTGGCCAAATTTAGAATTGATCGAACGAAATTTGGTGGATCGCTAGCGATCCATAGCCAATGGATCGCTAGCGATCCAATGACTTGGTGGTTTTTTCTCGTGCAATTTTCTACATAACCTTCTCGAGCCGATCCATCCACCATTCTTATCTTCCTCTTACGATTTGAGTTAACTCCTTACGAGTCGATCCAAATCTCGACCAAATCCTAAGTCCATCCACTTTATCACCGTAGCCGACCATCTTCCACCCGAGCCTCTTTCTGTTGATCATTCTGGACCTCGCCGTCGCTTTGACTTGAACCCTAGCCCTTGAAGCCTCGTTTCTTGGATCACCGTTGACCCCACCCATTTGGATCGCTGGATTGCTGTTGTCGAAAACTCTTATCATCATTGCCTTTTGATTCTTGATTCTAGGTGGGTGATGCCGATTTTGGCGTTCAATTGGCAATTTGACGACAAGTATGTTTTAGTGACGATTGTCGTGGAAAATCTGAGTTGATTTTGATTCTATGGAAGAAGATAGTAAATCAAGTCCTGAGTTCTCTACGGAACGATACTTAGGCCTTGCCCTAGTGCTTGACATGTTTTGCTGTCTTTATCCATGGAATCAAAATTGACTTACACTAAATTACGCTGTTGATACAATGTGACATATCACGAATTGGTTTTAATCCTTCCAGAGGGAAATAACAGCTTAGGATAGCGTCTCATAAGCATCTTATGTTGTTATCCTCTTCTGAGAGTTCGGATTGATCTCGTTATTGCACTCAGTGTACCTAGAATGGAAAGTGCATTCCGCATCGGTATGGACAACGGATCCATTATCGATCGTTGATCGATAACGGGTAAGTGTAGAAGAAATAATTTAAAAAAATGATAAGAAAGCCCTTTTAATTCTTTACAATGAGCGAACTATCTACACGCGATGGAGCGTTCGTAGTGTTCAGGACACCAAGCTCACCACCCATAGATAACACACTGCACTTGCCCTAGTATATACCTGAAATCCGACGTGTCGGTGTAAATCAATATTCCTTCAGAATTCAAGTGCTGTACGAGAATGTTTAGTTAAAGAAAGAACCGTGTTGGATGCAAGTTATATTGTACAGAATAAAGTATCCATCTTCCTGCCATAAGTCCAGTAAAGGAAGTCCATCACTTTCAGAAGCTGAATCATCGTCTATCGCCCTTACTTTTCTGCTTTATGTGTTGAATACGGTCAACTAGTCTTAGTTAATGCAGTTGTGGACCGAACTCCATCGAATTTCAGAGTTCTTCTTAATCCACCAGAGAGAGCTTCCTTCATAGTCTCCTCTAAGGTTTTGCATAATATTTTCTTGCAACACGACATTTCGAAGAATGACATGCGCCTTTCAAAGCAGAATGAATTTTTCCATACGCCGCCTTTGGGATACACTGCTTGCCATTGATGTATGTGCTTAAACGGAGCAATGCCCCCTTCAATGACTTCCTGAGAGAAACAATTTCGAACTTTGGAATTTCCCCGTTCCATATTCATCCTAGTGGATATGCAATCTTGACTTGCCCATGATCTGTTTATGCAGACATTTAACCGTGCTTCGAGTTTCGATGAGTTGAGATATTTTTTCTCGTTTAAGAGGAGAGATGATTGCCAATCCCTTATCGTCATCGAGGACCAGAGGAATCGCAAGATCGTACTGCAGCTTCAAAGCAATTTGTAATGCATGTTTAAGTGAATGTGGCCTAAATGAGTAGCATAGCTTAGTGCTGACTAAAGTCGTGTTGAAGTTGAGAAGGCCGCCATTGCAGTAGATTATTTGGAGCTACAGGACACTCTTGAAAGGAAAATGGAGAAGATGGACGATATCATCTTAAATTTCTATTTCAATTCCATATTGCATCAAAGGGTTAGTTAGTTTGGCCCTAAGTTCCTGTGCACTCTCACCGTGGTTTAGGAGGAAATACTGGCCCATTTTCGAGAGAACGGGGACGTCTATACTGAACGAGAGTTAGAGGAAGCCTACCATAACGAGGAATCAAAGAAAAAACTGATTGAGGGCCAAGAGATCCTGCGAATTGAGAAGGAATAGGAAGCTACCATGGTCGCTATGACTGTAATTGCCAAAATGTTGCCAGAGCCCCTTGTTTCTAGACTTGGCGAATCGCCAAGACAACCTTGCGATCAATTGGCAAGTTCTAGGCCCGAAACTTCTCTGAAGATTGTATAGCCATCAAAAGAAGGAGAAGACGGGTAATAAGATATCAACAGTCTTGGTCATTCCTATGATGTAGGTAACTCTCTTATTTCCACCGAGTTTGAGAACTTTCTCTCATGTCACGAGAATAAGACGACTTAGTGCTTTCAATTTTGATCTTATAGGTCTGTCTTCCTTACCGGTTGATCCGCTGGTCTCGTTGGTGCCTAGGCCCATCGATATTTCAACCGCCTCGATGCTTGTCTTTACAGCTGCTCTAATTGTTTTATCCATGTCTAGTTCGCAACCAGGGTCAAAATATGAGAAGATCGCCACACTGCATGGTCTAGATGACCATTTCGTATCTTTGGAGGGCGACTTCACGACAGCCGAAATTCGAGAGTAGGAGGTCCAGACTGAACATTTGCGCAAATCTGAATAGCAACCGATTGCCGTTAAGAAGGAAAAAGTTGAAGAGATAAGATCTTTGAGGAGCAACCACAAATCCTAAAAGCACAAGACTAAAGGGGGTCTTTCAAGAAGATCGGAGAGCAGGGAGGAGTTGCCAGTGCCGATGAGATAGTTAATATCATGGGCAGCGGCACTACCCCTAGTCAGGATTCTAAGGGGAAGCAGAAACTTCCAACTAATGATGGAAAGGGGGCGGTGGAGGAAGCAATAAGAGGTCTGGACGGCGGTGGAGCTGGTTTTTAGGAAATTTTGTTTTTTTTGTCTAAGTGCAGAGTCTACACTTACTCTTTTGTTGTAGCATCTGTATTTTTTCATTTTTGTTGGCCAATATTGTGTGGGTACGGCCCCCTCATTTTTACTTTGTACAGAAAACGTTATAAGTAATACATTGTTGACATTTTGATTATAACTTTACCTGTCTACTTATCTGCGTTTTATGCACTTATGTCATTTTCATTTATTGCTATTTTATTTTATCTAGTCTTGTGATTACTGCCAAAATTCTTTGTTTGGAGCAATAGAACTATGAAGTGTTTTTTGTTTTTGAGTATTCTTATTTAAGTATCGGTGTGTGCCCTCCAATTTTTAGGGCTGGTTGCTCTAAACACTAGAAAAATGGCCACTTTATCCGAGTGTTTGTTTATTTTTTATCATCAGACCTATTTTGTAGTTCCTGTCCTTGGGAACTTATGATTTGGATGGCTTAATTGTGATTTATTGTTGGTCAGTAATTGGAATTTTCAACGGACTTGTAGTATTTTGACACTGTTGAATTCATGCCCGCTGTTCCCGATAGTGGGAGTGAGTTGAATCTTGTAATTCCTACAACGGAAAAGTTTCTCGGTATCGTCGGGGACAATATCGGTACTTAGAAGTATACACAGCTTTTGAAATGCATGGTTTTTGAGAGTGTGCACGGCTTATAGGATGCATGGATTTTAAAACCGATATGGCCCGTCAATCCAGAAGGGTTTCGAAACTTCTTGACATTGCCAATTTTCAAGCTATGTGAGGAGTTTGTGCTTTGAGAGCATGATTCCATAGCTTAAGAAGTAATATGTGGCTTACAGGATGTACAACTCTGATTTGGGCCTTCCCGGTGCCCCCGGAGCAACAACGATTCTTTGAAGGCGAGGATCGAGTTTTGCCAATCCAATGGTTTAAGTAAATTTGCTTCCGTCGACTCGACGGGTAGATCTGGCATACTTCAGCATGGTTCCACTATCTCAAGCAGCAACTGAATTGTTTTGACCTGATTTGACCCCATCGATTCAGCATGTTACGTTTATGAATGTAGTTTTATTAGTTCAGAAAGCAAAGCAACTAATAAGAAAGTTAGGCAATTTCTACCTATTTACACTGCCTTCGACATTTCGGGATGGATTATTTGCTGAAATACAGGTAGTAGATAAGATAGTTTCAAATAACGACGAGTGAATCACTATTCCATGCTCGGGGAATTTGGATTTCATTAACGGTTCAAAGTTTGAAAGTCATGTCCCTCAACTTTTTGACTGATCACATACGGCCCTTTCAAGTTTGGTCCAAATGTTCCCAGTAAGGCATAGACTCGTTTAAGGATGAGGTCTCCCACTTCGAAGGTTTGGTTGTTAACTTTGGAGTTGAACTACCGTGCGACCATTTTTTGGTGAGTAGCGGTCCTCAAATTGGCTTCTTCCCTCTTCTCGTCAATTATATCAAGTGACTCGTTTAGAAGCTGCTCATTTTGCCTATGATTGAAATTCTGTCTTCAATGAGAGGGGCCTTCTAGTTTGACATGGATTATTGCTTCTGAACCATACATTAAGGCGAACAGAATATGCCCGGTTGATGCTTTGTGTGTTGTCCTATAAGCCCATAATGCGAGTTGAAGTTCATCAACCTAGTTCCCTTTAGTTTTAGTTAGTCGCCTTTTGATGGTGGACTTGATGACCATGTATATTGCTTCCACTTGCCCATTAGCTTGTGGATGAGAAATCGTGGGGAAGCTTTTTTCGATATGGAGGCTTTTGCAAAAGTCCTTGAGCTCGGTGATTTCGAATTAGGTCCCATTATCGGTGATGATTTTCTGTGGCACAACAAACCTGCAAATAATGTTTTTAGTAAAAAAATTAATGACTTTCTTTATGGTAATGGTGGCCAGCAGTTTTGGCCCTTCCATTGGCTATTGACAATACGCCAATTAGATCAATTCTCCTAGGCTAACCATTTACGTTAGCTCTGTTGAGGGGGTCCTTTTGATCTTTCTAAATCTTTGGCGCTGGTTGCACCCTCTCACGTAATCTACTGCATCGTGGTTTACCATTGGCTAGAAATACTTGTATTGGAGGATTTTCTTTGCAAGGGTTTGCTCCCAGATATGGTCTCCGCAGTATCCTTCGTGAATTTTTCTCAGGATCCGTTGAGCTTCTTTGTCGGTCACACATCTAAGCAAGGGGGTAGTGAACCCCCTTTAGCAGATTATTCCATCTTGTACTATAAATTGCGGTGACTTCCAAAGAAGCTTTTTCCACTAGTTCTTATCTGCGAGTAGGGTTCCTATGAGCAAATAGTCTTCGATTGGGGTCATCCACGTTTTCGGTTCAATGGTGGTCTCAAAGATCCATATGATATCCATTTCGTTTATACTTGGAGTGGTCAGGGTCTCAACCGGGGCTAGTCCTAACGATTGATCTTCTCCGGAGCTGGCCAGTTTAGCTCGGTAGTCGGCCTTTATGTATTGCTTCCTTGGGATGTGAGTTACGGTGTAATGATCGATGTCATTCAACAACGCTTGCACTTTAAATAGATATGGGGCCAGATTTTCCCCTCGATTCTAGTATTCACCTTTCTCCTAGCAAACGACTAGTTGAGAGTCGCTGCATATGTTAACGAATTTTATTTTGATTTCCTTCACGACTTTCAGTCCTCTATCAATGCCTCACATTCTGCCTCATTATTTTTCGTAGGGAATTCCAAGCATAGGGTGTAGCAAATGGCTCACCCTTTGGGGGTTTCAAGCAGTACCCTGCCCTTGAGCAGAGTTTATTAGACACGCTATCGACAAAGAGTTTCCATCATGTTTCCACTTCCAGTGGTATTTCCTCTTCATCATCTCGTATGGTAAACTGGGTGATGAAATCTACTAACGCTTTCCCATTGATTGCCCTTCTCGGATGGTAAGTGGTTTCATATTGGCTCAATTCGTTATTCCATTTGAGGAGCTGCCCGGAAGTCTCGGGTCGGTACAATACTTGCTTTAAAGGTTGATCGCTCAATACTTTGATCGGTCTACCTGGAAATTTGATCATAACTTCCTAGACACGATCAAGAGGCAATACACGAGCTTTTCCAATTTCGAATAATTTTTTTCGGCTCTAGTGAACCGCTTGCTAATGTACTATATGGGTCGCTGAATTCCATCGTCTTCACGCACAAGACAGCGCTCAACTCGTGAAGTGAGACTGCTATGTAAATGAACAAGTCATCTCCATCTACTGGCTTCGATGGGATCGGTAGGGTTACCATATGTCGCCGCAACTCTTCAAATGCGGTTTGACAAGCCTTGCGACGACCCATATTTCATGAGGTTTAAATAGACAATAAACCAGGCATATCCAACTCAAAACAATCCGAAACACAGATAATCAATGGGGTTAATTAAAAAAATAAGAAAAGAAGAAAAAAACCCCAGAATCTCGTAGCGGAATAACAAAATATAATAATCAAATAAACAGTTCATGGCGCTGTTTACACTATACATTTGATTATACTTTTACAACATAAACCAGATTTATACATACAACAGAGACAGAATAAAACAATGCAGTAGAACAACATGATGCAGGGGAATAATACTAGTAATATAATATAACAAATTTTTGTCTTTATCCTCTAGAATAATAATCCTCAATGCATTGAAATACTCAGGGCTGACCCGAGCATAAAGTAAAACAAAACACTTTAGTTAGAACTAAAATATTATTATTATTATATAAGTTGAATCGATATCACATATAACAGGAGTGTAATAGCGTCAGAAATGCTTATAGGGTTTTACATCTCCTATCAAGTGTATAACGTGTGCCATAACTCTAGAGATGTTACGAGATTTTCAATCTCTTAAGGATCCATCAAAATAGCTATATATATAGTAGAATATGCTACATATACAATGTCTAATCAATAAAATAAATATTTTTCCTAACGTTAAGGCTTTACATTAATCCCCTTTAACGTGTTTTTAAGCATTACCGTACAGTTTGCATATAACACAACCAGTAGAACATTGATAGATAAGGATGTGCCATGATATGACAATACTAAATCAAACTCGTAATGATCTCGCATAAGGATAAAAATATGGCAAGGCGTGTGAAGCCATGCCCAAAGTAGGATACTACTAGCTCAAATCGCCAGGCTGGTAGTAACGCAATACCGCAACGACCGCCCACCGCGTTCACCCATCCCATATCGAGTCAAAGGGAGGTTATCCCAATTAAAGTGCACCAATCAAAACAAATAACAATGGTAATAGTATGGCCAAAGTCCACAAGAAAAATCGAAGAATAGGTGTCCGCTAGGGGTAGCTAGCCCACTTGGCTTGGTTCAAGCCGTCCTTTTTTAGTGATTTCAAATTGACGCAAGTGTTGAGGCTATCCATCATCGTTTTCTTTCTTCTAATCCAGCAACATACACCAAATGCAACCACTTCATTATGGAGTCTCCTCCATGTACATAGTTGTTAAAGTGGTTCAACATTGACAAAGAGCAAGCCAATAATTGACCACAGTCTCTTTAACAACCAAACTTCATTTTACACACCAGATGGTTCTTTTACATTTCAAAACGATTCATACTTGATATCAAAATATCATTTTCACTTCAAAATATCATTCATTTCAAAATCATTATATTCACTTCAAAATTAATTTGACTTCAAAATCATTATTCACTTCGAATCAATTTCGTTTCAAAATCATTTATTTTCGCTTCGAAATCAGTTTCACTTCAAAATCATTTCGAATTTCGACTTCGGTTATAACTTCATTTTAACCAGATTCACATTTTAAATCAATAATTTAAATATAAATAGTTCCCAAACTTAAACATCTTGAATGAATACTTGAAATAGTTAAATTGTCAAAATGGCTAAAATATCAAAATAGTTTGAAATAAAAGTGTTTGAAATAAAATAGTTTGACATAAAATATTGTGAGATAAAATAGTTTGAGTATTAAAAATGGTTATATACTAAAATGGTTTTAAAATTTAATAATTTGAAATTTAAAACAATGAATTTTAAAATAGTTTATAGTAAAATAGTTTATTGTGAAAATATTTTCAAATTATAACTGTTTCTTTCCATTTCTATTAAATCTGGACCCATGTCCAAATTTCAATCAAACCGATTTAATTTCAAATCTTTCAATTTAAATTATCTTCAATCTTAAATCCATTTTAAATCAACTCGGTTCAGATTTAAATTTAAACCAACTCAATTTTGATTTCAATTCAGATTAACTTCAATTTCGAATTGTTACATTTTAACTTCAAACCTGGTTCAACGATTCGATTCAATGGTTCAAATTTCAATTCAATTCTTATTTTAAACCATTTCAATTTTTATAAATTTCATGTTCAATTTCAATTTACTGATTTAAATCACTTTAATGAAATTAAACTCTAATGTTCAATTTAAGGTTTAAATCTTTAAAATAATTCAATTCCGAGCTTAGATTTGAAATATCCATTTATAACACTTTTACTTAGATAAATTCGAAGTTCAAGCAAAACTTCAAAACATTAAAACAATTCAATATTCATAATTCAAGTCATATGTCGATTATAACTTCACATTCCAAAACAAATTATTTAAACAAATTATTTTCCAAATTTTACCTTCAACATTTCAAAACTCAAATTTAATTCAATCTTTATAATTTGATTTTTATTTATTTAAAACAAAATCATTTAAACAGAGTCAAATTCAGGAATTTAAAACCATTTAATTTAACCAATTCGGTGTCCATATATAATTTTCTATCCTTTGGCCAAGTGATCAGTTATTTCAGTTTTAATTTCAGGGACGGAATATATCATTTTCATCCTAATCAAAGTGTTTTTTTTGAGAGAAATGTGTGATCCTCTAGAAAACGACGAGAGCACACATGGAGCTATATATATAACAAATATAAATGAGCTGCCAACATTCCTGACAGGTGACAAGACTATCAAAAAGAAAACAGAAAAAATAAAGAAGAAGAAACCCCTCAAATGAGCTCCGGCAAAGCCACCGCCCATTAAACCCTAATATCGAGCTACGGCAAGGCCACCGCCCGATAATAGAGAGTTAGACGCATCTAAAATCAACGAAAACTAAAATACAACACCCACCAAATAAAAGAAAAACCATAAAGAAGAACACCAAGGGGTGAGCAAAAAAGAAGAACACCACTCTAAAGACACTGCGTAGCCACCAATGAGAGCAAGACACTATCAGAATCCCTGTGAAAAGCAATCCTGCCAACCAGTACAAAGCTGCATGCTGCCCTGAAAACCAGTCATGAGAAAACTAGCAACCTGTCTAAACCAAACCTGAAACAAAACTAAGAAACCAAGTTAAAAAGAATCACATATATGTATACAAATAGATTTTATATACATACATGTGAGAATAAAACCAAAATGAAAATTAAAGCAAGGAAAAACAAGAACCAAAAGCTAATAATACTAGAGGACAAAAAAAAAGAAATAAAAAACAGAGAAAAAACAAAACAAGAAACAACTTTAAGGGCCTAAAATAGGAAGAAAATTATACAGCATCGTGTGAACATTATTTAAATTAGTATAGGAGTTAATAAAATTATTATTATGAAAAAAATTATTAAAGTTAATTTTGAATATTTTAATATTATATCTAACCTTGTTAAGATATTCCTTGAAGCAATTATTTTTGGCTAATTTATATTTGGGATTTGAAATCCAATTTAAGCAGAAAGATGAAATTAAAATTATCAAATTATAATAGTAATTATTTTTATTATTAAAAATCCTTTGATTTTTCTCAAACCAAATATACCAACAAGTAATTGTAAATATAGTATCAAGTAAGTATCGGTTAGCCTTATTGAATTTAAATCTAAAAGAATTCCAATAGAAAAAACAATCAGAAACTCTAGAACTAATATAAAACTCAAAAATAATAAGGGTCTTAATAAGAATAAAATGTGTATCCAAACAATCGAAATAAATATGATTAATATCTTCAGAGTATGAATTACAAAAATAACATTTATTATCAAAAATAATATTTTTCTTTTATAAAAGTTCAATAGTATTCAATTTACCATGAATAATGAGCCACATGTGAATCTTAGATTTAGGAGGAGCGTTAGATTTCCAAATAAATTTAAAATAGGTATATATCATTTCAACCTATTTCTTAATTTATTTGAATATAATTCAAATAACAGTTTACATGCTGTCAAACAATATACATGGTGATAACAAGATATATATAAACAAATAAACATCCAATCATCCAAAATATCAACTAATAGGAATCCATCACAATCAACATCCAAACCAAGCAATAAATCACAACATTTAGCTAATTATCAATGTCAGAAATTTGACTAGAAGTTTAATTCCCGTTTCAATTTTACTGTTAATTCAAATTTCTAGTATGTCACATTCTATATTTATTTCCATGTCAGTTAAATTACCAAACAACTATCAATAAAATTAAATCACTTCATCATTTTAATTTAACGAACATCAGAAATATTTTATTATTCATGAGTAGGTTTAATCACTCAGCTTTATTTGAACTGAAAAGTTTTCAAACTCAAGTAAATTCCAATCCAACTCCATCGCATAGCCTACGTCGAACGATCGCAACGTGGCACGTTTCGTTCGAATCCGACCTCGTATCAAAAAATTATGAATTTATTAGCATACGATTCTTAAACGAATAATTAATTATATAATGTAATATAAAATATAAATGTAACTCATGTTCTTCTCAGACCCAGCCTCGCTTGATCCTAAACCCGCGCCTTTCAACTCCAGGTCGCACCTCCCTAGGGGCCATCGCTACCAACCCATCGACAGCACGTCGACCACCTCACGTTGCCCCCCCCCCGGCGCCCCCTCCCCCCCCGGCCAAATTACAGTCTCCCCAAATGCCACCATCGTCGCGAATGAAACCCAAATCACCGGCCCTTCTTGCTTCAATTTTGACGATTTCTCAAGTTTTGACACGATCCAACTGTACACAATGTAGATCTCGTCGTTCTCTTCATTTGAGCTTTTGGAGTCATTCGATTTCATGAGTGGTTAGAAGATATCAAGGGAAGAAGATTTGAGATTTTTGCCCACTAAAATTTATAAACAAGGTGGCTGAAGACTAGGGTTTTGGATAGCATAGAAATAAATTTGAATTCCTTTTATAGAAAATTTCTTGGCACCATTCATCTGTGAAAATTTCGAACTTCAAACAAAGCGTGATACCTAGCTTTCTATATATTATACCCCTATTCCAAACACAATGGAATATGCATCGAGAGTCAATTACATCGTTTACAGAAGATAACTTTTAAAAATCAAATTATTTTAATTAAGGTTCTAAAAATAAATTCTACGCGTATCAAGTTAGAACGACCAAACGATAAGTCTGATCACTACGAAACTTGAAATCTTATACTAATTCACTAGTATAGATCTGACGAAACGGGTATTTATCAAATTCGAGTTAGTGCCGAAAAAGACTATTTTTATACGTTAATTAAAAAATCAAATTCCTAAAATAAATTTAATCACTTTTAAATTCGAATTTAATAGTTAACAATTTTCTTTCTTGTTTAAATAAAATTAAATAAACTTTTGAAATCATTTTCATTCATATTAAATTCAATATTTTATTATTTAAACAATTCCAAATATTAAATATAATAATTAAATTATCAATAAATCATTATATTTGAAATCCAAGTTATTTAACTTATAATGTTTTCTTTTAAAACGAATTCATAAAACAAAACAACCACTTTCATTTTACGGTAATTTAACATCTTTGCGATTATTGTATACGGCCAAAGTTATTCATTTCTAAATAAATAAATGTTTTCTTATTTTTGAAATTTATATTTTTAAAAAATACAATTTTACATAAATAAACTTATGCTTTTACTGTTAATAAACTTTCATTCGATTCTTGATTTACTTAACATTGATTATTTCAATTTTTGTTATCAATTACTTACAATTCAATATCATTTAATTTACTTTCTAATATAAGTTATTATTTTTTATTCTATTCGATTTTATTATTTAATTTTTTTATCTAAGTTCATAAATTCAAATTTTTTTTCTAACCATTTTTGTTCAATAATTTAAAAGAGTTAAAAATATAGGGCGTTACAATCTTCCCCACTCCAAACTTTTTGTCCTCGAAAAGGAATTAAGTAGAGAATCTAAATTTAATATATTTTACTAAAAAAAAATTACTTAACTAATCAACATATAAAAATTAAATTCTTATATGGAAAACTTTTACCGTTCTTCCACTGCAGCACTCTGATATCGGCTTATTTGTAAATAAGTTATAAAACTTTAAAGTCCAAAAATTTTCTAACACTTGAATTTACGGAAAATTTCAAAACCGTCTCCTTTGCTCGGCTTGATTATAATAATTGCAATACACATATATATTACAAATATACATCTCATTTCAATGATGAAACATCCCGTAGAAGAAAAATATAAAAGTACGGTATGTAATCCGAGATATATGCCTTATTATTATTAATATAAGCGAGTTCGCTCATATTAAAGCGAGCAAAAGAAAGTCAAACCGCATATACGTCCAAACGGTCTTCATATGTATCTATCTCAACTCAAGTTTGAATATTAGTTTCTTACAAAAAGATATAGAAACATGTATGAGTTTAATAAAACTATACAACATGAATTCTGAATCCAAATCATAAGCGCAAGCACAAATACCCAACAAAATAATCATATGCAATCAAAACCAGTAATAACAATGATTTACAATAGAAGATACCAGCCAACAATTAATATTCATCCAATTGGTTTGCTTCCAATTTATTAATATCTTATTTCGTTCAAGTTTAATTTATTCAAATTCAATTATTTCACTTTATGTTTAACATTTCATCTCAGTCATTCTTGGAACCTTTTATAAAATCATTTTATTAAATCGTTTCATTTCAATAAGTGAAAATTATTGATTTACAGAGAACGTAAGAACTAAACACCGGGTTTCCTTCCAAATCATTTTTGCAATAATATATATTCTCATACCATACATATATATATATATATCAAATTTCATTCAAAAATTATAAATCAAAAATCTGTTTATCGAACAAATGCCTAGGAAAGCTACTAAGTGGCCTCCCCCACTTTGAGACTCGAAAATGAATGTTGAGGATGCGACCACCATCACCGAAATTATTCTCCAACGACAGAAGAAAAGAGTACATGACTTACTTTCTTTTAAAGTCCATTTTTGAAAACAACTTCTATTCGTAAATATTTTAAATAATACTAATATTATTTCCAAAATCTTGGAAAACAATTTCAAAAGCACTGGGGTTTAAGTTCTCAAATTCTCAGTTTAAATTTCATTATTTTAACTTAAACTAAAATTAGATTTTATTTTCATAAATCATTACTTAAGCTTACAAACATACATAACTCAAATTAGTTAAGTTAATATTTTCAAACTCGGTTTCATAACCTATTCACTTCATATTCAATTTATTTTATAAATCCATTCAATTCATAATTTAAACTTAGAGTTTAAATTTTCTTACCACTTTTACATAACTGAATAAACATTCCTTGATTCATGTCCAAACTCTTCTATCAAAAAGAATATATATACAGATTCAGATTTATTTTACATATCCTAATATTAAACAATTCCAAACCCTATTTATTTTCCATTTTAATAGTTTGAAAATAATAAGATTTACAAAGTACCAAAACGTGACGGTTTTGGAAATTTGTTTTGGACAAAACTTAAGTTTTATTAAATGAAATCTTGATTTTTCACTATCATATGAAAACTATGATTATAACGGTCTAGAAAAATTCTTGTTTTAATGATTCTAACTTATATCTACACGTCCATTTAAAGTTTTAGTTCGCCAAATCACGAACTGTCAAAATGCGACACGTTTATTTTAGTATATATTCCAAATGATTATAAACAAGTTTAAACACCTTTAAAACCTTACCAAACAAGTTCAAATACCTTTCAAATTCACATAATCACGTTATAACCTTTCCTAGCTGGAAATCTCCAAATTTAGACACCAAATTTTACATTTCAAATCATTTTGAAATAATGTCATACATATTTACTTTATATATCAAATTATATATTTTAAATATAGACAATTTTTTTTACTAGAATAAATATTATTTTGGCAATAACTCTCACTCAAAAACTCAACAATGAATACTAATGATGCTGCAGTCATCCTTAGAATTACTTTCCAAGGACTAAAGCGAGTTCAATTCTTTTATTTCTTTTAAAATTCTTTTCAAAATATATTTCTACTCAGAAACAATTTCAAATAATATTAAAATTACTTCTGAAACTTTGAAAATAATTTTTTAAAATCAATTGGATTTTAAATTCTAAATTTCTCAGCTTTTAAAACCATCCTATTTATAAGCTATATTATAAATATACTTATACAATTCCATTACCTTATTATGAAAAAATTTCGTTTATTTACATCTTTGTTATTGCAAATAATTCACATTGTGATTAGATTTCAATTCAATTTAATTATCGAACGCTTTGTGAAGAAGAATCACAAAGTATTCGTATTTAGTTTAGTTCAACATATAATCGATGATAACTAAATATTATCATCTCCTAACAACAAACATCCATAAATAAATTTGTATTTTCATAAACCTATGTGGTTATTTATGGAAGATTATTTCTTTTTGTATAAAATATATTTTTGGTTAAATTATTTTATTTATGTCATTCTAAAGTAATATTATGTCGACTTGCCTAGTTTAAGTTTTTAGAAACCCCTATCGATAACATGGTGTCTCATATACTAACCAGAATTCATAGACAACTCAGCGGATAAGTAAACACAATATAAAACATTTTATAACACCAACAAGTATGAGCACTCATACACTCACATACTCAAACAAACTCATTCTAGGGTATAACTATCCTATCTCTAATGAGTCAATCCCCATCAAAGCTAAGGTTATCGCTAAAACAAAGCTCTGATACCAATTGAGATGACCCACATTTCAAGAGGTTTAAGTCGAAAAGAAACCATGCATGCAACTCAAAATATAGATAATCAATGTGGTAAATTAAGAAAAATAAGAAAAGTAGAAAACAAACGCAGAATCTCGCAACGGAATGACAAAATGTAATAATCAAATTAACAATTCATGAAGCTTTTCACACTATACATTTGATTATACTTTTACAACATAAACCAAAGTTATACATACAATAGAGATAAAATAAAACAATGCAACAGAACAACAAAATGTAGGGGAATAACAATAGTAATATGATATACCAAATCTTCGTCTTCATTCTCCGGAATAATAATCTTCAATGATTGAAATACTCAAGGCTGACCGGAGCATAAAATAAAATAATACATTCGAGTCAAAACTTAAATATTATTATGTGAGTTGAGTCAATATCAAATATAATAGGAGTGTAATAGCATCAGAGATATTTATGGGGTTTTACATCTCCTATCTAGTGTATGATGCGCATGCCATAACTCAAGAGATGTTACCGGATTATCCATCTCTTTAGGATCCATCAAAATATCTATAGATAGTAGAGTATGCTATATAGTAACGTCTAATCAATAAATAAATATTTTTCCCAGTGTTAAGGCTTTACATTAGTCCACCTTAACGTGTTTTTAAGCATTGTCATACAGTTTGCATATGACTCAACCAGTAGAACGTCGGTGGATAAGGATACGTAGTGATATGACAGCACTAAACCAAACTCATAGTGATCTCATATAAGGATAAAAGTATGACAAGGCATGTGAGGCAATGTCCAAGGTAGGATACTGCCAGTTCAAGTCGCCAGGCTGGTGGTAACGCATTGCCGTAATGATCGCCCACCACGTCCACCCATCCCATATCGAGTCAAAAGGAGGTTATCCCAATCAAGGTGCACCTATAGAAACCAACAACAAATGTAATAGTACGGATTGAGTCCACAAGAAAAATCGAAGAATATGTGTCCGCTAGGGTAGCTAGCCCACTGGCCCAGTTCAAGCCGCTCTGTTTTAGTCATTTCAAAATGGCGCAAGTGTCGCGGATAACCATCATCGTTCTCTTTCTTCAAATCAAGCAACATACACCAATTCCAACCGCTTTATTTTGGAGTCTCATCCACGTACACAGTTTTTAAAGTGATTCCAATATTGACAGAGAGTATGCCAATAATCGGCTATGGTCTCTTTAACAACCAAACATCATTTTACACATCGGTTGGTTCTTTCACATTTCAAACGATTCATACTTGATATCAAAATGTCATATTCACTTCAAAATATCATTCATTCCAAAATCACTATATTCATTCGAAATCAATTCCATTTCAAAATCATTTTATTCACTTCGAAATCAATTTCATTTAAAAATTATTTTTTCACTTCGAAATAAATTTCACTTCAAAATCATTTCGACTTAGGTTATAACTTCATTTTAACTACATTCAAGTTTTAAATCAATGATTTAAATATAGGAAGTTCCCAACCTTAAACAGCTTGAATTTTGAAAATAGTTTGAATAGGTAAAATAGATAAAATAGCTTAAATAGTTAAAAATATCAAAACAGTTGAAATTAAATTATTTTACATAAATTAGTTTGACATAAAATTGTTTGAAATAAAATTGTTTAAGAATTGGAAATGTTTATAATAAAATGGTTTGAAAATTTAATAATTTGAAATTTTAAAAAAATGAATTTAGAATAGTTTATAGTGAAAATAGTTTCAAATTAAAACTGTTTCTTTACATTTCAAATAAATATGGACTCGGGTCCAAATTTCAACCAAATTGTTTTAATTTCAAATCTTTTAATTTAAACCATCTTCAATCTCAAGTCCATTTTCAGTCGACTCAATTTCGATTTAAATTCAAATCAACTCAACCGCAATTTCAATTTGAATTAACTTCAATTTTGAAACGTTCCATTTTAACTTCAAATCCAATTCAATGGTTCGATCCAATGGTTCAAATATCAAATTCAATTCTTATTTTGAACCATATCAATTTATACAAATTTCAAGTCCAACTTCAATTTACCAATTTAAATCACTTAAATCAAATTGAACTTCAATGTTCAATTTAAAGTTTATATCTTTAAAATAATTCATTTCCAACCCCAACATTTGAAATATCCATTTATATCACTTTTCCTAAGCTAAATTCAAAGTTCAAGTAAAAGTATGAAACTTCAAAACAATTCAATTTCCATAATTCAAGTCATATATCGATTATAACTTCACATTCCAAAATAAATTCTTTAAACAATTTATTTTAAAAGTTCACATTTAACATTTCAAATGTCAAATTTGAAAATAATTCAGTTTTTAAATACATAAAACAAAATCATTTAAATATAGTCAGACTCAGGAACATAAAACCATTTAATTTAACCAATCTGGTATCTGTATATAATTTTCTATCCTGTGGCCAAGTGATCAGTTATTTTGATTTTAATTTCAAAGATGGACATATATCATTTCCATCCAAATCAAAGTGTCATAGATATATATCATCTCAACCTATTTGTTAATTTATTTGAATATAATTCAAATAACAATTTATATGCTGTCAAATAATATACAGGTATACATACGCCAACAAAAATTCAATCATCCAAATATCAACCAATAGGCATCCATCACAATCAACATCCTAATCAGCCAATAAATCACAACATTTTACTCATTATCAATGTCGGGAGTTTAACTACCAGTTTAATTCCAATTTCAATTTAACTGTTAATTCAAAATTTCCAACATGTAAATTTCTATATCAATTTCCATGTCAACTAAATTATCAAACAACTATCAATAAAATTAAATCACTTTATGATTTTAATTTAACGAACATCAAAAATATTTTTAAACCATGAGCTGGTTTAATCACTCACCTTTATTTGAAGTGAAATTTTTTCACATTCAAATAAATCTCAATCGAACACCATAGCGTACTCTTCATCGATACGATCACAAAGCGACTTATTTTGCAAGAACCCGACCTCGCATGAAAATGTTATGAATTTATTAGAATACGATTCCTAAACGAATAATTAATTATATAATTTAATATAAAATAAAAACGTAACTCATGTTCTTCTCCCATCCAGCCTCGCTCAAACCCAAACCCGCACCTTTTAACTCTAGTCGGCCTCCTTGGGGAACACCATCCACTTATCCATCGACACCATGTAGACTGCCTCCTGTTGCTCCACCTATGGCCAAAATTGGGTCTCCCCAAGTGCCACCATCACGGTGAATGAAACCAAAAACCCCCAGCCCTTTGTGCTTCAATTCTGGCGATTTCACAAGCTTTGGAACCATTCGATTTCATTGAGTCGATTAGAAGATATCAAGGGAAGAAGATTGGAAATTTTCGGCCATTAAAATTTAAAAAGAAGGTGGCTAAAGAAACTAGTAATTTGGATAGCAAAGAAATGAAGTCCAAGTCCTTATATAGAAAATTTCGTGGCACTATTCATTCGTGAAATTTATGAACTCCAAATGAGGCGTGCCGCTTAACGTTCAATATGTTATACCCCTATTCCTAACACAATGAAATATTGGCCAAGAGCCAATTCCATCACATGCAGAAGATAGCTTTTCAATATCAAATTATTTTAATTAAAGTTCTAAAAATAAATTCTATGCGTTTCAAAATCGCAGGATTAAACGATAAGTCCGATCGCTATGAAACTTGAAATCCTATAATAATTCGCTATTACGGATACGATGAAACTGGTTTCGTCAAAATTCATGACAGTTCTCAAAAAAACTATTTTACACGTTAGTTAAAATATAAAATTCCCAAAATAAATTTAATCATTTTTAAATTCAAATTTAAAAGCTAACAATTTTCGTTCTTATTAATATAAAATTTAAATTAACTGTTGCAATCATTTTCATTCACATTAAATTCAAGATTCCATCATTTAAAAAATTCCAAATATTAAATATAAAAATTAAATTATCAAATAAATCACTATATTTGAAATCTAATTAATTTAACTTGTAAAATTTGCTTTTAAAATGAATTTAAAAAATTAAACAACTACTACCATTTTACAATAATTCAACATCTTTGCAATTACTGTATACAACCAAAGTTTTTCATTTCCTACCAAATACTTGTTTTCTTATATTGAAATTTGTTTTTATCAAAAATACAATTTCATATAAATAAACTTATGCTTTTACTTTTAATAAACTTTCATTCGATTCTTTATTTATTCATCGTTGATTATTGCAATTTCTGTTATCAATTAATTACTATTCAATATCATTTAACTTACTTTCTAATATAAGCTATCATTTTTTATCTTATTGAATTTTGTAATTAATTTTTTTATAAGTTCATAAATTCAAATTTTATTTCTAACCATTTTTGTTCAATAGTTATATTAAATTCAATAACTTAAAATAGTCAAGAATATGGGTCGTTACAAGCCTCATTCCATTCGAAATTCTTCTTTCCTTTTTTTAATGCATCAAAGAATTGTATACATTTTTTGATGGTTTTCGAGATGAACCAACTTGGCGTTGCGACTTTCCCATTCATGCTTTGCAATCCTTCTTGTTCTTCGAGGTTTGGACTTATCATTGGGTAGTTATTTGCTTTAGATTTGCTTCAATGCCTCTGGCGCTCACTATGAATCCTAAGAATTTTTAGGAGGCTACTCCAAAGTGACATTTGAGTGGATTGAGTTTCATTCCATACTTTGGGTGTATTTCAAATATTTTGATGAGATCCTCTCAATGATTGGAAACTATTCATGCTTTAACTATCATGTCATCCGCATAAACCTCCATGGTATTTTCGATTTGACGCTTGAAGATGAAATTTACCAGTAGCTGGTAAGTTATCCCAGCATTCTTTTGGCCAAACGGCATTACTTTGTAGCAATATAGTTCCAGGTCGGTAATAAAACTGGTATTTTCTTGGTTTTGTTCCTGCATCATGATTTGGTTGTATCCGGGTATGCATCCATAAATAATAGAAACTCATGTCCAACTTTTCTACCAGCTGGTCGATTCTAGGTGGTGGAAAACTATCTTTCGGCAGGCTTTGTTTGAGTCTGAGTAATCGATACAAGTTCGCTATTTTCCGTTGGACTTCTTGACCAAAATCAGATTAGATACCCATTCGGGATAGGTCGCATTATAGATAATTCCATTGGCCATCAACTTGTCTACTTCTTCTCTCAATGTCTTGGATCGCTTGGGGTTGGGCTGCGTCTTTCTAGTTTACCCGCACAAACCTGAGATCAACGTTTAATGCGTGGCAGGCAATTTCCGGTGATACCCCACACATATCGGAGTGTGTCCAAGCGAACACATCCAAGTTGGCATGAAGAAATTTAACAAGTTCTAGTCGCATCTTGCTTCCAGGTGCGATCCAATTTTCAAGACCTGTGTTGGGTCATCCAGGTCGAATGGAACCGACACCATCAATTCTGCCAGTGCTGCCCAATCGTCCCCTGAACTCTTCTTTCTAAGGTCCAAAACCTTGTTGAATCGGCTATGCTCCCCAAGCCAGCAAAGGTTTTGTAGTTACTATTTGGCTGGTCTACGAATGTGGAGAGTTCTTGTGACGACCCAGAATTTTTAAGCTTTTAAAATCAGAATATTTAATTGACTTAAATATTCAATGGAATAATTTTAACTTGAATTCAAATATCACTATTAATTGTTAATTAAATTATTGAATTAAATAATTTAAAATCGGGTAAAATATGAAATCTGGGATTTTAAGCCTGTTAAAAATAATTTGAAGGCTTGTAAAATTTATATTTATAACATTAAAAATAATAGAAGTTGTAAAATTGGAATTAACAGTGGTTTGTTCAGTTTTAAAATTTTATTGTTTAAATTGAATTTAAAAATAGCCTTCCCGGGCACAGTCTCGAAATTCGATGAAACCAGTTTCATTGGGTCCGTAATATTGAATTATTACGGGATTCCAAATTTCGTAGCTTTCAGAAATAACGTGAGAGCGTACGATATATAAACGCATTGGAATTTATACCGAGACAAAATTTAATTTAAATAAAACATACTTACTTTCTTTAACCTGACCATACGTACAACCTGCCGCCTATTTGCCACCTTCGTACCCATTTTCCTTTTTATTCACATCTTCTCAATCTCTGTTCGATCAGAAGAAGAAAGTATAATAACAAAAGAATTGAGCCGAAGCTTTAAAGAAATCAAAGCATAAAAAAATGATGGATGATACCCCGATAAGAAATCCCTTTCCCCTTCAGTTTTTCAAATCGAAAACTTTCAACTAAATGGCCGAGCTCCGTTCTCTTTTCTTCTTTGAGAAATCAATCGATGTCGATTTATACTTTAGGGTTGAGCTTTCCTTTGGTCGAGATTGGAGAGTAATGCGACATCGTCGCAAATCTAGCGAGCACGACTCGTATAAGGCTTCAGGTCGCGTTCAACTCAGAGGGGATTCCGCGACGTTGACTAAGTCGAGCGAGCAGGCGATTGGGGTTTGAGCTCATGTCGCGACCATGAAGGCAGTGAGGCCGAGACTTGGTGGTTTGTTCGCGCGTGACGTGGCATCATTCTGGGGCTCGAGTGTGAGATAGCGATCGATGCAGGGATCGCATTCATGATTGAATTTCATGCATGCATGGGAGCTTGGAGATGGCGGCCGTGGTCGAATTGGGGATCTCGTGCACGAGGCGAAGGCACAGTGGTTCGATTATCAGGGTTTGTTCGATTTCAAATCGGCTATGAAGGTATTATTTTCTTAAATTTAATAACTCTTATATATGAATATATTACAGGAAAAAAAGTTTTTTTTAATCCAGATCTTTATTTTTACGAATATATGTATAAGCAGGGAAGTTTTAACTATAAAACAGATTACTGTATTGTTATTTATAAATAAAATTAGATAAAAATATTTGTAGAGATAAGCAATATATATAAATATACATACATGTTTAAAAAGAGTAAATATAGGTCAGAGAATAAACATATAACCCAAAGATTTATTTCACAGTAAAAATATAGTAACTTGTATATTCAAGTTCGTATATAAAAACAAAGGATTTTTGGGTAAATCTATGTAAATAATTTTTATAAGTAGACAGATAGCCTTAGAAGAAATAAATATACATCTACACACTTTGTATTTGCTAGTTTAACTTTAAAGTAATTTATTTGTTTAGTTCACTTATTTAAAATTTATTTTTGTTACTTAAGGATTTTTCACAAAGGAAATTAGCTCGAAATTTAATTATTCATTCAATTTAAATCATTAGTTAACTTAGATTATTTAATAATGATTGATTGTTAGGGTGTTAATAAAACCATCTAATATTTATTCAAGGGTCTTAAATCATGAAGAATCAAGTCAGTTGGAGTAAATTGCAAATTAAAGCAAAGGTGAGTTAATCTCACTCATTTAAATTTAAATTAAATGATTAAATTTAAATTAATGTTTGAATGGTTGAATTGATTGATGTACTGTATAGTATAATATATTTTGAAATTGGTATTATATATTGTGCTAAAGTCTGTGGATGCAGGTAAAACAGGTTGGAGGGATCCAACAGGGTTCCTCAAAAATTTTTAGAATTGTTTGATATTCTAAGTAATGGATATTTGATATTCTGTGATGAATATTATTGTTAATTAGTAATATTGATTGTTATGATTTGCTTGAATATATTTTAGTGCACTGAGTTATCGTAATATATAGAATTGGGTTTCTTTGAAAAGAAAATAAAAGAGTAAATTTTAAGTAAAATAATTATAGCGAATTTAAATAAATTAAGAGTGAATTGAAAAGGACTGGAAATGAAATTAAAATACTAATAAATAATGTCGAGTATGGAGGATAAAGGATTTGAATAAGCAGAAATTAATAAATAGTAAACTTAAGTGATATCAATTAAAAGAATAAAGAATTATTTTAAATTTCTAAGTTAAATTAATTTAAAAGGATTAAGAAGTAATTTGAGGAACCAAAAGTTGGAATTTTCAATTAAAGTATTTTAAATCATAATTAAGGAATAAATATGAAATTAAAGGATTTTGGAATAAATAAAGTAAATTGAAAATTAATTTGGAAATTGATTTAAGTGTTTGAAATTGGATATTTGGAAGAATAAATTCAAGGTGGAAATTTATTAAAGGAATGATAAAAATTGGTTAAAAATAAATAGTGATTTATTTTAAAGGTTGTGAAGAGAAGTATATTTCTCTGGATAGCCAGGTACGTTTTCAAAGTAAGTTTTTAAAATAAAATAAAGGTTTTAATGTTGTTTTAAAAAGTATGTTCTTGGAAATTTATTATTTCGAAATGTTTAAATTCTAAAGTAAAATATTTATTCAAATCTATTACCGTAGTAATAATTTATAAAGAGTGACTTAGTAATTTTGTTTTAAAGGTGAAAACGTAGTTTATATTTATAAAATAACCTTATTTTCAAATATTCATGTAGTATATATTTTTAATCTAGCATTGAAGTAGTTTTAATTTAAATATTTTAAAATAAATTCTAAAGTAAGTAATTTTTTAATCTATTATCGTCATAATTATTTAAAGAATGATTTGGAATTTTGTTTAAAGAATAAATCTAATGTAGAATTATAAGGTAACTTTATTTTGGTTATTTCTAGAGTATTATTTTAAATTAAGTACTAAAGTAATTTTTCTATATTAAATGTTAAATATATTTTACAATAAAGTGTTTTTAAATTATTTAAAAAATCTAAAGTTTGTGCTTGGTGATTCCAGTGGAAATAGAAATACTTGGAATTTATTCTGAGAAAGGCAGATAGTTTTGAAAACTGTTTTCGAGAAGTTTGAAAAGTGAAATTATATCTTGTGAAGATATTTTTGAGATAAATAAATAATTTGGGAAATTATTTATTGTGTGATGGATGTTGTGAACATTAATTGATAGTTAAATCACCGAGTATCAATATTGGACAAATGCGTTGATCGTTTCGAAGAGACCGGGATCGAGATTTATTTCTCGAAAACCACTTCGATCCGGTTTGTATGTTTCGTGCAAACGAGTTTGGATTCGAAGATGGAGCAGTGAAGTGCAAGGGCTAGTCGCTACTAATCCTGAGGATATTTCCAAAATGGATGTAGTAGGAATAGTGCCTTCGGTTCCGTTCGAACCCGGGACGGACTTGTATGGATGAATGCTTGCGAAACATCATCAGGTGGACGATGGGCATTCTAAGGGATATATTCTAAAAAGGTAACGCTTAGCCTCAAGCCTCATCAAATGGGAATGACTGAAAATCAGGGATTACGCAGCAAGGCTAGGTGGGTAGCACCCAAGCAGGGTGAGGTCATTCCTGTCTAGATGCCCCTATTTATTTCGGCTTAATGGGCGGTTGCTGATCCCAACTGCGGGGTGATCTCACTCGGGATTATCCAGTAAGGGGTAGTCCCGGTCTTGTGTTGCAGAGGAGCGGGCGTACTCCTCGGTATGGTGATCTAGGCCTCGTACTGTGACAAGTGGTACTCCAGTGCGTAGTCATTAGTTGGAAATACATTCTCCCTACGAGCCTTGTACGAGTTTTGTTGTATTACCCACTTTGTGGCTAGTAGCTGGAATTTAATAATGTAACAATTTCGGCTATTTTATAAGTATTTGTCTATAGACCCTATTATAATATCAGAGGATTTCTATAAAAATTGTTTTAGCTATCGTAAGGTAAAAACCTGACATGTTTATTTGTGGCATGGTCTTACGAGATGCTTTTGTTTTCAAAGGTTCTTTGAAACTTTAATAATCAATTGGGTGTGATTTTTTCACGCTGGTATTCTAGACTGACTCGGGTATTATTTAACTATAAGCTCGGGTCAGACCGAGTATTATAGGATACAGGAAATGCTGTGGAGCTCAGGAGAAGAGCAGGATGACGATACGTGCTCTCGTAATTTTTTTTATGTATATATTCCGCTGTGTTGAGTTGTTGTGTATCCAGTTGTATGTTATTGATGTTGAATTGAGACTGATGTACTCTGATGATGTAATGTATAACAGATATATTTGATTTTTGAGTAAAGATCATTTATTATCTATTATATTTTATTTCGCTGCGATGGTTAGATTCTGATGTTGTTTTCTATTTTCTTCTTCTACCTCTTCTTCTTTAACCCAAATGGTTCGTACTTCTGTACAACTTGAGTTGATTTAGGTAGAATAGTGTTAACTCAAGAGGAACGGATTTGCGGGCTGTTACAGTTGGTATCAGAGCTTAGGCTAGCCATAACCTTGACTCTGGTGGAAATTTCTCATTAAATAGAGTCCGTAGTACTCTAGAATGAGTTTGAGCGTATTAATAGATATGAGCGCGTATTTGTTAGTGAGTATAAAATGATTTTATATTGTGTTGATTGGTTTATTGAGTAGTTTATGGATTCTGGTCAATACGAGTAATTAACGTTATTGATAGGGATCTCTAAACACTTGAATAGAACAATTCGACATAGTATTGTTTTAAAGTAGGGTAAATGAAATAATTTACCCAAATTATTTTTGTATGCAAAAGGATATATTTTTTGAAAAGCATTATAGTATTTGGATGCTTGATTGTTAGGAATGATAATATGAAATTATTAAAACTATTGTGTAGAAATTAAATAAGAAATTGAAAACTTATAACCAAAGTTGAAGAATAAATTTATATAACAAAATGGAATTTGAAATATAGATGTAATTTATAAATTTAAATAAACCTCTAGAGAAATTTGTAAATATAAACTATGAATATGATTTAACATTGGAAATAAAATCCCAGAGTAATGTTGGAATATAAATTGGATGGATTTCAAATTTGGAATTTTGGAGAAAGTTTTAAATTCCTTTGGATTTGGAAATGGTTTTCAAAAGTTTTGGAGAAAAAATTGTGGTATTATTTCGGAAATATTTTTGAATTGGAATTGAATATGGAGAGATTTGGAATTTAAAAATATTTGAAAGGGACTTTAAAGAGATAAAAGCATTTAATTCTCTTTCGATCGCTGGAAAATAATTTCGGTGATGACTGCTGCATCATCAAAGTTCATTTTCGAGTTTCTAGAAGAGAAATTGCTACCAAGTTGTTTTAAATTGGAATTGTTTGCGAACTGGGTTGGGTTTTGAAATTTTAAGGAATAATTAAATTTGCCAAAGGATTTTGGATGTAGTTGATTTCAAAAGTGATTTTGAAATTTTGGAAAATTGTTTAAACTCTGGAATCTTATTTAAAATGTTTATGGAATAATAAAAATATATTGGCTAAATAAAAGGGTATAATTCCGAGTTAAAAAGTAAAATGTGAATGAGATTGATGGTAAATAGATGAAATATGAATATAAATAAGTTGTGACTTATAAAATTTGGAAGCAAAATAAATAGGCCAAATAAAATTGTTTGTAATGATAATAAATTTAATCCAAAATTTAAAATATAAAATAGATTGAACTCAAGTAAAACGGTTAGAGTGATTTCTAAAATAAAAATCAAATATTGGGTAAAATTTTAAATAGACTACTTGATTAATTTAGGGAAATATGGAAATGGAACTCAAATTGGTTAATAAAAATTTGAGTTGTGAATAAATGATAGAATTTGAAAGTGAAGCTTGAGTTATTAATAGAAATTCTACTTGAAATTGTAAGTGAATTAAATTTGAGTTGAAGTTGAATGGAATTGAATGTACATAAAAATGATTTGTATTGCAAATAAAAATCCAAGTAGAGATAAATTGAAAATGGCCTCGTTATGAAGTGTGAGGAATTCAGAAATAAATTATTGAATGTGAATTAGAATTCATATTGATTCAATGAAATATACTAATTTAATTTAAACGAATGGAGCTGGCAATGAACTCAAGTTAAACAAAATAGAGTTGAAATAGTAATGGTTTGAATATTGTTTGGAAGCATTCAAAAAAGTGTCGAAATATTTCATATGTGCTGATGGAAGTATATAATATGCACTGTTTATAGAATCCATGTTTTAGTTATTTATAATAAAGTGAAATGTTGATAAACTTTGTATATTTGACACTGACATGTTTAAATTGAGTAAGTACAGGTTTTTGGAAGCCGTTGACTGGTTTTTCCCGCGCTAACAGCTTAAATAAATAACCGCTTTGCTTAAAATGCTAAATAAGGTACGCCTATGTAATACAAATAGGAAATATGAACTGTTTTTCTGTTTTCCGACCGTGTGGGTCGATGTATATATATGTATATCTCTTGTCAAATTGCAAAAGCTCCTCCGTACAAAGGAGACTCTGCCAAAAAAATTCAAAAATTTTAGGAGTTAGAATTTTTTGAATCTTTTGAAATTTCCACTAACGACAAATGGTTTAAAATTTGTAAGCAAATAGAATTACAATTAAATGTTGAAATCTAATTTAAATTGTATAAGTAAAGTAAGATGAACTGAAGAATTGTTCAAAGAAACTAAAAGAAGAAAGAAGTTTGCAAATAAACTTTTGTTTGAGATTTTAAATAAATTAGTAAGTAAAACTAATAAAGGAAACGATTAATTAAATATGGACTGAGATAGGGTGAATCAAAATTCAATATTCAAAGTTTGGAAATGAATTGATTTCAAGTAAAATTGGGAAAAAGTATTTATATTTGAAAATTACTTAATAAAGTGAAGCAAATTGAAATTTTTATGGAATTGGAATTCAATTTGAGTATAAACTCCAGTAGTGAAGTAAAATAGATAAAAGGAATATACATCGAATATTTATATGGAACTTAAGAAGTGAATGGTGAGATTCTTAAGTAAATTTATTATTGAGAAAATTATTCTAAATGGATAATTGAATAGAGATTTAAAACTGGAAGTAGTGACAAGGGAAAATTGTGCATAATTGTATAACAATCAAAGTAAATGTGAATAAAAGGAAATTGATATGGTTGATAATCAATTGGGCAAATACGTAGGATGCATGTATATTATTTTATTCGCATAGCTATTTGATCCAGATTTGGGCACAAAATTTCGAGATAGTTATATCGATCCGAGTTAGGATTTTTCACTCGATTTTCGACGGCGGGCCCTGGATATGGAATTTTGGTTGCGTCTGGAAATTCTCTATCATAGTTATGACTATGCAAGGAGAATGACGGTTTCTAATCAGGAAACCAGATCTGAGTCCGCACTAGAAAGTCGGGTAGATGATACTAGTTCGGAAGTGAAATTGTGTATCGAGAAGACGATCGGATTTGGCATTCCGTACGAATGATATAGGTACATCGTACGGGCTTAAATGGAATGAGCATTGAAATTTTGGAAAGAAGTCCAATAAACGATTTTGAATGTTGTGATTATATATTATTTCTAAACAGGATATGCAGGTATGAAAAAGGGAAAAGAAAATTGGTTTTGATTTCAGATAATAAATTGGAGTTGCTCGACAAAAAGGTATGTGTTTAATTTTTCGTATGGAATTTGATTGGGTTTTTGGATCTAGCCACTTGGCTTTTGTTTTCTTTTTGGATTTGGGAGGCCGTAAAGCCATTTTGTAGTTGTACCGAGCTAACTGCGCAAAGGAGACGCTGGCGAAATTTTTCGAAAAATTAGGTAGTTAGAAAATTTTTGAGAAAATTCTGTTAATTTTAAATTTGATTTAAAATTGAAATTTGAATGATTGAGTAAGTAATATTGTTTGAAGCTATGGGGAAGTTAGTAAGTATGGTAATGTGTCTTTATAAATGGTAATTGGTAGGATGTTGAATTGTTTGGTTTTGGGGATAAATAAATGGGTATTGGACCATTCTTCATAACTAGTAATTTCGGGGACGAAATTCTTTTAAGGGGGGAGGAATGTGACGACCCGGAATTTTTTAGCTTTTAAAATCAGAATATTTAATTGACTTAAATATTTAATGGAATAATTTTAACTTGAATTCAAATATCACTATTAATTGTTAATTAAATTATTGAATTAAATAATTTAAAATCGGGTAAAATATGAAATATGGGATTTTAAGCCTGTTAAAAATAATTTGAAGGCTTGTAAAATTTATATTGATAACACTGAAAATAATAGAAGTTGTAAAATTGGATTTAACAGTGGTTTGTTCAGTTTTAAAATTTTATTATTTAAATTGAATTCAAAATAGCCTTCCCGGGCACAGTCTCGGAATTCGACGAAACCAGTTCCATTGGGTCCGTAATATTGAATTATTACCGGATTCCAAATTTCATAGCTTTCGAAATTAACGTGAGAGCGTACGATATATAAACGCATTGGAATTTATACCGAGATGAAATTTAATTTAAATAAAACATACTTACTTTCTTTAACCCGACCATACGTACAACCTGCCGCCTATTTGCCTCCTTCGTACCCATTTTCCTTTTTCTTCCCATCTTCTCAAGTCTCTGTTCGATCAGAAGAAGAAAGTATAATAACAAAAGAATTGAGCCGAAGCTTTAATGAAATCAAAGCATAAAAAAAATGGTGGCTGATACCTTGATAAGAAATCCCTTTCCCCTTCAGTTTTTCAAATCGAAAACTTTCAACTAAATGGCCGAGCTCCGTTCTCTTTTCTTCTTTGAGAAATCAATCGATGTCGATTTAAACTTTAGGGCTGAGCTTTCCTTTGGTTGAGATTGGAGAGTAATGCGACATCGTTGCAAATTTGGCGAGCACGGCTCGTATAAAGCTTCAGATCGCGTTCAACTCAGAGGGGATTCCGCGATGTTGACTGGGTGGAGGGAGCAGGCGATTGGGGTTTGAGCTCATGTCGCGATCATTGAAGGCAGGAAGGCCGAGACTTGGTGGTTTGTTCGCGTGTGACGTGGCATCGTTCTGCGGCTCGAGTGTGAGATAGCGATCGATGCAGGGATCGCGTTCGTGATTGAATTTTATGCACGCGTGGGAGCTTGGAGATGGCGGTCGTGGTCGAATTGGGGATCTCGTGCACGAGGCGAAGGCACAGTGGTTCGATTATCAGGGTTCGTTCGATTTCAAATCGGCTGTGAAGGTATTATTTTCTTAAATTTAATAACGCTTATATATGAATATAGTACTGGAAAAAAAAGTTTTTTTTAATCCAGATCTTTATTTTTACGAATATATGTATAAGCAGGGAAGTTTTAACTATAAAACAGATTATTGTATTGTTATTTATAAATAAAATTAAATAAAAATATTTGTAGAGATAAGTAATATATATAAATATACATACATATTTAAAAACAGTAAATATAGGTCAGAGAATAAACATATAACCCAGAGATTTATTTCACAGTAAAATATATAGGAATTTGTATATTGAAATTCGTATATAAAAACAAAGGATTTTTG
This sequence comes from Allium cepa, assembly GCA_030765085.1. Lineage (NCBI taxonomy): Eukaryota > Viridiplantae > Streptophyta > Magnoliopsida > Asparagales > Amaryllidaceae > Allium > Allium cepa. The sequence goes on from CM060941.1 coordinate 35,037,230, forward strand.
GGTAAATCTATGTAAATAATTTTTATAAGTAGACAGAAAGCCTCAGAAGAAATAAATATACATCTACACACTTTATAGTTGCTCGTTTAACTTTAAAGTAATTTATTTGTTTAGTTCACTTATCTAAAATTTATTTTTGTTACTTAAGGAATTTTCGCAAAGGAAATTAGCTCGAAATTTAATTATTCATTCAATTTAAATCATTAGTTAACATAGATTATTTAATAATGGTTGATTGTTCGGGTGTTAATAAAACCATCTAATATTTATTCAAGGGTCTTAAATCATGAAGAATCAAGTCAGTTGGAGTAAATTGCAAATTAAAGCAAAGGTGAGTTAATCTCACTCATTTAAATTTAAATTTAAATGATTAAATTTAAATTAATGTTTGAATGGTTGAATTGATTGACGTACTGTATAGTATAGTATATTTTGAAATTGGTATTATATATTGTGCTAACGTCTGTAGATGCAGGTAAAACAGGTTGGAGGGATCCAACAGGGTTCCTTAGAATTATTTAGAATTGTTTGATATTCTAAGTTATGGATATTTGATATTCTGTGATGAATATTATTGATTGTTATGATTTGCTTGAATATATTTTAGTGCACTGAGTTATCGTAATATATAGAATTGGGTTTCTTTGAAAAGAAAATAAAAGAGTAAATTTTAAGTAAAATAATTATAGCGAATTTAAATAAATAAAAGTGAATTGAAAAGGAATGGAAATGAAATTAAAATACTAATAAATAATGTCGAGTATGGAGGATAAAGGATTTGAATAAGCAGAAATTAATAAATAGTAAACTTAAGTGATATCAATTAAAAGAATAAAGAATTATTTTAAATTTCTAAGTTAAATTTATTTAAAAGGATTAAGAAGTAATTTGAGGAACCAAAAATTGGAATTTTCAATTAAAAGTATTTTAAATCATAATTAAGGAATAAATCTGAAATTAAAGGATTTTGGAATAAATAAAGTAAACTGGAAAACAATTTGGAAATTGATTTAAGTGTTTGAAATTGGATACTTGGAAGAATAAATTCAAGGTGAAATTTATTAAAGGAATGAGAAAAATTGGTTAAAAATAAATAGTGATTTATTTTAAAGGTTGTGAAGAGAAGTATATTTCTCTGGATAGCCAAGTACGTTTTCAAAGTAAGTTTTTAAAATAATATAAAGGTTTTAATGTTGTTTTAAAAAGTATGTTCTTGGAAATTTATTATTCCTAAATGTTTAAATTCTAAAGTAAATATTTATTCAAATCTATTACCGTAGTAATAATTTATAAAGAGCGACTTGGTAATTTTGTTTTAAAGGTGAAAACCTAGTTTATATTTATAAAATAACCTTATTTTCAAATATTCATGTAGTATATATTTTTAATCAAGTATTGAAGTAGTTTTAATTTTAATATTTTAAAATAAATTCTAAAGTAAGTAATTTGTTAATCTATTATCGTAATAATTATTTAAAGAATGATTTGGAATTTTGTTTAAAGAAGAAATCTAATGTATAATTATAAGGTAACTTTCTTTTAGTCATTTCTAGAGTATTATTTTAAATTAAGTATTAAAGTAATTTTTCTATATTAAATGTTAAATATATTTTACAATAAAGTGTTTTTAAATTATTTAAAAGTCTAAAGTTTGTGCTTGGTGATTCCAGTGGAAATAGAAATACTTGGAATTTATTCTGAGAAAGGCAGATAGTTTTGAAAACCGTTTTCAAGAAGTTTGAAATGTGAAATTATATCTTGTGAAGATATTTTTGAGATAAATAAATAATTTGGGAAATTATTTATTGTGTCATGGATGTTGTGAACATTAATTGATAGTTAAATTACCGACTATCAATATTGGACAAATGCGTTGATCGTTTCGAAGAGACCGGGATCGATATTTATTTCTCGAAAACCACTTCGATCTGGTTTGCACGTTTCGTGTAAACAAGTTTGGATTCGAAGATGGAGCAGTGAAGTGCAAGGGCTAGTCTCTACTAATCCTGAGGATATTTCCAAAATGGATGTAGTAGGAATAGTGCCTTCGGTTCCGTTCGAACCCGAGACGGACTTGTATGGATGAATGCTTGTGAAACATCATCAGGTGGACGATGGGCATTCTAAGGGATATATTCTAAAAAGGTAACGCTTAGCCTCAATCTTCATCAAATGGGAATGACTGAAAATCAGGGGTTATGCAGCAAGGCTAGGTGGGTAGCACCCAAGCAGGGTGAGGTCATTCCTGTCTAGATGCCCCTTTTTATTTTGGATTAGTGGGCGGTTGCTGATTCCAATCGCGAGGTGATCTCACTCGGGATTATTTAGTAAGGGGTAGTCCCGTTCTTATGTTGCAGGGGAGCGGGCGTACTCCTCGGTACGGTGATCTAGGCCCCGTACTGTGACAGGTGGTACCCCAGTGCCTAGTCATTAGTTGGAAATCCATTCTCCCTACGAGCCTTGTACGAGTTTTGTTTGTATTACCCACTTTGTGGCTAGTAGCTGGAATTTAATAATGTAACAATTTCTGCTATTTTATAAGTATTTGTATATAGACCCTACTATAATATCAGTGGATTTCTATAAAATTTATTTTAGCTATCGTAAGGTAAAAACCCGACATGTTTATTTGTGGCATTGTCTTACGAGATGCTTTTGTTTTTAAAGGATTTTTGAAACTTTAATAATCAATTGGGTGTTATTTTTTCACGCTGGTATTCCAGACTGACTCGGGTATTATTTAACTATAATGCTCGGGTCAGACCGAGTATTATAGGATATAGGAAATGCTGTGGAGCTCAGGAGAAGAGCAGGATGACGATACGTACTCCCGTATTTTTGTATGTATATATTCCGCTGTGTTGAGTTGTTGTGTATCCAGTTGTATGTTATTGATGTTGAGTTGAGACTGATGTACTCTGATGATGTAATGTATAACAGATATATTTTATTTTTGAGTAAAGATCATTTATTATCTATTATATTTTATTCCGCTGCGATGGTTAGATTCTGATGTTGTTTTCTATTTTCTTCTTCCACCTCTTCTTCTTTAACCCAAATGGTTCGTAATTCTGTACAACTTCAGTTGATTTAGGTAGAATAGTGTTAACTCAAGTGGTACGGATTTATGGGTTGTTACAGTTCTCCCCACATCCTTCCTTTTTTTCTTTTCTTTTAGATTCGCGTAGTTCCACGATGAAACAACCCCTGGTGGCATATTGACCTCCTTTGATCACCCTAGTTCTATTCACCGTTGGGAATTTCATGGGAAGGCACCATTAGGCTTAAGCGATTCTAAGATCAGCCAACATTTGTATGCGAAATTTTCATCTACAACCATGAAAGTTTGGATGAGGGTGAATCTTTGGTCGCCTTCCCTAAGTTTTATAGGCAAGTCAATTGTCCCGACGGGCTGTTTGGGTTCGCCGATGAATCTTGAATTTTTTTTGGCAGGCAGATACATCTTTCATGCCAATGTTCATCTGGTCAAAGGTATTTTTGAAAAGAATATTCACAGAACTACCGCTATCAACCAATATTCTTCGGATCACAACGGGTTCGACGCCCACTGTCACTACCATGGGACCGATAGTTGGAGCTTCAATCTCTTCGACATGCCGATTTCGGAATACAATGTCATTGTCCAGAGTTTTCTACTGCTTGGTTAGGACTCCATCATCGACCGCGAGGCACGAATCATTTGGAGTTTGTTTTAATAAGCTCGCACACTGCTCCATTTCTCTCCAACTCTTCTGTGTGGGATGAGGTCTTACAGGTATCGTTCAAATGATGAGTTTCTGGTCTGTTCGTTTAGATCCCTCTTTGCTAGTTCTTGCTTGGTTTCTTCGATCCCTAGGAGCTTGGGAAGTTGTAGGTTGGACAGGATTTTGCGCTTTTCTCATGTATTTCTGAAGCTTGTTTCCTTAGATCTGTTCTTCAATCAAGTTCTTTAGGTAACGACACTCGTCTGTGTTATGACCATGCGATTCATGGAAGTGACAAAACTTTCCGAAGCACTTTTGTTTTTAAGTTGCTTCCTTGTTAAGGGGGTTCTTGTACTCCTCTGTCCACTGTGTATCATTGAGTGGGGTGTAATTTTCGGATTGAAGCTTTTAAGTCGCTTATTGTTACCATTAAGTTTGTTGGAATTCTGATTTTTCCTTTTTTGGTTTCTGTCTTTCCCTGTACTTCCTTTAGCGGTCCCAGAGGCATTTATATTTTGGTTCATCACCATGTTACTCTGCCCAACATTCATCAATTGCAAGCTAGTAGACTTCATTTCTAACTCCTGCGTCTCTTCCAATCTCAAGTACTGACTCACTTTACAATTGATATGCTTCCTAATGGTAGGTTGTTTCATTTTGATCCATTTTCCAAACTCACTTTTAGGGTGTGTGATGCGAACCAAAGCCATAAAAACCATATCCTCGTTCGGATTGCTTACTTTCATCACTGCGGTGTTGAACCGGTCCATGAAAGACTTTAGAGATTCATTTTGTCCTTGAAATAGACCAGACAAGGACATCATATCTTTAGGCTGCGTTGTGTGAAGTCTAAACTGATCTAGTAATCTTGCTGTGAGTTGATCAAAAGTGGATATGGACCTTAGAGGAAGCCTAGTGAACCACATGGAAGCAATTCCCTCTAGAAAATTGGGTAACAACTACATCAGAGAGCCTAAAGAATTTTCTCCATCCATGTACCAACAGTACTTGTACAAATAGGGTTTTGGGTTTTTTGTTCCATCATAGGATGGAATAATTGGCATGGTGAACTTTTTTGGGTATCGTTCATTCAAAATCTCATCGGTGAAGGGAGTCCAACTTGGAGTGAATCCCTACTCATTATCTCTTCTATTCTTATTCTCATCCATATGTCGCTTGACCATATTTGTGATATATGCCTTAGATGTCCGGTAGTCTGAGTGTCGGTTGTCAGTCACCACACTAAGTGTTTGGATTTAAAAACGATCTTGGTGAGTGGCCTGAAGCCTAGGCTCTTATGTCTTTGGAATAGCCTCTTCCTTGGGATTCTGTTGGCTTGTAATTGGCCTAATTGGGAGAATTTTGGACAATTTTGGCGTTATCGAGTGCGTTGGCATTTCCTTCCAAATTGTCATTGTTAAATTCTTCTCCATCTTCCGAGTCCGAGAGGTCAATGGCTACATCCTCTGGTGGGGTTTTTGCTCCTAAGTTCAAGTTTATAGCTAGTTGCCTTGTGGTCGGCGGGGTACTTGTGTTTCCTTCTATGTTGGTTTCCATGGTTCCAGCTATCAGTCCTTTTTGCAGCTACTTCCCATTTCTTTTATTTAGACTGAAAACGGAAGAATTTTGTTGTTCTATGGCAGCCGAGGGTTCTGTCATGGTTCTTAGAGCAGGATGTGATTGAAAAGTCAAGAGAGCATTAAGCTTATCCATAATAGCTTTCTGACTACTTTTCATTTTCTGATTGATTTCATCAACCATTTTATTCAATTCATCTCTTGTAACAACTTTACGTTGATTAGAGGATCCTAGCACCCGATCTTCTGCGTTGGCGGCATTTACTTCGGTTTGTTGATGGTTGATCTCTTCTCCAGCTATTACTGCCCCTATAGATCTTCCATAATTAGTTCCCTTTCTTCCTAAAGCCATTGATTCTTAGTAGCAGATCTTTTTATCAAAGATTAAGAACCTAACTTCTGGACTTATCTAATCCAAAGTAGATAGCTAGATCTAAGCCTGAGTTGGATTCTCAGTGAAAGCACCAAAATGTTGACCCAAAAAGTGGATCAACATCCTGGATTGAGTTTGAAAGCACTAGTCCTATTTATCAAGGCAAATAGAATAGAGATAAGAAGTAATAACCTTTAGATAAAGTAAAAAAGACAAGAGAATTTTTATAGTGGATCGGCTGTTAACAAAGCCTACATCCACTTTACAACTTTTCTTATCGACATGCTGCTATTGCAAGTTTAATTTGATTACAATGCAATTGAACTATGTTAGTTGGATCAAATCACCAATGTTAGAGTTCATTGGAGAATCACAATGAACTCTATAGAGGACCGTTAAGTGGAAGAAGAAGAAGATTGAAGAATAGTTTCTGTAGGGTATCAGCAGCCAGACCAGAAGATGTCACTTATGTTGCAGGTAGGATTGTATTTGTTGGGGTTGGAGAGCTATTGGGCTTGGACGCCTTGCCAGATGCTTGCAAATGACCATATGAAGGTGCATTGAAAGTTTCACAGTGAATCGAATCAATTTGGCAACACTGTATAGATCGCTAGCGATCCATGTACTTAGTGGGTTTTTGAACTTTGTGTTTTGGTTCGCATTTGTTATCATTTTTGGTGTTCCTTATGTTATTTCTTAGCTTTTTGCCTTGTTTTGATGACAATCCACACGCTGGTTGCATTAGACTTCTGATTGAATTATAGAAATGCTCGCTTCTCAATTTAACTAGCTCGACCATCAAACTTACCGATTGTCCTTAGAATATCTAGTGGACCATGATGCAAAAGGATTAGTGGATCTACGAGCGAACAATATGGCGATCCATCACCATAGTGTGTTTTCGCTTTCTTTTCCTCCGATCTTTCTTAGTTGGTTCTTCTAGTCCTTTTGGTTGGATCTTGAGCTGCTCTGACTTCCTTTGAGTTTTAATGGGTTAAAAAACCCGGATAATAAGTGTGTGTGTGTGTATTTATCAGGAAGTCCACAAATGATGTATTTGTGATAACAGTTACAAATAGTTTGAACCATGAGTATTATATCACAATGATAAGAACATCATTTCCCACTATAGATATATCGAGATTGAACATTGATATATCAGTCGAGACTAGAGTAACTAACCCTCTCTAAATATTGGGCAGTGTATAAATTATGGCTTTTGGGCACCAAGGAGTTACGTGCTAAAAGTTATGGGATAACTATGGAATGACTTACTCAATCGTTTTCTATTGGTTAACATAACTAAGATCCAACAAAAAATGTCGAAGTAGCTAATTTACCCTGTTCTCTTGACTTGAGAATAGTTATATTATGGCACAACGTCCATCCAAGGAATATGCTTGGGTCGAGTGTAAGTATTTGAAAGTAAACACTATTTAAGTGGGAATCCGTCTCCTCAATTTATAACATTGGTATCATATTCAAATCAAAGTCAAAATCTCTGATTATAGTAGTTCAGTTAAAAATAAGTGTTATTATTAAACCAATGACTTTGTGTTTGGACTATAAAGTTGAATATGAATGATATTGGAATTTTGACCATTACCAAATTCCGTAAATCTAAAGTGATATAGTTTTGACGAAGAGAGTTTGTGTAAATGATCGTAACTACCGGGTAACCTTAACAAAGTAAAATTGGATTTTACTGTAACATACCAAAATTTTATCAATTTAAATTTGGTAAGTGTTGAACTTTTATAATATAATTTAAAAGTTACAAAATAAATAAACAAATAATAAGCGATGATTTAAATGAATAAGAATTTCAAATTTCTTTTAAGTTTAAAATTTGAAATACTAAAAAGTTTTAAAATCATTTAAATCTAAATTTTGATTCATATATGTGAATATATATGTATTAGTACCTATGTGGGTAAAAATTTTTTTTTGAAAATGGGTAAACCGCCTCATTAAAAACCTTACTAGATATCAACGTGATATCTGGTAAGGAAAAAAGAGTGCAGTGCTTTATTGATATATCTTAAATTATCAATATACAGTATACAACATAGATTCTCCTAATCGGGTAAAAGAAAACACACCCGATCCTAATCAGTACACAACAAAACTAATTACCAGTTGAACAAAACAAATATCAAGAAAATAACTGAAGACCGGTTATCAACCGTTATCCACTAGATCAATTCCCCATCTTTGTAAAATTTCTTCATTTTCTTTCGATCTCACTGTCTTCCTTTTACTTTTCGTCAGCAAGTATTTAACATCAATCTCCACATAGTTCCAGCGCTGAAATTTGTCTGTTTCTTTGCCATCATGTATTCTGGCATTTCTTTCAACCATATATGATAGATTATTGTGACGAAGCTGCAGGAAGCAAGGTCTTTGATTTGATTTGCAATTTTGAATGATTCATGAATGTCCATCGCTTCCTCTTCAATCAGCATCGAGCTGTTCATATTCATTCCTAGTTTGAGTTTACTTCGAGTCCAGAGATATGTCGAGTATGGGCATTGAAAGAACAGGTGATTTCTATTTTCTGGCTCTCGATTACATAACACACATGTAGGATCTACTGAGAATCCCCATTCCATCTGTTTGTCTTTGGTAGGTATTCTGTTAAGAATAATTTTGTATGTACATAAACTCATTTTAGGACTGTTGCAATGGTTCCAAATAATTTTAGCCCAAAAATTAGGCTGAAAATGTCTTCTAGTGCTGTCCCATGCTGAGTAGAAAGTGAAACCATTTGGCTTGTGGTTCCAGCTCCAGTAATCAGAAACATTTGTAGTAGACAGTTGTACTTCTTTAATTTGAAATTTGTGGGTAAATTTGAAATTCATATATATTGAATTTGATTTTTAATTTGAATTTAAATTTTAAAATAAATGTTTGGTAAAATGATTTGATTTATAAATGTATATCTATGCAATTTATATAATATGTATTTAAAAATTCAAAACACTTTCTTTTGATAATATGCATTAACATAAAGCTAATATTTATATAAAGCTAATATTTATTAATGGGAAATATAAGTTTAAAAATAAATTATATAATGTAAATTGTTATGTTAATAAAGAAAAATATTTTTATTACAAGTGTTAAATTAATAATGACCATAGTGACAAATGTAATTCAAGGAAAGAAGAAAAGTAACAAGTGTCATTTTATTAATTTCTTTTCTTAAGTATTTTTTTTAAAAGGAAATAAACTTATACAATATCTTCTCCCCTTGCTTTTATTCATTTCAAAGAAAAATCTATGCAATCTTTTATTTCAGAAAAAAATATCATCATCAAAAGAAAAACAAACCTACTTTGTCTCAACAAATTGAAATCAAGAAAACATATCCAAAAAAAATCTATGACAAATTCCTTTCAGTTTCTCAAGCTGTAAGAAGAAGGATTCAAGAATAATTCCAACCTTCAACAAACACTAAAAAAACATCAAGCAAGAACTTCAAAGATTTAAACAGATTTAGGGGTCAACTTAAAAAGAAAAAGAAAAAAACTGGCAAATTAAAACGTTTGAAGGTGCAGGCCAGAATTTCACTTCTGTTTCAACTAAGATTAAAGTGTAAGAAATTTCATTTTTGTTATTTGTTGATTTAAGAATAAGTAAGTAAAATTTAAATCAAAGTTTAAACAAGTTTAAACAAAATTTGCTGCAGATAACAATTCAAAAGAAATCAAGCTAAGAAAAAAAAGGGAAAAGAGTTCCAGATTTTTTATTCTAAAAAGGGGGTTGTCTCTGCTAAAAATTTACAAGTGAGTAAACCTATGCTTTGTTTAATTTTTTTTTTGTGTTTGAATGCCTGTATGAATGTGGTTTGTCTTTGCATGTGAATGTAAGGTTATGCCGGTGTTCTTACTTGCCTGGAAATATTGTTTATTCTTCTGTTTCCTGTAAAATATGGTTTACAGTGTAAACCATGCCAAAATCCAAGTCTTTCTCCTCTCTCTTTGCTTTTGAAAATTATTGTAGACAAGTTTAGATATTGGTAAATCCTATATTTATTTAAATAATAAAACCAAAGCAAGATTCGAAATTTTCTTTTACTGGAAACTGAGCACATTCCAGTATCAGGTTTAACAGAGTAACTAGATCAAAAAAATCCAAGTCTTTCTTCCCTCTCTTTGCTTCTGAAAAGATTATAAACAAGTTAAAGTATTGTTTAACCTGTGTTTTACTTCAGTATAAATCAAAGCATAGAAACAGAGTTTTAATTTTTTTGGAAATTATAAAACACAGTCACAACTTAAAATGTGCAAAGATTCGAACCTTAAGAATTTTGATTTCAGTAATACTATTGGAATCACTGCTAGAAATGATGATTTTTGAAAGAAAAACCAAAAATTTTCGTTAAGTTTTCAATAAGAAAAAAAGGTTGATCAGAAAATCGAACCTCTACCAAATTCTAATGATCCAAGCAATCGTAGGCCTCGAGTTCATCGTCACGGCTAGGTGGAGTGTTCGACATCACTAGAAAAATGCAAATGGAATTTATATAACCCTAGGTTTTGAATGCGAGATCGATTTAGGGTTTAAGGACCCATTTCGATTCGTGTTAGAAATGATGGTGCTGCGCCATCCACAGGTGATCGAACTTCATGTCGATAGTGCCAATTGCAGCATCATATGATAGCGGAGCTTGGGTCAAAGTTTGGCGACCCCTAATGGTCATAGGAGGTGGCTCGAGTAGATTTTATGACGATGTGCTGAGGGGTTGTTTGGTTCGAGATGGCTCGATCTTGTTTTTTCAAATTTATTTGAATTCAGGGCACTTGTGTTGTTTCGAGGGGTGAAGGTCGACTTGTTGGTGGCCGCATCTTTGACCAATGGCAACAATTCTGGCCGTGCACGTGCACATGGGGGTGGTAGTATCAGCTGTGATGGATTTGGGGAGGAAGGCAAGCGACTAGGAGCACTGCGCAGGGAATTGGGAAGAAAACTCGAAGACGAGCCCGAATTTTTTTTTAGCGTTGGATCGGGTCGATTTTTAAAACTTAGACAAAATTTCTGAAAAAATTTCACTCGGGTGATTTGGGTAGAAACTCGAAGCAGGGGGGAATTTTGATCGGGGATGACCCGAGACAGCCTCGGGTTGGTACTGAAAATAACAATTTCAGCTTTAAATTCTGTTTGAAACATAAGTTTAAATGATTTCCTAAATTTGTTCTTTATAAATGATGATAGTTGGTTAATCGAATGTAAAGTATGGTATTGAAATAATTATTTGAAATAAATGAAGTTCGATGATATTTTAAACTTGTGTTTTTAAAATAAAGTTGCTTTTATATTCAACTTAATAAAATATTCAAGAAGTAAAATACATATTCAAATTGTTAGCTTAAAAACAAATTTATCTGTAATGATTAAATAATGATTGAACAATTAATGTTTTGCAACCACTCTGTAATTAAAAGTTAATTAATTAAAGAACAGATATTTAATAAAACTAATTAAGATTGAGTTAATTAACAATTAAGGAATTAATAAATTAAGATAGTCAATTAAAGAATAAATATTAATAAAGCCAATTAAGATTTAATTAATTCATAATTAAGTAAAAAATTAATTAAACATTAATTTAAAATAATTAATAAAGATAATTATATGGTTAATTCACTTTAATCACAACCACCTTAACCGAAGATGATTGACTATCATCAAATATTCTGTTCTGGATTGATATTTATGTTGTGATACTGTGGTTGCTTTATGATGAACTATGATTTGTGATTTATTTCTATATGTATGTGAACACCCCTTTTTGGCCCGTAAAACGGCACTTGAAATACGATGCGACAAGGAGTCGGATGCTAGTTGGTTATCCGAAACCCACATCGAACTTGTGAATCTTTGTAAATGACATATCCACATATTTAAAAATTGACGCTCACTATTCGGATTAGCCAGGAGAGGACCTTTATGTCATATAACCCATTCCGAGTATGTGATACGACGAAATGGATAGAAATTGAAGACGGTGGTGAAGACCGGACGTCTTCGAGAACGATAGGATAACCTATCGATTGTCTTTGCACCGAGTTGCTCCGGTATAGGGATTCCCTAAGTGATGGGAAGTCCGATCGTAATTGTGGACGCCCGGATTTGCAAGGGCTTCTTCCTTTATTGTATGAAGTGCCTTCGGTTCTGTTCGAACCCGGAACAGACTTGTATAGTCGTGTGTCTGACACTACACTTTGAGATATAAAGCCGATTTCTATCAAATACATATCTGTTGGTGGCGGAGAATTTATTCTCTTAGCTTGACACCCTTCTCTGAGACGTACGAGCTCAGAGGTTATGTAGTTGAAGGTTATTAGCGATATACTCCTAATTTGGTAGTGTGGCATGCTAAGTTCTGCTGTGTATTGATGATCAATTGCTGATCAAAGCATGGCTTTTGTGGAAAGTGTAGCTTTGTGGACGAGACTTCGTCGAACCTCACAAACCGGTAATGGTCGAAACAAGAAGGATGCGGCAAGGTTATTGGGGATAGCGCCCTTTAGGGTATGTGCATTTCCTTCTGGATAGAAGTGGTATCATGGTATGGAGCCCAGATACTTCACTTATGTGGCTATCGCAAATATGCATATATTACTTTATGATTATTGTTGTTGGGGCCCCGGATAAAGGTTGGTTACAACCGGGGGATGATATACTCGTGTAGTAGTTACCTAGTTATAGAGGTAACCCGGCCTTGTGTTGGCAGAGATCCGGTTAGGTTCTCGGGACGTCCCTCCAGAGGCGTACCTATGTGGCTCAGGAAGTTCCTTAGCCTAACCATTTGTTGGAAATCCAATTACCGATACGAACCCAGTACGGTTTTAGTTGTATTACCTGCCATTTACTTATGGTGGCCACCACTGTTTAGATGGTAGCTATAGTAGGCATAGTACGAAATGTCTATGCTGGCTAAGATTAATATTATACTTTCGAAAATGTTTTCACACTATGCACTAATAATAGTATTTAAAAGTGTTTTTCCTGTATCAAGCATTTTTTACTGTCATAAGGAGAAATCTCCTCCAAGTCTGCGTTTGCATTGTGTGTGTGGCGGGAGGCCTTATGGCAGTTTCATTCTCAAAAAGCATTGCGAATTTCTTTCAAATTCTTTTGTTTGTTTTTGATTTAAAATAAACTTCTTTTATTTCAAACAACTGTTTTGGTTTACTCATACCAGTCCCATGACTGACCCAGAGTTTATTGTTTCTTTTCTAAACTCTGGGTGCCCATAATTTCCACACGGGCAGCCTAGTAGCAGGCCTTTCGTGTTTTGGTGCTAGCTGTATTTTGAAGTCGTATGGTTTGGAGGCTACTGGTTTTGAAGACTTTTTGACTTGAAGATATTTTGAAACTTTTGCATCTCAAGGTTTTTAGTTGGATGTTCGCTACCATTTCATTTCATTTGAAGATTTTCTTGGAGTGTAATCACATGTTGATCTTTTGTGATGGTCTATTTTGGTGTAGTGTGATATATGTATAAAGATACTCTGATGTTGGTGTTGGTGTTGTTGTTGTAATGATATTGTGATGTTGTATCTGGGATATAGATGTTGGCAGTATTATTTTCCGCTGTTTATATTCATCTAATGTTGTTATAAGCTCCATCCAAACTGGAATTGGACGTTCGAATCTCCGACAGTCGAATACAAGTGAGGTATTTGATGTCGATTTTTTGAACGCAGAACTTCAGGTCGTGACATTTACCAAAACCAAACGCAATAAATTTGGCCAAAATGTCTCCCACCCACTAAGTGATGCGTGAACGTTAATATATGAATTGTTCAATATTAATCGCCGACCAAATTTACACCTTAGAGACATAACCAAAATATTGAATTCTTTTGACCACCTAATTTAATTAAATTATAATTGTTCCAAATTAATTATATTAATACATATTTATAAAATATTAATTATGAAATTTTATTTGATGTATTGAACATTATTAAATAATATACTTATAAGGGTTATAAATATATTAAATGATATACGATATCAGTGCATATTTAAATTAGACTTAAATGCGAGAATTTTTGTAGGGACTTTAAATATGTTTAAAGTCCATGAGCAAGTACACATAGCCAGCTTTAATTGCTATAGATATAGCCAACTTTGAAAGAAGCAAATGAAAGGGTTTCCCTTTTCAATTTTGAAATGAAATGATTGTATTAAAGAAGATTAATAACCATATAAATCACAACATTAATTCTCTTTCTTTAATATAACCTAACCATTTCATTTATAATAGAACTTTATTCCAAAAACTATACTCCTGCATCAGAATAATTCAGCCATGGATAGCTAAAAGCAATACATAATTCCAAGTTCAATTTACCAAAATAACATGATTCGATCATTAAAGGTAAGACAGTTTGAGAGCTAGCAACTCAAGAACTCAAAATTCGATTCAAAGAAAAAATTCAACATTTCAAAATGTGAATTCAAGGCTTTGTAAAAAGGTATATTTTTGGTTTAAGAATGTTTAATTAGATTATTATATCACTATATGTTAAATAGTTCATTTATCGTTAATCTTGTAAATCGATTTACCGACACATAATCGATGATTATATAGTTAAGCACACATAATAAAAAATGAAGTTTTTCATACCTAACACTCATGTTGCTCATATTCTAATTCAAAATTAAGTAATATTGTTTAAGTGATTTTAACAATGTAAATTGTTGTATAATATGTATATGTTATATCAGCTATAAATTAAATTTGGAAAGAATTTTATATATGCATAATAACAGAGCATTACTTAGTGTTGCATAAATTTTATAAATTTTATTATTAATTCTATTTGTGTATAAATATATAATTATTTACATATTTATATATATACATATACGTATACGTATATATATATATATATATATATATATGTATGCATATATATGTGTGTGTATATATATTCACACACACTCACACACATATAAAATTTTCTTTTTAGACTAAGAGTTTTTTCCTTTTATATAGATATTTTATAAAATTTATGACACGTTAAATTTTTATAAAGAAACGAATGTGTAGTGCTAGACTACATAGCCATAACATAACTAGAAAAAAAGGCAATCCGATCAACATGTCTGATCATTAACAACAAAATGAGTTTGATCAAGTGTTTAGGTAGTAGTTGTATCACCAATATAGATAAATACAGACATCATAACATAGAAAACCATCATAATAGAGCGGCTAAGGACACTATCAGAATATATCACAGTAGTGAAGGCGGTAGTAATCGAGATAGCCTAAGACTGCATGCATCGCATGCTAGTTGACGTTCGAGGGGTCCACTTCATTAGGATCACTAGCCTGAATTGCCTCGCAGCTGTAAGCAGACTCATTATCAAACTTCAAGGTCCATAATCTTAGCTGAAGAGGAAGGTATCTACAACCTATCAAGATAGAGAATAAGTGTAATACTTTATGACATAAATTAGGCGTAGAACTTGCATTGTTGTTAAAGCAGCTAGCATTTCTTTTAGCTCAAATGACCCAACTAAAGACAAAGGATAGAGTGTCAACTTGCGGGGGATTTGTGTTACATTTCTAATGAGAGGAATGTAATAGAGGAAATCGAGTGGAGAAGATGAACTGCGCAGGTGACCCGGATGTGGTGAGCAAGATCACAGTCAAAGAATAGGTGGTTAATGATTTCAGGGTTGGAATGGCACATACGATAGGTAGGAGCACTTCTGAGGCCTTTATGAATCCAGTGGTCATTGCTATTGATCTTTTCATGCACAAGGAGCCATATGAGAAATTTGAGTCTCGGGGGTATCTTACATTTCCAAAGCCTTGGATAAGTAAAGTGTCTACTAGAGTCATTTAAGTGACTATAGAGAGACATAATAGAGAACTGGCTGCTAGGGAATTGGTAAATTTTAGAGTAAAGAACCAAAGCAATGGAGAGGCCAAGATGCTCAAAACCTCCAACCATGACAATAGAGCTTTTGGAGAAATTGATGGGGAGGCCAGGGATGAGTTCATAATATTATAGGAGAAGTTTGAAGTTGTGAATATCAGATAGAGTAGGAGAAGGAAGTGAATGGTGTTGTCGACAGATTGGAGGTTGGATATCTTCATATTCGAGTTAGGATATCCAAGTAAGAAGTTGGTGAGAAATTGCGAACTTGTTCATTTTATTGAAAACATCAGTTGCAAACATAATGGGGGAGGAGAGAGAGGGTTGCCTTAGCAAAGACCATGGTTGGACTTGATTAAACCACCACCAATACAATTAAACATAATAGTGGACATGCTGGAGTGGAGGATACTACTTACCCAAGAAATCCACTTGTCAGGGAAGCCATGGTGTCGAAGGGTGTCAAGGATGAAGTTCTAATTGATTGAATCGAAGGCTTTGGAAAAGTCGAGCACAAGAAGACCATATGGAGTTTTGGTATTATGGCAATAGGATATGACTTCTTGGGCGACAACAACACAGTTGAGGATAGATCTACCATGGATGAACATTGATTGCTTAGGCTCAACGAGGGAGGAAATGTGAAATTGGAGGCATTTGGCTAGGACTTTATTAATGATTTTAAAGAGGTGTTACGGAGGCTAATGGGACGAAAGTCAAAGATGGATTTGACAAAGATTTTTTTGGAATTAGGACAACATTGGCATAATTGATTCTAACGATGTGGGAGGGATTAAAAGTGTGTGAAGAAGAGGGGGCCAAAAATATGAGGGCTAAGGGATTTTTCATCTTCCATGTCTTTCAGAGTAGCAAGGACCTCTGCCTCAAAAAGCGAGTGATCGATAGGTAGCTGGGTGGGGTTAGGATAGAGATCTTCCCAGGTAATAAAGGGGCATGAAGGATAGGATTTACCAAGAAGAAGTTTGTAGTGGATGGTGAATATGTGGTTAAGCTGAAACTGGACATATTAGAATGAGCCTTCATGTTATATTTCAAATATGCAGTTGGCTCTTCTTCTACCATTAGTGATTCTATGGAAGCAAGTAGTATTTCTATCACCATATTTAAGCTAAAGAGCCTTGGATCTCTATCTCCAAACAATTTCTTCTTGTTACAAGAGTCTTACAAGCTTATTCTCCAGGTTCAGAAGGCTAGATTTCTTAGTTTGAGAAAGGGTTCTGGATTCTTAAAGAATATTAAAGTCAAGGATGGCTTCTATGAGGCTTGAGATGCAAGATTTGAAGGCTCCCTAGATAGATCTGGACTAAGATCTAAGGAATTTCCCGAGGGATCTGAGTTTTTGTGAAGGCAGTGAAAGCAGAAGGGAGGGGCCTGGGATCCTACCAGATCACTGAGACCAAATCCTCAAAGCCCGAATCCAGGACTACTGCCTTTCGAATCTGAAGCAAAATCCAGGTCCTGCAAAGTCATCCGAGTCAAGAAGAATGGGACAGTGGTTGGAAAGAATCAAAGAGAGGCTATCAATAGAGGAAACTGGATAAGAATCTTCCTAAGTATAACTAAAAAGAAATCGGTCGAGGTTAATTAGGGTAGAAGTGGAGCGTCTATTGCTTCAAGTGAAGAGACAATTATTAATAAGGGGTTACTAAAGGTACAAGAGTTAATGTAGGCATTGAATTTTTCCATTTCAGGATAGAAGGTCATGTCCGAATTTCTTTCATTGAGATGATAAGTGATATTAAAGTCCCTCTAAGGACCTAGTGCCCTTGATAGAAATTAAGAGCATCAGTACAGTTGTTCCACAAATTCAATCTATCGCTAGAATGGGGTCAATAAATATTAGAAAAGAAGTATATGATGCCTGCTGGGGAATGCTCTAAAATGACATGATGGACATTAAGATGTTTGATAACTTGAGTAAGTTTACACTTGGCTTCGTCCCAGGTGGCGAGCATACCACCACTAGAACCGGTTAACAAATTCCCAACCAGTCAAGAAAGAAACCCCAATATTATGGTTAGGGACTGTAATCTTAGATTCTTGAATAAAAAGTGTTACCTCGTCTTTTGGTCAAGGCCGAGATATCAAAAAATTGGCTAGAAAGGATGAATATCAGGATTGGAGATCGATTGGAAACAAGGTTGTGATCGATATCATCAAAATAAGATCGAGCTTCAATCAAGATGGGATCGATTGGGAATGATAAACATGACTAGGTGAGGATACATTTTTAATTTCAAGTCAATCGGAGTTCGTATGCTCAAGATATGATCGATGCAAATCAAGCAATGCTCTTATTCATATCCATCATGATCGTGTCCACTTCATTCGTATCCATCAACAAGCAGCCTCCTTCGTATCGATCAGGGCCGAACTTATTCTTATCCCTCAAGTTCATATCCATCAAATCCATTCGTCCGCATCCATTAGATGCCACTCCTTTTTGTATCCATCCAGTGTACGTTGCTTAGTATCCATTCAGTAAGCACCACTTCGTGTCCGTCACATAAACTTCAGTTCCTATCCATAACCTGAGAACGTTTCATATCGATCCCACGTATAAATTCATTTAAATAATTTGTATCGATCGGTCAACAATCGATACGAAGCCCAGTAAATGATACAAAATGACTCCCAGGGAATCAGTGCAAAATACACCGGCTTCGTATT
The DNA here is from genome assembly GCA_030765085.1 of Allium cepa. NCBI lineage: Eukaryota > Viridiplantae > Streptophyta > Magnoliopsida > Asparagales > Amaryllidaceae > Allium > Allium cepa. Next base: position 35,055,483 of record CM060941.1, read on the forward strand.
GATTCCATCTTTGTGTACTTCATATTGATCCATCAGATAATCGATACAATATAATGGTCATAGATTGATACGAAGGGAAGAACTTTGGATCGATATGAAGCAATTAGCGATTGATGGATACAAAGGAGGCAAAGGAAGCAGTCAACGTGGCATAAAAAGTGAATCGATCCTAAAAGTAAGTGCCACGTCATTGATTAGCACGTGCTTGGAAGCAATGTAAACAGATTGATGCGATAAAGACCGATATGAATTAGATAGCACATTGAAAAACCAAACTTGCATCGATCATATCCCACAATCTACAAGTCCAAATGCCACCAAATTTTCACAGGAGTTTTCAAACAATCCCATGAATGTCCATGCTTGATCTTGACTCGATTGGGCAAGATCTTGATCGATATGAATTCCATTCGTATCGATCATGGATCGAGTCGAAATCGCTCGAGATCGATCACGTGGGCCCACCCACGTGAGAGAAGGAGTCTTCCGAGATATGAGCGGGATATTTGCAGCCTATACCTATAAATAACAATCCAAGAGCTTCAGAAATATGATCTTTTGGCTCTTTAACGTCTACACTCTGCTGAAACTACTTTTGTACTTCAATTCTACTATTGAAATTCATTGTAACCAGCGAACAAAGATCAATAAAAGTCATCCATTTCATAGTAGGCGTAGGCCATACGCCGAACCACTCTAAATCTGTGTGCTTCTGTGTGTTTCCTTTTAAATTTTAAGTGTTCTTCACATTTATTTTCTCTACATTTCTGCTATCTATGATATGGAATTGTAAACGAATGCTTTCGTCGGAAATTGGGTGTTTGTGACCAATTTTGGCGCAAACATTTTGGTGCTTTCACTGGGAGAGCTAGCATTCAGGGTTCTACAACTTGGTTTTTAGATCTGAAGGCTTAAGGACTTAGATCTGGAAAGCTTCCTCAGGAGCGAACCAGGCCTCAGTCTTCATCACCCGAGATGATATGGAGACGATGATGGAACTATGCATGAAGATCTTCCAAAAAGACAAGAGGAGATGATGGAGAATCTGCTTCGACAAGCTGGACAAACTGGAATGCAGAGTCAACGGAATGCAATTGCAGGAGATGCTGGTGATAGGAGTCAGAAGCACGAAGCAACCAGAATTCAGAATAGAGCAGGATCATCAGGAGCAGTACCAGATCTAGGGAGCACTCACCCGAAGCATGCTGATCCAATCCCGAGTAGAGTACTTGGTAGAGCTATGCAACATGGCATTGATAGGGGAATGGATGCTCGTTCATGGGAGCAGATTACAGAACTCCCTTATGAATTCGAGGGGTAGATTGGAGGCAACGGACAAGAACTACACCTTAGCGACAGCGATAGATTGGCGGATATGATTAGGCAAGCCAGAGGCGGATTGGTGTATAGAGACTTGGAGGATGTGAATAGGAGCCCCTTTACTCCTATAATCAGGCAAGAAAGGAACTTGCCAAATTTCGAACTACCAACATTGGAGATGTATGACGGGAAAACGGATCCCACTGTTCACTTCACAAGATACATGAGGCATATGGAAGTACTGGGGGGCACTGAAGGAGGTCATGGCATTATGCTTCCCTTTGTATTGTACAAATATAGGAGCATTATGGTTCAGACAACTGGAAAGTGGCTTTATTGGCACATGGACGGAGCTGATTGAAAGGTTTATGAGGCAGTTTCAGGTCTACATAGTCAGACCCAAGAACGTGATGACTCTAACGTCGATGAAATAGTGGAAGGGAGAATTGCTTAAAGATTTCTTGACCAGATTCAATGCGGCAGTGGCTTCGGTAAAACAACCTGATCCGTCGATGGTTTGATGGCAGGAGTTTTGGGAACTATAGATAATTCAGACTTCAAATATCATTAGAACGGGACCCACTGATGAATCTCGGGGAGTTCTTCCATAAAGCGGATAGACTACTAAGGCATGAAGAGACATAGGTTGAGAGAGAAGGCAGAGAGGTTAAAGCTTATGTAGTAAGGGGTGGAGGTCCACCAAGGGAGGACCCAAACAAAGATGATAAAGGAAAAAGGAAAATGAATGACAACGGTAGCACTTCGAAAAGGCCACAGAGGGAGTCAGAGTTTTCTTCTTACATAGATCTAATTGAAACTCTAGGGAGGATTTACTTGGATACTCGAGGGTGCCTTCAGTATCGAAAACCGACAAGAAGGGAACCTTCTGAATACGACCGGACATCGGGAAAGCATTACATATTCCATGAGCTGAATGGGCACAACACGAACGACTGTAGAATTTAAAGGATGTCGTTGAGGAGCATGCAAGGAATGGCCATCTACAACAATATGTAAGGAATCGAGCTGTGACAATGGAACAGGAGCGGCCACCACCCACCTCGAACAAGGATGGAACTGGATCTAGATATCGTCGGCTTGTCATCAACTAAATGGATTTATGACTTTGAATAAGTAATAGAACTCGAAGTAATACGGCTAAGTCACTTACACATGTACGATATTGAGGACGGTCCCTGGGCATGCTCTCAGATGATCATAAACCGTGCTGCTCAAGTCTATGAAATCTTGTTTTTCTTTTCGTCTTTTCTGAAAACTTTGGTTTTGCTTGGACATATAGACATTTATTTGGTTTTTCCTGGCTGTAAAAACTCTTATTTTGAATGATTGGATTTGGATCAATGAAACAAATAACACAGGTCTTACGATCATGGTCCCGACCAGAGAGACGGGGCAGTGATTGCAAGTTACGAGTCTCTTCACCAGAGAGCGATGGAATGGACTCGAACACAATATAAAAAGTCCTTGGCCGAAGGGTCAAGGCTGGAGAATATTAAAAATTCCTTGGACGGAGAGTCGACGCCAGAGAATATATAAAAAGTCCTTGGTCGGAGAGCCGAGGCCGTAGAATATAAAAAGTCCTTGGCCGTAGAGCCGAGGCTGGAGAATATTAAAAAAGTCCTTGGCCGAAGAGCCGAGGCCGAAGAATATATAAAAAGTCCTGGGTCGGAGAGCCAAGGCCAGAGAATATAAATAGTCCTTGGCCGGACAGACGAGGCCGAAGAATATAAAAAATCCTTAGCTGAAGAGCCGAGGCCAAAGGATATTAAAAAATCCTTGGCCGGGGAGCCGAGGTCGGAGAATCTAAAAGTCCTTGGCTAGAGAGCCATGGTCAGAGAACATAAAAGCCCTTGACCGGAGAGTCGAGGTCGGAACAGGATATTGGTCCGAAGTGGTCATGGATTTGGTTATCAGTTATTGGATATGAATGGATTAAAGCTCGGTTGACGGATTTGGATAGCTACGAAGTTGGCTAAGGTTGTGGTTACAGGAAATTGAATTGGACATCAACTTGGAGCAGTCGTGGACTTGGAAATGGCTATGACACTTGGATAGGATGGCTTGGTAACATATTGGATTATGAACCGGATGGTATGGCTATGGATAGAATATGGACTTCGGATATCGGATTTAGAGCTATTCAAACAAGCCTTATTACCATAAGGCATGGGCCGGGATGTCAACAAGTTGGCTAGAAAGGATGAATATTGGAATTGGAGATCGATTAGAAACAAGGCTATGATCGAGATGATCAAAATTCGACCGCGCTTCAATCAAGAAGGGATCAATTGGGAATGATGAACAGGACTAGGTGAGGCTACGTTTCAAATTTCAAGTCAATCGGAGTTCGTATACTCAAGATATGATCGATGCAAATCAAGCAATGCTCTTATTCGTATCCATCAATATCATGTCCACTTCATTCGTATCCATCCACAAGCAGCCTCGTTCGTATCGATCAGGGCCGAACTTGTTCGTATCCCTCAAGTTCGTATCCATCAAATCCATTCGTTCACATCCATCAGATGCCACTCCTTTTCGTATCCATCCAGTATACGTTGCTTTGTATCCATTCAGTAAGCACTACTTCGTGTCTGTCACATCAACTTCAGTTCGTATCCATAACCTGAGAACATTTCATATTAATCCCACGTGTCAATTCATTTAAACATTCGTATCGATTGGTCAACAATCGATACGAAGCCCAGTAAATGATACAAAATGACTCCCAGGGCATCAGCGTGAAATACACTGGCTTCGTATCAATCCCATCTCTGTGTACTTCGTATCGATCCATCAGATGATCGATATGAGATAGTGGTCATGGATTGATATGAAGGGAAGAAACCTGGATCAATACGAAGCAATTAGCGATTGATGGATACAAAGGAGGCAAAGGAAGCTGTCAATGTGGTATAAAAAGTTGATCGATCCTAAAAGTAAGTGCCATGTCATTGATTAGCACGTGCTTGGAAGCAATGTAAACAGATCGATGCGATTAAGACTGATACGAATTAGACAGACATTGAAAAACAAAACTTGCATCGATCATATCTCACAATCTACAAGTCTAAATGCCCACTAAATTTTCAAAGGAGTTTTCATACAACCCCAAGAATGTCCATGCTCGATCTCGACTCGATTGGGAAAGATCTTGATCGATACAAATTCCATTCATGTCGATCATGGATCAAGTTGAAATCGCTCGGGATCGATCATGTGGTCCTACCCACATGAGAGAAGGAGTATTCCGAGATCTGAGCGGGATATTTGCAGCCTACACCTATAAATAGCAGTCAAAGAGCTTCAGAAAGGGGATCTTTTGGCTCTTCTATGTCCAAACTCTACCGAAACTACTTTTGTACTTCAATTCTACCGTTGTAATTCATTGTAACCAGCGAACAATGATCAATAAAAGTCAGCCATTTCATAGTGGACGTAGGCCATACGCCGAACCACTCTATATCTGCGTGCTTCTGTGTGTTTCCTTTTAAATTTTGAGTGTTCTTCACATTTATTTTCTCTACATTTCAACTATCTATGATCTAGAATTGTAAACGGGTGCTTTCATCGGCAACTGGGTGTTTGTAACCACTTTTGGCGCAAACAAAAAGAATGTCCAGCTTAAGCTTAAGGGGGGATATAAATTTCTTAATTAGGGGGCATTTATTAGTGGTCCCTAAACCCTTAACATTCAAAGATAGAATCTTCATAAGGAAAAGGAAATATGCTCCTTTTCCAATGCATGCATGGCCGAAATATGCTCAAGTTTTAATATATTTCCCATGCAATAAGTGGATTTTTGTTCATAATATTTTTAGCAGATGTACAAATAGCAAGTTGAAATATACTAACAACAGCCTATGTCGAAAAGCCAGAAGCATGCTAGAGCAATCTGGCTCTTTGTCTGACCGAAGTGATGGATATAGTAGGTGAATAGTGGGGAGAAATGAATGGTATTAGATCCCTTGGAAGATCTAGTTCCATGTCTTGAATAGGGTTGTCACCGACTGGAATGTCCGGAACAAGAGAGATAATGTTGATTAGAAAGTGAAACAATGTGAGGTCTGGGTTTTCATTGATCCAGATAGCATCCTCAAAAGGCATAAGCCACGGGATCGAAGCAGAGGGACCCTCCACTTTAACAAAGGCATTACCACCGATTCGACGGCCACACGCTTACTCTTGGAAATATCGTCTTTTCGAGGCAACGTCTGCCTCAACTTGCATAGAGTTAAGTCCTTGAATCTTTAGATGTTTCTTATCATTGGGGAATGAGGTATGGCCAGGAGAGCAGAGGAGAGCCGTTTGCTTTTCTTTCCAGCATCTGGAAATTCTATCCCCAAAGATGAGGTTAGTTGGATCAAGAGGACGGTAGCCGTTTTCCTAGCGTTCCGATGAGAGTTTGAAGTCGAGGTCATCTACTGAGCTGATTATGATACAAGGTAATAAAACTTCTCGGTCCAGACAGATCTGGGCGAAGACATGGTAGAGGTCCATAGAAGCCTATTAACAATGATCTAGGTCCACAAAGTGGCCAAAATGACTGAGGATGGAGAGTAAAGAGGAGAGATCAGAGCGAAGATGCCATGGGTTGCCTCAGATGCAGATCCACGATGGTGGGAAGTACTCTCGATTGTAAGATTCAAGCTCAGGGGTACACATAGTGGTGTAGAGAGCTTTTCCTGGTTGATGGAAGAAGTTATGGTTGGTACCGATTTCGAGGGTTCAGGAGGCGAGGAAATAGAAAATATAGTCACAGTCCCTGAACAGTGCAATTTCCCAGTTATCCTAACGAAAGGTGATCGACAAGCATTGTTTGATCGACCTTTCCATCCAGAAATTGGCAACAACAGTGAAAATGACCATCAGGTTAGGGTTATTAGCAAGTGGCATAGAGGCGATTAGAGGGACAGCTGAAGGGTTAGAGGAATAATTAGTGCAGTAACATGGTGAGGATGGTCGAGTTTTAAATTTGAGAGATTTGAGATGTGGGATAGAAGGAATAATGGAGGATGTCTTTTAAGTTTTGAAAAGAAAGGCAGTATTAAATAAGATTTATGAACATATTAATTGCACATTAATTTTCTTTCTTTAATAATAAATTGGCCCTTCATTTCAGATAACTTCTTCATATCATCTTAATTGTTTCTATATAAACCTAGGTTTTTTATTTTATATAAATATTTTATAAAATTTATCACACTTTAACTTCCTTTTATCTTTAGAAAATAAAAGGTAGTATTAAATAAGATTGAAGACCAAATTAATCACATATTAATTTTCTTCCTTTAATAATACATTACCTTTCATTTCAAATAACTTCTTCGTATCGCCTTAATTGTTTTATATAAATTTTATATAGATATATACATATGCATATACATATACAGACATATATATATATATATATGTATGTATGTATGTATGTATATTATGTATACATATTATAAATAGGGAATTAGGAAGAAAGACAAAATTTTGTAACAAATTAGACTGAAGGATTCCAATTTTCATTTTTGGGCTGAAGGACAAACTTTGGAAAAAAAATAGGCTGATAGACAATGCTAGTTACAACTAACATTATATTTAGTTTTCATAGTATAAAATATGCTAGTTATAACTAGCATATTATTCAGTTTCACACTATACAAAATTCTAGCTATAATTAGAATTGTCCTTCAACTTAATTTTTTCTAAAGTTTGCCCTTCAGGACAGAGATGAAACTTGTTGTCTTTCAGCTTAATATTTTTTCAAAGTTTGTCGTTGTGCCTATTTTCTACTATTATAATTATTTAAAATTAATATTTCTTTATCTTCACACATATACTTATATATATACATTGCATCGCTATAGTGTAATGCACTTGTACATACATTTAGATGATACAGTCGAATGCACGAGGGGATAACATGTCTGTTATGGTGTAAATCTTAACATCATACACAGATATGTTAAACCATGTATATATTATTATGTTGCATATGCATGTTTACACATATGTCTATGTGATACACATATTCAAAATATAATACAAAATAAATTAAAGTAAAACTTTATTTATGAAACAAAACAAAACATTGTTTTATTTAAATTAAGTTTAGAAAAGTGAATTTAGGCTACGTAGGTCCATAAAGATCTAATGATGGATTTTTTTTGAAATATATCCATTTCTTCTGTTGTGGGTTGATCTAGTTCCAACAATGGTATCAAAGCCCAATAGCATATGCACTCCAAATTAGCTATGTTAGGGCTAACTAATCAAGCTCGATCGCTTAGTATGATGTCTAGAAAGTTACCGTGTAATGACCCGACTTTTCGGCCCTTGAATGTCGACAGTAATACATCAATGGTATTCATGTGCCGAGCACCTAAGTGCCGAAAAGATAGATTGTTAAGGTAAAGTAAAAAGAAAAAGAAGCAGAATAAGAAAGAAAGAAAACAATATCATAATCTCATCAGAGAAATGATAAAGTACAATATCCTAAAGTAGTATAAAGGGTTACTCCCAAATACAGAGTAATTTCATAGATACAAAACCTAAGTGCTATCAACAGCCTAGACAATTATTATTGCCTATCCTTACAATGCTGATACATACAAAATAATAGTGCAATGGGAATAGGAAAAGTTGGATTAATGGAAGCCTCCAGCTCGCCTCTTAAAACTTTGAAGCATCCAAAGTCAAACATGCTTTACTTAGCCTGCATGAAAAGGTACATGAGGAATTTGGGTAAATAAAAATCACATGTCTGACTAAGTATGTATAAGAAACTCAAGATACATGCATTCATATAATAGTAACTTTTGAGATGGTACAAATCACCATAACAGTTTTCTCCTCAAAGAAACCAAACTATCGGATAAGTAAATAAAGGTATATAATAGATAATGTCTAGAGTGTAAAATATAAATCAAAAAATAGTTGTGTTGCTTGCATCTCACAACACAACAATATTAAAAGTGCACCTAAAACCATTAAGGTACATTCACATACGGATTTTCCTTAGAGGCCCCCTTAGTAAACTTAATCCAACCCCTATGACAATGATCAAAAACTACCTTCCAAACATTGAATATCTCTAAAAAATATATAACATAAGCTAAACACAACAGTCCATGCCCGAACATGTGATGCCAAGAATCAACAACTCCTGCTAGCAACACGATAAGCATCTCTAAATATGGAGTAGATATACCCCTTTGGGTTAGCTAAACCCCAACCTATGCGTCCAACTCTGTCTTTAATCATTTTTGATGGTGAAGTCATGTTCGACATCTCTCACATGGGTGCTCATGACTTGAATAAATCATGAATCTCTTCGTGGATTCTAACATAAGTCATCCGAAGATGCTAGTGCTGACCTCTTCTTTGGACTTAACCTTAGGATAGACAGTGGTCCGAGGGGTGTAGCGATGATTCTAGATCTCTCTTCCACTCTATAGCATTCTACTTCATAACCTCTTCCAAAACATAGACTCATATGCTAATTTTTAAGTGGTATTCGGTAGGAAATAAATAAATATACTTATTTGATCTTGGACTATTCAAGATTAAATCAATGAATTTCGAGCTAACTCAATTTCAGTTCTTTCAAAAGTAAGAGAACAATATATAAAGGAGACCTCCCATGGGGATTTTGTATATAAATGTTCTTAAAACTAGAGACATTTCATACCAATGAGTCTACACTAGGGGATCTCAAACCGTATGAAGACGTGAAGCTTTTATATGCTTCCTACATTATTTGGTTAAGTTCAATGTCGACTAATCAATTTTCTAGTTTTAAAAATGATTGCTTATGGAAATCAAGTTTCGTACCGTTATCTTGTTTTCGATCTTCTCAACTTACTATTCATCAATCAAGAGCGAAGCTAGTAGGTTAAAGCATTATTGCTTCCAGACCCTACTCGGTCATTATTTTTAACTCTCACAGATAGACAGGCCTACTTCATCGGCTTTTAGGGCTAAGTATAATGCTAAGTACTTTCCATAAACAAGTAAACAAAACAAAGCATGATTAAACTACTTAAGAAACTCGTAAGCACTTTTAAAAATGTTTGTTTATAATTTAAAAGCCTTTTAAAAATGATATATTTATATATATATATATATATACATACATATTAATTTATTTATAAACTAAGATATTTAATAAAATTCAAAAAATAATAACTTAAAAGATATTATATTACATGAGTTTCTTAATGCTTTAATAAAATAATTAACTAATTTTCTAATAACTATATATAGGTAAAAATACATTAAAATACTTATAATTATGGTTTAAACATTTATTTTAAATATTACTTAAATAACTATTTCATAAAATATTTAAAAACTTCAAAAAATGGTTACTGCTTTCATAATTAATTATTAAAATATATTTAAATTCCAAACCACTTTTAAATTTTTAATATAAGTTAGAAAATACTTATAAAAAGGTTGAAGAAAAATACTTAAATTAAAAGTCATTTTAACACAATTAAAGTTTGAAAAATATACCACAGCATTTCAAGAATGCTATAAAAAATATTCAAAGTAACTACAACAGCCCAAAAATACTTCATTGATTGTTGTAGCGACTATGAACTAGGGAAGTCTTATATATTAGAAAATTATAACGTTTTTCAATACTTTAACAAATATTTTAACATCCAGTTTATTTACAATAAACGATACACTCAATATAAATCACAATTATGGTGAGAACCCCTAAGGATTTCTCCACATAATGTTCTAGAAATTGCCAAACAGAAGGCGTTTCTAAATGTTTCTATAGCGACTAGCTGCTTTAAAACCATTTCAATATTCAATTCCGATTCAATCAATGTTCAACAACCTATTTTCATTATCTCAAGGCTAAGCAAAAAGTCATAGAAAGTCATACATGTCCAAATACATCATCTTATAAATGCCATTTGCTTTCCAAAGCAAGAATCACAAAAGTATAGCAAAAAACAATCAAACACATTACTATAATTTAAATAAGCATGTATACATTTCATATACATTTAAAAGGTGAGTTTTGTCACCCTTCAACAACTAAAAAACCAAACTCAAGCCTCGAGCTTGCTTCCATTTCCTACCTCGACTTAGCAAGCTCCAAAAATTTCCTCCTACCTTCACCTTGCTCTCAATCTAGGCTTGAAATGCCTATAAGTGCTCACGACCTTCACTTATAGGGGCTTATATGCTCTTAATCATCAAGCTTCAAGTTAATGAAAGGTGTTTCTATGTTTTTTATGGCTCATAGAAATAGTATGGAGAGAGTTTGGGTTGATTTGAGTAGTGTTTAAGATCTTCTTTAGAAGAGAATAAGAGAGTGAAGAGCTTTGTATTATTGCATAAAAATGTATAAAGGTTTCTAAGACCACTTAAATAAATAGGATATAAGCTTATGTTCCCTATTATCCTATCTAGGCGGCCAAATCCCCATCCCCTCATGTGACCTACTTTCAACCTTATGAGCCATAACAAATATCTTCTCTAAATACCTTCCACCTTTGACATTCTAGAAGCTTTCCAAAGTGAGTTTAGTTAACAATCATTAGTCAAATTATTTTCATTAGCTATTAATGACTTCATATGTTATTTGGACATATAAACAAAGTTTGAACAACTTATATTGAATAAAAAGCCGTTTATTGGTGAAACAATTTTCAGTTACAATATCTATATTTCTTCAAAGTATTTATTTATTTTTGTTGACAAATTTCAGAAACAATTTTCTTATCATTAGTTAGTAATTAAAAGGAGTTTAGTAAGGATATAAAATCATTTTTATAACACTTAAGCATATTTCAAAAGTTACAGTATTCAAATATGAAGTGTTCAAAATTATGGGTCGCTATATTCTCTCCCATTTAAGACATTTCGTCCTCGAATTTCAAACAAAAATGTCACACATTTAAATAGAAGGAATAAATACATATATAGAGTACTATTGAATCTACATATGAACCAAAATGCAAACCAAAAGGCATGCTATGTGACTCCATCTGAGGCAATGAGTACACTACAAAAGCTATAATATAATAAGAAACCACTAATTTAGAAGCAGCTCTGGATAAAACTTCCTCATACTATATTAGTCTCCCAAGTACAGTCCCTAGCATCACTAATGCACTGCACTTTAACCAACTTCTTGACCTTATTCCTCAATCGCCTAGTATCATGATCAACAATGCGAACAGTTTGCATCGGTATAGTCAAATTAAGATCAATCTCCAAGTCTTCTTGTTGTTCCACTATCAAAGAAGGATCGAGCACATACTTACACAAATACGATAAATGAAACACATTATGCACAACTAATAGTCTAATCGGTAACGTCCCTATAAGAAAGTGTACAAATCGTCTCCAGTATCGAATGGTCCTATATAGCGAGGAGCCAACTTCCCAACCTTCCCAAACCGAACAACATTCCTTATCCAAGAAGCCTTTATGAACATAAAGTCTCCAACCTTAACTCCAAATCCACGCTCCTCTCATATACATAACTCTTCTGCTTATTTGGTTCTTCCTTTATAAGCTTTGAATCTCTAATACCTTATCAATTGCCTCCGTAACCATATTTATTCCTGCCACTAAGTGATCTCCAGGTTCTACCCAACATGATGGAGATTTACAAGATCTTCCATATAATGCTTCAAAAGGTGTCATTCCAATGCTAGCCTGGCAACTGTTGTTGTACGAAAACTAAAAAAAAAGAGGTAAGGGCTCTTCCCAAGAACCACCAAAGTTAAAGATACACACCCGAAGTAAATCCTCCGATACATGGTTAACTCTCTCTATCTGCATACAAGTCTATGGATGGTAGGATGTACTCAAACTCGGCTCCATCCCTAAGGCATCATATAACCCTTTCTAGAACTGACTAGTGAATATAGGATATCTGTTGTTTGCAATATCCCAAGAAACAACGTGAATTTTGACAATCTCCTTAACGTATAACTTAGCTAAGTTGTCCTCGTTGCCTTCACCAGTAAGAAGTGTGCACTCTTGGTTATCCACTATAACCCAAATGCCTTCATTACCTTTCCTCAACCTAGGAAGCCCATCTATAAAATTCATAGATATATGCTCCATTTCCACATGGAAATCTCAAGTGTCCAAAGTAGTCTAACCGTCTTATGATGGTAACCTTTGACTTGTTGGCAATTAGAACACTTATTCATGAATATGGAAACATCCCTTTTGATACCTTCCCACTAGAAAGTCCATTTCATATCATGATACATCTTGGTAACTCCCAAATGTATCGTAAATCTTTAATAATGACTTTCTGCTAACACCTCTTTCCTAATCCAGTCAATATCTGGAATGGATAACCTTTATTCATCATCAATATACCATGGCTATCAACCTTGAATAGCAGCCATCAGTCTGGTTCCTCATTTTCATTTACCACTTCAGTTATCCTCGCAATATGGAGATCTCTTAGCTGATTACCTTCAATATGACTAATAAGGGTCGGACGCACTTCAGATTTGCCATAACTGCATACCTCCTACTAAGCGCATCAGCTACAACATTCACTCTCCTGAGCGTATACAAAATATTAAGATGATAAACCATGAGAAATTCTAACCAACATTGTTGTCTCAGTTTAGGTCCTTTTGGGTGAAAAGAAACTTTAAGGATTTATGGTCCGCGTACAACTCGAAGTTCTTACCAGGAAAGTGATTCCGCTACATCTTCGATGAAAAAACAACTGCTAACAACCCTAACTCATGGGTTAGATACCTCAATCTCGATAAAATATCATCATCAATACATGTACATAGGATAGGATAGGGTGACCTATCAATATGAATAGTGATATGAGAATCCATTACTCAAGATGACTATCTCAGGTACAATCTCATCTTCATATAGATATAACTATCTGAATACATCATGACGGGATATGACTGTATGATAGATACGAAGTCCCAAGTAGATCCATATAAATATAACAATATGTGGTCACATAGCCCATCTCTATACTAAAGTGAGGTGTATCAATAGTATATGCCAAACTACTACTCTGTTAGTACTAAAAGAGAGACTGATAGTGCAAAGCAAGCTGTAGATACACAAAGTCTCTACAGTCTTAATTATCATCATGGAATCATGACGCGTATCCACCGGTATGATCGTCAAAACGAGGACTCAATAGTCACTTCTGACTCTAGACCTTATAGGTAACAGACTGTTGGCCTATATGACATAGGGGAAAATGCACGATGCTACATAAATATCAAGTGTCACGGATCTGGGGCGCGACCCCACGGTCAGGCCAATAAGGTGGAATCTTGCCATATGGTCCTCTCTAATGGAAATAAATGGAGTGCATCATAATAGTGGCATATAGAACTAAAACATATAGACACGAAGTCATTCTCATCACTAGGCAAATATCCATACTCGTTGGATGTAAGCATAAAGCCGTACTTATCACTGTGTTAGTTACATGAGTGTCATTTACTTATAATGAATAACCGAATAAATATCACAGCAGCTTTTCCATGCCACTGCATGATACTCAAACGTTTACTCATTTCTTATAAATTCCACTCTATCTCTACGATATTCTATATAATGAGTTCAAAGAATAACTGAAGAAATATTACTAAAAGTCCCATACTAGACAGCATTATAACTCCAGTTATTCAAATTCCTCATCACATAGAATAGAAATCATCACTAAATCATATAGAAGGATGTCAGCACCGTTTGATATAAAAATCATCAACCAAATCAATATTAAAGGTGAATCACTCATTACATCAGAACCAATATAGAGAAGATAAGAAATTAAAAAACTTCGAAAATCATGCATAAATACATTTAAAGCACATATTAACAATTAATAAGTAGATATTCTATCTAAGAAATACACTACAAAATACCCAAAATACTAATAAGAGAATTTTTCATAATTTATAATCTTTAGCCAATTCATTAAAATTAATTATAAAATTTATTTTTCATAATTTATTAATTTATTAGTTTCATAATCTTTTATACATTCAGATATTAATTTAATACTCATCAATATACTCAGAAAATGCATATACTTCTTTTGAAACCCCCTAAAATAGTTTACAAAGCCAAGCATTTCATGTAATAAATATTCAATAATTTTATATAACCAAGTATTATTTTTAAAGAACTTCAAAACATCTAAATCAATTTGATATACTCATGCTCGAATAAATATCATTTGAAAAACTTGAATTATATACATATATACATACATATATATATATATATATATATTACAATTTCATAACTATACTTCAGAAACCCTTAATTAATAATAATTACTTATTTCCAATACATACATACATATACATATACATATACATATACATATACATATACATATACATATACATATACATATACATATACATATACATATACATATACATATACATATACATATATATACATATACATATACATATACATATACATATACATACATATGTATATATCTTTTAAATGAACCAATCTAAACTAAAAATGTATTTCTTTAAACAAATTTTTAGAGAAAAACATTACATCATATACATGTCCATCTAAATTGTCCACACAACCAATATTTAATAACATAGAGAGAATATTGAAATGAATAAAAAATCATCATTTAGAATTTAATTGAATATTTACATAAGTTTAAAATAAATAAAAACACAAATAATTAAATAAAATAATTCCAATCAAATTTATTAACTACTTAATTTACTTCAAAAATATTTTAAATATAATTTGATTAATTTCTTATTTTTTAGAATATTTATACAATGTTGGATAATATTAATAACAAATATTTAATTTATTCTTTTATTAATTAATTTCTTTAAACTAATAAATATTATATTTTTAAACACTTATATAAACTTTCTCAAATCCATTCTAATTACTTTATTTAACTGTATTTTTGTTTTATATAATTTAATATGTTCATATTTTTTTATTCTAAGTTTTAATTAATCTATTCATATAACTTATTTTATTTTAAATATACACGGTCATTGGTCGACCGGTGAACCCTAAGGGTCAACCGGTGCTTAAAACTTTTTCAGACTTTATCAATCAAACTTTGGTAGATTTCAATCCAATTCCAACCAAATTCACTTTAATTTGATACATATATCTTTCACAACAATGATTATAATTCAAACACAAAGTATAAATGTGAATTAGCTTGAAATAGACATAGATATGTGAGCACAAAACTCACCAGTGCACATTCTATTCCTGTTCTTCTCCTTCTTCATTCCTAAGCACATGCACATAACACACATAGAGCAACGCACTTTGCTACTCACCATAGATGCACGATAATAAAAGGAATCACATATTCAAGTTTGGAGAATTATAGAAATTTATTTGATTTATTTTTAATTATCAAAGGAAGGAGGGTTTGGTGAATTTTCTTTTGGAAGGTCAAAATAAAGTGTTGAAGTATACATAAAATAAAAACTAGCAAAGGAAGAAAAATAGAGAGATGAAAAATTATGGAAAATTGAGTTTGGATGGGAATATTGGTTTGGGCTCAAAATATAAAACAAGTAAATATATAATTTTTATTTTCTTCTACTTTTAAATTTCAATTCTATTTGATTGAAATAATACCACTTTTTTCTAACAAATGACTATCCTTCCAACTAATAGTTCATTTTAATTACATTATTTCTTATGAAAATTTCCATATTTCTAACTTGTTTTTAATGTCAAATACCATATTTTCACAATTTAAATCCTTTTATTAAATAATTTCTAAATCAACTTATCAAATAAATTTATAAATTCTATTTTGAACATTAAGTTATTATTATTAATTTTAATTAATTACTATTTAAATTTTGGGTTGTTACAGACTTCCCCCTTTAACAGAATTACGTCCTGACAATTTCCCATAAGGAGCAATCTATAACAAACCAATTATACTAAACTTAATCATATTATATAAATTCATTTTAAATACCAAATATTTACCAAATGTAAAATTAGTTTTAAGAATCACAAAATTCTTTATTTAAATAATTCACTTTTCAAAAATTATATATATTTCCAATATTTTCTTTCATTCTGATTCAAAATGGTTCAAATTCAATTTTTTCATCGAGTAACCTTTACAATATTTTTAACAAAAGCCCAAATGTTATTAATAAATTTTCTACTAAAATCTCATCTCTTTATTTAATAAAATATCATTCGATGTATTTCTTAATTTCAAAACATTCCATTATAACCAAAATTGTTTTCAAATAGTATTTTGCAAACTTTTTTCATAAATTTATACAAATATTGACACTCCTTGAATTGATATATGGAGGGATGTTTTAAACTTATTCTTAAAATTTAACAATTCAATTCTATATTTCTTATCAAAATAATTCTTAGTTAAGTACCTCATTCAATTATTCAAGCATACCTTACATCTTATACTAACACTCAATACATAATAATGTTTATTTATTCTTTATTCCTTAACATATACTATAATATTCTTTAGAAAAATCCTTCTTTATTCAAATAATTTATCAAAGCTATAAAATTATACACATACACATATATGATTCCATCACTTTCATATTGTCAATAAATCAAAGCATTTAAACCGTATTATTTTCAAATCATAGCTTATATAATTACTTTTATAACATTTTTCCAAAATCCATAAAAACAATTTATTAACTTTTATTAATATTCTGAAATTAGTTCACCCAAAATTTTGTACAATTATTGGTCAGTCTATATCATTCCACATTTCAAAATAGTAAATCCTAAAATCACATATATTGTTTCATATACTAAGATCTCAAAATTCTATAGCATAAACACATTTCTGATAGTATCAAAATTATTAAATATACACGTGAATACTACAAATATAAAGATGTTGCCTTTCCATTTATTTTAGTGATTATTATTATCGGTTGGTTGTATATTGACTATACAACCATAATGCTTCGCTAGTGATCTCACTTCCACTAATATCTAATGGCTGTAATCATCGCTAAAAAATATCCAAATATAATAAATATCTTCTACAATACAGTTTCTAACAACAATAAATATAATCACTTATTTCAGAGCCTTTACAAGTATAAACTTCAGATATCACTTTACCAAAATTACTTATTTTTCTTTGTTCTCATTTTAAACATTCAACTCTTTAGAAATACTTTAATTTTTCCACAAATTATTGATATCCTTCCCAAAATAGTACATCCAAATGCCTTGTTCTAATGTTTAAGAATTTCTATTGAATACGTGTACACTTGCATTGACCAAAATCCTTAACACACTCAATGGACAAGTTAACACAATTCTATTTCAGCAATATTGTAAGTATTCTTTCCATATTTATTCAATAATAGTTACTTCAATAAAACTTGTACTGATTTATTTTAAATCTTAATCTAATATTATACTTATAATGTATACTTACCAAAAGGTTTCTAATTAAAACATTCGCTTGATTTTCAAAATCATTTAATAATATTATTATATTTGTATATATTGGAAGTCTTCATTACTATCAAACACTAATAACTTCAAAACAATTTACGAATAGCCTTCAAACATACACATAAATATAAATACACTAATCTATAAACATTTCAATGGATATTTTATAATATCAAACAAACGCCATTTATATTTATTTATAACAGGTATAAATCAATAATTAATCCGTTGCAAAACTTTAATAAATAAATATAAATATCAAAAATTAAATTCAATACCAACAAATTTCAGTAAACAAACATGAAAGAGCACCATTTGTGCACTCAGTGGAAATATTTATCAAATTCCGCTTTGATTAAAATCAATCAAAACACAACAATACAAGGATAACACAAAACATAAAAATACAACACTAAGCTACCCAAGATATAGTATTCAACATGAATGTAAATAATACCAATTGGACTAACTTCTTTCGTCCTTGCTACTTTACCCACTATATACTGCATACTTGAAAGAAATTAGTATAAAGAGATTACGTAGTATGTATGTAAAATTACAAATATGACCCTTTATGATTACCTAGTAATCATATATATATATATATATATACTATTACCTATTATAGGGAACTACTCAACACACCCATGGGTTAGGGACACTAAGTCTCATCTGAGATCTTGACTTGTGTCTTAAATATATGATGCATTGTTCTAAACCATGCTCTTATACCAAGTTGAAATACCCCACCCATATACCCATATCATCCAAGAGTATTACAGAGTAATACTGTCAGATAATATGTGGAATGAGACTATATATGGTACGCATATGAATATTCCCTTAGACTAATACTAGTATGTATTAAAACAGTAAGTATGTAACTCACATATACTATACAATATTGATACATAACAATAAACACATGTGCCTCCGGGACAGAACAATGCATAATTTACAACGAATAACAAAGAACATGGAGTCAAAATCGCAACGATAACATATGATATATAACATATGATAGAGAAACAAAACATCTCAAATGTCAACTATCTCAATATAATGCAATGAATAATCAATATAGAACTTGGTATCGTGATATATTGTAAATCAATGTCATACAAATATAATACAGCAATCCTAATGTGAGTCTCCTCTAAGCCTACTAAAGTACATGCTAGTTAAGTTGTCCCTATATCTGAAATGTCTCAGACAGATTCGAGTATTACATATATAAAACACGGGACATACTATGTCTAATCAAGAATCCAAAATATGGGTAACATAGTAAAAATGAAGAATAATAATACGATACACTACTAAAGATACTTAAACCATCAGACGACATGTCAATATATCTATAACTATCAAAACATTACATCACACGAATAACTCAAAACTTCATGGATCAACAATTTTTGATATCAAAAGATGTCATTACCCATACAGAATATATCAAATCGGATCACAAAATCAACACAAATGGGTGAATCATACATATCCAGAAATCATCATCTAAACCCGAAAAATATCGAGGACTGAAATATCACTAAGTATATCAGGCTAACATGTAGCATTATCCAAATATATCTCTTTGTCTCAATAAAATATCATCATCAATACATGTATAAAGGATAGGATATGCTACCTATTAATATAAGTAGTAATATGAGAATCCATTATACTTTAGACGATTGACTCAGGATAATCTCATCTTCTCATAGATCGTTACAGGATATGACGGTATGATAAACACGAAGATCCAAGTAGAGCCATATAAATACAACAATACAAGGGTCGCAAAGCCCATCTCTATACTAAAGTAAAATGTATCAACAATATATGCCAAATTACTACTCCATCAATGCCAAAAGGAAGACTGATAGCACAAAACAAGCTCCAAAGACACAAATTCTCTTAAGTCTTAGTTACCATCATGGAATCGTGAAATGCATCTACCAATGTGCGCGTTAATGCAAGGACTCAATAGTAACATCCGACTCTAGCCCCTGTAGGTAAAAGACTTTTGGTCTACGTGACACAAAGGTAAATGCATGAAGATAGAGCATGAGGGAATAAATATCGAGTGTCATAGATCTAGGGCATGACCCCACGATCAGGCCGTTAGGTTGAATTATAACCATTTGTCCTCTCCTACGCAAATAAAAAGAGTACAACATAATAGTGACATATGGAACTAATATATAAAGATACGAAGCCATGCTCATTGTTAGGCACATATCCGTACCTGCTGAATGTTGGCTCAAAGCCATACCCATTACTACATGTATCAACTCACACACATAACACTACTCCATCACGTGAGTATCATTTACTAACAATGAGTAATCGAATAAATATAACAACAACATCCCATACTACTACATGATACTCAAATGTTAACCGTTGCTTATAAATTCCACTCAATTTGTATGATATTCTATAAAATAAGTCTAAGAATAACCAGAGAAATATTACCAAAAGTCTCATACCCGATGGTATTATAACTGCACCTATTCAGATCCTCGTCACATATAATATAAAATATCACCAAATCACATAGAAGGATGTCATTGCCGTGTCATATAAAATTCATCAACCAAATCAATATCAATGGTGAATCACTCATGATTTCAGAATCAATATAAAGAAGATAGAAATCAGAAAACTTGGAAAATTAGGTACAAATACATTTAAAGCACACGTTAATAATTCATAAGTAAATATTATATCTTAGAAATACACCATAATATACCTCAAAAACTAATCAATGTATTTCTCATAATTTCCCATAATTTGTAATCTTTAACTAATTTATTAAACCTAAATATAAAATTTATTTTTTAACAATTTATTAATTTCACAACCTTCTATACACTCAAATATTTATTTAATACTCATCAATATACTCAGAAAATACATATACTACTTTTGAAACCTCCAAAAGTAGTTTACAAAGCTAAGCATTTCATATAATAAATATTCCATAATTTTCTATAACCAAATATTATTTTTAAATAATTTAAAACGTCTAAATCAATTTAATATATCAATACTCGAAAAATATCATTTCCAAAACTTGAATTATATATATTATAATTTCATAACTATACTTTGGAAACACTTAATTAAACATAATTACTTATTTTTAAATTATATATATATATATTAATTAAACCAATCAAAACCAAACTATATTTCTTTAAACAAATTTTTGGAATAAAACTTTACTTTATATACATGTACATCTGAATTGTCTACATAACTAACATTTAATAACACAGAGAGAACATCAAAATGAGTAATAATCAACTTTTAGAATTTAAGTAAATATCTGCATAAGTTTAAAATACATAAAAACAAGAATAATTAAATAATAGTATGCCAATTAAATTTATTAACTGCTTAATTTACTTCAAAAACACTTAAAATATTAATTTGATTACATTTCTTACTTTTCAGAATATTTGTAAAATTTTGAATAATATTAAGAATAAATATCTAATTTATTCTTTTATTGATTAATTTCTTTAAAGTAATAAATATATATTTATAAACTCTTATATAAACTTTCTCAAATCCATTCTAATTACTTTATTTAATTATATTTTTGTTGTTTTTAATTTATTATATTTATATTTACTTTTACTTTAAATTTTCATATATATATATATATATATATATATATATATATATTATTTAAAACATATACGGAAACCGTTCTACCTTGGTTGATCATCGATCTCATCGGTCGATTAGTGAACCATAAGGGTTGACCGGTGCCTGAAGCTTTCTCAGGCTTTATGGATTAAACTTTGATTGATTTCAATCCACTTCCAACCTCATTCACTTCAATTCAATATAAATATCATTCACAATGATGATGACAATTCAAACACAAAATATAATCATGTATTAACTTGAAATAGACATAAACATGTGAGCATAAACTCACTTGTATACGCTACATTCCTATTCTTCTCCTTCTTCGATGTTGAGCATGCATACACATAACACACATACGTCAACATACTTGGATGCATGATAATAAAAGGAATTACATATTCAAGTTTGGAGATTTATAGAAATTTATTTGACTTATTATTAACTATCAAAGGATGAAGGTTTTGATGAGTTTTCTTTTGGAAAGTCAAAATGAAGTGATGAAGTATACGTAAAATAAAAACTAGTGAAGGAAGAAAAATCGAGAGAGGGAGGGAAGATTCTAGAAAAATGAATTTGGGCAGAAACATAGGCTTGGGCTCAAAATATAAAACAAGTAAATATAAACAAGTTATTTTATTTTGCTTTTAAAATTTAGTTTTGTTTAATTTAAATAAATACCAATTTCCTAATTTTAAAACGTAGGCTTGGGCTCCAACTGATGCTTCATTTCAGTTACATTACTTCTTATAATTTTTTTCAACGTTTCTAACTTACTTTAAATTATAAATATCATGTTTTCACAATTTAAATCCTTTTATCAAATAATTTCCAAATTACTTTGTCAAATAAATTTACAAATTCTATTTTAACCATTAAATTACTATTATCAACTTTAATTAATTACTATTTAAATTTCGAGTTGTTACAATCCCTAACAAAATGATCTGGCTGGTGGTAGTTGTAACAACTCATTGGTGCAAACAGACTCTTGGTTGTCAGTGGCTCAAGCTTCTATGCCTTTGCAATTCGCCCTTTAACTATCAATTCTTTTGCCACTTGTCCTCCCCATCTGACCTATAATTCCTAGCAAAATGTCCCTTCTCCCCATACTTATAGCAAGCTGAATTGGAATCATCGTTCAACGGCAGAAACTTACACTTATTGTTTCTAATTAGTGCGGATGAAAATGACTTTAGAGCTAAACTCTCGAGCCTCAAACCCACGCCCATCAGATTCACGAACAATCCCTGGATATGATTTGTCATGCATTTTGAAACTTTGGATGCATACCTACAATGAACATTTCTAGCTCAAACCAAGATAATGCATTGAACTTATTCTCATACTTAGCAACTGACATAGACCCCTACTTAAGATCTACGAAGCTCCTAAACAATAGCCTTTCCAGCCTTCGAAACAAACTTCATCTCAAATGCTTCCTTAAATTGGGCCTAAGAGAAGTCATTCTCATGGTCATTTGCAGTGATCAAATCCCATTAATCCATAACAACATCAATCAGATGTCACGATGCCGAATGATGCTTTATCGCATCATCCAACACCATGTCTCTAAATATCCTATCACACTAAATAAGCTAAATCTAAACCTCGGCGATAGTCTTAGTGTTATTGAACCTCTTACGACTCGACCTCTCAAATTGATGGCATAGCGAAGCAAAGCTTATCTGACGTCGGACCTACATGACCTCTTCCACCACATTCACCCTCAGTTTCTCAATAGGAGCAGCATTCCTATATAGCTAATTCCCACCATTAGTAATAGTAGTACTCCTTCTACTTTTACCTCTATCTCTTCCTCTAGCATAGCAGCACTAGAACTCATCATTCTTACTACCTGAACATAGCAAAACATCATTAGGATACTTAAGGATAGAGATACTTCAAAGAAAGAATTATTCCTAAGGAAATACCATAAAAGGGTAGGTTTATAGAAAAATACAAATACCCTCTTGAACATATATTATACACTATACTTATTCAAGGGTATCACTTACCCTATCTCTAATGAACCATGCTCAACCAAACCTAAGGTATTCGTTAAACCTTTGCTCTGGTACCAAATGTAATGATCTAAATTTTCGACCCTCAAATGTCAACACTAATACATCCACAATATTTGTTTGTCGTGCAACAAAGTTCCATAAAGACAGAATTTTAAGGTAAAGTACAAATAGAAAACGAAACTGAAAAAGAAAGAAAGAACACAATCTCACAATCAGAATGATTAAATACAATATCCCAAAAGATAGTACAAAGGGTTTCTCCAAAATACAGAGTAATTTTAAAGTTACAAAATCTAAGTATGCCATTAGCTTGGCCAGTCATAACTGTCTGTCCTCACAATGATGATACATCCATAGTAATAGTGCAACAGAAGTAGAAATAGATTGATAAACGGAAGCCTCCAGCTTATCTCTTAAAGCTCTGAAATGTCCAAAGTTAAAACCGCTTTGCTTAACCTACTTGAAAAAGTAAACGAGGAATTAAGAAAAATAAAACCACCTATTAGACATAGTTTGGGATGAGAAACTCAAGATATATGCATCCATATAACGGTAATTTTAAGACCATACGAATCACCATAATGGTTTTCCCCTTAAAAGAAACCAAACCATCAATAAGTAAATATAGTTAAATAATACATAATGTCTAGGGTAAAGAATATAAATCGAAAAATAGCTATGTTGCTTGCATCTCACAAGATACCAATATTAGAAGTAGGTCTAAAACTGCTAAGGTACATTCACATATGGATTTTCCATGGAGGCCTCCTTAGGAAACTGAAGTCGGCCTGCATGACAAGGATCGAAAGCTACCTTCCGAGCATTGTATATCTCTAGAAAAAAATACATAAGGTAAATACAACTGGCCCATGCTCAAATAAGTGATGCTAAGTAGCAACATCTCCCTCTAGAAACATTGAAAAGCATCTCTAGATATGGAGTTGATATACCCCCTTTGGATTATCTAAACACCAGAATGTTTATCTTACTGTCTTAGTCATTTCCGATGGTGAAATCACGTTCAATACCTCTCACACAAGTCTTCATCACTTAAAAAGTTCACGAATCTCTCCATGGATTCCAGTACAGGTTGTTTGATGAATGCTAATGCAGACCCCTCCCTTGGACATAACCTTAGGATAGACAGTTTAACTCTATAGCATTAGTCCGAAATATTGATGCTAACCTCTCCCATGGACTTAACCTTAGGATAGATAGTTCAACCTTTAACTTTCCACTTCACAACTGCTTCCAAAACATATACTCATATAATAGTTTTGAAGTGGTAATCTGTAAGTGATGCATAAGTATACCTATTTGATCCCGGACTCTTCAAAAAAAAAAATTGATGAATTATCGGTTAAATCAATTTCGATTCATTTAGAAATAAGTGAATAGTATACAAAAGACTCCTCCTTGGGGGATCTTATATATAAATGTTATTAAAGCTAAAGACGTTTCATACCATTGAGTCCACTTCGGGGGATCTCAAACCATATGAAGAAATGAAGCTTTCATATACCTCCTAAGTTAATTGGTCAAGTTCGATAGTCGACTAATTGATTACCAGTTCTAAAAACAATTGCTTATAGAAATCAATTTTCCTATACTTATCATGTTTCCAACCTTCTTAACTTAGTATCCCTCAATTAAGAGTGAAGCCAGTAGGTTAGAGCACTACTGCTTTGAAACCCTATTCGAACATCATTCTTAACTCTCATAGATAAACATGCCTACTTCGTTGGATTTTAGTGCTAAGTATAGTATTAATTACTTTCCACAAACAATTAAACAAAAAAAAGCACGATTAAGCTACTTAAGCAACTCCTAAACCCCTTTTAAAAACATTTGTTTATCATTCCAAAAGGTTTTAAAATGATATATATACTCTAAACTAAGATATTTATAAAGCAAAAAAACGATTTAAAAGATATTATATTACATAAGTTTTTAATATTTTAATGAAATAATCAACTAATTTTCTAAAAGGGATAGTTTGACTAAAGTCCCTATTAAGTTTCAAAATACATCAAACATCCTTGCTCAAAAAAGTATGTAAATTAGATCCCTAGAATTAAGTTACTGGATAATTGCATACGTTTATGCAATTATCCAGCAAATAATTGCAGAGAATCATGCAATTATATCTAAAAATTGCAAACATTTCCATAATTATCCACTGAAAAATTGCAAAAATTTCCATAATTATTCTTTGACTAATTGCAAAAATTTATGCAATTTTTGGATGTAATTGCATTAATATCTGCTATTATTCACCGAGTAATTATATAAATGTGTGCAATTATTCAGTAACTTAATTCTAGGGACCTAATGTACAATCTTTTTTGTGGAGGAGTTTTCATGTATTAAGTTTGATTTTAAGGGCCTAAGCCTAATATTCACTTTCTAAAAACTATAAATGTAAAAATTCTTTAAAATACTTATAATTATGGTCTGAAATATTTATTTAAATATTACTTAAAATAACTATTTTTTAATTTATTTAAAAACTTCAAAAAAAACATATTTTCTTTTATTTGAAATAAACATTCTACTTTAATAATTCATAACTAATTATAAAAGATATATTTAAATTTGAAGTCATTTTTAAAATAATCTAAAATAAGTTAGAAGATACTTATTTTTTTTTTAAAGAAATGCCCTTAATTTAGAAGTCATTCTAAAATGAGGAACGTTCAAATAGAAGATATAGCACTTTCAGAATGCTATAAAAAGCATTCAGAGCAACTACATCAGCCAGTGAATGCTTTGTTGAGTATTGTAACATACTATAAACTAGGGAAGTTTTATATATTAGAAAGTTTTGCCATTTTTTGATATGTTAACAAACTTTTTAACATCCAATTTTTTGCAATAAACTATTTGCACAATATACATCACAATTGTGGCAATAAACTCTTATGGATCTCTCAACAAATATTCTAGAAATTTTCAAACGCAAGGCTTTTCCATGTGCTTCTATAAAGACTGGTCGCTATAAAACCATTTCAACACTCAAGTTTGATTCAATCGTCGTTCAACCAAACCTATATGCATTATCTTAAGAGTATGCAATAAGTCATAGAAAGTCATACAAGTCCAATACATCATTTTACATATTCTATTTGCTTTCCAAAGCACGAGTCACACAAGTATAGAAAAAAATAGTCAAGCACGTTACTATAACTTAAACAAGCATATATACACTTCATATACATTCAAATTGAGAATTCTTACCCTTCAACAAGTACAAAACCAAACTCATGCCTCAAGCTTGCTTCCATGTCCTATCTCAACCTTCCAAGCTCCCAAAATTCCACCTGCCTTCACCTTGCTCTCGACCTAGGCTAAAAATACCTATAATTTCTCATGGCCTTGACTTGTAGGGGCATGTGTGCTACAAATCTTCAAGCTTTAAGGTTGTGAAAAGTGTTGCTATGTTGTTTAAGGCTTACAGCAAGAGTTTGGAGAGAGTTTAGGTTGACTTGGTTATTGTTTTAGGAATTTATTTAGAAGAGGATAAGAGAGTAAAGCGCTATCTATTGTTGCATAAAAATGTAAATGGTTTCTATAATTATAAGGCCACTTATATAGGCAACAAGAGGTAAGCTCACCCTTCCCACTATCTTCTCTAGTTGGCCAAATCCCCATCCCTCATCCTGTGACCTACTTTCCACCTCATAAGCCAAAGTAAATATCCTCTCTAAATACTTCTACCTTTAACCTTGAAGAAGCTCTCCAAAAGAGTTTAGTTAACCATAATTAGTCAAATTATTTTTATAGCAATTGATGACTTCATATACTATTTAGACATGTACTTAAAGGTTGAACAACTTAAATTTGATAAAAAACTGTTTATCAATAAAATGATTTTCAGTCACATTATCGATATTTATTGAAGTATTTATTTTTGTAAAGAAATTTCAAAAACAAGTGTTGTATCATTAGTTATTATTTAAAATGTGTTTAAAAAGGATATAAAATCACTTTAACAACAAAACCAATCCAACCCATTTCATGAATAAAATGTGACCAACTAGCCGACCAACAAAAACTACCTGTTATAAATAACGTCTTGTTGTTGCATCAAAACATATAAATGTTGACTAAACTGGTTAACATTGAACTTGGTAAAATGAAATGCTTGAATAATTAAAAATGAGATTACTATATTTCAAAAGTTTTGGTATTCAAAGATGAAGTGGTCGAAATTATGGGTCATCGGATAATGACTAGGATTAAAATTGGGTAATCAAGTACCCTGCCCTACCCAGTTACCACCTGGCCTGAAAGGTAAAGTAAGCCCAGAGGTTGCCTCTAATAGAAAAGGCCAGACTTGAATTGGGGCATGAGTTAATTTTCAAAAAAAATTCAAAACATTAAAGTAAAGAATTTAAATTTAAAAGTTAAATATAAAATAAAACATATTTATTATAAAAGTTACAATATAACATAAGTCTTTAAAATGTTTGAAAAGTTAGCAAAATTTCGAAGTGTTTGAAAATTTTAAACGTTAATTTCGAAAGTTTTTATTAATAATAGTAGTAAAATAAATTAACTAAATAAGTTAGTTAATTATAAATATATATTGGTGTATTTTATGTTATCTTAAAATGTTTAAGACAATATAAATATACAAGTATGTATATATAAAATAAGTTTTCAAAATCAGCGTAATTTAATTAAATGTTAATTAATTAAATTAAAAATACACACACAAATATATATATATATATATAAAGATTATAATATATACTATAAAGGCTATAATATACATGTCCAATATTAAAGTTATATTGGAATAATAATACATACTTAATTAAAGAGTTAATTAATTAAAATTAATTAAATAATATTTAAGTAATATAATATTAAACATAATATTATTGTAAAAATTAATGAAACATAAAAGTTATATAATAACTTATACAATATGAATGTATAAACCAAAGGCGGAGTATTGAAGAGATCCAAATTGACTTAAGGAATAGATACATACGTAAATGTACATATACCGTGGTTTTTGATGTGTCCGACACTTGAATCACAAGAGTATTTCTTAAGAAATACATTATTCCATAAGTCAATATCACTCAATTAAATATACTAAAGATTGAGAATCTTTAATATAAACATCGCCTTCTACCATTTATATATTAATAAATTGCTTGCATGCTTTCTCGTGGTTGAGCAAAATCAAGCAAGAGATGTTATATGTAGTATTATTAATATATTAATTATACGAGGTAAGATAACTATACATATTTATTGAGCAAACTCAAGGTACATATACTATACTTAGGTCGTCGCAAAATGGTTGATACGAGTGAATAGTTTGTGTCGATTTGTTGAACAAACTCAAGGTAGACATGAGATTAAGATAAGGAATCATAGGATATGAGTTATATATGATACAACCGAAAAGGAGTTACCCATTGTTTTATGTCTTGTTGAGCAAACTCAAGGTCAAAATCCCAAGATAAGCGAGTCCTAACACCCACTAGTGATTCAAAAAACTTTTATGTTTCATATTAGGTTTAGGAGAAACATATAAGACTAGTTGGAGCCTTGTTAGAAAAATGAAATGGTAACATTTAGATTTTTAATATTGTAAGAACATATGCTATATAACGTTATAATAATCTACATTAATAAAATTGTGCATTTAGTACGATTGATAAAAGTTTATCAATTAAAATATATAAATGAAATAAATTGAAGATTGACAAACAGAATTATAATTTTTACTTAGTATTAAATATTTTTGGCATGTTGATGTTTTCTATACCCATTAAAATACCTAATTGTACAACTACTAAATATAGTTTTAATTTGGTTGCTTACACGTTTATATGCCCGAGACCACGTAATGTTTTCTATGAGTTTCGAACTCTAAAAGCAATAGAAACATTGGATATTTGATTCATACACTATCGCATATGAGTGTTATATGGTGAATTGTCATAGTTTGTATTATATGATATTTTGAATAAATTGGTTCATTCAAAGTAAGCAAATAAACATACCGTGAGAATGTGTATTTAATTTGATTGATTAGAATGAAGATCATAATCTGTTAAATGTAACACTAGTCCAAAACTACAAGATAGATTTAAAAACTTGGTCGCTAAAATGTCGATTGGATCATTTTACGTAAGGTGTAACATATTTGATGCCCTTAAATAGATCGAGTATGCTTTTCAAAATAGTTCATTATGATATTGTATTATGGTTACTCTTTTTAATGGTTCGACCATTTAAAAAGGAATACCAATGTACAAGAGTGAACGTGATTTAAGGCACAGTTGGGATGAAGTGAGTGAATTGCATAGGATCGTTTCACCCTACGGGGGGTGTGAATAGGGTGTACAAAAATTAACACGGAAACAAAAATAAACAAAGAAAGTAATGCAGTAGAGATCACACACAGATTTGCCAGCTCCGGCAAAAACCTGCCTACGTGTTGCCTCCATGGTTTCCACTAGAAATTAAGTAATTAGACGCTTGCAAACACACGTAAATTTGTGATACCTGCTACTTGATTAACCCAACTCTAAGCTCAAAATCATGCCACAACTCAGCCACCGAGTTGCGAATTCTCAAACTACACCCCGTAGTTTGTGCCTAATTATACAACTAGAAGATTACACGATTTTAAAAGGAAATTATAAATAAAACTAAAAGACTAAACAAAAACCCTATATTTAGAATTAAGCCTAAATACAATTTAAAAAGAAGAACTGGCCCAATTATAATTAGAGTAAAATAACTATCTCCTTCCTTTTTTTGTTCTATAATCTGGCCATTCCTTTTTTCTGTTCTTCACAAATTAGGGTTTTCAAAATTGAGGCACCATATTGAAATTGATCGATTGAAATATGCTTTCACTTGATTGGCTTCGTCAACCGATTCGCTGGCTTTAGAATGCAAAAGGTCGCTTCAATTGTCGAGTTCGAATCAATAATACTGTTGTGTATTTTCTCCTTTTTGATTTGTGATTATGCTCAACTTAATTTGCTTTCCAACTCATGCTTGCCGATTATGAAATTGGGTTCAATTTATAGGGTTCGAAACCCTATAATCTCATCGTATAATTTTGGTTTGAATTTTTTAGTTGATTTTCTTGGTCATTCGATTATTACTTGAATGCTTGTGATGACTTCTGACTTATTCATTATTGAATTTGCTTGAATTACTTTTGGTCGATTCTGTTCTATGCGCCTATGACTTCGGCATTTTGATTTAGAGATAATATTTTGGCTGCGACTTTATTCCAGTTGCTTCCTTGTTCATGACCCATGGCTTCATGTAAACTTTTACTGATACTTACCCACTGCTTAATTTCTCCGTTGCGTTATTGTTGTTGCGTATGCTTGTTTGTCCACTTCATGTTGTATGTCATTGAACCGGGTTACCTTGGTCTGGTTCTACATGCTCTGATCCGATCTGGATTCTTGACTTTGTTGTGTCTTGCATTTTCTTCGAGTTCATTTCTGAAATGATTCATGTGTGTGTCTGCATTTGCTCATTTATGTTAATTGACGTCCACACTGTGTTGATTTAAACTGAACTTGTATTTGAATTGTTGTGTACATTCATGTATACATATCCTTGTTTGCACTTTATGTTGACCCATTTGTGTATGTTGTATGCATGTACATTGGTTCCTTTGGGAGTCCGGTTGTATCTGTTGTTTCATTGATCTGGTTCCATTTGAACATTTTGTTGCATTTGGTGTTTTCATGTGCTCACTTATCCTTGTGCACTTGTATTATGAACTGTTGTTGCATTTTTGTTTTGCTCGAGTCATACTTGCTTTATGCTTGTGCACGTCCGGTGTATTATGTTGTCATTGCATTTGGAGTTTTTCCTAATTTTATCTGAGTCTGGTCTGTGTGCACTATTTTCATGTGTTGTTCCTGAGCTGGTCTGCATTCATGTTGTCTTGTTCTTGCCTTTGTGCATTTGCAGTCTGGTTTGATGCACTTTGTTATTTGAATAAGTGAGCAAGTCATGTTGATGCTCTCTCTGTTCTCGGCCCTTGTGGGTTTCATATGATGTTTGAACTGGTGTTTTGCGTATTGAACTTGAGTTGAATCCAATTTTTTTTACTTAGTTTTGACCTTGTGTCTCCTGTCCCTGCAATTTTAACAAGCAAGTGTGTATCTATGTGCACGACCTTGTGACATGTACAGTGATACACTGTGCATGTCACAAGTTGTTCATGTAAGATGAATTTAAAAGAAAATGATGACGAACAACCCAAATAATTAAAGCAAACAACACTTTCAAAAACACACACTTTATTGTGCAATGCAAAATAATTTCTTTTTCAATTTTACTACGTCATTTTTTATTTTGCAGATAGTTCAGATGCTGGATAAAGGTTGGAACAGAGTTGAAGATCAAACATGAGTGAGAGTGAATATGCAGTGAGGTGAAAATTGTAAATTGTAAATTGTGTTGTAATTGAAATTTGTATAGTGAGAGCTTAAATTTGTACTATTCGAATTTGTAATAGAATATTTGTTTGCAAAAAATATTTGTTTAAATATGAATTCTATGTTATTAATTTTATTTAACAAATATTTATTTAATTATGTGAAAAATAAAATAGCACAAAGACAGATACATTTAAACGAATATATACATACACACACACACACACACACACACACACACATATATATATATGTTTATTATCATCAAACAAAAATCATACACTAGCATATTCAACAAATTATCACCAGTACTTCACAAAGAAACATCAAAAACGAAAATTGTAAAATAATAATTGATTCTTAATATTGGAATAGAAAAATATGATTTATATTCCAAATGTATTTTCATATAGAAAACTATTTTCAATGAGATTTATTTCTTTGAGTTCAAGATAATTAGTCATTGAATGCCCCATGGTAAAATAGTTATAATATACGAAATAAATAGTCTATATTAAGTGGATAATGGACCTCCGTAATTAGTACGCTATTATAAAATGGGAAAATAGTTGGAGTATGGCATGTAGCACTTATTAATTGCAACAAGTTACCAAAATTGTTTTTGTAAAGCATAACACACAATATTTATGAAATAATATATGTTGTTCGGTGGTGATAGAAGAATACAGTTCATTTTAATGGAAATACTATGAATATTCGTTATGAAATAAAACTTAAGATGGTGTTTATTTTCAAAAAAAAGTGATGCATTGGAAAATACCAATATATCTAAAATTATTTACAATTTTTTAGAATCATAGACTAAACCTTGGTTCTGAGAAATATGATTATGAATCATATGGCACTAATGAATTATATCAAAGATAGTTAAAGGAAAAGCACCAATTCAAGGAGCATCACAAGTGATGATGATCTCGTCGGGTCGATACATATTTCTTTGTTATATATTCGTTACGAAATATGTTCGCCGATGAATTATCATAAGCATGAGTGTAAGTATTTGATACATATGGGGCATGTCTATAATAAGTTGATAGAAGATAAAATGGAAGTAAAATAAAATAACATGCAAAAGAAATGATTCGATTTGATCGAACAGGTGAGTATATTGGAAAGAGTTCCAATTTTACCTAATATGAATTTAGATTCAGCTTCAAGAATCACTCCTCCTTATAGTACACAATGGTATGTTGATAGAGAGTAATCGAACTTTGTTAGAGAAAGGATGATTAAAAGATGAGTGCAATTAAGTTAAATTCTTTCTATACATTGTTTACTTAAGACTAGTACACAAGGTTAAGGTTAATATCATTTGAAGAATAGTTTACAATATGAGTTTATAAGAAACCACATCATGTCCTAGGCCAAGTAATTGGCGGGTTGTGTGAGTCAAAGGACTGTACGTAATATTTTTACATAAGAAATCTTGTATGAATCGCCCAAAGGAGTTTGGGGATGATAGTCATTAAATGACTAATTTATGTTATAAAGATAAATATTGTGAACTAATACCAAATCAGTTTTTTGTATGGCAATTCATAAAATACTTATGAATGCCCATTCCATTAAATAAGAAGCAATTGTTATTTCAAGAAATATCGACTTCATAGCGAAAATATTGATATTAGAAATTATTGGTAGTAAAACGGATTCAGATACAATCTAAAGCTAAAACTGATTATAAGGGATGGAATGAAATTAACCAAACTAGAACGAGTACAATGTGTAAAAATGTCTAATGACTATTCTTCCACATTAAAGAAACACTATGAGTTTCCTATAAATGTCAAGAATAAACATTGCTTAGTTATTTAATCAAATCATCAAGAGTATTTACTCTATTATATGTTACAATGAGTAAATCCAAATAGATTTAAAGTAATTAATTGAAATATGATTTTGATAGTTGTACTTAATTATAGGAATATGATCCATCGATCAGAATGTAGCTTTAATAGAAAAAATATGGTTGGAATATTGTGAGCCACAATGATAAAACATCATCGTGAATTTGAATTGTTGAATTAACATAACAGATTTTCTATTTAATGTGCTCAATTGATTCAGATATTAGTCACAAAGTTATCACCTAGTGACTTTTATGTTTTATGTATTGAAAGAGAGAATTCTAAATAATGACTACGAATAAAATACTTGCACATAGCACCTGAAGTGTCTAGAAGACAGTGGAAGCGATATTGAGATTGTGAGTTTTTGGATATGATCTAAGAACAAATACGAGTACGTCATTCGACAAGCATCAAAATTGAACAAAATGTTTTGATGGAAATATCATATAGATTGATTATCCATCAAAACGCAGAGCAAGCGTGTGCACACAAGAAAGAATAATAAAAAGTACATAGATATTTTTAAACTAGATGCAAATAACAAACTGGTAATTATTAACGATATACTTGTGTTAAATAAGTTTTAGTTGTTTTTATAACTTGACATTGGATATATAAATGATAACTTTTATACCAAGTATAAAAGATATTGGGAATATCGTAAACAATGCCCTATTAAATTGTTTAATTTGGAACATGTAAGATGGATTCCTTATGTATCGGCAATAGGAATTATCATACATGTTGGATTGTCTATAATATCGTAATTTGCCTATGCATAAAGTAAAAATCAAATCCAAATTAAGATCTTTATATGGTAGTTTGGAGTGTTTTCTTGTAGTTACAAAATACAAAAGAGTTGTTTATAGAAACAACGAAATCTTATGAAGGAATATTTAGACTCAGACTTCTTAAATGATATTAAGTATAATATGTCAATATCAAATTTATGGTCAAAGCTTAATTAAGAATCTTTGAACTTGGAATGTTCCAAATGAAATATTATGGCTGATTAAATGAAAAGGCTAATTACATCGCCTTGAATAGTGGCACAGTAAAAACAATTTATAAGATAAATGCAGAATTTTAGATTAAGTTGAAGGTGGTTCCAAATATTGGGAACCCAATAACATTGTTATATGATAATGATATCAAGATATAGTTCACAAAAGAACCAAGAGCTCACTAGACGTCAAGAGACATACTCCAAATTGTTCCACATGATACCTGTAGTTTATTAGGGTCGGAGAGAGTCGATTGACGTAATCGGTAACTAAAACAAAATAGCATACCCATTCACCATAGGGTCGACTAGACTGGTTTTGAGAAAAACAATCGAAGAAGTTGGAATAGAGTTCCATAATAGACTCCCAATGCAAGTGGGAGATTGATGAAGTTAGGAATATGCCATAGGGTCAATTATGTGATTTATTACATAATTTTAACTCTGTAACTATGAGTATTGTACCACAATATGATAAGCACATCATTTTATATATATTCCCGGTTAAGTTATATCGAGACTGGACATCGATATATCCTTGGAGACTAGAGTATGTAACGCTCTCTAAATGTTGAGCAGTGCATTACTTATGGCTGTTGAAGCATCAAGGGATTACGTAATGATAGTTATTGAATAATTACGGAAGGATACATTTTCTATTGGTTAATATAACTAAGGTCAAAAAAATGTCAAAGTGACTAATTTATATAGTTCTCCAAACTTGAGAATACCGTTGATCTTCATTATGAAAGTTTTTCTTTAGTTATAGTTAAATCATGGTACGATGTTGATCGAATGACTATATACGATATAGTGGAAGTACTGAAAGTGAATCACTATTCAAGAGATGATTTGTCTTCTTGGTTTTATGGGGTTAGTATCACGGTGAACTGAATTCAACTCAAAGTCCAAATCTTTAGCCAGAGTAGTTCAGTTAATAATAACTGTTATTATTGGACCAAGGAATTTTTGTTTGGACTATTAAAATGAATATGGTTGATACTGGAATTTTGATCAGTACTGAATTCCATAAGTCCAAGTGATACGGTTTTGATAGAGAGAATTGATGTAAATAATCATCACTATCAAGCAATGCTTAACAAAGTAAAAATTGATTTTACCAAAACCAAATAAGCGACATATTTGGCCAAGATGTCACATCACTTGCTATGTGACGTGTGAATATTAATATTTGAATTATTCAATATTAATCGTTGACTAAATTAGAGTCACATAACCGAAACGTTGAATACTCCTTTGACCACTTGATTTATAATTGTTCGATATTAATGTAATGACCTGAAAATCTTAACGGTTTAAATAACGTAATTAATTGGATTTTAATTGGAAATTTAACAATAAAATTTTGAAATGAAAATTTTGATATTTGAAATAAGTTTATCTAAACATAGCAAATGGTAAATTTTTGTTGGAAAATTTATAAGTTAGTTCTATTGTGTAATTTTCAATTTCAATTTAAAATCAGTTAATTTTATGAAAATAAAATATTTTCAAAATCTGAATATTTTTATATAATAAAAATGTAAATCATCTTCTAAGTGAGACTCATATTTCGTTTCATCAAATTCGAACTGTTATAACCGCGTTTTTTTATTTTTGACGAATTAACAGTAATTGGCAGCAAATATCGATTTTTGATAGGATGACCGTATCGTTGATATCTTTGTACCATTTTGTTCGTATCATCATGCTAATTTTTATAGTATATTCATTTGTGTGTTTCGGCGTTTCGTACATGGTGAAATCTATGAAATGATTAGTCATGTCGATACCGTTTTAGTTTTAATATGTCCATTCGTTATCCCTTAGCTGAAGCAAATAGCCATCAGCTTTTGTTATTTCGTAGAAATCAATATTTGACTCTCTTTCTCTTCCTAACGTCAAATTATATTTGCTAGATTGTTTAGTCTTCCTTGTTCATTCATCTCAGAAAATAAATATAATATCATAGTTCATTCATTTATATTCATGTGTATCTACTCACCCTCTTGCTTTTGAATTGCTTGCATCATTTATCTGTAAACCAATAACCTAATTGCTTGAGCATGCATCTCCTTCCCCATGCGACCCATGAACGAGCCTCTGCAGAACCGTGCCATCAGTCAACATCGGCCCCGATCATGCATCACAACCTGCGCCACCTTCCCCCTCAACAGCAGCCGCTCCAGACCGAGCAGCCTGCACCTCCAAGCACCAAATAGATCTCAGCCCGTGCATGCTTCCTCACCCCATTACCCATCGAGTCAGCGACCGCAACAGGCCATTCAAACCCGAGAACAACACCCGTATCACTACTCACTTCTGTACGCCAACCACCCGTCACCGTGAACCTTACAACCGAGAATCCCTACAATAGATCCACCATAGTCACCGAGCATAGCCCCTTACATGAACCCCTACAGCCACCATCCCCCTACGAGGTTATCTCCACCTCCTTGGCAGCCTCTAGCAGCACCGAACACCAATGTATTGCCGCCCAGCGACCATCTCAGCCACCCCGAAGCAACCTACAGCTCGCCACACCTCTTGACAGCGGCCTCGTGACCATGTTAGCCAACTCCACCTACATCAATTCTATAATTCAAAAGAAAAAGGGGTAAAGATATATTTATCATATTATAAGGGGTTATTCAAAGCTTGATTTAATATATGAAAGGTAATATATATCTGTTTTATTGAATATACTATATTCAAAGCTTTATATAATATTCAAGGCTTACATACATAAGCATACGTGTATATATATGGAATGTTCGGAAGATATATATTTGTTTATTAAATATTGATTTTTAAATTTTATATATTAGACATATAAAGTTGTTATAATGTATAAGTTGTATATAATCTGTTTGTCATATATATGCGTTATATAAGTTTATATATGATCGATTTGAGTGTATATATATACACATTACAACAAAGTAAGTTTATATTGATTCTATAATAAATATTGATTTTAAAACATAATATGTATGTAAGTTATATATTAGTCTATATATTAGTTATATAAGTATATATGAGTTTGGCTTTCAAATATATATGTAGCGACCCACGAGAAAGACGCATCATTACTTAAGAAAGAAAGGGATAGAAGAAGAAAAGAAAGAGAAGAAAGAACAACAACACATCAGAATCTCACAGCGGAACGAATGAAATATAATATATAACATATATATAGTATCATATGCATTAGAGTACACAACTATACATCTCAATTTAGACAGTTATAACATTTCTGTCTAATATACAATACAAGAACATCATACAAATTAACATCACAGCGGAAACTCTATCTATATATCTACACGCTGAAGCCTCCTGCTCCAAAGATCCTCCAAAATTCGTCAAGGATAACCTGAATCACTTGACTACTCATACATAATATGAGTACCCAAGTGTTTAATAAAACGGAAAATAAAACTTGGGGTCAGACAGGGTCTAGTGTGAGTAAACGGTTTAAATTGCTTAACTTTAGAAAATTCTTTTGAAAAGAAAGGTATCACTTAAGACTTCCCACACATAAACATGGAAAAGTTTTTACCTTACGCTAACCAAAACATTTGATAGGAAATCCAGTGATATTATAATAGTGTCTAGGGTTTTCAAGTAAATAAGAAATAGCCGAAATTGTTACATTCATTAAATTCCAACTACTAGCCACAAAAGTGGGTAATACAATCAAAACCGTAAGGGCTCGTAGGAAGAATGGGTTTCCATCAATGGAAGGGCTACTGGGGTACCGCCCGTCACAATACGTGGCCTAGTTCACCATACCGAGGAGCCACCCTAACTCCCCTGCAACACAAGGCCGGGACCATTCCTTACTGAATAGTCCCGAACAAGACAACCCCGCAGTTGGCTGCAGATCCAACTGCCCACACAGCCGAATAAAAAGGGACATCTAGACAGGGGTAAATCTTGTCCTACTTGGGCATGACCCACTTAACCTTGCTGCACCTCCCCTGTTTTAGCCATTCCGGTTGATGAGGCTTGAGGCTGCGATTACCTTTATAGGACACTTTTATCTTAGAATGCTCATCGTCCACCTGACGATGTTCTGAAAGCATTCAATCCATACAAGTCCATTCCGGGTTTGAACGGAACCAAAGGCACTATCTCGTTACACTCATTTTGGAATCACCCTCAGAGTTAACGACAATAGCCCTTGCACTCTGAAAATCTTCATCTCTAATCTGAAAGTACTATCTTCGTTAAAATCATTCTCGAATCACCCTCGGAGTTATAACGATATATAGTTCTTACACTTCGAGTCTTCACTTCACTTCACTTGGATTTACGACCTAACGTTAATTTGGGTCGATGTGGTTTTAGGATATAAAATCTGATCCCGGTCTCACCGAATCCAAAATTCCATTTTAATGTCCAAGTTGTACTTAAGGGTTTAAAAAGTAGATATTAAGAATATCACTTACATAAATGGATGATTCATAACACACAGATAGATAATCCACTATTATCTAATTCATCCACACATATCACAAGCAGCATATATATCACATCTCAGATATATCATATTCAAATAATTACATATCAACTAATGACATACAATATCATCCAATATCATTAACTCATCCAATGATATTTATCATCCAATCATTAATCATCCATAAACAAGTTTGGACCACTCTTAGTTAATTTAATTAATTCTTAATTAAATTAATTCCTTACTTAATCACTTGGATTATCATCAATTCAACTTACTTATTCATTAATTAATTTCAAATTAATTAACTAAACATCACTTAATTATCCATTTTAATTAATCTTCCTTGATTAATTATCTCTTAATTACTTTAAATAATTATTCCTTTATTACCATTTTAATTGTCACACTTGATCAATTATTCTTTAATTACACCAAGTAATTATTTCTTAATTATCCTTTTTAATTAATTATACTTGATTAATTACTCTTTAATTAATTACACTTGATTAATTACTATTTAATTACATTTAGTAATTAAACCTTAATTATAGATTAATTATCCTTTAATTATTAATTACTAATTATTTATTTATTTCCATTAATTAATGATTACTTTCATTAATTAAATTTCTTTTTAATTAATTGCTTTAACAAGTAATTAATCACATTATTAAATTCTCTTAATCCTTTTATCAATTAACCATTAATTAAATAATTTAAACATTTGATTAATTATATTAATAAATTCTTTAATTAATAACACTAAGTGATTAACCCTTTAATCACTTCCACTTAATTACTTTCATAAAGTAATTAATCCTCTAATTACTTTATTAAATAATTATTCTTACTTAATTACATCTATTAATTAATCACTTAATTACTTCATTAAGTAATTACACTAAATTAATCCATAAGTGATTATCTTTAATTAATCACTAATTAATTACTTAATTTATTATTTAACTAATCATTTAAATTTAATTAAATGATTCCTTAACTTCTTATATCTAAAAAGATCCTTAATTAAGAATTCATTTATCTTAATTGATTATTAATTACTTTTAAATCATTTACAATAGCTAAATTAACCTTGTTAATTTCACATGTTAAAATCTTTGATAAATCAAAATCTCTTAAGATAACTCCTTATTATAATTGATTTTACTAAATTCTTATCATCGAACTTTATTTAAAATAAAACACTTTAGAAATCAATTATAATTAAAACCATATAAACATCTACTTTAACTTTTATCTTTAGAAGTTTTCCAAAGTTATTAAATAAATTTTAATACAAACATCATTTTGAAAATCCACTTATTTAGCCTTTTAAAACTTATCTATTCAAATAATTAAAACTTGTTTAAAATAATTATTCTTGAAAACAATTTAGTTTAATAAGTAAAAACTTGTTTTACTTTTGTTTTTAAACTTGAATATTTACAAAATCAAATTTTCTTTGTTTCAAAACTTTAAAAACTTCCTGTACAATACTAAAACCTGCTCAACATTAAAACCCGAGCAATCCACTAGATTCCCCGAAGCAAACACGAGACCAGAAAAGCCGACCCTGCTTCGAGAAATTACATCACATTCCCGAAGTAAACTTCGAGCTCCCACCTGTCTTCCCAAAACCATATTCTGATGCACGAAACCGTGCACATCCACGTGCACCATGACGCAGCATCGATGAACTTTGCTCCTGCCTCCGACACATCACTCTCGACCACGGCAACCACTCACGACACCCAAAAACCACGATTCGATCGAGCATCAAAATCGACCCCTAAACCCAAACTGCCTGAAACACATACAATCAGAAAATTGATCGCCGCCGACGATCCATCACTCGAGACACCACGCCATCCTCCCCGTAGCTACGTCACGAACTCCAGCACCTCCAGAATGTCATGCGATCAACTCCGGTTGCTTCTCGTCGCCGCGAATTCCAATTGAACTTCGACGACATCCACAGGGAGTTAAACCCTACCCCATCGATTCTCGACCATCTCAAACATCAATAAATTTCCAAAGCATTTTTCCTACAATCATCGTCACCCCTTCTACCTTCAAACTCAACCACAACGTCGAATTCGCCGTCGATCGCCGTAAATTGGTCAATGAAGCTCGAAAACTCATCACAAAATTTCACAACAAATTCCAATCTAAAAATCATGCTACATACTTTAAAAATCATGATTTCCTGTATTGAATTCAATTATGAATTCAAAACTTAAATTTGAATTCATAAATTTTTGACCCAAATTTTACTTTTACTGTAAATTTAAAATTTCTAAACAAATGTTTCATTTTAAAAACCAATAATTATTTTTGGGTGAGTTGTTACATGATTTCAATCAACTTTTATTTACAAACCATAAGCCAATTCGAATTCAACATTTAGTTATTGAATTTATTATGAAATTGAAACCTATTATAAGCACACAATGTCTATTTTAACTATACAGGCATCAAATATTCTTAATTCAAACATGCATCCTATTTAATTCAAGTATTTCAGATAACATCATGATATTCATTCACAAGAACAAGATGAAATCTAAGATTTAAAACTGCTTTTAAAATTCATTTAGTCACAGATTAAAGCAGAAGACAGAGAATATAAGTTTGTTTTCTAGGCTCTTGAATTTTCCTTCTGCATGTTGAATACAATCTTGCTGCTGAATTTTCTGAATTGTTTGTTGAATAATCTCCTTGCCTGATTGTATTTGAAAATCTTGCCTTGATGTTGAATTTCCAGCTTATCCTCTTTGATCTTTGATTTTCTTGTTTTATATTTTATTTCTTTCTTCTTATTTTCCAGATTTTCTTTCTTTTTGATCTATTTAGTTTTAATTAAAAATGAAG
Source organism: Allium cepa (assembly GCA_030765085.1). NCBI lineage: Eukaryota > Viridiplantae > Streptophyta > Magnoliopsida > Asparagales > Amaryllidaceae > Allium > Allium cepa. The sequence goes on from CM060941.1 coordinate 35,097,644, forward strand.
AAAAGAGTTTGATCTGAAAGTAAAAACAGATTTCCTTCTTCATATTTTTACAATTTAATTTTAAATTTAATTATCAAAGAGGAAAATGCCATTTGTCCTCTTATTGTTCTAATTTGCTTACCTATATGCACATTGATTTACAATTGTCTTTAATAAGCTTAATACACTTACAAGTGTTACTACTATTTATTTTTATTTTTTAACTTATTTAAGCCTTTATGTATAAGTATGTAATATGTATATGTATGTAATGTATTTCAATGCTTAATTATTGATTTACAAGTGTTACTTTTCTTATTATAATTTATTTAAGATATGTATATGTAATCACAAAATATTCACATGAATATAATGTGTATTTTTAAGCTTGAATAAATCAACACTTGTAATACATTATTTTTATATTAATTTAAAATAATTTTAAAAGCTATTATGTTAATCCCTAATTAATAAACACATTTTGTAAATTTATAAATACTTTCTAAATTTTATACAAATAAAATCTTTAAAAGAAAATAAAGTATAAACCAATTATATTTTAAATAAAATCATATAAAATATTTTTAATTCATCTTAAAATGTTAACATAAACCTTTTGTATTTATTTTACAATTTAATAAGCACTTTCTTAATAAATTCCTTTTAAGGAAATAAATCTTATTTTAAATAAAACTCATTCATATATTATTTTAAATCAAACTATTTTTAAGATATAAATATTTATTTAAATTCAAATTTAAATCTAAAGTCAAATACAAAATTCAATTTGAAATCAAATTTAATATCAATTCAAATTTTACATTAACTTTAAACAAACACTAATTTAATTTGAAAATAATAACTTTATTCAAAAAAAAAAAATTTAAAATTTTTCTCAATTATATATATAAATAAACACCTTTTTAATTCAAAATAATAATTCTACTTTAAAATTCATTTGTATTTATATTTAACATTATCATATTATTAATTATTTTGGTTATTTATATTTGAAAATAATAAATTTTATCCATTTCTAATATATATACAAACATATACATTTCAAATGGAAAATATTTTAACATTAGTTTTGATAATCACTATATTAAATTTTGAAACACAATCCAAACCACAATACATATATTCTTATATATTACAATTTGAATATATAGCTTTTATTACATTAAAGACTTCCTATATATAATATATATCTATATATATACATTATAAATAGAAAAAAATTTGACTAGATTTTGAAAAATAAATCTTACCAATTTTAAATTTCTTAAATAAATATTTCCAAATTAAAATATTATTAGTTTTCAAAAGAATTAAACTTGCCAATTTTATGCTGTTAGGAAAAAATGTTAATAGATATTATCAAATTATTATCATTAGCCTTCAAAAGAATAAACTTGTCGATTTATAATATAGAATTATTAAATCAGTTTAATTATTAACAAAGATTATTAAATTGATATTGCTCAAAATTTCGGGTCATCACAATTTATATCGCGATTTTATTTTTTATGTGTTTAAATTAAATATTGATTTGAAAATATATACATATATATAAAAAGAATTTATTTTAAATATATATTTTAAATTGATTAAGAAATTCTTTTATATGTAACATATATTTTCTCAGTTTCTATTAAGCTAGTTTTGATTTATTTTCCATTGATTCCAAACTTCTAGCTTTGCTTTGATCATCAAATTCGTGTTCATCATACTTCGCTTTGGAATTTGTTGCTCGGATTCGTACATTATCAAATTTCTTTAGCCTCGAAAGGTGAGCAATCACTCATGATTAACATTCTTATATTTAGTAAATTTAATTCACATGAAATGACAGTGAAAATATGCTGTTAAATTTTATTTGTTAAGTTATTTAATTGTTAAATATGATATGCCATTATCTACAATTGTTTATCTATGACATATGACACCATAACCTGCTGTATATATTATATTTAAATTTTTTACTAATGAAATATGCAGTTGTTGATGTGTTATATTATTATCATATTTGTTCTCACTCTACAAGTACCTGTTAGTTTAGAATTCCTATAGGTTGAAATGATATATACCCGAACATATAGATAAGGGTAAATCGTTATGGGTTTAAATGATAAACCCAAGCAATTTCCATTGATTTTGAAAATTTTGAATTACAGGTAGAAATGATATATAACCGTAAATTTTAAATTTTAGTTGCGGATTGAAATGATAAATATCCGTATCACTTGATCATAGAATAGAAAATTATATACGGACAATGTTGATCTATTTTTGAAAATGATTTCCAAAGTTCGAAGGAAATTTATGGGTTCAATAAATATTGATTTTGAATTATAATACAATATTTATTTTAGATATTGTAAAAAATTTATTTTTAAAATTATATGTTTTGAAAATCTTAATTTATAAGTTAAGTTTTAAAATGTAAATTATAAAATTTTACTTATAGCTTTATTATCTTTAAAATATATAAAGTTAGATTTATAATAGATTTAATAATAATAATATTTAATTTAATAATATCTAATATAATTCTTAACTTTTAAGTAAATAGAAGTTGGTAAGATAAATTAAATAAGAATTGATTTGTAATTCAATTTGTTAAGAACTGAATTTAAATAAGAATCGATTTATAATTGAATTTGTTTAGAATTGAACTTAAATAAGGTTTGATTTGAACTTATTGACTTTGAGATTTTAAAAATATGTTTTATAGCTTGATAGCGTGATTTTGATTTAAAGGCGATTAAATGAATATTTTCAGTTTAAACAAAATTGAAATTGAATATTTAATTTTGATTCAAATTTGGAATTGGGGATTTTATTAATTGGTTATTAAATTTATTGAGTGAATATTTCAAAATTAAAATAAAATTAAAAGTTGAATTTGAAATATAAATGAAATTATCAAATTGAGTTACTGTAATGTTTGAACATTTAAAACTTTGAAACCTATTGAAATTGAAAGTTATTTAAAATTTTGTAGTTCAAACTTGGATTTGAAATCGATATAAATTGAAATGGATCTAAATTGAATTTTGGAACCAAGTTGGGTTGAATCGATTTATGGAATTCGATGAAATAGTTCTAATTTAGAAACTATTTCAACATAAACTCTTTAAATAAATATAAACTATTTTTAATTTACAGCTATTTTAATATATAAATTATTTTGATAAGTAAAATATTTTAATTTATTACTAGTTTACTGTATATACTATTTTCAATATCTAAACCGTTTAACTTGGAAAGTGATATGATCTTAAAGGTGAATATGATTTTGAAAGAGATATGATTTTGATGTGAATCTAATATTTTGATATGAACTATAAACTGTTTTGAATATAAAATGACAACGGTATGAAATAAGCATTTAGTTGTTAAAGAGAACGAGATCAGATATTGTCATTCTCACTGCCAATACCGAAAACAACTTCAACAACCGTATACGTGATGGAGATTCTAGAACATAGTAGGATGGTTTGGCGATGATTCTATATGAGGTATTAACGCAAGCCTGACTCCCGTGAGTCAACTTGATGTGGCTAAAATAGGAGCCATGCAGGGCCAAGTGGATTCACTCCCCCTATCAGGCACATTTCTTCGAAACCATATCTATTCTTTTGTTATTCGATTTGGTGTGCACATCTTTGATTGAGAGTGTGTCTCAAGCTGGGCGGTAGTAGCTGTTATGCGTTACAACCAGTTCGGATCTGCAAAATGGTAGAATCCTACCATAGAAATTGCCTCGTATGCATTGTTACATGCCTTATCGCGCCTTCTACGAGTTTGGTTTGTACCGTACCTATGGAGTTCCCTTGGATAGCCCTCCAGTTTACGAAGGAATTACGGTACTATATAGACTACGGGAATATATAAAAATGTATTAAGGGGGATATGGGTAATGCCTTAACACTACTTTAATAGTTTACTTTACTATAGACATTATCTATGTAGTGGATATGGATAACGCCTTAACACTATTTTAATAGTTTACTTTACTATAAACATTATCTATGTAGCGTATTGTACTATGTATGTAGATAATTTAACGGATCCTTAAAGGATGGGAATTCCAAACATCCTTCAAGTTATTTGTATTTCAGTTGACATTTCACTTGAGTTGAATTTACTGATATAAGAATGTTAATCTTGACTCGAGTGTCACAGCATTTGAGATTCAACTTTGGAGATTAAAGCTTTGCTTGAATATCTGTCCTATATCTATTCAGCTTTCAGTTATTTCCTGTGGTTTATGTTCTGTCTTGTCAGATGTTTTGTATTAGCGACTTCTTTGTACTTGAGATTCTCTATTGTATTTTTTGAAACTCTGATGTTTATATAGTAGCTCATGAACTAGTATTATCTATTCCGCTGCTTATTGTTATATTACTCTAGGTCTATGATTGCTTTGTTTATTGTATATGCCGAGTTTTGCAAATATAAAGTAACAATTTGTTATTTTGAGCTATTCAAGTCTGACATGAGTGGATGTTTGTCGATTTAAATGGTTCGAAATAGCAGGACGTTACAGTTGGTATCAGAGCCAGGTTTAGGCAAACTTAGCATATGGAGCAAAAACTCATTAGAGATAGGGTAGCAGTACCCTAGAACGAGTAAAATTAATTGTAGAATCATATTTGTTCGAGCTTGAAATCCTTTGGTTGAATTCTCCTTAATTAGGTTTCCTTTGTTTAATGACAAGTTTTCTATCGGATTAGAAAATCATCAATAAATTTCATATTAAAATTAACCGCAAGCGCATGGTGTACGATTGTAGCACGTATGCAAGTACGGATCAATCCACAGGGAATTGTTTAGATTTTGAAATTCTATTCAATCAAATTAACCAAAGTTGAGAGATTTTTAACTAACTAAAAGAAAGTAAAAACAAACTACAACAAAGGAGAATAAAAATATGAGATCAAAGGGCAATTTAGAGGCAAATCCCCTCTCATAATCACATAAATCAACGTAATGAAATTATGATCTCTTTTTGGTCATTTGTGAGTTTAGTTGATGCATTTATCATAAGCATGGCCTAATTGTGTTATTAATTAACACATTTAAACCATCAGACTTTAATGCACCCTCTAACCCACTTACTATTTTAATGAAAATGACATGAAATCAAAAGTAGAATCTATTTTAAGCATGGCTTATTAACTATTGAATTAGAAACATAAACCATCAAATTTTGATTCTAATCCACTTCCATTACCATAATTGTATGTAGATGGAGAAGTAATTTGTAACGACCCATAAATTTTAAAGGTTTTATTTATTTGATTTATTGAAATTTTGTGAAATATAAATCATAATATTTTGAAATAAAAACTTGATATTTGAAATACGTTTATTTAAACATAGCAAATGGTAAATTTTCATTAAAAAATATGAAAGTTTATTTTCTTCTGGAATTTTATTAGAATTTAAATCAATTAATATTGAATGATAATAAAATGTTTTGCAAATTTGAGTATTTTTATACAATAAATTTGTAAATCATCTTCTAAGCGAGACGTCATATTTCGTTTCTACAAATTTTGACTGCCAGTTCCCCGTTTATCTTGTCAAATTTGCAGCATTTTTGGTACCGATATCGACTTTTGACCGGATGATCATACCATTGGTATCTGTTTTTCGTTTCATCGTACTGATCTATGCTGTATATTCATTCCTGTGTTTTTAAGTCCAGTACGTGGCAGGACCATGGAACGGTTAACCGGGTCGGTACAAGTTTTGAGTCTTTTGCTCCACGTATCTTTTCTTTTTCCAACGTTTAAACCAATGGCCTTTTCAATTCCCAACTATTACTATTCCCTTTAAATTATTATTGAACTTTTCATATCCCTACTATTTCACTATCTTGTGTGTTGATTCGTCATCCACTGGCATTTACCTTCCCTCCATCTTTTCTTTGTTGTTTTGTTCACTAAAAATATATTTGCTTGTCCATCTCTTCTTTTGTGAAAGGAACGTGAGCATACATTTCTTAACCCATCAGCATCCATTCGCAAGCACCCCTCCACTACCGTACCCGACCATCCTAAGCTCCTCCGACCTCCACCTATTTGTCGCCGACCGACTCTAATCCCATCCACCGAAAGCCATGCCAAAGCCAGCCGAACCATCTTCTCCCCTGGCACACACCCTCACCCAATCACCGTCTATTAACCAGATAACCACCATTCCTTGACCGAGTTAAGCACCAGCTTTAGTCCCACGACCACGCGAAACTCCACCTTCGCACCATCTTCCTTCACAACTTGCTTTTACCACTGCAAACGCAAATCTCCCATTCAGCACTCTTTCACTTCCCCAAGCCGAGCTGCTTTTTTTGATATATATACCTTAAGGTATATTACATATATATTTTATTGTCCTATTCGTGTGTGTATATGTGTATATATATATGTATGTATGTATATATATATATATATATATATATATATATATATATATATATATATGCGCGCTTGTTTGATGGTTCTATATGAATGTTGCAGTTCTATATATTTACATATATCAAGTTTATATTAGTTGTAATATGGTATATTAGCCTATAGATTTATGAACGGTTGAGTCTTTTGTAAATTATAATAGTTTTGCTCATGTTTGATCTGTTTTGTATAAAAAGTATACGTGTTTATATTATATATAAGTGTGGGCTGTAGAGCTATTTGCGTATATATATTATATACCGTTGTATATTTTATTTGTATATGAAGTATATATCTGTTATAAATTATATTATATATATTATGTATTTTATAATAAATAAAGTTCATAGTTGAATGTATAAATATATGATATCTGGATATATTGTTTTAGTTTATGTGTTAGTCACCATTTACTATAAAATGGTTTTGTTGTTTATATGAAGTATAATATAACTGTAAATATATATTGATTTTATGTTTTAGATCTATTTCTACCTTCAACTGTTTTAGTGAATCATGGTGATGATTTTGTTGTCCTGTTAAAATGTATATATTTGGATAACTGCAAGTAAACACACTTTGTATATGTAAGTATTTCGTTTTAAGTATATACATATACGTATTTATTTCAATTATATTATGTGAATATTTTTGTTTTATGGGTTTTGGATTTTATTTAAAACAATAATTTTGAATTTCATATATATATATATATAAATGTGTTTAAATTGAGAATATCATTTCACAAATAGCTATATATATGTGCGTATATGGTTGTAATGTAACGACCCAGAAATTTCGATCCCAAAATTTCCAGATAGTTAAGGAAAGAAGAAAAGAGAAAGAAGAAGAAAACAGAAACAAGTCGCAGAAACCTCATATTCGCAGCGGATCAAAATATAATATCACATAAATAATAGTTATACAAAGGAAAACTGTACTAATCAAATTACACTTTAATATATATCAGAGTTACAACATATTTACAAACACAGGACAGATAAATCAATCTGTTTCAGATGCTATAATATATCACAGCAGTAACTCTCCATACGTTCCTGCTCTCCATCTCGCCTCCTGAGCTCCAGAATGTCCTTACCTGAAAATCTGTAATACTCGGTCTGACCCGAGCATTACATCAAAGTAACAACCGGGTCAGGCTGGAAACCAGCGTGAGTAAACCCATATAATATGAAATTCCAAGCTATAACACATGAGAATATTAGCGTAACTCGTATCCTTTACGAGTTCTCCTAGTCAACATTTATCACACAACAGATTCACTTAATGTTCATATTTTGTAATTTATTCCATCCCAGCCTGTTTGCTTCCACACAACATATTTATGAGAATTTTGATTGCTAATCGAAGTGATTTCGAGTAATACAGATACCCGACCCTAGTCACTACGAATTCAATATCATTCTAATCCAATTTATTCAAGTGAAATACAATTCACTTTATATATATGATGTCATTTTACACAATAATTCATCCTAGAAAGCTAACCACCTTATCACCGTCCAACCAAATCCTATCACTGATATTTCGTATCAGAAATATCAATAATTCCAACGCATTCAATCTTTTATGAGTGAGATTAATCAACCATAATTAATCATAAATAGTAATTAACCTTTATGTCACTACTTACCTTAATAAATTAATTCCTTAATTAATTTATTAGTCCTTCAATAAATTACACCGAGTAATTATTTTACTAATTACTTCTACTAAGTAATTACCCTTGAATTACATCCCATTATGTAATTATTTCTTTAATTAATTACATTCCAAAATTTTCTATCATCTACTTTTACTAAGTAATCACACTTATTTATCTCATTAAGTATGTATACCTAATCCATCATCAAGTGATCCTTTTTAATTAACTTAAGTCTAACATTATCTTATTAATGTCTTGATTACCCCTAACAATTTAACATAATAATTAATTCTACCAAATTAAATCATTTTAATTAAGTTTGAAATAAAATAATTCTTCAACTTAATAAATCAAGTTAAAACTTCTTTTAAACAACTTTAAACATTTATCCAATAATAGTTTAAAACTATTTCCAATTCAAACCCTAATAACTTGCTTTAAAATTTCATTCAAAAACTAAGTTTAAAATAACTTCAAAATTTACTTAACAAAATTTAAATCAAACAAATTTCAAACTTCTCAACCAATGGCCAGGGAAAACAATAATTTCATAAAGTAATTTATATAAGAAGGTTTAAACAAAAAATGTATTTTAAAATTTTCAAAACTTGTTCTAAAATCTTTTAATACTCTGCTTCAAGACTTGTTTCGGGTCAACCCCAAGATTTACTCGGGTCTAACCCGAGTTACCTTCCATTCACCAAATTCAGTTTTCATTAGTTTAGTTTTAAATTTAAAACCTGGATCTGAAAATATCACTCTCGTTTACTCGAGTTTTTACTCGACTCACTTACCCCAAATACTCGAGCTCACCTTCGAATCACTTCCCACACAAATTCACTGACACAAACAAGTCACCATGCACGTACACCTTCGCCAGAGCCACCTCCAGCCATCGATCATCCTTTCGGCACGTCGACCTTCGACGCTGCTACCACATTCCATCATCAAATCACAGATTCCAGCCATCGATCGAAATCGAACAATCCATTCGAACCTGTAAACTAAACGATCACCAGAAAACTCCTCGACCAAGATATCTCGACCACCAGAACCGCTACAACCTCAGCCACGCATCCATCATACTTCCCTACAACCCTCGCCAAAACCCGACGCCACTCGATCAATCCTAGGTAATGCAGTTTACCAAAACCCAAACATCACCAAAACTAGGTTTAAAAACTAAATCACCACACTGCCGCCGCCTCGACCATCAGAAATCGTCCTTGACATTTTTACCCAACAACCCGATCCCTTTGCTGGCTCTAGAAGGAATCCTGACCATTCAAATCCATTTGATCGTCGGAGGTGGCCAAAAAAACAATTTCGAGACAATCCCAAATTTCGAACTCAATACATTATTAAATATCTTGCTTTTAGTATTAAAAATCACAACTTTCTAAATGGATTCGAATTATAATCTTGAATCATCAAATTATGATGTTTGATTTTTTTTAACTGATTTTGAGTTTGTTTGCAAATTTCCATATTCTCAGCGAACCTTATTTTGATTCACTTAAAACTATTTTAAATTTTAAATCTTGTTAAATCTAACAAGTTTTGTTCAGAAACTATCTCTAAAAATAAATCAGAGGGATCAGGAATTGTCTTTGAATAAATAAATGCTTGTAACCTGGAAAACGAATCTCATTTATCTGATTTATTTTAGACATGCATCACAATTTCACACGTATAAACATATTTTCAGAACTTAAAACCATCATGCAAACGTTTTCAAGCAACATCACTTGTTAACTTCAGTCAAATGCCACATGCAATAAATTTAGAGATGTTTCCATGCTCACAGTTTAAAGAACAAAGGCTAATACTAAGAGAAGATATTATAAAATCATCAAAAACACCAGGCTTCCATATATGCAAACATACAAAGCAACCATCACCCAGTAATTAACATATTACTTAAGTTTTTAATTTTAAATTTACTCACCTGATAGAAAGAATAGAGAGCTGAAAGAAATACTTTGATCAAGAGGCTTTGTTTGTAACGACCCAACTTCCAAACTCCAGGAAATTGCATCGCTAAGAAGAAAGAAAGGGATAGAAGAAGAAAAGAAAGAGAAAGAAGAACACAAACAACATCAGAATCTCATAGCGGAACGAATAAAATATAATATATCACATAATACTTTACATAGTATCATATACATCAGAGTTTTACAGCCAATACAACACATACTAGACAGTTATAAACATCTGTCTAGTTATACAACTCTAAACAGTACAAGGAATAACTCAGAGAGAGACTCAGAGATATCAACACAGCGGAAAATAGATAACTACAACGCAGAAGCCTCCTGCTCCATTTGCTCCTCCATAACTCGTCAAAGCAATCCTGAATCACTTGACTACTCATACATAATATGAGTACCCAAGAGTTTAATAAAACAGAAAATAAACACTCGGGTCAGACAGGGGTCTGGTGTGAGTAAATAGTTTAAAAGTTGCTTAACTTTAGAAAATCCTTTTGAAAACAAAAGGTATCACGTAAGACTTCCCACACATAAACATGGAAAAGTTTTTACCTTACGCTAACCAAAACATTTGATAGGAAATCCAGTGATATTATAATAGTGTCTAGGGTTTTCAAGTAAATAAGAAATAGCCGAAATTGTTACATTCATTAAATTCCAGCTACTAGCCACAAAAGTGGGTAATACAAACAAAACCGTAGAGTCTCGTAGGGAAAATGGGTTTCCAACAATGGCAGGGCTACTGGGGTACCGCCCGTCACAGTACGTGGCCTAGATCACCGTACCGAGGATTACTCCCTTCATCCCCTGCAACACAAGGCCGGACCCGTTCCTTACTGAACAGTTCCGAACAAGACCACCCCGACGGTTGGAGCTCAAAAACCGTCCACACAGCCGAAATATAAAGGGACCTCTAGACAGGGATGTATCTTGCCCTCCAGTGGGCGCGACCCACGAAGCCTTGCTGCACCTCCCCTGTTTTAGCCATTCCCGGTTGATGAGGCTTGAGGCTGCGATTACCTTTATAGGACACATCTATCTTAGAATGCTCATCGTCCACCTGACGATGTTCTGAAAGCATTCAATCCATACAAGTTCGTTCCGGGTTCGAACGAAACCGAAGGCATTATCTCGTTACACTCATATTGGAATCACCCTCAGAGTTAACGACAATAACCCTTGCACTCTAAACCACCATCTCGAATCTATAAGTACTATTCCGTCAAACTCATTACGGAATCACCCACAGAGTTATACTGACGTATAGCCCTTACACCTCGAGTCTTCACATACTCCACTTGGATTAACGACCTAACGTTTAATTGGAATCGATGTGGTTTTCGGATATCCAAATATGGAAACCCGATCCCGGTCTCACCGAAACCAAACGCCATTTTAATGTCCAAGTTATACTTAAGGGTTTTAAACAATTAACTCATTTTACTTTTATCTATTTCACTCAGATAGATAAACTACATATTCACATCATAACAGATAACTCATAACATTATCACAACAGATAATCATCACAACAGTCAAATATCACAACAACAATCATCACAATCAAATCATCCATCATACTATAACTAAGCATCCATATTCTATAGATACCACTCATCTCATTTCTGAGATCACAACCATCCAAAGGTATATCAATATCATCCATAAGCAATGATATATTACTCATCATTTATAATTAATTTAAAATGAATTAAATTAATTACTTCTATCTTTAATTAATTTAAAATAAATTAAATTAATTACTCACATATAAATCTTGCTTATAAATCTATTGATTAATCAACCTAGTTAATTAATCATTCATTAAGTATTAAACTTGATTAAACATTTATGATTAATCATTCACTAATTACAATAAGTAATTAGTCTTAAATTAATTTCATAAAATTAATTAACCTTAATCATAAGTAATTAACTTTTAATTACCTTATTTATTAATTAACTATAATTAATTACATTTATCCTTAATTAATTACAATTAATTAATCACTTAATTAATTAATTAATACTTAATTAAACAATTCTTAATCACATCATCAATTATAATAATTAATGATCTCTAATTAATATTTAAATTGATTACTCAATTAAAAATTAATTACATTTACTAATTAAATTAAATACCATTATTAATCACCTTGATTAATACTTAAATCCAGTAATTAACTATCTTAATTACTCCTTAATAAATTAATTATCAATAATTAATTATCTATATTAATTAATCCTTGATTAATTACAAAAGTAATTATCCAAATTACTTTTAAGTAAATCACCTTTCCTTAATTACATCCCAGTAATTATCAATTAAAACTTCTCTAAGAAATCCTGCTCCATAAATTACATTAAGTAATTATTATCATTTAATTATTAAATTATTCTTAAATTAATTAAACTAAATTAATTAATTTAACAAAGCACATTATTGGAATCAATTACAATAAATAATTAATCCCTTAATTACTTTTATAAAGTAATTATACTTAAATTACAATTGATTATCTTAAATTAATTAATCTAATTAATCCATCAAAATTAATTATATTAATTAATTATTAATTATCCTTAGATAATTAACAACATTCCATTAATTCCTTACTTGAATTAATTATACATTAATCATTTTTAATTATAAATTAATTCAAGTTATAAATTAAAATCAAATAAATAAGTAAATTCTTAATTATTTCCAAAATAATTTATTTACTTATTTATAACTTAATTAATATTCAAAATGTATTTAAACAATACATTTCAAAAATTTACTTCAACTTTCAATTTAAAGTTAACATATCATAATTTTATTTAATACTTAAAAGAAGAAATCTTTTAAATTTAAACCTTTGTTTAAATCAGATTCATATTTAAATTCTACTTAAAAACATTATTCTGTCCAATATTTAAAATTTCAAAACTGTTTTGAATTCAATTTGTTTTTAAAGCAAAGCTGAAATCATGTTTAAATTTGGTTTCAAAACCCATTTTAAATCTTGCTTATTATTTAAGAGTTTCATTTCAAAACTTTGAATTCAAACTAAATTCCAATTCAAATATACACCTAAATTTGAATCTTGTTTTAAATATTGAATCCACTTTTATATTTTTAAAAGAACAAACTGTTTTTAGATAAAAATTAGATTCAAAGAATCCTGAAACTAAATTTACACTATTTCCAAATTTAAATTTAAAACTAACTTAAATTCAAATTCATCATTTAAACTCTTTTACATCCATATACTTACTTGAATTTAATTCAACTTAAACTTGAATTTAATCAATGCTTTAAACATTGAAATTTTTTCCAGATTTTAAAAAAAAAAAACACAGCACAGGTTATCACCTGCACAACTAACCCGAGACTATCACAATTTACTTCGGGTCAAATGTTTCCTATCTTCGAGTCACAACAGAGATTACACAGAATCATCTTCGAGTCACTCAATCCCTGCACCACCAAATTCTCACCAGAGACCAAACCTGTCAATCCTCTTACACTCCACTCTAACCATCTTATGGTCTCATCTCTGGCCCCTTCATGACCTCCAACTCCACCCTCCACTCCAAGAAGCCATCCACTATTTCAACTTGATAACAATCACCAGCATAAAACTCTGCAGCTTGAAATTTGATTCAAGCAAAAACAACAAACCTGAAGAACTCACCCTAACCAGCTAACCTGTCAACTCTTCACCAGATACTTAACAAACCTGTAAATGACCATCTTCCCCTTATCTTCCCACTCTCTCCATTAACATTTCAACCTCCAGGAAGGAAATTCAGATTCCACAATTTACTAAATGGTTTGATATTCCCAAATTTCCAAAATACTGCACAAACTCAATTACTACTTCTCAGAAGCTTTTTTTTTTTTTTAAACTTGATGCATTTTTTTTAATTATCATTTTTTTTTGAAACATGCATTAAAGTTTTTAAACCTGTTTTGAATAAATTTTAAGATGTTTGATAACTTACTTCTTGAACTATTTCTTTTGTTACTTATTTTTAACAGTAGCAGATTTTATATATTTTTTTTTTTTATAAAAATTTTATAAACCTGAAACTATGCTACACATCTCAAATTTAGTTACATAATAATTTATTACTAAGGTTCAAACATCAGGAAATGAATTTGTATAAAAATCCTAATTAAAAACAGAAATAGTGCAGTTGGAAGATCTGCACATATCTGTATGCATATTCAAGAAAACAGAGAACATAACAACATCAACAGTCAACAAGCATATTAAAAGTTATCAGTACTTAAGCATAATCACACAACAGTCAAGAATATACTCAAACACATGCACATATAAATTTTTAAACAACCTATACATAGTGATGTTGCTTACTAAAGAAAGAACAGAGCAGTTCTTATCTTTTTAATTTACCACTGTTTGATTTTTCTTAATTGAAAAACATTTTGAATTTAACTTGATTTTCTGAAACCTTATTAACTTAATTTTAAAAAGAAAGAAACTGTTTTTAAAACAGAAATTTACTCACTTAAATTTGGAAAGCAGAAAGCATTACATCTGCCATTCATTTCCCTGCACCCTGGATTCCACTGTAGATTGAATCAGAGCTTGCATGTTGGTTAGAGATGATTATAACTTGAAGTATGCAGGCCTGGGAACTGCATTTGGTGATGGTTTGGTCTGTATGCTCCCCATTTTCAACTTTGCTTGCATTGATCATTGAAGATTAAATTGTTTGCAGGCTAGTTGAAAATGGTGACAGCATGTTGTTTGCAAGCCTGGGGATTTCATTTGATGATGACATGATGTATTTCAGGCTTTGGATCTGCATGCTTCCCAGATTAAAGTGAATTTACAGATTGAAGAAATTGGTTTGCTTGCAGATTTGAATTCACAGGTTGAAGGCTTTTGTTTCACAAGTTACAGAATTTGGGGTTGCAGGTTTAAAGAATTTCAGATGAATTTTGCAGGGTTTTAAAAAAAAAACTTTTTGATGACAGATTGAGTTTGTTTGTAGAATATAGATTGAGTTGTGGAATTTATTTTCTAGAGTGAAGATGATTTTCTTTTTCTCAGATCTGAATTTTCATTTAGAAGAAGATAAAAAATGTTTGAAAACAAAAGATATGTTAAGTTTTATCTAAACTAATAAATTCAAATATTCATTTGTATTGCCACTTGTTAATTAGCTATGAAGATTAATTACATGTGTCAAATTTTAAAACATGAATGTTAAACACATGTAAGAGTTTAATATAAATAAATTTCTTTGTTTTACAATTGTTTAATTTAAAATAAAACCATTTCTAATTTAATTTATGATGTTTTAATATGTTTATATATATTTAGTCTTTACAAATGAATTATCCAAACATATACAAATATTTGTTTGAATATTTTAAGAATTATTTAAAACAAATTTCAAAAGAGAAACTTTTTAGAAAGAAAAGAACAATGTTGAATTATATTTTATTCAAAAGATTCAAATCAAAAATAAACTAAATTTATTTCAAAACAATTTTAAAATAAAACAAAATAAACTTTATTATAAAAATACAATTCTTAACTATATATATTTATAACAAAATATTTATTATAATTTCCTTCTAAAAATACAAGATAGATTTATAAATTGACTTATGAAAAGTTCAATACTATTTTCATTTTAGTTTAATCAATCCATAAATTATACACCTATATATATATTATAAATTTGAAAAGATCCTTTATTAAATTTAAAATTAAAATTTAAAATCAAAACTCCTTTTTACAATGTATACACATATATACATTATAAATAAAATATTTTTAAATTAACTTAGAAAAGAAATTTTATCATTTAAATATTTTTAACATTTTAAAACAATAAGATTCTCAAATTAAATCATGATTATAAATTTTCAAAAGAATATCATTTATTAACAAAATAATTATAAATTTTCAAAAGAAAATTATGTTTGAATTGGATTATTAAATCAATATTTCACATTTTAAAATAATTATTAATGAAATTATTAAATAAATATTGCTCAAATTTCCGGGACATCACATTCCTCCCCCCTTAAAAGAATTTCGTCCCCGAAATTTAAAAGCAAAGGTAATTTAATAATCTCTTTAAAGATTTTATTTAAAACACAAACGTATATCAAACATATGCTAACAATCAAAACAACCAATTCAACCAATCAAACAAATCTAATTATCCAGACAAATTCTGGATAAAATTCTATCGAGTTTCCCCGAGTATATATATATACCGGGATACTCGCTCTAGAGAATCCAAACAATGAATACTAAGAAGCTCCAAAACTCCTATACAACTATATCTACAACACTAGACAAGTTATCAGACTGTAAACGAGTCTGACTCAACAACCAAAATTCCAGAACTGCTGGTTCCACAACTAGAGATAGATCATACACGTATTCCCTCAGAGATACGTGAAACTCATCGAATCCCAGTTATCCAAACTGGCAATCCAATCCTGTAGATCAATCACTTAACCTTTAAGAGAAAACAGAAAGGTCCAATCTCTTATCCACAAATCTTTCTTGTCGATCCTGGGCTGCCTTCAACTTCTAGATCAATCCAATCCATCACACAAACTCTACTACAGATATCAGAAAACTTCAGACAAACAACACTTATTCGGAAAACAGAACAGATGCAGAGGACATCCAAGTCTCCATATTAAAGTGAATTTCCCGTAGAAATCCTCTGATCCAAGACAAAACACAAATCCCCAAATGAATCGGGTGCTCCTATTCTGGAATAGCTGCCACCATGCTTCCACTGCGCAACTCTGATTTGAGAATGCTGTTGACGAACACAGGTATAAACTTGATCAACTTACCCCGAAAACATTGTTAATCAAATCCCATAAAATCTCCAAAAATCCAAGTCGAAACAGAACTCAAACTTCTGATGCGGATGCAAAACTTAACTCCTTCGAAGACATCCAGAAAATACCAAACCACTTCGATAACTCAAACATCTTCTAGAGATGCTTCGATCCAAACAAAGATTACTCAGAAAACTTCCGGATCATCGCAAGTCACTTTTGCGATTCAACTCAGTTCAGATTGTTCTCTTTTCAACAATCAGAACAGCCAAAGCCTTCAAATCAAAGAGAAACTAGTGGTCCATCTTCAACCACAAATATCACACCCAGCTGATCTTCCAGAAGAAATGGACAAGCTTCACCATCTGCCTGGCCTACTGACAAAAGAATCACAGAGACTTCAGAACCATCGAAGAGACAGGCCACTCATTGCTGCTACTGCTGCCAAAAACTTCCTTACCCAAAAACTTATTGAACCACAAAGCTACACCAGCCACTTCCACAAAAGAGCCTGCAGAAGACAGATATCCCTCAGGAAACTCGACTTCAAACCAAGCACAAAATACTCTGCCAAACTGAGCTTCAAACTCAAATACAGACAGAACTCCTTCCTAAGGTTGCCAAAATATCATTGCTGGCTTCAGTACTCCAAACTGATCCAGACTCAAGAAAAATCCTCTCACACGAGTGAAATCAAGCTTAAAAATCCAAAGATACACTCCGAATCTTGAAAAGATTCTCCTTCAGAGATCAGAAAAATCCTTCACACCAAACTGCCAAACTACTCAAGATGCCCAATACTGCCCTAGCAGATCTCTTCCAAGCTCAAACACTCGGACTTCCAACCATTAGTAGTTGTGTTACACACACCACTACACTATCTACCTTTATTACTTATATTGGAAAACCTGAACAGGTAACCCAACAGATAGGTAGAATTAAATATATTTATATATAAAATTACAAGTACGCTCTCTCAAGAAAGACACCACTACAGAGCCTAGGTATTCACTCAACCTAATGCTCTGATACCACGTTGTAACGACCCAACTTCCAAACTCCAGGAAATTGCATCGCTAAGAAGAAAGAAAGGGATAGAAGAAGAAAAGAAAGAGAAAGAAGAACACAAACAACATCAGAATCTCATAGCGGAACGAATAAAATATAATATATCACATAATACTTTACATAGTATCATATACATCAGAGTTTTACAGCCAATACAACACATACTAGACAGTTATAAACATCTGTCTAGTTATACAACTCTAAACAGTACAAGGAATAACTCAGAGAGAGACTCAGAGATATCAACACAGCGGAAAATAGATAACTACAACGCAGAAGCCTCCTGCTCCATTTGCTCCTCCATAACTCGTCAAAGCAATCCTGAATCACTTGACTACTCATACATAATATGAGTACCCAAGAGTTTAATAAAACAGAAAATAAACACTCGGGTCAGACAGGGGTCTGGTGTGAGTAAATAGTTTAAAAGTTGCTTAACTTTAGAAAATCCTTTTGAAAACAAAAGGTATCACGTAAGACTTCCCACACATAAACATGGAAAAGTTTTTACCTTACGCTAACCAAAACATTTGATAGGAAATCCAGTGATATTATAATAGTGTCTAGGGTTTTCAAGTAAATAAGAAATAGCCGAAATTGTTACATTCATTAAATTCCAGCTACTAGCCACAAAAGTGGGTAATACAAACAAAACCGTAGAGTCTCGTAGGGAAAATGGGTTTCCAACAATGGCAGGGCTACTGGGGTACCGCCCGTCACAGTACGTGGCCTAGATCACCGTACCGAGGATTACTCCCTTCATCCCCTGCAACACAAGGCCGGACCCGTTCCTTACTGAACAGTTCCGAACAAGACCACCCCGACGGTTGGAGCTCAAAAACCGTCCACACAGCCGAAATATAAAGGGACCTCTAGACAGGGATGTATCTTGCCCTCCAGTGGGCGCGACCCACGAAGCCTTGCTGCACCTCCCCTGTTTTAGCCATTCCCGGTTGATGAGGCTTGAGGCTGCGATTACCTTTATAGGACACATCTATCTTAGAATGCTCATCGTCCACCTGACGATGTTCTGAAAGCATTCAATCCATACAAGTTCGTTCCGGGTTCGAACGAAACCGAAGGCATTATCTCGTTACACTCATATTGGAATCACCCTCAGAGTTAACGACAATAACCCTTGCACTCTAAACCACCATCTCGAATCTATAAGTACTATTCCGTCAAACTCATTACGGAATCACCCACAGAGTTATACTGACGTATAGCCCTTACACCTCGAGTCTTCACATACTCCACTTGGATTAACGACCTAACGTTTAATTGGAATCGATGTGGTTTTCGGATATCCAAATATGGAAACCCGATCCCGGTCTCACCGAAACCAAACGCCATTTTAATGTCCAAGTTATACTTAAGGGTTTTAAACAATTAACTCATTTTACTTTTATCTATTTCACTCAGATAGATAAACTACATATTCACATCATAACAGATAACTCATAACATTATCACAACAGATAATCATCACAACAGTCAAATATCACAACAACAATCATCACAATCAAATCATCCATCATACTATAACTAAGCATCCATATTCTATAGATACCACTCATCTCATTTCTGAGATCACAACCATCCAAAGGTATATCAATATCATCCATAAGCAATGATATATTACTCATCATTTATAATTAATTTAAAATGAATTAAATTAATTACTTCTATCTTTAATTAATTTAAAATAAATTAAATTAATTACTCACATATAAATCTTGCTTATAAATCTATTGATTAATCAACCTAGTTAATTAATCATTCATTAAGTATTAAACTTGATTAAACATTTATGATTAATCATTCACTAATTACAATAAGTAATTAGTCTTAAATTAATTTCATAAAATTAATTAACCTTAATCATAAGTAATTAACTTTTAATTACCTTATTTATTAATTAACTATAATTAATTACATTTATCCTTAATTAATTACAATTAATTAATCACTTAATTAATTAATTAATACTTAATTAAACAATTCTTAATCACATCATCAATTATAATAATTAATGATCTCTAATTAATATTTAAATTGATTACTCAATTAAAAATTAATTACATTTACTAATTAAATTAAATACCATTATTAATCACCTTGATTAATACTTAAATCCAGTAATTAACTATCTTAATTACTCCTTAATAAATTAATTATCAATAATTAATTATCTATATTAATTAATCCTTGATTAATTACAAAAGTAATTATCCAAATTACTTTTAAGTAAATCACCTTTCCTTAATTACATCCCAGTAATTATCAATTAAAACTTCTCTAAGAAATCCTGCTCCATAAATTACATTAAGTAATTATTATCATTTAATTATTAAATTATTCTTAAATTAATTAAACTAAATTAATTAATTTAACAAAGCACATTATTGGAATCAATTACAATAAATAATTAATCCCTTAATTACTTTTATAAAGTAATTATACTTAAATTACAATTGATTATCTTAAATTAATTAATCTAATTAATCCATCAAAATTAATTATATTAATTAATTATTAATTATCCTTAGATAATTAACAACATTCCATTAATTCCTTACTTGAATTAATTATACATTAATCATTTTTAATTATAAATTAATTCAAGTTATAAATTAAAATCAAATAAATAAGTAAATTCTTAATTATTTCCAAAATAATTTATTTACTTATTTATAACTTAATTAATATTCAAAATGTATTTAAACAATACATTTCAAAAATTTACTTCAACTTTCAATTTAAAGTTAACATATCATAATTTTATTTAATACTTAAAAGAAGAAATCTTTTAAATTTAAACCTTTGTTTAAATCAGATTCATATTTAAATTCTACTTAAAAACATTGTTCTGTCCAATATTTAAAATTTCAAAACTGTTTTGAATTCAATTTGTTTTTAAAGCAAAGCTGAAATCATGTTTAAATTTGGTTTCAAAACCCATTTTAAATCTTGCTTATTATTTAAGAGTTTCATTTCAAAACTTTGAATTCAAACTAAATTCCAATTCAAATATACACCTAAATTTGAATCTTGTTTTAAATATTGAATCCACTTTTATATTTTTAAAAGAACAAACTGTTTTTAGATAAAAATTAGATTCAAAGAATCCTGAAACTAAATTTACACTATTTCCAAATTTAAATTTAAAACTAACTTAAATTCAAATTCATCATTTAAACTCTTTTACATCCATATACTTACTTGAATTCAATTCAACTTAAACTTGAATTTAATCAATGCTTTAAACATTGAAATTTTTTCCAGATTTTAAAAAAAAAAAACACAGCACAGGTTATCACCTGCACAACTAACCCGAGACTATCACAATTTACTTCGGGTCAAATGTTTCCTATCTTCGAGTCACAACAGAGATTACACAGAATCATCTTCGAGTCACTCAATCCCTGCACCACCAAATTCTCACCAGAGACCAAACCTGTCAATCCTCTTACACTCCACTCTAACCATCTTATGGTCTCATCTCTGGCCCCTTCATGACCTCCAACTCCACCCTCCACTCCAAGAAGCCATCCACTATTTCAACTTGATAACAATCACCAGCATAAAACTCTGCAGCTTGAAATTTGATTCAAGCAAAAACAACAAACCTGAAGAACTCACCCTAACCAGCTAACCTGTCAACTCTTCACCAGATACTTAACAAACCTGTAAATGACCATCTTCCCCTTATCTTCCCACTCTCTCCATTAACATTTCAACCTCCAGGAAGGAAATTCAGATTCCACAATTTACTAAATGGTTTGATATTCCCAAATTTCCAAAATACTGCACAAACTCAATTACTACTTCTCAGAAGCTTTTTTTTTTTTTTTAAACTTGATGCATTTTTTTTAATTATCATTTTTTTTTGAAACATGCATTAAAGTTTTTAAACCTGTTTTGAATAAATTTTAAGATGTTTGATAACTTACTTCTTGAACTATTTCTTTTGTTACTTATTTTTAACAGTAGCAGATTTTATATATTTTTTTTTTTTATAAAAATTTTATAAACCTGAAACTATGCTACACATCTCAAATTTAGTTACATAATAATTTATTACTAAGGTTCAAACATCAGGAAATGAATTTGTATAAAAATCCTAATTAAAAACAGAAATAGTGCAGTTGGAAGATCTGCACATATCTGTATGCATATTCAAGAAAACAGAGAACATAACAACATCAACAGTCAACAAGCATATTAAAAGTTATCAGTACTTAAGCATAATCACACAACAGTCAAGAATATACTCAAACACATGCACATATAAATTTTTAAACAACCTATACATAGTGATGTTGCTTACTAAAGAAAGAACAGAGCAGTTCTTATCTTTTTAATTTACCACTGTTTGATTTTTCTTAATTGAAAAACATTTTGAATTTAACTTGATTTTCTGAAACCTTATTAACTTAATTTTAAAAAGAAAGAAACTGTTTTTAAAACAGAAATTTACTCACTTAAATTTGGAAAGCAGAAAGCATTACATCTGCCATTCATTTCCCTGCACCCTGGATTCCACTGTAGATTGAATCAGAGCTTGCATGTTGGTTAGAGATGATTATAACTTGAAGTATGCAGGCCTGGGAACTGCATTTGGTGATGGTTTGGTCTGTATGCTCCCCATTTTCAACTTTGCTTGCATTGATCATTGAAGATTAAATTGTTTGCAGGCTAGTTGAAAATGGTGACAGCATGTTGTTTGCAAGCCTGGGGATTTCATTTGATGATGACATGATGTATTTCAGGCTTTGGATCTGCATGCTTCCCAGATTAAAGTGAATTTACAGATTGAAGAAATTGGTTTGCTTGCAGATTTGAATTCACAGGTTGAAGGCTTTTGTTTCACAAGTTACAGAATTTGGGGTTGCAGGTTTAAAGAATTTCAGATGAATTTTGCAGGGTTTTAA
This sequence comes from Allium cepa, assembly GCA_030765085.1. NCBI lineage: Eukaryota > Viridiplantae > Streptophyta > Magnoliopsida > Asparagales > Amaryllidaceae > Allium > Allium cepa. The sequence continues at coordinate 35,120,584 of CM060941.1, forward strand.
AAAAAAAACTTTTTGATGACAGATTGAGTTTGTTTGTAGAATATAGATTGAGTTGTGGAATTTATTTTCTAGAGTGAAGATGATTTTCTTTTTCTCAGATCTGAATTTTCATTTAGAAGAAGATAAAAAATGTTTGAAAACAAAAGATATGTTAAGTTTTATCTAAACTAATAAATTCAAATATTCATTTGTATTGCCACTTGTTAATTAGCTATGAAGATTAATTACATGTGTCAAATTTTTAAAACATGAATGTTAAACACATGTAAGAGTTTAATATAAATAAATTTCTTTGTTTTACAATTGTTTAATTTAAAATAAAACCATTTCTAATTTAATTTATGATGTTTTAATATGTTTATATATATTTAGTCTTTACAAATGAATTATCCAAACATATACAAATATTTGTTTGAATATTTTAAGAATTATTTAAAACAAATTTCAAAAGAGAAACTTTTTAGAAAGAAAAGAACAATGTTGAATTATATTTTATTCAAAAGATTCAAATCAAAAATAAACTAAATTTATTTCAAAACAATTTTAAAATAAAACAAAATAAACTTTATTATAAAAATACAATTCTTAACTATATATATTTATAACAAAATATTTATTATAATTTCCTTCTAAAAATACAAGATAGATTTATAAATTGACTTATGAAAAGTTCAATACTATTTTCATTTTAGTTTAATCAATCCATAAATTATACACCTATATATATATTATAAATTTGAAAAGATCCTTTATTAAATTTAAAATTAAAATTTAAAATCAAAACTCCTTTTTACAATGTATACACATATATACATTATAAATAAAATATTTTTAAATTAACTTAGAAAAGAAATTTTATCATTTAAATATTTTTAACATTTTAAAACAATAAGATTCTCAAATTAAATCATGATTATAAATTTTCAAAAGAATATCATTTATTAACAAAATAATTATAAATTTTCAAAAGAAAATTATGTTTGAATTGGATTATTAAATCAATATTTCACATTTTAAAATAATTATTAATGAAATTATTAAATAAATATTGCTCAAATTTCCGGGACATCACATTGTTTAAATCTGGATCTTTGATTCTGATGATCTGGAAATAACTTGATGTAGCTCTGATCTAATGCTTATTGTTTTGTGATGACCTTTGAGTCATTTACAGGCTGATTTTAATCAGGTTCAAGTTTTGTTTGAGTTATAAACAGGTTTGAGTATTTAAAATTTGGATATGATCTAAATGCTTTGATCTTTTTTTTATTGGAGAAAAAAAACTGATGAAAGAGAGGGATGGAGATGTTGTATAACCTATGGTATTTATTTTTATTTATTTTTTAAATTTTCTCAGATCTGATTTTTTATTATTAAAACACTTATTTTGTGATTACATTTTAAGAAAACAAATGTTGCCATTTGTATTTTGCATGCAACTTTGAACTTACACATGTAAATACATGTTTTCTATTACCTTACAAATGTCAAATACTCCTTATTCATATTGCTCTTATACTTATACATATGTTGTTTTTTTATATATATTAATATATATCATATTTTCTTTTTAAGATTAGTACTTTTTATATATATACGTCTTATATATTTGAAGAAAATATGAACCTTAATTAAATCCTACTTTGCTCTATAATTTTTTTTTCTTTTAAGCTTATTATATATTTAAATAAATATTCATCTTGAACTCAACAATAGCATCCTAACCACCATATATATATACACACATACTTGTATACATGTGTATGGGCACACTTAAAGTTTCAAAAAATAATAGAGTTTTATACCTAACTATTTATATATTTAATGACTTACTATTGAATTCATCATTTTAATTCAATAGTTTCAAATTCACTTATATACATCTAGACATCCTAAATTATCAAATTTTAGTTGTTTAATTCAAATAAAAATTAGTAACTCAATAGTAAAAAATTAGATAATTAACCTATTAACTGTTATTCAAAAACCGGGTTGTTACATTCCTTCCCCCTTTGAATCTTTTCGTCCTCGAAAAGGAACGAAGCCAGAGTCTATTTAAAATACTATTTATTAGAAAATTATTCTTTGATCATTTTTAAAACATTTAAAAATCTATATAATATTTCCAAAATAGTTTTTATAGAAAATATCATTTTATAACTCGATGTTTCAATTAGTCCATCCTTGTTCTCATAGAAATTCGGTTATACGTTGATCAGGCGTACGACTGAAAATCTATAAGTACTTAGCAGACCCATTTTCAACACCCAGTGAAAATACTTGAAAAATAATTTTATTGAAAATATTGAAAGCATTTTGAAATCGAGGAAATATCTTAGGTGAGAATGCTATGGAAATCATAGCCCCCCATCCATGGTCGCAGTTACATTCCAGGTTTACGTTGCCATCGCAGCAAAAGTCCATGTAACTGTAGGCTCTCCGCGACCTCTCGATTACGCCATGGAACCCACAACAGATCACAGTTACATTCCAGGGTTACGTTGCCATCACAGCAGAAGTCCATGTAACTGCAGGCTCTCAACGGCCACTGATTTTCGCTGTCAAATGAAACTTCTCCACTCCTACATAGGTCGCAGTCTACCGATATAAAATCAAACGCAGACTGCTGGCTCTCAGCGGAACACACGACTTTCACTATGTTACCATAGGTCGTAGTCTACCGATATAAAATCAAACGCAGACTGTTGGTTCTCAGGGACACACACGACTTTCGCTATGGTATACACTACTCATAATCCCTAGGAACTAGTTTTGTCCGGACTCCTCACATGATCAATTTTAGAACCCCCCTTGGGGCTCAAGGCAGCACCACCCGGTGGCACTCCTGAGAAGTTCGTTTTTAAGGGAGCGCCTTTTTCCCCAGAGCCATCATCAAAACACTTTATACTATACACATATAGTGTCTTTCAAATCATACACCTAGTATGATCTCATACAAAGCTCCTTTACATAAAATCGATCATCCCAAAATCGATAGTTCTCAAACTAGGCTTTTCAAATTTTAATATTGATTTTACCCAAAAATCAAAAGCCTTTCCAAATCCAAAGGTTCCCAAAACCTTTTTCCGAAATCCTCATATGATCCTTTATATATATATATATATATATATATATATATATATATATATATATGTATATGTATGTATGTATGTATATATATATATAAAATTTAAAAACTTTGGATCCTTTCAAAACTTGAATAAAACTCCTTTTATACTTCAAAACATTTTCAAAAACCCTTTTCTTCTGGCAAAAGATTCAACAAGGGAAGTTTCATTTTATAAAACAAAGATATTCAACTTTGTTTACTGAAAATCAAATATCTAAATTTGATTACTCCTTTCACTATCATTTTCATACAAATCCGTACGATGTACACATATCATCCATACGCTATATCAATCTGATCGCTCACTCGACTACACAATTTCACTTTCGAATTAATATCGTCCACCCGACTTCCTAGTGCGGACACAGATCTGGTTTCTTGATCAGAAACCGTCATTCTCCATGCATAGTCATAACTATGATAGAGAATATCAAGAACCAATCAAAAATCCATATCCAGTTTCGCCGTCGAAAATCGAGTGAAAATATTCCAACTCGGATTGATATAACTATCTCGAAATTTTGTGCTCGAATCTGGATCAAATCATTATGCGAATAGAATAACATACGTACACCCTATGTATTTATCCTTATTGGTTATTAGCCAAACCAATTCCATTTCTATTCACATTCACTTTGATTTTCATTCACTTACTCACAATTGCTTCAATCCATTGGATTATCACCTCTATTCCTATCTCGATTGGGTATTTAATCTAATAACATTGAACTCCGACCAGTTTATTTAGAAAATAGCTTGAAAATTTTAAAAATAGATAAGTAGTTGGAAAATAATTACTATTTTGTAAAATAGGTGTACAATAGTTAGAAAATAGTTAAAATAATTATAGAAATTTTAGATAATTGTAAAATAATAGTACGATAATAATTAGTTTTGTAAAATAGTTGGAATATAGTAATTAGTTTATAAAATGGTTGGAAAATCGTTAAATAGTTTCAAAAATAATTGTAAAACAAGTATAAGATAGTTTGGCTTTTAAAAGAAAAGTTGTATATATAATGAATAGCTTGGAAAAATAGGTTTATATTAAAACAATTTATACTAAAATTAGTCCAGAGTCAAAACTGCTCACTTTCCAATCTTCATTCTCATCAATTCATTTTAAATTTCCACTTCCATTTAAATTTAATCAATTCCAATTTTGAATAACTTCAATTTCCATTGAAATTGATTCAACCCCAATTCGAGTTAAATTAACCTCAGTTTCTTTCCAAATTTAACTTTATTCAACCTCGATCTCAAATCCTACTAATTCAAATAAATTTCAATTGAACTAATTTCAATTTATTTCATCTCCAGTTTGAATTAATCCTAATTCCAAACTCCATTTCCAAATCAAGTTGAATTATTCTTGATTTCCTCCCAAATTCAAATCAAATTCCATTCGAATTTAAAACTATTAAACTTTAAATACAATTCCAAATTATTAAAATCAATCCAATTCAAATTTTCCATTTGAATCTTATACTCATACATCTTCAATCACAATTTCAATTAATTCAAATCAAATTCAATTTGAACTAATTTCAATTAAAATTCCAAATTTAAACCATCTCGAATCATATAAATTCGAGCAAATACTTCAAATGTTGATTTAGTCCCTTTAAATCAATTTTCCTTTTAAGTTTTTAAACAATTCAATTCTGAGTCCAAATTTCAAAATTCCATTTTAAATTATCTTTACTTAACTCATTACAAAGTTCAAGTAAGAGGTTTAAAAATTTTAATTTACAAATTTATTTCTTAACATTCAAATCTTAAGTTCAAAGGAATTCCATATCTCAATTTTAAATTTAAGTTAAATTTTATTTATCCCTATAATGGATATATTACCATACTTCACTTCTCATTCATTTAAACAAATCCAATTCACAATTTAAAGATTATTAATATCAATAGGATGATATCATCCTATTCATTTTAAAACATCCATCAATTTCCAGTTTCCAGATCTCAAACCCATTTTGAGATCACACAAACTCCCAATTCAGATTAACCATTTAACTTCCTAAGTTAAATCTTAATTTCATCTTAAAATTTGCAAATCAGGTTGATCATTTCAAACATATTTACTTTTTCCAAGTTAAACTCAATTCACTTAATCCAGTCAATATTACCCAATTTGAACTTCCATTTCAAATTTTGAACTTCTCGTAAATAATCTTCCCACTTATTAAGTTCAAAAACTTATCATCTTGGGTATCATATCTCATTCTAGATTTAAAAACTCAATATTGAGAGTTTCTTTCAAACCATCCTTGAAATTATGTATATCCACGCATATATACATATTAACTCTTGGTTTACCAAGCCAAATTTTAAAAATTTAAACCACCCTTGGTTTTAATTCAAAAAAAATTCTTTTAAAATCTACAACCAACTTTTTATTCTAAAATAAGATTGCATTCAAAATAGTTTGAATAATATTATTTCCTTTAACACTTTTGAAAACAATTTCAAATGTTTAGATTCAGAATTCAGAATCTTCACAGTTGGAAACCCACTTTAATTTACATCCATGCTTATTTAAAGGCCAGGCCCTTAAAACATTTTATTTTTTGCTTACTCATTAATACACATTTTATTAAATACAACAATTATTTATGATAATAACCCAAATTATCATACCTGAATTCCAATTTATTATTATCTTATTCTGAAACTCTTTCCCAAATTCAAGATTTCAATTTCCGTTTGAATTTATTTCAAACTTATCTTTATTCAATTTCAATTCAATTTGGTTGTATTCTATTACTTCTTAATTTAATTCAATAATTTAACAACCAATTCCCTTAATATTTATTAAAAAGAAATATTGCTTTATATATCAAAATGTATTTTTATATAAAATCATTTAAAATCTTTATATAAGAAAATAACAAGTGCGCTCTCATACACACACACACACACACACACACACACAAAACTCATCCTAGGGTACCACTTACCCTATCCTTAACGAGTAATCCCACCAGAGTCAAGGTTCTCGCTTAACCTTCAGCTCTGATACCAAATGTAACGACCTGGAAATTTCGATCCTAAAATTTCCAGATAGTTAAGGAAAGAAGAAAAGAGAAAGAAGAAGAAAACAGAAACAAGTCACAGAAACCTCACATTCGCAGCGGATCAAAATATAATATCACATAAATAATAGTTATACAAAGGAAAACTGTACTAATCAAATTACCTTTAATATATATCAGAGTTACAACATATTTATAAACACAGGACAGATAAATCAATCTGTTTCAGATACTATAATATATCACAGCAATAACTCTCCATACGTTCCTGGTCTCCAGCTCGCCTCCTGAGCTCCAGGACGTCCTTACCTGAAAATCTGTAATACACGGTCTAACCCGAGCATTACATCAAAGTAACACCCGGGTCAGGCTGGAAACCAGCGCGAGTAAACCTATATAATATGAAATTCCAAGCTATAACACATGAGAATATCAGGGTAACTCATATCCTTTACGAGTTCTCCTAGTCAACATTTATCACACAATAATTCAGGTTAATGTTCATATTTTGTAATTTATTCCATTCCAGCCTGTTTGTTTCCACACATCATATTTGTGAGAATTTTGATTGCTAATCGAAGTGGTTTCGGGTAATACAGATACCCGACCCTAGTCGCTACGAATTCAATATCATTCTAATCCAATTTATTCAAGTGAAATACAATTCACTTTATATATAGGATGTCATTTTACACAATAATTCATCCTAGAAAGGTAACCACCTTATCACCGTCCAACCAAATCCTATCACTAATATTTCATATCAGAAATATCAATAATTTCAACGCATTCAATCTTTTATGAGTGAGATTAATCAACCATAATTAAACATAAACAGTAACTAACCTTTCTGTCACTACTTACCTTAATAAATTAATTCCTTAATTAATTTATTAGTCCTTCAATAAATTACACCGAGTAATTATTTTACTAATTACTTCGACTAAGTAATTACCCTTGAATTACATCCCATTATGTAATTATTTCTTTAATTAATTACATTCCCAAATTTTCTATCATCTACTTTTACTAAGTAATTACACTTATTTATCTCATTAAGTATGTATACCTAATCCATCATCAAGTGATCCTTTTTAATTAACTTAAGACTAACATTATCTTATTAATGTCTTGATTACCCCTAACATTTTAACATAATAATTAACTCTACCAAATTAAATCATTTTAATTAAGTTTGAAATAAAATAATTCTTTAACTTAATAAATCAAGTTAAAACTTCTTTTAAATAACTTTAAACATTTATCCAATAATAGTTTAAAACTATTTCCAATTTAAACCCTAATAACTTGCTTTAAAATTTCATTCAAAAACTAAGTTTAAAATAACTTTAAAATTTACTTAACAAAATTTAAATCAAACAAATTTCAAACTTCTCAACCAATGGCCAAGGAAAACAATAATTTCATAAAGTAATTTATATAAGAAGGTTTAAACAAAAAATGTATTTTAAAATTTTCAAAACTTGTTCTAAAATCTTTTAGTACTCTGCTTCAAGACTTGTTTCGAGTCAACCTCAAGATTTACTGTGGTCTAACCCAAGTAACCTTCCATTCACCAAATTCAGTTTTCATTTAGTTTAGTTTTAAATTTAAAACCTGGATCTAAAAATATCACTCTCGTTTACTCGATTTTTTACTCGAGTCACTCACCCCAAATACTCGAGCTTACCATCGAATCACTTCCCACACTAACTTACTGACACAAACAAGTCACCGTGCACGTACACCTTCGCCAGAGCCACCTCCAACCATCGATCATCCTTCCGGCACGTCGACCTTCGACGCTGCTACCACATTCCATCATGAAATCATAGATTCCAGCCTTCGATCGAAATCGAACAATCCATTCGAACCTGTAAACTAATCGATCACTAGAAAGCTCCTCGACCAAGCTATCTCGACCACCAGAACCGCTACAACCTCAGCCACGCATCCATCATACTTCCCTACAACCCTCGTCAAAACCCGACGCCGCTCGATCAATTCTAGGCAATGCAGTTTACCAAAACCCTAACGTCACCAAAACTAGGTTTAAAAACTAAATCACCACACCGTCGCCGCCTCGACCATCAGAAATCATCCCTAACATCTTTACCCAACAACCTAATCCCTTTGCTGGCTCCAGAAGGAATCCCGGCCATTCAAATCCATTTGATCATTAGAGGTGGCCAAAAAAACAATTTCCAGACAATCCCAAATTTCGATCTCAATACATCATTAAAAATCTTTCTTTTAGTTTTAAAAATCACAACTTTCTAAATGGATTCGAATTATAATCATGAATCAACAAATTATGATGTTTGATTTTTTTTTAAAACTGATTTTGAATTTGTCTGCAAATTTCCATATTCTCAGCGAACCTTATTTTGATTCACTTAAAACTATTTTAAATTTTAAATCTTGTTAAATCTAACAAGTTTTGTTCAGAAACTATCTCTAAAAATAAATCAGAGGGATCAGGAATTGTCTTTGAATAAATAAATGCTTGTAACCTGGAAAACGAATCTCATTTATCTGATTTATTTTAGACATGCATCACAATTTCACACGTATAAACATATTTTCAGAACTTAAAACCATCATGCAAACGTTTTCAAGCATACATCACTTGTTAACTTCAGTCAAATGTCACATGCAATAAATTTAGAGATGTTTCCATGCTCATAGTTTAAAGAACAGAGGCTAATACTAAGAACAGATATTATAAAATCATCAAAAACACCAGGCTTCCATATATGCAAACATGCAAAGCAACCATCACCCAGTAATTCACATATTACTTAAGTTTTTAATTTTAAATTTACTCACCTGATAGAAAGAATAGAGAGCTGAAAGAAATACTTTGATCAAGAGGTTTTGTTTTAATCTGGATCTTTGATTCTGATGATCTGGAAATAACTTGATATAGCTTTGATCTAATGCTTATTGTTTTGTGATGACCTTTGAGTCATTTACAGGCTGATTTTAATCAGGTTCAAGTTTCAGATCTTTGAGTTATAAACAGGTTTGAGTATTTAAAATTTGGATATGATCTAAATGCTTTGATCTTCTTCTTTTTTTTTATTAGAGCAAAAAAAACTGATGAAAGAGAGGGATGGAGATGTTGTATAACCTATGATATTTATTTTTATTTATTTTTTTTAATTTTCTCAGATCTGATTTTTTATGTCAAAACACTACTTTATGATTAAATTTTAAGAAAACAAACGTTGCCATTTGTATTTTGCATGCAACTTTGAACTTACACATGTAAATACATGTTTTCTATTACCTTACAAATGTCAAATACTCCTTATTCATATTGCTCTTATACTTATACATATGTTGTTTTTATATATATATGTATATATATATATATATCATATTTTCTTTTTAAGCTTAATACTTTATATATATATATACATCTTATATATTTAAAGAAAATATAAACCTTAATTAAATCATACTTTGCTCTATAATTTTTTTTTGCTTTTAAGCTTATTATATATTTAAATAAATATTCATCTTGAACTCAACAATAGCATCCTAACCACCATATATATATATATACACACACACACATACTTGTATACATGTGTATGGCATACTTAAAGTTTTAAAAAATAATAGAGTTTATACCTAACTATTTATATATTTAATGACTTACTATTGAATTCGACATTTTAATTCAATAGTTTCAAGTTCACTTATATACATCCAGACATCCTAAATTATCAAATTTTATTTGTTTAATTCAAATAAAATTAGTAACTCAATAGTAAAAAAAATCAATTAATTATCCTATTAACTGCTATTCGAAAACCGGGTTATTACATGTAAGTTCACTTATACTAATTATATTCATCGATCCAATTCTGATTTGATTTTTTCTATTCCTACTGATCAGCTGTGTTCGTCAATTCTGGCCCATTTCACTTTGCTTTGGAATTCGCGCTTGGATTCGTAATTTACCTCGTTATCAAATTCCTCTAGCCTCGAAAAGTGAGCGATAACTCATGATTAACGTTTTTTATTTATTAAATTTGATTTCAGTTGAAACGACAATTGAAATATGCTGTTGTTAGTTATTTACATTGCTATATATAGGTTGTTATCAGTACCTGTTCGCCTGTGACATCTGACACCATTATCTGTTATTTATATCGATGATATATGTCTGCTATATTACTATTATATCTATTGTCACTCTACAAGTTCCCTGTTAGTATAGCACTATGGGTTGACATGATACATGCCCGAACGATCTGTAGATTATGAGAAAATCATTATGGGTTGAAATGATAAACCCAAGCGATTTTCATTTGAATTGAGTTTGGGATTGCGGGTTGAAATGATATATACCCGTATATAATTTAAATTACGGATTGAAATGATAAATATCCATATCATTTGACCATAGGATAGAAAATTATATAGAGACACCATTGGTCTATATATAAATATTTTGAAAATGATTTCTATGGTTTTTGGAAAGAAATATATAGTTTTATATGAATATTGATTTTTGGTATTATATAAATATTATTTCATATATAGCTAAATTCTTAAATTTAAGCTATGTATAAATTTGTTTAATATAACATAAGTATAATAATAAAGTTTGATTTTATTAAAATATAGTATGTTAAGTATTTATTTAAATTATATTTTAATATAGAGTTTATAATGATTTTATAAATTAAGGTTGAGAAGATGGATTTGAAATTGATTTGAAATTGTATGTAATTAGGAATTATATTTAATTAAAATCGATATGGAACTTATTGAATTTGAGATTTTAAAGATATGATTTTATAACTTGATTTTGATTAAGAGTGATTTAAATGAATATTTCAAATTTACATAAATTAAAGTGGTATATTTAGTTTTATTTAAATTTGGAATTTGAAGTTTTGTTAAAATGTAATTTGAATGGTTAAGTAAATATTTCAAAATATATTAGTAAAGTGAATTTGATATAGATATGGAATTATCAAATCTGGTTTTGAAATGTTTGAATATTTAAAGCTTTGAAATATATCGAAATTGAAATGGTTTATTTTGTGGTTCAAATCTGTATTTGAAATCATTACAAATTGAAATGGTTTATTTTGAAACCGAAATAAATTGAGATTGATGATTTGAGATTGGGTTAAATTTGAATTTTGGAATTCGACTTTATTTGGAATTAATTTTTGAAGTTTGAGGAAATTATTTTATATAAAGTAATTTTAAATTATAATTAAAACTATTTTATATTTTACTTTATAAATTATTTTAATATAAACTATTTTAATATAAATCATTTTTAATATATACTATTTTAATATAAACTATTTTGCTATATAAACTATATTATATATATATATATACTTTTTAATATCTAAACTGTTTAAGTGGTGGAAGTTATGTTTCAAGGTTATGAATTTCAAAGTATTATGTTTGGAAGTGTTATAATTTCAAGTCTTTGGTTTCCAAAGTGTTATAACTTTGGAAATACTATGATTTTGGAAATGATACCGTATTTAATTTTGAAATGGAAATGATATCATGATATGGTTTTGAAATGACAATGATATTTTGGTTTTGAAGTATAAACTATTTTGAAATGACCGTAGTGTTATAATAACATTTGGTTGTTAAAGAGATCGGGATCGGAAGTTGTCGTACTCTCTGCCAACTCCGAAAACCACTTTAACAACTGTGTACGCAGTGGAGATTCCAGAATGAAGTAGGATGGTGGCGACGTCCTATTGAGGTATTTACGTCGACCCGACTCCCGTGAGTTGGCATAAGGAGGCTAAAACTGGAGCGTTCCGGGCCAATGAGGTAGCTCCTCTGATCGGACATACTCCTTCGATACCACTCTATTACTTCGTGATTGTTGGGTGCACCTTTCGATTTTTTTGGAAACGTGGCTCGAGGTGGGCGATAGTTGTGGTTATGCATTACCACCAGTCCGAATGTGTAATTGGTATATCTATCCTGGCATTGAATAGTTGTGCCGTGTCACCTACCCTAGCGTTCTTTACTACAAGTTTGATTTGTGTCGTACCTATGGAGTATCCTCTGGTGGCTTCTCGTTCAGGAGGGACTATGATATTGTATAGACTACTAATACTATAAAATGTGTTAAGGTGGAAAATGTAAAGCCTTAACGCTATTTTTAAAATATATTATACTTTACTTTAGACATTATTATAATAGCATATATTACTACATAGTAGATTGTTTAACGGATCCTTAGAGATGGTTATCCCAAACATCCTTTGATTTACTTGTATTTTAGTTGTTATTTCACTTGAGTTGGATTTGTTGACATAAGAATGTTAACCCTGACTTGAGTGTTTTGTGTTTTGCTTTACGCTCGGGTCAGACTGAGTGGTTTAGCTTTTGAGACTCGCCTTTGGAGTTGGAGCTTCACTTAGAGATCCAGCTATCTATCTAGATTTAAGATATTTAGTTGATTCTAGTGATGTATTCTGATCTTGTATTTGACTATTGTATTTGAGACTTTTGTTGTATCTTATTTAACTCTATTATATATATAGTAGCTTCATGAACTACTATTCTCTTGTGTCCGCTACATTATTGTTATATTACTCTGTGTTTGTGATTCTATGATTTATTTTATTTACTATATATGCTGAGTTTTGTCAAATATAAATTAACAATCTGATATTTTAAGCAATTCAATTCCAGCATGTGTGGATGCGAATGGTTGAAAATATCGGTTCGTTACATAATTAGTGATTCATATGACTAAGCATTGCCTATTTGTTTTGAACAACATAAGCTGTCATACTCAATGTTAAACACAAAATCACACAAACATCTAACTTTCTATTAAGCATAAAAGTGACATAAATGAAAAATTATATTGCATCCACATGATTTAAGATAACTCCATTACCCCTAAATTGTAGAGGTTTAGCCTCTCATTTGTGTTGTCATTTCCACACATAGAGATTTCAATATTGAAAATAAAATAAAGTAGAGAATAAACAAAGAAAAAGAAGATTAGCTACTAGAAGAAAATGAACTAAACTAGTGCATAAATGTAAATCTAAACTATGAAGATGAAATGAAAGAGAGCATAAGAATAAAAATTAGCATGAAAGTAAAGAAGAAAAAAATTAGAAAAGAGAAGATAAAGTGGCTAGGAAGCCATTTTTATTTCATGGAACACAGACAACTTGCATTTCTAATTTCAAAGAGTAGAAGATATTACAAATAGAAAGAGGGCTATTTATACATGCATAAAGCCCTAATTCAATTTTTAGGTTGCTTCCCAAAATGCCCTTTAGGAAGTGTCGCCTCCAAGTAACCATTAGCCTTTAATTAATCATCATTAAATATGCATGAAGCTTTAATCTTCACTTAGTTGTCCATTAGGTTCTAATTGTAGATTTAGGTAAGTGGGTGGGGTCCTCCATGATCATGAGCATGAATTATTTCCTCTTCATTCCTTTGTGTTCCCTTGTACAAGCATATATCTTCATGAAACCCTCTTCCATATGCATTCAAATTTACTAAAAAAGTCATAAAAATGTTCGAGTAAAAATTCTCAAATTGACACATGCACAAAATGACCATTTTGCTCCTGAATGAAGATGAATATACGATGATTTGAAAATAACTGAATTGTGGTTTTAAACATGTTAAAATGCCCAAATATGACATTTATTTAAATAAAAATAGGTAAAATATGGATGTAAATATATGCACATCCATGTGCACATCAAATACCTCCACACTTGTCTTTTTATTCGTCCTCGAATAAAGGAAAACTAAGATAAATCCGTTTCCATAGGGAGCACGATTACATTGAGCGTATCCAACAAGCCGTTAAACCTCTAGGTGTCCCCAATAGGATGATTGTTGTCTCGTGAGGGTTTTCAGCAGATATTACCCATAAAATCCGAATGCAAGTGAAAATATTTGCAAAATGCAAGATTTATTTACAAAGAGATGAATTCAAGCTTTTGAAAATATTTACAATGAAGGCTTTACTTTTAAATTGACATTAATAAGTTAATTATAGGTTTTGGTCAATATCTTAAAATTTTAACTAATTTACTCGTCAAAATTTCCAATAAAAACAAAGTTATCAAAACAAATGGGCTATAGTTTAGCTCATTATTTCAGTCGATGATACAGTGTAACTATGAAATAGATTCTTAGTTGATTATCAAAGTTTATCAAAGTGGTATTTCATTTTTTTAATAATAAGTTAAATCAAACAAGTAAAAATAGTGCTTAGATTTCAATTGCATACTCTGTCTTATTTGAAAATTTTATTAATATTAACAATATTTACATATGCCTAACTTAGGTAGACTGAGGCAAGATATATTACCCGTGCAATGCCTTGTGGACTGATGTGAGGGGAATACAGAGTGTGGCGAGTGAACACACAATGTGAACACTTATCGACTTTAGGCATTATTAAAAAGAATTTTTATATACATACACCTAACTCAGATAAACCGAGGCCAGATAGACTGATCGTACACTGCCTTTTGGGCTTATGTGAAAAGGGTAAAGAGCATGGCGAGTGAACACACGAGTGTGAAAACAGGACTCTAAGTGTTAAAAATATATACATATATACAAATGTTTATATATATACACACATATTTGAGTTTTTTCTTTTTTTAGAAAGAGAGAGTTTTGCAAAATCATCTTAGGGTCATTTACTTAGAAGATAAAAATGTTATATCCTTTACTTTAAATTTATCACATTTTGAAACAAAGATTTTCAATTAGAATATACTTCATAACTAACACATTTGAACCCTCCTATATACTAGTTAAACTATTGTTATTTGTAATCAAACTTCATTTTTATTTTTGTTAATACAAATAAATTTTCAAAAAATTTCAATTTATTAACCAAAACTTATACTTATCCTATAGCGTTTTTTCAAAAATAAATCAAAATGCTAAAAAAATGTTTTTGAGATTTAGAAATTTTCATTTTTTTAGGAGTTAAAAGAAAATTAAAATTAAAAATAATGAAAATGAGACTTCCCCCACACTTAATTTTTGTTGTATCCCCATAGTAAGTATAATGAGTGTATCAGGGAAAAAAAATATGTACATATTTACAAAAGAGGGTTAACATTCTTACTAGACATAGCTTGGCTCAAGAAGAATCATGAGCTCCTCCTCTTGGTCACTTGGCAATTCCAAGAAAGGTTTCAAATGATGACCGTTGACTTTGAAAATCGATCCATACCTAGGGTTTTGTATTTCTATGGCACCGTGTGGAAAAATAGTTCGTACCACAAATGGTACGGTCTATCTCGATTTAAGTTTCCTAGGGAATAAATGAAGTCTAGATCGTATAAAAGAACTTTTTGGTTAGGCGAAAACGTTTTTCTTAGGATTGACTTGTCATGAAAAACTTTTGTTCTTTCTTTGTAAATTTTCTCATTTTCATATGCGTCGTTCCTAAGTTCTTCTAGTTCATTGAGTTGTAGTTATCGGTTTTCGCCAACTTTCTCAAGATCAAAGTTTAAGTTCTTTATTGCCTACAACGCTTTATGTTCAATTTCAACGGGTAAATGGCAAGCTTTGCCGTAAACCAAACGAAATGGGGACATTCTAAGTTTAGTTTTAAAAGTAGTATGGTAAGCTCAAAGTGCGTCGGTCAATTTCTAAGACCAAACTTTTCGATTTTTGTTAACAGTTTTCTCCAAGATTCGTTTTATTTATCGATTTGAAACTTCAACTTGGCCACAAGTTTGAGGATGATTCGGAGTGGATAACTTGTGGGTTATCGAGTGTTTCTTCATTAATGTTCCAAAAGACCGATTGCAAAAATGTGTTCCTTTATCATTGATTATGGTGCAGGTGTGTCGAACCTCGAAAATATGTTTTCTTTGAGAAATTTCACAACAATTTTATGGTCGTTGGTTTTGCAAGGAACGTCTTCGACCCATTTTTGAGACGTAATCGACAGAGAGAAGGATATACAAGCTTCCAAAAGAATTGGGGAAAAGGTCCCATAAAGTCGATACCCCAAACATCAAAGATTTCAATTGTAAGAATGGGGTTTAGAGTCATCATATCTCATAGAGAAATTCGTCCAAGCATTTGGCATCGATCGCAAGTTTTACAAAATTCAAACGAGTCTTTGAAAAGAGAAGGCCAATATAAACCACATTGAAATACCTTTTATGCAGTTTTTTAAGGACCGAAATGTCCTCCGCACGCTTGATCATGGCAAAATGAATGGATACTCCTGATCTTATCATTTGGAATGCAACGTCTGATGAATTGGGTGGGACAATATTTAAGCAAGTATGGATCGTCCCAATAGAAATATTTCACTTAGGACATGAATTTGCATTTGTCCTGTTTGGACCAAGATGAGGGAGTTTCTTTAGTGACTAAGTTGTTCACTATATCCGCGTACCATGGATCGATAGAAATTGAAAAAAATATGATCATCGGGGAAGTTTTCATTGATTGGCAAAGAAGATGGTGCGTTCGGACGACGAGATAAGTGATCAGCTATGCCATTATTGGATCTTTTTTTGTCCTTGATTGTAGGATCAAACTCTTGTAATAAAAGGATCCAACGAATTAAGCGAGATTTAGCGTCCTTTTTCGTGAAGAGCTATTGAAGCATGGAATGGTCCGTGTACATAGTAATGTGTGACCCGATCAAATATTCTTTGATTTTCGAGAGCAAAAACTATAGCTAAAAGCTCTTTTCAGTGGTCGTGTAGTTAAATTGAGCGTCGTTCAAAGTCGTGCTAGCGTAGTAGATAACCTAAAGGATCTTATTGATGCATTGTCCTAAATCAGCACCAACTGCAAAGTTCGAAGCATCACACATTATTTCAAATGGGAGATCCCAATTGGATGCACAAATGATTCGAGCCGAAATGAGTTCTTTTTTAAGACGTTCGAAAGAACAGATACAATCAGAGTTAAAATCGAAAGGAAAGTCTTTTCCAAGAAGGGTTGTCAAAGGATGAGCGATAAAGTCTTTCACAAAGCGTCCGGCAAAAGCCATCATGTCCTGAAAATGATCGAATGTCCTTAACAGATTTGGGAATGGGTAGGTTTGCAGTCACGTCGATTTTTGCTTTATCTACCTCAATGCCTTTAATTGAGATGATATGTCCAAGGACTATGCCTTGTTTGACCATAAAGTGGCATTTTTCCCAATTCAAAGTCAAATGTTTTTCTTTACATAGATTTAGAATCAACTCAAGATGATAAAAAAATCAAAAAAAGAATCACCTAAGATAGAGAATTGTCCAGAAAAATTTCTAAAGCATTCGATTATGTCGGAAAAATTGCCAACCATGCATTGTTGGGAAGTAGTAGGAGCATTACAAAGTCCAAATGATAAACGTCGATAAGTAAAGGTACCGAATGGACAAGTAAAAGTCGTTTTCTCTAGATCTTCAGGAGCGATTGGAATTTGGTTATAGCCGGAATAACCATCAAGAAAGCATTATAATTTGTGGTCGCCTAAACATTCAAGCATTTGGTCAATGAAAGGAAGAGGGAAATTTCTTTACAAAGTTTTCAATAATCAATGCAAACATGCCAACCCGTTTGAGTACGAATTGTAATAAGTTCATTTGAATCGTTCTTGACAAAGGTTATCCCAGACATTTTAGATACAACCGAATTGGGCTAACCCATGAACTATCAGAGTTTGGGTAAATGATTCCGTTGTCGAGAAGTTTAAGAATTTCATCACACGCCGCATTTTTCATTTTTGGATTAAGCCTTCGTTGCGTGTCATGAACAGGCATGGCATCGTCGATTAAATTGATGCGATGTTGAACAAGGGAGGGACTAATTCCCTTTACATCAGAGACGGACCACCCAATTGCTTCTCTGTTTTTCAAAAGAATAGAAAGTAAGGAGGTTTCTTGATTAAGAGAGAGAGTTGCGGAAATTATAACGGGAAATGTTTTGTTATCACCTAAGTATGCATACTTAAGGTGATCGAGAAGTGGTTTGAGGTCCAACTTCGGGAGTTGCTCAATTAAATAATTAGGTTGTGATTCATACTCAACTGGAAGTAATTCAAAAGGAAGAATGTATTCAATCTCATTGGGAATTTCATGAAACAATTTTTCATACTCGGCCTCGCGTTCATCGTTAAGGTCAATTGTCTCATTTTCGAAGTTTTCATGAATGGCACTAACTTCCAACGTTTGGTCGCGAGGTTCATTCGATTGGCTTTCAAGATTGAAAATGTTAAGATCTAAAGTATGTTTCCAAGGTCGGCCTAATATCAATGGAATTTGACTCGTGGGAATTGTCATTGGTTGTGTTTCGAGAACAATAAAATCAATGGGAATATGAATCGCCCTACTTTAACAATCACGTCCTCGTTTTCTCCCAAGCGCTTCTTATTGGAACTATTGGCGAATTGAAGCGTGACCTTTGTTGGTTTGAGATCACCTAAGCCTAATTGTTCGTACACGTAGTAAAATTGACACTCGCAACTAAGTCTATCAAGCATTTGTTAAATCATCTTATCTCCAATTGTACACGAAATCGTAGGGCAGACAGGATCTTTGTATTTAACGAGCATCGATAGGACAAAACTTCACTCAAACTGGCGGCTAAGAAGACTTTTTAGGGCACTTGAGTGTGCCGCTTTTGGGTGCATAAGTCCTTAAGAAATTTTGCATATGTGGAGACTTGCTGAACCATGTCAAGAAGCGGGATGTTCGTTCACTTGTTTGAAAATTTCCAACATTTTTTCCGTTTGGTCCGAGTGTTTCTTTGGTTGAAGATGATGTGGAAATGGAATACATACTCGGCAGGCTGGTCTACTCGAGTAGAAGAAGAATTTTGATTGGCATTCAATTCGACGATTGGCTCCCCGTTCTGTTCAGATTCATTCATCGTTTTAGAAGTGTCCGGAGAGGTTTTCGGTAAATCATTTGGAATAACAACTTGATTATCGATTTTTTTACAGGAACATGGAGTTGTGATAGTATTCAATTGGGTGACATTGCTATCTTGAACAACATGGGGTTGATTTTAATTTGTGTTTTGATTTCTGGGATTTGGAATAGGCTGGCTTGGGAATGTTCCTTATTCGCGTTCACTTACAGACATGGCTAATTGACTCATTTGCATTTCGAGTTTTGCAATTGATTGGTTTGTGTTTTGCATATATGAGGTTAATAAATTTTGCAAATTGCTGTGTGATTGAGGACTTTGAGTAGTTGCTTTAGCTAGCGTTTCAAGAGTTTTCTCAAGCAAAGTTAAACGTTTATCGTCTTGGGGAGGGTGAGCAGCATTTGATTGAAAAATTGATTATTGCGGTTGATTTGAGACGGACCCGTAAAGTTTGGTTGAAAATGCTTGGGTTGAAAGAGAGGATCCGAAGCATTATTTGGAAATGCTTGAAAATTAGGACGAATCGTATTCGTGTTGGGATTGTTTTGGTTCCAAGCAAAATTTGGATGATTCTCCAACTACTGTTGTACGTTGGAGAAAATGGGTCATTTTTGCCTTTATCGAAAGTATTGATTTGTTCGATAGAATTGGGACACTGATCGGTTATATGATTAGGATCGTTGCATTTATAACACATTGGTTGGGAAGCTTGGTTCATTTGATTCGATGAGAAAACATTATCGAAATTTTTAATCATTACGTCGATCATAGCTTCCAAAGCAAAAGAAGATCCTATCGAGCGTGCACTCGATCGTGAGTGAATTGAATTTTCGTTCGAACGTTCCCAGTGTACTGGACCACTTTCATAGTTTGGATCGGTCCCTTGGGATGATTTTTCGTCGAGGTTTTCAAGAAATTTCCAAGCATCGTCGTGATGTTAGGCAAGAAATTTGCCTTGGCAAATTGATTCGAGCATGGTTCATGAGTATTTTTTAGTCCATCGTATAAGATTTGGCGAATCGTCCATTTTTCAAAGTTATGGTGTGGACATTTTATCAAATAGTCTTTGAATCTTTCAAAATATTTTCCGAATGGTTCTCCCTTGAATTGATGAAAAATTACAATCTTGTTTTGAATTATACTCGTTTTTTCCAAGGGGTGGTACTTTTTTAAGAAAGTTTTTATAAATTCTTCCTAAGTTCTAATCAAGGAAATGTTTAAGGCAGTGATGTGAAATGTTTGTGGGTGATTGGAAAGGAGGAGCAGAGGGTTTGGTAATGTATATAATCTATTTGTTGTATATATAGGTTATATAAGTTTATATGTATATGATCTGTTTGAGTGTTATATATATATATATATATATATATATATATATCACAACAAAGTAAGTTTATATTGATTTTATAATAAATATTGGTTTTAAAATATAATATGTATGTAAGTTATACATTAGTTATATAAGTATATATGAGTTTGGTTTTCAAATATATATGTATGTATGTATGTATGTATGTATGTATGTATGTATGTATGTATGTATGTATGTATGTAGCGATTTTATTTTTTATGTGTTTAAATTAAGTATTGATTTGAATATATATATATATATATATATATATATATATATATATATATATATAAAGAATTCATTTTAAATGTATATTTTAAATTGATTAAGAAATTTTTATGTATGACATATATTTTCATAGTTTATATTAAGCTAGTTTTTATTTTTTTTCCGTCGATTCCAAACTTCCATCTTTGCTTTGATCGTCAATCGTGTTTATCATACTTTGCTTTTGAATTTGTTGCTCAGATTCACAGCTTAGTTCGTTGTCAAATTTCTCTTGCCTCGAAAGGTGAGCAATCACTCACGATTAACATTCTTACATTTAATAAATTTAATTCACGTGAAATGACGATGGAAATTTGCTGTTAAATTTGAATTGTTAAGTTATTTAATTGTTAAATATGATATGCATTTTCTGCAATTGTTTACCAATGACATATGACACCATTACCTGTTGTATATATTATACTTAAATTTTTTACTGATGATATTTGCCAGTGGTTGATGTGTTATATTATTATCATATTTGTTCTCACTCTGTAAGTTCCCTGTTAGTTTAGAATTCCCTGTGGGCTGAAATGATACATACCCAAACGATATTATAGATTAGAGGAAATTGTTATGGTGGGTTGAAATGATAAACCCAAGCGATTTTCATTGATTTTGAAGTTTTGGAATTGCGGGTTGAATTGATATATACCTGTAAATATTAAATTTAAATTGCGGATTGAAATGATAAAATCTGTATCGCTTGACCATAGGATAAAAATTATAAACGAACACCGTTGGTATATTTTTGAAAATGATTTCCAAAGTTTGAAGGAAATATATTGGTTTGATAAATATTGATTTTAAATTATAATATAATATTTATTTTATATATGTGTAAAATTTAGATTTTTAAAATTATATGTTTTGGAAATCTTGATTTATAAGTTAAGTTGTAAAATGTAAATTATAAAATTTCACTTATAGCTTTATTATTTTTCAAATGTATAAAATAAGATTTAAAATAGATTTAATAGTAATAAGATTTAATTTAATAATAATTAGTATAGTTAAATTTATTAAGAATTTAATTTAATTAATAGTATATAATATGTTAAATATTTGATTAAATTTATATTGATATTTCTTAACTTTACGTAAATGAAAGTTGGAAAGATAAACTAAAATAGAATTGATTTGTATTTCAATTCATTAAGAATTGATTTTAAAAAAGAATCGATTTATAATTGAATTTGTGTAGAATTGGACTTAAATAAGGTTTGATTTAAACTCATTGACTTTGAAATTTTAAAGATATGTTTTGTAACTTGATAACGTGATTTTGATTTAAAGGTGATAAAATGAATATTTTCAAATTTAAATAAAATTGGAATCAAATATTTAATTTTTATTTAAATTTGGAATCGGGGATTTTATTAAATGGTTATTAAATTTTTTAAGTGAATATTTCAAAATTGAAATAAAATTAAAAGTTGAATATGAAATATAAATGAAATTATCAAATTGAGTTATTGTAAATATTTGAACATTTAAAAGTTTGAAACCTATTGAATTGAAAGTGATTTAAAATTTTGTAGTTCAAACCTGGATTTGAAATCGATATAAACTAAAATGGATTTAAATTGAATTTTGGAACCAAGTTGATTTGAATCGATTTATGGAATTGGATGAAACAATTCTAATTTGGAAACTATTTCAATATAAACTCTTTAAATAAATATAGACTATATTTAATTTAAAACTATTTAATATATAAATTATTTTAATATATAAACTATTTTAATTTATAACTATTTTAATATTCATACTATTTTCAATATTTAAACTGTTTAAGTTGGAAAGAGGTATGATTTCAAAAGTGAATAAGATTTCGAAAGAGACATGATTTTGATGCGAATCTAATATTTTGATGTGAAGTATAAACTGTTTGGAATATAAAATGACCACGGTTTGAAATAAGCGTTTGGTTGTTAAAGAGACCGGGATCAGATATTGTCATACTCTCTGCCAATATCGAAAACCACTTTAACAACTATGTACGTGGTGGAGATTCCAGAATGAAGTAGATGGTTTGGCAATGATTCTATATGAGGTATTAATGCTGCCCTGATTCCCGCGAGCCAGCTTGATGTGGCTAAAACAGGTGCCATGCCGGGCCAAGTGGGTCGCTCCCCTTATCGGACACATTTCTTCGAAACCATATCTATTTGTTTTATGATTCGATTTCGTGTGCTCACCTTTGATTGGGAGTATGCCTTGAGATGGGCAGTAGTATCTGCTATGCGTTACCACCAGTCCTAATCAGCAAAACGATAGAATCCTACCCTAGGCATTGCCTCGCGTGCCTTGTCACGTGCCTTATCGCGCCTTCTACGAGTTTGGTTTGTACCGTACCTTTGGAGTGCCCTCTGATAACCCTCCAGTTTACGAAGGAATTACGATATTATATAGACTACGGGAGTATATAAAAATGTGTTAAAGAGGATATGGGTAACGCCTTAACGCTATTTTAATAGTTTACTTTACTATAGACATTATCTACATAGCTATTGTACTATGTATGTAGGTAGTTTAACGGATCCTTAAAGGATGGGAATCCCAAACATCCTTTAAGTTATTTGTATTTCAGTTGACATTTCACTTGAGTTGAATTTACTGGTATAAGAATGTTAATCCTGACTTAAATGTTTTATGTTTTTCTTTATGCTCGGGTCAAACTGAGTGTCACATCATTTGAGACCTACCTTTGGAGATAGGAGCATTGCTTGAAGATCTGTCATATATCGATTTAACTTCCGATTATTTCCTATGGTTTATGTTCACTCTTGTTAGATGTTTTATATTAGCGACTTCTTTGTATTTGAGATTATTTGTTGTATTTTGTTGGAACTCTGATGTTTATATAGTAGCTTCATAAACTACTATTATCTATTTTGTTGCTTATTGTTGCATTACTCTGTGTGTTTGGTGATTGATTTGTTTACTTTATATGTTGAGTTTTGCCAAATATAAATTAACAGTCTGTTGTTTTGAGCGATTCAAGTCAGACATATGTGGATGATTGTCAATTTGAATGGTTTGAAATAGCAGGATGTTACAATTAATCTACTAATATCTAGAGTTCTTTTTGGTGTTCACCGACGTCCTGAATGTGTCGATTTTTCAAGTGCTGTCGCCGCCATTCACGCCACCCCTGTCGAAGATAGGTACATCAAACTTATTGTAATTGACGAGCTATTATCTTTATTTGAGCTGTTGGGGGAAGGCCGTAGCCGCTCCTCAAAAGTGCGGCCTTGCCAAGGAATGTTGCAGAACAAAGAAGATATACTATCAACCCCGTCGTTCCCCCAGCCTAGGGGATTCGGGACGACATCGAAGATGGTGTGACTAAGGATTTCCAAGCTGATAAACTTGGCAACGCGGATGTGGAGTCAGGCAAGGCGCCTATGGTCGAATCGTTTCATGGCGCAGAATCTCAAATACCCACCAAAAGAAAGAAAATGCTAGCATACAGACTTCGTAGAAGACCGCCATGAATCTGGAGTTTGTTATTGCTTCTATTGAAGAAGAATCACCTTCCAAACACATGGAAAGTTCGTTGAAAGGATTTTCAAATCTCCAAATTCTAGATGACATCATGACCTACGACTTTTTGAATATTAACGTCTATGGACTCAATTCTTCTTCCAGGTGCAGCAAAGGAATTCATTCTTCTGATAAAGGAGAGAGAACACCGATAGAGAGGCTACAGCCACTGGTATGTCGTGGGGAACAATAGGACACTCATGACCATGTGCACTTCACTACACAACATTTATCAACCTTTCGCACAATAATTACTCATTTGTTCTCATTTGGTCTTTGCAGGTGTAGTGACTCAGTTCCGGGCCTTTGATCGCTTAAGAGGTTCATTATTATATTATTGATCTAGCCGGGACTCAAAATCTAGCCGGCGCAGGGAGAAAGATGAGAGACAGGATAAAAGCTATCACTCAAGGGAATCCTCTTCCTTCAAAAGCAAGTCCTAGTCCTAAATATCACGCCAAGGAGAGCAAGCCAATTTTCTTGCTTACAGTGGAGACCAGCCTCCTTACCATGGCCCTCCAATTGCCATGTCTCATAAGCAATATTCTAGCTCCTCGGGCTCTAAACAATCCCGCGAATGTTGACCAAGTAAACATCCAATTGCTGCTTCTGATCCGTCTCTGCACGTCGTTGCTTTTGATGTTTCTACAGTGCAGAAATTGGTCGAGCTTAAGGCCACCTTTCCAAAAATTTGCTTTGACGAGCTTAGATTCCTTCCTACAATACATCAGATTCTAGGTCATGCCAAAGCGAGTTCACTTGCATGCGTCAATGATGTACTTGTGCAGCATGAATCATTCTTACATTTGGAAGAATTTTTTTTGAAGTTTCCAATGCGTGGCAACATGAAATAGACCGCCTAAAATTAAAAGCAATACATGACAAGGACGTAATCAAACATCAGGATGCCGAATTACTATAATTGAAAACATATCTTGCTGAAGTGGAGAAAAATGCTAAGAAAATGGCAAAAGTGGCGAGCCTTTTAGAAACCTCTTATAAAAAGGAACTCGATGCCGCACTCAATCGCAATAGGGCACTTGCTCTAGAAAAAGATTCCTTGCAAAAGGTAAACGACATTTTGGCCCGTTGCATTAAGGAACTCAAAGTGCTTCTAAAATAAGAAAAGGAGGAGAAAAATGAAGCCCAAGAAGAATCACAGAAGTATGGCAAGGAAGTTGTCGAGGCCATGAGCCTAAAAGATAAACTCGATGAGCAGCTTGCTAAATTAAAGCTCTTAAAGAAGGAGCTCGATAAGAAGGCCGCAAAGAAATGATTAAACAAATTGAATCCTAAGTGGAAGCCATTAAGGCGTCCAGTAGGAATGAAATCAAGGACTTTTTCGATCCATTGACCATCGAGTATAATGCCAAGTTCTTATCCACTAAGACTTAAGATTTCTTGATAAGGGTTACCTTGAATCACTTGCTAAAGCTTGGGAGCATGTTGTTGAGATGAAGAAGAGATAAATGGATGGAGTTGAACTCAATGAAGAAGAATTTGGCGGGAAATTCTTCGTGGGAACAAACCCTTGGACTTGGCTGACGCAAAACTCTGATGCTTCAATGTGTATGCACTATTGAGAAAAGGGAACATATTGTTAAATCTTCAGGGGACGATCCCAAGGGTCCTTCTTCTTCCCAAGCAGCTAGAGTATCAACCTCCTTCAAAGCAGAGCAGGCTATACCTGGACAGGCCTAGCTACCAATCCAAGGTGGTGTCGGCTATTCTAGAAGAAGGTACCCCAGCAACCACGGAGAGCCAACTGGATGCAGGTATCACACTTTAATCCTCAGTTTACGAAAAGTTTTGCTCTTCATGTGTAATGGTTTTGAGCTAATCTTATTTATAAACAAATTTTACAAGTCTTCTGGGCCTCAGTTAAACTCCCAAAAGTGATGCTACTACAGAGCAACGGGAGAAACTGATAGAGGGTCCGACATCTTTTGATGTAATGGGGCCTGATGCTCAAGTCATTGGGGATCTTGATGACGATAAGGTTAAAGAGCAGCTTCCAATGGATAAACCTGACGATGTAATGATCACCGGCACCTCCAAACATATCGACAAGATGAGCTTGAAAGAGTGGGTTGAAAATGATGAGTTTTTGAAAAGAAAAGCCAAAACTGAGCCCGTCGAGGTGGACATTAAAGATCCTCATCTTATGGCATAGTAAGTTATTCCAGCTGGTGGTTCAATTTGATGAACTTCCTCTTACCTCTCTGGAAGATCTACTGCTAAAGACAGTAAAGGATCCAGAAAAAGAAGTACAAGTGGCACTACTCTCGAAAAATCTATGAAAGAGAGAATGTCAAAGAAATAGCCGTCATTTCGGCTCGGTGTGTATATTGATTACACAGTAGTTTCTTCCATCAACTGTGGTTTTATGGACGTGAGTCCTGATTTTTTGAAATAACTTATACTACGATCTTGAAACCTGTAATATGAATAAATTGTTTTTATTTTTTATTGAGCTTTCATGTGAATTTCCATTTAAGTAGTTGAAATTTTATATTCCATTCAATGTACTTGTAATTTTTTGTTTATGAATTCTGGTAACAATCCAGCCGCTCTATCCCAAGGCCTCTAAGTGGTTATGGCCTCGAGTCGTATCAAACAGTGGGCTCGAGCCTTAGTGTTTGTCGGATTCAGTGGTTTTTGAGTAACTATAATCCTGTCCCCGGTTTTTGATTTGGTAGGGTCAGGTATTGGACAGTCGAATTCCATCCTTAGCAAGTTTATACTCCTTCCGTCGGTTTTAAGCCAGAGTTTGTGGAATGGAGAACGATCTAACTCCACTCATTTATTCGTTCATGTTAGTATCCACATTCTGGGGATAAGAATTAGTTGATGGTTAGTTGAATCACACCCAATTTATGTATATACTCTAATCTGCACTCTGGGACTTAGAGTAGTTTCACAGGTGGATGACTCACACTCGATTTACATTTATACTCTAGTCCGTACTCTAGGGACTTAGAGTTATCTCATGGGTGGTTGGTTCCCACCCGATTTATGTTTATACTCTGGTCTGCACTTTGGGGACTTAGAGTTATTTTGGAGAGCAAGCGGATCACACTCTCTTTGATTGATTGATTTGCCCTCTAGAATTTGGTGTTGTTTTAGGGAGTGATCGGTCGTGTCTCGATCACTTTGATTTATCTTAGTTCCACAGTTGGATAGGAGTTATTTAATATCAGATTGTCGGCTACATTCATTATTTATTGTGTATCTCGTCCTTTGGATTATGAATGAGAGTTGTTAAATGAACAAAATGGATTGAGCTTATCTTGTTTAATCCCATTGCAAGTTAACATGATTGATTGATTTCAAACTCTGGAAGCCTGCTCATATATATCGATATCTGTTAGTTTCGCTATGTAATTAGCATACAATGCAATAGAAAATATAAACATAAAGGAAGCCTAAAAATTTATTCAGTGAACGAAAAGGAATAAAATAAACTCTTTTATTACGCATTCGAAAAATCAAATGCTAAAGCAAATTCTAAAAGTATATAGAACTAAAATGTAAAGGAAATATATTAAGTGAAACAGCATCGAAGATGCTCACTATTCCATGCCCTTGGAAGTGTAAGCCTTTATTTAATGGCATATCACCCTTTCCAAATTGGATTCATGTGTGACGGGGTAGGAAAAACCTGTTTCAAGACGAGATTGCTAATTTCGAAGGTCCTAGATTGAACTTTAGTGGTGCAACAGCGGGCGACCCGAAGTCGATGTGCAGCAACCCTCAGATTGGCTTCTTCGCTATCCTCATCTATAAAGTCAAGAGATTTCAAGAGGCGATCTTTATTCATTTTGGGATCTTAGTAAGTCAGTCAATAAGAAAGAACTTTGAGCTCAATAGGAATTATGGCTTCGAACCATAAGAGAGGGAGAATGGAGTGTGGCCAGTCATGGTCTTGTGAGTGGTCCTGTAAGACCACAATGCTGTAAGGAGTTCATCCATCCACCTTCCTCTTTCTCCAAAAGCATCTTCAGAATGGACTATGATCTTATTTACAGCTTCAACCTATCCATTTTCCTGAGGGTGAGCGGAGGTTGCAAAACTCTTTTCAATATGATATTTTCGACAAAAGTCTTTGAATCTAACACTGTCAATTTGAGTCTCATTACTGAAAAATAGTTCGCAGAAGATCGAATTAGAATATGATATTTTGGATAGTGAAGTTGATTACCTTTTTTGGTGGTGACTGTGGTAAAAGGTTCTGCTTTGGCCCATTAAGTGAAGTAGTCAACTGCAACAACTGCATATTTGGCGCCACATTTAGAGATCGGCAAGGAGCCAATGATGTCTATATTCCACATGGCGAACGGCCATGGACCGACCATCTGTTTGATTTTTGTTGGCGGAGCCCTTGGAACTTTTGCATATGTTTGGAATTTATCACATCATTTTACATAATCAGCAGCATCTCGATTTATACTTGGCCAGCTATACCCATAATGGAGTATTTTTTGCCAGAGTTTTTCCCCTAGTGTGATCGCCGCATTCTCCTTCATGATTTTATTTCAGAATACGTTTTATCTCATCGTGAGCGACACACCGGAGTAAAGGGATTGGAAAAACTTTACTGTACATAATTCCTTCTTGCATAATGTACCATGAAGCATTGAGAAGGACTTGTCGCTTTTCATTTCTTTTATGCGGTAGGACTCCATGGAGTAAATATTCTTCGATCAGGGTCATCCACGATTCCTTTTCTGTCTCCGCTTGTAGTGTTTAGTTGATTTCCATCACATTTATAATTAAGATATTTAATACTTCGACCGAAACGAAGCCCATCAGCTATATATTTTCGGTACTACCGAACTTTCCAATGAATCGGCCTCTTTGTTCCAATCTCATGAAATATGCAAAATGTCAAAGTACTCAAATTCTATCAACAACTCCAAAACTTGGGTAAGGTATGTGGCAAGCCATTGTCCCTTAGCTTGATAATCTCCATTAAATTGATACACCATCTACTACAAATCGCAAAAGATTTCAAAAGATTTTATTCTAAGTTCTCTAGTGATAAGTCAAATAATCAGAGCTTCGTACTCAACTTCATTGTTTTTTGCTGGTAATCAAGCTTTAATGCATAACAGATTGACCAATTTTCAGGAGTTACAAGTGCAATCGCAGCTCCGGAACAATGATCGTTAAATGCTCCATCCGTATATAATTTCCATCATACAGTAGGGATTTCGCTGGCTTCTAGAGAATCATCTTGCACAGTAAACTCTGATATAAAGTCTGCCAATGCCTGACCTTGGATAGTCTTTCGAGGGAGATAAGTAATGTCGAATTGACCGAGTTCAATATTCCAATTAAGTAACCTTCCAGACATCTCAGGTCACTGTAGGACCCATCTTAACGGCTAGTCTGTGTAAACATTGATCAAATGTGCCTGAAAGTACGGAAGGAGCTTCCATGATGCAATTAGTAAGCAGTACGCCAATTTCTATATTTTCTGGTTGTTCCTTTCAACTCATGTTAATCATTTGCTAAAGTAATACATCGGCCTCTGTATCTGATTCTCCTCATGAAGCAATGCGGCATTTATAGCATGTGGCGATATAGCTACCTCATGATCCACTGGCTTTGACCAGATAGGAGGTCTCTCCAAATGATTCACCAAAGCTTGAAAAACATCTTTACAATCTTGAGTCCATTCAAAGTTTCTTTTTTCCTTCCTAATCAAATCAAAGAAAGGAATGCATTTGTCAGTAGCTCTGGAGATAAATCGACTTAAGGCAGTAACTTTCCGATTCAGATTTTGCACCTTTTTAATAGTTCTCGACATGTGGTCACTTGATCGTTGTGACTTTATGAGCATATCATCCATTGTTTTACCAATTTGGTTTTTAAACATCCCATTAACTAAGCACTGATAGCTTGTTCCGGCATTCTTCAACCAAAACGACAATACAACATAACAGTACAATCCAACATCCGTGATAAAACTGGTGTGCTCTTGATCGAAGACATACATCAGGATTTGGTTATACCTCGAGTATGCATCCATGAAAGATAACAATTTATGTCCTATGGTTGAATCAACTAGTTGGTCCATCTTTGGAAGGGGAAAACTGTCTTTTGGACACGCTTTGTTCAAATTTGAGTAAGCTATGCACGTTCTGTGTTTCCCATTCGCTTTCTTCTACCAGATTAGATACTCATTTTGGGGTAAAGGGCGTCGCCGATAAATTTGTTGACTTTTAGTTTATCGACCTTCTCTTTGAGAGTGGCAGATATCTCTGGAACTATACAACGTCTTTTTTGCTTCACCGAGACATGCCTCGGGTCAATGTTCAATCTGTTGCTCGCAACGGTAGGCGAGATTCCGCACTTGTCAGAGTGAGTCCAAGGGAATATATCTAGATTCTCTCAGAGAGAACCAGCAATTTCTCTCATCATTGGAGGGTTGAGCTGTGATCCAATCTTTAGGACTCCTGATGGATCGTTGTGGCTGACCATAATATCAATGGCTAGCTCAACTGGTGTAGCCTTGGTCTCTTTAGGTTCCTTCATTATCACTCGGATCTATATCTCTATAGAACTGACTGTGGTTCCCAAATAAAGGCTCAGGCACCGATTGTCAATCTTCAGTAGCTGAGATGCGGACAGTCTTTTCTATACCCTTACCTCTTTCTTTACGTTGAGCCTCCCTCAACTTAGCTACATAACAGGAATGTCCAGTCACATGATCGCCATGAACAACCCCTACACCATTGTCTGACCGAAACTTCAGAGTCAAACACCACTGGGAAAGGGATGCCTAGAATTTAGCAAGGGCTGGTCGTCCCAGAAATACATTGTATGGAGAGTCAATATCTAAAACAACAAATGACAAGATTCGCACTTTCCTTCATTCACCTTCGTCCAATTCAGCAGGAAGTTCCACATAACCAACAACTTCTATCATAATGCCAATAGAACCATGTATACGAGCTCTAGATGTCTTCAAATCTTTGGCTTCCATTCTTATCCAATAATATGCCTTTTTGAAGATTATATTCACTGAACTTCCACAATCAATCAAAATACGTCCCACTAATGTAGGACCAATTATAGCTGAAATGACCATTGGGTCGTTGTCGGAGCCTCCAATTTATTTGCATCTTTGTTCCTAAACACAATATCATCTACCATAGTACGCAGCTATTTTGTCGAAGCTCTGTTTTTCGTATTCAAACAGCATTCAAAATCTACATGCCTAATTACGCTAGCATAGTGCTCCATCTTCTACCAACAGATGTGGTCCTCCGACTATCGTATTTATCACCAGTCTGTATAGGCTCCTCAACCTGACTTGGAGTTTGTCCTTGGTTGGGGTGATAAGTCCACTGCCCACCATCCTACGAGGCTTCACAAACTATTGTAACTTCATTTCTAAAATCAGTTTTTCTACAAGAATTTGAAGATGCATGCATTCATTTGTATTATTCCCATAACACTCGTGAAAGCGACGATATTTCCCGGTCTGCTTCTGCTTCTCTGTTGACTCTTTTGGAGGTGGCTTTTAATATTGCATGGTATTGCAATTAGACAAATAGAGATTCTTCACGGACATATTCAGTGGCGTGTAATTATCTTACATTGGAATCCTAAGCTTCAACCTTCCAAAATCCCTCTTTCGTTCTCGGTTTCTATATTCCCTCTCTTTTTCTAATTCGGCTTATTCGAAACATTCACTTGGACTTTCCTAGAACTTTCGTTGGATTGCAATCAGTTACTCTGAACCGCTCCTCTACTCGGTCCCACAACATTCTTTTTTCTAGAGGACCTAGCTTCCACCTTTCTCAGAAACTGGGCTGCCTTTGAATAGAAGCGCTCTAACGTGGCAGGCGGTTTATCAACCAGCCAATCGCCTAACTTAGACTTTAGGTCAATCCCTCTCGTCACGGCCATAAGTATTGCATGATTACTTAGATTGCTGAACTCTGTAATAGTTGTCTTTCCATATAATATTTCAATGACTCTCCTGGAGCCTGAATCACGCTAGAAAAGAACATCACGTCTTTATGATGATTCAAGTGCATCCGGAATTGCTCCACAAACTTGGTTGCCAACTCAACGAATATTAAAATTGATCGCGGGTGTAGTCTCGTGAACCACATCATTGCTATTCCGAAAAGAGTTATGGGAAAACATCTACGCTTTATCGCATCATCGTCTCACATGGAATCTATCAACCATTCATAACTCACAATACGCTGCCTGAAGTAGATTTTTCCATTGTAGGTAGGAATCGACGACATGTTGAACTTCCTTGGGTACCGTGCATGTAATACGTTATCAGCGAATGAGGTATGACTTCTTGACATTCCCTAGTCATCATTGATTAAGCCTTGGCTCTCCCACAATAACTATTTGACCATTGCTGATAAGTTAGGTGTTTGGATAGGTGGTGCCAAGCGGTGGTCACGCTCCACCTAACATGAATTGGCGGGTCGATGTATGCGGGCTGTTTCACACCTTCTTGGTTCACCATTTTCTGACGCTCATCTTGTACATTTATTCCGTCATCGTCCCGAGGAGGTAACTGGTCAGCATTCAATCGAACTCCATCATCGAAACCTGGAGAAATAGTTCCAGCATGAATCCTCAAGCGTGTGTGGGGAATCCCTGCTCTAGAGGAGGGATGGTACCGATCTCTATGAAGGGATCGACACGATCGATCCTGGCAGACCGTGATGGTATGCCAGGAAACGTTCTGATGTTTATGTGTGATTTTCTTCCATCCTACAATGCCTTTCATGTGATATTCATTCGATGGCCTAGGACTTTCCGATGCCGAATAAGGATTGTGTACCCTCCAAGCTTTCCCATGCCACTGCTGAGTAATTTGATACATCAATTTAATATTAGTGTGATTTGCTGATTTAGTTGCCGATGGATTTCCATAAACTCTCTCATTAGATTATGAAATTTTGTTCTGTTAATAGAATTAGCAGGATTTTGAACCTCAACCAGATTAGCATTCACATTTATTGGTTAGTTTCTTAGGTCTCCCTGCTGAATGCTAGCAGTCTCATTTCCATCCATGTTCTGAGACATAGATCTAGTAGCTCTCACCATTATCAATCTCATTAATTCAGATTCCTCCAAATCTGACTAGTATAAGCAATTCTGTGAAAATAACTATGCATCCCCTTCGGGGACCTTATACAATCCACTAGCAACAAAGGGGCTCGTATCAAGCTAAGAATCAAGTTCTTAGCGAAAGCACCAAAATGTTTGCAACCAAATTGGTCACAAACACCTAAGAGATATTGATTGTTGAATGTACGAAGGCACTTGTAATTGGCTGGATGTCGATCCCTCTTCAACAGAAACTGCCGAACCATTTTTCTTAGAAAAACATGCCAATCCCTTCTCAATACACTACGCCAAGTCCTCCTCTATGAATCGAAGTATGCCAATCCAAGTTAATAAGCCATGTTTACCCCTTCCTTACTAATCGGAGTATGCTGAACCATACTAGCCAACCCATGTCGACCCCTTCTTTACTCAATCATGTCGATCCCTGTCAAGTTAACAAACCATACCGATCCCTTTATTTGACTAAGCTATATTCCATATTTCAAGCATCCCGCATTGTTTATCCACCAATTTCATCCAATACTGGCTTTATGTAACCATCTATACTTTACTTTCAGGTCCTACTATCATTACTCTGAGGTCATTGAACTTGATAACAGTGGGTTCTATCTCCTACAATCAGTTAAATATAGCCGGGTTAGAATGTCAGGTAACCCATGTAAGGTTAAAAATTATTTTTAACTTATATTATGAAGTATTTGATGGTGTTTGTTTATATATTTTAATGTTAATATATTATTTAAATTAATGATGTATTTTGTAAAAGAAAATATTATCTATGCTTTCAAGATATATGTATTTATGTATATGTATATATGTATGTATGTATACATATATACATATAAACATACAAACATATATACGTACAAACACACACATATACATACATACATACATACATACATACATACATACATATATATGTATCTATAATACTACTGTTATTATAAATATGTATTTACATTTCCTTGTAGTGAGAAATATGAATAAACAGATTTGTAATACCATCTACTATGACACTTTCGGTAATACTTTTTTGGTTATTCATTGGACTTGTTACATAGAAATTTATAGTGTGGATTGAGTTTATTTTATGCGCATTGATTAAACATTCGAATGGCGCATGGTGGTATGGGAAGCCATAGTGTTATTTGTTTGGTTATTTACTGTACACACAAACGGGAATTTGTTATGTACGATGAGGCACGTTACGGCAAGTAATATTATACACTTATGTAAATCCATGTGTCGATAAAAGTATAGAGCCGTGTTTCGTCATACATGTAGAGCCATGTGTTAGCTGTTGAGTATAAATATTATGTGTATGTCTATATTTGTCCAGCTTCCTTTATGATAGAGAGTGAATCAGATTAAGCCAGTATCCACCTTGGTGGCCTGATTGCAGGAATCCACCTTGGTGGCCTGATTGCAGGACCGCTCCTCGAATTTATGACACCTTATATATATAGTGTGTGTGCTTGTGTACGCACTCGTACATGTGCTATCTCTATGTGCGTTCGCCCTTATGTCACCTAAGAAAGTTGTCTGTTACCATAGGGGCTGTGTCGGGTCATGATTGAGTTGAGTCCCCACATAGACAAGCATATAGGTGGATCTTGTCATGATGCCGAGGGGAGGTAATCAAGACTGTAAGAGTCATGTCGGATGGACACACATGTGGCTCTTGGAGCAAGAATACGTGTTGTTAGTCTCCCATCTGGTTTCGATGTGTACAGTAGGTAGACATATACTATTTATATTCCTATGATTATAAATATGAATATGCTAAAGATCTTGAGTCAAAAGTGTAATCACTCCCTATATTATCCATGCTCATCCTTTGGAATTATATTTTCATTTATAGTGGGGAAAGTAGTCATTATATTTTGAAGGTATGGATTGATGTTATACATATGTACAATTATTGTTTTATATTGTGTTGGATTATATTTTTGTCGTTATATGACACTTAAATTAGATTCAAACATAGCTAACCCGTATGTTATTATACTTGGGTCAGTTCAAGACGTTGCAGGAACAAGTATCCTATAAATAGCTAGGATCACTTGAGCATCGATGTATTGTATATTGATATATTATAATTTATCTATTGTGTTCTAACTCTATGTACTATGATTTATTATCTATGGTTATGTATTGTCCTGTCTTGGAGGCACAAGTGTTTATTGCTTTGTATCGAGACTGTGTACATTTATGGTGAGTAGTATATGAGGTATACTATTGACCGGTATTAATCCAAGGGAATATTCACATGTGTACCCCATATCATCTCATCTTTGTATTATTTTACAGTATTTCTCAGTAATACTCTTAGGTAGTATGGTTATAGACCTGGAGAGGGGTTACACTCTTCCTCTATGGCCTCTAAAATCCATTCATTGTCCATTTATTTGATACTTAGAGCTATTAGACCCAAACCCATCATCTCTTCTTTATGGGAAATATCTATCTTAGCCAATAAATCAACCATTACATTCTCCTCTCTAAGGATGTGCACAATTTTCTAATGCTCTATATCATTCAATAGTTCCAGTGCCTTCGTCGGAAGGAACAAGTCTTGCACCTTTAGCCTGATATTCCTTCTTCACTTGACAAACCACCAATTAGGAATCATTGAATATGTGCAACCTCCTTATTCCCAGCCCCTTTGATATCCTTAGCCCTTCTATCGATGTCTCATATTCAACCTCATTATTAGTTGTGGGACATTCCAATTTTAATGCATAACAAATTGACTATACTTCTGGGGTTACCAACACCACTCCTGCACCTGAACCATGCTCATTTGAAGCACCATCCATGAACTATCCCCACTGAGAAAGTGTGACCATATCATCCTCCACTTCACAATCCCGCATTAGTAAAATCGGTAATGAAATGCATGTCCCTCTATGCTTTCCTCGAATGGTAAGTAATGTTGTACTGACTCAGCTTGATGTTTCACTTTAGTAACCTTCTCAAAGTCTTAGATCGGTATAAAAAATGCTTTAAAGGTTAGTCCATAAGCACCTTAATTGGGGTAGCTAGAAAGTATGGCCGTAGCTTTCTCGATGCAATCAACAATCAATAGGCCAGTTTTTTCAACTTTCGGTAATTCTTCTCAGCTCCAGTAAACTACTTGTTGATATAATAAACCGACCTTTGAATCCTTGCCTCCTCATATACAAACGTTGCACTTAGTGCATGAGTGGACATTACTAAATAGGCAAACAAGTTTTCTCTGCCTAATAGTTTGGATAGAACTGGTGTCATCTTTATCTGCCTTGGTAACTCCTCGAAGACATTCGATCATCCATTCAAAATTCTTCTTTCCCTTTTTTAGAGCACTAAAGAATGGTATGCATATGACAACCTCTCCTTCTAGCTATGTAATTTCTTCTTCGTAGTTGGAGTAAGCGCATTCCCCAAAGCATTAATATGCTTTTGGTTAGCCTTAATTCCACTTGAATTCACGATAAAACCTTTAAAAACACTTCCTGATGCAACTCTAAAAGAGCATTTCAATGGATTCAAATTCGTCGCATACTTCAACAATACCTTAGACATCCTGAAAAGTTGTCTATGTGATTCCTTGTTAGCTATGACTTTATAACATATCATCTATGTATACCACTTCATAACATATCATTTGTGTACACCTACATCATCCGTCCGATTTGCTTCTTGAACATAGAATTCACCAACCTCTGGTATGTAGCTTTCACGTTCTTCAAATCGAATGGTATTACCTAGTAACAATATAAACCAAAATCCATTATGAAGCTTGTGTGCTCCTGATTTGGTACATGCGTTGGTATTTAGTTATAACCAGAATAAGCGTCCATGAATGAAAGCAAGTCAAGTCACATTGTAACAATCCAAATTTTTAGGTTGATTAAATAAAATAAATAATGATTTAAATTGGATAATTTAAATCATATATTTGGAGTTTTTATTTTTTAAAAGATAATTTGTTATAATGATTAATTCTAAATAAATGTGAAACTAGAAAATGAAGAAAATTTCAAAGTGTTATAAATCACTTTAAAATTAATTATTTGGATTTGATAAATAAATATAATTAGTCCTTAAATTAATTTCTAAATTAAAAGTGTATGTTTTAGGATTTGTAGTATTGCTTTTATTCTCTAATCCATGGTAAAAAGAGCAAGTCTTTAGAAATATAATATGTAGGCTTTTGGTTAACTAAAAAGAAATTGGTTGTTGTTTAATTAAAAATATGATTAGTTTCTTATTTAGGTCTTATAATGAATCTAGCCCATTAGCAAAATTTACAAAAAAGAAAAGTTCGGTTTTCTATGTACTGTACGTACACTTTCTCAAAGCTATAAGAAGAAAGCTAAAAAGAAAAACCTAGTACTCCTTTAAACCTAGAAACAAATGGGTACTTAAAATAGAAGTAAATTGCTATAAATTCCAAGAAAAATCAAGGTAATTTTTTGTAACTAGTTTTATAGCTTAGATGGTTTGATTTAAGTTTTTATATTGGTTGATTATGGTTGACGTTTGTTTTGGGCTGAGATGATTTCTAGGGTTTGCTGATTCTTAATTGTAGTTGTTGTTGTATTTAGCTATCAAATTGAAGGGAAAACATGAGTTAATTATTCATGCAACCTATCTTTAAATCTCTTATTGTATGTCGTGGTGATTTCATTTTGATTTATTGAAAAATTGAAGTGATAATTTGGTGGTTAATGCAGTGAAATTTGAAGTTTTTTCATTGTTAAAATCATTTACAATAAACTATTTCTTCCTCTTTTGATGTTTTAATTGCTTTCATCAATTACTTTGTGAATGCATGCCTGATCTAGAGTTTATATTCTGAAATTTAAGTATTGGAATGCCTAGAAACATTTTAGAGTCATATCAGTCGATAAACAAGGAAGAGCCTAGAGTAGCACCTGCTCAGGCGTCGCCACTGGTCGAACGTTGGCATATGACCGGTCGACTGGTCATAGCCTGGAGCAACTGCTACTCCAGGAAATTCTCCTTCCATTTGTGTTGCTTTGCCCTATTTCAATGCTTCTTTTCCTGGATTGTTTTGCTTTAATTTTGCTATCTGATTTTTGGAGTTTTAATGCTTAGATTTGGAAGTATATGTACTGATCTTGTTTCATGATATTTTTATGAGAATTTATTTATATGTGTGTGTGTAGTTTTTAAAACTAAGTTTACTATAACTTATCAATTTCAAACTTGTTTATAAAACAATTTAGTTTCTTTTATAAATGATCATACTAAGCAACTATATATATTAAGTAGAATTAGTAAAAATTATTTTATATATTCCATCTTATTATTTTGAAATATAAAACTATATTGTGTCTAAATAAATATTGTGTATCTATATATAGCCTTTGAAGTATAGTTAGTCGAACTATATTGTGTTTATGGGATTTTTGGAACAACTATAGAAATTTAAATAGGTTTTGATATTTATTCGGATGTATAGTATATATTTATAAAGTGGTATATATATATACACATACGTACACACATATATATATAGTTGAATAATAAATTAGTTATGAATTTGTAATGAGAAGTTTTGAAGTAAGTATATAAATGAAGTGTTTTATAAATCATTTTCTATATAGTTAATTATATTATTTGCTTTCTAAACCATAAAATTTTATGGAATTTTATTGTGTTTAGCCTTTGGCTATTTTTATGCCATTTGGGCATGTCCGTGTGACTTTTGGGCTTATTGCTTTCTTGCAATTTCTACCTTCGTTTGAATGAGAAATTTAATTAAACGATTTGGCAATACAAGAGGTATGAAACATTTGCATTACTTTATTAGTCAATTGTTACACTAGTTTGATTAAATATTTTAGTTGAGTGGGATTTACCATCATTTAGTAAATATTTAAGTATTGCAAAGTGGTTATGTGAGATTGGGCAAAACTCATTTACTTACTAAGCGAAAGTATATTACACTTATCATTGGAGTTTACTAACTTATAGTAAATATTTGATAAACACGAGTGGTTATGGGAAATGCCGTCATTAATCGAATTATTACTATTTGGAAGTATATAACACTTATTTTGTCGAGTTTTCATACTCGTTCTTGGGTGATCCATTTTATACGGATTATATGATTTTTCAAGCCCGTCTTGGTTTACGCATTTACAAACGAGTTTAGACTTGCGAAGTGCTCGTCTCTTGGGTTGGCGCACGAAGTGTATGCCTTTTGTGATGACTTGCGAAGTGCTCAACCATATTGCTAGCTAATGAATTTGACTTGCGATGGTTATTCAACGTGTGAAGCGCATGTCAATCTATGTTACCTTGCGAAGTGCGTGTCTATTATTATAGCCCGCGAAGTGCTTTCTTTTTGGTCTAATTTGCAATGTGCGTATTTTGTAGTTTATGATTTGTAACTTACGTTAATGTTAAGTCATTTGGATTTGACCCTCTTTCAGGTGGTCTTATATTTTCTAGAGTTGACTTGCTTTTTGCAGTATTTGGTGAATTTTAGTTTTTGAAGTGAGTTTTCCTTATCATTATATTTAAGATGATTGCCGCTGATGGGCATGAGAGTATTTGATGACATGGTGATTTGGTATTGATTTTCTTATTTGCATATGGCATATATTATATAGTTTATTTTATGCCTTGTACTTTATGCATACTTACTAGTGAATGATTCCGTGGTGAGACCTTTTAATGTGTAGTGTGATACACTATTTGGGTTTGTATATCTTTGATGTTTTGCATGCTTATTATTATGTATTCTCATCTTTTGGATATTTAGAGATAGTATGACCCGTTTATTTT
The DNA here is from genome assembly GCA_030765085.1 of Allium cepa. Taxonomy (NCBI): domain Eukaryota; kingdom Viridiplantae; phylum Streptophyta; class Magnoliopsida; order Asparagales; family Amaryllidaceae; genus Allium; species Allium cepa. The sequence goes on from CM060941.1 coordinate 35,160,734, forward strand.
GTAATACTCATCGGATCGAGACTTGATAGGTACAGATACTCAGTGACTTTAGATTTAGGTGAGCTAGAGTAGCTATATGGAGTAGTACCTTTTTGGTAAGGTTCCCTTTTAGATATTAGCCTTATTTGTAGACTTTTGTTATGCTTGGCCTTAGTATTGACTTAAGATGACTTGTACATTCTTTTAGACTTGTCATTTTTTATGCAAGTATATATATTTGTATATGTGAGTTTACTATTTCATTTTGTAGACTTACACTTTAAAGAAGTATTAGATGTATTTTATTTCCATTACAACGTTTGATGTGTTGTTTATTATGTTATATATTGTTCTAAATCAAATTAAACCACTGTATTATTATTTTGCGCCTAGACCGGATATGATGAATTACCTCTCATAAGAAAATAAAAAAAATATAGTCACGTTATTTGACGTATCGATACCCGCCCTAAGCAATTTTACGAATGGTTACTCCTAACCTGCCTTATTCTCCATATTACTCGACAATATTTCTTATAATATTCTTTGATGATATAGATATAAAGGTGGGGAATTACACCCATGGTCCCATCTACCAGCTAGTCAATCCTAGGAAAAGGAAAGCTATCCTTCGAGCATGCTTTATTCAAGTCAGAATAGTCAATACACGTCCACCACTTTCCCTTTGATTTCTTAACTAACATGGGCTTTGATATCCATTCTAGGTATAAAAAAAACATCATGAATAAAGACATCTGCTTTTAACCTACCAACTTCCTCCTTCAATACAGTGGATCGCTCCCGAATCAAATTACGCCTTTTTTACTTCATAGATGGGAACTTCGGGTTCACATTCAATGCATGACACACTACCTTTGATGATATTCCACACACATCCGAATGTATCCAAGCAAACACATCCAAGTTTGCTCATAGAAAATTAGCCAACTCCTTCCTTAATCCTATACAGAGTTGAGATTTGATCTTAAGATCCCTAGTGGAGTCGTCCATATCGAACTGAACATTTATGGTCAGCAAATTCGATGTTTTTCGCATTTCCTCGGACTCCTTCCTGGGATCCATAGCCTTATCAAATTTGATAGGGTTCCCGAGCCAAGGCTTGGGTTTTTATTGTTATGCTTCCTAGTTATAAATGCAGGGAGCACTCTCTTCATTCTTTCCTTTTTCACATCTCTTTGCCTCTCTCAACTTAGAAACATAACATTCCCTGCCTACGCTTTAGTCTCCTCTAATTGATCCAACATCATTCTCTATAGGGAACTTCATCATTAAGCATCAAGAATCAAATGTCATCTTGAAGTCAGCAAGGGTAGATAGGTCCAAAAAGGCGTTTTATGCCAAATATTCATCCACTACAAATTTCTAAGTCCGCCTACCTTGCGGTCTCCATCACCTAACTCCATGGGAAAATTTATTGCCTCCATCGGTTGTTTAGCTTTGCTGGTAAATCCATAAATCTTGGATTTACAAGGCTTGACATCCTTCATACTGATTTGCATTTTATCGAACATTCTTTTAAACAAATATTTACCAAACTTCCGCTATCCACCAAGACCCGATGTACCGTCCGAGCCAAAAAATAGCCGTAATCACCATGGGGTCGAAGGTTGGTGCTTCGACTCCATCAGAAACCCTGTTTTTAAATATAATATTATCGGTTACCATTCTGCTTACGTGGCTGTCCTTGATAGGAAAATAACCCTCCTGTGATACATGCTTCAATAAGCTCGTGTACTGCTCTATTTCCCTCCAACTATTCTATATTAGATGAGGTCCTTCTATTATAGTATTAAAGACTATTCTTTCATCAGTCCACTTAGGCCCCTCTCCATTAGGTCTAGGTTGATTTCCTTGGGAAGCTGATCCTTGGGGTCTTGCATTTTGACTGCCTTCATGCGGCTTTCTCACGTATTGTTGTAATTCTTCCTCCTTATTAACTACTCAAAATATCCAAGATGTTAGCATTCATTCATATTGTGTCCATGGGTTTTATGGAAATGACAGTACTTGCCTGAGCGTTGCTCTTCCTCGTTTTTCTCCCTCATAGATGACTTTTTATTTTCCATGCCTTGCATAGAAAGGTATATATTTTCCAACGTATCCATCGGAGGTGTATATACATCAGTCCTCATATACTTAAGGCACTTCTTGACTTTGTTCTGCCTACCTTTAGATCCCTGATTTCCCTATTCTGATTATTAGAATTAACACTTACCACCACGTTACTTTGAATTACCGCCTTTGACTCCCCACCATCACTCTTTTAAGCAGCTTGACTTTCTTCTTCGAAACCCAAGAACTGACTAGCTTTCTGATGGAATTCTTCCATAGTCGTTGGCTCCTTCATTTTCAGCCATTTTCTAAAGTCCATGTCTGAGTATATTCCCTAGACCAAAGCCATAAACACCAAATCTTCCTTCAGATTATTAACTTCCATAAGTACAATGGTAAACCATTTCAAGAACCCTTTCAACGATTCCTGAGGTGCTTGGGAAAGCACCAACAACCTAAACTATTTTGGAAATTTCTTTGCTAACTCATTGAAAGTCGATATGGATTTTAGTGCGAGTCGAGGAAACCACATCGATGCAACACCTTCTAGAAAATTGAGAAACATCTACACCAAATGGTATCCGTCGCTCTTGTACCATCCATATTTAAACAAGTGCTACTTAGGATTAGTAGTCCCGTTATACGATGGCATTATTGGCATCGTAAACTTTCTGGGATACTCCTCCCTTGAAATATTCTCTATTAATGGAGTTTTGATTGGTGTAGAACCCCATGCTTCATTTTATCTATTTATTTTCTCCACCAACAGCTTAACCATATCCACTTTGTAGTCCTTGCTGGCATGGAGCTCTGAAGGTCGACAATCAAGAGCTACACTGAGTATTTTACTTTGCAAATGGTCTTGGTTTTCTCGGTGAGATCTAGGTTCTCCCATTTTCAGGAGAAACACACCTTCAGGACTTTTCTAACGCCTAATTGGTTCCATTGTGATTATCCATATATCAGCATCTTGAACGTCCACATCTAGTTCATAAACATCACCATCATGTTGTAGATCATCCATAAAATCAGACAAGTAACCTGCCTCATCTCCATGGCCCACTAAAGGTCCCAAATTCAGCTCAGTGCTAACCTAATTGTGATTGGTACTCATATGAATACCCTTAAAGGGAGTTCGTCTGCTTTCTCTAACTACTCACCATGCTGCTCGAATAGCCTTTTCCTTTCGCTTTTTTTTTCTATCTCGCCTATTATGACCAAAAGCAAAGGCATTCTCCTCTTCGGCTCCCTCCTACATCTCTCTGACTACCAGGTCAGCAAAGCAATACTAGCATTTATCTTGTCCAATAAAGCCTTTTGATTGTTATCCAAATTCTAATTCATCTCTTGCATTGTCTTATCGAATTCCACTCTCATAAGCATCTCCTAAGGACCACATGGTCTCGGCAAGGTTGCTATTGGCCAATTGCTAACTTTTATATGGTAGGAAGCTCCTTTCTCTACATCGGCTACTGCTCCAGATCTACCATAATTACGTAATGGTGCCATTGATTCTTATTAGCACATTCTTCAAGTTTCTTAATGATAAACTCATGGATCTGACTTTTGTACACTCCAATCCATAAGAGATAGCTAAATATACCCCTGAAAAATGCTATTTATCAGTGAAAGCACCAAAATTTGGGTCGACAAATGGCACAACATCTAAACGTGAATTAAAATCAAGAGATCTAATAAGAACAATAAATAAAATAGATAGAACACCAAAGTTTTCATAGTGTTACGGAAAATCTATGGCTTATGTCCATTATATTATTGTTGATTATGGATTAGAGTCATAAGTACAAAAATTTTGGTAGGTCTAACAACCGAGAGTAACTTCCTTAGTGACTAAAGTCGAGAAGAGATAGAAGACGAAGAAATCAAAGTGCAAAAACTCCTTTCTCCAACATTATATGTGTTGTTTTTATAGGGAAATCATCCAGCAAAATTGCTAGATATCAATGTACTAAATCTAAATTTAGATTCGAAAAACCATAGGAGGAAGATGGAGTCCCCAGTTTATAAACTTATCTCGGTACCGATCACTTTTGATCGGTATTGACTTGATTTTTTGATAGGGAGTTGTCCCATCTTCTTTCAATAAGTCTTACATCTTTGATCCATCAAGCTTCGAGCACTTTTTCTTAAAGATCATGTTGTTCCCACGAGGTTCTGATATCTCCAGTACTTGTCTTCTTTCCTTCAGTACTTCCTTGGAATTTCAAACCTATTCCTTCAGAAATACACCCCGAGACGATCACTCAAGCCAACCATTCACTTGTCATAGCTCCATATGTCCATATAGGGCATAAAAGTGATTGATGCCGGCCAAAAGTGGTCGATACAAAAGTCATTCCTTAGCTCCAACATCCTCCCAAATTCTTAAGTCCGTTCTTATTGTAGTTCAAAGCATGTTCCTAAGTCCTTGAATAGTTTATCTTCGTCCTGACGTGCAGATCCATTTGAAAGCATCTTAGTTAAAAAAAAGCCGGATAACAATATAAATATACATATGTACGTTTTAAATCTTTTTATATGAAAATATATAAAACCATATTTTATTAATATTCATAAAATAACAATTTGTATATACATATAAATACACACACATTTATATATATAAAAGATTTATTTTATTTTACTTTTGATCGAAATACTTTTAAACAAAACCATGTTTTTTTATTTATAATTCATGTTGATTAAATTTTTTTTTTTAAATCTATACGAAATTTTAACTAAATTATTTTTTACTATAAACACCAAATATAGTTTAATTTTATAAAATATATTTTTATATATATGTTATTACGTTATAATTTGAAAGACTTTAACACACACACATATATATATATATATATATATTATTTTGATTTTGGCATTTATTGTATCTATAAATAGGTTTTTTTAAATACGCATATATATATATATTAATATATGAATATATATATATATATATATATATATTTAATAAATAAGTTTATATAAAATTTTATGTAACAACAAATTAAAAATTCATTTTGGAAATAATTATTGCTTTTTATTTCTTTTAATTTGAATGGCCGAAAATCAAAACACATACACACTATATTTTGTATGAATATGTACGTATGCAAATTTGGCAGTAACTAAGTATATAAATTCATGATAATATATAATTCTATTCTATACACATACAACGAAATATTTTTTGAAAAGAAAGGTTCTTTATTATGACGAATAAAACCAATAATATAAGGATTCACCTCTTTAAAAAACCTTACCATTGTGGTAAGGAAAAAGTGCACGACATCCCCTATATAGTCAGCCTCTAATAAAGGAATTAAGAAACAAGAAAAAACAAGGCCAAAATAGAAAAATTCAAAACAAATAGCCCAAATACATAAAATGACCAGGCCTAAATTATAATTAGCTAAAAATACATCCGCATCCTTTAGAACCACCCGGTCCAGCCCATCAACTTTAGGAGAAACAAATATGAAGCCTTTATACCCCAAAACCTCAGCACCACCATCACCCGTTGTCTTCTAACTCTATTCCCTATCTAAATATGTAAATATTAGTCAAATGTTACCTATATTGTGGCCTTGACATTGCACCATGAATATTAAATAAGAAAACTTCTTGAATCAAATTTGTTCTCTTCCAAGAAAGCTGTCAACTAAAGAGATCACCACACCTTTTGATATAGAGTAAATTTTATGTAATTGAATTTGGAAACATACGAGGGTGAGGACCTACGATTTTCGCCCAAACAAGATAAAGGCGGTGGCTAAAGTGAAAAAAAGGGCAAAATGGGGGAGGGATATTGAGTTTAAGTAGACAAAAGAAAGAACAGAAAGTGGCGAATCTAGATCTTCCTTTTTTACTTCTCCATTGCTAATTCAAATGACATTTTGCAATTAAATATCATGTTCCCACCCTCCAAGCATGGTCAGCCACATCAATGGACATATGTACTGTTAGAGATTTCCATACTCAGTCAATAATTAAACAATTTAAATGCTTATTGATATCATATATTGATGTGTACATATGTATAACATTATGCATGCTTTTTACTAAATACGCATTCAAATAAATCAAATAAAATTTTATAACTAATATTTCATAATATTAATTAATTTACAACAATTATAACTTAATTAACTCGTGTGGTTTGGTATTCAACATTTCAGTTGTGCGACTCATAAGTGTGAATTCAGTTAGCAGTTAATACAAAACAATTCGAATATTAATGTCACACATCACCTTAGCTAGTGATGTGAAAGTTAGGCTAAATTTATTGCTTACACAATCTCGGTAAAATCCAGTTTTACTATTTTAAGTGCTTTGCGGTAAAGACAATTAGTTACACCAATTATCTTCATCAAAACTATATCACATTAAAACTTACGGAATTTGATTTTGGTCAAAATTTCAATATCGCCCACATTAAATTTGTATAATCCAAAAAAAAAATCTTGGTTTAATAATAACAATTATCATTAACCGAACTGCTCTGGCTAAAGACTGGGCTTTGAGTTGACAAAGTTGACTATGATACTAACCTTGTATAACTAAGAAGAAGAATTCTTTGCTTAATAGTGTTTCACTTCCAGTGCTTCACCTTAGATCCAACTATAGTCATTTGACGATGCTATGCCACGATTTAACTATAATCAAAATGGATTATCCACATTGAAGTTCAACGATATTCTCAAGTCATGATAAATGTGTAATATCATCACTTCGATATTCTTTGTTTGAACTTAGTTATATTAACCAACTTAAAACTATCGAGTGAGTCATTCCATAATTATCCAATAATTATCGGTACATAACCCTCTTGTCTTAGCCTAGCAACCATGAGTAATACAATGCTAAATATTTGGAGTGTGTTATGTACTTTAGCCTTAAAAGATATACCAATATCCAGTCTTAATACATCTTGACTTAGAGTATTTAAATCGATGTGTTTATTTTCATTGTGATAAATTTATCATGATTATAACACGTTATCATTACTATCACAAAACATTACATTTATGGATTTTCAATTAAATATACTTAAATTAAATAAATAATTAACATAGAACATTATGAAAAGTATATAATAGAAAGAAAAACATCTTTTATTTTGAATGAGAATTTATTAAGAGTTAACAAGTTATAGTAAATTGCAAAATTACCCCTAGGTCATACTTTAACTCTATCAATTACATACGAAATCACCATTGAATCATGGAAATAATCTTATTTTCTCATAATATGAAATCGACCTTGTATACTACAATACACATAAGGTTTAGCGATGACAAATAGCCATCGATAAGGCCGTCGCTAACTGATGCAAATAGATGTCGTCTTTTAAGTCTTCGATAGAAGAAAAGGCGACGGTTTTAACGACAACCCTGTCGTTAACTTTTCGACGGCTAGAGACAACTAAACCATCGCTAACTAATGAAGGTTGATGGACATGTGGCATGAATTTGTGCACCATGTATATGCTACTGGACGGTCACTAGCTGTGACTAGCCATCGGTAACCTATAACCCGTAGGCCATCAGTGGCAATCGCTATTCGTCGGTAATCTCAAACTTCTGTTTTACAAAACATCTACTAATGCAACCATCAAACCACACATATATATTCATCTGTCTATCTAGCTAATATACAATGTATATAAACTCAATTTCACAAGTATAAACATGGCATACATCGCATAATAATATATAAACTACATAAAACCAAGTTTATATCACAAAATCCATATTTACATCAACAATCCATAAAACATCACAACCACATGTACAAATCTTCATTTCCGTCGAACAACACAGTCGTTGAACATCCACAAAAACCCAACTTTAACCATCAACCACAAACAACACAACCATTAAACAAGTTTCAAATCTATCAACACATGTCAAATAAGTATAAACTAAAATAATCAAACATCCATCAATAAAAACAAACATACCTATTCATCGTCATTTCCATCATTTCATGACCTATGTGAAGGAAACGTTCTATGCTCTGCCATATATGCCACAATCTGCTCATCTAGCAGCATTGTCGATCTTCCACTCTTCCGCCAATCATTTAACTATCATATTCGATATCCCAACTGTGCATCTCCTCCTCAGCCTGTGATTTCCTATTATTGGACTAAGGCATCCACGCTATTAAATTTGTTAATAGCTAGTTATAATTTATACATGATATAAAATAAAATTTATAAATTAGTTGATGAAGTAGTTAAACTCAATAAACATTACCTCCTGATTATCTTCACCGTGTCTCCTATTTCACATTGGCTTGTCGATCACAACATCAAAAATCCAATCCTCCTCCTTAATGGTCAACTCCTCTCGGCTGGTCGCCTCCAGCACTCGATCTCGCTACATTTCAACCTTTCATGCAATTAGGAATAGAATTTTTCCACAACAAATATTCAATTTACAATTTATGTAATTTGAAATAAAATAAAAAATTAAAGCATGTTTATCATTATAGCTTGGATTTAGAGTCTGTCCAAGTAAACGCAACTGAGCAATCTTCATTGGTTTGCTTGATGGCATGAGTTCGAGTGAAGACCTTCGCATATGTAGGCTCATGGCCTTCTCCTTGGCTTGAAATTATATACGAATAAACAATGTACATACATATATACATATATATATATGATTAAATATTGTTATAATTATTTTATAATCGCTACCTACAAATTTACGATTTCCTTTCAATATTGTTGGTAGGATTTTGAGCCGCCATAGTGTACACTGGATTTTTATTCCTGTTTGTCGAGTTTCGCTCGGCAATTTCCTGTAAATTTAAATATATAATTGACAAAATTAATGCAATTACTATACACACTTTAAACAAATCATAATAACAATACGAAACTAGAAAACTTATTTTCATGACGAGAATTTCCCAATGCAGTTGAAAATCAGCTCAAATACTAGCATTCATCCAATTGGTTTTTTTAAAGCTTGAAAGGGTGCCCCTATAGTTTTTCCTGAGCTTCTTGTTCTAGTGATTCCTAAACAGATCTTCCTCTTCTACAACTACTGCAGCCTACACATTGAAATTAAATGAATTATATACCGTATATTAATTTTCAAATATCAAATATGTCATTTTCAAATGAATTATAAATTTATACTTACGATCAAGTCGGCCCATATAGCATTCTTAATAGACAGTGGGATATTATCCCAATGAGGCCAACAACTATACATACGACTCATATATGCATTCTTAGGGACGATTGGGATAAAATCGGAAGACTCCAGTTCAAATCACATGTATTAATTTTGATGTAGACATCTAATAAATTTTAAATAATATACATGCACTAAATATTGATGACATTGCAGTAAATTTGATACTTACCCTTCCCTCTTTGGAATCATAATCGCCCTTAGGCATAAATCTACCGAGCCGCTGGCACCCTTTCTAGCAACAGGAGAAATAGAGGCATATGATCTGGGAGATCTCCTATAAGACATATATAATATCTGCTAGAAACATATCATTTCATATAATAAAAAAACATATCATTTTTTATTAGAAAAAAATGTCTAATTAATAATCTCATAATAATTCCACTAAAACTACAAAAATGGACAAGATCTCCTAAATACATAGAACTAATAAAAAAATAATACTGGCTCACAACATAATCATCATCATTAATAACAATGGAAGCTCCAAAATGTAAATTATACAACAAGTGTTACAAATATTCATCATCTATACCTTACATCATAGTAATTAATAATCAATCTTCGTCATTTATTGATTTAGACTCAGTCTCGTACTCCATATCTTTTTCCTCTGTACTCTCAAATGCTTATACTAAAACATACATTTCATCTTTCATAGGCCCTAAATCAGTATGATCATCAGTTATTATTATTTCATTATTTAGCTCAAGATCATCTTAATAAGCTTCTTTGTCCGTACTATCATTTTTGTCAAATTTAATTCTTGCATTTGTTTTCAAAACAGCCGACTAATCCGCTTTATCTCTTTTTAGGGATGGATATGGAGCAAAATAAACTTGTAAAGCCTTCCTAGTTTATATGAAAGGATCATACTTATAGTAATGCGAGTTATGCTTTATTTCACTAAGCTTATAATCTTTTTGCATGTTGGTTCCAAATCCAAGAACATTGCTGAACTAATTGCATTTGAATACAAAGAAACATTTTCTATAGGTTGTATAAAATGTGTCAATTCTAACATCTGCATTAAGATGCGATAGAAATCATTTATATGTTCATCTGAATCATCACTACCTTTGACAAATACACCGCTGTTATAAGTTAATTTTTCAGCACCATGTTCCTTAGTGTTGAATTTAAATCCATTAATTTATAATATTGGATAAGTCTTGACATTTTTCTTGATCCTCGAGCAAGATGTTTCAATTCCTCATAAATGATACAATTTCTTAGATCATAAGCATAGTTCAAAAAACATTTAGCAAATTTTTCATTGAGATCGCCACATGGATGTTGTGATTCGTAAATACTGCAAATATATAATATATTCCATTTTAATATGTAAGAATAACTGAAATAAATAAGAATTTAATATTACCACACAAATGGTGCAATTTGACATAAATAAGAAGAACATATGTGTGTGCTACACGGTAATCTCTACCGTCTAACAATATTTCCACACATTTTCCAACAGGTCGGCCATATTGTCTAAAAATAGATAGCATTTTGAGAAGAATTTTGTTCAAGGGTTTCATAATTACGAGAAACGCCTACAAATGGTAACTTCGCAAGGTCACTGCAATAATGAAAGAAAAAGAATGAAGCTTCTACTTCATGATATAATTTGCAAATCGAACCTTCAACTTGTGTTTTTTGACTAACTTTTTTCTTTAAATGATTCAAGCATCTATTACAAAATTAATATTATGGATATTCAATATTACCTCTCAAATAAATACATCCATCCATATTGCACAAGATGTCGAAGAAGTGCTTTAGATGGAAGATGAATAGGTAAATGCTCTATTACATTAAAGATTCTTGGAGGAAATATTTTCTCAAGTTTGAAGAGTAGTATAGGGATAATCCTTTTCAAGTTTACATATACGCTTGACTTTTAATGTAGTCGAACAAAGCTCTTTATAAAACAAACTCAATATATTATAACACTCCATACTTTTATGGGAAATGGTTCTTTAAAAACCATGGGTAATGAATTTTCCATCATGACATGGATATCGTGACTTTTCATTCAACTTAGTTTATTTGTTTAAAATTCAACACATATACGGAGATTAGAAGAAATCCCATTAACACAACTTTGTCCTTCCACCCACTTTAAAACGAGTTTTACTTGCTTGCTATTAAGCTGATAGCAAGCTTTGGGTTTTTTTACTGTCATTGGGCTTTATATGAAGTTCGGGACATTCACATAATTGTTCTATATCATGTCTTGAATTTAGACTGCCCTTAGTTTTCGCCTTAGCATTCAAAATTTTAGTAAAAGCATTATCAAACACTTCTTTTCATTTTACATCACATCAAAATTATATCGAAGTAAGATATATTTCCAATAAGGTAACTCTCAAAATATATTTTATTTGCACCAATTATGAATTATTGATGTACCTAGAATTTCTGCCTGTACTCCAGTTTCATGTACCTTTGGATATTCCATCACAAGATTATATATTTTTTCTCTTAACGAAATCATTGGTGGTTGTCTACTCTCCGGGCTATTAGCTAAAAAATGTTTTTATCTCTTATAGAAGGATGATTAATATGAAGAAAACACTGATGGCAATCAAACCATGTAATTTTCCTTCCATACGGTAATAGAAATGCTTGTGTTTCTTCCATGTAACAATGATAAATAAGATGACCAGCCGTACTTCGACTCGAAAGCATTGCAAAAGCCGAAAAATCAACAATAGTCCATAACAAAGATGCAAACAGAAGAAAATTCTTTTTTTAGAAATGTCGTCTGTATCAACCGTTTCATATGATAATGTTTTCAACTCTTCAATTAATAGCTGCAAATAAACATCGATTCCTTTTGTCGAATCATTATGACCACGGATGACGACAGTAAAAAAAGGAGTTTTCATACACATCCACAGACATAAATTATAAGGTGCAACGAAAAAGTCCTAGATGAATATTTACTACCAAATTGAGAGGATGGTGAAAATCCATCCGTACATAAAAGAAGTCTGTCATAACATCTCTTTGCAACAAATGCAGGATAAATCTTATCAAAATGTTTCCATGCTTCTCCATCAGACAGATGTATGAAATTTCACTCTTTCTATGTTCTCATACTTTGTCATCGCATATGACATGCCATAGCAGAAGATGCATACAACCTTTAAAGTCCAAGAGTGATGGATAAATAGTGCACTCTCTTGTATGGAACTTCCTTTCTTTTTTCTTGATTTGTATCTTTCATTGTTACATATTTTGCATTTCCTAGGGTTCGTGTCATCTTTTTAATATAACATGCAACTTTTTATACATGTATCTATATTTTTTTTGGCAAGGCCAGCGGGGTTAGCAATGGACCCCTACCATTTTATTGATATACCAAGAATGATGTACAATAAAGAAGAAACAATGCCACCTAATTTAATAGGCAAGCAAGACACAAAGCAACAAGAAAACAAGGAAGAAAACAGGCATATCAAAACAAGAAAACAATACACAACATAGCAAACACAAAGACCACCTAGAATGTGGAAAGGGAAGACAGGAATTCAGGCTCAAAACAATGGGTAGAAGCAGCAATTCCAAACTTCAATCCCCCAACAATACTATCTTTCATATGAGTAAAAGATTTCCTTTTTGCACTGAATACAATAGAATTTCTCTCTTCCCATATCATTTTAATGAAAATTTTTAGGGTGAATAGCAGAACATAGGATGATTCACATTTCCATCTAGTTGCCTTGAATATGATATCCCATTCTTCCTCACTATCAGTTGCAACTCTCCTACCAGAGATAAATGCATTAGCCAAGCACCATAACTTGTTGACATATGGACAGTTGAAAAAAAGGTGCAGCATATCCTCATCCCCCGCATGGCAAAAACTACACGTAGTATCAATAATGAGGCCTCTCTGACTCAGCTTAATCTTAGTTTGTAAAGCATTACCGAAAATCTTCCATAGAATAAGGTTTTGACTTTCAGTATTATGATTCAACCAAATACATTTATGCCAATAGAGGGTAGAAGTGTTATGCAGGCAAACAAACTGATTGTACAGACCACGAATCCTAAAACCATCTTTGCAATAGGACCAATCTATACCATCAACAGTCTATACCATCTTTGCAACATGTCTCTATCTTTTGGTGCAACATAAGTTTTATAACTTCATAATGACTATTGCACGTCAGATTATTGGTTGGCATATGATGTTTTTCAATTTGTACAACTGTCGTAAATCCAACTTCTATAAAGTTGAATTTTGATTTCACAGTAATGTATTCGGTAGTTACTGAAAATTTAGTTCCATATTTACAGCCATCCCATAGTGGCCATTTAGCAGCATTAAATAAATCATAGATTCTTTTCGCTCCTACAGCGGTTCTTCTTTGATATTTTCGTCTTCATCGTCAACTTGAATAATATGGAACTTTGATCGTGCTGCATCATCTACCATATCTTCTATTGGATTCACCATAACATAACTGTTATTCAACTTGTCCTTTGACACTACAGGATTAGGTGGAGGTGTAACAAATTCTCTATGACGATCCCATAAGTAATAATTTGGCAAAAAACCAACTTGAAACCAATGTACTATTGTTATATCTGGTGTCCAATGCTTCAAATATTTGCATTTACTACAAGGGCAAAAAATTTCTACATCATTTCCATTACCAGATTTAGCGAATCTAATAAATTCATGTACATCATTATAGAAAGTTTCCTTCATTGAACGTTTCATACCAGTTCCGACTTCATACATCTAACTACGGTCAAGAAAATAATCGAACATTTTTCAGAATTAAAAATATATGTTAGAAATTTTGAAAGCACCTCACTTTTTTTGAAAACAAATCAAAGTATTTTTGAACTAAAGGCTTTAATTTTGACATTACTTCACTTCTTTCTTGTGTACACATAACTTCACATTCAAGGGGTGTGGTATTGTTGTATTTTCTAAAATAAGTTAAACTCTTTTACGACTAAAGGCTTCAATTTGTTGTTGCATTTGTTAAATAATATTTAATGCTTATTTCAAATAAACTTATTGTCCATTTCTTAACTTTTACAAATTGATTTAAATAGAATATTTGTTTCAAAAAAATTATTATTTAAAACTACTTCCAAAAATACACCAATTACTATTTTAATAACTACAAAATTTTAAACCATATTTTATAATTCATTCAACAATTTAAATATTTTATTAACTAGATTTTGAATTTTAAAACATATTTTATAATTCATTTAACTATTTAGTAAACTAAAATTTGAAGTTTGCAAAAAGTCGCACTAGCTAATTAATTACTAAAAATAATTAATCGTTAAAAATAATTTATTTTATACTTACCACTACACTTATAATTAACACACACTAACTAGTTAATATAAATTAATTATGTTTAACTATATGCTTTATATTTAACATATTCATTATTCAACCATACATGTTAGCCCTAAAATTACTCTAAACTATAAAAAAAATCACGTACGTTAATCAACATACATATTGATCAATAATTATACACTAATTTTCGGATTCTAAATCAACCCTAACGTAAATTGTAAATTAAACAATCATAGCACTAATTAATATCCCCAAAATCAAGTAATACACTATTATCGCAAACTAATGCGTAATAATTACGACTTATATAAGTGTTATACAACTCTTGGCAAAATGACCTATTTCGAGCTTAATTTTTTTGGCCAATATTTTATGAACCCAACCATGCGGATTGGATTAAAATATCATCAAGCATTAATGGTTCTAATTTAGTCTCGTTCCAAGGTCGTTTGGCCTTTGAACAAAGGGTTTACAGTCTGAATGTCAACGAACAACAAATTTTAAAATTCAAGATCGATCCCCTACAGTTTTTTTATTTTTTCGTCATCTTCTAGAAATAGGTCAAATATACTTTAGATTGACATAAGATCCAATAAATTTAATTTCTACCAAATATCTTATTTTATATAATTTTATCTTGCTAAATATGGTTAAAATTCATAATTAATTACTCAACAGTTTAAAACTATATTTTAATTCATAAAAATGTTACACACAATCAACTATATCGAAATTTCTTAATGGATTGGCTAAAAGTCGCATAGATTGGTTGTGAGAGTTAGATCTTCAATAACGTAAAATATTCGATTTACGCGAACATAAATTATCAAAAATACTAATTTAACTGGTCAAAACAGTCATTAGGTTGTATGGTTGTGCTGAAATATCTTATTTATTTTTTAGAAATTAAATTAGTATTTTCAAACATTTTTTAAAATGTAACGGAATTAAATTAATTAATTATTTAATTTGGTAATTAATATAATGGCCAGCCATCAAAAAAATTGATGGGCCATCAACGGCTGCCGCCACCTGTCGTCGCTATTCACCATGTATCCTGTAATCGTAGTACCTAAAAAGCAAGTCCAACATCTTTCCTTAAAGTGGTTTATTGTTTAGTAAATTATATTCTTCTCATTACTAGTTTTTTGGAAATCTTTAACCAAAGTTTCCATAGCCAATAGATTCTATGAACAAGGTAGTATCCTATGTTGTGTTGTTTCGCCCAAATTATGATATTGCAAGTTAATGCAATGTTTTTACATAAATCATTAAATAAGTATGATTGATGTAGAATGTCAATGTCATTTTAAGAACTTGGAATATTGAAAAGCATGTGCCAAATATATAGATCGAAAGGTCTTACAGCTGACAAAACCATGGCTGCTTTGTGTAAGGATCAGTGTATTGTCCTTGCATAACAATGGGACAATTTTTGAATGCCAATACATACAGTCTAAGCTACTCAACGTACTTAGAAATCTATGTTGTTCACCCATTACCAATATCTGCCTCATACCATTTGGATTTGATGGTCTAAGATTTTCCTTGCTAAATTGCATAACCACTATTTTATAGAATTTTTCTAAGCACTTGTTTGCTGCAGATTCTCTAATTCGAACGCACTCTTCTTACTAATAAGCACACTTCCCATAAGCAAGCATTCCTAGTTCACTCATAAATTTTTGGTGCAGTTTTAGACCCATATGTCCGCATATTAAATTTTTGAATAAAATATATATTCATCTCTCCTAACTTCTGTATTACATGATCAAACATGATTTAAGACACATAATATTTCTTTCTAAAAGTAACTACATTGAAACAAGGATCATCATTAAAATGGTCTATAATTATTCGATCATGACCCAATGGATAGTTTCTTTTTGCCTACAATCCCTACAACCTACTACACTCCCACCTAGTCGATGCCTTATCCTCCCATTATAGAAGTGCAATAAGTTCTAGTTCATAAGATGCTAAAAGTTGTTGCTGACGGTTATACAGTATATGATTATTGATGAAGCGCACCATGTAAGTCGTCCGCCTTAAGTCGCTCGATGGCCTTAAGTCGTTCGCTTACCTTAAGTCGCCCATGACATAACGAGATAGATGATGCAGTGGAGGATGATGCAGCCAACAGCGAGTTATGCTTGAGTCGCCTACTAGCGAGTTATGTCTTGATTCGCCTACTCTTAAGTCGCCTGCCGATGTCGCTCATTCTTAAGTCTCTTACCTTATGTCGCTAAGTCGTCCTGAAGCTATGCTATTTAGTTAAGTTGCAAGTTCCTGAAGCTGATTTTCCTTATGTCGCTAAGTCATTTCTGGAGCCGAGCACTTCTTATGCCGTATGATGTTGAGTCGCATGCTTCTTAAGTCGCATTGTTGTTAGGTTGTAACTTCCTTATGTTGTATGTCGTATGTCGTGTGTGTTGTAACATGATGTTGTAAGTCGTGTGATGTAAGTCGTATGTCGTTGAAACCTGTATCTGTTTATATGTGTTAAGTCGTGAGTCGTGGGACGTAAGCCGTATGGGCTAAGTCATTAGTCGCGCCTGTGTGTTGTAAGTCGCATATGTTATCTCGTGCGTCGCATGTGCTGAGTCCTGTGTTGTGTTGTATTTTCTATAAATAGGGGTGTGTTGTCATTGTACAAAGGGAGTTGATTTTTGAATAAAATTTGTGTGTGAGCTTTTGCCACCATTGTTGAAGTTGAGTGTGATCTCCTTCTTCTTTCCTTCTTGGGGTTATTCGTGCGCGAATCAACGAAGTAGAAGCCAATTCTCGGTATCACTTGCGAGCGATCAACGATCGAATTGTAGATCTTTCAACATGGTATCTTGCGAGATCAATGGGTTGGAGATAGCTAGATCCGGCATCGTCACGATCAACAGAATTGGGCATTTATCGTTCTATCAGTTTATTTGACATGAAATAATCATTTCGTGGGAAGATCCTGGATAGGTTGCGAAAGTTTGAAGCTAAACTGTTCGAGCCTACTTCTAAGATGCGTCACTTTTTGGTATCAGAGCAAGATCGGAACTATACCACTGCGTCAATTGGTATCGGGGCTAAATTAGAGATTGCGTCAATTCAAATCAGATCTAAGTTAGAGACGGAAACGAGGTTGTTTGATAATCATGCCTCCGAGACGTGCTAATCGCTTTCATAATGTTGAAGATTCGTATAGAAGACAAGAAGCTGAGCAGATGGAATAGGCTACCAATGAAAAGTTCAATGAGGGTATTGAAAAGTTGGAGAAATTGATGAAAGACATGAATCAAAGTCAAACGAGAACATCACCAGTTTTGAACCAGCGTGGAAACAGGGTTTCACCATCGGTTTCAGGAGAAAGGAGGATGTCACCCCAGTCTTATCGAGACAGGAGGGAATCATCAGTTTCAATGATGCGAGACCACCATGGGTATAGAAATAAAGAGGGAAGAACTCAACATGGGTTTGAAAATGAATCATATCGTGATGCTGAAAGACAGGGTAGAAGGGACATGCGTGATCGTAGGGATGTAGATGGTCGGGATCGATATCAATATACATATGATTTTGAGGAGGATGGTGAGGGAGGTGGTATTCATTATCGAAATCGAGGCCAAGTGCGAAATCAATATATGGATTCAGAAAATTATCGTAAATGGAAGTCAGATATGAGGATGGAAATTCCAGAATTCAAAGGTGGTATGCAAGCAGAAGAATTTTTTGGTGGTTGTCAACTATTGAAGAAATTTTAAATTCAAAGAAGTGCCTGAGAATCGCAGAGTCCGGTTAGTTACTACAAGACTGAGGGGAAGAGCTATGGCTTGGTGGTAACAAACTAAACTAACTCGGGAGAGAATGGGAAAATCAAAAGTTGTTACTTGGGAGAAGATGAGAAAGATGATGAAGACGACTTTTTTGCCATATAATTATCAATCTCTTATGTATCAACGTTTGCAGAATTTGAGACAAGGGACGAAGACAGTGAATTATTATGCAGATGAATTCTATCAATTGATTGCAAGGAATGATATTATGGAAACCGAGGAACAGCTAACGGCTCGATATGTTGGAGGGTTACGAATGCAAATTCAAGACATGGTTAATATGTTTAATCCAATGTCTGTTGCTGAAGCACATCAAAAAGCTCTAGCTTGGGAGAAACAAGGGAGACGAGGAAGTGATGTGTTTGCAGATTCCAACAACCAAAATAAGGGTGCTAGTGGCAGTGCTAATGTTTCCAAGGCAGTCAATAAACCAGTTGTCAATGAAGCCGCTAAAGCAAAGGTCAATAACAGTATCAAGTGCTATAATTGTCAGGAGTTTTGCCATAAAAGTAATGAATGTACAAGGCCAAAGAAGAGAGCATTAGTTGTAGAGAAATGTGAGTATGAGGATGTGGAAGCTGAAATTGATTATACTCAACCATCGAAGTTTGATGAAGATGAAGAAGTTGTGTCAGGAGACGAAGGGTGTAACTGATGATAAGGAGGTCTTTTTAGTGCCAAAGCATGAGAATGATTCTAGTTGGCCGAGAAGCAATATATTTCAGTTTACATGTACTATTTTGGAAAAGTTTGTCATTTTTTTATTGATGCAGGAAGCTGCGATAACATTATTTCTAAAGAAGCCGTCACAAAGTCAGGGTTGAAGACTGAAAAACACACTAGACCTTATAAACTGGCATGGCTAAAGAAAGGTGGAGAAGTGACAGTGGGAAGACGAGCATTTGTTACATTTTCTATTGGGAAGAAGTACAAAGATGATATATGGTGTGATGTTGTCGATATGGATGTGTGTCACCTACTGTTTGGGAGACCATGGCAATATGATAGAGCTGTACAACATAATGGACGCACCAACAGCTACAGTTTCATGTTCGAAGAGACCCAAATTACCTTAGTTCCTAAGAAGCGTGAACAAAGTGAAAGCAAGTCAGAGAAGAAAGTGGAATCAACTAGTCTATTATCTACTAGATAATTTGTTGAAGAAGTGAAATATAGTGCTGAATTGTTTATGTTGATTGGGTATGAAACAAGTGAAGATGTTGAAATTCCTGCGGAGGTTAGACCGGTGTTGAATGAATTTGAGGATGTCTTTCCTACGGAATTACCCAAAGAATTACCACCACTATGGGATATACAACATCAAATTGATCTAGTGCCAGGTGATGTTTTACCGCATTGGCCACATTATCGTATGAGTCCAAAGGAGCATGAAGATTTGAGGAGACAGGTTGAGAGTTTCTTGAGCAAAGGCGTGCTCGAGAGAGTCTCAGTCCTTGTGCTGTACCAGCTTTGTTGGTACCGAAGAAAGATGGTTCCTGGAGAATGTGTACCGACAGCAGGGCGCTCAACAAAATAACTATCAGATACAGATTTCCTATGCCAAGACTTGATGATCTATTGGATCAACTTAGTAGGTCTATAATCTTTTCAATGATCGATCTTAAGAGTGGTTATCATCAGATTCGCATAAGACTAGGTGATGAGTGGAAAACAACATTCAAAACTCGGGATGGATTATATGAATGGCTGGTCATGTCGTTTGGTCTATCTAATGCACCGAGTACATTTATGAGGGTGATGAATCAAATTTTCAGACCTTACATCGGGAAATTGGTTGTAGTCTACTTTGATGGTATCTTGATCTATAGTGCTAGCACAGAGGAGCACATTCAACACTTGCGAAAGGTGTTAACTATTCTTCATCAAGAACAGTTCTATGCAGCGATGAAGAAATGCGTGTCCATGACACCACTTGTTTTATTTCTGGGTTATGTCGTGTCTAAGGAAGTGATACAGTTGGATCAGAGTAAAGTAGCCGCAACCAGAAATTGGCCACGGCCCAAAACTATAACAGAAGTCAGAAGTTTCCATGGATTAGCTTCATTTTATCGAAGATTTATACCACACTTTAGTAGTGTGACGGCTCCTGTTACTGATTATATGAAAGGAAAGAAGTTTTCATGGACGGAAGAGGCAGGATCTGCTTTTGAGCAAATCAAGGAACTTTTAACCTCAGCACCGATTCTAGTGTTGCCAGATTTTCAGTTATTATTTGAGTTACATATGGATGCATCGAAAGTTGGAATTGGAGGAGTGTTGAGTCAGAAGGGTCGTCCAATTGCCTATTTCAGTGAAAAACTTTCTGGACCAAAGATGAGATACAGTACTTATGATGTGGAGTTTTATGCTATTGTGCAAGCTGTGAAGCATTGAAGACATTACTTGTTCCACAAAGAATTTGTTTTGTATACGGACCATGAAGCGTTGAAACATTTACAAGGGCAGAATAAAATTGCACTAGGCATGCATCGTGGATAGCTTATTTGCAACAATTTACATTCGCCATAAAGCACAAGTCTGGAGTAACTAATCGTGTTGCTGATTCATTGAGTCGGAGGGGGAATTTATTAACAACCATGCGAGTAGAGGTGATGGGTTTTGACTTACTTTAAGATATTCTTACTTCAGATTCATATTTTATTGAAATCCTAGACAAAGTCAAACACGGAAGCATGGATGGATATTTGCTGGTTGAAGGTTTTCTGTTCAAAGGAAATTAGTTGTATATTCCAGATTGCAGTCTACGAATGAAAATCATCAAAGAATTACATGAAGAAGGACATGTGGGCCGCGACTGTACTATGTCGTTGATCTCAAAGTCTTATTTTTGGCCGTCAATGAGGAAGGAGGTTGAAAGGTTTGTTCAGAGATGCCATATTTGTCAAGTTTCAAAGGGAACCACGACGAATGCAGGTTTATATATGCCGTTGCCTATACCTACTAAACCATGTGTGGATGTTAGTATGGACTTTGTATTAGGTTTGCCGAGAACGCAATGTGGCAATGATTCTATTAACGTGATGGTTGATCGGTTCTCAAAAATGGTACATTTTATTGCATGCAAGAAGACTGCAGATGCAGTTAATGTCGCACAATTATACTTCAGAGTGATCTATCGACTTCATGGGTTGCCTGAATCTATTGTATCGGATAGAGACACTCGTTTTATGAGTCATTTTTGGATGAGTCTATAGAGAATGGTCGGGACAAAGCTAAAATTTAGTAGTGCTTATCATCCACAGACGGATGGACAGACAGAAGTTGTGAATAGATCCCTAGGTAATCTATTGAGATGCCTCGTGAATGACAATTTGAAGAGTTGGGATTCCAAGCCGTGTCAAGCTGAGTTTTCACACAACCATGCAGTTAATCGTAGCACTGGGTTCAGTCCATTCCAGGTCGTTTACTCGACAATTCCTAAAGGACCATTGGATTTATCTATAGTACCACAGCAGAAAGGAGTGATCAAACGAGCTAGTGATTTTGTGAATGAGTTGCAACAGTGCCACAAGGTTGTGCAGGAACGATTTCTTAAGGCGAATGAGAAATATAAGCAATCCGCAGATATTAAACGATGAAATGTTGAATTCAAAGAAGAAGATTTTGTGTATGCAGTATTGACTAAGGATCGATTTCATGTTGGTACTTACAACAAACTAGTTGCTAGAAAGATTGGTCCTTTGAAAGTCGTAAAGAAGATTAATGAGAATGCTTATCAGTTAAGACTGTCGGATCATATCCATACTACTGATGTTTTCAACGTCAAACACTTGATTCCATATCATGAGAATGAGTATGTCGAAGGAGAGGAAAGTGTAAATTCGGGGTCAAATTCTTTTCGACCACGGGAGGATGATGCAGCGCACCATGTTAAGTCGTCCGCCTTAAGTCGCTCGATGGCCTTAAGTCGTTCGCTTGCCTTAAGTCGCCCGTGACATAACGAGATAGATGATGCAGTGGAGGATGATGCAGCCAACAACGAGTTATGCCTTGAGTCTCCTACTAGCGAGTTATGTCTTGAGTCGCCTACTCTTAAGTCGCCTGTCGACTCAAGAAATCAATTATGCCACGTTCTCACTTATGTCGCTCATTCCTAAGTCGCTTACCTTATGTCGCTAAGTCGTCCTGAAGCTATGCTATTTTGTTAAGTCACAATTTCCTGAAGCTGATTTTCCTTATGTCGCTAAGTCATTTCTGGAGCCGAGCTACTTCTTATGCCGTACGATGTTGAGTCGCATGCTTCTTAAGTCGCATTATTGTTATGTTGTAACTTCCTTATGTTGTATGTCGTATGTCGTGTGTGTTGTAACATCATGTTGTAAGTCATGTGATGTAAGTCATATGTCGTTGAAACCTATATCTGTTTATATGTGTTAGGTCGTGAGTCGTGGGATGTAAGCCGTATGGGCTAAGTCGTAAGTCGCGCCTGTGTGCTCCAGTGTGTTGTAAGTCGCATATGTTATCTCGTGCGTCGCATGTGCTGAGTCCTGTGTTGTGTTGTATTTTCTATAAATAGGGAGTGTTGTCATTGTACAAAGGGAGTTGATTTTTGAATAAAATTTGTGTGTGAGCTTTTGCCACCATTGTTGAAGTTGACTGTGATCTCCTTCTTCTTTCCTTCTTCGGGTTATTCGTGCGCGAATTAACGAAATAGAAGCCAATTCTCGGTATCACTTGCGAATGATCAACGATCGAATTGTAGATCTTTCAACATGGTATTTTGTGAGATCAACGGGTTGGAGATAGCTAAATTCCGGCATCGTCACGATCAACGGAATTGGACATTTATCGTTCTATTAGTTTATTTGACACGAAATAATAATTTCATGGGAAGATCTTGGATAGGTTGCGAAAGTTTGAAGCTAAACTGTTAGAGCCGACTTATAAGCTGCGTCAATTATCATCATCACTTGAAGAAGATGAGAATAAAGAAGAAAAGAAAAAAAATCTAGTCAATGAATTCATCTTTAATATTGGGCGTGTGTATTGAATAAGATACCTCATCTTTTTACATAGTTTCTTTAAGAGAAAAACATGTAAAGTGATATTTATGAAAGATCTTGAGTACTCTTCGTGTTTGTCCCCTACCATCACCAGTGCTCATAGTGATATTATATCATTATACGCTTATCGCATGGTGTAGAGTAGACAACTCATTGATTCATATCATCTCTCTAGTAATCATTCGATGTGTACACTTGTCTTTCACTGAAGTTATAAAAATAAATACAACATGTGTTAATTTTCTTATCTTTCAACCATTAAATAGTCTAAGTGAAAGCGACAACTACCATTAATTAAACACTTATCGACTATTCAAGAATGGTAAACAAACACATTTGTTTTTGTATATATTTATCTTGTCTTATTGCCACATACGTAATAGAAAAATATTTTCCCTACATCTGAAATAGATTTATGTATAGAAATAAGATTGGATTCATGTAATTACTAGTCTCGAGAGGTGGTATATCAACATATTGATCCTGTCCAATGATAGTATATATATAATTACAGTCCAACCCTACAAGTGGAATCTAATGTGGTAGCATAGCATATCTTTGTATAGGCTGAGACAAGCCCTGTATAATTTAGGTGCAACACCAGGACGAATGGTCGATGACCCAACTATATCTACAATGCCCTCATGAGTAAAGTCTACATGGGCTGTAAGATCGATGCTAATACTCAAGATAATCGGTTGGAAATAATGAAACAACTAGCTTCTGACCAGTCGTTCATCGCCGCCATCTGTAGGGATGTTTGAGAGTAAACCCTTAAGAATAATGTGTTAGGATTAGGTCATTGGGGACATTGTCATTCTTGTAAAGCTGGCACCAACAATGCTCACCATGATACATATGCATCCAACAGTGGGCAAGGAGAAAATTAGAGGAAAACATATGCCTAAATGTAATCTAACGCTGGAAGTGGAAGGGCATGTCAAAAAAAGAGATCCATCGTAAGGCTGCTAAATGACACGGTCACATCTATATCGTCATGCTATCATATTATAAGCATCAACAAAAACATGGCTATCTTATCCTCTACGCAATTTGTTTTTCAATGTCCATGCACATATTTTAAGTAGAATAATGCTAACTAGATCTCTATTGTGGGTGTGCTAGTTATAACAATACTTGTACCACTAATGCTACAAAACCTCCCAAAAGCCACATAATGGTGTCTCCTAGGAGTGACGATACACCGAATGTCCAAACACCTATATATATAAGCCATGATAGTTATTCGCCACTTGTGTAGAATCGACAAAGATAGAAAAAACAATATAACCACTGTAGCGTGTCATATAGAAGTGCAGTGGAAGTATTTTAAAAGAAAAGGTTTCCTATCACGTACAAAATAAATAACCGAGCTATCTCCTGGTCATGATCCAAGATATTCTAGTAGCATCCTTAATTAAACAAACTCTTCTCTGAGTACCCCCGTTAAACATATGGATATTGAAATACTATGTAAGACATGCCACAACTTATCTTGTCTTTAAAATTTCTCATCACAAGGGATAGGAAGATGAATGTCAACGTTGACACCCGTAAGCACAACAAAATCAAGAGGAGTAATACCCAACTTCCCAGAATAGAAGTGAGATGTATTTCAAGTGAGTTGTATTCCTACAATTGTAAATTGGGATTGTGATGTTGAATATGAAGTTGGTTTAATATTATCTTTTGTAAAGAAAAAAAATACCTAAAATATCACGAAAATTGATATCACCTAAAAGACACATATACGTCCATCACTATTCATGTAACGACCCAGAATTTTACCACTTTAAAATATCTATTTAAAGTGATTTTAAATATAAGATACGCTATATGATTCAAACAATATTAGATATGATTTGGAAAGAGAAGTGTACACAAAAATAGTAACATTTCCCTATATCGACAAAAGCGACAAAATGTTGATTTCAAAAAAGTAAGTTTTAATAATTAAATAAATTATTTCAATTAATTTATTGGTATTTATATTTTTAAACAACATTATACAAATTTATTTTTTAATTTGACTTACATAAATAAATAATTTAACTAAAATGTCAAAATATGATCATAAAACATTTTTCGAAAATCAATGTTTTGTCGATTAAAAGTTGTCGCAACGTAATCGCATCTTTATTTTCTTACATAGGAACATATATTCAAATAGTATAAGTATTAATTAATTCACTAATCATGTTTACTTTTACTAAACATACTAAGAAAATTCAAGATATAATTAACAAAAAGTAAGCACTAAAAGACAAAAAAGTACAAAAGTCAAAAACAAAACATCAAATCAAAGAAACATAATTATTACTTTTCTTAATTAATATTTAAGTGAAAATGACATAAAGTAATGATTTGAAATGTGCTGTTAAATGTTGAAAAAAATAAGGTTACTTAAGAAGTAAGTAAGGTTATTTTGGTAATTTGGTAAAGAATATTTTGGTAACTTACCACTTTATTTTTTTCTGTTAATACCAACCACTTTTTCACTTTTTTTCACACTATTTTCTACATTCTTCTTCCTCTTTGAAGCTCTCTTTAATGGCTTCTTCTTCTCTTTTTCCTTACCAACTTTTTCAAAATCATATCAAATCAACTCTAAACACCCCAAACTTTGCCAAAGACCTTAGAATACCATTAAAACATGGTTTATCATCTAAGAAGTGAAGAAATAATGGAGAAAGGAGTGGAATAGGAGGGGGTCGAACCTATGGAAGAGGGAGAAGCAAGTAGTGAAGCTCCAGAGCAAGAAAAAGAGAAGGAAGTGCCGCCGATTTCATTCCATGAAGCTAGGAGCAAATTCAAGGCACTGCGGAAGCTCTGCCGAATTTTCTGAAGTTGGTTGAAGTTGAAAACAATAGTAAAGTTTTGGATTAAATGAATATTGGTAGGAAGTTAATCAATTTGGTTAAAGGTGAGTATACATATTCACAGTTGCTAATTTCTAAAAATATTTCAAGTTAATAACATGAAAAGTTTAGTATATGCTGGATGATTTTAATGGATGATAACTTGATTGATATTATGGTTGATTATATTTTTGTGATACGGATGATAACTTGGTTGATATTATGGTTGATATATGTTTGTGATATGTATGATAACCCGGTTTGATAAATGATAAGAAAAATGGTTAGAAAGCACAGTTAATTTAATTGGAATTCAAATCCATATAAATATGTGTATGAAAAATATTGTTTAAAATGAGTTTAAAATGATTTAGAATTTTTTTATAAGCATTTAAAAGCGTTTTCATGAAGTTTGAAAAGAAATTGAAAATTTAGTCAAAAATAGGCGCGTCGCATAACTGTAGTTCACGATTTCGAACCATAAAAGTTAAATGAGTGTATAAAGTGGAATATAGCTCGGAATTCTTCGAGATAAGAATTTTCCAAACTATTATATCCATAGTTTTCCAACAAAGAAAGAAAATCGAGATTTCGATAAGTATTTTAAGATATGACTAAAATAAGTTTTTGAAAAAATCGTCGTTTTGCCGATTGGAATCCAAAACTGAATTTCTTTGAAAATGATGTTTTAAAATTGTTTAAAATATGAAATAAATTTTATAAATCTTTGAAAATGTTTTAAAAGTGATTTAAGCAATAAAAATAGATTTTAAAAAAAATAAAAAGTCTTTTTAATCAATACAGCATTAAAAAGCACTTTCCGTAGCACTTTTTCGCAGCACTTTTCACTAACCTTTGAAATATAATTTTAGCACAACCGTTCTTTTCAAACCTTTTGTAAAGGTTCTTAAATGATTAATAGAATATTCTAAGGGAGATTTGAAGGATCATGGAATGGTTAAATAAATGAATAAGTGTTTTAAATAATGATTTGGAAGTTTTATAAATTATTTCTAAAAATGAAAGTAGTATGCGGAAACGACTAGTACATTTGTCCCTCTTGTGAGATCTAAACGTTAAAACAGGGCGTGTAACTAAGGTTAGAAATGGAGCAACCAGTGCCCTGGACTTACCTGGCCTTCATTTTATCTTTTAGACGAGGGGTGGAAAGGATTGAAAGGAAAGCCTGGATGCTCTAAAAGATCATAATTAAGTTTTTTCCAATATAAAAGAAAAGAAACAAATTCTTTGAAATGATTATAAATGGTGTATACATAAGATTTATAAAATTGGTATTTTATATATAAAAGTAATAGAATTACAAAAGGCGTTTTATAAATATTAGAATTTCTAATCGAATTCATATATGGATTTGCAAGTGAAATTTAGAAATGAATTTATAACGGATTTTGTAAATAAAGAGATTTAAAAAGAATGAATTGTTAAATAAGAGATTTATAAATAAATTGACTTATAATCAGATTTGGACATATAAATGAGATTAAAATGGAATTTGTTAGTAAAGGAATTTTGTATATGGAAATGTTTATAAATTATAAATAGAATTCGTAAACACTATTTTATAAATGAGAAATCAATTTAATTTGATAAGTTAAATATGTAAGTTTATTAAGTGAATTATATTCACGATTTTGGACAGTGAATAATCCTTTAAATTAAATGTGTAGAAGTAATTTGGTAAAGGAATTATATTCACGATTTTGGACAGTGAATAACCCTTTAAATTAAATGTGTAGAAGTAATGAATTTGGTATGGGAGTTATATTCACGAATTTGGATGCTGAATAATCCTTTGAATTAAATGTTTTAAATGTGTAGAAGTAATGAATTTGGTATGGGGTCACGACTTTGGACAATGAATAATTCTTTAAATCAAATGTGTAGAAGTAATGAATTTGGTATGGGAATTATATTCACGATTTTGGACAGTGAATAATTCTTTAAATTAAATGTGTAGAAGTAATGAAATTGATAAGAGAATTATATTCATGATTTTGCATGGTGAATAATCCTTATTATAAAATGAATATTTTAGAAAGTGATATTATAAAAAGGGAATTTAAATGGTTTGAAAATAAAATAAGTTGTGGATTTACTTATTACTAAAATAAGTATATGAAAATGTTTTCCAAATATCCAATAAGTGAATGGTTGTGAATATTATCTTTTTAAAGATATTTTGAAGTGAATAATTAGGAAGTGTTTTTGAATTATAAACGTTAATAAAATCAGGCCCAGTGATTACTTAAATGCTAAATTTTGTTTATTGCTTTGATAGTTAAATTACCGACTACCAAAATTAACCATTTTAGTTCCTCAACTTGATGTGGAAACTAACTAGTCATACACTTAGTACATAACTAGCTGTGTATGCTTGATTATCGTTTATGTTGAGAATGTTGATTCGTGTAGTGCGGAGTGATTACTTCTATCTACCAAGCTTCCTTCTTGGCCGAAGGATAGCAAGTTGAAAGTTGAAGACATGATAAGTCTATGAGACTTAGTTTCCATATGAGGTTGAGAAACACTTTTACGTTGTTGGTGTGAAGAGACCGGGGTCAGATTTATCTAAAAACCACTTCGGACCAACATTTAAACGATGATTGTGCAGGTTGGTCAATGATATTAATATTTAGGATTTTCATAGTATAGGACTGTTTATTTATCATTTAGGGTTAAAATTCCAATATACATATAGTAGCAGTAGTCTCTTCGTTATGAAATATCCAATGTAAGGACTACTCACTACTAATTCTAGAGATTTCTCGACTGGACGTGGTAGAAAAGTACCTTCGATTTGTCCTGTTCCTGGACAACTTGAATGGACGATTGTATGACATTGCATTTCTATGGTTACGTACATTGGTTTTTACAAACGTACATCATGTGGTGGTGGAGAAGGCAACTTCTCTTAGCTTAATATCCACCTTGAGACGTACGAGCTTAAGAGTTGTATTTTTGTGGAAGGCAGTTAGTAGTCAACGAAAATGGCAATGTGGCATTCAAAGTGATGTGATATGTGAAAGGTAAGCGATACCTTTTTGGCCTCACTCCCCGGTAAATGACTAGAAAAGGGATAGAAGCAGCAGGGCTAAGTGGGTCGCTCCCGGTTAGGAGATGCCATCACTTTTCTAGATACATCTTTACTCTCTATGATGTCATGTATTTCATTATTGTTGTGTATGCTTATGGCCATGGATTTTAGGTCGGCAACGAATGGAGTGATGACATATTTGGTACTATTCAAGAAGGGGTAGGTCGGTCTTGTGTTGGTTTAGGCGCCCAATATCTGGACCCTAGGTACATCCCTCTAGAGGTGTACCGAGTTTTTAGAAAGGTAGTCCCTTTACCTAGTCATTTGTATGGAAATCCAAAATCCAATACGTGTCTGCCATTTTCTATTGTAGAAAGCCTCGTATTACAAGGTGTATGCTGGAATTTAATAATATAACAATTTCGGCTATTTTAATATTATTTGTGTGCAATAGACACTATTATAATATAAGAGGATTTGATATGAGATGTTTTGGTTATTGTAAGGTAAAAACCATATCGGTATTTATTTGCGACTCGGTCTTACAAGATATCTTTTGTTTTGATAAAGAAAAAGTTTTGGTAACTTTAAAATTAAGTTGAGATGTGTTTTCTCATGCTGGTTTACAAGATTGTCCGAGCGTTCTTCCCTTTCAATGCTCGGGTCAGATCGAGGATATTTACAGGTTTAGATTTGGTGCTTTGGAGATTCAGTCGGTGAGCTGGAGATCTTCATGTCGTATACACGTATCTGTTTATTATTTCGCTGCATTGCTTTGCATTGTTGTTGTTGTAAATTATAAGCATTTGTGAGGACATGTTATTATAACTATCCCAATTGATGATTATTTATTGCGTACTCTGATGTTGATTTATGTATATTATAGTTTCTCTTTATAAATATTATTGGTCTATATTATATGTTATTCCGCTGCGATATGAGATTTTGTATTGTTTTGGTTTTGCTTCTCTTTTTCTTTCTTCTCTCTTTCTTCTCACCCTCTCTTTTCTTTCTCATGATTATTTGCAATCAGTGCACTCTGGGTCGGACATGTGTGGGTTATTGTCGAATTCAGAGGGTGATGATTTCGGGTCATCACAGCGTGATATCAGAGCTGAAGGTTAAGCGAGAATCTTGGCTTTATTGGGGTAAAGACTCATCAGAGATAGGATTAGTAATACCCTAGGATGAGTAACTTATTAGAGATAGGGTTAGTAAGACCCTAGAATGAGTTTGAGTGTATTATATATGGTGCGTATTTGTTAATGACTAATAAAAAATTTTGTGTTGATTTATTTGTTGAGTGATTTATAGATTTTGATCGATGCACCTGATCACCATTATCGATGAGGGTTCCTAAAAATTTAAACAAGGCGAACTGACATATTGATTTTGACAAAAATTGGTAAATGAAATAATTTTACCTAAGATTATATTTTAAATATAAAGCATATATTTTAAAAGGTTATTAGTTAGAAATGAATGATCAAGGTTAGTGAAATTTAAATACGAATATCTTGTGATTAGAATTTCACAGTTTGACTATAAGATGTTTCATAAAGATAATCGATAAGTAAGAAATATGAAAAGGTTATTAAGACATTAATACTTATTCTAAAATAACAAATTAGGAAATGATAATGCTAAGTTACTATCATAAATTGGTCAATTGTTTGATTTAAAAGTTTAAGTACAAATACCTTATGAATTAAGTTTCAAGATTTGACTATAGGTGTTTGATAATAAGATTTGTTTAAAAAATGAACATATAAGATAAAAAAAATGTATTTAACAAATAGAAAAAGATTATGTAAATGATAAATGTAAAAGAAATGAAAATTTAAATTCGAGTAATTTAAAATAATTGTGGAAATTTAAATGATATTAATTTATATAAGATGAATTTATAAAAAGAATTTATAAAATAGGTTTTATAAACAAAAATAATCTCTAAAGGATTTTGAAAATGGGAATATTTTAAAGTTACATGATCTATATAATTTTCTTAAGTTAAAGAGATAATGTGAATCATTAATTGATAAATTGATAAGTAATATTTATAAAGATGGTTAAACTAAAGAAAAATTACCTTTTAAGTGAAAAATGGTTCCTGTGGAATATTTTGCTTTAATAAAAATATTTGGAAATAAATAATTAATGGGATTATATAAAGAAGCACCTTTATGAAATGTTTGAACTTGAGATAAAAGTTTTATGAAAAGTTTTTGAAAGTTAATAAATACATATATTATATGTAGATCATTTTGTCGCATGAATTTTTATCTAAGATTCGAGTTTGGGATTTTAAGGTGTTTCACCGGTCCGAAAAAGGATTTATCACTTGAATCTTGAAGGCGAACTTTGATGAGGGTTTGTGTTTAGGTAGTTAAGTTTTCTACCCTAGCTGAGAGCTATGCAAGGAAAGCAAAGATTCCTGATTTAGAAGCCTGATTAGAGTCTGCACTAGAGGATCAGGGGATTGATACTAGTTCGGAAATAAAGTTGTGTATTCGAATAGGAGATCGAATAAGATATTTCGTACAGATGATTTGTGTATATTATATGGAAATAAGTTTAAAGATAAATGTTTTGCGCAAACCTTTTGTTTTGAGTAATTTCGAG
Organism: Allium cepa; assembly: GCA_030765085.1. Classification (NCBI taxonomy): domain Eukaryota; kingdom Viridiplantae; phylum Streptophyta; class Magnoliopsida; order Asparagales; family Amaryllidaceae; genus Allium; species Allium cepa. The sequence goes on from CM060941.1 coordinate 35,192,718, forward strand.
GACGAAATTATTTTAAGTAGGGGAGGATGTAACGACCCAGAATTTGACCACTTTAAAATATACTATTTAAAGCGATTTTAAATCAAATATATGTGATGTTAAATGATTCAAACAATATTAGATAGGATTTGAAAAGAGAAGTGTGCACAAAAATAGTAACATTTGCCAATATCGACAAAAGTGACAAAATGTTGATTTTAGAAAAGTAAGTTTCAATGGTTAAATAAATTACTTTAATTAATTTATGGGTAATTATATTTTTAAATAACATTATACAAAATTATTTTTAATTTGGTTTACATAAATAAATAGCTTAACTAAAATGTCAAAATGTGACCGTAAAACATTTTGTCGAAAATCAACGTTTTATCGATTAAAAGGTATCGCAACGTCGTCGCACCTTTATTTTCTTATATAGGAACATATATTCAAATAGTATAAGTATTAATTAATTCGCCAATCAAGTTTACTTTTACTAATCATGCTTAGAAAATTTTAGAATACAATTAACAGAAAGTAAGCATAAAAAGTAAAAAGTACAAAAGTCAAAAAGCAAAACATCAAATCAAAGAAACATAATTATTACTTTCTTTACTTAATATTTAAGTGAAAATGATATAAAGTAATGATTTGAAATGTGATGTTAAGTGTTGAAAAAAATAAGGTTACTTAAGAAGTAAGTTAGGTTATTTTAGTAATTTGGTAAAATGGTATTTTGGTAACTTACCACTTTATTTTTTCTATAAATACCAACCACTTTTTCACTTTTTATAACACTATTTTCTACCTTCTTCTTCCTCCCTGAAGCTCTCTTTAACGGCTTTTTTTTCGTTACTAACCTTTTCAAAATCATATCAAATCAATTCCAAACACAACCAAACTTTACCAAAGACTTTGAATACCATTAAAACATGGTTTAGCATGTAAGAAGTAAAGAAATGATGGAGAAAGGAGTGGAATAGGAGGGTGCCGAACCTATGGAAGAGAGAGGAGCAAGTCATGAAGCTCTAAAGCAAGAAAAATAAAAGAAGCTGCGGAAGCTCTGTCGAATTTTTCGATGTTGGTTGAAGTTGAAAACAATAGTAAAGTGTTGGATTAAATGAATATATGTTGGAAGTTAATCAATTCGGTTAAATGTGGGTACACATATTCAAAGTTACTAATTTCTAAAAATATTTCAAGTTAATAACATGAAAAGTTTAGTATATGTTGGACGATTTAATGGATGATAACTTGGTTGATATTATGGTTGATTATATATTTGTGATACAGATGATAACTTAGTTGATATTATGGTTGATTATATGTTTGCGATATGGATGATAACTCAGTTTTATAACTGATAAGAAAAACGTTTAGTAAGCATAGTTAATTTAATAGGAATTCAAATCCATATAAATATGTGTATGAAAAATATTGCTTAAAATGAGTTTAAAATGATTTAGAAATGTTTTATAAACATTTAAAAGTGTTTCCATGAAGTTTAAAATGAAATTGAAATTTTAGTCAAAAATAGGTGCGTTGCGTAATGTTAGTTCACGATTTCGAGCCATAAAAGTTAAATGAGTGTAAAAATTGGAATATAACTTGGAATTCTTTGAGATAAGAATTTTTCAAACTTTTATATGCATAGTTTTTCAACGAAGAAAGAAAATCGAGATTTCGATAAGTAGATTTTAAGATATGACTAAAACAAGATTTTGGAAAAATCGCGGTTTTGCAATTCAGAATCCAAAAATGGATTTTTTTGAAAATGATATTTTAAAATTGTTTCAAAATATGAAATAAATCTTAAAAATCTTTTAAAATATTTTAAAAGTTATTAAGTAAAAAAATAGATTAAAAAAACAAAAAGAGATTTTATCTTTTAGACGAAGGGTGGAACGGATCGAAAAGAAAGCCCGGATGCACTAAAAGATCATAATTAAGTTTTTTCCGATATAAAAAAATAAACAAATTCTTCAAATTTATTATAAATGGTTTATACATAATATTTATAAAAATGATATTTTATAAATAAAAGTAATGGAATTATAAAAGGCGTTTTATAAATATTAGAAATGGAATTGTATTCGAATTTATATATGGATTTGCAAGTGAAAGAAATGAATTTATACTGGATTTTGTAAATAAAGAGATTTGAAAAGAATGAATTGTTAAATAAGAGATTTCCAAATTAATTAACTTGTAATCAGATTTGGACGTATAAATGAGATATAAATGGAATTTGTTAGTAATGGAATTTTGTATATGGAAGTGTTTATAAATTATAAATAGAATTCGTAAACATTGTTTTATAAATGAGAAATCAGTTTAATTTGATAAGTTAAATATGTAAGTTTATTAAGGGAATTATATTCACGATTTTGGACAATGAATAATCCTTTAAATTAAATGTGTAGAAGTAATTTGTTAAAGGAATTATATTCACGATTTTGGACAGTGAATAATCCTTTAAATTAAATGTGTAGAAGTAATGAATTTGATATGGGAGTTATATACACGATTTTGGACAGTGAATAATCCTTTAAATTAAATGTTATAAATGTGTAGAAGTAATTAATTTGGTATGGGAGTTATGTTTATGATTCTGGACAGTGAATAATCCTTTAATTTAAATGTGTAGAAGTAATGAATTTGGTATGGGAATTACATTCATGATTTTGGACCGTGAATAATCCTTTAAATAAAATGAATATTTTGGAAAGTGATATTATAAAAAGGGGATTTAAATGGTTTCATAATAAAATAAGTTGTGAATTGACTTATTATTAAAATAAGTATATGAAAATGTTTTCAAATATCCAATAAGTGAAATGGTTGTGAATATTATCTTTTTAAAAATATTTTGAAGTGAATAATTGGGAAGTGTTTTGAATTATAAACGATTAATAAAATCAGGTCCGATTACTTAAGTACTAAATTTTGTTTTTTGCTTTGATAGTTAAATAACTGACTATCAAAACTAGCCATTTTAGTTCCTCAACTTGATGTGGAAACTCACTAGTCGTACACTTAGTACGTAACTAGCTATGTAGGCTTGATTATCGTTTGTGTTGAGAATGTTGATTCGTGTAGTGTGGAGTGATTATTTCTATCTACCGAGCTTCCTTCTTGGCCGAAGGATAGCAAGTTGAAAGTTGGAGACTTGATAAGTCTATGAGACTTAGTTTTCATGTGAGGTTGAGAAATGCTTTTGCGTTGTTGGTGTGAAGAGACCCGGGTCAGATTTATCTGAAAATCACTTCGGACCAACATTTATACGACATTGTGCAGGTTGGTCGATGATATTGATATTTAGGATTTTCATAGTGTAGGACTGCTTGTTGATCACTTGGGCTTAAAATCCCAATATATATATATAGTAGCAGTAGTCTTTACGTTATGAAATATCCAATGCAAGAACTAATTTGCTACTAATTCTAGGGATTTCCCGACAGGATGTGGTAGGAAAGTACCTTCAGTTTGTCCTGTTTTTGGAAAACTTGTATGGACGAGTGTCTGACATTCCATTTCTATGATTACGTACATCGGTTTTCACAAACGTACATCATGTGGTGGCAGAGAAGGCAACTTCTCTTAGCTTAATACCCACCTTGAGACGTACGAGCTCAATAGTTGTATTTTTATGGAAGGCAATTAGTGTTAGGAAATCAAATTTATGGTTTCAATGACAACAACTATACAATAGGAATCGAATATGCATATATATTTCTATTTACAGGTACTTGCTGAGTAACATCACTAGAAAGACAAGAACAAGGCTCAAAGAATATTACAAGACACTACAAATCGATAGGATCAAAGAAGCAACAAGAAAGATGCACAAAGCAGACATGCACAGTTTTCAGACCTCCGGGTGCACTAGCCAGACGTCTGGAAAAACCCTCTGGAACAACAAAACAGACAGGATTAGACGTCCGGTAGATGCACTCAGACATTTGAAAGACTGATGTATACAAAAAATATACTGTGTCAGACGTCTGATACAAATACCAGAAGTCTGATTTTGAACTCGGAATTTATATTCAAATCTCAACTGCCACATTTCAAAAGACATCTTCGCTTCTCTTCGCTGCAACTCTTCATCATCAATAGAAGCAACTGTAAAAGTACTTGTTAATGGATGCAACTACTCAAGGAACCTCTCTACAACTATATATATCATCAGGAATCAAAGGAAACAAGTACCTTACTTACTTGTGCTCTTTACTTACATACTCTGTTATATTCTTGATCTCTAGCAATCTATACTTGTATTTCACTCTTCCATATATTTAGTTCTTCACAATCAATATTCTCTTGATATATATTGGAAGCATTTGTACTTATTAATCAATATCCGTGTTATAGAACACATTCTTGATAAGAACAAGCTACTGTGACCAAGGCTATTCCTCCGGACGAAGTGAGGGTGTTTGATAGTCAAATTTCGAAGGGGAGCTTCGGGACTGGACGTAGGACGTAAGGTCCGAATCAGTATAAAATCCAAGTGTGCTTATTCTATATTTACCTAGATTAGTATTGTTTTAGTTGCATCACATAGTTTGTCACATATACTTGCATATACACTACACGATCCACCCTGTAGACTTTCAATTGGTATCACAGCAAGGTTAGATCAAAGTACAGTAACATGTTTTTAAATCAACAAAATATGGCAAGTATTTTTTTAAGAAGGTCAATCCACAGCATGACCCTCACTTTTTAATGGTTCTAACTATGCATATTGGTCAAATACGTATGAGAATTTTTATGGAAGCTAATGGATTAGAAATTTAGTCTGCCACTCAAAATAAATATGAAGCACCTGACACTGCTATAAACATATGGACTGATGCAAAAAAACAGCACCTTCAAATAATACCAAAGCTATGAGTGTTCTGTTTTGTTCACTAGATAAAAATGAATTTTCATCTATCATGTTATGTAACACTGCATTTGATATTTGGCGTACCTTACAAGTTGCACACGAAGGCACAAACAAAGTTAAACAAGCTAAGATTTCAATTTACAAAATCAATTTTCATCATTTAAAATGAAACAAAACGAATCTATAGTAGACATGTACTCTAGATTCCAAACCATTCAACACGATTTAATGGCACTTGGGGTCAAATTCACAAATTTTTATTTAGTATCTAGAATACTTAGTTCCTTAATTCCAGAGTGAGAAAGAAAAGCATTAGCGATTGAAGAAGCTAATGATCTCTCAGCACTCTTAGTGGAAGAGTTGATAGAAAATTTAGTGTCCTATGAAGCTAATTTGCAGGCACAAAAAGAACTAAATTCGAAAAAGAAGAACATAGCATTCCCAGCAACAAATGAAGACTCCGACTTAGAAGAAGAAGAAATTGTATATATTGCCAAAAACTACAGCAAATTCAAGAAGTTTAGAAAAATGACTAAATTTTAGAAAAGAGGAAAATCAAGCTCAACAAATCAAACATCAATCAAATGCTATGAATGTGATCAATTTGGACATATGAAGAAAGACTGTCCCAAGCTCAATAATGATAAAAAGAAGAACAAATTTGAAAAAATCAAAAAGAAGAAGGCTTTCAAAGTAACATAAGATGACTCAGATTCTTCATCATCTGATAGTGATAGTGATGGAGAACAAGCTAATGTGTGCTTTATGGCACAAACTGATGAGGTATGTCCCGAACTTAGTTATGATGATTTATTAGAACTTAGCATGGAATTAGATGATAAATTTAGACAAATTGAAAAATTTAACAAAGAACATATAACCAAAATAAATATTTAGAACTTGAAATAGGAATGTTAAAAGATGAAAAAATTATTTAGAATAGGACCTAGAATTATCTTAAGAAAAAATTAAAAATAATTTGGTCGAAAATGAGGCTATTGCTATTGAATTTGATAAAACTAAATTAGAAAGAGATAACTTGTTAAAAGAAAATGTCAACTTGAAGATTACTACTGAAATATTGAATATTGAAAATTTAGAATTAAAAGAAAAATTAGTTAAAATTACAAATAATGTTTCAAAATTTAATAAAGGAAAACGTGATTTGGAAAATCTTACCAAAACTTCAAAACATCGGGTAATAGAAATGGAGTAGGATTTAAAAATACTCCTAAACAAAGAGGGAATGATATTAAGAAATATAGTTGTATTTATAAAAAGACTAAACCTAAGTCTGATATGAATACCAGTATGAAAATTTGGATTCCTAAGACAAATAATAATTTGAGTAGACAAAAACATATTAATAATTTCTTAGAAAATGTAGTCTATAATAAGAATTATATTCATAAAGGTATCAAACCTACTTGGGTATGGCTACCTACTTCTCCTAACATCTAGGACCCTAACAAAGTATATGGGTATCAATTAAATCATCTTTTATTTTGCAGGTATCTAAAATAAAAAATAAGAAGAAATATATACTCTATAGCGGATGCTCCAAGCATATGACTGGAAATTCAAAAATGTTATCAAATATAACATACATCGATGGTGGAACAGTAGCTTTTGGAGATAACTCAAAAGGATACATCATGGGCATTGGATAAGTCATCAACTCTGGTGTTTCTAACTCTCATATTATTACAAATGTTTTGTTAGAAGAAAATCTAAAACACAACCTACTAACTATTAGTCAATTATGCGATAAAGGTTTTCAAATCAATTTCAAAAAAGATAGATGTAATATTTTCGACAATAACAAATCACTTATATTTGAGGATTTTAGAAACAAAAATATTTATGTATTAAACATGAATATAAATAAAAATTCAAATTTTTGTATAACAGCCAGACTTGACGATTCATGGTTGTCGCATAAACGATTTTGTCTTATTAACTTTAAATATATTAATAAATTATCAAAATATGAGCAAGTTAGAGGTTTATTTAAAATAAATTACAAAGTAGAAAATTAATATGACGATTGTCAAATTGGAAAACTAAAGAAAAGCTCTTTTAAATCTAAAAACAATATTTCTACAAAACAACCATTAAAATTATTACATTTAGATTTATTTGGTCCAACGCGAGTACGATCTATAAATCACAACAAATATGTTTTCATAATAGTTGATGATTTTTCAAGCTATACATGGACTTTATTTTTAAAACATAAAAGTGTCACTTTTCGTACGTTTATCAGACGTCCGACAGTCCTATATCACACAAATTTCATATCATCGTGCATATGTCAAGTTGAATATGTGATTATATGATTTTTGTTTGATGATAATAAACATATATATTCGTGTAAATGTATTAGTTAATGTACTATTTTATTTTTCATAGATTAAATAAATATTTGTTGAATAAAGACAAATAACACAGAATTTGAATTTAAACAGAAATTTTATTCAATCAAATATTTATTACAACCTTTGAATAGTACAAAGTTCAAGCTCTCACTATATACATACAATTTCAATTATAGTAAAAATTTGATTAAATCACGTTTCACATTTACATTTGACCTCACTACATATCACTTTCACTCAACTCGTATTTTATTTTCAACTTCACTTCAAATTGAATCCAGCATCTGAGCAGTCTGCAAAAATAAATATTGACGCGGTAAAATTGAAAAGGAAATATTTTTGCAATATAAATAAAATATGGATGTTGAAAATAATATTTGCCTCAGTTATTTGGGTTGTTCGTCATCATTTAATTTTCAATTCATCATACACGAACATCTTGTGACATACACAGTGTATCACTGTATATGCCATAAGGTCGTGCACACCAATATACACACTTGATAAAATTACAAGGACAGGCGAGCACAGGTCAAATCCAAAATACCGGGTTCAACTCAAGTGCAATAAAATAATGTCACAATTTTCAGCACAAGGTCAATCCGAGCTACAAGATGGATTCAACTCAGATGCAATTTGAAAATCAATCCAAATGCAATAAAATGGTCGGGTGCAACGTATCATAGATAGTACACATGCCCAGACTCAAGCCAACATGAAACAAGATCAAGACCAGCTACCACATAAAGGAATAAACACATAAAACATCAATGAACCAACAGTGTATACATGAAGCATGAAGCAGCTCATTTATTCAAGCTAACTAGATTCAAAGATGCAATCATGTACAACAAGACTGGTCAGTGAAACCCAAAGCTAACGCATATCTATATATATATATATATATATATATATATGTTGCAATGCACGGCAACTAGTAGAGCAGGCTTCAATGACCAAGTGCACCAAAGATATGGCGACACAGCAACAAAGACCAAGGCACAGTGCACGCCAAACCTATATATGATTGACTAGAATAACCAAAGAAATAGCAACAATGCACAAAAGCTACAAATTCAACATAATGCTACAGTTCTAGCCTCAAAAATGAATCAGAAGCAAATGGCAACAACTCGAGATCAAGTTCAAGTTAAGCAACTCAAACTCAACTGGACAGTGCCATCAAAATGAACACAAAGACTCAATGCATATTGAAGCACGTGTCAGTAGAGAATGTAATACACATGTACAAACCATAATTGTGCACATCAAACCAGAATAGCATATACAAGTCGATGCAAACATACATAAACACATATATAGGCAGTGCACATGTGAAACACACTACAAGTACTACATGAAACAAATATGCAAACTGCCTCAAATGATCAAGACAACTACAATGAAGCTGCATGAACAAAAGTGAAAACCGTAGTAACTCGAAGCAACGAACCGACACAAACCAAATCAAAATGAACCAGTGGCTATAAACTAAGTGATGCACAGGAACCAAAGCCCAAGACCAGTGAATTGAAATGGTCGACTAAAGAACATTATATATATGTGTGTATTGAAGGCCAACAACATTGAAATGGATCGAGCAAGTGCAGACACAAGTGGTACAAGACCGAAGCTAACATCAGCAACAAATAAAATATAATGCTTTTTCAGAACAAAAAAGTGAAACTACAATGAACACAATCAGTGGCAAGGTCAAGAATTCAAGTTAAAGCCGATACTGAATAAGTCAGTGTCAAAATCGTCACAGCATAGTCAGAGCCATGGAAACCAAGAAATCGAACCAATTCAAAAATCAAAACCGTGAGTGCCAAGTACCAAATTATACGAAATTGACAAAGTCAGAGAAATCATCAACATCCATACATAATCTAATGGTCGAAGCACGATTTTTGACAAAATCAAACAACTATCAGACGAACGAAAAACAAGGAGATCGAATCCATATAAAAACCCACAATCATCATCGGCATATGCAGTCGAGTTCAAGCATACAAACAGAAAAGCAAAAAGAGCAGAGATTACATACCGAAGCCTTCTCGAATTCTGTGACGACCCGGAATTTTTGAGCATTTAAAATTGGAATATTTAATTGATGTTAAATATTTAAAAGTTAATTTTAACTTGAATTCAAATATCGCTATTTATTTGATAATTAAATAATAGAATTTAATAATTAGAAGTTGGGCAAAGTATTTAATCTGGAGTTTTAAGCCGGTTAAAAATAATTTGAAGGCTTATAAAATTTATATTGATAATACTGAAGAGAATAGAAGTGATGAAATCAAATTTAAAAATGGTTTGTTAAGTTTTGAAATTTATATCGTTTAAACTGAATTTAAAAATAGCCCTCCGATGCACAGTCTCGGATTTTGACGAAACCAGTTACATTGGATCCGTAATATTAAATTATTATCGGATTTCAATTTTCGTAGTGTTTGGAGTTGTTGTGTGAGTGTGCAATATAAAAACGTGTTGAAAATTTACATCGAAAATTCAATTAAAATTTATACAAGTATATTCTCATATAAGCAAACTTCACAACCAACGCTCGTTCACGTCACATACTCTGTCTTCCCTCAGAGCTAATGCTTTTCTTCTTAAACCGATCCTTTCCTCCTCTTTCAAGAATCATCGGTGAAAAAAATACATAAATAAATTTGTTAATGGCCGACTCGGGTATTGCCTCTCGTGTTTTTGCCCTTTCCTTTCTTTTCTGTGTGAAGCTGTCTTTCCCCTTCATCAAGTTCAAATCCATTGCCTAAAAAAAAAAGGACTTATTCAATCGAAATTTTCGCATGGCAAACGAGTGAGGGATCGATGCTCGAATGGGAAGATTGCGTGTTTGGTTTGGGTAGCAGCGGCGATCGAGCGTAGGATCCGAGTTCTTAGATTTTCGTGATGGTTTCGGGTCGCACGAATTAGCGATCGTACGAAGCGACGGAGCAAAGGGGGGATGTTGGAGTCGAGTTACCCTCCGTTCCTTTTCAATTCAACTCGGAGCCGTTCGATTTGGGGACTTGGGCGTTTTTGGGCGAAGCGCGTTGTGTTTTAGGGTTCGGCGGTGAGTTGATCGTGGCTGCGACGAGAAGAGAGGCCGATCTAGGTTTGCACGTGCATGTCTGTGATTGGACAAGACCGTGGTTTACTGTGAGGTATACCCATTTATTTTATTTAAATTAAACAAGCATTCATAGATTGGAAAAGATTTATAGTAAAATTAATTACTGATTTATAATAATAATAATTATTTTTGTTTTATCGGAAAGATAAACAGGGAGAAAAGAAATTTATTAGACAGCTAAATCCAAAATAGTTTTGTTTTTAAATTTAAATTTGGATTATTAATTATTTATGAAAAAGTTAAATATATGTACAAGACATTTATATAAGGTATTGGAAGGAAATTTTGTAAGGGATTTGTGATAAAATTTTACGATTTACTTATTTAATTTATTTTTGTTACTAAAAAGATGTAATAAAGGAAAATTAGTTCAAAATTAAATTGAATGGTAATTAAGGGTTCGATTTATATTTCGCGTATTAATAAATTGTAAATTGGTTTGTACAAGGTTAAAATCGCGGAAACGAGACGTGTCTGAGGTGAATAGCAATCTTAGGCCAAAGATGAGTTAATCTCACTCAGCTAAATTTAAATTTAAATGATTAAATTTAAATAATTGTTTGAATGGTTGAATTGATTGATGTGCTATTGTATAGTATATTTTGGAATTGGTATATTATATTGTGCTAACGTCTATGGATGCAGGGAAAACGGGTTGGAGGGATCCAACTGGACCCCTCAACATTTATTTAAATTATTTAATACCCTCTGTTGTGATTATTTGATATTCTATGATGAATTATATTGGAATATTGAATGCTATGGTTCGATTGGATATAATTGGCTATGATGAATTACCAAAAATATATAAATTGGATTTTGGAAAGATAATAAAAGAATTTAAATTGTAAGTAAAATAATTATAGAAATTTGAATAAATTTATGAATGAATTGGAAAAGAAATAAAGGGACCTTAAAATTCTAATAAATAAATCTAGAGTATAGAAAGAAAATTTTGAATAAACAGAAAGTTATTGAATTTTAAACTTCAGTGTTATTATTTTAAAAGAACAAAACATTTATTTAAATTTTAAGATTTAAATTATTAAGAAGAATAAAGAAGAAATTCGGAAAAGCCTGAAATTTGTATATTTCAGTTAAAAGATTTAAATCAAATGGAAAATAATGACATCAATAATAAAGTCCATTCAAATGGAGTAAATTGGAAATCAATTTGGGAAATTGTTTTAAGTGATTGAAGTTGGAATTTTTCTCTGGATAACCAAGTACGTTTTAAAAGTAATTCTTTAGATATAAGTTAAAAGTTTTAAAGTCGTTTTAAAAAAACGAGTTTTGGAAAATTTATATTTCTAATATTTAAATTCTAAAGTAAGTATATTTCTCAAATCTATTTTAGTAGTAATTACTTAAAATGTGACTTAGTATTTTGTTTTAAAAAGTGAAAATCTAGTTTTATATTTATTAAGTTACCTTATTTTCAAATATTCATATAGTATGTATTTTTAATAAATTATTGAAGTAGTTTTAACTTAAATGTTTTCAAGTGCATTTCAAAGTAAAGTGTTTTAAATTATTTTAAAAAAAAAATCTAGTTTTGTGCTTGGTGATTCCAGAGGAGACAGAAATTATTTGGGAAAGTTTATGCTGAAATAGAAAGATAGTTTGAAAATTGTTTTTCAAAGGGGTTTGAAAATGAAAATATATCTTGTGAAGATATTTTGAGGTTAATAAATAATTTGGAAAATTATTTATTGTTTGATGGATGTTTGTGAATGTTAATTGATAGTTAAATAACCGACTATCAATATTGGACAAATACGTTGATCGTTTCGAAGAGACCGAGATCGAGATTTATTTCTCAAAAACCACTTCGATCCAATATGTACGTTTCGTGGAAACGAGTGTGGATACGAAGATGGAGCAGTGAAGTGCAAGGGCTAGTCGCTACTAATCCTGAGGATATTTCCAAATGGATGTAGTAGGAATAGTGCCTTCGGTTCCATTCGAACCCGGGACGGACTTGTATGGATGAATGCTTTCGAAACATCGTCAGGTGGACGATGGGCATTCTAAGGGATATGTTCTAAAAAGGTAACGCTTAGCCTCAAGCCTCAACAACCGGGAATGGCTGAAAATCAGGGGTTATGCAGCAAGGCTTTATGGGTAGCCCCCACTTGAGGGTGAGGTCATCCCTGTCTAGATGTCCCTTTTTATTTCGGCTTAGTGGGTGGTTGCTGATCCCAACCGCGGGGTGATCTTGCTCGGGACTGTCCAGTAAGGGATGGTTCTGGTCTTGTGTTGTAGGGGAGTTAGGCTGGCTCCTCGGTACGCTGATCTAGACCAGGTACTGTGACAGGTGGTACCCCAGTTCCTAGCCATTAGTTGGAAATCCATTTTCCCTACGCGCCCGTACGGTTTTGATTGTGCCCGACTATTGCTGAAACGTGAGATGCAAGCATTTCAGCTAGATTCTATTTTACTTTCTATAGACACTATTATAATATCAGAGGATTTGATATAAAAAGTGTTTTAGCTATCGTAAGGTAAAACCCCGACATGTTTATTTGTGACGTGGTCTTACGAGATGCTTTTGTTTTCAAAAGGATTTTCGAAACTTTAATAATCAATTGAGTGTGATTTTCTCAAGCTGGTATTCCAGACTGACTCGGGTATTATTTAACTGTAATGCTTGGGTCAGACCGAGTATTATAGGATACAGGATAAGATGCTGTAGAGCTCAAGAGACGAGTAGGATGACGATACATACTCTCGTACTTGTTTATTTATATTCCGTTGTGTTGAGTAGCTGTGTAACCAGTTGTATGATATTGACGTTGAGCTGTGATTGATGTACTCTGATGATGTAATATATAGATAGATATATTTGATTTTGTGTAAAGATTATTTATTATCTATTATATTTTATTCCGCTGCGATGGTTAGATTCTGTTGTTGATTTCTATTTTCTTCTTCTACCTCTTCTTCTTTAACCCAAATGGTTCGTATTTGTGTACAACTAGAGTTGATTTAGGTAGAATAGTATTAACTCAAGGGGTGTGGATTTGCGGGTCGTTACAGTTGGTATCAGAGCTTAGGTTGGTGATAACCTTGGCTCTGGTGGGAATTACTCGTTTAAATTAGAGACCATAGTACTCTAGAATGACTTTGAGCGTATTAATAGGTATGAGCGCATATTTGTTAGTGAATATAAATTGTTTTAATATTGTGTTGATTGGTTTATTGAGTGGCATATGAACCTTCGTCGGCACAGTCTGGACAACTGTATCGAAGGGGTTTCTAAACACTTGAATAGAACAATCGACACGGTATTGTTTTAAATGTGGGTGAATGAAATAATTTTACCCAAAAATATATTTTGATATAAAGAAATGGTTATGTAAACTATTTTAGCTAATATATGTTTGCTTGGATGTTAGAAATGATAATATTAAATTATTATCATCGTTGTGTAAAAATTTAACTAGAAATTGAAAGTATAACCAAAGTTTAAGGGAATAAATTCATTATAAAATGAAATTTATAAATATGAATTATAAATGTAATTTATGAATTGAAATACAATCAAATGGAAATTTGTATAAGCATAAACTGTACAAATGAATTATAGTTAAAATTTATTTAAGCAAGATTTGGAAATTTAAAATCCCGGAGACTTTGGAAGTGTTTATCGAAGTATTTGAAGATAAATAATAGCATTATTGTTTTAGAGGTATTTCTGAAAGGAAATTTGTTTTAAATGGATTTTGAAAGTGAAATGCATTGAAATCACTTGGATTATTGGAAAATAATTCTGATGATGACAGCCGCATCATCTGTATTCATTTTCGAATTTCTAAGTGACGGATTGCTGCCAAAATAATTTATTCAGAAAAGCTAGTTGTTTTTAAAAATCTCAAAGGAAATTTGTTGGGAATAAAACCAGGATTGGTTTAACTTTTGAGAAATGTGATTTGAGATGTTGGAGATTTCAAAATGATTTGAAACCATAAGCCGGGTGTTTAAAAGTCCGGATGAAATAAGTTATAAGCTTATAAATTGAGATGATTTTCAAATCAGGAAGGAAATATGAGCTTTGGATGTTGGAATTTAAATTTAAGGTGAAAAATTAAAAATGAAATTAACTTAGGTTTGGAAAACAAAAATTTGACAGGATTGAAATTAATTGAACAAGCTGAAATAATATCCAGTTGTATTCGAATTAAGTTGAAATCAAATTGAGGTAAATAAATCTGAATTAAAATAAAATTGAATTGGAATAAGAATTTAATTGAATTATTGAATGGAATTATATTCTTACCTAAATAAATGGAAATAAGTTGGGCAAGGATTGGAATTGGAATAAATAAATAAGAATAACTTATAAAAGAATCAGAATAAAAAATCCATAGAATAAAATATGCTTGGATTTTACATAAATGTAAACTCGAGTTAAAAATAAAAGATGAATATATTTAAGCCTTGAATGAATGGGATTGTGTAAATAATAAGTTGTGACTTATAAAATTGAAAATGGAATACAAAATCCAAAATAAATATTGTTTGATGTTTTGGATAATAAGACGAAAGAAATCCAAACTTGAATTATAAAATAAATTGAACTAAGAAAAATAAATGAAGTGATATTTGGAAGAAAAAAATCAAGTATTGAACTATAAATAGAGGAGAACTAATTGTTAATAAATTAGTTAATGAAATGTGTAAATGGAACCTAATGTAGTTAAATAGAAGCTGATTTGATGGATTAATATTGAAGTTTGGAAATAGAACTCAAGTTATAAATCAAATTCGACTTGAATCATTAGTAAAGAAAATATAACTGAAAGTGGCCTTTCAATTAATTAAATGAATTGAGAATGTAAATGAATTGTGAGTTTATGAAATTGGATGGTAAACTGAAAATGGATAGTGGATTCAGGACTTGAGTTATAAATTAAAATTTGACTTGAAGTGTTAACAAATTAAATATAGTTGGAAATGTGTCGAATAAAGGAAAATGAAATTGGATTAAAATAGTAATGGTTTGTATTGCGAATAAAAATCTAAATATGTGGAAATAAATTGGATATGGCCTTGTAATCAATTGAACGAGTTAAATCTGAAAGTTGAATTTTATAATAACTAATCAAAAGAAATCATAGATTGAAATGAGATTTGATTGTGATAGAGTTAGGTTGAATAGAAAAGAGAAAATTTTACTTGTAAAATGAAAATGAGCTTAAGTATAAAATTGAGTAAATTGAAGTAAATTAACTTAAGCTAAATAGATGGAGGAGAGTTGAATTGAAAACCACTTAAACTAAGTTTAAAAATATTGGATTGGATTTAAATCAAGTGAAAATAAATTCATATCGAAATAAGATTCGGTGAGGTGTAGATAATATTTAAGGGAATGAAATGGTTTTAAATGAAACGCAAATGAATGGATTGTGAATAAAATTGAAATGGAATGTGCCAAGAAAAATAAATGGTCGTGAATGAATTAAAATAAAAAGGAAATTTAATTGGTAATAAAGATGGACCTAACTTGTTTATGGGTTTTGAATGAACTAGTTTGGTTAGTCAAATGAAATAGCCTGGATTGTTTTTTAGCTAAACAAAATAGTTGGAATAAACAAATATGGAATGAAATGTAAATGAATAGGTTGTGAATGAAATTTAAACAAAATGTGTCGAGCTAGATCAAATGATTTTGAATGGAACTTGTTTGAATAATGAAGTGAATGTATTCAAATTTAAAACGCAATGAAAATGAGAATATATGGATTGTGATTAAATTTAAAAAAATGAAACAGAATTAATAATAAATTGAGTTGAAATCAATTTAAATTGGTTGTAAAACATAATACTTATTTATTCACATAGATCTCATCAAATTGCGTAGAATAAATTGTCATTTGATGTAAATGGAAGTAATTAAAATGCTATAAATTGATAGGAGTAAAATAAATTGATTTTGAGAGCAATTGAATTAAATATGAGTTCAGTTTGCTTAAAAATAAATTAAACGTAAGCAATTGAGTTTTAAACCATTCAAATTGAATGAAAATGGTTATAAATTAATTAGAACAGTGGAATTAGTATGAAAATTGTATAAGTTGCTTACGGAAAAGTGTTGGTGTGCTTTTCTTTTAGAATTCATATGTTTAACTATTGCAGATTAGTAAAATGTTGTTAAACTTCATATATTTGGCACTTACATGTTTAAATTGAGTAAGTACAGGTACCGGGAAGCCGTGTGGCTGGATTTTGGGCACGCTAACTGCTAAATAAATAAGCTGCTTGCTTAAAAATGCTAAATAAGGTACGCCTACGCAATAAAAATAGGAAATATGAACTGTTTTTGGTTTTTCCGACCGTGTGGGTCGATGTATATATATTTATCTCTTCTCAAATTGTAAAACTTCCTCCGTACAAAGGAGATTCTGCCAAAAAATTGCAGAAATTTTGGGAGATAGAAAATTTTTGAGAATTTTTGGAAAATTTTTGTTAACGACAAAACAATTTCAAACTGGGAATTGAAATAGATTAGTAAATAGAACCAATTCAAAATAATGGCGTGAACTAGTATAAATGAAAAAATAAAATTTAAATATTCAGAGTTAAAGATAAATTGAATTCATATGGAAATGGAAGAATCAATTTGAATAGAAATAGATATAAACTAAAGTGGTAAGGTGAAAATAAATAAAGAAGCGTATAAAATGCTTATACTAACTTAAGAAAGGAATGGTGAATTCTTAATTGGAAATTGATATTGAAAATATATTCTAAGTTGATATTTGAATGAATAGATATTGACATTTTGTAAGAAAGTCGATCAAATGCTTTTGAATGTTGTGATTGGATATTAGTGCTAAGCAGGATATGCAGGTATTATAAAGGGAAAAGAGAATTGACTTTGATTTTAGAAGATAAATTTGAAATGCTCGACAAAAAGGGTATGTGTTTAAATTTCGGTATGAAATTTGTTTGGGTTTTTGGATCTAGCCACTTGGCCTTTTGTTTTCTTTTGGAATTTGGGAGCCCGTAAAGGCCTTTTGTAGTTGTACCGAGCTAGCCGCGCAAAGGAGACGCTGGCAAAATTTTCGAAAATTTAGAGAGTTAGAAAAAATTTTGAGAAAATTTTGATAATTCAAAATTTGGTTTTGAATTATAATTTGAATGACTGTATAAATAAAGTTGATTGGGAACTATAGAAAAGTTTGGAAAGTTAGTAAGAAAGATAATGGATCTTTTATAAAAAGATAGTTGGTAAGATGTTGAATTGTTAGAAACTGTTTGGATATGGGGAAAAGAATAAGTGGATATCGGACCATTCTTCCTAATTAGTAATTTCAAGGACGAAATTCTTTTAAGAGGGGAGGAATGTGACGACCCAGAATTTTTGAGCATTTAAAATTGGAATATTTAATCGATGTTAAATATCTAAAAGTTAACTTCAAATTGAATTCAAATATCGCTATTTATTTGATAATTAAATAATAGAATTTAATAATTAGAAGTTGGGTAAAATATTTAATCTGGAGTTTTAAGCCAGTTAAAAATAATTTGAAGGCTTATAAAATTTATATTGATAATACTGGAGAGAATAGAAGTGATGAAATCAAATTTAAAAATGGTTTGCTAAGTTTTGAAATTTATATCGTTTAAATTGAATTTTAAAATAGCCTTCCGAGGCACAGTCTTAGACTTTGACGAAACCAGTTACATTGGATCCATAATATTGAATTATTATCGGATTTCAATTTTCATAGTGTTGGAGTTGTTGTGTGAGTGTACGATATAAAAACGCATTGAAAATTTACATCGAAAATTCAATTAAAATTTATATAAGTATATTCTCATATAAGCAACCTTCACAACCAACGCTCGTTCACGTCACGTACTCTGTCTTCCCTCAGAAGCTAATGCTTTTCTTTTTAAACTGATCCTTTCATCCTCTTTCAAGAATCATTGGTGAAAAAATAAATAAATAAATAAATAATACATAAATAAATTTGTTAATGGCCGACTCGGGTATTGCCTCTCGTGTTTTATCCCTTTCCTTTCTTTTCTGTGCGAAGCCGTCTTTCCCCTTCATCAAGTTTAAATCCATTACCTAAAAAAAGGGACTTATTCAATCGAAATTTTCGCATGACAGATGAGTGAGGGATCGATGCTCGAATAGGAAGATCGCGTGTTTGGTTTGGGTAGCAGCGGTGATCGAGCGTAGGATCCAAGTTCTCAGATTTTCGCGATGGTTTTGGGTCGCTCGAGTTGGCAATCGTACGAAGCAACGGAGCATAGGGGGATGTTGGAGTCGATTACCCTCCGTTCCTTTTCAATTCAACTCGGAGCCGTTCGATTTGGGGATGCGAGCATTTTTGGGCGAAGCGCGTTGTGTTTTAGGGTTCGACGGCGAGTTGATCGAGGCTGCGACGAGAAGAGAGGCCGACCTAGGTTTGCACGTGCGTCTGTGGGCATGGACAAGATCGTGGTTTGCTGTGAGGTATACCCATTTATTTTATTTAAATTAAAAAAGCATTCATAGATTGGAAAAGATTTATAGTAAAATTAATTACTGATTTATAGTAATAATAATTATTATTGTTTTACCGAAAAGATAGGCAGGAAGAAAAGAAATTTATTAGACAACTAAATCTAAAATAGTTTTGTTTTTAAATTTAAATTTGGATTATTAATTATTTATGCAAAAGTTAAATATATGTACAAGACATTTATATAAGGTATTGTAAGGAAATTTTATATGGGATTTGTGATAAAATTTTACGATTTACTTATTTAATTTATTTTTGTTACTAAAAAGATGTAATAAAGGAAAATTAGTTCAAAATTAAATTGAATGGTAATTAAGGGTTCGATTTATATTTTGAGTATTAATAAATCGTAAATTGGTTTGTACAAGGTTAAAATCATGGAAACAAGCCGAGTTTGAGGTGAATAGCAATCTTAGGCCAAAGCTGAGTTAATCTCACTCAGCTGAATTTAAATTTAAATGATTAAATTTAAATAATTGTTTGAATTGATTGATGTGCTATATTATGGTATATTTTGGAATTGGTATTTCATATTGTGCTAACGTCTGTGGATGCAGGGAAAGCAGGTTGGAGGGATCCAACTAGACACCTCAACATTTATTTAAATTATTTAATAACCTCTGTTGTGATTATTTGATATTCTATGATTAATTATATTGGAATATTGAATGCTATGGTTCGATTGGATATAATTGGGTATAATGAATTACCAAGAATATATAAATAGGATTTTGGAAAGATAATAATAGAAGTGAAATTGAAAGTAAAATAATTATAGAAATTTGAATAAATTTAAGAATGAACTGGAAAAGAAATAAAGGGACCTTAAAATTCTAATAAATAAATCTAGAGTATAGAAAGGAAATTTTGAATAAACAGAAAGTTATTGAATTTTAAACTTCAGTATTATTATTTTAAAAGAACAAAATATTTATTTAAATTTTAAGATTTAAATTATTGAAAAGAATAAAGAAGAAATTGGGAAAAGCCTGAAATTTGTATATTTCAGTTAAAAGATTTATATCAAATGGAAAATAATAACATTAATAATAAAGTTCATTCAAATGGAGTAAATTGGAAATCAATTTGGGAAATTGATTTAGGTGATTGAAGTTCGAATTTTTCTCTGGATAACCAAGTACGTTTTTAAAGTAAATTTTTAAATATAAGTTAAAAGTTTTAAAGTCGTTTTAAAAAAAGTGAGTTTTGGAAAATTTATTATTTCTAATATTTAAATTCTAAAGTAAGTATATTTCTCAAATCTATTTTAGTAGTAATTACTTAAAAAGTGACTTAGTATTTTGTTTTAAAAAGTGAAAATCTAGTTTTATATTTATTAAGTAACCTTATTTCAAATATTTATATAGTATGTGTTTTTAATTAATTATTGAAGTAGTTTTTAACTTAAATGTTTTAAAGTACATTTCAAAGTAAAGTGTTTTAAATTATTTTTGAAAAAAAATCTAGTTTTGTGCTAGGTGATTCCAGAGGAGACAGAAATTATTTGAGAAAGTTTATGCTGAAACAGAAAGATACTTTGAAAATTATTTTTCAACGGGGTTTGAAAATGAAAATATATCTTGTGAAGATATTTTGAGGTTAATAAATAATTTGGAAAATTATTTATTTTTTGATGGATGTTTGTGAATGTAAATTGATAGTTAAATAACCGACTATCAATATTGGACAAATAGTTGATCGTTTTCGAAGAGACCGGGATCGAGATTTATTTCTCGAAAACCACTTCGATCCGGTTTGTACATTTCGTGGAAACGAGTGTGGATGCGAAGATGGAGCAGTGAAGTGCAAGGGCTAGTCGCTATTAATCCTGAGGATATTTTCAAATGGATGTAGTAGGAATAGTGCCTTCGGTTCCATTCGAACCCGGGACGGAATTGTATGGATGAATGCTTTCGAAACATCGTCAGGTGGACGATGGGCATTCTAAGGGATATGTTCTAAAAAGGTAACGCTTAGCCTCAAGCCTCAACAACCGGGAATGACTGAAAATCAAGGGTTATGCAGTAAGGCTTCGTGGGTAGCCCCCGCTTGAGGGTGAGGCCATCCCTGTCTAGATGTCCATTTTTATTTCGGCATAGTGGGCGGTTGCTGATCCCAACCACAGGGTAATCTTGCTCGGGACTGTCCAGTAAGGGATGGTTCCGGTCTTGTATTGCAGGAGTTAGGGTGCATCCTCCGTACGCTGATCTAGACCAGGTACTATGACAGGTGGTACCCCAGTGCCTAGCCATTAGTTGGAAATCAATTTTCCCTACGCGCCCGTACAGTTTTGATTGTGCCCAACTATTGCTGAAACGTGAGATGCAATCATTTCAGCTAGATTCTATTTTACTTTCTATAGACACTATTATAATATTAGAGGATTTAATATAAAAAGTGTTTTAGCTATCGTAAGGTAAAGCCCCGACATGTTTATTTGTGGCGTGGTCTTACGAGATGCTTTTGTTTTCAAAAGGATTTTTGAAACTTTAATAATCAATTGAGTGTGATTTTCTCATGCTGATATTCCAGACTGACTCGAGTATTATTTAACTGTAATGCTCGGGTCAGACCGAGTATTATAGGGTACAGGATAAGATGCTGTGGAGCTCAGAAGACGAGCAGGATGACGATACGTACTCTCATACTTGTTTATTTATATTCCATTGTGTTGAGTAGTTGTGTAACCAGTTGTATGATGTTGATGTTGAGCTGTGATTGATGTACTTTGATGACGTTATATATAGACAGATATATTTGATTTTGTGTAAAGATTATTTATTATCTTTTATATTTTATTCCGCTGCGATGGTTAGATTCTGTTGTTGATTTCTATTTTCTTCTTCTACCTCTTCTTCTTTAACCGAAATGGTTCGTATTTCTGTACAACTTGAGTTGATTTAGTTAGAATAGTGTTGACTCAAGGGGTACGGATTTACGGGTCGTTACAAATTCAATCTAATTCGAAGCAGTCGAAGTAAATAAAAGAGACCATCGATTGACAGAAAAGGAACGCTGAATCATCTATTCAATCAATCATTCAAAGTCGGCTTCTTCAATTTTTGAAGGAAGAGGAACGAACGAGAAACGAGTGCCTCCATTATCAAACACAAAGGAACGGGCCAAAAAATATAAAAGAAGAAAAGGGGGCCGGCCTTTATTTTAGTTTTTGGGTTTATAATTATATAAGGCTCATAATTATAATTAGGGCTTTGTTTTGTTTTTAAATTGTTTTTTAATTGTATTTTCAATTTTAAACCATTTCAATTTCTAGTCGTGTGACTAGGGGACAAACTACGTGGTGTAGTTTGAGAATTCGCAACTCAGTGGCTGAGTTGTGGCAGGGTTTTGAGCATAGAGTTAGGTTAGTCAGTAGCGGGTGTCGCGAGTTTACGTGTGTAAGCGTGTGACTACTTAATTTCTAGTAGAAACCTTGGAGGCAGCACATAGGCAGGGTTTTGCCGAAGCTAGGTAAATTCTGTGTCGTTCTATTTCTGCATTTATTATTCTGCTATTATCTGTGCTACTATAATTCTGATTTATTTGTGTTGAAATAATTTTATAAGCTTCTGCAATTTTTTTATAATTAACAGTATCACCCTATTCACCCCCCCTTTTAGGGTGAATTCAATCCTACAAGTGGTATCAGAGCTAGGTGCAAAAGCCGTTTTTGTTTTGAAAATTTGATTTTACAAAAACCGATTTTTGATTTAAAATTTTGAATTTTTAAAATGGCTACTTTTGCTGAGGGTCTTTCCAATATTATTCCTCCTGTTTTTGATGGAAAAGAATTTTTAATTGGAAATGAAAAATGGAATTTTATTTGAAATCTGTTAATATTAAATGTTGGAATATTATTGAAAATGGGTGTGATATAACCGACAAAAAATTATCTCGATTAATTCTCTTGCTATGCATATATTATATTCTCATATTAATCAAGATAATTTTAACTTTATCTTTCATTGTGAAAATGCACAGGAAATCGGGAATGCTTTTGATGCAATATATGGTGCAAAAGTCAACAACAATGAGAAATCATCCTCAATCGACTCAGTTAAAGAAACGAGCTTAACAGGACTGGTAGAAAACAGTAGTGATAAGGATGACGATGATGAAGCAGCTCAGCTGGCGCTACTAATAAAGAGATTCAAAAAGTGGAACCATAAATACGGAAATCTAGCTCCAAATCAACAATTGAAAAGGAGAATAATCAAAGAACTAGACAACTTAGAAGAACACGAGATCATTTAATTGTCACAAGTGCAACCAACCCGGACACGCCAAGCCTGATTGTCCTCAAAACCGACATGACCTTGAAAAGAAATCAAAAAGGAGAAGTTTTGCTGCCACGTGGAATACAAGTGATGAAGATAATCAAAGTTCTAGTAGTGAGAGCAAGAAAGCAAATATGTGCCTTCAGGGAAATATAACTGATAACGATGATGACGAGCTAAGTGAGGTATCAAAACTCACTCACTCAGAATTACTTATATATTTCCACGAAGTAAATGGCTGTTTTGAACGACTTAGGGAGAAGTATGCCAAACTTGAATCACAAAAAGACACTTTGATAGAATTAAATAAACAACTTGACCAGTTAGTTAAAACCTATCAAAGTAGGATCCCTAAGTGTGATAAGTGTCCAACATTTGAAGAAGAAATTAAAAAATCAGAAATTAATATAAAATCACTTGAAAATGAAATTCTGATTTTGAAAGAGAGTGAAAATACTAGGAGAGAGAATTCTATTAAAAAGTGCACACAATTGTTAAACGAAAATGAATCTCTCAAAACACAAGTCCAACAATTGTCAATGACTTTAGATAAATTTTCAAAAAGTGAAAAAACGTTGAATATGTTATTAGGGAAACAAACTGTTAATACAGTTAGACAAGGACTTGGGTATAATCAATTTAAAAATGTTAGAAATGAGATTAATCAAGTAAATTCTATGTGCACAATTTGTAGAAAATATGGACACAATCACAATAGTTGTTGGTATAGACCCAAACACGTGAAAACTATACCAATTTGGGTTTCAAAAGGCACAAATATAAAATCTCTCAAAGTTAAACAAACTTGGATGCGGAAAGGAACATCTATAAATAGTTTTGGGTCTCCACAAAATTATTTTTCAAAATATTCTGCCACTAACAATCATGGACCTATAAAAACAAATAGGTCACAAAAATCTTTCATCGTGTAGGTGTGGTGGCAGGCTAAGGAACAACAATAGTGTTACTTGGATTCTGGTTGTTCCAACGACACAACGAGCAACAAAGCAAAGTTCCTTAGCCTAGTACAAAGGTGATAGAATCACAATGGACAACAACGAAAAATATCGTAAAGGTAAAACAGGTAATGGTATATTTATTTGAACGATATATTAAATGTGATAATCTGCACTGTAATCTAAGTTAAATCAGCCAATAATGAGATGATGAAATAATGATGATTTTGATTCTGACTTATTCAAAATTGTTGACAATTATATTCTTATACCAAGAACACTATAAAAATCTCAAGAGTCTTTGAATTACTTCATATATATCAGTTTGGATTAATAATAGTGTTCTATTGGATGGTAATACATTTGATTATTTCACGGCTGACTCTATATTCACGGGTTTTGATTATTTGCACGGCTTCAATTCAAATTCAAGAATGTCATTTTAAAAAGCTGCTAAAATTGATTTTAATTTTTTTTTTGCACACTCCATGGTCTGGTCTATCAAATTCAATTAGTGATAATTTTGAGTGAAAGAGAAATTCAGATGTAGATTACACTGGTCATCTAGTTGATAGAAAAATCACTAGTTGAACTTAATTTTTGTTGAGACATTTAGTAACTGCATCATTTTTCAAAGAAAATATCTGCATACTTTTCATTTCAAATATTTTCAAAAAGCAGAAATTTTTCTCATATAACCCATTCTAGAAAATCATTTTTGACCATGTTTTCAGATTAGCCATTTTAAAAAATTGATTTTATAATTATTTTTGAATTTTATTTTAAATGACTATTTTGACAAATTTGACTCCCTAATAATTATCGAAAAGATAAATAGTGATTGAAAAAGTGATGAGTGTTGATATTTATCATATATTATGACTCGAGACGGTATAATTAGTAAATTTATTTAGAAATTTAAACAAGAGTTATAAAAACTTTTTGTTGGTAAAAATTCCACGACCATCTCTATTTCTATCATATTTCTAACGACCATCACTCATCAAAATTCAATATAGTTTGTCAATATGTGGTACTTTAAACAGGAATCATTCGTTTTTCATTTTACATTTTTTCTAAAATAAAATAAATAAATAAATAAATAATAAAATCCAAAGTATTCACTCTCATTTAAAAGTCCTCACGGTTATGCATGAGTGAATTACTTGGAATTTATTATGTGCTTCCATGCTCATTTAAAAGTCCTCACGGTTATGCATGTATGAACGCATATCAAAATTGTTTTTTTTTTAAATAAACAAGTTGATTCTAATCCCATTTAAAAGTCCTCACGGTTATGCGTGGTTAGAAGATACTTGAATTCATTTTTTTAAAAATAAAATTGGAATACTACTAATCTCATTTAAAAGTCCTAACGGTTATGTATGGTTAGTAGATATTCAAATTCTTGATATAAATATACCACAAATAGACACAACTGTAAGGTTTTATATGATGACATCATTCCCATCATTCTAAGAGTGGAATATGCGCCTAACAAAGTATTTATGATTTTTGTTGATTTTTTTATTGAAATTTAATATTTATATTCGATTGAGTTTTAATGTTGGATTAATATCAATCACTTTATCTCTACTTTCTCTAACACTATTACTCTTTTTCTGATAACAAAAGGGGGAGAGAAAAGTTAAGATTTTGTTATAAAAAAATCAAGCAAAGGTCAAATATTTTCTATTTGCATCTAGGCTCGTTTGCATATTTTTAATTGCATGCATATATGAAGGGGGAGTTTTGTGTAGAGAGGAAGCATTTAAATAGGGGGAGCCATTAGAGTATATCAATGATCAAATACATTTAAATATTCAAAATCTTAAATATATGTTTGTTATCATCAAAATGGGGAGATTGTTGAATATGCGATTATATGATTTTTGTTTGATGATAATAAACATATATATATATATATATTTGTATAAATGTATCTGTTAATATACTATTTTATTTCTCATAGATTAAATAAGTATTTGCTGAATAAAAATAAATAACACGGAATTTGAATTCAAATAGAAATTTTATTCAAACAAATATTTACTACAACCTTTGAATAGTACAAAGTTCAAGCTCTCACTATATATATACAATTTCAATTACAGTAAAATTTTGATTACATCACGATTCATATTTACATTTGACCTTACTACATATCACTCATTCACTCAACTCGTATTTTATCTTCAACTTCACTTCAAATTGAATCCAGCATCCTTGCAATCTGCAAAAATAAATATTGACGCAGTAAAATTGAAAAGGAAATATTTTTGCAGTATAAAATAAAATGTGGATGTTGAAAATAATATTTGCCTCGGTTATTTGGGTTGTTCGTCATCATTTAATTTTCAATTCATCATACACGAACAGCTTGTGACATACACGGTGTATCAATGTATATGCCAAAAGGCCGTGCACACCAATATATACACTTGATAAAATTACAGGGACAGGTGAGCACAGGTCAAATCCAAAATACCGGGTTCAACTCAAGTGCAATAAAATAATGTCACAATTTTTAGCACAAGGTCAAATCCGAGCTACAAGATGGATTCAACTCAGATGCAATTCGAAAATCCATCCAAATGCAATAAAATGGTCGGGAGCAACATATCATAGATAGTACACATGCCCAGACTCAAGCCAACATGAAACAAGATCAAGTCCAGCTACCACATAAAGGAATAAACACATAAAACATCAATGAACCAATTGTGTATACATGAAGCATGAAGCAGCTCATTTATTCAAGCTAACCAGATTCAAAGATGAAATCATGTACAACAAGACTGGTCAGTGAAACCCAAAGCTAACGCATATCTATATATATGATGCAATGCACAGCAACTAGTAGAGCAGGCTCGAATGACCAAGTGCACCAAAGATATAGCAACACAGCAACAAAGACCAAGGCACGGTGCACACCAACCCTTTATATGATTGACCAGAATAACCAAATAAATAGCAACAATGCACAAAAGCTACAGATTCAACATAATGCGTTCTGGCCTCAAAAATGAATCAGAAGCAAATGGCACCAACTCGAGATCAAGTTCAAGTTAAGCAACTCAAACTCAATTGGACAGTGCCATCAAAATGAACACAAAGACTCAATGCATATTGAAGCATGTGTCAGTAGAGAATGTAATACACAGGTACAAACCAGAATTGTGCACATCAAACCAGAATAGCATATACAAGTCAATGCAAACATACATGAACACATATATAGGCAGTGCACATGTGAAACAGACTACAAGTACTACATGAAACAAATATGCAAGCTGCCTCAAATGATCAAGACAACTACAATGAAGCTGCATGAACAAAAGTGAAAACTGCAGTAACTCGAAGCAACGAATCGACACAAACCAAATCAAAATGAACCAATGGCAATAAACAAAGTGATGCACAGGAACCAAAGCCCAAGACCAGTGAACTGAAATGGTTGACTAAAGAATATTATATATACATGTGTATTGAAGGCCAGCAACATTGAAATGGATCGAGCAAGTGCAGACACAAGTGGTACAAGACTGAAGCTAACATCAGCAACAAATAAAATATAATGCTTTTTCAGAACAAAAAAAATGAAACTACAATGAACACATTCAGTGGCAAGGTCAAGAATTCAAGTTAAAGCCGATACTGAACAAGTCAGTGTCAAAATCGTCACAACATAGTCAGAGCCATGGAAACCAAGAAATCGAACCAATTCAAAAATCAAAACCGTGAGTGCCAAGTACCAAATCATACTAAATTGACAAAGTCAGAGAAATCATCAACATCCATACATAATCTAATGGCGAAGCACAATTTTTGACAAAATCAAACAACTATGAGGCGAACGAAAAACAAGGAGATCGAATCCACATAAAAACCCACAATCATTACTGGCATATGCAATCGAGTTCAAGCATACAAACAAAAAAGCAAAAGGAGCAGAAATTACATACCGAAGACTTCTCGAATTCGATCAAATTCAAAGCAGTCGAAGTAAATGAAAGAGACCATCGATTGACAGAAAAGGAACGCTGAATCATCTATTCAATCGATCATTCAAAGTCGGCTTCTTCGAATTTCACGGAAGCCTTAATTTTTGAAGGACGAGGAACGAACGAGAAACGAGAGCCGCCGTTATCAAGCACAAAGGAACGGGCCAAAAAATATAAAAGAAGAAAAAGGGGGCCGACCTTTATTTTAGTTTTTGGGTTTATAATTATATAAGGCTCACAATTATATTTAGGGCTTTGTTTTGTTTTTAAATTATGTTTTGATAGTATTTTCAATTTTAAACCATTGTAATTTCTAGTCGTGTGACTAGGGGACAAACTACGTGGCGTAGTTTGAGAATTCGCAACTCAGTGGCTGAGTTGTGGTAGGGTTTTGAGCGTAGAGTTAGGTTAGTCAGTAGTGGGTGTCGCGAGTTTACGTGTGTAAGCGTGTGACTACTTAATTTCTAGTAGAAATCTTAGAGGCACCACGTAGGCAGGGTTTTGCCGAAGCTGGGTAAATTCTCTGTCGTTATATTTCTGCATTTATTATTCTGCTATTATCTGTGCTGCTATAATTCTGGTTTATCTATGTTGAAATAATTTTATAAGCTTCCGCAATTAATTTTTATAATTAATAGTATCATCCTATTCACCCCCCCCTCTAGGGTGAATTCGATCCTACATGTCAGTCGTCTGATATAACCTTCCAGACTTTTGAAAATTGTCCCTGCATACTTCAAAATTGGTCTGAACTATGAACAAGACATCTGAATAAAGTCTCTGCCACCATATTATAAAAAGTCGATCTATTTCAGAAGTTTGATATTTAAACCAGATATTTGAAAAATCTCTCTGACTATAAACTTTTAAAACTCGACCAAATCCAAACGTCTACCGAAGCAAACTAGACGTCTAAATCTATTTACTGTGTTAAAATTAGGTTAAATCAAACGTATGAAATACCTTCCAGGCGTCTGAAATTCAATCGACACTCTAATACGCCCAGATAATATCTATTTTTCACTCTTTCTTACTTCGTTTCATTTTATTCTTCTTTCAACATCGAGTTTTTGCCAACACTTTTTTTTCTCTTTCAAACTTCAACGAATTTGATGGCTCCTAAAACAAAAAATCCTAAAATCTCTAAGAGAAAACAAGACCAATCAACTTCCTCAAACCCTCAAGTTTGCTCAGATGATCAAATCGAACGATGTATGAATCAAGCACTACATTCACTCAAGAGATATGAGGATATTCAGAATAAGGAACTCCACACAGGTCCATTTTATAACTTACTCAAGTTCCCAATGTACGATTTAGATGAAATGTGTGAAAATGCAGGTTTAGAAACTTTGATATCTTTCAATCCCAATAACATCCAAATTGATCAGTTGGCTATATTTCTCTTCTACGCAAATTTGGATAGCATTGTAGTTTGGAACACTGAAAACAAAGATAATTGGCTATGGTCTAGCGTTTATGGAAACACCATTAGGCTCACTCCAGGAATCATAGGCATAACACTCGGATGTTATGACAGGGGTGAAGATTTATATAATGTTCCCGATATGCGTTTCAAACCAAGGGACAATATAACACATCAAATATAGGAGGATGAAATGCCTAAATTTGCATCCAAACATCTACGATCTAAGGCGAGACTTCTTACTTGAATGATCATCAACACTATCATTCCTCGCCTAGTTACTCATGAGCAGATAATGGAGTTAGAACACAAGGCCTTATATGCTCTATTCAGCGGAAAAGGGTAAATTGGGCCAAATTTATATTTGACGAGCTCAAACATTTTTGGACTCGATCACGGCCATCGATTATCTACCCCACATTCTTCATGAGACTTCTACGTGCTCACAACATCACCTCCTACTGATCCACTTTTGAAGAAATTTCTCCAAAATATTCTTCCACGAAGTTTTTCTCACTAATGCACCTAGCAGAAAATCCTCCGGAGTTTATATCTTTCGAAGGTTGGACGCAACGTCGTCAAGCCAGACAGGCTGGGCCTCCACCTCAACCACACCATGAACCATCACAATAGGTGGAACAAAATCATGAGACAACTCCTACTCCTACACCATTTGATTATACGAGCCACAATGAGATTTTGGAAACTCGAACAAAGACGAATCCAAATGAAAGTATTCAAGATCTCACTCTTCTAAATCAACATATCTTGTCTCGAAATCAATAAGTTTTGGCCAAGCTTATTGACCGCTTTGAAACATCTTTTGCCATACGCCTAGCCATAGTTGAAACATCACTTTCAACTGTATTATCGATTCTCAAAGAGGTTCTTCAAAGGGTTCGTGGCCCTACACCCCTTTCCGAAGATTAGCCAACCCCAGTGCCTTCTCCTCCTTCGAAACATTCCAAACTTTTTAAGGAGAACGAACCTCTAGAACAAGCTCCGACATCTCCTACAAAGCAACCTAGCTCTTTCAAAAATGAAGATCAAGGAGATGATCAAGAAAAAGCTTCCCGGAAAGACCCATAGATTTTTTAGGGCTTCATCTTATGTACAATTGAAAAAATCTATGAATGTACTCGATTACAATAATTAATGAAATTTCTCTTTTGGTGTGTTATCTCTGTATATATCTTTATCTTACAACCATTCGTCAATATTTTTACATTTAAAAGTTAGATATCCTTTTTGATAATGCCAAAGAGGGAGAAATAAATATATATATAAATAATAAGTACATATTTATGGGGAGATTTATAAAATTATATATAAGTACATTGTATAGTTGTCATCATCAAAAAAGTGGAGATTGTTAGGAAATCAAATCTACGGTTTCAATGACAATAACTATACAATGATAATCGAATATGCATATATATTTCTATTTACAGGTATTTGCTAGACTAACATCAGTAGAAAGATAAGAACAAGGCTTTAAAGAATATTACAAGAGACTACAAGTCGACAGGATCAAAGAAGCAACAAGAAAGATGTACAAAGCAGACATGCACGGTTTTCAGACGTCTGAGTGCACTAGCCAGACGTCTGGAAAAACCCTCTGGAACAACAAAACAGACAGCTCAAACGTCTAAAAGACTACTATATACAAAAAAATATAGTGTCAGACGTCTGATGCAAATACCAGACGTCTGATTTTGAACTTCGAATTTATATTCAAATCTCAACTGCCACATTTGAAAAGAAACTTCACTTCTCTTTGCTGCAACTCTTCATCATCAACAGAAGCAATTGTAGAAGCACTTGTTAATGGATGCAACTACTCAAGGAACCTCTCTACAACTATATATATCATCAAGAATCAAAGGAAACAACTACCTTACTTACTTGTGCTCTTTACTTACATACTCTACTATATTCTTAATCTCTAGCAATCTATACTTGTATTTCACTCTTCCATATATTTAGTTCATCATAATCTATATTCTCTAGATATATATGGAAGCTTTTGCACTTATTAGTCAATAGCTGTGTTATAGAACACATACTTGACAATAACAAGCCATTGTAACCAAGCCTATTCCTCCGGACAAAGTGAGGGTGTTTGATAGTCAAATTCCGAAGGGGAACTTCGGAACTGGATGTAGGACGGGAAGTCCGAACCAGTATAAAATCTTGGTGTGCTTATTCTATATTTACCTAGATTAGTATTTTTTTTTAGTTGCATCATATATTTTGTCACATATACTTGCATATACACTACACGATTCACCCTGTAGACTTTCAATTAGTAGTCAACAGAACTGGAAATATGGCATTAAAAGTGATGTGATATGTGAAAGGTAATCGATACCTTTTTGGCCTTACTCCTCGTAAATGACAAAAACATGGATAGAAGCAGCAAGGCTAAGTGGGTCACTCCCAATTAAGAGATGTCATCACTCTTCTAGATATATCTTTACACGCTATGACGTCGTGTATTTGATTATTGTTGTGTATGCTTATGGCCATAGATTTTAGGTCGGTAACGACCAAAGTGATGACATATTCGGTACTATCCAAGAAGGGGTAGGCCAGTCTTGTGTTGATTTAGACACCTAGTATCTAGACCCTAAGTACATCCCTCTAGAGGTGTACCGAGTTTTCGAAAAGGTAGTCCCTTTACCAAGTCATTTGTATGGAAATCCAAAATCATTATCCACCTGCCATTTTCTATTGTAGAAAGCCTTGTATTACAAGGTATATGCTGGGATTTAAAAATGTAACAATTTCAGCTATTTTAATATTTTTTGTGTGCAATAGACACTATTATAATATAATAGGATTTGATATAAGATGTTTTGGTTATTGTAAGGTAAAAAACCTTGTCGGTATTTATTTACGACTCGGTCTTACGAGATACCTTTTGTTTTGATAAATAAAATGTTTTGGTAACTTTAAAATTCAGTTGAGATGTGTTTTCTTGCACTGGTTTAACATACTGATCCGGGGGTTCTTCCCTTTCAATGCTCGGGTCAGACCGAGTATATTTACAGGTTCGGATTTGGTGCTTTTGTAGATTCAGCAGGCAGCTGGAGATCTTCATGTCGTACACACATATCTATTTATTATTCCACTGCATTGCTTTGTATTGTTGTTGTTGTTGTAAATTATCAGCATTTGTTAGGACATGTTATTATAACCGTCCCAGCTGATGATCTCTCTTTCTTCTCACCCTCTCTTTTCTTTCTCATGATTATTTCCACTCAGTGCACTCTGTGTCAGACATGTATGGGTTATTATCGGATTTAGAGAGTGCCGATTTTGGGTCGTTACAATCCACTTCTTGGAATTTCTGACTAATGTGAAGTATCGGTGCTAAAGATCCATGTGATTTTTCTTCCCTGGCCTATGTTAATCATAATTTTGGATTTGAATAACTTAAACTATAGTTAATTCCTTAAATGTCATGAATAATCTGTGTTTGTTTTCTTTTACAATTCAACCACTTAATTCCAGGCCAATTCTAGTAAACAGATTTTAGGTTTGTCCAAAAAAGTCAAGACAAGAAGATGTCCTTTTCTCATTGATGAATGCTCTCTATTTATTGGCCAATATCACCACTGTAATGATAGGACAAATTTGAATAATTAAACATTTAGATCTAAACTTCCAACATTCATAACATGTCAAAATCGATAGCTTTCAGTAGTTGTACCGATCAATATCAATTGGTTTTGGTTGACGTTGATCGGTTTTGATACGTGCCGATCGGTTTTGATCAACGCCGATCAATTTTACTTGCCTATTCAATCTTTCTTTATATTTTCTTAAGTCTTCAAGCTTTGATATTCAATAGAACCGATCGGTACCAATCATTTTTTCATTTTCAATAATTAGCTGATTCTTTGAGATCTTCGATCTTGACATCTTTCAAGCTTCTTAACTAATTCCTTCATCGTTTTGTAATCCAAATCCTTCGATTGTAGTCAATTCCAAGACCGTGGAAAATTTGCCAATCAATTGCCATCCAAAGCATGATTTTGTAGATAAGAAGTGTGCTTTGGTCAAGAACAAGCATCGACGTTGGCAAATTGTCAGTTGTGGCTTCAGCTTGTTTATCAAATCAGTAATAGTGAATCATCTACTTCTTTTGGCTCCACTTGCAAGTCCAAATCACTCGAGACCTATCAAGGAAATGTATCCTTACCTAATGTTAATCCTGAATCATCATCATCTCGTGTTCTCTCGAGATTTATATATCATATATCATGCTATCACGTAGTTTTGGAAGGAGCATTGCTTATAAATTATTTTGTATCTCCTAGCATCCCATCACAAGAAAACCTAGCTAAATCACAGTATTATCAAGGAGTAAAAATGTATCAAGTATCAATGTAGCTTGTTGACGTATTACCCTTAGTTGAAATCATCTAGTATTTCCCTACATTCCTCTATAAGTAAGTCTATCGGATCAAGCAATAATATATGTTAGTTATTTAATAACCATAACCAAGTCATTCTAAATTAAAAGGTGTTCATACCTTGAGGTAAAATTTAAATATCTCTGGTTTAAATTATTGAAAATCTACATTAAGCTCATCAACTCACTCTTTGACCAGTGGACTCCAAACTTAGCTCATCCACTCACTATTCGATAAGCAAACTTATTATTGTATATAAGCCCATCCACTCACTTTCCAATTAGGGAACTTATATGTCATGGTTCATCGCATCTACAAGTTTATGTAACAAATATAAAGGATAATCAAGTTCCATCAGCATCCTACAATAATGTAAAAATCAAATATCATCTTCAAATGATTTCATGGCTAAATATCAATTAGTAGATTGTTCATATAATCTAAATCAAAGCACATCAAGAAGAATGTATGTAAGTAGTTCAATTAAGGATTATTCTCGGGCTTTAACTCAGAGCTTGCCTATGGGACTGTTCGAAGTTGCATGCACGTGTGAGTAGTCTGATAGTAAGCCTTTTATTCAAAGCAAAAGAAAAATAAAATGGAAAAATAATCCAAATTCCGATCCATCCCTATCATGGAATAAACATGTTACGTCCATATCCTCGACTATAACCGAGGTCGTCCACTATAGTTGATGGTTGCACTTGTTGCACCACTGTAGTTTGTGCTACAGTAATCAAGTTTTGCTTATAACTTGCTCTTTTGTCAAATCCCCCAAATGTTTGCATGCATTCATCTCGTGTCCATCCAATTTATGAAATAGATAGTATTTTCCTGATTTTCTCTCCCATTTTGTGGGCTCTATCTTAGGAGGGTTCTTGTAATTGAATATACTCCCTCAGTATCTAGATAAATCCTCTCGGTGGTTTCAGTTAAGTCAATGTAAGAGAAAATTTTCGATTCCCTCTTTGGATACTTGGAAGCTTTGAAACTATTGTCAACCTTTCTCTTTCCATTATTTTTTCTGGTTCTACCTTAAATGGTCCTTCATCCTCTGCATCATGAACTTTGACATTCTTAGTTTTTGCACCTTCTAAATGCAAATGCCTTCCAAGTTGGCAATAGAAATCCACTAGATCAAATGTGGATCCATTTCTAATTTCTTCTTAAACTCAATCTTATTGGCAACACCTACAACCACCACCATGAGAACTATTGATGAATCGGGTTTTGAAGTGTAGTGGCTTTTGTGTTAAATCTGAATAAATATCTTCATAAAGACTCCTTCTCCCTCTGCTTCACGTTCGAAAGTGTCATGACTTTCATCCGTCAAACAATATGAACCCTAAACTGGCTCATGAATCTCTCAACTAATTTGGTTCATGTGCTAATGGATCTGATATCAAGTTCGCGAAACCACATGACAGCCAAATCAGTTAGGTATAGAGGAAAGCACTGTCAATCACTTCATCTGAAGCATCCAACACTCTTATGGTTAGATGTATCTCATTAAATAAATTGCACGATCAGTTCTCCTGTCATATGGTTCCAATGCAAATAGCATAGATAAGGTTGATTCCTAACATATCGGATGTTTAGGGTGAAGGGATCCTCAAACTTCGATCTAGCACTCACCCTAATACACCTATCGCACCATCTCAACCATGCTATCTTCTTGATTTGAATGAAATATTTAAGGTTCAACATTGCCTTTGATCAAAGGCTTCCTCAACCCTCCATTTCTACGAGGACCTTCCATTCTTCTCCATGCAGCTATAAGTTTGCATTTTGATCCTGGTCTCTAGGTTCAAATTGATTCTCTGATGCGCTCTTCCTTGTTTTGGATCTAGACCAACTCTGCTTGATTGGAAGATGGATCTCTACTGATTGGTTCAGATTGATCAGTACTGATCAGTTGTGGAAACTAAGGGTCGAGTTGAAATTCTCCTTTTCCTGCCTCAGCGTTTTTGTTCCATCACCTTTGTTTATTGATATCCTCTAGTCTTGATTTCCAATAACTCCATCTGCTCTTTGTTGTTCATGCGTTGGAAAAAACTATTCAAATATCTTCTTGTCGGGCTAATAATATTGTTTTCATATTTATCACAATTACTTCCATCTCATCTTAAGTTACATAGATAGAAAGTGGATTTGAACTAAAGGACGCCTCCTAACTTCCCCGTGCTCTGGTTGACTCCCTCCGGTATTGTGTTCCTTGTAATTGGCTTCTTCATCCACTGCAAATCAGGTCTAAGTTGTTCTTAGTGGAAGCACCAAATCAGTTTTACTTTTTCATTCAGTCTTTCTTCATATTTGCCTAAGTCTTCAGGCTTTGGGTCTTTAATATAAAATTTCCAATTAAGGACCTATCGATGCTAATCAGTTTTTCTTTTCCTATACTTAGCTATATTTTTGAGTTATTCATTATTAACGTCTTTAAAGTGTTTTGACCCATTCCATCATCATTTTGTAATCCAGATCCTCTACTTTGAGGTAATCGAAGATTATGGAAAATATGCCTGTTAATATCATTTTGTTTCACGACCCTACGACTTGATGAAGTAAGCGACCTAACGACCTATTATGGTAAGCGACCTAAGTATACGACGACCTAACAGTACATTGCAAGAGAAAGACTCAACGGCTTAACGACCTAAAAGACTCCAAAGATTCGACAGATCAACGACCTACGACTAGGCGAGCTAAAGATTGACTCAAGAGATCCTACGAGTTAACGACCTAGTGATTCCATGAAGGTAGCGACCTACCAGGATAAAGGAATAGCGACCTAGCGACCCAGTAACTAAGACGACCTAAGCGACCTAACGAGTAAGCGAGCTAACGAGCTAACGAGTTAGCGAGCTACAAACTTCCCGTTGTTATATCACCCAGTTATAGGTCGAGCAGGTACTAAGTCGCTACTACTCCTACAACTAGCCTAGGTCGCTCTATTAGGTACCTCAGCATGACTAAGTCGCCTACCTCTCTACCATAAGTCGCTGCGACCTACTAACCCGCTCAGATTGACCAAGTGCAATAAGGATGAGTCGTAGCTCGTATCCCTTAGGTCGCTAGCGACCTGCGACCTACCCTTAGGTCGTTCGCGACCTACGACTTAGCCCGGATTTTCCCTATAAATACTCCACCTACTCCAACTGAAAAAGGACTTTGGCTCATTTTTGGAACGCCTATACTCTGCTGATTTCTCGACTCATCCGACACTTCAAACACGAAAGACACTTCAACGAACTTTAAGAAGAGATCTAATACATTCAACATGAATTTGAAGAATTCTCCTACATCAGAGTTCTAGCTATTTGTCTAAGTGGTGTTGTAATCGGAGATTGTTGTATAAGTTGTAATTGAATCAGCAATAAAGGATATTAAAGTGGACGTAGGCTTAACTTGAAGCCGAACCACTATAAAACCGTTGTCTCTTTACTGTTTTTTTTTGTGATTTTTCTACTTACTTCTAGTTCCCGTATTGACGGGTGGTGCTTTCACTTTATCTCTACTTACACCGGGGTGTTAGCGTTCGATTTCAGCGTTAACATTTTTGGTGCTTTCGCTGAGAACACTCGAACTCAGGTTGTTTTCATCATTGCTTCGCAAAAGTTCGTTGAAAGAATCTCTCTCAAAACCTGAAGTCTATCATAGATCATGGCTCCTGCAAGAAAGCGCAGATCTACTAGACCGGTTGATGTCCATGAAAATACTGCCACTTCTCCTTCATTAAGTCAAGCAGCTCCAAGTGTTGGAATTACACGGGCAGAGTTAGATGCTGCAGTGTCTGGGTTATATCAGCAAATGGAAGCCCAGAACACTTTAATGCTTGATAGGTTGAATGCTTTGCTCGGAGCTAACCGTCAACCAGTGAATAATGAAGAAAACCTTGCTGATGATGTTCATAATCCTGAAGAGAGGAATGTTCCTCAAAAGGCAGCTATCCCCGCCAAAGAATCACC
Source organism: Allium cepa (assembly GCA_030765085.1). Taxonomy (NCBI): domain Eukaryota; kingdom Viridiplantae; phylum Streptophyta; class Magnoliopsida; order Asparagales; family Amaryllidaceae; genus Allium; species Allium cepa. The sequence continues at coordinate 35,230,679 of CM060941.1, forward strand.
TCCCCAAGCTGGAGGATCAAGACCGCAGCCGACTCTCCGCGAACGTTTGTCTAGGAAAACTTCCGAGAAAATCGCTGAAGTCTGTCCTGTAGAGACTTTAAACGATGAGGAATACCCTCTCGGGTATGGTTCGACAGATTACGAAAGAAAGTATGCAAAGGGAAGAAGATGAAAAAGAATGGGGGTTCGCTCCAAGCAAAACTCCGTTCACCGAAAGGATTCTGAAGGTGGAGTTCCCAAGGAAGTTTGTTCCCCCCCACCATTCCGGCTTATAAGGGAACAAATGACCCTAACCAATTCCTATATAAGTATGACTGGCACATGGCTGGTGCTAGAGCATCGAATGAGATTAAATGCCGGTACTTTCCGGTATACTTGGATGGAGTGGCTCTACTCTGGTTCATAAAGCTACTGGTCCGGTCTGTAGACCAGTTCTCCGATTTAACTCGGAAGTTTAAAGAACAATTTAGGTTGTATGCTTCAAAGGCGAAGGACATAATGCCATTGTCCATCCTGAAATAGAAACCTGGAGAATCTATTAGATCTTTCTTAAACCGCTTCAACATAACCTTGGCTGAAATCGACAATGCAGAGCCACGAATGGTTTTGACATACTTAATGAGGACTATCGACAAATCGAGCGAGTTTGGGAAATGGTTGAAGATGAAGGAACCAAACTCGCTTGAGAAATTCTACAAGAAAGCTGACGAGTTCATGCGCTTGGAAAGCCTTCCTGCGCCGGCGAAAGTGGCATTGACAGAGGTTAAGAATAACATTGATGCTCCTACCAAAAAGGAATCCAGAAGTCAGAAGAGGGAGAATAACGGTGGGAAGAAGCAGAAGGATGTGAAGAAACCTCGCTTCTTAAAACCTTCAGATTTCACCCCTTTAACTGATACTCTGGAGAATATCTTTTTCGCTACTAAAGATGCCGTGGAATATCCCAAAACACATGAGTTGAAAGTTGAGAAAAAAGCTGTTCAAAGTGGGAGATTTTGTCGGTTTCATAATCAACCCGGTCATGATACTAACGAATGTCGCTATTTGAAAAGTTTGATTGAAGAACTGCTGAGAGAGAACAAACTGCAGCAATATGTTAAGAGAAATAGGAATGACCCATCTTCATCTACTAAGGGCCAGCAACTTCCTGCTCATCCATCTGGCTTGGGTGAGAGGATTACTGCGCATGAATCAGAAAGACCTGTTATTAATGTAATCACGGGAGGTCCTCACCGGGCAGGCAGAAGCTGGGGCAAGATGGAAAGATATGCTCGTGCTTTGAAATATACCCCATCAGAAGAAAATGTTTTTGTGTTGGAAGACGCTGCACCTTTGAAGCAGCAAAGAACTTTTAATGATGATATTGTGTTCAGGGCCAGGGACTCTATGGGTGTTGAAGCTCCTACGATGGATCCCTTGGTCATCTCTGCAGGAATCGGTCCTGCTATTGTAAGAAGGGTGCTTGTTAATTGTGGCACCTCTTGCAATATCCTCTTTAAAAAGACATTCGATCAAATGAAGATTCATATGGCTGATGTTCAGGCTTCATCGCAAAAGATTGCTGGGTTCACTGGGGAACCAAAGCAGCCAATTGGAACTATTGATTTATTTATGGAGCTTGGAGAGGGGCAGAAAAAGGTGGTTCGAAAGCAAACTTTTGCGATCGTTGACGGATTTTCTGCTTACAATGCCTTCCTAGGTCGGCCAACTCTTGCAACATTCAAGGCAATTCTCTCCCCGTGGTGCCTCACTATGAAATTCCCCACGGATAGTGGCATCGGTGTTATTAAAGGGGATCAGAATGCTGGGCGAGAATGTTATCTGATAGAGTTGCGGGAGCAAGGAAGAGAGAGATGGGAAAGGATGCGGCAGCTCCACTCCGCATCAAGGAACCAACCTTGTAGCAATTACAGCGTGGACCCTGCACTGACGAGCATAGTAGTGCACGAAAAGAAATGGATCCCAGAAAAGCCAGTATAGGGGAAAATAGAGTGGTGCCAGTGGAAGTAACGGTGCCAGTACCTTTTGACCCGAAAGATCCAAACAAAGTGCTGAATGTGAGTTCTCAACTTAGTGTGACGGTTCAAAATATTTTGATATCGTTCTTGAAAGCAAATATGGATGTATTTGCTTGGAGTCATGCTGATATTTGTGGAATATCTCCAGAAATCGCAGTACACACTCTGAATATTGATCCGAAATTTACACCTGTGAAGCAGAAAAGAAGAACCCAGTGTCCGGAAAGGTCAGCAGCATTAAAAGAAGAAGTAGATCGTCTCATGGAGAATGGTTTCATCAGAGAGTCCACTTATCCAAACTGGGTTTCTAATCCGGTGCTGGTTAAAAAAGCATATGGAAAGTGGAGAGTATGCATCGATTTTTCAGATTTAAACAAAGTCTGCCCCAAAGACTGCTTCCCGTTACCCAGGATTGATCAGTTGGTGGATGGAACAGCTGGGCATGAATTGTTGTCTTTGATGGATGCTTACTCCGGATATAACCAAATCATGATGCATGAGCCAGATCAGGAGGACACGAGCTTCATCACCGATGTCGGTCTTTACTGCTACAGAGTCATGCCCTTTGGACTGAAGAATGCGGGAGCAACTTACCAAAGACTTGTTAATGCTATGTTCAAGCCACAAATTAGCAAAACTATGGAAGTTTACGTTGATGATACGTTGGTGAAATTAAGGAAGGCAGTGGACCATATGGATCACTTGGCAGAAATGTTCGCAGTCCTCCGTAAGTATGGAATGAAGTTTAATCCTTTGAAATGTTCGTTCGGGTAGAGTCCGTGAAATTTTTGGGTTTCATTGTGAGTGCTAGGGGAATTGAAGCTAATCCTGCTCAAATTACTGCTCTGAGAGAAGTCAAAGCCCCTAGGACAAAAAAGGAATTGCAGAGCCTCAATGGAAAAGTTGCTGCTTTGAGTCGGTTTATTTCCAAGGCCATGGATAAATGCATTCCATTCTTTGACGCTCTAAAGAAAGGAAAGAAAAACTTTGAATGGACTCTGGAATGTTAGAAAGCTTTCGATGAACTAATTTGTCACATGGAAGCGCCTCCAATACTTTCTAAGCCCGACAACGGTGAAAATCTTTTCATATATTTAGCAGTTTCGTCTCATGCTCTCAGTGCAGCATTAGTACGAGAAGATGCAAAAGTTCAGCGTCCGGTCTACTACATCAGCAAGAGATTTACTGGGGAAGAGATGAATTATTCAAAGCTAGAAAAGCTCGCCTATTGCCTACCGATAGCTTCCAGAAAGTTGAGGCCATATTTTCAAGCTCATCATATCAAAGTCCTCACTGACCAGCCTCTAAAGCAAGTCCTATTTCGCCATGAGACTTCGGGTCGTCTTCTGAAGTGGAACATTGAACTCATCCAATATGATATCACTTACCATCCCCGAAGAGCAATAAATGGATAAGCTTTAGCATATTTCATTGCAGAATACACAAATAAAGGTGACAGCGAGGAAGAAGTTACTGATGACATCCCGACCCGATGGAAATTATATGTTGATGGCGCAAGAAACGACTATTGTTCTGGAGTCGGGGTCGTGCTCGAAACCCCCGAAGGGCGATCATTGTGCTATGCATTGAGATTGGAATTTTCTTCGACAAATAATGAAGCAGAATATGAAGCTCTTATTGCCGGCTTGAAGATTGCTAAAGAACTGAATATCAAAGTGTTGCAGATCTTCAGTGATTCCCAGCTTATTGTATGCCAAGTCAAGAAAGAGTTTCAAACTAAAGGAGGAAATTTGTCTGCTTACTTGTCAAGGGCCTGGGAACTTCTCGATGATTGCGATCATTATACGATAAGTCATATACCCCGGGAAGAGAACATGAAGGTAGATTCTCTCGCAAAGTATTCAAGCACTGGCGAAGCTCAATTACTGGGATTGGTTCCTGTAGAAGTCTTATCAGCCCCAAGTATTGATGAAATGGAGATTGACTGGATCATGACTGTTTCTCAAGGGCTGGAGTCGTGGATGACTGCAATCAAGGAATATCTACTTAACGGCTCCCTTTCAGAAAATTCAAAGTTGCGTCAGAAGCTGTTAAGGAAAGCCTCAAGATATGTAATTCAAGACGGTCGGTTGTACAGACGGGGATTCTCAATGCCATTACTCCGATGTGTAACCAAGGAAGAGGCTAAGACAATTTTAGCTGAAGTGCATGGAGGAGAGTGCGGGGACCATTCAGGTGGTCAAACTCTAGCAAAGAAAGTTCTCCGCTATGGGTATTTTAGGCCAGACATTAATCGTGATGCTGCTAGCTACTCCCGAAAGTGTGACCGATGCCAGAGATTTGTAACCCAAAAGCACCTTCCATCGAGCTAACGTAGATGGTCATTCCATGGCCATTTGCTATTTGGGAAATAGATCTCATCGGGCCTTTTCCAACTGCCAAGTTCGGAATTAGATATGCTATTGTTGCTGTTGATTATTTCACTAAATGGGCTGAATCTGAACCATTGGCTACTATTACCTCTAAAAAGATGATAAACTTTGTGACTAAGAATATCATTTGCAAGTATGGTGTGCCTCAAAAGATAATCACAGACAATAGTACCCAATTCGAAAGCGAAGAGTTCTAGGATTTTTGCAAGCGATTCATGATCCAAAAAAGCTTCTCAGCAGTGGCTCATCCGCAGTCAAACGGGAAAGTGGAAGCAGTAAACAAAATTATCAAGTCAACCATCAAAAAACAGCTGGAAAAAGCAAAAGGTGGTTGGGTCGATAAGCTGCCACTAGCATTATGGGAATATAGAACTACCCACAAAACTACGACTGGACACACTCCATTCTCATTAGCATATGGATCGGAAGCAATGATTCTAGTGGAAATAGAGGTTCCCTCACACAGAAGAATTCATTTCAACCAAGCTGAAAATGAAAAGTTGCAACTTGAAGCACTTGACTTCCTTGATGAAAGAAGGGAAGAGGCACAGCTCAAAATCGCAGCTCATCAGCAAAAGATTGCCGGACACTTCAATTCCAAAGTTCGCAAACGCAGCTTTGAGATTGGAGATCTAGTCTTGAAAAGGATCATGACAGCAACAGGAATGTTAGCGCCAAACTGGGAAGGACCGTATGTCATAGGCAAAAAACTTCTTGATGACACTTTCAAACTGACAACTGTCGAAGGAGATCCAATTCCAAGAGCTTGGAATAGCAATCACTTGCGTCCATATTTTACTTAAAAGCTTTGCTTAAATTTGTAAAATGATTATGGATGTATGATTCTTGTATTGCAAGCTGTTGTAAAACTAAGTGCAAATGAATAATAAGAACTATAAAGTGGATGTAGACCCAGTTCTTGGCCGAACCACTATAAATCTTGTGTTCTCTACTATTATAAAATGCTTTGTCTCGATGTGTAAATACTTTAAATGCATTGCTAAAATGTCGATTTAACATTGCATGCCCTTAAAACAAAGCTTACCCATCACAAGGCCAAGCGATCCCTGAAATCACTCAATAAAAAAATGTCAAGCCACAAAAATTCCAGATTCCAAATCCTATATAAGGAGTGCTTCATGCAAACAGTTAGTGATTCCGTCGGACTCGCTTAACAATGAAGTACACTTCTTTGGATAAGACAAACTACTTGCAAAAGAAAGGAACATGTGCTTGGAAATGATAACAGGGAATCAATAATGAGCAAATGACGAACAGACATGGGCGAGCAGACAGAAAACAGCCAAAAAGGAGTCCTGCCTCTCAACAAAAAGGTTGGTGGAACCACCTGAGGCGCACCCTCCCAAAGCAATAGCACCAGGCCTTTGCTAGCTGATTGCGATTGTTTGTGCAAACGAACATCCGGTTGGATAGCTTGCGCCTGCCCCGTGGATCCACTTAACCATGAGACACAACCTTCAGGGCGAGCCAACCACCCAAAGACCTCTTCGGAGGCAAAAGACCTCTTCGAAGGCACAAGCCCTCTTCGGAGGCACAACTCTTCGGAGGATAAAGACCTCTAACGAGGCACGCCGAAAAAAGAAAGTTCTCTACTCAATCAAAAAAGATTGGTGGAATCACCGAGGGCCCTTGTTAACTAGTTGCGATCATTTGTGCAAACGAACATCCAATTAAGTAACTTGTGTCTGCCCCATGAATCCATTCAACCATGAGAGAGTAACTTCCAGGCAATCAAATAAAGACCTCTTCGGAGGCACAAGACCTCTCCCGAGGCACCATAAGCCCTCTTCAGAGGCACTTGCCTTCACCAAAGGCACACACTTGCCCTCTTTGGAGGCAGAAGACCTCTCCCGAGGCACCACAAGACCTCTTCGGAGACACAAGACCTCTTCGGAGGCACAAGACCTCTTCGGAGGCACGTCCCAAGAAAAGCACTTTCAAGGGAACGAAACAAAAAAGCCCTCAACGAGGCACAAAAAAAAGCCATCTTCGGAGGCACACTGCATCTCTCAAGGGAAGATCAATTTCTCCATCTTGGAAATATTCTTCCCCAGAGGTTGTAGTGCCAATTCAAAGCCTTCTTTGGAAACTCGCTTCACCGCATAGGAGAATCCACTTGTCAAAAAATAGAAGTGGCTATCTCCGAAAGTGAAGTGTAAAAACTTTTTCAAACAAAAGGGAGAGAAGACTTCTCCAATACAAGGCACACTCTACTAAAGCAGAGTAACATTTCCTCAAAATGAAAAAATTATTCTCTAAAAAAAAGAGTGCAAGCCTTCTCAAATGGAAGAAGTGTTCTCCAACTTAAGAGTGCAAATCTTCTCGAAACAGAAGAATTGTTCTCCAGCTTAAGAGTGCAAATCTTCTCGAAACTAAAGTTTTGTTCTCCAACTTAAGAGTACAAGTCTTCTCGAAATAGAAGAACTGTTCTCCAAAGTTTTATCAAATGAAAGAAATTGCAATAAGCCGTGGTATGGGGGCAATACAATACAATATAGCTACATTAATAAAAGCAACGCTTAAGCAACATACCAAAAACTTATTGCAATATCATAGTAAAGAAACTTGTGTGAAAATAAGGAATAAATGCGTTCACCAATACAGTCAAAGATTGTACAAGTAAAAAGAATCATTTCATTCCATACTATAAATTTTTTATACATGTGCAGGTTTCAAAAGAGCGGGGACCGGTGCCCGCACAAATTCCGGTCAATACAAGCCTTTATGTACAAGCAAAAAGCAAAACAAGAAGGGTAGAACGAGACTCATTATTTCTTCTTCCCTCCACCTTTAGAGCCCTCGCCTGGCCTAATGGTTAACTTTGGGAGTCGGCCTGGATGAGTCGGGGAAGAAGGAGATAAAGTTACAGCTGGGTCTACTTCCGCCTTCTCTTCGCCAGCAGAAGTGCTTTTCCTTCTCCTCTTCGAAGTTACACGCTTCCCCTTCTTCCTTGAAGAAGACTCGCTGCCCGGAGTGATAAGTGCATACAGCTTTGTGTCATCATGAAATTGCTCCGGAATCTTTTCACCTTCTTCAAGTTCCTCGGCCTTCTACTCTTGCGAAGCAGCTGGGTCGTCCAAGCCTTAGAGAGATTCTATCAATTCTTCTTGCGACCCCGGTTGAGAAGTGGAAGGAGGAGTAATTTGAAGAGACGGAGGTGAAACAGCTGGAAGAGAAGAAGTCTGCGTGGCACTTGGCATTTTCACTACAGAAGAAGAGAAGTTAAAGTCAGTATTTCCCGCAAAGAGAGGAGATAGTGGCGCGTCAAGACTTAAATAATAATCAAAAAGTTCATTAAGCTCATGAGAAGCGAACAAGCAGTCCATTTGAGCTAAATCAACGTTGAAGTTACCTGGAGAAGTTGGCTTTATCACGTCAACCGCAAAGCCTTGAGCTTCAGCGCTTTCTTGAGCCTCATCTCCAGTATGAACAGTTACAATTTCAATGTCAGCTTTGGCAGGAGGTGAGGAATGGGAACTGGAGCCAATGATATCAATATCGGCCGAAACCGAAGGAAGAGTCGGGTCGGTAGAATGTACCTTCCCTAAAGGTTCTCCTTCCGTCGTTCCGGCTCGTTGTTTAGCAATTTTCTCCTTCCCCTTGGCAAGGGCGGCACGTGCATCATCATCCAGATAGTGTGCCTCAAGATCTGCTTCAGCATAGCCAGCGCCTCCAAGCATATCAATTGCGGCCTCCCACACTTTGGCCAAGGTAATCTCGTACTTCAGGCCCAAAAACGAAAGGCTACCGCGTCCCAAAATACTATGTATATAAAAATCGAATAAGGTAGAGCTGATGTTGGCCTTGGTTGCTTCATGAGACTCTTCGGCTGCTACTTTGCCGGCGATAGCTTCCTCACGCTCTTTCTGAACTTCAGAAAGTCGAGCTCTTAGCATTTCAATCTCCAAATTCTGGGAGTTGGTTTTTTCTCGCAACTGAACAACATCAGTTCGAAGCTTTCTACAACTTTCTGTTGTGCTTCGAATTTAGCTTCAGCGTCTCTTTGCCCGGCATGAGCATCTCTCACCTGTTTTTGAAGCACTTCTTCCTTTTGAGTATAGGAAGTGGAAGAAGTGGCAAGCTCTTCTTTGAGTTTTTCAATTTTCGCTTCAAGCTTTTCATTGTAAGCGGTGATGTTTTTCATATCTGCATTATGCTGGTCGAGAGTTTTCTTCCACTCGGACTTATCGCTGTCCATGGTTAACATAGCTTCAAGATTTAAGCGATTCACCCATTGAAGCTCATCAACTAGCTTCTGCCATCCAGATATTCTCTCAATGTCAAGTTTAACAGCGTCAATATTCCTTAGCATGGCTTGCTTGTCAATAGGAATCAAGTCCAAGTCGAAGCGCACTCCTTTTAAACACCAGTGTAGAAACCGGCTTTGAAGTGCAGGCGGGGCATTCTGAATTTGATATGGAGGCATGTTGACGATCGTTTGAATATCAGCTCCTTGAAGGGCAGGAGAGCTGGAAGGGATCTCCAAAGAGATGGGAGCAGCGGGCTTTTCGGAAATTGCAAACTCCGGCCTTTCACTAAGCTTGGCCCGTTTACTTGGATCTTCAGCAATGTGACTTTTCCCTTTGTCATCATGAGATTTTTCTTTTGTGGGAATCATCACCTCTCTGGGAAGAATCATGTCGTTCATCCCTTCTCCCATAGCGCTCCTCATAAGCCCGCCTCTCGCGAGCTTTTCTTGCGGCTCTTTCTTCATCAGTTTCCCTTGGGAAAGGAAGATACCGCTTGGGATCATAAGAGTCGCGCCTTCTATAGCGCTGAAAATAATTATAGTAAGAGCCGCTACGTCCCATTGGAGAACCTGAAAATGAAGAAGAGACAAGTTCAGAAATCTTCAAAGTAAAGAAGTTAAGTGCACAAAGCTGCTAAAATTCCTAAGTGTGTGTGGCGTGTGAACTACGCGCGTCAAACTACAAACCACTCTTCGGCTTAAGGGTTATCTCTTGGGTTGATAGAGTTGTTTGCAAAACTGATGTCACTTCAACTGCTGGAGAAGCAAGTTTAGGTGCGGTAGAATCATCCTTGAAGAGTTCATGTGAAGTAACCATCAAGTCGCTCAGTCCCTCAAAGGTGTCGTCACCGTCATGCCTAGCGGGACTCTTTCTCTCAGCTCCTGCACCAGCAGCCTTCCCGGAATGTTGAGAAGCTTCCTCTTCTTCGATAACCGGGGGAAGTGCAAATTTTCCAGATGACCCCGCAACGTCAACGGAAGCAGAACATTTCACCAATGAAGCCTTGGCAGTAGGTTCCTTCGGTGTAAGTTCTTCGGCGGAAACTGGGGCATCTGGAGTCTCTGCTTGAGAGCTAGGGGCATCATGAAGCTGGGTAGATCGGGAAGAATGCAAAATTCCGAATTGATGCAAAAATTTGTCCTTCAGCAAAAATTTGATGCTTCTCTCTTCAACCGCCACAGCACTTAGTCTTTCAAAAGTCGGCTTATGGCTGAATCTTTAGAAAGAGAAGGAAGTTCTTTAAAAGTAAAGAATGAAGTTAGCATTTAACAACTCGGATTTTGGAAAGTTCAGAAACGGAAAGAACGGAGATAGACAAGCTTACTCCCTACTCTCCAAATGCTGTAAAATCCTGGGGGGCAACGGACGAAGAAAAATTGGTTCAAAAACCCGTGGGCGCTTTCGGGAAGATCAGTGATCAATTTACGATTCCTTGCGCTTCTCACAAGTATTATAAATGGATGATTTTTATTCTTCGCAAATGTGCATAAGTAACAAATTTCTTCAAAGCTTGGAAGACGGTCGAGTGTCCTCCTGAACAACACACATAGTCCCATCAAGATGGTGTAGCCATTGGGGTGAACTGGAAGGGAGAGATAGTCAATCGGAGAAGGAGTTGTCGAAGAAACTCGTTAAAGGGAGGAATAGCTCCACTCAAGCACATCTGACGATTAACTGCGATGAAACCAAGAGGTGGCCTGTCAGCAGTATCGTTTACCCCAGGAAGCAAAGAGTCTGCCTCAGCAATACCAAACTGAATACATAATTGGTTGAACACCCGTTGATTCAGAGTAGTTGAAGTTCTTTCCGGGGGGGTCATTCAAGGGGTTAGCTATTGGGAAGACCTCTCGAGCTTGCTTTACTATCTCTTCTTGAGAAGTCATTCTACACAAGGAACTGGATATTCAAATATGAAGGTGCACGTTTCCTAAATGTGTGAAGTGTTGTGCAAACTAGGCATTTGTCGATTATAAAGTTTCAGGGCTTGTTATTTTAGGTCCAAGTACAAGTGTAGTGTTGATGCAAACAGATCAGCTATAGTTGATTAATTTTGCTTTGCTTTAATACTTCACTTGAATTTATTGATTCATAGCACTTCATTCGTATAATTTCTTTAAGTTGATTATTCTTTATCGACTAATCTGTCATTCGATGTGGGCAATCGGTGGCAGTACATTCGCCCTAGTTTCTGCAAGTTGTGTTTAACAGGTTATTAGCATTAAAGTTAATATAATATGTAAAGAAGTACAACGAGTTCAAGAAGTTCATTCTAGTTGTTCAAGTTGGAAATTCAATCAAGTTCTGTCAAAATTTTGCAAATGTCCAAGGGGAACTTTCTTAAGTCACATTGTTCAAGTCAAAGAATTCAAGGCAGGGCGGTGCAAATCTGGTTAAGTCTTAGGTCACCTGAATGCACGCGCAACCTAAGAAGTTAAGTCACAGAGAGCTTAAGTCGCAAGTAACTTAAGTCGTAAGTGGTTTAAGTCGCAGGAAGTTAGGTCGTATAGATGGATAGGTCGGCCAAATCTGTTGGGTTATAAAGGTTGTTAGGTCGATCAGATTTATTAGGTCGCATCTGAAGCAAATCAGCAATCTCAAGCTATCTCCCGTCAAAACCGCTGAGCCCTACTCTCCAATTATACCTTGCCACGCATCCATTGACCATCACATCGTCTGAAGCATTATGATTAAACCCATTAACCCGATTAGCCATGAATCCCCTTCTCTCCTCGAACCGCCGAAAGCCTCATCTCCTCCTTTGGGTCTCCAAGAATCATCACTAAACTTCTCGAATTCAAAGCACTTACTAACTTCAAAGCAATCGTCGGCGATTCGACGAAAATCGAAGACAAATCCGCGTGTGCTTTTACAACGGGATAATAAGAATGGTGCGGAGAAGATTATAGGAATCAATGGTAAACACAGCAAATAGGTGCTTGAAATTACCTAAATTCACTAATCGGAGTTAACAATTGGATGGAAAAGAGCAAATTTTGCAAGCTCGAGTATGGTAAGGGCGACAGAAGTAAGCGATCAAGTAAGGAAGGAGAAGCAGGCTAATGGATTATATAGGTGGGAAAGAAGAAGGCGTATCGGCACGTGAGTTAATTAGCTCGTTAGGTCTCCCGCGACCTAGAGCAAGTACATCGAAGCACACGACCTATGACATAGGCGTGTACTTCGAGGGGCAAGTGTTAATATCGTTCTGTTTCACGACCCTGCGACTTGAAGAAGTAAGCGACCTAACAACCTAATATGGTAAGCGACCTAAATATACGATGACCTAACAGTACATTGCAAGAGAAAGACTCAACGGCTTAACGACCTAAAAGATTCCAAAGATTCGACAGATCAACGACCTACGACTAGGCGAGCTAAAGATTGACTCAAGAGATCCTGCGAGTTAACGACCTAGTGATTCCATGAAGGTTGTGACCTACCAGGCTAAAGGAATAGCGACCTAGCGACCTAGTAACTAAGACGACCTAAGCGACCTAACGAGTTAGCGAGCTAACGAGCTAACGAGTTAGCGACTTAACGAACTACAAACTTCCCGTTGTTATATCACCCAGTTATAGGTCGAGCAGGTACTAAGTCGCTACTACTCCTACAACTAGCCTAGGTCGCTCTACTAGGTACCTCGGCATGACTAAGTCGCCTACCTGTCTTCCATAAGTCGCTGCGACCTACTAACCCGCTCAGATTGACCAAGTGCAACAAGGATGAGCCGTAGCTCGTATCCCTTAGGTCGCTAGCGACCTGCGACCTACTCTTAGGTCATTCGCGACCTACGACTTAGCCCGGATTTTCCCTATAAATACTCCACCTACTCCAACTGAAAAAGAACTTTGGCTCATTTCTGGAACGTCTATACTCTGCTGATTTCTCGACTCATCCGACACTTCAAACACGAAAGACACTTCAACGAACTTCAAGAAGAGATCTAATACATTCAACATAAATTTGAAGAATTCTCCTACATCGGAGTTCTAGTTATTTGTCTAAGTAGTGTTGTAATCGGAGATTGTTGTATAAGTTGTAATTGAATCAGCAATAAAGGAGATTAAAGTGGACGTAGGCTTAACTTGAAGCCGAACCACTATAAAACTGTTGTCTCTTTACTGTTTTTTCTGTGAATTTTCTACTTACTTCTAATTCCCGTATTGACGGGTGGTGCTTTCACTTTATCTCTACTTACATCGGAGTGTTAGCGTTCAATTTTAGCGTTAACAATGCCGATACAAACAAATTTTATGTGAAATGGTGAATATTTGGAAAAATAGTTGGTTGGAAATTGAGGAAATTGGGTAAATGTTGGTGTAAAATGAGATTTGGAATGTGAAAGGGAAGATAAAGTTGGCAAAACTTTAACTAGATATGTTATATTACTTTATCATTCATTTTTAATACCGAATAAATTAGCGGATGTGATTTCACACTGCAACACACTCGGATCATAATCTTTACAGTGTACTTCAATCCAAGCTCATCCGACATTATAAATGTTGGATAAGTTTGCAATTGGCTCTGCTGATTTTTCCACTGTTGGATGTAGGTGGGTGCGAGTGGGTGTAAATTGGTGAGGTGACATAGACCGACAAACCTCTTTGTTGGGATGTTCTTAGGTAGGTACACATAAACTAATATTTAAATCAGTTTACTCATATTTAATCTAATATTTAAATGATAACGAGTTTTCTTATCGAAAAATTTGACTTTTCTTTCATAATTCTTCAAATTCTCATACCAACGCATTTTGAGTTTTTATATAAACTTTAAATTTCATTTCTGTATTCCAAATTCAAATTTTCTACTGTGAAATCAAATTCAATTTTCCAAATTCAAAGCATAAAATTTCAAAATTTATTATTTAATAGTTTCAAATTCAAAATTGACATTTTAAAATTCAAATTAAAATTAAAAAAACTGATAGTATGAGTTTTCAAAAATTCTAGTTTCAAATTTTAAAATTTTAAAATTTCAAATTTAGAATTCAAATTTCAAAAATTCAAAATTTTAAAAACCAAAATCAAAAATTTTAAAATTTCTAATTTCATATAGAATTATTTCTTCTTGAGGAATTTTACAATCAAATTATCTACTTTCTTGAAGTTCAAATTTGAAAATAAACTAAATTTTCAAACATGGATTTTTCAAATTTTGTTTCAAATTGAAAGTTCGTTATTTAATAATTCAAAATTTAAACCTCGTAATTTTAAAATTTTAAATTCAAGTTTCAAATCTGCAAATAGATTTTCAAATTTTGTAGTTCCAACTTGAAATATTTAGTTCTGATTTTTCTAATAAAAATTCTAATTTTGAATTCAATATTCAAATTTAAAATTTATATTTTCAACATTTTAAATTTTAAATTCAATTCCAAATGCTAAATTTTTATCAATATATCACCGTCTGACGTTTATTTAAAATTAAATAGAAAAATGCATAATTTTTTTTCAAGGGTCGGTTCAGAACCGTTATGCCGTTGTACTTGTAATTTGTATATGACGTGAATTAGCGTAAATTGGTGACATGGCACAGAGACCCATGTGCTGAGGCAGGTGCCCATAAACTTGCCGTAAATTATGTAATAAAAGTACGGTGACTGGCCACGTGAGGGAGCGAGTAGGGGCCATGAATCTGCTGACTGTACCTTGCATAAGCTTATAAGCTATCATGTCCCGCTACTTTGGCACAAGAAACAAAACATCAATGTTGGTAACGGTCCACGGGGCTTGCACCAGCGCAATCAATAGACACATATTTTAACTGCTACGCTTATCTCCCGTGTATTATTTCAACACATGCAGTTGGAACGTTGATGTGAACGTAAAAACATGTAAAAATGAATATTCAATAAGACCGTAAAGCAATCTCGAGATATAAAGCAGATAAACTGTGAAAATGACATACAAACGAACCTATACACATAATATTGACCTAATATGTACACATATGTTGAAATTCAGCAATGATATGATATGAAATGATGTATTAGGTGTAATTTTGTTGGGTAGCTAACCCATAATTTGGCCTGTACTTGAACGACTGGCCATTTGGATCAGAATTTACAACTGTTTGGAACGGTACCCCTTGCAAAATCCAAACGCAAATGTATCAAATGTCTGCATCATCATCCAACTAGCACCACCATATGATTGTTCATGGACCAGGATGAAATAAAAGATGTGGATTATAATTGTTGCTGTACTGACTACCTTCTCTGCATTGTCGTTTGTAGCCTAATTCCTTCTTTCATTAATTCTTTTTGTCCATTATTACATCTTTTTAGACGTGGGCTTCATTTTCTAAACGGTGCGTTACGGTTGTGGACCAAGAAAATAAATGATTACTTAACATAAAACCATGATCACCTTGAACACGGGATATAGTGAAAGGTTTGCGTACAATTAACTTTGTTGTTTATAAACAATGTTGGGTTGAAATAAGATGCATGGGTATTTTATTTATTTAGCTAAGTGGTTACTTTTTAATTAAGTAAATCAAATATTTAGTATTAGTTTTTTTATTTAAATAAAAATAAAAGTGATGTTTGTTATTAAGCAGCGCATTAATTTTGGTATCTTGTAGGAGAGAACCTACATTACAAAAAATACAAGATTAATCAACGCCAATATGACATCGACACGACGTCGTTGAACCTATTACCGTCGTCATACCGACGCAATAAACGATGTCTTAAAAGTCTCGACATAAAAAACTGTGATTCCTTACGGACATGTTTCACATGGTGCTTTATTGGCGTCATGTTGACGCCAAGTTAACGACATCATTTTACCAATATCATTTTGATGCCTTCTTAACCACGTGTTGCCGACGCCATGCAGACGTCGTATACTCATACGAATTTTTTTTCTAATGCTACGCCGACCCCATGTAAAAATATCAAAAACATATTCATCGACATCATACCAAGACCATTTTAAAATATCAAAATTATATTTATCGACGCTATGTCTAAAACTTTTTTACGGCATCTCTGTTGTTTTTCTCATCCTCAATAACACATTTATATGTAAACCATTATATCATCATACCAACAACGCAAATATACCAATATCCATTATATGACATCGACACGACGTCAGTAACACGTGTTGCCGACGCCATACAGACGTCGTATACATACGAAAAAATTTCTAATGTTACGCCGACACCATGTAAAAATATCAAAAACATTTTTATCGACGTCATACCGAGACCATTTTAAAATATCAAAATTAGATTTACCGATGCTATGTCTAAAACTTTTCTACGGCATCTCTGTTGTTTTTCTCATCCCCAATAACACATTTATATGTAAACCATTATATCATCATACCAACAACGCAAATATACCAATATCTAACATATCCAACTATATACCTATATCCAACACAAATATACCAATATCAAACAAATAATAAGCCATTAATATCCGAACAACGTCCAAACAATACATAGTGGACCAATATCCAACGTAATCACAATATCCAACACAATCAACATATCTAACATAATAAACAACATCCAACGTCCAAACACTATATATATATATATATATATATATATATATATATATATATATATATATATAGATGCTCACTCATCACCTACACACTCTACTCCGTCGTCGTCGTCGTCATCGGAAACAGAAATAGCTTTACTTGGGAAGTGTAGAACCAATACATCCATGAGTTTTGAGACTTTCTTCTTCAACTTACCGACCTTGAATTTTAACCGTCGGTTTTCGACTTTTTCAACATTGAATTTAGCGCCTTTTTTATTGATCTTTGCATTTTCAATCAAACTTGTTTGTTAACAATAAGATTTTTTTATTTTAACTATTGTATTTGTGTATTAAAACCACTACATAGAAATATAGTGGACTTTTATAACTATCGTATTTTCAATTATACAACGAGCGAGCTTGATTAAGTTAAATTTTACCAACACATACTATGAAAATTAGATATTGTTAAATATCTAATAATAAAAATAATATATATATATATATATATTAAGTTAACTAATTTGATTGTCAGATTAATAGTTAAATAAATAAAGTTAATTGATATCGCTTATATACTTACTAATAAAAATTAAGAAAAAATAATAAATATAATATGAACGTCCTTTTAACATTGCCGATTAAGTTTTGGTTTATTTCTATTGTTATTAGATTACTAGTTATTTTCTTGTTTTAAAAAAATAATAATAGTTAAATAAACTTTTTCATGTTAAAACTAATGTTTGATTGATGATGTATATTATTTTATTAATTTTTTTCGTAATCATCAGTTTGATATGTATGTGTGTATATGTGACGACCGCCCATGACTCCCGCACCAAATCAAGGAAATAATGCGCTAAAAGGTGTGCCAGGCAGCCATGGACGATAGTCAGGGTAAAACAAAACAGAAGAATCTCTATCGCATAACTCACAGCGCATGGATAAAATACAATAGAGAAATATAATATAGTGAAGCTCCATAGAACAGAACATCATCATATAAGCATCACAGTAGTTTCATACAATCATCTACTCAAATCCATACATGAAAGCCTCACTACAAATCACTCAACCAAATACAGCAGCGGATACCCAGTACATATAGTAAGAAAACTAATATGCAAAGCCTCCTGCTCGTCTTCGTCATCTTCATCGTAGAACTCCTAGCACAGCACCTGTCACCTGCTACCTAGTCTGCCCATCCCAACATGGATGAACAGCCCAAGGTAATAAGAGGAGACATAAAACCTTGAGTCAGACAAAGTCTTAGTGAGCAGTAAATTAACTATCAAACATACCAAAAGAGCATAAAGGATAAAAGGAATAGGAACCAAACCATCCCACTCCACCTCTTTCTACAGTGATAGCCCCAGACATACACTAAGGAGAAGCAAGCATAACAACATAGACAATTAAGGTAAAGCAAATACCACTCGAGTCAAGGACGATGTTTTCCAAATACAAACCCCCAAGGCCTAAACCAAGATCAGATAAGCTCCCAGAAAACACCGCTCTTGAAGCCGAATGATAATACAACCAAACATCCATGACTCTGGCTATCACTGTTATCCTTGCCTCGATTTCACCGTTAGTTGAATGACCATCTATCAAGGGCTAATGGTAACCCCGGTTCTAACCATAACTCCGCACACTGCCTTGTGCCTAGGACTTATCTACTTTGCCCAGAGTACTCAACTACCTACCTGTAGTCTTTTGGGTGTCCCGACTACCTTCCTGTAGTCGTTATGGGCGCCCCATGTACTCTTGCTTTTGAGCATGCTAGAACCTTCAACAACGACGAGATCCAAGCCTCCTAGCCATCCTTCTTGACGACTATCCTCATACAAGCTCAAGCTACCTCTTGAACAATCCATTATCAACCAACTTGAACTACCCTTCAAGTTATCAATATGCTTGGAATGATCCCTGCTTGGATTAAGCCAAGACTCACATCATACTTCGCTTCATCGCATCAAAGCAAAGTCTCAACTCAACAACATGGTTTGCCTCATCGAATCATGGCAAAGTTCCATCTCAACATCATCCAATCTATACATATGAGCTTCAACACCCGCTACATATGCCTTAAGCAGCTTTCACCATTCAAGAGCCTTCTTCCGTAGCTTTTGAATCCTCTTCCATCATCTTGTTCCAAATCAACTACTAGCTAACTTGGAAACAATCAAATCAATCATACATTCAAATAATCAATCATTCAAACAAGATCTAATAAGCAATATCAACTATAATGGCAATTTCGTAATTAAATGAGCAAAAGTCCAACGTATGTGAAATCATGGTTTTTAGCATAGATCTATCAAATATAAAACATGGGTTTTGTCTCTAACACTTATTAAATAAACTTGCATAAGCAAACATCTTCAAAAACCATGGATCTAGACTTGGATCTAAGAAAAACGCATGAAATCTCTAACTTTAACACTCAAACAAGCCACCAATCCAATATACTCCCTTGGATCCGCGTGAGAGATAACTACCACTCACCAAATCACCAAAACAACCTAAAATCAATCAACTTCAGATCTGGACAGCAAGGACTTGAGCTTGATCCGGAGAAATTTCACTTGAAATGGTGAAATCTAGCCTCTTCGGATGAAAATCTTCAACTTTGGCTCTTGATCTTTGATCTTGATCTTCAATCTTCAATGGATGTTAGCACTTGATGGAAGTAGAGAAAGAAGTGAAGAAAATACTGTAGTCGAGTTTCCAAAATGGCAGCACTTCGTCGCTTCGAAATCCGGTGCCAAAAAGTGAGCCAAACCCCTCTATTTATAGGCTGGAAAACCCTTTATCTCGGCCGTCCCTAAGTCGCCGCCGACCTAACTTCGCCGGCCTAACACTCCGCCGACTCAACCTCAAGACGCCGACCCAACTACACAGCACACACATAGGGTTACACGACCTAGTTCCTGCCGACCTAATCCCTAGCCGACTCAACCAATGCCGACCTAAAAACTCAAGCGACATAACAACACGGCCATACGACCTAACCCTATGCCGACCCAAAGACCTTCGACCTAAGACCTACACAACAGCTCCGAGACAACAACCTAAAAAAACATGGCCTACCGACCCAAATCCTACCGAGCTAACAACTACGACCTAACACCAAACCGAGCCAACGACCTACAACCTATCTCGGTCACACTCTAAGTCGGTATCCCCCTTTAACCTGTTATCTCGGTAACCATGCTAGCTCGGCATCTCCACTAAGTCGACCACCACTAAGTCGGTCAACCCCTAACCAGTTAACTCCTATAGCTCGGCCACTTCCTTAGGTCGGTCACTACTTGTCCCGGTGACCCTTCAACTCGGCTAACACGACCCAAGCCTTAGGTAGTCTACCCCTTAACTCGGCCATACGACTCAACCACCCATGAGTCGGCCCAACTCTTAAGTCGGTCAGTCTCTCTAAGTCATAACTCCTTAAGTCGGCAACCACTATAAGTCGCTCCAACCTATGAGTCGGCCACTACCTTAAGTCGGCCACGACTCATCACTTGCACTCGGGTCAACTCCTAAACGACTCAAGCTAGAGATAACGCAAACAACACTAACAACCTGTAAATTCTACGATACATCGACACGTAAAATACGGGTCGTTACATTCTCTCCCCCTTAGGAATTTCGCCCCCGAAATTCCAAGCAAACAACAGCAATCACAATTATTCCGCATGCCTACCATCCATAGCAATCAACAAACCATGCATCCAATTCTAACCTAGCATGCAGAATTCTAAGACTTAGAACAAGCTACAAATTCATGAGATGTCACGACACTTTAGGGCCATACCTTGAAGAGTCCGGGATGAGCTGCCTTCATCCTCTCTTCCTCCTCCCATGTACAGTCGTTAACATCGTCACTCCATTGTACCTTGAGCAACGTAATCGTCTTGCTCCTAAGCTGTTTCGTATCGGTTTCAACAATACGAAGCGGCTCACGAGGTCTCGTACCCACGGGATCAATCTCTAAGTCTTCACAGCTATCAGCAGAAACCACCGTACTCGGGTCATGCACATACTTCCGTAGATAGGATACGTGAAAAACATTGTGCACACCCGCCATCCTTTCCGGTAACTCCAATCTATAAGCGAGCTTTCCAATATGCTCGATAATCGGGAATGGTCCAACAAATCTCGGAGTTAACTTTCCTTTCTTTCCGAATCTAATAACATTCTTTAATGGAGAAATCTTCACAAAAACCATATCACCTACGTCGAATTCCAAATCCTTTCGACGATTATCTGCATAACTTTTCTGACGATCCTGGGCTGCCTTCATTCTTTGCCGAATGATCTCTATACAATCCGAAGTCTGTCGAATCATCTCTGGCCCAAGTATCAGCTTTTCTCCAGTTTCCAACCAACATGTCGGGGAGTTACACGGTCTTCCATACAATGCCTCATATGGTGCCATACCAATACTCGACTGATAACTGTTGTTATAAGCAAACTCCACCAAATGAAGGTGATCTTCCCATGACCCTCCGAAGTCCAAAACACATGCTCTAAGAAGATCTTCCAAAACTCGGTTGACTCTCTCAGTCTGACCATCTGTTTGAGGGTGATAAGCTGTACTCAAACACAACTCGGTTCCCAAAACTTCCTGGAAGCTCTTCCAAAATCCACTAGTGAACAACGGATCTCGATCGCTTACTATACTCTTCGGAACACCATGGAATCGAACAATCCACTTCACATATAGCTCAGCCAACTTCGATGCAGTCCTAGTCGATCGAACAGGAATGAACCTTGCACTCTTGGTCAAACGATCTACTGTGACCCAAATCCCTTCATTTCCTGCCCTAGTTCTAGGTAGACCATCGATAAAATCCATCGACACTTGCTCCCACTTCCATGCAGGAACCTCTAATGGCTGAAGTAATCCACTGGGCTTCTTCTGCTCAGCTTTCACCAACTGGCAATTCATACACTTGGAAATAAAATTTCCAACATCCTTCTTCATACCTTCCCAGTAGTAGGTTCTCTTCATATCCCGATACATCTTATTTCCACCTGGATGAATTGTCAACTTCGAGTGATGACTCTCCCTTAGAACTTCATCTCTCAATCCATCTACATCGGGAACAACTAGTCGTCCTTGCTTTCGAAGCCAACCCTCTCGATCGACCTCGAATCCTTTATCCTTCTCCGGGTCCAATCCGGATTCCAAATCACGGATAATCTTGACAAGCTTATCATCTCTCCTTTGGCTCTCGCCAACTCTTTCCACAAGAGTAGGCCTTATCGATAAGTTTGCCAACATCTCAGGTTCCAATTCACACCTTGGCCTGAAGTCAAACTCAGCCAAATACTCGAGACTCTTCCACTCTGAAAACATGGCTCCCAATCCTGCATGTCTTCGACTTAACGCATCAGCCACTGCGTTACCTTTCCCCGGAGTATAGGCTATACCAAAATCATAAGATGCTAGGAACTCTAGCCACCGTTGCTGTCGAAGATTTAAATCCTTTTGGGAGAACAGATACTTCAACGACTTATGATCTGTAAACAACTCAAATCTAACTCCCAATAGATAGTGTCTCCACATCTTCAAAGCAAACACAATCGCCGCTAACTCCAAATCATGAGTCGGATAATTCCTTTCATGCGGCTTCAGTTGTCGACTTGCATACGCAACAACTTTATCCTTCTGCATTAGCACCGCTCCTAGTCCAGTGCCACATGCATCGGTGTAAACCACCATCTCATCATTCCCACTTGGAATAGTCAAAACAGGAGCACTCGTCAATCGCTCTTTCAGGATTACAAAAGCTTGCTCACACTTATCATCCCATCTGAACACCTGGTTCTTCTTTGTCAATCCTGTTAACGGTGCAGCTATCTTGGAAAAGTCTTTGATAAACCGACGATAATATCCTGCTAATCCAAGAAAACTTCTCACATCAGATGCATTCTTAGGTCTAACCCAATCCTGGATCGCTGCCACCTTAGCGGGATCAACCGCTATTCCATTTCCAGAAATAACATGACCTAAGAACCTCACTTCATTCTTCCAGAAGTGACACTTCGAAAACTTAGCCTTCAGCTGATGTTTCCGTAAGATTCCTAAAACAATCCTCAAGTGCGTCTTGTGCTCTTCCTCAGTTCTGGAATAAACCAAAATATCATCCACGAACACAAGCACGAACTTATTCAACTGATCTCTGAACACTCTATTCATAAGATCCACAAAATATGCTGGCGCGTTAGTCAACCCAAACGGCATTACCAGCCACTCATAAAACCCGGATGGTGTCCTGAAAGCAGTCTTCGGCACACTATCCTTCGCCACTCTCAACTGGTGAAATCCCGTTGCCAAATCCATCTGAGAAAACACCTTAGCCTCGTGAAGCTGATCAAACAAGTCATCTATTCTCGGCAATGGATACTTGTTCTTCTTAGTCACCTTATTCAGCTCACGATAATCCACACACAACCTCAACGATCCATCCGCTTTGGTTGCGAACACAACTGGCGCACCCCATTCGGACACACTTCTCCGAATGAATCCTTTCTGCAAAAGGTCATCAACTTGCACCTTCAGCTCTTGCTGCTCCCTCGGTGCCATCCGCCTAAGAGGCATCACAACAGGTCTGGCTCCCTCAACTAGATCGATACGAAACTCGATCTCCCTATGCGGCGGCAACCCTTTGACTTCCTCAAAGACATTCTCAAACTCATTCACAATAGGCACCGATGACAGTCCATCCCGTGGAACAACTAGCGAATACATGAAGCTCATGAAGACGCCTTCTTCATGCTTACATCGTATCACAACCTTTCGCCCTTCCACATTCCCGACTGTCACCTCAAGCCTCTCACAATCAATCCTAGCCGCATACTTCCTAAGCCAGTCCATACCCAAAATAATTCCGAACCCCGCAAAGTTCAGAACAAAGCAATCACAAACAAACGAGCAATCATGACTCGACACAACTAGACCACGACATAACATACACAAACATGACGAACCCCCTACCGGATTAGTCACAACCAATGGCCTATCAACAATATCCGGTTTCATACCTAACCGGCATACCAAATCATCACAAACAAAAGAATGCGACGCTCCAGTATCAAACAACACTCTAACTGGAACACCACAAATAGAAAGAGTACCTTGAACAACCACACTCTTCCCCTTCTCTTCAGCAGTAGGAGCTTTCGAAGACGATGGAACAGCCCCCAAAGCATAGGCTTGCACAACCTGCCTATCTTTCCTCGGTTCTGGACAATCCTTCTTGATATGTCCCAGCTTATCACAGTTGTAACACTTTCCCGGCACTTTGGGATTCTTACAATCTTTGTAAAGATGGCCCTTCTGCTGGCAGTTATAGCAAGTCACTTCACTCTTCGGCTTCTTCTGGCCATCCCTACCCTTCTGTTGCTGCTGCTTCCTCTTCCTATTGCCACTCTGCTGTGGTTTAGATCCTTCCCTAGCTACAGCAATAACAGAACTTTCCCTAGGAAACAAACTCTCATGCCTAAGAGCTTTTTCCACAAGCTTCTCAAATGGATCGTCCAGATGATCCACTAACTGCCTCCCAAGATAAGCATCCAGACCAGTCACAAACTTTTCATTCTTCTGGTAGGGAGAATCAATATACGATCTGGCATACTTAGACAAAGCTTCAAACTCAGAAATGTACTCAAGAACAGGCCTTCCCCCTTGCTTGAGCTCCACAAACCTCTTAAACAAGACAGATTTCTGGGAAGTAGAGATGAACTTAGCTTCAAATCTAACTTGGAATTGCTCCCAAGTAATCTCTTCTTCTGGAGTATCGATGGTGATAGAATTCCACCAATCAGCAGCTCTTCCCTGAAGCTGTCTCGATGCAAGCTTCCTCTTAGTTGCATCCTCAATCCCTAAGTCACCAAAGATTCTTTTGCAAGCATCAATCCATCTCTGCACCTCAATAGTCGACTCCGTCCCCAAGAAAACTTTCCCTCCAAGAGCAGTATAATCCTTGCAAAGCTTGGCAAAATCCACCGGTCTCGGAGCTTGGACTTGAACTCCCACATCCACAGATGATCCTGAAGCTGGTATTCTCCTCATGATTGAAGTCATCATGGCCTCAAACATAGGAGCATAATCAACAGCTTCCCTAGCATCACGGCTACCCCTCGCAGCTTGTCTCTCACTTCTACTCATCCTTAATATCTGTAAAAAGGAATGATTAGAACACCTTAAGAAACAACTGCATAAGGAGTTCAAATCCTTCTAAGCTACTATATTATATATAGTAATCATCCATCAAAATACAATTACGTCTCTCATACGTAGTTACATCAGCGAGCGTTGGCTAAAATCGATTAACCAAAGCTCTGATACCAAATGTGACGACCGCCCATGACTCCCGCACCAAATCAAGGAAATAATGCGCTAAAAGGTGTGCCAGGCAGCCATGGACGATAGTCAGGGTAAAACAAAACAGAAGAATCTCTATCGCATAACTCACAGCGCATGGATAAAATACAATAGAGAAATATAATATAGTGAAGCTCCATAGAACAGAACATCATCATATAAGCATCACAGTAGTTTCATACAATCATCTACTCAAATCCATACATGAAAGCCTCACTACAAATCACTCAACCAAATACAGCAGCGGATACCCAGTACATATAGTAAGAAAACTAATATGCAAAGCCTCCTGCTCGTCTTCGTCATCTTCATCGTAGAACTCCTAGCACAGCACCTGTCACCTGCTACCTAGTCTGCCCATCCCAACATGGATGAACAGCCCAAGGTAATAAGAGGAGACATAAAACCTTGAGTCAGACAAAGTCTTAGTGAGCAGTAAATTAACTATCAAACATACCAAAAGAGCATAAAGGATAAAAGGAATAGGAACCAAACCATCCCACTCCACCTCTTTCTACAGTGATAGCCCCAGACATACACTAAGGAGAAGCAAGCATAACAACATAGACAATTAAGGTAAAGCAAATACCACTCGAGTCAAGGACGATGTTTTCCAAATACAAACCCCCAAGGCCTAAACCAAGATCAGATAAGCTCCCAGAAAACACCGCTCTTGAAGCCGAATGATAATACAACCAAACATCCATGACTCTGGCTATCACTGTTATCCTTGCCTCGATTTCACCGTTAGTTGAATGACCATCTATCAAGGGCTAATGGTAACCCCGGTTCTAACCATAACTCCGCACACTGCCTTGTGCCTAGGACTTATCTACTTTGCCCAGAGTACTCAACTACCTACCTGTAGTCTTTTGGGTGTCCCGACTACCTTCCTGTAGTCGTTATGGGCGCCCCATGTACTCTTGCTTTTGAGCATGCTAGAACCTTCAACAACGACGAGATCCAAGCCTCCTAGCCATCCTTCTTGACGACTATCCTCATACAAGCTCAAGCTACCTCTTGAACAATCCATTATCAACCAACTTGAACTACCCTTCAAGTTATCAATATGCTTGGAATGATCCCTGCTTGGATTAAGCCAAGACTCACATCATACTTCGCTTCATCGCATCAAAGCAAAGTCTCAACTCAACAACATGGTTTGCCTCATCGAATCATGGCAAAGTTCCATCTCAACATCATCCAATCTATACATATGAGCTTCAACACCCGCTACATATGCCTTAAGCAGCTTTCACCATTCAAGAGCCTTCTTCCGTAGCTTTTGAATCCTCTTCCATCATCTTGTTCCAAATCAACTACTAGCTAACTTGGAAACAATCAAATCAATCATACATTCAAATAATCAATCATTCAAACAAGATCTAATAAGCAATATCAACTATAATGGCAATTTCGTAATTAAATGAGCAAAAGTCCAACGTATGTGAAATCATGGTTTTTAGCATAGATCTATCAAATATAAAACATGGGTTTTGTCTCTAACACTTATTAAATAAACTTGCATAAGCAAACATCTTCAAAAACCATGGATCTAGACTTGGATCTAAGAAAAACGCATGAAATCTCTAACTTTAACACTCAAACAAGCCACCAATCCAATATACTCCCTTGGATCCGCGTGAGAGATAACTACCACTCACCAAATCACCAAAACAACCTAAAATCAATCAACTTCAGATCTGGACAGCAAGGACTTGAGCTTGATCCGGAGAAATTTCACTTGAAATGGTGAAATCTAGCCTCTTCGGATGAAAATCTTCAACTTTGGCTCTTGATCTTTGATCTTGATCTTCAATCTTCAATGGATGTTAGCACTTGATGGAAGTAGAGAAAGAAGTGAAGAAAATACTGTAGTCGAGTTTCCAAAATGGCAGCACTTCGTCGCTTCGAAATCCGGTGCCAAAAAGTGAGCCAAACCCCTCTATTTATAGGCTGGAAAACCCTTTATCTCGGCCGTCCCTAAGTCGCCGCCGACCTAACTTCGCCGGCCTAACACTCCGCCGACTCAACCTCAAGACGCCGACCCAACTACACAGCACACACACAGGGTTACACGACCTAGTTCCTGCCGACCTAATCCCTAGCCGACTCAACCAATGCCGACCTAAAAACTCAAGCGACATAACAACACGGCCATACGACCTAACCCTATGCCGACCCAAAGACCTTCGACCTAAGACCTACACAACAGCTCCGAGACAACAACCTAAAAAAACATGGCCTACCGACCCAAATCCTACCGAGCTAACAACTACGACCTAACACCAAACCGAGCCAACGACCTACAACCTATCTCGGTCACACTCTAAGTCGGTATCCCCCTTTAACCTGTTATCTCGGTAACCATGCTAGCTCGGCATCTCCACTAAGTCGACCACCACTAAGTCGGTCAACCCCTAACCAGTTAACTCCTATAGCTCGGCCACTTCCTTAGGTCGGTCACTACTTGTCCCGGTGACCCTTCAACTCGGCTAACACGACCCAAGCCTTAGGTAGTCTACCCCTTAACTCGGCCATACGACTCAACCACCCATGAGTCGGCCCAACTCTTAAGTCGGTCAGTCTCTCTAAGTCATAACTCCTTAAGTCGGCAACCACTATAAGTCGCTCCAACCTATGAGTCGGCCACTACCTTAAGTCGGCCACGACTCATCACTTGCACTCGGGTCAACTCCTAAACGACTCAAGCTAGAGATAACGCAAACAACACTAACAACCTGTAAATTCTACGATACATCGACACGTAAAATACGGGTCGTTACAGTATATACATCATCCATTTCTATTTATATATATGTCGGTTCATAAATTAATTACATTTGGAGTCTACACTAATAGAGGCGACGAGAGGTATAGTATATGAACTTGAGGAAGTTTATTTATATGTATTGTTTTTATTTTAACCAATACATAACTAATAATACAAATTTACTCAAATTTCAAATAGTATATCTATATAACGAGGATTAAGTTAAATTTATATTGTTATAATATACATTTGTTGATATCGTTAAGACATAATTAAAATAAAAGTGCACTTCAAGGTATTGATCTTTTAGATTTTATATCACTACACAAAAACATGCAAATTCTAACATTTATAAGTGTTACAAATAATTTCGGTAACGCTTTTTAAGTGTTACTAATGGACCGTGAGGAATGGAGCGGCCAAATTTGTGACACTTATAAGTGTTACAAACATACGTATTACTACGGTAACGCTTATAAGTGTTGGTAACGAAATATACGATAACACTTATAAGTGTCGGTACAGAAATATACGGTAACACTTATAAGTGTTGGTAACGAAATATACGGTAACACTTATAAGTGTTGGTATAGAAATATACGGTAACGCTTATAAGTGTTGGAAAATGATTATTTAGTAACACACATATATATATACGCCAAAACTTAAACGCGAAGTTTAAATATAAACACTCTGCAAATAATGATTTCCGTATCACAAATAATTCATCATACATATTCAAGGCAAAGTTAAAATGCTCTCTAATGTAGTATAATATATTATAAACAATTATTTACATATCTAAAATACTACAATGTCATATATTCAGATATTATTACAACATAAGCTTCAAAAAAATATTTCAAAATGCACTTAAAGATTAACTTACGGTTAACCTAACTATTCCTGATCATCCACTCCAAACTCTAATGGTTTTGAATATTCTTCAACGTCCAATACAACAATCCAAAGCGTCCTTCTTCAAGTTCCTGCAATTAATATAAACACTCGATAAAAACTTATACCTTCAAAATCAAAAGGTTAAAGACTATGTTACAACTTAGGTTCTAATTTTTTTTGTATTTATAAATTCGCAAACTTAGTATGAAAAATACATGTTAATCAAACTCTATTAGCCTTTGCGAATTGAGTTTGCAAACCCAATTTGCATCGATTTTGCTACATGCTCAGTTTGTGTGTTCAGTTTGCAAGCTCAGTTTGTGTGCTCAGTTTTGCAAAATAAGTTTGCATGCTTAGATTTGCAAATTGTGCATGCTTGGTTTGCAAACTCAACTCTGTTGCATGCTGGCAGCGTTCAATCGTTAAAAATAAACATGATGGTAAAGATTTGCTAACGTGGAGTGTGTTGTAATACTAGTATATTGCAAAGCTTGTTGCAAACTCTTCAGGCACTGTCGTAGGTAACAAAGCCCATGAACCAGAATTCATGGCTGTCTATTGACACGATTTGTATGTATTTCTCTGCTGGATTCACTTGGTTCTTTGAAGGATTCACTGCTCTCAGTTGATGAAGAGGGATCACCACCTATGCTTAATTAACACTGTGCAATAATTTTAGGATAGTGCAGTTAAAATATAAAACATGTAAACAAGTATGATATGTGCATAATATAACTCTGCTTAAAAAAGACGTACACAATAATTGAACTATTATACTAAACTAACCACCCACTCTTTTGTATATGGTGAATATGTTAAGATCCATCTTTTATGGCACAGCCAGCCTATACATTTTAAGATAGGGCATAGTCACATGTTTTTACATATGGAAGCAAGAAAATAGTACATATATTTGGTCAATGTTAGAATGGATCAACATACCACAACTGACAGTGTGTTTTAAGAACTTTTTGAAAGGTTGATCGCACTTAAAGAAGAACCAAAATGTACTTTTGTTGCGATTTGAATTTCGGTGATTCGTCAATGATTAAATAATGTTTTTCCACTTTTTTGTAGATATTGCACTTATATAACCAGCACTCATAAAAAATTCACACTCTGATACCTCGAAGAAAGATGGATCAACAATTAATATTTTATTTTATTTGAAAAAAGACAAACCATTTTGATTTTCACAATTATCGCTTACAAGATAAAAATATACAGTTTTATGAATTTGACCGTATAAGGGCGTCCATGTATAAATTACATTAAGTATTATTTTAGCTGCTATATGATACAACATGGTAAGTGCCTTTATCATGAGTCTTGATTATTTGTCATTTCTCATGTAACATAAATGTATTTATGTTATTTATAAGATAATCCAATGTATCTTGGAGTACATTTAACCAGGAGAGCAATCCAATTGTTGAAGTCCTAAAGCATATGTTTTTTCATTTGCTATTTACTTCTGTAACATAAAAATTGGGAGTGCTCACTAACAAACTGCTTAAGGATTTAAAATCAATCAAAAGTTGGTCTTCTACCAGTATTGGGAGTGTGGTTCCCCTTATAATCCTCCACTTAAATAATTCAATATTTTATTATGAGACAGGTATTTGTTAATTATTCCAATTATCGATGAGTACTCTTGCTCCTCTTTAAGATTTGATTATGGTGGCTGGCCTACTTCTTGGCATTGTTTACGGTCTTTAGACCAGTTTGCAAACTCTACTGCTGAAAATATCCTTAACCATCAACAGGGTTATTTTCGTGTTTATTTTTCAAACTATATGGCAACAAATGAGCAGTGCTCAGTTGCAACAATTGAGCGATGTGCCCAGTTCAATTGCATTTCCAACTAAACTACTCGGTTCAATGGCAAATGCAACTGAGAATAGTGTTCAGCTGCACCAACTAAGCACTGTGCCCAGTTGCAAATGCAACTGAGTAGTGCTCAGTTCAGTTACATTTGAAACTGAGCGGTGCTCAATTGCAACAATTAGGCACTATGGCCAGTTCAATTGCAAATGAACTAATGCATTTTCTGTAGGAGCGGGTGTTACTATAAAATTTGTGGGTAGGGCCTGTTTGTTTTTTAGCCTAATTTTATTAGAAAATACGTGAGCGGTTGCTTTTGACCCCTTAGTTTAAGTTCTAATTCTGACTGCATTGCGTATTTATGTAACAACAATATAAAAATCAATTATGTGCAAGACATAAAAATAAAACTCGATTTATTAATCACTGAAAAAAAACAAGGACTAAGAATGATTCTTAACCAAGATTACAGTCGGATGTAGTGGATTACTTTGACAAAAGTTGAATAATACCAGTATGGATGTGATGGTTTTTTTTTAGTTTAAAAAAGTTGAATATTTTTCTTTGTTTACTTATATCCAAGATCTAAGATCTTTAATGTTGTTTATTTATACTTAAGGTTATTCAAATATAAGATGCATTGGATAAACAAAATGATGCATATCCTCAAATTCACCCAGGATGAAATCATACATGTAAAATTAGAATAAAATGGTTAATGAATAATTCCACTAGTGCATATTGCTAGAATACATGATGACTATTACATAGTTCGCATCGCGTCAAGACAATGGATTTATATTCAATACCGAACAATTCAGCTCACATAAACTTTCCTTCCTCCACTTAATCAAAAAGTTCCGGTAGCAAATTGATAGGTCAACTCTTGGAAAAGAAAAAAACATCTCGATAATATCCTGAATATGGTACATGACCGGCCATCATCATCAAATAACATTTAAAAGTTCATATTTAATCAGGTGGGATCATAGTATTTATCGTGAATATTGTACTTTCTTGTTTAAATTAGGTCATAAACAAAATTACAAGCTAGCACTTGCATATGGCCCCGTTCCTCTTATTTTTGTACACAATCTTCCTGCTTATAAAATGAAGTCTCCACAGATAACATTTTTCCATTTCCTGCTTTCAATTTTGCTTGTTTAACGTTCATTACGATATTTAACGTATTATCTAGTCTTATTTATAACAAAAACTAATTTCTTTACATTCGGTTTAATCCTCCCAATTTAGATTTCAAAACTACACGATCAATTTTACTTTCCTAAACCATTACTATTCTTCAGTCGCCACTTTTCATTCAGTAAGCTTTTCGCTCACTCTATTTCACAAGTTAGAAATGCTGAATTCTATATCCAGATTAAATTTACCCTTGTTGGTAAATTCAAAAACCAGCTTTAGACTACCCTTGATTGAAGCAATACATGAAACTTGCTAAATTATGAAAGAACGTAGAGTGCCATCGTTTAACGCCATTTGTAGTCCTCTGATATAAACTATAAGTTTATTTTTACATATATATTACGGTAATAATAAGTTGACTTAGGCTATAATTTAACTTTTTTTTATCTTGCTTGTGCACAATGATAGCATACGTAGTAATAATGATAACAATAATAATAAAGAAATATCATTCAGCCAAGCAATTCTGAAAAAGTCAGCAGGTAACTCCTTAAGCAGCTCTCTGACCATCTCTAACCTCATCAAATATATTGCATGAAATAGATTTTCCTTTGTTATGTAATCTTACATCCTACCGTAAATTTCTTTTCAACAGGATTTCATGACTTCTTACTTCCTCAGTTTTATACTCTATAATGCAAACTACCAGGGTGGGCATAGTTTGTACATAATATTCTTTACATTTTATATGCACAACCACCATGTTCTTGATTTTCCTCTTTAACTGTACAGTAATCACGAATTATCCCAGAAGATACTTTCAAGTCTGAGGTTAATTCACATCTTCGGTATTATAATTTTAACATAGCTTCTTCTTTCAATCTGTTACATACATAACATGTAATATGATAAATTAACAATTCCAAAGACATAATTAACAGTTCAAATATTGCCCTACATTATGTCTCTTTATATGACTAAAAACTAACCTTTTATACATCTAGTAATCTGTAATACAAAATCAAAATCAAACCTCATATTTTTGTGATGCGCAGAACCTGATGTTGCAAGAATCGTCAATGCTTCATCGAATTGTGTGTATAGATGCAAATCTTAACCCTAAAATGGATATGACAAATCGCGAGAGCCATCGATCGATGTACAGCTGATTGATGTCGCGAACGCTGCGAGAAATGAGTTGCCGGAAGCCTCGCCATCATTGATTCGTGGAGAAGAGCATTAGGTCGCCTCAAGCGACGTTGATTTGTAAAGAGCCGCTGAGAAGGAGAAAGCTAAATTGGAAACAAAAAAAAGTGCCAAAAATGAGAATGGGAATGGATAATGTGGGAAATGAAACGTATGCTAAATTACAAACAAGTGCACTTGGTCATAAATTATTTACAAATTTACCAATCATTGTAACACTTATTTGTGTTATATATCATAAGCAATGTGTTGTAAAGTTTATACAGAAAATTATTTATTTTTACCAACACTTTTTCATCTATTCTAACACTTATTAACTGTTAATAGTTTGTAACATCTGTAAGTGTTAGAAATTTACAAATACAAAACGTTGCAAAAATCATCAATTTGGTGTAGTGTATACTAATTTAGGGATGACAAATGATATTGTTAAAAAATGAGGATTATGTCAAATGTATATTCAAACAATTTATAATTCTTTAAAACTTAAAGATATAACATATATATTATCATATATCGGTGTGAAACATATGGTAGAAATGCTATTTTAGGGTTATTATAAACTACAACAATCTGCATGCCTGGACACATCGATTCTAGGCTTAAAAGTGGCTTTTGAACTCCCGTCATGCCAAGAAGTATGAATTGATGATTTTAAAATGGTTTACATGATACAGAGAAAATTATAACTTCACACCATTATACATTTTCAAAACTCACAGCGGAAAAAAATAATATAAGCACCAATAATAATTCAAGCAATACATCTCAAAATAACCGTGGTCAGTAAGATAAATAACACACACGCGCGTGCACGCACATACAAATATACACATATACATAGTGTGTGTGTATGTTTTGTGCATTTTACCATAAACTCATAAAACATGACTTTCCTAAAGTTATCAGGGATGTCACTGAATGTGGGTCTTAAATCGATGATCCATGCATGCATGTCTTCACGAATGGCATCAGATGTGGCACTGCCGCTAAAATTCGCCCAGCACATGCATAATTTTTATTAATAGACGTGTGTGTATTTAACTAGTAAAAATTGAACTATTTAATTAGTTCATTGTATATTAGCACGGTGATTGTGTGTATATCAATGTTAGTGTGTGTATGTATTTAATTACTCAACCCGACCCTTAATCTTTCTCGAAAACACAATTCGTTTAACCGTGGAAGATTCCATCTCATGCGCATGAATATATGGACTAGTAACATCAACAACACAATAGGACTATTAGCCTGAATGAGCACGAGACATCATATGTGCATCGTGCTCATATAAGTGAGATCCACTACTATCTCATTGGTGCGACCTGCTAATACTATGATGTTGATTTTCATGATAACAACTATATAAATATTGTTACTAATTATTTTCAAGTAGTACAGACTGTACTGTAGGAAACACCGGTGTAGACTCAAATATATTGCAGGGATATTCAAGTGCAGATGAATTAGACATAAGATGGATTAGAACAACAATTTAAGAGCAAATCAAGGAGACCGAGAGGACTCAAAGCAAGAAAAACAAGAACAAAACTAGGAGAACACATGAGATTCAAGGACAAGGCTAGGAGGACACAACAAACTCAAGAAATAAATTCTGGGTGAGCACAAGACACTGGTCCGAACTGTGTAAAAAGTCTTAGAAATATTTGTTAGAGACCCGTAAATCACTCTTTTAGAAAAACCTTTATTTTTATCTTTGGAACGTTTTATACAAGTACAATATTGATCTTAAAAGTTATAAAGTTAAAAACAATGTTTGTTCAATGTTTTTCAATTTTTACTAGGGTATGTTAACATGTCCCGGTAGTACATGTTGATATACTTACTGTTAATCTACCTTTTGAATTTAAATGAATGGACGCTCTATTTCATATTTTGTCAAATGCCACTTCTATTCATCTTTTATATAAAAGGCTTTGGAAAAGGAATTTTTTTTTTATATAAATGAACTCATTTTACTTTATTACTACAAAAAAAAAATTTACAAATTAACAAAATAGATACATTATATTTAAAAAATTATATCCGGCCTCAAAATTTCGAATTGAGTTTAGCCCATAACTTCTCCCATACGAGCCGTAAATTCTCCTACCCGCTTCCATTATCACCATTATCTCGAGTGCACCGGAAACCCTTCTTCAATCATTAAACCCTTTCAACCTAAACATTTCCAAGACTGAATCATCCACGGCGGCGCTGCTAATTTTCGAAAAAACTATAGCTTCGCTCTTAAATTCCTCCAGAAAATGCCTAACTCCATCAAAACAAGCTTAGATCCCTCGACGTACCGTGTCTTAATCTCCGTGTCCATCGGATTCGATGCTAATTTACCCACCACTTCCGAAGCATGAAGTCGCCAACACTTGCAACACCTTCGATCATTTCTAACATAAGCCGACCTTCAATGTTCTTGCAATAGTAGCTTCTGTCACAAGATCCGACTTTTGACACTTAATGCTTGCAGGTTTTAAGTCTCGTTTGAACTTTATACTTATGTAGTGAGCTTCGGTAGCAAGTTTGATATCTAAAGCCACTTGACAGTTCATGTTTAGATATGTAAATTATTCTTTTATGATTTGTATTAGAAAGTATTACTCCTTGTAGTTTGATGCTGTCAAGTGGTTCAATTCTCTGGATTTGTTGGAATTTCGAGCTAACAACGAGCGAAACTATGTTCACCTGAGGCATGCATCTGTTCCATAAAAGATAAGATCCATCTCTCTCCTGGAGAATGTCAATTTTGAAAGCCACCAAGGCACTAACAGTTCTTGTTGTTTGCAGCTTCATACCTGAACTAAGGTTAATGATACATAGATGTCATGCGTAGTCAAATTTTGGCCCCTTGATGTTGGGGACACGTCCTGTGTCACAACGGTTCTCCCCGTTCCTAGCTCTGTTGTGTGAATGGTGGGAGAGATACGTTGACGTACAACGCGTTGGACGATTCTTCGACAATATGTGTTGTGAAAAAAATGCAGCGTTTTGCGAAAGCTTATATCAACAGATTTTTGTCATCAAAATCACAAAGAGATAACTTGGATTGAAAATAAGATAGAATTGAAATTAAAAACAATAAGACGAGATATTCCATCCAATCACCCACTTTATTGATTCACCAAAATTATTGTTTACAATTAATAGAACAAAGCTAAAATAAACAAAATACCATTGAATCAATAACCAAATTGATAAAAGGAGTAAATATCTATATAGCTAAAATTGTTGGAGAAGAAGAACATAGATGGAGAACATGAATCAGCAAATAGATTTTCCACCATACATTTACCCTCTCTTCTAGTCTCTATTTATATAATTAATTACTTAATGCCCAAGTTAATATTAGATGACAAAAAATAATTTGATTAGCCAATTAGAGAAAGAAATAAACATACTCAATGTGCTTATTAATTAGGGGAAACAAAATCTTCTCTTTCTTTCTTTTGCATATTTCTTTCCCTCTATTTGTGATTTTGTATCGCCAAAATTTAACACTCCACCTTGATGCAAAATCACATATCTCCAACATATCAAACATGTCATATTTAGATCTATCACAACTCTCTATATCTCAATCATACCAAATTACAAACCTTTACCACCGACTGCAAGTGATGTATCTCCCACATGAGGTGCACCACACAAATTCGATGTCAAAAACGTTTGTAATACCACAAAGATCTCCGTCTTGTCTTTGTGGATTTTGCAATTCGACACCCGTCTATCACTCGATCTGAGCTCATTACCTGATCACTATCAATCCCCCGAGCATCATCAACATGAAGACCCCTGTCTAAAATATGATCCTCAATGCTAGAATCATAAGCAGTGACCACATTAACCTCTCCACTATTTTGTGGACTAGGTTCTTCAACCATCACTCGCTTTCCATAGTCGACTACAGAACCAACCAAGCTATAAGGGTTTCCTTCTTCCAATACTCCTCTCATCCTTACACGACCACCTTTCTTCACTCTCAAAACTCCACCTTGAGTCTCATAAGTGCAACCACGGCGATCCAACTGACCGAGAGAAATAACATTATGCAAACAAGTGGGTACATGTCTCACTCTAGAGACTTCTCTAACCACACCATCATGCATACGAAACCGGATAGATCCAATACCACAAATTGGTAGCTCTTCTCCATTGGCTGTCCTAATCATGTCGACACTCTTCTCATAAGAAGAAAAACAATTCACATCTCTACAAATGTGAAAACTGACTCCCGAATCCATCTTCCAAGGCTTATTATCACTAAAGCGGATATCATAAGAAGCATCACTATCGGTACCTTTAGCAAAACCTGCATGTGCATCACTACTAGTATCACCGTGCGCAGCCTTTTTCTGATCTCTTTTATAAGCATAACACTTGATGCGTATGTGACCTTTCTTATTACAATAATGACAAGTGATAACACATTTACCATTAGCATCCTTCTTCTTCCAAATTGTATCTTTCTTTGAGTCTCTTGCCACCATAGCCTCACTTTGAATTGATTTCATACCTGACCCTTTTCTTCTAAGCTCCTCATTCAAAAGACTGCTTCGAACAGTTTCCAAAGAGATAGTTCCATTAGCATTAGAATTACTCAATGAAATAACCAAAGTTTTTCAACTTTCTGAAAGCGAACTCATCAATAAAAGAGCCTGTAACTCATCATCAAAATTGACCTTCATATTTGCCAATTGATTTATTACATCCTGAAATTCATTCAAATGCTCTGCAACAGACTTCTCTTCATCTAATCTCAGTTGTACCAACTTTCGAATCAGAAAAGCCTTACTAGTAGCACTCTTTGACTCATATAAAGATACCAACTTATCCTACAAAGCCTTTGCGGATTCACAACTAGCCATATGATGGAAAACTGAATCATCAAGATATTGGCGAATCAAAGCAATCGCCTTCTTATCCATCTTCTTCCATTTTCCGTCATCTACATCAGAGGGCTTCTTTCTATCTCCATCAATCGGATCATGAAGATCATTATGGTACAGAACATCCTCCATCCTAGGCTTTCAAATACCCCAATTTTTCCATCCAAAATAGCCATCTTCGAAAACGAAATCATATCCGACATCAATAATTTTTCAATTCAAAATTACTCTAAGCTTTGCGATGATCTGTGCTCTGATACCAATCTGTTGTGAATAAAATGGTAGCGCTTTGCGGAAGCTTATATCAATGGATCTTTATCATCCAAATCACAAAGAAATAACTTGGATTGAAAATAAGACGGAATTGAAATTAAAAGCAATAAGACAAGATATTCCACCCAACCACCCACTTTATTGATTCACCAAAATTTGTGTTTACAATTAATAGAACAAAGTTAAAATAAACAAAATACCATTGAATCAATAACCAAGTTGAGAAAGGGAGCAAATATCTATATGGCTAAAATTGTTGGAGAAGAAGAACATAGATGGAGAACAGGGAATCAGCAAATAAATTTTCCACCATACATTTACCCTCTCTTCTAGTCTCTATTTATATAATCAATTACTTAATGCCCAAGTTAACATTAGATAGCAAAAAATAATTTGATTAGCCAATTAGAGAAAGAAATAAACACACTCAATGTGCTTATTAATTAGGGAAAACAAAATCTTCTCTTTCTTTCTTTTGCATATTTCTTTCCCTCTATTTGTGATTTTTTATCGCCAAAATTTAACAATATCAACGGTCATTGATTTTTTTGTCCTTTCTTTCAAATACTCCGTCCACAGTCCCAAAAGCATATACCATGTTTGTTCAACTTTCTCATGTAAATGTCTCGTCCAAATACTCCATTGTCATTCCCCACAAATGTATCCGTAATAGAGAAAAAAAGGGCAAGTTTAAAGAGTACTTGATTGAGGCAAAGCATGGTGAAAAGCCTGACAATCTATGGGTCAATGATCGTATTTATTGGACAATAACCCTGCATTGAAATTGTAGCGAATAAGGTACTTAATTCTGAATTTTTAGAAATGTAAATTTGTTTCTATGCAATGAATGTCCTGTTATATCCCATAACGAATTTCTACTGCTATAATTTTCCCAAAGAGCCTCAAAAATAGCAAGCCACGCTATTTCCGCTATATCCTATTGTTCTCGCTATATCCTGCTATGTTTAATTTAAACAGAATGAATTGAAAAATGACATTATTTTAACATATTTTCATATACATTATAAAAATTATTTTAACATATTTTCATAAACAAAAGTACTCTGATATTCTATTAAATATAATTCTTTTAAATATCAATTTATGTTCATTTAAAACAAATTTAAACATGTTTTTTCTTAATATTAAATATGTATTAATTATAATTAAATGTTTATTATGCATTTAATTACCCTTTATATATATGTAAAAGCATTAAGTACAAGTTTTGTATGCTATTTTAGAGTCATCCGCTATATCCTCGCTGCATTTCTATTATGACTTTTCGCACATTCGTCGCATTGAATCCGCTAGACGCTTTAACTGTGCAGATTTGTTTAAAGGACAAATTTTCACACTTTTTTGATTTTCTCGGACGCAATTAGAAATTTTTTAAAAGAACACATTTTACGTGAAGATCAAATCGTAGTTTCCCATGCCACCGCAACCCACGCCGTCACATTCCACCCTATCGCACTCCATGACGTAGCACTTCCTACACCGACGCCTTATACCTCCGCTTTACCGCTACTGCAGCCGTCGCCTTCCGTAACCGCCACCTCCCTAGACGCTGCCTTCTCAAAACCTAACCTTAAAAAATAAAATCACTTCTATACTCACCGTTTGTCGTGCCGTCTATATCTTCCAGCTCATATTAACATCGTTTGTCACCTCATTTTGCTCACCAATTATCAATTAATGCAAAAATAGCAACATGTAAGAAAATTATACTATAGAGTAACAATTAACTAAAAAATAACACCACAAGGTAAGACCAACTATTATACATTAAAATTGAAGTATGGTTGATGTATTCTTTTTCTTTAGTTCGGTAAATGCAAAATTGATGCTACACAGTAGCATTATTATATAATTGGTTAACCAAGCAAACTATCGAATGTAAAAGTTAACCGAATGCACAACCTAATTGGGTACGTATGAATGTAAAAGCTAATCGGATGCACACCTTAATTGAATACATATGGATGCAAAAGGTAGCGGGATGCACAATCTAATTAGGTACATATGGATGCAAAAGCTTATCGAATGCGCAACCTAATCAGATACAAATGGACGCAGAAACTAACCAGATGTACTACCTAATTAGATACATATGGAAATCAATCTGTAAACGAGACAGACTGACTAACCGATCTTACCATCGAAAAGCTAACTGGATGCACAATCTATTAATAAAATTTATAAAATGCTACTATAAAAATAGCATTACGAACATAAATATACATAATGTAATTTATTCAAAAACAAAAATGATACTACACAAAAGCATTATTACACAACTAAAGGATTTTACAGTTGTTTATAAACAAAAATGATGTTATACAATATCATTAATACACATATCTAAAAAGATGCTATAATTTTTTGAACTACCACTACAATTTTATAAAAGATATTACAATTCAGAATCTCCTACTGCAATTTATAATATGCTACTATATAATATATAGTATTATGATCAAAAATATATATAATTATGTTTATTAAAACAATGATGTTATACATTATCATTACAACACACATAAACAATGATGCTACAATTGTTTATAAACTGCTACTATAATTTAAAGAAGCTAATACAATTGAAAAACTGATACTACAATTCATACAATGCTACTGTAAAATAACAATATGAACGAAAATATAAATAACTATATTTATATAAAAAAATGATACAACGCAATATCATTGATACACACATCCAAAAATATACAACAAAATAATGTTGTGAGATACAATATATACATCATTTACGTCATCTAAAATGATGCTATAATTTTATAAACTGTTATTACAATTTTAAAAAGCCATTACAATTCAAAATCTGATACTATAATTCATAAAATGCTACTATAATATAATGTTATGAACATAAATATAAATAACTATATTTATTTAAAAAAACAAAAATGATACTGCACGGTATCAATATTACACATATTTGTTAGGTTCTTTTATACATAACATGAACCACATAAGCTGAAGTTATGCTTTAATAGAGAAGAAAATTGGTTTCTCTCTCTTTGCTTATAAGCTGAAGTTATGTGTTTTATTTCATTATCTTTCAGTGACCTTTTATAATAGACAAAGGTCGGTACTTATAAGTAGAGAGGTTCAACTTTCCAAATTCTTACTTAATCTTGATCGTCCATCAAAAAAAATTAATAATCTAAATTGTATCCGTTTTATTGATTAGCATATTGATAGGAAAACTGATTTTCTAATGACCATATAATGGGAAAGAAAACGTTTTAATTTTTCTTACATATTCCTATTGATGACTACATAATAGGAAAGAAAAATAATCCTATTAATGGAACATAATAGGGAAGGAAACATTTACTTTTTCTTAAAGTCTCCCACTTGGTCAATAGAAAGATCCATTAGTGTTTTCCTATTAAGATCATAAGGTGCACATGGTATGCTAAACACTTCGTTAGTCAGTTATCACAAGTGCCTTGGCTAATCTAGTGGTCAATGAGAGTCATGGCTTATACACATTATTTTACAACATGCTTACTTCTATGTACTACAGCATTGTCAACTTTGATAACTAGGCCATAAATGAGAATAAATTAACGGTCATCTAATGTCTTGAAGTAAAGACTGTTTCTATTGTAATTAGAAAACAAAAATAGCAGATGTTAAGAAAAATTAAGAGCTCAAAAACTATCATATGCAGGTACAAAATTAAATGGCATAAAATAATAACAATTAGGAACTATTTGCAAGGCCCATGCTTTCAATATGATTTTATAAAGTCTTCGAAGGTAGTACTCTCGTGGATATTTTTTTCACTTGTAAGTCTGTACTTATCGATTCAACAACAATTTTCTTTAGTTTAACATCTTTCTTCAGCAATAAGTATTTTAGGTCCATGTGTTTTGAACCCTTTGTTATCCTATCATGCTTGGAGAAAAAGATTGCAGCTTCATTGTCGCAGTATGCAAACTTAAAGCGCCAAATTGTGATATAAACTTATGCAGCCATGTTCCCTGAATTGAAGCCTCATAACATGTCGCGTATTGGCCATTATGGTGGACCTGAAAAGTAATTCAGATTTCTGGCTTCTTCATGATATTGCACCTCCATATAATAGATACACATAGTCAAGAGTGCAAACTCTGATGTCAGGACATCTAGCAAAATCTGTATTTGAATAACCAGTTACCTGTGGGTGACTTGATTTTCTCTACGTGAGCATGTAATTCCTTGTTCCCTTTAGGTATCTCAGCACTTTCTTTGGATCTTTCCAATGAGCGAATCCTGAGTTACATTAAAATCTATCCAGCATACCAACAGCATGACTGATGTTAGGCCTGATACAAACTTTTGGATACATCAAATTCCCTACAAGAGATGCGTAAGGATATTAAGTCATTTCTTCTTGTTCCACAAGAGTCTTTGGGCACTTCTCAAGAATAAGTTTGTCTCCTTTACGCAGTAGGACAGGACTAGAGGAACAATTCGCCATGCCAAATCTCTCAAGTACTTTGTCAATATATGCCTTTCGAGACAATCCTAGAAGTCCTTATGATCTATCATGGAATATTTCTATTCCTAGCACATAAAATGCCTCACCCAGACCTATTATTTCAAAGTTCACTGAGAGATAATCCTTAGTTTTATGTAATAAACCAAGGTCGTTGGCTCGTTGCTGATGTGCACGTAAATGTGCATATTTTTACCACCATATTTAATCTATTTAAATTGAATAAATGATCATATTGGGTATTTTAACATGCTTAAACCAAAATTCAAATTATTTTTAAATTGTCACATATTCATCTTCATACAGGGGTAAAATGGTCATTTGTGCATTTAATAAATTGTGAAAATTTAATTGGAAATTTATATATTATTTTGTAGGAAATTAAACTCAATTACAAGTGGTTTCATGAAGGAATATGCATGAACAAATAAGATACAAAAGAATGAAGATGGAAATAATTCAAAGTGAAGAACATGTAGGATCCTACCCACTTACCTTGATTTTCAATTAGGAGCTAACGCACATGCTAAAAGACCATTAAAGCTTCATGTACATTTAAGTGGAGGATTATTGAAACCAATGATAACTTGGCCAGCACATTTCCTACAAGGGCATTTTGGGCATTCCCCAAAAATATGAATTAGGATTTAACACATGTCTATATACCCCTTATGTTTCATGTAACCCTCTTTTTACTTAGTCTCTCTTAGTTTAATTTAGGCTCAAAATAAAAAGACAAGTTCTTTTTCTCTTTTCATGGCTATTTAGCTATTTTTATTTCATGTATTTTTCCTTTCTTTTATGCAATGTTAATTAGAATTTTATTTTACTTACATGCTTTCTTTCTTTCATGCTAATAGTGTAGATTTAATTTTCATGCAAAGTAGATTAGTTTTAATCCTTGTCAATTAGCTTCTCTTTTTCATTAGCTTTCATTTTCTTTCTTTTTGCTTTCATGTTGCTAGCTACGTTTGTTAATCAAATGACAAATATGAGAGACTAAACCCCTTCAATTTAGGGGTAATAAACCTCTCTAATTATGTAGTTTCAACTATTTGTTAATTCATGCCGTCTTTTTGTGTCTAATGATGATCAATGAAGTGTTTTATTTGTTGTTCTTGCTTTGAATTTGATAGACTATATTGTTAACACCAAATAGGCTATGCTTAAACAATCGCTAACACAAATGCATCTTTATCAAAATATGATTATGGCATAAGAAAGTGATTTGAAATTCAAATTTGATGGTCTATATTTCTAGTCAATATTTAATATGTCATACTTAAAATAGATTTCATTGTCAAGTTTCATTAAAGTTAGTAAGTGGTTTAAGGGGTGTGTTATTGTTTGATGACTTATGTTGGCTAATCAATAGCACAAATATGTCACACTTATGATAAGCATATCAATTAAAACACTAATGACCATAAAAGAGATATCATGATTTCATGTGTTGAACTATATGATCTGGATTTATTCTCTAAATTGTCATTTAACTCTTATATTTGCATCTCTTTTCTTTTAGTTAGTTAGCTAATTTTCTAATTCTCTAGCTTAACTTCAATTCCAAATTATTATAATTTGATTGAATAGCATTTTTAAGATCATCAATTCTCCGCAGATCGAGCCGTACTCGCCATGTACTTCAATAGTACGTCGTGCGCTTGCGGTATAAATTTTATTTCAAAATTTTTCGACTATTTTCTAAACCGATAGAAATTTAGTCGATTAACAAGTTTTTGACGCCGTTGACAGATAGTTGCTTTGATTTTGATTTTCTATTCTTCGAATTATTAGTTTGTTTGATTTTTGTGTGATTTTTATTATATATATATATAGTGTTTGTGTGTGATTTTTGTTTGCCTTGAGCTTGTGTGTGCATGTTCTAGTTTCTATTTTGCATTGCATATTCTACAAAAAAAAAACATATACTATTTCATATTAAAAAAATATTCCATTTAGGTAATTCCATTTACGTTTACACTTTACAGTTGCATATCTTTTTTTGAATTTTGTTCTTCTGTTTACAAAAAAAAAAAGAAAAGAAAAGAAAAGAAAATTCAAACCGTGCATAAAACAGTCGCTGCCACTGTTACATTTGCACATCCCCTTCTTCACTACTTCGCAAAACCATCCACTACATTTCCATACAACATCAATTCCTCCTTGTCAGACCATAAATTTCCATCCATCAACAAACATACATACATCATTTTCATTACTTCACCATTTACATCACTCTCCCTCAAACACTACTGCCTCTGTTCATACCACACAAACCAAGAAACTGCTTCATCACCCTATCACCGACCTTCCACCTGACGTCTGCCTCATATCACCACTCTCTGTTATCTACATACCCACTCTCTGTTGACTTCAGCTTGCCTCCATTAAAAAAAAATACAGCTGCTAACCTTCTTCTACCTGTCAAAACTAACTGCCTCATCCTTGTTCATAAACATCATCACTATATCACACTCCGTCCTCTCTGTGTACAAGACTGTGTACAAGACCAAGCATCTTCACTGCCTTGCCACCAAACCACAGTTCACTGCCCCTCCTCCCCATTGCCAAGTACCTCTCACATCAACCATTGCTGCTGAAAAACCACTTCTGCCATCATCACCATTTGCCTAATTCCCATCTAACATCCCCACTCATCAATCCTCTGCTTACTTGCCAACAGACCCCACTGCTCTAACTACTGTCCCCATTGCACATTTTCTTTTCTGACCTCTACATTGCTCCACCACCAACAACCAA
The DNA here is from genome assembly GCA_030765085.1 of Allium cepa. Taxonomy (NCBI): domain Eukaryota; kingdom Viridiplantae; phylum Streptophyta; class Magnoliopsida; order Asparagales; family Amaryllidaceae; genus Allium; species Allium cepa. The sequence continues at coordinate 35,275,562 of CM060941.1, forward strand.
TACCACTTAATCACTGCTCCTCCTCTTCAAACCGAAACATCTATTCATCATCACAGTATCTTGCCTATTAACATACTACCCATTACATCAAACCAAACCGTGTCATTTACAGCACCCCTCTTTACTGCTATCCTGCATTCACATCCCCATCCCCATCCCCAGTGCAGTGCACCAGAACCACTTATCACTTCCTCCACCCTCACCGCGTTCTTCCTCCACATATCAACACTTCTGTCAAACTTGCACTCATCCATCAAGCTCAACTACAACACAACCAAAACCTGCATCAAACTTGCCTGCAAATAAAAACCCATCGAGCCACACTGCAAACACAAACTTGCCTGCAACAGCCACCATATCTCCCTGCTGTGTACTATTCCTCAACCATCACGCAACATAGCGTCTGACCGGCAACCACCATAATCGCAAATACTCCCACACAACAAACTCGAGAAACCACGGCACTCGTATTCAACTCGCAAGCCAAACACCTCACCTGTCAAATCGCAAGTTCGCAAATCACTGCGACCCTCCTCCAATCGACCATCGCAACTTTGCCAATTCGCCTTGCGACTTCAGCCTCACCTTGACCACAACAAATCCACCTCCTCGAATGACTCGACCTACCACCAGCAATCAAAACTTCACCTTTTGCCCACGACTTCAATTCAATCAATAAGCCGTACCGCCTCAAACAACCGCGACCTGAAATCCCCACCAGTCCACTCACTCAAATCGACACCGATCCCCACGCGACCTGAAAACCATCGTCGTCCAACTCCATAACAAAAAAAGGAAGGCATTCGATTGGAAACTGCGGAATTTCGATTTAAGATTGTTGTTTGATTTATTTGTTTTAGTGGAAATTGGAGGATTTGATTTTTCTCGTTTTATTTATTTAAGTATTCACTAATCTAGGAGTGTTATATTTTGTTTATTTAAGTGGGCCGGGCCATAAGTAAAAAGAAAAAAAAAGTTATTTTTCTTTAGTATCCTTCCAAAACTTTAAATAATTTCTTGTATATGTTGTTTTCCTTTGAGATTTCTTGTATATGTTGTTTTGCTTTGAATTGTAAATAATTTTTTTTAATTCTTTGTCCTGTTTTTAAAAAAAAAACAAAAAAATCCAGTTTGTTTAATTTTCAATTTGTTTGGTTTTCAATTTACTTTGTTTTCATTTATTTTGTTTTTGTTTTTGTTTGTTTTGCTTCTTCTTTGATATAAAAATTTAAAATCAAAAACTATATATATATATATATATATATATATATATATATATTTGAAAATAGATTAATTTGATTACTAAACAGGCTTTGCGGCCCATTGCACAATACATCAGAGATAATAAAACAATGGACCGACAAATACAGTCAAACTATCGTCTTCAACTTCCTTTCCTTAATAGGTTACATCTATGGCGGCTGCCAGCTCCTTGGTTGATTTTGTCCGCTCAGTTCCATCTTCCTCAACTTCGCCAGTAGTAATTCTTCTTGTGCCGATGCAGTGGTGAGTATTTTCTTAGGGATTCTTTCGATAATAATAGCAATTTCTCTGTTAATTCGATTTGTGAGAGCTAACGTGTCTAGCTTGTTGTCTTCAAAAGTCCTATAGTTCCGTTCCTTCCAGATGAACCACAAGCAGGTTGTGAGGCCAATTTTTCCGAGCTCCTTCATCAACTTAAAGAAGTTTCTCCCATCGTGCAGGTAATCTATCTCCTCTTTTAATCTAGTAGTACAATTGTTAAGCTGAAGTCTATTCTTTTGATTGATCCAAATTCTTTTCGGGTATTCACAGTCAAAAAATAAGTGGTCATGAGTTTCTTCTTCCCTGCAACAAAAGAGACATGTTGTGTCTTCCAAAATTTTCCATTTTTTTAGTCTGTCTTTTGTGGGTAATTTACCCAGAATCGCCTTGTATAGTGTGTGCGCCATTTTTTGGGGATTAGATTTGCTCCATACTATATCAGACCATTTAACCTCAGCACTTTTATTTCTTGATTCTTCCCAAATGTCTTTGAATTTGAAATGGTCATTAGCATTCACCTTCCATATCCATTTATCTTCATTTTCTTCTCTGTAGATATATTTCTGTCGAATTTCTTCCTGGTAATTGAGAGTTAGTAAGTTATTGTTACATTGCCATTCTCCATTATCAATAATATCTGCTACTTTCCAGTTTGGTGTTCCATATGCTGAGAATGCATCCCAACCAAGCCCGTCTATCAGACTTTTAGAGTTAAGCCATGGATCTCTCCAGATATCAGTTTTCCTTCCATTGGCAATCTTTCTGTCTAAATACTTTTGAAAATCCTCTCTGGTCTTAAGAATGTTTTTCCAAGTAACTGAAGCATTATTATCAATTCTAGTAGTCCAGAAGTTATCTTTCAGATACCTAGATCTCATCCAGGAAGCCCATAGTTTGTTTGAAGTTAATACATTCCAGGCTAATTTGAGGCAGTACACTTTTTTAAGTTCATAAAGATTTTTCAATCCCACTCCCCCTCTTTCTTTTTCCTGCATAAGTCTGAGTATTTAACCTTGTGCATCCCTCCCCTCCAAATAAAATCAGCACATACTGAGTTGATTTTAGCAATAGAGCAATCGGGAATTTGAAAAGACTGGAGCCAGAATCTAACTTTGGAAGTTATGACTGTGTGTACTAGCTCCACTCTACCAACAAAAGATAAAAGTTTTGACCTCCAACCTTGTAATTTTTCCCTGATTTCGTTAATAAGCTTACCACATTCTGCATCTGTAATATTGTTGTTTGACAAAGGTACTCCCAAGTACTTGACTGGGAGATGTCCTTCAGTGAAGCCAAGTTTGTCAATCATGGATTGTTTGTTAAGACAGTATTTGCTGAATTAGCATTTGGTTTTCATTTCATTCAATTTGAGGCCTGCATACCTTTCCAGTTCTCCAAATATTGCTTTAATCTTGTCTATTGCTTTTAAATTACTTTTAATCACCACCAGGAGGTCATCTGCATATAGTAAATGAGTAACACATGGAAGGTTATTATATATTGGTTGAATAAACCCTTGATTATATGCCAGTTCCATTTGTAATGTAAACCATTCCATTGCTACTTCAAAAAGGTAGGGGGATAGAGGGTCACCCTGCCTTATCCCTCGATTGCTTTGAATAAATCCTGTAGGGCTACCATTGATCAATATGGAGAAAGTTGGAGTGTCTAGGCAGAATCTTATCAGTTTTATTAGCTTCATTGGAACCCCCGTTGATTCTAGCATATGAGTGATGAAATTTCTGTTGACTTTATCATAGGCCTTTTGCAAATCCACTTTTATGCATAATTTTCCTGCTCCCTTTTTATTGAAGTTCCTTATCAATTCATGAGCCATTAGAGAATTTTCAGAAATGAGTCTACCTTTGATGAATGCACTTTGACATTGAGATATTAATTCTGGTAAGACTTTATTCAACCTTTTGCAAATAATTTTACTGAGGATTTTGTATGTGACATTGCAACAAGCTATCAGCCTATAATCTTCAATTCTCTCTGGTTTTTGGACTTTAGGGATAAGAGATATGAATGTATGGTTGATTTCTTGAATGAATTCCCCTGAATTTAAAGCTTCATTATATGCTGTTAACATAATATCTTTCAGGTTTACCCAGTGCATTTTGAAGAAGGATGCCCCCATTCCATCAGGTCCAGGGGAGGAGTCACTGCAGATGGAGGTGACAGCGTCCTTCAATTCTCCCTCCATAATAGGAGCTATCAACATATTATTTCCTTCAGCAGAGATTCTCCTTCTGCAAATGACCTGAGGTAATTGATCATCATTTTCTCCATTATATAAATTTGTAAAGTAGGTAATAGCCTGTTCCTCCATGTTCTTTATAAGTCTTAATGTATCTCCTTGTTCATCTATGCAGTTCAGCAGGTTGTTATGATGTTGTTCATATATATATATATATATATATATATATATATATATATATATCTTGTTTTTTATTTCCAGGTTGCCAAAGCAAAAGAGTCAATTGTTTTGCTTGGCTTGCCGAAAATAATTGCTTCGCCTAGCTTTCCCAAAAAAAAACTGCTTGCTTGCTATATCTATTGTTTTTATTTGCCTTGTATTGTTGTTTAATTGCATATATTTAAAAAAATTCAAAAATTCAAAAACAAAAACAAAAATTCATTCGTAGTTGCATTGTTAATTCACGTTTAATTTCTGTTTTACATTTCATTTTAGAATTATAATAACGATTAGATATCGATAACACTTAATTGTATATTGACAAATTGTCTTCTTTGGACAATTTAATTTCTTGGTGTCTAGGCTACGGCGGAGCAATAATCAGTTATAAATATTACGGTGATTCGTAAATATTATACTGAATTGCTTCTCTGAAGGTATTTAAATCTTCGGCTGCATTGCTACGGTGATTCGTGGTGCACCGATAACCCTTGCCCGTTACTTGGCTGAGAAATATTTTTGTTGATTTAAGACAGAGTGCGATTATACAAGTTTGAGTTAACTTAGGATAAATCATTTGTAATTAACTCTTGCATTCATTTAGTTGTATTAGTTCATGAATATTTAAAAACAAAAAATTTCAAAATCCTAAACTAAAAAAAATTGCAAATATTCCTTTTCTGTTTCTTTGAAATTTTTAAATCCTTTTCCTTTGAAATTTTGAAAATCCAAAAAAATTTAGAAAATCAAAAATCCAAAAAAATCTTTTCAAAAGAAAAAAAAAATTGAAAAACCAAAATCAATTTTTCATTTTGAAAAATAACTCCTCCTTGTAAATACTTTTTCTTTATAAAAAATCAAAACAAAATTTCTTGAAAATGTCTGAATTTCCATATTCACATGAATTTTACGATAGTTGTGAAAATCAATATAATCCATATAATTTCACTTCAAATTCTCATGGATATTTCAACAACAACTATTGTTTAAACAACTCGAGTTTGGAACCAAAGTTTGAGAAGGACGACCAACCTTCAAATCCTAAAAAAAACGTTTCATCTTTACTTGAATTCTCTACAACAAAATCAAAGTATAAGTGTAATTCATATTTTTGTAATAATTCGAGTCAAGGATTTCAAAGTTTGAATTCAATTCAAAATTCAAACGATTTCGATTATAACCTATGCCAATTCAATTTCGAATTCCAAAATGAATTTCAAACTCAAAATGAAAATGGAAACAACTTTTCCAACGAATTTGGCAATGGGAATAATCTTAACCACATTACGATTGAAAATTATTGTTCTCAATAAATCCAAATCAAAAATTCCCAATTTAATAACTATAATTGGATTTTGTTGAACAAATGAACGAAATTTACGATGATCACACAGATTTGTTGTTCGAAACATATATGAAACAATGTGATAAACAAAATCAAATCTCAATGCGTGACGAGTCAAGTGATAATCCACCTTTTACCCATATTGATGATTTTCAAATGACAACTTTTGAAATTGAAAATGAAAATCTTAATGAATTTGTCGAAAACATGGTAATTGAGTTGGATTTCAATTCTTTTGAGGGTGTGGAACCAAATTTAGAATTCGATCTTCCTTTTCTCGATTTCGAAAATTTGAATACAATAACTTTGTATTTTGAACTTGAGATACGCAATGAAGTTGATAATACAACAAAGGAAGACGAATTTAATGAACACGAATTTTTTGGACTTTTGGATGACGAATTGTTAAATTCCGACGAAAAAGATTTAAATCACCACTTCAATTTTGAAATCAATAATTTTGAAGAATTTTTCAATGACAAACTTGAATTTCAATTTGGTGAAAATAAACTTGAATTTCAATCAATCGTTATATCTACCCCAAAAATCATCGAAAATAAAACAACTCGTACGATTTTCAATAAAATGACATTCGTTTTTTCAGATCAAAATTCAATTTTGAAATCTTTTACGATTTGGTTTTGTGCGCTTAAGCTGTGTCTTGCACACTTAACGAGACAAATGAATCGGTCTTTGGAAGACCGTTGCATTTACTCCTTGACGATATACTTTCTGAACTCTTGTAAATAATCATCTTTTCGTTTTCATTTAAATAAAGGTTGTGTTTTTATGTTTTCCCTTCCACTTGGGTTGACTGTGGGGACACAGTCAAAATCAAGTGTGGGGGGGGGGAGACTCATCTTCGTTTTCTATTTTTCATGATTTATTTTTACTTTTTCTTTGCAAAATTTAAAAAAAAAATCTCAAAAACAATTTTTTTTTAAGCATTTTTTATTTCTATTTAAAGAAATACTATAAGATAAATATATGACTTTGGTTATTAAATTGAAATTATTGAAAATTTATTTGTCTTAACAAAAATAAAAAAGAAGTTTGATTACAAATAACGATAGTTTAACTAATATATAGGAAGATTCATACGTGATAATTATGAAATATATTCTAACTGAAAATCTTTGTTTTTAAAAGTGGTTGATTTAAAGTAAAGGATATAACTTTTTTTTGTCTTCTAAGTTAAGTGGTGCTAGGATTATTTTGCAAAACTCTCTTTCAATTTTTTTTTGAAAAAAAAGCATATTAAAAAACAAAAGAAAACATTTATATACATGTAAATATTTTCTATTAACACATACGGTCGACATGTGTACAGACTTGTGTGTACACTCGCTATGCTCTGTACCTTTCTCACGTAAGCCTGAAAGACAGTGCACGATTGGTATATCTGGCCTCAATTTATCTGAGCTAGGTGTATATATAAAAATTCCTTTTAATAACGCCTACAGTTAATAGGTGTTTACACTCGTGTGTTCATTCGCCACGCTCTATATTCCCCTTACATAAGTCCGCCGGGCAATACATGGGTAATATATCCGGCCTCAGTTTGTCTGAGTTAGGCATATGTACGTATTGTAAATATCAATAAAATTTTCAAAAAAATAAGAGAGAGTACGCAAATGAAATCCAAGCACTATTTTAACTTATTTGATTTGACTTGTTATTGAACATAAATGAAATTACCACTTTATAAACTTTGCTAATCAACTAATGATCCATTTCATAATTACACTTTGTTATCAACCTAAATAGCGAGTTAAACTATTGTCTATTTGTTGTGATAACTTGATTTTTGTTGGAAATTTTGACGAGTAAATGACTTGAATTTTCAAGATAATGACCAAAACCTATATTTAACTTATTTATGTCGATTTAAAAATAAATCCATTAGTTGTAAATTTTTCAAAAACCCGCATTCATCTCTTTATAAATAAATCTTGCATTTTTAAATATTTTCATCTTGCATTTGGATATTGTGGGTAGTATCCGCTGAAAACCCTCATGAGACAACATTCATCCTACTGGGGGCACCTAGAGGTTTAACGGCTTGTTACATACGCTCAATGCAATCGTGCTCCCTACGAAAACGGATTCATCTTAGTTTTTCTTTATTCAATGACGAATAAAAAGATAAGTATGGGGGTATTTGATGTGCACGTAAATGTGCATATTTTTACCACCATATTTATTCTATTTAAATTGAATAAATGATCATATTGGGTATTTTAACTTGCTTAAACCAAAATTTAAATTATTTTCAAATTGTCACATATTCATCTTCATACAAGTGTAAAATGGACATTTTTGTGCATTTATTAAATTGTGAAAATTTAATTGGAAATTTCTATATTATTTTGTAGGAAATTAAACTCAATTACAAGTGGTTTCATTAAGGAATATGCATGCACAAAGAAGATACAAAAGAATGAAGATGGAAATAATTCAAAGTGAAGAACATGAAGGACCCCACCCACTTACCTTAATTTTCAATTAGGGGCATATGCACATGCTAAAAGGCCATTAAAAATTCATGTACATTTAAGTGGGGGATTATTGAAGCTAATGATAACTTGACCACCACACTTCCTACAAGGGCATTTCAGGCATTCCTCAAAAATATGAATTAGGGTGTAACACATGTATATATATCCCTTATGTTTCATATAACACTCTTCTTACTTAGTCTCTCTTAGTTTAGATTAGGCTCAAAATAAAAAGACAAGTTCTCTTTCTCTTTTCATAGCTACTTAGCCATTTTTATTTCATGTATATTTCCTTTCTTTTATGCAATGTTAATTAGTGTTTTATTTTACTTACATGCTTTCTTTCTTTCATGCTAATAGTGTAGATTTTATTTTCATGCAAAGTAGGTTAGTTTTAATTCTTGCTAATTAGCTTCTCTTTTCCATTAGCTTTCATTTTCTTTTCTTTTTTGCTTTCATTTTGCTAGCTACATTTTTTAATCAAATGACAAATATGAGAGGCTAAACTCCTTCGACTTAAGGGTAATGAAGCTCTCTAATTATGTAGCTTCAACTATTTGTTAATTCGTGCTCTCTTTTTGTGCCTAATGATGATCAATAAAGTGTTTTATTTGTTGTTCTTGCTTTGAATTTGATAGCCTATATTGTTTACACCAAATCGGCTATGCTTAAAAAATCACTAACACAAATTCCTCTTCATCAAAATATGAATATGGCATAAGAAAGTGACTTGAAATTCAAATTTGATGGTCTATATTTTTAATCAATAGTTAATAGGCCATACTTAAAATAGATTTCATTTTCATTGTCAAGTTTCATTAAAGTTAGTAAGTGGTTTAAAAGGTGTTATAGTTTGATGGCTTATGTTGGCTAATCAATAGCACAAATATGCCATACTTATGATAAACACATCAATTAAAGAACTAATGACCATAAAAGAGAGATCATGATTTCATGTGTTGAACTATATGATCTAGAGATTGGATTTATTCTCTAAATTGTAATTTAACTCATATATTTGCATCTCTTTTCTTTTACTTAGTTAGCTAATTTTCTGATTCTCTAGCTTAACTTTCATTCCAACTTGGTATAATTTGATTAAATAGCATTTTCAAAATCATCAATTCTTTGCTGATTGATCCGTACTCACCACGTACTTCAATAGTGCGCTCTGCGGTATAAATTTTATTTCAAAATTTTTCGATTATTTTCTAAACTGATAACAGTTGCTAGCTAATAATATGTCATCAACATACATAACCAAATTAATGAACTTGCTCCAACTAGACTTAAGAAATATGCGAGGGTCAATTATATTTTCTATGAAATCAAAAGTATTGATGATTTCATGAAACTTTAGACACCATTGTCTAGAAGCTTGTTTCAGTCCATAGATTGATTCCTTAAGTTTGCAGACCATGTCTTCTTGTCCTTCAATTATGAAGCCTTAAGATTGATGCACGTAGACTTCTTCTTCTAAGTCTCCGTTTAGAAAAGCGGTTTTCACATCCATTTGATGTAACTCGAGATCATAATAAGTTACTAATGCCATGATAATTCTAAGCAATTTTTCCTAAAAGTAGGAGCAAAAGTTTCATTTTAGTCAATGCCATCTTTCTGATTGAAACTATTTAAAACAAGTCTGGCTTTATATTGTTCAATTTTACATTTGCAGTCACATTTGGTTTTGAAGATCCACTTACAACCAATATCTTTGCGCCGTGAAGGTAGTTGAATGACTTCCCATACTGGATTATTATTCATAGATCTCAATTCATCTTTCGTGGCATTAATCCATTTTGTAGAACTAACGTCGTTAATTGCTTGTGAATAAGAAATCGGGTCCTTAGTCCCTTCAGATTTTATTAGGTAAAGCAAGTAATCATCAGGAATGGCTGATCTCCTTTGTCTATAAGGCCTTCTTAAGGCTGGTTCCTATGGTGCTTCATTAGCATTCTAATTGGTGACAATCTTATTATGAAGTTGTTGATCATTTATCGGGTTCTCCTCATTGTGAATGGGTTCAACAATGGGATGCTTACCAACATCTTTTGGAGTGGAGGGTCAAGGGATGGGTAACCTTATTTCATGAATGACCACTTCTTGTTTCTTTATACTCTCATTGATTTCACCATTCTCATGAAATCTATCATTACTGGTTTTAACAATTTTCATATTATGGTTAGGACAATAAAAACTATATCCTTTGGATTTTTCCAGGTAACCAATAAAGTAACCACATGCTGTCTTGAAACCCAATTTCTTTTCATGTGGATTGTATAGTCTAGCTTTAACTGGACAGCCCCAAATTTGGAGATGTTTTAAACTAGGTTTCCATCCTTTCCAAAGTTCAAAAGAAGTCTTGGGAACGATTTTACTTGGAACCCATTTAAGATATAAACAGATGTACGTAATGCAACCATCCATAAGGGTATATGTAAATGGGAATGACTTATTATGGATCTAACCATTTCCATATATGTACAATTTCGCCTTTCAGCTACACCAGTCTTCCATGGAGATCTAGGCGTTGTGTATAGGGCAACAATTCCACGTTTTTAGGAAAGTCTAGCAATAGGTAAAGGATGTTGTCCTATTTCACCATACCTTCCATATAATTCACCACCCCTATCCGACCTAATGATTTTCACTTTTATTTCTAGTTGCCTTTCGAATTTAGTTTGAATAATATTCACAGACTGAAATGTGTCATGCAATAGATAAAGATAGAAATAACATGATAATCATCGATAAAAGTGATGAAATATTTCTCTTCTTCAAAAGTTGGAACATTAAAAGGTCCACAAATGTCTGTGTGTATTATTTCAAGAAGCTGGGTGCTTCTTATCGTTCCTTTATTTTTTTTTGTTCTTCCTTTAATATAATCAACACATGGTGTAATGTTAGTAAAGTCTAAGTCTAGGAGGACACCATCTTTTACTTACCACTTGATCTTTTCACTGGGTATATGACCCAACTTTTTACGCCATAAGAAGTGAGTCATTTTTGGATGACTTAACTTTTGTTTTCTTATCATGCAAGGTGAGATGGATTTCAACATCTTGATGTTTGATATTTTGTTTATAAAATCCATCAATTAAAATTCCAAAACCATTAAAAATATATTTTATAAACAAACTGAAATTGCAATTTCCTACTTCAAATAAATATCCAAACTTATCAAGTACACTTACAGAAATCAAATTACGGGAAATAGATGGAACATAAACAGTTTGGCATAAGTCTAACTAATAGCTTCTATCTAAAAAAGATGAAAAGTTCGAATAGCTTCAACTAGAGATTTATCTTTATTCATCATAAAAATGAAATTAAACCTTATTTATGTTTTGGATTGTAATGAATCCCTGCATAGAATTCGAAACACGAAAGTTAGCAGCGGCATCAGTCCACCAAGTAGAAGAAGGTACCTTAGTGAGATTTGATTTGAAAATGTCTTTCAAAATCCATGTGTTTTCCTTTCTTTTTGAACCATGCTTTACGCTTAGCACAATCTACCTAATAATTGCCAAATTTCTTGCAAAACTTGCAAGCATCATCCTTCTTGAATGATTGATTAGCCTCATCGGATTTGGGTAGGATCTTTAATGGGTCGAGTTATTCTTTTTTCCAGTTAGTTTTCTAGTTCCTTGAGTGAAATGGGCAACTTTAATTCCTTGTGGTCCTTGCCTAGACTCCTCATAAACCAATTTATTAGTCAATTCATTCAGACTCCACTTTTTCATAATAGTGTTGTAATGAATGTTGAATGGTTCATACTAGGTAGGTCAACTAGTCAAGATGAATTAGACAAGAAAAGTATCATCCATAATCAGTCCCAAGTTCTTAAGTTTGGCAGCAAGGTTAATCATTTCAATGACATGAGAACTCCTTGAGCAAGTACCATCAAACTTCATGGTTACAAGATCTACCATAAGTTTTTCAGCAAGGGATTTTTATGCAGTCTTGAACCGATCATCAATAGTTTGCAAATGTTCTTTTGCACTTCCAGTTTTGGGTTGGGAGGTTTTGATGTTGGTATTAATTACCATTCGCCTAAACATCATGCTTAGTCTATTAGATCGTTCCCAATCATTATGGAGTTTGTTCTCCTCAGGGGTACTTTGTCAGTAAGTAGATTTGGCTTTTCTGTATGGAGAGCCATGTCATATTCAAGTACTCTGAAAGAAAACTCAACTTGCTCTCTCCATTCTGATAATTGGTTCCATTGAGTTTCATGATAGACATAGCATATGAATTAAGGGCTGAGGGTATGTTTACTGCAAATAAAGATAAGGGGATTAAGGCTTAAAATAACACATGCAATAATTTGGAATATAAACAACATAATTTTAAGCCTTCTATGGGTAGTCATCTAAAATTATGTACATGATGCCATCTTAGGTCATTATATTAAAATATCATAATCAACAAATCCGTTGAATAATTTTCTTAGTTATTACTCAAAATGCTATTTGTCTTGTGGAGACAATTGATTCATGCAATTGACCAATATGTATTATTCACATAAGATGGTGTTTATTAAATTTGCCCAACAGAATATGTAATATGGTAAACCCTGCTCCATTTCAAATCCATGCACCCATTTCTAAAAGTGGTATGTCACTTTTTTGGTATATTGGACGGATGTTGCACCTTACACCGTAGATGTTGCACCCCGTGGATATCGAATCTTTGGACTCACATAATGGGTATGAAACTAGCCAATGACGGCTTGAAGCTGTCGTAGCCATAGAACTTACAGAGAGCATGGTTTTGACTGGTTATGGATCCCCTAACTCTAAACGAGCCAACAATTATGGCCCTCCGAAGAATCGATATACATAGGGTGCAACTTCTACGGTGCAAGGTGCAACATTCGTCCAAAATGCCCAAAAAGTGCAGTACGACTTTTAGAAATGGGCGCATGGATTTGAAACGGAGCAGTTCCTTAAGCACCAATCTCCGGCGATGGTAAATCATAGACCAGCCACAGGGATTCCGTTTTACAGAATAAATCCACGTGACGAAAAAACAAAGGGTAAAAAAACGTCTAAGACCCGATTGAGGTTCGGATAAGATTTTTTAGGTATGAAACTAACCAGTCACGGCTTAAAGCTGTCATAGCCTTAGAACTCACAGAGAGCTTCGTTTTGACTGGTTATGACTCCCGTAACTCTAAATGAGCCAACAGTTATTGCCCTCCGAAGAATCGATATACTTACGATGCAACATCTATGGTGCAAGGTGCAACATCCGTCCAAAATGCCGAAAAAGTGCCGTACGACTTTTAGAAATAGGTGCATGGATTTGAAACGGAGCAGTACCATGGGACACCACCCTCCGGCGATGGTAAAACATAGACCAACCACATAGATCTCGTTTTATAGAAAAAAATCCACGCGACGAAAAAACAAAGGGTAAAAAACGTCCAAGACCCGATTGAGATTCGGATAAGCTTTTTTGGGACGAAACTAACCAGTGACGGCTTAAATCCGTCATAGCCGTAGAACTCATAAATAGTTCGTTTTGACTGGTTATGGATCCCATAACTCTAAACGAGCCAACAGTTATGGCCCTTCGAAGAATCGATATCCAAAGGGTGCAACATCCACGATGCAAGGTGCAACATCCGTCCAAAATGCCGAAAAAGTGTCGTACGACATTTAGAAATGGGTGCATGGATTTGAAATGGAGCAGTACCATGGGGCACCGCTTTCCGGCGATGGTAAATCATAGATAAGCCATGGGGATCCCGTTTTACAGAAAAAATCCACGTGACGAAAAAACGAAGGGTAAAAAAGTCCAAGACCCGATTGAAGTTCGGATAAGATGTTTTGGGTGTGAAACTAACCAGTGACGGCTTAAAGGTGTCATAGCCATAGAACTCACAGAGAGATTCGTTTTGATTGGTTATGACTCCCGTAACTCTAAACGAGCCAACAGTTATGGCCCTCCGAAGAATCGATATCCACAGGGTGCATCATCTACGGTGCAAGGTGCAACATCTGTCCAAAATACCGAAAAAGTGCCGTACGGCTTTAGAAATGGGTGCATGGATTTGAAACGGAGCAGTACCATGGGGCACCACTCTCTGGAGATGGTAAATCATAGACTAGCCTCGAAGACCCCGTTTTACAGAAAAAATCCACGTGATGAAAAAACGGAGGGTAAAAAAGTCCGAGACCCACTTGAGGTTCGGATAAGATTTTTTGGATATGAAACTAACTAGTGACGGCTTAAAGGTGTCATAGCCATAAAACTCATAGAGAGATTCATTTTGACTGGTTATGCCTCCCGTAACTCTAAACGAGCCAACAGTTATGGCTCTTCTAAGAATCGATATCCACAGGGTGCGACATCAACGGTGCAATGTGCAACATCCGTCCAAAATGCCCAAAAAGTGCCGTACGACTTTTAGAAATGGGCGCATGGATTTGAAATGGAGCAGTACCATCAAGCACCACTCTCCGGCAATGGTAAATCATAGACCAGCCATAGGGATCCCGTTTTACAGAAAAAATTCACGTGACGAAAAAACGAAGGGTAAAAAACGTCCAAGACCAGATTGAGGTTAGGATAAGCATTTTTGGGTATGAAACTAACCAGTGACGGCTTAGAGGAGTTAAAGTCGTTGAACTCACAGAGAGCTTCGTTTTGACTAGTTATGCCTCCCGTAACTCTAAACGAGCCAACAGTTACAACCCTTCGAAGAATCGATATCCACAGGGTGCAACATCTATGGTGCAAGGTGCAACATCCGTCAAAATGCCGAAAAAATGTGGTACGACTTTTAGAAATGGGTGTATGTATTTGAAAAGGAGCAGTATCATGGGGCACCACTCTTCGGCGATGGTAAATCATAGACCAGCCACGGGGATCCCATTTTACCGAAAAAAATCCACGTGACGAAAAAACGAAGAGTAAAAAAACGTCCAAGACCGATTGAGATTCAGATAAGATTTTTGGGGTATGAAACTAACCAGTGACGGCTTAAAGGTGTCATAGCCGTAGAACTCACAAAGAGCTTCGTTTTAACTGGTTATGCCTCCCGTAACTCTAAACGAGCCAAAAGTTATGGCCATCCGAAGAATCGATATCCACAGAATGCAACATCTACGGTGCAAGGTGCAACATCCATCCAAAATTTCAAAAAAGTGCCGTACGACTTTTAGAAATGGATGAATGGATTTGAAACGGAGCAGTACTATGAGGCACCACTCTACGAAGAGGGTAAATCGGGTCTTGGACGTTTTTTACCCCTCGTTTTTTCGTCACGTGGATTTTTTCTGTAAAACGGGATCCCCATAGCTGGTCTATGATTTACCATCACCGGTAAGTGGTGCCCCATAGTACTGCTCCGTTTCAAATCCATGCACCTATTCCTAAAAGTCGTACGGTACTTTTTCGACATTTTGGACGGATGTCGCACCTTGCACCGTAGATGTTGCACCCTGTGGATATCGATTCTTCAGAGGGCCATTACTATTGGCTCGTTTAGAGTTATGGATGCCATAACCAGTCAAAACGAAGCTCTCTGCGAGTTCTACGGCTATGACAACTTTAAGCAGTCACTGATTAGTTTCATACCCAAAAAATCTTATCCGAACTTCAATCGGGTCTTGCACATTTTTTACCCTTCGTTTTTTCGTCGCGTGGATTTTTTCTATACAACGTGGCTGGTCTATGATTTACCATCGCCGGTGAGTGGTGCCCCATGGCACTGTCCCATTTCAAATCCATGCACTCATTTTCAAAAGTCGTACGACACTTTTTCGGCATTTTTGACGGATGTTGCACATTGCACCATATATGTCGCACCATGTGGATATCGATTCTTCAGAGGGCCATAACTGTTGGCTCATATAGAGTTACGGGAGCCATAAAAAGTCCAAACGAAGCTCTCTGCGTGTTCTACGGCTATGACAGCTTTAAGCTGTCACTGGTTAGTTTCATACCCGAAAAATCTTATCCGAACCTCAATCGGGTCTTGGACGTTTTTTACCTTTCGTTTTTTTTCACATGGATCTTTTCTGTAAAACGGGATCCCCGTGGCTGGTCTATGATTTACCATCGCCGGTAAGTGGTGCCTTATGGTACTGCTCCGTTTCAAATCCATGCACCCATTTCTAAAAATCATACGGCACTTTTTCAGCATTTTGGACGGATGTTGCACCTTGCACCGTAGATGTTGCACCCTGTGGATATCAATTCTTCGGAGGGCCATAACTGTTGGCTCGTTTAGAGTTACGGAAGCCATAACCAGTCAAAACGAAGCTCTATGCAAGTTCTACGGCTATGATAGCTTTATGCCGTCACTGGTTAGTTTCATAACCAAAAAATCTTATCCGAACCTCAATCGGGTCTTGCACGTTTTTTACCCTTCATTTTTTTGTCGTGTGGATTTGTTCTGTAAAACGGTACCCCTATGGCTGGTCTATGATTTTCCATCGCCGGTGAGTGGTGCCCCATGGCACTGCCCTGTTTCAAATCCATGCACCCATTTCTAAAAGTCGTATGACGTTTTTTTAGAATTTTGGACGGATGTTGCACTTTGCACCGTAGATGTCACATCCAGTGGATATCGATTCTTCAGAGGGTCATAACTGTTGGCTCGTTTAGAGTTACCGGAGCCATAAAAAGTCAAAACGAAGCTCTCTGCGAGTTCTACGGTTATGATAGCTTTAAGCCATCACTGGTTATTTTCATACCCAAAAAATCTTATCCGAACCTCAATCAGGTCTTGGACGTTTTTTGCCCTTCGTTTTTTTGTCACGTGGATCTTTTCTGTAAAACGTGATCCCCGTGGCTGGTCTATGATTTACCATCGCCGGTAAGTGGTGCCCTATGTTACTGCTCCGGTCAAATCAATGCACCCGTTTCTAAAAGTCGTATGTCACTTTTTCAGCATTTTGGACGGATGTTGCACCTTGCACCGCAGATGTTGCACCCTGTGGATATCGATTCTTCGGAGGGCCATAACTGTTGGCTCGTTTAGAGTTACGCGAGCTATAACCACTCAAAACGAAGCTCTCTGCGAGTTCTACGGCTATGATAGCTTTAAGCCGTCACTGGTTAGTTTCATAACCAAAAAATGTTATCCGAACCTCAATCGGGTCTTGCACGTTTTTTACCCTTCGTTTTTTCGTCGCATGGATTTTTTCTGTAAAATGGGATCCCTCTGGCTGGTCTATGATTTACCATCGCCGGTGAGTGGTGTCCCATGGCACTGCCCCATTTCAAATCCATGCACCTATTTCTTAAAGTCGTACGACACCTTTTCGGCATTTTGGACGGATGTTGCACCTTGCACCGTAGATGTTGCACCATGTGGATATCGATTTTTTGAAGGGCCATAACTGTTGGCTCATTTAGACTTACATGAGCCATAACCAATCAAAACGAAGCTCTCTGTGAATTCTACGGCTGTGACGGCTTTAAGCCGTCATTGGTTAGTTTCATACCCAAAAATTCTTATCCGGATCTCCATCGGGTCTTGGATGTTATTTACCCTTCATTTTTTCATCGTTTGGATTTTTTCTGTAAAACGGGATCACCGTGGCCGGTCTATGATTTACCATCGTCGGTGAGTGGTGCCCTATGTTACTGCTCCATTTCAATTCCATGCACCCATTTTTAAAAGTCGTACGGTACTTTTTCGGCATTTTGGACGGACGTTGCACCTTGCACCGTAGATGTTGCGCTCTGTGGATATCGATTCTTCGGAGGGCCATAATTGTTGGCTCGTTTAGAGTTACGGGAGCCATAACTAGTCAAAACGAAACTCTATGTGAGTTCTATAGCTACGATAGCTTGAAGCCGTCACTGGTTAGTTTCATACCCAAAAAATCTTATCTGAACCCCAATCGGGTCTTGGACATATTTACCCTTCGTTTTTCGTCACGTGGATTTTTTCTGTAAAACAGGATCCCCGTGAGTGGTCTATCATTTACAATCGCCGGTGAGTGGTGCCCTATGGTACTGCTCCGTTTTAAATCCATGCACCCATTTCTAAAAGTCGTACGGTATTTTTCGGCATTTTGGACGGATGTTGCACCTTGCACCGTAGATGTTGCATCTTGTGGAAATCGATTCTTCGGAGGGCCATAACTGTTGGCTCGTTTAGAGTTACGGGGGCAATAACCAGTCAATACAAAGCTCTCTGCGAGTTCTACGGCTATGACAACTTTAAGCCGTTGTTGGTTAGTTTCATACCCAAAAAATCTTGTTTGTACCAAAAATGGGTACAACACTCTTCGGAAGTTTTTGAAGAGATAAAACTGAAGAATATAAATTTAAAATGAAGATTATCTAACAAAAACTCCAATAAACAGAAATGTAAATGCACAGACATGCAATTTAGAGTGGTTCGGCGTGTTGTCTAAGTCCATTATGAAGTTTTTATGACTGTATGGATTCTCTTTCAACGATTACACTTGATTACAACGAACAACAATGGATTACAACTTGAATTTCAAGCAAAACAGCAAAGTTGGGATGCAAAGCTCGATTC
This sequence comes from Allium cepa, assembly GCA_030765085.1. Classification (NCBI taxonomy): domain Eukaryota; kingdom Viridiplantae; phylum Streptophyta; class Magnoliopsida; order Asparagales; family Amaryllidaceae; genus Allium; species Allium cepa. The sequence continues at coordinate 35,293,858 of CM060941.1, forward strand.
GGTAGAGTCTGGGCGCTTGAGAATCAAAAGATCCCTTTCTGTAGGCTCTGGGGATCTATTTACAGGCGTAGGAGGTTGATATTTGGCTCAAACTTTGGGAGACTCGTTCTGGCATGTGGGTGAGCCCACGCGATCGATCACGAGAAGTTTTGGACTCGATTTTTGATCGATACGAACTCAATTCATATCGATCAAGATTGTGTCCAATGAAGCTGAAACCTGTAGGAACATTCTTTAACTTGTACGTCATCTCCTGTGAAAATTTCATAGCCTTTGGACTAGTGGATCTCGAGTTATGGTCGACACGAATTGATATTCTTCAACAGGCCGATTCGTTCGAATCGATCGCTTCGAATAGATGACGGCACACGCTGGCAGGTGGACGTGGCGCGCGTTCTTCGTACCGATCCATCTCTTTCGCCGTGTTGATCGAGTTATTCTGGAGGTATTGCCGTGTTCACATCCAAAATCATTGCGTCAATCCAGGCTCATTTGACTCGATGGATACGAACTAGTCATTGGATGTGGATACGATCAAAGGCCCCTAACGGGAACGAAGAAATCATCGTATGATGGATACGAAGTAAGGTCATCCGATTGATACAAAGAGCAGTTGCCTGATGTATTCGAACTAACCGAACCTCATGGGTTTGAGTAATCACTTACTGATGGTTACAAACTAGATGGTTGCGAATGATTGTTCGCCAACGGATCCGAGACAGATCGATACGAGGTTATTGTAGCCCTGATCGATACGAAGATGATGGATTCGAACAGAGGCTCAACTATGGACACGAACTGCGCCTGGCTGGATGGATTCGAATAGAGGTTCAGTCATGGATACGAAAAAGGGGTTGTCTTCTTCAACTCGCATCAATCGTAACTTGAGCATACGAACTCGTGTTGACTTGAAATTTGGAACACTGGGTTCCATGGCTTCGCTGGTTTTCCTTGTCAGCCGTAGCCTGATCCGGACTCGGAAAAACTTCATCGACATCCAGAGCGAGGCTATGCATACTCGATTCCCAGGACGAATTATCCTTGGTTTTCAACCAGTCCCTTGATATCTCGACCTTGCCAAAAGTCAGGATAACATTAGCCCTCCAAAGTTCGTCTTGTGGAAACATGACATGCTTTGAAAAGTTGCAGTCTTCACTCTGAACAGTTATTGGTTCTTCGTTGAAGGATGTAACATCGAGTTGCTGTGACTGATTGTTGCACGATAGTGCTTAGCTTTTTGTCCCCGTAATCGTTGTTAGATGAAAAACCAATTCCTGTTAATGCTGAAAATTAAAGATTAGTTTGTCGTGCCCGTATATATGTTAACCTGACTCTCATTAACGCTGCATGTTAACGAGTCGTTGTCATTTTTCTCGTATCGAATTCCGTATCGATCCTCTCCTGAATCAATGTAAAATTCGTGTTGTAACAACACTTAACGGTTGTTTTAGGATAATCCTTCGTGTCGATCCTCTCCTGAATCGATATAGTTTGAAAGATTTCTCTCGCATTGATGGACTTTGCACTGGTGGATGTGATACAGATATTTCGCATCGATGCGCATGTGCTTTGATGGATACAAAATCAACGGTCGTATCGATGGAACCGATGGATTCGAATAGAATAGTTCGCAATGATGGACCGTGAATGAAGCTGTGAACTCGTCGATATGAAGAAAGATTTCGAATCAATGGAACTCAATCGTCTCCAGAGCTATCTTCATCTTGTACTTCATATTGATGGACTTACTGACCATTTCGAATCGATTGGAGCTTAGGCTGATGGGTTCGAACTGGCCGTTCGACTCGATGCGACATTTGACCTGCGATGACCGGTCGCATTTGACTGGGAGGCGAATCGCCCCTTCCCTTCATACTTGCGCCCATATAAATACGTTGGACTTCGGCCATTTTTCACTTTTCACTTTTCACTGCGGCTCTCCTTATCTCTCACTTTCGCATCGATCCTGGTAAAAGAAGATCTGCATTCTGCTTTCGAATCGATCCAGCATAATTTTTTTTAATCCTTCGAATTCCAACTCTAATTTAGGTAATTAATCAGTTGTGACTAAATTCAAGCGACGAAGTTTGAATCTCAGATCCATCCCATCTTTGTCGATCATCAATTCTGGCAATCGTTAAGGGCAGATCAGGGACAGAGCTCGGTCGAGGATGGCCATGGTGAAGCCCATGTTGATTGGAGAAGGAGTGTGGGGAGAAAGTAAAAATGGATCGATTCCTACTTCGTGTCGATCTGGGGCGCCTATTTTCGAATGGATGATGATGATAACGCTTTTTCTTGGAGTTCACGTCGATTCCAGGATTTTTTTAAGGGGAAATGATGTAGTCCGTATCGATCGAGATGGTGGCAAATCGTGTCGATCTGTAATGATCGATGGGAAAACTAGGTGAGCGATCGGTGCAAAACCCTCGGCTTTAGATCGATTTGAAACATACTCTCACGATCGATACGAAAAGTATCGACTCGAACATGATTGATGCGAAGCCGAGGCTTTCCTAACAGATACGAACCTGAACGCCAAGAATCGATTCGAAGCTATTGATCTTGATCGATACGAGCCCAAACGTTGATGATCGATTCGAAGTAAGCTCCTGGTGATCGACACAAACTCGAATCTTGATGGATACAAATAAGCTCCCCATAATCGATTCGAACTCATCCTGTGATGGATACAAAATTTTGAGCACTTGATAGCAAGATTCCGACGAGCTTCATTCTTGCATATCTGGACTTAACTGTTAAACTGCATTTTGATTGCCTTTCGAAGCTCGTCGATGGAACTTTAACAAAATGACAAGAAATTTTAATTTGGATCGATTACCAACGTCTGGATGGTACGGTTTTGACGGTCAGCGATGACGGTCACTCCAAGTGGATTCCAAAGCTTTCGTCGTTTGGATACTTCCTTTAACTCTGTTGAACCTATTCAAGTAACGCACAACACTGCGCAACACGTTCACGCATTTTACAGCGGGGAACGCACGGGTTCACTATCGTCTAATGATGATTTCTTATGAGTTAGCTAGTTATGGAAACTCCAAGCTCGTAGCCATAGGAAACTCAAAGTTTAATACCTCCCGTACTCGAAATACCGGACATCGAGGCCGAAGTCATCGATCCAGCCCCGGACAAGGCACCTGACGCGTCTTTTATCAATATTCCACCAGACATTGTTCCGTCCAACATTTCTGCAGACATGCTAGGAAGAATATGCCTAAGATACGGTCTGTCGATATGCTATTGCCAGGACCAAAGGACAGACCACACAATCCACAGGAGGGGTATATCGCATTCAATCGACATGCATGTACAGCTGGGACGCTCCCCCGTTCAATCAATATATGAGAGAAGTGTTGTCTTTTCTGGGGATCGCTCCATCTCAGCTACATCTTAACGGATACGCTCTGCTGAACAGCTTGTTCATTGTATTCATGGAATACCTCTATCGGCCACCTCTCCCAACCGAGATAAGGTACTTGTTCAACTTCAAGAGTCGAACAAATAGTCCATCTTTCACATTCCTGGAGGCTATAAGGAATTTCCAAGTAGTTACGGGGTCTTGGACTAGGCTGAGCTACTTCAAGACGAAGTGGTTCTACGTCAGATGCCCTCCAGGATTTGCCGGTCGATGGCTATTTAGACGTGAGTTTTGCTATCTTCTCGAGAAGTTGATAAGACAGTTAAAAATGAAGTCAAACTCATTTCTTCTCGAGATAATGGCCTCCACCACAACAGAGCAGGTACTGACCGGGGGAAGGAGCAATCAAGCTTTCTCGTCTGAAAAAGGATTTTCCCGATATTTGCTTTGATGGTTACGTTTTTCCTCTAAACTTGAAGAAAATTCGGCCAAGTGCCAAACACACAGTGCATGATTACGTTGCGGATATCTTCTTCCAATACAAGGAGTGGTCGAAGCCTGCGAGGAAAGCATCGAAGGTGGCGTTTAAGCGGGCTGCCACAATCGAAAAGCTGGAGAAAGAGCTTGGCCAAAAAGACCGAATCATTCAAGTGCTCAACACTGAGGCCGAGTCTTCTCGAAAATCGGAATTAGAAGCTCTTAAGAAAACCGATGATGCCCACGCGGCAATAGATAGAATGAAACGGGAGCACTACGCCACGGTGGAGGACATGGGCCACAGGAACACCGTTGTTACCGCCGAGCGGGGTGCAGCCCTGAAAGAGCTGAACGAGCTTAAGGCCAAAATCTCTGAAATCATAAAAGAGAAAGATGCTGCTAATTTTTCCGCGCAAGAAGCGTACGATCAAGGGTTGCGCTTCAGAGGAAGAGACACGGCCATGGAAAAAGTCCACGAGGTAGAGGCTGAAGTTGATGAAAAAGTCCGGCTAGCGGAATCCAACCTTGAGGATGACGTAGAGGAGCTCCTTGTCACTTACAACGCACTACGACAAAAAGTACTTTTGGTGGCGCACAAAAAACGCAAGCATAACTTATGGTGGCGGTTTAGGGAACGCCGCCATACGACATACAACTAAAAAACTAATATTTTTGGTTGCGTTTTTATAAACGCCGTTAGAATATGCCTTATTGCAGCGGCAAAATAACGCCACCGTAAATCTTTTTCTTAGCATGTTGAAATGCCACCAAAAGTGATGTTTGGGTTACAACTTAAACCTAAACCTTATAGGTGCGTTTCTTATATGCCACAATATATATTTCACCGCAATAATATTTTTTTCGTTGCGTTTTTTTCTGCCATTATATTTTTTCCATAGCGTTTGACAAACGCCACTAAATATTTTTTCTTCTCTTTGTCTATTTCTCACATTCTACTAGCTCATTCACTCTCCAATTCACTTTATTCATAATTTATATTAAACAATAATAATAAATAGTTCAATAATAAACAAAAAATGCATGAACAAATGAACTACCACAAACACAAGTAGTACATTAGCATACATTGATACAGAAGTAGTGCATAACCGTACATAGTCACACAACTAGTACATAAATACAGTAGTTTCAAGGCAAAAGTTAACATAAAATCCATACGTAGAGAAGTTTATACAATTCAAATACCAGAAACAAAATGAAATAAACAACTTAAAATGCAAGTGAAGGATAATAAGTATTTATTAAGAACTGAAATTGCATATCTTGGTGTAACCAAGTTCGTCAAGGAAGACTCATCAAGGCAGAAGTTAAATAAAGTTATAATACAATAAGAACCTGGCATAACGTGTCAACCATTATTCTCCTAAAAGTGATCATCTTTTTGTACGAAACAGGCGACAGCCTTACAGTCTGCAGATAATAACAGTTAATTAAAACAATAGAACATACTAATGTAACTATGCTTTATCGCATAACAACACTTTGAATGTTGTATTCTGAAGCTCAGTGTACAATCATGGTTGCTGTAAATTTTTTCAATATGCCACCAAGCAGCTATATATTTCACTGTTTGGTTAATTTTTATACAAATAGTTAAATTTTTATAAAGCTTGGTTAACTTATTTATAAATTTGTTTATATTAGCTCAATCTTATAAATTATCTCAATTAGTAGAACTTAAATGTCTTGACTTATATTTTAATTAACTTAAACTTATAAATTATCTCAAACTGAAATTTATTAACTTGGATAATTATATAAATTATCTCAAACTTATAAATTTTGCACAAACTAAGTTAGTTTATTACTACTACTACTATTATTATAAAATTGTTAATTATATAACACTTAGTTGATTTATGCAAATCATTATTTAATTTTTTTTTTTGAAATGGTACTTTATATACAACAAATCATTGGGATAACATATCTCATATCAATAAATGTTCGAAAGCAAGTTTCGAACTTGTGACCTTTTGCACCAAAGCCTAATCAATATACCACTTGGACAATGGTGCTTGTCTATCATTATTTAATATTATTATCATTATTAAACTTATAAATTATCTCAATTGCTCAAACTTAGAATTTTATAACTTATTTTTTGATTAACTTAAACTTAAACATAAGGAGGTAGACAGTGTGCAATGATCAGCTCTTATCATGACATAAAATGACATCAATACACATACATGTCTTTACTTATATCACTACGCTTAATGACTAAAAGTAGACCACATTTTCAATCGTACTCTTGTGAAATGATATCAATGCCCCTATACATCTTTAATTATATATTTTTATATTTAATAAAGAAAGCTAACTGTTTAGGATTTATTAGTGTTTGTTGTTTCAACAGTCATTGAAATTACACAAGTACTCTCCATTTTGAGTAGTATGCGCTCATATCCATTTGAGTAAATGCATACCCACTAGTGAAAATGTTTTCTACAAAAATATCATTCATTAAAATGGAGATGGGGTGGATAAATAAACAATTATGATTGTCAGGCATCAAATTCAATTTTTGAAACAACTAGCTCAAAAGAATAGTGATCGTAGGCCATATTATGTTTGATCGCTTCTGCAATTGTAAGTCGATAAATTTTGAGTTGTCATGAAACTTTTGAAATTTAAACCTGACCTTGTTTGGTTTCGTTTATTTGAGAGTTGCTGGAAAAAGTAGATGTTTAGCGCCTCCAGTTTGGTGCATTTTTCTAGCTGTGCAAACGCCTTCACAATTTTCTGCATATACTGAAATAAAATAACATTATAAGCCTGCAAACATTTGTTATTCGTCCATCTAACAAAGTCGAACTCATTACCTCATCAATTCATGCTTGCCATTGTTGTTAAAATCATAACATTCTATTACTAAAGGATTTTCTCAATTTTTTCAATATGGAAAAATAAAATTGCAATTTAGAAGTTATAATGATACCATAATTAACAAATATCAAATTTTCCAAAATAAATCACTTACAACCGATCCACTTAGTTATACAATCAGAGAAGAATTCAATATATCTTTGTCAGCAATTCAAGCTTCATGTTTAGCTGTACAAAACCAATACCAGAGGCCAAAAATATAGTCAAAATTATCTGAAATCAAACCTACAGGCTTAGAAATAATCATAAGTTTCTACAAAAAAAATACAGAAGAGAACCATAATTGTAAAGATGTATGTGGTTGATGTTACTATTGATGAGTTGTTGCTTGACTCACCTGAATCGCGTGCTGCCTATTCAATAATACTTTAGCAAAGGCTTCTGTTATGTAATCTTGGTGCGGATTTTTCAAAGTTACCCCTTTCCATTTCATAAAATGTAATGCCAGTTTTGTCCCTTGTACTCCGAGCTTGGAGCGGAGGCTGACTGCATTGAAGAATCCGAGAGTACAGATGAGAGCTATGATGCAATTACAGTAGATATTATATGGGATGAACTTTCCAATTGTGAATATTTCGAGAATGGAAATGACTTGCCGAAATAGATGAGGAAGTAGAAGATGTACTGAAGGAATTTGTAGAACTATTGGAGTATGATAGTTTTACGCTGTAGAGTAGATTAGAATTAAATCCAACAGTGGATCCCACAAATGAAGAAGAAAAATCTACAATAACAAGCATCTGCATGAAACATTCACTTCGTTCCTGCACACCCATGATTTGTCAAAGCCAATTCATCTTGCTTCATTGTTGGCAGGAAGACTCCTGATCCACTAATAGTTAACTATTGCCTACAGGATTAGGCTAGCACATATAATAATACTTATATCAAAAAATGACCAATTAATTTACCCTCATTTCAATCTCTTTTGCAGCCAGATTAAGGATATTTGTAAAGCACTAATCAAACAAAACTGTCAAAAGATACATGTTTAATAGAAAGTGATGCAGAGGATAATCTTGAAACCAACAAAAGCCAATTTATCAAAATATTGGTTTTATGATTGAACAAAATATGGTATGAATTTATCAAATGATGTGTAATTCTGATGATGAGTATATAAAGAATTATTGAGACTATTAAAACCTTTTCACATTTCACTGTTCACGACTAAGTATAACAAAATATGCAAATTAGTGAACTGTTTGAGTAATCCAAGTTCATTATAAATAAATGAACATCAATTTTGTTGTATTAACATATCAATATATTACCTTTTTTCAACCCACGTTGTTGCCTAATGAACTTTCTTCTGCTCTTGGCAATTCTCCAAACACCTGAATTGTCTACCCACTCCAACTCACCCTCCTAGAACGCAGTAGTAAATCATACAAGGTCGCACACACTCATATACAAAATCACCCACCGATGAACACAAAGCAGCACTACATTAGACAAGCAAGCTCAGGGAGCTCCTCCACTAGAGAACACGTACACTCTTCACTACCTAACACATATATATCAAGCACCCAGTCTCACATGAAAGCACAGTGAAAAATATATATACGAAAAGGCAAGATAAAATTAAAATAGCAAGTACACTTGTAACTCAACACACACACATACAAATTGTACGAACATCGATCTTACTCCTATACTTTTACTAAAATATGGTGTACATACGAATAGGCAAGATAAAATTAAAATAGCAGTACTAATGATTTATAAGAGAAGTAGGGTGTGTATATAACATTGAAGACACGGTTGCTACAATTAATAATATGGTTCATCTTAAAAATATATAATTCATGCGCATTCCTAAGTGAAATTTCCACTGAACTTCACATTCATTTTCACAAACGGTTCATCTATGAAATACGCTTGCATCTTCTTATTCATTGTAATCTTAAGTTTCTATGCCATAAATTTCATTCAACTTTGAATTGTAGCCCATCGAAAAACCTTGCACCATTGTTCACATATCATTATGTTTTCAATTATTAAATTATAGAGGACAATTATTAGCAGTTTTTAATATTAAGGTTGCTATATCTTCTTTTCTGAAAATAGGAACCTTGTTTCTTATGTGAGAATATATAATATATTCTACAATTCACTAGGCATACCCAAATCAAAATTAATGAGAAATATGACCAAATGAGCCTGACAATCTTCTTTTCTGTTTTTCTTGTCTCAAACTATTTCATTTAGAAAGTCAAAAAATTTAAACAACATAAGATCTATACAAACCAAAGTTATGGATGAAACAAAATTAGATATGCAACAATACAACCTCATTACCCATCATCATCTTCAACATAAATCCTACCATATAATCAACTAGACTCATAGTACATAAAAGATACTTGTAACAGCCCACAAATCCGTACCCCTTAAGTTAACTCTATTTTACCTAAATCAACTCAAGTTGTACAGAAATACGAACCATTTGGGTTAAAGAAGAAGAGGTAGAAGAAGAAAATAGAAAACAACAACAGAATCTAACCATCGCAGCGGAATAAAATATAACAGATAGTAATGATCTTTACTCAAAAATCGAATGTATCTGTTTATATATTACATCATCATAGTACATCAATCACAGTTCAACATCACTAACATATAAATGGATACACAGCAACTCAATACAGCGGAATATATATAAACAAGTACGGAAGTACGTATCGTCATCCAGCTCGTCTCCTGAGCTCCACAGCATCATATCATGTATCCTATAACACTCGGTCTGACCCGAGCATTACAGTTAAATAACACCCGAGTCAGTCTGGAACACCAGCGTGAGAAAACCACACTTAATTGATTATTAAAGTTCCAAAAATCCTTTGAAAACAAAAGCATCTCGTAAGACCACGCCACAAATAAACATGTCCGGTTTTTACCTTACGATAGCTAAAACAATTTTTATAGAAATCCTCTGATATTATAATAGGGTCATATACAAATACTTATAAACTAGCCGAAATTATTACATTCATTAAATTCCAGCTACTAGCCACGGAGTGGGTAATACGAACAAAACTCGTACAAGGCGCGTAGGGAGAATGGATTTCCAACTAATGACCAGGCACTAGGGTACCACCTGTCACAGTACGTGGCCTAGATCACAGTACCGAGGAGTACGCCCGCTCCCCTACAACACAAGACCGGGACTACCCCTTACTGGATAATCCCGAGTGAGATCACCCCGCCATTGGGATCAGCAACCGTCCACTAAGCCGAAATAAAAGGGACATCTAGGCAGGGATGACCTCACCCTGCTTGGGTGCTACCCACCTAGCCTTACTGCATAACCCCTGATTTTCAGTCATTGCCATTTGATGAGGCTTGAGGCTAAGCGTTACCTTTTTAGAACATATCACTTAGAATGCCCATCGTCCCCCTGACGATGTTTACGAAAGCATTCATCCATACAAGTCCGTCCCGGGTTCGAACGGAACCGAAGGCACTATTCCTACTACATCCATTTTAGAAATATCCTCAGGATTAGTAGCGACTAGCCCTTGCGCTTCACTGCTCCATCTTCGAATCCAAACTCGTTTTTCCATGAAAACGTACAAACCGGATCGAAGTGGTTTTCGAGAAATAAATCTCGATCCCGGTCTCTTCGAAACGATCAACGCATTTGTCCAATATTGATAGTCGGTTATTTAACTATCAATTAATATTCACAAACATCCATCAAACAATAAATAATTTCCCAAATTATTTATTAACCTCAAAATATTTTCACAAGATATACTTCTATTTTCAACCCTTTTGAAAACAGTTTCCAACCATTCTGTCTTTTCAGAATAAACTTTATCAAATATTTTCTATCTCCGCTGAATTCACCAAGCACCAAACTAGATTTTCGAAATATTTTAAAACACTTTACTTTGAAATATACTTTATAACATTTAAGTTAAACCACTTTAATAATTTGTTAAAAATACATACTATATGAATATTTGAAAATAAGGTTACTTAGTAAAATATAAAACTAGATTTCACTTTTAAAAACAAGATACTAAGTCACTCTTTAAATAATTACTGCTATAATAGATTAAAAGAAAATACTTACTTTAGAATTTAAATATTTAGAAATAATAAATTTTTCAAACCATACCTTTTTTTAAACAACTTTAAAACTTTTAACTTATATTTAAAAATTTACTTTGATAACGTACTTGGTTATTCAGGGAGAATTTCCAATCTCAATCACTTAAATCAATTTTCCAAATTGATTTCCAATTTATTCCATTTGAGATAATTTTTTTTACTTTCTCAGTTCATTTCAAAATTCATAAATTATGGACTTTATTATTATTATTATTTTCCGTTTGATTTGAAACCTTTTTAACTGAAATATACGAATTTCAGCTTTTCCCAATTTCTTCTTTATTCTTTTTAATAATTTAAATCTTAAATTTTAAATAAATGTTTTGTTCTTTTAAAGTAATAATACTGAAGTTGAGGACTACCTTGCAACCATTGAACAAAGTTCCTGGAGGTTGCGGGTTCGAGTCCCGCAGCTGAAATTTGTTTCTCTTAAGGCCTTGAGCGGTCTATCCTCAACAAAGCCGAAAACAGGTAGAGGATTAATGCTCTTGGCTGGGCTGGCTAAAAAGGGAGGCCAGTGTGGCGGACAGCTGTATCCCCTAGCTCTGCTCTCCGGAGTAGGTTTTTTAAAAATAATAATAATAATACTGAAGTTTAAAATTCATTAATCTTCTGTTTATTCAAAATTACCCTTTCTATACTCAAGATTTATTTATTAGAAATTTTTAAGTCACTTTATTTCTTTTTCCATTCATTCTTAAATTTATTCAAATTTCCATAATTATTTTACTTACAAAATCACTTCTTTTATTTTCTTTCAAAAATCCAATTTATATATTTTTGGAAATTCATTATACCCAATTATATCCAATCGAACCATAGCATTCAATATTCCAATATAATTCATGATAGAATATCAAATAATCACAACAGAGGGTATTAGATAATTTAAATGAATGTTGAGGGATCCAGTTGGATCCCTCCAACCCGTTTTCCCTGCATCCATAGACGTTAGCGCAACATAAAATACCAATTCCAAAATATACCATACTATAGCACATCAATCAATTCAACCATCCAAACAATTATTTAAATTTAATCATTTAAATTCAAATTTAAATTCAGCTGAGTGAGATTAACTCACCTTATTCCGTTTGCAACCCATTTCCAAACCAGCTTGTTTCCTTTCAGATTTTGACCTTGAATAACAATTTATATGATTTTATTAATATTTGAAATAATCGAACAATTCGATTTCCGTATATAAATTTAATTATCCAAAGCTTTTATTTCAGCCTAACAATTTACTTTTTAGGCTGATTTTCTTTTATAAACAATATTTTTCAAATAGAATTCTAATTTTACATGGACCTTAAACATTTTAACATTCCAATAAGTGTCCCAAAACGTTATATATGTATTATGTTAAACAGATATGTTTATATTTTACTATGATATATATTTTTCTTTACTGTAAAATTCTTCTTTAACATATGTTTATTATTTCCTTCCTTAAAACACATACTTTTATATTTAAAAGCTTATATATATATATAAATTTTAAATCAAGGGAAAATATCTTTACTGTAAAATATGTATAATATTGTATACTTATTTTGATTTTATTAATTATTATCCAAACAGATATAGAAGTTAAATTAATTTTAACAGAGAAATAAATTAGAAAAAAACGAATACCTTACTGACTTCGACCTCCCACGACCATCACCATGCCGTGCTCGCCGCCATCACTCGCGAACCCTAGCCTCGACTCGAGCACACACACACCACTACATCGTGCCGAAAGGTTGCGCCCAGAAATCACGCGACGCCTCCGATAACCCCCACTGCCTTGTCGCCGATCACCACTCGCGACCACACAGCGAACATGACGAACCTCGCTCGAGTATCCTGGCACCACCTGGCCTTCACGCGAACCCCACTCGCGAATGTTGTCGTCGACGACTCGACTACCCAAAATCACGACGCCACCAAAATCCTAACCTTCTCGCGCGTGCCCTCCATGTTGACGCTCGTCGAAACCCTCGCCTCCAAATCCAAGATCGAAGTCGCGACTCGTCTCCCTAATTCGAATGCGACTCGAGTCGCCCTTTTTTCTTTTCCTGATGCGAAATCGATTTGAATGAAAGGGGTTCGGCCCTTTTTTTTTTAAAGATCGGCTTCGGTCAAATAAGAGAACGAGGAAGAAGAGATGAATGAATTTTTAGATCGGCCCTTATTGTTTATTTTTAAACTCGGCTGAAAGCTTCCTCTTGAAGCTTCTTCTTCTTTTTTTATTATTTATTTTATTTTCGGTTGTTAATATTAAAGAGGGAAACGGTTTGGAGATGCTTGCTACAGTGTTTGAGTAGAAAGCAAATAAATTCTGACGTTTAATTTATTTGACCTGTCAAGGTATATAATATTTTTAAATTTAAATCGTCTCGAATTTTCGATATAGATTTAAGCGCATTTATATGTCGTACGCTCACACAACAACTTCGATCAATACAAAAATCGAAATCCGATAATAATAAAATATTACGGATCCAATGGAAATGGTTTCGTCAAATTCCGAGACTGTGCCTCGGATGGCTATTTTTTTAAATTCAATTTAAACGATGAAATTTCAAAACTGAACAAATCATTGTTAAATTAAATTTTAACACTTTTATTATCTTCAGCATTATCAATAATAATTTTATAATCCTTCAAATTATTTTTAACATGCTTAAAACTCCAGATTCAACAATTTACCCAACTTCACTTATTTAATTTAATAATTCAATTATCAAATAAATTGTGATATTCGTAATTCAAGTTAAAATTACTCTATTGAATATTGAAAATCAATTAAATATTCCGATTTTAAATGCACGAAAATTCTGGGTCGTCACAATACTTATTCCATTATAGTCGATACATGAACAAACTTGGGTATTATTAAATCCTACCCATAACATTGAATAAATTACTACATAGGATTGCTGCACTTCTAGGCTACAGTAGCCTGCTTCAAAGAACATGTCGTAGGACCACTAAATAATATAAAATCAAGTATTCCTAGATTACTCCAATTAGGGTTAAATCAACTGTTCAAGTTGGGGTTTATGTAGAAATTCGAAAATAAAAAGCATACAAATTCATATAAAATCCAAATACAATCACCAAATTGATTTATAGAATTCATATATAAATAGGGTAACACAAGGAATAACTCTTGCTGGAGGGCAACTGCGACGATGTGGAGAAGAGTAGATGAGGGAGTGCTACAATGACGATGAAAATAAAGGAATGGTTGAATCGAAAATGATGGTCAAGGTGATTTTGCTGAAGCGAAAAAAGGAAATTTATATGTTACGGTTGTTATGCCACAAGGGACGGGAGAAATTTTAGTTAGGCGGGATAGTGTAAATTTTTTAGATACGTTTATTAAGTTTAGGCGAATTTTTTTTAGTTAAGGCGGGATAATGTACTTTTTGTTACGTTTATAATAATTGGGGAAATATTATCGGTTGCACTTGCATATAAACGCCACAAATTTCTGCAACCAAAGGCTGATTTTTTTGTAGTGACGCCAACGTAATGAGACATAGAAATTTGGCTTGGCTAAATGATTACTCAACTCATCTTTACAACGCTTGGAGCTTATTGGTTGAGGAAGAGAAGGCATCGCATCTGGGTGAAGCTTTTGATTAGTTTGAGTTGGAGAACCGCATAATGAACGATGATGAAAAGAAAGTTCACCATGACTCCATGATATCACATGCCAAGGAAAAGCTTGGCACCCAGCATCAAGAAACCGAGGAAGGCTTAGGCGCTGAGCATCACGCCACAAGTTTTGAGACCACTGCTCCGTCTCGATCTGAGCCTTCTTCTGTAGTTGAACCTCAGCCTGTCCCGGCCTACGACCTTGAACAGCCACGTTTATCCCCTACAAAGGAGCACACTTCTGAAGCTATTCAGCCAACTGATAGCCAAACTGAGGAAGGTACTCTGAGCAATTCTCATGTGTGTTCGAAATGAAGAACTTGTTTCGAAGTGTTTGCTAACAAATCCTCTTTTTTCTTTGTTCAGTGACCGAAGTATATCGACAACGCCTTCTGCAATCCAGGAATCACATCAAGTGCAGGTGGCCATTATCACTTAGGTGACCACTACGACAATATCTGCGCCCATTGAAGTGACACAAGGTAGCTCGCTTTCCTTTGACGAGCAGATGATGAACGAGCTTCTGGGCCACAAAGCGACCCCTTCGCAGACTTACCATTTGTCATCAGTGGATTCGCACCCGCTTTCGGCGCCTCAACACAGACCACCGCTGCCCACAGCGAAGCCCGAGCTATTCGAGAAGCGGAGATACTGGCTGAAATAAACGCTGAGTTGGAGGCAGCGGCACATGGCGGCAGTTCAGGTAGTGGAATGGCAGCGCTTGGCCCAGCTCCACTTAGAATGATATCCCCTGAAGGTACGCTTGTCGAGACCAGTGTATCCATTCCGACCCCGGCTGTAGATCCGGTTCCTCCGACTCCTCCCGCGGGAAGCATTCCCATAGACTCAAGTTCGGAGGAAGATGTTGATACTATGCCTCCATCTGGAGATGATCCGTCGAAGGGTAAAGGTTCGAAGCAAAAGACCGTCAACGGCTCCGGCGGTTTTGCGCTGAAGAACAAGCCAAGGAATAAGAAGGAATAGATAGGCTTCTTAGGCATATTTTTTGGCAGTTAGGATCATGTTTTTCGTTCTTCATTTATAAGCCGTGTGTAGATGCGGGTTCGGCCCCTGCTAGTAAGAATTTTATGGAATAAATTTGTATATATGAAACTTCATTCATAATCGGTTGAAATGAACTTTTGTTTCTTGGCTTTAAATTTCATTCCTTTTATGCTTAAGTGTTGCAGTGTTTGAATCTCAGTTTTATGCACTTGTGGATTTTTTCTGTAAAACGGGATCCCCGTGGCTGGTCTAAGATTTACCATCACTGGTGAGTGGTGCCCCATGGTAGTGCTCCGTTTCAATTCCATGCACCCATTTCTAAAAGTCGTACGGCACTTTTTCGGCATTTTGGACGGATGTTGCACCTTGCACCGTAGATGTTGCACCATGTGGATATCGATTCTTTGGAGGGCCATACCTGTTGGCTCGTTTAGAGTTACGAGAGCCATAACCAGTCAAAACGAAGCTCTCTGCAAGGTCTACTGCTCTGATCACTTTAATCCATCACTAGTTAGTTTCGTACCCAAAAAATCTTATCCGAACCTCAATCGGGTCTTGGACGCCTTTTACCATTCGTTTATTCGTCACGCGGATTTTTTCTGTAAAACGGAATCCCCATGGCTGGTCTATGATTTACCATCGCCGGAGAGTGGTGCCCTATGGTACTGCACCATTTCAAATCCATGCACCCATTTTTAAAAGTCGTACGACACTTTTTCGGCATTTTGGACGGATGTTGCACCTTGCACCGTGGATGTTGCATCCTGTGGATATCGATTCTTCACAGGGCCACAACTGTTGGGTCGTTTAGATTTACGGGAGCCATAACCAGTCAAAACGAAGCTCTCTACGAGTTCGACGGGCCATGATGGCTTTAAGCCATCACTGGTTATTTTCATACCTAAAAAATTTTATCCGAACCTCAATCGGGTTTTAGATGTTTTTCACCCTTCGTTTTTTCGTCACATGGATTTTTTCTGTAAAACGGGATCCCCGTTAGTGGTCTATGATTTGCCATCACCGGAGAGTGGTTCACCATGGTACTGCTCCATTTCAAATCCATGCACCCATTTCTAAAAGTCGTACGGCACTTTTTCAGCATTTTGGACGTATGTTGCACCTTGCACCGTAGATGTTGCACCCTGTGGATATCGATTCTTCCGAGGGACATAACTGTTGGCTTGTTTATAGTTACGGGTGCCATAACTAGTGAAAACGAAGCACACTGCGAGTTCTACAGCTATGATAGCTTTAAGCCGTCGTTGGTTAGTTTCATACCCAAAAAATCTTATTCGTACCTCAATCTGGTCTTCGATGTTTTTTACCCATTGTTTATTCGTCACGTGGATTTTGTCTGTAAAACGGGATCCCCGTGGCTGGTCTATGATTTACCATCGTCGGTGAGTGGTGCCCCATGATACTACTCCATTTCAAATCCATGCACCCATTTCTAAAAGTCATATGGCACTTTTTCGGCATTTTGGACGGATGTTGCACCTTGCATCATAGATGTTGCACCCTGTGGATATCGATTCTTCGGAGGGTCATAACTATTGGC
Source organism: Allium cepa (assembly GCA_030765085.1). Lineage (NCBI taxonomy): Eukaryota > Viridiplantae > Streptophyta > Magnoliopsida > Asparagales > Amaryllidaceae > Allium > Allium cepa. Next base: position 35,310,957 of record CM060941.1, read on the forward strand.
TCGTTTAGAGTTACCGAGGCCATAACCAGTCAAAACGAAAATCTCTACGAGTTCTATGGCTATGACATCTTTAAGCCGTCACTGATTAGTTTCATGCCTAAAGAATCTTATCCGAACCAGAATCGGGTCTTGGATATTTTTTGCCCTTAGTTTTTCGTCACGTGGATTTTTTCTGTAAAACGGGATCCCCGTGGCTTGTCTATGATTTGCCATCGCCGGTGAGTGGTTCCCCATGGTAATGCTCTATTTCAAATCCATGCCCTCATTTCTAAAAGTCGTACAACACTTTTTCGGCATTTTGGATGGATGTTGCACCTTGCACCTTAGATGTTGCATCCTGTGGATATCGATTGTTCGGAGGGCCATGACTGTTGGCTCGTTTAGAGTTACGGGAGACATAACCAGTAAAAACGAAGCTCTCTGCGAGTTCTACAGCTATGATAGCTTTAAGCCGTCACTGGTAAGTTTCATACCTAAAAAATTTTATCCGAACCTCAATCGGGTCTTGGACGTTTTTTACCCTTCTTTTTTTCGTCACGTGGATTTTTTATGTACAACGGGATCCCTGTAGTTGGTCTATGATTTACCATCGCCAGAGAGTGGATCTCCATGGTACTGCTCCATTTCAAATCCAGGCACCGGTTTCTAAAAGCCGTACGACACTTTTTTGGCATTTTGGACGGATGTTGCACCTTGCACCGTAGGTGTTGCACCCTATGGATATCGATTCTTCGGAGGGCCATAACTGTTGGCTCGTTTTGAGTTACGGGAGCCATAAATAGTCAAAACGAAGCTCTCTGTGAGATCTACGACTATGAAAGCTTTAAGCCATCACTGGTTAGTCTGATGCCTAAAAAGTCTTATCCGAATAATCGGGTCTTGGACGTTTTTTACCCTTAGTTTTTTCGTCATGTGGATTTTCTCTGTAAAACGGGATCCCCGTGGCTGGTCTATGATTTACCATCACCGGTGAGTGGTGCCCCATGGTACTGCACCGTTTCAATTTTGTGCACCCATTTTTAAAAGTCGGAAGTCACTTTTTCGGTATTTTGGACGGTTGTTGCACCTTGCACCATAGATGTTGCACCCTGTGGATATCGATTCTTCGGAGGCCCACAACTGTTGGCTCGTTTAGAGTTACGGGAGCCATAACCTCTCAAAACGAAGCTCTCTGCGAGTTCTACGGCTACGGCTATGACTGTTTTAAGCCGTCAATGGTTAGTTTCATATCCAAAACATCTTACCCGAACCTTAATCGGGTCATGGTCGTTTTTTGTCATGTGGATTTTTTTGTGAAACGGGATCCCCATGGCAGGTTTATGGTTTACCATCGCCGGTGAGTGTTGCCCCATGGTACAACTCCATTTCAAATCCATGCACCCATTTCTAAAAGTTGTGCGACATTTTTTTGGCATTTTGGACGGATGTTGCACCTTGCAACGTAGATGTTGCACCCTGTGGATATCGATTCTTCGGAGGGCCATAACTGTTGGCTCGTTTAGAGTTATGGGAGTCATAACCTGTCAAAACGAAGCTCTCTATGAGTTCTACGGCTATGACGGCTCTATGCCATCACTGGTTAGTTTCATACCCAAAAATCTTATCCGAACCTCAATCGGGTCTTGGACGTTTTTTACCCTTCGTTTTTTCGTCACGTGGATTTTTTCTGTAAAACGGGATCTCCGTGACTGGTCTATGATTTACCATCGCCGGTGAGTGGTGCCCCATGATACTGCTCCGTTTCAAATCCATGCACCTATTTCTAAAAGTCGTACGGCATTTTTCGGCTTTTTGGACGGATGTCGCACCTTGCACCGTAGATGTTGCACCTTGTGAATATCGATTCTTCGGAGGGCCATAACTGTTGGCTCGTTTAGAATTACGGGAGCCATAACCAGTGAAAACAAAGCTCTCTGCGAGTTCTACGGCTATGACAGCTTTAAGCCTTCATTGGTTAGTTTTATACCCGAAAAATCTTATCCAAACCTCAATCGGGTCTTGGACGTTTTTTACCCTTCAACTTTTTGTCACGTGGATTTTTTCTGTAAAACGGGATCCCCATGGCTTGTCTATGATTTACCATCGCCATTGAGTGGTTCCCCATGGTAAAGCTCCGATTCAAATCCATGCACCCATTTCTAAAAGTCGTACGACACTTTTTCGGCATTTTGGACGGATGTTGCACCTTGCACCGTAGATGTTGCACCCTATGGATATCGATTCTTCAAAGGGCCACAACTATTGGCTCGTTTAGAGTTACGGGAGCCATAACCAGTAAAAATGAAGCTCTCTGCAAGTTCTATAGCTATGATAGCTTTAAGCCGTCACTGGTTAGTTTCATACCTAAAAAATCTTATCCGAACCTCAATCGGGTCTTGGACGTTTTTTACCCTTCTTTTTTCCGTCACGTGGATTTTTCTGTAAAACGGGATCCCTGTGGCTGGTCTATGATTTACCATCGCCGGAGAATGGTGCCCCATGGTACTGCTCCATTTCAAATCCAGGCACCAGTTTCTAAAAGCCGTACTACATTTTTTCGGCATTTTGGACGGATGTTGCACCATGCACCGTAGGTGTTGTACCCTATGGATATCGATTCTTTGGAGGGCCATAACTGTTGGCTCGTTTAGAGTTACGGGAGCCATAACCAGTCAAAACGAAGCTCCCTGTGAGTTCTATGACTATGAAAGCTTTAAGCCGTCATTGGTTAGTCTCATGCCTAAAAAATCTTATCTGAACCTTAATCGAGTCTTGGACGTTTTTTACCCTTAGTTTTTTCGTCACGTGGATTTTCTCTGTAAAACGAGATCCCGTGGCTGGTCTATGATTTACCATTGCCGGTGAGTGGTGCCCCAAGGTACTGCTCCATTTCAAATCCATGCACCCATTTATAAAAGTCGTACGGCACTTTTTCGGCATTTTGGATGGATGTTGCACCTTGCACCGTAGATGTTACACCCTGTGGATATCGATTCTTCGGAGGCCCACAACTGTTGGCTCGTTTAGAGTTACAGGAGCCATAACCGGTCAAAACGAAGCTCTCTGCGATTTCTACGGCTATGACTATTTTAAGCCGTCACTGGTTAGTTTCATAACCAAAAAATATTATCCCAAACTTAATCGGGTCATGGACGTTTTTTCGTCACGTGAATTTTTTTGTAAAACGGGATCCCCATGGCTGGTCTATGAGTTACCATCGCCGGTGAGTGTTGCCCCAAGGTACTGTTCTATTTCAAATCCATGCACCCATTTCTAAAAGTCGTACGACACTTTTTTGGCATTTTGGACGGATGTTGCACCCTAGCGTCATAGATGTTGCACCCTGTGGATATCGATTCTTCGGAGGGCCATAACTGTTGGCTCGTTTAGAGTTATGGGAGGCATAACCAGTCAAAACGAAGCTCTCTATGATTTCTACGGCTATGACAGCTCTATTCCATCACTGGTTAGTTTCATACCCAAAAAATCTTATCCGAACCTCAATCGGTTCTTGGACGTTATTTACCCTTCGTTTTTTCGTCACGTGGATTTTTTTTTGTAAAACGGTATCCCCGTGGCTGGTCTATGATTTACCATCGCCGGTGAGTGGTGCCTCATGATACTGCTTCGTTTCAAATCCATGCACCCATTTCTAAAGTCGTACGGCACATTTTTGGCATTTTGGAAGGATGTTGCAACTTGCACCGTAGATGTTGCACCTTGTGGATATCGCTTCTTCGGAGGGCTATAACTGTTGGCTCGTTTAGAGTTATGCGAGCATAACCAGTCAAAACGAAGCTCTCTGTGAGTCCTATGGATACAACCGCTTTAAGCTGTCGCTGGTTAGTTTCATACCCAAAAAATATTATCTGAACCTCAATTGGGTCTTAAACGTTTTTACCCTTCGTTTTTTCATTACGTGTATTTTTTCTGTAAAACGGGATACCCGCGACAGGCTACTGATTTACCATCGCCGGTAAGTGGAGCCCCATGGTACTGCTCCATTTCAAAATCGTGCACACAAGTCATATGGCACTTTTTCGGCTTTTTGGTTGGATGTTGCACCTGGCACCGTAGATGTTGCACCCTGTGGATATCAATTCTTCGGAGGACCATAACTGTTGGCTCGTTTAGAGTTATGGGAGCCATAACCAGTCAAAACAAAGCTCTCTGTGAGTTCTACGGCTATGACACCTTTAAAACGTCGTTGGTTAGTTTCATACCTAAAAAATCTTATCCGAACCTCAATCGGGTCTTGGACATTTTTTACCCTTCGTTTTTTCGTCACGTGGATTTTTCTGTAAAACAGGATCCCCGTGAGTGGTCTATGATTTACCATCGCCAGTGAGTGGTGCCCCATGGTACTTCTCTGTTTCAAATCCATGCACCCATTTCTAAAAGTCGTACGGTACTTTTTTGGCATTTTGGACGGATGTTGCACCTTGCACCGTAGATGTTGCACCTGTGGATATCGATTCTTCGGAGGGCCATAACTGTTGGCTCATTTAGAGTTATGGGAGCCATAACCAGTCATAATGAAGCTCTCCACGAGTTCTACGGCTATGACAGCTTTAAACCGTCACTGGTTAGTTTCATACCGAAAAAATCTTATCCGAACCTCAATCGGGTCTTGGACGTTTTTAACCCTTCTTTTTTTCGTCACGTGGATTTTTTCTGTAAAACGGCGTCCCCATGGTTGATCGCCGGTGAGTGGTGCCCTATGGTACTGCTCCTTTTCAAATCCATGCACCCATTTCTAAAAGCCGTACGGCACTTTTTCGGCATTTTGGACGGATGTTGCACCTTGCACCATAGATGTGCACCCTGTGGATATCGATTCTTCGAAGGGCCATAGTTGTTGCCTCGTTTAGAGTTATGGGAGCCATAACAGTCAAAACGAAGCTCTCTATGAGTTCTATGGCTATGGCTGCTTTAAGCCGTCCCTGTTTAATTTTATACCCAAAAAATCTTATCTGAACCTCAATCGGGTCTTGGACGTTTTTTACCCTTCGTTTTTTCGTCACGTGGATTTTTTTATGTAAAACGGGATCCCCGTGGCTGGTCTATGATTTACCATCGTCGGTGAGTGGTGCCCCTTTGTACTGGTCCGTTTCAAATCCATGCACCCATTTCTAAAAGTCGTACAGCACTTTTTCGGCATTTTGGACGGATGTTGCACCTTGCACCATAGATGTTGCACCTTGTGGATATCGATTCTTTGGAGGGCCATAACTATTGGCTTGTTTAGATTTACGGGAGGCATAACCAGTCAAAACGAAGCTGTCTGCGAGTTATGCTGCTATGATAGCTTTAAGCCGTCATTGGTTAGTTTCATACTCAAAAAATCTTATATGAACCTCAATCGGGCCTTGGACGTTATTTACCCTTCGTTTTTTCATCACGTGGATTTTTTCTGTAAAACGGGATCCCCGTGGCTAATCTATTATTTACCTCACTAGTAAATGGTGCCACATGGTACTGCTCTGTTTCAAATCACTACAACAAAAATACCCTGTTACAACGCCCTTTTTACAACAGGCATTGGCTGCCCGTTGTAATAGAAGGCTATTACAACGGTCCATTCAGACCCGTTGTAATAGATGCTCTATACAACGCCCTTTTTACAATGGGCAATGACTACCCGATGTAATATAATGTTATTACAATGGTCCTTCCACGCCCGTTGTAATAGATGTCAATTTTACAACGTTCACAAAATGCCCGTTGTAATAAATGCCAATTTTACAACGGTCACAAAATGCCCATTGTAAGATGTGCCAATTTTACAACGCTCGTAACTCCCATTGTAATAGGTCCCAATTTCACAACGGGCTAAAAAGGCCCATTGTAATAGGTGCCAATTTTACAACGGTAATAAAATGCCCGTTTTAACCGATGACAATTTTACAATAATCATAAAATGCCCGTTGTAAAAAATGTTTGTTGCCAATTTTTTACAATCAATAATTGATAATTATAATGCTATCTTAAAATTAATATTTATTATTTATTAATATTTAATAATTAATAATTAATAATATTATATTAATTGTATGTTACTAATTACTAATTATAATATTATATTACTAATTACAAATTACTAATCAATAATGATATTATATTATTTATTAATATTTAATAATTAATCATTAATAATATTATATTAATCATTTATAACTTATGGTAATTAATGATTATTAATAAATAATCCCAAATTACTAATTATTATATATAATCAGTATTCCAACAGGCTTAATTTTACTTCGCAGTTATTAGTAAGTAATATCGAGTAATTAATATTAAATATATAATAATTTATAATTAATAATAAATATTAATAATTTATGATTTATTGTTTATTATAAATAATGGTTTATAATTAATAACTTATAAATAAAAAATTATATTCAATGATTTATGTTTTATAATTCGTAAATTACTATGAATAACTTTTTAATACTAATTTACAAATGATAATTGATAAAAAAACAAAATATGTGGCGGTAAAACTTAAATTTTAAAGCCCACCATATGTTTGCTTTCTTTCCTCGCCGCTAAAACTTTATTTTTCGCTAACCCTAAATCCCAAATCAAACGTTCCTTCCCAAGATCTGGGATCCCTGGTTGTTATTTTTCGCTGCTAAAACATTATTTTTCGCTCACCATATATAGGAAATTCTTGTTTTGTTTCACCTTGTGGTACGTAGGAATTATGATGAGGCAAAATCAAAATCGCGATTGTTACTGGTTCTCAAAATCATGAATTTCTGGTTTCGATTTCAAATGAATTATTTCTTTAAATGGGCGATGTGGTGGCGTAGGGGTTCGTGCTTGTGTTTGAGGTGATTGGGATGGTTCGCAGTTTCAATTGGGTTTGTGATTGAATTAGGGCGATTCAGGAGGAGGAGCTGTCATGATTTTTGGGATGGGGTTTAGGGTGGCAGTTTTTTTGGTTAAGGCGATTCTGCAATGGGGTGGTGGGATATGGAATTGAGGGAGGTCACGGTGACTTGGTTGAAGTGGTGAAGTCGCGATTGTTGTTGCTGGGTTGCTGTGGAGAGGTCGAAGGCGATGGCTTGCGGTGGTTGGCGTATTGGCAAGTTGAGGGAGGCAGTACTTTGAAGTTTGTATGTATGATGAAGATATAAAGGTTTGTGAATGTGGAAACAGTAATAATTATGGAGTGTATGTTGTGAAGGCGGTGTTTTGGTGAGGAGAGGAGATGGCACTGCGGTAAGTTGTAGGCAGTTCATGAAGGTGGTTTAGAGGTGTAGTGGTATTACCGATGTGGTTATTGCTTATATATGGTGGTTACGGGTGGTGTGATGCCGACTGTAGGTTGAAACAAAGGTTAAGGGTGTTGTTCTCTGAGGATTGTGGCTGCTGGCAGTATGTTGTCAGTGTGACAGAGGTCGAGGAGGAGACTGTGAAGTATGAGGTGATGATCGGTGAGGAGGGAGAAGTGGTGAAGAGCTAATGGCAGCTTTGGAGTTTGTGTAAGCATGGGAGGAAGTGTTTGATGAAGAGAAGTTGTTTGTTTTGGTTAAGGGGATTCGAGACAGTAGCTATTAGTGTGGGGAAGTGAATGGATAGTGATCAAGGCAGAGATGGTTTAGGCTGTGTTGTGGTGATATGTATAGTTGTGAGAATGACAGTGGTCGTTTTGGTTGGTGGTAGCTGTTGCACTGTGGTTTGAATGTGCAGGGTATCGCAGATTTGTTGTTGTTGCTGCGGATGTTGTGGGTATGCAATGAAGAAGTTGGTAGCTACGGATGGCTGGAAGTTTGATGGCTGGTCAGTTGCACAACTTCTATGTATGTTCCATCCATGCATGTATGTTTAGATTACATTATTAATTTTTTTGGCAATCCTTGTTATTTTTTCACATTCGAGTAGGATATGCTAATGTATGTTTCATTTAGGTATGATTTCCTTGTAATGCCTGATATATTTAAAAATTAGCTTGGGAATGTGTTCAGATGACATTTCACTCAAGAAAATTACACACATTAGTTCTCTCATTAGCTTGGTCAATGGCACAGCTTGGTTGGATCGTGGGATCTTTAACCTCGGTCATTTTCTCCATTATCAGTTTTCATACATCGAGTTTATTAGCAGATTCCTACAGAACTCCTGATCCAGTACATGGCAAAAGAAACTATATATATTGCTGCAGTGAAAGCAAATCTAAGCACAACTCAAATTTGGTTCTGTGGTATCTGTCAATATGTTAATTTGGTCGGAACTGCTATTGGTTACACTATTACTGCTTCCATTAGTGCTGCGTGAGTTTTATCTTTACACTCTACTTATTTTATTATCGGTTATATGTATTTATCGTAATAATATCAACAAATAAATGTGTCTCCTATGGTAAAATCTTTCATAACTTGCAGACTTGCAGTTAGAGCTATGCGTATACATTAGAAGTTGGTATAATGTTTATTATAGCATTGTTAAGTTTGTCTTACCAATTATGAGAAAATGTCGTTAAAATACTCAAGGTTTGATTATGTTATCATGTATGCAAAAATGAAATGCGAACATTTAGAGCCTTGTAGGATTGAAACTCTATATTTGACATTGTTTTAAACTTATATAAGCATAGAGATACAACGTAATTCAAGGTGTACAAGTTGGACCAAGATTTCTCTCTCTCTCTACTGTTTTAATAGAAAAAAGTTTCATCTGTGATATCTAACCTGGTTTACAAATTTGATGGTTTAGATTAAATATGTCATATGTCATATTGCAATGACTATGCTGAAATAAAATCTTTTTTAAGACAGATAATTGAATTTATTATTCAATGGCTAAATTTCATGGGCGATCCTGTAACGACTGCGGATTTTCGTTGCCGAAAAACCGAATAGTTATGGGTTTTAAAAAGAAAATTTAAGAAAAGAAAAAGAAAGAAGAGAGAAGAGATAGGAAATAGAGGGAAAGAAGATATTTGAAAACAGAAAATTTTATAATAGAACATAGAGAAGAAGGAATAGAAAATTTTAAAAATAGAACGGGACAGAAAGGGAACAACAAGAACAACATCAGAATCTCACTATTCGCAGCGGAACAACATATAATAATAAATGAATAATCTTTAAACAAAGAACTATATCAGTTATTACATTTCATCACATTATATTACATTACATCAAATCATCAGAGTGTACAACAACATACAACATCAAACAGTGCAGCGGAAAAAGAAATACTATATACTAGTAATACGCCATGCCATCCAGCTTGCCTCTAGCAACTCCAGAATATCCAGAATATCCTGATAAACCTAACTCTTAACTGCCCGTGTGGAAATTGGTGGGCACCCAGAGTTTAGGAAGGAAAACAATAAACTCCAAGTCAGTCATGTGACTGGTGTGAGAACTCAAAACAGTTTATTTATCTTTAAAATCAAAATAGAGGAATATTTTTAATTCAATTCGCAATGCTTTTAAAAATGAGACTACCATAAGGCCTCCCGCACACACACACATGCAAACGCAGAATCGGAGGAGATTTCTCCTTATGATAGTCAAAGATGCTTGATACGCATTTAAAATAACATTTGATATTATTATTAGTGTATAGTGTAGAAAAAATTCATTTCGAAAGTAGAATATAAATCTTAGCCAGCATAGACATTTCGAACTATGCCTACTATAGCTACCACCCAAACAGTGGTGACCACCATAAGTGAATAGCAGGTTCTACAACTAATACCGTACAAGTTTCGTATTGGGAATTGGATTTCCAACAAATGGTCAGGCCAAGGAACTTCCCATTGCCACTGAGAATGCCTCTGGAAAGACATCCCCGAGAACCAAACCGGATCTCTGCCAACACAAGGCCGGGTTACCCCTAACTGGGTAACTACTGACACGAGCACGCCATTCCCCGGTCCTTTAGGACCTTTTCAACCGAGCGCTCGATATCCAATTCACACAATCATAAAGTGTTTTCAACATGAGTAAGTATCTGGGCTCCATACCATGATACCACCCCTTTCCAGAAGGAAATGCACATACCCTAAGGGGAGCTACAGCAACCCCTAATAACCTTGCCGCATCTTTCCTGTTTTGACCATTTCCGGGATGTGAGGCTCGACGAATTCACGTCCACAAAAACATACTTTATACAAAAGCCATGCTTTGGGTCAATAAATGATCAACACAATGATCACTAAGATAGACGATCAAATAAATGATCCTATCACAAATAATCAACACAATGATCATTTCAGCATCACTCAGCATGTCACATTACCAAAATGGGATATATTGCCGATAACTTCAACTATATAACCTTTGAGCTCGTACGTCTCAAAGAAGGGTGTTAAGCAAAGAATAAATTCTCCGCCACCAACAGAAATATATTTGAATGAAATCGGCTTTATATCTCAAATTGTAATGTCAGGCATACAATCCATACAAGTCTGTTCCGGGATCGAACAGAACCGAAGGCACTTACAAAGAAGTCCTTGCAATCCGGATATTCACAATCCTGATCGGATTCACCATCACATATGGAGAACTCAATACCGTAGCTACTCGGTGCAGAGTCAATCGATAGTTCATCCTATCACTCTTGCAAATACCGGTCTTCAACACCGATCTTCAAATGCAATTCACAACGACGTATCACATATTCGGAGTGGGTTATACGACCCCATGGTCCTTTCCCGGTTAACCCGAATAGTGAGCGCTTATTCAAAAATAAGTGTGCATTCAAATTCAATCATATTCACATCAAATATCCATTCAAAGGGAAATATTGATAGTCGGCTATTGAACTATCAATGGATATGCATACATCACCAGATTCCAAATAATTTTCCAAATTATTTACATTTCCAAAATATCTTTACAAGATATAAAATTCCAACACTTCAAAAATAAATCAATATTTATTTTTAACCAATTTCACTTTTCACATATAAATTCCATAATGAATTTATATTTCAAAATATTCGTGCATATACGATTTCAATTATTCATTTTCAATTTATCTTCAAAAAGATAAATTCTAAATATTCACTTCACATTGGAAAACATTTCCATACTTATTTATTCATAAGTAATTCACAAATCTCTTTTATTTTCAACACTTAGAAAATATTCAATATACTTAAATCGAATTAAGTATATATTTCATTCTTTAAGGAAATTATTCACTTAAACATATTTACTTGGGCCAAAACGAATGTTACGTAAAACATCGTTATGACAACCCAAAATCACTAGTATAGGGATTCGAATTTAAAATAGATATATAAATCCCAATACTATTAAAAACATTTCCTTTCGGAAATCATTTACTATAACAACAGTGTTATAGTCTACCATTTCCTTTTATTTCTCGAAAACGTCTATTTCAACAATAAATGTTGAAATCTATGGTTTCGAATCTCAACACCTTTTAAAACATCACTAGATTGTTTTAATTCTATTTAAAACATCAAATCTAAAATATTTCCTTTAACGTGTTATTCACTATTCAAAAACGTGAATATACTACGTTAACAATTTCATCCTTTTATTCATTTTAATTCAAAGGATTATTCACTATTTAAAAATGTGAATATAACTCCATTTATAAGTTATAACAATTAACTTATCAAAATAAGTCGTTTGCGAATTTATAAAACAACGTTTATAAATTCTATTTCTATTTATATATAAAAACTTCCTTTTACAAATTCCTTTATTAACCTATTCCAGTTTATAACTCAATTTTAGATTAAAAGTTCATATTATAAGTTAACTACTTATAAACGATTATTTCACAAAATCATTCCTTAGAGTTTCATAATTATAAATCTTATAACTTATAAGATTCATTTATTTAACCCAATCTATTCTTCAAATAACTTCATAAAATTTATAAATCTACTGTTTATAAATTTCGTTTACAACTTCACCATTTATAATTCTATTGATTTCATTCTTTAATGAAATTCATTTTCAATTCATTCAAACACTTAAAAAATCTCATTTTATAATCCCAACGTTTTAATATACAAATATTCATTTGTAAATCCTTTAATATAAATCAATCTATATTATTCTTTAAAACGTCTTTAATTTCCTTTAAAAAAACTTCACCATTCTGATTTATAAAATAATTAAATTTTATAAATCCTATATTTAACTTTTTATAACAAGTTCAGAATCCCAATTTAAACTCTTTTATAAAGTCATTAATTCCTTATTTTCAAAAATCAGCTTTTAACTATATTTCTTAAAAATCATAATTTTCATAACATTAAAAATTATAACGTTTATTTATTTGAAATGGATCAATTCCAAAGATATTTTATCTTTTCAAAAATCACTTTAAAAACATTTTAAAATCCCAAAATCTGGGTCCAATGATGCTACACACCAAATAGTCAATCACGACTACAACGATCCATCATATATCGTATATGATAATCAACGAATATCAAAATATCCATAATCAAATAAAAACTGTTGAGGAATCCAGTTGGATCCCTCCAACCTGTTTCCTGCATCCAAAAACATTAGCACAATACCAATTTCGCTCCAGTACGAAATTATCGCGGTATATGTTCTTATTAAATATTATCCGCTTAATAACGGCGTAATAGGGTCTCATCCGCTAAACAAAAAAATGCGGGAAATCAACAACTGCAATATATACATATGCCAATATATATATATATTGATATTATATATAATACCAATTTCACTGTTTATGAAATATTCGCGGTATATGTTTTTATTAAATAACATCCGCTTACTAACGGCGCATAATGTCTATTTTAACAATCAATAATTTACAGTCATCATTCAAACATGCATTCAAATATTTTAAATCTAACTATTTAAAATAAAATCGAAATCTATTCGATTGAGTGAGAAGTTCTCACCTTGGTTTCAATTTCCGTTTTAGCTTTAATTTCGAATAAAATTAAACGCGCGTTTAATTTTACCCGAAATTCTCACTAACTCCAAACGACTCCAAACCAACTCCATCGCATAGTGCTCGTCCATACGATTCCAACGCAACTGGATTTGCATTTTTTCGACCTCGTATGAAAAAGATACGAATTTTACAAGTTTATACACGTTTTTATAAACATATTTCAACATAACTTAATAAATTTTAACCCCCACCATTCACAGCCCTTAGATCCAGATCCAACAGCCCCTGCTCATCTCCTACCTCCTTCATACGCACGCAAGTTACAGGATAGAGGCCGCACAAACAAAACCCATGACAAACAAACTAGGGTTTCGAATTGGTTCTCCTACACTCAACTATACTCGATCACATCACATGCAATACGAAGGCCTTCGCGATAGCTACACTCGGCCATAACCCTAGGAAGCTCGGCCATCTCCTCCACCTGGGAGTGCGTGCGCAGGTCCCCCCCTATCGGCCCCCGTATCTCCCAAAATACAACTCCATTTTAGATCATAGCCGTTGAAAACGTAGTACTCACAGCCCTCTACAACATTCTAGTTGAAACTTTCTTGAATCGTTGAGTGGATTTGAAGATTTGGAGGGAGAAAGTTGATGATTTTCTGGCCATTCAATTGTAGGTGGCGGCTATGCAGTTTGATATTAGGGTTAGGGTTATTTTTATCAAATTATGAAGGGGTAGGGGCTATTTATAAGGAAATCGAACGACACTATTCACCCGGAAATTTCGAACTCCGATTTAGACGCCGTAACCAGCGTACCTAGGGCTTATCCCGCGTTCCGGACACAATGGAACAAGTTTCGGAAGCTAATTCGGAAGTATGTGCGAGTTATGGCTGAAAACGTTCAATTTGAATTAAACCGATTTAAATCGATTTCTAGGCGTTTTAATTTGTACCGGACAAACGGTAAATCCAATTGACTTAAAATTTGAAATCTTACAAAAATATCACATTACGGATCCGATGAAACTGGTTTTGTCGAAATCCGAGACTTTTTGAAAAATGGCTATTTTGACTCGCCAAATTTAAATTAAAAATAATTCGATGCGTTTCGAGCTGCCACGCTCAAACGATAACTCCGATTGACACGAAAATTGAAATCCGGTAATAACTAACTATTACGGATCCAATGGAACTGGTTTCGTTCAATTCTGAGACTGTTCAAAAATTGACTGTTTTACAGTCGATTATAAAATATTAAAATATTCAATTTTCACAAATTAACTTTTAATTCGATTTTAAAAGTTCTAAAATATTTCTATAACTCCAGTATGATTAAATAAAATTTTACAAATCATTTTCTATCATATTTAACTCTATTTTCAATTATTTCCATAATTTAACATATTAAATTATCGATTTAATTATCCAATTAAATCCAAAAATTCAAATAAAAATTTATTTGACTTAAAAATTCACTTATAAATATTTAAAATTAATTAAATATTCAAATTTTAATTTAATAAAATTCTGGGTCGTTACAATCTTTCCCCCTTAAAAGAATTTCGTCCTCGAAATTACAAGTAAGAAAAGTTACAGAATCTATTAATTTTCCAAAATTCATAATTAAACTTCTTATGATAACTTTTACTAAGTTTTCAAATCATACTTAGTTATGTTTTCAAAAACAATCTATATCATTTAACTTTCAACTCTAAAACAAAGTTAAAGTTTTCCAAAATTTTCCCAATTTTCTCAAAATTTTTCTAACGCCTTAAATTTCCGGAAAAATTCGCCATGTCTCCTTTGCGCGGCTCGATCCGAAAAAAAAAATGACAGTATATATATCACAAATATACATCTCATCAAGTAATGAGGCATCCCGAAGGGAAAAAAGTGTAAAAGTACTGTATTTAATCCGAGATATGTACCTTATATTTTATTAGCAAGCATATACGGCTAATATAGCGCAAAAGCGAGCTCCAAATGCGAAGCAAACGCGATCCGCACCTACTAATCACTCAACAAACAACATGAGAACATGCACATATGCAAATAATCTCAATATACAACATATATCTCATAATAACTATATATGTCACATAGCAAATGTAGTAAAACAACATATGTAAACATCAACCAACTAACATCCAACAAATTCATTCATATTCTCTTTAATATTAAATGAATTGGTTTTCACTTTAAATTACATTTGATTCATTAATGTTGGAATTTACTAACATTCATTCTCAATTCTAATTAGTTTCAATTAGTTAACATTCACTAATTAAATCCAATTCACATTCAATTCTATTCAAATTTATTTACTTTCTATTTGAATTTCAATTACATAGCTTTCAATTTCATTAACACTTAATGAACTTTATACAATCAATCAATATCCATATAGCAACCAAAGTATATTAATTATAACCAAATTCCTTTGCTTATATTTATTCTCATTCAATTTATTCAACTTCCAATAACATTAGATTTTAATGAATCAACACTTATATTCATTATTTTTTTTATCAATTATTTTCATTCAATCGATTAACATTCAATTCATTTATTCAATTCAATTACAAAGTTGAATTTCATTTACATAACTTAAGTTATATTCCATTTATACATCCTTTATTTACAACTCATATTTTATATAGTTTCACTTCTTATATATATAAGTTTATTTCACAATTGTAAACACTTTAATTATAATTCTATTCTTATAATTCTTTTGCTTATACAATTATTCTTTAATTTAAATTATTCAAACAACCTAACAATCAACTTATATACACTTTAATAATTCTGAAAAATTATTCCTTTATATTTAAAAATATAATCAAGGTAAAATTATTTCATTTACCCAATTTAAAATAATATTATGTCGAATTGTTCTATTCAAGTGTTTAGAAACCCCTTCGGCATAGTCTTGCGGACCACGCTGACGAAAGTTCATATACCACTCAATAAACCAATCATCACAATATAAAACAATTTTATATTCACTAACAAATACGCACTCATAGCTATTATTACACTCAAACTCATTCTAGAGTACTACTGACTCTATCTCTAATGAGTAATACCCAACAGAACCATGGTTGTCGCTTAACCATCAGCTCTGATACCAAATGTAACGACTGCGGATTTTCGTTGCCGAAAAACCGAATAGTTATGGGTTTTAAAAAGAAAATTTAAGAAAAGAAAAAGAAAGAAGAGAGAAGAGATAGGAAATAGAGGGAAAGAAGATATTTGAAAACAGAAAATTTTATAATAGAACATAGAGAAGAAGGAATAGAAAATTTTAAAAATAGAACGGGACAGAAAGGGAACAACAAGAACAACATCAGAATCTCACTATTCGCAGCGGAACAACATATAATAATAAATGAATAATCTTTAAACAAAGAACTATATCAGTTATTACATTTCATCACATTATATTACATTACATCAAATCATCAGAGTGTACAACAACATACAACATCAAACAGTGCAGCGGAAAAAGAAATACTATATACTAGTAATACGCCATGCCATCCAGCTTGCCTCTAGCAACTCCAGAATATCCAGAATATCCTGATAAACCTAACTCTTAACTGCCCGTGTGGAAATTGGTGGGCACCCAGAGTTTAGGAAGGAAAACAATAAACTCCAAGTCAGTCATGTGACTGGTGTGAGAACTCAAAACAGTTTATTTATCTTTAAAATCAAAATAGAGGAATATTTTTAATTCAATTCGCAATGCTTTTAAAAATAAGACTACCATAAGGCCTCCCGCACACACACACATGCAAACGCAGAATCGGAGGAGATTTCTCCTTATGATAGTCAAAGATGCTTGATACGCATTTAAAATAACATTTGATATTATTATTAGTGTATAGTGTAGAAAAAATTCATTTCGAAAGTAGAATATAAATCTTAGCCAGCATAGACATTTCGAACTATGCCTACTATAGCTACCACCCAAACAGTGGTGACCACCATAAGTGAATAGCAGGTTCTACAACTAATACCGTACAAGTTTCGTATTGGGAATTGGATTTCCAACAAATGGTCAGGCCAAGGAACTTCTCATTGCCACTGAGAATGCCTCTGGAAAGACATCCCCGAGAACCAAACCGGATCTCTGCCAACACAAGGCCGGGTTACCCCTAACTGGGTAACTACTGACACGAGCACGCCATTCCCCGGTCATTTAGGACCTTTTCAACCGAGCGCTCGATATCCAATTCACACAATCATAAAGTGTTTTCAACATGAGTAAGTATCTGGGCTCCATACCATGATACCACCCCTTTCCAGAAGGAAATGCACATACCCTAAGGGGAGCTACAGCAACCCCTAATAACCTTGCCGCATCTTTCCTGTTTTGACCATTTCCGGGATGTGAGGCTCGACGAATTCACGTCCACAAAAACATACTTTATACAAAAGCCATGCTTTGGGTCAATAAATGATCAACACAATGATCACTAAGATAGACGATCAAATAAATGATCCTATCACAAATAATCAACACAATGATCATTTCAGCATCACTCAGCATGTCACATTACCAAAATGAGATATATTGCTGATAACTTCAACTATATAACCTTTGAGCTCGTACGTCTCAAAGAAGGGTGTTAAGCAAAGAATAAATTCTCCGCCACCAACAGAAATATATTTGAATGAAATCGGCTTTATATCTCAAATTGTAATGTCAGGCATACAATCCATACAAGTCTGTTCCGGGATCGAACAGAACCGAAGGCACTTACAAAGAAGTCCTTGCAATCCGGATATTCACAATCCTGATCGGATTCACCATCACATATGGAGAACTCAATACCGTAGCTACTCGGTGCAGAGTCAATCGATAGTTCATCCTATCACTCTTGCAAATACCGGTCTTCAACACCGATCTTCAAATGCAATTCACAACGACGTATCACATATTCAGAGTGGGTTATACGACCCCATGGTCCTTTCCCGGTTAACCCGAATAGTGAGCGCTTATTCAAAAATAAGTGTGCATTCAAATTCAATCATATTCACATCAAATACCCATTCAAAGGGAAATATTGATAGTCGGCTATTGAACTATCAATGGATGTGCATACATCACCAGATTCCAAATAATTTTCCAAATTATTTACATTTCCAAAATATCTTTACAAGATATAAAATTCCAACACTTCAAAAATAAATCAATATTTATTTTTAACCAATTTCACTTTTCACATATAAATTCCATAATGAATTTATATTTCAAAATATTCGTGCATATACGATTTCAATTATTCATTTTCAATTTATCTTCAAAAAGATAAATTCTAAATATTCACTTCACATTGGAAAACATTTCCATACTTATTTATTCATAAGTAATTCACAAATCTCTTTTATTTTCAACACTTAGAAAATATTCAATATACTTAAATCGAATTAAGTATATATTTCATTCTTTAAGGAAATTATTCACTTAAACATATTTACTTGGGCCAAAACGAATGTTACGTAAAACATCGTTACGACAACCCAAAATCACTAGTATAGGGATTCGAATTTAAAATAGATATATAAATCCCAATACTATTAAAAACATTTCCTTTCGGAAATCATTTACTATAACAACAGTGTTATAGTCTACCATTTCCTTTTATTTCTCGAAAACGTCTATTTCAACAATAAATGTTGAAATCTATGGTTTCGAATCTCAACACCTTTTAAAACATCACTAGATTGTTTTAATTCTATTTAAAACATCAAATCTAAAATATTTCCTTTAACGTGTTATTCACTATTCAAAAACGTGAATATACTACGTTAACAATTTCATCCTTTTATTCATTTTAATTCAAAGGATTATTCACTATTTAAAAATGTGAATATAACTCCATTTATAAGTTATAACAATTAACTTATCAAAATAAGTCGTTTGCGAATTTATAAAACAACGTTTATAAATTCTATTTCTATTTATATATAAAAACTTCCTTTTACAAATTCCTTTATTAACCTATTCCAGTTTATAACTCAATTTTAGATTAAAAGTTCATATTATAAGTTAACTACTTATAAACGATTATTTCACAAAATCATTCCTTAGAGTTTCATAATTATAAATCTTATAACTTATAAGATTCATTTATTTAACCCAATCTATTCTTCAAATAACTTCATAAAATTTATAAATCTACTGTTTATAAATTTCGTTTACAACTTCACCATTTATAATTCTATTGATTTCATTCTTTAATGAAATTCATTTTCAATTCATTCAAACACTTAAAAAATCTCATTTTATAATCCCAACGTTTTAATATACAAATATTCATTTGTAAATCCTTTAATATAAATCAATCTATATTATTCTTTAAAACGTCTTTAATTTCCTTTAAAAAAACTTCACCATTCTGATTTAGAAAATAATTAAATTTTATAAATCCTATATTTAACTTTTTATAACAAGTTCAGAATCCCAATTTAAACTCTTTTATAAAGTCATTAATTCCTTATTTTCAAAAATCAGCTTTTAACTATATTTCTTAAAAATCATAATTTTCATAACATTAAAAATTATAACGTTTATTTATTTGAAATGGATCAATTCCAAAGATATTTTATCTTTTCAAAAATCACTTTAAAAACATTTTAAAATCCCAAAATCTGGGTCCAATGATGCTACACACCAAATAGTCAATCACGACTACAACGATCCATCATATATCGTATATGATAATCAACGAATATCAAAATATCCATAATCAAATAAAAACTGTTGAGGAATCCAGTTGGATCCCTCCAACCTGTTTCCTGCATCCAAAAACATTAGCACAATACCAATTTCGCTCCAGTACGAAATTATCGCGGTATATGTTCTTATTAAATATTATCCGCTTAATAACGGCGTAATAGGGTCTCATCCGCTAAACAAAAAAATGCGGGAAATCAACAACTGCAATATATACATATGCCAATATATATATATTGATATTATATATAATACCAATTTCACTGTTTATGAAATATTCGCGGTATATGTTTTTATTAAATAACATCCGCTTACTAACGGCGCATAATGTCTATTTTAACAATCAATAATTTACAGTCATCATTCAAACATGCATTCAAATATTTTAAATCTAACTATTTAAAATAAAATCGAAATCTATTCGATTGAGTGAGAAGTTCTCACCTTGGTTTCAATTTCCGTTTTAGCTTTAATTTCGAATAAAATTAAACGCGCGTTTAATTTTACCCGAAATTCTCACTAACTCCAAACGACTCCAAACCAACTCCATCGCATAGTGCTCGTCCATACGATTCCAACGCAACTGGATTTGCATTTTTTCGACCTCGTATGAAAAAGATACGAATTTTACAAGTTTATACACGTTTTTATAAACATATTTCAACATAACTTAATAAATTTTAACCCCCACCATTCACAGCCCTTAGATCCAGATCCAACAGCCCCTGCTCATCTCCTACCTCCTTCATACGCACGCAAGTTACAGGATAGAGGCCGCACAAACAAAACCCATGACAAACAAACTAGGGTTTCGAATTGGTTCTCCTACACTCAACTATACTCGATCACATCACATGCAATACGAAGGCCTTCGCGATAGCTACACTCGGCCATAACCCTAGGAAGCTCGGCCATCTCCTCCACCTGGGAGTGCGTGCGCAGGTCCCCCCCTATCGGCCCCCATATCTCCCAAAATACAACTCCATTTTAGATCATAGCCGTTGAAAACGTAGTACTCACAGCCCTCTACAACATTCTAGTTGAAACTTTCTTGAATCGTTGAGTGGATTTGAAGATTTGGAGGGAGAAAGTTGATGATTTTCTGGCCATTCAATTGTAGGTGGCGGCTATGCAGTTTGATATTAGGGTTAGGGTTATTTTTATCAAATTATGAAGGGGTAGGGGCTATTTATAAGGAAATCGAACGACACTATTCACCCGGAAATTCCGAACTCCGATTTAGACGCCGTAACCAGCGTACCTAGGGTTTATCCCGCGTTCCGGACACAATGGAACAAGTTTCGGAAGCTAATTCGGAAGTATGTGCGAGTTATGGCTGAAAACGTTCAATTTGAATTAAACCGATTTAAATCGATTTCTAGGCGTTTTAATTTGTACCGGACAAACGGTAAATCCAATTGACTTAAAATTTGAAATCTTACAAAAATATCACATTACGGATCCGATGAAACTGGTTTCGTCGAAATCCGAGACTTTTTGAAAAATGGCTATTTTGACTCGCCAAATTTAAATTAAAAATAATTCGATGCGTTTCGAGCTGCCACGCTCAAACGATAACTCCGATTGACACGAAAATTGAAATCCGGTAATAACTAACTATTACGGATCCAATGGAACTAGTTTCGTTCAATTCTGAGACTGTTCAAAAATTGACTATTATACAGTCGATTATAAAATATTAAAATATTCAATTTTCACAAATTAACTTTTAATTCGATTTTAAAAGTTCTAAAATATTTCTATAACTCCAGTATGATTAAATTAAATTTTACAAATCATTTTCTATCATATTTAACTCTATTTTCAATTATTTCCATAATTTAACATATTAAATTATCGATTTAATTATCCAATTAAATCCAAAAATTCAAATAAAAATTTATTTGACTTAAAAATTCACTTATAAATATTTAAAATTAATTAAATATTCAAATTTTAATTTAATAAAATTCTGGGTCGTTACAGATCCTCTCTCCATTAAACACTAGATCAGAGGGTGATGCTATATTGTATATAAAATATCTTAAGTATCAATAGCTTTTTTTTAATATTGTTTCATGAAATATCTCAACTTTTTTCACTTATTAATTGGTTGGCAACTGTTATCCCGCTTTTTGGCAAAGCCGTGATACCAAAAGATCGATCGGAAACCAAAGACAGTTCGTCTCAAAGATTGGTTGTACATTGCTTCACTATGGATATCGATGAATTTTTTCCAAGCCCGGATCAGGCTACAACTGATAGGACATGACAACCAAGATCATAAAAGCCGGTGTTTCAAATTTCGGGTTAATCAGAGTTCGTATGAATGAGATATGATCGGTGCAAGTTAGCTAAAATACGTTGTTCGTATCCATCAAATAGTTGAGGAGATGTCCATTTCGAATCCATCAGATTTGTATCCATCAATATTTGTTTTGTTCGAATCCATCAGGTTCTCCATACTTCGAATCGATCGAGTTCGAATCGATCAGTAACATATATCGGTCTGTTCGAATAGATCGGTTTCAAATCGATCAAATAAGCATCCCCTCAGCATGTTCGTATCCATTGAGTTTAGAGCAGTTCGAATCCATCGTTTGCATCCATCAGGAAATCATACATTGGTCTATTCAAATCCATCTGATTTGTATCCATCAGGTTCAAATCGATGACGTTCGCATCGATCAATCTACACCGCTTCGCATCCATCGGTGTACCCTACTTTGAGTCAGTCGGTCTCGTATCCACCCCCAAGCACTGCTTCGTATCGATCGTCCTCGCATCCATCAACAGTGACAAGTCACTATTTCGTAACCATGAAATCTGCCCTGTTCATATCCACTCGGTTCGTCTCGATCCAGTTTGTATCGATCAATGATTCGTATCCATCGATGCAAACTGGGTCATGGAACTTGATACGAACAAGGCAAAATTCGTGGATACGAAGCGGTCAACTCCGAGCAAAAGGTGGATCGATGCGAGATGTGCGCGCCATGTCGTCTCGAAGACACGTGCATCCATCGATTCGAAGGCATGCATTCAAAGTGGTCGACTCGAAGCGAACAGCCAACCCAGAAACTCCAACTCATATCGATCATATCTCCCAAACCAGAAGTCCAAATGCTATGAAATTTTCAGGGAAACTTACGTACAAGGTAAAGAATGTCCCTGCCAAGTTTCAGGTCGATTGGATCAATTTTTGATGGATACGAAATCATTTCGTATCGTTCGCAGATCGAGTCGAAACTTGGTGGGTTCGGTCGTGTGGGCCCACTTACGTGCTAGAAAAAATCTTCCGAAGTTTAAGCGCGATCTCAGCTTCCTACGCATATAAATAGCACCCTGAAGCCTACAGAGAAGGGATCTTTTGGCCATTCGACGTCCAGACTCTGCCGAATTCAACTCTACATCCTTCTATCACTATTGTATTCAAACATCAGAGATATAACTTGCTGTAATCTGCTGTAACGGATTGAAATCATCAAGTGAATCAATAAAATTATAAGCTTCAAAGTGGACGTAGGTAAAATTGTCGAACCACTATAAATTCTGTGTTTGTGATTGTTATTTCTGAATTGCCGTGCTTGATATTGCTTAGATCTGAGATTTGTGTTGAATATTGCTGATTTGTATTCATATACGGGTGCTTTCACGATATTGGGCTTTGTGACCAATTTTGGTGCAAACACTTTGGTGCTTTCACTCAGAAGGTTGATTCAGGAGAAGTTGAATTTGAAGACTTAAGAGTTCAGATCTAAGAGCTATGACAAGACAAACAAGTAGAAGGCAGAGGCTAAAGAGAAGTGAACATGAAGGAAGTCAAGAGGCTTCTTCAGGAGCGAATCAAGCATCGATCTTCATTACTAGGGATGAGATGGAGACGATGATGAAGAGGCAGGAGGAGTTGATCCAGAGTTTGTTTCAACAGATTGGACAACTTTGAGCGAAGAATCGAGGAACTGATGGAGTTCAGAATGAAGCAGGACCATCCGACGTAGCACCTTGATTAGGGGGCACACACTTAGAGCATGTTGATCCAATCCCGGAGAGAGAGAGGAGCATCTGCGCAACCTGGAGGTAGTAGAGGATAGAACGCTCAGTCAAGGGGGCAGATTCCATAATTCCCTCGTGAACTCGGGGGGGCAGGTCGAAGGTGATGAACGAGAATTGCATCTTGGAGACAATGATAGAATGGCGCAAATGGTCAGGCGAGCCATGAGAGGCGAATTAATAAACAGAGATCTAGAAGACGTGAACAAGAGTCCCTTTTATCCTGCAATTAGGATGGCTAGGAACCCACCAAAGTTCAAGTTACCATCAGTGGAAATGTACGATGGGAGAACGGACCCCGCGGTCCATCTGACAAGGTATATGAGACACATGGAAGTGCTGGGGGCATCACAGGAAGTTATGGCCCGGTGCTTTTCATTATATCTGACGGATATCGCAGCATTATGGTTTAGGCAACTGGAGAGCGGCTCCATAGGAACATGGGTAGAGTTAACTGAGAGATTCATGAGACAATTTAGGGTTCACATCACGAGACCCAAGAACGGGATGAGTTTGGAAATCTTAAAACAGAAAGTTGGAGAGTCTTTGAGGAGTTTTCTGACGCGGTTCAACGCGGCAGCGGCATCGGTGGATCGACCAGATCGATCCATGGTTATGATGGTAGTTGTGTCCGGAATAGCTGACGGCACAGAATTCAAAAATTCATTGACTATGGATCCGCCTATGGATCTAGGAGAATTCTATCACGAGGCAGAAAAGTTCTTGCGATTGGAAGATGCGAGTGCAGAAAGAGAAGAAGGAGATGAACTCAATGTTTATACGGTCAAAGATGGAAATCCGCCTGAGAAAGGTACAGAAACTAGCAAGGGAAAACGAAAGGCTGAAAACAACTATAACAAATCAATGCGGCCTCGAAAGGAATCAAGATTCACCACATACTCAGAGCTGAATGATAGTTTGGAACGAATCTATCAGGATAGCAAAGAGCAGGTTCCGTATCATAGACCGATGCGAAGGGATCCAACTTCTGACGAGAGGAAATCAGATAAGTATTGCATATTCCATGAACTGAACGGTCATAGCACTAATAATTGTAGGCGTCTGAAGGACGAGGTGGAAGGGTATATCAGGAACGGTATGCTACTTCAGTATGTGAGGAGGCGAACTCCAGCGGTGGAACCGGAGCGACCACCGTCTACATCAGCTAGAGGTGACCCTGAACCGGGACAACGTTTGATTATCAATTGATTGATTGATTGAAATAATGATGAACAAGCCGTAAACCTCTCACTAGCGTGGTTAAATCATTTACACATGTAAGAGATCGCGCACGATCCATAGGCATGCTCTAAATGACTACTGACCGCACCATAGTGAGAATTTGCACTTTGACATCCTTGCTTTGCTTTTGTTTCATTTTGATTTGGACATTTATACTTTTCTTGTTTGGACATTTCTGTTGTGGGATTCATATGATTATTGCTTTGATATTTGCAATTCTGTGAAAGAATTTACTTGTATGCCCGTTGGATCGTGAACGGTCCATGAGCACCTCCTGTATGGCGATGAACCGCCAAAGTCTTTGATTCTGAGACTCCCCCGAACGTGAAATCTGACATCGATAATACTAAGTCCCACCTGGGCATACCAATTCGCCTCGAACGGCACACGATCGCGAACGATCACAATTCGCCTCGAACGACACACGATCGCGAACGATCACAATTCGCCTCGAACGGCATACGATCGCAATTTGCCTCGAACGGCATCCGACAGCGAACGGTCACGATTCACTTAGTATGATATCCGATCGCGAATGATCACAACTTACCTCGTGCGCCACCCGACCTCGAACGGTCACAATCCGCCTTGAACGGCACTCGATCGCAAACGATCAACATTTGCCACGAATGGCATCCAACCGCGAACGGTCCCATTTCATCTTTTGCCATGAACGGCATCTGACCGCGAACGGTCCCATTTCATTATCTACCACGAACGACATCCGACTGCGAATGGTCCCGTATCACCATCTGCCGCGAACGGCATACGACCGCGAACGGTCCCATGTCATCATTTGCGACGAACGGCATCGACCGCGAACGGTCCCATTTCATCATTCGCCACGAACGGCATCCGACTGCGAACGGTCCCATTCCATCCCTTGTCGCGAACGGCATCGACCGCGAACGGTACCGATTCACCTCAAATGGCATACGATCCTAGATCGTCATTCAAGGTCATATGGAACTATCGAGTTTTTTACAGGTCGTTGACAGGATATGAACATCTAGCTTATGGCATTACAAAATACACCTTCCTATTGCAAGGCATGTATTGGGGGGGCAAATGTTATCCCGCTTTTTGGCAAAGCCGTGATACCAAAAGATTGATCGGAAACCGAAGACAGTTCGTCTCAAAGATTGGTTGTACATTGCTTCACTATGGATATCGATGAATTTTGTCCGAGCCCGGATCAGGCTACAACTGATAGGACATGACAAGCAAGATCATAAAAGCCAGTGTTTCAAATTTTGGGTTAATCAGAGTTCGTATAAATGAGATATGATCGGTGCAAGTTAGCTAAAATACGCTGTTCGTATCCATCAAATAGTTGAGAAGATGTCCATTTCAAATCCATCGGATTCGTATCCATAAAAATTTGTTTTGTTCGAATCCAACAGGTTCTACATACTTCGAATCGATTGAGTTTGAATCGATCAGTAACATGATATCGGTCTGTTCGAATCGATCGGTTTCGAATCGATCAAATAGGCATCGCCTCAGCATGTTCGTATCCATTGAGTTTAGAGAAGTTTGAATCCATCGTTCGCATCCATCAGGAAATCATGCATTGGTCTATTCGAATCCATCAGATTCGTATCCATCAGGTTCGAATCGATGACGTTCGCATCGATCAATCTACACCGCTTCGCATCCATCGGTGTACCCTACTTCTAGTCGGTCGGTCTCGTATCCACCCCCAAGCACTGCTTCGTACCGATCGTCCTCGCATCCATCAACATTGACAAGTCACTATTTCGTTACCATGAAATCTGCCCTGTTCGTATCCACTCGGTTCGTCTCGATCCAGTTCATATCGATCAATAATTCGAATCCATCGACGCAAACTGGGTCATGGCACTTGATACGAACAAGGCGAAATTCGTGGATACGAAGTGGTCAACTCGGAGCAAAAGGTGGATCGATGCACGATGTGTGTTCCACGTCGTCTCGAAGACACGTGGATCCATCAATTCGAAGACATGGATTCGAAGTGATCGACTCGAAGCGAACAGCCAACCCAGAAACTCCAAATTGTATCGATTATATCTCCCAAACCAGAAGTCCAAATGCTATGAAATTTTCAGGAGATCTTACATACAAGGTAAAGAATGTCCCTGCCCAGTTTCAGCTCGATTGGATCAATTTTTGATGGATACAAAATCATTTCATATCGATCGCAGATCGAGTCGAAACTTGGAGGGGTCGGTCGCGTGGGCCCACTCACATGCCAGAAAAAATCTTTCGAAGTTTGAGCTCGATCTTAGCCTCCTACGCCTATAAATAGCACCCTGAAGTCTACAGAAAGGGATCTTTTGGCCATTCGACGTCCAGACTCTGCCGGATTCAACTCTACATCCTTCTATCACTATTATATTCAAACATCAGAGATATAACTTGTTGTAATCTGCTGTAACGGATTGAAATCATCAAGTGAATCAATAAAATCATAAGCTTTAAAGTGGACGTAGGAAAAATCGCCGAACCACTATAAATTCTGTGATTGTTATTTCTGAATTGCCGTGCTTGATATTGCTTAGATCTGAGATTTGTGTTGAATATTGCTGATTTTTATCCATATACGGGTGCTTTCACGATATTGGGGTTTGTGACCAATTTTGGTGCAAACAGCAACAACTTGATTTTTATTTGATAAATGTTTCTTCCCGCTTTATTGCTATGTCCCCATCTTTGATATTTTGGAAAGAAGTTAAGTTAGCATATTCAGTATATTTAAAATGTCAAATGCTTTAGACATTCTTTTAAACTTTAACAGAAATAGTTGTTTTCTTATAGTTCAGACGCATGTTAAAAAGTTATGTTCCTTAAGCATTGTAACCAAATTTAAAGTGAGACTATTGGATGAACGCAGGGCTCTTCGCAAGGCAAGTTGCTTTCATAACAGAGGACATGAAGCAGATTGCAAAGTTACAGATTACTTTTACATGGTCGGGTTTAGTGTCATTCAAATGTTCCTTTCTCAGTTGCCGAAATTCCATGAATTGTGGTGGCTTTCCATTGTTGCCGCTGTCATGTCTTTTACTTATGCCTTGATAGCCATTGGCCTCTCCCTTGCTAAAATTATCTCTGGTATTTTTTCTCCAAAACTCATTTTGAATCTTCTAAAAAGTAGCTTTGAATGGTAAATTTTAAATTGATTCGAACGACAACTTCTAAGTAGAATTGTATGAATGTAATCTAGCTTTTACTTATTAGATGGTTTTACAAGTTACTTACAAGAAGTTTACAAACACTAAAACTGAAATAATTGACTACTTATGAGGAGTTGCTAAGCACGTTCTTAATATATCTTTCAATAGAAAGAAATTAATACAGCATTAACAAATTAATTAATTTGCTTTAATTTGTGCCATAGGGGACACTGGAAGCACCTCAATCACAGGAACACAAGTTGGAGTTGATGTTGACTCGGCTCAAAAAGTATGGACTACATTCCAAGCACTTGGAGATATTGCTTTTGCTTACTCCTATTCAATGATTCTCATTGAGATTCAGGTACAATACAAATTGAATCTCGTCACTACAAGTTTAAATCTTGAAGTTCATATTATGCTTATTCCTATATTTCAAAATCCTCAACATGATTAGATTGAAATAGAAGTGTCAAAGATATTCAAAATGCAACAAATTCTTTACATTCAATTGACTAAACTTGTCACAAAGTTCACAATAAGATATTCCTGTTTTATTCACTTCTCTTTTTATTCAAAGATGTTTCTCAAACTCAAATACAGTTTTTTTCTTTTTTTATCATATCTCTTATGTTAGGTATTCATGTTATGTTAAAACCTCTCTTCTATGGGTTTTCTCTCATCACAACATATTAATCAAACATGACAATTTAGTACAACAGAGGATGACAGTGTAATGATAGGGTATGGTTGAGTATAACAGAGGTAACAAGAGAATTGAGGCAGGTAGAGAAGTGATGCTTGCAAAGGTAGTTGCTGTGATGAAGTGAAGGAGAATGACGTTGTGAAGTATATGCAGAGAGCAGAAGTGGTTCGGAGTAGTGTTGTAAATGCAGCAAAAGCAATGAATGAAGTTTGGAGTTTTTGTTTTAAATGTAATAGTGTGTTAGGGCATGAAGTGTGGTGGATATTGTTAAAGTTGAAGTACTTCAGGTGGGTTTGGAAAATGGGATGGATGTTAGCTGAGGTGAAATGTAGGGGTTTTGATGAATGTATGGGTTGCTGCATTGTGGTGCACAATTGTTAGATATGGAGAGTGATGAGTTGTGATAAGTGATTGTAGTATGAATTGGTGGCTTGAAATGTAACAGTATGAATTGGTGATAAGTGATTTCAATGTAACAGTAGTGAAGTATGGTTAGTTTGAGGCACATTAAAGTATGGTCAGTTTGATGGGGTTTGCCTGTTTGGTCAGGCAATTAAAGGCAGGTGATGATGATTGATTGTATGGGATGGAACTATAATGTTGTACGATTGAAGTATAATTGTATGGTTGATATGGAGGAGTGATATATAGTAGTATGGTCATATTAAAATACAGTGGTGAATCAGGGAGTGAAAGGGAATGGTTGGAATGTGGTGTGATGATATCAGATGGATTTGAAGGATGTATTGTGAAGTGAGGAAATAAAATGAAGTTGCACTAATGTGTAGGCAAGCAGGAGAGGGGAGACAGCAGGGGCGGTGGAATGCAGTGATAGTGTTTGGCCAGAGAGTGGTGAAGGTAGTTAAGATGTTTGTGTGATTTGGTGAATTATAGTAGGTAGTGTTGGGATGTTCAGTGTTTTTTGTTGCACTGATGTGAACAGTGGGATGATCAGTAGTATTATAGTGATGTAGTGAATGTTGGTGATGAATGTGGCAGACATGTTTGGGGCAAGTGATGTATATATGGCACTTTTCTCATGATGCACAAATGTATGGGTTGATGGCAGGTTTTGTATCAGTGAAGTGATGGTGAAGTTTTGTGTACAGAGAGTTTGGTGTCTGTTTGTGGTTGTAATCAACATGCTTAAGTATTTGGCTGTTACGTAACTAGTTGTCATGTGTATGTTAGAACTATGTCAATGTAAAGTTATCTAACTTTTTGGAATGTGTTGGAGTTTTATGACTCTAGCTTTATTTAGACTTTTCGTATGTGATTTTGGTTGTTTTATAATAATATTTATTACTCGTTAAACTATTCATTATTGGTATGGATATACTGTATGGGTGTTGTTGTTGTTTTTTTAATTTGCATTTATTTTGCAACGGTCGGAGCATGTTGTTATACAACCTTTTTACAACGGTGAGAGCATGTTGTTATACGAGCTTTTTACAACGGTCCATGCATGTTGTCAAAAGGGATTTTGCAAAGGTCAATGCAAGTTGTCAAAGAGTCTATTGCAAGTGCTAATGACCGTTGTCAAAAAGTTGTATTACAACGGTCCTTTACAACGTTTACTGCCCGTTGTAAAATACAGTGGACCTATTACGACGAGGCCTAATATGACGGGCGCATGCCCGTTGCAAAACACAAATTACAACGGGCTTTGCCCATTGTAGAAAGGCTATTTTGTTGTAGTGAATCCATGCACCCATTTCTAAAAGTAGTACGGCACTTTTTCGGCATTTTGGACGGATGTTGCACCTTGCACTGGAGATGTTGCACCCTGCGGATATCGATTCTTCGGAGGGCCATGACTGTTGGCTCGTTTAGAGTTACGGGAGCCATAACCAGCCAAAATGAAGCTCTCTGCGAGTTCTACGGCTATGACAACTTTAAGCCGTCACTGGTTAGTTTCATAATGAAAAAATCTTATACGAACCTTAATCGGGTCTTGGTCATTTTTTACCCTTCGTTTTTTCGTAACGTGGATTTTTTATGTAAAACGGGGGTCCCAGTGACTGGTCTATGATTTACCACCGCTGGAGACTGGTGCCCCATGGTACTGCACCGTTTCAAATCCATGCACCCATTTTTAAAAGTCGCACGGCACTTTTTTGGCATTTTGGATGGATGTTGCACCTTGCACCGTAGATGTTGCACCCTGTGGATATTGATTTTTCGGAGGGTCGTAACTGTTGGCTCGTTTAGAATTGCGGGAGCCATAACCAGTCAAAACGAAGCTCTTTGTGAGTTCTACAGCTATGATAGCTTTAAGCCGTCCCTGGTTAGTTTCATACCCAAAAAATCTTATCCAAACCTCAATCGGGTCTTGGACGTTTTTTACCCTTCGTTTTTTCATCACGTGGATTTTTTCTACAAAACGGGATCCTCGTGGCTGGTCTGTGATGTACCATCGCCAGTGAGTCATGCCTCATGGTACTGCTCCGTTTCAAATTCATGCACCTATTTCTAAAAGACGTACGACACTTTTTCGGCATTTTGGACGGATGTTGCACCTTGCAATGTAGATGTTGCACCCTGTGGATATCGATTCTTCGGAGGGCCATAACTGTTGGCTCATTTAGAGTTTCGCGAGCCATAACCCGTCAAAATGAAGCTTTTTGTGAGTTCTATGGCGATGACCGCTTTAACCCGTCGCTGGTTAGTTTCATACCCAAAAAATCTTATCTGAACCTTAATCGGGTCTTGGATGTTTTCTACACTTTGTTTTTTCGTCACGTGGATTTTTCGGTAAAACGGGATCCCGTGGATGGTCTATGATTTACCATCGACGGTGAGTGGTGCCCCACTGTAATGCTCCGTTTCGAATCCATGCAACCATTTCTAAAAGTCGTACGGCACTTTTTCGGCATTTTGGACGGATGTTGCACTTGCACCGTAGATGTTGCTCCCTGTGGATATCGATCTTCGAAGGGACATAACTGTTGGCTCGTTTAGATTTACGATAGCCATAACTAGTCCAAATGAAGCTATCTGCGAGCTCTATGGCTATGACGGCTTTAAGCCGTCACTTATTAGTTTAATACCAAAAATCTTATCCGAACCTCAATCGGGTCTTGGACGTTTTTTACCCTTCGTTTTTTCGTCACGTGGATTTTATCTATAAAACGAGATCCCCGTGGTTGGTCTATGATTTACCATCGCCGGTGAGTGGTGCCCCACGGTACTGCTCCGTTTCAAATCCATGCACCCATTTCTAAAAGTCACACGGCCCTTTTTCCGCATTTTGGTCGGATGTTGCACCTTGCACCGCAGATGTTGCACCCTGTGGATATGGATTCTTCGGAGGGCCATAACTGTTGGCTCGTTTAGAGTTACGGGAGCCATAACCAGTCAAAACAAAGCTCTCTGGGAGTTATACCGCTATGACAACTTTAAGCTGTCAACGGTTAGTTTCATACCGAAAAAATCTTATCCGAACCTTAATCGAGTCTTGGACGTTTTTTACCCTTCGTTTTTTCATCACGTGGATCTTTTCTGTAAAACGGGATCCCTGTGGCTGGTCAATAATTTACCTTCGCCGATGAGTGGTACCCCATGGTACTTCTCCGTTTCAAATCCACGCACCCGTTTCTAAAAGTCGTACGACACTTTTTTGGCATTTTGGTTGGATGTTGCACCTTGCACCCTAGATGTTGCACCCTGTGGATATCGATTCTTCGGAGGGCCATAACTGTTGGCTCGTTTAGAGTTAAGGGAGCAATAACCAGTCAAAACTTAGCTCTCTGTGATTTCTACGGTATGAAAGCTTTAACCCGTCCCTGGTTAGTTTCATAACCAAAAAATCTTATCCGAACCTCAATCGGGTCTTGGACGTTTTTTACCCTTCGTTTTTTCATCACGTGGATTTTTTCTGCAAAACGGGATCCCCATGGCTGGTCTATGATTTACCATCACCGGTGAGTGGTGCCCCATGGTACTACTCCGTTTCAAATCCATGCACCCATTTCTACAAGTCGTACGTCACTTTTTCGGCATTTTGGACGGATGTTGCACCTTGTACCGTAGATGTTGCATCCTGTGGATACCGATTCTTCGTAGGGTCACAACTGTTGGATCGTTTAGAGCGAGCCATTACCAGTCAAAACGAAGCTCTCTGCGAGTTCTACGGCTATGATAGCTCTAAGCCGTCACTGCTTAGTTTCATACCCAAAAAATCTTATCTGAACCTCAATCGGGTCTTGGACATTTTTTACCCTTCGTTTTTTCGTCACGTGTATTTTTTCTGTAAAACGGGATCACCGTGGCTGGTCCATGATTTACCATCGCCGATGAGTGGTGCTCCATGGTACTGCTCCGTTTCAAATCAATGCACCCATTTCTAAAAGTCGTACGGCACTTTTTCGGCATTTTGGTCGGATGTTGCACCTCGCACCATAGATGTTGCAACCTGTGGATAACAATTCTAAGGGCCAGAACTGCTGGCTTGTTTAGAGCTACGGGAGCCATAACCAGTCAAAACGAAGCTCTATGTGATTTCTACGGCTATGAAGCCTTTAAGCCGTCACTTTTTAGTTTCATACCTAAAAAATCTTATCCAAACCTCAATCGGGTCTTGGAAGTTTTTTGCTCTTCGTTTTTTCGTCATGTGGATTTTTTCTGTAAAACGGGATCTCCGTGAGTGGTCTATGATTAACCATCACCGGTGAGTGGTGCCCCTTAGTACTACTCCGTTTCAAATCCATGCACCTATTTCTAAAAGTCGTACGGCACTTTTTCGGCATTTTGGTCGGATGTTGCACCTTGCATCGTAGATGTTGCACCCAGTGGATATTGATTCTTCGGAGGGCCATAAATGTTGGCTCGTTTTGAGTTACGGGAGCCATAACCAATCAAAACGAAGCTCTTTGCGAGTACTACGGCGATGACGGCTTTTAGCCGCCACTGGTTAGTTTCATACAAAAAAATCTTATCCGAACCTTAATCGAGTCTTGGACGTTTTTAATCCTTCGTTTTTTCGTCACATGGATTTTTTCTGTAAAACGGCATCCTCGTGACTGGTCAATAATTTACCATCGCCGGTGAGTGGTACCCCATGGTACTGCTCCGTTTCAAATCCATGCACCCATTTCTAAAAGTCATATGTCGATTTTTCAGCATTTTTGACGGATGTTACACCTTGCACCGTAGATGTCGCACCCTGTGGATATCGATTCTTCGGAGGGCCATAACTGTTGGCTCGTTTAGAGTTACGCGAGAAATAACCAGTCAAAACCTAGCTTTCTGTGAGTTCTACGGTATGAAAGCTTTAAGCTGTCCCTGGTTAGTTTCATAACCAAAAAGTCTTATCCGAATCTCAATCGGGTCTTGGACGTTTTTTACCCTTCGTTTTTCGTCACGCGAATTTTTTCTGCAAAATGGGATCCCCATGGCTGGTCTATGATTTACCATCGCTGGTGAGTTGTGCCCCATGATAATGCTCCATTTCAATTCCATGCACCCATTTCTAAAAGTCATACGATACTTTTTCAGCATTTTGGACGGATGTTGCACCTTGCACCGTAGATGTTGCACCTTGTGGATATCGATTCTTCGTAGGGCCAAAACTTTTGGACAGCTTAGAGTTACGGGAGCCATAACCAGTCAAAACGAAACTCTCTGCGAGTTCTACGGCTATGACAGCTCTAAGCCATCACTGGTTAGTTTCATACCCAAAAAAATCTTATCCGAACCTCAATCGGGTCTTGAACGTTTTTTACCCTTCATTTTTTCGTCACGTGTATTTTTCTGTAAAACGGGATCCCCGTGGCTGATCAATGATTTACCATTGTCGGTGAGTGGTGCCCCATGGTACAGCTCCATTTCAAATCCATGCATTCATTTCTAAAAGTCGTACGGCACTTTTTCGGCATTTTGGTCGGATGTTGCACCTCGCACCGTAGATGTTGCAACCTGTGGATAACAATTCTTCGGAGGGCCACAACTGTTGGCTCGTTTAGAGTTACGAGAGCCATAACCAGTCAAAACGAAGCTCCCTGTGAGTTCCACGGCTATAAAGCCTTCAAGCCGTCACTGATTAGTTTCATACCTAAAAAATCTTATCCGAACCTCAATCGGGTCTTGGAAGTTTTTTACCCTTCGTTTTTTTCGTCACGTGGATTTTTTTCTATAAAACGTTATCCCCGTGAGTCGTCTACGATTTACCATCGCCGGTGAGTGGTGCCCCATGGAACTGCTCCGTTTCAAATCCATGCACCCATTTCTAAAAGTCGTACGACACTTTTTCGACATTTTGGACGAATGTTGCACCTTGCACCATAGATGTTGCACCATGTGGATATCGATTCTTCGGAGGGCCATAACTGTTGGCTCGTTTAGAGTTACGGGAGCCATAACCAGTCAAAACGATGCTCCCTGCGAGTTCTATGGCTATGAGTGCATTAAGCCGTCCCTGGTTAGTTTCGTACCCAAAAAATCTTATCCAAACCTCAATCGGGTCTTGGACGTCTTTTACCCTTCGGTTTTTCATCACGTGGATTTTTTCTGTAAAACGGGATCCCCGTGGCTGGTCTATGATTTACCATCGTCGGCGAGCGGTGGCCGATGGTACTGCTCCGTTTCAAATCCATGCACCCTTTTCTAAAAGTCGTACGATACTTTTTCGGCATTTTGGACGGATGTTGTACCTTGCACCATAGATGTTGCACCCTGTGGATATCGATTCTTTGGATGGCCAAAACTGTTGGCTCATTTAGATTTACGGGAGCCATAACGAGTCAAAACGAAGTTCTCTGCGAGTTCTACAGCTTTGACGGCTTTAAGCCGTCACAGGTTAGTTTAATACCCAAAAAATCTTATCCGAACCTTAATCGGGTCTTGGACGTTTTTTACCCTTCGTTTTTTCGTCACGTGGATTTTTTCTGTAAAACCGAATCCCCGTGGCTGGTCTATGAGTTACCAGCGCCGGTAAGTGGTGCCCCATGGTACTGCTCAGTTTCAAATCCATGCACCCATTTTGAAAGTTGTACGACACTTTTTCGGCATTTTGGACGGATGTTGCACCTTGCATCGTAGATGTTGCACCCTGTGGATATCGATTTTTCGGAGGGCCATAACTGTTGGCTTATTTAGAGTTAAGGGAGCCATAACCAGTCAAAACGTAGTTCTCTGCAATTTCTACGGCAATAACAGCTTTAAGCCGTCCGTGGTTAGTTTCATACCCAAAAAATCTTATCCGAACCTTAATCGGGTCTTGGACGTTTTTTACCCTTCGTTTTATCGTCACGTGGATTTTTTCTGTAAAACAGGATCCCCATGGCTGGTCTATGATTTACCATCGCCGGTGAGTGGTGCCCCATGGTACTGCTCCATTTTAAATCCATGCACCCATGGTTGGATGTTGTACCTCACACCGTAGATGTTGCAAACTGTGGATATCAATTCTTCGGAGGGCCACAACTGTTGGCTCGTTTAGAATTACGGGACCCATAACCCGTCATAACAAAGCCCTCTGTGAATTCTACGGCTATGAAGCCTTTAAGCCGTCACTGGTTAGTTTCATACCTAAAAAATCTTATCTGAACCTCAATCGGGTCTTGAAAGTTTTTTACCCTTCGTTTTTTCACGTGGATTTTTACTGTAAGATGGGATCCCCATAAGTGGTCTATGATTTTCCGTCGCCGGTGAGTGGTGAGCCATGATACTGCTCCGTTTCAAATCCGTTCACCCATTTCTAAAAGTTGTACGGCACTTTTTCGACATTTTGGACGGATGTTGCACCTTGCACCGTAGATGTTGCACCATGTGGATATCGATTCTTCGAAGGGCCATAACTGTTGACTCGTTTAGAGTTACGGAAGCCATAACCAGTCAAAAGGAAGCTCTCTTTGAGTTCTACGGTTATGACCGCTTTAAGCCGTCCAGTGGTTAGGTTCATACCCAAAAAATCTTATCCAAACCTCAATCAGGTCATGGACGTTTTTTACCCTTCGCTTTTTCGTCAAGTGGATTTTTTCTGTAAAAGGGGATCCCCGTGGCCGGTCTATGATTTATCATCGCTGGTGTGTGGTGCCCATGGCACTGCTCCATTCATATCTAAAAGTCGTACAACACTTTTTCTGAA
Organism: Allium cepa; assembly: GCA_030765085.1. NCBI lineage: Eukaryota > Viridiplantae > Streptophyta > Magnoliopsida > Asparagales > Amaryllidaceae > Allium > Allium cepa. The sequence goes on from CM060941.1 coordinate 35,347,813, forward strand.
TTTTGGACGGATGTTGCACCTTGCACCGTAGATGTTGCACCCTGTGGATATCGATTCTTCGGAGGGCCATAATTGTTGGCTCGTTTAGAGTTACGGGAGCCATAACCAATCAAAACGAAGCTCTCTGCGAGTTCTACGCCTGTAACAGCTTTAAGCCATCACTGGTTTGTTTCATACCCAAAATATCTTATCCGAACCTCAATCGGGTCTTGGACGTTTTTTACCGTTCGTTTTTTCTTCACGTAGATTTTTCTGTAAAATGGGATCCCGGTAGATGGTCTATGATTTACCATCGCCGAGTGGTTCCCCATGTTACTACTCCGTTTCAAAATCATGCACCCATTTATAAAAGTCGTACGGCACTTTTTCATCATTTTGGACGGATGTTGCACGTTGCATCGTAGATGTTGCACCCTGTGGATATCGATTCTTCGGAGGGCCATAACTGTTGGCTCGTTTAGATCTACAAAAGCCATAACCAGTCAAAACGAAGCTCTCTGCGAGTTCTACAGCTATGATGGCTTTAAGCCGTCGTCGGTTAGTTTCATAGCCAAAAAATCTTATCCGAACCTCAATCGGGTCTTGGACGTTTTTTACCCTTCATTTTTTCGTCACGTGGATTTTTTCTGTAAAACGGGATCCCAGTGGCTGGTCTATGATTTACCATCGCCGGTGAGTGGTGCCCCATGGTACTGCTCCATTTCAAATCCATGCACCCATTTCAACTAGTAGGATGACACTTTCTCGGCATTTTGGTCGGATGTTGTACCTCACACCGTAGATGTTGCAAACTGTGGATATCAATTCTTCGGAGGGCCATAACTGTTGGCTCGTTTAGAATTACTGGAGCCATAACCAGTCAAAACAAAGCTCTCTGTGAGTTCTACGGCTATGAAGCCTTTAAGCCGTCACTGGTTAGTTTCATACCTGAAAAATCTTATCCGAACCTCAATCGGGTCTTGGAAGTTTTTTACCCTTCGTTTTTTCGTCACGTGGATTTTTACTGTAAGACGGGATCCCCGTAAGTGGTCTATGATTTTCCATCGCCGGTGAGTAGTGACCCATGATACTGCTCCATTTCAAATCCGTGCACCCATTTCTAAAAGTTGTACGGCACTTTTTCGGCATTTTGGACGGATGTTGCACCTTGCACCGTAGATGTTGCACCATGTGGATATCAATTCTTCGAAGGGCCATAACTGTTGGCTCGTTTAGAGTTACGGAAGGCATAACCAGTCAAAAGGAAGCTCTCTGAGAGTTCTACGGTTATGACCGCTTTAAGCCGTCCAGTGGTTAGGTTCATACCCAAAAAATCTTATCCGAACCTCAATCAGGTCATGGACGTTTTTTACCCTTCGCTTTTTCGTCACGTGGATTTTTTCTGAAGAACGGGATCCCCGTGGCTGGTCTATGATTTATCATCGCTGGTGTGTGGTGCCCGTAGCACTGCTTCATCCATTTCTAAAAGTCGTACAACACTTTTTCTGCATTTGGACGGATGTTGTACATTGCACCGTAGATGTTGCACCCCGTGGATATCGATTCTTCGGAGGGCCAAACTTGTTGGCTCGTTTAGATTTACGGGAGCTATAACCAATCAAAACGAAGCTCTCTGTGAGTTCTATGGCTATGACGGCTTTAAGCCGTCACTGGTTAGTTACATACCCAAAATATCTTATCTGAACCTCAATCGGGTCTTGGACGTATTTTACCCTTCGTTTTTTCGTCACGTTGATTTTTTCTGTAAAACGGGATACCCGTGGCTGGTCTATGATTTACCATCGCCAGTGAGTGGTGCCCCATGGTACTGCTCCGTTTCAAATCCATGCACCCATTTCAAAAGTCGTACAACACTTTTTCAGCATTTTGGACGGATGTTGCACCTTGCACCATAGATGTTGCACCCTGTGGATATCGATTCTTCGGAGGGCCATAATTGTTGGCTCGTTTAGAGTTACGGGAGCCATAACCAATCAAAACGATGCTCTCTGCGAGTTCTACGCCTGTAACAGCTTTAAGCCATCACTGGTTTGTTTCATACCCAAAAAATCTTATCCGAACCTCAATCGGGTCTTGGATGTTTTTTACCGTTCGTTTTTTCTTCACGTAGATTTTTTCTGTAAAATGGGATCCCGATAGAGGTCTATGATTTACCATCGCTGGTGAGTGGTGCCCCATGGTACTACTCCATTTCAAAATCATGCACCCATTTATAAATGTCGTACGGCACTTTTTGGGCATTTTGAACGGATGTTGCACCTTGCACCGTAAATGTTGCGCCCTGTGGATAACGATTCTTCGGAGGGACATAACTGTTGGCTCGTTTAGATCTACAAGAGCCATAACCAGTCAAAACGATGCTCTCTGCGAGTTCTAAGGCTATGATGGCTTTAAGCCGTCGCCGGTTAGTTTCATACCCAAAAAATCTTGTCCGAACCTCAATCGGGTCTTGGACGTTTTTTACCCTTCGTTTTTTCGTCACGTGGATTTTTTCTGTAGAACTGGATCCCCGTGGCTGGTCTATGATTTACCAGCGCCGGTGAGTGGTGCCTCATGATACTGCTCTGTTTCAAATCCATGCACTCATTTCTAAAAGTCGTACGGCACTTTTTCGGCATTTTGATCAAATGTTGCACCTTGCACCGTAGATGTTGCACCCTGTGGATATCAATTCTTCGGAGGGCCACAACTGTTAGCTCGTTTAGAGTTATGGGAGCCAAAACACGTCAAAATGAAGCTCTCTGTGAGTTCTATGTTATGACACGTTTGAGCCGTCACTGGTTAATTTCGTACGTAAAAAATCTTATCTGAACCTCAATCGGGTCTTAATCGTTTTTTACCCTTCATTTTTTCGTTACGTGGATTGTTTCTGTAAAACGGGATCCCCGTGAGTGGTCTATGATTTACCATCGCCGGTGAGTGGTGCCCCATGGTAATGCTCCATTTCAAATCCATGCACCCATTTCTAAAAGTCGTACGGTACTTTTTCAGCATTTTAGACGGATGTTGCACCTTGCACCGTAGATGTTGCACCCTGTGGTAATCGATTCTTTAGAGGGCCATAACTGTTGGCTCGTTTAGAATTACGGGAGCCATAACCAGTCAAAATGAAGCTCTCCACGAGTTCTATGGTTATGACCGCTTTAAGCCGTCAGTGGTTTCATACCTAAATAATCTTATCCGAACCTCAATCGAGTCTTGGACTTTTTTGCCCTTTATTTTTTCGTCACGTGGATTTTTTCTATAAAACAAGATCCTCGTGGCTGGTCTGGGATTTACTATCACCGGTGAGTGGTTCCCCATCATACTTCTCCGTTTCAAATCCATGCACCCATTTCTAAAAGTCGTACGACACTTTTTTGGCATTTTGGTCGGATGTTGCACCTTGCACCGTAGATGTTGCACCTTGTGGTTATCAATTCTTCGAAGGGTCACAACTGTTGGCTGGTTAAGAGTTACGCGAGCCATAACCAGTCAAAACGAAGCTCTTTGTGAGTTCTACGTCTAAGACCGCTTTAAGCCGTCCCTGGTTAGTTTCATACCAAAAAAATCTTATCTGAACCTCAATCAGGTCTTCGACGTTATTTACCCTTCGTTTTTTCGTCATGTGGATTTTTTTGTAAAACGAATCCCCGTGGCTGGTCTATGATTTACCATCGCCGGTTAGTGATGCCCTATGGTACTGCTTTGTTTCAAATCCATCGCCGGTAAGGGAATAGATGTATATGCTTTCCAGAGTGGAAATCCACCTGGAAAAGGTGAGGAGATTGGTAAAGGGCAATGAAAGGCTGAGGATAACGATGACAGGTCAAAACGACCACGGAGGGAGCCATGATTCACCACTTATTTAGAGCTAAATGAGAGTTTGAAGCGAATCTACCAAGGCACCAATGATCAAGTTCCCTATCGTAGACCAATACGAAGGGATCCAACTATTGACGAGAGGAAATCTGACAAATACTGCTTGTTCCACGAACTGAACGATCATAACACAAACGATTGTAGACATCTGAAGGATGAGGTGGAAGTGCACATTAGGAACTATAGGCTACTTTAATTTGTGAGAAGGCGAACCCCAGCGGTGGAGCCAGAGCGACCACCGTCTACATCACATAGGGAAAACCTTGAACCGGGACACCGGATGGTTATCAATTGATTGAAATAACGATGAACAAGTAGTAAACTTCACTCTAACACGGTTAAATCATTTACACATGTATGAGATCGCGAACGATCTACAGACATGCTTTGAATAACTATTGACCATATCATAGTAATAGTTTACACTTTGACTTCTTTGTCTGGTTCTTGTTTTGATTTGAACGTTTGGATTCGGTTTATTCGAATCATTTCTGTTATGGAATTCATATGAAAATTACTTTAAATATTTGCAATTCTATGAAAGGAGTTACTTGTATATGCGTGGGATCGCGAACGGTCCACAAGTGTGTCTTGTATGGTGGCAAATCGCCAACGTCATTGATTCAGAAATTCACCCGAACGTGATATCTGACTCTAGTAATAACAAGCCCCCCTCAATATCCGATCGCGAACAATCACATACTGCCTCGTATGACATCCGATCGTGAACGATCACATTTTGCCTCGTGCAACATCCGATCGCGAACGATCACATTCTGCCTCATCCGGCATCCGATCGCGAACGATCACATTCTGCCTCGTGCGGCGCCCGACTGTGAACGGTCACAATTCGTCTAGTACGATGCCCGATCACGAACGATCGCAAACCATCTAGAACGACGTCCAACCTCGAACAGCCGCCCTTCGTTTGAAGCAGCATTCGACCGCGAACGGCCCCATTTCATCTCAAATTACATACGATCCCGAACGATCACCATTCGAGGTCATATGATATTATAAAAGTTCTTTGCAGGTCGTCGACAGGATATGCACATCCAACTTATAGCATTAAAAACACACCTTCCTACCACAAAGGCATGTTTTAAGGGGCAAAGTGTTATCCCGCCTTTTGGCAAAGCCGAGATACCCAAAAATTAACTGGAAATCAGTGATTACTAGGCACGAATATCGATTATGCATTGCAGGTTCACTATGGATATCGACGAATTTTGTCTAAGTCCGGATCAGGCCACAATTGACGAGACATGATAAGCAAATCCATGAAAGCTGGCATTTAAAATTTCAGGTTCATCGGAGTTCGTATGAATAAGATATGATCGATACAAGTTGGAAAAAATATACTGTTCTTATCCATCAAAGTGTCGAGGCGATGGCCTATTCGAATCCATCAGGTTTGTACCCATCAGAATGACTTCGCCTCACTCTGTTCGAATCCATTAGGTTCGCATCGATCAGAGTGTTCGTATCCCCATGTTCGAATCGATCAAGGTCATCTGTTCGTGTCGATCTCGTGGAAGCCTTGCTCGCATCGATCCTAGATTCGTCTTTCGTGTCGATCCCCAGAAATCGTGGATCATTGTTCGTATCAATCAATATGAGCCTTTGTTTCGTATCGATCAGCTAATAGATACTAGAAAAGTAAAAGCTAATTGATATGAGCAGTACTCCCTTCAGTGATCGATACGAAATGGCACCCTAAATATCAATACAATCATCGATGCGAACAGAGCTTTGTCAACACGAAACAGCGCACGATCCGTAAATGCGAATGTGTCGATGCAAATGAGGCGAAACCCTCGGAACGAATCGATCAACGCGACATAAAAGGTGGAGCGATCCAAGAATCTCGCGCCACGTCCCTACGCACTCACGTGTCGAGGTCGATTCGAAGGGATGGATACGAAACCATGGATTCGAACCCAGCAGCATACGAAAATCAAAATCTTGCATCGTCATATCTCATAAACCACAAGTCCAAATTCTACGAAATTTTCACAGGAGCTTACGTACAAGCTAAAGAACATTCCTGCCAAGTTTCAGCTCGATTGGATCATTTTTTGATCGATAAGAAATTGGTTCGTATCGATCACGGATGAAGTAGAAACTTTTCGGGATCGTTCGCGTGGGACCACTCACATGCCAGAAGGAGTCTCCCAAAGGTTGAACGCGATATCAGCCTCCTACACCTATAAATAGCCCCTTGGAGCCTACAGAAGAGGGATCTTTTCCGCGATTCAACGTCCAGACTCTGCCGGATTCAATTCTACACTTCAACATCGCTGTTGTACTCAAATATCCTCATTGTAATCACTATAACATTTGTAACCAGCAAGGATAATCAATGGAAGGAAAACCTTTGAAGTGGGCGTAGGCCGGAGATAGCTGAACCACTACAAATCTTGTGTTTTTGTCCGTTATTTCTAGATTGTTGTTTGTTGTTAGCTTAGATCTATGACTTGTGCTCAAACATTGTTGCCTTATATTCATACATCGGTGCTTTCGCGATACTTAGGGTTTGTGACCAATTTTGGCGCAAACACTTTGATGCCCTCATGCAGGATCGAACTACGGGCCTCCAGTTTACAACGGATTTGAAGTTCAGATTTGAAAAGCTTGAAGAATTCAGATTTAGAGACAATGTCTTGACAAACAAGTAGAAGACAAAGAGCTGAGAGAAGTCAATAAGGAGGAAGTCAAGAGGCATCCTCTGGAGCTGGAGAAGGACAAGCTTCGATCTACATCACTAGGGACGAGATGGAGGCTATGGAAAATTCAATGCATGAAAGAATAATGAAGAGTCAACAGGAGATGCTGCAGAACTTCTTCGAGCAGATGAGAGCAGCGAATGCGCAGAACCTTGGACCAACTACAGCGGCTGCGAATGCAGAACGAGGAGTTGAAATTGGAGAAACCAACGGAGGTCATGCTCAAGACCAGAATGAATGACACGAGGGCAATCAACTAGGGCTTGGGGGCAGGCCCGTAGGATCTGACACTGGAAGACCTTTGGATGGAGTTCAACAGGCTAGAGCGAGTGCTAACGTTAATGAATCACATGATGGATATGTACCATAATTCTCTCACGGACTCGGGGGGGGGGGGGGGGGGGGGGGGCAGATCGGAGGCAATGCGTAAAGATTTCAGCTCGAGGATAATGACAGATTGGCAAAGATGGTTAGACGAGTCATGAGAGGCGGATTAGTAAATAGAGATCTTGAAGACGTGAACATGAGTCCTTTTTCTCCTGCAATTAGGATGGCTAGGAACCCACCAGAATTCAAATTACCATAAGTGGAAATGTACGATGGGAGGACGGACCTTGCGGTCCATCTAACAAAGTATATGAGGCACATGGAAGTGCTGGGGGCATCATAGGAAGTCATGGCCCGGTGCTTTCCATTGTATCTGACAGATATCGCAGCACTTGGTTTAGGCAGCTGGAGAGAGGCTCCATAGGAGCATGGGCTGATTTAACCGAGAAATTCATGAGGCAATTCAGGGTTCACATTGCAAGGCCCAAGAATGTTATAAGTTTGGCAACTTTAAAGCAAAAAGCTGGGGAGTCTTTGAGGAGTTTTCTGACGCGATTCAATGTGGCAGCAGCAGCGTCGGTGGATCGACCAGATCCATCCATGGTTATGATGGCAGCTGTATCCGGAATAGCTGATGGCACAGAGTTTAAAAATTCGTTAGCTAAAGATCCGCCTATGTATCTGGGAGAATTATATCATGAGGTTGAAAAGTTTTTACGTTTGGAGGATGCTAATGCGGAAAGAGAAGAAGGAATAGATGTTTATGCTGTCAAGAGTGGAAATCCACCTGGAAAAGGTGCAGAGATTGGTAAAGGGAAACGAAAGGCTGAGGATAATGATGACAGGTCAATGCGACTGTGAAGGGAGCCACGATTCACCACTTATTCAGAGCTGAGTTTGAGTTTGGAGCGAATCTATCAAGACACCAAAAATCAAGTTCCCTACCGTAGACCAATGGGAAGGGATCCAACTGTTGACGAGAGGAAATCTGATAAATACTACTTATCCCACGAACTGAACGGTCATAACACAAACGATTGTAGACATCTGAAGGATGAGGTGGAAGTGCACATCAGGAAATGTAGGCTACTTCAATTTGTGAGAAGGCGAATGTGACGACCGCCCATGACTCCCGCACGAAACAAGGGAATGGTGCGCTGAAAGGTGTGCCAGGCAGCCATGGACGATAGTCAGGGTAAGATTAAACAGCGGAATCTATCGTATTACTCACAGCGCATGGACAAAATACAATAGAAAATATACATAGTGAAGTTCTATAGAACAAAAGTCTCATCATATAAACTCATAATAGTTTTATACAATCATCTGAATAGTCAATACATCAAGCCTCACTACATAACACTCAGAGTATCTATCAAACAGCGGAACATCCAGTACACATAGTAAGAAAACAATATGAAAAAGCCACCAGCTCGTCTTCGTCATCAACAGCGTTGGTAGCCAAGAACAGCACCTGTCAACTGCTACCTAGTCTGCCCATCCCAGCATGGATGAACAGCCCAAGGTAATAAGAGTTGAACATAAAACCTTGAGTCAGACAACAGTCTTAGTGAGCAGTAAATTAACTATCAAACATACCAAAAGAGCATAAAGGATAAAAGGAATAGGAACTCAACCATCCCACTCCACCTCATTCTACAGTGATAGCCCCCAGACCAACTAAGCATAAACAAGCATAGCAAAGCAAACATTTAAAATAAAGTAATTATCACTCGAGTCAAGGTCGATGTTTTCCAAATACAAACCCCCAAGGCCTAAACCAAGATCAGATAAGCATCCAGAAAACACCGCTCTTGAGGCCGAATGATGATACAACCAAACATCCATGACTCTGGCTATCACTGTTATCATCGCTTTGAATTCACCGTTAGTTGAATGACCGCCTGTCAAGGGCTAATGGTAACCCTGGTTCTAGATAAACTCCACACGTCATCGTGACCCGTGCTTAGGACTTACCTACTCTGTCCAGAGTACTCGACCACCTACTTGTAGTCTTTTGGGTGTCCCGACCACCTACCTGTAGTCGTTTGGGCATCCTATGTACTCTTGCTTTGAATTTACTAGAACCTTCAACAACAATGAAATCCAAGCCTCCTAGTCATCCTCCTCGTCGACTATTCTCATACTAGCCCAATCTACTTCTCGAGCAATCCATTATCAACCAACTCGAACCATCCCTCGAGTTATCAACATGCTTGGAATGATCCCGTCTGGATTATGCCAAGGCTACGTCACATCATGCTTCGCCTCATCTTAACATAGCAAAGCTCCATCACAACATCATGGTTTGCCTCATCGCATCATGGCAAAGTCCCATCTCAACATCATCATCAAATCTATCCATACGAGCTTCGACATCCGCTTCATATGCCACAAGCAGCTTTCCTTATTCAAGAGCCTCTCCACTTAGCTTTTAGATCATCTTCGACCAACTTGTCCAAATCAAGTTATCGATCAACTAATCAATCAAATCAAACATTAATCCAAGCAATCAATCATTCAAACAAGATCTAAATCAACAATTACAACAATAATGGCAAATTCGTAAATAAAGAGTCCAAATCTAACATGCATTCTAACAAGCATGAATTATGAACGATATCACTACAACTTGATGAATGAACTTGCATAAGTTATCATGTAGTAAAATAGGTGTCAAAACTTCATAGATGATAGATCTACATGCATACTTAGGGAAAATGCAAGAAATCACTATCTTTAACACATAAACAAGCCACCAACCCAATATACTCCTTTGGGTCCGTGTGAGAGATAACTACCACTCACCGAATCGCCTAAACACCTCAAAAACAACCAACTTCAGATCTGGGCAGCAAAGATCTAAGCTTGATCCGGCAAAATCTCGCTTCAATCGATGAAATCTCTCTTTGTTGGATGAAGATCTTCAACTTTGGCTCTTGAATCTTCGATTTGATCTTCGATCTTGGATGGATGGAATCACTAGATTAGAGTGGAGAAAAGAAGTGAAGAAGTGTTGTAGTCGAGCTCTCAAAATGGCAGCACTTCGTCGCTTCAAAATCCGGTGCCAAAAAGTGAGCCAAACCCCTCTATTTATAGGCTGAAATATCCATGAGTCGTCCCCCTTAAGTCGCCACCCCCATGAGTCGTCCACGACTCAACAGAGCCCCACGGCTTACGACCTAACAGGTCCTACGACCTAACGACACAACCTATAGACTCGAGTCAACGACCTAACCAGATGCGACTCAACATACTCGCGACCTATCTGAGATGCGCGACCCAACTCATACGCGAGTTACGACCTAACAGCTCATGCGCATCCACGACCTACCGACCTAAGACCCCAACGACTCACGACTTAACTATTTTGCGGCATAGCGACCTAACACTAGCCTAAGTCCCAACGACTTATGACTTAACCCTAAGCATAAGCTTTAACGACTTAAGCCTTATCTCGTCTACGACCTAACACTATACACAGATCTAACTTAGGTCGTTTACTACTAGGTCGTTAACTCCTGGACCTCTATGCCGCAAACTTCCTTAACTCGGTCATACGACTCATCCCAACACACAGAGACTCACGACCAAAGCCACTAACCCTTAAGTCGTTAAACCTCCTTATGTCGCTTACGACTTAAGCCTTAGCACTAAGTCGCTCATCACTGACCCGCTAACTCCACCAACTTGCTAGCTCGTCCCAGTTCTTAAGTCGGTGGCCTATGAGTCGGCCAAACCTCTAAGTCGTAACTCGTTCAACCCTGCTAAGCCGTGACTCGTAACTCGTTCTAACCTATAGGTCGCTCCATACGACCCAAGCTTCCCACGACTTAAACACCACACGAGTTAACATCCACACGACTTAAGCACTAAGTCGTTATTCCTATAAGTCGCTACCTACGTTAAGTCATCTATGCTCCTACACGATTCAAGCTCCAAACGACTTAAACTTAGAACGACTTATCAACAATACGACTTAGAGCATACAGTTTAACAATGTTTCGATCCGTAAAAATACGGGTCGTTACATTCTCTCCCCCTTAGGAATTTCGCCCCCGAAATTCCAAACAAACAAGAGCAATCAAAATTATTCTGCATGCCTACCATCCACAACAATCAACAAACCATGCATCCAATTACTAGCCTAGCATGCAGAATTCTAAGACTTAGAACAAGCTAAAAATTCGTGAGATGTCACGACACCTTAGGGCCATACCTCGAAGAGTTCAGGATGAGCTGCCTTCATGCTCTCTTCCTCCTCCCACGTACAGTCGTCAACATCATCACTCCATTGTACCTTGAGCAACGTAATCGTCTTCCTCCTAAGTTGTTTCGTGTCGGTTTTAACAACACGAAGTGGCTTACGAGGTCTCGTAACAACTGGATCAACCTCTAAATCTTCACAGCTATCAGCAGAAACCACCGTATTCGAGTCGTGCACATACTTCCGTAGATAAGATACATGAAAAACATCGTGCACACTCGCCATCTTTTCTGGTAACTCCAATTTATATGCGAGCTTTCCAATTCGCTCGATGATCGGGAATGGTCCAACAAATCTCGGAGTCAATTTCCCTTTCTTCCCGCATCGAATAACATTCTTCAGTGGAGAAATCTTTACAAAAACCATATCGCCTACGTCGTATTCCAAATCCTTACGACGCTTATTGGCATAACTTTTCTGACGATCTTGGGCTGCCTTCATTCGTCGTCGAATGATCTCTATACAATCCGAAGTTTGACGAATCATTTCTGGCCCAAGTATCAGCTTTTCTCCAGTTTCCAACCAACATGTCGGAGAGTTACACGGCCTTCCATATAATGCTTCATACGGTGCCATACCAATACTTGACTAGTAACTGTTATTATACGCAAATTCCATCAAATGAAGGTGATCTTTCCATGATCCTCCGAAATCCAAAACACATGCCCTCAGGAGATCTTCCAAAACTCGGTTGACTCTCTCGGTCTGACCATCTGTTTGGGGGTGATAAGCTGTGCTCAAACACAACTCGGTTCCCAAAACTTCTTGGAAGCTCTTCCAAAATCCACTAGTGAACAATGGGTCTCGATTGCTCACTATACTCTTCGGAATACCATGGAATCGAACTATCCACTTAACATACAACTCAGCCAACTTCGATGCAGTCCTGGTAGATCGAACAGGAATGAATCTTGCACTCTTAGTCAAACGATGTACGATGACCCAAATCCCTTCATTCCCTGCCCTGGTTCTAGGTAGACCATCGATAAAATCCATCGATATCTGCTCCCACTTCCATGTAGGAACTTCTAATGGCTGAAGCAATCCACTGGGCTTCTTCTGCTCGGCTTTTACCAACTGGCAGTTCATACACTTGGAAATAAAATTTCCAACATCCTTCTTCATACCTTCCCAGTAGTAAGTCCTTTTTATATCCCGATACATCTTATTTCCACCTGGATGAATTGTCAACTTCGAGTGATGACTTTCCCTCAGAACTTCATCTCTTAATCCATATATATCGGGGACAACTAATCGTCCTTGCTACCGAAGCCAATCCTCTCGATCGACTTCGAATCCTTTATCCTTTTCTGGGTCCAATCCAGATTCCAAATCACGGATAATCTTGACAATCTTATCGTCTCGCTTTTGGCTCTCGCCAATTCTCTCCATAAGAGTAGGTCTTATTGATAAGTTTGCCAACATCTCAGGTTCCAATTCACATCTAGGCCTGAAGTCAATCCCAGCCAAATACTCAAGATTCTTCCATTCCGAAAACATGGCTCCCAATCCTGCATGTCTTCGACTTAACGCGTCTGCCACTGCGTTGCCTTTTCCCGGAGTATAGGCTATACCAAAATCATACGATGCTAAAAACTCTAGCCATCGTTGCTGCCGAAGATACAAATCCTTTTGGGAGAACAGATACTTCAACGACTTATGATCCGTAAACAACTCGAATCGAACTCCCAATAGATAATGTCTCCACATCTTCAGAGCAAAAACAATTGCGGCTAACTCCAAATCATGAGTCGGGTAATTCCTTTCATGCGGCTTCAGTTGTCGACTTGCATACGCAACAACTTTATCCTTTTGCATAAGCACTGCTCCAAGTCCAGTACCACATGCATCGGTGTAAACACCATCTCATCATTCCCACTCGGAATAGTCAAAACAGGAGCACTTGTCAGTCGCTCTTTCAGGATTACGAAAGCTTGCTCATACTTATCATCCCATCTGAACACTTGGTTCTTTTTCGTCAATCCTGTTAACGGTGCAGCTATCTTGGAAAAGTCTTTTATAAACCGACGATAATATCCTGCTAATCCAAGAAAACTTCTCACATCAGATGCATTCTTAGGCCTAACCCAATCCTGGATTGCTGCCACCTTAGCGGGATCAACCGCTATTCCATTTCCAGAAATAACATGGCCTAAGAACCTCACTTCACTCTTCCAGAAGTGACACTTTGAAAACTTAGCCTTTAGCTGATGTTTTCGCAAGATTTCCAAAACAATCCGCAAGTGCGTCTTGTGCTCTTCTTCATTTCTGGAGTAAACCAAAATATCATCCACGAACACAAGTACGAACTTGTTCAACTGATCTATGAACACTCTATTCATAAGATCCACAAAATATGCTGGTGCATTGGTCAAACCAAACGGCATTACCAGCCACTCATAAAAACCGGACGGTGTTCTGAAAGCAGTCTTCAGCACACTATCCTTAGCCACTCTCAACTGGTGAAATCCCGTTGCCAAATCCATCTGAGAAAACACCCTAGCTTCGTGGAGCTGATCAAACAAGTCATCTATTCTCGGCAATGGATACTTGTTCTTCCTAGTCACTTTATTCAGCTCACGATAATCCACACACAACCTCAACGATCCATCCGTTTTGGTTGCGAACACAACTGGTGCACCCCATTCGGACACGCTACGCCGAATGAATCCTTTCCGTAAAAGGTCATCAACTTGCACCTTCAACTCTTGCTGCTCCCTAGGCGCCATCCGCCTAAGAGGCATCACAACAGGTCTGGCTCCCTCAACTAGATCGATACGAAACTCGATCTCCCTATGCGGCGGTAACCCTTTGACCTCGTCAAAGACGTCCTCAAATCCATTCACAACCGGCATCGATGACAGTCCATCCCGTGGAACAATCAGCGAATACATGAAGCTCATGAAGACGCCTTCTTCATGCTTACATCGTATCACAACCTTTTGCCCTTCCACATTCCCGACTGTCACCTCCAGTTTATCACAATCAATCCTTGCCGCATACTTCCTGAGCCAGTCCATACCCAAAATAATTCCGAACCCCGCAAAGTTCAGAACAAAGCAATCACAAACAAAAGAGCAATCATGACTCGACACAACTAGACCATGGCATATCATACACAAACAAGACGAAGCCCCAACTGGATTAGTCACAACCAATGGTCTATCAACAATATCCGGTTCCCAACCCAACCGGCCTACAAGTTCATTACAAACAAAAGAATGCGACGTTCCAGTATCAAACAACACTCTAATAGGAACACCGCAAATGAAAAGAGTACCTTGAACCACCACACTCTTCCCCTTTTCTTCTGCGGTAGGAGCTTTCGAAGATGATGGAACAGCCCCCAAAGCATAAGCTTGCACAATCTGCTTATCTTTCCTCGGTCATGGACAGTCCTTCTTGATATGTCCCAGCTTATCACAGTTGTAACACTTTCCCGGCACCTTGGGATTCCTACAATCTTTGGAGAGATGGCCCATCTGCTGGCAATTGTAGCAGGTCACTTCGCCCTTTGGCTTCTTCTGGCCATTCTTACCCTTCTGCTGTTGCTGCTTCCTCTTCTTGTTTCCACCCTGCTGTGGTTTGGACTCTTCCTTGGTCACAGCAACAACAGACCCTTCCTTAGGAAACAAACTCTCGTGCCCGAGAGCTTTCTCCACAAGCTTCTCAAATGGATCGTCCAAGTGATCCACTAACTGCCTCCCAAGATAAGTGTCCAAGTCTGTCACAAACTTCTCGTTCTTCTGGTAGGGAAATTCAATATACGATCTGGCATACTTGGACAAAGCTTCAAACTCCGAAACATACTCAAGAACTGATCTTCCACCTTGCTTGAGCTCCACAAACTTCTTAAACAGAACAGATTTCTGAGCCGTAGAAATGAACTTAGCTTCAAATCTAACTTGGAATTGCTCCCAAGTAATCTCTTCCTCTGGAATATCAATGGTGATAGAACCCCACCAATCAGCAGCTCTTCCCTAAAGCTGTCTCGATGCAAGCTTCCTCTTAGTTGCATCCTCAATTCCCAAATCACCAAAGATCCTTTTACAAGCATCAACCCACCTCTGAACTTCAATGGTTGATTCTGTCCCTAAGAAAACCTTTCCTCCAAGAGCAGTATAGGCTTTACACAACTTAGCAAAATCCACTGGTCTTGGAGCTTGAACTTGAAATCCAACATCTACTGATGGTCCTGCAGTTGGTATCCTTCTCATGATCGAAGTCATCATAGCTTCGAACATTGCAGCATAGTCAGTAGCTCCCCCAGCAGCACGGCTTTCCCTAGCAGCTTGTCTCTCACTTCGACTCATCCTTAACATCAACAAAAAGGAATGATTTAGAACACCTTGAGAAACAACTACATAAGGAGTTCAAATCCTTCTAAACTACTATATTATATATAGTAATCATCCATCAAAATTACAATTACGTCTCTCATACGTAGTTACGTCAGCGAGCGTTGGCTAAAATCGATTAACCTGGCTTTGATACCAAATGTGACAACCGTCCATGACTCCCGCACGAAACAAGGGAATGGTGCGCTGAAAGGTGTGCCAGGCAGCCATGGACGATAGTCAGGGTAAGATTAAACAGCGGAATCTATCGTATTACTCACAGCGCATGGACAAAATACAATAGAAAATATACATAGTGAAGCTCTATAGAACAAAAGTCTCATCATATAAACTCATAATAGTTTTATACAATCATCTGAATAGTCAATACATCAAGCCTCACTACATAACACTCAGAGTATCTATCAAACAGCGGAACATCCAGTACACATAGTAAGAAAACAATATGCAAAAGCCACCAGCTCGTCTTCGTCATCAACAGCGTTGGTAGCCAAGAACAGCACCTGTCACCTGCTACCTAGTCTGCCCATCCCAGCATGGATGAACAACCCAAGGTAATAAGAGTTGAACATAAAACCTTGAGTCAGACAACAGTCTTAGTGAGCAGTAAATTAACTATCAAACATACCAAAAGAGCATAAAGGATAAAAGGAATAGGAACTCAACCATCCCACTCCACCTCATTCTACAGTGATAGCCCCCAGACCAACTAAGCATAAACAAGCATAGCAAAGCAGACATTTAAAATAAAGTAATTATCACTCGAGTCAAGGTCGATGTTTTCCAAATACAAACCCCCAAGGCCTAAACCAAGGTCAGATAAGCACCCAGAAAATACCGCTCTTGAGACCGAATGATGATACAACCAAACATCCATGACTCTGGCTATCACTGTTATCATCGCTTTGAATTCACCGTTAGTTGAATGACCGCCTGTCAAGGGCTAATGGTAACCCCGGTTCTAGATAAACTCCGCACGTCATCGTGACCCGTGCCTAGGACTTACCTACTCTGCCCAGAGTACTCGACCACCTACTTGTAGTCTTTTGGGTGTCCCGACCACCTACCTGTAGTCGTTTGGGCATCCCATGTACTCTTGCTTTGAATTTACTAGAACCTTCAACAACAATGAAATCCAAGCCTCCTAGTCATCCTCCTTGTCGACTATTCTCAAACTAGCCCAAGCTACTTCTCGAGCAATCCATTATCAACCAACTCGAACCATCCCTCGAGTTATCAACATGCTTGGAATGATCCCGTCTGGATTATGCCAAGGCTATGTCACATCATGCTTCGCCTCATCTTAACATAGCAAAGCTCCATCACAACATCATGGTTTGCCTCATCGCATCATGGCAAAGTCCCATCTCAACATCATCATCAAATCTATCCATATGAGCTTCGACATCCGCTTCATATGCCACAAGCAGCTTTCCTTATTCAAGAGCCTCTCCACTTAGCTTTTGGATCATCTTCGACCAACTTGTCCAAATCAAGTTATCGATCAACTAATCAATCAAATCAAACATTAATCCAAGCAATCAATCATTCAAACAAGATCTAAATCAACAATTACAACAATAATGGCAAATTCGTAAATAAAGAGTCCAAATCTAACATGCATTCTAACAAGCATGAATTATGAACGATATCACTACAACTTGATGAATGAACTTGCATAAGTTATCATGTAGTAAAATAGGTGTCAAAACTTCATAGATGATAGATCTACATGCATACTTAGGGAAAATGCAAGAAATCACTATCTTTAACACATAAACAAGCCACCAACCCAATATACTCCTTTGGGTCCGTGTGAGAGATAACTACCACTCACTGAATCGCCTAAACACCTCAAAAACAACCAACTTCAGATCTGGGCAGCAAAGATCTAAGCTTGATCCGGCAAAATCTCGCTTCAATCGATGAAATCTCTCTTTGTTGGATGAAGATCTTCAACTTTGGCTCTTGAATCTTCGATTTGATCTTCGATCTTGGATGGATGGAATCACTAGATTAGAGTGGAGAAAAGAAGTGAAGAAGTGTTGTAGTCGAGCTCTCAAAATGGCAGCACTTCGTCGCTTCAAAATCCGGTGCCAAAAAGTGAGCCAAACCCCTCTATTTATAGGCTGAAATATCCATGAGTCGTCCCCCTTAAGTCGCCGCCCCCATGAGTCGTCCACGACTCAACAGAGCCCCACGTCTTACGACCTAATAGGTCCTACGACCTAACGACACAACCTACAGACTCGAGTCAACGACCTAACCAGATGCGACTCAACATACTCGCGACCTATCTGAGATGCGCGACCCAACTCATACGCGAGTTACGACCTAACAGCTCATGCGCATCCACGACCTACCGACCTAAGACCCCAACGACTCACGACTTAACTATTTTGTGGCATAGCGACCTAACACTAGCCTAAGTCCCAACGACTTATGACTTAACCCTAAGCATAAGCTTTAACGACTTAAGCCTTATCTCGTCTACGACCTAACACTATACACGGATCTAACTTAGGTCGTTTACTACTAGGTCGTTAACTCCTGGACCTCTATGCCGCAAACTTCCTTAACTCGGTCATACGACTCATCCCAACACACAGAGACTCACGACCAAAGCCACTAACCCTTAAGTCGTTAAACCTCCTTATGTCGCTTACGACTTAAGCCTTAGCACTAAGTCGCTCATCACTGACCCGCTAACTCCACCAACTTGCTAGCTCGTCCCAGTTCTTAAGTCGGTGGCCTATGAGTCGGCCAAACCTCTAAGTCGTAACTCGTTCAACCCTGCTAAGCCGTGACTCGTAACTTGTAACATCCCAGAATTTTGAGTACGGGATTTGTGAACATTTAATTCATTTTAAATGTTCACTACGGGTTTAAGTTTGATTTTGAACTAAAAGAATTGGGTAAAATTTGAAATAACAAGTTATAATTTTTAATGTGGAAATTCAATTGAAAATTGAATAATAATAATTGAATATTGGATTTAGATAATTTGGGAAATTGGATGTGAATTGATATAAAAATGATGTTTAAATGTGTTTTTAAGTTCAATTGGACATAATTGATATTATTGGATTTTTGGAAGAATTTAAAAGTTGATAAGTTATTATTTGGAATTTTATAATAATTTAAAATGAATTTAATATTAGTAAATATTGCAATTAATTCCATTTAAGTCCAGAATGAATCAGAATGATTTCTAATGTGATTATAAATTCAACATGAATTATTGTTAAGCTAATAAAATTTTAAACGTGAAAATTTTGAGTGTTTTCGATAATTTCGAAAATCGCTTAATTAAATAGACGAGTTAAAATAGCCTTCCGGGGCACAGTCTCGGAATTCGACGAAACAAGTTTCATTGGATCCGTAATAGTTAGTTATTACCGGATTTCAATTTTCGTGGCAATCGGAGTTGTCGTTTGACCCCGGCAGCTCGAAACGCATCGAAATCGTTTTAAATCGGTTTAATTTGAAATTGAACGTTTAATTCCGTAACTCGCGCATATGATCGAATTGGCTTACGAAACTTGTTCCATTGTGTCCGGAATACGGAAAAACCCTAGAATCGCCTGTCGGAATGTGAGAATTGGAATTCGTTTGCATTTGTGAATAAATTGAGAAAATTCGTTGATTAAAATATTATTAAATAACATATATATATTATAAAATATCTTCAAACCCTAGTATTATCTGAGGCCGCCGTTCCTATACATATCAATGGCCGAAAAGCTTTTTCGTTCTCCTCTTTTTATCGATCGATTCACGCAATAATCTCAAAAACTCCCAACATGAAGATCGTAGAGCACTTCGAGATCTTCGAAGTGGACAGGCGTGATTGTTTTTCGTGCAGCGTGGGGGAAGTGAGGCCGCTGCGTTCGTCGTACCTTTGGGAGGCTGCTGCGTCGCCTGGTGATGACCGAGTTCAACGAAACTCGAGGTGGAAGGGGAGTTGATGTCAAGCTTCGGAGTGATGGTCGCCGATCGAGTCAAATCTTGTCGTGGGAGGAGCGGCCTCGAACCCTTGATCGCGTGCGTATGGGTTTGAGCGTGCTGTCACTTGTTGCTTGAAGAAGAGGCTTCGGCCTGTTGATGTTGGTAATTGCAAATTTAATTACAAAAAGGAAATTGTTTTAAAATCCAATTCAAAACTTTATAAAATCCTAACCAATTCATACATTAACAGAATTTAACGAAATTTGCGGCGCCGGAATCGCAGAGACGCGATTTACGCAGTGGTGCAGATCCGGAGTCTTTCCGGGCAAGTAGAAATTTGGGTTAAATCGGACGCCGTCCGGTTTAATTTGAATTTCGAACGCTCGCCGAAACTCAAGGTGAGTTATTCTCACTCACATCTGGATACTAGTAAAGTTAGACAGTTAATATTGATTGATGTTTGGATGTTTAGCTGTTTATGTTGATTATTATCAAATTGAATTGATATATATATAGTTGTGCTAATAATTGTGGATGCAGGGAAAACAGGTTGGAGGGATCCAACTGGATTCCTCACAATGTAGTATTATTTTTATAATCGATGATGATGCCTGTTTATATATTGTGGATGAAAATTTTGGAATTATCAGTATTGTGATATTGTGGTATAAATTACCAATCCAGAATATTAATTATAAGAAATTTGGGGTTTTATTTATAAAGGAATTGAATTGAGTTTCAAAGGAAATTAAGAAAAGTAATAAATAAGGAATTTTAAAAGAATATAAAAATTTGGATCTATTAGATAGAAAACTGAAATAAAATTCAATTGGAATAATGCTGAGTAAATTATAAATCCATAATTAATTGTAAATGGATAAATTGAATTTTAGAGTAATAAAGGATATTGTTAATTAATGAATTTTAAAGAAATAAAATTTGAATCTATTTAGAATGAAGATTGAAAATTGGGTAAATCTGAATTGATTAACAATGAGAAAGGTTATTGGTTGATAAATGGGAAAATAAATTTATATTATTAAACCATAAAACTAAATTGAAATAAATTGGCAGAAATCGTGAGAAGGATTTCTGTGATATTTAAGTGGAAATGAGATTTCCTGGGGAAAACCC
The DNA here is from genome assembly GCA_030765085.1 of Allium cepa. Taxonomy (NCBI): domain Eukaryota; kingdom Viridiplantae; phylum Streptophyta; class Magnoliopsida; order Asparagales; family Amaryllidaceae; genus Allium; species Allium cepa. The sequence continues at coordinate 35,368,434 of CM060941.1, forward strand.
AAGTTCGAGTTTTAAACTGATTTTATGAAAAGAGAGTTTTAAAAATTTAAACTTGTTTAAAAAGAGTGTTTTGGAAATTATTATTTTAAAATAATTATTTTTACAAATGGGTTTATTTAAAGGCTAGTTTTTGAATAAAGTTGTTTGAAATTATTAAATTCCTTTAAACTCTATTTTTAAATCATAGTATAACTAAAAACCCATACTTTAAATCAAGTTATATCTTATAAAGTAGTTTTACTTTAAATATTTTGAGAATTTTATTCTGAGTAAATAACTAGAAGTAAATTCTAAATGGTTTGAACTTGGTTATTTCCAATGGGAATATATGGTAAATGATTTACCTTGTAAAGGAGGAATTTTGGGAAATGTTTTCAAATGAGATTTGAAAATTGGGTAACATATCCTTTAAAGATATTTGAGGCAAATAAATAAATTGAAATTATTTATTTGATGGATGCATATGGATGCTTATGAATATTAATTGATAGTTAAATCACCGACTATCAATATTGGACAATGCGTTGATCGTTTCGAAGAGACCGGGATCGAGATTTATTTCTCGAAAACCACTTCGATCCGATTTATACGTTTCGTGCGAAAAACGTGTTCGGCGTCGAAGATGGAGCAATGAAGTGCAAGGGCTAGTCGCTACTAATCCTAAGGATATTTCCAAAATGGATGTAGTAGGAATAGTGCCTTCGGTTCCGTTCGAACCCGGGACGGACTTGTATGGACGAATGCTTGCGAAACATCGTCAGGTGGACGATGGGCATTCTAAGTGAAACGTTCTAAAAAGGTAACGCTTAGCCTCAAGCCTCATCAAATGGGAATGACTGAAAATCAGGGGATATGCAGCAAGGTTAGGTGGGTCATGCCCAAGCAGGACAAGATAATTTCCCTGTCTAGATGTCCCTTATATATTTCGGCTTAGTGGGTGGTTGGTCGCGCCAACCACGGGGTTTATCTTGTTCGGGACTGTTCAGTAAGGAGTGGTTCCGGCCTTGTGTTGCAGGGGATGAAGGGAGTAGTCCTCGGTACGGTGATCTAGGCCCCGTACTGTGACAGGTGGTACCCCAGTGCCTAGTCATTGTTGGAAATCCATTTTCCCTACGAGCCTTGTACGAGTTTTGTTTGTATTACCCACTTCTGTGGCTAGTAGCTGGAATTTAATCATGTAACAATTTCGGCTATTTTATAAGTATTTGTAAATAGACCCTATTATAATATCAGAGAATTTCTATAAAAAGTGTTTTAGCTATCGTAAGGTAAAAACCCGACATGTTTATTTGTGGCGTGGTCTTACGAGATGCTTTTGTTTTTTTTCAAAGGATTTTGAAACTTTAATAATCAAGTTGGATGCATATTTAGTATCAGCTGGTATTCCAGACTGACTCGGGTGTTATTTCATTATAATGCTCGGGTCAGACCGAGTATTATTTGTACAGGACAGGATGCTTTGGAGCAGGAGAGGAGCTGGAGCCCGAGACGTATTATCTATATATATATATATGTATATTCCGCTGCTGTGATTGTATGGTATGTCTGATAGGTAATTTGATGTATGAGATACTCTGATTGTGATGATGTGATATATGTAAAACAGTGATAGTTTTCATTTTGTGTAAAGTTCTATATTCATTATTATATTTTATTCCGTTGCGACTGTGAGATTCTGTTATTGTTAGTTTCTTCTTCTTCTTCTATCTCTTCTTCTTTAACCCTAATGGTTCGTAATTCTGTGCCACTTGAGTTAATAGAGGTAGAATAGTGTTGATTCAAGGGGTACGGATTTCCGGGCTGTCACACTTGGTATCAGAGCTTAGGTTGGCGACAACCTAGGCTTTGGTGGGGAAATTACTCATTAAACAGAGTCAATAGTACTCTATAATGAGTTGAGAGTAATAATAGATATGAGAGCGTACTTGTTAGTGGATATAAAATTATTTTTATACTGTGTTGACTTATCAGTTGAGTGTTTATGAATTCTGGTCGGTACGGGAAGTACAACCGTATCGATAGGGGTTTCTAAACTCTTAAACAAGATAAACCGACATAGTATTGTTTTTAAAGAGGGTAAATGAAATAATTTTACCCAACTTATATTTTGATATAAGAGAAATAATTTTCTGAATTATATATATTTGGATGTTTGGTTGCTAATATTAAGAATCGAATAGGAATCTGAAATTTAATCTAAATTTAAACTGGTTATAACTAAATAAAGTTCTATGAGTATAACATTTACAAAAGAAGAATAATTAAATTTGAATTAAACCAGAATTTTGACCCTGGAAATTTTGAAAAGTGTTTATAATGGATTGAAATAAAGGTTTGGAAATTTAAAATCTGGAGAATGTTTGGAATGTTTTCCAAAATGTTTAGAAGGCAATAATGGAGTATGGATTTGAGTAATATGTTTTGAATGGGAAACTGTTTTGAAATGAATTTGGGAAGGTAAGAAGCATTGAACTCACTTCAGTCGCTGGAAAATAATCCTGATGATGCTGGCCACATCATTAGAATTCATTTTCGAGTTTCTAAGGTGATGGATTGCTTCCCTAGTATTTGGTTATGGTATTGTTTGGATTTTGGGTATGCTAGTTGTTTGGGAAATCTCAAAGAAGAAATTTGTTTTAGTATAAACAAATTGTTTTGGAAATTTGGTAATTTGATTGATATACCAAATAGGTATATATTTGATTTTTATTTCAAAATGATTTTGAAATAAAACCGGGTAATTGAATTCTGGAAAATTCTATTTAAATAAAGAGTAAAGTTAAAATGCATTGATTAATGAACTTATTTTAGTGAAGCTGATGTTAATAAGAAAGAAATGAAAATTTTAAATCCTGAAATTAAAATTTAATTTGAGTAATTGAAAGTGAATAAAATATATTGAAGTAAATAAAATATACTGAAGTAAATAGAAAATTTGAATTTAACTTGGATAAGTTAAATAAATTGGACTTAAAATAAAAATGATTTGAATCAAATTAAAATGTAAGATGACCTTGGAATTGTGGGTCATTGGGAAATGAATTGAACTCCTGGGCTATCAGGTGTTGTGCTTATAGTTTGAAACTATGGATTTGGAATTAGCAAAGGATTAAGGTGTAAGAAGGTTGGTAACCTTAAGAATTCAGATGTATATACATATGCATATGGAATTTGAAATTGTGATTATAGGATGTAAATGGATTAAAATGAGCTATGTAAGCTTTTAAAATAAATAAGTTGGTGAACATATATAATGAAGTGAATCTAAATGAAATGGAAAATTTAAAATTGAGAATTTGAAATTAAATTAAATCTAAATGAATTGGAATTAAAGTAAATGGATATAAAAGGTGAAATGTAAATTGTTTATAATTGCATAAAGGAATTCACATACTTAAGTTATTAAGTGTTATAATTTAAATTGTGAATGTAAAATGGAAGTGAACCTAAATAAGAAATCTAAACTCTTGAATGAAAGTAAAATTGTAAGTTATTAAAGAAAAGAGTGAATGGTGTAGCAAATTCAAAATTTGTACATAAATGTAATGTAAAGTGGGAACATTAATGTGGATGTTCTTAAGTCAGTAAATAAGTCTTGGACTTATGTATAGGGAAAATGAAAAATTGTTTGGTAATGAAGTTGAAATTGAATTTCAATTGTGTAATAAACAATATTGAAAGAAATTTAAATTCTATTTGAAGAAGTATAAGGAAAGGTAGGAATTTAAATTGTTAAATGGAATAATGGGAAAATGGTGATATTATAAATGGATTCAGAGTAAATTGGAAAGGTGAATTAAAAACCTAATATGGATTAGCTCATTGACTAAATTGAATTATAATTAATTGGAATTTGTATTGTAATGGAGAATTTTGATAGTTTAGTCAAGTTTGGAAAGTAAATAAAAATCCAGTTTGGATTGGGATTTAATTTTGGTAATAAATATTGGAGGTGTGAATGACTAATGGAATTTGAATATATTAATGATGATTTGAATTGTGAATAAAAATTCAAATGAGTGAAGAAAGAAAAAAAAAAAATTTAAATGGTCTCTTTGTTAATAAAATAAACCTAACATGGGTTGGATAATTAAGCGAAGGGCATTAAATTTGAATATGAATTGAAATTTGATTTGAATGAGAATCAAATGGAAATAAAATTAATTTGATAAGAAACTAATGAAAATATTGTTAAATAATAAAATAATGGTTGGGAATGAGCTTTATTAAGTAATGTTGAATTAAATTTGTTGGATAATAAAATTTTGAATTGCAAGTGAAATGGTATTATAAATTAAAGGTGTATGAGTTGTCAATAATCTAGAATGGAATGATATTCATATAAATCTATTGGACAATGAATTGGAAATATAAGATTTGAGATATAATTCAATGGTTGTGATAAAGCAAGAATGTTTGGACTGTAAATAAAATAGAATGAGATGTTATTAATTTGGATTTAAATGATGATCTTGAAGTGTGAATAAGAAATTGATTTAATAAATTGAAATGGAATAAGCATGTTTGGATTATGAACCATGAAGAATTGAATAAAATTAATATAAATCTAAGTAGAATTAATTCTAATGGTTAAGAGCTTAAGTGGTGATTATTTTGGCTTGAATGACATGAGAATTACATGTACTCAAAATTTAGTTGTTTTAATGGCAACTGAATTGGTTGTTTGTTGTATTTGAGATTAAATTGGTTCCGAGTAGCAAATGAAATTGATATTTGAATAATTTAATATGGATTGGAATCTAATTCCATGAGTTTGTATATAAATGCAAGCGAATTGACTTAAAGAAGATGGTTTTAAATTAATTAGATAATCGCAATCCAATTAAGTTTTGGTGGATGAATGAAAATGGATTATAAAGGAAATGCAAATGTTTCATTTTTAAAATAAAATTTGATTGTAAATCAAATTGGAAATATAGGTTAGAATAAAGAAATATAAGCAAGGCATATCTAATCATATTAAAATAGAAATGAATTGGTTAAAATAAATATGGATTGTATATAGTGGATTGAGTATAAAACATTCAAGTGAAATAAAATGAAGTTTGATTTGAATAAGAGATTTGAAAAGGGTGATTGACATCTTTAAATTGTAAATAAAGTTTGGTAACATCGTTAAACTAAGAAATTTGGGTTTGTAGTGAGAATTTAAACAATGTTGAAATTGTGAAATTGTTTATAAAGGTGGTTAGCATGCATAATTATGGAAGTTGCTTGGTTTTGGTTATGAAATGATATGAATTGAAAAAGCAGAATCTATATGTAAATCATTTGTGTTAACTTGGAGTTAACATTGAAAAATGAATTTTGTGCATGTTATAAAATACCGTTTACTTATGAAATTATGCAAAGTGTTGTTTGGAATGTGAATAGACATATTTGGCTTGCACTTACATTGGAAATGTGATTAAAATGCTTATATCTTGAAACTGATGAGTTTGTTTGAGTTTAGCACAGGTGCGGGAGGCGTTCGAGAGAGTTGGAGCGCGTATATGCGATATATTAGCCGCTGGCTTTTAAAAATTTGCTAAAAAGGTACGCCTACGCAAATATAATTGGGAAAATGATATATATATTGTGTTATATTTTGGTTTCCGGCCGTGTGGGCCGATGTATATATATTTGTGTATCCTGCGATGTCGCAGAAGCTCCTCCGTACAGGGGAGACTCTGCCGAAATTTTCCGTAAATTTAGGGAGTTAGAAAATTTTTGGGGTTTTGGGAAAAGTTAAATGACTTGGGAAGTTATAAGTAAAAATTTAAGCTTTAGAGTTAATAAAGCAAATAGGTTTGGGAATCGAGCAAAAAGGATTTTGTGAAGTGTATATAAGCTTTTAACTAAGCAAATAGGGTAAGTAAATGAGTTTGAGAGTATTTTCTATCTTATACAAATTTCGGGGACGAAATTTTTATAAGGGGGGAGGAATGTAACATCCCAGAATTTTGAGTACGGGATTTGTGAACATTTAATTCATTTTAAATGTTCACTACGGGTTTAAGTTTGATTTTGAACTAAAAGAATTGGGTAAAATTTGAAATAACAAGTTATAATTTTTAATGTGGAAATTCAATTGAAAATTGAATAATAATAATTGAATATTGGATTTAGATAATTTGGGAAATTGGATGTGAATTGATATAAAAATGATGTTTAAATGTGTTTTTAAGTTCAATTGGACATAATTGATATTATTGGATTTTTGGAAGAATTTAAAAGTTGATAAGTTATTATTTGGAATTTTATAATAATTTAAAATGAATTTAATATTAGTAAATATTGCAATTGATTCCATTTAAGTCCAGAATGAATCAGAATGATTTCTAATGTGATTATAAATTCAACACGAATTATTGTTAAGCTAATAAAATTTTAAACGTGAAAATTTTGAGTGTTTTCGATAATTTCGAAAATCGCTTAATTAAATAGACGAGTTAAAATAGCCTTCCGGGGCACAGTCTCGGAATTCGATGAAACCAGTTTCATTGGATCCGTAATAGTTAGTTATTACCGGATTTCAATTTTCGTGGCAATCGGAGTTGTCGTTTGACCCCGGCAGCTCGAAACGCATCGAAATCGTTTTAAATCGGTTTAATTTGAAATTGAACGTTTAATTCCGTAACTCGCGCATATGATCGAATTGGCTTACGAAACTTGTTCCATTGTGTCCGGAATACGGAAAAACCCTAGAATCGCCTGTCGGAATGTGAGAATTGGAATTCGTTTGCATTTGTGAATAAATTGAGAAAATTCGTTGATTAAAATATTATTAAATAACATATATATATTATAAAATATCTTCAAACCCTAGTATTATCTGAGGCCGCCGTTCCTATACATATCAATGGCCGAAAAGCTTTTTCGTTCTCCTCTTTTTATCGATCGATTCACGCAATAATCTCAAAAACTCCCAACATGAAGATCGTAGAGCACTTCGAGATCTTCGAAGTGGACGGGCGTGATTTTTTTTCGTGCAGCGTGGGGGAAGTGAGGCCGCTGCGTTCGTCGTACCTTTGGGAGGCTGCTGCGTCGCATGGTGATGACCGAGTTCAACGAAACTCGAGGTGGAAGTGGAGTTGATGTCAAGCTTCGGAGTGATGGTCGCCGATCGAGTCAAATCTTGTCGTGGGAGGAGCGGCCTCGAACCCTTGATCGCGTGCGTATGGGTTTGAGCGTGCTGTCACTTGTTGCTTGAAGAAGAGGCTTCGGCCTGTTGATGTTGGTAATTGCAAATTTAATTGCAAAAAGGAAATTGTTTTAAAATCCAATTCAAAACTTTATAAAATCCTAACCAATTCATACATTAACAGAATTTAACGAAATTTGCGGCGCCGGAATCGCAGAGACGCGATTTACGCAGTGGTGCAGATCCGGAGTCTTTCCGGGCAAGTAGAAATTTGGGTTAAATCGGACGCCGTCCGGTTTAATTTGAATTTCGAACGCTCGCCGAAACTCAAGGTGAGTTATTCTCACTCACATCTGGATACTAGTAAAGTTAGACAGTTAATATTGATTGATGTTTGGATGTTTAGCTGTTTATGTTGATTATTATCAAATTGAATTGATATATATAGTTGTGCTAATAATTGTGGATGCAGGGAAAACAGGTTGGAGGGATCCAACTGGATTCCTCACAATGTAGTATTATTTTTATAATCGATGATGATGCCTGTTTATATATTGTGGATGAAAATTTTGGAATTATCAGTATTGTGATATTGTGGTATAAATTACCAATCCAGAATATTAATTATAAGAAATTTGGGGTTTTATTTATAAAGGAATTGAATTGAGTTTCAAAGGAAATTAAGAAAAGTAATAAATAAGGAATTTTAAAAGAATATAAAAATTTGGATCTATTGGATAGAAAACTGAAATAAAATTCAATTGGAATAATGCTGAGTAAATTATAAATCCATAATTAATTGTAAATGGATAAATTGAATTTTAGAGTAATAAAGGATATTGTTAATTAATGAATTTTAAAGAAATAAAATTTGAATCTATTTAGAATGAAGATTGAAAATTGGGTAAATCTGAATTGATTAACAATGAGAAAGGTTATTGGTTGATAAATGGGAAAATAAATTTATATTATTAAACCATAAAACTAAATTGAAATAAATTGGCAGAAATCGTGAGAAGGATTTCTGTGATATTTAAGTGGAAATGAGATTTCCTGGGGAAAACCCAAGTTCGAGTTTTAAACTGATTTTATGAAAAGAGAGTTTTAAAAATTTAAACTTGTTTAAAAAGAGTGTTTTGGAAATTATTATTTTAAAATAATTATTTTTACAAATGGGTTTATTTAAAGGCTAGTTTTTGAATAAAGTTGTTTGAAATTATTAAATTCCTTTAAACTCTATTTTTAAATCATAGTATAACTAAAAACCCATACTTTAAATCAAGTTATATCTTATAAAGTAGTTTTACTTTAAATATTTTGAGAATTTTATTCTGAGTAAATAACTAGAAGTAAATTCTAAATGGTTTGAACTTGGTTATTTCCAATGGGAATATATGGTAAATGATTTACCTTGTAATGGAGGAATTTTGGGAAATGTTTTCAAATGAGATTTGAAAATTGGGTAACATATCCTTTAAAGATATTTGAGGCAAATAAATAAATTGAAATTATTTATTTGATGGATGCATATGGATGCTTATGAATATTAATTGATAGTTAAATCACCGACTATCAATATTGGACAATGCGTTGATCGTTTCGAAGAGACCGGGATCGAGATTTATTTCTCGAAAACCACTTCGATCCGATTTATACGTTTCGTGCGAAAAACGTGTTCGGCGTCGAAGATGGAGCAATGAAGTGCAAGGGCTAGTCGCTACTAATCCTAAGGATATTTCCAAAATGGATGTAGTAGGAATAGTGCCTTCGGTTCCGTTCGAACCCGGGACGGACTTGTATGGACGAATGCTTGCGAAACATCGTCAGGTGGACGATGGGCATTCTAAGTGAAACGTTCTAAAAAGGTAACGCTTAGCCTCAAGCCTCATCAAATGGGAATGACTGAAAATCAGGGGATATGCAGCAAGGTTAGGTGGGTCATGCCCAAGCAGGACAAGATAATTTCCCTGTCTAGATGTCCCTTATATATTTCGGCTTAGTGGGTGGTTGGTCGCGCCAACCACGGGGTTTATCTTGTTCGGGACTGTTCAGTAAGGAATGGTTCCGGCCTTGTGTTGCAGGGGATGAAGGGAGTAGTCCTCGGTACGGTGATCTAGGCCCCGTACTGTGACAGGTGGTACCCCAGTGCCTAGTCATTGTTGGAAATCCATTTTCCCTACGAGCCTTGTACGAGTTTTGTTTGTATTACCCACTTCTGTGGCTAGTAGCTGGAATTTAATCATGTAACAATTTCGGCTATTTTATAAGTATTTGTAAATAGACCCTATTATAATATCAGAGAATTTCTATAAAAAGTGTTTTAGCTATCGTAAGGTAAAAACCCGACATGTTTATTTGTGGCATGGTCTTACGAGATGCTTTTGTTTTTTTTCAAAGGATTTTGAAACTTTAATAATCAAGTTGGATGCATATTTAGTATCAGCTGGTATTCCAGACTGACTCGGGTGTTATTTCATTATAATGCTCGGGTCAGACCGAGTATTATTTGTACAGGATAGGATGCTTTGGAGCAGGAGAGGAGCTGGAGCCCGAGACGTATTATCTATATATATATATATATGTATGTATATTCCGCTGCTGTGATTGTATGGTATGTCTGATAGGTAATTTGATGTATGAGATACTCTGATTGTGATGATGTGATATATGTAAAACAGTGATAGTTTTCATTTTGTGTAAAGTTCTATATTCATTATTATATTTTATTCCGTTGCGACTGTGAGATTCTGTTATTGTTAGTTTCTTCTTCTTCTTCTATCTCTTCTTCTTTAACCCTAATGGTTCGTAATTCTGTGCCACTTGAGTTAATAGAGGTAGAATAGTGTTGATTCAAGGGGTACGGATTTCCGGGCTGTCACACAACTCGTTCTAACCTATAGGTCGCTCCATACGACCCAAGCTTCCTACGACTTAAACACCACACGAGTTAACATCCACACGACTTAAGCACTAAGTCGTTATTCCTATAAGTCGCTACCTACCTTAAGTCATCTATGCTCCTACACGATTCAAGCTCCAAACGACTCAAACTTAGAACGAATTATCAACAATAGGACTTAGAGCATATAGTTTAACAATGTTTTGATCCGTAAAAATACGGGTCGTTACAGCGAACCCCAGCGGTGGAGCCAGAGCGACCACCGTCTACATCACATCGGGGTGACCCTGAACCGGGACACCGGATGGTTATCAATTGATTGAAGTAACGATGAACAAGTCGTAAACTTCTCACTAACACGGTTAAATAATTTACACATGTATGAGATCACGAACGACCCCGTAGGCATGCTCTAAATGACTATTGACTGTATCATAGTAAGAGTTTACACTTTGACATCTTTGTATGGTTCTTGTTTTGATTTGAACGTTTGGATTCGGTTTATTTGAACATTTCTATTGTGGAATTCATATGAACATTACTTTAAATATTTGCAATTCTGTGAAAGGAGCCACTTGTATATGCGTGCGATCGCGAACGGTCCACAAGCGTGTCTTGTATGGTGGCAAATCGCCAACGTCATTGATTCAGAAATTCACCCAAACGTGATATCTGACTCTAGTAATAGCAAGCCCCCCTCAATCTCTGATCGTGAACGATCACATTCTGCCTCGTACGACATCCGATCGCGAATGATCACATTCTGCCTCGTGCGACATCCGATCACGAACGACCACAATCTGCCTCGTCCAGCATCCGATCGCAAACGATCACATTCTGCCTCGTGCGGCATCCAATCGCGAACGATCACATTCTGCCTCATGCGTCACCCGACCGCGAACGGTCACAATTCGTCTAGTACGATGCTCGATCGCGAACGATCCCAAACCGTCTAAAACGACGTCCAACCTCAAACAGCCGCCCTTCGTTTGAAGCAGCATTTGACCGCGAACGGTCCCATTCCATCTCAAATGACATACGATCCCGAACGATCGCCATTCGAGGTCATATGAAATTATAAAAGTTCTTTGTAGGTCGTCGACTGTATATGCACATCCAGTTTATAGCATTACAAAACACACTTTCCTACCGCAAGGCATGTTTTGAGGGGCAAAGTGTTATCCCGCCTTTTGGCAAAGCCGAGATACACAAAAATTTACTGGAAATCAATGATTACTAGGCACGAATATCGATTATGCATTGGAGGTTCACTATGGATATTGACAAATTTTTTCCCAGTTCGGATCAGGCCACAATTGACGAGACATGACAAGCAAAGCCATGAAAGCCGGCATTTCAAATTTCAGGTTAATCGGAGTTCGTATGAATGAGATATGACCAATACAAGTTGGAAAAAATATACTGTTCGTATCCATCAAAGAGTCGAGGTGATGGCCTATTCGAATCCATCAGGTTCCTACCCATCAGAATGACTTCACATCGCTCTGTTCGAATACATCAGGTTCGCATCGATCAGAGTGTTCGTATCCCCATGTTCGAATCGATCATGGTCATATGTTCGTGTCGATCTCGTGGAAGCCTTGCTCGCATCGATCCTAGATTTGCCTTTCGTGTCGATCCCCAGAAATCATGGATCATTGTTCGTATCAATCAATAAGAGCCTTTATTTCATATCGATCAGCTGATAGATACGAGCAAAGTCAGAGTTAATCGATACAAGAAGTACTCCCTTTAGTGATCGAGATGAAATGGAACACCAAATATCGATACAATCATCGACGCGAACAGGAGCTTCGTCGACACGAAATAGAGCACGAGCAATAAATGCGAACGTGCTGATGCAAATGAGGCGAAAGCCTCAGAACGAATGGATCAACGCAGCACAAAAGGTGGAGCGATCCAAGAATCTCGCGCCTTGTCACCATGCACTCACGTATCCAGGTCAATTCGAAGGGATGGGTACGAAACCATGGACTCAAACCCAGCAGCATACGAAAATCAAAATCTTGCTTCGATCATATCTCACAAACCACTGGTCCAAATTCTACGAAATTTTCATAGGATCTTACGTACAAGCTAAAGAACATTCCTGCCAAGTTTCAACTCGATTGGATCATTTTTTGATCGATACGAAATTGGTTCGTATCGATCACGGATCAAGTCAAAACTTTTCGGGATCGGTCGCGTGGGCCCACTCACGTGGCAGAAGGAGTCTTTCAAAGTTTGAACGCGATATTGGCCACCTACACCTATAAATATCCCTCTGGAGCCTATAGAAGGGAGATCTTTTTCGCGATTCAACGTCCATACTACCGGATTCAATTCTACACTTCAACATCGCTATTGTAATCAAATACTACATTGTAATCATTATAATCATCTGTATCTAGCAAGGATAATCAATGGAAGGAAAACATTTGAAGTGGACGTAGGCCGGAGATAGCCGAACCACTACAAATCTTGTGTTTTTTCCGTTATTTCTGATTGTTGTTTGTTGTAAGCTTAGATCTGTGACTTGTGCTCAAACATTGTTGACTTATATTCATACATTGGTGCTTTCGCGATACTTGTGATTTCTGACCAACTTTGGCGCAAACACCTTGCACCGTAGATGTTGCACCCTATGGATATCAATTCTTTGGAGGGTCACAACTGTTGGCTTGTTTAGAGTTACAGGAGCCATAACCAGTCAAAACGAATTTCTCTGTGAGTTCTACGGCTATGATGCCTTTAAGCCGTCACTGGTTAGCTTCAAACCTAAAAAATCTTATCCGAATCTCAATCGGGTCATGGACGTTTTTTACCCTTCGTTTTTTCGTCATGTGGAATTTTTCTGTAAAACGGGTTCCCCGTGAGTGGTCTATGATTTACCATCGCCGGTGAGTGGTGCCCCATGGTATCGCTCCATTTCAAATCCATGCACCCATTTCTAAAAGTCGTACGGTACTTTTTTTTCATTTTGGACGGATGTTGCATCTTGCACCGTAGATGTTGAACCCTATAGATATCGATTCTTCGGAGGGCCATAATTGGTTGCTCGTTTAGAGTTACGGGAGATTAACCAGTCAAAATGAAGCTCTCCATGAGTTCCATGGCTATGACCGCTTTAAGCCATTACTGGTTTGTTTCATACCCAAAAAATCTTATCCGAACCTCAATCGGGTCTTGGACGTTGTTTACCCTTCGTTTTTTCGTCACGTGGATTTTTTCTATAAAACGGGATCCCCATGGTTGGTCTATGATTTACCATCGCCGGTGAGTGGTGCCCCATGGTACTGCACCGTTTCAAATCCATGCACTTATTTCTAAAAGTCGTACGACACTTTTTCGGCATTTTGGACGGATGTTGCATCTTGCACCGTAGTGTTGCACCCTATGGATATCGATTTTTCGGAGGGCCATAACTGTTGGCTCGTTTAGAGTTACGGGAGCCATAACAAGTCAAAACGAAGCTCTCTGTGAGTTTTACGGCTATGACCGCTTTAAGCCATCCCTGGTTAGTTTCGTACCAAAAAAATCTTATCCGAACCTCAATTGGGTCTTGGAAGTTTTTTACCCTTCGTCTTTTCGTCACGTGGATTTTTTCTATAAAACGGAATCCCCGTGGCTGGTCTAGGATTTAGCATCGTCGGTGAGTGGTGCCCCATGGTATTGCTCCGTTTCAAATCCATGCACCCATTTCTAAAGTCGTACGGCTCTTTTTCGGCATTTTGGGTGGATGTTGCACCTTGCATCGTAGATGTTGCACCCTACGGATATCGATTCTTCGGAGGGCCATAACTGTTGGCTCGTTTAGAGTTACAGGAGTAATAACCAGTCAAAACGATGCTCTCTGTGAGTTCTGCGGCTACGACCATTTTAAGCCGTCACAGGTTAGTTTCATACCCAAAAAAACTTATCCGAACATCAATCGGGTCTTGGACGTTTTTTACCCTTCGTTTTTTCTTCACGTGGATTTTTTTCTACAAAACGGGTTCTCCGTGGTTGGTTTATGATTTCCATCGCCGAAGAGTGCTCCCTCATGGTACTGCTCCGTTTCAAATCCATGCACCCATTTCTAAAAGTTGTACGACACTTTTTCGACATTTTGGACATATGTTGCACCTTGCACCGTAGATGTCGCACCTTGTGGATATCAATTTTTCGGAGGGCCATAACCGTTGGCTCGTTTAGAGCTACGAAAGCCATAACCTGTCAAAATGAAGCTCTCTGTGAGTTCTATGGCTACGACCGCTTTAAGAGATCACTGGTTAGTTTCATACCCAAAAAATCTTATCCGAACCTTAATCGTGTTTTGGACGTTTTTAACCCTTCGTTTTTTCGTCACGTGCATTTTTTCTGTAAAACAGGATCCTTGTGGCTGGTCTATGACTTACCATCGCGGGGAGTGGTGCCCCATGGTACTGCTCCGTTTCAAATCCGTGCACCCATTTCTAAAAGTCGTACGGCAATTTTTCGGCATTTTGGACGGATGTTCCACGTTGCACCGTAGATGTTGCACCATGTGGATATCGATTCTTCGGAGGGCCACAACTATTGGCTCGTTCAGAGTGCGGGATCCATAACTAGTCAAGACGAAACTCTTTGCGAGTTCTATGGCTATGATAGCTTTAAGACGTCACTGGTTAGTTTCATACCCAAAAAATCTTATCTAAACCTCAATCGGATCTTGCACGTTTTTTATCCTTCGTTTTTTCGTCACGTGGATTTTTTCTGTAAAATGGGATCCCCGTGGCTGGTCTGTGATTTACCATCGTCGGTGAGTGGTGTCCTATGGTAATGCTTCGTTTCAAATCCATGCACCCATTTCTAAAAGTCGTACGGCTATTTTTCGTCATTTTGGAAGGATGTTGCACCTTGCACCATAAATGTTGCACCCTGTAGATATCGATTCTTCGGAGGGCCATAATTATTGGCTCGTTTAGAGTTACGGGAGGCATAACCAGTCAAAACGAAGCTCTCTGCGAGTTCTACGGCTATGACCACTTTAAGCCGTCACTAGTTACTTCCATACCCAAAAAATCTTATCCGAACCTCAATCGGGTCTTCGACGTTTTTTACCTTTCGTTTTTTTGTCGCATGGATTTTTTCTGTAAAATGGGATCCCCATGGCTGGTCTATGATTTACCATCGCCGGTGAGTGGTGCCCCATGGTACTGCTCTGTTTCAAATCCATGCACCCATTTCTCAAAGTTGTATGGAATATTTTCGGCATTTCGGACGGATGTTGCACCTTGCACCGTAGATGCTGCACCCTGTAGATTCGATTCTTTGGAGGGTCATAAATGTTGGCTAGTTTAGAGTTACCGGAGCCATAACCAGTCAAAACGAAGCTCTCTACAAGTTCTACGGCTATGACAGCTTTAAGCCGTCGCTGCTTAGTTTCATACCCAAAAAATCTTATCCGAACCTCAATCGGGACTTGGACGTTTTTTACCCTTCGTTTTTTCGTCACATGTATTTTTTCTGTAAAACGGGATCCCCGTTACTGGTCTATGATTTACCATCGCGGGTGAGTGGTGCCCCATGGTACCGCTCCGTTTCAAATCCATACACCTATTTCTAAAAGTCGTACGACACCTTTTCGACATTTTGGACGGATGTTGCACCTTGCACCGTAGATGTTGCACCCTGTGGATATCGATTCTTCGGAGGGCCACAACTGTTGGCTTATTTAGAATTACGGGAGCCATAACTAGTCAAAACGAAGCTATTTGTGATTTCTAGGGCTATGATGCCATTAAGCCGTCACTGGTTAGTTTCACAGCTAAAAAATCTTATTCGAACCTCAATTGGGTCTTGAAAATTTTTTACTCTTCGTTTTTTCGTCACGTGGATTTTTTCTGTAAAACAGGATCCCCGTGAGTGGTCTATGGTTTACCATCGTCGATGAGTGGTGCCCTATGGTATTGCCCCGTTTCAAATCCATGCACCCATTTCTAAAAGTCGTACGGCACTTTTTCGGCATTTTGGACAGATGTTGCACCTTGCATATTAGATGTTGCACCCTATGGATATCGATTCTTCCGAGGGCCATAACTGATGGCTCGTTTAGAGTTACGGGAGCCATAACCAATTAAATCGAAGCTCTCTGTGAGTTCTACGGGTATAACAGTGTTAAGCCTTAACTGTTTAGTTTCATACCCAAAAAATCTTGTCTGAACCTCAATCGGGTCTTAGACGTTTTTTGCCCTTCTTTTTTTCGTCACGTGGATTTTTTCTGTAAAACGGGATTTCCATGGCTGGTCTATGATTTACCATAGCCTGTGAGTGGTGCCCCATGGTACTGCTCCGTTTCAAATCCATGCACCCATTTCTAAAAGTCATACGGCACTTTTTCGGCATTTTGGACTGATGTCGCACCTTGCACCGTAGAAGTTGCACCCTGTGGATATCGATTCTTCGGAGGGACATAACCGTTGGCTCGTTTAGAGTTACGGGAGCCTTAACTAGTCCAAATGAAGCTCTCTACGAGTTCTACGGCTATGACAGCTTTAAGGCATCACTAGTTAGTTTCATACCCAAAAAATCTTATCCGAACCTCAATCGGGTTTTGGACGTTTTTTACCCTTTGTTTTTTCGTCACGTGGATTTTTTTTGTAAAACGGGATCCCTATGGCTGGTCTACGACTTACCATTGGCGGAGAGTGGTGCCCCATGGTACTGCTCCGTTTCAATGCATGCACCCATTTCTAAAAGTCGTACGACACTTTTTTGGCATTTTAGATGGATGTTGCACCTTGTGGACATTGATTCTTCGGAGGGCCACAACTGTGGGCTCGTTTAGAGTTACAGGAGCCATAACCAGTCAAGACGAAGCTCTTTGCGAGTTCTATGGCTATGATAGCTTTGTGCCGTCACTGGTTAGTTTCATACCCAAAAAACTTATCCGAACCTCAATTGGGTCTTGGACGATTCTTACCCTTCGTTTTTTCGCCACGTGGATTTTTTCTGTAAAATGGGATCCTCGTGGCAGGTTTGTGGTTTTCCATCGTCGGTGAGTGGTGCCTATGGTACTGCTTCGTTTCAAATCCATGCACCCATTTCTAAAAGTCGTACGACACTTTTTCGGCATTTTGGACGGATGTTGCACCTTGCACCATAAATATTGCACCCTGTGGATATCGATTCTTCGGAGGGACATAACTGTTGGCTCGTTTAGAGTTACAGGAGCCATAACCAGTCAAAGCGAAGCTCTCTGTGAGTTCTACGGCTATACCACTTTAAGCCGTCACTGGTTTGTTTCATACCCAAAAATCTTATCCGAACCTCAATCGGGTCTTGGACGTTTTTTACCCTTCGTTATTTCGTCACGTAGATTTTTTCTGTAAAACGGGATCCCCATGGCTGGTCTACGATTTACCATCGCCAGTGAGTGGTGCCCCATGGTACTGCTCCATTTTAAATCCATGCACCCATTTCTAAAAGTCGTACGACACTTTTTCTGCATTTTGTACAAATGTTGCACCTTGCACCGTAGATGTTGCACCTTGTGGATATCGGTTATTCGGAGGGCCATAACCGTTGGCTCATTTAGAGTTACGGAAGCCATAACTAGTAAAAACGAAGCTCTTTGTGAGTTCTATGCCTATGACCGCTTTAAGCCATCACTGGTTTGTTTCATACCCAAAAAATCTTATCCGAACCTCAATCGCGTCTTGAACGTTTTTTACCCTTCGTTTTTTCATCACGTGGTTTACTTCTGTAAAACGGGATCCTCGTGGCTGGTCTATGATTTACCATCGCGGGTGAGTGGTGCCCCATGGTAATGCTCCATTTCAAATCCATGCACCCATTTCTAAAAGTCGTACGGAACTTTTTCAGCATTTTGGACGGACGTTGCACCTTGCACCGTAGATGTTGGACCCTGTGGATATCGATTCTTCGGAGGGCCATAACTATTGACTCGTTTAGAGTTACGGGAGTCATAACCAGTCAAAATGAAGCTCTCTGTGAGTTCTATGGCTATGACAGCTTTAAACCGTCCCTGGTTAGTTTTATACCCAAAAAATCTTATCCGAACCTCAATTGGGTCTTGAACATTTTTTACCCTTCATTTTTTCGTCACGTGGATTTTTTCTGCAAAATGGGATCCCCGTGGCTGGTCTATTACTTACCATCGTCAGTGAGTGGTGCCCCATGGTACTACTCCATTTCAAATTCATGCACCCATTTTTTAAAGTCGTACGGTACTTTTTCGGCATTTTGGACGGACATTGCACCTTGCACCCAAGTTGTTGGACCCTATGGATATCGATTCTTCGGAGGGCCATAACTGTTGGCTCATTTAGAATTACGGGAGCCATAACCAAACAAAACGAAGCTCTCTATGAGTTCTACGGCTATGACAGCTTTAATCCGTCCCTGGTTAGTTTCATACCCAAAAAATCTTATTTGAACCTCAATCGGGTCTTGGACGTTTTTTACCCTTCGTCGTCACGTGGATTTTTTTCTGTAAAACGGGATCCCCGTGGCTGGTCTACGATTTACCATCGCCGGTGAGTGGTGCCCCATGGTACTGCTCCATTTCAAATTCATGCACCCATTTCTAAAAGTCGTACGGCACTTTTTCGGCATTTTTGACGTATGTTGCACCTTGCACCGTAGATGTTGCACCCTGTGGATATCGATTCTTCAGAGGGTCATAACTGTGGGCTCGTTTAGAGTTACAGGAGCCATAACCAGTCAAAATGAAGTTCTTTATGAGTTCTACGGATATGACAGCTTAATCCGCCATTGGTTAGTTTCATACCCAAAAATCTTATCCAAACATCAATCGGGTCTTGGACGTTTTTTACCCTTCGTTTTTTCGTCACGTGGATTATTTCGGTAAAACGGGATCCCCATGGCTGGTCTATGATTTACCATCGTCGGTGAGTGGTACCCCATGGTACTGCTTAGTTTCAAATCCATGCACCCATTTCTAAAATTCGTACGGCACTTTTTCTGCATTTTGGACGGATGTTGCACCTTGCATCGTAGATGTTGCACCCTGTGGATATCGCTTCTTTGGAGGGCCATAACTGTTGGCTCGTTTAGAGTTACGGGAGCCATAACCAGCCAAAACGAATCTCTCTGCGAGCTCTACGGCTATGACCCTTTAACCCATCAATGGTTAGTTTCATACCCAAAAAATCTTATCCGAACCTCAATCGGGTTCTGGACATTTTTTCCCTTGGTTTTTTCGTCACGAGAATTTTTTCTGTAAAACGGGATCCCCGTGGCTAGTCTATGATTTACCTTCGCCAGAGAGTGGTGCACCGTGGTTCTGCTCCATTTCAAATCCATGCATCCATTTCTAAAAGTCGTACGACATTTTTTTCAGCATTTTGGACGGATGTTGCACCTTGCACCAAAGATGTTGCACCCTATGTATGTCGATTCTTCGGAGGGCCACAACTGTTGGCCCATTTGGAGTTATGAGAGTCATAACCAGTCAAAACGAAGATCTTTGCTTATTCTATGGCTATGACAACTTTAAGCCGTCACTGGTTAGTTTCATGCCCAAAAAATCTTATCCGAACCTCAATCGAGTCTTGAAAGTTTTTTACCCTTCGTTTTTTTGTCACGTGGATTTTTTTTCTGTAAAACAGGATCCCCACGGCTGGTCTATGATTTACAATCGCCGGTGAGTGGTGCCCCATGGTACTGCTCCATTTCAAATCCACGCACTCGTTTCTAAAATACATACGACACTTTTTCGGCATTTTAGATGGATGTTGCACCTTGCACCGTAGATGTTGCACCCTATGGATATCGATTCTTCGGAGGGCCATAATTGTTGGTTCGTTTAGAGTTACAGGAGCCATAACCAGTCAAAATGATGCTCATTGCGAGTTCTACGGCTATTATTAGTCCTTGAGATGGTGGTTTTGATAACAACAAACATAGAATAAGATTATAAAATATAAATACTAATATTATAGTTTAGATACATATGTATATGCAGGATTTAACCATGTAGGTATCAAGAATGAAGACTGTACAGTATAAAGATTCAAGATATCAAGATTGAAGACTCATGAATATCAAGATTATCAAGAGTTCAAGATTTCATGTAATTTAATTAGGAATTTTGTTAAAACTCCTAGAAAAGCACCGGCATCTTAAAATCCAATTTTTTCTTGGAATGGAATCCACTTCGAGCCCGTTAAAGGGATGGAACCCTAAGTAGGATGGAACCTACGAAAAATCTAGTGGAACATTGTTTTGTATCCGCTAATTTTTATTCAAATGTTTTTCAAAATTATATCTTATTTTCAAAATTATTTCAAAATCTTCCTTTTAAAAGAATCAAAAACATCTATCCTGGTATTAAATACTTTTATCCTCAAAATAATCTTTATTTTCAAAATAAAATTATCCTTAGTTTTAAACTATTTTTAATAATAATATATTTAACTTTTAATATTTATACTTAGATTAAAATATAAAATTATAGTAAAATTTTATATATACCAAAATATTATTCCCTATATTTATTTATGTATTTTAACTATAGTTAAGTATGTTTATAAAAGTTTTAAATAGTTTTAATATGAGATAAAAGTTATTTTCAAAGAAAAACAAACCACTAAAATTTCCTTTGGGATGTCGATATACTCAATATACCCATGTCGACATAGTGTCAGTTAACTTCAAAATTTGAATTTCAAAAGAAGTGTCTATTCATCATATCCTTTCATGAATGGACATGGTTGTTGATCTTCTATAAATAGGGGATGTTTTCAACGAATTTTCAATCAATATTTTCTGGTTTTTCACTCCTCTTCTTCTTCCACATTTCTTTATATATATTCTTACCGTTACTCTGTCGAAATCAACATTGAATCTAACTACTGGTTTGATTCTGTACCACTATCTCAACAAGACCTCTGTGCTATTCAGAGTTATAGACTTCTTTGTAATCAATTAAGAGAGATAAGGTGTGATTGTAGCCTTGGAAATCAATCAAGCAAAAAAAGGTGTGATTGTAGCCTTGGAAATCAATTGGGTGAACTTGTTTCCCAGGAAATCAAGTATCTCTACCTTGAGGATTGTGAATCTGGAGGGTGTACCTTGTGGCCTTGAAATCGAGGGTGTAATTGTAAAATTGTTTTTGAAAGGAAATCTGTACTTGTGTACAGGACTGGATGTAGGGTAACTCCGAACCAGTATAAAATTCAGTGTGTTCTTTCCTTTACTGTTTTTACTTTATTTCTGCATCTGTGTTTGTTTCTGTGATCATATCTGTGTTTGAATATTGCATACATTTGTGTTCAAGTTAACATAAACTCAAAAAGATTTAGTAATTCCTTAAAACACTATTCACCCCCCTCTAGTGTTTATCATAGTTTTAAGATCCGTAATCCGCATTTCTCACATTTGGTATCAGAGCAAGGTTTTCAAAGTTTTCATAATCTGAATTTTGAAAAAGTTTTCAAAAATGGCTATTTTTGGGGATTTTATTAACATTATTTTCATATGAATATGTCATAGAATCATCATGATATTTTTGTTTAAAACTATATTTAGTTATTTTGAAAAGTCACTTGATTCTTTAAAAGGTTATGTCGTTTTGCAGGGAGAAGAATTATGTCTAATGACTGTTGGTTAAAAGATACCAGAAAATCATTCATCGATCAAGAAGAAGAAATGGATATATAATGGGAATCGATAATGAAATGGGTACCAGATCAATACAAAGCTTTTAATTCTCATCTACGACTTGATATGATACTGTACTTCTCTCCATCTACTTCACAATGTCACTGGTTTCTTGCGAATCCGTCAAGAAATGACCAAGTTATGGTCAAATGAAGTTTTGGTGAACAAAGAGAAAAAGAAGGCAAAACTGTCAAAGGTATTCTTCAAATTGAATCCAGAGATTTGAGTATTTTCTTCCCACTCCTTTTTCAGATTGTAGTTCTTGTTCTCGTGGTCATTTTGATGGGTGGATCATCAAATTCCGATCAAAATTGAGTGAGATATGACAGTTTGAAGTTGGCTATCTAAAACTGAAACACTATGTACGGGATTTTCTACATTTCTCCTACTGTTCGGCTTGTTGCACCACAATATTGTCCCATTCATCACCAATCTATTACTTTATCGTAACCCTTGCCTTCCTCTTCGATTTTCCGCTGGTTTCATCCAATTCCGTCAAGAAACGAAGGAGATATGCCTTCTAGAACTTTGATAGTATATAGAAAAACGGGAAGAAGAAGAAGAGAAGCTTTTATGAAAAGTGGTGATTGTTGGACCTATTTATAGTGGTTGAAGTGTCCATTTGTTCAAAATTTGAATTCAATGTTTTGGCGCCAAGTTGGTCGATCTACTAAATCAACCGTATCTTTCTCATATGGTCTTTAAATTCAGCAAATGAATATAATACGCTGATCAGAAAAATGAGCCCGTCGCAATAGAACAGATCTCATCATCAAATTCAAAAAGATATAAATGTGTGGTTCACAACAATGGAGGAACAACAAAGTTTGAAAGATGGAGTGCAGAAAGTGGTACGCTTTACTATTATTTCATCTTTATTGTTGGATTTAGAAATATATACTTATGCATTTTGTTAGGTCTAGAAATTTATCTCTTTTATAAGTTTTGGTATTTTGTTCCATATATCGACACACAATAGTATAATATCGATATACCAGTCTAATTTTTTTTAAAAGTCTTTAAAATGTGTTTTCTTTCAAATAAAATCTTACTGCTAATTTATTACAACTATACTAAGTAGAAAAGCATACATTCATTTGTGATTTCAACTTTTCTAATGTTGTTTTTTACTTCTCGTACTATATTTCTTTTAAAATACTAATTTTATATTTTTAAGAAATTAATAGAAGGAATTTATAATGTTAGAATAAGGGTCTATAGAATTCTTCAATTAATAAGATTTTGCCACATCACATGATACTTATCATATAAATAAATAATGACATACACACATGTCATTACACTTGTTCTTTAATAAAAGCATTTTTTTACATACATAATGATAAGTGTCTTGACACGTGTATTCTCATTATTTTTTTATGTTTTTTAATTACTTTAATTATATTAACTACTATAAAAAAAATTGGGTCAAAAATCGCCATTTTTGCCCAGAACTTTAGATAGCATTTCTGAAATGCTATCTTTGCTTCTGTTAAGCTGCAAATACGTTTTTATAGCATTTATGTGCTTTGAAACGCTGTAGTGTTTGTGAAACTTTTCAAAGCATTTGGTAAATACAGCAGTTTCTGTTTTATAATGTTTTGTATATATTTTATGTGCATAAACTTTTTATAGCATTCTGTAAATGCTGTCTTTTCTGTTTGAAACTTTAAGTTATAAAAATAACGATATTTAAACTAAGTATTTTTCTCTATTCTTTTTAGAAATTATTTTCTAACTTATATTAGAATATTTTAAAATTAATGTTTAGATATTTTTAGTAATTAATTAAAATTTTAAACCAAAGAGGCCTTAATATAGCATATGTTTATTTTAGTTATTTAATCTTCCTTATTTTTAATATTTCATTGTGATATTTTTTTAAAAGATGTTTAAACATGTTTCAAAATATTTTAATCAATAATAATTTGATATAAAGGTTTTAATTAGTAAGTTAAGAACATGGAAGTTTGAATTCTTTAAAAAATCAACCAAGTTAAAAAAATCTTTTAAATAAATTAAATAATTAGGGTATTAATTTTTATAAAAACCATATTTGATCATATATACAGTTTAAGTCCATATTTCTTATCAATTTGATTTTGATATTGAGTGTGATTACTACCTTTCATGAATATGTTATAGTTTTAATACTATTTATTACGTTTAAACTCTTTCTTTACAACTCTATCAGTCCCATTCATTAGTTTCCTTAACTTAAGTCTAGTAATTGGTCTGTTTTACAATAAAATAGTTTGATATATGTATACATACATATATAGACACACACACATACATACACTATATATATACATATAATTATCAATTATATATTACTTATCACTCATGTTTATATTATAATCTGAATATCTCTTACCATAGTATATATATCATCATATCATTCTGCAAATTATTTTACTTCGTTATCATTTTATTTCATATTACATATCGTTATATATTCTATTTCATATCACATTTCATTACATATTACATCACAAATTACAATGCATGAAATATCATAATCATTTGCATCACAAGTTGCACCTCATTCTGCATATCATCTCATGCTACATTGCATATGTCATACATTTCATACTGCATTACAAACTACATATTGCATACATGTATACAGAACAAGTGTATTTTATTTAGAGGAAGTTTGTAGTATTGTCTTATAATATAGGATTATTAGTTTTTGATTAGTTTGGTATGTTTTGATTGTCTTGTTTGAATGGATTGAATTGCTTGACATGGTTGACTTGATTAACTTGTTTGACTTGATTGACTTATTTGACTTGGTTGACTCGTTTGACTTGATTGATTTTTTTGACATGATTGGTTTTGATGTGTGTGTTGACTGGATTGTCTGAAATATACTTATACATATGTATGTATTGAATAATTATAATATAATTACGTTAATGTCTTTCATATTTCATTTACTATACTTTGTTCCAGTATTAGTTTAAGGGGGAGTTTTATAGTTTTATGGTTTTAGGATGGTCTTTGTTGATGACAAAGGGGGAGAGATATAAAATAGGATAATTAGGCATCGATTAAGGGAGAGTTATTAGGATAGAAATAATATTTTATAAATAAAGGTTGTCATCATCAAAAAAGGGGGGATTGTTAGTTTGAGATGATGGTTTTGATGACAACAACCTTAGAATAAGATTATAAAATATAAATACTAACATTATAGTTTAGATATATATGTATATGCAGAATTTAACCATGCAGGTATCAAGAATGAAGATTGTACAGTATAAAGATTCAAGATATCAAGATTGAAGACTCATGAGTATCAAGAGTTCAAGATTTCAAGTAATTTAATTAGGAATTTTGTTAAAATTCCTAGAAATGCACTGGCATCTTAAAATCCAATTTATTCGTGGAATGGAATCCACTTCGACCCCGTTAAAGGGATGGAACCCTAAGTAGGATGGAACCTACGAAATATCTAGTGGAACACTGTTTTGTATCCGCTAACTTTTATTCAAATGTTTTTCAAAATTGTATCTTGTTTTCAAAATGATTTCAAAACCTTCCTTTTAAAAGAATCAAAAACATCTATCCTGATTTTAAATACTTTTAGCCTCGAAATAATCTTTATTTTCAAAATCAAATTATCCTTAGTTTTAAACTATATTTAATAATAATATATTTACTTTTAATATTTATACTTAGATTTAAAATATAAAATTATAGTAAAATTTCATATATACCAGAATATTATTCTCTATATTTATTTATGTATTTTAACTATAGTTAAGTATGTTTATAAAAGTTTAAAATAGTTTTAATATAAGATAAAAGTTATTTTCAAAGAAAAACAAACCACCAAAATTTCCTTTGGGATGTCAACATACTCAATATACCCATGTCGACATAGTGTCAGTTAACTTCAAAATTTGAATTTCAAAAGAAGTGTCTATTCGTCATATCTTTTCACGAATGGACATGGTTGTTGTTCTTCTATAAATAGGGGCTGTTTTCAACGAATTTTCAATCAATATTTTTTGGTTTTTCACTCCTCTTCTTCTTCCACGTTTCTTTATATATATTCTTACCGTTATTCTGCCGAAATCAACATTGAATCTAACTAGATCATTTCTGATTTGATTCTCTATCACTATCTCAACAAGACCTCAGTGTTATTCAGAGTTATAGACTTCTTTGTAATCAATTAAACGAGATAAGGTGTGATTGTAGCCTTGGAAACCAATCAAACGAGAAAAGGTGTGATTGTAGCCTTGGAAAACTATTCGGTGAACTTGTTGCTCGGGAAATCAAGTATCTCTACCCATAGGATTGTGAATATGGAGGGTGTACCTCATGGCCTTGAAATCGAGGGTGTAATTGTAAAATTGCTTTTGAAAGGAAATCCATACTTGTGTGCGGGACTGGATGTAGGGTAACTCTGAACCAGTATAAAATCTGGTGTGTTCTTTCCTTTACTGTTTTTACTTTATTTCTACATCTGTGTTTATTTCTATGATCATATTTGTGTTTGAATATTGCATACATTTGTGTTCAAATTAACATAAACTCAAAAAGATTTACTAATTCCTCAAAAAAACACTATTCACCCCCCTCTAGTGTTTATCCTAGCCTTAAGATCCATAATCTGCATTTCTCACAGCTATGACCGCTTTAAGCCGTCACTGGTTAGTTTCATACCCAAAAATTCTTATCTGAACCTCAATCGGGTCTTGGACGTTTTTTACCCTTCGTTCGTCACATGGAATTTTTTTGCAAAACGGGATCTCCGTGGCTGGTCTATTATTTTCCATTGCCGGTGAGTGGTGCCCCATGGTACTGCTCCGTTTCAAATCCATGCACCCATTTCTAAAAGTCGTACGACACTTTTTTGACATTTTGGACGGATGTTGCACCTTGCACCGTAGATGTTTCACCTTATGGATATCGATTCTTTGGAGGGCCATAACTGTTGGTCATTTAGAGTTACGGAAGCCATACTCAGTCAAAACGAAGCTCTCTGTGAGTTCTACGGCTATGAAAGCATTAAGCCATTAGTGGTTAGTTTCAAACCTAAAAAAGCTTATCCGAACCTCAATCGTGTCTTTGACGTTTTTTACCCTTCGTTTTTTTGTCACGTGGATTTTTTATGTAAAACGGGATCCTCGTAGCTGGTCTATGATTTACCATCGTCGGAGAGTGGTGCCTCATGGTACTGCTCCGTTTCAAATCCATGCACCCATTTTTAGAAGTCCTACGACACTATTTGGCATTTTGGACGGATACTGCACCTTGCAACATAGATGTTGCACCCTGTGGACATCGATTCTTCAGAGGGCCATAACTGTTGGCTCATTTAGAGTTAAGCGAGCCATAACCAGTCAAACCGAAGCTCTCTGTGAGTCCCAAGTTAGTTACATACCCAAAAAAATTTATCCGAACCTCAATCGGGTCTTCGACGTTTTCTACCCTTCGTTTTTTCGTCACGTGGATTTTTTTCTGTAAAACGGGATCCTCATGGATGGTCTATGATTTACCATCGCCGGTGAGTGGTGCCCTATGGTACTGCCCCATTTCAAATCCATGCACCCATTTCTAAAAGTCATACGGCACTTTTTCGGCAATGTGGACGGATGTTGCACCTTGCATCGTATTTTGCACACAATGGATATCGATTCTTTGGAGGGCCATAACTGTTAGCTCGTTTAAAGTTACGGGAGCCATAAAACGTCGAAACGAAGCTCTCTGCGAGTTCTACGGCTAAGACAGCTTTAAGCCAAACTGGTTAGTTTCATACCCAAAAAATCTTATCCGAACTTCAGTCGGTTCTTGGACGTTTTTTACCCTTCGTTTTTTCGTCACGTGGATTTTTTTTTAAAACGGGATCTCCTTGGCTGGTCTATGATTTACCATTGCCGATGAGTGGTGCCTCATGGTACTGCTCCATTTCAAATCCATGCACCCATTTCTAAAAGTCGTATGACACTTTTTCGGCATTTTGGACGGATGTTGCACCTTGCACCGTAGATGTTGCACCCTGTGGATATCGATTCTTCGGAGGGCCACAACTGTTGGCTCGTTTAGAGTTACGGGAGCCATAACCAGTCAAAACGAAGCTCATTGCGAGTTCTATGGCTATGACAGCTTTAAGCCGTCACTGGTTAGTTTCGTACCCAAAAATGTTATCCGAACCTCAATCGGGTTTTGGACGTCTTTTACCCTTCAGTTTTTTGTCACGTGGATTTTTTTCTGTAAAACAGGATCCCCATGCATGGTCTATGATTTAGCTTCGCCGAAGAGTGGTGCCCCATGGTACTGCTCCGTTTCAAATCCATGCACCCATTTCTAAAAGTCTTACGACGCTTTTTCGGCATTTTGGAAGGATGTTGCACCCTGCACCGTAGATGTTGCACCCTGTGGACATCGATCCTTCGAAGGGCCACAACTGTTGGCTCGTTTATAGTTGTGGGAGCCATTACCGGTCAAAACGTAGCTCTCTGTGAGTTCTACAGCTATGACAGTTTTAACCGTCACTGGTTAGTTTCATACCCAAAAAATCTTATCCGAACCTCAATCGGGTCTTGGTCGTTTTTTACCCTTCGTTTTTTCGTCACGTGGATATTTTCTGTAAAACGGGATCCCCGTGGTTGGTCTATGATTTACCATCGCCGATAAGTGGTGCCCCATGGCACTGCTCCATTTCAAATCCATGCACCCATTTCTAAAAGTCGTACGGCACTTTTTCGGAATTTTGGATGTATGTTTCACCTTGCACCGTGATGTTGCACCCTGTGGATATCGATTCTTCGGAGGGCCATAACTGTTGGCTCGTTTAGATTTACGGGAGCCATAACCAGTAAAAACAAAGGTATCTGCGTGTTCTACGGCTATGACCATTTTAAGCCATCACTGGTTTGTTTAATACCCAAAAATTTATCCGAACCTCAACTGGGTCGTGGACGTTTTTTACCCTTCGTTTTTTCGTCATGTGGATTTTTTTCTCTAAAAAGGGATCCCCGGGGCTGGTCTATGATTTACCATCGCCGGTGAGTGGTTCCCCATGGTACTGCTCCATTTCAAATCCATGCACCCATTTCTAAAAGTTGTACGGCGCTTTTTCGGTATTTTGGACGGATGTTGCACCTTGCACCGTAGAAGTTGCACCCTATGGATATCGATTCTTCGGAGGGCCATAACTGTTGGCTCGTTTAGAGTTACGCGAGCCATAACCAATCAAAATGAAGCTCATTGCGAATTCTACGGCAGTGACAGCTTTAAGCTATCAATGGTTAGTTTCATACCCAAAAAATCTTATCCATACCTCCATCGGATGTATTTTACCCTTCCTTTTTTCGTCACATGGATTTTTTCTGTAAAACAGGATCCCCGTGGCTGGTCTATAATTACCATCGCCGGAGAGTGCTGCCCCATGATACTGCTCCGTTTCAAATCCATGCACCCATTTCTAAAAGTCGTGCGGTACTTTTTCGGCATTTTGGACAGATGATGCACCTTGCACCGTAGATGTTGCGCCCTATGGATATCGATTCTTTGGAGGGCCACAACCGCTGGCTCATTTAGAGTTACGGAAGCCATAACCAGTCAAAACAAAGCTCGCTGCATGTTCTACGGCTATGACAGTTTTAAGCCGTCACTGGTTAGTTTCATGCTCCAAAAATCTTATCCAAACCTCAATCGGGTCTTGGACGTTTTTTACCCTTTGTTTTTTCATTACGAGGATTTTTTATGTAAAACGGGATACCCGTAGATGGTCTATGATTTACCATCGCCGGTGAGTGGTGCCTCATGGTACTGCTCCGTTTCAAATCTATGCACGCATTTCTAAAAGTCATACGGCACTTTTTGGGCACTTTGGACGGATGTTGCACCTTGTACCGTAGATGTTGCACCATGTGGATATCGATTCTTCGGAGGGCCATAACTGCTGGCTCATTTAGAGTTACGGGAGGCATAACCAGTCAAAATAAAACTCTCGACGATTTCTACGGCTATGACCGCTTTAAACCGTCACTGGTTAGTTTCATACCAAAAAAATCTTATCCGAACTTTAATCGGGTCTTGGACGTTTTTTACCCTTCGTTTTTTCGTCACGTTGATTTTTTCTGTAAAACGGGATCCCCGTGGCTGGTCTATTATTTACCATCGCCGGTGAGTGATGCCCCATGGTACTGCTCCGTTTCAAATTCATGCACCCATTTCTAGAAGTCGTACGGTACTTTTTCGGCATTTTGGACGTATGTTGCACCTTGCACCATAGATGTTGCACCATGTGGATATCGATTCTTCAGAGGGCCATAACTGTGGGCTCGTTTAGAGTTACAGGAGCCATAACTAGTCAAAACGAAGCTATCTGTGAGTTCTACGGCTATGACAGGTTTAAGCCGTCACTGGTTAGATTCATACCTAAAAAAGCTTATTCGAACCTCAATCGGGTCTTGCACGTTTTTTACCCTTCGTTTTTTTGTCCCGTGGATTTTTTCTGTGAAACGGGATCCCCGTGGCTGGTCTATGAACTACCATCATCGAAGAGTGGTGCCCCATGGTGCTGCTCCGTTTCAAATCCATGCACTCATTTCTAAAAGTAGTATGGCTCTTTTTCGGCATTTTGGACGGATGTTGCACCTTGCACCGTAGATGTTGTACCCTGTGGATATCGATTCTTCGGAGGGCCATAACTATTGGCTCGTTTAGAGTTAAGGGATCCATAACCAGTCAAAACGAAACTCTCTGTGAGTTCTATAGCTATGACAGCTTTAAGCCGTCCCTGTTTAGTTTCATACCCAAAAAATATTATCCGAACCTCGATCGGGTCTTGGACGTTTTTTACCCTTCGTTTTTTCGTCACATGGATTTTTTCTGTAAAACGGGATCCCCGTGGGTGGTCTATGATTTACCATCGCCGATGAGTGGTGCCCCATGGTACTGCTCCGTTTCAAATCCACGCACCCATTTCTAAAAGTCGTATGACACTTTTTCGGTATTTTGGACGGATGTTGCACCTTGCACTGTATGTTGCACCCTGTGGATATCGATTCTTCAGAGGGCCATAACGGTTGGCTCGTTTAGATTTACGGGAGCCACAACTAGTCAAAACGAAGCTCTCTACGCGTTCTATGGCTATGATAGCTTTAATCCGTCACTGGTTATTCTCGTAACTAAAAAATCTTATCCGAACCTCAATCGAATCTTAGATGTTTTTTTACACTTCTTTTTTTCATCACGTGGATTTTTTCTATAAAACGGGATCCCCGTGGCTGGTATATGATTTACCATCTCCGGTGAGTGGTGCCCTATGGTACTGCTCCGTTTCACATCCATGCACCCATTTCTAAAAGTTGTACGGCACTTTTTTTGCATTTTGGACAGATGTTGCACCTTGCACCGTATGTTGCACCATGTGGATATTGATTCTTCTGAGGGCCATAACTGTCGACTCGTTTAGAGTTACGGGAGCCATAACCAGTCAAAACGAAGCTCTCTACGATTTCTGCAGCTATGACAGATTTAAGCCGTCACTGGTTAGTTTCAAAGCCAAAAAATCTTATCCGAACCTCAATCGGGTCTTGGACGTTTTTTGCCCTTCGTTTTTTCGTCATGTGGATTTTTCTGTAAAACGGGATCCCGTGGCTGGTCTATGATTTACCATCGCCGGTTAGTGGTGCCCCATGGTACTGCTCCGTTTCAAATCCATGCACCCATTTCTAAAAGTCATACGACACTTTTTCGGGATTTTGGACAGATGTTGCACCTTGCACCGTCGATGTTTGCACCCTGTGAATATCGATTCTTCGAAGGGCCATAATTGTTGGCTCGTTTAGAGTTACGGGAGCCATACCAGTCAAAACGAAGCTCTCTGCGAGTTCTACGGCTATGAACGCTTTAAGCCGTTACTCGATGATTTACCATCTCCGGTGAGTGGTGCCTCATGGTGCTGCTCCGTTTCACATCTATGCACCCATTTCTAAAAGTCGTACGACACTTTTTCTGCATTATGGACGGATCTATGCACCCGTTTAGAGCGACAGGAGCCATAACCAGTAAAAATGAAGCTCTCTGCGATTTCTGCAGCTATGGCAGCTTTAAGCCGTCACTAGTTAGTTTCATACCAAAAAAATTATCCGAACCTCAATCTAATCTTGGATGTTTTTTACCCTTCGTTTTTTCGTCACGTGGATTTTTTCTATAAAACGGGATCCCCGTGGCTGGTCTATGATTTACCATCTCCGATGTGTGGTGCCCCATGGTACTGCTCCGTTTCACATCCCTACACCCATTTCTAGAAGTCGTACGATACTTTTTCTGCATTTTGGACAGATGTTGCACCTTGCACCGTATGTTGCACCCTATGGATATCGATTTTTCGGAGGGCCATAACTGCTGGCTCGTTATAACCAGTCAAAACGAAGCTATTTGCGATTTCTACGGCTATGACAGCTTTAAGCCGTCACTGGTTAGTTTCATACCCAAAAAAGCTTATCCGAACCTCAATCGGGTCTTGGACGTTTTTTACCCTTCGTTTTTTTGTCACGTGGATTTTTTCTTTAAAACGGGATCTCCGTGGTTGGTTTATGATTTACCATCGTCGGAGAGTGGTGCCCCATGGTACTGCTCCATTTCAAATCCATGCACCCATTACTAAAAGTAGTACGGCTTTTTTTCGGAATTTTGGATGGATGTTGCACCTTGCACCGTAGATGTTGCACCCTGTGGATATCGATTCTTCGGAGGGCCATAACTGTTGTCTCGTTTAGAGTTAAGGGAGCCATAACCAGTCAAAACGAAGCTCTCTGTGAGTTTTATAGCTATGATAGCACTAAGCCGTCCCTGTTTAGTCTCATACCAAAAAAATCTTATCCGAACCTCAATCGGGTCTTGAACGTTTTTTACCCTTTGTTTTTTTGTCAGTGGAGTTTTTCTGTAAAATGGGATCCCCGTGGGTGGTCCATGATTTACAATC
The DNA here is from genome assembly GCA_030765085.1 of Allium cepa. Taxonomy (NCBI): domain Eukaryota; kingdom Viridiplantae; phylum Streptophyta; class Magnoliopsida; order Asparagales; family Amaryllidaceae; genus Allium; species Allium cepa. The sequence goes on from CM060941.1 coordinate 35,401,101, forward strand.
GTCGGTGAGTGGTGCCCCGTGGTACTGCTCCGTTTCAAATCTATGCACCCATTTCTAAAAGTCGTACGACACTTTTTTGGCATTTTGGACGGATGTTGCACCTTGTATTGTATGTTGCACCCTGTGGATATCGATTCTTCGGAGGGCCATAACTATTGGCTCGTTTAGATTTACGGGAGCCATAACCAGTCAAAACGAAGCTCTTTGCGAGTTCTACGGCTATGATAGCTTTAATCCGTCACTGGTTTCGTACCCAAAAAATCTTTTCCGAACCTCAATCGGGTCTTGGACGTTTTTTACCCTTCGTTTTTTCGGCACGTGGATTTTTTCTTTAAAATTAGATCCCCATGGCTGGTCTATGATTTACCATCGCCGGTGAGTGGTGCCACATGGTACTGCTCCATTTCAAATCCATGCACCCATTTCTGAAAGTTGTACGACACTTTTTCGGCATTTCGGACGGATGTTGCACCATGCACCATAGATGTTACACCCTGCGTATATCAATTCTTCGGAGGGCCATAACTGTTGGCTCATTTAGAGTTACGGAAGCCATAACCAGTCAAAACGAAGCACTCCGTGAGTTCTACGGCTATGATAGCTTTAATCCATCACTGGTTAGTTCCATACCCAAAAAACTTATACGAACCGTAGCTGGTCTATGATTTACCATCGCCGAAGAGTGGTGCCCCATGGTATTGCTCGGTTTCAGATCCATGCACCCATTTCTAGAAGTCGTACGACACTTTTTCGGCATTTTGGACGAATGTTGCACCATGCACCGTAGATGTTGCACCCTGTGGATATCATTTCTTCGGAAGGCCATAACTATTGGCTCGTTTAGTAAGGGAGCCATAACCAGTCAAAACGATGCTCACTGTGAGTTCTACAGCTATGATAGGTTTAAGCCATCCCTATTTAGTTTCATACCCATAAAATCTTATCCGAATCTCAATCGGGTCTTGGACGCTTTTTCCCTTCGTTTTTTCGTCACGTGGATTTTTTCTTTAAAACGGGATCCCCGTGGCTGGTCAACGATTTACCATCGCCAGTGAGTGGTGCCTCATGGTATTGCTCCATTTCAAATCCATGCACCCATTTCTAAAAGTCATACGGCACTTTTTCGGCATTTTGGACGTATGTTGCACCTTGTGGATATCGATTCTTCGAAGGACCATAACTGTTGGCACGTTTGGAGTTACGGTAGCCATAACCAGTCAAAATGAAACTCACTGCGAGTTCTACGACTATGACAGCTTTAAGCCGTCACTGATTTGTTTCATACACAAAAAATCTTTTCTGAACCTCAATCGGGTTTTGGACTTTTTTACCCTTCCTTTTTTTCGTCACGTGGATTTTTCTGTAAAACGGGATCCCCGTGGCTGGTCTGTGATTTACCTTCGCCGGTGAGTGGTGCCCCATGGTACTGCTCCATTTCAAATCCATGCACCCATTTCTAAAAGTCGTACGACACTTTTTGGTATTTTGGACGAATGTTGCACCTTGCACCATAGATGTTGGACCCTGTGGATATCGATTCTTCGGAGGGCCAAAACTGTTGACTCGTTTAGAGTTACTGAAGCCATAACCAGTCAAAACGAAGCTCTCTGTGAATTTTATGGCTATGACATCTTTAAGCCGTCACTGGTTAGTTTCATACCCAAAAATGCTTATTCGAACCTCAATCGGGTCAAAGACGTTTTTTACCCTTTATTTTTTTGTCATGTGGATTTTTTCTGTAAAACAGGATTCCCGTGGCTAGTCTATGATTTACCACCGACGGAGAGTGGTGCCCCATAGTACTGCTCCGTTTCAATTCAATGCGCCCATTTTTAAAAGTCGTACGGCTCTTTTTCGGCATTTTGGACGGATGTTGCACCTTGCACCGCATATGTTGCACCCTTTGGATATCGATTCTTCGGAGGGACATAACTGTTGGCTCCCTTAAAGTTAAGGGAGCCATAACTAGTCAAAACGAAGCCCCCTGTGAGTTCTATAGCAATGACAGCTTTATGTCGTCCCTCGTTAGCTTCATACCCAAAAAATCTAATACGAACCTTATTCGGGTCTTGCACGTTTTTTACCCTTTGTTTTTTCGTCACGTGGATATTTTTTCTGTAAAACGGGATCCCCGTGGCTCGTCTATGATTTACCATCGCCGGTGAGCGGTGTCCCATGGTATTGCTCCGTTTCATATCCATGCACCCATTTTTAAAAGTCGTACGGCACTTTTTCGGCATTTTGGACGGATGTTGCACCTTGCAGCGTATGTTGCACCCTGTGGATATCGATTCTTCGGAGGGCCATAACTGTAGGCTCGTTTAGAGTTACGGGAGCCATAACCAGTCAAAACAAAGCTCTCTGCGAGTTCTATTACTATGTCGGCTTTAATTCGTCACTAGTTAGTTTCGTACCTAAAAAATCTTATCCGAACCTCAATCGGGTCTTGGACATTTTTTACCCATCGTTTTTTCGTCACTTGGATTTATTCTGTAAAACGGGATCCCCGTGGCTGGTTTATGATTTACCATCGTCGGTGAGTGGTGCCAATGGTATTTCTCCATTTCAAATCCATGCACCCATTTCGAAATTTTGGACGGATGTTGCACCTTGCACCGTGGATGTTGCACCATGTGGATATCGATTCTTCGGAGGGCCCTAACTGTTGGCTCTTTTAGAGTTATGGAAGCCATAACCAGTCAAAACGAAGCTCTCTGTGAGTTCTATGGCAATGACAGCTTTAAGCCGTCACTGGTTAGTTTGAAACCCAAAAAAGCTTATCCGAACCTCAATCGAGTCTTGGACGTTTTTTACCCTTCGTTTTTTGTCACGTAGATTTTTTCTGTAATACGGGATCCCCGTGGCTGGTCTATGATTAACCATCGCCAGAGAGTGGTGCCCCATGGCACTACTCTGTTTCAAATCCATGCACCCATTTCTAAAAGTCGTACGGCGCTTTTACGGTATTTTGGATGGATGTTGCACCTTGCACCGTAGATGTTGCACCCTATGGATATCGATTCTTTGGAGGGCCATAATTGTTGGCTCGTTTAGAGTTAAGGGAGCCATAACTAGTCAAAACGAAGCTCTCTGTGAGTTCTACAGTTATGACAGCTTTAAGCCGTCCCTGGTTAGTTTCATACCCCAAAAATCTTATCCGAACCTCAATCGGGTCATGGACTTTTTTTACCCTACGTTTTTTCGTCACGTGGATTTTTTCTGTAAAATGGGATCCCCGTGGCTGGTCTATGATTTACCATCTTCGGTGAGTGGTGCCCCATGGTACTACTCTGTTTCACATCCATGCATCCATTTCTAAAGGTCGTACGACACTTTTTCTGCATTTTGGACGGATGTTGCACCCTGCACCATAGATGTTGCACCCTGTGGATATCGATTCTTCGGAGGGTCATAACTGTTGGCACGTTTAGAGTTACGGGAGCCATAACCAGTCAAAACGAAGCTCTCTGTGATTTCTGCAGCTATGACAGTGATGTGCACGTAAATGTGCATATTTTTACCACCATATTTATTCTATTTAAATTAAATAAATGATCATATTGGGTATTTTAACTTGTTTAAACCAAAATTCATATTATTTGAAATTGTCACATATTCATCTTCATCCAGGAGCAAAATGGTCATTTTTGTGCATATATTAATTTGAGAACATTTAATTGGAAATTTATATATTATTTTGTAGGAAATTACACTCAATTACAAGTGGGTTCATGAAGGAATATGCATGCACAAAATGAATACAAAGGAATGAAGATGGAAATAATTCAAAGTGAAGAACATGGAGGACCCCGCCTACGTACTACCTAATGTACAAATTAAAGGCTAATGCACATGCTAAAAGACATTTAAAGCTTCATGTACATTTAAGTGGGGGATTATTAAAGCTAATGGTAACTTGTCCACCACACTTACTCCAAGAGCATTTTGGGTACTCCCCAAAAATATGCATTAGGGTTTCTAATTTGTATAAATACCCCTTATGTTTCATGTAGCCATCTTCCTCTTAGTTAGTTAGTTTTAGTTTAGAAAATAAATCAAATCTCTCTTTCTTTCCATGGCTACTTAGCCATTTCTTCTCTTATGTAATTCTTTTCTTTTATGCAATGTTAATTATTGTTTCTTTTTAATTACATGTTCATTTCCTTTTATGCAAGTAGTGTAGATTTTCCTTTATGCAATTAGAATAGTTTTCCATTTCACTTTGCTCTCTTTTCCTTTTCTTTTTCTTTCATGTTGCAAGCTACATTTTTTCATATGATAACAAATATGAGAGGCTAATCCCCTTCAATTTAAGGGTAATGAAGCTCTCTAATCATGTAGCTTCAACTTAATTTGATATTTATGCTCTCTTTTTATACTTAATGAGAATGAATGAAGTGGTTTAATGATGTTGTTTAGCTTTGAATTTGATAGTCTATGTTGTTTATAACAAATAGGCTATGCTTAAACAAACAAAACACAAATTGCCTCTTCATCTACATATGATTATGGCAAAGAAGTGATTGTTGAAATTAAAATTTGATGGCTTATATTTCTAATTAATGGTTAATAGGCCATGCTTAAAATAAATTTTGCTTTCAACTTTGTTGTCATATTTTGTGAGATTTAAAAGTGTATTAGTGGTTGTATTATAGTTTGATGGTTTATATTGAGCTAATTAATAGCACAAATATACCATACTTATGATAAGCACATCAACTAATTCACTAATGACAAGAAAAGAGCGATCATAACTTCATTTTTTTGATTTATGTGATCTAGAGAGTGGAAATTGCCTCTAAATTGTCTTAACACTCTCATATTTTTATCTATTTTCTTTTGTCATTTTTCTTCTTCTTTTTAGTTAATCACTCTTCCAACTTTGGTTAATTTGATTGAGTAGAATTTTAAAATCATCAATTCCCTGCGGATCGACCCGTATTCGCCACGTGCTACATTCGTACACCGTGCGCTTGCGGTATAAATTTTATTTCAAAATTTGTTCGACGGTTTTCTAAACCGATAGAATTTCCGTCGACGAACAGACAGCTTTAAGCCGGCATTGGTTAGATTCATACCCAAAAAATCTTTTTTGAACCTCTGCAACATCTACGGCTATGGTAGCATTAAGCCGTCACAGGTTAGATTCATACCCAAAAAATCTAATCCGAACCACAATCTGGTCTTGGACGTTTTTTACCCTTCGTTTTTTCGACATGTGGATTTTTTCTGTAAAACAGGATCCCCGTGGCTGGTCTATGATTTACCATTGCCGGTGGTTGGTGCCATATGGTACTTCTTTGTTTCAAATCCATGCACCCATTTTAAAAAGTCGTACGGAACTTTTTCGGCATTTTGGACGGATGTTGCACCTTGCACCGTAGATGTTCCGCCCTGTGGATATTGATTGTTTGGAGGGCCGTTACTGTTGGCTCGTTTAGAGTTACGGAAGCCATAACCAGTCAAAACAAAACTCTCTGCGAGTTCTACGGCTATGACAGCTTTAAGCCATCATCGGTTATTTTCATACCCAAAATAGCTTATCCGAACCTCAATCGGGTCTTAGACATTTTTTACCCTTCATTTTTTCGTCACGTGGATTTTTTTGGTAAAACGGGATCCCCGTGGCCGGTCAATGATTTACCTTCGCCGGAGAGAGGTGCCTCGTGGTACTACCCAATGTCAAATCCATGCACCCATTTCTAAAAGTCGTACGGCTCTTTTTCGGCATTTTGGATGAATGTTGCACCTTGCACCGTAGATGTTGCACCCTATGAATATCGATTATTCGGAGGGCCATAACTGTTGGATAGTTTAGAGTTACGAGAGCCATAACCAGTCAAAATAAAGCTCTCTACGAGTTCTACGGCTATGGCCGTGTTAAGATGTCACTGGTTAGTTTCATGCCCAAAAAATCTTATCCGAACCTCAATCGGGTCTTGGACGTTTTTACCCTTCGTTCTTTCGTCACGTGGGTTTTTTCTATAAAACGGGATCCCCGTGGCTGGTCTATGATTTACCATCGCCGGTGGAAGGTGCCCCATGGTACTGCTCCGTTTCAAAATCCATGCACCCATTTCTAAAATTCGTACGGCACTTTTTCGCATTTTAGACGGATGTTGTACCTTGAACCGTAGATGTCGCACCCTGTGGATATCGATTCTTCGTAGGGCCATAACTGTTGGCTCATTTAGAGTTACGAAAGCCATAACCAGTCAAAACGAAGCTCTCTGTGAGTTCTACGGCTACAACAGCTTTAAGCCGTCACCAGTTAGTTTCATACACAAAAAAGCTTATCTGAACCTCAATCGGGTCTCGGACGATTTTTACCCTTCGTTTTTTGTCACGTGGATTTTTCTGTAAAACGGGATCCCCATGGTTGGTCTATGATTTACCATCGCCGGAGAGTGGTGCTACATGGTGCTGCTCCATTTCAAATTCATGCACCCATTTCTAAAAGTCGTACGACCCTTTTTCGGCATTTTGGACGGATGTTGCACCTTGTACCGTAGATGTGGCACCCTGTGAATGTCGATTCTTTGGAGGGCCATAACTGTTGGCTCGTTTAGAGTTAAGAGAGCCATAACCAGTTAAAACGAAGCTTTTTGTGAGTTCTACAGCTATGCCAGCTTTAAGCCGCCCCTGGTTAGTTTCATACCCAAAAAATCTTATCCGAACCTCAATCGGGCCGTGGACGTTTTTTACCCTTCGTTTTTTCGACAAGTGGATTTTTTCTGTAAAACGGGATCCCCGTGGTTGGATAATGATTTACCAACGCCAGTGCGTGGTGCCCCATGGTACTGCTCCTTTTCAAATCCATGCACCCATTTCTAAAAGTCGTACGGCACTTTTTCGGGATTTTGGACGGATGTTGCACCTTGTACCGTAGATGTTGCACCCTGTGGATATCGATTCTTCGGAGGGCCATAACAGTTGGCTCGTTTAGAGTTACGGGAGCCATAACAAGTCAAAACGAAGCTCACTGCGAGTTCTATAGCTATGACTGCTTTAAGCTGTCACTGGTTAGTTTCATACCCAAAAAATCTTATCCGAAGCTTAATCGGGTCTTGGACGTTTTCTACCTGTCGTTTTTTCGTCACATGGATTTTTTCTATAAAACGGGATCCCCGTAGCTGGTCTATGATTTACCATCCTCGGTGAGTGGTGCCCCATGGTACTACTCCATTTCAAATCCATGCACCCAATTCTATAAGTCGTACGACACTTTTTCGGCATTTTGGATGGATGTTGCACCTTGCACCGTAGATGTTGCACCCTATGGATATCGATTATTCGGAAGTCCATAACTGTTGGCTCGTTTAAAGTTGCGGGAGTCATAACCAGTTAAAACGAAGCTCACAGCGAGTTATACGGCTATCACAGCTTTAAGCCGTCAATGGTTAGTTTCATACCTAAAAATTTTTATCCGAACCACAATCTGGTTTTGGACGTTTTTTAATCTTCGTTTTTTCGTCACGTGATTTTTTCTGTAAAATGGGATCCCCGTGGCTGGTCTATGATTTACCAACGCCGGAGAGTGGTACCACATGGTACTGCTCCGTTTCAAATCCATGCACCCATTTATAAAAGTCATACGGCTCTTTTTCGGCATTTTGGACGGATGTTGCACCTTGCACCGTAGACGTTGCGCCCTGTGGATATCGATTCTTCGAAGGGCCACGACTATTGGCTCATTTAGAGCTATGGAAGCCATAACTAGTCAAAACGAAGCTCTCTACGAGTTTTACGGCTATGACAGCTTTAAGCCGTCACTGGTTAGTTTCATACACAAAAATCTTATCCGAACCTCAATCGAGTCTTGGACGATTTTTACCCTTCGTTTTTTTGTCACGGGGATTTTTTCTGTAAAACGGAATCCCTGTGGCTGGTCTATGATTTACCATCGCCGCTGAGTGGTGCCCCATCGTACTGCTCCGTTTCAAATCCATGCACCCATTTCTAAAAGTCGTGCGGCACTTTTTCGGCATTTTAGACAGATGTTGCACGTTGCACCGTAGATGTTGCACCATGTGGATATCGATTCTTCGGAGGGCCATAACTGTTGGCTCAATTAGAGTTACGGAAGCCATAACCAGTCAAAACGAAGCGCTCTATGAGTTCAACCGCTATTACAGCTTTAAGCCGTCATTGGTTAGTTTCATACCCAAAAAAACTTATCCGATCTCAATCGGGTCATGGACGTTTTTTACCCTTCATTTTTTTGTCACGTGGATTTTTTCTGTAAAACGGCATGCCCGTGGCTAGTCTATGATTTACCATCGCCGGAGAGTGGTGCCCCATGCTACTGCTCCATTTCAAATCCATGCACCCATTTCTAAAAGTCGTACGGCTCTTTTTGGCACTTTGGACGGATGTTGCACCTTGCACCGTAGACGTTGCACCCTGTGGATGTCGATTCTTCGGAGAGCTATAACTGTTGGCTTGTTTAAAGTTAAGGGAGCGAAAACCAGTCAAAACAAAGCCCTCTGTGAGATCTACAGCAATAACAGCTTTAAACCGTCCCTGGTTAGTTTCATACCTAAAAAATCTTATCCGAACCTCAATCGGGACTTGGACCTTTTTTACCCTTCGTTTTTTCGTCACGTGAAATTTTATGTAAAACGGGATCCCCGTGGGTGGTCTACGATTTACCATCGTCGGTGAGTGGTGCCCCATGGTACTGCTCTATTTCAAATCCGTGCACCCATTTCTAAAAGTCGTACGGCATTTTTTGGCGTTTTGGACGGATGTTGCACCTTGCACCGTATGTTGCACCCTGTGGATATCAATTCTTTGGAGAGCCATAACTGTTGGCTCGTTTAGACTTACGGGAGCCATAATTAGTCAAAAAGAAGCTCTCTGTGTGTTTTACGGCTATGAAAGCTTTAAGCCGTCACTGGTTAGTTTCATACCTAAAAAATCTTATCCGAACCTCAATCGTGTCTTAGACGTTTTTTTTCCCTTCGTTTTTTCGACTCGTGGATTTTTTCTGTAAAACGGGATACTCGTGGCTGGTCTATGATTTACCATCGCCAGTGAGTGGTGCCATTTGGTACTACTCCGTTTCAAATCCATGCAACCATTCCTAAAAGTCGTACGACACTTTTTCGGCATTTTGGACGGATGTTGTACCTTGCACCGTAGATGTTGCACCCTGTGGATATCGATTCTTCGGAGGGCAATTACATTGGCTCGTTCAGGGTTACAGAAGCTAAAACCAGTCAAAACGAAGCTCTCTGTGAGTTCTACGGCTATGACAGCTTTAAGCTGTCACCGGTTAGTTTCATACCCAAAAAAGCTTATCCGAACCTCTATCGGGTCTTGGACGATTTTTACCCTTCGTTTTTTTGTCACGTGGATTTTTTTTGTAAAACGGGATCACCGTGGCTGGTCTATGATTTACCATCGTCGGAGAGTGGTGCCCCATGGTACTGTCCCATGTCAAATCCATGCACCCATTTTTAAAAGTCGTACGGCTCTTTTTGGCATTTTGGATGGATGTTGCACCTTGCACCGTAGATGTTGCACCCTGTGGATATCGATTCTTCGGAGGGCTATAACTGTTGGATAGTTTAGAGTTACGGGAGCCATAACCAGTCAAAACGCAGCTCTCTACGGGTTCTACGGCTATGGTCGCATTAAGTAGTCACTGGTTAGTTTCATACCCAAAAAATCTTATCCGAACCTCAATCGGGTCTTGGACGTTTTTTACCCTTCGTTTTTTCGTCACGTGGATTTTTTCTGTAAAACGGGATCCCCTTGGCTGGTCTATGATTTACCATCGCCGGTGAGTGGTGCCCCATGGTACTGCTCCGTTTCAAATTCATGCACCCATTTTTAAAAGTCGTACGACACTTTTTCGGCATTTTAGACGGAAGTTGCACCTTGCACCGTAGATGTTGCACCCTGTGGATATCTATTCTTCGGAAAGCCATGACTGTTGGCTCATTTAGAATTACGGAAGCCATAACCAGTCAAAACGAAGCTCTCTGTGTGTTTGCACCAAAATTGGTCACAAACCCCAAGTATCGCGAAAGCACCAGTATATGAATACAAATCAGTAATATTCAAACACAAATCTCAAATCTAAGAAATATTAAGCACAGCAATTCAGAAATAACAATCAGAAACACATGATTTATAGTGGTTCGACGATCTTGCCTACGTCGACTCTGAAGCTTATGATTTTATTGACTCACTTGATGTTTTCTATCCATTACGGAAGATTATAGTAGGTTATCGCTTTGATGTTTGAATACAATGGTGATAAAAAGATGTAGAATTGAATCCGGCAGAGTCTGGACGTCCAATCGCCAAAAGATCCTTTCTCTGTAGGCTCCACGAGGCTATTTATAAGCGTAAGAGGCTGAAATCGCACTCAAACTTCGAGAGACTTCTTTTGGCACATGGGTGGGCCTACGCGAACGACCCCACCAAGTTTTGACTCGATCTGTGATCGATACGAAATGATTTCGTATCCATCATAAAATGATCCAATCGAGCTGAAACTTCGCAGGAACATTCTTTACCTTGTATGGAAGCTGCTGTGAAAATTTCATTGCATTTGGATCTGTGGTTTGTGAGATAAGATCGATGCGAAATTGTGATTTTCGTACGGTGCTGAGTTAGAATCCATGGTTTCGTATCCATCTGTCCGACTCCATCAAGGAACGTGACAACACGGTGACGTGGCGCGCATATCTCGCATCGATCCGCCTTTTGCTCCGAGTTGACCGCATCGCATCCATGAGTTTCGCCTCGTTTGTATCGAGGTCGTTAGCCAGTTTGAATCGATCAACCACATGCGCCTCGTATTGATTTGCAGTATGCTTAGTTCGTATCGATGGTGATTTCGTATCGATATTTGTGATGGATACGAACTAAATCTCCCTGATGGATACGAATAAACGCCTCCTTCATGGATGCGAACTAGGCATTGGTCGATCGATACGAGACGCGTGGTCGGTTCATAGGTGCGGAGTTGATCGATACGAAACAGTTGTTTGAATGCGAAACTGATCGATACGAAGTAGGGCCTATCGATGGGTGCGAAGCGGGATGGTCTGATCGATGCAAAGCCGATCGATGCAAAGTGGGTGGATACAAAAAGGTGGTCGTCCTGACCGATGCAAGGTCGATGGATTCGAACCGAGACAGTATGGTGGATATGAGCCGCAACGATACGAATCGATGTGCATTGATGGATACGAAAATATGCCTTTTTCCTTCAATTTGCATCGATCATAACTTGAGCACACGAACTCGGATTCACTTGAAATTTGGAGTGCTGGCTTCCATGAATTTGCTTGCCGTGTCATATCTATTTTAGCCTGATCCGGGCTCGTACAAAATTCCTCGATATCCATGGAGAAGCAAAGTATAACCAATCTTTGAGACGAACTATCTTTGGTTTCCGATCGATCTATTGATATCATGGCCTTGCCAAAAGGAGGGATAACACTGTGAGTTCTACAGCTACGACAACTTTAAGCCATCACCGGTTAGTTTCATGCCCAAAAAAGCTTATCCGAACCTCAATCTGGTCTTGGATGTTTTTTACCCTTCGTTTTTTGTCACGTGGATTTTTCTGTAAAATGGGATACCCGTGGCTGGTCTATGATTTACCATCGTCGGAGAGTGGTGCCACATGGTGCTGCTCCATTTCAAATCCATGCACCCATTTTTAAAAGTCGTACGGCACTTTTTCGGCATTTTGGACGGATGTTGCACCTTGCACCGTAGATTTTGCACCCTGTGGATGTGATTCTTCGGAGGGGGAAAACTGTTGGCTCGTTTAGAGTTAAGAGAGCCATAACCAGTTAAAATGAATTTCTCTATGAGTTCTAAAGCTATGACAGCTTTATGCCGTCCCTGGTTAGTTTCACACCTAAAAAATCTTATCCGAACCTCAATCGAGTCTTGGACGTTTGTTACCCTTCGTTTTTTCGTCACTTGGATTTTTCTGTAAAACGGGATCCCCGTTGCTAGTCTATGATTTACCATCGCCGGTGAGTGGTGCCTCATGGTACTGCTCCGTTTCACATCCATGCACCCATTTCTAAAAGTCGCACGACACTTTTTCAGCATTTTGGACGGATGTTGCACCTTGCACCGTATGTTGCACCCTGTGGATATCGATTCTTAGGAGGGCCATAACCGTTGGCTCGTTTAGAGTTACGAGAGCCATAACTAGTTAATACGAAGCTTCTGTGATTTGTGGCTATGACAGCTTTAAGCCGTCACTGGTTAGTTTCGTACCCAAAAAACCTTATCCGAACCTCAATCGGGTCATGGACGTTTTTCACCCTTCGTTTTTTCATCACGTGGATTTTTTCTTTAAAACGGGTTCCCCGTGGCTGGTCTATGATTTACTTTCGTCGATGAGTGGTGCCCCATGGTACTGCTCCGTATCAAATCCATGCACCCATTTCTAAAAGCCGTACGACACTTTTTCGAGATTTTGGACGGATGTTGCACCTTGCACCGTAGATGTTGAACCCTGTGGATATTGATTCTTCGGAGGGACATAACTGTTGGCTCGTTTAGATTTACGGGAGCCATAACCAGTCAAAACGAAGCTCTCTGTGCGTTCTACGGCTATGATCGCTTTAAACCGTCACTGGTTATTTTCATACCCAAAAAAGCTTATCCGGACCTCAATCGGGTCTTGGACGTTTTTTACCCTTCGTTTTTTCGTCACGTGGATTTTTTCTATAAAACGGGATCCCCATGGCTGGTCTATAATTTACCATCTTCGAAGAGTGATGCCCCATGGTACCGCTCCATTTCATATCCATGCACCCATTCTAAAAGTCGTACGGCTATTTTTCGGCATTTTGAACGGATGTTGCACTTTGCACTGTAGATGTTGCACCCTGTGGATATCGATTCTTCGGAGGGCCATAACTGTTGGCTCGTTTAGAGTTAAGGGAGCCATAATCTGTAAAAACGAATCTCTCTGTGAGTTTTACAGCAACGACAGCTTTAAGCCTTCCCTGGTTAGTTTGGTACCCAAAAAATCTTATCCGAACCTCAATCGGGTCAAAGACTTTTTTACCCTTCGTTTTTTCGTCACATGGATTTTTTCTGTAAAATAGGATCCCTGTCGATGTTCTATGATTCACCATCGCCGATGAGTGGTGCCCCATGGTACTTCTCCGTTTCAAATCCATGCACTCATTTCTAAAAGTCGTACGGCACTTTTTCAGCATTTTGGACGGATGTTGCACCTTGCACCGTAGTTGCACCCTATGGATATCGATTCTTCGGAGGGCCACGACTGAGGGCTCGTTTAGAGTTACTGAGAGGCATAACAAGTCAAAACGAAGCTCTCTACAAGTTCTACGGCTATGATAGCATTAAGCCGTCACTGTTTAGTTTCATACCCAAAAAAATCTTATCCGAACCTCAATCGGGTCTTGGACATTTTTACCCTTCGTTTTTTCGTCACGTGGATTTTTTCTGTAAAACGGGATCCCCGTGGCTGGTATATGATTTACCATCACCGGTGAGTGGTGCCCCATGTTACTGCTCCACTTCAAATCCATGCACCCATTTCTAAAAGTTGTACGGCACTTTTTCGGCATTTTGGACGGATGTTGCACCTTGCACCGTAGATGTTGCACCCTGTGGATATCGATTCTTCGGAGGGCCATAACTGTTGGCTCGTTTCGAGTTACGGAAGACATAAGCAGTCAAAACGAAGCTCTCTGTGAATTCTACGGCTACGGCAGCTTTAAGCTGTCAGTGGTTAGTTTCATACCCAAAAACGCTTATCCGAACGTCAATCGGGTCTTGGATGTTTTTTACCCTTCGTTTTTTTGTCACGTAGATTTTTTCTGTAAAACGGGATCCCCATGGATGGTCTATGATTTAACATCGCTGAAAAGGGGCGCCCCATGGTACTGCTTCATTTCAAATCCATGCACCCATTTCTTAAAGTCATACGACACATTTTCGGCATTTTGGACGGATGTTGCACCTTGCACCGTAGATGTTGCACCCTATGGATATCGATTCTTCGAAAGGCCATAACTGTTGGCTCGTTTAGAGTTAAGGCAGCCATAACCAGTCAAAACGAAGCTCTCTGTGGGTTCTACAGCTATGATAGCTTTAAACCGTCACTAGTTAGTTTCGTACCCAAAAAATCTTATCCGAACCTCAATCGGGTCTGTGACGTTTTTTACCCTTCATTTTTTCGTCGCATGGATTTTTTATATAAAATGGGATCCCCATGGATGGTCTATGATTTACCATCGCCAGTGAGTGGTGCCCCATGGTACTGCTCCGTTTCAAATCCATGCACCCATTTCTAAAAGTCGTATGGCACTTTTTCGGTATTTTGGACGGATGTTGATGTTGCACCCTATGGATATCGATTCTTCGGAGGGCCATAACTATTGGCTCATTTAGAGTTACGAAAGCCATAACCAGTCAAAACAAAGCTCTCTGCGAGTTCTGCAGTTATGACAGCTTTAATCCATCACTGTTTTGTTTCGTATCTAAAAAATCTTATCCGAACCTCAATCGGGTCTTGGACGTTTTTATCCTTCGTTTTTTCGTCACTTGGATTTTTTCTATAAAACGGGATCCCCGTGGCTGGTCTATGATTTACCATGGCCGGTGAGTGGTGCCACATGGTACTGCTCGGTTTCAAATCCATGCACCCATTTCTAGAAGTCCTATGGCACTTTTTCGGCATTCTGGACGGATGTTGCACCTGGCACTGTTGATGTTACATCCTCTGAATATCGATTCTTCGGAGGGCCATAACTATTGGCTCGTTTATAGTTACGGGAGTCATAACCAATCAAAATGAAGCTCTCTGCGAGTTCTACGGTTATGATGGCTTTAAGCCGTCACTGGTTACTTTCATACCCAAAAAATCTTATCCGAACCTCAATTGGGTCTTGGACATTTTTTACCCTTCGTGTTTTCGTCATGTGGATATTTTCTGTAAAACGGGATCCCCGTGGCTGGTCTATGATTTTCCATCACAGGAGAGGGGTGCCCCATGGTACTGCTCCGTTTCAAATTCATGCACCTATTTCTAAAAGTCATACGGCACTTTTTCAGCATTTTGGACGGATGTTGCACATGGCACCGTAGATGTTACATCCTGTGGATATCGATTCTTCAAGGGGCCATAATTGTTGGCTCGTTTAGAGTTGCGAGATCCATAACTAGTCAACACGAAGCTCTATTTGAGTTCTATGGCTATGATGGATTTAAGCCGTCACTGGTTAGTTTCATACCCAAAAAATCTTATCCGAACTTCAATCGGGTGTTGGACGTTTTTTACCCTTCGTTTTTTCATCACGCGGATTTTTTCTGTTAAACGGGATCCCCGTGGCTGGTCTATGATTTACCATCGCCGAAGAGTGGTGTCCCATGGTACTACTCCGTTTCAAATCCATGCACCCATTTCTAAAAGTCGTACGACACTTTTTCGGCATTTTGGACGGATATTGCACCTTTCACCGTATGTTGCTCCATGTGGATATCGATTCTTCGGAGGGACATAACTGTTGGCTCGTTTAGAGTTACAGGTGCTATAACCAGTAAAAACAAAGCTCTCTGCGAGTTCTACGGCTGTGACAGCTTTAAGCCATCACTGGTTAATTTCATAATCAAAAAATATTATCCGATCCTCAATCGGGTCTTGGACATTTTTTACCCTTCGTTTTTTCGTCACGTGAATTTTTTCTGCAAAACGGGATCCCCGCGGCTGGTCTATGATTTCCATAGCCGGTGAGTGGTGCCCCATGGTACTACTCCGTTTCAAATCCATGCACCCATTTCTAAAAGTCGTACGGCACTTTTTCGGCATTTTGGCCGGATGTTGCACCTTGCACCATAGATGTTGCACCCTGTGGATATTGTTCTTCCGAGGGCCATAACCGTTGGCTCATTTAGTATTACGAAAGCCATAACTAGTCAAAACAAAGATCTCTGTGAGTTCTACGGCTATGAACGCTTTAAGCCGTTACATGTTAGTTTCATACCCAAAAAAGCTTATCCGAACCTCAGTCTAGTCTTGAACGTTTTTTACCCTTCGTTTTTTTGTCACGTGAATTTTTTCTGTAAAACGGGATCCCCGTGCCGGTCTATGATTTATCATCGCCGGAGAGTGGTGCCCCATGGTACTGCTCCGTTTCAAATCCATGCACCCATTTCTAAAAGTCGTATGGCATTTTTCGGCACCTTGGATGGATGTTGCACCTTGCACCGTAGATGTTGCTCTCTGTGGATATCGATTCTTCGGAGGGACATAACTGTTGGCTCATTTAGAGCTAAGGGAGACATAAGCAGTCAAAATGAAGCTCTCTATGAGTTCTATAGCTATGACAACTTTATGCCATCCCTGGTTAATGTCATACCCAAAAATCTTATCCGAACCTCAATCGGGTCTTGAACGTTTTTTTCGTCACGTGGATTATTTCTGTAAAACGGGATTCCATGACTGGTCTATGATTTACCATCGTCGGTGAGTGGTGCCATATGGTACTGCTCTGTTTCAAATCCATGCACCCATTTCTAAATGTCGTACGACACTTTTTCGGCATTTTGGACGTATGTTACACCTTATACCGTAGATGTTGCACCCTGTGAATATCGTTTCTTCAGAGTGCCATAACTGTTGGCTCATTTAGAGTTAAGGGAGCCATAACCAATCAAAATGAAGCTCTCTATGAGCTCTACGGCTATGATGGCTTTAAGCCATCACTGGTTAGTTTCATACCCAAAAAATCTTATCCGAACCTCAATCGGGTCTTGGACGTTTTTTACCCTTCGTTGTCTCGACACATGGATTTTTCTGTAAAATGGGAACCTCAAGGCTGGTATATGATTTACCATCGTCGGTGAGTGGTGCCACAAGGTACTGCTTCGTTTCAAATCCATGTGCCCATTTTTAAAAGTCGTACGACACTTTTTCTGCATTTTGGACGGATGTTGCACCTGGCACCGTAGATGTTGCAACTTGTGGATATCGATTCTTCGTAGGGCCATCACTATTGGCTCATTTAGAGTTATCGAAGCCAGAACCAGTCAAAACGAAGCTGTCTGTGAGTTCTACGGCTATGATAGCTTTAAACCGTCACCGGTTAGTTTTATACCCAAAAAAGCATATCCGAACCTCAATCGGGTCATGGACGTTTTTTACCCTTCGTTTTTTGTCACGCAGATTTTTTCTGTAAAACGGGATCCCCGTGGCAGGTCTATGATTTACCATTGCCAGAGAGTGGTGCCCCATGGTACTGCTCCATTTCAAATCGATGCACCCATTTCTAAAAGTCGTATAGCACTTTTTCGGCATTTCTGACGGATGTTGCACCTTGCACCGTAGATGTTGCACCCTGTGGATATCGATTCTTCGGAGGGACATAACTATTGGCTCATTTATAGTTAAGGGAGCCATAACCAGTCAAAACGATGCTCTCTGTGAGTTCTACAGCTATGACAGCTTTAAGCCGTCCCTGGTTAGTTTCATACCCAAAAAATCTTATCCGAACCTCAATCGGGTCTTGGACGTTTTTTACCCTTCGTTTTTTCGTCACGTAGATTTTTTCTGTAAAACGAGATCCCCGTCACTGATCTATGATTTACCATCGCAGGTGAGTGGTGCCCCATGGTACAATTCCGTTTAAAATCCATGCACCCATTTCTAAAAGTCGTACGGCACTTTTTCAGAATTTTAGACGGATGTTGCACCTTGCACCGTAGATGTTGCACCCTATGGATATCGATTGTTCGAAGGGCCATAACTATTGGCTCATATAGAGTTACGGAAGCCATAACCAATCAAAACGAAACTTTTTGTGAGTTCTACGACTATCACCGCTTTAAGCCATCACTGGTTAGTTTCATACCCAAGAAAGATTATCCGAACCTCAATCGGGTCTTGAACGTTTTTTGCCCTTCGTTTTTTTATCACGGGGATTTTTTCTGTAAAACAGGATCCCTGTGGCTGTTCTATGATTTCCCATCGCCGGAGAGTGGTTCCCTATGGTGCTGCTCCGTTTCAGATCCATGCACCCATTTATAAAAGTTGTACGGCACTTTTTCGGCATTTTGGACGGATGTTGCACCTTGAAATGTAGATGTTGCACCCTATGGATATCGATTCTTTGGAGGGCCGTAACTATTGGCTCATTTAGAGTTAAAGGAGCCATAACTAGTCAAAACAATGCTCTTTGTGAGTTCAACAGCTATGACAGCTTTAAGCCGTCCCTGGTTAGTTTCATACCCAAAAAATCTTATCCGAACCTCAATCGGGGATTTTTTCTATAAAATGGGATCCCTGGGGCTAGTATATGATTTACCATCGCCGATGAGTGGTACCCCATGGTACTGCTCCATTTCAAATCGATGCACCCATTTCTAAAAGTCCTACGGCACTTTTTCGGCATTTTGGACAGATGTTGCACCTTGCACCGTATGTTGCACCCTGTGGATGTCGATTCTTCGGAGCGATATAACTGTTGACTCGTTTAGAGTTACGGGAGCCATATCCAGTCAAAACGAAGCTCTCAGCAAGTTCTACAGCTATGACAGCTTTAAGCCATCACTAGTTAGTTTCATACCCAAAAAATCTTATCCTAACCTCAATCGGGTGTTGGACGTTTTTTGCCCTTCGTTTTTTTGTCACGTAGATTTTTTCTATAAAACGGGATCCCCGTGGCCGGTCTATGATTTACTATTGTCGAAGAGTAGTGCCCCATGGTACTGCATCGTTTAAAACCCATGCACCCATTTTTAAAAGTCGTACGGCACTTTTTGGCATTTTGGACGGATGTTGCACCTTGCACCGTAGATGTTGCACCATGTGGATATCGATTCTTCGGAGGGCCATAACTGTTGGCTCGTTTAGAGTTAAGGGAGCCATAACCAGTCAAAATGAAGCTATCAATGAGTTCTACGCTGTGACAGCTTTAAGCCGTCCCTGTTTAATTTCATACCCAAAAAATCATATCCGAACCTCAATCGGCTCTTGGACGTTTTTTACCATTCGTTTTTTCGACACGTTGATTTTTTCTGTAAAACGGGATCCTCGTGGCTGGTTTATGATTTACCATCACAGGTGAGTAGTGCCCTATAGTACTGCTTCGTTTCGAATCCATGCACCCATTTCGAAAAGTCATACGACACTTTTTCATCATTTTGGACGGACGTTGCACCTTGCACCGTAGATGTTGCACCCTATGGATATCGATTCTTCGAAGGGCCATAACCGTTGGCTCATTTAGAGTTACGGAAACCATAACCAAACAAAATGAAACTCTTTGTGAGTTCTACGGCTATGACTGCTTTAAACTGTCACTGGTTAGTTTCTTACCTAAAAAAGCTTAACTGAACCTCAATCAGGACGTTTTTTACCCTTCGTATTTTTTGTCATGGGGATTTTTTCTGTAAAACGGGATCCCTATGGAGGTTCTATGATTTTCCATCGCCGGAGAGTGGTTCCCCATGGTACTGCTCCATTTCAAATCCATGCATCCATTTCTAAAAGTCGTACGGCACTTTTTTGGTATTTTGGACGTATGTTGCACCTTGCACCATAGATGTTGCACCCTGTGAATATCGTTTCTTCGGAGTGCCATAACTGTTGGCTCGTTTAGAGTTAAGGGAGCCATAACTAGTCAAAATGAAGCTCTCTGTGAGTTCAACAGCTATGATAGCTTTAAGCCATCCCTGGTTAGTTTCATACTCAAAAAATCTTATCTGAACCTCAATCGGGTCTTGGACATTTTTTGCCCTTCGTTTTTTCGTCACGTGGATTTTTTCTGTAAAATGGGATTCCTATGGCTAGTATATGATTTACCATCGCATGTAAGTGGTGCCCCATGGTGCTGCTCCGTTTCAAATCCATGCACCCATTTCTAAAAGTCGTACGGCACTTTTTCGGCATTTGGACGGATGTTGCACCTTGCACCGTAAATGTTCCACCCTGTGGATACCGATTGTTTGGAGGGCCATAACTATTGGCTCGTTTAGAGTTACGGGAGCCATAATGAGTTAAAACGAAGCTCACTGCGAGTTCTATGGCTATGACAACTTTAAGTCGTCACTGGCAAGTTTCATACCCAAAAAATCTTATCCGAACCTCAATTGGGTTTTGGTTATTTTTTACCCTTCGTTTTTTCGTCACGTGGATTTTTTATGTAAAATGGGATCCCCATGGCTGGTCTATGATTTTCCATCGTCGGTGAGTGGTGTCCTATGGTACTGCTCCGTTTCAAATCAATGCACCCATTACTAAAATTCGTACGACACTTTTTCGGCATTTTGGACGGATGTTGCACCCTGTGGATATCGATTCTTCGGAGGGTCACAACTGTTGGCTCGTTTAGAGTTACTAGAACCATATCCAGTCAAAACAAAGCTCTCTGCGAGTTCTACGGCTATGACAGGTTTAAGCCATCACTGGTTAGTTTCGTACCCAAAAAATCTTATCTGAACCTCAATCGGGTCTTGGACGTTTTCTGTCCTTCGTTTTTTCGTCACGTGGATTTTTTCTGTAAAACGGGATCCCCGTGACCGGTCTATGATTTACCATCACCGGTGAGTGGTTCCCTGTGGTACTGCTCCGTTTCAAATCCATGCACCCATTTCTAAAAGTCGTACGACACTTTTTCAGCATTTTGGACGGATGTTGCACCTTGCACTGTAGCTGTTGCACCCTGTGGATATCGATTCTTCGGAGGGCCATCACTGTTGGCTCATTTAAAGTTACAGAAGCCATAACCAGTCAAAACATAGCTTTAAGCCGTCATTGGTTTGTTTCATACCCAAAAAAGCTTATCCGAACCTCAATCGGGTCTTGGACGTTTTTTACCCTTCGTTTTTATGTCACGTGGATTTTTTCTGTAAAACGGGATCTCTGTGGCTGGTCTATGATTTCCCATCGTCGGAGAGTGGTGCCCCATGGTACTGCTCCGCTTCAAATCTATGCACCCATTTCTAAAAGTCGTACGGCACTTTTTTGGCATTTTGGACGGATGTTGCACCTTGCACCGTAGAAGTGCACCCTGTGGATATTGATTCTTCGGAGGGCCATAACTGTTGGCTCGTTTAGAGTTAAGGGAGCCATAACCAGTCAAAACGAAGCTCTCTGTGAGCTCAACAGCTAGGTCAGCTTTAAGCCATCCATGGTTAGTTTCATACCCAAAAAATCTTATCCGAACCTCAATCGGATCTTAGACGTTTTTTACCCTTCGTTTTTTCATCACGTAGATTTTTTCTATAAAACGGGATCCCTATGTCCGGTCTATGATCTACCATCACCGGTGAGTGGTGCCCCATGGTACTGCTCCATTTTAAATCCATGCACCCATTTCTAAAAGTCGTACGCCACTATTTCGGCATTTTGGACAGATGTTACACCTTGCACCGTATGTTGCACCCTGTGGATATCGATTCTTCGGAGGGCCATAACTGTTGGCTCGTTTAGAGTTACGGGAGCCATAACCAGTCAAAATGAAGCTATCAATGAGTTCTACGCTGTGACAGCTTTAAGCCATCACTGGTTAGTTTCATACCCAAAAAATCTTATCCGAACCACAATTGGGTCTTGGACGTTTTTTACACTTCGTTTTTTGTCACGTGGATTTTTTCTGCAAAACGGGATCCCCGTGGCTGGTCTATGATTTTCCAACGTCGGTGAGTGGTTCCCCATGGTACTGCTCCTTTCAAAGCCGTGCACCAATTTCTATAAGTCGTACGGCACTTTTTCGGCATTTTGGACGGATGTTGCACCTTGCACCATAGATGTTGCACCCTGTGGATACCGATTCTTCGGAGGGCCATAACTGTTGGCTCGTTTATAGTTACAGGAGCCATAATCAGTTAAAACGAAGCTCACTGCGAATTCTAAGGCTATGACAGCTTTAAGCCGTCACTGGTTAGTTTCATACCCAAAAAATCTTATCCGAACCTCAATTGGGTTTTGGTTGTTTTTTATCCTTCGTTTTTTCCTCACGTGGATTTTTTATGTAAAATGGGATCCCCGTGGCTGGTCTATGATTTTCCATCGCCGGTGAGTGGTGCCCTATGGTACTGCTCCATTTCAAATCAATGCATCCATTACTAAAATTCGTACGACACTTTTTCGGCATTTTGGGCGGATGTTGCACCTTGCACCGTAGACGTTGCACCCTATGGATATCGATTCTTCGAAGGGTCACAATTGTTGGCTTGTTTAGAGTTACGAGAGTCATAACCAGTCAAAACGAAGTTCTCTGCGATTTCTACGGCTATGACAGCTTTAAGCCGTCACTGGTTATTTTCATACCCAAAAAATCTTATCTGAACCTCAATCGGGTCTTGGACGATTTCTACCCTTCGTTTTTTCGTCACATGGATTTTTCTCTAAAACAGGATCCCCGTGATTGGTCTACGATTTACCATCGCCGGTGTGTGGTGCCCCATGGTATTACTCCGTTTCAAATCCATGCACCAATTTCTAAAAGTTGTACAGCACTTTTTCGGCATTTTGGATGGATGTTGCACCTTGCACCGTAGATGTTGCACCCTATGGATATCGACTCTTCGGAGGGCCATAACTGTTGGCTCATTTAACGTTAAGGAAGCCATAACCAGTCAAAATGAAGCTCTTTGTGAGTTCTACGGCTGTGACAGCTTTAAATCGTCACTGTTTTGTTTCATACCCACCAAAGCTTTTCCGAACCTCAATCGGGTCTTGAATGTTTTTTACCATTCATTTTTTTGTCACGTGGATTTTTTCTGTAAAACGGGATCCCTGTGGATGGTCCATGATTTCCAATCACCGAAGAGTGGTTCTCAATGGTAGTGCTCCATTTCAAATCCATGCACCCATTTCTAAAAGTCGTACGGCACTTTTTCGGCATTTTGGACGGATGTTGCACCTTGCACCGTAGATGTTGCACACTGTGGATATTGATTCTTCGGAGGTCCATAACTGTTGGCGCGTTTAGAGTTAAGGGAGCCATAACTAGTCAAAACGAAGCCCTCTATAAGATCAACAGCTATGATAGCTTTAAGCCATCCACGATTAGTTTCATGCCCAAACAATCTTATCCGAAGCTCAATCGGATCTTAGACGTTTTTTACCCTCCGTTTTTTCGTCACGTGGATTTTTTCTGTAAAATGCGATCCCCGTGGATGGTCTATGATTTTCCATCACCGGTGAATGGTTCCCCATGGTACTGCTCTTTTTCAAATCCATGCACCCATTTCTAAAACTCGTACGGCACTTTTTCGACATTTTGGACGGTTGTTGCACCTTACACCGTAGATGCTGCACCCTGTGGATACCGATTCTTTGGAGAGCCATAACTGTTGGCTCGTTTAGACTTACGAGAGCCATAACCAGTCAAAACGAAGCTCACTGCGAGTTCTACGGCTGTGACAGCTTTAAGCCGTCACTGGTTAGTTTCATACCCAAAAAATCTTATCCGAACCTCAATTGGGTTTTGGACGTTTTTTACCCTTCGTTTTTTCGTCACGTGGATTTTTATCTGTAAAACGGGATCCCCGTGGCTGGTGTTTGTACCAAAATTGGGCACAACACTCTTCGGAAGTTTTTGAAGAGATAATAAATGAAGAATGTAAATTGAAAATGAGGATTACCTAACAAAAACTCCAAATGACAGTAATGTAAAGGCATAGACAAGCGATTTATAGTGGTTCGGCGTGTCGCCTACGTCCACTGTGAAGTTTTTTGCAATTTTATTGATTCTCTTTCAACGTTTACAAGTGATTACAGCAAGAAACAATAAATTACAACTGGAAATTCAAAATCAACAACAAGAATATGATGTAGGATGATGGAGATCTCGATCCGGCAGAGTCTGGGCGCTTGAGAATCCAAAGATCCTTTTTTTGTTGTTTCTGGAGCTCTATTTATAGGCGTATGAGGCTGAGATTGCATTCAAATCTCGGAAGACCTTTTCTGTCATGTGAGTGGGCCCACGCGACCAACCTCAGAAAGTTTCAAGTCGATATGTGATCGATACGAAGTCATTTCGTATCTATCAAGATGATGTCCAATTGGTCTGAAATTTGGTGCAGACATTCTTCATCATGCATGCAAGCTCCTGCGAAAATTTCATGGCGTTTGGATCAGTAGATCTCTAGATTCATGGATACGAAATGGATTCTTTCGGTTGCTGTTTGGTTCGAATCGATTCCTTCAAATCGATTGTTTTGAACCGATCAACTCACGTGGTCATTCGATGATGTGACATGCATATTTTGAGCCGATCCACCTATTTCTCCGGTTTGGCCGCGTCGCATCCATATATCTCGCCTCGTTCGAAATGAAGACCGTTGTGTTAGACCAAGTCCTTTTGACTCGAACGAACCATTGGTCATGGGTCCGAACGAGAGACTTTTGGTGGATTCGAAGTAAGGTCCACCGATGGGTTCGAAGAGCAGAGGCTCGATGGATACGAACTTAGGTTATCTGATGGACACGAAATAGCACTACCTAGATGGATTCGAAGTAGACATTGGCTGAATGTTACGAGGCACGTCATCTGCTGACGGATACGAATCCCATCGATGCGAACTCGATGGTTTCGGACCCTACCCACTTGATCGATTCGAACTCATGAAAATAGACCGATGCGAAGCAGAGGATGGAAACGAGCTAGATGGATACGAAACCGAGGTCCACTATTGGATACGAACTGATGCTTCCATGATGGATACGAAGCAGTGACTATTGAATTATTTAATGGAGGCGAAGCAGGGAGACGTCAATGGATTCGAATGCGATCGAGTCGAACCGCGGTATCCGATGGATTCGAACTCGATCGATACGAATTGAATTCCCTCAACTGATTCGAAGCCGCTGTTCCTCTGATCGATTCGAAAACTATCGATTCGAAATTAAGCTTGGGGATGGTTTCGAAACTGAAGCCTCTTCTCTCAAACTGAATCGATCGTAACTTGAACATACGAACTCGGATTGACTTGAAATTTAGAACGTTGGCTCTCTTGGCCTTGCTTGCCATGTCCTATCAATTGTAAATCAATCTAAACCCTGACAAAATTCATCGATATCCCTAGCGAACCTGTTTATGCTCGATATCCAAGAAGAGTAATTCTTGGTATCTCGACCTTGCCAAAAGGTGGGATAACATTTGCCCCCCAAAGTACGTCTTGTGGAAACATGACATGCTTTGATAAGCTGCACTTTCTCTCTGAACAACCGTTGCTCTCTTTCACTGAAAGTTTTGCTCTGTATTGCTGTAACCTTGCGTTGATATAACCGATTGCTGTATGATAGCGATTGGATGTTCGTTGTTGCAATCGTAACAAGATGAGTATCCGATTCCTGTGAATGTTTAAAATCGAATATTAGTCCGACATACATGCACATATGTTAGTTTGACTCTCGTTAACGTTGTGTGTTCACGGGTCGTTGTCAGTTAGTTTGTTTGCCATATTGAATTTTGAATCGATCCTCTCCTTAACCGATGTGAAATTTGAGTTGCAACAATGTCCGTCAGTTGTTTTGAGAAGTCCCTTCGTGTCGATCCTCTCCTGAATCGACATAGAAGATTGAAGGAATCGACTTCGTGTCGATGAATTGAAAATCCAATGGGTATCGAATGCCCATTCGTGTTGATGCTTAACAATGAAGAAATAAGAATCTGCTGTGTCGTTCGCATCGATGATAGTGTTTGTGCTACGATGGATACGAAACTGCCATTCGTATCGATATGTAGCAGATGGTGATGTGAGTCTACAAGCGTGAACACACGCTTCGAACCGATGGGATTTATCGTTCGATTCGCATCGATGCAGACTCTGGTCCACTGGGTTCGAACAAGGCCTTTGACTCGGTTTTTGGGCTTGACCGGTTGCGACCGGTTAGGCGAGCTAGGAGATGAATCGTCCCAGTTTCAACCCATGCTCCATATAACTACCTCATACCTAGCCATTTTTCACTTTTTCACTTTTACCGCTGCCTTTGATTTTCGCATCTTTCTAGAACTTGGAGAGACAGTAGCCTTGTACTTTCGACTCGATCGATTTCAATTCTCCAGATCTTCGAATCCCCACCTTAAACTAGGTAATCAACCACGAACCTAAATGATGAAGCCGCCTCAGATCCACTCTTTGTTCATTAATCATCTACTTTGGGAATTGGTAAAACCAGTGTAACGACCCGCAAATCCGTACCCCTTGAGTCAACACTATTCTACAACAATCAACTCAAGTTGCACAGAAATACGAACGATTTGGGTTTAAGAAGAAGAGGTAGAAGAAGAGAAAACAAAACCAACATCAGAATCTAACCATCGTAGCGGAATAAAATATAATAGATAATAAATAATCTTTACTCAAAATCAAATATATCAGTTTACATATATTACATCATCAGAGTACATCAGTCACAGCTCACTTCAATAACATACAATGAATACACAACAACTCAAACAGCGGAATATATATATAACAAGTACGACTATACGTATCGTCAATCCAGCTCGTCTCCTGAGTTCCACAGCATCATATCCTGTATCCTATAATACTCGGTCTGACCCGAGCATTACAGTTAAATAACACCCGAGTCAGTCCGGATTACCAGCGTGAGAAAACCACACCCAATTGATTATTAAAGTTTCAAAAATCTTTTGAAAACAAAAGCATCTCGTAAGACCATGCCACAAATAAACATGTCGGGTTTTTACCTTACGATAGCTAAAATTTTTTTTATAGAAATCCTCTGATATTATAATAGGGTCTATATACAAATACTTATAAAATAGCCGAAATTGTTACATCTATTAAATTCCAGCTACTAGCCACAGAGTGGGTAATACAAACAAAACTCGTACAAGGCTCGTAGGGAGAATGGATTTCCAACAATGACTAGGCACTGGGGTACCACCTGCCACAGTACGGGGCCTAGATCACCGTACCGAGGATTACTCCCTTCATCCCCTGCAACACAAGGCCGGCAGTCCCGAACAAGATAAACCCCGTGGTTGGAGCGACCAACCACCCACTAAGCCGAAATATATAAAAAGAGACATCTAGACAGGGGAAATATCTTGTCCTGCTTGGGCATGACCCACCTAACCTTGCTGCATATCCCCTGATTTTCAGTCATTCCTGATTGATGAGGCTTGAGGCTAAGCGTTACCTTTAGAACATTTTCACTTAGAATGCCCATCGCCCACCTGACGATGTTTCGCAAGCATTCATCCATACAAGTCCGTCCTGGGTTCGAACGGAACCAAAGGCACTATTCCTACTACATCCATTTTGGAAATATCCTCAGGATTAGTAGCGACTAGCACTTGCACTTTACTGCTCCAGCTTCGACTCCGAACACATTACACGAAACGTACAAACCGGATAGAAGTGGTTTTCCAGAAATTAATCTCGATCTCGGTCTCTTCGAAACGATCAACGCATTTGTCCAATATTGATAGTCGGTGATTTAACTATCAATTAATATTCACAAACATCCATCAAACAATAAATAATTTTTCAAATTATTTATTTATCTTAAAATATCCTCAAAGATATATTTCTATTTTCAATCCTTTGAAAACAGTTTTCAAACCATCTTTCTTTCCAGCATCAACTTTCCCAAATATTTTATATTCCCTCTGAAATCACCAAGCACAAAAATAGATTTTTAAAATAATTTTAAACACTTTACTTTGAAAATATATACTATTAACATTTAAGTTAAATTGCTTCAATATTTTGTAAAATACATATTATATGAGTATTTGAAAATAAAGTTACTTAATAAAATATAAAACTAGATTTTCACTTTTGAAAACAAAATACTAGGTCACTTTTTTAAGTAATTATTACTATAATAGATTTAGGAAAATACTTACTATTGAATTTAAATATTAGAAATAATAAATTTTCTAAAACTTGCTTTTTACAACATCTTTAAAACCTTTAAATTTATTTAAGAATTTACTTTAAACATGTACTTGGTTATCCAGAGTAAAATCCTAGCTCAATCACTTAAATCAATTTCCCAAATTGATTTCCAATTTATTTCCTTGGATTTTCAGAATCTATTAATTTTAGATCTCATTTCTTGATTACAAATTTTTAGATTTCTCAATTACTTCTTTATTCTTTTAAATAAATTTAAACTTTGAATTTTAAAATAATTCTTTATTTCTTTAATTGATATCACTTAAGTTACAATTCATCAATTTCATTTTATTCAAAAATCCATTTCTCTTCATACTCGAGGTTATTTATTTTCATTTTCATATTACTTCTGTTTCTTTTCAATTCATTCTTAATTTATTCAAACTTTCTATAATTATTTCGCTTACAAATTTACTTCCTTTTAATTTCTTTTCAACAATCCAATTCATATATTTTGGTAATTCATTATACCCAAATATCCAATCAAACCATAACATTCAATATTCCAATATAACTCATCATATGATATCAAATAATCAAAACAGAGAATATTGAATAATTTAAATAAATGTGAGGGGTCCAGTTGGATCCCTCAAACCTGTTTTCCCTGCATTCACAAATGTTAGCCAATTTCAAAATATCATACTATACCACATCAATCAGTTCAGCCATTCAAACAATTATTTAAATTTAATCATTTAAATTTAAATTTAACTGAGTGAGATTACCTCACCTTATTCCGTTTGCATTCCATTTCCTTTACAACTTGTTCTTCACGATCATTAACCTTGAATAATAATTTATATGATTTATTAATATTTGAACTTAATCGAATCAATCAATTTCCCAGTTAATAAATTTGATTCAAGCTAATAAATTTTTAATTTTAACTAATGATTTTATTTAAGCAAATAATTACACTTCCAACTAATTTCCCTTTTGATAAATCATTTCAGTAACAACATAGTTACATAAGTTTATTAAATAAATTAATCACCAAAACACATATTTTTAAAATAAACTAATGAGTTGAGAGTGTGTATACATATATTTATTTTTCTGTAGAACTTCCTAAATAGTTTTCTTTAAACCTTATCTATATATTTAACTCAAATTAAAAGAAAAGTTATTTTACCTTCCAGCTTAATCCTTAACTCAAGATGCCCAAACCCTAGCTGTCGTGAAAGAACTCAAACTGCTCGCAACCTTCTTCTCGATCGCCGCAACGACCTGGACCACCGTGCCTAGCGCCCCTACGTCTCGCCTAGCTCAACAACTCGCGACGTCTTTTAAGTCGCGACGACCCAAATCGATCGAACCACGAGCTCGACGCAGCTACAGTGCTTCCCCACGCGAGTGGCCCTAACCCATAGAAGCGAGAATCGAAAGCCCTTTTTCCTAATTGCCGCAATCCTCCGAGTGCACGCGGCCATAATTCTTTTATGAAATTCGATTCTTGTTGTGGATTTCATTTTGTTTGAACAAGAAAAAGCTCTGACCCTAGTTGAATTGAAAGAAGAGGAGAACGGCCATTGATTTGTGACCGAGTTTGAACGGGGAATGCGCGATTGAAGATCGAAATAATTTCGTTCGAGCAGATAAAAGATTGAGGGGAAGGATGAAAAAGAAGTTCGGCCATTTATATATTTTTTTCTTCTGTTTCTTCGAGCATTTCGAACTGATAGGATAAGGTCTCGCGTTCGAAAAGAAATAGGATAAGAGATGGTGTGTTCGTGAAGGCAAAGGAGGTGTGTTGAAGACGCCTTGTTACAGTGTTCATCCTCATCATTTTTTTTTCAACTTCAAATCGATTTTTATTAATTAAACTTTCAACACGTTTATAAACCGTACACTCACACACTAACTCCGATTATTACGAAATTTGAAATCCGATAATAACTCAATATTACGGACTCAATGGAACTGGTTTCGTCGAATTCCGAGACTGTCCCTCGGAAGGCTATATTTTTTTTTTGAATTTAAACGATATAAATTCCTAAACTCAATAAACAATTTCAAATTTAATTTCAACACCTTTACTATCTTCAGTTTTATCGATATAAATTTTACAAGCCTTCAAATTATTTTTAACAGGCTTTAAAACTCTAGATTCAACCCTTTACCCAACTTCAACTTATTTAATTAAATAGTTAATTATCAAATAATTGGTGGTATTTGAATTCAAGTTAAAATTAACATTTAAATATTCAAAATCAATTGAAATTCCAATTTCAATTGCTAAAAATTTTCGGGTCGTCACATTCCTCCCCCCTTAAAAGAATTTCGTCCCCGAAATTACCAATCAAGAAGAATGGTCCCAAAATCCGTTACTTTTCCAACGCTAAACAGTTTCTAACAATTCAACAATCTTACCAACTATCTGTTATAAAAGATCTATTATCATTCTTATTAACTTCCAGCCTTTCCCTAGTTCCAAACCATACTATTTGTTTAACCATACAAGTTTCAATTTAAAACCAAATTTTGAATTATCAAAATTTTCTCAAAATTTTTCTAACACCCTAAATTCCCGAAAAATTTCGCCAGCGTCTCCTTTGCGCGGCTAGCTCGGTACAACTACAAAATGGCTCTACGGCCTCCCAAATCCAAAAAGAAAACAAAAGGCCAAGTGGCTCAATCCAAATCCCAATCAAATTTCATACCAAATTTAAATACATACCTCTTTGTCGAGCATTTCATATTTATCTCTTGAAATCAATCCAATTCTCTTTTTCCTTTATATTACCTGCATATCCTGCTTAGTACTAATATCCAATCACAATATCCCAAAACATTTCATCGATTTCCTCATCAAATGATCATATCTATTCCTTCCAATATTGTCTTAAAGTATATTTGTAATGTTAATTTTTCATTTAAGAATTTGCCATCCCTTTTCTTAAGTTTAGTTTAAGTATTTTATATGCTTTTTATATTCATTTCATCTTTCACTATAGTTTATATCTATTTCTATTCAACTTGATTCTTTCATTTCCATACGAATTCAATTTTTTTGCAACTCTAAACTTTAAATTTTATTTTTCATTTATAACTAATTCACGTCATTATTTTAATTAGCTCCATTTACTAACTTATTTCAATTCTTAGTTTGAAATCGTTTTGTCGTTAATAAAATTTTTCCAAAAATTTCCAAATAATTTTCTAACTCCCAAAATTTCTGAAATTTTTTGGCAGAGTCTCCTTTGTACGGAGGAGCTTTTGCAATTTGACAAAAGATATAAATACATATACATCGACCCATACGGTCGGAAAAACCAAAAACAGTTCATATTTCCTATTTTTACTGCGTAGGCGTACCTTATTTAGCATTTTAAGCAAGCGGCTTATTAATTTTAGCAAATAGCACAACCAAATCCAGCCATACGGCTTCCAGGTATCTGTACTTACTCAATTTAAACATGTAAGTATCAAATACATGAAGTTTAACAGCATATCACTTACTTGCAATAGTTAATACATATGAATTTCAAAAGAAATTCACACCAAACATTTTTCCATAAGAAACTTCTACAATTTCCATGTTAATTCAACTGTTCCAATTTATTTATAAACCATTTTTATGAAATTTGAATGGTTTTCAATCCATTCGTATACGACCTCATCACTTTTAAATGGTTTTAATCTCAATCACTTATATTTAATTTATTTTTAAGCAAACTGAGCTCATATTTAATTTAAATTGCTTTCAAAATCAATTTATTTTACTACTCTCACTCATAGAATGTTTAATTACCCCATTTCCAACAAACAACAATTTATTCCATGAAATTCGACGAGATTTATGTGAATAAACAAGTATTTATGTTTTATAACCAATTTAAACTCAATTTTATTCTTAATTCTATTCCATATCCAAATTTATTCACAACCCAATTATCCTCGCTTCCATTTCAGATTTGAATACATTCACTTGTATTTTATTTATTAACCCAACTAGTTCCATTATTCAAACAAGTTCCATTCAAAATCATTAATAATTTAGGTTCATCTTATTTACCAATTAAACTTCCCTTTTATTTTAATCCATTTACAATCATTTATTTAGCTCGAAGACAATCCAGGCTATTTCATTCAATAACCATTTCTCAACTTATTTAAATCACATTTCATTTGATACTTATTTATTCCATCCATTTATATTTATTCAATAATATTAATTTATCCACATTCACTTAAACCATTCTAATAAACTTGAAACATTCTATTTTCCTTATTGTCTTAAGTTATTTCAATCCCTTAATAATTTAAATGGTTTACAACTATTTATTTAAGCATTTTCACTCCATTAAATATTATCGGCATCACACTTGATTTAACTCCGATTCACTATTATTAATCTAAATTTTAAGTTGAATTCAATCTAACTCCTTTCATTCTTTAGCTTAAGTTTATTCACTCCAATTTTATACTTAAGCTCATTTTATTTTCAAGTAAATTTTCTTATTCAACTTAATTCTCTCCCAATCAAATCTCAATTCAAACCTGCAACTTCATTTGATTGGTTAATATCAAATTTAACTTTTCAGATCCAACTCATTTAATTGATTACATGGCCATCTCCAATTTACTTCCACTTATTTGGATTTTATTTGCAATTCATACCATTACTATTTTAATCCATTTCATTTTTATTCTATACTTCCAAATTATATTTATTTTGTTAACACCTCAAGTTTAATTTTAATTAATAACTCAAGTTCTGATTTTATTATTCACCGTTAATTTATCATCCAATTTATTAACTCACAATTCAGTTTCATTCTCAATTTCTTTCACTTCATCAACAATTTGAATCCATTTTAATTTAGAACTTGAGTTTATTTCCAAACTTTATCATAAAGTCACAATTCGATTTCATTAACTAATTTACTAACAAATTTGTTCTTCCTTTATTTATAATCCAATACTTGAATTTTAACTCCAAATATCACTTCACTAAATTTTCTTAGTTCAATTTAGTTTATGATTCAAGTTTGGATTTTCTTTACATTCTCCAATTCATCAAAATATTAAATTTGGGCTTTGTATTCCATTTTAAATTTTATAAGTTACCACTTATTATTTTATACAATTTCATTCATCATAAGCTTGAATATATTCATCTTTTATTTTTAACTCAAGCCTATTTTATTCCATGCATTTTTAATTCTTTTATATGCTATTCTGATTTATTTAACTCAATCTAAGTCTTACCCAATTAATTTCTTATCCAACTTATTTTCCAGTTATCCAGGTAAGAATTTAATTCATCAATTAAATTGAATTCTTATTCCAATTCAATTTTACTTTAACTCGGATTTATTTAACTCAATTCGATTTCAACTTAATTCGAATACAACTGGATATTATTTCAGCTTATTCAATAATTTCAATCCAATCAAATTTTTATTTCCAACTCCAAGTTAATTTTCATTTCAACTTTTCTTTTTAAATTTAAATTTACGACATTCAAAGCTTGTATTTCCTTCCTGATTTAAAAGTCATCTCAATTTATAAATTAACAATTTATAAGCTTACAACTATCTCATCAGGAATTTAAAAACACCTACTTTGGTCCCAAATCATATTGAAATCTCCAACATCCCAAAATCACACTTCACAAAAATTTCAAACCAATCCTGGTTTTATTTCCAACAAATTTCCTTTGAAATTTCAAAAACAACCAGGTTTTTCTGAACAAATCAATTTGGTAGCAATTCATCACTTAGAAACTCGAAAATGAACATCGATGATGCTGCAGTCATCACCGAAGTTTTTTTCCAGTGACTGAAGCGAAGTCAATGCCATCTCCGTTCCAAAATCCATTTTTAAACAATTTCCTTTCAGAAATAACCCAAAACAATTGCTAATATTTATCTTCAAAACACTTCCAAAATCTCCGGGATTTAAATTTCCAAATCCAGCTTAAATCAATTTTAACTATAATTCATTTGCATAGCTTATGATCATACAAATTCTTATTTGATTATATTTCAATTTATAAATTTCATTTATAATTCATATTTATGAATTTCATTTTATAATAAATTTATTTCCTTAACCTTTAATTATGTTTCAATTTCTAGTTAACTTTTCCACTTAAAAATGATAATACTTTAATACTATCATTCCTAACATCCAAGCAACCATATATTAGCTAAATAGTTTACAAAACTTTTATTTATATCAAAATATATTTTGGGTAAAATTATTTCATTTACCCACATTTAAAACAATACCGTGTCAATTGTTCTATTCAAGTGTTTAGAAACCCTTTCGATACAGTTGTCCAAACTGTGCCGACGAAGGTTCATATGCCACTCAATAAACCAATCAACCCAATATTAAAATAATTTATATTCACTAACAAATACGCACTCATATTTATTAATACACTCAAACTCATTATAGAGTACTATAGACTCTACTATTAAATGAGTAATTCCCACCAGAGCCAAGGTTATCACCAACCTCGCTCTGATACCAACTGTAACGACCCGCAAATCCGTACCCCTTGAGTCAACACTATTCTACAACAATCAACTCAAGTTGCACAGAAATACGAACCATTTGGGTTTAAGAAGAAGAGGTAGAAGAAGAGAAAACAAAACCAACATCAGAATCTAACCATCGCAGCGGAATAAAATATAATAGATAATAAATAATCTTTACTCAAAATCAAATATATCAGTTTACATATATTACATCATCAGAGTACATCAGTCACAGCTCACTTCAATAACATACAATGAATACACAACAACTCAAACAGCGGAATGTATATATAACAAGTACGACTATACGTATCGTCAATCCAGCTCGTCTCCTGAGCTCCACAGCATCATATCATGTATCCTATAATACTCGGTCTGACCTGAGCATTACAGTTAAATAACACCCGAGTCAGTCTGGATTACCAGCGTGAGAAAACCACACCCAATTGATTATTAAAGTTTCAAAAATCTTTTGAAAACAAAAGCATCTCGTAAGACCACGCCACAAATAAACATGTCGGGTTTTTACCTTACGATAGGTAAAACAATTTTTATAGAAATCCTCTGATATTATAATAGGGTCTATATACAAATACTTATAAAATAGCCGAAATTGTTACATCTATTAAATTCCAGCTACTAGCCACAGAGTGGGTAATACAAACAAAACTCGTACAAGGCTCGTAGGGAGAATGGATTTCCAACAATGACTAGGCATTGGGGTACCACCTGTCACAGTACGGGGACTAGATCACCGTATCGAGGATTACTCCCTTCATCCCCTGCAACACAAGGCCGGAACCATTCCTTACTGAACAGTCCCGAACAAGATAAACCCCGTGGTTGGCGCGATCAACCACCCACTAAGCCGAAATATATAAAAAGGGACATCTAGACAGGGGAAATATCTTGTCCTGCTTGGGCATGACCCACCTAACCTTGCTGCATATCCCCTGATTTTCAGTCATTCCCGGTTGATGAGGCTTGAGGCTAAGCATTACCTTTAGAACGTTTTCACTTAGAATGCCCATCGCCAACCTCACGATGTTTCGCAAGCATTCATCCATACAAGTCCGTCCTGGGTTCGAACGGAACCGAAGGCAATATTCCTACTACATCCATTTTGGAAATATCCTCAGGATTAGTAGCGACTAGCCCTTGCACTTTACTGCTCCTGCTTCGACTCTGAACACGTTACACGAAACGTACAAACCGGATCGAAGTGGTTTTCGAGAAATTAATCTCGATCCCGGTCTCTTCGAAACGATCAACGCATTTGTCCAATATTGATAGTCGGTGATTTAACTATCAATTAATATTCACAAACATCCATCAAACAATAAATAATTTTTCAAATTATTTATTTATCTTAAAATATCCTCAAAGACATATTTCTATTTTCAATCCTTTGAAAACAGTTTTCAAACCATCTTTCTTTCCAGCATCAACTTTCCCAAATATTTTATATTCCCTCTGAAATCACCAAGCACAAAAATAGATTTTTAAAATAATTTTAAACACTTTACTTTGAAAATATATACTATTAACATTTAAGTTAAATTGCTTCAATATTTTGTAAAATACATACTATATGAGTATTTGAAAATAAAGTTACTTAATAAAATATAAAACTAGATTTTCACTTTTGAAAACAAAATACTAGGTCACTTTTTTAAGTAATTATTACTATAATAGATTTACGAAAATACTTACTATTGAATTTAAATATTAGAAATAATAAATTTTCTAAAACTTGCTTTTTACAACATCTTTAAAACCTTTAAATTTATTTAAGAATTTACTTTAAACATGTACTTGGTTATCCAAAGTAAAATCCTAGCTTCAATCACTTAAATCAATTTCCCAAATTGATTTCCAATTTATTTCCTTGGATTTTCAGAATCTATTAATTTTAGATCTCATTTCTTGATTTCAAATTTTTAGATTTCTCAATTACTTCTTTATTCTTTTAAATAAATTTAAACTTTGAATTTTAAAATAATTCTTTATTTCTTTAATTGATATCACTTAAGTTTACAATTCATCAATTTCATTTTATTCAAAAATCCATTTCTCTTCATACTCGAGGTTATTTATTTTCATTTTCATATTACTTCTATTTCTTTTCAATTCATTCTTAATTTATTCAAACTTTCTATAATTATTTCGCTTACAAATTTACTTCCTTTTAATTTCTTTTCAACAATCCAATTCATATATTTTGGTAATTCATTATACCCAAATATCCAATCAAACCATAACATTCAATATTCCAATATAACTCATCATATGATATCAAACAATCAAAACAGAGAATATTGAATAATTTAAATAAATGTGAGGGGTCCAGTTGGATCCCTCCAACCTGTTTTCCCTGCATTCACAAATGTTAGCCAATTTCAAAATATCATACTATACCACATCAATCAGTTCAGCCATTCAAACAATTATTTAAATTTAATCATTTAAATTTAAATTTAGCTGAGTGAGATTAACTCACCTTATTCCGTTTGCATTCCATTTCCTTTACAACTTGTTCTTCACGATCATTAACCTTGAATAATAATTTATATGATTTATTAATATTTGAACTTAATCGAATCAATCAATTTCCCAGTTGATAAATTTGATTCAAGCTAATAAATTTTAATTTTAACTAATGATTTTATTTAAGCAAATAATTACACTTCCAACTAATTTCCCTTTTGATAAATCATTTCAGTAACAACATAGCTACATAAGTTTATTAAATAAATTAATCACCTAAACACATATTTTTAAAATAAACTAATGAGTTGAGAGTGTGTATACATATATTTATTTTTCTGTAGAACTTCCTAAATAGTTTTCTTTAAACCTTATCTATATATTTAACTCAAATTAAAAGAAAAGTTATTTTACCTTCCAGCTTAATCCTAAACTCAAGATGCCCAAACCCTAGCTGTCGTGAAAGAACTCGAACTGCTCGCAACCTTCTTCTCGATCGCCGCAACGACCTGGACCACCGTGCCTAGCGCCCCTACGTCTCGCCTAGCTCAACAACTCGCGACGTCTTTTAAGTCGCGACGACCCAAATCGATCGAACCACGAGCTCGACGCAGCTACAGTGCTTCCCCACGCGAGTGGCCCTAACCCATAGAAGCGAGAATCGAAAGCCCTTTTTCCTAATTGCCGCAATCCTCCGAGTGCACGCGGCCATAATTCTTTTATGAAATTCGATTCTCGTTGTGGATTTCATTTTGGTTGAACAAGAAAAGGCTCTGCCCTAGTTGAATTGAAAGAAGAGGAGAACGGCCATTGATTTGTGACCGAGTTTGAAGGGGGAATGCGCGATTGAAGATCGAAATAATTTCGTTCGAGCAGATAAAAGATTGAGGGGAAGGATGAAAAAGAAGTTCGGCCATTTATATATTTTTTTTCTTCTGTTTCTTCGAGCATTTCGATCTGATAGGATAAGGTCTTGCGTTCGAAAAGAAATAGGATAAGAGATGGTGTGTTCGTGAAGGCAAAGGAGCTATGTTGAAGACGCCTTGTTACAGTGTTCATCCTCATCATTTTTTTTTCAACTTCAAATCAATTTTTATTAATTAAACTTTCAACACGTTTATAAACCGTACACTCACACACTAACTCCGATTATTACGAAATTTGAAATCCGATAATAACTCAATATTACGGACTCAATGGAACTGGTTTCGTCGAATTCCGAGACTGTCCCTCGGAAGGCTATTTTTTTTTGAATTTAAACGATATAAATTCCTAAACTCAATAAACAATTTCAAATTTAATTTCAACACCTTTACTATCTTCAGTTTTATCGATATAAATTTTACAAGCCTTCAAATTATTTTTAACAGGCTTTAAAACTCTAGATTCAACCCTTTAACCAACTTCAACTTATTTAATTAAATAGTTAATTATCAAATAATTGGTGGTATTTGAATTCAAGTTAAAATTAACATTTAAATATTCAAAATCAATTGAATATTCCAATTTCAATTGCTAAAAAATTTCGGGTCGTCACATTCCTCCCCCCTTAAAAGAATTTCGTCCCCGAAATTACCAATCAGGAAGAATGGTCGCAAAATCCGTTACTTTTCCAACACTAAACAGTTTCTAACAATTCAACAATCTTACCAACTATCTGTTATAAAAGATCTATTATCATCCTTATTAACTTCCAACCTTTCCCTAGTTCCAAACCATACTATTTGTTTAACCATTCAAGTTTCAATTTAAAACCAAATTTTGAATTATCAAAATTTTCTCAAAATTTTTCTAACACCCTAAATTCCCGAAAAATTTCGCCAGCGTCTCCTTTGCGTGGCTAGCTCGGTACAACTACAAAATGGCTCTACGGCCTCCGAAATCCAAAAAGAAAACAAAAGGCCAAGTGGCTCAATCCAAATCCCAATCAAATTTCATACCAAATTTAAATACATACCTCTTTGTCGAGCATTTCATATTTATCTCTTGAAATCAATCCAATTCTCTTTTTCCTTTTTATTACCTGCATATCCTGCTTAGTACTAATATCCAATCACAATATCCCAAAACATTTCATCGATTTCCTCATCAAATGACCATATCTATTCCTTCCAATATTGTCTTAAAGTATATTTGTAATGTTAATTTTTCATTTAAGAATTTACCATCCCTTTTCTTAAGTTTAGTTTAAGTATTTTATATGCTTTTTATATTCATTTCATCTTTCACTATAGTTTATATCTATTTCTATTCAACTTGATTCTTTCATTTCCATAAGAATTCAATTTATTTTCAACTCTAAACTTTAAATTTTATTTTTCATTTATAACTAATTCACATCATTATTTTAATTAGCTCCATTTACTAACTTATTTCAATTCTTAGTTTGAAATCGTTTTGTCGTTAATAAATTTTTTCCAAAAAATTCCAAAAAATTTTCTAACTCCCAAAATTTCTGAAATTTTTTGGCAGAGTCTCCCTTGTACGGAGGAGCTTTTGCAATTTGACAAAAGATATAAATATATATACATCGACCCACACGGTCGGAAAAACCAAAAACAGTTCATATTTCCTATTTTTACTGCGTAGGCGTACCTCATTTAGCATTTTAAGCAAGCGACTTATTAATTTTAGCAAATAGCACAACCAAATCCAGCCATACGGCTTCCAGGTACCTGTACTTACTCAATTTAAACATGTAAGTACCAAATACATGAAGTTTAACAGCATATCACTTACTTGCAATAGTTAAAACATATGAATTTTAAAAGAAATTCACACCAAACATTTTTCCATAAGCAACTTCTACAATTTCCATGTTAATTCAACTGTTCCAATTTATTTATAAACCATTTTTATGAAATTTGAATGGTTTTCAATCCATTCGTATACGACCTCATCACTTTTAAATGGTTTTAATCTCAATCACTTATATTTAATTTATTTTTAAGCAAACTGAGCTCATATTTAATTTAAATTGCTTTCAAAATCAATTTATTTTACTACTCTCACTCATAGAATGTTTAATTACCCCATTTCCAACAAACAACAATTTATTGCATGAAATTCGACGAGATTTATGTGAATAAACAAGTATTTATGTTTTATAACCAATTTAAACTCAATTTTATTCTTAATTCTATTCCATTTCCAAATTTATTCACAACCCAATTATCCTCGCTTCCATTTCAGATTTGAATACATTCACTTGTATTTTATTTATTAGCCCAACTAGTTCCATTATTCAAACAAGTTCCATTCAAAATCATTAATAATTTAGGTTCATCTTATTTACCAATTAAACTTCCCTTTTATTTTAATCCATTTACAATCATTTATTTAGCTCGAAGACAATCCAGGCTATTTCATTCATTAACCATTTCTCAACTTATTTAAATCACATTTCATTTGATACTTATTTATTCCATCCATTTATATTTATTCAATAATATTAATTTATCCACATTCACTTAAACCATTCTAATAAACTTGAAACATTCTATTTTCCTTATTGTCTTAAGTTATTTCAATCCCTTAATAATTTAAATGGTTTACAACTATTTATTTAAGCATTTTCACTCCATTAAATATTATCGGCATCACACTTGATTTAACTCCGATTCACTATTATTAATCTAAATTTTAAGTTGAATTCAATCTAACTCCTTTCATTCTTTAGCTTAAGTTTATTCACTCCAATTTTATACTTAAGCTCATTTTATTTTCAAGTAAATTTTCTTATTCAACTTAATTCTCTCCCAATCAAATCTCAATTCAAACCTGCAACTTCATTTGATTGGTTAATATCAAATTTAACTTTTCAAATCCAACTCATTTAATTGATTACATGGCCATCTCCAATTTACTTCCACTTATTTGGATTTTATTTGCAATTCATACCATTACTATTTTAATCCATTTCATTTTTATTCTATACTTCCAAATTATATTTATTTT
Organism: Allium cepa; assembly: GCA_030765085.1. Classification (NCBI taxonomy): domain Eukaryota; kingdom Viridiplantae; phylum Streptophyta; class Magnoliopsida; order Asparagales; family Amaryllidaceae; genus Allium; species Allium cepa. The sequence goes on from CM060941.1 coordinate 35,441,942, forward strand.
GTTAACACCTCAAGTTTAATTTTAATTAATAACTCAAGTTCTGATTTTATTATTCACCGTTAATTTATCATCTAATTTATTAACTCACAATTCAGTTTCATTCTCAATTTCTTTCACTTCATCAACAATTTGAATCCATTTTAATTTAGAACTTGAGTTTATTTCCAAACTTTATCATAAAGTCACAATTCGATTTCATTAACTAATTTACTAACAAATTTGTTCTTCCTTTATTTATAATCCAATACTTGAATTTTAACTCCAAATATCATTCCACTAAATTTTCTTAGTTCAATTTAGTTTATGATTCAAGTTTGGATTTTCTTTACATTCTCCAATTCATCAAAATATTAAATTTGGGCTTTGTATTCCATTTTAAATTTTATAAGTTACCACTTATTATTTTATACAATTTCATTCATCATAAGCTTGAATATATTCATCTTTTATTTTTAACTCAAGCCTATTTTATTCCATGCATTTTTAATTCTTTTATATGCTATTCTGATTTATTTAACTCAATCTAAGTCTTACCCAATTAATTTCTTATCCAACTTATTTTCCAGTTATCCAGGTAAGAATTTAATTCATCAATTAAATTGAATTCTTATTCCAATTCAATTTTACTTTAACTCTGATTTATTTAACTCAATTCGATTTCAACTTAATTCGAATACAACTGGATATTATTTCAGCTTATTCAATAATTTCAATCCAATCAAATTTTTATTTCCAACTCCAAGTTAATTTTCATTTCAACTTTTCTTTTTAAATTTAAATTTACGACATTCAAAGCTTGTATTTCCTTCCTGATTTAAAAGTCATCTCAATTTATAAATTAACAATTTATAAGCTTACAACTATCTCATCAGGAATTTAAAAACACCTACTTTGGTCCCAAATCATATTGAAATCTCCAACATCCCAAAATCACACTTCACAAAAATTTCAAACCAATCCTGGTTTTTATTTCCAACAAATTTCCTTTGAAATTTCAAAAACAACCAGGTTTTTCTGAACAAATCAATTTGGTAGCAATTCATCAATTTGATTATATTTCAATTTATAAATTTCATTTATAATTCATATTTATGAATTTCATTTTATAATAAATTTATTTCCTTAACCTTTAATTATGTTTCAATTTCTAGTTAACTTTTCCACTTAAAAATGATAATACTTTAATATTATCATTCCTAACATCCAAGCAACCATATATTAGCTAAATAGTTTACAAAACTTCTATTTATATCAAAATATATTTTGGGTAAAATTATTTCATTTACCCACATTTAAAACAATACCGTGTCAATTGTTCTATTCAAGTGTTTAGAAACCCTTTCGATACAGTTGTCCAAACTGTGTCGACGAAGGTTCATATGCCACTCAATAAACCAATCAACCCAATATTAAAATAATTTATATTCACTAACAAATACGCACTCATATTTATTAATACGCTCAAACTCATTATAGAGTACTATAGACTCTACTATTAAATGAGTAATTCCCACCAGAGCCAAGGTTATCACCAACCTCGCTCTGATACCAACTGTAACGACCCGCAAATCCGTACCCCTTGAGTCAACACTATTCTACAACAATCAACTCAAGTTGCACAGAAATACGAACCATTTGGGTTTAAGAAGAAGAGGTAGAAGAAGAGAAAACAAAACCAACATCAGAATCTAACCATCGCAGCGGAATAAAATATAATAGATAATAAATAATCTTTACTCAAAATCAAATATATCAGTTTATATATATTACATCATCAGAGTACATCAGTCACAGCTCACTTCAATAACATACAATGAATACACAACAACTCAAACAGCGGAATATATATATAACAAGTACGACTATACGTATCGTCAATCCAGCTCGTCTCCTGAGCTCCACAGCATCATATCCTGTATCCTATAATACTCGGTCTGACCCGAGCATTACAGTTAAATAACACCCGAGTCAGTCTGGATTACCAGCGTGAGAAAACCACACCCAATTGATTATTAAAGTTTCAAAAATCTTTTGAAAACAAAAGCATCTCGTAAGACCACGCCACAAATAAACATGTCGGGTTTTTACCTTACGATAGCTAAAACAATTTTTATAGAAATCCTCTGATATTATAATAGGGTCTATATACAAATACTTATAAAATAGCCGAAATTGTTACATCTATTAAATTCCAGCTACTAGCCACAGAGTGGGTAATACAAACAAAACTCGTACAAGGCTCGTAGGGAGAATGGATTTCCAACAATGACTAGGCACTGGGGTACCACCTGTCACAGTACGGGGCCTAGATCACCGTACCGAGGATTACTCCCTTCATCCCCTGCAACACAAGGCCGGAACCATTCCTTACTGAACAGTCCCGAACAAGGTAAACCCCGTGGTTGGCGCGACCAACCACCCACTAAGCCGAAATATATAAAAAGGGACATCTAGACAGGGGAAATATCTTGTCCTGCTTGGGCATGACCCACCTAACCTTGCTGCATATCCCCTGATTTTCAGTCATTCCCGGTTGATGAGGCTTGAGGCTAAGCGTTACCTTTAGAACGTTTTCACTTAGAATGCCCATCGCCCACTTGACGATGTTTCGCAAGCATTCATCCATACAAGTCCGTCCTGGGTTCGAACGGAACCGAAGGCACTATTCCTACTACATCCATTTTGGAAATATCCTCAGGATTAGTAGCGACTAGCCCTTGCACTTTACTGCTCCAGCTTCGACTCCGAACATGTTACACGAAACGTACAAACCGGATCGAAGTGGTTTTCGAGAAATTAATCTTGATCCCGGTCTCTTCGAAACGATCAACGCATTTGTCCAATATTGATAGTCGGTGATTTAACTATCAATTAATATTCACAAACATCCATCAAACAATAAATAATTTTTCAAATTATTTATTTATCTTAAAATATCCTCAAAGATATATTTCTATTTTCAATCCTTTGAAAACAGTTTTCAAACCTCTTTCTTTCCAGCATCAACTTTCCCAAATATTTTATATTCCCTCTGAAATCACCAAGCACAAAAATAGATTTTGAAAATAATTTTAAACACTATACTTTGAAAATATATACTATTAACATTTAAGTTAAATTGCTTCAATATTTTGTAAAATACATACTATATGAGTATTTGAAAATAAAGTTACTTAATAAAATATAAAACTAGATTTTCACTTTTGAAAACAAAATACTAGGTCACTTTTTTAAGTAATTATTACTATAATAGATTTAGGAAAATACTTACTATTGAATTTAAATATTAGAAATAATAAATTTTCTAAAACTTGCTTTTTACAACATCTTTAAAACCTTTAAATTTATTTAAGAATTTACTTTAAACATGTACTTGGTTATCCAGAGTAAAATCCTAGCTTCAATCACTTAAATCAATTTCTCAAATTGATTTCCAATTTATTTCCTTGGATTTTCAGAATCTATTAATTTTAGATCTCATTCCTTGATTTCAAATTTTTAGATTTCTCAATTACTTCTTTATTCTTTTAAATAAATTTACACTTTGAATTTTAAAATAATTCTTTATTTCTTTAATTGATATCACTTAAGTTTACAATTCATCAATTTCATTTTATTCAAAAATCCATTTCTCTTCATACTCGAGGTTATTTATTTTCATTTTCATATTACTTCTGTTTCTTTTCAATTCATTCTTAATTTATTCAAACTTTCTATAATTATTTCGCTTACAAATTTACTTCCTTTTAATTTCTTTTCAACAATCCAATTCATATATTTTGGTAATTCATTATACCCAAATATCCAATCAAACCATAACATTCAATATTCCAATATAACTCATCATATGATATCAAATAATCAAAACAGAGAATATTGAATAATTTAAATAAATGTGAGGGGTCCAGTTGGATCCCTCCAACCTATTTTCCCTGCATTCACAAATGTTAGCCAATTTCAAAATATCATATTATACCACATCAATCAGTTCAGCCATTCAAACAATTATTTAAATTTAATCATTTAAATTTAAATTTAACTGAGTGAGATTAACTCACCTTATTCCGTTTGCATTCCATTTCCTTTACAACTTGTTCTTCACGATCATTAACCTTGAATAATAATTTATATGATTTATTAATATTTGAACTTAATCGAATCAATCAATTTCCCAGTTCATAAATTTGATTCAAGCTAATAAATTTTTAATTTTAACTAATGATTTTATTTAAGCAAATAATTACACTTCCAACTAATTTCCCTTTTGATAAATCATTTCAGTAACAACATAGCTACATAAGTTTATTAAATAAATTAATCACCTAAACACATATTTTTAAAATAAACTAATGAGTTGAGAGTGTGTATACATATATTTATTTTTCTGTAGAACTTCCTAAATAGTTTTCTTTAAACCTTATATATATATTTAACTCAAATTAAAAGAAAAGTTATTTTACCTTCCAGCTTAATCCTAAACTCAAGATGCCCAAACCCTAGCTGTCGTGAAAGAACTCGAACTGCTCGCAACCTTCTTCTCGATCGCCGCAACGACCTGGACCACCGTGCCTAGCGCCCCTACGTCTCGCCTAGCTCAACAACTCGCGACGTCTTTTAAGTCGCGACGACCCAAATCGATCGAACCACGAGCTCGACACAGCTACAGTGCTTCCCCACGCGAGTGGCCCTAACCCATAGAAGCGAGAATCGAAAGCCCTTTTTCCTAATTGTCGCAATCCTCCGAGTGCACGCGGCCATAATTCTTTTATGAAATTCGATTCTCGTTGTGGATTTCATTTTGGTTGAACAAGAAAAAGCTCTGCCCTAGTTGAATTGAAAGAAGAGGAGAACGACCATTGATTTATGACCGAGTTTGAAGGGGGAATGCGCGATTGAAGATCGAAATAATTTCGTTCGAGCAGATAAAAGATTGAGGGGAAGGATGAAAAAGAAGTTCGGCCATTTATATTATTTTTTTCTTCTGTTTCTTCGAGCATTTCGAACTGATAGGATAAGGTCTCGCGTTCGAAAAGAAATAGGATAAGAGATGGTGTGTTCGTGATGGCAAAGGAGGTGTGTTGAAGACGCCTTGTTACAGTGTTCATCCTCATCATTTTTTTTTCAACTTCAAATCGAATTTTATTAATTAAACTTTCAACACGTTTATAAACCGTACACTCATACACTAACTCCGATTATTACGAAATTTGAAATCCGATAATAACTCAATATTACGGACCCAATGGAACTGGTTTCGTCGAATTTCGAGACTATCCCTCGGAAGGCTATATTTTTTTTTGAATTTAAACGATATAAATTCATAAACTCAATAAGCAATTTCAAATTTAATTTCAACACCTTTACTATCTTCAGTTTTATCGATATAAATTTTACAAGCCTTCAAATTATTTTTAACAGGCTTTAAAACTCTAGATTCAACCCTTTACCCAACTTCAACTTATTTAATTAAATAGTTAATTATCAAATAATTGGTGGTATTTGAATTCAAGTTAAAATTAACATTTAAATATTCAAAATCAATTGAATATTCCAATTTCAATTGCTAAAAAATTTCGGGTCGTCGCAACCAGATCTGGCAATGGCCATGGTGGTTTTTTAATTATTATTTTTTGTAGATTGGAGAAGAAAGAGTGGAAAATGCGAGAACACATCTATCCGAGGTGTGTGTTCGAATCGATGAGAGCAATGATATTTTCCTGGATCTCGTGTCGATTCTTGAGACAAACCAGAGGGCAGTTCGTACCGATGGTCATGATGGTTGATCGTATCGATACGAAGTGATCGATACGAAAAGATAGGTTAATGATCGTTACGAATTCTTTGCTTCAGATCGATGCGAATCTTGTTATTATGATCGATACGAAAAGTGTCGATTAATGCGTCATCGATGTCAAGCTAATACTTCCTCGATCAGTGCGAACTAGGTAACCAAGGATCGGTACGAAATCGTCGGATTTTATCGATACGAACTCGGCTCCAGATGATCGATTCGAAACATGTTTATTGGCATCGACTCGAACTGGTACCTTGATGGATTCGAACGAACTCCATGTGATCGATTCGAACCGATATCATGATGGATTCGAACGAACTCCATGTGGTCGATTCGAACCGATATTATGATGGATTCGAATGAACTCCATGTGATCCATTCGAACCGATATCATGATGGATTCGATTGAGCTTCCTTTAGTTGATTCGAACTTCCCACATTGAATACGAAATTTTTGAAATTCTTCAATACAATTCTGACGAGCTTCATTCTCGCATATTTGGACTTGATTAAACTGCATACTTGACTATATCTTGAAGCTCGCTGATGGAACCATAACAACCTTAACTGCTTGCACGTCTTTTTTAACTTTGCACAAATTCATTCAAGTAATGTATTGCACTGCACAACACACACTCGTACACTTTACACCGGGGAATGCACGGGTCCTTTGTCGTCTAACGATAATTTCTCATAAGTTAGCCAGTTATGGAACCATCAAGTTCGCAGCCACAAGAAAACCCGCAAGAAATGAAAAGTACAGTTCCTTCGAGACTAGAGTTTCCGGACATTAAGCCTGAAATCATCGGCCCAGCCCCGGATGAATTTCCCAATGCGTCTTTTATTGCCAATCCGTCGGACTCCATTCTGTCCAATGTTTCTGAAGATATGCTGGGGAGGATATGCTTAAGGCATGACCTGTCAATTGACGACGTGTTATTACCGCGACCAAATGACAGACCACACAATCCGCCAGAGGGATACACCGCATTCAATTGCCACGCGTGTGCGGCCGGGACGCTCCCTCCGTTCAATGGGTACATTAGAGAAATATTGTGTTTTTTGGGGATCGCCCCATCTCAATTACACCTGAACGGATATGCTTCAGTGAATATCTTGTTCATTGTCTTCATGGAGTATCTTCATCGACCACCGATCCCGACCAAGATCAGATATCTGTTCAACGTCAAAAGCCGAAATGATTACCCCTCCTTCACATTTTTGGAAGCAATGAGGAATTGTCAAGTGGTCACCGGTTCCTGGAGGAGGCTAAGCTATTACAGGACAGAATGGTTTTACGTTAGATGTCCTCCAAGGTTCACCCGGCGATGGTTATTGAGACGTGAATATAGCTGAGTTCTCAAATAATTACTAAGGTGATTGCAGTTGATGTGAAACATATATTTTTTTCCTTTTTACAGCAACGATTCAGCGACCCGAAGGTGAACACTTCAAGGAGATAGTGCGAGTACTCCAAGAAGTCCAAGTGAAGATAGGGATATCGAGTTGCTTTTGACGGATAGGAATCTTCGGACTCTTGGGTTGATTGAACAGGGTCAGAGTATAAAGTTTGACGGGACACTAAGGACTGTCTTGAAAAAACGAGTCAAGCACAAGAAGCCCAATGTTGTTATAGCCGAGGAAGCTGATTCTGAGAGAACCCATACTGATGATGAGCCGTTGGTGGGCCTACAGATGTAGTTCAGGATGTCGTAGAGCAGAGAAAAGGCAAGGCAGCCGTTTTTAAGTCGCCTGAAAAGGGAAGACAGAAGTCGGTCGTCATGTCCCGGCTCACCCCCGAAATTAGAATTTCGGAGAGGTCTCTCCCAAGAATAGAAAGTCTCTTTGAAGGGCTTGCCGATCTTCCAATCCCGGACGATGTGTCTTTTCAACATGATGCCGGGTTGGAGGAATTCCACCATACTCTAGAATTGACCGAGCCTTTTATTACTAGCGTGGTCGACACTTCCGGTTGGTCCGGGGGGATGCATATTCATACACATTTCACGACACTACACAACCCTTAATCGTAGGTCATCGATTTTGAAAAGTCACTAACTCTACTCTCATTTTTCTTTGCAGATATTATGACTGGACGTGGTTCGATGTTAGAAAGTCTTCAACAGGCTCGTAAATCTTCCTCATATTACGAGTCGCAACGAAGAGAAGGAGATAGAGATTACGATCGCAGGCACTCTGGGTATTCTAGCCAAGAACGATATGATAGAGATAGGGACTACATACGTCGGTCTCAATCTCGCACTCCTCCTTCCAGAGCTCCTATACAACCTCCTGCTTATGTTTTCCGTCCTTCCGAATCTTCTCGATACAAGTCAGCTTCTCAATCTTCTAGATCTGAGCCCCACCATCCCAGATCTGAGGCAATGTCCCCAATAGTTGCGGAACAACCTCCTACTGAAATTTCGGGGGAAGGAGCAATCCGGCTTGCGCAATTAAAGAAGGACTTCCCGAATATTTTCTTTGATAACTACATTTTCCCTCTTCATTTGAAAAGAATCCCGCCGGAGGCCGAGCAGGTGGCGCACGATTATGTGCATGACTTTTATGCCCAATACAAGGCGTGGTATAAAGCGACCGAGAATGCGTCGTCATTAGCCTTCGAACGAGCGGCTATCATTGAGAAGCTACAAGCCGAGCTGGCTCAAAAAGACCGCATCATACAAGTACTGAACACAGAAGTTGAATCATCTTGAAAATCAGAGATGGAGGCTCTTACCAAGGCCGATGAAGCTTAAGCGGCTATGGATAGAATGAAAAAGAGCATTATGTCACGGTGGAAGACATGGGCCACCGGAACACCATTGTCACCGCCGAGCGAGATGCGGCTTTGAAAGAGCTTAATGAGTTTAAGGCTAAAGTTTCTAAAATCATGAAGGAAAGGGATACCGCCAATATTTCTACACAGGAGGCATGTGATCAGGCGGTAGAATTCTGGACCGAGCGTGATGTTGCGATGGCTAAAGTAATGGAGATCGAAGCCGATGTTGATAGAAAAATTGAAATCGCCGAGTCCAAGCTGGTGGCCGACATTGAAGACCTCCTCATCACTTATAATGCTAACGTGTTAAGGCACAGAAATTTGGTTTGGCTCGAGAATTATCCAGTACATCTTCACAGCGCTTGGAGCCGGTTAATTGAGGAGGAGAAAGCGGCGCATCCGGATGAATCAATTGACCAATTTGAGCTTGAAAACCGGTTACTGACCGAAGACGAAAAGAAAATCCTTCATGATGCCATAATTTCTCATGAGAAGGAGACGGTCGGCGCCCGTCATTTGGAAGTCGGGGAAGGTTCTGGTGTTGAACATCGGGCTTCAGTTCTTGAGATCACCGCTCCACTCCCGTTATAGCCCACATCTGCGGTTGATTCACAGTCTGTCCCAGCCTATAATCCAGAGCAGCCGCAGCTATCTCCTATCCGGGAGCATGTTTCCGAAGCTGCTCAATCGTCGGCAGGCCAAGTTGAGGAAGGTATTCTGAACTTATCTCAAGTGTATTCCAAATAGAGAGTTTGTTTTGAAGCGATTATTAATAACTTCTTCTTATCTCTGCTCAGTGACTGGAGTTGCGTCGGTTGCTGCGACTCAAGAATCAAGTCAAGGGCAGAAGGCCATCACCACTGAGACGACCGTCGTGACAGCAGTATCAACTGAGATGGTGCAGGGGAGCGCACTACTTGATGAGCAAATGGTGAGCGAACTGCTCGGCCAGAATGGTGGCTTCTCTACAGACTTGCCGTTCATCGTTAGTGACCTCCCGCCAGCCAGGCCTAAGCGATTCGTGATGAAGAAATTCTGGCCGAGAATAATGCAGAATTATAGGCTACAGGACAAGGTGGTAGTATTGGTGGTAGTACAGCGGTGCACAGCCCAGCGCCTCTAAGGATAATATTACCGAGCGGCACTATCCCATCTTCTGTTGCAGATCCAGTCCCCCCAACTCCTCTAGTGAGCAGTATAAATCTGGAATCAAGTTCAGAGGAGGACGTCGACATTATGCCCTCAGCTGGGGAGCAACCATCGGAGGGGAGAGACTCGAAACGGACGATTTCTAGCGAGTCGGAGGGTTCCCCGTTGAAGAGAAGGCCAAGGAAGAAGAAGTAGGTTGTCTACCTAAGTAAATTTTTGATAAATAGGAATTTGTTTTTGCTTCTTATTTGTAGGCCGTGAATAGATGTAGGTTCGGCCCCTGCTAGTAGGAATTTTTGGAAGAACTTGCACATAAGCTCTTGTTTCTAGTTAGTTGAAATAAAATTTAGCTTTTCTTCATTTCAACTGTTTTTTATTACTTTACTTGTTTAAGTGTTGTGACGATCAGCTAGTGACCGCACCCATTACAGATCTTGAATACACGTCCGCGCTCCGGGAACTTAGAATAATTTGTAAGTGATAATTTGGTTCGCACTCCGGGAATCCGATAATTATCGTTGTTTATGACATTGTTCGTACTCCGGGAACTTCAAGTTGATACTTATACTTTAATTCATACTCTAGGATCTATGAGTTAGTGCTTACGCTTCGGTCGGCTTTCCGGGAACCTAAAGTCGATGTTTATGCCTCCAATTCGTACTCTGAGAATTTGGAGTTAGTATCCATGCTCCCGTTCGCACTCCGGGAACCTAAAGCTGATGTTTACTATTCCAGTTCGCGCTCTGGGAACTTGAAGTTAGCCGAAAGATGGTCAGTCACATCCGTTTGAGATTTTTAAGAATTCGTTCACACTCTGGGAACGATGGACTTATCGGGATCGTGGATGGTTGGATCGCATCCACCCCGAGTTAACAAGCGAGGTCGTTAGATGGACGGGTCTATCCTCCTCAAACTTGTTTAAGATACGGTCGAAGTCGTTAGGAGGATGGGTCTACCCTCTTCGAAACCGCATTTACATGTTTATACTCCAACTCGCAATCTGGTAGTTTGGAGTTGGTTCACACTCTGGGAACGACGGACTTTATGTTTATACCCCAATTCACACTCTGGGAATTTGGAGTCCGTTCACATTCTGGGAACGACGGATTTTATGTTTATACTCCAATTCACACTCTAGGAATTTGGAGTCCGTTCACACTCTAGGAACGACGGATTTTATGTTTATACTCTAGTTCGCACTCTGAGAATCTGGAGTTAATGAAAGGATTGTCGTGCATCAATCCTTTTAGGTGTTGGTGTGGTGACATGCCCCCGAGCTCGGGTTTCACTTAGCGAGTGACAGGTCATATCTCAATCACTCCTTATTTGAATAAATCCCACCGTATGATGGAACTTAGCTCTCTATGCATTGTGATGTTTTGTGTCGTATTCAACAAATCAAAGCTCTGGCTCGAAGAGATAGCATTTTATTGCTGAAATAAGAAAATATGGCAAAGTCAGCTGCCTTATTACAAGTTCAAATTTCAAAATGCGAAAATAAAATGCAAAGGAAATAATGGGCTAAAACAAATAAAGCCTGTTATGTATAGTAGCGACGGAGACTCTCGCTATTCCAGGCTCTCGGCATAGTAAGACTGTCAATAGTCGATAACTTGAATGTGCCATCTCCGAGCTTTTGTGAAATCACATATGGTCCTTCCCAGTTAGGCTTCATGTGTGAAGGAACATGATAGATCCTTTTGAGTACGAGATCACCGAGTTCAAAGGTTCGTGGCCGGACCTTAGCATTGTATATTCGGGCGACTCGACTCCGATACGCGGCTGCCCTCAGATCAGCCTCTTCATGATTTTCATCGAGTAAATCCAGAGATTCCGCAAGTAGTATGGCATTTGTTTTCAGATCATAGTACATCACACGATGAGAAGATACTTCCATCTCGACTGAAATAACGGCTTCCGAGCCATAAGATAGAGGAAATGGAGTGTGTCCGGTTGCAGTCTTGTGGGTCGTTCGATAAGCCCATAAAGCCATAGGAAGTTCATCAACCCATTTGCCCCTAGCTTTTTCCAATCGTTTCTTCAGAATAGATTTGATAACCTTATTAACAACTTCGACTTGGCCATTCGCTTGAGGGTGTGCAACTGCGGAGAATTTCTTATGGATATGGAACCGTTGACAGAAATTCTTGAATTCAACGCTGTCGAATTGGGCTCCGTTATCGGTGATAATAATATGCGGAAGACCGAACCGACAGATAATGTTGCGTACTACAAAGTTGATTACTTTCTTCGTCGTGATTGTTACAAGAGGTTCAGCTTCAGCCCATTTGGTGAAGTAATCAACTGCGACGATGGCGTACTTCGCGCCACCTGTGGCCAAAGGCAATGTACCAATTATGTCAATGCCCCATACTGCAAATGGCCAAGGACTGACCATTTGGGTTATCTCAGTAGGTGGGGCTCTAGGAATCCGAGCATGTCTTTGGCATTTATCACATTTGCTGGCATAGTCTGCTGCGTCACGTTAACAGTGGGCCAGTAATACCCGTATCGGAGTGCTTTCTTGGCGAGTGCTTGCCCCCCAACGTGATCGCCAAATTCTCCTTCGTGTATATCATGTATTACTCGTTTGATTTCGTCTTGAGCGATACACCGGAGGAGAGGAATAGAATATCCTCTTCGATACATAACTCCATTTTGAATGATGAACCGCGAGGCTTTTCGAAGAATCTGTCTCTTCTCAACTATGCACTCGGGTAATGTCCCATGCTCAATATAATCTCGATAAGGGGTCATCCATGATTCCTTACTGGAAGTAATCTCAAAGGTGAAGTCAGTCTCCATTTGATCAATGCTCGGAGAGGATAGAGTTTCAACGGGGAAGAGCCCTAACTACTGAGCTTCGCCCGTACTTGCTAACTTTGCCAACGAATCAGCTCTCTGATTATGCTCTCGGGGTATGCATAAAATGGAATAGTAATCAAACTGATCAAGCACTTTTCAGATTCGAGCTAAATAAGCAGCTAGCCTTCGATCTTTCGCCTGATACTAACCCCGGACCTGACATACGACTAATTGGGAGTCACAATAGATTTCCACCGCGGTAATTTTCAAATCACGAGCTAGCTTCAACCTAGCAAGTAAAGCTTCATATTCGGCTTCATTATTGGTTGCACGGAACTCGAACTTTAAAGCATAGCATATGGATCGGCCCTCGGGGGTCTCAAGTACTACCCTAGAGCCCGAGCACCGATCGTTGGATGCACCATCAGTGTGTAACTTCCAGATATACTCAGGAGATTTGCTGGTCTAAGGCAAGTCTTCAGGAATAGTAAACTCAGCTATAAAATCTTCTAGGACTTCACCGTGAATAGCTCTCCTTGGAGTGTAAGTGATATCGAATTGACTCAGTTCGATGTTCCATTTGAGTAACCTACCAGACGTCTCAGGCCGCGTGAGGACCTGTCGTAATAGCTGATCGGTGTATACAGTGATGGGATGAGCCTGAAAGTATGGACGAAGCTTCCTTGAGGCAATGACCAGGAAGTAGGCTAATTTCTCTAGCTTCGAATAGTTTCTCTCAGCTCCGGTGAGTCGTTTGCTAACATAGTAGACCGGTTTCTGAACTCGGTCTTCTCGAACAAGGGCAGCACTGATTGCATTTTCTGACACTGCCAGGTAAAGATACAACTGTTCGTGGTTGATAGTCTTTGAAAGAATCGGCGGTGTGGAAAGATGTTGAACCAATGATTTGAATGCGTCCTCGCACTCCGCAGTCCATTCGAAGTTCCGCTTCCCTTTTCGGATCAAATCAAAGAATGGGATGCATTTATCGATGGACTTTGATATGAACCTGCTCAGCGCTGCTATCTTTCCGTTGAGACTCTGGACTTGCTTTATATTTCTTGGAGTTTGTAAATTTCTGATAGCCCAGATCTTTCCGGGGTTGGCTTCTATTCCTCTGGCGTTGACGATGAACCCAATGAATTTTCCGGATGCGACTCCAAAATGACACTTAAGCGGATTGAGTTTCATCCCGTACCTCCGAAGGGTATTAAACATTGACTCTAAATCTTTAATGTGGTCAGTGGAGTATCGTGACTTTACCAACATGTCGTCCACATAAATTTCCATGGTCTTTCCGATCTGGTCAGCGAACATCCGGTTAACCAAGCGTTGGTAAGTTGCTCCGGTGTTCTTTAATCCGAAGGGCATGACTTTGTAGCAGTATAGTCCCAGATCGGTTACAAAGCTTGTATGCTCTTAGTCGGGCACATGCATGGGTATTTGATTGTAGCCCGAGTAAGCATCCATGAAAGATAATAATTCATGTCCGGCCGTCGAATCTACGAGTTGGTCAATTCGAGGAAGTGGAAAGCTGTCTTTCAGACAAGCTTTCTTTAACAGAATAATCGATGCACGTTCTTCATTTCCCATTTGGTTTCCAAACAAGTACACGGTTGGATACCCACTCCGGGTATAGAGAATCTCGCATAAACCCATTGGCTTTCAGCTTATCAACTTCTTCTTTAAGGGCGGCAGATCACTTTGGATCCATACCGCGCCTTTTCTGCTTGACCGGGATGTACCGTAGGTCAATATTCAGGGTGTGGCTCGCGATGTCCGGCGAGATCCCACACATATCAGAATGCGTCCAGGCTAACACGTCGAGATTCGCCTGGAGAAAATCAACCAATTCCTGTTGCATTTCTAGGCTCAACTGAGACCCAACCTTCAACATTCTCGAATCACCATCATCTTCACCGTCGATTGGAACATCAATCGTCAGCTCAGTCGGGGATGCCTGACTTTCAATAGATTCTTCCTTGTTTTCATTGTCTCTCGGGTCAAGATCCCTGTGGAATTGGTTGTGGTGCCCGAGCGGAGGCCCAGGCATTAATTGTCAATTATTTGCAAAACGGACGCAGAGAGATTCCTCTACGACCTTTCCCTTTGCTCGTCGCTGCGCCTCGCGCAGCTCAGCCACGTAACAGGCTCTTCCAGCAGCCTGATCTCTCTGTATAACTCCAATCCCACGATCAGTGACGAAGTTCAAGGTCAAACACCATGGGGCAATCGCTGCCCCGAACTCAGCAAGGGCCGGTCGGCCCAAAAATGCATTGTATGGAGAGTGAATATCCAGAACAACAAACTGTAAAATCCGAACACTTCGGCATTCTCCAATTCCTAACTCCACTGGCAATTCTACCACCCCAGTGGGTATATTAGCACTCCCATCGAAGCCATAAATTCTAGATTGACAAGGCTTTAAATCTTTGGCTTCCATTTTCATCTGGTCGTACGCTCTCTTAAACAAAATATTCACTGAACTCCCACTGTCCACTAGGATCCTCTTCATCCAAGCAGGACCAACCTGAGCAGATATGACAAGTGGGTCAATAGTTGGGGTTTCGACCCTATCAGCATCCCGGTTTCTGAATATGATGTCATCTGTCATCGTCTTTTGTAGTTTGGCCGGGGACCCTTCATCGAAATTACTGCAACACTCAAAATCCACATGCCTAATAGAACTAGTATATGACTCCATTTCCCTCCAACTTCGATCTGCTGGATGGGGACCACCACTGACTGTGTTAATAACTAACCTCCCGCCTGTACGGGCAGGTTCCTCTTGTCTTTCTCGAGTTTGCGCACGGTTTTGATTGGATGGGCCCGCACCACCAGACTGCGGCGCCCGAACGAACTGATCTAGCTTTCTTTCTCTGATCAACTTCTCAATGAGTCTTGCAAATGTCTACACTCATTGGTATTATGTCCATAACTCTCATGGAATCTACAGAACTTTCCTACTTGAATTTGCCTCTCCGACGATGGCTTCGGAGCAGGTTTCTTATACTGCATAGCATTGCAAGTCTGTAAATACACGTTCTCCAGTTACATGTTCAGTGGTGTATTACTGTCAAACATTGGAGCCCTACGTCGCGGGCCACGGTTTTGATCCTATTTTCTGTTCTGATTATCACCGTTCTTTGGTTGTTGAGTTTGTTTATTATGAATATTCAGCTGGACTTTCCCTGAACTTTCACCAGATTGTTTGACCGCAACATTACTCTGAATCCCCTCACTACTAGGTCTCACATCCTCCTGTTTCCTAGACTGTTTCGCATCCTCACGCCTGAAGAATTGAGCAGATTTGGAATAGAAACGGTCCAACGATGCGGGAGGCCTCCCAGCTAACCAGTTTCCAAACTCGGAATCAGGGTCGATCCCCTTATTTAATGCCATTAAGATCGAATTATCATTGGGGTTACTGATCTCTGCACAAGCGGCATTGAACCTTTCCAAATATCGCCTGAGTGTCTCTCCGGGAGCTTGAGTGACACTGGATAGAGTATTAACGTCTTTAGGCCTGGCGACATGCATACGAAACTGCTCGACAAACTTAGTAGCCAACTGGTCGAACAAAGAGATTGATTGAGGGGGCAATCGTGTAAAGCACATCATTGCGATGCCCCCCAAAGAAATGGGAAAACTACGGCACTTTACTGCATCATCGGCTCTTGCAGCACTCATCGACCATTCATATTTCAGGATATGTTGATTGGGGTTGGAGTTCCCTTCGTACATGGGTAGAGTCGGCATTCTGAATCACCGAGGGGGTTCAGCGTATAAAATTTCATCCCTAAACGGAGTATGACTTCGGGAGATTCCCCAATCGTCATTCGTCAAGTCCTGACTCTCGCAAATCATTTGGCGTATCATGGCTGAAAGGTCTGGCATCAGAGCATTTTGTGCATGTTGGGCCAAAGTGCGGTCGGGTTCCACATTGCGAGGTTGGACCGTGCGCTGTCGAAGGTCCGTGTCTCGCCTCCATGGCTCAACGTTTTCGGGAACGTACGGTTCAGGAGTACGCCCTTGTCGGTTATGGGTATCGATCTCTATGTCAGCCGTGGTAGCAGTGGCACGGTTGTCTGTGGTGTTTTGTGGAACAGTGCCCCCTCGGGAGGAGGGTCCAGTATGAAAATTAGCAGAAGGGCCAACTCTTAACTGCCCAACGGTCAATTCTGGTTGGTGATCAATTGTCGGTGCATGATTTCCCTCTAGCCTGGGACGGGTAGATCTATGATTGTAGCCGGATGAAGCAAAACTTTCAGTGGAGGAGCGGAACGCCTGATCCCTTCTGGATCTTCTACGCCCTTGGCGGTCTAGTTGATTATCTAATTCAGTGTTAACGCGCAACTGCTCGGCTAGCTGTTGCCGACTTTGAGTTAGTTCCTGAAGCAATGTCTGGAACTCTTGTCTAGTAAACGGACCTGATGGATCGGATTGCCCGGTATCATGTTGATTAGGTGGAGGTAGTTGCGCGGGATTCTGTCTATCCCGGCCTTCTTGACCAGCGGCGGTAGAAGCGGTTCTCGTGCTAACCATCTTGAGAAGTGGAATCCTTTCCTTAGACTTTTGCAAATCTGAATAGAATGGAAGGAATCTGAAATAGGAATCTGGATCTCTCTCTTAGATTTATGCAATCCGGTATCGATGACAGATCCAATGAGCAGGAGAAAAACTGGGTTTTCTCAGGGAAAGCACCAAAGTGTTTGTACCAAAATTGGGCACAACACTCTTCGAAAGTTTTTGAAGATATAATAAATAAAGAATGTAAATTGAAAATGAGGATTACCTAACAAAAAATCCAAATGACAGTAATGTAATGGCAAAGACAAGCGATTTATAGTGGTTCGGCGTGTCGCCTACGTCCACTGTGAAGTTTTTTGCAATTTTATCGATTCTCTTTCAACGTTTACAAGTGATTACAGCAAGCAACAACAAATTACAACTAGAAATTCGAAATCAACAACAAGAATATGATGTAGGATGATGGAGATCTCGATCCGGCAGAGTCTGGGCACTTGACAATCCAAAGATCCTTTTTCTGTTGGCTCTGGGGCTCTATTTATAGGCGTAGGAGGCTGAGATCATGCTCAAATCTTGGAAGACTTTTTCTGGCACGTGAGTGGGCCCATGCGACCAACCTCAGAAAGTTTCAAGTCGATCTGTGATCGATACGAAGTCATTTCGTATTGATCAAGATGATGTCCAATTGGGCTGAAATTTGGTGGAGACATTCTTCACCATGCATGCAAGCTCCTGTGAAAATTTCATGACATTTGGATCAGTAGATCTCTATATATCATGGATACGAAATGGAGTCTTTCGTTTGCTGTTTGGTTCGAATCGATTCCTTCGAATCGATTGTTTCGAACCGATCAACTCACTTGGGCATTCGATGACGTGGCACACATATTTCGAGCCGATCCACCTATTTCTCCGATTTGGCCGTGTCGCATCCATATATCTCGCCTCGTTCAAAATGAAGACCGTTGTGTTAGACTAGGTCCTTTTGACTCGAACGAACCATTGGTCATGGGTCCGAACGAGAGACTTTTGGTGGATTTGATGTAAGGTCCTCCGATGGGTTCGAAGAGCAGAGGCTCGATGGATACGAACTTAGGTTATCTGATGGACACGAAATAGCACTGCCTAGATGGATTCGAAGTAGACACTGGCTGAATGTTACGAGGCACGTCATCTGCTGATGGATACGAATCCGATCGATGTGAACTCGATGGTTTCGGACCCTACCCACTTGATCGATTCGAACTCATGAAAACAGACCGATGCGAAGCAGAGGATGGACACGAGCTAGATGGATACGAAACCAAGGTCCACTGTTGGATACGAACTGATGCTTTCATGATTGATACGAAGCAGTGACTATTGCCTTATTTAATGGAGGCGAAGCAGGGAGACGTCAATGGATTCGAATGCGATCGAGTCAAACCGAGGTATCCGATGGATTTGAACTCGATCGATACGAATTGAATTCCCTCAACTGATTTGAAGCCGCTGTTCCTCTGATCGATTCGAAAACTATCGATTCGAAATGAAGCTTGGGGATGGTTTCGAAACCGAAGCCTCTTCTCTCAAACTGAATCGATCTTAACTTGAACATACGAACTCGGATTGACTTGAAATTTGCAACGTTGGCTCTCTTGGCCTTTCTTGCCATGTCCTATCAATTTTAACTCAATCTAGACCCGGACAAAATTCATCGATATCCCTAGCGAACCTGTGTATGCTCGATATCCAGAAAGAGTAATCCTTGGTATCTCGACCTTGCCAAAAGGTGGGATAACAGCTGGTCTATGATTTTCCATTGCCGGTGAGTGGTGCCCCATGGTATTGCTCCGTTTCAAAGCAATGCGCCCATTTCTAAAAGTCGCACGGCACATTTTTGGCATTTTGGACGGATGTTGCATCTTGCACCGTAGATGTTGCACCCTGTGGATATCGATTCTTTGGAGGGCTACAACCGTTGGCTCGTCTAGAGTTACGAGAGCTGGTCAAAACGAAGCTCTCTGCGAGTTCTACGGTCGCTTTAAGCCGTCACTGGTTAGTTTCATACCCAAAAAATCTTATCCGAACCTCAATCGGGTCTTGGATGTTTTTTACCCTTCGTTTTTTCGTCGCGTGGATTTTTCGTAAAATGGGATCCCCGTGGTTGGTCTATGATTTACCATCACTGGTGAGTGTTGCCCAGTGGTACTGCTCTGTTGCAAATCCATGCACCCATTTTTGGCATTTTGGACGGATGTTGCACCTTGCACCGTAGATGTTGCACCCTATGGATATCGATTCTTCAAAGGGCCATAAATGTTGGCTCGTTTAGAGTAACGGGAGCCATAACTAGTGAAAACGAAGCTCTCTGCGATTTCTACAGCGATGACCTCTTTAAGCCGTCACTGGTTAGTCTTATACCCAAAAAAATTTATCCAAACCTCAATTGGGTCTGGGATATTTTTTACCCTTCGTTTTTTCGTCATGTGGATTTTTCTGTAAAACGGGATCCCCGTGACTGGTCTATGATTCACCATCGCTGATGAGTGGTACCCTATGGTACTTCTCCTTTCAAATCCATGCACCCATTTCTAAAAGCCGTACGGCACTTTTTCGGCATTTTGGATGGATGTTGCACCTTGCACCGCAGATGTTGCACCCTATGGATATCGATTCTTCGGAGGGCCATACTTGTTGGCTCATTTAGAGTTACAGAAGCCATAACAAGTCAAAACAAAGCTCTCTGTGAGTTCTATGGCTGTGGCAGCTTTAAGCCGTCACTGGTTAGTTTCATACCCAAAAAAGCTTGTCTAAACCTCAATCGGGTCTTGGACGTTTTTTACCCTTTGTTTTTTTTGTCACGTGGATTCTTTTTGTAAAACGGGATCCCTGTGGCCGGTCTATGATTTCCCATCGCCGGAGAGTGGTGCCCCATGGTACTGCTCCGTTTCAAATTTCGGCATTTTGGACGGATGTTGCACCGTGCACCGCATTTGTTGCACCCTGTGGATATCGATTCTTCGGAGGGCCATAACTGTTGGCTCGTTTAGAGTTAAGGGAGCCATAACAAGTTAAAACGAAGCTCTCTGTGAGCTCAATAGCTGTGACTGCTTTAAGCCGTCCATGGTTAGTTTCATACCCAAAAAATCTTATATGTACCTCAATCGGGTCTTAGACGTTTTTTACCCTTCATTTTTTCGTCACGTGGATTTTTTATGTAAAACGGGATCCCTGTAGCTGGCCTATGATTTACCATCGCCCGTGAGTGGTGCCCCATGGTACTTCTCTGTTTCAAATCCATGCACCCATTTCTAAAAGTCGTACGACACTATTTCGGCATTCTGGTCGGATGTTGCACCTTGCACCGTATGTTGCACCCTGTGGATACCGATTCTTCGGAGGACCATAACTATTGGCTCGTTTAGAGTTACGGGATCCATAAAGTCAAAATGAAGCTCTCTACGAGTTCTATGGCAACGACAATTTAAGCCGTCACAGGTTAGTTTCATACCCAAAAAATCTTATCCGAATCTCAATCGGGTCTTAGACGTTTTTTACCCTTCATTTTTTCGTCACATGATTTTTTCTGTAAAACGGGATCCTCGTCGCTAGTCTATGATTTACCATCGCCGATGAGTAGTTCCCCATGATACTGCTCCGTTTCAAATCCATGCACCCATTTCTAAAAGTCGCACAGCACTTTTTCGGCATTTTGGATGGATGTTGCACCTTACACCGTAGATGTTGCACCCTGTGGATAACGATTCTTTTGAGGGCCATAACTGTTGGCTCGTTTAGAGTTACGGGAGCCATAACTAGTCAAAACAAAGCTCAATGCGAGTTCTACAGCTATGACAACTTTAAGCCGTTACTGGTTAGTTTCATACCCAAAAAATCTTATCCGAAACTCAATTGGGTTTTGGACCTTTTCTACCCTTCGTTTTTTCGTCACGTGGATTTTTTCTGTAAACCGGGATCCCGTGGCTGGTCTATGATTTACCATCGTCGGAGAGTGGTGCCCTATGGTATTGCTTCGTTTCAAATCCATGCATCAGTTTCTAAAAGTCGTACGACACTTTATCGGCATTTTGGACGGATGTTGCACCTTGCACCGTAGATGTTGCACCCTGTGGATATCGATTCTTCGGAGGGCCACAAATGTTGGCTTGTTTAGAGTTACGGGAGCCATAACCAGTCAAAACGAAACCCTCTGCGAGTTCTACGGCTATGACCGCTTTAACCCGTCACTGGTTAGTTTTATACCCTAAAAATCTTATCCGAACCTCAATTGGGTCTTGGACGCTTTTTACCCTTCGTTTTTTCGTCACGTGGATTTTTTCTGTAAAATGGGATCCCTGTGGCTGGTCTATGATTTACCATCGCAGGCGAGTGGTTCCCCATGGTACTACTTCGTTTCAAATCCTTGCACCTATTTTTAAAAGTCGTACGACACTTTACGGCATTTTGGACTGATGTTGCACCTTGCACCGTAGATGTCGCACCCTGTGGATCTCGATTCTTCGGAGGGCCATAACTGTTAGCTCATTTAAAGTTACGGAAGCAATAACTAGTCAAAATGAAGCTCTCTGTGAGTTCTACGGCTTTGACGGCTTTAATCCATCACTGGTTAGTCTCATACCCAAAAAAGCTTATCCGAACCTCAATCGGGTCTCGGACGTTTTTTACCCTTCGTTTTTTGTCATGTGGATTTTTTCTGTAAAACGGGATCCCTATGGCTGGTCTATGATTAACCATCACCGAAGAGTGGCGCCCATGATACTGCTCCGTTTCAAATCCATGCACACATTTCTAAAAGTCGTAAGGCGTTTTTTCGGCATTTTGGATGGATGTTGCACCTCGCACCGTAGATGTTGCACCCTGTGGATATCGATTCTTCGAAGGGCTATAACTGTTGGCTCGTTTAGAGTTGAGGGAGCCATAACTAGTCAAAACAAAGCTCTCTGTTAGTTCTACAGCTATGACAGCTTTAAGCCGTCCTTGGTTAGTTTCATACTCAAAAAATCTTATCCGAACCTTAATCGGGTCTTGGACGTTTTTTACCCCTCGTTTTTTTGTCACGTGTATTTTTTCTGTAAAACGGGATCCCCATGGCTGGTCTATGATTTACCATTGCCGGTGAGTGGTTCCTCATGGTACTGTTCTGTTTAAATTCATGCACCCATTTCTAAATGTCGTACGGCACTTTTTTGGCATTTTGGGCGGATGTTGCACCTTGCAACGTATGTTGCACCCTATGAATATCGATTCTTTGGAGGGCCATAACTGTTGGCACGTTAAGATTTACGAGAGACATAACCAGTTAAAACGAAGCTCTCTTGGAGTTCTACGGCTATGACGGCTTTAAGTCGTTATTGGTTAGTTTCATACCTAAAAAATCTTATCTGAACCTCAATCGGGTCTTTGACGGTTTTTACCCTTCATTTTTTTGTCACGTGGATTTTTTCTGCTAAACGGGATGCCTGTGGCTGGTAAATGTTTTACCGTCGCCGGTGAGTGGTGCCCCATGATACTGCTCCGTTTCAATTCCATGCACCAATTTCTAAAAGTCGTACGGTACTTTTTCGGCATTTTGGACGGATGTTGCACCTTGCACCTTAGATGTTGCACCCTGCAGATATCGATTCTCCGGAGGGCCATAACTGTTGGCTTGTTTATAGTTACAGGAGCCATAACCAGTCAAAATGAAGCTAACTGCGAGTTCTACGGCTATGACAACTTTAAGTCGTCACTGGTTAGTTTCTTACCTAAAAATTCTTATCTGAAACTCAATCGGGTTTTGGACATTTTTTACACTTCGTTTTTTCGTCACGTAAATTTTTTCTGCAAAACGGGATCCCTGTGGTTGGTCTATGATTTACCATCGCCGAAGAGTGGTGGCCCATGGTACTGTTCTGTTTAAAGTCCATGCACCCATTACTAAAATTCGTACAGCACTTTTTCGGCATTTTGGACGGATGTTGCACCTTGCACCGTAGATGTTGCACCCTGTGGATATCGATTCTTCGGAGGGCCATAACAGTTGGCTCGTTTAGAGTTACGGATCCATAACCAGTCAAAACGAAGCACTCTGGTAGTTCAATGGCTGTGACAGCTTTAAGCCGTCACTGGTTAGTTTCATACCAAAAAAATCTTATCCGAACCTCAATCGGGTCTTGGACGTTTTTTACCCTTCATTTTTTGGTCATGTGGATTTTTTCTGTAAAATTGGATCCCCATGGCTGGTCGGTTATTTACCATCGCCGGTGGGTGGCGCCCCATGGTACTGCTCCGTTTGAAATCCACGCACCCATTTCTAAAAGTCGTACGGCACTTTTTTGGCATTTTGAATGGACGTTGTGCATTGCGCTATAGATGTTGCACCCTGTGGACATTGATTCTTCGGAGGGCCATAACTGTTGGCTCGTTTATAATTACGGGAGCCATAACCAGTCAAAACAGTGCACTCTGCGAGTTCTACGGCTATGACCACTTTAATCCGTCACTGGTTAGTTTCATACCTAAAAAATCTTATCCAAACCTCAATCGGGCCTTGGAAGTTTTTTACCCTTCTTTTTTTTGTCACGTGGATTTTTTCTGTAAAACAAGATCCACGTGGCTGGTTTATGATTTACCATCGCCAGTGAATGGTGCTCCATGGTACTGTTCCACTTCAAATCCGTGCACCCATTTCTAAAAGTCGTACGATACTTTTCCGGCATTTTGGACGGATGTTGCACCTTGTACCGTAGATGTTGCACCCTGTGGATATAGAATCTTCGGAGGGCCATAACTATTAGCTCGTTTAGAGTTACGGAAGCCATAATCAGTCAAAACGAAGCTCTCGGTGAGTTCTACGGCTATGACCGCTTTGAGCTATCACCGGTTAGTCTCATACCCAAATTTTTTTATCTGAACCTCAATCGGGTCTTGGACGTTTTTTACCCTTCGTTTTTTCGTCACGTGGATTATTTCTATAAAACGGGATCCGCATGGCTGGTCTATGATTTACCATCGCCGGTGAGTGGTTCTCTATGGTACTGCTCCGTTTTAAATCCATGCACCCATTTCTAAAAGTCGTACGACACTTTTCGGCATTTTGGACGGACATTGCACCGTAGATGTTAGACCCTGTGGATATCGATTCTTCCGAGGGCTATGACTGTTGGCTCGTTCTGAGTTACGAGAGACATAACCAGTCAAAACGAAGCTCTCTGTGAGTTCTACGGCTATGACAGCTTTAAGCCGTCTATGGTTAGTTTCATACCCAAAAAATCTTATCCGAACCACAATCGGGCCTTGGACGTTTTTTACCCCTCGTTTTTTCGTCACGTGGATTTTTTCTGTAAAATGGGATCCCCATGGCTTGTCGGTTATTTACCATCGCCGGTGAGTGGCGCCCCATGGTACTGCTCCATTTCAAATCCACGCACGACTCTTTTTCGACATTTTGGACTAAGATTTACCATTGCCGATGAGTGGTGCCCCAAGGTGCTGCTCCTTTTCAAATTCATGCATCCATTTTTAAAAGTCGTACGACACTTTTTCGGCATTTTAGACGGACGTTGCACCTTGCACCATAGATGTTGGACCCTATTGATATCGATTCTTCGGAAGGCCATAATTGTTGGCATGTTTAGAGTTATGAGAGCCATAACCGGTCAAAATGAATCTCTCTACGAGTTCTACGGCTATGACTGCTTTAAGCCGTTCGTGGTTAGTTTCATACCCAAAAAATCTTATCCGAACCTCAATCAGGTCTTGGACATTTTTCACCCTTCGTTTTTTGTCACGTGGATTTTTTCTGTAAAACGGGATTCACGTGGCTGGTCTATGACTTACCATCTCCGGTGAGTGGTGTCCCAAGGTACTCCTCCGTTTCAAATTCATGCACCCATTTCTAAAAGTCATACGGCACTTTTTCGCCATTTTGGACGAATATTGCACCTTGCACCGTAGATGTTGCAGCCTGTGGATATCGATTCTTCGAAAGGCCATAATTTTTGGCTCGTTTAGAGTTACGGAAGCTATAACCAGTCAAAACGAAGCTCTCTGCGAGTTCTATGGCTATGATAGCTTTAAGCCATCACCGGTTAGTATCATACCCAATAAATCTTATCTGAACCTCAATCGGGTCTTTGATGTTTTTTACCCTTTGTTTTTTCGTCATATGGATTTTTTCTGTAAAACGGGATCCCCATTGCTATTCTATGTTTTACCATCGCCGGTGAGTGGTGCCCCATGGCACTGCTCCGTTTCAGTTCCATGCACCTGTTTCTAAAAGTCGTACGGCACTTTTTCGGCATTTCGGACGGATGTTGCACCTTGCACCGGAGATGTTGCACCCTGTGGATATCGATTCTTCGGGGGGCCACAACTATTGACTCATTTAGAGTTACGGGAGCCAAAACCAGTCAAAACGAAGCTGTTTGTGTGTTCTACGGGTATGACAGCTTTATGCTGTCCCCGGTTAGTTTCATACCCAAAAATCTTATCTGAACCTCAATCGGGACTTGGACGTTTTTTACCCTTCATTTTTTGGTCACGTGGATTTTTCTTTAAAATGGGATCCCCGTGGCTGGTCTATGATTTACCATCGCCAGTGAGTGGTGCCCCATGGTACTGCTCCGTTTCAAATTCATGCATCCATTTCTAAAAGTCGTACGACACTTTTTCGGCATTTTGTACGGACGTTGCACCTTGCACCGTAGATGTTGGACCCTATTGATATCGATTCTTTGGAAGGCCATAACTGTTGGCTCGTTTAGAGTTACGGGAGCCATATCCAGTCAAAACGAAGCTCTCTGTGAGTTCTACGGCTACGACTGCTTTGAGCCATCCCTGGTTAGTTTTATACCCAAAAAATCTTATCTGAACCTCAATCGGGTCTTGTACGTTTTTTACCCTTCGTTTTTTCGTCATGTGGATTTTTTCTATAAAACGTGATCCCCGTGGCTGGGCTATGATTTACCATCGCTGGTGAGTGGTACCCCATGGTACTGCTCCATTTCAAATTCATGCACCCATTTGTAAAAGTCGTAAAACACTTTTTCGGCATTATGGACGGATATTGCACCTTGCACCCTAGATGTTGCAGCCTGTGGATATCGATTGTTCGGAGGGCTCCAACTATTGGATCATTTAGAGTTAGGGAAGCCATAACCATTCAAAACGAAGCTCTCTGCGAGTTCTACGGCTATGACAACTTTAAGCCGTCACTGGTTAGTTTCATACCCAATAAATCTTATCCGAACCTCAATCGAGTCTTCGATGTTTTTTACCCTATGATTTTTCGTCACGTGGATTTTTTCTGTAAAACGGGATCCCCATGGCTGATCTATGATTTTCCATCGCCGGTGAGTGGTGCCCTATTGTACGGTTCCATTTCAAAACCATGCACACATTTCTAAATGTCGTACGACACTTTTTCGGCATTTTGGACGGATGTTGCACCTTGCACCATAAATGTCGCACCCTGTGGATATCGATTCTTCGAAGGGCCATAACTGTTGGCTCGTTTAGAGTTACGAGAGCCATAACCAGTCAAAACGAAGTTCTCTGCGAGTTCTACAGCTATGACCGCTTTAAGCCATCACTGGTTAGTTTCATACCCAAAAATTCTTATCCGAACCCCAATTGGGTTTTTGACGTATTTTACCCTTCGTTTTTTCGTCACGTGGATTTTTTCTGTAAAGCAGGATCCCCGTGGCTGGTCTATGATTTCCATCGCCGGAGAGTGGTGCCCCATGATACTGGTTCATTTCCAATCCATTCATCCATTTCTAAAAGTCGTACGGCACTTTTTTAGTATTTTGGACGGATGTTGCACCTTGCACCGTAGATGTTGCACCCTGTGGATATCGATTGTTCGAAGGGCGACAACTGTTGGCTCGTTTAGAATTACGGGAGCCATAACTAGTCAAAACGAAGCTCTCTGCGAGTTCTATGGCTATGACAGCTTTAAGCCGTCACTGGTTGTTTCGTACCCAAAAAATCTTATCCGAACCTCAATCGGATCTCGGACATTTTTTACCCCTTGTTTTATCGTCACGTGGATTTTTTCTGTAAAACAGGATCCCCGTGCCAGGTCTACGATTTACCATCGCCGGTGAGTGGTGACCCATGATACTGCACCGTTCAAATCTATGCATCTATTTCTAAAAGTCGTACGGCACTTTTCCAGCATTTTGGACGTATGTTGCACCTTGCACCGTAGATGTTGCATCCTGTGCATATCGATTCTTCGGAGGGCCATAACTGTCGGCTCGTTTAGTGTTAAGGGAGCCATAACCAGTCAAAACAAAGCTCTCTGCTAGTTCTACAGCTATGACCGAGTAAGCCGTCACTGGTTTGTTTCATAACCAAAAAATCTTATCCGAACCTCTATCGGGTCTTAGACGTTTTTGACCCTTCGTTTTTTCGTAACGTGGATGTTTTCTGTAAAACGGGATCCCCACGGCTGGGCTACGATTTACCATCGCCGGTGAGTGGTTCCCCATGGTATTGCTGCGTTTCAAATCCATGAACCCATTTCTAAAAGTCGTACAGTACTTTTTCGGCATTTTGAACGGATGTTGCACCTTGCACCGTAGATGTTGCACCCAGTGGATATCGATTCTTCGGAGGGCCATAACTGTTGGCTCGTTTAGAGTTACAGGAGCCATAATGAGTCAAAATATAACTCTCTATGAGTTCTACCGCAATGACAGCTTTAAGCCGTCCATGGTTAGTTTCATACCCAAAAAATCTAATCCGAACCTCAATCGGGTCTTGGACGTTTTTTACCCTTCGTTTTTTCGTCACGTGGTTTTTTTATGTAAAATGGGATCCCCGTGGCTGGTCTATGATTTACCATGCCGGTGAGTGGTGCCCCGTGGTACTGCTCCTTTTCAAATTCATGCTCCCATTTCTAAAAGACATACGACACTTTTTCGCCTTTTTGGACGGATGTTGCACCTTGCACCGTAGATGTTGCACCCAGTGGATATCGATTCTTCGGGGGGCCACAACTATTGACTCATTTAGAGTTACGGGAGCCAAAACTAGTCAAAACGAAGCACTCTACGAGTTCTACATCTATGACAGTTTTGAGCTGTCACTGGTTATTTTCATACCCAAAAATCTTATCCAAACCTCAATCGGGTCTTGGACTTTTTTACCCTTCGTTTTTTTATCACGTGTTTTTTTCTATAAAATGGGATTCCCGTGGCTGATCTGCGATTTACGATCATTGGTGAGTGGTGACCCATGGTGTTGCTCCGTTTCAAATCCATGCACCCATTTCTAAATGTCGTACGACACTTTTTCAGCATTTTGGACGGATGTCGTACCTTGCTGTTACGGGAGCCATAACCAGTCAAAACGATGCTCTCTGTGAGTTCTACGGCAATGCCCGCTTTAAGCCGTCACTGGTTAGTTTCATACCCAAAAAATCTTATATAAACCTCAATCGGGTCTTGAACGTTTTTTACCCTTCGTTTCTTCGTCACGTGGATTATTTCTATAAAACGGGATCCCCATGGCTGGTCTATGATTTACCATCGCCGACGGGTGGTGCCCTATGGTACTGCTCTGTTTCAAATCCATGCACCCATTTCTATAACTCGTACGACACTTTTTCGGCATTTTGGACGGACGTTGCACCATGCACCGTAGATGTTGGACCCTGTGGATATCGATTCTTCGGAGGGCCATAATTGTTGGCTCGTTTAGATTTACGGGAGCCATAACCAGTCAAAACGAAGCTCTCTGTGAATTATACGGCTGTGACAGCTTTAAGCCGTCCCTGGTTAGTTTCATATCCAAAAAATCTTATCTGAACCTCAATATGGACTTGGACGTTTTTTACGCTTTGTTTTTTCGTCACGTGGATTTTTTTGTAAAACGGGATCTCCGTGGCTGATCTATGATTTACCATTACCGGTGAGTGGTGCCCCATGGCTGCTCCGTTTCAAATTCATGCATCCATTTCTAAAAGGCGTATGGCACTTTTTGGCATTTTGGACGGACGTTGCACCTTCCACCGTAGATGTTGGACCTGTGGATATCGATTCGTCGGAAGGCCATAACCGTTGGCTCGTTTAGAGTTACGAGAGCCATAACCAGTCAAAACGAAGCTCTCTTCAAGTTCTACGGCTATGACAGCTTTAAGTCGTCACTAGTTAGTTTTATACCCAAAAAATCTTATCCGAACCTTAGTCGGGTCTTGGACGTTTTTTATCCTTCGTTTTTTCGTCACGTGGATTTTTTCTGTAAAACGGGTTCTCGTGGCTTGCCTATGATTTACCATCGCCGGTGAGTGGTGCCCCATTGTACTGCTCCATTTCAAAACCATGCACCCATTTCTAAATGTCTTACGGCACTTTTTCGGCATTTTGGACGGATGTTGCACCTTGCACCGTAGATGTTGCACCCTGTGGATATCGATTGGCCGTTTAGAGTTACGGAAGCCATAACCAGTCAAAACGAAGCTCTCTGTGAGTTCTACAGCTATGAAAGCTTTAAGCCATCATTGGTTAGTTTCATACCCAAAAAATCTTATCCGAACCACAATCGGGTTTTGGACGTATATTACCCTTCGTTTTTTCGTCACGTGGATTTTTTTCTGTAAAACGGGATCCCCGTGGCTGGTCTATGATTTCCATCGCCGGAAAGTGGTGCCCTATGGTACTGCTCCGTTTCAAATCCATGCACTCATTTCCAAAAGTCGTATGACACTTTTATGGCATTTTGGACAGATGTTGCACCTTGCACCGTAGATGTTGCAACCTGTAGATATCGATTCTTCGGAGGGCCACAATTGTTGGCTCGTTTAGTGCCACGGGAGCCATAACCAGTCAAAATGAAGCTTTCTGCGAGTTCTACGGCTATAATAGCTTTAAGCCATCACTGGTTAGTTTCATACCCAAAAATCTTATCCGAACCTCAATCGGATCTTGCACGTTTTTTACCCTTCGTTTTTTTATCACGTGGATTTTTTCTGTAAAACGGGATCCTCATGGATTGTCTATGATTTACCATCGCCGGTGAGTGGTGCCATCCCCATGGATTTTTTCTGTAAAAGTCGTGCGGCCATTTTCGGCATTTTGGACGTATGTTGCTCCTTGCACCGTAGATGTTGCACCCTGTGGATATCGATTCTTCGAAGGGCCATAACTGTCGGCTCGTTCAAAGTTAAGGGAGCCATCACATGTCAAAACGAATCTCTCTACGAGTTCTACGGCTATGACTACTTTGGGCCTCACTGGTTTGTTTCATACCAAAAAAATCTTATCCGAACCTCAATCGGGTCTTGTACGTTTTTTACCCTTCGTTTTTTCGTAACGTGAATTTTTTCTGTAAAACGGTATCCCCATAGCCGGTCTATGATTTACCATCATTGGTGAGTGGTGCCCCATGGTACTACTCTGTTATCCCATTTTTTGGTCAAAACTGGAATATCGACAAATTAGCAAGGAATAATGGATGCCGGGATTGAAAATCGATTGGAAGCAAGGCTCAACACTAGCCTAGAAGTCCATCCAACATTCTCAGTGCAGAGGCTCATTCGGCCCCAGGAACATTCGGCCCCAAGCTTCATTCGGCCCCAAGATCATTCGGCCCCAAGCTTCATTCGGCCCAAGCCCTCCAATACCGAACCAACATGCCTTATCCCTCTACAGCCGAACCAAGATCACCACCGGACCAATACCACTGCCGGTCCACAATACTCCATCACCGAACCAGCTCCCAGACACCCCCACCGAACCAACATCTTTCCACCCTCTACCGAATATGCCTCCGGATCAACCACTCCAAGTACAGCCGAACCAAACTTCACCGAACCGGATATGCCAGGCCAGATTGCAGCAGCCCAGGCCCACCAGCAGCTATATGCATCCAAGACCCCTGCCCCCAGCCTCACTCTATAAATAGAGGGGCAGGGGTACAACAATGGAGGACAAGTTGGAGAGCTCAAACCTGGAAGGAACTTTCAAACAACTTTCATACACTTGTACTACAAGCTTTGTACTTGTAATCGGATTGGAAAAGGAGAATAACATATAAAGTGGACGTAGGCACACTTTGGCCGAACCACTATAAATCTGTGTGTCTTTTACAGTTTAGCCCCTACTTTTTACGTATTTGCATACACCACCTAAATCAATACGAACAACATAAAATCAACTAATTCATACGACTTGGAGCTGTTTGATCATCTTTTGTGCAAACATATTTGGGTTATTTGCTGAGATCTGTAATTTGTGTTTGAATATCGCTGAATTATATTCATACACTGGTGCTTTCACGACTTTGGGTGTTTGCGGCCATTTTTTACGCAAACATTTTGGTGCTTTCACTGAGAACGACCAGCTCCCGCTACATCGGATAGAGGTTTAGATTTGGAAGACGATGACTAGGCAAAACAGTAGAAGGCTAAGGGCTGAGAGAAGCCAACAAGGAGGAAGTCAACAAGCATCCTCCGGAGGTGAGGAAGGACCGGCTTCGATCTACATAACCCGGGATGAAATGGAAGCCATAACAAATTCACTGCAAGAGAGGTTGCTGAAAAGTCAACAGGAAATGATGCAAACTTTCTTGGAGCAAATGAGAGCTGCAGGGATGCAGAATTTAGGAGCAGCTACAACGGCTATGGATGCAGGACAAGAAGCTAGGGTTATGGAACCCAACGAAGGACAAGATACGGAGCCAGGTAGCAATCAACAAGGGCTTGGGGGCAGGCCCACGGGATTCAACACAGGGGAACCTTTGGAAGGAGTTCAACAGGCTAGAACCAACGTTGCTGCTAACGAGCCACACGAAGAGTATGTACCGGAGTTCCCTCGGGGGCAACCCCCGACAGACAACGGTGGATTGGTAGATATAATCAGGAAGACTGTGCGAGGTGGTTTGACCAACGGAGACTTGGAAGGAGTAAACAGGAGTCCGTTCACTCGGGAAATAAGGATGGCTCAGAACCCACCTAAGTTCAAGCTACCTAGCGTGGAGGTATACAATGGCAAGGAAGACCCTACGGATCACTTGATGAGATACACTAGACACATGGAGGTGCTGGGGGCATCAGAGGAGGTGATGGCCCGATGCTTCCCTTTGTACTTGACGGACTTAGCTGCGATGTGGTTCAGGCAGCTGGAAGAAGGATCTATCGGGACTTGGAGGGAATTGGTGGAAAGGTTTCTGGGACAGTTTCGGGTTCATGTCAAGAGACCGAAGAACGTGATGACATTGACATCGGTAAGGCAAAGGATGGATGAATCGCTTAGAGCTTTTCTAACTCGATTCAGTGCCGCAGTTGCTTCGGTGGATCGGCCCGATCCATCGATGGTTTTAATGGCAGCAGTATCAGGAGTCAGGGAGAACTCGGATTTCAAGGTATCTCTGATACGAGATCCCCCACGGAATCTCGACGAATTTTTTCATGAGGCAGAAAGGTTCCTTCGACAAGAAGATGCGAGTACGGATTTAAAGCTGAAAAAGGTTAACGCGGTTGAGGGGGGAGGACCATCCAGCAATGGTTCGGATAAAAACAAAGGAAAAAGGAAGTTGGACAGTGATTCTGGAAATGCTAGGAAGCAATGGAAGGATCCAAAGTTTTCCACATACACAGGATTGAACGAGACACTGGAGCAGATATACCTGAATACTCGAAATCGCCTTCACTACCGGAGGCCGGCTAGGAGAGAACCAACAGAACGGGAAAGGACATCAGGAAGGCACTGTCTCTTTCATGATTTGGATGGACACGACACCAACAGCTGCAGGCACTTAAAGGACATAATTGAGGAACATGTAAGGAATGGACAACTGCCGCAATATGTTGGACCGCGGAATGCAACGGCGAGGCAGGAGCAACCGCCGCCTACCTCAAGCTACGATGGTGGGAGGCCCAGGAATGATGGTCGGTTGATCGTCCCTTAACCAGGTTAATATGAAATAAGTAGCAAACTATTGGCAAGCAACCAAGTCATTTACACAGGTACGGGGACGGAGATAGCCCCTAGGCATGCTCTGAATGATGATAAACTGCGACGCTATGGTTTGTGAAATTTATCTTTTTCTTTTGGATTGGACAATGCTTTTCTTTTTGGTTTTCGGTTTTGGAGCTTGGATTGAGCTCCTGGTTTTCCTTGCTTTTTGATTTGGATTTTCCTTTGGACAATTGTTTTCGGTTTTGGATGTTAGTTTGGATTTCTGTTTTAATGGTTTTGGATTTGGATTTTGGATTTGGATTTTGGATTTGGATTTTGGATTTGGATTCTGGATTTGGATTTTGGATTTGGATTCTCGATTTGGATTTTGGACTTGGATTTTGAGTTGGATTTTAATTGGATTTTTATCTGACTTTTGATAAACGGTCGTCGGGTATGGATTATGCCTGGCAAGGGGTGAGTCGCTTTGCCCGAACGTGGTAAACTGACTCATTCAGGTCGTCGAGTATGGACTATGCTCGGCAAGGGTCCGGAGTGACCAGGATTCGGCCTAGGACTTAGGCCCTATATTATCAATCGTTATTTTCAGGTCGTCGAGTATGGACTATGCTCGGCAAGGGTCCGGAGAGACCAGGATTCGGCTTAGGACTTAAGCCATGGCATTGTACAACATCCAGGGACACTGGACCAAGGTCGTCATGTGTGGATTAGGCATGGCAAGAACCCGGAGAGGTTAGCTCAAAGTCCAGGGACACTGGATCAAAATCGTCAAGTGTGGATTACGCATGGCAAGAACCCGGAGAGGTTAGCTCAACATCCAGGGACACGGGATCATGGCCGTCAGGTGTGGATTGCGCTTGGCAAGAGCCCGGAGAGGTTATGGGTTTGGATATCGACCCAGAGAGGTCCTGGATTCGGTTATTGGCTATTGGATAAGGATGATTTGAGGCTCGGCTGTCGAGTTCGGATGGACATGGAATTTGCTCAAGCTTTGGTTATTGGATTTGGAATTGGATATCGACTCGGAGCAGTCAAGGATGATCTACTCTACCGATATGGCTATGGACCTTGGATATTGGATTCGGAACTATTCAAAACACACCTTGTTATCACAAGGCATGTTTTGGGGGGCAAAGTGTTATCCCATTTTTTGGTCAAAACTGGAATATCGACAAATTAGCAAGGAATAATGGATGCCGGGATTGAAAATCGATTGGAAGCAAGGCTCAACACTAGCCTAGAAGTCCATCCAACATTCTCAGTGCAGAGGCTCATTCGGCCCCAGGAACATTCGGCCCCAAGCTTCATTCGGCCCCAAGATCATTCGGCCCCAAGCTTCATTCGGCCCAAGCCCTCCAATACCGAACCAACATGCCTTATCCCTCTACAGCCGAACCAAGATCACCACCGGACCAATACCACTGCCGGTCCACAATACTCCATCACCGAACCAGCTCCCAGACACCCCCACCGAACCAACATCTTTCCACCCTCTACCGAATATGCCTCCGGATCAACCACTCCAAGTACAGCCGAACCAAACTTCACCGAACCGGATATGCCAGGCCAGATTGCAGCAGCCCAGGCCCACCAGCAGCTATATGCATCCAAGACCCCTGCCCCCAGCCTCACTCTATAAATAGAGGGGCAGGGGTACAACAATGGAGGACAAGTTGGAGAGCTCAAACCTGGAAGGAACTTTCAAACAACTTTCATACACTTGTACTACAAGCTTTGTACTTGTAATCGGATTGGAAAAGGAGAATAACATATAAAGTGGACGTAGGCACACTTTGGCCGAACCACTATAAATCTGTGTGTCTTTTACAGTTTAGCCCCTACTTTTTACGTATTTGCATACACCACCTAAATCAATACGAACAACATAAAATCAACTAATTCATACGACTTGGAGCTGTTTGATCATCTTTTGTGCAAACATATTTGGGTTATTTGCTGAGATCTGTAATTTGTGTTTGAATATCGCTGAATTATATTCATACACTGGTGCTTTCACGACTTTGGGTGTTTGCGGCCATTTTTTACGCAAACATACTCCGTTTCAAATCCATGCGCCTATTTTTAAAAGTCGTACGACACTTTTTCGACTTTTTGGACAGATGTTGCACCCTACGGATATCGATTCTTTGGAGGGCCATAACTATTGGCTCGTTTAGTGTTACGGAAGCCATAACCGGTCAAAACGAAGCTCTCTGTGAGTTCTACGGCTATGACACCTTTAAGCCATCACTGGTTAGTTTCATAACCAAAAAATCTTATCCGAACCTCAATCGGGTCTTGGGCGCTTTTTATCCTTCGTTTTTTTGTCACGTGGATTTTCTTTGTAAAACAGGATCTCCGTGGCTGGTCTATGATTTACCATTGCCGGAGGGTCGTGTCCCATGGTACTGCTCTGTATCAAATCCATGCACCCATTTCTAAAAGTCGTACGACACTTTTTCGGTATTTTCGACGGATGTTGCACCGTGCACCGTAGATGTTGCACCATGTGGATATCGATTCTACGGAGGGCCATAACTGTTGGCTCGTTTAGAGTTACGGAAGCCATAACAAGTCAAAACGAAGCTCACTGCGAGTTCTACGGCTATGATCGCTTTAAGCCGTCACTGGTTAGTTTTATACCCAAAAAATCTTATCTGAATCTCAATCGGGTCTTGGACGTTTTTTACCTTTCGGCTTTTCGTCTTTATCTCTATAAAACGAGATCCCCATGGCTGGTCTATGATTTACCATCGCCGGTGAGTGGTGCCCTATGGTACTGCTCCGTTTCAAATCCATGCACCCATTTCTAAAATTCATACGTCACTTTTTCGGCATTTTGGGCGGACGTTGCACCATGCACCGTAGATGTTGGACCCTGTGGATATCGATTCTTCGGAAGGCCGTGACTGTTGGCTCGTTAAGAGTTATGGGAGCCATAACCAATCAAAATGAACCTGTTTTTGTGTTCTATGGCTATGACAGCTTTATGCTATCCCTGGTTAGTTTCATACCCAAAAATCTTATCTGAACCTCAATAGGGACTTGAACGTTTTTTACCCTTCATTTTTTCGTCACGTGGATTTTTCTGTAAAATGGGATCCCCGTGGCTGGTCTGTGATTTACCATCGTCGGTGAGTGGTGCCCCATGGTACTGCCCATTTCAAATTCATGCATCCATTTCTAAAAGTTGTACGGCACTTTTTCGGCATTTTGTACGGACGCTGCACCTTGCACCGTAGATGTTGGACCCTGTGGATATCGATTCTTTGGAAGGCCATAACTGTTGGCTCGTTTTGAGTTACGGGAGCCATATCCAGTCAAAACGAAGCTCCCTGTGAGTTCTACGGCTACGACTTCTTTAAGCCGACCTTGGTTAGTTTTATACCCAAAAAATCTTATCTGAACCTCAATCGGGTCTTGGACGTTCTTTACCCTTCGTTTTTTCGTCACGTGGATGTTTTCTGTAAAATGGGATCCCCGTGGCTGGTCTATGATTTACCATCGCCGGAGAGTGGTGCCCCATGGTACAGCTCCATTTCAAATCCATGAACTCATTTCTAAAAGTCGTACAACACTTTTTCGGCATTTTGGACGGATATTGCACCTTGCACCGTAAATGTTGCAGCCTGTGGATATCGATTGTTCGGAGGGCTCCAACTGTTGGATCATTTAGAGTTATGGAAGCCATAACCATTCAAAACGAAGCTCTCTGTGAGTTCTACGGCTATGACAACTTTAAGCCGTCACTGGTTAGTTTCATACCCAATAAATCTTATTCGAACCTCAATCGGGTCTTGAATGTTTTTTACCCTTCGTTTTTTCGTCACGTGGATTTTTTCTGTGAAACGGGATCCCCGTGGCTGATCTATGATTTTCCATCGCCGGTGGATGGTGCCCTATTGTACGGCTCCATTTAAAAACCATGCACACATTTCTAAAAGTCGTACGACACTTTTTTGGCATTTTGGACGGATGTTGCACCTTGCACCGTAGATGTTGCACCCTGTGGATATTGATTCTTCGGAGGGCCATAACTGTTGGCTCGTTTAGAGTTACGGGAGCCATAACCAGTCAAAACGAATCTCTCTGCGAGTTCTACAGCTATGAAAGCTTTGAGCCGTCATTGGTTAGTTTCATACCCAAAAAATCTTATCCGAACCTCAATCGGGTTTTGGACGTATTTTACCCTTCGTTTTTTCGTCACGTGGATTTTTTCTGTAAAACGGGATCCCCGTGGCTGGTCTATGATTTCCAACGCCGGAAAATAGTGCCCCATGATACTGCTCCGTTTCAAATCCATGCATCCATTTCTAAAAGTCGTACGGAACTTTTTCGGCATTTTTGACGGATGTTGCACCTTAAACCGTAGATGTTGCACCCTGTGGATATCGATTGTTCGGAGGGCCACATCTGTTGGCTCGTTTAGAGTTACGGGAGCCATAACCAGTCAAAACGAAGCTCTCTGCGAGTTCTATGGCTATGACAGCTTTAAGCCATCACTGGTTAGTTTTACTCAAAAAATATTATCCGAACCTCAATCGGATCTTGGACGTTTTTTACGTTTCGTTTTTTCATCACGTGGATTTTTTCTGTAAAACAGGATCCCGTGGTAGGTCTACGATTTACCATCACCGGTGATGGTGCCCCATGATACTGCTACGTTTCAAATCTATGCATCTATTTCTAAAAGTCGTACGGCACTTTTTCGGCATTTTGGACGTATGTAGCACCTTGCACCGTAGATGTTGCACCATGTAGATATCGATTCTTCGGAGGGCCATAACTGTCGGCTCGTTTAGAGTCAAGGGGGCCATAACCAGTCAAAATGAATCTCTTTGCTAGTTCTATGGCTATGATGGATTAAGCCCTCACTGGTTTGTTTCATAACCAAAAAATCTTATCCGAACCTCTATCGGGTCTTAGACGTTTTTTACCCTTCGTCTTTCGTAACGTGAATGTTTTCTGTAAAACGGGATCC
Organism: Allium cepa; assembly: GCA_030765085.1. Classification (NCBI taxonomy): domain Eukaryota; kingdom Viridiplantae; phylum Streptophyta; class Magnoliopsida; order Asparagales; family Amaryllidaceae; genus Allium; species Allium cepa. The sequence continues at coordinate 35,479,888 of CM060941.1, forward strand.
CCGCGGCTGGTCTACGATTTACCCCGCGGATGTTGCACCTTGCACCGTAGATGTTGCACCCAGTGGATATCGATTCTTCGAAGGGTCATAACTGTTGGCTCGTTTAGAGTTACGGGAGCCATAACTATTCAAAATATAGCTCTCTATGAGTTCTACCGCTATGACAACTTTAAGCCGTCCCTGGTTAGTTTCATACCAAAAAATCTAATCCGAACCTCAATCGGGTCTTGGACGTTTTTTACCATTCGTTTTTTCGTCACGTGGATTTTCTCTGTAAAACGGGATCCCTGCGGCTGGTCTATGATTTACCATGCCGGTGAGTGGTGCCCCTTGGTACTTCTCCTTTTCAAATTCATGCTCCCATTTCTAGAAGTCGTACGGCACTTTTTCGCCATTTTGGACGGATGTTGCACCTTGCACCGTAGATGTTGCACCCTGTGGATATCGATTCTTCGGAGGGCCACAACTATTGACTCATTTAGATTTACGGGAGCCAAAACCAGTCAAAACGAAGCACTCTGTGAGTTATATAGCTATGATAGCTTTAAGCTGTCATTGGTTAGTTTCATACCCAAAAAAACTTATCCGAACCTCAATTGGTTCTTGGACTTTTTTACCCGTCGTTTTTTCGTCACGTGGATTTTTTCTGTAAAATGGGATCCCCGTGGCTGATCTGTGATTTACCATTGTTGGTGAGTGGTGCCCCATGGTGTTGCTCCGTTTCGAACCGATGCACCCATTTCTAAAAGTCGTAAGGCACTTTTTCGGCGTTTTGGACGGATGTCGTACCTTGCTATTACGGGAGTCATAACCAGTCAAAACGAAGCTCTCTGTGAGTTCTATGGCTATGACTGCTTTAAGCCGTCACTGGTCAGTTTCATGCCCAAAAAAACTTATCCAAACCTCAATTGGGTCTTGGAAGTTTTTTACCCTTCTTTTCTTCGTCGCGTGGATTATTTCTATAAAACGGGATCTCCGTGGCTGGTCTATGATTTACCATCGCCGGTGGGTGGTGCCCTATGGCACTGCACTGTTTCAAATCCATGCACCCATTTCTATAAGTCGTACGATACTTTTTCGGCATTTTGGACGGACGTTGCACCATGCACCGTAGATGTTGGACCCTGTGGATATCGATTCTTCGGAGGACCATAACTGTTGGCTCGTTTAGATTTACGGGAGCCATAACCAGTCAAAACGAAGCTCTCTGTGAGTTCTACGGCTATGATAGATTTAAACCGTCCCTGGTTAGTTTCATACCTAAAAAATCTTATCCGAACCTCAATCTGGACTTGGACGTTTTTTACGCTTTGTTTTTTCGTCACGTGGATTTTTCTGTAAAACAGGATATCCGTGGCTGGTCTATGATTTACCATCACCGGTGAGTGGTGTCCCATGGTACTACTCCGTTTCAAATTCATGCATCCATTTCTAAAAGGCGTACTGCACTTTTTGGCATTTTGGACGGAGGTTGCACCTTGCACCGTAGATGTTGGACTTGTGGATATCGATCCTTCGAAAGGCCATAACTGTTGGCTCGTTTATAGTTACGAGAGCCATAACCAGTCAAAACGAAGTTCTCTGTGTTTTCTACGGCTATGACAATTTTAAGCCGTCCCTAGTTAGTTATACCCAAAAAATCTTATCCGAACCTCAATCGGGACTTAGATGTTTTTTACCCTTCGTTTTTTCGTCAGGTGGATTTTTTCTGTAAAATGGGATCCCCACGGCTAGTCAATGATTTACCACTGTCGGTGAGTGGTTCCGCATGGTACTGCTTCATTTCATATTGATGCACCCATTTCTAAAAGTCATACGACACTTTTTCGACATTTTGGACTGAGGATGCACCTTGCACCGTAGATGTTGCACCTTGTGGATATCGATTCTTCGGAGGGCCATAACTGTTGGCTCGTTTAGAATTACGGGAGCCATAACCAGTCAAAACGAAGCACTCTGCAAGTTCTACGGCTATGACAACTTTAAGTCGTCACTAGTTAGTTTCATACCCAAAAAATCTTATCTGAACCTCAATCGGGTCTTGGACGTTTTTTACCCTTCGTTTTTTCATCACGTGCATTTATTCTGTAAAACGGGTTCCCGTGGCTTATCTATGATTTACCGTCACCGGTGTGTGGTGCCCCATTGTACTGCTCCATTTCAAAACCATGCACCCATTTCTAAAAGTCGTACACTTTTTCGGCATTTTGGACGGATGTTGCACCTTGCACCGTAGATGTTGCACCCTGTGGATATCGATTCTTCAGAGGGCCATAATTGTTGGCTCGTTTATAGTTATAGGAGCCATAACCAGTCAAAACGAAGCTCTATGCAAGTTCTACGGCTATGGTAGCTTTTAGCCGTCACTGTTTAGTTTCATACCAAAAAAATCTTATCCGAACCTCAATCGGGTTTTGGACGTTTCTTACCCTTCGTTTTTTCGTCACGTGGATTTTTTCTGTAAAACGGGATCCCCATGGTTGGTCTATGATTTACCATCGCCGGAGAGTGGTGCCCCATGGTACTGCTTCATTTCAAATCCATGCACCCATTTTCAAAAGTCGTACGACACTTTTATGGCATTTTGGACGGATGTTACACCTTGCACCGTAGATGTTGCAACATGTAGATATCGATTCTTAGGAGGGCCACAACTGTTGGCTCGTTTAGTGTTACAGGAGCAATAACCAGTCAAAATGAAGCTCTCTATGAGTTTTACGGCTATGACAGTTTTAAGCCATCGCTGGTTAGTTTCATGCCCAAAAAACTTATCGAACCTCAATCGGATCTTGGACGTTTTTTACCCTTCGTTTTTTCGTCGCATGGATTTTTTCTGTTAAACGGGATCCCCATGGATGGTCAATGATTTACCATCGCCGGTGAGTGGTGCCATCCCCATGGATTTTTTCTGTAAAAGTTGTGCAGCACTTTTTCTGCATTTTGAACGTATGTTGCTGCTTGCACCGTAGATGTTGCACCCTGTGGATATCGATTCTTCAGAGGGTCATAACTGTCGGCTCGTTCAAATTTACGGGAGCCATCACCTGTCAAAACTAAGCTCTCTACGATTTCTACGGCTATGACTGCTTTAAGCCTCACTGGTTTGTTTCATACCCAAAAAATCTTATCCGAACCTCAATCGGGTCTTGTACGTTTTTTACCCTTCGTTTTTTCATAACGTGAATTTTTTCTGTAAAACGGTATCCCCGTGGCTGGTCAATGATTTACCATCATTGGTGAGTGGTGCCCCATTGTACTACTCCATTTCAAATCCATGCACCTATTTTTAAAAGTCGTACGACACTTTTTCGGCATTTTGGACGGATGCTGCACCCTGCGGATATCGATTCTTTGGAGGGCCATAACTGTTGGCTCGTTTAGAGTTAAGGAAGCCATAACCGGTCAAAACGAAGCTCCCTATGAGTTCTACGGCTACGACACCTTAAATCCATCACTGGTTAGTTTCATGACCAAAAAATCTTATCCGAACCTCAATCGGGTCTTGGACGCTTTTTACCCTTCATTTTTTTGTCACGTGGATATTTTCTGTAAAACAGGATCCCCGTGGCTGGTCTATAATTTACCATTGCCGGAGGGTCGTGTCCCATGGTACTGCTCTGTATCAAATCCATGCACCCATTTCTAAAAGTCGTACGGCACTTTTTCGGCATTTTCGACGGATATTGCACCTTGCACCGTAGATGTTGCACCATGTGGATATCGATTCTTCGGAGGGCCATAACTGTTGGCTCGTTTAGAGTTACGGGAGCCATAACAAGTCAAAACGAAGCTAACTGCGAGTTCTACGGCTATGACAGCTTTAAGCCATCACTGGTTAGTTTCATACCCAAAAAATCTTATCTGAACCTCAATCGGGGTTTAGACGTTTTTACCCTTCGTTTTTTCATCACGTTGATTTTTTCTGTAAAACTATATCCCCGTGGCTGGTTTATGATTTACCATTGTCGGAGGGTGGTGCCCAATGGTACTGCTCCGTTTCAAATCGATGCACCCATTCTAAAAGTCGTACGGCACTTTTTCGGCATTTTGTCGGATGTTGCACCTTGCACCGTAAATGTTGCACCCTGTGGATATCGATTCTTCGAAGGTCCACAACTGTTGTCTTGTCTAAAGTTACAGGAGCCATAACTAGTCAAAACGAAGCACTATGCGAGTTTTACGGCTTTGACTGTTCAAGCCGTCACTTGTTAGTTGCATACCCAAAAAATCTTGTCCGAACCACAATCGGGTCTTGGACATTTTTTACCCTTCTTTTTTTTCGTCACGTGGATTTTTTCTGTAAAATGGGATCCCCGTGGCTGATCTGTGATTTACCATCGCCGGTGAGTGTTGCCCCATGGTACTGCTCCGTTTCAAATCCATGCACTCATTTCTAAAAGTCGTACGTCACTTTTTCGGCATTTAGGACGGATGTTGCACCATGCACCATAGATGTTGCACCCTATGGATATCGATTCTTCGAAGGGCCATAACTATTGGCTCGTTCAGAGTTACGAGAACCATAACCAGTTAAAATGAAGCTATCTGTGAGTTCTTCGGCTATGACCGCTTTAAGCCGCCATTGGGTAGTTTCATACCCAAAATTTTTATCTGAATCTCAATCGGGTCTTGAACGTTTTTTACCCTTCGTTTTTTTGTTACATGGGTTTTTTCTATAAAACATGATCCCCTTGGCTGGTCTATGATTTACCATCGTCGGAGAGTGGTGCCCTATGGTACAGCTCCGTTTCAAATCCATGCACCCATCTCTAAAAGTCGTATGGCACTTTTCCGGCATTTTGGACAGATGTTGCACCTTGCACCGTTGATGTTGCACCTTGTGGATATCGATTCTTCGAAGGTCCATAACTGTTGGCTCGTTTAGAGTTACGGGAGCCTTAACCTGTCAAAACGAAGCTCTCTGCGAGTACTACGATGATGACAGCTTCAAGCCATCGCTGTTTAGTTTCATACCTAAAAAATCTTATCTGAACCTCAATCGGGTCTTGGATATTTTTTACGCTTCGTTTTTTCGTCACGTGAATTTTTCTGTAAAAAGGGATCCCCGTTGCTGGTCTATGATTTACCATTGCCGGAGAGTGGTGCCCCATGGTACTGCTCCATTTCAAATCCATGCACCCGATTCTAAAGGTCGTACGACACTTTTTCGGCATTTTGGATGGATGTTGCACCTTGCACCATAGATGTAGCACCCTATGGATATCAATTCTTCGGAGGCCCATAACTGTTGGCGCGTTTAGAGTTGCGAGAGCCATAACTGGTTAGTTTCATACCCAAAAAAACTTATCCGAACCTCAATCGGGCCTTGGACGTTTTTTACCCTTCGTTTTTTCGTCACGTGGATTTTTTCTGTAAAACGGGATCCCCGTGGCTGGTCTATGATTTACCATCACCGGAGAGTGTTTTCCCATGGTACTGCTCCGTTTCAAATCCACGCACCCATTTTCAAAAGTCGTATGGCATCTTTTCGGTATTTTGGACGGATGTTGCGCCATGCACCGTAGATGTTGCACCTGTGTATAACGATTCTTCGAAGGGCCATAACTGTTGGCTGGTTTAGAGTTACGGGAGTCATAACCATTCAAAACGAATCTCTCTGCGAGTTCTACGGCTATGACAGCTTTAAGCTGTGACGACCGCCCATGACTCCCGCACTAAACAAGAGAATGGTGTGCTGAAAGGTGTGCCAGGCTGCCATGGACGATTGTCAAGGTAAGGTAAAACAGAATAATCTATCGTATTACTCACAGCGCATGGGCAAAATACAATAGAAAATATATACAGTGAAGCTCCATATAACAGAATCTCATCATATAAACTCTAATAGTTTGATACAACAATCAGCAAAGTCAATACATCAAGCCTCACTATATATCACTCAGAGAATATACAAACAGCGGAACACCCAGTACATATAGTAAGAAAACAATATGCAAAAGCCTCCAGCTCGTCTTCGTCATCAACAACGTTGGTAGCCAAGAACAGCACCTGCCACCTGCTACCTAGTCTGCCCATCCCAACATGGATGAACAGCCCAAGGTAATAAGAGTTAAACATAAAACCTTGAGTCAGACAAAAGTCTTAGTGAGCAGTAAATCAACTATCAAACATACCAAAAGAGCATAAAGGGTAAAAGGAATAGGAACCCAATCATCCCACTCCACCTCTTTCTACAGTGATAGCCCCCAGACACACTAAGCAGAAGTAAACATAGCAATTCAGACATTTAAAACAAAGCAAATATCACTCGAGTCAAGGTCGGCGTTTTCCAAGTACAAACTCGCAAGGCCTAAACCAAGATCAGATAAGCACCCTGAAAACATCGCTCTTGGCCCAAGTGACGATACAACCAAACATCCAAACATCCATGACTCTGGCTATCACTGTTATCATTGCCTTGAATTCACCGTTAGTTGAATGACCACCTGTCAAGGGCTAATGGTAACCCCGGTTCTAGACATAATTCCGCACGTCGTCGCAGCCCGACCCAACGTACTCTTGCTTTGAGTATGCTAGAACCTTCAATAACGATGAAATCTCAGCCTTCTAGTCATCCTCCTCGACGACTATTCCCATACTAGCTCAAGCGCCTCTCAAGCTAACCATTATCCACAAACTCGGACCGCATCACCGAGTTATCAACATGCTTGGGATGATCCCGTCTGGATTAAACCAAGGCTTTCACACATCATGCTTTGCTTCGTCGCATCATAGCAAAGTCCCATCTCAACAGCATGGTTTGCCTCATCGCATCATGGCAAAGTCCCATCTCAACATCATCATCAAATCTATCCATATGAGCTTCAACATCCTCTTCATATGCTACAAGCAGCTTTCCTTATTCAAGAGCCTTTCCACTTAGCTTTTGAATCATCTTCGACCAATTTGTCCAAATCAAGTTATCAATCAACTAATCCATCAAATCAACATTAATCCAAGTAATCAATCATTCAAACAAGATCTAAATAACAATTACAACAATAATGGCAATTTCGTAAATAAAGAGTCCAAATCTAACATGCAATCTAACAAGCATGAATCATGAACAATATCTCTACAACTTGATGAATAAACTTGCATAAGTGAACATATAGTAAAATAGGTGTTGAATCATCATTAACCATAGATCTACATGCAGACTTAAGAAAATGCACGAAATCACTATCTTTAACACATAAACAAACCACCGATCCGATATACTCCTTTGGGTCCGTGTGAGAGATAACCACCACTCACCGAATCACCTAAACACCTTAAAAGATATCAACTTCAGATCTGGACAGCGAAGAACTAAGCTTGATCCGGCAAAATCTCGCTTCAATCGATGAAATCTCTCTTTGAAGAATGTAGATCTTCAACTTTGGATCTTGGATCTTCAACCTTGATCTTCAATCTTGGATGGATGAAAGCACTAGATTAGAGTGGAGAAAAGAAGTGAAGAAATGTTGTAGTCGAGCTCTCAAAATGGCAGCACTTCGTCGCTTCAAAATTCGGTGCCAAAAAGTGAACCAAAGCCCTCTATTCATAGGCTGAATCCTTAAGTCGCCTCCCCCATAAGTCGTCCACGACCTAACCCATGAGTCGCCCCCGACCTAAAACTTCCCACGACTTACGACCTAACGACCTACACGGCCCAGCGACTCAACGACTTAACTACCCTGCCGACCTAACGGCTTAGCAACATAGCCGCCTCAACGACCTAACTGATATACACGACCTAGCAGATCAACAACCTAAGCCATAACACATGAGCGCGACCTAACTATACACGGCCTAGCGACTTAACGACTTACGACCTAACGCTCTAACACAGCCGCATCCTTACCTAAGTCGCCTGGTCGACTTACGACCTATCATAGGTCGTCCCACGACCTAATTTCACTCACCTCTATAGGTCATAACTCTACTAAGTCACTCGCGGCCTAACGTAAGTTGCTCACGACCTAACTAGACACGGCCCACTGCTATAGGTCGCTCCCCACTAGGTCGTTAGAACCCTTAACCCGTTAACTACCTTAAGTCGCTCCACTACCTTAGGTCGCTCAACACCTTAGGTCGCTCAACCGACCTAACTTCCACACGACCTATCTCCTGTACGACTTAACCCCTACACTATCTAACTCCTAGGTCGTACTATCTTGAGTCGCTCCTCTATCTTAGGTCGCTCACCCCTTAGATCGTTAACTCGCCTAGGTCGCCAACTCCTTAGGTCGTTCCACCGACCTAAACTACCCAACGACCTAAACTTCTTAAGTCGCTCTGCCTCCTTAACTCGCTCCCACGACCTAAATCCTATGCGACTTAACTCCTTCACAATCTAACTCTTAAGTCGCTCAACATACTTAAGCCGTTACATCTATAGGTCGCTCCTCTCAACCTAACTCTCATACGACCTAAGCTCCACACGGCTTAAGCACCACACGAGTTAACCTTTACACGACATAAGCTTTGGTCGACTCAAACTCTAAACGACTTAACAACAGTACTAACGACTTGATGACATCTATTTTACGATTTATCGACACGTAAAATACGGGTCGTTACATTTTCTCCCCATTAGGATTTTCGCCCCCGAAATTCCAAACAAACAAGTGCAACCAAAGTTATTCCGCATGCCTACCACTCATAGCAATCAACAAACCATGCATCCAATTACTAGCCTAGCATGCAGAATTCTAAGATTAGAACAAGTTACAAATTCGTGAGATGTCACGACACCTTAGGGCCATACCTCGAAGAGTCCAGGATGAGCTTCCTTCATCCTCTCTTCCTCCTCCCATGTACAGTCGTTAACATCATCCCTCCATTGTACCTTGAGCAACGTAATCGTCTTCCTCCTAAGCTGTTTCGTGTCAGTTTCCACAACACGAAGTGGCTTACGAGGTCTTGTAACAACTGGATCAACTTCTAAATCTTCACAGCTATCAGCAGAAACCACCGTATTCGAGTCATGCACATACTTCCGTAGATACGATACATGAAAAACATTGTGCACACCTGCCATCTTTTCTGGTAACTCCAATCTATAAGCGAGCTTTCCAATTCGCTCGATGATCGGGAATGGTCCAACAAATCTCGGAGTCAATTTCCCTTTCTTCCCGAATCGAATGATATTCTTCAGAGGAGAAATCTTCACAAAAACCATATCACCTACGTCGAATTCCAAGTCCTTATGACGATTATCGGCATAACATTTCTGACGGTCTTGGGCTGCCTTCATTCGTCGTCGAATGATCTCTATGAAATCAGAAGTCTGTCGAATCATTTCTGGCCCAAGTATCAGCTTCTCTCCAGTTTCTAACCAACATGTCGGAGAGTTACACGGTCTTCCATACAATGCTTCATACGGTGCCATACCAATACTTGACTGGTAACTGTTATTATATGCAAATTCCACCAAATGAAGATGATCTTCCCATGATCTCCCGAAGTCCAAAACACATGCTCTGAGGAGATCTTCCAAAACTCGGTTGACTCTCTCGGTCTGACCATTTGTTTGAGGGTGATAAGCTGTACTCAAACACAACTCGGTTCCCAAAACTTCTTGGAAGCTCTTCCAAAATCCACTAGTGAACAAAGGGTCTCGATCGCTCACTATACTCTTCGGAATACCATGGAATCAAACTATCCACTTAACATACAACTCAGCCAACTTCGATGCAGTCCTAGTTGATCGAACAAGAATGAATCTTGCACTCTTTGTCAAATGATCTACGATGACCCAAATCCCTTCATTTCCCGTTCTAGTTCTTGGTAGCCCATCGATAAAATCCATCGATATCTGCTCCCACTTCCATGTAGGAACTTCCAATGGCTGAAGCAATCCACTAGGCTTCTTCTGCTCGGCTTTTACCAACTGACAGTTCATACATTTGGAAATAAAATTTCCAACATCCTTCTTCATACCTTCCCAGTAGTAAGTCCTTTTCATATCCTGATACATCTTATTTCCACCTGGATGAATTGTCAACTTCGAGTGATGACTTTCCTTTAGAACTTCATCTCTCAATCCATCTATATCGGGAACAACCAATCGTCCTTGTTTTCGAAGCCAACCCTCTCGATCGACTTCGAGTCCTTTATTCTTCTCTGGGTCTAATCCAGATTCCAAATCTCGGATAATCTTGACAAGCTTATCATCTCGCTTTTGGCTCTTGCCAATCCTTTCCACTAGAGTAGGTCTTATTGATAAGTTTGCCAACATCTCAGGTTCCAATTCACATCTAGACCTGAAGTCAAATCTAGCTAAATACTCAAGGCTCTTCCATTCTGAAAACATGGCTCCCAATCCTGCATGTCTTCGACTTAACGCATCTGCCACTGCGTTACCTTTTCCCGGAGTATAGGCTATACCAAAATCATATGATGTTAAAAACTCTAGCCATCGCTGCTGCCGAAGATTCAAATCCTTTTGGGAGAAAAGATACTTCAACGACTTATGATCTGTGAACAACTCAAATCGAACTCCCAATAGGTAATGTGTCCACATCTTCAAAGCAAAAACAATTGCCACTAACTCCAAATCATGAGTCGGATAATTCCTTTCATGCGGCTTCAGTTGTCGACTTGCATACGCCACAACTTTATTCTTCTGCATTAGCACTGCTCCAAGTCCAGTACCACATGCATCGATGTAAACCACCATCTCCTCATTCCCACTTGGAATAGTCAAAACAGGAGCACTTTTCAGTCGTTCTTTCAGGATTCCGAAAGCTTGCTCACACTTATCATCCCATCTGAACGCTTGGTTCTTTTTCGTCAATCCTGTTAACGGTGCAGCTATCTTGGAAAAGTCTTTGATAAACCGACGATAATATCCTGCTAATCCAAGAAAACTTCTCACATCAGATGCATTCTTAGGTCAAACCCAATCCTGGATTGCTGCCACCTTGGCGGGATCAACCGCTATTCCATTTCCAGAGATAATATGGCCTAAGAACCTCACTTCACTGTTCCAGAAGTGACACTTCGAAAACTTAGCCTTCAGCTGATATTTCCGCAAGATTTCCAAAACAATATGCAAGTGCGTCTTGTGCTCTCCTTCAGTTCTGGAATAAATCAGAATATCATCCACGAACACAAGTACAAACTTGTTCAACTGATCTCTGAATACTCTATTCATAAGATCCACAAAATATGCTGGTGCATTTGTCAATCCAAACGGCTTTACCAGCCACTCATACAAACCGGATGGTGTCCTAAAAGCAGTCTTCGGCACACTATCCTTAGCCACTCTCAACTGGTGAAATCCCTTTGCCAAATCCATTTGGGAAAACACCTTAGCTTTGTGAATCTGATCAAACAACTCATCTATTCTCGGCAATGGATACTTGTTCTTCTTAGTCACTTTATTCAGCTCACGATAATCCACACACAACCTTAACGATCCATCCGCTTTGGTTGCAAACACAACTGGTGCACCCCATTCGGACACACTACGCCGAATGAATCCTTTCTGTAAAAGGTCATCAACTTGCACCTTCAACTCTTGTTGTTCCCTAGGCGCCATCCGCCTAAGAGGCATCACAATAGGTCTGGCTCCCTCAACTAGATCGATACGAAACTCGATCTCTCTATGCGGCGGCAACCCTTTGACCTCATCAAAGACATCCTCAAATCCATTCACAACCGGCATCAATGACAGTCCATCCCGTGGAACAACCAGCGAATACATGAAGCTCATGAAGACGCCTTCTTCATGCTTACATCGTATCACAACCTTTCGCCCTTCCACATTCCCGACTGTCACTTCCAGTCTCTCACAATCAACCTTTGCCGCATACTTCCTAAGCCAGTCCATACCCAAAATAATTCCGAACCCCGCAAAGTTCAGAACAAAACAATCACAAACAAAAGAGCAATCATGACTCGATAAAACAAGACCACGGCATATCATACACAAACATGACGAACCCCCAACTGGATTAGTCACAACCAATGGTCTATCAACAATATCCGGTTCCAAACCCAACCGGCATACAAGTTCATTAAAAACAAAGGAATGCGACGCCCCAATATCAAATAACACTCGAACTGGAACACCACAAATGGAAAGAGTATCTTGAACCACCACACTCTTTCCCTTCTCTTCCGCAGTAGGAGCTTTCGAAGATGATGGAACAGCCCCCAAAGCATAAGCTTGCACAATCTGTTTGTCTTTCCTCGGTTCTGGACAATCCTTCCTAAAATGCCCTGGTTGGTTGCAGTTGTGGCATTTCGCCGGCGCCTTCGGATTCTTACAATCCCTGGAGAGATGGCCCTTCTGCTGACAGTTGTAGCAAGTCACTTCGCCCTTCGGCTTCTTCTGGCCATCCTTACCCTTCTGTTGCTGCTGCTTCCTCTTCTTGTTTCCGCCCTGTTGTGGTTTAAACCCTTCCTTGGTTATAGCAACAACAGATCCTTCCTTAGGAAACAAACTCTCATGTCTCAGAACTTTCTCCACAAGCTTCTCGAACGGACCGTCCAGATGATCCACCAACTGCCTCCCAAGATAACTATCCAAGCCAGTCACAAACTTTTCATTGTTCTGATATGAAGACTCAATATACGATCTGGAATACTTGGATAAAGCTTCAAACTCAGAAACATACTCAAGAACTGATCTTTCACCTTGCTTGAGTTCCACAAACTTCTTAAACAGAACAGATTTCTGAGCCGTAGAGATGAACTTAACTTCAAACTGACTTGGAATTGCTCCCAAGTAATCTCTTCCTCCGGAGTACCAATGGTGATAGAGTTCCACCAATCAGAAGCTCTTCCTTGAAGTTGCCTTGATGCAAGCTTCCTTTTCGTTGCATCCTCAATTCCCAAGTCACCAAAAATCCTTCTACAAGCATCTATCCACCTCTAGACTTCAATAGTCGATTCTGTTCCCAAGAAAACCTTTCCTCCAAGAGCAGTATAATCCTTGCAAAGCTTAGCAAAATCCACTAGTTTTGGAGCTTGAACTTGAACCCCAACATCTACTGATGGCCCTGGAGTTGGTATCCTTCTCATGATAGAAGTCATCAAAGCTTCAAACATCGCAGCATAATCAACAGCTCCCCCGACAGCACGGCTTTCTCTAGCAGCTTGTCTCTCACTTCGACTCATCCTTAATATATCTACAAAAAGGAATGATTTAGAACACCTTGAGAAACAACTGCATAAGGAGTTCAAATCCTTCTAAACTACTATATTATACAGTAACCATCCATCAAAATACAATTACGTCTCTCATACGTAGTTACGTCAGCGAGCGTTGGCTAAAATCGGTTAACCAAGGCTTTGATACCACATGTGACGATCGCCCATGACTCCTGCACTAAACAAGAGAATGGTGCGCTGAAAGGTGTGCCAGGCTGCCATGGACGATAGTCAAGGTAAGGTAAAACAGAATAATCTATCGTATTACTCAAAGCGCATGGACAAAATACAATAGAAAATATACATAGTGAAGCTCCATATAACAGAATCTCATCATATAAACTCTAATAGTTTGATACAACAATCAGCAAAGTCAATACATCAAGCCTCACTACATATCACTCAGAGAATATACAAACAGCGGAACACCCAGTACATATAATAAGAAAACAATATGCAAAAGCCTCCAGCTCGTCTTCGTCATCAACAGCGTTGGTAGCCAAGAACAGCACCTGTCACCTGCTACCTAGTCTGCCCATCCCAACATGGATGAACAGCCCAAGGTAATAAGAGTTAAACATAAAACCTTGAGTCAGACAAAAGTCTTAGTGAGCAGTAAATCAACTATCAAACATACCAAAAGAGCATAAAGGGTAAAAGGAATAGGAACCCAATCATCCCACTCCACCTCTTTCTACAGTGATAGCCCCCAGACACACTAAGCAGAAGTAAACATAGCAATTCAGACATTTAAAAAAAAAGTAAATATCACTCGAGTCAAGGTCGGCGTTTTCCATGTACAAACCCCCAAGGCCTAAACCAAGATCAGATAAGCACGCTGAAAACATCGCTCTTGGCCCAAGTGACGATACAACCAAACATCCAAACATCCATGACTCTGGCTATCACTGTTATCATTGCCTTGAATTACCCGTTAGTTGAATGACCACCTGTCAAGGACTAATGATAACCCCGGTTCTAGACATAACTCCGCACGTCGTCGCAGCCCGACCCAACGTACTCTTGCTTTGAGTATGCTAGAACCTTCAATAACGATGAAATCTCAGTCTTCTAGTCATCCTCCTCGACGACTATTCCCATACTAGCTCAAGCGCCTCTCAAGCTAACCATTATCCACAAACTCGGACCGCATCACCGAGTTATCAACATGCTTGGGATGATCCCGTCTGCATTAAACCAAGGCTTTCACACATCATGCTTTGCTTCGTCGCATCATAGCAAAGTCCCATCTCAACATCATGGTTTGCCTCATCGCATCATGGCAAAGTCCCATCTCAACATCATCATCAAATCTATCCATATGAGCTTCAACATCCGCTTCATATGCCACAAGCAGCTTTCCTTATTCAAGAGCCTTTCCACTTAGCTTTTGAATCATCTTCGACCAATTTGTCCAAATCAAGTTATCAATCAACTAATCCATCAAATCAACATTAATCCAAGTAATCAATCATTCAAACAAGATCTAAATAACAATTACAACAATAATGGCAATTTCGTAAATAAAGAGTCCAAATCTAACATGCAATCTAACAAGCATGAATCATGAACAATATCTCTACAACTTGATGAATAAACTTGCATAAGTGAACATATAGTAAAATAGGTGTTGAATCATCATAAACCATAGATCTACATGCAGACTTAAGAAAATGCACGAAATCACTATCTTTAACACATAAACAAACCACCGATCCGATATACTCCTTTGGGTCCGTGTGAGAGATAACCACCACTCACCGAATCACCTAAACACCTTAAAAGATATCAACTTCAGATCTGGACAGCGAAGAACTAAGCTTGATCCGGCAAAATCTCGCTTCAATCGATGAAATCTCTCTTTGAAGAATGTAGATCTTCAACTTTGGATCTTGGATCTTCAACCTTGATCTTCAATCTTGGATGGATGAAAGCACTAGATTAGAGTGGAGAAAAGAAGTGAAGAAATGTTGTAGTCGAGTTCTCAAAATGGCAGCACTTCGTCGCTTCAAAATCCGATGCCAAAAAGTGAACCAAAGCCCTCTATTTATAGGCTGAATCCTTAAGTCGCCGTCCTCATAAGTCGTCCACGACCTAACCCATGAGTCTTCCCCGACCTAAGACTTCCCACGACTTACGACCTAACGACCTACACGGCCCAACGACTCAACGACTTAACTACCCTGCCGACCTAACGGCTTAGCAACATAGCCGCCTCAACGACCTAACTGATATACACGACCTAGCAGATTAACAACCTAAGCCATAACACATGAGCGCGACCTAACTATACACGGCCTAGCGACTTAACGACTTACGAACCTAACGCTCTAACACAGCCGCATCCTTACCTAAGTCGCCTGGTCGACTTACGACCTATCATAGGTCGTCGCACGACCTAATTTCACTCACCTCTATAGGTCATAACTCTACTAAGTCGCTCGCGACCTAACGTAAGTCGCTCACGACCTAACTAGACACGGCCCACTGCTATAGGTCGCTCCCCACTAGGTCGTTAGAACCCTTAACCCGTTAACTACCTTAAGTCGCTCCACTACCTTAGGACCTCAACACCTTTGGTCGCTCAACCGACCTAACTTCCACACGACCTATCTCCTGTACGACTTAACCCCTACACGATCTAACTCCTAGGTCGTACTATCTTGAGTCGCTCCTCTATCTTAGGTCGCTCACCCCTTAGATCGTTAACTCGCCTAGGTCGCCAACTCCTTAGGTCGTTCCACCGACCTAAACTACCCAACGACCTAAACCTCTTAAGTCGCTCTGCCTCCTTAACTCGCTCCCACGACCTAAATCCTATGCAACTTAACTCCTTCACAACCTAACTCTTAAGTCGCTCAACATACTTAAGCCATTGCATCTATAGGTCGCTCCATTCAACCTAACTCTCATACGGCCTAAGCTCCACACGGCTTAAGCACCACACGAGTTAACCTTTACACGACATAAGCTTTGGTCGACTCAAACTCTAAACGACTTAACAACAGTACTAACGACTTGATGACATCTATTTTACGATTTATCGACACGTAAAATACGCGTCGTTACATAAGCCGTCACTGGTAAGTTTCATACACAAAAAATCTTATCCGACCCTCAATCGGGTCTCCGATGTTTTTTTACCCTTCGTATTTTCTTCACGTGAATTTTTTCGGTAAAACGGGATCCCCATGTCCGGTCTATGATTTACCATTGCCGGAGAGTGGTGCCCAATGGTACTACTCTGTTTCAAATCCATGCACCCATTTCTAAAAGTCGTATGACACTTTTTCGGCATTTTGGACGGATGTTGCGCCTTGCACCATAGATGTTGCACCCTGTGGATATCGATTCTTCGGAGGGCCATAACTGTTGGCTCGTTTAGAGTTACGGGAGCCATAACTAGTCAAAACGAAGCTCTCTGCGAGTTCTACGGCTATGACAGCTTTAAGCCGTCACTGGTTAGTTTCATACCCAAAAAATCTTTTTCGAACCTCAATCGGGTCTTGGACTTGTTTTTACTCTTAGTTTTTTCGTCGCGTGGATTTTTTCTGTAAAACGGGATCCCCATGGCTGGTCTATGATTTACCATCGCTGGAGAGTGGTGTCTCACGGCACTGCTCCATTTCAAATCCATGCACCCATTTCTAATAGTCGTATGGCACTTTTTTTGAATTTTGGACGGATGTTGCACCTTGCACCGTAGATGTTACACCCTGTGGATATCGATTCTTCGAAGAGCCATAACTGTGGGCTCATTTAGAGTTACGGGAGCCGAAACCAGTCAAAACGAAGCTCTCTGCGGGTTCTACGGCTATGGCAGCTTTAAGTCGTCACTGGTTAGTTTCATACCCAAAAAATATTATCCAAACCTCAATCGGGTCTTGGACGTTTTTTACCCTTCGTTTTTTTCGTCACATGGATTTTTCTGTAAAACGGGATCCCCGTTGCTAGTCTATGATTTACCATTGCCGGAAAGTGGTGGCCCAAGGTACTGCTCCACTTCAAATCCGTGCACCCATTTCAAAAAGTCGTACGACACTTTTTCGGCATTTTGGACGGATGTTGCACCTTGCACCGTAGATGTTGCACCCTGTGGATATCGATTCTTCCGAGGGCCATATCTGTGGGCTCGTTTAGAGTTGCGGGAGCCATAACTAGTCAAAATGAAGCTCTCTGCAAGTTCTACGGCTATGACATCTTTTAGCTGTCACTGGTTAGTTTAATACCCAAAAAATCTTATCCGAACATCAATCGGGTCTTGGACGTTTTTTACCCTTCGTTTTTTCATCACATGGATTTTTTCTGTAAAATGGGATCCCCGTGGCTGGTCTATGATTTACCATCGCCGAAGAATGGTGTCCAATGGTACTGCTCCATTTCAAATCCATGCACCCATTTCTAAAAGTCGTATGGCACTTCGTTCGGTATTTTGGATGGATGTTGCACCTTGCACCGTAGATGTTGCACCCTATGGATATCGATTCTTCAGAGGGCCATAACCGTTGGGTCGTTTTGAGTTACGAGAGCCATAACCAGTCAAAATGAAGCTCTCTGCGAGTTCTATGTCTATGACAGCTTTAAGCCATTACTGGTTAGTTTCATTCCCAAAAAATCTTATCTGAATCTCAATCGGGTCTTCGACGTTTTTACCCTTCGTTTTTTCGTCACATGGATTTTTTCTGTAAAACGGGATCCCTATGGCTGGTCTATGATTTACGATCTCGAAGAGTGGTGCCACATGGTACTGCTCCGTTTCAAATCCATGCACCCATTTCTAAGAGTCGTACGGCTCTTTTTCGGCATTTTGGACGGATGTTGCACCTTGCACCGTAGATGTTGCAACCTGTGGATATCGATCCTCTGGAGGTCCATAACCGTTGGCTCGTTTAGAGTTACGGGAGCCATAACCTGCCAAAACAAAGCTCTCTGCGAGTTCTACTGCGATGACAGCTTTAAGACATCACTGGTTAGTTTCATACCCAAAAAAGCTTATCCGAACTTCAATCGGGTCTTGGATGTTTTTTACCCTTCGTTTTTTTTGTCACGTTGATTTTTTCTGTAAAACGGGATCCCTATGGCTGGTCTATGATTTACATTCGCCGGAGAGTGGTGCCCCATGGCACTGCTCCGTTTCACATCCATGCACCCATTTTTAAAAGTGGTATGGTACTTTTTTGGCATTTTGGACGAATGTTGCACCTTGCACCGTAGATGTTGCACCCTGTGGATTTCGATTCTTCGGAGGGCCATAACTGTTGGCTCGTTTAGAGTTACGGGAGCCATAACCAGTCAAAATGAAGCACTCTGCGAGTTCTATGGCTACGAAAGATTTAAGTCGTCACTGGTTAGTTTTATATCCAAAAAATCTTATCTGAACCTCAATCGGGTCTTGGATGTTTTTTACCCTTCATTTTTTCGTTACGTGGATTTTTTCTGTAAAACGGGATCCCCGTGGTTGGTTTATGATTTACCATCGCCGGAGAGTGGCGCCCCATGGTACTGCTCCATTTCAAATTTATGCACCCATTTCTAAAAGACGTACGACACTTTTTCGGAATTTTGGACGGATGTTGCACCTTGCACCGTAGACGTTGCACCCTGTGGATATTGATTCTTCGAAGGGCCATGACTGTTGGCTCGTTTAAAGTTAAGGGAGCCATAACCAGTTAAAAAGAATCTCTCTGCGAGTTCTACGGCTATGACATCTTTAAGCCGTCACTGGTTAGTTTCATACCCAAAAAATCTTATCTGAACATCATTCGGTTTTTGGATGTTTTTTACCCTTCGTTTTTGTCACGTGGATTTTTTATGTAAAACGGGATCGCCGGGGTTGGTCTATGATTTACCATCGCCGGAGAGGGGTGCCCCATGGCACTGCTCCGTTTCACATCCATGCACCCATTTCTAAAAGTGGTATGTCAATTTTTCAGAATTTCGGACGGATGTTGCACCTTACACCGTAGATGTTGCACCCTGTGGATATTGATTCTTCGAAGGGCCATAACTGTTGGCTCGTTTAGAGTTACGGGAGCCGTAACCAGTCAAAATGAAGCTCTCTGCGAGTTCTATGGCTATGACAGCTTTAAGCTGTCACTGGTTAGTTTCATACCCAAAAAATCTTATCCGGACCTCAATCGGGTCATGGACGTTTTTAACCCTTAGTTTTTTCGTCACATGGATTTTTTTCTATATAACAGGATCCTCGTGGTTGGTCTATGAATTACCATCGGCGGAGAGTGGCGCCCCATGGTACTACTCCATTTCAAATCCATGCACCCATTTCTAAAAGTAGTACGGCACTTTTTCGGCATTTTGGACGGATGTTGCACCTTGCACCGTGGATGTTGCACCATGTGGATATCGATTCTTCGGAGGGCCATAACTGTTGGCTCGTTTAGAGTAGCGGGAGCCATAAGCAGCCAAAACGAAGCTCTATGCGAGTTCTACGGCTATGACAGCTTTAAGCAGCCACTGGTTAGTTTCATACCCATAAAATCATATCCAAACCTCAATCGTGTGTTGGACGTTTTTTACCCTTCATTTTTTCGTTACGTGGATTTTTTCTGTAAAACGGGATGCCTATGGCTGGTCTGTGATTTACAATCGACGAAGAGTGGTGCCCTATGGCACTGCTCCGTTTCAAATCCATGCACTCATTTGTAAAAGTGGTATGTCACTTTTTTGGCATTTTGAATGGATGTTGCACCTTGCACCGTAGATGTTGCACTCTGTGGATACCGATTCTTCGTAGGGCCATAACTGTTGGCTCGTTTAGAGTTACGGGAGCCATAACTAGTCAAAACGAAGCTCTCTATGAGTTCTATGGCTATGATAGCTTAAAGCCGTCACTGGTTAGTTTCATACCCAAAAAATCTTATCCGAACCTCAATCGGGTCTTGGATGTTTTTTACCCTTCATTTTTTCGTCACGTGGATTTTTTCTGTAAAACGGGATCCCCATGGCCGGTTTATGATTTACCATCGCCGGATAGTGGCGCCCCATGGTACTGCTCCATTTCAAATCCATGCATCCATTTCTAAATGACGTACGACACTTTTTCGGCATTTTGGACGGATGTTGCACCTTGCACCGTAGATGTTGTACCCTGTGGATATTGATTCTTCGGAGGGCCGTGACCGTTGGCTCGTTTAAAGTTACGGGAGCCAAAACCAGATGAAACAAAGCTCTCTGCGAGTTCTACGGCTATGACAGCTATAAGCCGTCACTGGTTAGTTTCATACCCGAAAATTTTTATCTGAACCTCATTCGGGTCTTGGACGTTTTTTACCCTCTGTTTTTTTGTCACGTGGATTTTTTCTGTAAAACTGGGTCCCCGGGCTGGTCTATGATTTACCATCGTCGGAGAGGGGTGCCCCATGGCACTGCTCCGTTTCACATCCATGTACCCATTTCTAAACGTGGTATGTCACTTTTTCGGCATTTTGGATGGATGTTGCACCTTGCACCGTAGATGTTGCACCCTATGGATATCAATTCTTCGTAGGGCCATAATTGTTGGCTCGTTTAGAGCTACGTGAGCCATAACCAGCCAAAGCGAAGCTCTCTGCAAGTTCTACGGCTATGACAGCTTTAAGCTGTCACTTGTTAGTGTCATACCCAAAATATCTTATCCGGACCTCAATCGGGTAATGGACGTTTTTAACCCTTCGTTTTTTCGTCACGTGGATTTTTTATATAAAACAGGAACACCGTGGTGGGTCTATGATTAACCATCGGCGGAAAGTGGAGCCCCATAGTACTGCTCTGTTTCAAATCCATGCACCCATTTCTAAATGTCGTACGACACTTTTTCGGAATTTTGGACGGATGTTGCACCTTGCACCGTAGATGTTGCACCCTGTGGATATCGATTCTTCGAAGGCCCATAACTGTTGGCTCGTTTAGAGTTACGGAAGCAATAACCAGTCAAAACGACGCTCTCTGCAAGTTCTACGGGTATGATAGCTTTAAGCCTTTATTGGTTAGTTTCATATCCAAAAAATCTTATCCGAACCTCAATCGGGTCTTGGGCGTTTTTTACCCTACGTTTTTTCGTCACGTGGATTTTTTCTGTAAAACGGGATCCCCGTGGCTGGTCTATGATTTACCATAGTTGGAGAGTGGTGCCCTATGGTACTGCTCCGTTTCAAATCCATGCACCCATTTCTAAAAGTTATATGGCACTTTTTCGGTATTTTGGACGGATGTTGCACCTTGCACCGTAGATGTTGCACTCTGTGGATGTCGATTCTTCGGAGGGCCATAACTATTGGCTCGTTTAGAGTTAATGGAGTGATAACCGGTCAAAACGAAGCCCTCTGTGAGTTCTACGACTATGTCCGCTTTAAGCCGTCACTGGTTAGTTTCATACCCAAAAAATCTTATCCGAACCTCAATCGGATCTTGTACGTTTTTTACCCTTCATTTTTCGTCACGTGGATTTTTTCTGTAAAAAGAGATCCTCGTGGCTGGTCTATGATTTACCATCGCTGGAGAGTGACGCCCATTAAATAATGCTCTGTTTCAAATCTATGCACCCATTTTTAAAAGTCGCACCCACTTTTTCGGCATTTTGGACGGATGTTGCAATTTGCATCGTAGATATTGCACCCTGTGGATATCGATTCTTCGGAGGGCCATAACTGCTGGCTCGTTTAGAGTTACGAGAGACATAACCAGTCAAAACGAAGCTCTCTGCGAGTTCTACGGCTATGTCCTCTTTAAGCCTTTATTGGTTAGTTTCATATCCAAAAAATCTTATCCGCACCTCAATCGTGTCATGGACATTTTTTACCCTACCTTTTTTCGTCACGTGGATTTTTTCTGTAAAACGGGATCCCTGTGGTTGGTCTATGATTTACCGTAGCCGGAGAGTGGTGCCCTATGGTACTGCTCCGTTTCAAATCCATGCACCCATTTCTAAAAGTTATATGGCACTTTTTCGGTATTTTGGACGGATGTTGCACCTTGCACCGTAGATGTTGAACTCTGTGGATGTCGATTCTTCGGAGGGCCATAACTATTGGCTCGTTTAGAGTTAATGGAGTGATAACCAGTCAAAACGAAGCTCTCTGCGAGTTCTACGGCTATGACCGCTTTATGCCGTCACTGGTTAGTTTCATACCCAAAAAATCTTATCCGAATCTCAATCGGGTCTTGTACGTTTTTTACCCTTCATTTTTCGTCACGTGGATTTTTTCTGTAAAAAGAGATCCTCGCGGCTGGTCTATGATTTACCATCGCTGGAGAGTGACGCCCATTAAATACTGCTCTGTTTCAAATCTATGCACCCATTTTTAAAAGTCACACGCCACTTTTTCGGCATTTTGGACGGATGTTGCAATTTGCATCGTAGATGTTGCACCCTGTGGATATCGATTCTTCAGAGGGCCAAAACTGCTGGCTCGTTTAGAGTTACGAGAGCCATGACCAGTCAAAATGAAGCTCTCTGCGAGTTCTACGGCTATGGCAGCATTAAGCCATCAATGGTTAGTTTCATAATAAAAAAAATCTTATCCGAACCTCAATCGGGTCTTGGATGCTTTTTACCCTTCATTTTTTCATCATGTGGATTTTTTCTGTAAAACGGGATCCCCGTGGCTGGTCTATGATTTACCATCGCCGGAGAGTGGTGTCCAATGGTGCTGCTTCGTTTCGAATCCATGCAACCATTTCTAAATGTCGTACGACACTTTTTCGGCATTTTGGACGGATGTTGCACCTTGCACCGTAGATGTTGCACCCTATAGATATCGATTCTTCGGAGGGCCATAACTATTTGCTCGTTTAGAGTTACGGGAGCCATAACTAATCAAAACAATGCTCTCTGTGAGTTCTTCAGCTATGACAGATTTAAGCCGTCACTGGTTAGTTTTATACCCAAAAAATCATATCCGAACCTCAATCGGGTCTGGGACGTTTTTTGCCCTTCGTTTTTTCGTCAATTGGATTTTTTCTGTAAAACGGGATCCCCGTGGCTGAGCTATGATTTGCCATTGTCGGAGAGTGGTGCCCAATGGTTTTCAAATCCATGCACCCATTTATAAAAGTCGTACGGCACTTTTTCGGAATTTTGGACGGATGTTGCACCTTGCACCGTAGATGTTGCACCATGTAGATATCGATTCTTCGTAGGTCCATAACTGTTGGCTCGTTTAGAGTTATGAGAGCCCTAACCAGTAAAAACGAAAATCTCTGCGAGTTCTACGGCTATGATAGCTTTAAACAGTCACTGGTTAGTTTCATACCCAAAAAATCTTCTCCGAACCTCAATCGTGTCTTGGACGTTTTTTACCCTTCGTTTTTTCGTCACGTGGTTTTTTTCTGCAAAATGGGATTCCTGTGGAAGGTCTGTGATTTACCATCGCCGGAGAGTGGTGCCCATGGTACTTCTCCGTTTCAAAACCATGCACCCATTTCTAAAAGTGGTATGGCACTTTTTTGTCATTTTGGACGGATGTTGCACCTTGCACCTTCCACCTTAGATGTTGCACCCTGTGGATATCGATTCTTCGGAGGGCCATAATTGCTGGCTCGTTTAGAGTTACGGGAGACATAACCATTCAGAACGAAGCTCTCTGCGAGTTCTACGGCTATGACAGCTTTAAGCCATCACAGGTTAGTTTCATACCAAAAAAATCTTATCCGAACCTCAATCGGGTCATGGATGTTTTTTACCTTTCGTTTTTTCGTGTCATGGATATTTTCTATAAAACGAGATCCCTATGGCTGGTCTATTATTTACCGTCACCGAAGAGTGGTGTCCCATGGTACTGCTCCATTTCAAATCCATGCACCTATTTCTAAAAGTGGTACGGTACTTTTTCGGAATTTTGGACGGATGTTGCACCTTGCACTGTAGATGTTGCACCATGTAGATATCGATTCTTCGTAGGTCCATAACTGTTGGCTCGTTTAGAGTTATGAGAGCCCTAACCAGTAAAAACGAAACTCTCTGCGAGTTCTACGGCTATGACAGCTTTAAACAGTCACTGGCTAGTTTCATACCCAAAAAATCTTATCCGAACCTCAATCGGGTCTTTGACGTTTTTTACCCTTCGTTTTTTCGTCACGTCGATTTTTTCTGTAAAACAGGATCCCCGTGGCTGGTCTATGATTTACCATCGTCGAAGAGTGGTGCCTCATGATAGTGCTCCGTTTCAAATCCACGCACCCATTTCTAAAAGTCGTACGTCACTTTTTCAGCCTTTTGGATTGATGTTGACCTTGCACCGTAGATGTTGCACCCTGTGGATATCGATTCTTCGGAGGGCCATAACTGTTGATTCGTTTAGTGTTACGGGAGGCATAACCTGTCAAAACGAAGCTGTCTGCGTGTTCTGCGGCTATGACGGCTTTAAGCCGTCATTGGTTAGTATCATACCCAAAAAAATCTTATCCGAACCTCAATCGGGTCTTGGACGTTTTTTCCCTTCGTTTTTTCGTCACGTGGATTTTTTCTGTAAAACGGGATCCCCATGGCTGGTATATGATTTACCATCGCCGAAGAGTGGTGCGCCATGGTACTGCCTTGTTTCAAATCCATGCACCCATTTCAAATGTCGTACAACACTTTTTTGGCATTTGGACAGATGTTGCACCTTGCACCGTAGATGTTGCACCCTGTAGATATCGATTCTTCGAAGGACGTAACTGTCGGCTCGTTTAGAGTTACAGGAGCCATAAATAGTCAAAACGAAGCTATCTGCGAGTTCTACGGCTATTATAGCTTTAAGCCATCACTGGTTAGTTTCATACCCAAAAATTCATATCCGAACTCAATCGGGTCTTCGACGTTTTTCACCCTTCGTTTTTTCATCACGTGGATTTTTTCTGTAAAATGGGATCCCCCTGGCTGGTCTATGATTTACCAACGCCGGAGAGTGGTGCCCTATGGTACTGCTCCGTTTAAAATCCATGAACCCATTTCTAAAAGTCGTACGGCACTTTTTCGGCATTTGGACGGATGTTGCACCTTGCACCGTATATGTTGCACCCTATGTATATCGATTCTTCGAAGGGCCATAACTGTTGGCTAGTTTAGAGTTACGGGAGCCATAACCAGTCAAAACGAAGCTCTCTGTGAGTTCTACGGCTATGACCGCTTTAAGTCCTCACTGGTTAGTTTCATACCCAAAAAAGCTTATCCAAACCTCAATCGGGTCATGGAGGTTTATAACCCTTCGTTTTTTCGTCACGTGGATTTTTTCTATAAAACGGGATCTCCATGGTTGGTCCATGATTTACCATCACCGGAGAGTGTTGCCCTATGTTACTGCTCTATTTAAAATTCATGCACTCATTTCTAAAAGTCGTACGACACTTTTTTGGTATTTTTAACGGATGTTGCACTTTGCATCGTAAATGTTGCACCCTATGGATATCGATTCTTCGGAGGGCAATAACTGTTGTCTCGTTTAGAGTTACGGGAGCTATAACCAGTCAAAACAAACTTCTCTGTGAGTTCTATAGCAATGACGGCTTTAAGCCATCACTGGTTAGTTTCATACCCAAAAAATCTTATCCGAACCTCAATCGGGTCTTGGACGTTTTCTACCCTTCGTTTTTCATCATGTGGATTTTTTCTGTAAAACGGAATCCCCGTGGCTGGACTGTGATTTACCATCGCCGGAGAGTGGCGCCCATGGTACTGCTCTGTTTCAAATTCATGCACCCATTTCTAAAAGTCGTACGGCACATTTTTGGCATTTTGCACGGATGTTGCACCTTGCACCGTAGATGTTGCACCCTGTGGATATCGATTATTCGGAGGGCAATAAATTTTGTCTCGTTTAATGTTATGGGAGCTATAACCAGTCAAAACAAAGTTATTTGCGAATTCTACGGCTATGACAGCTTTAAGCCATCACTGGTAAGTTTCATACCCAAAAAATCTTATCCCAACATCGATCGGGTCTTGGACGTTTTTTACCCATCGTTTTTACGTCTCGTGGATTTTTTCTGTAAAGCGGTATCCCAGTGGCTGGTCTCTTATTCAACATAGCCGGATAGTGGTGCCCTATAGTACTGCTCCGTTTCAAATCCGTGTACCCATTTCTAAAAGTCGTACGACACTTTTTCGGCATTTTGGACGGATGTTGCACCTTGCACCGTAGATGTTGCACCCTGTGGATATCGATTCATCGGAGGGCCATAACTGTTTGCTCATTTAGAGTTACGGGAGCCATAACCAGTCAAAATGAAACTCCCTGTGAGTTCTACGGCTATGACAGCTTTAAGCCGTTACTGGTTAGTTTCATACCTAAAACATCTTATCCGAACCTCAATCGGGACTTGGACGTTTTTTACCCTTCGTTTTTACATCACGTGGATTTTTTCTGTAAATCGGGAACCCCATGGCTGGTTTATGATTTACCATCGCCGTAGAGTTGTGTCCCATGGTACTGCTCCGTTTCAAATCCTTGCACTTCTAAAAGTCGTGCACCATGCACTCAGTCGTACGGCACTTTTTCGGCATTTTGGACGGATGTTGCACCTTGCACCGTAGATGTTGCACCATGTGAATATCGATTCTTCGGAGGGCAATAACTGTTGTCTCGTTTAGAGTTACGGAAGCTATAACCAGTCAAAATGAAGCTCCCTGTGAGTCTATGGCTATGACGGCTTTAAGCCTTCACTGGTTAGTTTCATACCCAAAAAATCTTACCCGAACCTCAATCGGGTCTTGGTCGTTTTTTACCCTTCGTTTTTCGTCACGTGGATTTTTTCTGTAAAATGGGATCCCCATGACTGGACTATGATTTACCATCGCCGGAGAGTTGTGCCTCATGGTACTACTTCGTTTCAAATCCATGCACCCATTTCTAAAGTCGTACGGCACATTTTCGGCATTTTGGACGGATGTTGCACCTTGCACCGTAGGTGTTGCACCCTGTGGACATCGATTATTCAGAGGGCCATAACTATTGGCTCGTTTATAGTTACGGGAGCCATAACCAGTCAAAATAAATCTCTCTGTGAGTTCTACGGCTATGATAGCTTTAAGCCATCACTGGTTAGTTTCATACCCAAAAAATCTTATCCCAACCTCAATCGGGTCTTGCACGTTCTTTACCCTTCGTTTTTACGTCACATGGATTTTTTTGTAAAACAGGATCCCCGTGGCTGGTCTATTATTCACCATCGCCGGAGAGTGGTGACCCAGATACTGCTCCATTCGAAATCCATGCACCCATTTCTCAAAAGTCCTATGGTACTTTTTTGTAATTTTGGACGGATGTTGCACCGTGCACCATAGATGTTGCACCCTGTGGATATCGATTCTTCGGAGGGCAATAACTGTTTACCCGTTTAGAGTTACATAACCAGTCAAAACGAAGCTCCCTGTGAGTTCTACGGCTATGACAGCTTTAAGCCGTCATTGGTTAGTTTCATACCGAAAAAATCTTATCCGAGCCGCAATCTGCTCTTGGACGTTTTTTCACCCTTTGTTTTTTCGTCACGTGGATTTTTTCTGTAAAACGGGATCCCCGAGGCTGGTCTAAGATTTACCATCGCCCGAGAGTGGTGCTTCATGGTACTGCTCCATTTCAAATCCATGAACCCATTTCTAAAAGTCGTACGACACTTTTTCGGCATTTTGGACAGATGTTGCACCTTGCACCGTAGATGTTGCACCCTATGGATATCGATTCTTCGAAAAGCAATAACTATTTGCTAGTTTAAAATTACGGGTGTTATAACCAGTCAAAACGAAGCTCTCTACGAGTTCTATGGCTATGATGGCTTTAAGCCGTCACAGGTTAGTTTCATACCCAAAAAATCTTATCCGAACCTCAATCTGGTCTTGGACGTTTTTTACACTTTATTTTTCGTCACGTGGATTTTTTCTGTAAAACGGGATCTCCTTTGCTGGTCTATGATTTACCATCGCCGGAGAGTGGTGCCCCATGGTACTGCTCCGCTTCAAATCCATGCACCCATTTCTAAAAGTCGTACGGCACATTTTCGGCATTTTGGACGGATGTTGCACCTTGCACCGTAGATGTTGCACCCTGTGGATATCGATTCTTCGGAGGGCCATAACTGTTTGCTCGTTTAGAGTTTCGGGAGCCATAAGCAGTCAAAACGAAGCTGCCTGTGCGTTCTATGGCTATGATAGCTTTAAGATATCACTGGTTAGTTTCAAACCCAAAAAATCATATTCGAACCTCAATCGGGTCTTGAACGTTTTTTACCCTTCGTTTTTTCGTCACGTGGATTTTTTCTGTAAAACGGGATCCCCTTGGCTGGTCTATAATTTACCATAGCCGAAGAGTCGTGCCCCATGGTACTGCTCCGTTTCAAATCCGTGAACTCATTTCTAAAAGTCGTACGACACTTTTTCGGCATTTTGGACGGATGTTGCACCTTGCACCGTAGATGTTGGACCTTGTGGATATCGATTCTTCGAAGGGCTATAACCGTTTGCTCGTTTAGAGTTACGGGAGCCATAACCAGTCAAAATGAAACTCCCTGTGAGTTCTACGGCTATGACCACTTTAAGCCGTCACTGGTTAGTTTCATACCCAAAAAATCTTATCCGAACCTATATCGGGTCTTGGACTTTTTTCACCCTTCATTTTTACGTCACGTGGATATTTTCTGTAAAATGGGAACCCCATGGCTTGTCAATGATTTACCATTGTCGGAGATTGGTGCCCCATGGTACTGCTCCGTTTCAAATCCATGCACCCATTTCTAAAAGTCGTACAGCACTTTTTCGGCATTTTGGACGGATGTTGCACCTTGCACCGTAGATTTTGCACCCTGTGGATATCGATTCTTCGGTGGGCCATAACCTTTGGCTCGTTTAGAGTTACGGGAGTCATAACCTATCAAAATGAAGCTCTTTGTGAGTTCTACGGCTATGACCGTTTTAAGCTGTCATTGGTTAGTTTCATACCCAAAAAATCTTATCCGTACCTCAATCGGGTCTTGGACGATTTTTACTCTTCGTTTTAACGTCACGTGGATATTCTGTAAAACGGGATCCCCATGGCTGGTCTATGATTTACCATCGTCGGAGAGTGGTGCCCCATGCTACTGCTCCGTTTCAAATCCATGCACCCATTTCTAAAAGTCGTACGGCACTTTTTCGGCATTTTGGACGGATGTTGCACCTTGCACTGTAGATTTTGCACCCTGTGGATATCGATTCTTCGGAGGGCCATAACTGTTGGCTCCTTTAAAGTTACGAGAGCCATAACTAGTCAAAACGAAGCTCTTTGTGAGTTCTACGACTATGATAGCTTTAAGCCGTCACTGGTTAGTTTCATACCCAAAATACCTTTTCCGGACCTCAATCGGGTCATGGACGTTTTTTACCCTTTGTTTTTTCGTCACGTGGATTTTTTCTGTTAAACGGGATCCCCGTGGCTGGTCTATGATTAACCATCGCCGAATATTGAAGCCCCATGGTACTTCTCCGTTTCAAATCCATGCACCCATTTCTAAAAGTTGTACGGCACATTTTTGGCATTTTGGACGGATGTTGCACCTTGCACCGTAGATGTTGCACCATGTGGATGCCGATTCTTTAGTGGGCCATAACCTTTGGCTCGTTTGGATTTATCGAAGCCATAACCAGTCAAAACGAAGCTCTCTACGAGTTCTATGGCTATGATGGCTTTAAGACGTCACTGGTTAGTTTCATACCCAAAAAATCTTATCCGAACGTCAATTGGGTCTTGGACGTTTTTTACACTTCGTTTTTTCGTCACGTGGATTTTTTCTGTAAACGGGATCCCCGTTGCTGGTCTATGATTTACCATCGCCAAAGAGTGGTGCCCTATGGTACTGCTCCGTTTCAAATCCATGCACCCATTTCTAAAAGTCGTACGGCACATTTTTGGCATTTTGGACGGATGTTGCACCTTGCACCGTAGATGTTGTACCCTGTGGATATCGATTCTTTGGTGGGCCATAACCTTTGGCTCGTTTGGAGTTACGGAAGACATAACCTGTCAAAACGAAGCTCTCTGTAATTTCTACGGGTATGACCGCTTTAAGCCATCACTGGTTAGTTTCATACCCAAAAAATCTTATCTGAATCTCAATCGGGTCTTGGACGTTTTTTACCCATCGTTTTTTCGTCACGTGGATATTTTCTGTAAAACGGGATCTTCGTGGTTGGTCAATGATTTACCATTGCCGAAAAGTGGTGCCCCATGGTACTGCTCCATTTCAAATCCGTGCACTCATTTCTTAAAGTCGTATGGCACTTTTTCGACATTTTGGATGGATAATGCACCTTGCACCGTAGATTTTGCACCCTGTGGATATCGATTTTTCAGAAGGCCATAACTGTTGGGACGTTTAGAGTTATGGGAGCCATAACCAGTCAAAATGAAGCTCTCAGTGAGTTCTACGACTATGACAGCATTAAGCCGACACTGGTTAGTTTCATACCCAAAAAAAATTTCGAACCTCGATCGGGTCTTGGACGTTTTTTACCCTTCCTTTTTTCGTCACGTGGATTTTTTCTGTAAAACGGGATCCCCGTGGCTGGTCTATGATTTACTTTCACCGGAGGGTGGTGGCCCATGGTACTGCTCATTTCAAATCCATGTACCCATTTCTAAAATTCGTATGGCACTTTTTTGGCATTTTGGACGGATGTTGCACCTTGCACTGTAGAAGTTGCACCCTATGTATATCGATTCTTCGGAGGGTCATAACTGTTTGCTCGTTTAGAGTTACAGGATCCATAACCAGTCAAAACGAAGCTCCCTGTGAGTTCTACGGCTATGATAGCTTTAAGACGTTATAGGTTAGTTTCATACCCAAAAAATCATATCCGAACCTCAATCGGGTCTTGGACGTCTTTTACCCTTCGTTTTTTCATCATGTGGATTTTTCCTGCAAAACGGGATCCCCATGGCTGGTCTATGATTTACCATAGCCAAAGAGTCGTGCCCCATGGTACTGCTCCGTTTCAAATCCATGAACCCATTTCTAAAAGTCATACGACACTTTTTCGGCATTTGGGATGGATGTTGCACCTTGCACCGTAGATGTTGCACCCTGTGGATATCGATTCTTCGAAGGGCAATAACCGTTTGCTCGTTTAGAGTTACGGGAGCCATAACCGGTCAAAACGAAACTCCCTGTGAGTTCTATGGCTATGACTGCTTTAAGCCGTCACTGGTTAGTTTCATACCCAAAAAATCTTATCCGAAAATCTATCGGGTCTTGGAAGTTTTTCACCCTTCGTTTTTACGTCACGTGGATATTTTCTGTAAGACGGAAACCTCGTGGCTTAACAATGATTTACCATTGCCGGAGATTGGTGCCCCATGGTACTGCTCCGTTTCAAATCCATGCATCCATTTCTAAAAGTCGTACGGCACTTTTTCGGCATTTTGGACGGATGTTGCACCTTGCACCGTAAATTTTGCACCCTGTGGATATCGATTCTTCGGAACCTTTGGCTCGTTTAGAGTTACGGGATCCATAACCTATCAAAATGAAGCTCTCTGTGATTTCTACGGCTGTGACCTCTTTAAACTGTCACTGGTTAGTTTCATACCCAAAAAATCGTATCCGTACCTCAATCGGATCTTGGACGATTTTTACCATTCGTTTTTACGTCACGTGGATATTCTGTAAAACGGGATCCCCGTGGCTGGTCTATGATTTACCATAGCCGGAGAGTGGTGCCTTATGTTATTGCTCCGTTTCAAATCCATGCACCCATTTCTAAAAGTCGTACGGCACATTTTCGGCATTTTGGACGGATGTTGCACCATGCACCATAGATTTTGCACCCCGTGGATATCGATTCTTCGGATGGCCACAAATGTTGGCTCCGTTAGAGTTACGGGAGCCATAACTAGGCAAAAAGAAGCTCTCTGTCAGTTCTACGGCTATGACAGCATTAAGCCGTCACTTCTTAGTTTCATACCCAAAATACATTTTTCGAACCTCAATCGGGTCTTGGACGTTTTTTACCCTTTGTTTTTCCGTCATGTGGAATTTTTATGTAAAACAGGATCCCCGTGGCTGGCCTATGATTTACCATCACCGGAGAGTGGAGCCCCATGGTACTGCTCCGTTTCAAATCCATGCACCCATTTCTAAAAGTCATACGGCACATTTTCGGCATTTTGGACGAATGTTGCACATTGCATCGTAGTTGTTGCATCCTGTGGACGCCGATTCTTTGGTGGGCCATAACTTTTGGCTCGTTTGGATTTATGGGAGCCATAACCTATCAAAACGAAGCTATCCGTGAGTTCTACGTCTATGACCGCTTTAATCCGTCACTGGTTAGTTTCATAGCCAAAAAATCTTATCCGAACCTCAAACGGGTCTCGGACGTTTTTTACCCTTCGTTTTTATGTCACGTGGATATTTTCTGTAAAACGAGATCCCCATGGCTGGTCTATGATTTACCATCACCGAAGAGTGGTGCCCTATGGTACAGCACCGTTTCAAATCCTTGCACCCATTTCTTAAAGTCACAGGCATTTTTGCGGCATTTTGGACGGATGTTACACCTTGCACCGTAGATTTTGCACCCTATGGATATCAATTCTTCGGAGGGCCATAACTGTTGGCTCGTTTAGAGTTACGGGAGTCATAACCAGTCAAAACGAAGCTCTCTGTGAGTTCTACGACTATGATAGCTTTAAGCCATCACTGGTTTGTTTCATACCCAAAAAATCTTTTCCGAACCTCAATCGGGACTTGGACGTTTTTTACCCTTCGTTTTTTCGTCACGTGGATTTTTTCTATAAAACGGGATCCCCGTGGCTGGTCTATGATTTACCATCGTTGGAGAGTGGTACCCCATAGTACTGCTCCGTTTCAAATCCATGCACTCATTTCTAAAAGTCGTACGGCACTTTTTCGGCATTTTGGATTGATGTTGCGCCTTGCACCGTAGATGTTGCAACCTGTGGATATCGATTCTTCGGAGGGCCATAACTATTTGCTCGTTTAGACTTACAGGAGCCATAAATAGTAAAAACAAAGCTCTCTGAGAGTTCTACAGCTATGACGGCTTTAAGCTGTCACTGGTTAGTTTCATACCTAGAAAATCTTATCTGAACCTTAATCAGGTCTTGGATTTTTTTTACTCTTTGTTTTTTTGTCACGTGGATTTTTTCTGTAAAACAGGATCCTCGTGGCTGGTCTATGATTTAACATCGTCGGAAAGTGGTGCCCTATGGTACTGCTCTGTTTGAAATCCATGCACCCTTTTCTAAAAGTCGTACGCTACTTTTTCGGCATTTTGGACGGATGTTGCACCTTGCACCGTAGATGTTGCATCTTATGGATATCGATTCTTCGAAAGGCCATAACTTTTGGCTCGTTTAGAGTTACGGGAGCCATAACCAATTAAAAGGTAGCACTCTGTGAGTATGTCTATGAAGCATTAAGCCGTCACTGGTTAGTTTCATACCCAAAAAAGCCTACCCGAATCTCAATCGCGTCTTGGACGTTTTTTACCCTTCGTTTTTCCGTCACGTGGATTTTTTCTGTAAAATGGGATCCTCGTGGGTGGTCTATGATTTACCATCATCGGAGAGTGGTGCCCCATGATACTGCTCCATTTCAAATCCATGCACCCATTTCTAAAAGTCGTACGACATATTTTCGGCATTTTGGACGGATGTTACACCATGCACCGTAGATGTTGCACCCTGTGGATATCGATTTTTCGGAGGGCCATAAATGTTGGCTCGTTTAGAGTTACGGAAGCCATAACCTGTCAAAACGAAGCTCTCTGTGATTTCTACGGCTACAACAGCTTTATGCCGTCATTGGTTAGTTTCATACCCAAAAAATCTTATCCGAACCTCAATCGGGTCTTAGACGTTTTTTACCCTTCGTTTTTTTGTCACGTGGATTTTTTCTGTAAAACGGGATCCTCGTGGCTGGTCTATGATTTACCATCGTCGGAGAGTGGTGCCCCATGGTACTGCTCCGTTTCAAATCCATGCACCCATTTCTAAAAGTCGTACGACAGTTTTTCAGCATTTTGGACGGATGATGCACCATGCACCGTAGATGTTGCACCCTATGGATATCGATTCTTCGGAGGGCCATAATTGTTGGCTCGTTTAGAGTTACGGGATCCATAACCAGTCATAACGAAGCTCTCCGTGAGTTCTACGGCTCTGACCGCTTTAAGCCGTCGCTGGTTATTTTCATACCCAAAAAAGCTTATCCGAACCTCAATCGGGTCATGGAGGTTTTTTACCCTTTGTTTTTTCGTCACATGGATTTTTTTTTCCGTAAAACGGGATCCCCGTGTCTAGCCTATGATTTACCATCACCGGGGAGTGGTGCCCTATGGTACTGCTTTGTTTGAAATCCATGCACTTATTTCTAAAAGTCGTACGACACTTTTTGGCATTTTGGAAGGATGTTGCACCTTGCACTGTAGACGTTGCACCCAGTGAATATCGATTCTTCGAAGGGCAAAAACTGTTGTCTCGTTTAGAGTTACGGGAGCTATAACCAGTCAAAACGAAGCTTTCTACAAGTTCTACGGCTGTGACAGGTTTAAGCCGTCACCGCCTAGCTTCATACCCAAAAAATCTTATCCGAACCTCAATCGGGTCTTGGATGTTTTTTACCCTTCGTTTTTCGTCATGTGGATTTTTTCTGTAAAGCGGGATCCTCGTGGCTGGTTTATGATTTACCATCGCCGAAGAGTGGTGCCCCATGGTACTGCTCCATTCCAAATCCATGCACCCATTTCTAAAAGTCGTACGGCACATTTTCGGCATTTTGGACGGATGTTGCACCTTGCCCCGTAGATGTTGCACCCTGTGGATATCGATTATTCGAAGGGCCATAACTGTTGACTCTTTTATAGTTACGGGAGCCATAACCAGTCAAAATGAAGCTCTTTGTGAGTTCTACGGCTATGATAGCCTTAAGCCATCACTGGTTATTTTCAAACCTAAGAAATCTTATCCCAACCTCAATCGGGTCTTGGACGTTTTTTACCCTTCGTTTTTACGTCACGTGGATTTTTTCTATAAAACGAGATCTCCATGGCTGGTCTATTATTTACCATCGCCGAAGCGTGGTGCCCCAGGTACTGCTCGTTTCAAATCCATGCACCGACTTCTGAAAGTCATATGACACTTTTTCGGCATTTTGGATGGACGTTGCACCTTGCACCGTAGATGTTGCACCTTGTGCATATCGATTCTTCGAAGGGCCATAACTGTTTGCTCGTTTAGATTTACGGGAGCCATAACCAGTCAAAATGAAGCTTCCTGTGAGTTCTACGGCTATGACAGTTTTAAGCCGTCACTGGTTAGTTTCATGCCCAAAAAAACTTATCCGAGCCGTAATCAGGTCTCGGACGTTTTTTACCCTTTATTTTTTCGTCATGTGGAATTTTTCTGTAAAACTGGATCCCCGTGGCTGGTCTATGATTTACCATCGCCGGAGAGTGGTGTCCCATGGTACTGCTTCGTTTCAAATCTATGCACTCGTTTCTAAAAGTCGTACGACACTTTTTGGCATTTTGGACGGATGTTGCACCATGCACCGTAGATGTTGAACCCTGTGGATATCGATTCTTCGGAGGGCCATGACTGTTGGCTCGTTTAGAGTTACGGGAGCCATAACCAATCAAAACGTAGCACTCTGTGAGTTCTACTACTATGACAACATTAAGCCGTCACTGGTTAGTCTCATACCCAAAAAAGCTTACCCGAATCTCGATCGGGTCTTGGACGTTTTTTGCCCTTCTATTTTTGTCACGTGAATTTTTCTGTTAAACGGGATCCCCGTAGCTGGTCTACGATTTACCATTGCCGGAGAGTGGTGCCCCATGTACTGCGCCGTTTCAAATACGTGCACTCATTTCTAAAAGTTGTACGGCACTTTTTCGACATTTTGGACGGATGTCGCACCTTGCACCGTAGATGTTGCACCCTGTGTATATCGATTCTTCGAAGGGCCATAACCGCTTTAAGCCTTATCTGAACCTCAATCGCGTCTTAGACGTTTTTTACCCTTTGTTTTTTCGTCACGTGGATTTTTTCTGTAAAACGGGATCCCCGTGATGGTCTATGATTTACCATCATGAAAGAGTGGTGCCTCATGGTACTTTTCCGTTTCAAATCCATGCACCCATTTCCAAAAGTCGTACGATACTTTTTCGGCATTTTGGACGGATATTGCACCTTGCACCATAGATGTTGCAACCTTTGGATATCGATTCTTCGAAGGGCCATAACTGTTGGATCGTTTAGATTTACGAGAGGCATATCCAGTCAAAACGAAGCTCTCTGTGAGTTCTAAAGCTATGACTGTTTTAAGCCGTCACTGGTTAGTTTCGTACCCAAAAAATCTTATCCGAACCTCAATCGGGTCTTGGACGTTTTTTACCCATCGTTTTTTCGTCACGTGGATTTTTTTTATCAAATGGGATCCCTGTGGCTGGTCAATGATTTACCATTGCCGGAGAGTGGTGCCCCATGGTACTGCTCCGTTTCAAATCCATGCACCCATTTCTATAAGTCGTACGGCACTTTTTCAGCATTTTGGACGGATGTTGCACCTTGCACCGTAGATGTTGCACCCTGTGGATATCGATTCTTCGAAGGTCCATAACTGTTGGCTCATTTATAGTTACGGGAGCCATAACCAGTCAAAACGAAGCTCTCTATGAGTTCTACGGCTATGATGGCTTTAAGCCGTCACTGGTTAGTTTCATACCCAAAAAACTTATCCGAACCTCAATCGGGTCTTGAAGCTTTTTTACCCTTCGTTTTTTCATTACGTGGATTTTTTCGGTAAAACGGGATCCTCGTGGCTGGTCAATGATTTTCCATTGCTGGAGAGTGGTGCCCCATAGTACTGCTCCGTTTCAAATCTATGCACCCATTTCTAAATGCCATACAGAACTTTTTCGGCATTTTGGACGGATGTTGCACCTTGCACCGTAGATGTTGCACCCTGTGAATATTGATTCTTCGGAGGGCCATAACGGTTGGCTCGTTTAGATTTACGGGAGCCACAACCAGTCAAAACGAAGGTCTCTGTGAGTTCTACAGCTATGACCACATTAAGTTGTCACTGGTTAGATTCATACCCAAAAAAGCTTATCCGAATCTCAATCGGGGCTTGGACGTTTTTTACCCTTCGTTTTTCCGTCACGTGGATTTTTTCTATAAAACGGGATCCCCGGGGCTGGCTATAATTTACCATCGTCGGAGAGTGGTTCCCTATGGTACTGCTTTGTTTCAAATCTATGCACCCTTTTCTAAAAGTCGTACGGCACTTTTTTGGCATTTTTGACGGATGTTGCACCTTGCACCGTAGATGTTGCACCCTGTGGATATCGATTCTTCGAAGGGACATAACTGTTGGCTCGTTTAGAGTTATGGGAGCCATAACCAGTCAAAATGAACTTCTCTATGAGTTCTACTTCTATGATAGCTTTAAGCCGCCGATGGTTAGTTCCATATCCAAAAAATCTTATCCCAACCTCAATCGGGTCTTGGACGTTTTTCACCCTTCGTTTTTACGTCACGTGGATTTTTCTATAAAACGGGATCTCCATGGCTGGTCTGTAATTTACCATCACCGAAGAGTGGTGCCCCATGGTACTGCACGGTTTCAAATCCTTGCACACATTTCTAAAACTCGTACGGCAATTTTCGGCATTTTGGATGGATGTTGCACCTTGCACCGTAGATGTTGCATCCTATGGATATCGATTCTTCGGAGGGCCATAACTGTTTGCTCGTTTAGAGTTACAGGAGCCAAAA
Source organism: Allium cepa (assembly GCA_030765085.1). Classification (NCBI taxonomy): domain Eukaryota; kingdom Viridiplantae; phylum Streptophyta; class Magnoliopsida; order Asparagales; family Amaryllidaceae; genus Allium; species Allium cepa. Next base: position 35,517,783 of record CM060941.1, read on the forward strand.
CCAGTCAAAATGAAGCTCTCTGTTAGTTCTATGGCTATGACATCTTTAAGCCGTCAATGGTTAATTTCATATCCAAAAAATCTTATCTGAACCTCAATCGGGTCTTGGACGTTCTTTACCCTTCGTTTTTTCGTCACGTGGATGTTTTCTGTAAAATGGGATCCCCGTGGCTGGTCTATGACTTACCATCGCCGGAGAGTGGTGCCCCATGGTACTGCTCCATTTCAAATCCATGAACTCATTTCTAAAAGTTGTACGGCCATTTTTTGGCATTTTGGACGGATGTTGCACTTTGCACCTTAGATTTTGCACCCTGTGGATATCGATTCTTCGGAGGGTCATAACTGTTTACTCGTTTAGAGTTACGGGAGCCATAAAAAGTCAAACACAAAGATCCATGTGACTTCTACGGCTATGACATCTTTAAGCCGTCATTGATTACTTTCATATCCAAAAATTCTTATCCGAACCTCAATCGGGTATTGGACGTTTTCTGCCCTTCGTTTTTTCGTAACGTGGATTTTTTCTGTAAAACGGGATCCCCGTGGCTGGTCTATGATTTACCATCGCCGAAGAGTGGTGCCCCATGGTACTGCTTCGTTTCAAATCCATGAACCCATTTCTAAAAGTCGTACGACACTTTTTCGGCATTTTGGACGGATGTTGCACCTTGCACCTTAGATGTTGCACCCTGTGGATATCGATTCTTCGAAGGGCAATAACTGTTGGCTCGTATAGAGTTATGGGAGCCATATCCTGTCAAAACAAAGCTCACTACGAGTTATATGGCTTTGACTGCTTTAAGCCATCACTGGTTAGTTTCATACCCAAAATATATTATCCGAACCTCAATCGGGTCTTGGACGTTTTTTACCCTTCGTTTTTTCGTCACGTGGATTTTTTCTGCAAAACGGGATCCCTGTTGCTGGTCTATGATTTACCATCGCCGGAGAGTGGTGCCCCATGGTACTTCTCCGTTTCAAATCCATGCACCCATTTTAAAATGTCATACGGTACATTTTCGGCATTTTGGACGAATGTTGCACCTTGCACCGTAGATTTTGCACCGTGTGGATATCGATTCTTCGGAGGGCCATAACTGTTGGCTCGTTTACAGTTACGGAAGCCATAACCAGTCAAACCAAATCTCTCTGCGAGTTCTATGGCTATGACAGCTTTAATCCATCACTGGTTAGTTTCATACCCAAAAAATCTTTTCCGAACCTCAATCGGGTCTTGGACGTTTTTTACCCTTCATTTTTTCGTCACGTGGATTTTTTCTGTAAAACAGGATCCCCGTGGCTGGTCTATGATTTACCATCACCGGAGAGTGGTACCCCATGGTACTGCTCCGTTTCAAATTCATGCACCCATTTCTAAAAGTCGTACGGTACTTTTTCTGCATTTTGGACGGATGTTGCACCTTGCACCGTAGATGTTGCACCATATGGATATCGATTCTTCGGAGAGCCATAACCATTGGCTCGTTTAGAGTTACGGGAGTCATAACCAGTCAAAACGAAGCTCTCTGTGAGTTCTATGGCTATGACCGCTTTAAGCTGTCACTAGTTAGATTCATGCCCCAAAATGCTAATCCGAACCTCAATCGGGTCTTGGAGGTTTTTTACCCTTCATTTTTTCGTCACGTGGATTTTTTCTGTAAAACGGGATCCCCGTGGCTAGTCTATTATTTACCATCGCCTGAGAGTGGTGCCCCGTGGTACTGCTCCTTTTCAAATCCATGCACTCATTTCTAAAAGTCATACGGCACTTTTCTGCCATTTTGGATAGATGTTGCATCTTGCACCGTAGATGTTGCACCCTGTGGATATCGATTCTTCGGAGGGTCATAACTGTTTGCTCGTTTAGAGTTATATACGTACAGCTATATCTACTGACATTCATCTACATCAATGACAGAACCAGCTTTAAAAAAAATCGAGTAAACTTCCTTTATGAAAATTATATAACTCAAAGAGATCATTTATACTAAATATAACAACAGCTTATATTATATATTAACGGCCAACTTTTATAACTTTTATACTGTACACTTGTACTGTATGTAAACCTATATATCCACATAATATAAAAGTCAATGCAAAAGATGAATGTTTAATAGGACCCATAGTTTGCAACTCTACAGCTAAAGCCTACTATAACATATCATATATATTATAAACTAACAAATTTTATGTTGATACTCTAAATCTTATAAACTTACATATTCAAACTAACTACAAACACACACACACACTATCAGATTTGAAAAAAGTTGTTTCCCAGTCTATAAACTACTCAAAGGAAAACTATACATACAGTAAACATATATAATATAGACGACGTATACTTTATCAATGTTAAAATAAGATTTGTATAAACTAATTTATACAATATGAAATTTGGTACCTATAACTTACTTTGCCATCATAAATATAATACTGTAATATTAATAAAATCGCCAAATCGTATAAATATGTAACATCCATTATACAATGTATTTATAGCTAAACTGATACACAAACTAATAACCAGTTACAACTCTTAAGTAAACTTATATATATACTATTATAAATATACATTTAAAGCCTCACAGGTTTTATATAAACAATTATATATACTATTTCATATAGTAGAACACAAATGGTATAACATCTAAAATTATAAAGAACGGATCTATATACATACTAATCTATATAACTTTAGAAAAAATGGAGAAACTACCAGGGAGGGACAGTGACAGGAAACAAGTGCTAAGGCCGGGTTGCTGAGTGTTCTCGACCAGGAGACGTGAGAGGTGAAGCATGGAAGAAAAGGTGCTTCGGCAAGGTGGAGACCGGATGGCTCGGTTTGGGTCGGAGCTGCTGGGTTCAAGGCGGTTGGAGTTTAGCACGAGGCTGCGGTGTTGATGAGGCAGCTTCGACCAAGGCTATGGCGGGCAGAGGGGAAAAAGCGAGTGGTCGGGGCTGAGGTGTGGATGCGGCATGGGTTTGCTGGGTTAAGTGTTGATGACGAGAAAGAAAAAGAAAAAAATGTTTGTCGCAAGTTTTGGTCGGATGTGAGAAGAGAAGCGGGTTTGCTTCAAAAAAAATATATTTATATCTTTATTTCAAACGGTTGAACGAAAATCAGGATGAATTTGAAAGGGACAAAAGTGAATATATGTGAAAGTTAAAGCAAAGGCAAACTTCACTCAAGCAAGAATTAGGTAAATAATTTAAAGCAATTAATTGTTGCTTGGATGACACGGATGAAGTTTGAATGGCAATACAAAATAAAAGGTCACGATTACGGTACCGTTACAACGAATCGTTTTATCGCTTCCGTCGTACATCGGACCTCAAAATAAAGAAATAAATATACTGTTAAGATCAACACGATGAGACAATCAAAACGGTATACAGATATCAGTGGTATGACCATCCTATCAAAAGTCTAGATGAACACTAATATACGTTGCTATTTCGTACGGAAAAATCCAAACGGAGCTAGAAACATTCGAATTTTGCAAAACAAATTACACAGTCTGATTCACAGCTTTCTAAATAAATTTTCTCATGTTGGCATAGTAAGGTTTCAGAACACTTTTAAATTCAACTGTTATTAACTGATTTAAACTGAATTTCTAGCGACTGGTAGAACATCTATATTATTTGATACAAAAATTTGTCATTTGCTATGTCTAGATAGACGCATAGCAAATATCGAACTCCTGTCATAAAATTCTATTGTTGTTTAAATGGTAGATTTCAGTTTATTATATTCAAAAGAAATTCACCTTTATTTAATTCCAAAATAAACTATATTTCAAATTACACAAGAAAATAAACCTCCATATTATTTGATGAAAAGTTACTAGTTGTGATGCTTTAGTGGACGTATTCCAAATATAATTATTTAAAAATTCATAAAAATTCAATTAACTAAATAAACAAAACCACTAAAATTTACGGGTCGTTACAAGAGGAGAGAGAATATACTAAGTGGAAATAAATTTAACTTAACAAGGTTAAATGGAATAATTTTATAAAATGGTCCATACATGAATTTGTATGAAACATTGTTTAAAATTAATTTAAAACAATTGGAATATAACAAATTAAATTGAATGAATCAAATGTGAATTAATAGAATGTACATCAATTTAAAATAAATGGAAATGAATGTGAGCGTAATAAAATTTAACTGAATGGTATAAAAAAATTCATTGGATAAAAAAATGAATGTCACTAAAATGAATATTAATCAATTGAAATAAAATCGATTTTATGTAAATACAATGAATTACAATAAATCAAATGTGAATGTAATGAATATTGGTTGATTGTAAAATGAATTGAAACCAAATTAGTTGAATGTAAATCAATTAAAACGAATGAATTGAATATAAATCCATTGCATGATTAACGAAATGAATATTAATTAGTGAATGTGAATCAATTTAAAATATATGGAATGTGGTATGGAATTAAATTACTCAAGTGTAATAATTATATGAATTATTGAAATGAAATAATGAAAGTGAAGATAAAAAAAATGAATGTAACTATAAATAAGTATATAATAGAATGTGAATTCATTAATATTGATAAGTGCATGCAAATCAATTGGAAGTAAATAATTGAATGAAAAATCAATGGAACGTGAATCTAATTGAATAAAAGTTGTTGAATGAAAATAAATTGAATTGAGAAAATTAAATGTTAATAAAAATTAAATGTTAATAAAAATTTAATGTTAATAAGAATGAGAGTGTAGAAATTAAAAATTGACATTGAAAATGTAAATTGTAATAGTTATGAATTGAAATGAACGAATATTGATTTGTTGGATGATTTTTTTTTTTTTAGATCCTTGTTTAAATATTTTAAGTGCATATTGTTTGCGTCAAAATTGGTCACAAAACCCGAATATCTTGAAAGCGCCAATATATGAATACAAATCAGCAATATGTGCTCACAAATCATAGATCTAGGTAATGTAGAGAATGATAAATATTGAATAATAAACTTTAAATCGAAGGAAACGAACAAAGACACAAGATTTATAGTGGTTCGGCTATCTCCGGCCTACGTCCACTCTATAAGTTAATCTTTTATTGACTTTCCCTGCTGGTTACAGTCGATTACCGTGATTACAATAATAAAATTCGAGTACAAAAGCAGCTTTGTAGTGCAAAGATGTTTTCGGCAGAGTTTGGACGTCAGATAGCCAAAAGATCCCTTTTCCATAGACGCTAGGGCCCTATTTATAGGCATAGGAGGCTGATATCTCACTCAAACTTCGAGAGACCCCTTGTGGCACATGCGTGGGCCCACGCGACCGATTCCAAAAATATTCGACACGATCCGTGATCAATACGAACGTAATTCGTATCGATCAAGATTTTGTCCGATGGAGTCGAAATTTGGTGTGAACATTCTTTAGCTTGTACGTAAGCTCCTGTGTAAATTTCATAGCATTTGGACTTATGGATCTCCAGAACTGATCGATATGAGAAGTAGTGGTATTACGTTAGTATCGATCAATTTCGTATCGATATTGGATCATATCGATACAGTGCACATGCTTGCCGATGACGTGGCCCTATCTTCGAGGCCTGATCCATTTTCTATGCCGCGTCGAATGCTTCCTTCCTGAAACCATGCTTGCCCTTCGTTCGTGTCTGCTTCGAACCTACAACTTCGCATCCATCAATAATACTTTGCTCGTATCCATTCATTCCAGCCCCTATTCGTATCGATAACCGTTGGTGTTCTTCGTATCGATCATCGCATTCTGATTGATATGAAGTGACTTGTTTCAAGGGGTCCTGATCGAATCGAATCGAAGATTATGATGGAGGATGCCATCGATTCGAATAACCAGGAACTTGATGGATATGAGTAAGGTTTATAGGTTGGATGGATACGAGCTAACCTTACTTGTGATCAACATGCATGAGGACAATGATGGATACGAAATGGCATCGATTCGAAACATACTGCTATGCTCCATCCTGATTGATTCGAACTGTATCGGTGTGAAGTACATCGATGCGAAGTAAGCTCCTACGCTCCCTCTGGTCGATATGAACTGATCGAGTCGAGCAAACCATCGCATGCTTGCCTATCCAATCCTGGTTTACTGCCATCGAATCGAAATCCATCTGGTCTCCCTACCTAATGGATATGAATGTACTGTTCGTATCCATAACGGATCGATATGAACAGTAACGATACAAAATGCATCGATACGAAATCAGCCCCTTCCAATATTGGTTCACCCATATTTCGAGTATACGACCTCCGATTGACCAGAAATTTGAAACATAGCCTCTCCTAGACCTGTTCATCATTTCCAATCGATTCCGTCTTGATTCGAGCTCGGCCAAATTTTGACAACATCGATCACAGTGATGTTTCCAATCGATTTCCAATCCTGATATCCATCCTTTTCCAGCCGATTTGTTGACATTCCAGCCTTGACCAAAGGGTGGGATAACACATATGATGGTTGTATGGTTGCATATTTGTGCTCGTGCTTGAGATTTGGATTTAGAATGCATATTTCATACTTATTGGAACTTATACACGTTCTACATCTTATTATAAGTGACCAACATTCCAAATTGAGTTGAGATAGGTACATACGAAGACCGTTGGATGTATATGAGGATTATTATTTTGCTTGCTTAATACTAGCGAACTCGCACGTGTTATTAATAATAAGGTACTTACCTCAAATTACATACCGCGATTTTATATTTTTGCCCTTCGGAATGCCACATCATTTAGATGAGATGTATATTTGATATAAGGTTATATTGGTCTTATATATTGAATTGTAAAAAATTTCCCATAGAGCCGTGCAAAGGAGACTGTGCCGAAATTTTTCAAAAATTCGGGAGTTGGAAATTTTTTGATATTTTAAAAAAAATTATGACTTTTTTTTATATATAAGTTATATTTTCCGTAATCCTATAACGGAATGGCGTAATAGAAGCGTAGTAATAGTTTTGCAAATCAGATGCTAATGTTTTATGAGTTAACTATTTAAAAAAAAAATTGTATGTTAAATTCCTGACTTAACGCCTTTCCGGGGATGAAAAGTTTGAGTGGGGGAGTCTGTAACGACCCATATTTTTAGCTATTTTTAATTATTAAATTTAAGCTGATTATTGAATAAAAATGATTAGAAATAAAATTTAGTAATTTGTTAATGTAGTTTTGAATATGAACTTGGATAAAATCTTGAAATAAACAATTTTGAAAATTTACGGATTATTTATATGACATAAAATTATAACAAATAGTTAGAATTGAATATTATATATTCAATTATTTAGATAGAAATAAAGTATTTTTTATAACTAAAAATTCAAAATGAAATGAATGGTTATTAATGTAATTTGTTGAATAATTTAATTGTTTAAATTTAATATTGAAAATTATTTAAATAATTAAAATTTTAATTTATTATGATTTAAAATGATGTCGTAAGTTGATTTAAATTTTATATAAACTATAATTAAGATTGTTAATGTTTAAAATTTGATTTAAATGTGAATAAATAAAATTTGAAAAATTTATATTTTAAATTGACGAGTAAGCCTTTTTGGCAACTATCTCGGATTTCGACGAAGCTTGTTTTATTGGATCCGTAATAGTGAATTATTATTGAATTTCAAGTTTCATAGCGATCAGACTTATCGTTTGGCCATACGAGCATGAAAAGCGTTGAAATTTAATTAAAATAATCGACTTTGAAAAGCTATCTTCTGCATACTATCGAATTAGGGCTCGGGAATAGTTCCATTACGTTTGGAATAGGGGTAAAATATTGTGAACGCCAAGCGGTATGCCTCGATTAGAGTTCGGATGATTTTGGACATAACTGCATAAATACTCACGCAAATCGAGATAATTTATTATTATTCTATTATGAACCCTACCTCTAATCTATGGCCGTCGTTCTCCTTATTTTTACTACCAGAAAGATTTGAACTTCTTCCCCTTCGATCTCCTCCTTCTTTTATCAAAATCTAAAACTTCCAAAAGCAAAGTTGTAGAGCTCTATGAGCTCAACACATCCAGCGGTGGATTCGTGCTGAAATATCTCGGATTCGTCTAGACTGCATTTGACGGGCATGCGTATTTTCTCAAATTTCGTACTAACGGCAGCAAATGAGGTGGCGAGACTTGGCGTGTTAGAGGAGGTGGTTGTGTCGCATGTTTTGGTGGTTGGTGATCGATGCTCGGTGGTCGTTGGTGGCGTGCGTTTTGAAAGGGATGGCATGTTCATGGGGTTCGGCTGTATAACGGCTGTGAGGAAGAAAAGTTACGTGACTTTTTATTATTATTAATTATTTAAAATTTTAAATGTTTGATCGTTCTAACGTATATAACTTTTGCATATGAGCTCGGATTTACGCGAGGTTTTCTCCGTTGCGTTTGTAATGAAACTTCGGACATTTGGGAACTAGTTCAATCAAATTCTAAGACCGTTCAAATTTGGGCCTTCATTTGGATTTTGAATCATAGAGAAATCAAATGTGAGTGTTTATACGCCCACAATTGGTTAAAATAATTTTTTTATTAGTTAATTTTTATCGTGAAGTGATTTGAAATTTATTGATTATTGTTTGATAAGTTTAATTGTCGTTTAAATTTACATCTGAATTAATTTTTGAAATTGAATTAACAGTTAAATTTAATTAGAATTTAATTATCTGTAAAATACCCGATGTTGATAATTATGAAATTGTTGTGAATTTTATTGACAGTTTGGATGGTTGGTCGTGATGGATGTAATAGGTTGATATTTGGATGTTTATTTATTTTGATATATCATGTTATCATCCTGTATATTATTTACAGTATATAGAACTGTAAATTAAATTATTTCAAATAAATTAAGAAATAGGTTGAAATGATATATACCTATGGCATTTATTTTGGATTAAAATAATATATATCCATTCCTGGAATTAAATTTAAATAATTGATTCACTTGGCCATACGATAGGGAATTATATAAGGACACTGGATTAGTTAAATTAGACGACTTTAAAATTTTGATTTGGAATTATTTTAATGATTTGTTTTTAAGAAATAAAAATCGAATTTATGGAAATCAAATTATTTTCGAGCTGGAACTCGGAGTGTTGAAATTTAAATTTGAAATGAAATTGTTTAATTAATCAAAGTTGAGATTTTTTAAGTTATAATCGAAATATGACGTAAATTTTAGAAATTAATTTGTTTGAGGATTGGACTTTTATTTGGACTTTGAATATTGCTAAGAAAGGTGATATAAAACGATATTTTAAAATGAGCTTGGATTTGAATTATATTTAAAGATTTGTGTAACAACCCATAATTTTTTAAATATTTTTAATTAATTTTTATTTGAAAACTTTAATTTTTAAATTGTTTAAAATTGAATTTCTAGAATTTTCCAATCTAAGTTGGAAATTTATTTTCCAAATACAATAAATTAAACATTTTCTGAAAATCTTATATTTTGGTCAAATGAAAGTCAAAGTTTGACCATAATTGAAAATTTTAAATTTAAATTTTTATATTCTAATCTTTTTCTTTGAAAATGTATTTTATTTCAATATTAGTTCTGCTTTTGTTTCGTAAAATTCCATTATATACTTTTTAAATTAGATAAAATGTAGTGTTTACACACATTGATTTTCTATATTTTATTTTCTATTTTCCTATGTTTATTTCTCTAATTTTTTATTTCCTATTTTAATTTTTATAAACTTTAATTTTATTCATTTGATTTTTGGATTGGCTTTTATGTTTAATAACGGCTTAGAAATTTCTAGAGACATAAGTTACTTGTTTTATTCTTTGCCTTTTCTCTTCCTTTTCCTTTTCTTTTCTCTTTTTTTCTAGTCATCCACTTTATTTCCTCTAGCTGTGCAAATTACTCCACAAATCACGTACAATATTTATTTCTCACCTCAAACTCCTCATTTCATTTCTAGGAAAAAAAAATCTATTCAAGATCTCATGGCTCCTTTTCCTTGGAAATCAAGTAATCCATTTCATTTGCTAGCTTTTCATTTTCTAAACCTTACATTTCTAGCCGTTCTTTTCTACAAACCCTAGCCGCCATATCATATTTGCAAATCATGTACAAACTTCTCTTTCTCATCTCATTTGCGTGAAGAAAAAATATATTCAGCAAACTCTAGATCCATGGATCCTCCTTCCTCTTCTACTTTTTATATTTTCTTTTTCTCTTCTCCTTGCTTGGCTCGGCCTACACCATCTCTCCACCTCCTAGCCGACCACAACCTCTTCACCACTACTACTATGATCACCTCCTCTTCCCCACCATGCTTTGGCCATGACCTCTATGACCCATACATCACCAAAACATGACCAAACCCTAGCCAAACTCCAATATTCCATCACCACTTTTCTATTAGCCTCGGCCACCACTCAAACACCACACCACATTGCTTTGCCATGCGCTTACCATCTCATAGCTGTGAGTTTGTGATGCATAGACCCAAGCCTAGCCAATGCCAAGCCCACTTGAGGTCATGGCCGAACCAAATACATCTCAAAACCCTTGCCCTTTACCTTCCTTCATATGTAACTTCCACCTCTTCTTATTCCAAGCCTTAGCCGTACCTATTGACCTTTGGCCGAGCCTATCATACCAAAATTAAGTTGTGGCTGAACATGCTATGATGTGGTCTAGCCAATTTGCATATGACAGAGCCCACTTGCTTGTTGTTTGATTGCCTTGCTTTGATTTATCAAGGTTATGTCATTTTATTTCCTATCTTTTCATCGTTTTTATCTATATTCTTTTGTATTGAATCATTGCTTATATATGTTATGTATTATGTTGTTTACAAGTTTGGATTTGACTCTTCATTCACATAAAATACAGTCGTGCCTTGTCGTGCTTTTCAGGGTTTCAATTGTGTAATTTGAATTTTTATCTTCAGCTTTAAAAAGGTGAGTTGTTCACTATAGATATACGTACTTATATGACGGTAAAATGATGACAAGTGAATTGTATAAATTATAATGCTATGTTCATACCTGCCTATGATATGATTATATGAAGTTAAATGCTGCTATTATACCTGTTCCATCATCTGCTATGATATTATACACTATACTGTTATGTTATTTCCTGTTTATCACACTGCAAGTTCCCTATCACTATGGGTTGAAATGATACATATCCGAACGGACTTTAGAACAAGGAAAAAATCATTATGGACTGAAATGATAGGCTCAAGCGATTTTTTTGTATTTATTTTACTTGGAATTGCGGGTTTGAAATGATACAACACGGATTTTTCTTTTTAAATTACGGATTGAAATGATACATATCCGTATCACTTGATCTAAGTATTAAGTATTTTGAATTTTAAATATATGAAATTTTGATTAAAAGTTGATTTAATGATTTAAATATAAAGAGATATTGGCTTCCAACAAGTTAAAATTTTATAAGTGATCATTGGTTTTAAATTGTAATTTAAAAATCTTTATTTGGTATTGATTGGTAATTTAATGAAATTTAATTGTGAGAAAATAACTTGATAATTGAAGGTAACTAAGATGGAATTTTAAAATCTAACCTGGTAATTGAAATCAATTTTTAGTTTTGAAATGAATATGGCTTGTGTAATAAATAGTGTATTTGAAGTGATAGAATGAAATGCAGTTTTGAGTGGATTTTTGTAATAAAATTTATTTAATTTGAAATTATAGTTATTTGATGTCTAAATGAATAGATTTATAAAGAAAAGTGATTGTATATTAACTATGATAAAATATTTTATTATGAAGTGCATATGTCTTGAAAATGAATAATTATGTTTTAAATGGAAGTGCATTTTTGAAATATGACTTAACTTGGAAATTAAAAATTTGGTTTAAATAGAAATTTTAAGTTAAGTAAATAAATGGAAATTTTATTTTATTTTTGAGATGGGTATGTTAAATAAAATATTAAGTTATTTGTTGAAAAAAAGGTTAAGCAATTTATCAAGTATTGACTTAACAAATGGATTTCAATTTAAATTGGATATTTATTAATACAATGTTATTTTATTAAAATTTATAAGTTAAGTAATATCCAAATAATTTTTTTTGAAAAGTGGAATAAGCTTGACAAGTTAAAAATGAGAAAATTTGAAGATATATTGTTTAAAAGGGTATAACAGAAATATAGTAGTTCAGAAATGCTGTGGTTTAATAAACTATGGCTTGAAATATACTAAAGAGACCTATAACAGCATTTCTGAAGTGTTGCAGTTGTTGAAAATTTGAACTAGATGTTGAAATTACTAAATAATCCTATAACAGCATTTCTAAAATGCTGTAGTTCTGAATTTGAACTATGTTAACATATACTAAATATACTTACCGCCGCACTTTATAAGTGCTGTTGTTTGAAAATTTCAATGTTTTGAAATGTTGAAACTGAATGAATGAACTTAGAAATGTTACAACTTGAAAATGAATATTATTTGACATTGAATTTAAATGGTTTAAATGAATATTATTTTAAAGGAATATTTCAAGTTAAATAAATTGAAGGAATATTCAATGAATTGGAAATTTGGGTTTATTTAAAGGACATGTTGATTTGGTTTTGAAATGAAATAATATAGTACTCAGTTTTGGAATGGATATTATTTTGGAAAGAAATGGTATTGGATTTTAAATGGTTTTGGAATAGAAATATTTTGAAATTAATATCCATGGGTTATAATAACGGTGGGTTGTTAAAGAGACCGGGATCGGAAGTTGTCATACTCTCTGCCAACTCCGAAAACTACTTTAACAACCGTATACGCGGTGGAGATTTCAGAATGAAGTATGATGGTGGCGAGACCCGACTCCCGTGAGTTGGCATAAGGTGGCTAAAATAGGAGCGATCCTCGGCCCTGTGAGGTAGCTTCTCTTATCGGAAACACTCCTTCGATAACATTCTATTACTTTGCGATTGATTGGGGCCCTTTTGATTTTTGAGAGTTTGGCTCAAGGTGGGCGGTAGCCGCACTACTCGCCACTACCATCCTGGGTGCGTAATTGGTATATCTACCCTGGCGCGTCTCGTACGAGTTTGGTTTTCTCCCGTAGCCCGTGGAGTATTTCAAGTAGTCTCCCGATCTGGAGATGCGGTGATACTGGATGGACTACTGGGACTATTACATGTTAAGGAGGAGATTGGGTAACTCCTTAACGCTGTTTAAATGTAAGTTTATTTTACTATAGACATTATTATAATAGTGAAATATTACTACATAGTAAATAGTTTAACGCATCCTTAGAGGATGGGCGGTCACAAGCATCCTTTAAGTTACTTGTACCTTATCTTACAGTTCACTTGAGTTTGTTTACATTGTATAAGTATGTATGTCCTGACTCGAGTGTTTTGTGTTTTGCTTTACGCTCCAGACAGACTGAGTGATACATCATTATAGACTCACCTTCGCAATTGGAGCTTCGCTTGAAGATTCAGCTATCTATTTCAATTTCAGCACTCAGTTGATCCCAGTTATTCAATTGATTCCCGTGATGTATTCAGCTTTGTACTTGACTATTGTATTGAACTTCTGTTGTATCTTGTTTAACTCTGACGTATTTATATAGTAGCTTCATGAACTACTATCTCTTTGCTTCCGCTGCATTTGATTACTCTGTGTCTGTGATATGTAATTTATTTACCGTATATTCTGAGATTTGCCAAATTTAAATTAACAATTCAGTATTTTGAGCAATTCAAGTCCGACACGTGCGGATGCGAATGGTTGAAAATATTGGGTCATTATAGTTAGTATCAGAGCTTTGGCTCTAGGAAAAACTTAACATATATGGTGAATTTATTTACAAAATCACTTTTGTTCAAGCTTGAATCTCTTTCTCTTTGACTCTATTTCCTTTGAATTTTGGAACGTTCCCTCGGTTCCGCAATCCATTCTTGTACCCCACTCTTCGTCTTCTTTTGATTCTGAAGTATCCCATAACTCCACTTCGAATGGCTTGTAAAGGGGTTGAAACTCCTTTACAATAGGCATTGAATCACCGGAGAATTCTGTATCCTCGGTTTACGATGCTAATATCTCATGTTGTCCTGAATTCTATCTCTTGAGATCGAATGTAGATTTGCCTCAAGTTTCTGCATCGATCTTATTCTTGAAGTCATGGTTAACCCGGTTAAGGTTGCCTGCGATTTATATAAGCTTATCCATTTCCTTATTTGGTTAGTTAATCATCTTATCTTTTGTTCCAACTTATCCTCAAAAATCAAAATTTTCTTTGATTTGAGTTAATCAAATTTGATTCTCTATCCTTGCTTTGAAATATATGTAGTGTAGTTGTAAATCTATATTTAAAATGTTTTATATATTGTGTTGTTTGAGTTGTTGATGCTGATTTGGGTTTTCGATCAATTCTTCTGATCAACGCTACCGATAGGATCTCCAAAACACCCGAACAAAGCAATCTGACATAATATAGTTTTCAAATTTAGTAAATGAAATAAATTTTGTATAATTATATAAGTATAATTTTCTGAATTTTGATAGTTAATTGAATTGGATGTTGAGAAATAATATTTGACTCTATGTATATAGCTTGTAACCATCAGCTTTTGTTACATATATAAATAATTGAACTATAAAACATGGCTATAAATTTATTTGGAAATTTAAATAAATTGAAACAATAAACTAAGAATTTAATTTCCGATGGTTCCAAACCTTGGGTTTTAAACTTTTAAAGGGTGTATTATTTAAAGTATTTCAAGTAGAAATAGTTTCAAAGAATTTTTAATTTGTAAATCAATGCTCTTTCCTTTGTCGCTGGAAAATAATTTCGGTGATGACTACAGCATCATCGACTTTCATTTTCGAGTTTCGAAGTGAAGAGACCATTCTGCAGTTTTGCTGCAGCCTTGCTTTGGAGAATTAAATTGATTTGGATTTTTAAATAGGACTTGATTTATAATATATGTGATATATAACTTAAAATTTTATTTGATATATATTGTGTATATTATGTATCGCTGAAATAGTTTGATAATCGGAAATTTAATTCTTAAATTTTATCTTAAAAGATAATTTCAATTAAAAGAAAAACCAAATTTTTTAATAAATGTTTAAGTTTGAATAATTGAATTAAGAAAATTGTATTTGTATAATATTCTATTGCGTTCCAATATAACTTACCTTAATTATTAGAAGTTACCAATGTAATTGGATAATATACAATATAAAGGATTTTTATAAATAAAATTTGAGTGGTTATAATAAATGTTATACACTTAAATTTTAAGTTGTAAAAAGATTAATAGAGGTAAATTGAATGAAAGGTATATTGAATAAAATACAATATAAATGGTGTTAAAGAAATTTATAAATAATTTGGGATAGTTATAATAAATGTAATTGTACTTAATATATGTGATTGGATATTAAGTGGAATAATTTAATAATAATTTTAAATAAAGAAGAACTTACACTATAAGTATAATAAATGATTTTTCCAAATTCATGATTCTATAAATTGATAATTGGATGATAAGATAATGAAACAAGAAATAGTTAAGATTTATTCAACTTAGGTGAAATCAAGTATTAATTTAAGTTGAAATTTTCATAACTTTAAGTTTATTATCTTATCTTGTTTTCCAATCTCTTTCCTTTCGGGATCATACTATTCTCCTGCATCCTAAAGCGGGAAAATGAATTCTGAATTAACCTTGTCCCTGGAGTTTGTCCTATAGTTCTTCCTCCTAGAAGAACTTATCTTTATCTGTCTGTTTTGGAAAATTTTCAAGAATCTTGGGTACTCATTTGAATATGAGCACTGCTTACCATTCACAGACCAACGGTCAAATGGAAAGAGTGAATCAAATTCTAGAGGATCTTCTTTGTGCTTATGTTCTTGATTTATGGAGGATCTTGGGAAGATCGTTCCACCTTGTTGAATTTACCTGACAACGACAGCTATCAGGCATAATTTCAGTCTTCCTTTCATCTTGTCTAAATCCTATCTCATTCTACTTTTTTCCTTATTCTCCCTTTCTCGTTCCTTTTCGAGGACGAAAAGTTTTGAGTGTGAGAGAATGTAACAGCCCGTAATTTTGTAAATATTTTTAATTAATTTTTATTTGAAAACTATAATTTTTAAATTATTTAAAATTGAATTTCTGGAATTTTCCAACGTAAGTTGGGAATATATTTGTAATTTATTTCCCAAATACAACAAATTAAACATTTTCTGAAAATATTATATTTTGGTCAACTGAAAGTCAAAGTTTGACCACAATTGAAAATTTTAAATTCAAAATTTTAAATTCTAATCTTTTTCCTTGAAAATGTATTTTATTTCAATATTAGTTCTGCTTTTCATTTCATAAAATCCCGTTGTATACTTTTTAAATTAGATAAAATGCAGTGTTTACATGCATTGATTTTCTATATTTTATTTTCTATTTGCCTATGTTTATTTCTCTAATTTTTATTTCCTATTTTAATTTGTATAAACTTTGATTTTATTCATTTGATTTTTTGATTGGTTTTTATGTTTAATAAAGGCTTAGAAATTTCTAGAGACATAGGTTACTTGTTTTATTCTTTGCCTTTTCTTTTCCCTTTTGTTCTAGCCGTCCACTTTATTTCCTCTAGTCGCGCAAATCACTCCACAAATCACATACAAGATTTATTTCTCACCACAAACTCCTCATTTCATTTCTAGGAAAAAAGCTATTCAAGATCTCATGGCTCCTTTTCCTTGGAAATCAAGTAAGCCATTTTATTTGCTAGCCTTTCATTTTCTAAACCCTACATCTCTAGCCGTTCTTTTCTATAAACCCTAGCCGCCATATCATATTTGCAAATCATGTACAAACTTCTCTTTCTCATCTAATTTGCGTGAAGAAAAAAAATATTCAGCAAGCTCTAAATCCATGGCTCCTCCTTCCTCTTCTTCCTTTTCTATTTTCTTTTTCTCTTCTCCTTGCTTGGCTCGGCCTACACCATCTCTCCACCTCCCAGCCGACCACAACCTCTTCACCACTACCACCATGACCATCTCCTCTTCCCCACCATGCTTTGGTCGTGACCTCTATGGCCCATACATCACCAAAACATGACCAAATCCTAGACAAACATCTATATTCCATCACCACTTTTCCTATTAGCCCCGGCCACCACTCAAACATCACACCACTTTGCTTTGCCATGCCCTTACCATCCCCTAGCCTTGAGTTTGTGATGCCTAGACCCGAGCCTAGCCAAGGCCGAGCCCACTTGAGGTCATGGTCGAACCAAATACAGCTCAAAACCCTTTCCCTTTACCTTTCTTCATATGTAACTTCCACCTCTTCTTATTCCAAGCCTTAGCCGTACCTATTGACCTTTGGCCAAGCCTAGCATACCAAAAACAAGTTGTGGCCGAGCATGGTATGATATGGTCTAACCAAGTTGCATGTGGCCGAGCCCACTTGCTTGTTGTTTGATCGCCTTACTTTGATTTATCAAGGTTATGTCATTTTATTTGCTATCTTTTCATTGTTTTTGTCTATATTCTTTTGTATTGAATCATTTCTTATATATGTTATGTATTGTGTTGTTTACAAGTTTGGATCTGACTCTTCATTCACTTAAAATATAGTCGTGCCTTGTCGTGCTTTTTGGGGTTTCAATTGTGTAATTTGAATTGTTATCTTCAGCTTTAAAACGGTGAGTTATTCACTCTAGACATACGTACTTATATGACTGTAAAATGATGACAAGTGAATTGTATAAATTATAATGCTATGTTCATACCTGCCTCTGATATGATTATATGAAGTTAAATGTTGTTTATATACCTGTTCCATCATCTGCTATGATATTATACGCTATATTGTTATGTTATTTCCTGTTTATCACACTGCAAGTTCCCTATCACTATGGGTTGAAATGATACATACCCGAACGGACTTTAGAATAAGGAAAAAATCATTATGGGCTGAAAAGATAGGCTCGAATGATTTTTTTTGTACTTATTTAACTTGGGGTTGTTGGTTTGAAATGATACAACCCGGATTTTTCTTTTTAAATTACAGATTGAAATGATACATATCCGTATCACTTGACCTAGGTTAGAAAATTTTATACAGGCCCATAGATAAATTTTTATAATAGTTTTCTAAAAGTATTAAGTATTTTGAATTTTAAATATATGTAATTTTGATTAAAAGTTGATTTAATGATTTAAATATAAAGAGATATTTGCTTCCAACAAGTTAAAATTTTATAAGTGATAATTGGTTTTAAATTGTAATTTAAAAATCTTTATTTGGTTTTAAATGGTAATTTAAAGAACTTTAATTGTGAGAAATAACTTAATAATGAAAGTTGACTAAGATGGAATTTTAAAATCTAACCTGGTAATTGAAATCATTTTTTAGTTTTGAAATGAATATGGTTTGTATAATAAATAATGTATTTTGAAGCGATAGAATGAAATGCAGTTTTGATTGGACTTTGGTAATAAAATATATTTAATTTGAAATCATAGTTATTTGATGTCTAAATGAATAGATTTATAAAGAAAATTGATTGTATATTAACTCTGGTAAAATATTTTATTACGAAGTGGATATGTTTGAAAATTGAATAATTATGTTTTAAATGGAAGTGTATTTTTGAAATATGACTTAACTTGGAAATTGAATATTTGGTATAAATGAAAATTTTAAGTTAAGTAAACAAATGGAAATTTTATTTTATTTTTGAGATGGGTATGTTAAATGAAATATTAAGTTATTTGTTGAAAAAAAAGGTTAAGCAATTTATCGAGTATTGACTTAACAAATGGATTTAAATTTAAATTGATATTTATTAATAAAATGTTATTTTATTAAAATTTATAAGTTAAGTAATAGCCAAATAAAAAAAATTGAAAAGTGGTGTAAGCTTGATAAGTTAAAAATGAGAAAAATTGAAGATAAATTGTTTTAAAATGTATAACAAAAAGTATAGTGGTTCAGAAATGCTATGGTTTAATGAACTATGGCTTGGAATATACTAAAGAGACCAATAACAGCATTTCTGAAGTGCTGCAGTTGCTGAAAATTTGAGTTAGATGTTGAAATTACTAAATAAGTCTATAACAGCATTTCTGAAATGCTGTAGTTCTGAATTTGAACTATGTTTTGACATATACTAAATATACCTACCGCAGCACTTTATAAGTGCTGTTGTTTGAAAATTTCAATGTTTTGAATTGTTGAACTGAACGAATGAACTTAGAAAAGTTACAACTTGAAATGAATATTATTTGACACTGAATTTAAATGGTTTAAATGAATATTATTTTAATGGAATATTTCAAGTTAAATAAATTGAAGGAATATTCAATGATTTGGAAATTTGGGTTTATTTAAAGGACATGTTGATATGGTTTTGAAATGAAATAATATAGTATTTAGTTTTGAAATGGATATTATTTTGGAAAGAAATGGTATTGGATTTTAAATTGTTTAGGAACAGAAATATTTTGAAATAAATATCCATGGGTTATAATAACGGTGGGTTGTTAAAGAGACCGGGATCGAAAATTGTCATACTCTCTGCCAACTCCGAAAACTACTTTAACAACCGTATACGCGGTGGAGATTTCAGAATGAAGTATGATGGTGGCGACGTTCCTTTGAGGTATATACGTGGACCCGACTCCCGTGAGTTGGCATAAGGTGGCTAAAACAGGAGCGATCCTCGGCCCAGTGAGGTTGCTTCTCTTATCGGACACACTCCTTCGATAACATTCTATTACTTTGTGATTGATTGGGGCCCTTTTGATTTTTGAGAGTTTGGCTCAAGGTGGGCGGTAGCCGCACTACTCGCCACTACCATCCTGGATGCGTAATTGGTATATCTACCCTGGCGCGTCTTGTACGAGTTTGGTTTTCTCCCGTAGCCCGTAGAGTATTTCGGGTAGTCTCCCGATCTGGAGATGCGGTGATACTGGATGGACTACTGGGACTATTACATGTTAAGGAGGAGATTGGGTAACTCCTTAACGCTATTTAAAAGTAAGTTTATTTTACTATAGACATTATTATAATAGTGAAATATTACTACATAGTAAATAGTTTAACGAATCCTTAGAGGATGGGCGGTCACAAGCATCCTTTAAGTTACTTGTACCTTATCTTACATTTCACTTGAGTTTGTTTACATTGTATAAGTATGTATGTCCTGACTCGAGTGTTTTGTGTTTTTCTTTACGCTCCGGACAGACTGAGTGATACATCATTATAGACTCACCTTCGGAATTAGAGCTTCGCTTGAAGATTCAGCTATCTATTTCAATTTCAGCACTCAGTTGATCCCAGTTATTCAATTGATTCCCGCGACGTATTCTGCTTTGTACTTGACTGTTGTATTGAATTTCTGTTGTATCTTGTTTAACTGTGATGTATTTATATAGTAGCTTCACGAACTACTATCTCTTTGCTTCCGTTCCATTTTATGGCTTTATGTCTGTGATCTGTGATTTATTTACTGTATATTCTGAGATTTGCCAAATTTAAATTAACAATTCGGTATTTTGAAAAATTCAAGTCCGACACGTGCGGATGCGAATGGTTGAAAATATCGGGTCGTTACAATTTGGATTTTAAATTGGATATTGAAGGAAAATTTGATATAAGTGTTTTGAATTGATATTTTTGAAATGAACTCGGAATGGATATAAATTGAAATGGTATAAATTTGGAGTTGAAATTAATTTGAAATTAGAATTTAAATTAATTTGAAATTGGAAGAGAAGTTAATTTAGAATTGGAATTTAAATTAGTTTGGAATTGAAATTAAAATTTGACTTCAAATCGGAATTGAATTGAGTAAATCGAAAATGGAAATGGAAATTGATTTGAATTGAAAATTTGGAATTGAATCAGCTTGGCTTAGAAACTATTTTTAAATAAATTATTTTAGTTAAACTATTTCAAATATATTTTCTTTAAATATTCAACTATTTTAATTTTTCCCAATTATTTTATAATATAAACCATTTTTAATACTCAAATTATTTAACTATTTTAAAACCATTTAAAATATTTTCTAAAATTCAAACTAGTCAAAGGATGGAATATTTATATTTAAATCTTGGAGTTAAATGCGAATTGGGTTAAGTGAATTATAACCAAAACTGTAATTTGAATCAAGTTTTGAAGTAAAATCGATATATCGAATCGAATGAACATTTGAAATAAAATATAGCTTTAAAGCGAATATGATGATTTCAAAATGAATTTGATTTTGAAGCAAATTTGATAATTTTGAAATAGATATGGAATATTTTTAGTAAATATGACGGTTTCGAAATGGATTTGGTTTTAAAGCGAATATGATACTTTGATATCAAATACGAATTGTTTTCAAATTGTAAAAGTACCAACCGGTGTGTAAAATGCCAATTGGTTGTTAAGGAGGCCAGGGCCTCTTATTGGCATACTCTCTGTCAATATTGGAACCACTTTAACAATCGTATATGGGGTGGATGATATCCATAATATAGTGGCTGAATTGGCGACGTTTACTGGAATGAAGTAAGAGAACTATGATGGATAGGCTTGACACTCGTGTCATAATTAAAATGACTAAAACAAGAGCCTATGCCTAGCTATTGAGGTTAGCTAGCTCTAGCGATGTTGATCCCTCTTATTACTATTGTGATTTCATATTCGATGGGTGCACCTTTTTGTTGTTTGAATTGATCGTCGCGGTCGGCCATGGATAGGTTACGACCAGCCAGAAAGGGTAAACTGGTAGAATCCTACCTTGGACATTGCCTCACATGCCTTGTCATATTTATCCCTATACGAGTCATTTTGACTTTGGTTTAGAACTATACAAATATGTTAAGGGGGTCAATGAAAAGCCTTAACGCTAAATTGATATTTATTTTACTAATAGACATTATCTACTATATCGCATACTATTATATATAAATAGTTTAACGGATCCTTAGGAGATGGAAATTCCGTAACATAACTTAAGTTATTGCACTTATATTTATGATATTGATTTGACTTACATAAGAGTATTTTAGTCCTGACTCGAGTGTTTTGTCTTTTCATTACGCTTGGATTAGTCCTGAGTTTTTCAGCGTACTGAAGACTATTCTCTGGAGGACGAAGACGGAGTTTTGGTATATTACCATTATTATTATCCCCTGCATCATGCTATTCAGCTGTATTGATTATTTATCCCCGGTGTGTATATATAACTCTGATAAATGTGTATAGATTAAAATCAAATGTAGAGTAAACAGCTTCATGAATTGTTTATTTGATTATTATATTTTATCGTTTCCGCTGTGAGATTTTGTATTTTGTTTTCTTCTTCTCTTCTTATTTTTCTTTTTTAACCCCATTGATTATCTACACTCCGGATTTTTCAAGTCGGACATGTGTGGATTATTGTCAATTTAAACCTTCCGAAATGTAGGTCGTCACATTTTTACTGGTATGAAATTGCGAAGCCTTTCGATAATTTCTTAAGTCTATTTTGGTCAATTCGATGGTTGACCAATTGACTATCTAGTACAAGATAGATGTTCCTAAATGGGAACCAAGTTTTTTTTACTTTCCATAAATGAATGAACATGCAAAACACCATCATCGTCCAAAACAAAATCAGGCCACACAAAGTATGATTAAGTTACTTAAGCAACTCCTAATTCCTTCCATTTAATTAATCCTTTTATTAGTTAAAACTCCTTTATTAGTAAACTTCATTTATCTAATAAAATTGTACTTTTCTCTACCTTTTTCCAAAAGATTCCATTACTTATTATTTCCTTCAAAACATCTATTTTAAGGATCTAAGTATTTTCATAAATCAATTTAAAAGGTTTTAGACGAATGTTACTTAAACATTGTCACTACAAATCCAAAACTGTTCACTTTTGCTTATCTTTAATCATTCTTTCAAAGATCTATTTACATCCCTTAATATAATTGAAAAGGGTTAAAGACAAATGTTATTAACTCATTGTCACAAAAAATCCAAACAATTATCCTGCTCATTAGTATTTTTACAAACCATCGTTTTATTGATCTAATTTCATATTCGATTAAGATTGATAATCGACTAATCGATTATCTAGTCCAAAAACCATTGCTTATAATCATAACGATTTGTGCTCTTAACTTATTTTCGAAATTCTCAACTTAACCATTCCTCGTTCAAGAGTGGAACCAAGTAAGTTTAGGCATTGGTTGCTCCAAGCCTTACCTAAACACCTCATTCTTAAATCTCACAAATGGATAAGTCTACCTCATCGGCTTTTAGTGTTTAGTATTAATGATTTCTACAAACAATAGGAAATCAACTCGATTAACACATTTTCGAAAATTTTCACTTACCTATTCCTCGGTTAGAAGGAAAGCCCGAAAGGTTAGAGCTATATTACTCCGTTCCCACTCTACATCAATCTTAACTCTCACAAATAGATAAGATTACTTCGTCGGCTTATTACTATTAATTATAGTAAATTATTTTCCTAATAAGTAATTAATAATTCAACCATTTGGCATTAAGCAATTACTAACCCCTTTCTAAACCTTTTGTTTATAATTCTAAAAGAAGATATTTATATAAGATATTTTCCAAGATATTTATACAAGATATTTCCAAAATATTTATATAAGATATTTCTAAGATATTTATATAAGAAATTTGTACTTCATAATACATATAATATATTTTTAAAAGTCCTTTAAAATATCACTTGAAAATCATAAGTTTGAAAAATCATTAGAAACTTGAAAATGACATGCTTAACGAAATATCTCTCTTTTGAAAATTTACAAATAATTCTTATAAATTGATAAATTTCTCAAACCAATTTTGAAATACTCTAAAAATAGTTGGTAAACACTTGTAAAAATAATGAAACAAAATACTTAAATCTATATATCTTTTCAAACCTTTTAAGTCCAAAAATCAAGTCTAAACCAGGCAATTCTGCATTAGTGATGTTTTGGCCATTTTCGAGATGTTACTTAACTTTTTAATATTCAATGTTTTAATAGTAAAAAATAATATAAATATGGTGAGAAATCCCTAAGGATCTCTCTACAAAGTTTCATAACAATTGCCAAAAACAAGGCAATTCCTAACTACATCTATAGCAACTATCACTATAAGTGCACTTCTAAATCTGAGTCAAAACTAAACCAAAGTCCTTATATAACCTATGCGCCTTGTTCAAGGTTTAGTCACATTTTATATAAGTCCATTCAAGTCCATTCTAAATTTGTTTAAGTCTGTATGTATGGATTACATATGTCACATACTTTTAAGTAAGAAGTTACAACCATTGTTTTAACATAATTTAATAACAATTCAAACAACATTGACACAATCCAACACAACATATGTATGTTATATCTTTCTTCCAAAGTGAGACGTTAACTCACTTTTAACCACTCAAACAAACAAGCACAAGGACCCAAGCCAAGACCCATCCTTGCAACTACCTTTCCTCCTCTTCTTCCTTGCATTCACCTTGCTCAATCTCCTCCATTTCTCATTGAGTGCTCGCAGCCATGGCTTCCCATGGGAGTCTATCTTCACTTCTTCATGTTTTGGTATGGTTAAAGGGATGATAATATTATACTAAGCCTTGGGGAAAAGTTTGAAGTGATTTGAAGTTGATTTATAACCCTTTCCTTTTAGAACATAAAAGAGGAAGTAGAAGATGCCATTGATTTTAGAATTCAAGCTTTGTAATTATTTTTGATTTATTTTTAAGGTGTACCCCTTGCTATATACATTTAGAAATGTGATGTAGAAAGACCGAAAACCCCTCAAGACCTTAACAACGTTAATTACATCTTATCGTGACAATTTTATGTCACTTCTCCTTTATTCAGTTCACTATTTTACCCTTACCATAATAATATCTCTCTCCTATTAGACCTTTCTAGAAAATTCCAAGCTTTAGGAAGAGGAGAGTGTGTTATTTCATTGCTAATGTGTTCATTTTATCATTTGTTAAGTGCAATAGAGTTCTAACAATTATATTGATCGCAAAGTTGTTTATCGATAAACTGATTTTCGGTCATATTATCATTTCTCTTCGAAGAATATATTTTTGTAAACATATTTCCAAAAAAAATTCCCATCATTAATTATGATTTAAAAGGGGATTAAAATGATTATTAAATCATTTTAGTAACATTTAATCCAAGATTCAGATATAAATAATTCGGATATTTAAATATGAAGTGTCCGAAAGTCTGGATCGTTAAAACATATATTATTAACTTTATTACTCTGACCAAAGATTTTGACTTTGTCTTGACTACTGCTGACCTTAAAACAAACCTTACACGACCGAGGAGACGAGTTCTCCATTTGATAGTGATTCACTTCTAATTCTTCAACTCGGGCCCAATTATAGTTGCAAGATGGATCATCATGCCACAATTAACTATAGTTAAATTGGAGTATTCACATTTAAGTTCCATGATATTCTCAAGTTGAAGGAACAGTGTAACACCGTCACGCTAAGATTTAATGTTTGACCTAATTGTTACCAACCAACATGAAACTCTTGGACTACTCATTCTATCATTATCCAATAACTATAAGTATGTAACCTCATGGTTCCTCCAGTAGTCATGAGTAACACCACCGTCCAACATTCGGAGTGTGGTAAGCACTATGCTCTCACTGTATGAATCGATATCCTTCTATCGAAACATCTTGACCAGGAATATTTAAAACAAAATGTCATTTTATTTTATTATTAATTACTCACAATTGCAATTACATGCAACTAAAATCATATAACATTTTATTTAAGGATTTTATTATTATATACTTCAAATTAATTACTTATTTTTTTTGGCAAAGCCAGCGGGGTTGACTGGTCCCCTACCAGTTTATTGCAACACAATAAAAGTTACAAACAAAATGTTAGAAAAAGATAAAGGAAGAGAGAAAGGAAAAAACAGAAGAAAAAAAAACAATTGAAAAAACAACAAAAATTCATGCCCATCGAATAATCAAATTGTCAGGGTAATCTCTGTTGCAAGTCTTCAATTGCAAGTGGATGGCAGTCTTAACTTCATTCCATAGGTCCTCCAGTTTCTTCCTTTGCGTATCAAAAACAATCGCATTCCTTTCCTTCCATATGAGTCTCATGTATATTTTCAAACTTACAACCAACACTCTAGATCGAGCACTTCTCCATCTCGTAGCCTAATATATGATGCTCCACACAATACTCGAGCTTCCAGAAGATAGATTATAACCAGTTGTGCTACTGATGCAGTTGATCAAGATCTTGAGTGCAGGGCATTCAAAAAAAAGGTGATCTGCACTCTCCTCATACATTTCACAAAACAGACACATAGGTGAGCAAGGCAACCCAATACTTTTTTAATTTACCTCTGGTCAGCAGTGCCTGATTTAACACTTTCCACATCATCAAATTTTGTGAAGGAACAGAGTCGTTCGACCAGATAACTGAGAACCATTTAGATGCAGGTAGGGGACAGAAGTCAGAGCAAAAATTGTACACACAGTGAACACTGTGTGGCTTCAAGTCCCACGTGATAGCATCATGATGATGAGTAGTGCAGTATTTGTCTTGGATATCCTTCCACATGACTTTGAGCATTTGATTACTAGTATTTGGCATCTGCACCTTCCCTTCATGCATGAATTCATTTGCTTTTGCATCATATCGTATACCAGATTGCTGAATCTGTTGATAGTCACAAACCTGAGATAGAATAAGGCCCTTACATGCCCATGGTTCATGCCAAAAGCTAACCATAGGGTTAACAGTAACATGATATTAAATAATAGGGAGATAAACTTGTCTTAGCTTCAGAATGTTTCTCCAAATCCAGCTGCTGTTTTGTGATATGTCCATACTCCAAAAATATTTGGTCTTAATGTAATGTTGCCATATCCATTTAACCCATATTGTATCCTTCTTGTTGATAATGGCATCAAAATGAGTACTTATTGCAGCTTGGTTCCACCTCCTAGGGTTAATAACACCAAGACCACCAAGCTTCATGGGATTTTCAATTTTTGTGTAGGAGCAAGGCATCAACTTCCTGTTATGGACACTGCCAGTCCAGAAGAATCTAATCATGGCCGACCGTACAAGTTGCATCAGTTTCATAGGGAGGATCATTGAACGTGCCCAGTAGACCAGAGAAGAAAAAACAACAGTTTTGATTAGAACAAGTCTACCACTTTGTGTTAATTTTCTATTCTCCCAAGCACTCATAACTGAAGTAATCTTATGGTATAATGCAAGACAATCGGCATTAGTAATTCTCTTAGAGATTAGAGGGAGACCAAGATACTTCATATCGTTATCCATGCATGTGAAGCCAATATGTTGATAAAGAGCAGTTTTCAGAGCATCACTAACTCCCACAACAAGCATGGAAGACTTAGCATGATTGATAGTAAGTCCTGTCATACGGTAAAAGGACTGTAATGCGTCCATAATGGCAGACAGAGATGGAAAATCAGGTTTAGTAAACAACATCACATCATCAGCAAACATTATAGAGTTAATTTGAAGAGTATTGCACTTTGGGTGGTACTTTATTAATTTCTGTGAGTATTTAGTGTTAAGTATAACAGTGAAAACTTCCATAACCAACAGAAATAGATATGATGATATTGGATCTCCCTGCCATATGCCCTTGCTACTACTGAAAAGGCCCACAGGTCTTCCATTAATAACTACAGAAAATGTAGGGGAGGAGATACAAACATATATCCAGGAAACAAAAATTCTGGGGAATCCCATGTGTGCCATAATTCGAACTATTGAAGTCCAGTGAATAGAATCATAGGCCTTTGAAATATCAATTTTAAGAGCTGCCGCAGAGGCAACATTATTTCTACCATATCCTTTAAGCGGCTCTTGTGCTAGTAGCACATTGTCGAGAATATTCCTTGATGGTATGAAAGCTGCCTGGTTCATTGAGACAACAGAAGGCATAAAATTAACCAGACGAGTGGCTAGAATTTTGGTGATACATTTATATATCACATTGCAGCAGGAGATAGGCCTGAAAGAGGTCACACTAGTTGGCGGTGTGACTTTAGGGATTAATGCAATATTAGTGCAATTCACTTCACGAAGAAGTTTGCATTTAGAAAAGAAATTGTGTATTGCTTGGCAGAATTCATGACCAAGCACATCCCATGTTGATGTGAAGAAAATCATGTTAAGGCCGTCTGGACCACCTGAAGAGTGTTTGTTCATTGAGAAAAGGGTGTCTTTGATTTCGTCATCTGTAACAGGCTTAATAAGTGAGTTAGCTTCATGAGAAGTAATACGTGGTAAGGCAAGAGATGAAATTTGATCAAGGTCAGGAGAGAAACCAGTAGTATTGCCAAGAAGATTAGTGAAGTATTAAACAAAGGCTTTATCAACTGAATCAGCGATAGTACATAAGGTACCTTGTTCATCAAAAATTCTGTAAATATTTTCTCTAGCATGTTTTACCTTTAATGCATTATGGAAGAACTTAGTATTCCTATCACCTTCAACAATCCACTTATTGTGCAGTTGTTGCCTCTTCATGTTAGCTTCCATGCTGAGAACATTATTAACTTTATTGAATAAAATGGCTTCATCTGCAGCAGCTTGTTCATCATGGGGGTGGTCCATCATATAATCTTGCTGTTTCTGTAGCTGTTCCTTAAGAGTTGTTGATAGCATGCTACCAGTTCCAAAGGTGGAAGAGGCCCACATCTTGATCTCCTGTTTAATCCTTTTCAATTTCCTGCAAAACCTATACATGGGGTTACCAAAGCAATTGAATTCAGTATTTACTTGTGAAACTAATGTCAGAAAGTGTCCATGCTTGTGCCAAGCATTAAAAAATTTGAAACTTCTCTTTTCCTTTCGAGAATGGTGACCCAACGATAAAATCAAAGGAGAATGATCAGACATAATTGGTTGAGGTAGGAAGACTGATATGGTAGGCCATCTAGATAGGGCTTGGAAGTTGATGAAGGCATGATCAATTGTGGTGAAAGTACGAACTCCACTACGACTTCTATTATTCCACGAGTACTTAGCACCAGACTTGTTAACTGAGATTAAATCAGCCTCAGCTACAGCTAAATTGAGTGGAGCAATGTCTCTAGGGGAAAGAGGGTTACCTCCAATTTTATCAGTGAGCTCAAGGCAAGAATTGAAATCACCAAGAACAAGCCAGGGGTGAGAAGATTGTCGTAGCGGGGGCAAGGAGGTAAAGAAAGAATTTCTAGAAAGCACCGAGTTATCAGCATAGACAAAAGTGATGTAGGAGGTGATTGACGTTTGAATTTCTTGGACATGAAAGTGAATAAACTGTCTTGTGGTTAAGATTGGGGAAAGAGTTATAACTGCAGGATCATAGATTATAAGAATACGCCCGTATGTAGCTATATCAAGATTATGATGAAATTTCCATTTTGGATTAATATAATCAGCATCTCTGATGGATAATGGTAAATTGAGTTTGGTTTCAAGCATTCCAAAAAGGCAAATGTCATAGTATGAAATGATGCTTTTCACCTGATCAAGTTTTGCATTACTATGTGCCCCTCTGAGATTCTAGGCAGCGATTTTGTTATACATAAAAAGTTATTGGTGAGAGGTGGAGTTATTTCTTCTCTTAGCAGAAAGAGATCGTGTTTCAATTTTCCTATGATTGGGGGGAGGTGAGGAGGTTGGCTGAGTCTTAGCAGTGGAGATGGTAGGCTTTGGAAGTGGGATTGGTTGAGAATAAGGTGAAGAGGAGTTTGATGGCCATCCAGGCAAGTTTATTGAGAAGTTGTAGTGAGATAATTCTGAATTTGGCACATCATCATTTGGCTTGTGCATAGAAGTAATTAATTGGACGATGTTGTTTTCAAATGATATACACCATGCACAGTCCAGTTCAGTATCATTTGTGTCAGCTTGTGCATGCACTTCAATATTGCTTTTACCAGTTCCAGTGCTTTTGCCACACTTTGTTGTTTCACAGTTACTTCCATGTTGCTTTACTATATTGCAAGTAGTTTGGATATCATCATCTATATTACCAACTGCATAGTTTGTGTTGTTGTTAATAGCTTTCTCACAGAACTCTACACATATACTTTCAAGTGACAGTTGCTCTTCCTCCTCTTCTACAATCACCACTGTTTCTTGCACTTACTCCTCATTTTGCAACAGAATAAAATTATTATGTGTAACAACAGTGCACACTTGTTCAACTGTATCAGTTTTATCCCCAACCTTATTAACAATTGCTCTGTCCTCATCCTCACAAAGTTTATCTTCTTCATTTGTTCCTTTTATTTTCTTTGTTGCTCCCTCTACTTCTTTTCTGTTGTCTCCTTTGTTCACTTTGTTCTTGTTTACTTTTTGCCACACTTGCTTCACCTTATCATGTTTGTCTGCAGCTTTCCCCTTCATCCCCATGTTTTGTTTCTCTTCACCATTTTCTTGCTGCTTAGTAGCTTCACATTGTTTTCCATTATCTTCATTTACTGTCTTCTTGCATGTTGTAACCATATGCCCAAACTCCTTACATGTATTACATATTTCCGGCCTCCACAAATAATCAACTCTGACTACTTGTTCAGTTCCATCAAGCAGTTGAACAGTGAAGGATTCTGGTAAGTCATTATTTGGTGTGACCTCAACTAAACATTTGGCAAAGGAGATTTGCTCAAACTTTTCAGTTGAAGCATCCATACACAGTAGTTTTCCAATCCTTGTTGCTAACCAATTAATTCCCAATGGTGACCACGCAAACAAAGGAATGTTGGATAACTTAATCCAAACTGGTACAGCTTTGATACTACTACAAGTATTCCCAATGTTTTCATCCCATGGTTTTACAATGAACAGTTTGTTCCTCATTATTACAGGATCTGACTCAGAAATTCTAATCTCATCTTCTTCATTTGAGAACTTAAACATGAAAAGGAACCCATCTGATTTTACAGTTATGGATCCACGTAATTTCCATGCCTTTTTAGATAGTACAGTACTGTCATGTATGGCAATGGGTTATCAAGAAAAAAACCCAACCAGATATTCCTTCCACATAGAGTTACCTGCCTTAACAACTTCTGCTGGAGGAACAATGGCGTCACCATTAAAGTCAAGTAGCATGTCACGGGGAACATACTTCCTTGCGTTAGTGGGTTTTGCTTTGAAAATAGAGTTCCATGCTAATTGAGTTTGAGGAAGGGGTAGCAAGAGGGGAGAAGAAGGAATCAAGCCAGTAGGCTTGGAAGTTGATGGTTTAGCTGGAAAGGGTGAGACAGGTTGGATTCTGACAGAAGGGATGGTTGTCGGGGGAGGGACTGACAGGGTAGCATGTGTCGTGACAGCGGGTGGTACAAGAATAGGTGAAGAAGGACAGGGTTGCAGAGATGAGGATGGATGGGAAGGGTCAGCGGGAAGGGTTGAAAAAAGAGGGAGGGTCCCCATTTTTGAAAGAAAACTGAAAATTATACCACAATATAGAAAAGTATATAAAAGAAAACAAACACTGTTAGTATGAATAAGATTGACTATACAGTTAGATATATGTAAAAAAATACATAATTTCCTCTAATATACCACTAACTCTTTAGGTTTGACATAGATCATGGATTAAATTTAGATCTAGTGGTTGATCGTGGGAGGCCAATGTCTATATTCGAATTTCTATGACGATCCAGTGAGTTCGATGAGATATATTGAACGTCGAATTTGATTTATGATTTTGAGATAAAATGGGTTGTTGACTAGAATTATAATCCATTATGACTTAGATATGTTATGTGTGTTGCATGCATGTTAATTTGTGAGATGATAAAGGCAGGTCGGTCCATATTGAGTAGTGGCTCAATGTGTAACTGGTCGACCTAATGAGAGATCTTGCATTTCAAAATTTGTAGATGAGCAAATCCTATAGTGTGTATAAAAAAGGCAATCTTATGCTTTGTTCGATCAGTGTAACACCCATAGTATTACGTAATTTAATAATTAAATTAAAAGGGTAAAATTATAATTTTACCTAATTGGTAAGATATTAAAATTTTACGAAAGCTAGAATTAAGTTTCAAGACATATTCCATTGCATCCGAAATGTCATTTACAGGTAGAAAACATATATAACTTGCTGAATTTAGTTAAATAGGATAGAAATTAGAAGGAGTAAAACCCAGTTGCATTTTCATAATATATCGATTACGGGATTTTCTAGCCTAGATATTTATTTTTCAGCTTATAAATTGATTTATGGCCTTACTCCTTTTGCTCTAATAATATTTCCTCCACTTATAAAACTATAATCACTAAATCAATTCATAATCCACCAAATCAAATCTAAATGAATTAATATATAGAACCGATCATCGTGAAGAGAGCTACGCAAATAAATTGAAGCTATCGAGGAATTTGGCATTTTCACGGCAAGGAATTTCTAAAAAATGAAGAAGGAGGAGGATTCACCTTGGATTGGAGAAGACGCGTCACTAATTAGTGAGTGGGTTATCACATTTGTGTATATATTAGTAAGATATAGTAATCCATCCCCTATGGTCGTAAATGACGTTGTAAATGATGTAATTAGAATTTAAAAAGTGGTTTTCAGTAAACATGATTAGGGGTAGTATGCGTGGCTAGAATTCTAGCCATTTTATCGATTATAGTTAGCAAAAGATAATTTCTTTCTCACTAAAAAGTGCAAAATATACAATTGTTCTAAACTAGACATATTATACATCAAAATTGTAGTCCTCGACGATACGAATCCACTGGTAATGTTCCTTGGTCGATTGGGTGCATGAATTGATCAGGAAAAGCATCGAAAGTTCGATGAACATAGACCGTCCTTTTTTGATCCAAAGGTGAAACGGCGACAATGCGACGATCAAGAACCGTAGATGTCCAGAGGAGATTGATTAGGTTCTCACATTGGTCTTTGATCATTCCAGATCAAAGTGTATTGGTCGTAAATTATTGTAGATCAGCAGTGGAGTCGGGTTACCGCAAATGAACAGAGGTAAGACGGAGCATGGCGTCGGGACTGGCATGATGTCGTGAAGGTGGTTGTATAGTCGGATTTGGCAACAGCAGCCAAAGGGGGCATAGTAGTAACGGGAATTGGCGGCAGGTGAGTAATTTGATGATTACAAGGAAGCTATATTCTTATAGCCAATGCAGAAGAAAGAAAAATAATATTACTAATAAATAAATATAATAATAATTAAGTTATTATGATGATAATCCTAATCTTTAAACACTCAAAACTCTTATATACAAACTTCATTTCATGCGGAGTTCGTTACATCCAGATCGTCGCGAGACAAGAAACGCTTTGTATGTTATTTGCTATGTTTTGAACTGCTTCAAAAGGATGTCTTATTATAGTAGATTTAATTATAAAGGGTTTTACTAGGATGTTTTGTGTACATGTGTGGGGAAAATAGTCCTCGGTTTTACTGGTGATGTTTGGCGATGAAAAGTGTAAAAGTCCGCAAATCCGTACTCCTTGAATAGACACTAATCTCCATCGATTAACTCAAGATGAACGGAAATACGAACAATTAGGGTTTAAGAAAAAGAAAGAGGTATAAGAAGAAAGAAAAAGATAGCACAGAACAATATCATAATCTCACAATTCGCAGCGGAACAACATATAATAGATAAATGAATAATCATTAAAACAAAAGAACTGTATATTTTATACACTACATCACATTACATTCATTATCAGAGTTTAGAACAACAAATAGCGGAAAAGAAATACTATATACTTAGTAATATGCTACGCCATCCAGCTTGCCTCCAGATTTCTACAGCAACTCCCGAATCCAGAATGACCTGATAACCTAACTCTAGACTGCCCGTGTGGAAATTGGTGGGCACCCAGAGTTTAGGAAGGGAAACAATAAACTTCAGGTCAGTCATGTGACTGGTGTGAGAACTTAAAACAGTTATTTATCTTTAAAACAAAGAACAGGATAATTTTAGAATAGATTCGCAATGCTTTTTAGAAAATGAGACTACCATTAGGCCTCCCGCACATACACACAATGCAAACGCAGAATCGGAGGAGATTTCTCCTTATGATAGTCAAAGATGTTTGATACGCATTAAAAATAAACATTTGATATTGTTACTAGTGCATAGTGTAGGAAAAATCATTTCGAAAGTAAAGATATAAATCTTAGCCAACATACGACCATTATCGTATGCCTACTATAGCTACCATGTTCAATAGCAGGTTACCTCCACATTCCATGGCAGGTTATACAACTAAAACCATACAAGGTTCGTATTGTTTCTTTGGATTTCCAACAAATGGTCAGGCCAAGGAACTTCCCATTGCCACATGGGTACGCCTCTGGAAAGATGACCCGAGAACCTAACAGGATCTCTGCCAACACAAGACCGGGTTACCCCTAACTGGGTAACTACTCACACGAATATGTCATTCCCCGATCGTAACCGATCTATATCCTAGGATCCTCGATTTCCAACAACCACAAAGCAACAAATTTGCAGCAACAACATAGGTTAAGTATCTGGGCTCCATACCATGATCCCACCTCTATCCAGAAGGAATGACATACATTAAAGGGGCGCTACCCCCTAATAACCTTGCTGCATCCTTCCTGTTTTGACCATTTCTGGGGTGTGAGGTCCGACGAAGTCTCGTCCACAAAGCTACGCTTTATACAAATCCATACTTCGATCAACAAATGCTCAACAGCACTTCGTATGCTACATTACCAATTTGGGAATGTATCACTAGTAACCATCAACTACATAACCTCTAAGGGTGTTAAGCTAGGAGAATAAATTCTCCACCACCAACGTGAACATATTTGGTAGAAACCAGCTTTACATCTCAAATTGTAACGTCAGACACACCTCCATACAAGTCTGTTCTGGGATCGAACGGAACCGAAGGCACTTACAAAGAAGTCCTTGCAATCCGGATATTCACTAATTACGACCGGACTTCCCATCACAAAGGGTAATAAATTTCTATATCGGGGATCGGCCGATGCAGAAACATTCGACGGTAATCCTTCCGTTTTCATAAATATCTGGTCTTCAACACCGGTCATCAATGCTATCTATTACGACGTATCACATATTCGGAATGGGTTATACGACCCCAAGGTCCTTTCCCGGCTAACCCGAATAGTGAGCGCTTATTTCAAAAATAAGTGTAGCATTCAAATTCAAACAAATCACAACAAATACCTATTTAAAGGTAAATATTGATAGTCGGTTATTTAACTATAAATAGGCGTGTTCAACATCACCAAATTCTAAATAATTTCCTAAATTATTTATTTTCCAAAAATATCTTTACTAGATATATAATTTTCCACACTTCAACCATTTGAAAACAAATTTTCAAATCACTTTTCACCTTTACAACTTTTGAAAACAAAATTCAATCATTTTCCTTACGCGGAAATACTTTCATTTCAACATGGTTCATTTAAACCAATTAAATAAATCCTTACCGATTTACTTTATATTTACGTTCCAAATCCGTAAATTTATTCCCACACTTCAAAAATAAATCAATGTTTATTTTTTAAACAAATTTCCCTTTCTTTTATAAATTCCATAGTGAATTTACAATTCCAAAATATCTATGAATATACGATTTCCAGATCGATTTCTAATATTCATTTTCAATTTATTTCCAAAAGATAAAATCTCAAAATATTCACTTCATATTGGAAAACATTTCCATACTTATTTAATAATAAGTAATTCACAAATCTATTTATTTTCAAGACTTGGAAAATATTCAATATACTTAAATCGAAATTACGTATATATTTCATTCTTTAAAGAAAACATTCTCTTAACACATTTATTTGAGTCAAAACGAATGTTGCGTAAAACATCGTTACGACGACCCAAAACCACTAGTATAGGGTTTCGAAATTTAGATAGATATATAAATCCCAATACTATACAAAACTTTTCCTTTCGGAAATCATCTACTATAACAACAGTGTTATAGTCTACCATTTCCTTTTATTTCTCGAAAAAGGTCTATTTCACAATGAATGTTGAAATCTATGGTTTCGATAGTTAATACATTTTAAAACATCTTTTAAACAATTAACTTCATTTTAAAATTTCACTTCTCCAAATCATACCCGTTTTATTCAATAATATATTTACTGTCCAAAATCGTGAATATACTTTATTTTCCCAATTCAATGTTTCTACACATTTATCAAAGATTTTCCACAGTCCAAAATCGTGGATATAATTCCTTTAATAATTTCTATGTTTACTTATCAAATTTATTTGATTACGGATTTATAAAACAACATTTATAAATTCCATTTCTATTTCATAACTACTTCGATTTATAAATCTCCTTTAATAACCAATTCTATTTATATTTTGTTTACATGTCGAATCCAACTTATAAGTAAATTACTTATAATCCATTTATTCACAAATCCATTCTTTTATATCATCATTAATTTATAAACCTAAAATTCTTATTTACTTATAAAACTAGGTACAACTTGATTTTAACACTTATAAAAGCTCGTTTTATAATTCCAATATCTTTAAGTTATAAAATATCAATTTTATAAATCTTTTATACAAACCGTTTATAATAATTCAAAAATCCCAATTTAAACCATTTTATAAATTTATCAGCTATTTATTTCAAAAATCATGCTTTGGTTATATTTCACAAAAATATAATTTTTATAACATAAAAATTTATAACGTTTTAATTATTTAAATGAATCAATTCGAAAATTTAATAAAACGTATACTTTCAAAAATCACTTTAAAAATCCTTTAAAAATCAAAATCGTTATTTTTAAACTTCAAAAGTGAATCCGATGATGCAACACACCAAATAGTCAATCACGACTTCCAAACATCATATATCGATATGATAATCAATCAAATATCACAATATTTAAAATCAAATAAATACTGGTGAGGAATCCAGTTGGATCCCTCCAACCTGTTTCCCTGCATCCACAGATGTTAGCACAATACCAATCCTTTTTCAAGACGGGATATCACGGTATATGGGATTTATAAAATATTATCCGCTTAATAGGAGGCGCAATAGGGTCTCATCCGCTATATAATGCGGGAAATCAACTCCAAGTACTTATATAATACCAATTCCACTTCAAGGTGGAATATCGCGGTATATGGGTGTAATAAATGACATCCGCTTAATAGGTGGCGTATAGGGTCTATTTCAATACAATAGATAATACTATATTATCCAAACAAGCAAACATCACAATCAACAATTTTAAATCTAACTATTTAAAATTTAAATAAAACCCTTTTTGAGTGAGAAGTTCTCACCTTAGCTTTTTGTTTGCAATCCATTTCCTTTTCGGCTTGTTTCTTCGATTTTTAACCTTGTATAAACAATTGTATCATTTATTAATATTCGAAAAAATCGAACAATTAAATTTCTATTTAATAAATTTAATTAACCAAAAATTCAATTTAAATTAATAATTAAATTTGCAAATCCATTTATTAGATTTTATTTTATCTAATAGTTAAATTTAAACAAATCATTGACTTTTTTAAGCTAACTTCCTTTAAAAATCCTTTTAGTTGCTAAAATAAATTTAATAACTTAGTTAAACAAATAAATCACTAAATCCATTATTTTAAAATAATATTTAAAACGTGCACACTTATTTTTATTTTCTAAAACTACACATATATATATATAATTTAGTAAATTTAAACAAATTCAAAATATACCTTCACTGCTTTATCGATCATGATCTGCTACTCGTAACGGGGCCGAACTCGACGCTGCACCACCAACGTGCCTTCAACAACCTACGAACACCACTCTCTGCCTCATCGAGTAAGTCGAACTCCCAGCCTCACTGTCGTACGCGAACCCTAATCAGATCAACCCTAGCTCGACATGACTTCGCCCCTTGCTTGCGAACGAAACGCCCCGACCACGACTCCTTCCATCGACTCGCCTACATCGCCACGGCCTCGAGCGCGCGCGCGACTCCTCCCCTGCCGCGATGAACTCGAATCGACCCCCGGTACTTTGCTCACTCGCGATCCTTCCAAGCCCATCGCCGAGTCGTTCGAGCATCGCGTGGAACGAGATCGCCTCCTCGATTGCAAGGCCGACCAGATTCTATTCGAGATTGTCGTTCGTCTTTTTTTTCCTTTGAACTGAATTTAGAGAAAGAGGGGTGAATCTGATTTTGATTTCGAATTGTTGAAGGGAGGCTCGGCTTCTTAAAAGAGAAAAGGGAGATGTGGTTTAATATAGATCGGCCATTATTTTTCTTTTTCTTCAAAATCGATTTTTGAAATCTGAAGAGGGAGAGGACGTGAACATTTTAAAATCGAAAGAGCATGCTATACACGATCTATTCCATGATTTTGGGCGTGATTTAAGGAAGGAAAGTAGCTGATGTTAACGAAATTTTAAATTTAAATTTAAATCGAATTCGATTTAATTTCAACGCGTTTATATGTCGTACGCTCACATAACAACTCCAAACGCTACGAAATTTGGAATCCGATAATAATTCAATATTACGGATCCAATGGAACTAGTTTCGTCGAATTCCGAGACTGTGCCTCGGAATGCTATTTTTAAATATTGATTCAAACGATGTAATTTCAAAACTGAACAAATAACTGTATAATTCAATTCTGAAGCTTCTATTATCTTCAGTATTATCGATATGAATTTTACAAGCCCTTGAAATATTTTTAATCAGCTTAAAACTGAAGATTCAAATTTTTATTCAACTTTCAATAGATAAAATTCTAAAATTTAATCGCCAAATTCATATTGATAATTTGAAATTCAAGTCAAACCATCATTCAAATATTTAGATAATTAAATACTTTCAAATTAAATTGTTAAAAATTCAGGGTCGTTACAATCTTCCCCCCTTAAAAGAATTTCGTCCCGAAATTACAAGTTAGGAAGAAATGGTCCTTAACTCGTCTACTATTTTTTCACAATCCAAATAGTTTTATCAATTTACTAACCTAAATATTTTTATTAGAGATTCATTATCATTTCAACCAACTTTGTTCTCCTAACAATTCAAATTTAAATTTAAATTTCAAACTTTCAAAATTTTCTCAAAAATTTTCTAACACCCGAAATTTTTGAAAAATTTCGCCAGCGTCTCCTTTGCGCGGCTAGCTCGGTACGACTACAAAATGGCACCACAGGCCCTCAAATCCCAAAAGAAAAGAAAAAGCCAAGCGGCTGGACAAGAAAATCACCAAATTTCATACTGAAATTGAAATACGTACCTGTTTGTCAAGCAATTCAATTTTATCTTCGAAATCAAAATCTCAATTCCATTTCTTTTAATACACTTGTATATCCTGCTAGCCATAATATCCAATAACAAAATTCAAACCATTTTGCCAATTCCATTACAAAATCTCGATACTTACTTCTTATACATTTTTACTTCACTATTGAAGTTACATATTTATTTTCATTCAATTTTACATTTCAATTTCATTTGAATTCAATTCACAATTTCAATTCTATTTGCATTCAATTTATCTTCTATTCTGAATATTTAATTTTATCGATTAACTTTCATTTACAATTGATTCATATCACTATTTTAAATTAGTTTCATTTACTAATTCATTTCAATCTCAAATTTGAAATCATTTGTCGTTAACTAAAATTTTTCAACAATTTTCAAAAAATTTCTAACTCCCAAAATTTTCGAATTTTTTTGGCAGAGTCTCCTTTGTACGGAGGAGCTTTTGCAATTTGACAATAGATATAAATATGTATACATCGACCCACACGGTCGAAAAAAACAAAAACAGTTTATATTTCCTATTTTTATTGCGTAGGCGTACCTTATTTAGCATTTTTAAGCAAAGCGGTAATTATTAGCTTATTAGCACGATCAAATCCAGCCATACGGCTCCCCTGTACCTGTAATTACTTAATTTAAACACGTAAGTGACATATATAAGAAATTTATTTGCATTTCACTTATTTTCAATAGCAAACATATGCATGTCATGAATAATGTACATAAAACAATTTCCGTAAGCAATTTATATGGTTTCAATACAAATTTAATCGCTTACCACTACATTCTGTACCATTTCTATTTAATTCAAGTGATTTACAACACACTTTCTACATTCTATTCATTTTTTATGTCCAAACAACTTATATTCATTTCAATCGATTCCAATATCAATTCTATTTGTTTTTATTAAGGCATAGAAATTTATACAACTCATTTGCGTCAAACGACAACCATTTCTATGAAAATTTCGACGATATGCACTTAACAGAATATCCATTCTAGTTTATAACTAATTTTAAATTGATACCAACTCAATTTTCATTTTATTCTATCTCATTTCAATTTGATTTCTTTCAATTCAAATTGGTTGTCAATATTCAGTTTTCAATTTCAGTTTATAA
Source organism: Allium cepa (assembly GCA_030765085.1). Lineage (NCBI taxonomy): Eukaryota > Viridiplantae > Streptophyta > Magnoliopsida > Asparagales > Amaryllidaceae > Allium > Allium cepa. Next base: position 35,558,295 of record CM060941.1, read on the forward strand.
CCACGTATATTTAAACTGGATTTCAAATTTCATATGAATTCAATTCTTTTCATTTTTAATCAATTTTATTTACTAAATTTTATTTCAATACTTCACTTTATTTATCACAAGTCAAATCCAATTTCCATTCAATTCCATTTTCTTACAATTTCGAAATGAATTTCAACATTCAATTCACTTTCATTTACTTGCAATTGTAAATTTATTCATTCATTCACAATTTATTTCCATAATTCAATACTCAATTCCAATTCATTTTAATTACCCCAAATTTATTTTCAACTCAATAAATTTTCTTTAAGTTAGATTTTTATTTTAACAACTTTAAACTTTACAAGTTATCAGCTTAATAATATTCCATAAATATTTTTATATAGTATTCCAGAGTCTTTTCAACTTTTTAAAATCAAATTTTGAAATTATCTTTTGAATTTCCAAAACCAAACCCAATTTTTTTTCAAACAACTTTTATTTAAAATAATTTGGCAGCAATTCCTCCTTTGGAAACCCGAAAATGAACACCGATGATGTCGCGATCATCATCGGAATTATTTTCCAGCGACCAAAAAGAGTTCAGAGCTTTTCATTCCTTCAAAATATTTTTCAAAACCTTTGAAATTCATTTTCAAATCAAAAAGGAATTTAATTTCTAAAATTTCCAAATTCTTCCAAAAACATCTCCATAAACTTCTCTGGAATTCCATTTCTAATTATAAATCACATTTATAATTTATATTCTCAAATTTCATTTGTATGAGAATTTTATTTCTAAACTTTGGAGTTATGATTTCAGTTTCTTATTCAATTCAATGGTAATAATTTTAATATTATCACTTCCTAACAACCATGCAACCATATACTATAATAATCCATGGGAAATGATTTCTTTTCTATACAAAAATAGTTTTGGGTACGAAAAGCCTGTCAGTTTAATTCCTTTCTTCAAAAATGGGGTCCCCGCCCTCTTCCTTTCTTCTTCCCGCTAATCAGTCCCATCCCCTATCTCTCTTCAACCCTGTCCTTCTTCACCGATTCTAGTACCTCCTTCTGCTTCTCCCCGTCTCCCTGTGTCAGTCCCCTCTCCATCTTTCTCCGATAATCCTGTTGTTCATGCAACTTATGCAGAAGCTACTCCTAAGGTGCCAGAGACCATTCTCTCTTCTTCTCCTCCTTTGCTTCCTCTTTCTTCAACTATTCCACCACGTTCATGGAACTCCCTTTTTAAAGCTAAACCCAGCAATGCAGGAAAATATGTTCCTCGTGAATTTCAACTTGACTTTATTGGAAACTCTATCGTGCCTTCAGATGATGTTGTTCAGGCTGGAAATACTATGTGGAAAGATTATCTTGTTGGTTTTTTTCTCGATAACCCTCTCCCATATGCTACTGTACTATACTATCTCAAAAAGGTGTGGAAACTTAGTGGATCAATTTCTGTCAAATCTGATGGTTTTTTGTTTTTGTTCAAGTTTATTAATGAAGAGGACAGGTCAATAATTTCTGAATCTGATCCTGTTGTTATGAGGAACAAGCTATTTATAGTGAAGCCATGGGATGAAAACATTGGCAACAGTTGTAGTAGTATAAAATCTGTTCCAGTATGGATAAAACTATATAATATCCCTCTTTATGCTTAGTCTCCTTTGGGTATTAACTGGTTAGCATCAAGAGTTGGGAAGCTTCTGCGTTTGGATGCATTAACTGAAAAATTTGAACGTATTCTTTTGCAAAATGTTTAGTTGAAGTTACTCCAAATCAAGAATTGCCTGAAAATTTTTCAGTTAGACTGTTAGATGGTACTGAGCAAATAGTTAAGGTTGAATACTTGTGGAAACCTGAGATATGTACTATGTGTAAAGAGTTTGGACATACAGTGAGCAAATGCAAGAAAGTAGAATGTGAAGGTGATGCAGAGCAATGTGTAGCTAAAGAGCAGCAGATAACTGGTGATGTAGGAAGGAACAAGGTGAAGAGGGGGCAAAACATGGATAATCAAGGCAAGGTGAAACAGATTTGGCAAAAAGTTGATAAGAATAAAGGAAAAAAAGTGATTAATTGTGAAGAGCTAGAAGAAATTGCCTTGAAGAAATTAGGTGCTAATGGAAAAACACTACATGATGGTACTGAGCAAAACATAAAGCAAAATGATAAAGAGAGTGAACCACTCAGTGATGAGCAAGTTTGTACTGTTAGCACCCAAAATAAGTACAACTTGCTACAAAATGCAGACAATGAATGTTTTATATTGGAAATGTTTGATGAGGAGGAAGGAGAGATTACAGTTGAGGACAAATGTAGTGAGCAACACAATGTGACAACTAAGAATATTGATATAATTGATGACCACAATGAAGCAAATATACAAGTTTTGTCAACAAAGCCTTGTGTGCAGAAAGGTGTTAATTACTTTACTGCTCCAAGTATGAGTAACAACGAGATTGGAAAAGATACATCTGAAGTAATTGCACAAACCAAAACTCATGCTTCTGATTTTGAATTAAGTTGGTGTAAAACTTTTGAAACACAAATCACTCAATTAATAACCAATATGCATGTTGCTCCTGTCCAAATTCAACCAGCTGCTCCTCCGCATTACAACTTCTCAATACAGCTTCCAGGATGGCCTACAACCAAATCTATCGTCAAATCTCAAACAGGCTTACATCATGTCCCATCCTCCTTCCATGCTAAATCTCAACCATCCTCCCCCCCCCCCCCCCCCCGTCCTTGCCTAGAAGGAAAATAGAAACAAGGTCTCTGTCAGCTCAGAGAAGGAATAACTCCTCCCAAAATCAATAATTTTTAATGTTTAAAAATATTGCATCTTGGAACATTAGAGGAGCCCATAATAATTTGAAACTTGATCAAGTCAAAAGCTACATCTCATAGCATGATATTTGTATTTTTGGCCTTCTAGAAACTAAGCTTAATCTTACCTTATCCCAAAAAGCAGCTACCTACATTAATCCAAAATGGTCTTTTCATCATAATCTTGACACTGCAGCATATGGAAGAATTCTTGTCATTTATGACCCTGCTGTTATATCTCTTTCTCCTATTCTGTCATCTAGGCAGTATATACACTTTCATGTTCTTGTCTACCATAATCAATCATCCTTCTATTTAACATTTGTATATGCTGATAATTCTGTCATCTCTAGAAATGCTTTCTTCAATTCTTTGCCACCTCTAAGACAATCAACTCACCCCTGGTTTGTCTTTGGTGATTTCAACTCCTATTTTGGCTATGATGACAAATATGGTGGTTCTCCACTACTTCCCAGAGATATTGATTCACTCAATCTTGCTATTCATGATTCTGATTTGATATTGGTTAACAAGTCTGGGGCTAAATATTCTTGGAATAATAGAAGTAGAAGTGGAGTTCGAACATTTACAACAATTGACCATGCCTTTAGTAACATACAATCTTTCAATCAATGGCCTTCTCTCTCACTCTTCCTTACTCAGCCAATAATGTCAGATCACTCCCCTCTTATCTTATCCTTTGGGAACCATATTATAAAGGAAAAAAGAAGTTTTAAATTTTTTAATGCATGGGCTAAGCATGAACAATTTCTGAGCATTGTCACTCATGTTAACTCTGAATTTTATTGTTATGGTAACCATATGTATAAGTTTTGCAGGAAATTAAAAAGTATCAAGCTTGCTATCAAACTGTGGGTTACTTCTACTTTTGGTACTGGAAGCCTTCTGTCTACAACACTAAAAGAGCAATTGAAGTTAAAGCAAGACTATATGATGGAGCATCCACTTGATATACAAGAATCTGCTGAAGAGGGGAAATTATACAGGGAGGTTAACAATGCTCTAACTCTAGAAGCTAGCATGAAGAGACAGCAATTACACAAAAAATGGATTGATGATGGGGATAAAAATACTAAGTTTTATCATGATTCTCTTAAGGTTAAGCATGCACGAGAAAATATTTTTAGTGTTACTGATGAACATGGTTCTCTTTTTACCACTGTCGATTCAGTTGAACATGCATTTATACAATATTACACCAATTTGTTTGGCAACACTAATGGCTTCATTCCTGATTTGGACCTGATTTCTACTCTTGCTCTTCCTTGCATTTCTACACTGGAAGCTTCCACACTTACTATGCCTGTATCTGATGAAGAAACCAAGGCCACACTATTTTCTATGAACAAGCAATCTTCTGGAGGTCCTGATGGTTTAAATGTCATTTTTTTATCTCAACCTGGAGTGTTTTGGGTGATGTGTTTTGTAAAGCAATACACAACTTTTTCAATAAATGTAAGTTGCTTGGGGAAGTCAGCAGCACCAACATTGCTCTTATCCCTAAGGTCACTCCTCCAACTAGTGTTACATCTTTCAGACCTATCTCTTGCTGTAATGTAGTCTACAAGTGTATCTCAAAAATTCTAGCAACACGCTTAGTCAGAGTTCTGCCAACTGTTGTATCAAATAATCAAGCTGCTTTTATTCCTTCAAGGGACATAATTGATAATGTTCTTCTTGCACAGGAATTACTTAAGGGTTATGGCAGAAGTAATGTTACTCCTGCAGCAGCTCTTAAATTAGATATTTCCAAGGCATATGATACTATTCATTGGGACTCAATTGTCAAGATTATGGCGATGGCAGAGATGGGATTCCCCAAAAATTTTGTGTCTTGGATATATGTTTGCATATCCACCCCTTCTTACTCTGTTGTTTTAAATGGCAGACCTGTTGGATGCTTCAGAGATAGTAAAGGAATATGACGAGGAGACCCAATATCATCTTACATTTTTTTGATGGTTATGGAAGTTTTAACAGTTATACTCATAAATAGTTACAAACATAATATAATAAAGTATCATCCAAAGTGCGCTCAGCTTCATATAACTTCTATAATGTTCGCTGATGATGTTATGTTGTTTACCATACCAGAGTTACCTTCATTGAATGGTGTATTGGAAGCATTGCATGTTTTCCATAGTATGACTGGTCTATCCATCAACCAAGGCAAATCTTCTCTTCTATTAACTGGAGTTAGTGAATTGCAGGCTGCTGCTCTTCATCAGCAAACTGGTTTCTCTAGCATGAATAATGATATGAGGTATCTTGGTCTACCTTTGCTATCAAAAAGAATAACTAAGGCTGATTGCTTACCCCTTTACAATAAAATCACCTCTGTTATGTCTGCATGGGACAAAAGGAATTTGACACAGAGTGGAAGGCTAGTTATTATTAAATCTGTTGTATTTTCCTCTATTGTCTATTGGGCTCGTACACTCATCCTTCCTGTTAAACTGTTGCAACTAATTAGGTCTGCCATGATTAGATTTTTTTGGACAGGTAGTATTCACAATAGGAAGAAAGTGCCATGTTCTTTTACTAAAATTGAGATACCCATGAGATTGGGGGGTCTAGGAGTTATTGATGTTAGGAAGTGGAATACTGCTGCAATAAGTAAACATTTTGATGACCTCATTAACAAAAAAGGTAGTTTATGGGTTAGCTGGTCATGGAAATACAGTGTTAAGAACAAACACTTCTGGACCATGGAAACCCCTCAGAACTGCAGTTGGATTTGGAGAAGTTTGTTGAAGCTCAGACATGTTTTCCTCCCTATGATATAATATCCAATCAACTCAAGAATTGATGTTAGCTTTTGGCATGATCCTTGGGTCAGTACTGGTCATATCCTATCAAATATATGTGATCATGCACAGATTATACAATCTGGAATTCACCAAGATGCTAAAGTAAATGAATTTTTACATTATGGTAAAATATTGTTACCATTCAACAGCAACCAAGTGATCAGGCAACTGTGGGGTGATATTCAACAAAAAAGCTTCAGTGCACATCAGGATGCCTGTGTTTCTTGGCAAATGAAAAATCACACTGTTAAAACAGTATACAATTTTGTTACTGCTAGTGTTCCTCTTCCTGCTACAAAATGGTACAATGTCATTTGGACATCTGATTCTGTTCCAAAAGACAACTTAATGATGTGGAAAGTTATAAATCAGGCATTACTTACAAGAAGTTTAATCAACAGGTATGGCATGACTTGTTCCAAACTGTGTTTGTTCTGTCAACAACATGATGAATCTTCTGAGCATCTATTTTTTGACTGTCCTGCTCTACACTACTTATTGGACAGGATTGGCTGTATCACTGGAGTTAATTTAACTGGATCCTCATCTAGCATTCTCTGGAATATAATCTTTAAAGCTACAAGGTGGAGAAAGGTACAAGGAAGGGTGTTAGCTGTTGTTTTGAAAATTTGTATGACTGTGACATGGGCAGAGAGGAATGCAATGGTCTTTGATAATGTTAGAAGAACTGATGTTTTGATTTGGAATGAAGTCAAGACTCGAACTCATACTCAACTTAAGTACAGTGCTAGTGTGTACCCTCAAACACTGGTTGATGCTTGGGGTTGAGTTATGTTGTTTTTGTAGTTTTTTCCTTGTTTTTTCCTTATCTTTTTGATGTACTCTTTTTTATTGTTTGCAATAAAACTGGTAGGGGCCCAATTAACCCCGCTGGCTTTGCCAAAAAAAAAAGTTTTGGGTAAAATTATTTCATTTACCTATTTTTAAAAACAATATTGTGTCAGTTTATCTTGTTTAAGAGTTTAGAAACTCCTATCAACACAGTTAGCTGGACTGCACCGACCAGAATCTATAAACAATCAACCAATAAGTCAACACAATACAAAACAATTTCATATTCACTAACAAATACGCGCTCATATCTATTATTACACTCAAACTCATTCTAGAGCACTACTGACTCTATCTCTAATGAGTAACACCCAACAGAGCCATGGCTGTCGCTTAACCATATGCTCTGATACCAAATGTAAAAGTCCGCAAATCCGTACTCCTTGAATAGACACTAATCTCCATCAATTAACTCAAGATGAATAGAAATACGAACAATTAGGGTTTAAGAAAAAGAAAGAGGTATAAGAAGAAAGAAAAAGATAGAACAGAACAACATCAGAATCTCACAATTCGCAGCGGAACAACATATAATAGATAAATGAATAATCATTAAAACAAAAGAATTGTATATTTTATACATTACATCACATTACATTCATTATTAGAGTTTACAATAACAAACAGCGGAAAAGAAATACTATATACTTAGTAATATGCTACGCCATCCAGCTTGCCTTCAGATTTCTACAGCAACTCCCGAATCCAGAATGACCTGATAACCTAACTCTAGACTGCCCGTGTGGAAATTGGTGGGCACCCAGAGTTTAGGAAGGGAAACAATAAACTCCAGGTCAGTCATGTGACTGGTGTGAGAACTTAAAACAGTTATTTATCTTTAAAAAAAAGAACAGGATAATTTTAGAATAGATTCGCAATGCTTTTTAGAAAATGAGACTACCATAAGGCCTCCCTCACACACACACAATGCAAACGCAGAATCGTAGGAGATTGCTCCTTATGATAGTCAAAGATGCTTGATACGCATTAAAAAGAAACATTTGATATTATTACTAGTGCATAGTGTAGGAAAAATCATTTCGAAAGTAAAGATATAAATCTTAGCCAACATACGACCATTATCGTATGCCTACTATAGCTACCATGTTCAATAGCAGGTTACCGCCACATTCCATGGCAGGTATACAACTAAAACCGTACAAGGTTCGTATTGTTTCTTTGGATTTCCAACAAATGGTCAGGCCAAGGAACTTCCCATTGCCACATGGGTACGCCTCTGGAAAGACGACCCGAGAATCTAACCAGATCTCTGCCAACACAAGGCCGGGTTACCCCTAACTGGGTAACTACTGACATGAATATGTCATTCCCCGATCGTAACCGATCTATATCCGAGGATCCTCGATTTCCAACAACCACAAAGCAATAAATTTGCAGCAACAACATAGGTTAAGTATCTCGGCTCCATACCATGATACCACCTCTATCCAAAAGGAATGACATACACTAAAGGGGCGCTACCCCCTAGTAACCTTGCTGCATCCTTCCTGTTTTGACCATTTTCGGGGTGTGAGGTCCGACGAAGTCTCGTCCACAAAGCTACGCTTTATACAAAGTCATGCTTCGATCAACAAATGCTCAACAGCACTTCGTATGCTACATTACCAATTTGGGAATGTATCACTAGTAACCATCAACTACATAACCTCTAAGGGTGTTAAGCTAAGAGAATAAATTCTCCGCCACCAACGGAAACATATTTGATAGAAACCATCTTTACATATCAAATTGTAACGTCAGACACACCTCCATACAAGTCCGTTCTGGGACCGAACGGAACCGAAGGCAATTATAAAGAAGTCCTTGCAATCCGGATATTCACTAATCACGACCGGACTTCCCATCACAAAGGGTAATAAATTTCTATATCGGGGATCAGCCGATGCAGAAACATTCGACGGTAACCCTTCCGTTTTCATAAATATCCGGTCTTCAACACCGGTTATCAATGCTATCTATTACGACGTATCACATATTCGGAATGGGTTATACGACCCCAACGTCCTTTCCCGGCTAACCCGAATAGTGAGCGCTTATTTCAAAAATAGGTGTAGCATTCAAATTCAAACAAATCACAACAAATACCTATTTAAAGTTAAATATTGATAGTCGATTATTTAACTATCAATAGGCGTGTTCAACATCACCAAATTCCAAATAATTTCCCAAATTATTTATTTTCCAAAAATATCTTTACTAGATATATAATTTTCCACACTTCAACCATTTGAAAACTAATTTTCAAATCACTTTTCACCTTTACAACTTTTGAAAACAAATTTCAATCATTTTCCTTACGCGGAAATACTTTCATTTCAACATGGTTCATTTAAACCAATTAAATAAATCCTTACCGATTTACTTTATATTTACGTTCCAAATCCGTAAATTTATTCCCACACTTCAAAAATAAATCAATTTTTATTTTTAAACAAACTTACCTTTCTTTTATAAATTCCATAGTGAATTTACAATTCCAAAATATCTATGAATGTACGATTTCCAAATCGATTTCTAATATTCATTTTCAATTTATTTCTAAAAGATAAAACCTCAAAATATTCACTTCATATTGGAAAACATTTCCATACTTATTTAATAATAAGTAATTCACAAATATATTTATATTCAACACTTGGAAAATATTCAATATACTTAAATCAAAATTGAGTATATATTTCATTCTTTAAAGAAAACATTCTCTTAACACATTTATTTGAGTCAAAATGAATGTTGCGCAAATCATCGTTACGACGACCCAAAATCACTAGTATAGGGATTCGAAATTTAGATAGATATATAAATGCCAATACTATACAAAACTTTTCCTTTCGGAAATCATCTACTATAACAACAGTGTTATAGTCTACCATTTCCTTTTATTTCTCGAAAAACGTCTATTTCAACAATGAATGTTGAAATATATGGTTTCGATAGTTAATACATTTTAAGACATCTTTTAAAACAATTAACTTCATTTTAAAATCTCACTTCTCCAAATCATACCTGTTTTATTCAATAATATATTCACTGTCCAAAATCGTGAATATACTTTATTTTCCCAATTCAATGTTTCTACATATTTATCAAAGATTTTCCACGGTCCAAAATCGTGGATATAATTCCTTTAATGATTTCTATGTTTACTTATCAAGTTTATTTGATTACGGATTTATAAAACAACGTTTATAAATTCCATTTCTATTTCATAACTACTTCGATTTATAATCTCCTTTAATAACCAATTCTATTTATATTTTGTTTACATGTCGAATCCAACTTATAAGTAAATTACTTATAATCCATTTATTCACAAATCCATTCTTTTATATCATCATTAATTTATAAATCTAAAATTCTTATTTACTTATAAAACTAGGTACAACTTGATTTTAACACTTATAAATGCTCGTTTTATAATTCTAATATCTTTAACTTATAAAATATCAATTTTATAATTCTTTTATATAAACCGTTTATAATAATTCAAAAATCCCAATTTAAACCATTTTATAAATTTATCAACTATTTATTTCAAAAATCATGCTTTGGTTATATTTCACAAAAATATAATTTTTATAACATAAAAATTTATAACGTTTTAATTATTTAAAATGAATCAATTCGAAAATTTGATAAAACGTATACTTTCAAAAATCACTTTAAAAATCCTTTAAAAATCAAAATCGTTATTTTTAAACTTCGAAAATGGATCCGATGATGCAACACACCAAATAGTCAATCACGACTTCCAAACATCATATATCGATATGATAATCAATCAAATATCACAATATCTAAAATCAAATAAATACTGGTGAGGAATCCAGTTGGATCCCTCCAACCTGTTTCCCTGCATCCACAGATGTTAGCACAATACCAATCCCGTTTCAAGACAGGATATCGCGGTATATGGGATTTATAAAATATTATCCGCTTAATAGGCGGCGCAATAGGGTCTCATCCGCTATATAATGCGGGAAATCAACTCCAAGTACATATATAATACCAATTCCACTTCAAGGTGGAATATCGCGGTATATGGGTGTAATAAATAACATCTTCTTAATAGGCGGCGTATAGGGTCTATTTCAATACAATAGATAATACTATACTATCCAGACAAGCAATCATCATAATCAACAATTTTAAATCTAACTATTTAAAATTTAAATAAAACCCTTTTTGAGTGAGAAGTTCTCACCTTAGCTTTTTGTTTGCAATCCATTTCCTTTTCGGCTTGTTTCCTCGATTTTTTACCTTGTATAAACAATTGTATCATTTATTAATATTCGAAAAAATCGAACAATTAAATTTCTATTTAATAAATTTAATTAACCAAAAATTCAATTTAAATTAATAATTAAATTTTCAAATCCATTTATTAAATTTTATTTTATCTAATAGTTAAATTTAAACAAATCATTGACTTTTTTAAGCTAACTTCCTTTAAAAATCCTTTTAGTTGCTAAAATAAATTTAATAACTTAGTTAAACAAATAAACCTCTAAATCAATTATTTTAAAATAATATTTAAAACGTGTACACTTATTTTTATTTTCTGAAACTACACATATAAATATAATTTAGTAAATTTAAACAAATTCAAAATATACCTTCACTGCTTTATCGATCATGATCTGCTGCTCGTAACGGGGCCGAACTCGACGCTGCACCACCAACGTGCCTTCAACAACCTACGAACACCACTCTCTGCCTCATCGAGTAAGTCGGACTCCCAGCCTCACTGCCGTATGCGAACCCTAATCAGATCAACCCTAGCTAGACATGACTCTGCCCCTCGCTTGCGAACGAAACGCCCCGACCATGACTCCTTCCATCGACTCGCCTACATCTCCATGGCCTCGAGTGCGCGCGCGACTCCTCCCCTGCCGCAATGAACTCTAATCGACCCCCGGTCCTTTGCTCGCTCGTGACCCTTCCAAGCCCATCGCTGAGTCGTTCGAGCATCGCGTGGAACGAGATCGCCTCCTCGATTGCAAGGCCGAACAGATTCTATTCGAGATTGTCGTTCGTCTTTTTTTTTTCGTTTGAACTGAATTTAGAGAAAGAGGGGCGAATCTGATTTTGATTTCAAATTGTTGAAGGGAGGCTCGGCTTCTTAAAAGAGGAAAGGGAGATGTGGTTTAATATAGATCGGCCATTATTTTTCTTGTTCTTCAAAATCGATTTTTGAAATCTGAAGAGGGAGAGGACGTGAACATTTTAAAATCGAAAGAGCATGCTTTACACGATCTATTCCGTGATTTTTGGGCGTGATTTAAGGAAGGAAAGTAGTTGATGTTGACCAAATTTAAATTTAAATCGAATCCGATTTAATTTCAACGCGTTTATATGTCGTACGCTCACATAACAACTCCAAACGCTACGAAATTCGAAATCCGATAATAATTCAATATTACGGATCCAATGGAACTACTTTCGTCGAATTCCGAGACTGTGCCTCGGAATGCTATTTTTAAATATCGATTCAAACGATGTAATTTCAAATCTGAACAAATAACTGTATAATTCAATTCTGAAGCTTCTATTATCTTCAGTATTATCAATATGAATTTTACAAGCCCTTGAAATATTTTTAATCAGCTTAAAACTGAAGATTCAAATTTTTATTCAACTTTCAATAGATAAAATTCTAGAATTTAATCGCCAAATTCATACTGATAATTTGAAATTCAAGTCAAACCATCATTCAAATATTTAAAATTAATTAAATACTTTCAAATTAAATTGTTAAAAATCAGGGTCGTTACAAAAAGTTAGGCTTGATCCTATCGTTTCATAAATAGTGGAGGGATAATGAGTTTTGGGCTTGATCCCAATAGAGTTGCTAGCCATTAGGCAAATGTCTAGCATAGAATCTGCCTCAATAGTCACGTACATTTTGAGCATTTGAGCTGGGACTTTGGGGTCAGTCATTTGCATCGATTTATAGCATTCAAGCTGAGAATTTGGGCTCAGTCATTTGCGTACGTTTTCGACATTAGAGATGGGACATTGGGCTCGGTCATTTGCATACATTTTGGGCATAAGTGCTGAGACTTTGGACTCGGTCATATGCATACATTTGCGGCATACGAGCTGGGACTTTGGGCTTGGTTGTGTGCATATGTTTGTGGCGATGGCAAGTTGAAACTTTGGCCTCATCCATTACATAGTGTTTCAATATATGATTAGGCCCAATAGAGATTTAGTAAGACCTTAGTATATGCTGTCGCTATTTTTTTATATTGTGCTTAGAAAACTTGTTGGGTGCAGGTGACACAAGTTAAGGTATGGTTTTAGAGCATAAGTATTGTTTTACTAGCTTATTAGAACTATACATTTATATTATGCGTTTCACTCACCATACGTATGTCTGACCCCTTCTATCATTTTCTTCATTTTGGTTATACTCTAATAGGTTGATAAAGAGGACTGGTGATGACTTGGAGGTGTGATGGTATGATGAAGGCGTGCATTTTTCTATTAGTTGTATACTATTTTATTCTCAGACATTGAACTCATTTTATTAATAGTATAAAGAGATGTTCTAGTTATATTTGATATTGTAGTGTTTTGTTCGTTTGGGATTATATTATCGATTACTATTGTACTTTATTCCTTCCACTGTGAATTTTCAAAAAATGTAGAATATTGTAGATAGCTTTGTGGTCTGATTTATATATTTCACCTAAAAATGATTCGCCGTCTACGATGTCAGCTTCTGTTTATGCTTGAATCGAAGTGTCGTAGATGGCTAGATATTATAATTAGAGATTCGAAAAAGTATATTACGATCATGTTAGGAAGGAGTTACACAAACGAGGAGATAAAAGCATATTGAGATGTCCTTGAATGTTATTTTGACTAATGGTTAACTTTCTATTTGGCAGGCAACATATGTGTACATGATATATCTTTAAGTGAATTTAATATAGCACGAGAGGGGTGAGAACCCTTAAGAAATAATGTGAGCAAATTGTGTAAAGTAGCAAGCAATAGGTGTGAAAAAGGAGTATGGTATGGTGTTACTATTAAGTGGGAAAAACACTCTTCTACTTTAAATAGGCGAGCGATTAGTTAGGATATTGTTTGCGTGAAAAATGGCCGCAAACACCCAAAGTCGTATGAGTTGGTTGATTTTATGTTGTTCTTAGTGATTTGGGTGATTTATGCAAATGTATGAAAAGCAGGGACTAAATTGTAAAAGACACACAGATTTATAGTGGTTCGGCAAGAACATGCCTACGTCCACTTTATATGTTATTCTCCTTTTTTCCTTCAGATTACAAGTACAAAGCTTTGATTACAAGTATCTAAAGTTGTTTGAGAGTTTCTTCCAGGCTTGAGCTCTCAAACTTGTCTCCAAAAATTGTCCCCCATTGTTGTACCCCTGCCCCTCTATTTATAGAGTGAGGTAGGGGGCAGGGGTCTTGGAAGTATATAGCTGCAGGTGGGCTTGGGCTGAAGCAATCTGGACTGGCAGCTTTCTGGTTCGGCGAAGCTTGGTTCGGTGGTAGAGGAGAGGAGTGTGGTTCGGTGCCACCTTGGGTTTGATTCGGTGGTTACTTGGTTCGGTTGATGGTGAGTTCTCGTGGTTGGTTCGGCATGGGGTAGCAGGGAGTTGGTTCGGCATGGGGTAGCAGGGAGTTGGTTCGGTAGCTTATGCCGAATGAACTTGCGCATGTGAATGCCGAATGGGACTGTATGCTTGCATAGCCGAATGAACATGAGAGTATAAGGCCGAATGGACTTTGTATTTGGATTTTGAGTGGAACTCTGGACCTAGGTACGCTTGCTGGTTGCTTCTTCTTAGCTTGATCGTGGTGGAAACGCGCTCAACATTGATATTCCAGTTTTGTCCGAAAAATGGGATAACACTTTGCCCCCCAAAATATGCCTTGCGGTAGGAAGGCGTGTTTTGTAATGCCATGAGCTGGATGTTCGTATCCTGTTGACAACCTGTAAAGAGCTTGATATTTTATATGGCCCCAAATGATGACCGTTCGGGATCGAGCTATTTGGGATGAAGCGCGGCCGTTCATGGTCAAGCGCCTAACTTCAAATGACGATCGTTCGTGATCAAGTCATTCGAGGGAAAGTGCGACCCTGCGCGGTCAAGCGCGTAAATCCATGCGTCGATCGTACGGGATCGAGTCATCTGCAGTGAAATGTGACCGTTCAAGGTCAAGCGCTTTACTTCAAATGACGACCGTTTGGGATCGAGTCATTCGAGGTAAAGTGCGACAGTGCGCGGTCGAGTGGGGACCGTTCAAGGTCAAGCGCTTAACTTCAAATGACGACCGTTCGCGATCGAGTCATTCGAGGTAAAGTGCGACAGTGCGCGGTCGAGTCTGTATGTCCACGCGTCGATCGTTCGAGACCGAGCCATTTGTGATGAAATGTGACCGTTCAGGGTCAAGCGCCTAACTTCAAATGACGATCGTTCGTGATCAAGTCATTCGAGGTAAGGTGCGACAGTGTGCGGTCAAGTGGCGGTCCTCAAATGACGACCGTTCGCGATCAAGCCATTTGAGGTAAGGTGAGTTGTGGGTGGCGGACCTCAAATGACGACCGTTCGCGATCGAGCCATTTGAGGTAAGGTGAGTTGTGCCGTTCGAGGCGAGTCGTGCCGTTCGAGGCGAGTTGTGCCGTTCGAGGCGAGTTGTGATCGTTCGCGATCGAGTGCCGTTCGAGGCGAGTTGTGACTGTTCGAAGTCGGGTGCCGTTCGAGGCGAATTGTGACTGTTCGGAGTCGGGTGCCGTTCGAGGCGAATTGTGACTGTTCGAAGTCGGGTGCCGTTCGAGGCGAATGAGTGTGCCCGGGGGGGACTTAATATTATCAGTGTTGGAGTTATTGTTTGGGGGAATTTTTCGAATCAAAGAGTTCGGCAGTTCGTTGCCATGCAATAGGTGCTCGTGGATCGTTCGCGATCCAACGGGCATACAAGTAAATAATTTTTCCATGGAGTTACAAATGTTAAAGCAATAGTACCTTATAGCAGAAATGTCCAAACAGGAAGAATTCAAATGTTCAAATCAAAACGAAACAGAAGCAAAGCAAGGATGTCAAAGTGTAAGTCCCCATCCTGAAGCAGTCAATGATCATTCAGAGCATGCCTGGAGATCGTTCGCGATCTCGCACATGTGTAAATGATTTAATTGCTTTAGTGGAAGCTTACGACTTGTTCATCGTTATTTTAATCAAGCAATCAATGGATAATCAAATGGTGCCCTGATCTAGGGTCACCTCTAGCTGATGTAGAGGGTGGTCGCTCTGGCTCCACCGCTGGAGTTCGCCTCCTCACATACTGAAGGAGCATACCGTTCCTGATAAGCCCTTCCACCTCGTCCTTCAAATGCCTACAATCATTAGTGTTATGACCATTCAATTCATGAAATACACAAAACTTATCTGATTTTCTTTCGTCAGAGGTTGGATCCCTTCGCATTGGTCTACGATACGGAACCTGCCCCTTGGTATTCTGATAAATCCGTTCCAAACTCTCATTCAACTCTGAATAGGTGGTGAATCGTGGCTCTCTTCGTAGCCACTTTGTCCTGTCATCATTATCCTCAGCCTTTCTTTTTCCTTTGCTAGTCTCCGCACCCTTTCCAGGTGGGTTTCCGCTCTTGATTGTGTAAACGTCATCTTCTTCCTCTCTTTCTGCACTAGCATCTTCCAAACGCAGAAACTTTTCAGCCTCGTGATAGAATTCTCCCAGATTCATAGGCGGGTCCTTGGTTAATGAATTCTTGAACTCTGTGTTACCAGCTATTCCAGATACAGCTGCCATCATGACCATAGCTGGATCTGGTCGATCCACTGATGCTGCTGCCGCATTAAATCGCGTTAGGAAGCTCCTCAAAGTCTCTCCAGTTTTCTGTTTCAAGGTTGCCAAAGTCATCACATTCTTGGGTCTCGCAATATGAACCCTGAATTGCCTCATGAATCTCTCAGTTAAATCTGCCCATGTTCCTATGGAGCCGCTCTCCAGTTGTCTAAACCATAACGCTGCAATGTCCGTCAAATACAGTGGAAAGCATCGGGCCATAACCTCCTCTGATGCCCCCAGCACTTCCATATGTCTCATATACTTCGTTAGATGGACCGTGGGGTCCGTTTTCCCGTTGTACATGTCCAATGATGGTAGCTTGAATTCTGGTGGGTTCCTAGCCATCCTGATCGCGGAAGAAAAAGGACTCCTGTTTACATCTTCCAAGTCTCTGTTTACTAAACCGCCTCTCATAGCTCTTCTAACCATCTCTGCTAATCTGTCGTTGTCTCCAAGCTGTAGTTCTCGTTCACTGTCTTCGACCTGCCCCCCAAGTCCACGGGAGTTTCCATGTGTATGCCTCCTTGGCTGAACGTTCATTCCTCTATTGCTACCAGGTGGCTCGGGTGCCCCCATCTCACTTCCCGGGGTTGGATCAACATGCTCTGCGTGAGTGCCCCCTAGCTCTGGTGCTGCACCAGATGGTCCTGCTCCGTTCTGAATTCCAACCGCTCCTTGGATCTGTGCTCCAATTTGCCCAATTTGTTGAAGTAAGTTCTGGATCATCTCTTCTTGCCTTCTCATCATGACCTCCATCTCATCCCTAGTGATGAAGATCGACGCTTGATTCCCTCTTGAGGTAGCCTCTTGACTTCCTTGGTGTTCACTTCTCTCTGGCCTTTGCCTTTTACTTGTTTGTCTCGTCATAACTCTTAGATCTGAACTCTTAGATTTTCAAATTCAACTTCTGTCCGTGTAGCGGAAGCTGGTTCTTCTCAGTGAAAGCACCAAAATGTTTGCGTGAAAAATGGCCGCAAACACCCAAAGTCGTATGAGTTGGTTGATTTTATGTTGTTCTTAGTGATTTGGGTGATTTATGCAAATGTATGAAAAGCAGGGACTAAATTGTAAAAGACACACAGATTTATAGTGGTTCGGCAAGAACATGCCTACGTCCACTTTATATGTTATTCTCCTTTTTTCCTTCAGATTACAAGTACAAAGCTTTGATTACAAGTATCTAAAGTTGTTTGAGAGTTTCTTCCAGGCTTGAGCTCTCAAACTTGTCTCCAAAAATTGTCCCCCATTGTTGTACCCCTGCCCCTCTATTTATAGAGTGAGGTAGGGGGCAGGGGTCTTGGAAGTATATAGCTGCAGGTGGGCTTGGGCTGAAGCAATCTGGACTGGCAGCTTTCTGGTTCGGCGAAGCTTGGTTCGGTGGTAGAGGAGAGGAGTGTGGTTCGGTGCCACCTTGGGTTTGATTCGGTGGTTACTTGGTTCGGTTGATGGTGAGTTCTCGTGGTTGGTTCGGCATGGGGTAGCAGGGAGTTGGTTCGGCATGGGGTAGCAGGGAGTTGGTTCGGTAGCTTATGCCGAATGAACTTGCGCATGTGAATGCCGAATGGGACTGTATGCTTGCATAGCCGAATGAACATGAGAGTATAAGGCCGAATGGACTTTGTATTTGGATTTTGAGTGGAACTCTGGACCTAGGTACGCTTGCTGGTTGCTTCTTCTTAGCTTGATCGTGGTGGAAACGCGCTCAACATTGATATTCCAGTTTTGTCCGAAAAATGGGATAACAGATATTATGAAATAAAAATAGTTGTATAAACTAACTTTAATGTATTCTATTTAAATAAATTATATTTGAAATAAGTTTAATTAGTAACCTTCCTAAGATATTATGCTAAATAAATGATATATATGATATGCTTTGTGATAAAGACAAATGTTAAGGCATTCTTCTTAAAGTAAATGATAGCATACAATGTTAGTGTTGGATCTGGGATAGTCCATAATGAAAGTAATGGGTGCATTTCAAATATATTTACAATATTGCATCTTTATTAGGCCTATGAATTCTAATTTATTTAGAACATTTCAAAATTTTCCTTTAAATAAAATCTTTATTTTATTTGAATTTATAAAATGATTTTGTTACATTATATTAATGTTGTATTATACACACACACAAACACACACACACACACGTATATCATATACATATACATGTGTGCGCGTGCATGTAATATACCAATCCATGCAAGGTATAACATCTCATGTATAGTGTTGCGATTTACATCGCAACGGACATCCTATATACCAATATATTCTTTGAATGTATGTTTATATATATATTACCAAATTTTACTAATATATATATGTATGTATGTATGTATGTATGCGTATAATCATATTTTTTAAAATAATTTTATATAAATATATATATACATATATATGAAATTTTAAATCATTTTTAAGTTACATAAAATATAACTTTATATATATATATATATATATTAAAGTCGAAAACAATATATAAATGGATATATGAAAAGATTATAACTATATGTATGTGTATGTATTACATACTTATATGTTTACGCATAAATAATATTATAATAAATTATATATATGTCTACATATTAACATTTTTTCATTATTTTAGCAAAGCTAGCCGACTTTGTCGTAGGCCGTGCCACTATATAAATAATGGGAAAAAAGGTGATCTGCACATGTATGGAATAGCTAAATAGGAGCAAAGGCCTAAACCACAATAAAAAATAAAGCATAGAAGCTAGGAAAAAAGAGCCTAAACCACTAAACAACTAATACTACGCACCCTTCGAAGAGGAACTGCCACTACCAACATTAAACGACCGCCTAATAACTTGAACATAACCAGAGAAAAGAGTATCCAGATTCGGATGAAGAAGGAGAGTAAATAAATTTCCTATCCCATATGACGTCATAAAACTTACTTTTATTCTCCACACCAATCTCACCAACGCTGGTAAGAGACAGACCCTCACCCTCAATGTGATATATAAGACAACGACTCTCACCCTCAACATCACTGATATACGCATAAAAAGTGTCAATCTCTGGTGCGTGCCACATATCATATGGAACATGAATCCAGGACCGCTCCTCAGAATTCCAAGTAATATGATCGATCAAAATAGAAGTAGCAAGCTCATTTTGATCCCGACCAACAGGAGCATCAACAATTGGAGAAACACTAGTAGGAGCGACAATAGAAGGGGAAACAGAGGGAGGAGGAGCAACCTTCGGGACCCACTTCCTGACAGGAGGACGAGGAAGTGGAATCTGATCAGAAAGACGAACAATGCTGGCAGTGGCTGATCTAGAATACACACCAGAAAGATGACCAAAGGACTGTCAGTACGTATAGATCTCTGGTTTCCAACTGTAGCGAACTCTGACCTCGGTAAGATGGCCCTCATCGAGTCTGACTTTTAACAACGAAGGCAAAGGTTTGGCAGGGGTTATTTCAATCACAACTTTGGCATAATCTAATCTCTTTCTAGCTATAGTATTAGCGTCATAACAAATCACCTTACCAAAAAGGCCTGCTAGCCAATCAATCTTCATCATAGGCTGAATAAGAGATGGAATGTGAGAAAAGTAGGCCCAGACAAGAATACATAATACCTAAGCCTTAGCCCTATCAACAGATGAATTCCAGGTTGTAACGATGAACGGTTTCCCATCAATGAGAATAGGATTGACCTCAAGAATATGTTGTTTTTCATCAGTACGTAAAAATTTAAAGTACAACATTGCATTATTGAAGTGAAGACTTAAACACCTTTAGGATTCCATACCAGGTTGCATAGTGCCTTAACAAGCTAATAGGTAGGATTGGAGTCTAGAAAAAAACCCACCAATTAATCCTTCCAATAATCAACACCGTCCTTAATCACTTTGACCGGAGGCATCATAACTCCCTCGATCTCTACTTTATAAAAGCTATGGGGATAATGCACACCAGCAATTTTTGGAAATTTGGAGAACGACGACGACCACCGTGGGACTGACTGAGGAGGTAATGGTTCCTCCGGAACAAGAGCTTTACCACATGGATTTAAACAGAGGTCATTGTGCTCAGCTTTTGCTCGAGCACATGGTGAGCAACTTCGAACTAGGCCAATGTTAGAAGAAATGTTTCCAACAGTCTCAACTGCATATGCTATTTCTACTCTGGCATTTCGGCCAAACCACATGGACTGTTATCAACATGCTCAGTTACCACATTACCCATGTCAGACGTGACAAGTAACCCAGCATTAGTTTTCGACCATGGATTGTTACATACAGAAGCTAAATACGGAGATAGAGGGTGCTCATTAGAGATCAATGGACTGCCAAGCAAAGGACGCACGGACGAGGAGTTAATAACTTTCAGCAACCCAAAAAGTGGATTAATGAATTCAGTCACATGCAAGGGAGGCTCACCCTCACCTCGAGAGGCAGCAGAACAAGCGGAGCCACTAACAGGAGACCCAGATGCTCTGACAGTCGATGAAGCGACATTAAATAGCACGCCAGAGCACGTAAGGGAAAGCACCAGATCTGGCAAACTAGAGATGACCGGCGAGTGCTTCTTCTTGGGTATAGGGAATAGACAAGGCAACAACGATTAAGGGAGGGATGAGACAGCAAACGATGGAAGGGAAGAGATCAGTCAAAGGAAGCAACGAACCAATGAATTGCTAGAGATGTTAACAAAGATGTCGCCATTTTTTTTAAATATATATAATACTAGGTCATGCGCACGGCCAATTTTATTTTTATTTTTAAAATTACAAAATATATTTAAATAAATATCCGTATAGATATTTATTAGAAACCAAAAAAATATATTTAGAAACTTAATTTTAAAATTTAAATTTATATTAAAATGCTAAAATATATTTTTTGGTTTTAGATATTAATATGTAATTTTATAGTTTAAAAACATTTTTAAATCTAGTTTTTAATTTTGACCTATATTTAAATAATTTTAAAATATAACAAAGAAACGTTTTTTTGTTTTTACCGATAGTAAATTAGGCAATAATTTAATTTTATAAAATATAAAACATGATTTTTATGATATATATATATATATATATAATTTCTTTATGTATATGTATTTATTTAAATAAATATATAATTATTTTTATTTCTGCCGAAAATCATATACTAGTAAAACTCTTTATATAAAATTATATAACTATATTCTATATAAGAATGATGTAGTATTAAATTATACACTATGTATACATATTTAAATATTAAATATTTAAAATTAAAAATGTTTTTTATTAATAGTCGTGCTGCATATAGAAATATATATAAATATGGTAAAAATTATAATATATAATTATATGTAAACATACAGTCAATCTAATTGTGACAATATATATTTACATCGGAATCATCACCTAAGTAATAATATAATGTGGGCATTATATCTAAACATTAATAATCATATATTAGTTAGAAATGTGCCTTACTCCCGATGCCTGAAAGTACACCTTGAAATGAAAAAATTTGCTCCTTGAACTGATTTCTTATCCAGCAGAATGCTAGTGTCTGAATCGTTGACCACCAGCTACCGAATAACACTTTATTTGATTTGAACTTAGAAAATTAGAGAGATGGAGGGTGAGGGTTCGGCCAAATCTACAAGGGATATGGAGGCTAAAAGAGATAACAAACTGGAGTGGTTAGTGAAGCTTATATTGAAGAGAATTTAGAGATATTTTAGGATTAATATCCTCCATCATCTCTTACCAATTCTCTTCCATCTTATCCCTTCATCTCAAATCCTATATTGCACGATCTTGTGGCAGCACCAAGCCCCCATCATGTCCGAATATGATCGGTCCCTATATAAGCTTTAAACCCAATTAAAGCCAGAACAAATATTTACATTTAAATCCAATTTAAATGCTTATCGATATCGTATATCGATTAATATATTTATAAATTCTATAAATACATTTAATAGCATTTTTTTACTAAATAAAAATCAAATTTGATATTAATATTCCATAAATATTAATTAATTTATAATAATTACAAATTAATTACATTATTTTGTTCAAAGGAGTATTTATCATTATGGTTGTGCTCATTAGGTGTAAGTTTGGTTGGCGATTAATATAGAACTATTCGAATATTAATGTTCATTAGCAGATGATGTGAGATTTTAGCCAAATTTATTGCTTACTTGGTTTTGATAAAATCCAATTTTACTTTTTTAAGAGCTACTTAGTTGTGACTATTTCCATACCAATTTTTTTCATCAAAACTATATCATTTTGAACTTAAGGAATTTGGTAATGGTCAAAATTCCAGTATCATTCATATTCAACTCTACAGTCCAAACAAAAAGTCCTTAGTTCAATAACCAAAATGCTCTGGCCATAGACTTTGATTTTGAGTTGACTTTAACTGGCCGTGATACTAATCTCATATAACTGAGAAGGCAAACCCTCTCTTGAATATTGTTTCACTTCCAATGCTTCCATTTGACCTAATTATAGTCCTTTGATGGACGTCATGCCATGATTTAACTATAATCAAATGGAGTTTCCACATTGAAGCTCGATGGTATAACATCGATATTTTCCATTTGACCTTATTTTTATTAACCAACAAAAAACTACCAAGTGAGCCATTCAACGGTTATCCCATAAACATCAGTACATAATCTCTTCGTTCCATAGCTATAATAAATACACTGCCCAACGTTTGAAGAGTGTTGCATACTATAGTCTCAATAGATGTATCGATACCCAATCTTGACACACCTTGACTAGGAATAATTAAAAAGATATACTTGTTTTCATTGTGATAAATTATTTATGGTTAAATACTTTGTAACTACTATACAAAACATACATTTACGGATATTCTATTAAATATATTTTTAACTAAATTAATTAATTAATTTAACATATTATGTCAAGTGTATAATAAAATTAAAGCACCTTTTATTTTGAAAAAATTGGTTATCGAATTAGATATATATAACAAATTACATAATTGCCCCTAGCGCATACCCCCAACTCTATCAATCTCGCACTTGCACTTGGGGTCAATCGTGGAATCTTATTCCAACTTCTCTAATCGATTTCCTAAAACTAATTAGGTCGATCCCTCGGTGAACGGGTATGCAATTATGTTTTAAATATCTACTCTGTCAATCAACTCTCTCAAATGTCGATAAACTGCCTTTATTCTGTGGAACAATTCAGAGTATGTCTCTTAATTTCCAATGAGCTCTAGTTCTGTTATGAACTATATTGTGACATTGTTATCATATAACAATGTTATGGGATTCTCAACATTGGAATCACCCTATGCTTTATTATAAATTTGTGCATTTATATTTTTATATATTGCTTTTATTGCGACGCAAATCAAAGCAACGTACTTAGCCTTTTTTCATTGAATCGGGTAATAAATAATGTACTAATGTATCATACTCTGTAAGTACGCAAATATACCAAAGTTTGGGAAAAGTAGAGGATAAAAGCTACGTATGTTTGGCAACTACTTATAACTGCTTAAAAAACCTACAAGTTATTTATTATTTTTCATGTGTTTACCAATAAGTTACAAGGAGTCAAGATCCTAAGTAAATTGTTTTGGTACATTAGTTGGGATTGTAATAAGTAAAGTTTTAAAAATTGAAATAAATCATGAGTATTTGCTATAGTCTTTCATTCGGAATGTTTCCAACTTAAAGATTCTTAACTCGAATAAATTATTGACATATTATACTCAGTATCACTTAAGTAGGTTTGAGTTTGAATACTCTTTCATAAGGAGTTTGTTGTTTTTGTAAGTAATTCTCAAGTATTTCATACATACATGAGAACACCTTAAAAAACGAGTTAGTGATATCAATTTGAATTTGATATTTGCTTCTTGTATCAAATACTTAAACAAATCACAATATCGTAGAAAACATGATATGTATGATAGTTTTTATTGCCAATGCATAAAGAATCCATCTTACATGTTCCAAACATTTTATAAGGTGTCCTTACATGTGGTTTTGGACATTCCAAATATCTTTTATACTTACTACAAAAGATATCAATCATAAATCTCATGTTGAGTATTAAAACAACTAAAGCTGATTTTAGCACAAGTACATCGTTAACAATTAACAATGTATTGTTTACTTATGTTTTAGAAATATCTATGTACCTTTTAATGTTTTTTCTTATGAACAAAGTTCCTCTACATTTTGACTGATAATCATACTGTTTGATATTTTTATCCGAACACTTGTTTAATTTACATGCATGTTGAATGACACTTTCGTATCTGTTCTTGGATCATATCCAAAAAATCACAAACTCAACTTCACTCATCGTTAATCGTCCTTTGTCCAACAAATTTAGATTACTCCTTATAAATACATCATTATTTATTATAGAGAGGAGTGAACTTTGAGACTGGATCTTATTCATAATAGGTACATACATAACTTTTTCCAATATACTCACCCATTTGATCAAATAAAAACATTCATATCGCATGTTATTTTGTTTACTTTCATTTTATATTTTATGAGCATATCATAGACTGATAAATGTGTATAAAATACATATGTCGATGTTTAGATAACTCATCGATAAATACGATGAAGTATATAGAATCTTTTTGTTGTTAATAGACTTACGATTACATACATACGTACGTACATATATCAATCCGAAGAGTTCATTAACTGATATTATGCTTCTACAAAATGGTTGTGTGGCCCTTAACTATTTTAGATATAACTAATATTATATGATTCGTAATCGTATAATAAAAAAATATTTCACAAAACTACGGCTTAGTCTATAATTCCAAAAATAATTGTAAATAGTTTTAGATGCTTCAGTATTTTCTAATGCATCACTTTTGTTATGAAAACAAGTATATATTTTTATTTCATAACGAATATTCAAAATATTCATATTCAAATATAATTATGTCTATTTTCCAGCCAACAACAAAAAATAGTCATTACTTCATAAATAATGTTCTATATGTTTTACGAAAATACTTTTCGTAATTTGATGCATTCAATAGGTTCTGTATGACATGCTCCCACTATTTCCGCCATAACTATAATAGTGTACAAAATTCTAAGGTTTGTTATTCACTTAATGTGGATTATTTATTTTATATACTGCAATTAATTTACAACATAGAGTTCTTTGATAAAATATCTTGAAATTAAAGAAATAAAACTCAAAAAAAAAAACAATTTTCAATATGAAAATACATTACAAATAGAACTTTTTTTGTTCCAATACTAGATTTCAATTATTATTACAATTCTCATTACCGATGTTTCTTTATGAAGCAAAAGTGATTATTTGACTTTCTTTATACCAATTGTACCTTAAATCACATTAACTCTTATACATTCGTTTTCCTTCCTAAATGGTCAAATCATTCAAAAGAAAACCCTTACTCTACAATATCATAACAAACTCTTTCCAAAAGTGCATTCGATTATTCTTAACATTTAAGAACATCAAATATATTGCACTTTACGTAAACTGATCAAACTGACGGTTCAATGATCGAATTCATAGATTTTTCTTATTGTTTTGATCTAGTTTTATGTTTAACATAATATGGTCCTTTTGAAACCCATCAAATTGAATACTCGATCTCATAGTACTGTTTATTAGATTATTTCGGATGAAGTAACTTCATTGAAGTATCGTATATTACGAACTACAACCATTCGCCATATAACACTTATATGCGATAGTATATGGATCAAATATCCATAGTCTTATATTGCTTTTAAAGTTCAAGACATAGAATGTAACATATGGTCTCGACCAAATAAATGCGTAAGCGACCAAATTATGAAAGTATTTAATAGTTGTAAAATAAGGTACTTCCATAGGTATTAAAACATTAACATGCAAGAAGCATTTAGTATTAAATATGTGTTATATTTCTATTTGTCAATCTTCAATTCATTTCATTTGTATATCTTAATTGATAAACGTTTTATCAATCGCATTAAATGAACAAATATATTAATGTTGATTGTTATAACATTGTATAACATATGTTCTTATAATATTAGGAAGGTTAAAGGCTATCATTTCATTTTTCTAATAAGGCTCACTAGTCTTTTATGCTTCACCTAACTCTAAGTCGAAACATAGATATCCTTTGACTTCACTAGTGGTTGTTAGGACTTGTCCGTCTTAGAATTCTGACCTTGAGTTTGAACAAAGTCAAAGCTCCACAGGCGAAGGGTAACTCCTTATCGATTATATCGTATACAACTCCTAACACTTGGTACATTGTCCTAATTTCACTTTAACCTTGAGTTTGCTCAACAAATCGAAATGAAATTATTCATTTGTACCTACCATATTGTGATGGCCTAAGTATAGTACATGTACCTTGAGTTTGCTCAACAAATACTTATAATTATCTTACCTTACCTATTCAGTATATTAATAATACTACACATAACATACCTAGCTCAAGTTTGCTCAACAACTAAGGAGTATGCAAGTAATTTATTAGTCTATATATATACACACACATACAAACATACGATATAAGACCATATTATATTAAAGATTCACAGACATCAATATATTATACCAAGTGATATCGACATAAGGAATAGTGTATTTTTTTGACATACCCTCGTGATTCAATTGTCGAATACAAAATTCTAAGGTTTTTTATTCACTTAATGTGGATTATTTATTTTATATACTGCAACTAATTTACAACATAGAGTTCTTTGATCAAATATCTTGAAATCAAAAAAATAAAACTCATTAAAAACAATTTTCTATATGAAAATACATTACGAATAGAATTTTTTTTTGTTCCAATATTAAATTTCAATTATTATTACAATTCTCATTATCGATGTTTCTTTATGAAGCAAAAGTGATCATTTGACTCTCTTTATACATATTAAATTCCAATTATTATTACATTTCTCATTACCGATGTTTCTTTATGAAGCAAAAGTGATCATTTGATTCTCTTTATACCAATTGTACCTTAAATCACATTAACTCTTATACATTCGTTTTCCTTCCTAAATGGTCAAACCATTCAAAAGAAAACCCTTACTCTACAATATCATAACAAACTCTTTCCAAAAGTGCATTCGATTATCCCTAACATTTAAGAACATCAAATATATTGCACTTTACGTAAACTGATCAAACTGACGGTTCAATGATCGAATTCATAGATTATTCTTATTGTTTTGATCTAGTGTTATGTTTAACATAACATAATCCTTTTGAAACCCATCAAATTGAATACTCGATCTCACAGTACTGTTTATTAGATTATTTCGGATGAAGTAACTTCATCGAAGTATCATGCATTACGAACTATAACCATTCGCCATATAACACTTATATGCGATAGTATATGGATCAAATATCCATAGTCTTATATTGCTTTTAAAGTTCAAAACATAGAATGTAACATATGTTCTCGACCAAATAAATACGTAAGCGACCAAATTATGAAATTATTTAGTAGTTGTAAAATAAGGCACTTCCATAGGTATTAAAACATTAACATGCAAGAAGCATTTAGTAGTAAATATGTGTTATATTTCTATTTGTCAGTCTTCAATTCATTTCATTTGTATATCTTAATTGATAAATGTTTTATCAATCGCATTAAATGCACAAATATATTAATGTAGATTGTTATAACATTGTATAACATATGTTCTTATAATATTGGAAAGGTTAAAGGCTATCATTTCATTTTTCTAATAAGGCTTACTAGTCTTTTATGTTTCACCTAACTCTAAGTAGAAACATAGATGTCCTTTGACTTCACTAGTGGTTGTTAGGACTTGTCCGTGTTAGAATTCTGACCTTGAGTTTGTTGAACAAGTCATAGCTCCACAGATGATGGATAACTCCTTATCGATTGTATCGTATACAACTTCTAACACTTAGTACATTGTCCTAATTTCACTTCAACCTTGAGTTTACTCAACAAATCAAAATGAAATTATTCATTTGTACCTACCATATTGTGATGGCCTAAGTATAGTACATGTACCTTGAGTTTTCTCAATAAATACTTATAATTATCTTACCTTACCTATTCAGTATATTAATAATACTACACACAACATACCTAGCTCAAGTTTTCTCAACAACTAAGGAGTATGCAAGTAATTTATTAGTCTATATATACACACACACATACATACAGACACACATACGATAGACGACCATATTATATTAAAGATTCACAGACATCAATATATTATACCGAGTGATATCGACATAAGGAATGGTGTATTTTTTTGACATACCCTCGTGAATCAAGTGTCGAATACGACGGAAATCACAGGATACGCAGAATTACGTATGTATTTATTCATTTTCTTAATGTTCCACCTTTAATAATACATCCATATTATGTAAGTTTTATTATTATATAACTTTTATAGTTCGTATTACTTATATAATAGTCTTATATATAATATTATATTAATTAAATCTTATTTAATTAATTTTAATCAGTTAGCATTCTAATTAAATTTGTATCAATTTAATATAACGTTTATATTGAATATTTATTATATACCATAACCTTCATAGTGTAACACATATATCACATATATATGTATATTATTTAATTAATTAACATTTTAATTTATTTATTTAATTAAACAACTTTAATTAAAATATATTAATTTTGAAAAATAATTTTATATACATATATGTATAATTATAATAGCTTCAAAAATTTCAAATACCATAACATATACCAAAATATATAGTACATGTATATATTTTTCATTAATTAACTTATTTAATTAACTTATATATTCTATTAGTCTTATTAATAAATTAAAATTTTCGAAGTTAATTTATATTATTTTTCAAACATTTTGAAAATTTTAATTATATTATAACTTTTGTAGTATATCTTATTTAAATTTAAAATATTATATTTCTATTTTTTCAAATAATTTGAAAATTAGCCCATGGCCCAATTTAAATTGGGCTACTGGGCCTTTTCTATTAGATGCAATCTTTGGACTCCCATATCTATTCACGCCGGTTTGGTAGGCAGGGAGGGTAGAGTATGTCCAAACTATTCTTCAACGCTACTTTTCCACACACCATACTATATAGGCTGTGAGCTTAATAGTTAACCATAATATGCCTAATTTAGACTGTATATACTATAAGGCTATGATATCATTGTTGAAATTGGGGTAGTCCGCAGCGGAAGTAACGGGTGAATTTCAACTTTTTTTTACCGTTTTGGATCCTTATTAGGCCTATGAACTCTAACTTATTTAAAACATTTCTAAATTTTCTGTCAAATAAATTTTTTACGTTATTTAAATTTATAAAAGGATTTTATATTATTTGATTAATGTTATGTTATATATACACACGTTTATCGTATATACAGACATACATATATGTGTGCGCGCATGTGTAATATATCAATCCATGTAAGGTAAAACATGCCCGTGGATAGGTGTTGGGATTTATACTGCAACAAACATGTTAGTTCATCCTATAACTATTATATTTCTCAAATGTTTGTTTTTATACAAATTTTTAATTTATATATGTTTACAAGATATGCAACAACCGGCTTTTCGACCCACGAATGTCGAAACTAATACATCAACGCTATTCATGTCCAAGCACTCATGTGCACAAGTGGAGTGTTAGGGTAAATAAAAAGAAGAAAAGAAAACGAACAAAAAAGAGCAGAACAAAAAATAGAATCTCATAGCAGAATGATAACACATAATTTCAAAAGATAATACATAGAGCTACTTTAATGTACATAGTACTTCAGAGTTACTAATCATTGTTCTATTGCAATGACGTAGAATTTTTAACGTTTAAACTGGAAATATTTAATTTATTTAAATACAAGATTCGATTTAAATATCATAAATAATAAGAAAATTATTTTTTATTATAACGACTCGATTTTATTGACGTATTTTTAATTTGATTTACAGGATTTATCCATGATTTTTAATCTGAAAAATATTGAAATTATCATCGGGCATATTTTATGCCAAACGATGGCTTGGTGATTTTATAGAATAAGTTAATCCGTATATTTATTACCTTTTTGAAATCATGTCGTAGTTTTATGCGCGATTGTATTATTGTTTTGTCATTCGAGGTTCGTATGCGATTGTGTGCCGACAAATTGGAAATCCAGTTACAAACTAAACTAAAGTCTTGGACGATTGAACGCTTTATTTTTCCTCTCTTATTCCATTTCCATATCCATATAAACAAAAACCAAACCCACTAACTTCAAAAATCAAAATCAAATCTAATACACCATTAAAAATCATAAAGATGGGTTCTTTGGGTTAGTAGTGGAGAGATCTACAAATCTAGGTGTGTTTGGTGGCTTGCGGTGGTGCTTGGTCGAATTTGATGTGGAGCAGTGAACTAGGGTTAAGGTTTTCAAGTGATCTAGGCATCGATTGGTAAAACAAAGAATAGATTTGGGTTCATCATGATGAGAAGCATCTAAAATGAAGTTTTGGTGGAGCTCGGTTGTGAAATGGGAGGTGCGACTTTTGTACAGTCAAATTGGAGTGTCACCAGGTCGTGACTTCTATGCCTCGATCGAGCTTGGCATAAATAAGTACATCAGGTAGCCTTTACGAAGAGGGGATGGTTGGTGAAGATGGATTATGAATTTGTGGAGGAATGAGGAAGAGAGGGTAAATGAATGCACGGTTAAGTTTGGGTTTAAGTGTGCACGTTTGTACAGGGAGGGAATAATTTAAATTTAGGGAAGAAGATAATGATTGGGCAATTAAATTAATAGAAGTAATTAGTGTAATTCATTGATTTAATTAAATCAAAAACTTATAAAATCAATATCTCTCTCATAAGAGGTTTGGTCGAGATGCGGTATTTTGCATTGCACTCATAGGTACATTAGCTACGCATTGGAACTGGTTTTGTTGAATTTGAAGCAAGTGAAATTTTTTTTTGGCAAAGCCGACGGGGTTAAATGGACCCCTACCATTTTATTGCTACACCCGAAGGAAGAGGAAGAGCAAGACAATCTTGCAAGAAATACAAGGAAAGACAAAGTGCAACAATCACAAAGGAGACAAAGAAAACACAAACAACAAAAACAACAAAAGAAAGAGAAGGAAAAATAAAGAAAAAAAAACCAAAAGAAGAGAGGAAACTAACTGAAGATGCCAGGGTCATAAGCAAAAGAGACATGGCAAATATCACGTCTAATCTCAGACATCAAATGCTTGGCGAACTGCATTGGCGAGTAGCTTTTATTCGGCTGGAAAACACGACGGTTTCTTTCATCCCAGACCACTTTCATGAATCTTTTGACGACGTATAAAAATAGTCTATTCGAGTCACCTTTACCACCAGTATTATCGTAGATATACCTCCACTGCTCGACATTGTTAGTTCCTTTCCAGCTTCGACCAATTCTCCCAATCCAAGTCCTCCCAAGCGCATTCAGATAAGAGCATTCAAAAAACAAATGCTCAACCATTTCAGGA
Source organism: Allium cepa (assembly GCA_030765085.1). NCBI lineage: Eukaryota > Viridiplantae > Streptophyta > Magnoliopsida > Asparagales > Amaryllidaceae > Allium > Allium cepa. The sequence continues at coordinate 35,590,181 of CM060941.1, forward strand.
ACACGATTGCATAATACGCAGCATGCATTAACAGGAACCCCTCTGGATAATAACTTAATTTTAGTATGGAGAGCCCTATTCCTGACTTTCCAGTGAAAGAGATTATCGGTCCGAACATTATCATTGCTCCAAATGCGTCTCCTCCATTTCCATTTCTCTCCCACTGCCCCGGACAGGAAGGAGTACGTTTCTTTAATGCTAAACTTATTAACATTACTTCCCCACTGGACACTGGAGCTACTCTCGTTCTTAATTTCACAGTTAGCCGCCTTATTCCATAGCTGTTGAACTCTAAAGCTGGATGTTCGAGGTAGGCGTAAAGAATTGCCATTAATGAAGCAAGTGAAATTTTGAGCTAAAATTGAACATCATTTGATTTTAGATCAAATCGAAGCGCTTAGGCATCCATTAAAAAATCGGTGAGTTATCTCACTTCTGAATGAATATTATAATGACATATGATAAATAAAAATTATTGTTAACATATTTAAATGATTTATTGGTATGGTTTGGTTGAATATCCGCTTTTAAAAGCGATTGAAATTTAAAATGAAATACTGGGAATTTTGTAGAGAAATCCAGATTTCTCACCTTTTTATTTTAATTTCAGTGATATACCTATTGATTCTAGAATATGCATTTATTATTCATTTCTAAGTATTTATTTTTATTTAAGATAAAATGTTGTGAATGATTATTTTTAGGTATCGATTTGAAATGTGTTTTTAGTGTTATTAATAAATATTTACTAATTGACTAATCTTATATAGGATTTAGAAATTAGTTATTTATTGCAAATATCAAATTATATTGAATTTAGGTAATTATTTAAATTATTCTAGAATATGGACTTATTACCCGTCTTTTAGTATATAATTTGTTATATCAAAATTATATGTTGTGAATGATTTATTCTTAAGTGTTGATTTATTATATTTATTGGAATAGTCCATTCTTATATTAGTTTTCTGATCATTCTTTTCTTGTTTATTGAATAATGACTATATGAGTGATTCATTGTTGTTATTGATTTGATTGGTGCTTTAATATGATATGGTGATGACATCTTTATGTGTGATTTTATGATGTTAAACTTTGCGTGACGAGAAATCTGAATAAACGGAGTTCTAATATCATTTGGGATGGGTCATTTGGTAATAATTCTTCGGTTATTCTTTGGACTTGTTGTATAGAAAATAGAAGGGCAAGTGTTGCATGTGAGCATTGAATAAATGGACTAATAACTCACGGCGGTACGGGACTGCGTTGTGCTACTTATTCAGCTATTCTTTGCTCATAGATGACACTCGTGCAGGGGTATGTTGTGTATATGACTCGCTATGGTGAGTATTTATGAAGGCTACTTGTTAGCGATATAGCTCGTGTACAAAATGTGTCAGTTTATCTTTGTCCAACTCCCTTATGTTTAGAGAGTGAACCAAATTGGCCAGTATTCACCTTAGCAGCCTAATCGTGGGGTCATGCCCCAGACCCTTGACATTGTTGTTGTTTGTGGTATTTGATGTGCATCACAAGATTGGTAGTTGGTTGCCTCTTATGTCGCATAGGTCAACAGTCAGTTACCACAGGGGCACATTTTGGTAGTCATGTCCGAAGAGGATACGTGTTGTCGAGCCTATGGTGGATCATTGTCACGATACCTAAACGTGAAAGATAATAGTGACCGATGACCGTAGGAGTCGTGTCATATGGACCACATATGGCTCTTAGGGAAACAGTCTCCCATCTAGTTTCGGTGTATGTGTATGTATGTGTGGGTAGTAGATAGACGTATATTATGTATTGATAGGATTATACCTGAGAATGTGTCCAGAGTACGGTTAACCCCGGTATCCTTCTTAGGAAGACGGCCTATTCTTGATAGGCAGACGACCTAATTATTATTGATTATATTTGGATATTATTCTGAGCTGGTTCAAATCTTTCTTATTGATTTTAATGATCTGATAATGCTATTTTATAACATGAGATTGAGAGACGTTGTGAGCATTGCTTCATCGTTACCTCATGTTACTTGAGGATATCTCATCATTAATGATTTCTGGATTTTGATGATGATTTTAAATATGGACGATTCACCCATTCGTTATTGTTTCGATGAGATAATATTTGAACCGATTTATATGGGCAATGACATATGTATATTGGGTTTTGTGGGTTTTGCTATTTTGTTATACTATAATATATATGTCATCACCATTATATTATGCATATATTGTGTATATATGTACAACCCTTGATTTAGATATAATCTGACACATTTATTGTTTATATAATACTCGGTTTAGTCTGAGACATTTCAGGTACATGGACGACTTGACCAACTTGTGTTTTAGTAGACTTAGAGGAGATATATTTTAGGATTATTATGTTATATTTATATGACATTGGTTCATTGTATATTTTGATACTGAGATGTCTATTAATTATTTATTGTAATACATTGAGATAGTTGACATTTGTGATGAGTTGTACCCTTATTGTAAATTGTATTATATATTATATGTTATCGTTGCAATTGACTCTGTGTTCTCTGTAATTCACTGGATATTATGTGTTGTTCTGTTGCTTTGTATCAATACTGTGAACGCATAGATGTGTTGTTTATCTGATGTTTTAATACGTACCGATGTTAGTGCATAGGAATATTCACATGTGTACCCTATATAGCATCATTCTTTGTATTATCTGACAGTATTATTCTGTATCATTCTTGGAGAGTATGAGTATAGAGGTGGGGTGTTACAAAATGGTATCGAAGCGAGGTTCTGATAATACATCATATATAAAGACACGAGTCAAGGCCTTAAAGAGACTTAGAGTCTCTATCCTTGCGAGTGTGTGGTAGATTTTTATTTATACTTAAGTGATAGCGGGAGTATACGATGCTTACTGGGTTAATAATCTGGGGACGTGCTTGTTATTTTTCCTACTATATATATATATATATATATATATATATATATATATATATTCCTTATATCTCCATCTTCTATACGTAATTGTTTTCATGTGAAGTAGAAGTTGTTGATGAAGATAGGAAAGTAAGGAGTAATTATTCTGATGAAACCTCTGTGTGGCAAGTTGAGTACAATGATCCAGTAGCGATCAGAGTGCACGGCAGATGCTGATAAATAACTTTTCGTTGAAGGCGTTTGTTTGTTTAATTATTTGATGTATGTTTGGTTGTATTAATTCTTGTATTCAATTGGCCTAGTCTAGAATGTGAGAATTGAGTAGGAATTATCACTCAAATACTTCTAAACCGACTTGAATCTAGATGGAGTCAAATATTAATAGGAACAGTGGTTTGTCTAAATCTCAACCGCTAGGGGATAAAAAAAATGTTTAAGTAATAATAGTAATGGAATAATAAAATGCAACTAAAATGTGAAATGGAATGAATGAATTAAATTGAATGCTTGCTTGTGGGATGTATATGGCGTGTTTCTAAATGTTTGATTGCTTGATTATGTGTCTATAATTATAGATTATTTGGATACTAATGTAATCACCATTAATACGTGAATAGACAAGATAAGAAATTAGTTATAAATATTTTAGAAAATTAAATTCATATTAATTTGTCCGTTGAGTGTTTTAAGAATCATGTTCGGTGCCTCTGATCAACTTTATCCACAGAGATTTCTAAACACTAGACGAGACATTTCGATATAAAAGATTTGGAAGTGAAAATAATCTTTTTTAGAAGAATACTATATTTGGAAAAGGAAAAAACAAACAGAGGAGAATCTAATTTCTAAGGGAGATACTTTTAATCTAATCAAAGGAACAGATTAAATTGTTTTGTTTTATCCACTATCTTCAGTAATTTTATTTATAATGGAAGATTTGTAGATCGATCGAATTGTCTGTATGATGCGTTAGTATCAGTACTTCTTCATTCGTAATTGAATTTACATATAAATTAATCTATTGTGTCGGCATGTATCGATGATTACAAGAAATCAAAATCGCAGAACATGGTTGTTGAATGAGAATGAAAGCTTGGTACAACAATATTATGAATTAAAGGTACACGTGTAAATAGTTTGATACAGCTTGTTCCGTGCTGAATGTAAACTGTCAATAAACTTTTTCAACTATATTTTTGAAACAAAAATATAATTCTTATGTTTATAAGCGTATAATATACAATAAAAATTGTCATCAATTAAAGTACAATATACAAAAGAAGGTTGGCAGAAAAAGATACTGATACTGAGATTTTAATGTTTTTAGTTATTTGAATTGTATCATTGACTAGTTGACGAGGAATTGAGTGGTATTAACCTGGATCGCTCATGGGTATGTAAGATACTCTCCACAAAACCCTGTATATTATATTTTATTCATTATTACATTCTAATTTTTAATTTAAACTTTGTATGAGCAGCAGTTCGAAATGGAAACTTGTTAAACTAAATATGGTATAAACACACTTTAAAACCCATTTTTGTATAGAGATAATTAGTCAAAAGGACAAACGTTAATAAAAAATTTAGATGCATTCCAGAAATTTTCAAATTTAGGCTTAAGGACAAAACCTCGTTTTTCTCTCTTCTCCACGTCAATATCAAATCCGCTTCCTTTCAATTGCCGCTACCCGTATCAACACCACAACCTCGTAGTCCCTCCTCCTCTCATTATCATCGCCTTCAACAGCTCGACCTCGACCCATGCAGTCTCAACCTGCACTATGCCCTGCTCTGCCTCCACTACAAGAAAGGCTTCAGAAAGCGACATAGCCTAGCAAAGGCTAGCAACGGCTAAAAAAAGCGGCCGTTGCTAGCCGTCGCTAGTCGTCGCGTATCGTGTTTATACAGACCTACTAGCCGAGGCAAACATTTTCATTTCCAACCTCCCCAAATTTGCTCAGCTCCGTCGCCCCCCAGCCAGCCGCCGCCATCCGCCACCAGAAGCCGTTGCAACCTTCAGTCGCTAATTTCAACCTCTCCAAACTTGTCGGTATCTTCTATTTTTCATTATCTTTGTTTAATTTAGGTTTAAATTATATTAGTTGATGATTTAGGGATTTGAAATTGGATGATTTAGGGGTTTGGAATTGATGAATATATGTTATTAGTTTATGATATATAGTTTATTATTTGAATTGGGTATATAATGATAAACCTAATCAGAAAATTAGTTGATTATGTGTTTGAAAATGGTGATTGTTGCGTATTAGGTGATGATAATTAGTGTTGATTTGGTGGTATTAATTAGTAAATTTATTGTTTACTATGTTGTTAAAAATTATGGCTAATTTAAAATTCAAAAATAATCCATGTTTATTGAATACTATGTTTATTGATAAGTTTACGAGAATGTTTGTTATAATGTTGTAAGTGCTAACTACTTATTTAGTTCACAAAATAGATAATATTAATGTATGTAGTTAAAAAAAAGTTAAAATACATTTTAAATTTTTAGATTTAATTAATAAATATTTAAATTGTTAAATGAATTATAAAATAGTTTTTGTAATTGTTAAAATGGTAACTCATAGTTCCCATTTGTGAGATAAGGCATATTGTCCGAGTTACTGATAGTTTCCATGGATTTTGTTTCATAATTAAATGAATTCTCTTTGGCTACATTACTAAAAAAAATTAAGATCATTATTTCACTACAGACCACTAATACTTCAATATTCATATTTTTTAATTTGTTCTTTATTTATGTGAATCCCTTAGAGAATTTTTGGCCCCGTCTGATAAGTGTTGTATATGATCATTATATGGATATTCGTTTTTCTACAGAACGGACATCTACATTCATCTGATACAAAATTTGTTGGATTTGTCCTAGTATTTGGACAAGGTATAAACACAATAAAGTAATCATATTTTATAAATCATTTCAGTTTAAACGGTTTAGAAAATTTCGATGGCACTTCCTTTTTTCCTTGTGTACACGCATTTGTGTACGATACAGGGATAAAGGAAAGTGTTGCCGAATTTTTTTAAAATCGTTTAACCTGAAATGCTTTATAAAATATGATTACGTTATTGTGTTTGTAATGAGAAGTAGGATAACCGGCTGTCAAAGTACAAATACAATAAACTTAAGAATTGAAAATTTGAATGTACTATTTATTTGAATTTGTTAAAATAGTAAAGGGTTATATATGAATTTTTACAAGACTTTAATATGAAGTGTGTTATTCAATCTTCTAACCTACATTTTACAAATCAAGAAATATGTTCGATTATTTTCTCGATCATAGTTGGATATATGAACCTCGAAAAGGCATGAAAGGATCAATAAAAGAACGTTTCTGTAATGGTGTACACGTATTTATTAGATTTGCTCAATCTAATAATCGAAATAACATGGACATTCGTTGTCTGTGTAGTAAGTGCAAACATTTGAAGCATTGGAAACCAGATGTAGTAGAAGTACATTTGTACAAATTTGGTTTTGTGCCGAATTATTACTTATGGGATCGTCATGGAGAACTTGTTCAACCTACACCTAATCCTATAGTGTTAGAGGACGATAATACTATGACCAATCCTATATAAAACATGGTGCAAGATGTTGCACGATCAATGTTTTCTACATTTGACCAAGGTGATGATGGGAACGAAAATGTTGACGAAAAGCCGACCGCGAAAGCTAATTTTTTTTTATGATTTATTGGATTCTGCTAAGAGGCCATTGTGGGATGGATGTACAAGCGGAACCGAATTATCTGTAACCGTCGAATACATCACTTAGAAATCAAAATTTAATTTGACAGAAGCTGCATTTACAGCAGTTGTACAAACTGCAAAACGACACATTCCACCTAATAATTTGATGTGTGATAGTCATTATAAAGTTAAAAAAACTTATGTCTGCTTTTGGATTACTGTACCAGAAGATAGATACATGTGTAAAAGATTGCATGTTGTATTGGAAAGAAGACGCTCATCTTACTAAATGTAGAATATGTAATGAGGAAAGATACAAACCAAGAAAAAAGAAAGGAAAAGAAGTTCCATATAAGAGGACGCATTATTTATCCATCACTCTCGGACTTCAACGGTTATATGCATCTTCTGCTACAGCATGTCATATGTGATAGTACAGTGTGAGAACACTAGAAGAAGGAACTTTGATACATCCATCTGATAGAGAAGCATGGAAATATTTCGATAAGACTTATCCTGAATTTGCGGTAGAGAACCGTAATGTAAGACTTGGCTTATGTACGGATGGATTTTCCATGGCCTATTATTATTACTCCTTATAATTTACCTCTATGGTGTAAAATCCATATATGTTTCTAACGATTGTCGTCCCCGGTCCCGATGATCCAACACAAGGAATTGATGTTTATCTACAACCACTAATCGACGAGTTGAAAACACTGTGGCATGAAGGAGTTGAAACGTATGACATATCAAGAAAAAGGAATTTTCGTATGTTTACTTCTTGAAATAAGGCATACGTCGCATTCCTATAAGTATGATCCTTTTGTATTAGCTAAGCAAGCTTTACAAGTTTATTTTGCTTCATATCCATCCTTAAAAAAAGATAAAGCAGGCCGGTGGGCTGTTTTTAAAACGAAGGAAAGATATACATTTGATGGAAATAATATTTCAGATGAAGCAGTGTATTAAGCGGATCTCGAGCCAAATACTGAAATAGTGATAACCGATGACATTGATGTAGGGTCGTTGACTGATGAATCGAATGTTTTAATAGATGCATTTGTAAGTACCGAAGCAAATGATATAGAGTACGAGACCGAGCCTGAATCAGAATATGACGAAGACTGATCATAGATGGCATCGCTTGTTGTATAATTGTGAGCTATGTATTAACAATAATGACTATGTTCTGTAATATTCTGAGCTATGTAATAATAATGATGACTATATATGATCTGTATCATTCTGAGTTATGCATTATTCTTTTCATGTACGCTTTTTTCGATGATTATGTGAAGAGTATGCTTATGTGATGATTATTACTTGATTAATAATTATGTGATGATTATGAGATGATTAATGATTATGTGATACTGATTGATGATTATGTGATGCTTATGTTATTAGTACTCTTTTCCAAGCAGTGTATGATATTTTATTTATGTTTATGCCAGATATGTCTGATAAACGACGTAATCAACGTAGTACATTTCAGTCACCTTCACTTGGAGCAGGTCCGAGTAGCTCTGAGCCAGATCTCCGTCGAGTTGCGGAGATAGTTTCGAAAAGTGCTGGGTATGTATCAAACTTATTTGAATTATATTATATGAAATATATTGAATATATACATCAACATTTCTACAGAGGGTTCGAGGTGGAGCCGTTCGAGTTCATTTTACAAGTATCGAAGGAAGCATACAAGAGTAGGATGACCAGGTGTTAGTCTCAGTGGGATAACGTCCCAACACATATAAAAAATGCAATATGGGCTGATCATATGGTAAGTATAACTTTGTAATATATAATTGTGCCTTATATGAAACCAAAAACATTATGCCATCATGCCTTATGATATCAGTTTTACGTATTGTGTTCTGCCGATTGTTTTTAAATTATATAATCTCTTTTATATGACATGTATGATAATTCAATATACAGGCAGCTGTACATGTGGATCCGTAGGATATGGATGCTTTTGTAAATCACTGGAAACAAAAGATGCGAAAAAATTACAGAGAGACTTTGTCAAGGGCTAAGAGTTTAGGGAAAAAGCCAAGTTGGATGGGGGTGATATATGGATTCCAACAATATTGGGAATCTGAAGCATTCAAAGTAAGTTATATTGTCACTATAATTTTACATTTAAATGTGTTGAATTATTTTACTTAATAGTGTGTATAAATTAATAGGAATTATCGGCAAGAAACAAGGCTAATAGGAATAAAAATCTCGCTTTACATCGTGGTGGCTCGAAATCCTTCCAACAACTTAGGAGGGAATTGGTAAATAAATTAACCAATATTTATATTATTGATGTATATATTTACTAGTGTCTCTTTACCATATATTCTATTCTTGTATATAACTTATTCTTGTATATACTCATGCAAATTATCAATATAATATATTCTTGTATATACTCAGTGGGAAAAGTATGATAGGGAGCCTACAGCGGCTGAGGTTTTCAGAGTCACACATGCAGTGGAGCATACATATGAGGATGGGAATGTTTCATATGATTGGTCGGACGACAAGGCTGTTCTATAATGGTAAATATGTTTATTTCTGTAATGAAAATATTTCATATTCGCTTATTTCACAGTAAATAAGTAAATTGTATAGCAATTGTGTCAAATATCTGTTCGTAATTGAAGGAGAAATATAATGCAGAGCATGCACGAGCGATATAAGCGAGTGGACAGGAGTCGCTTACGGTTGATGAGTCTAATCGGATATGAGATTCAATCATTGAACCGGCAAGTCGAAACAGGCGTTACAGTTTCGTCAATGTGGTATGTACTCAACTTTTACACGGTAGAAACCTGTATGCCATGAACTTCTTATTCACTTGAGTTTATTACCAATAACTTGAGTTTTCTTATTTTTATTGTATGCCACAAACTTCTTATTCACTTGGATTATTTCACAGGCTTTTAATTTCCGAAGGGCATATAGGAAATCCATAGATGAGGAAGAGATTGCTCGGATGCAAACACAATTGGATGAGCTCAATGATTGATGGAAGAGTCAGTTGGCGATGCAGATATATAAGCGTATTGCTGCCTTCTAGCAGGAGCATGGGTCAATGCCCGGGGAAGGAGGTACAGATGATGATGATGCTTAGCTAGTTTGTTTTGATGGGTATGCTTTATACACACACACACACACACACACACATACATATTATGATGGGTTTGACATTTGGTACTTTGAATGTTGTGATTGACACTTAGTGTTTTGGTGGATTTGATATTTCGGTTGTTGTGATTGATACTTTGGCACTTGATATGTACTGGTCGTTTAATTTAGTTATGTGGTTTGGTTTGGTGGATCTTCATATTTGGTTATTTTGATTTTCTTATATGATTTTGTGAATATATGTTAGAATATGCAATATTTGATGATTCGGTTGTGTGATATTGATTACATGGTATGATGGAATGGTATTATATGTGTGGAATGATGGAATTATATTATTTGGATTGATTGTGATTGAGGGTTGAAGGTGCTGCAAAAAGGCAGCAAATATATTCCAGGTTTGCAATGGCTAGCAACGGCTAGCGAAGGCTCTTTGGTCAAATATAGCGACGGCTCGCAATGGCCAGTAACGACAATATTACAACGCTTTGCAACGGTTTGTATCAACAACCCGGAAAACCAACAACCCTAATGGTTGCTTCCACGTGGAAACTTAGTCGTTACAAGACATTGTAAAAAGAACAATGGAGCCGCCGCTAAGGCTGTCACTTTCATTACACTACAAGGGGAAAAACAATTACCGACGGCCGAAAACCGTCGGCGGCCGTAGGAAGCCGTCGGCCGTCGGAAAAAGCCGTCGGAAAATACTGTGTCGGGGAGCAGTATTTCCGACGGCATCCGACGGAGGCTGCCTTACATGATTCCGACGGAATCCGACGGCTTCCGACGGTATCCGACGGATCCCGACAAATGTCAAAATCCATCGGAAATAATGTGCTACAGGCCACCGATCGCCGTCGGAAATTTTGACCTGTAAGCCGTCGGAAGCCATTAGAAATCTGCTGTTTTTTTTAAATTCGCTGCAAATATATCCTTCCAACCACATTTCTCTTCCAAACACTATGATATCAATACTGCACAATCCAATATATAATAATCCAATCAAATATCAAAACCAAAACTACAAAATATTCAATAAACACACAAATAAATAAAATTACATCAAAATAAAATACATATTATACATAATCATTCCAACATTAACAATAATCCTAACAATAAGTGTTCTACCATGTTATTAATACACAAATTCATCAACATACTCATCCACATCCTCATACAACCACAGAACCAAGTGTATCAAACATAATTATACATAAATCAACAATTACCTACGCCGTCTACCAAATTATTCTAAACTAAAACAAAACATACCTGAATGAACGAACAAGCAAGCAAGCAATGAATCAATCTCCTCCAGATCCAGATCCAGCCGAGGAAGGGTAGCGGCCACCAAACTGCTGCATGTACTCTAACAACTGTGTAGTCTGCATGCCCTGTTCGCGGTTCTGCTCCTCCAGCTGGGACACTCTAGTCCGCAATTCTTCTATATCTGCTAGATCGCTCTGAGGTCTACTCCACCGTCCCCTACTCTGACTACTGGCCTGCAATAATTGAAAAATGAATAAAATCCAAGTTTATTGTTTTGAAAAGGTCAAAATATCATATTTGAAGTATTTTAAGAAAAAGTAAATTATTTACCGCTAGATTGCCAAATCCATATCGTCGACCATGCTCTGCTGGATCCATAACGGACTCAAAAATAGCGTCCTCCTCATCGGTCGTCAACTGATCTCGACCCGTATCAGTAAGGAGTTTATGTCGCTGCTCCATAAACTTCTCCTGCATTAACAAATTAATAATATCATATCTTATTTCATTATAGTTTAAAAAATAAAAACAATTACTAATACTGAATAAAATGAAATATGCTTACATGGCTTTTGCTAGATTTATTGTCCTGCCATGTATACCAAACAGTCCCGTCTGGATTAATATGCTCGACAGCATGCGTATGGGTGAACACGTCCATATAGCTGACAGGACCATGTGCCTCGGCTTCCTAAAGTTGATTGTTACATAAAATTATTATAAATTTAAAATCATATAGCATAAACTATTTACATTTATTATTCAATAAATTTACCAACTCCTGCCGATACTGCTGAAACGACTTCGATCCTCCGCGATGAGTGATGGGATTCTTATTCTATTTGCAGAGTTTCTATCCGACTCTGCCTGTACATTCAAAATTTGATACATTATTTTTCGATCACGTCAAATTAATAATTCAAAAAAATTTAGCATACTTGCCTTCGCCTCGTCCATCTCCCAGTATCTCAACCAAGCTTGCCACACGCTCTTTCCCATCCACTGTGGTTTCTTACCAGATTTCTTAATCTCAGATATCGTGTCCCTGTAGTTCTTGCGCATCTTCTTCATCCAGTATCCTCGTGCCAGCATCATATCGTTTGTCTGGATGTCAATCTCAGCCTGCATTTCACGATAAAAAGTAAAAAAAAAAAATTACACTTTAAACGATAAACAGTAGAAAAACGACAAAAACGAATTAAAAAAGGAAAAAAGAAAAATATACATACTAGGACATCTTGCCATATACACTCTATGATGTGAGGAGGGATGCTATCCCACTTCGGCCAGCAAGCACTCATCCAAATGCGATAAGAAGCTCTAAAGACATACAACACAACCTTCGAGGGAAGTAAATCGAACCCCCTATTTTTAAAAACGATATAGATAAGTACGTGCGTATAGCATAAAAAAGTAAGATGCTGAATAAAATTTAATTCTTACCCCTCTACTCTAGGGACTAACAAAACTACTAGACGCTGTGGCTCTTGCGATGGGCCATTGCCATCGCCTCCTGACGATCGGGAAGAGCTCCTGCCTCTATATGACATAATGATAAAACTGTGACATATACACATCATTATCATTATATAAGAGAATAATAACATGATAATGAAATATATTTCATATGAAAATGACATCAACGGTATAAATTGGTTAATTAACGACTGAAATGGAAATAGAAATGGAAGTGTGTTATACCTGATTCATAATGGGTGTACTCTTCCGACGATAAGCAGATTTCATTGCATTTTTAATAAAAATTGCTAAATAAATGACAAATGGAAATGACATAAAACATGTAAACAATGGTAAACGGATTTGGTTTCATAGTTACATAAATTTCATAATACATCAAGAATTCAATATAGTTACATCAATTGCAAAAAAAAGATTCAGATTTATATCAGTCATCATCGTCCTCTGATTCAGATTCGGTCTTGCTTTCGACGATATTTTCCTCTGCACTGTCAAACGCTTCTACCAAAACATTTGATTCATCGATCAAAGGACCAAAATCTGTATGATCGTCTGTAATTATTATTTCGTTATTTTGCTCAAGATCTGCCTGATAAGCTTGTTCGTCAGGAATATTCTTCCCATCGAATGTGAATCTGGCCTTTGTTTTAAAAATTGCAGACCAATCTCCTTTATCTCTTTTTAGAGATGGATAAGGAGTGTAATAAACTTGCAATGCTTGTTTGGCTAGTACAAAAGGATCATACTTGTGATAGTGCGATGTATGCTTTATTTTGATAAGATTATAATCCTTGTGCACATTAATTCCAGAACCTGGAACATTGCTAAACCAATTGCATCAAAATAGAAACACCTCCTCCGCGAGTCGTGAGAAATATGTCAGTTGCAAAATTTGTTTTAGAACGCCATAAAAATCATTTAAGTGATTTTCTGGATCGTCACTACCTTTAACAAATACACCAATATTATTTGTTAATTTCTCTGCACCGTACTCTTTGGTGTTAAATTTATATCCATTGACGAAATATATTGGATATGTCTTGACCACTCTTTTTGGTCCCATCGCAAGATGTTTCAGCCCTTCGTCAACAACACGATTTCTCGGCTCATAAACGTAATTTGAAAACCAACCGGAAAATTCTTTACTGAGATCTCCGTTCGGATGTTCACGTTCATAAACACTATTTATATGAACAAATTATTGCATTAGGTTATACACACGCATGCATTATAGAAAAGAATAAAACACAAATTATTATTTCAGATTAACTAACAAACGGTGTAACCTCGGCATAATTTAGAAGAACATAAGTGTGTGATAAATGAAGATCTCTATCGTCTAGCCATATTTCTATACATTTTCCAGAAAGCCGACCATGTTGTCTAAAAATAGATAACATTGCTTGAGAGGACTCTTGTTCGTCGCCTTCATCATTACGAGGAACACTTTGAAATGAAACATTCACATGGTCACTGAAATAGTGAGAGAAAAAGAACGAAGCTTCTTCTTCGATGTAAGATTTGCATATCGAACCTTCAACTCGTGTTTTTTGCCTCACTTTTTTCTTCAGATGATTCAAATATCTATGCAAAATTAATTTATATTAACTTCATCTTTAAAATTCAATTAAATTACATTATAACATATTACATACCTCTCAAATGGATACATCCATCCATATTGGACAGGACCTCGAAGTCGTGCTTCAGATGGGAGATGAACGGGTAAATGTTCCATTACATTAAAAAAACCTGGCGGAAATATTTTCTCTAATTTGCAAAGCAATATAGGAATGTCCACTTCAAGTTTACGTAAATGTTGCACTTTTAAAGTAATCGAACAAAGCTCTTTGTAAAACATACTAAGCTCCATTACTACCTTCCAAACTTTTAACGGCAGTAGTTCTTTGAACATTACGGGAAATAATTTTTCCATCATTATGTGACAGCCATGACTTTTCATTCCGCTCAGTATACCATTTTTAAAGTCAACACATCTACGAAGATTTGATGATATCCCATTAGGAAATCTTAACCGTTCCACCCATTTTAACATAGCTTTAACTTGATTATTATCTAATTCGTAACATGCTTTGGGTTTTTTACTGTCATTTGGTTTCATATGAAGCTTAGGATGTTTGCATAATTCTTCTATATCACATCTTGATTTCAAATCATCCTTCGTCTTCCCTTTCACATTCAAAATATTGTTAAAAACATTATCAAATACATTTTTCTCATTGTGCATCACATCTATGTTATGGCGAAGCAGAAGATGTTTCCAATATGGCAACTCTCAAAAAATAGTTTGTTTGCACCAGTTATGAACAACTGATTTGCCTTCAATTTCTGTTTGCTCGTCAGTTTCATATATCTTTGGATAGTCCTTAACAAGTTCATATATGTCTTCGCTTGACCATATCGTCGGTGGTTGTCTGGTTCCTACTCTATTATCTAAATTTTTTTCTTGTCTCCTCTGAAGGGATGATTTGCATGGAGAAAATATCGACGACAGCCAAACCATGAAATTTTCTTACCATGAGGTAAAGAAAACGCTCGTGCTTCATCCATGCAATATGGACATGCTAGACGACTGACAGTACTCCATCCCGAAAGCATTGCATAGGCAGGAAAATCACTTATAGTCCACAACAAAGAAGCAAACATATGAAATTTTTTCTTTTTGAACACATCGTATGTTTCTACTCCTTCGTTCCACAGTATTTTTAACTCCTCGATCAACGGTCATAAATATACATCGATTCCTTGTGTCGGATCATTGGGGCCAGGAATGACAACAGTAAGAAACATATATTGCGTTTTCATACACATCCATGGAGGTAAATTATACGGTGTGACGATAATGGGCCAGGATGAATATTTAGAACCAAATTGAGAAAATGGAGAAAAACCGCCCGTACATAATCCTAATCTAACATTTCGACTCTCCGCTACAAAATTTGGATACGTTTTATCGAAATGCTTCTATGCTTCTCCATCGGCCGGATGTGTCAACGTACCCTCTTCCTCTGTTCTCACGCTATGCCATCTCATATTAGATGCAGTTACAGAAGATGCATATAATCTTTGAAGTCTTGGAGTTATGGGTAAGTAATGCATACGTTTGTACGGAACTTCCTTCCCCTTCTTTTTTCTTGGTTTGTATCTCTCTTGGTTACAAACTTTACAATTTCTAAGGTTTGCGTCTTCTTTCCAAAACAACATGCAGCCTTTTAAACATGTATCTATTTTCTGATAAGGTAAACCAAAAGCCGACATAAGTTTTTTAACTTCGTAGTGAATTTCACACATTAGATTATCGGGCGGCATATGTCTTTTTGCAGCTTGTACAACAGCCGTAAACCCAGCTTCAGTGATGTTATATATTGACTTCATCGCAATGTATTCCGCGATTACTGACAGCTGAGTGCCGCTTTTACAACCATCCCAAATAGGTTTCTTAGCAGCATCTAGTAAATCATAAATTTTTTTCTTCTTCAATATTTAGTTCTTCAAAATTTCCATCATCGTCGTTAACTTCAACCATAGGAAACATTGATCGTGATGCTTCTTCGACCATATTTTATATACGGGTCGTCGAAACTATTTCGTTAACGACACTTTCAAACTCTACAGAAGTATTTGCTACAACTTCTCCATGCCGATCCCAAACATAATACTCGGGTGCGAAACCGTGTTGGCACAAATGAACTTTCACAATATCTGGTAACAAATACTTCAAATGTCTACACATACTACACGGACAACGAATTTATGGATCGTTTCCGTTATTATTTAAAGCGAATTCAACAAACACGTTTATACCATTATAAAAATCTTCTTTTATTGAGCCCCTCGGTTCTTTTCTTTGGTACATCCATCTCCTCCGATCAACAAAATAATCATTCATTTTTCCTATTTGACAAAATGAGAAGTTCAAAATTTAATATTTATTTTGAAGAACACAAATTCGAAAAAGATTATTTTCATGGTCATATAATATTTGAATTTAAAGAACAACTTCACAAATTTAAAAATATTTTGAAGTAAGGCACATTTTATTTTTTAACGTATCGATATAAAATTTTATATAATTTTTTTTTCATTGGTCACGCATCCTACTTCCCATTACAAACACAGTAAGCATTTACATTTGGTATATTAATTCGTCTCAAACGATTCAACAAAATTCCGGCAGCATTTCCCTTTTGTTCCCTGCATTGTACACAAATGCGTGTACGCAGGAAACAAAAGAGAAAAGTTAGGCCGAAATTTTATGAACCGTTTGAGACGAAATAGTATACAAAATGTAAATTCTTACTGTGTTCATAACTTGTCCAATACAGGGACAAATCCGACAAATATTGTACCAGATGAATATAAATGGTCTTTTTTCGAAAAAAAAGAATATTTTTACAACGATCATGTACCACACTCGTCAGACGGGGCCAAAAACTCCCTAAGGGACATTTGTCAATTACATGTGTGCATTTTACGAAAAAATACAGTTTTACTCACTGTTCACATTTACAAAAATATATATTAATTTAACACATTTATTCGACGTATTACACCAACTTAAGGCTGATTTAACATTTTTGTCATTTTTCAATACACACAACTATAATTTAGAGTAATGCGTTTTTTTGTTTCATAAGTAAATATGTGCACAATATAATACTCCTAGTTCAATCATTCATTTTATCTTATTCCAACTAACGTATACAATCGTAGAATCAAGGCATACACAACAATTTACATATACATGAACAACCATAAATTATACATGTTTTTCACAATTTCACGATAAAAGATGAAATACGTATACCATGTGATGCTATAAACCGTTATTACACTATTGGAAACAATTGCAACCACTAATTCGTCCTAATTTATCAATTTATGCAAATCTAGAATTAGGGTAAAAACTGAATTTTTCACAAAAATAAGAGATTATACCTGAGATTAAAGGTAATGGAGTTTGATTAGGCAGTCGTGAAGGATCCGGAAGCTAGAAATCTTGGATTGGAAGCTTGGAGAAGGGATTTGGGAGTTTCTGGGTTTAATTTTCGTATGAAATGAGGAGGAAGAAGAGCTCTCGGCTGAACCTATAATCCCAGGCTTCCGACGGCTTCCGACGGCCGTCGACGGCCCGTCGAAAGTCGTCGAAAATTAGCCTTCGGAAGCCGTTGGTTCTAGCTGTCGGTATTAAGGCCTTTTCTAGCAGTGTTAGTTGCAACGAGATATTTTGCGACGGCTAACGACGGATAGCAACGGCCGCCAATGGCTATTAGCCGTCGCTAAACAGTGCTTCTTTTGTAGTGCTCGTCGGAGTCATTGCCGCTCTCCCCATCGTCTTCGTCGATTTGTTGTTGGTTTTTCATTGCAGCTCTCCCCATCGTCGTTGCCGCTCTCCTCATCGCCGGCGTCATTGCCTCAACCTGACCTACATTGCGTCCTGCTCGGTCTTCGTCGGTTTTAGGTATGAAGCCAATTAAATCATCGTCGATCTGAATTTAAAAAAATTCAATAACATTATAAAATGCTAAATTAAATTAGCATTAAATATTGTAATGCTATATTCAAAAAAGCTAAATTTTACTTTCATTTTACATGCATTAAACAATGCTAATGCACTTTATAGTTAAAATACACATCAATTTTTCATTTCATATATCATTGATGTGCTACTAAACTTTGTATCTAAAATGCTACATTAAACTATCATTATGGATGTTTTAAACATGTTATTGTACTTCATAACTAAAATGTCAGTTTAAAAAATGATAAAATAAACTAGCATGCTATATTCATTTTCATTTGAAAATAATTCTACTTATATTTAGCATTTTCGAATGTTAACTGTTCAAAAAAAATCGATTGACACCAGCTTTGATCATCTTCTCTTCCTTTAGCGACGCCATGCTTCGCTGCTACACCATCATCGACGCCATACTTCGCCGCTGCACCACCAACAATCTTCTCTTCACACCAACAATCTTTTCTTCCATTGCCTCCCAATCCACCTCGACCGACCACCTCGTCGCCTCTTGGGCTGCTACCACCTCATCATCTCGATCATCCACTGTTACCATCCCAAGCCTATGCCACCTCATCGCCTCCTAAGCCTCATCCCCATGGCATCGCCTACCAAGCCACCACCAATTTAATCGCGTCTTAAGTTTGGCTTTACGATGTATTTTTACAGAAAGTTTGATCTTCGTACTAAATATAGAACGTATTGTTCTTGCTTCAAAAAATTTCTTTACATTTGTCATCCTTCAAAATTTCCACTTTCATGCATGGTCCATAGGCAAAAATGTGGGTTGTAGTAAGTGTAAGCTAATAAACATTGAGAACGAAGTGCTAATTTTCGACTTAATCATGGATTTTTAAGTTATTGAATTTAATCTATCATGAATCTTGAGTTATAACGGTGAATTTTCTAGAATATTATACATGTATAGTACTGTCAAGAACTGAACAATAACATTTGTTGTATAACATGCATGCAAACTTATATTCGCACACGACTATTGCTGGAGCTATCAAAAATATTACATTTTTCCTATTACCAACTACACAAAAGAAATCACACAACTGCCTGCATGAGCTAAGAAATTCATTAGTAATATTTTATAAAATAAACAATGCATTGAACTCTGTCATGTAGATGAACATTGAAAACTAATGGAAATGAGGCGTATCATATGTACATACTAGCTATCTACCTATCATAGGGAAACTTATCCATTTTATAATTTAATAAACAGTAATGTTACCATTACCAACAGCATAGCGCTGCTGGTGCATGCTAGCTCCAGTCCACATCACTGTTCTAAAATTATAATCTGAAATCTTGGCCATTTTCATGTACCGATGCTTATTTAAAAATAATAATAATAATAATAATGCTAGGTCTGATGCTTGTTTTTCTGAATTGTTTGGATTGTAGTTAAGCTTGTTATAATGCTCAGAATCTTGTGATTTAATTTGCTCATGCACACTGGCTTTGCACATGTAGATGAAATGGGATGTTCAGTATTGAGTGCCAGTTTTATATATGTGTTCGTCGGCGGAAATTCTATGAAATTAGAAAACCGTCGAACGAATTGAAAATAAAAATAACCGCAAGCGCACGGTGTACGAATGTAGCACGTGGCGAATACGGGTCGATCCACAGGGAATTGATGATTTTAAAATTTCATTCAATCAAATTAAACCAAGGTCGAAGAGAATGTTAAACTAGAAAAGGAGAAAAACAAGCAAAAGAAATTGATAAAAATGTGAGAGTTTAAGGACAATTTAGAGATAAATCCACTCTCTAGATCACATAAATCAACAAAATGAAGTTATGATCTCTCTTTTCTTTTCATTAGTGTAATTAGTTGATGTGCTTATCATAAGTATGGTATATTTGTGCTATTAATTAGCCCAATATAAACCATCAAACTATAACACAACCACTAATACACTTTTAAATCTCATAAAATATGACAACAAAGTTGAGAGCAAAATCTATTTTAAGCATGGCCTATTAACTATTAATTAGAAATATAAGCCATCAAATTTTAATTTCAACAATCACTTCTTTGCCATAATCATATGTAGATGAAGAGGCAATTTGTGTTTTGCATAGCCTATTTGTTATGAACAACATAGACTATCAAATTCAAAGCTAAACAACATCATTAAACCACTTCAATCATTCTCATTAAGCACAAAAAGAGAGCATAAACATCAAATTAAGTTGAAGCTACATGATTAGAGAGCATCATTACCCCTAAATTGAAGGGATTAGCCTCTCATATTTGTTATCAAAACAACAAATATAGCTTGCAACATTAAAGGAAAAGAAAACGAAAAAGAGAGCAAAGCAAAGAAACAAAACTAATCTACTTGCATGAAATAAGAGAAATCTACACTACAACATAAGAAAGAGAGCATGTAAATGTAAAGAGCATATATTGAATTGCATAAGGAAGAAAAGAAAATTTACAAGAAATAAAAATTGGCTAAGTAGCCATTAAAAGAGAAAGAGAGCTTTCTTTTATTTGATCTAAACTAAACTAAAGAGAAGGAGGCCTAAGAGAGACTAAGAGAAGAGAGAATGTTACATGAAACATAGGGGGTATATATACAAGTTTAAAACCCTAATTCCTATTTTTGGGGAATGCCCAAAATGCCCATGAGAAAGTGTGGAGGCCAAGTTATCATTAGCATGTTTTAATCCCCACTTAAATGTACATGAAGCCATTAAATCCATAAGCATGTGCATTAGTCTTTAATTTGTACATTAAGGTAGGTGGGTAGGTGGGGTCCTCCATGATCTTCACTTTGAATTATTTTCATCTTCATTCCTTTGTATTGATTTTATGCATGCATATCTTCATGAAACCACTTGTAAAATTAACCAAATTTCCTACAAAAAACATAGAAAATTCTAAGTAAATTTTCAAAATTTAATAAATGCACAAAAATGACCATTTCACCCTTGTACGAAGATGAATGTGTGACAATTTGGAATTAATGTGAATTTTGGTTAAAACAAGTTAAAATACCCAATATGATCATTTATTTAATTTAAATAGATAAAATATGGCGATAAAAATGTGCACATTTACGTGCACATCAAATACCCCCACGCTTATCTTTTTATTCGTCCTCGAATAAAGAAAAAACGAAGATAAATCCGTTTTCGTAGGGAGCACGATTGCATTGAGCGTATGCAAGTTAAACCTCTGGGTGTCCCCAGTAGGACGAGTGTTGTCTCGTGAGGCTTTTCAGCGGATGCTACCCACAAAATCCAAATGCAAGATGAAATATTTATAAACTGCAAGATTCCTAAATGCAAGCTTTATTTACAAAGATATGGATGCAAGTTTTGGAAAATCTTTACAAATGAAGGACTTAATTTTAAATTGACACAAATAAGTTAAATATAGGTTTCGGTCATTATCTTGAAATTTAAGTTATTCACTCGTCAAAGTTTCCAATAAAGACAAAGTTATCATAACAAATATACTATAGTTTAACTCGTTATTTTGGTTGATAGCATAGTGTAACTATGAAATGATTCCTTAGTTGATTATCAAAGTTTATCAAAGTGATTTTTTTTTCAGTTCTTTTCAATAACAAATCAAATCAAATAAGTAAAAATATTGCTAGGATTTCAATTGCTTGCTCTCTCATTATTTGTAAGAAAAATTACACACCTAGCTCAGGTAAACTGAGGCCAGATATACCACCTATGCACTGCCTTTCGGGCTTATGTGAGGGGAGTACAGAGCATGGCGAGTGCACACACTTTCATGCATACGCTATCGACCGTAAGTGGTTTTTATTAAGTCTTTTTTTTACATGTGTTCGATACATCATAACCATGAGGACTTTTAAATGAGTATGAAAGCACATAATCAAAAATTCCAAGTAATCACCCCTGCATAATCGTGAGGACTTTTAAATGAGAGGGAATACTTGGATGTTATTATTATTATTATTATTTTTTTGAGAGGGAGTTTTGCAAAATCATCTTAGCACCATTTAACTTAGAAGACAAAAAAAAATGTTATATCCTTTACTTTAAATCAACCACCTTTTAAAACAAAGATTTTCAATTAGGATGTACTTCATAATTAACACGTATGAATCTTCCTATATACTAGTTAAACCATTATTATTTGTAATCAAACTTCATCTTTATTTTTGTTAAGACCAATAAATTTTCAAAAATTTCAATTTAATAAACCAAAGCCATATATTTATCTTATAGTGTTTCTTTAAAAAATAAATCAAAAGAAAATTTGTTTATGGGATTTTTTTTTCTAATTTTTTTGTGATTTTAAAGCAAAAATAAACCATGAAAAAAATGAAGATGAGTCTCCCCCTACACTTGATTTTGACTGTGCCCCCACGGTCAACCCAAGTGGAAGGAGAAAATATAAAAACGTAACCTTTATTTAAATAAAAATGAAAAGATGATTATTTACAAGTCATCAGAAAGTATGCCGTTAAAGAGTAAACGAACCGGTCTTCCAAGAACCGATTCATTTGTCTCGTCAAGTATGCGAGACACAGCTTAAGCTCGGAAAACCAAATCGTCAAAGATTTCAAAGTTGAATCTTGATTTGGGAAAACGAATGTCGTTCTGAAAATCATACGAGTTGTTTTATTTTCGATGATTTTTGGGGTCGATAAAACAATTAATTGAAGTTCAAGTTTATTTTCACCAATTTGAAATTCAAGCTTATCATTGAAAATATTTTCAAAGTTATTGATTTCAAAATCAAAATGGTGATTTTCTTCTTCCCCATCGGAATTTAACAACTCGTTTTCAAAAAGTGCATAAAACTCATGTTCGTTAAATTCAACTTCTTTCGTTGGATTATCAACAACTTCATTGCGTAGATCGAGTTTAAAATTCAAAGTTGTCGTATTCAAATTTTCAGAAAAAGGAAGATCGAAGCTTAAATCGAATTTTGCACCTTCAAAAGAATTGAAATCCAACTTAATTATCGTATTTTCAACAACTTGATTAAGATTGTCATTATCAATCTCGAAAGTTGTTATTTGAAAAACATCTATTTGGGTAAAAGATGGATAATAGTTTGACTCGTCACATGTTGAAATTTGATTTTGTTTCTCACGAAAATTTTCCAATGTTTTAATCAACAAATTCGTATGATCATCGTAAATCTCATTCATTTGCTCAACAAAGTCGAATTTGCAATTATTAACTTGAAAATTTTCGATTTGGACTTGTTGAGAACAAGAATTTTCAATTTGGATAAACGGTGGATTGTTATTTGATTTTTCGCAAGTTGAGATTTGATTATGATTTTCACGAAAAGTTTTGTATTTTTCAAGTAATAAATCCCCGTTATCTTTGTCCATTTGGTCAATAAATCAAATTCATGATTATTAATTTGAAAATTTTCATTTTGAATTTGTTGATAACCAAATTTTTCAATCATATCGTTATTGAAACTATTCCCATTGCCAAAATTATTTGAAAATTGGTACACATTTTCGTCTTGATTTTGAAATTCATTTTGAAGCTCGAAATTTAATTGGCATGGGTTATACTCTAAATCATTTGAATTTTGAAGTGAATTCAAATTTTGATTATTTTGACTTGAACTATTGCATAAATATGAGTTACACAAATCGTTTATACTTTGATTTTGTTGTGTAGAGAGTTCAAGTAAAGATGAAATGTTATTTTCAAGAGTCGAGGGTTGGTCATCATTTTGAAAATTTTGTCGTTCGAAATCCGAATTATTTACACAATAGTTATTGTTAAAATATCCATAAGAATTTGAAGCGAAATCATATGGATTATATTGATTTTCAAAACTATTGTACAATCCAAGTGAGTGGGGAAACTCAGGCATTTTCAAGAATTTTTTCTTTTGGTTTTTTTTGAGTAAAGGAAAGATATTTATAAATTTATTCAAAATGGAAATTTGATTTTTGTTTTGTATTTTGGTTTTTCATTTTTTTTTTGTTTTTGAAGATATTTTATATTTTTTTGGATTTTTTATTTTCTAAATTTTTTTGGATTTTTGAAATTTCAAAGAAAAAGGATTTAAAAATTTCAAAGGAAAAGGAATATTTACAATTTTTTTTTAGTTTTGGATTTTAATTTTTTTTTTTAAAATATGCATGAACTAATGCAACTAAATTAATGCAAGGGCAAATGATTTATCCTAAGTTAAGCCAAAATTGTATAATCACACATTGTCTTAGATAAACAAGATAGTTCTCAGCTAGGTAACGAACAGGATTTATCGGTGCACCACGAATCACCGTAGCAATGCAGCCGAAGGTTTAAGTACCTTCAAAGGAACAACCACTATAATATTTACGAATCACCGTAATATTTATAAATGGTTATTACTCTGCCGTAGCCTAGACACCAAGAAATTAAATTGTTCAAAGAAGACAACTTGTCAATATACAATTAAGTATTATCGATGTCTAACCGTTATTATTAACAAGTTCTAAGATGAATTGCAAAACTGAAATTTAACGTGTATTAACAATGCAACTGCAAATGAATTTTTTTTTTTTATAAAATGCAAGTAAACAACAATGCAATTCAAATAAAACTAGAGATAAAGCAACAAATTTTTTTTAAGCAAGCAGTTTATTTGGCAAGCAAAGCAGCACTTTCCAACAGGCTATTCTTCTGTTTATTTCCTGCAACCTGAAATTTAAAAACACTATATATATATACACACACACACATACACACACAAATGTTTTTTTTAAAAAAAGTTTAAAACAAACCAATTCAAAAAAACAAAACAAAGTTGAAAATTCAAAAAAACAAAATTCTATGTCAAAACAAGACTAAAAAAATTAACCAAAACACATTGAGCAATCTTTTTTTTTTTTTGTTTAACAAGGATGAAAAAAAAGAGGGTGAAACCAACAAATTAAAACAAAGCAAAAGGAAAAGGGGAAAAAAAATTACTACAGCCTACGAGTTATAACCCGGCCCAAAACCACTTTTATTCCATTCTTAGACTCTTAAACAGTTCCTCAATTCAACAATCAGATAATTCAGCAATTAAATCAAATAATCTAACAGAACTTCCAACTCAAATTTGAATTTAAATTCGCCACTCAAAATCGCGGATCTTCAAGTGTTTGTGAATTGGGTGGTTCTGCGATGAGGAGATGGTCGCGAGTTTGCTGGGGATGAAGGAGTTCGCGGCAACTTGGTGATATGGTGATTTCTGTTGTGAGGCTGTGGTTTTGTTCGATTTTCGTGCCGATGTGTTGTCGAGATGTGGGGTTTTGGTCACGGTTGTTGGTGGAACAGACAGTGGTCAGTTGAAGTCTGGAGGGGATTGTCGTGGTTTGACGGCAGTGTGGATGAGGTTAGTTATGGCTGACAATGGAGGTTGGTATGCTCGAACTACAGTAGTTGAACTGGAGGCAGCAATCTTGTAGAGGGTGGAAGGTTTGAGAGGTGATGTCTGTAGTGTGATGTTGGAGGACAATGATGTATTTGCAGAGGAGTATGTAAGTTGTTGAATGTTGGGCTGGTATGTATCGTGGTTGTAGGCGAGAAGATGGACTATGTTGCAATATGTTCCAAGGCAGTGCACTAGGTAGAGAAGTGCTATTTGAGAAGTGCCAGAGGGATGATTAGATAGTTGCAGGCTATATGGGTTGTATGTTGATTCGAATTGAAGGAAGTTGATGGTTTAGGCAGTGGTGAAGTTGATGACTTGGAGAGCGGTATGTGGGTTGAAGCTGTTTGGTAATTGATGTTGCAGTGGATGATATGATGGAATGAAGGGACAGCAGCTGTTGACTTGTAGACAGTGGGGTACTATTGATTGAGAAGTGTTTGCAGTGTCAGGCACTGATATGTGATGTCAGGAGGAAGACAGGGTATGGTGAAGAGGAAGTTGACCGAGGAAGGTGGATATGTGTTTGCTGGTTGTTGGGGAAGTGTTGTAGTGATGAAATTGCAGAGGTTTAAGATGAGATGGTTATAACAGTCAAGTGGAAATGATGTGCAGGCTGTTATATCACTATTAGTAGAAGTGATATGTTGTGAATTGGTTTTGGAGGTGATTCGAGTGTTGTGGTGTATGTTGACGACTTGTGGTTTGAAGTGGCTGGAGAAGGCTGTGCAATGGAGAAGAGATGGAGTGGAGGTAGCTGGTGGTTTGTATTGATGAAGATAGTTTCTGAGGCTGTATGTTGTTGACTGTAGTTGTCTGTTGTGGAGGATGGTGCAGAAGCAAGGGGATGTGTAGTGGGAGGTAGAAGTGGTGATGTTAGTTTGCTGAAGTATGGTCAGTGAGGTAGAGGGTTGTGGTAACAGTTCAGTGGAACTGTGGTGGTTTTGTTGGCAGGTATATGTAGTGAACAGAGAATCTGTGCACAGAGACAAATGCCCAATTTTTTTTGTCAATGTAATAAAAGAAGAAAATGTAAATGTAAAAGGATGTGAATGCAATAAAATATTTTTTTTCTTTTTGAAATTGTGTATGCCCTTTTTTTTATATATACAAATACAAATGAACAATACACTCGAAAACAACAACAAACAAAATCAAACAACACACACAACAAAAAAAATATATAAAAATGCAAACAAACACACAAAATAAAAACACAAATAAAATCACACAAAAATAATCCGAAGAATAGAAAATCAAAATCAGAACAATTCCCCAGCAACGGCGCCAAAAACTTGTTCGTCGGCGGAAATTCTATGAAACTAGAAAACCGTCGAACGAATTGAAATTAAAACTAACCGCAAGTGCACGGTGTACGAATGTAGCACGTGGCGAATACAGGTCGATCCACAGGGAATTGATGATTTTAAAATTCCATTCAATCAAATTAAACCAAGGTCGAAGAGAATGTTAAACTAGAAAAGGAGAAAAACAAGCAAAAGAAATTGATAAAAATGTGAGAGTTTAAGAACAATTTAGAGATAAATCCACTCTCTATATCACATAAATCAACAAAATGAAGTTATGATCTCTCTTTTCTTTTCATTAGTGTAATTAGTTGATGTTTTTATCATAAGTATGGTATATTTGTGCTATTAATTAGCCCAATATAAACCATCAAACTATAACACAACCACTAATACCCTTTTAAATCTCATAAAATATGACAACAAAGTTGAGAGCAAAATCTATTTTAAGCATGGCCTATTAACTATTAATTAGAAATATAAGCCATCAAATTTTAATTTCAACAATCACTTCTTTGCCATAATCATATGTAGATGAAGAGGCAATTTGTGTTTTGTTTGTTTAAGCATAGCCTATTTGTTATGAACAACATAGACTATCAAATTCAAAGCTAAACAACATCATTAAACCACTTCAATCATTCTCATTAAGCACAAAAAGAGAGCATAAACATCAAATTAAGTTGAAGCTACATGATTAGAGAACATCATTACCCCTAAATTGAAGGGATTGGCCTCTCGTATTTGTTATCAAAACAACAAATATAGCTTGCAACATTAAAGGAAAAGAAAAGGAAAAAGAGAGCAAAGCAAAGAAACAAAACTAATCTACTTGCATGAAATAAGAGAAATCTATACTACAACATAAGAAAGAGAGCATGTAAATGTAAAGAGCATATATTGAATTGCATAAGAAAGAAAAGAAAAACTACAAGAAATAAAAATTGGCTAAGTAGCCATTAAAAGAGAAAGAGAGCTTTCTTTTATTTGATCTAAACTAAACTAAAGAGAAGGAGGCCTAAGAGAGACTAGGAGAAGAGAGAATGTTACATGAAACATAAGGGGTATATATACAAGTTTAAAACCCTAATTCCTATTTTTGGGGAATGCCCAAAATGCCCATGAGAAAGTGTGGAGGCCAAGTTATCGTTAGCATGTTTTAATCCCCACTTAAATGTACATGAAGCCATTAAATCCATAATCATGTGCATTAGCCTTTAATTTGTACATTAAGGTAGGTGGGTAGGTGGGGTCCTCCATGATCTTCACTTTGAATTATTTCCATCTTCATTCCTTTGTTTTGATTTTGCGCATGCATATCTTCATGAAACCACTTGTAAAATTCACCAAATTTCCTACAAAAAAACAGAAAATTCTAAGTAAATTTTCACAATTTAATAAATGCACAAAAATGACCATTTCACCCTTGTATGAAGATGAATGTGTGACAATTTGGAATTAATGTGAATTTTGGTTAAAACAAGTTAAAATACCCAATATGATCATTTATTTAATTTAAATAGATAAAATATGGCGATAAAAATGTGCACATTTACGTGCACATCAATATGCATGAATGCAATTGTACGTGTGTGTGTGTATAGCTCTATGTGTGTTCGCGCTGATTGTGTGTATGTTTAAGTCTATATGTGTACGTGCATTGGCATTTTTCAAAAACTAGGCTATGCACTTGCACAGTGCTTATTTGGGCATAACTTCCAACCGGTTTATTCGGTTTCGACGATTTTGCCCATTCCGAAAAGCTTAAAGTATAAACTATGACTTTTATTTTTAAGTGTTTTGCAGAATTTTAATATTTGCTAAGCCAAAAATACCGTTTTGTTTCGCTGACCTGCGAAATTTATTGGAAAAACCTGAGATGTTCTTCTTTACAAAATTTCACATAACTTGAGTTACTCTTCATATTTTTGCAATTCGAAAGATGTTTTGGAAGATACATTCAAGACACTACGGTTGTTTTTTGATTGCTGCCTTAAATTTTGATGTTTTGACCTTTAAAAGTTAGCACGAACACAGCACAATGTTGGAAACATCAATAGAAATGTTATACTATGATTTGTATCTAATGTTTGTACTTCTTATAGGGATCGAAAGGCTACTAATAGATTGCATAAATGTGATAGTGTAGAATATTTTAATGTGTGTATATTGATTATTATACCCTGTGCGGGGAAGTCCCAAATACGGAAGACCTCATTTGAGGCTTATATTATCTATTTTAATTTGTGGAACGCGAGCCGCACAAAGGAGACTATGCCAATATTTTTTGTAATTTCAGCACTTGGAAAAATATTTAAAAATTTAATCTTATATAAGTTAAAATAAAAATATGTAAAATAAAATTTAATTAATTTAATAATAGAACGAATGTAATATACATTATATATATATGTATATATATATAATGAGAATTTATTTTATCGCTATGGATACATGTAGTGTGATGATTACGTTTATAGTTATATAAATCTTTATACGAAGATATTAACTGTACATCACATAGCTAGCGAAATGATGATCTTTCTTTTGTTATAGGAGTTGTTAGAGATTCTCCTTATATAGGAATTGCGATGATGCAATTCATTTAAGGCAAGATTATGTAACAACCTCGTTTTCTACGTCGTATAAATTAATAAATTTAATTAAATATAAGATCGCTCAAATTTGGTATTTGATAATGTATAATTTGAAAATAAATTTTAGTTAGTTAGGTTTGATATAATAAAAGATTTTGATACAAGAAATTGAATAAATTAATAAATTCTTTTTGGATAAAATATTGGAATTATAGAAAATGTTTTAATTAATTATAAATATTTTAAAATGTAAATAATTTTTATACAATTGAAATAAATCGGGTAAGTATCAAAACAATGAAGTTTGAATAAATTTAAATTAGTTTGAAAGAAATTTACAAGCAATAAAAGACTATTAAAAGAAAAGTAAGAATATAATAATAAACGAATGGGTTAAGAAATCAAAGCCATAACTCATCAAGCCCATTTAAACACTTTCTCCTCTTTTCTTTAGAAAACCCTCATTATTTCTAGGTTCAAAGACAAAAAGAAAACTCGAAGCATGTAACCCTAATTCTTGAATGGAACCTATAATCCAAATCAGGATTCTACATTAAAAAAAATTCATGGATGTGTTGCCGAAGACAGAGGGACCGACGACGAGACAAGGCGGTTATTTTAGGGAGGTTCCGATCGAAACGCAAGTAGATAAGCTCGCGTTTTGCTTGGCGATAGATGTTAAGGTGAAGGTGACTAGGTAATGGTGCTGGTTGATTTTGGTTGTGGCGATGATGATCAGTCACGTGAGGTGGTAATAGCCTTGTCTTATGATGTGCGCAGTGTGAAGGCTGGTGTGAAGGAGGAGTTAACGATGTAGAGGTGTTGACTTAGGTAAGCATGGAAGATAGATGAGCGACAGGCAAGGGCCTGATGATGGAATATTTAAGTCAGTAGCCACCTGGATGTGAAGATTACAGTGAATGTGGTCGGAGGTTGAAGTCATCAAAGTTTGTGATGGCTATAGCATTGAGCCGTGATGATGGAGGTTTAGCAGCTGCGTAGCAACAACAACCTTAGGCAACAACCCTGTCATTGTTCAATCGCCGTTTCAGGGGTTCTAGCATTATTTCGGTGATCTTTCCCACTTACAACTATGTGTACATCATTTATTTATGCATGATCACTCATATATCTATATTAGGTTGGATAGATGGACTATTGATTGCTGGATTGAATTAATTAGTTGAATTGCTTGTATGGAAATGTGCAAATACAGTTATATTTATAAATAAACTAAATCGAATATACTCATACCTAAACTCTAATATAAATTTATTAAATATTATAAATAAATAAGAAAATGAATATAAGATAAATAAATTAATAAAGTAAAATTCATTGTATTATTTAAATGGTCTTTAATTATTGTTGTATAAAAAAATAATATATATATATATATATATTCAGATTTTCAAAATATATTTATTTGATTACAAATAAAATAAATTAATTTGAACGCTTACAAATATTTAAATAGTATTTAATCATAGTAAATTATGAAATAATCCCTATATATAATATTTAGATGTATAAACCATATTCTGAAATTAAAATGAAAGAATTAAATTTCAAATGTTATTAATGATGGTTGAATTATTGTTTATTTATATAAAAGACTGGGAAATTAGTTACTTATTGTAATAATAAATTTATAATAGAATTCAAATATTTGTTGATTCTGGAATCATTTATTGTTCATTTCAAAGTATTTATTTCTATATAAGATAAAATGTTGTGAATGATTATTTAGGTATCGATTTGAAATGTGTTTTCAATGTTATTAATAAATATTTATTAATCGACTAATTTTATATAAGATTGAGAAATTAGTTGTTTATTGTAAATATCAAATTATATTGAATTCAGATAATTATTTAAAGTATTCTAGAATATGAACTTATTACCCATATCTTAGCATTTATTTTGTTATATTAAAATTATATGTTGTGAATGATTTATTCTAAAATATTTATTTATTTATTTTATATTCATTGGAGTAATCTATTCTTATATTAGTTTTTTGATCATTCTTTTCTTGTTTATTGAATAATGATTAAATGAGTGATTTACCGTTGATGTTAATTTGATTGGTGCTTCAATGTGAGACGGTGATGACAACTTTTTGTGTGATTTTATGATGTTAAATTATGTGTCAAGAGAGATCTGAATAAATGGAGCTGTAATACCGTTTGGGATGGGGAATTCGGTAATATTTCTTTAGTTATTCTTTGGATTCATTATACAGAATATTGAAGGTGGGTGTTGTGTGTGATCTCTGAATAAATGGACTAATAACAAGTAATGGTATGAGACGCCGTTGTGTTAGTTATCCGGTTATTCTTTGCTTATGGATGACCTTTATATGGGGGTATGTTGTGTATGTGACTCACTACGGTGGGTATTTATGAAGGCTACTTGTTAGCAATAGAGTTTGTGTATATTATGTTCCATCTATCTTTGTCCAACTCTCTTTATCTTTCGGAAGTGAACCAGATTGGTCAATATCCACCCTAGCGGTCTGATCGTGGGGTCGCGCCCCAGATCTGCGATACCGTTGTTGTTTATGGTATTTGATCCTCATCAAGAGATTGGTAGTTGGTTGCCCCTTGTGTCGCATAGGCCGCAGTTAGTTACCATAGGTGCATGTGTCGGTAGTCGTGGTCGAAGTGGCTATGCGTTATTGAGCCTATGGCGGATCATTGTCAGGATACCTAGACGAGAGTGATGATTGTAACTGATGATTGTAGAAGTTGTGTCATATGGACCATGTGTGGCTCTTGAAGCAAGCAGATGTGCTGTCAGTTTTCCATCTGGTTCTGGTGTATGCGTGGGTGATAGATAAACATATATTATGTATTGATGAGAATATACTTAAGACCGTGTCCAGAGTATGGTTAACCTCGTATTCTCCTTTGATAG
The DNA here is from genome assembly GCA_030765085.1 of Allium cepa. NCBI lineage: Eukaryota > Viridiplantae > Streptophyta > Magnoliopsida > Asparagales > Amaryllidaceae > Allium > Allium cepa. Next base: position 35,622,478 of record CM060941.1, read on the forward strand.
ACGGCCTACTTATTATTGATTATATTTGGATGTTATTCCGAGCCAACTCAAATCTATCTCATTGATTTTAATGATCGGATAATGGTATTTTATAACATGAGATTGAGAGATATTAGGGGCATTGCTTCATCGGTGCGTGACGTTACTTGAGGATATCTCATCATTGATGATTTTTGGACTTTGATGATGATTTCAAATATGGATGATTCAACCATTTGTTATTGTTTCGATAAGATAATATTTGATGCGATTTATACGAGCGATGACATCTTCATATTGGGTTTTGTGGGTGTTGCTATTTTATTATACTATTATTTGTATGTCATCACCATTATACTATGAATATATTGTATCTATATATATGTGTGTGTGTGTGTACAACCTTTGATTTAGATATAGTCTGACCCATTTATTATTTATATAATACTTGGTTCAGTCTGAGATATTTGAGGCATGGGAACTACTTGACACACTTGTGTTTTAGTAGGCTTAGAGGAGACATATATTAGGATCATTATGTGATATTTATGTGACATTGGTTCATTGTATATTTTGTTGCTGAGATGTATATTAATTATTTATTATAATACATTGAGATGGTTGACATTTGCGATGAGTTGTACCCTTACTGTATTATTGTATTATATATATTATATGTTATCGCTGCGATTGACTCTGTATCCTCTGTAATTTACTGTATATTATATATTGTTCTGTCCAAGAGAAACTCGTGTTTATTGCTTTGTGTCGATATTGTACACGCATAGATGTATTGTTGATTTGATGGTTTAATGCTTACCAGTGTTAGTACGAGGTAATATTCATATGTATCCCATATAGCCTCATCCTTTGTATTATCTGACGGTATTAGTCAGTAATACTCTTGGATGATATGAGTATAGATGCGGGGTGCTACAACTCTCGAGAAAAATGTGCAAAGCAATCAGGATGATGACATATTCGGTACTATCTAGCAAGGGGTAAGCCAGTCCCGATTCGCATGGGTCGAAAGGTTTTCGTCAATACATTTTCTAAGGTGTACCACGGCAGGAGATACCCTAGTAGCCTTATCACTGTATGAAATCCATTCTCCAATAAGTGCCATTTGGACTTAATTGTATACCTGTTTTGCTGGAATTTAATTAATGTAACAATTTAGACTAAGATTCATTATTTATTTTAAACCCTAGACATTATTATAATATCACAAAATTTTCTATGGAATGATTTGGTTATCGCAAGGTAAAAACCCATTTGTTTTTATGTACGGCATGATCTTATGAGATACCTATATTTTTGAAATGTTTTACAACATTAAAATCTATATGACGTGTGTTTCTCACGCTGGTTTACTAGCCTGATCTGGCTGTTATTCCCTTATAATGCTCGGGTCTGCCCATGCATGTTTTTCAGATTTAGTTTGGATGCTTTGGAGCTTCAGGAGACGAGTTGGACACTTCAAGACGTATTCAAGTATATTTATTTTCGCTTCATTGGTTATTTATATTTATCGGCATTTATGAGGACATGTTGTTATAACAGTTTAGTCTAATGATAGATAGTTACTCTGATTGATGTATGTATATTACAATTTTCTTTTGTAAAGATAGGTTATATATTTTATATTACCCTTCACGATGCAAGATTATATTATGTCTTTTATTTCTCCCATTAATCTGTCTTTCGGCACTTGGATGCTTAGCATATGAATACCATTGATGTGTTAATGCTGACTTTTGGGGGTCGAAAAGGTGGGTCGTTACAAGTGGTATCAAAGCTTAGGTTGAGCGAACAACTAGGCTTTGGTGGGGCAGACTCATTAGAGATTGGGTGGGTAATACCTTAGAATAAGTTTGAGTGTGTGTGTGTATGAGTGTGTATTTGTTTGTGCTATAAAAATGTTTTATATTGTACTGACTTATCCGTTGAGTGGTTTATGAATTCTAGTTGATACAGAATGTACAACTGTATCGATTGGGGTTTCTAAACACTTGAACAAGACAAACCTACATATTATTGTTTAAAAAATGGGTAAATGAATACCTATATTATATTTCATATAAAAGAATAATTTTCAGAAATTGATATAGTAATTTTTGATGTGTTTGTTTGTTAGGAAATGATAATATTCGGTTAGTATCATTTATTGTTTGATTAGTCATGCTCATCTAGTTTAGGAACATTGACTTTTGTTTGTTGATTGATTATTTATACGCATATAGTTTACGAACATTTATTGTTTGATTACTTTTGTTCGACCAGTTTATGAGCATTTATTATTTGATTTAATTAAATATAAACACCTTGTGAATTAAGTTCACGGTTGCATATAAGGTGTTTGATTATAATGTTGGGTTAACAATTAATTTTAATAAATTTGTTTAATTATTATAATCTAAACAAAGATATATAATTGTGAAGTGATTTTATATAGGAAATGAAGTTATATAAGTATGGTTTATAAATAGAGTTTATAAATAAAAAAGAATTTAAACGGAGAATTTGATGCAGCCCAGCCTGAATCAAGTCGCACCAATTCTTTAGGTCGAGTTTTTACCTTAGATCGCTTGCCTGCAAGTTGTCTTCAGCGACCTAGCGTGTTAACCGAGCCTTCCTTAAGTCGCTTGTAACGTCCCGAAAATTTTCGACTTTCGAAAATTCAACATCGATACTCACTTTATCGACTGTCGAGAAATCGAAGGCCGGAAACCCGAAATGTTATGGTTTAAGAAGAAGAAAAGGGAGAAGAAGAGAGAAAAAGATAGAAAATAGAGAATAGAGGGAAAAGAAAATAGAACGTAGAACGGAACAGAAAACAACAGAACAATATCAGAATCTCACAATTCGCAGCGGAACAACATATAATAATAAATGAATAATCTTTAAACAAAGAACTATATCAGTTATTACATTTTATACATTACATTTCATTACATCATATCATCAGAGTGTACAACAACAACAACAAACAAACAGTGCAGCGGAAAAAGAAATACTATATACTAGTAATACGCCATGCCATCCAGCTTGCCTCCTGCAACTCCAGAATATCCAGAATATCCTGATAAACCTTAACTCTTGACTGACCGTGTAGAAATTGGTGGGCACGCAGAGTTTAGGAAGGAAACAATAAACTCCGAGTCAGTCATGAGACTGGTGTGAGAACTCAAAACAGTTTATTTATCTTTAAAATCAAAATAGAGGAATATTTTTTTTAAAGTCAATTCGCAATGCTTTTAAAAAAGAGACTACCATAAGGCCTCCCGCACACACACACAATGCAAACGCAGAATCGGAGGAGATTTCTCCTTATGATAGTCAAAGATGCTTGATACGCATTAAAAAGAACATTTGATATTATTACTAGTGCATAGTGTAGAGAAAAATTCATTTCGAAAGTAGAATATAAATCTTAGCCAACATACGACCATTATCGTATGCCTACTATAGCTAACTATGTTCAATTGCAGGTTACCGCCACATTCCATAGCAGGTTATACAACTAAAACCGTACAAGTCTCGTATTGTTTCTTTGGATTTTCCAACGAATGATCAGGCCAAGGAACTTCCCATTGCCACATGAGAATGCCTCTGGATGGACATCCCCGAGAACCAAACCGGATCTCTATCAACACAAGGCCGGGTTACCCCTAACTGAGTAACAACTGACCGAATATGCCATCCCCCGGTCCTTTGGGACCTTTCAACCGAGCGCTCGCAATCAATTCACACAATCATAAAGTGTTTTCAACATGAGTAAGTATCTGGGCTCCATACCATGATACCACCCTTTTCCAGAAGGAAATGCACATATCCTAAAGGGCGCTACCCCTAATAACCTTGCCGCATCTTTCCTGTTTTGACCATTCCCGAGGTGTGAGGCTTGACGAAGTCACGTCCACAAAAACATACTTTATTCAAAAGTCATGCTTTGGGTCAACAAATGATCACCAGGATAGACGATCAAATAAACGATCCTATCACAAATAATCAACACAATGATCATTTCACAGCAACACTCAGCATGTCACATTACCAAATTGGGAATATATCGCTGATAACCTTCAACTACATAACCTCTGAGCTCGTACGTCTCAGATAAGGGTGTTAAGCTAAAAGAATAAATTCTCCGCCACCAACAGAAATATATTTGAAAGAAATCTGCTTTATATCTCAATTTGTAATGTCAGACATACAATCCATGCAAGTCTGTTCCGGGCTCGAACAGAACCGAAGGCACTTCTCACGAAGCCCTTGCAATCCGGGTATTCACAATCCCGATCGAATTTCCCATCACTTAGGGAATCTATATACCAGGAGCTACCCAGTGCAGAGACAATCGATAGGTCATCCTATCGCTTTCGCAAATACCCGGTCTTCAACACCGGTCATCAATGCTATCCATTACGTCGTATCACTATTCGGAATGGGTAATCCGAATAACGAGCGCAATAATTTAAAAATAAGTGTAGCATTCAAATTCAGCAAATCACAACAAATACCTTTTAAAGGTAAATATTGATAGTCGGTTATTGAACTATCAATGGATATGCACACATCACCAGATTCCAAATAATTTTCCAAATTATTTATTTTCCAGAAATATCTTTACTAGATATATAATTTCACACTTCAAAAATAAATCAATATTTATTTTTAAACAAATTCTCCTTTTTATTCATAAATTCCATAGTGAATTTATATTTCACAATATCCATGCATATACGATTTCAATTATCCATTTCAATTTGTCTTCAAAAAGATAAATTCTCATAATATTCAATGAAATATTAGAAAACATTTCCATACTTATTTAATAAGTAATTCACAAATATTTTATTTTCAACCTTTGGAAAATATTCAATATACTTAAATCGAAATTAAGTATATATTTCATTCTGTAAGGAAATCATTCTCTTAAACATATTTATCTGGGCCAAAACGAATGTTGCGTAAAACATCGTTACGACGTCCCAAAATCACTAGTATAGGGATTCGAAATTAAAATAGATATATAAATCCCAATACTATACAAAACATTTCCTTTCGGAAATCATTTACTATAACAATAGTGCTATAGTCCACCATTTCCTTTTATTTCTTGAAAACATCTATTTCAACAATGAATGTTGAAATCTATGGTTTTGAATCTCAACACATTTTAAAACATCGTTAGATCGTTTTAATTCTATTTAAAATATCACATTCTAAACATTTTCTTTAACATATTATTCACTATTCAAAAACGTGAATATACTACGTTAACCAATTTCATCATTTCTATTCATTTTATTTTAAAGGATTATTCACAGTCAAAAATGTGAATATAACTCCATAAATAAGTTATAACAATTTTCTTATCAAAATAAGTCATTTGCGAATTTATAAAACAATGTTTATAAATTCCATTTCTATTTATTTTATAACTCCTTTTTATAAATCTCCTTTATTAATCTATTCGATTTATAACTCAATTATAAACCAAAAGTACATATTATAAGTTAAATACTTATAAAACGATTATTTTACAAAATCATTCTTTTAAACTTCATAATTATAAATCTTATAACTTATAAGATTCAATTAATCAAAAATCCATTCTTCAATTAACTTTTCAAATTTTATAAACCTACTGCTTATAAAATTCCATTTATAACTTCACCGTTTATAATTCTATGAATTTCATTCATTTATGAAATCCATTGATAATTCATTCTAACACTTATAAAAACTCGTTTTTATAATTCAAACATTTTAATTTACAAATTATCAATTTATAAATCTCTTATATAAATCAATTTATATTAATATTTAAAACGTCTTTAATCTCCTTTATAATTTCACCATTTTGTTTTATAAAATAATTAATTTTATAAATCCTATTTTTAAACTTTTATAATAAATTCAAAAATCCAATTTAATTATTTTATAAAAACATTAACCCATATTTCTCGAAAATCAATCTTTAACCGTATTTCTCAAAATCATAATTTTTATAACTTTAAAAATTATAACGTTTATTTATTTAAAATGGATCAGTTCCAAAAATATTTTAGAAACATATACTTTCAAAAATCACTTTAAAAATCATTTTAAAGTTCCAAATTTGGTCCAATGATGTTACATGCCAAATAGCCAATCACGACAACAACGATATCATATATCGATATGATAATCCATCGAATATCAAAATATCTGAAATCAAATAAATACTGTTGAGGAATCCAATTGGATCCCTCCAACCTGTTTTTCTGCATCCACAAACATTAGCACAATACCAATTCCGCTCCAGTACGGAATTATCGCGGTATATGGAATTTAAAATATTATCCGCTTAATAGACGGCGCAATAGGGTCTCATCCGCTAAAAAATGCGGGGAATCAACAACTCCAATATATACATATGCCAATATATATATATTGCTATTATATATAATACCAATTTCACTGTTTATGAAATATTCGCGGTATATGTTTTTAATAAATAACATCCACTTACTAACGGCGCATAATGTCTATTTTAACAATCAATAGATATCAATCATCATTCAAACATGCATTCAAATATTTTAAATCTAACTATTTAAATAAAAATCGAAATCGATTCGATTGAGTGAGAAGTTCTCACCTTGATTTCAATTTCGTTTTAGCGATTTATTTCGAATAAAATTAAACGGACGTTTAATTTTACCCGAAATTCTCACTAACTCCAAACGACTCCAATCCAATTCCATCGCGTAGTGCTCGTCCATACGATTCCAACGCAACTGGTTTCGCGCGTTTTCGACCTCGTATGAAAAAGATATCAATTTATGAAGTTTACACGATTTATAATTTAAATTTACAACATAACTTATAAACTTTTAAACCTAAATCTATTCTGGCCATTGGATCTTCAAACCCCCTCATCATAGCCGTAGGACGCACCCCCCCCCCCCTACTCCATCTTCTTCTTTCGGCTACAGGCAATAGCCGTGCAAAAGAACCCACTTCATTAAAACTAGGGTTCGATTTTTGCAACCACTTCGTCGACTTCTAGCATGATCAGGTGACTTCATTCGAACGGCCATGGCCCCCTCCACCTTCGACCTGAGTACGGCCAAACTCGGCTATCCCCCCACCTCGAACGACGTGCACGAACCGGCCCCCTTCAAACAACAATTGCCGTCAATCCACAACTCCAAACACGATCTCCACCGTTGAAAACGTAGTACTCACAGCCCTCTACAATATTCATGTTGAAGTTTTCTTGAAATATTGAGTGGATTAAGAGATTTGGGGGAAGAAAGATCGTGAGTTCTCAGCCTTTGGTTCTGGAGACGGCGGCTAGGGTTTTAGTTTATATTTTTTTTTTTTATGAAGGGGTAAGGGTCTATTTATAGGAAATTTCGAACACTGTTCATCCGGGAATTCCGAACTCCGATTCACGCGCCGTAACCAGCGTTTCTAGGGTTTACCCCGCATTCCGGACACAATGGAATAGGTTTCGAAAGCTAATTCGGACATCTGTGCGAGTTATGGCAATAAACGTTCAATTTGAATTAAACCGATTTAAGCGATTTTCTAGGCGTTTTAATTTGTATCGGACAAACGGTAAATCCAATTGACACGAAATTTGAAACCTTACAATAATATCATATTACGGATCCGATGAAATGGGTTTCGTCGAAATCCGAGACTTTTTAAAAAATGGCTATTTTAACTCGCCAAATTAAAATTAAAAGTAATTCGATGCGTTTCGAGCTGCCACGCTCAAACGATAGCTCCGATTGCTACGAAAATTGAAATCCGATAATAACTAACTATTACGGATCCAATGGAACTGGTCTCGTCCAATTCTGAGACTGTTCAAAAATTGAATATTTTCACTAGTCGATTTTAATATTAAAATATTCAATTTTCACAAATTAACTTTTAATTCGATTTTAAAAGTTCTAAAATATCATTCTAACTTCAATATGATAAAATAAAATTTTACAAATCATTTTCATTCATATTTAACCCAATTTTCAATTATTTCCATAATTTAACATATTAAATTATTGATTTAATTATCCAATTAAATCCAATTATTCAAAATAAAATTTATTCGACTTATAAATTTCACTTATTAATATTTAAAATTAATTAAATATTAAAATTTTAATTACTAAAAATCCTGGGTCGTTACAATCTTCCCCCTTTAAAAGAATTTCGTCCTCGAAATTATTGAGTAAGAAAAGTTACAGAACCTATTAATTATCCCAAAATTCATAATTAAATTTCTTACAATACTTTACTAAGTTTTCAAATTATACTTAGTTATCTTTTCAAAAACAACTACTATTGTTTAACTTTCAATTCCAAATCAAAGTTAAAGTTTTCAAAATTTTCCCATTTTTTCCCAAAAATATTCTAACGCCTTAAATTTCCGGAAAAATTCGCCATAGTCTCCTTTGCGCGGCTCGATCCGAAAAAAATGACAGTATATATATCACAAATATACATCTCATCAAGTAATGAGGCATCCCGAAGGGAAAAATGTATAAAAGTACGGTATGTAATCCGAGATATGTACCTTATATTTTATTAGCGAGCATATACGGCTAATATAGCGCGAAAGCGAGCTCCAAATGCGAAGCAAACGCGATCCGCACCTACTAATTACTCAACAAACAACATGAGAACATGCATGTAGACAATAGTATCAATATACAACATGTAGCAACATAATAACTATATATGCAAATGTAACAAAATAACAAATGCAAACATCAACCAACTATCATTCATAACCAATAAATATTCATCCATATTCTCATTAATATTCATGAATTGGTTTTTAATTTAAATCATATTTGATTCATTAACAGTGGATGTTTTTACTAACATTCATTTTCAATTAGTTTATATTCACTAATTCATATTCAAGTTGGTTCACTTCCAAATCAAATTCAATTCTATTCAAGATTCACTTAACTTCCAATTGAATTTCCTATTACTTTAGCTTCCAATTTCATTAATACTTAATGAATTATATACAATCAATCAACTAACAATCATATAACAATCAATGTATATTAATTACAACCAAATTCCTTTGCTTACAATTGGTTTAATTAAATTGATTTTCATTCAATTATTCAACTTTCAATAACATTAGATTTTAATGAATTAACACTCATATTCATTATTTCATATCAACTTAATTTACATTTAATTGATTAACATTTAATCCATTAATTCAATTCAATTACAAAGTTGAATTTCATTTATATAACTCAAGTTCATATTTATCACTTAACTTTATTAATTTACTTTGATACCAATATCAATTTCATTCAATATCACTTAAGTTATATTCCATTTAACTTTAAATTCATTTTTTTATATTTACAACTCATATTTATAAATATATTCATATAGTTTCACTCCTTATATATATAAGTTCATTTCACAATTGTAAATCACTTTAATTATAATTCAATTCTTATAATTCTTTTTTACTTATACAATTATTCTTCAATTTAGGTTATTCAAACATCTAAACAATCAATTTATATACACTTTAATAATTCTGAAAAATTATTCCTTTATATATAAAAATATACTCAAGGTAAAATTATTTCATTTACCCATTTTAAAACAATATTGTGCCGAATTATTCTGTACAAGTGTTTAGAGATCCCTATCAACAACGTTAATTACTCGTATTAACCAGAATCTATATACCACTCAACAAACCAATCATCACAATATAAAACAATTTTATATATTCACTAACAAATACGCTCTCATAGCTATTATTACACTCAAACTCATTCTAGAGTACTGCTGACTCTATCTCTAATGAGTAATACCCAACAGAACCATGGTTGTCGCTTAACCATATGCTCCGATACCAAATGTAACGTCCCGAAAATTTTCGACTTTCGAAAATTCAACATCGATACTCACTTTATCGACTGCCGAGAAATCGAAGGCCGGAAACCCGAAATGTTATGGTTTAAGAAGAAGAAAAGGGAGAAGAAGAGAGAAAAAGATAGAAAATAGAGAATAGAGGGAAAAGAAAATAGAACGTAGAACGGAACAGAAAACAACAGAACAATATCAGAATCTCACAATTCGCAGCGGAACAACATATAATAATAAATGAATAATCTTTAAACAAAGAACTATATCAGTTATTACATTTTATACATTACATTTCATTACATCATATCATCAGAGTGTACAACAACAACAACAAACAAACAGTGCAGCTAAAAAAAAATACTATATACTAGTAATACGCCATGCCATCCAGCTTGCCTCCTGCAACTCCAGAATATCCAGAATATCCTGATAAACCTTAACTCTTGACTGCCCGTGTAGAAATTGGTGGGCACCCAGAGTTTAGGAAGGAAACAATAAACTCCGAGTCAGTCATGAGACTGGTGTGAGAACTCAAAACAGTTTATTTATCTTTAAAATCAAAATAGAGGAATATTTTTTTAAAGTCAATTCGCAATGCTTTTAAAAATGAGACTACCATAAGGCCTCCCGCACACACACACAATGCAAACGCAGAATCGGAGGAGATTTCTCCTTATGATAGTCAAAGATGCTTGATACGCATTAAAAAGAACATTTGATATTATTACTAGTGCATAGTGTAGAGAAATATTCATTTCGAAAGTAGAATATAAATCTTAGCCAACATACGACCATTATCGTATGCCTACTATAGCTAACTATGTTCAATAGCAGGTTACCGCCACATTCCATAGCAGGTTATACAACTAAAACCGTACAAGTCTCGTATTGTTTCTTTGGATTTTCCAACGAATGATCAGGCCAAGGAACTTCCCATTGCCACATGAGAATACCTCTGGATGGACATCCCCGAGAACCAAACCGGATCTCTACCAACACAAGGTCGGGTTACCCCTAACTGAGTAACAACTGACCGAATATGCCATCCACCGGTCCTTTGGGACCTTTCAACCGAGCGCTCGCAATCAATTCACACAATCATAAAGTATTTTCAACATGAGTAAGTATCTGGGCTCCATACCATGATACCACCCTTTTCCAGAAGGAAATGCACATATCCTAAAGGGCGCTACCCCTCATAACCTTGCCGCATCTTTCCTGTTTTGACCATTCCCGAGGTGTGAGGCTCGACGAAGTCACATCCACAAAAACATACTTTATTCAAAAGCCATGCTTTGGGTCAACAAATGATCATAGAAATGATCACCAGGATAGACGATCAAATAAATGATCCTATCACAAATAATCAACACAATGATCATTTCACAGCAACACTCAGCATGTCACATTACCAAATTGGGAATATATCGCTGATAACCTTCAACTACATAACCTCTGAGCTCGTACATCTCAGAGAAGGGTGTTAAGATAAAAGAATAAATTCTCCGCCACCAACAGAAATATATTTGAAAGAAATCTGCTTTATATCTCAATTTGTAATGTCAGACATACAATCCATGCAAGTCTGTTCCGGGCTCGAACAGAACCGAAGGCACTTCTCACGAAGCCCTTGCAATCCGGGTATTCACAATCCCGATCGAATTTCCCATCACTTAGGGAATCTCTATACCAGGAGCTACGCAGTGTAGAGACAATCGATAGGTCATCCTATCGCTTTCGCAAATACCCGGTCTTCAACACCGGTCATCAATGCTATCCATTACGTCGTATCACTATTCGGAATGGGTAATCCGAATAACGAGCGCAATAATTTAAAAATAAGTGTAGCATTCAAATTCAGAAAATCACAACAAATACCTTTCAAAGGTAAATATTGATAGTCGGTTATTGAACTATCAATGGATATGCACACATCACCAGATTCCAAATAATTTTCCAAATTATTTATTTTCCAAAAATATCTTTACTAGATATATAATTTCACACTTCAAAAATAAATCAATATTTATTTTTAAACAAATTCTCCTTTTTATTCATAAATTCCATAGTGAATTTATATTTCACAATATCCATGCATATACGATTTTAATTATCCATTTCAATTTATCTTCAAAAAGATAAATTCTCATAATATTCAATGAAATATTAGAAAACATTTCCATACTTATTTAATAAGTAATTCACAAATATTTTATTTCAACCTTTGGAAAATATTCAATATACTTAAATCGAAATTAAGTATATATTTCATTTTTTAAGGAAATCATTCTCTTAAACATATTTATCTGGGCCAAAACAAATGTTGCGTAAAACATCGTTACGACGTCCCAAAATCACTAGTATAGGGATTCGAAATTAAAATAGATATATAAATCCCAATACTATACAAAACATTTCCTTTCGGAAATCATTTACTATAACAATAGTGCTATAGTCCACCATTTCCTTTTATTTCTTGAAAACATCTATTTCAACAATGAATGTTGAAATCTATGGTTTTGAATCTCAACACATTTTAAAACATCGTTAGATCATTTTAATTCTATTTAAAATATCACATTCTAAACATTTTATTTAACATATTATTCACTATTCAAAAACGTGAATATACTACGTTAACCAATTTCATCATTTCTATTCATTTTATTTTAAAGGATTATTCACAGTCAAAAATGTGAATATAACTCCATAAATAAGTTATAACAATTTTCTTATCAAAATAAGTCATTTGCGAATTTATAAAACAATGTTTATAAATTCAATTTCTATTTATTTTATAACTCCTTTATATAAATCTCCTTTATTAATCTATTCGATTTATAACTCAATTATAAACCAAAAGTCCATATTATAAGTTAAATACTTATAAAACGATTATTTTACAAAATCGTTCTTTTAAACTTCATAATTATAAATCTTATAACTTATAAGATTCAATTAATCAAAAATCCATTCTTCAATTAACTTTTCAAATTTTATAAACCTACTGCTTATAAAATTCCATTTATAACTTCACCGTTTATAATTCTATGAATTTCATTCATTTATGAAATCCATTCATAATTCATTCTAACACTTATAAAAACTCGTTTTTATAATTCAAACATTTTAATTTACAAATTATCAATTTATAAATCTCTTATATAAATCAATCTATATTAATATTTAAAACGTCTTTAATCTCCTTTATAATTTCACCATTTTGTTTTATAAAATAATTAATTTTATAAATCCTATTTTTAAACTTTTATAATAAATTCAAAAATCCAATTTAATTATTTTATAAAAACATTAACCCATATTTCTCGAAAATCAATCTTTAACCGTATTTCTCAAAATCATAATTTTTATAACTTTAGAAATTATAACGTTTATTTATTTAAAATGGATCAGTTCCAAAAATATTTTAGAAACATATACTTTCAAAAATCACTTTAAAAATCATTTTAAAGTTCCAAATTTGGTCCAATGATGTTACATACCAAATAGCCAATCACGACAACAACGATATCATATATCGATATGGTAATCCATCAAATATCAAAATATCTGAAATCAAATAAATACTGTTGAGGAATCCAGTTGGATCCCTCCAACCTATTTTCCTACATCCACAAACATTAGCACAATACCAATTCCACTCCAGTACGGAATTATCGCGGTATATGGGATTTAAAATATTATCCGCTTAATAGACGACGCAATAGGGTCTCATCCGCTAAAAAATGCGGAGAATCAACAACTCCAATATATACATATGTCAATATATATATATTGCTATTATATATAATACCAATTTCACTGTTTATGAAATATTCGCGGTATATGTTTTTAATAAATAACATCCGCTTACTAACGGCGCATAATGTCTATTTTAACAATCAATGGATATCAATCATCATTCAAACATGCATTCAAATATTTTAAATCTAACTATTTAAATAAAAATCGAAATCGATTCGATTGAGTGAGAAGTTCTCACCTTGATTTCAATTTCGTTTTAGCGATTTATTTCGAATAAAATTAAACGGACGTTTAATTTTACCCGAAATTCTCACTAACTCCAAACGACTCCAATCCAATTCCATCACGTAGTGCTCGTCTATACGATTCCAACGCAACTGGTTTCGCGCGTTTTCGACCTCGTATGAAAAAGATATCAATTTATGAAGTTTATACGATTTATAATTTAAATTTACAACATAACTTATAAACTTTTAAACCTAAATCTATTCTGGCCATTGGATCTTCAAACCCCCTCATCATAGCCGTAGGACGCGCCCCCCCCCCACTCCATCTTCTTCTTTCGGCTACAGGCAATAGCCATGCAAAAGAACCCACTTCATTAAAACTAGGGTTCGATTTTTGCAACCACTTCGTCGACTTCTAGCATGATCAGGTGACTTCATTCGAACGGCCATGGCCCCCTCCACCTTCGACCTGAGTACGGCCAAACTCGGCTATCCCCCCACCTCGAACGACGTGCACGAACTGGCCCCCTTCAAACAACAATTGCCGTCAATCCACAACTCCAAACATGATCTCCACCGTTGAAAACGTAGTACTCACAGCCCTCTACAATATTCATGTTGAAGTTTTCTTGAAATATTGAGTGGATTAAGAGATTTGGGGGAAGAAAGATCGTGAGTTCTCAGCCTTTGGTTCTGGAGACGGCGGCTAGGGTTTTAGTTTATATATTTTTTTTTTATTTATGAAGGGGTAAGGGTCTATTTATAGGAAATTTCGAACACTATTCATCCAGGAATTCCGAACTCCGATTCACGCGCCGTAACCAGCGTTTCTAGGGTTTAACCCGCGTTCCGGACACAATGGAATAGGTTTCGGAAGCTAATTCGTACATCTGTGCGAGTTATGGCAATAAACGTTCAATTTGAATTAAACCGATTTAAGCGATTTTCTAGGCGTTTTAATTTGTATCGGACAAACGGTAAATCCAATTGACACGAAATTTGAAACCTTACAATAATATCACATTACGGATCCGATGAAACTTGTTTCGTCGAAATCCGAGACTTTTTGAAAAATGGCTATTTTAACTCGCCAAATTAAAATTAAAAATAATTCGATGCGTTTCGAGCTGCCACGCTCAAACGATAGCTCCGATTGCTACGAAAATTGAAATCCGATAATAACTAACTATTACGGATCCAATGGAACTGGTCTCGTCCAATTATGAGACTATTCAAAAATTGACTATTTTCACTAGTCGATTTTAATATTAAAATATTCAATTTTCACAAATTAACTTTTAATTCGATTTTAAAAGTTCTAAAATATCATTCTAACTTCAATATGATAAAATAAAATTTTAAAAATCATTTTCAATCATATTTAACCCAATTTTCAATTATTTCCATAATTTAACATATTAAATTATTGATTTAATTATCCAATTAAATCCAATTATTCAAAATAAAATTTATTCGACTTATAAATTTCACTTATTAATATTTAAAATTAATTAAATATTAAAATTTTAATTACTAAAAATCCTGGGTCGTTACATCGCTCGTGACCTAGCGAGATAACCAAGCATTCCTTAAGTCGCGTGCGACCTAACGGTGTAAGGGATGGGAAAACAAGAGAAGAAGGAGATGCAATGCCAACCGTCAACGATCTATGTGTTGGGTCGGGCAGCGAGTTACAACCTAACGAAGGTCGTGAACGACCAAGCGAGGTATCAAGGCTACGCGGTTGCAGTAGAAACGAGTTATGCAGAAAGTCTTTAGGTCGCTCCAACCAAACTCCAACGACCTACGACCTAGTTAGGTCGCGTGAAGAAGATCCAGTGGCTGATGATGTTGAGTCGCATGTAGAAGGTGTGTCATTAGGTCGCTCGACCTTAGGTCGCTCGAGAGTAGGTCGCGAACGACCTAACCAACAACCCAGAAAGAAGCAGATGAATTTTAAGCCGCCTTGAAGCCTTGAGTCGCTACTGAAGCTTGTGGATAGGTCGCTTATGCAGTTTCAAGTTAGGTCGTAGAAAGATAGGTCGTAAGTCATGTTGTATTCGTTTAACTCGTTTTGTACTGTTTGTATTTAGGTCGTTACTTGTTGAGTCACTCTCTATTGTAAATATGTATTGTGTTGTTTCATGTTGTAACTCGTGAAGTGTTAAGCCGTTAACAGCCTTAGTTAAGTCGTAAGTCATTTCCTGTGTTAGGTCGTGTGTGTTGTAAGGTCGCGTGCGACCTAGTGTGTGTTGTATGGTCGTGAGCGACCTAGTACCGGGTGCTGTAAAAACCCTATAAATAGGGGGGTCGTGTCATTTTGTAATAGTTTTTGGAATTGGAATAAACTCTTGTTTTGTGTGCTTTGTGCCACTTGAAATTGGTAGTTGAGTGTGATCTCCTATCTCCACCTTCGATATTCGAGTGCGCTCGAATCAACGATCGTTGAAGCCAATTCACGGAATCAAGTGCGCTTGATCAACGCTCAAGGAATTGAAGATCTTTCTTCACGGTATCGTGCGCGATCAACGTGTCGGATATTTGCTAGAATCCGGCATCTTTGGATCAACGGATTTGGGCCTTTCAGTATCTTCAATCCACCGATTGTCATTTTCACCGTTTCATTCGTTTTTTCGTATTTCCGCTGCATCGTTTTTGGTATCAGAGCTAGACTTAGCCAATCATAGCTAAGCCGAGTCTTGGAGCCAAGGAGTTTGAAGTTTGGTGTTCATCGTGTTCATCGTGAATTTGCAACAAGTTGGGAGTTTTCGATCCATAACATTTTGGATCAAAGCTCGAAAAGTGTTTGAATTTTTGAAGAAGAGTTTGAAGTGTAGGCCAAGCATCACTTTGTTGTTCAAGCCGAGAATTGAAGTATCATTTGGTATCGTTTGTTGAACTTCATTTTGTGTTCAGCCGAGAGTTGAAGTTTGAATTTGAAGTTGTGTTTGAATTGTTGAAGTATTTGTGTTTGATTCAATCATGCCGCCGAGAAGAGCTAACCGCCATCAGAATGTTGAAGCGTGGTATAGAAGAGAAGAAGCCGATCAAATGGAACAATGCATCCATGAAAAGTTTGATGAAGGAATTGGACGATTAGAGAGAATGATGCTTGAAATGAATCAAAGTAGAAGAAGGGTTTCACCTGAATCGAGCCATGGGGGAAGTAGAGTTTCACCACATTCGGATCAGGAGAGAAGAGAAGATCATGATCGTAGAAGTGTTGACAATCGTGATAGGAATGTTGATGATCGAAACCGGAGAAATGTGGATGATCGTGATCGGAGGAATGTAGAACGAAGGGATGTTGGTGGTAGAAGTGGTGATAGTACATATGTTGGTGGACGTGATTGACATCGATATACATCAGATTTTGATGAAGAGTTTGATGGTGATAGAGAAAGCGTTTATTACCGAGATCGAGATCAAGTACGACGTCAGTATCAAGATCTAGATGATGATCGACGTTGGGAATCGGGGATGAAGATGGAAATTCCTGAATTCAAGGGTGGAATGGTTGCAGAAGAATTCTTGGACTGGTTATCTAATGTTGAAGAGATCTTTGATTTCAAAGAGGTTCCGAAAAATCGTCGAGTGAAGTTGGTTGCTACTAGGTTGAGGGGGAGAGCTATGGCGTGGTGGCAGCAAACCAAACTTACACGAGAACGGATGGGAAAGTCGAAGATTGAATCATGGGAGAAGATGAAGAATCTGATGGAAGCTACATTTTTACCTTACAATTATCAATCACTTATGTATCAGAGGTTGCAGAATCTGAGGCAAGGGACGAAGACTATTAATGATTATGCTGATGAATTTTATCATCTGATTGCCAGGAATGACATTATGGAGACAGAGGAACAATTGACTGCTAGGTTTGTTGGGGGGTTGAGAATGCAAATTCAAGATATGGTAAATATGTTTGATCCGAGATCTGTTGCAGAGGCACATCAGAAAGCGTTGGCTTGGGAGAAGCAGGGAAGACGAGGGGGTGGTGTGTTTCCAAGTTCCAATACTCAGAGCAAGGGTGCTAGTGGGAGTTCCAATGTTTCTAAAGCTGTCAATAGACCGGTTGTGAAGGAGGTTGAGAAGGCAAGGGTCAACAACAGTTTCAAGTGTTATAATTGCCAAGAAGTGGGTCACAAGAGTAATGAATGTCTGAAGCCGAAGATACGAACTATGATTGCTGAAATGGAAGATGAAGATGTTGGTGAAGGTTATTCTAGTCCAGTTGAGGAGGATGAACAGGATATTGCGTCGGGAGATGAAGGTGTAATCTAATGATGAGGAGGTCTTGTTTGACACCAAAGCAAGAAGAGGAAGCTAGTTGGTTGAGGAGTAACATCTTTCAGTCGACATGCACTATTCTGGGGAAGGTGTGTAAATTTGTGATTGACGCGGGAAGTTGTGATAATATCATTTCTACTGAAGCTGTGACAAAGTTGAAGTTGAAGACGGAGAGGCATCCAAATCCTTACAAGTTAGCATGGTTGAGAAAAGGAGGAGAGGTGAAGGTGGACAGGCAAGTACATGTTCCATTTTCTATTGGGAAGAAGTATAAAGATGAGATCTGGTGTGTTGTGGTGGAGATGGATGTTTGCCACTTGCTTTTGGGAAGACCATGGCAGTATGACCGAGCAGTGCAGCATGATGGTCGAACCAATAGCTACAGCTTTATGTTTGAAGGTACTAAGATCATTTTAGTTCCAAAGAAGAGATAGCAAGGAGAGAGCAAATCAGAAGAGATTGACGAGCTGAAGACTTTGTTGACTTTGAAGGAGTTTATTGAAGAAGTAGAGGAGAGTCCAGAGGTATTCTTGTTGATTGGACATGAAGCTATTGAATCTGTTGAAGTTCCAGAGGGAGTAAAGCCAGTATTGGAGGAATTCGAAGACGTGTTTCCTAAAGAGTTGCCAAAGGAGCTACCACAGTTGAGGGACATTCAACATTAGATAGATCTTGTTCCAGGAGCAGTGCTACCTCACAGGTCACATTACAGGATGAGCCCTAAGGAGCATGAGGAACTGAGAAGGCAGGTGGCGGAGTTGTTAGAACAAGGGCGTGTTCAAGAGAGCTTGAGTCCTTGTGCAGTGCCAGCTTTATTGGTGCCGAAGAAGGATGGTTCGTGGAGGATGTGTACGGACAGTCGGGCTCTAAACAAGATCACTGTGAGATACAGGTTTCCTATGCCGAGGTTTGATGATTTGATTGATCAGTTGAGTGAAGCTGTTGTGTTTTCAAAGATTGACTTGAAGAGTGGATACCACTAGATTCGTATAAGACCGGGTGATGAGTGGAAGACTGCTTTTAAAACGAGGGAAGGTTTATACGAATGGCTGGTTATGCCGTTTGGCTTATCAAATGCTCCGAGCACTTTTATGAGAGTAATGAACCAGATTTTCAGACCATTCATTGGGAAGTTTGTAGTAGTATACTTTGATGATATTTTGATCTATAGTGGGAGTATGGAAGAGCATGTCCAGCATTTGCGTGAAGTACTGTTGATTCTACGAAAGGAGAAATTTTATGCTGCAACGAAGAAGTGTGTGTTAGTGTGTGTTCATGACGCACAGTGTTTTGTTTCTGGGATATGTTCTGTCGAAGGAAGGCATTCAAGTGGATGAAAGTAAAGTGGAAGCTGTTAGGAGTTGGCCACAACCCAAGACAATTACTGAAGTAAGGAGTTTTGATGGGTTGGTTTCATTTTACCGAAGATTCATTTCACATTTTAGCAGTGTGATGGCACCTGTAACCGATTGCATGAAAGGAAAGAAGTTTGCATGGTCAGAGGAAGCAGGGGTTGCTTTTGAGAAGATCAAGACACTATTGACGTCAGCGCCAATTCTAGTTTTACCGGATTTTCAGTTATTGTTTGAGTTACATACTGATGCATCGAAGGTTGGGGTTGGTGGAGTATTGAGTCAGAATGGAAGACCAGTTGCTTATTTCAGTGAGAAATTGTCGGGAGCCAAATTGAGATATATCACTTATGATGTGGAGTTTTACGCGATTGTTCAGGCTGTGAAACACTGGAGACATTATCTGTTTCAGAAGGAGTTTGTTCTTTATACGGATCATGAAGCTTTGAAGCATTTGCAAGGGCAGGACAAAATTTCAGCTAGGCACGCTTCATGGGTCGCGTATCTACAGCAGTTTACGTTTATTGTAAAGCACAAATCAGGGGTGACGAATCGTGTAGCTGATGCTTTGAGCAGGAGGAATCATTTGTTGACGACAATGAAGGTTGAAGTGACAGGGTTTGAACTATTGCCAGAGTTGATTGAAGAAGATCCTTACTTTACGAAGTTTGTTGAGAAAGTCAAGGATGGGAGTACTGATGAATTTGTGTTGGTGGATAGATTCTTATTCAAGGGAAATCGATTATGCGTACCATATTGCAGCTTGAGAATGAAGATTATCAAGGAGTTGCATGAGGAAGGACATGTTGGACGGGATCGCACATTGCAGTTGATTTCTCAGTCTTACTATTGGCCCTCGATGAAGCGGGAAGTTGGAAGATTTGTGGAAAGATGTCATGTTTGTCAAATTTCGAAAGGGGCAGTGAAAAATGCGGGTTTGTATATGCCTTTATCTGTTCCTACAAAACCGTGGGTTGATGTAAGCATGGATTTTGTGTTGGGCTTACCGAGGACTCAACGGGGAAATGACTCTATATATGTCGTGGTGAATCGTTTCTCGAAGATGGTACATTTTGTTGCTTGTAAGAAGACGGAAGATGCAGTTCATGTGGCACAGTTGTTGTTTAAAGAGATCTATCGCTTGCATGGGTTACCAGAATCTATAGTTTCAGACAGGGATACCAGGTTTCTGAGTCATTTTTGGCTAAGTTTGTGGAAGATGGTGGGAACAAAGTTGAAATTTAGTAGCGCTTATCATCCGCAGACAAATGGACAGGCGGAGGTTGTGAACAGATCGCTGGGAAATTTGTTGCGATGTCTCGTGAAGGATAATCTGAAGAGTTGGGATGTGAAGTTATGTCAAGCAGAGTTTGCTCATAATCATGCTATCAACCGTAGTACGGGTTTCAGTCCATTTCAGATTGTATATTCAAGCTTGCTAAAGGGGCCATTGGATTTAGCGACGGTGCCGCAACAGAAGGGGATAGTTAAGCGGGCTGCTGATTTCGTTGATGGGTTGACAGAATGCCATAGAATCGTTCAGGAACGATTGGAGAAGACGAACGAGAAGTATAAACGATCAGCGGATCTGAAGCGAAGAAATGTTGAATTTAATGAGGGAGATTTAGTATATGCTGTACTAACGAAGGATCGTTTTCCTGTGGGAGCATACAATAAACTTAAAGCTCGAAAGATCGGTCCTGTAAAGATTGTGAAACGGATCAATGAAAACGCTTATAGGTTGAAGATGCCGGATGATGTGTACACTTCTGACGTGTTTAATGTTAAACATCTTATACCTTATTATGGAGATGAACAATCCAATGGGGAAGAACTTTTAAATTCGAGGACGAATTTTTCCCAAACAGGGGAGGATGATGCAGCCCAGCCTGAATCAAGTCGCACCAATTCTTTAGGTTGAATTTTTACCTTAGGTCGCTTGCCTGCAAGTTGTTTTCAGCGACCTAGCGTGTTAACCGAGCCTTCCTTAAGTCGCTCGCGACCTAGCGAGATAACCAAGCATTCCTCAAGTCGCGTGCGACCTAACGGTGTAAGGGATGGCGAAACAAGAGAAGAAGGAGATGCAACGCCAACCGCCAACGATCTATGTGTTGGGTCGGGCAGCGAGTTACAACCTAATGAAGGTCGTGAACGACCAAGCGAGGTATCACGGCTACGCGGTTGCAGTAGAAACGAGTTATGCAGAAAGTCTTTAGGTCGCTCCAACCAAACTCCAACGACCTACGACCTAGTTAGGTCGCGTGAAGAAGATCCAGTGGCTGATGATGTTGAGTCGCATGTACAAGGTGTGTCATTAGGTCGCTCGACCTTAGGTCGCTCGAGAGTAGGTCGCGAACGACCTAACCAACAACCCAGAAAGAAGCAGATGAATTTTAAGCCGCCTTGAAGCCTTGAGTCGCTACTGAAGCTTGTGGATAGGTCGCTTATGCCGTTTCAAGTTAGGTCGCATAAAGATAGGTCGTAAGTCATGTTGTATTTCTTTAACTCGTTTTGTACTGTTTGTATTTAGGTCTTTACTTGTTGAGTCGCTCTCTGTTGTAAGTATGTATTGTGTTGTTTCATGTTGTAACTCGTGAAGTGTTAAGTCGTTAACGACCTTAGTTAAGTCGTAAGTCGTTTCATGTGTTAGGTCGTGTGTGTTGTAAGGTCGCGTGCGACCTAGTGTGTGTTGTAAAGTCGTGAGCGACCTAGTACTGGGTTCTGTAAAAACCCTATAAATAGGGGGGGTCGTGTCATTTTGTAATAGTTTTCGGAATTGGAATAAACTCTTGTTTTGTGTGTTTTGTGCCACTTGAAATTGGTAGTTGAGTGTGATCTCCTATCTCCACCTTCGGTATTCGAATGCGCTCGAATCAACGATCGTTGAAGCCAATTCGCGGAATCAAGTGCGCTTGATCAACGCTCAAAGAATTGTAGATCTTTCTTCACGGTATCGTGCGCGATCAACGTGCCGGATATTTGCTAGAATCCGGTATCTTTGGATCAACGGATTCGGGCCTTTCAGTATCTTCAATCCACCGATTGTCATTTTCACTGTTTCATTCGTTTTTTCGTATTTCCGCTGCATCAGAATTTGAGAACTTAAATCTCGGTGTTTTGGAAATTATTTTTCTAGCTTTGAGAAAATAATGATAGCATTATTTGAAAGCATTTTTGACCAAAAATATCTTAAAAGGATTTTAAAGGAGATAAAAAGCACTATAACAACCCACCTCGAAATAGGCATAAAATTTCGACCCTAAAAAGGCCCATGGAAACATAGATCCATTCTAAGGTAATATGTTGGTAGAACTAAGAAAATAACAGCATAGAGCCATAAATAAACTTACAGAACTCATAGAGGATGGAACAAAATATTATAGCAAAGTGTACCCAATTATTTCAAAATCATAAATATGTCAAAATACAAAGTACCAACAAATCGTATCATAAATCCATTTCAACAACAGTCTAGATACACGGGTACACATAATAACAAGTGAAAATGATAAATACCTCCACAAACAACCATCTTCATCTCTAAGTGTCATCTTCGCCATCAACGTCCTTTAACCTGTGTAGTGATGAGGAGGGAGTCATAACAACAAATGTCTAATGAATAAAAATATCGAGTCTTACTTTTTCAGTACTTGGGCAGTATATCTCAAAATAAGAATATGTCTACGAACATAAAACCATTAAAATCATTTAATACTTCTTTTTAAGGAAAGAAGCAGGTCTCCAAAATCCATAACCCAAATCCCATATTATAATTAACTAGCTATGCAAGAGACAGTAACCAAGTCACTTAATACCTTTTATTAGAAAATAGGTAGACTTCGGTCGTTTAATGCCTTAATAAAGGAAGATCCGTTCATTTACTACCTATTCTCAAGGTATGCTTCTCAATGGTACTATCTAGATAGCATTATATGGAATCTCAAGTCACTTAACACTTCTTTATTTGGAAAGGCGGACCCTCAATTCGTCACTTAATACCTTATCCAAAAGCGGACCCTATATAGTTACTACCTATTGTGTCCCCTAGACTATTCGATACTTCATTTAAGGAAAAGAGGCAGGCCCTAAAGCAACCACTTAATACCTTAAGACCCCGAAGCAGGCCCTCGTACTATGACCTATACTTATAATGACATCTCACATTAATCCAACAATTTGTAGGAACTGGTAGCCAGATTAGCTGGACAGATTTTCCATACAGAATTTGGAACTAACCACGCATCGTTATAGATATTTAAAGGATATCTCATATCAATAGAAAGTGTACACAACTGCCGGTAACCTCAAAGTGAAGGGAAGACTTCGTCATGTAACTCTATTAACCTCGCATCAATATGACTTAACCACAAATTAAATACACTCAATATATATAATAATACTCATCTCATCATTTCATAAATAAGGCCTTATAAGAAATCTTCCTTATTACGCCTTAGAATAATAATTAGGCTATATAAGAATTTCCTCTTATTTTCTTCTAACAATCAATTACACTCCTAATGGATGAAATAAATAAAAATAAATACCTAATTTACTACGCCATATACGCAATAATTATACGTTAATTATGCTAATAGGGATAAACAAATATACGTGCCTAATAAATTCTAAACGCACAGATTTTACGCCCTAAACTAGCGCTAAATATTAATTCTCTAACCAAATACTATTACAAGTCCTTTTTCTTCAAATTACCAAGATTTCAACGTACTAAAATAAGGGATAAATAAATATACCAAAACTGCAATAACCAAAACTGCAAAATAAGGAATAAATATTCATAACCAAAATGCAATAACAAACTTGTAAATAAAATAGAAACTTAATTCATTACTCCAATTCAATGGAATATGCTAAACAATAGGAATTGCAATCTAAACTCCATATTCTACTCAACTTCTCTTTTACAAAGAAATAGATAAGAAGGAAATTTATTTGGAATAGGTGGTGTAAACTACGAATAAAATCCCTAATCTAAACACCTTATTTCGTTGAAGAATAACAAATCAAAGAAGAAGGAGAAGTGGAATGGACTATGAAACTATCAAAAATTGCATAAACAAAACCAATTCCGTCAAATTAATGTAAATAATTAATAATCTCAATACAAAATTGACATTTCAAAATAAAAAGGAATTTTGGGAGATTTTATCTATCATATTATCGCAATCCCATAATCTCTAAGGCATATTCAAATCCATGGAGATACACTAAACAATTACTGAAAAGGAAATACTAAGATTTCCACTCATAGAACAGCTTTTACTTCGCTTTCCTTTGATCTGCAAGCCTTTCAATCTCCTCTAGAATCTCTCTTTTGATATATACACGATAGGGAAGATGTATATATTATTATTAGATTCAGAACAATTGGAGAAAGAACAAAAGACAAATAGATTGGAGGAAGAAGAAGAAACAAATAGAAAGGGATTGAATTCTTACCTGAGTTCTCTACGGAGTTTCTGAATATACTTTGGAGAGATAACAAAGGCAGAGTTTCGTTGTATTTCCCAAAATAATATGAATAAAAAGTGGAGAGAATATGGTTCTATTTATAGGGTTGAAACGCACCAGAACCGTAGGATCAAATTGGAAGAGAAACGAACAAATATGGAGCATTAAACAATGCAAAACCCTAGCTACCACCATCAGGAGATGGTTGACTTCCCAAGCTCAACCCGTCAACCGCTACGGTCGACCGGTTAACCCATGTAGGTCGACCGCTCCGCCTTATGATGGGAAATAATGATTCGTCTCTGTTGCATTTTGATTTTAATTAATTTCTTACACTATTTATTCTTAACGTTAAATGTTAATTAAAATGTTTATTTATCACCCAAGCTAATTTTGAAATTTAAACCCTAAATTTAAATTTGAATTCAAACCAAATTAACTTAAATCTGAAAACTCCTAATGCTCATATCTTCTTCATTTGAGCTCCGTTTTCAGCCTATTACATACGAAAACAGATCAGAATTTCACCACGAACGCAATGAAATTACTTTCGTGATCAAATTACAACTTTTATAAAAATTTCATATTCTACCTTATTATATTTAATTAAATTTTATTTCATTTATTTATGGTTCATTTTACGGGGTGTTACATTCTCCCCCTTAAAAAGGATTTCGTCCCTAAATCTTTCAAGGGGCGAACAGTGTAATGTACAATAACATCCATGTTATACAACCAAGTTATCTACACAACCACATACTCAACCAATAGTGCAATGGAATTATGTACTGCAGACATGTTAAAATGAGCTCAATCCTAGCTTAAAGGTGTAAACGTGTTATGCAAGTGTAACAACCCTATTTTCGGAGCCGTAATATTATACGAATTTAATTAAAGTAAAAAATGTTTGTATTCGATTTTGGCAATTATTATTTTGAAATTCACTTTTTACTTAATTGGAGTCTATTTATATTTAATAATAAATTTTTGGTTTAACAGTTTGAATTAATTAGTAAATTCTTTTTAGGAAATATATTAAACTGGATAAAGTGTTATTGTTAAATATAAAATATTTAAAAGTGTAAATAATTTTGTATAACTGAAATAGATGAAAAGAAGTTTTAATTGATATTTAGTTAAATCATTAAATCGACGAAGATTAATAAATCTATTTTTGTATCAACACGGTGAATAATTGAATAGAATGGAACGATATTGAATTGAATGAAGTGTAAATCATTTTAAATTAAATTAAAATTTATGACAAATCATAAAAAGGTTTGTTAAAAAAAGATGGAATAAAAATTAATTATGGAAAATTGATTTATTTTATCCTTAAATGAATAGAATGGAATAAATAGAGAGTACTTAAATTATTAGAGACCAAAGCCCATTCCTTTAAAACATGCTCTAACCCTTTATTTCTCAAATCTATTCATACCCTTCATTTTTTTTCCAAACCCTCAAATTGAATCTATTTCATTCAAGAAAAAAGTAAATAATAAACTAACTAAATCCTTACTTAAAATTTAATTTATAAAGTATCTCGTATTATCTTTTTAACTTATTGCTTATTTCGAAATTTTCGATTAAAACTTTTAAAAATGAGAAATATTTAATTATAAAACCTTTTAAAATTTACTTGTTTAAGTATATAATTTTTGAAAATGTTTTAAATGCAAAAGATAAAATACAGTATCATTTTATAAAACCGGTTATGAAATTAATAATTTTAATTTCCACTGATTTGGTTATAAAAAGGTTTAAATGATTTTGAAAGTGTTCAAAGGCTTTTTGTAAATAAACAACTCTTCTTTAAAGTGAGTTTATGGTTGTAAAAGTGATTTTGGACAAATTATATCTTTTCAAATATATATATATATATATATATATATATATATATAATACTTTTATTTTATTTATTATGGATTTGGGATTTTATTAAGGTTCGTGCTTTTCTATGAAACAAGGAATTTTAATAAACGATTGAACTGTCGGATTGGTATGAGACATCTCTTACAATTCTTTCGCTTATTATTATAATTCGTTAAATACAGTTAAGTAGAATTTACCAGCTTGTAGTAAATACTTGAATTTACTGGCTGGTATGAGACAATTAGTTAAATTCTTATGATTACTGAAGTGATAGTAATATGCACTTAGAGTTATACTATCTTAGGGTGTTTGGATTTCAAGTCGAAAGATCCCCGAGAGACGATGATTCATTTTTCATCGATCTGCAAATTGATACATTCTTAGGTTTGTTAGGCAGATCTATTTTGGAGAATTAAGTTTGTTATGGTATGACACTACTGCCCTTCTGATCCGTAGACAGGTGTTATACGCAGACCTGTCAGTTTATTTTGGGTACGGTAGGCGATGTTTGCCTATTTTGTGGGATTAGGTAAATTCGCACAGTAGTCTATTTTGTGGGATTAGACTATTACACTATATGATGGAGTCTTTTTGGTTCATTAGACTGTTATCAGTTTATTTTGGTTTGTTAAACTCCGTGTCACTGTTTTTAAACTGACATTATTTTTTCATTAGTGATGATTATTTCTTCAGAGATTTTAGGATAGATATTTAGTATCTTTTGACTCTGGAGAAATTTTGAGTTGTTATCACTATATTTTTGATGATAATTTGTTTGAGACTTGATATGGATTTGTGAAATGGTGATTTTGAATTTGATATGCCTTTTTATATTGATTTGGTTTTAGGCGTATATTTATCATGGCTTATTTTACTTTTAAGTCATATAATTATGATAACATTATCTCATCTCTTTATTAGATATAGTATGACCCGTTTATTTTAAAATACTCGAGTCAGGCCGAGACTTTACAGGTACAGGGACTCGTTATCCTTTGGATTTTCGACTAGCATTGAAGTAGACTATTTTGACCATTTTAGTTTACTTCGTACTTGTTTATATTAACATTTTGGAGTTATGTCATGTATATTATCTAGTAATCATTGTGATCTGATGCAGTACTTTTGGATGTGATGTATTTATTATGTGGGTCTAGTACCGATATTTTGTACTCACATTCTATTATGTATGTGATGTATATTATTTCGTTGTGATATGTGATTCTGGTTCTAATTTGTTTTATATTATATAATGTTTTGAATATTTTAATCGGTGCGTTTGTTACTTTGTATTTATAATATATACATCAAAAAATATTCAGTTCACATCCTCAAAATGTAATAGAGACATGTCAGTGTTAGTATAAAGATATATTTTCGATTGCTCTTAAGCAGCCGTATTCTCCGTACTATTAGACAACATTACTTGTAATGTTCTTTAATAGTATGGGTATAGCGGTGAGGTCGTTATAGCAAGTATGTATGCAAACACCCTAAACATGCATAAAATTTCTACATGAGTACAAAGTGATTGTGAAAAAGTGTAACAACTATCTCCTACCATCCAAACTAGCAACCATGATGCAACCAAAATCCTAAAATTTGAAGAGAGAAATTAGCTATGAAAAGCTCTAGGTGAGTATTCTTCATCTTCTCATCGGTCTCCTATGTGCTTTTCGCTGGATTGTCCCCCCATTGTACTCGGACTGGTCTAATTATTTTGTTACGAAGTCTCCTAGTTGAATGAAAAAAAATTATATATGTATTTAGGATTCGATGTTAATAATCTATAAATTGAATTATTTTGTGTTGAATCAAAATAAAGGCTATTCAAATGAATTCAACGAAAATTTTGAAAAATGGTTTTAAATACTTGAAGCTTTTGAAATGAAGATGACATAAATATCTAATTAGAAGTGATATAATTATCATTGAAAGAGGTTTGTAAATTTAATGATAGTTTTGGAGATTAATTGAATAGAAATGTTATTGATTATTTTGAAAAAGAAAGAAGAGATTGTAGTTCTAACAAATAAAATCATAACTTGTGATGAAATTATCCTATTTTGTCGATTCTTTTCCGTTCATTAGACAATTGCATGAGTAATAACTTTGTTGTTTATTACTTTCCAAAAATTTGAAGTTTATGAAGATTTGAACATGAATTAATGTGAATAATGTTTGCTGCCCCGAAATGTAAAACTGTTAAAAACTGAGCTGAACTCTTTTACTCATAATTTTCGAACTGTTTATTCGATTTCGATAGTTATTGCCCATTTCGAAAATCTTAAAGCATAAGCAATAATTTTTGTTTGAAGTGTTTTGCTAAATTTTGATGTTTCTATGGTCAAAAACGCAAGTTTTATAAGTGGACCAACATATCTAATATGAGTCTAGTTTTTAGCCACCTTACTAAAACCTCCATGCCTCCTAATTCATTTGGCATTTTTATAATCTGGAAGTGGTTTTGGAATGCTAACATGTTATGAAACAATTCACTCTTTAATATCATTATCTAATTTGAGTTTTCACATTGTGAAGTTTGTCAAGATGTGGCTAAACATTTTGAACACTATGTTATTTTGAAGTTAAATAAATTCATACTTATTTTATCTCTTTCTATATAAGACTATTGTTTATATTGAGATAAAAATTGGTGTTCAAGAGGCTATTTGGACTAATGAGGGACGATAGCTAGCTTAAGCATGCTCAATAGCTAAATGAGTTACTCAAAAATGCTAAATAAATGTACTTTTTACGGTATATAAATATATGATGTGATATTATATTGTTTTCCCGTGTTTTGGGATTCCTCGTGCTTTGGTATGCCTTTTCGGAGATGTATATTATGTAATTATATTGTGTTGATTTTTCAGAAAGCTCTCCGTACAAAGGAGACTCTACCAAAAAATTTCAAAAAATCCGACACTCAGAAAAATTTTCAAATTTTTTTATTTTGTAAGAAGAATAGGAAGTCGAATTGAATCTATTTAAAATAATAGCATACGATGAAATGAGTTAGAGTGTAAGAGCCATATAGAGAATCAAGTAGTTAAGCTTGATAGTAGTGCGTGGATTACAAAGAAAGTCAGGTATGAGTTGTGTATATCGACTTCAAAGAAATTGTGAGGATGCAAGCGACATATAAATTTCATTAAAATAAAAAATGTTTGAATTTGAATTGGGATGATTCATATTTTGAAAAAAAATAGTTAATTAAATTTTATTTAATAGAGGATTTCTGTTTTAATAAATGGAATTGAATTAATAAATCCTTTTCGAATAATTTGTTGAAATCAAATGAAATGTTTTAATCAATATAAAATATTTTAAAGTGTAAATAATTTTTGTATGAGGTTGGAATAATTGAAAATTAAATTTATTTTGTAATAGAACGATGGAAAATTAAATAAAAATAAGCGAGCGTCGAATTGAATAAAATGGTCAATTATCAAGATCTGAAGTGTAGAACTGGATGTAAATCAATCTATGCTACATTGGAATATATTTCGAGGATTAAAATTTTGAATTAAATGCATTGGAAACTAAAAAAAATTGGATTGAATTAAATTAGGGTCAAAAATTAAATTGGCCCAAGCCCATCTTTTAATCTATTCTTTTCACCCGTTCTTTCGAAATCTCCCATGACTTCCTAATTAAAATTGAAGCCCAATATTTCATTTTAACCATATTTTCCCCAAAATAAAAACATCTTGACTTATAACTAAAAATACATATATCTCGATTGCGCTCGAAGGAGAAGCGCAGGTGGGCTCGACGATGTCGTTAGCACTAGAAGAGGAGGTGCGCAATGTTAGCACTTGAAGAAGGCGATCGATCGGAAGTCGCGGTTTTAGCATTATTACATTCGAAACAATGGGGAAAGGATACGATTGAGGGTGCAATGATGGGTGGCGACGGACTGGAACAAATGCAGTCGCGATGGGAATCAGGCGATCTGGAGGCTCGACTTCTGTGTGGTCGTGATTTGTGCGATGTTCTGGTGATGCACGACATCAGAGGAGGTAAGGTGGTGTTCTCGTGTGATGATCTGGGATACATTTAGTTGTTGTTGGCGATCTGTGCATGGCTGTAGGAGTGCAAATTTTCAGCTGTGTCGGTGATGCATCAAGGATTGAGGTTGGAAGTAGACGTTGTTGTTCGAGCAGCGATTGTAGAAGGTTGAGTATGGCTTTAGTGATGTCTAGGGCTATTACAAAGGCAATTGTGAAGGACTCAATTGTTGATTTAGTCATTTTAGCATCATTCGGTGAGTTAATCTCATCACTCACAGTTATGTCTATTTCTTTTTAGTTTAATGCGTATTCCCTCGTGTAATTGTTCGATTTTTTTGATTGGATGGGTTGTTGAATACTAGATGGAATAGAATGTTTGTTGAGGAGTGATGTTGGATGTGAAAGTGTACGTGCAGTACTAAGGATCGTGTAATATGATATATAAATGCGGAAACCGATAATAACAGTAAAGTAAGAATTAAAGTAAGCACACCAGGAATTTTTATTCTGGTTCGAACTTTCCGTTCTACGTCCAGTCCCAGAATATCCTCTGGATTTAGACTAAACCCCTCACTTAACCTGGAGGAATAGGTATATCACACCTGAGCAGCCGAACAGGAATTTTTCCGCCTCAACAGCCGAAGAGGACTTCAACTTAATACAAATACTTTGTTGACGAGTGTGTTCTGAATAACACGGATTGTCTTTTGATAGTACAATTTCCTATAATCAAATCCTCAAGAATATGTAGTGTATGTGAAGATTTAGAAGGAAGATAATCTCGTAGAATCGAAGTATATAAATTAATTCAGAGATTCTAGAGATATTGAATGAGAATGAATGCTTTTATTTGCAGAAATAAATAGAGAATAGATTTCAGAAATATAAACCAGAATCGATGATTGTAGAAGTGATTTGAACATGTTTATATAGTTGTAGAATAGTTATAATCTTTCATGAAGAGTTTCAATCAAAAGTTGTGCCTGTATCTCTTGGATTGAGGGACATTCCTCTTCATGATCAATCGCAACTCTTCAGGAAAACTAGCCGTTATGTTCAGGTCGGTTGACTGAAATTTCTGGCCGGTCAGCTGAGTTTAAAATCGTGCAGAAAACAGAGCATATCTGTGCATTAACAATAGGTTCGGTCAGCCGAAAATTCTGGCCGGTCGACCGACCTGATGTTATTTGCACAGATCATTGTTTCAAGTATAAAACAGCAGTAGCTCATTTGGTTAGAGTACTTGCCTTCCAAACTAGTGACCTGGGTTTGAGCCCCGCTCCATGCATTTTTTTGAAAAATTGATTTTGATTGAAATATGCATGCGAGTTTATTTGAATGTGAATGATGATTCTTGAGGAAAGATTTTAACAAAGCACTAAACTAGACTCTATATTCATATTAGATGACTCTTGTTAAAATATATATAACTATACAAACTATATATTGAGCCGATGAGTCTGGATGTTATCGTAGTCGTAGATTCGTGGATTGTTGTGTCTTGTCAGTAATCAAAACTTATGATCCAACATTCTCCCCCTTTTTGATGATGACAACTCCATTTTTTACGAACGAATCTTTGACAAGCTTTGTTGATCTTATCTCTCTCACTGAATATCTTCCTGTTATTGTGCTATAGATTTATCCCCCTGAATCTATGCTATATATTTCTATAAATAATTAATCTTTTTTTTCCTTTAATCTGTGCTTGCATGGTTTATTCCTGCAAATAGTGTTAGAGAGCAATATCTTTCTCCCCCTTTGTCATCGACAAAAAGGAGAGTTTATATGATGATATAAAATATATTTTACATAAGTGTTAACATAGAGCAATATAAAACAAAATAACTACTACTTATAATGTAAGGCATTAGAAAAAAATTAACATTTAAATCATGCGATACCCAAGGTTCTTATAATTTCCTAATTTTAAGGAAACCATACCCATTTGGGTGTGGTTGAACCTTTATAAATATAATTTTCATTATTAACTACCATATCAAAATAATCATCAATGTATTTTTCTCTATTTTTCCAATTAACAGGAACCCAAATACTAAGATAATTTTTATTCATATTTCCTGCTAATGATTTTATACTTCTAGAAAAATTATCAATATTATAGGTCATAGTAGTATTTGAATTTATATAAAAGTTGGATTTAGTCTTTACTCGAAATTTAGTGCTAGCACTATCATTTTTACTATACATGAAAGCATATCTAGTGCTATTTCTACGATCAGTTTTATTATATCCTAAACCACTTTTATCATTGTGAGCTTTTGAATTTTTAACATAACCTAATCCCTTCTTATTTGAAGCATGTTGAGAATGTTCAATAATCCTAGATAAATTTTCTCTCCCTTTATTAAAATTGGAAATATTTTTAGTAATGCCATCAAGCTTAGTTTTGAGACTAGTGTTATCTAACTCAACAATTTTAATTTTTGTTTTTAACTCATGATTCTCAAAAGCTAGAGCATTATTCTTTTCTTTTTGAGCTTCTATTTCTTGACTTAATAGAGCGAGTTGAGATTTGTCAAAGAGTGAATCTTGAATTTTCTCAAGTTCTTCTACTAATATTTTCTTCTCGTTTTTAAGCATATCTCTTTCGAATTCTGCTTTCTTCAGATTTTCCAAAGTTTCCTTATATTTTCTTTTGAGACTTTTTAAAGTGTCTAGAAGTTTTGAATTTATTTCTATCATATCATCAAAAGTTAGATCACTAACCTCGCTATCTTTTGCCATGAAGCATTTGTTTGTTTGCTCCTTTAATTTTTCTTTATTGTTCTTCCTCTTCTTATTGCCTTGACTAGATCTCTTTGTAGCCATTTATTCTAGGATGTTGTTACGATCTCTAGAATACCAGGCTCTGATACCAAATGAAAGTGTACGTGCAGTACTAAGGATCGTGTAATATGATATATAAATGCGGGAACCGATAATAGCAATAAAGTAAGAATTAAATTAAGCACACCAGGAATTTTTATATTGGTTCGAACTTCCCGTTCTACGTCCAGTCCCAGAATATCCTCTGGATTTAGACTAAACCCCTCACTTAACCCGGAGGAATAGGTATATCACACCTGAGCAGCCGAACATGAATTTTTCTGCCTCAACAGCCGAAGAGGACTTCAACTTAATACAAATACTTTGTTGACGAGTGTGTTCTGAATAACACGGATTGTCTTTTAATAGTACAATTTCCTATAATCAAATCCTCAAGAATATGTAGTGTATGTGAAGATTTAGAAGGAAGATAATCTCGTAGAATCGAAGTATATAAATTAATTCATAGATTCTAGAGATATTGAATGAGAATGAATGCTTTTATTTGCAGAAATAAATAGAGAATAGATTTCAGAAATATAAACCAGAATCGATGATTGTAGAAGTGATTTGAACATGTTTATATAGTTGTAGAATAGTTATAATCTTTCATGAAGAGTTTCAATCAAAAGTTGTGTCCGTTTCTCTTGGATTGAGGGACATTCCTCTTCATGATCAATCGCAACTCTTCAAGAAAACTAGCCGTTATGTTCAGGTCGGTTGACTGAAAATTCTGGCAGGTCAGCTGAGTTTAAAATCGTGCAGAAAACAGAGCATATCTGTGCATTAACAATAGGTTCGGTCAGCCAAAAATTCTGACCGGTCGACCGACTTGATGTTATTTGCACAGATCATTGTTTCAAGTATAAAACAGCAGTTGCTCATTTGGTTAGAGTACTTGCGTTCCAAACTAGTGACTTGGGTTCGAGCCCCGCTCCATGCATTTTTTTGAAAAATTGATTTTGATTGAAATATGCATGCGAGTTTATTTGAATGTGAATGATGATTCTTAAGGAAAGATTTTAACAAAGCACTAAACTAGACTCTATATACATATTAGATGACTCTTGTTAAAATATATAAAACTATACAAACTATATATTGAGCCGATGAGTCTGGATGTTATCGTAGTCGTAGATTCGTGGATTGTTGTGTCTTGTCAGTAATCAAAACCTATGATCCAATTGCTTGAATTTTATAGAATAGTGTTGTGAACTACAATTATTTGTTGTTGCAATGATTGTTGTCAAATGGTTGTATTGTTGAGTAGTGATTTGGTGATTGCAAATTATTGAATGATATTTGAAATTTGTTTGGAAAAGAGGTAAATAAATTGAAATTCGTAAATTCGAAACAAACAAATTATTTTAAATAAATAGTGAATTTTGGAATGATGTTTTACTTAATACTGAGATTATTGGATTAGTGGGAATTTTGTAAGATGAATGATTGTGGAAAAATATAAATAAGTGAAATAATTTTGAGGTTTTTAAATGGAAATTAATTTGGGAAATGATGATAGGCATCAATAAAATAAGGGAATTTTGAAGATTTATATTTTCATTTACTGATGATTATAAAATATTTTGTGGTAATTTACGAAATGAAGTTTGAAATCTATATTATTAAAGTGATGAATCATTTCAATTAAAAGAATGAAAGTTTATAAAAAGACGTTTGTAGTAATTGTAAGATGATTGCAATTTATTTTATTTTATTGAGTGAAAATTTCATTTACAGGGATTCAATAAGAATTGAATTTTGGAAGTAATAAATATTATATTTGATGGATTCATAGCTTTAGTAGATGTGTTCGAAAATAAATAAGGATTTTAAATAATGATTTTGAAGTGGTAGATTTGGATTGCAAATGCTTTGGATTGAGGATATTTTCAGATTTGAGAATTTAAAGGTATTTGAAAATATAAATTCCTTTGAAGTATTTCTATATCGTTAAAGAGGAAATTTGAAGTGAAAGTATTTTCCAGGTTTTAAAATTTTATTATCGAGTTCGAATAAACGTTTTTTGAAACCAAATAAATCGTTTTAAAACCTGGATTTTGAAATTTGATGCAAGGATCATTTATTTTAAAAAGAGGGAAATAAATAAAAGTAATTTTTATTGTTAAACTAAATTGAGGCTTTTTTATAAAAGGAAGAGAATGAAGTGAAAGATTTTAAACAAACCCTTCGTCTCTTTAAATATTAACTGAATTACATATTGATATGTGTATAGATGATTGTTGCTTATCTGTTATGAACGAGATGAAGTTATAATTACCCATTGTGTTGAATTATAAAATAATAAAATGAAGTATAATGAATAGAAAAGCGATTTAAGCAGGAGTGATTTAATAAACAAAGAGGAAATTTGTTTAATGTTGATTAATTGAGGGTGTCGCGTATATACTTATATTTCACCGAGCACTATGAGACGTCCACGTGGGATGTATTTTTTAAATCAACACAAGTATATTGTCGAGTAATTCATTATGGGCCGTGTATTTGATATATGGATGTCGGTGGATTATTCCATATTATACATCCATATTGATCAATATTACTTAGATTTCTGACTTAACATGAGAGGTAAATTATATTATTTTTTAATTTATTATAAAGCGGGAATATAATTATCTCCGCTTTTTAGTGGAACGAGGAGTAGAAGTCTGTTACAAGGATGTGATAGCTTAAAGCTTTTGCTAGCCCCATCCTAACTCGACCAACCATGGAGTCGCTCCCTGATGAAGTTGCAGCGACATAGTCCTCTCGTCGCATGGTCACAATCTATTGCATGGGCCAATGGGACAAACTCAGCATGAGGCCAGGAGGTTGAGATGGGAGCAAGGAACGAGGAGGTGAGGAAGCAACGTGCGATTATTGTGCAGCTCATGGTTGGTGATGATGCACACAAAAATATTACAAGTAAGGTCTCCCTTTGCACTTGAGAAGCTATGAGGCATAGGTGTAGACTCGATTTCTGGCAGTAGCAATAATACAACATATATAATTGTAGTAGAAGTAATGAAAATAAAAATGAATAATAAAATTAATAAGTTCAAGACTACTAAATAAATATGAATGAATTGATGTTTGATGAGTGTTGTATGTTATATGCGATGTGTGGTGCGTGTGATGTGTAGATGTGTGCGATGTATGATGTGTATGATATGTGATGTGCGATGTGTGCGGTGGATGTTTGACGTACGTTGTGTGATGTGTATGATAGTGTTTTGATGTGATGGATGTTTTGAGGTTTGATGTGTTATGGATTTTGTACGATGTGTTGTGGATGTTTGATTATTACTTTGATGATTGGATTTCTTAGTTTTCTATGTATATTATCCCTCGAGATATCGTTTATATTCTTACCATTGAATTTAGACATAGTCTGACTTGTTTATTATTTATATAATAATCGGGTCAGTCTGAGATATTTTAGGTTCATAGTTTATGTGACCATATTTTCTTATTGAGCTTAGTTGGAGATTAGATTAATAGTTGTATTGTATATTGTGTATTTGGACTCATTTATGTATATGATGTTGGATCAAGTGTATAGGATCTATCTTGTATATATATTAGAGATTTAGTGGAACTTTGACTTTATTTTTGTATCGCACTCATATTTCTGTGATATATTATATTTATCGCTACGCTGATGGCGCTGTGTTCTCTGAAATTTATTATATTGTATATTGTTCTATCCTCGGACACCGCATATGTTTAGAGTTTTGTACCGATACAGTTTACGTCGAGGTGGACGGTTTTTATATTATGTGAAATTTTCATTGTTGGTCACAGGGAATATTCATATGTGCTTCACCCACATCACCACATTCTTCATATTACTCGACAATATTGCTCGTTAATACTCTTGGGTAATATGGATATAGCAAGGCTAGTCGGTTTTATAGTGGGTCATCCACATTTATTAAAAAGTTTAAAACAGGTGTTCTGCACATGCACAATAAACGTAGGAGTTTGGCGATAAGGCTAAAAGTACTAAAGACTTTTCCGTTGAAGAGAAGCCACCGCCTTCATCAGAAGAATCGGGCCCAATAAAATGAAGTATCCCGAAAACAAAGAAACTAAGGAAGGAACATAATCTATCGAGTCTGGGCAGTAAAAATATTGCATATCCCAAGATGAATCCTCTAGAAGAAACCTATTCCTTTGGAAAAGCTCACCAATAGAGTATAGTGATAGGTCATCATCCAATGTTTGATAATAAAATCATCTACTCTCTCCATCATCACCAACACTTATAGAAAGTGGCATGCTTCAGATCATATCTCATTTCTGAATTTTCATGTATCTAAGCTTGCTCAACCAAACTCCATAATATAACATCGAGGGAAGATTTTGGATCCAAAACCAATATAGCAAGAACCTCTAAAATACGAGTAGGGGAAGAAGGGATCCCAAGAGGGGCAATAGCAGTACCAGTGGTAGAGATAGGGTTGGCTAAAACCGAGGGAGAAACCAAAGGAGATAAAACCAAGGAAGCATCTGGGACACCCACTTTAATAAAGCAAGGCTTCGGAACCCACTTCCTAGATGGAGATCTAGGAAGAGGGATCTTAGCCATAATAGGTACAAAAGGTCCAAATAAGGGAGAAGAAGGAGGCCTACCAAAGCAGTGACAAGTCTCTCAAATATCAGGCTTCCAGCTATACTGTATCAACAACTGCAACATGCCCATCAGCAGGGAAAACTCTAAGCTTGGAAGGAAGAGGCTTATTCGGAGTAAATTTTCAATTTGAGCCTTAGCATAAACGATCCTACCTTTGGCTACCATATTCACATCTAAGCACTTAAGATTACCAAGTAGACTAGCAAGCCAGTTCAAACCAACTAACAGTTATAGAACAGAAGGGATATGAGAAAAGTGGGCCTAAAAAAGTGGGCCTATACGGGAATAGATAACACTTGTTCTCTTATACCGTCAATGGATGTACTTCAGATAGCAATAATAAAAGGCTTATCTTTAATGAAAGAAGGCTCCACCTCTAACACACGTTGTCTTTCCTCGAGTCTAGAAAACTAGAAATAGAACATAGAATTATCATAATGAACTTGCAGTCCACCCTTAAGATTCCATCGATTCTTACAATGTTCATAAACAACATGGTACGCGGGATTGGAATCAATAAAAAAACCAACCAAGGCCTAGGGTATATGATTACATCAATCTGAATAGTGTAAAATGAACGGGGAACGTAATCACTTACATTGCGTGGCAATGACTTTCAATGACTTCAACAAGGAAGATCACTTATTAGCTGTAACCGGAGGAGCTTTAGCCGGATGATATGAAGGGGACTGATTAAAAATTTGGGGAGAAGACGGCATAATAGGATTCATGATAGCATACTTATTGATATTTAATTGGGCATTTTCACAACTAGATTGCGTGCGCAACAAACATGAGGAACCAACAGCCCCTAATCCACTTGTGCAACCAACAGTA
Organism: Allium cepa; assembly: GCA_030765085.1. Taxonomy (NCBI): domain Eukaryota; kingdom Viridiplantae; phylum Streptophyta; class Magnoliopsida; order Asparagales; family Amaryllidaceae; genus Allium; species Allium cepa. Next base: position 35,661,671 of record CM060941.1, read on the forward strand.
TCACTCAATACAACTCCACCGTTCAAATCATTAGAGGTTTCAATCAAGCAAGCAGCATTAGAAGAAGAAGCTAAAAAAAGGGATAACGGTTGCTCACCAATGATAGAATTGTAACCCAAACGACGGTCGGAAGCTCGTGCATCATCATTTATTTTAGATATCGAGGCAGAATGGGAATGCGCCAAAGTATTATTGGGTATATCATCTTCAAGCAGAGCATGTACATTACCAATGTTAGAATATAAGAGCTCCGGTGTGTGGCTTTCGTTTTGATAGCTGGAACAACAGGAAAAGTGATAGCCAATGCTTTACAAGAAATCAAAGTAGAGGATGAGACAGCTGATGCAGAGGCACCTGCGGCGATAGGGATGGATGTGACATTTCAAGCGATAGAAGAGGGAACAACCAGAGGAGCAATCGAACCTTCCAAATTGGAGTTATCAGGCAGATAACCAGACCCGTCTACCTGAGGGGGAGTAACGTTGAAGCCGTGACCAGAGCAGGTCAAGTAAGCTTCATTTTCCATATCTGAATCTAGGCTAGCAGAATATTTGAGCTTGTTTTTCTTCTTCTTGGCGTAGGGAAATTAAGGCGAGATAGAGGGGCAAAGATATGGACAAAGGAAAGGGAGGTGGAAGAAGGAGACTATGGTCAGACGATAGAAGAAGAGGAACACTGATTTAGAGGGACACGATTTTCATTTAGATTGATTTTCATATCTTATTTTGAATTATATATACATATAGCACTGTTTTAATGTGAGATGGTGTTTTATATAAAATTATTTCAAAAATTCTTTGCAATAGAATTAAATGGTTCATTCCGCTGCCAATTGCAGAAAATCAATCTTCATTTGTACCGGGTAGAAACATTGGTGAAAATGTACTGCCGGCCATGAACAAGTTTGGGACTTTGTTAAACGTGGTAAATCAAAAATGTGCATCAAAATTGACTTATAAAAAGCTTATGATATGGTGAACCGTGATTTTGTATGTCATATGCTCAAGTCCTTGGACTTCCTTACACCTACCATACAGTTAATTTCAAATGTATTTCAACACCTACTTTCTCTAATGATTGATGGGAGACCACAAGGGTTTATCACTTCAAACAAAGGGCTAAGACAGGGTGACCCTCTATCCCCTTATTTTGCATAGCCATGGAGTTCTTTACAATATTAATGAAGGAGGGCGTTGTTGATAGATATTTAGAACCTATAACCAATTTTCAACATGCCACAATCCATCCCCTGTATTATGATAATGTCATGATTTTCCTAGCCGCTACTAGAGAGAAAGCTATTTATATGAATTGTATTTTTTCTAGAATAGAGGGCACTGTTGGCTTACGAATAAATCAAACTAAATCCCAATTATTTTTCAGTAAAGGTGTCATGTGGAAATCAGAAATTTCAAATAATTTACATATCATAGAGAAGGATTTACCTTTCAAATATCTTGGTGTCCCTTTGACATCAGATTACATCCATGCTACCCACTGTTCTCCTCTATTACATAAAATCAGCTCCAAGTTAGAAGGATGGTATAGTAACCTATTAACAACAGCATGACGTGCAGAACTGATCCACGGTACAATAACTCCTATTGTTATGTACTGGAACCTAATTTACCAATTGCCTGCTTCAATTTTAAAGAAAATAGATCGATTATGTGCAGATTTTTTTTGGAAAGGCAAGTTACACAAAATATCTTGGGATACCTTATGCAAGCCAAAAATGAAAGGTGGTATCGCACTTTGAAAATTCACCCATCTCAATACAACTGCCAGGCTCAAATCACTCGGGAATTTATTAGCAAATAATTGCCTCTGGTCCAGATGGATGAGGACCAGGTATTTATCGACGACAAACTTTTGGGTCTTGCCCATTAACAATAACTATTCTGGTACGATGAAATCAATTCTTTGGCAACGTGATTTAGCTACTAACATCATGTCTCGAATTATTATCAATGGAGAGCATACAGAATTTATGGTATAACCCTTGGATTAATCACAAATCCCTAGTTGATTTAACTGGCTGGAATAGGGTTCACCGTAGTAATACCGCTAATAGCAAGGTGAGTCATATAATACGAGACAGACAATTACAGCCTCAGCTGTTGTCCGAGACTAGGAAGCTGTGAGAGCACAAATTATGCAGGTGAACCTTTCTTTTGATAAGCCTACTGACCAATGGACCATGGTCATCAAAAGAAAAATTATTTTCCCTATGGTATGGAATGAAATTCGACAACATGCAGAAAATGACGATAATTACACACTTATATGGCATAATAAAACCGAAAGAAAATTTCATTTAAACAACATATATGGCGTACATACAACATCTGCCCACTGCTAATAGATTGACAACTTGGGGGATGAACATAGATTTACAGTGTGTTCTTTGCAACAAAAATAATGAATCTCATCAACACATATTCACCGATTGGGAGTTTAGTTCTTATCTGTGGAAGGCGTTACTTTTCAAGTTAGATCTCCAACCCACAACCGAGTGTACACTGAGACAACAATTCTCCACTCTGAGGCAGAATTTTGCAACGAAATCAGCCGTTCAACATCTAGATGACGTGGCAGCATCAACAAAAACCCACCATATTTGGCTGGAAAGGGTGCGACGTCGTTTCGAGGGGAAACTTTTCTCGGTGGAGCAAAGAACAAAGTTGATTGAAATTGATGTTCGTCTATAGCTAGTTAGGCGATTTCGTCAATGTCGTTTATTATCAGCAGAGAGAGGAAAATTTCTAAGATAGGGCATAAATTTAGAAGACTCTGGATAAGTTGATACTAGCTGTTTGAGGAAGGGCGTCGTTGTTGCTTTTTTTCACTTGTTTATATGGGCCGAGCTAGGCAGTTTGTTGCGAAGTGGAGGTGTTTTTTTCCTTAACCCAGTTTGGGTCGATTTTTATTTTGTTTACATTTGTATTTGGTTTGTTTTATCCTTAGTGTTATTCCAGTTGTAATAGAGTTTGTCTCCAACTGAGGATGTCGTGCTCTTTTTCCTTACCACAATGGTAAGATTTTTAAGGAGGCGAGTCCTGCTATTATATGGTTCTCATACGTCATCAATAAAGAACTTTTTCTTTCAAAAAAAATGTGAGATAGTGTTTGAGTTAAAATTGATGTTTGGATCAAAAATATGGTGTTAGAGTTTATGCTTGTTAATTTATCCATTTTTAATGCCTCATGGAGGTTTTGATGGAACAGCCCCGACCTATAGCGGATGAAATGTGTAGATTTCACTTATTTGGAACATAGAGGGTCTATGAAATCTAATGGTCTTACTCGGTCCAATATTTATTTTAATAAAATCATATTTTATTAATAGTATATCATTCTTAATTCATTAAGTATGCATTACTTAAGTGTGAAATTAGAAAAGGTATGAATATATCAAATATATTAATATTTTAAATGCGTGAAAAAAATGTGAAACATATAGTGAGTGTAATTGTTTGGTGTTGAAGGATAGGAACAACATGAAATTAGATCTATATATAATCACATTAAGATCTGAAAGGAAAGCGATGAATTAGGCATCATCGATTGATTCCACCTTTCCGTTTTTGCAAACATTTAATTGATGCTACACCTAATCAATATACAAGAGATGTTATGTTACAACAATATGTTTAAGATGACAAAAGCAATAAACAATAAAAAGTTCAATATGTACATGTGTAGATATTGAGATTTATATCTACCATGTATATCTTTGTTATATATATTGAGGTCCTATATCTCCTTTCCTTTTTGTCGTTGCCATAGAATATTTACTCTCCAAATAGAGTTGGCCAGCCACAATAAGCTAATCCAGACAATACATTATTTCCAACCTACAATGAGCCATCTATTATATGCTGATGACCCAATCATTTGCATAAATTCAATTTGTGAAGCAGCTAATTTCATTATAGACATATTCTTAAAGTTGGAAAGGGATGCGGGTCTCGAATTGAATGAGCAAAAAACTAAGTGCTACTTTAACAAATACCGCAAGAACAAAAACATGATGTCGTATGTTTTAAAGATTAGAGAAGGTAAGTTACCAATGAAGTATCTGAGTGTTCCCTTTTTATCTAAAAAAAATAACGGATAGAGAATGCGTTGTTTAGATTACGAAAATTAGATATAAACTACAAGGATGGATGTAACACCCCATCTTTATACTCATACTATCCAAGAGTATTGCAGGGTAACACTGTCAGGTAATACGAAGAATGAGGCTGTAATACTGTCAAGTAATACGAACAATGAGGCTGTATGGGGTTTCCCTTGGGCTAACACGGACACATGTCTCAAAAAGCATAAACAACTAACAAATATGTACACGGTATTGACACAAATCAATAAACATGCGTGCCTTTAGGATAGAACAATACGTAATATAAAATAATTCACAGGGAACACGGAGTCAATAATGTAGCAATAAAATTTGTAATACAAATATATATATGTACACACACACCCACACACACACAAAAATCTGAGTGGGATATAAAATAGGTCAATCTCCCACTATCTCAAAAATACACAATATATATACAACACAATGTCACACAATCATGACGTAATATAATACAAAGTGACATACAATAATATCATATCCTCCATCTATGCTCAACATCCATATACTGGTCATCTGTTCCTAAACCTGAAATGTCTCAGACTGACCTTAGTATTATATAAATAATACAGGGGTCAGACTATGTCAAGAATGTAGATGTCAATATAAATAACATCTGGCATAGTATAAACCAGTGTAACACAGGTGGCACGTGTATTTCCCAAGTGTCAACATATCTAAAACCATGCACACAAAAGAAACACATTTCCAAGAAAAATCAATCAACACACCAAACGGGCATATAATTAGGTGGGTAATACAAACATAATCTAAATATAATTTGGCGTAAGACTTAACAACAATACAAGACATGCTCTCAGCAACGCCTTAGATTATCTCTCGGATAATCGTAAAGTAGACATACTTGAGGTCCGCCTTATTCAATATATACATAACATATAATAATTACCTAAAGCAAACATACACGAAATATAATATGGCACACCCTTAGTAGCCGAGGTCACCTCTCAGATAACCATGTGAAATAGGTACAGGGTCCAACTCCATGCTCTCAACATCTCTAGCCATCCTTCATAGCTTTATAATCAATGTGTATGAGGTTACATAATTGTATAGACATTCAGTCTCATAAATAATCCAAGAAATGATAATCACATAATAATCATCTGACCTTCAACCTCATAGTAATCGACTTAGCTCTCAGCCAATGGAATAATCATACAGTCTCTCTGACCTCTACCCATCCACTCGATTCTCGGTATCATAGATAACCATCTGTACTGTTAGTCCTATGTGCTTTCAGAATTATATATATATATCTACTTAGGTATAGGTAAATAATCTGATTGGCTCTTATTCTTCGTATTAATAAATAATTTGATTGGCTCTCAGTCGTAAACACATTGATCTCATTCTTCGTATTAATAAATAATCTGATTGGCTCTCAGCCGTAAACACATTGATCTCATATAGGTAAATAAGTAAGTGCCTATAACATCTCATGCTATCTCAACAATAATAACCAAATGGGAGACTGACAGCTCTCACCCTGCTCCAAAAGCCTTCCTCGCACTGTTTTAACGCTACTCCAACAGTCTTAGTTACCTCAGTGGCCATTAGTGACCCAATATCCATTAAGTGCAAGACTACGATGTGCATTGTTTACAACCCTGCAAGTTCCCCTTATGGTAACAGATTGCTAACCTAAGTGACACAAGGGCAGTAGCTCTCGGCCATATACATTAATAGGTATGCCATAGATTAGGGGAACGACCTCACAATCATGCAGCTAGGATGGATATTAGCCTATCCGGTTTACTCCCCGATGTATAATAGGAGTAGACACAATAAATAGGCACACTTGTTATGCCTTTCCGCCTGCACACTCTTAGCACACATCACTAGAAATATAATACCTAGTATACACGACCCTGTTAGAGTGACATCTACTTACAGAAAGTAATCGAACAAATATCAACTCAAGCGTCTCATACCACCTGGTGTTTCTCGCTCGTTTACACAATGCTCGAGAATTGCACTCATTATCGTATAATTATTCTATATGACAAGTCCAAAGAATCGAAGAAATATTATCGAAAGTCTAATATTATATGGTATTATAACTTCGTTTATTTTAATTCCTCGTTACATGGAAATATAAATCAATCAAAACATTCAATTCATTTATTTATTGATTTGGAAGGGGTTTAAAAATATATTTTCCCACAATCTTCAAAACGATTTTCAAATATAAATTTTCAATCAAGAGAAAATCAATTTATAAAATTTCCATCCTTTCCTCAAATTCTATTTTCTGTCTCAAAATAAATAGTTGCAAATCTATTATTTAATTACAATGAAATATGTAAATTACAGTTTAATTTCAAATTACTTAAAACTTCTTCTAAAAATAATTCATACATTTTTAGAGTTCTTTTCTAATAATTGAAATGGTAATATTAAATAAGATTTATAATTCAAGATTTCCTTTAAGCAACAAATTTAAATAATTATGCTTTGCAAATAAGGATTTTCAATTAAAAATAATCTCCCAAAGTCATAAAATAAAATTTTAAATTTCCATTCAATAAATAATTTTCTTTTTGCTTGCTGTAACCTTAAATTATTATTTTATAAACTTCCAATTTATTAAATCCAAAATAAAATTAACTTATCATTTTTAAAAATATCAATTCAAATATCATTCCATAATCTCCTTTTAAAATATTTTAATAACTAACAATAAGTGAGTATAGATATAAATATTATAAAATTTAACTTATTCAATCAAATCCCAAAGATTCATAATTTTCCAAAATATTTATATCATTGAATACTAAAAAAAGTTATTTAAATAATTTTCTATCCAGAATAATATTTCTAACCATAATAAAATCATTCCAAAATGCAATATTTATTCCCAAAATATCTCAAAGTCTTCCATTCTAATCAATTAGTTTCCTTTAGATCAATTAGCAATGTGATCTCATCACAACAATGATCGACAAATAATATCCAATTTCAATTTCATCCAATTTAATCCATATCAACAAACATATATCACCAATCAATCAAGAAATTCGTATAAAAATAGGATCTCAATTATAGTGGTGAGTGATCAAACTATAACTCACCCTAACAATACCAATATACCTAATTATTTACACAATAGCATAGCACAACACGAGCAATATCAATCAAACAAAGCGCAAGGTAATAGACGATAGATGTGAGTAAAAGAATTTTGCTCACTATAATCCTAGCGAAGCCATCATTCCCTCCAATCCATCTTACGTCAAAAGCAGTCCACCACCACTGTCATTGCCAACAAGCACTGCACCCAATAGCATAGCTTCTACTGCAAATCGCCAGCACACATCAATTGCAGCCGCCCCAATCTCGTGCAGCAACAGTCCAAATCATGGCACCTGCATTGGCCACACGACCACTCGGTCACCACCATCACCTGCTACTATCGCGTTGTCATACTAGGCTCGAGTCTGCCTTCCCTAGATCGCGTAGATGATCACTGTCGAGCGTAAGATGCTCGCATGATTTCCTGTTTTTTAGAACTCGATTTTGATTTTGGAAAATTAGGGTAAAAAGGGAAGATAGGGGATAGGTCGGGTCTTTAGGATTTGAATTGGTGAGATATGAGGAATTTTCTAGATAAGGAGATTAGGAAATGAGTTTTTAATAAGCTTGGGCCTTTAATTTATATTTTTCCCATTTTTTTAATCCTCTCTTCATTTAAATTGTAATGAAATTTTAAATCAATTCAATTTTGTTTACACTTAACTCTAAAGATATATTTTGATTATGGTCCAAAATATTTTAATCCAATATTTGTTTATTTTTCTTTAACCATCAATTGTATTATTATAAAATAAATTTATTTTTTGGCTATTTCAATTATGTAAAAATTATTTACGCTAAAAAATATGTGATATATTTAATTGAAACATTTTATTTGACTTCGATATATTATTCCAAAATAATTTATTAATTTATTTCAATTTATTAAAACAAAATCCTTTATTAAATAGATTTAAACTAAATAATAATTTATTTTCAAAATAATAGTTACCAAAAATCTAATTTGACTATTTTTATTTTTATTAAATTTATTTATTTATGACGTAGAAAGCAGGGTTGTTACATCCCCGTCAAGAAAATTGTGTCGCAGTTTCTTGTAGGAAAGTCAACATACACAACTTATACCCAGACTATCATCGTGACCAACATTCTTCTATAAAACTTAACTACTCAGTCCTTTATGTGCTTTTCACACATAAACTCATTTTATCGTATGCTATTATATTAAATAGATTCAATAAATGACTTTCTAGTTTTACGTATGATAAATTTTTGTGAAAATATTTTAAATATCAGATTTTTTAAAAACATTTGGTAGTCTTCTTTGTACGGAGAGCATTTCAAAAAATCAAAACACAATATAAGAAAAAAAAATATACATAACAAAATCAATGGGGCATCCTAAAACTCGGGGAAATAATATAATATCATATTATATTCCGATATAACGTAAAAACGTACTTTTTTGTCAATGTTTCAACCAATTTACCTTATTCTTACGTGAGCAAAAGTAAGCGAATGTTTCCAAATAGTTCAAATGTACTTCATAAGTACATATACTCATCTCAAAGTTACAGCAGCATATAGAGTTATAAAAAGTGTGCATTCATTGGAAGCAAAAGAAACACTACATCTTATTTAACTCACTTTCTATCCAAATTTTAATGTTCAAAACGACTGAACTAAATAATGGTTTCAAAGAATAAATTGTTGCATAGTGTGTTAACTTTTCAAACCAACTTTCTGATTGTAAAAATATGGATTACCACATGAGTTAGTGGAGATTTACTAGAAGTATGAAAGTCTGGTTTCGTGTAAATATGAGAAGGCCCCCCTTAAAAATAATGTTTCTAGCATAGAAAAATTCAAAATTTTGCAAAACGCTCAAAACAAAAATTGTTTCTTAGGTTCTTAGCTTATTAGAAAGTACAAAATCATCAAATTTTAATGAACGAGTTTAATAGTTATGATTGAAACACTTAAGCGCTGTAACTCTATAAATAGATACCTATGCCTGATTTTTAATTCAAATTTAAGCTAACTTTAACACCAATAGATTTCAAAATTACAAAAAGCGATGAACATAAAAGTTTTTTCATATCAAATTATCTTTCAAAGAAAGAAGATTCATCAAAATCTAAAGTTATGACCATGTTTATACAAAACTTATAAAGGGATGGTGATGTTAACAACATATGCTTTTCGAGCAGACACACTCTTTTTTTCTTTTTTCTTTTTAAACCATTAATCTATAACATTTTTATTAAATCTGAACACAAAATCATTACTTAAAAACTCCATGGTTCTTCCTTGTAAATCATGGGTTAAAAACTAAAACAATTGTACAAAACAAAACTAACATCAACTTTGTATTTGCTTCATGTCAGAAGGCAATCTGGTAACTCAGTCGTATGCAAAAATGCATTATTAAATGTGGTGCAATGTGAAAATTCTAAAAAAATGGTTATTGGACAATACAAATCAAAATAATAGGTTCAGAACTTTAGATGTACAACTACAAATTTGTAACCATTATCCACATACAACAAGAGATATATTTGACAAGTTTAACTCAAAATTTCATAATATCTCTAGGCATAATAGAAGGCTGATAATGTTTTAAGACACTCAAAATTTCCAAAATGATATTCAACTTATCGCAAAACATTAGTTGCTCTATAAAAATATTATTTATAACACATCAAAATCTTTGCATTATTTTTTTCAAATTAGTAATTTTTTCATTTTCCAAAATCTTGAAAATAAGACAATGCTTTCTCTTTCAAAGTACTTTAAAACTAATTAACATTTCATTTGAGATGATTTCAATTTTTTTTTTCATATAATATATTTATTATATTTTTCACTTTAGAAAATTTATCTTTAACTCAAAATGAATTGATTAGGTATTTACATATTTCGTTAGAATTTTTTTAGTACAATATTAAACAAATATTTATATTATATACAATAATCCATAAATTAATTTATATTAAAGTATACATTGCTGCCACATCACAAATATTAGTGATTTGTTTTGTCAATTGACTGCAATGTTGACTACTTCCGATAATATATGAACATTGCTTCGCTAGTGACCTCAGCTTTACACTAATATCCAATGGTTGCACATTTTTCAAAAATATTTATATCTAGAAAAAAAATTCTCCTTTTTTTAAGATTATATTACTTTATATAAAAAAATACACCATTCAAAGTAAAATATGTTTCTTTTACCATTTCCAAATATTGTGTCAGACTGCCTTGTATAAGCGTTTAGAAATCCCTATCGATAAAGTTGATCAAGCGTATTGACCAGAATTCGTAAACCACTTTATGGACAAACTAACACACAAAAAACTACTAAAATATCTCCAATCATTTTATAAAACAACCTCCATATTTTATCAAATCATTAGCTGTTTGAAATAAAATATTAAATCTGTTTTTTAAATATACTCAGGAGAACATAGCGGACCGGTAAATTCCTGAGGGGATTTAATAACAATCAAATCACCATACATCCCTAATATCAATCAAACTTTCTATTAATTTAGTTCATTTTGTCATTCCACATCTTTAGTTATATTTTATAATAATAATAATAATATAATTATTATGTAGAATATTTTTTTATGAGAAAAAGGGAGAGAATATAAGAAAGAGGCTTTTTTGTTGTTGAAAACTTTTCTTTATTGATGGCAGATTACTTGCTTGATTTCCTGATACAAAATGATGAGAGAGCTTTTATATTTATAGGACTACATAGATTATTCTAGAAACATGACTCTCTAAACAATTCTAGAAACATGACTCTGTATACAATTTTTTTTTCTACTAGAAAAATCAAGAGCTCTCAACAAACTACAGTAAATTCAAGAAGACTCTAGAAACTATAATAACAAGAAGCTTTTAGGAATTAACCGTAACAAATCAAGTTTAATATTTCAACACCCCCTTTTAAACTTGATTTGTGACTCTAAGCAGATTCCTCAACCTGACAAAATTATCATGCTTAAGAGGCTTGGTGAAGATATCATCTACTTGATCATGTATCCTCACATACTCTTGTTGCACGTCCTTTTTGGTGATACACTCTCTAATATAGTGATAGCGTGTATCAATATGATTGCTTTGACCATGAAAGACTGGATTCTTTTCCAAAGCAATTGCTGACTTATTGTCCACGAAAATCTTGGTCGGCTCCTCTTCTGGTAGTTTCAACTCCTTTAGCGGATTTCATAACCAAATTGCACAGCAAACACATGAAGTAGTAGCTACATACTCCGCTTCGCATGTGGAAAGAGTGACAATGGACAGTTTCTTCGACATCCAAGTAAAGGTTATGTCTCTTATATGGAATACGAAGCCTCTAATTGTTTTTCGGTCATCCATATCTTCACTCCAATCGCTATCGCTCAATCCAACAAGCTTGTAATTATCAGAAACAGAATAGCGCAAGCCAAAGTTTGTTGTACCTTTAACATAGTGAAGAATCCTCTTTGCTGCCTTCAAATGAGTTGTTAATGGATTCTTCATGTATTGACTTACAACTTCTACCGCATATAGAATGTGGGGTCTTTTGCACGTTAAATATCGCAAGCTTCCAACCAAGCTCTTGAATTGTAACGACCAGAGAATTCTAACGATTTTAATAATGTAATTAACTAAAAAAGATCATGAAATGAAAATTTGATATTTGAAATACGTCTATTTAAACATAGCAAATAATAATTTTTATATAAAAATATTTAAGTTTGTTTATTTATGAAATTTCAAAATTTAATATTTAAATCAGTTTATTTGTTGATAATAAAACATTTTCGAAACCTGAATGTTTTTGTATAATAAAAATGTAAATCATTTTCTGAGTGAGAAGTCGTAATTTGTTTTGTCAAATTTGGACTACTATAGGCCCATTATCTTATTTTCGCCATTTTAGCAGCATTTTCGGCAGCGAAAAATCGAGTTTTGATAACTTGGTTGTATCGTTGATTTCTGTATACCATTCTTTTCGTCTCGTCGTGCCAATCTCTGTATGTATTCATTCCTGTAATTCGGTATCCAATACGCGGCGAAAATGGAAAAATAGTTTGTTATATCGGCAACGTATTTGAAATTTTGTTTCCTTTGCCTTTTCAAATCTCTACTGTATAATCCTAACAACTCTTGCTTTATTTATTTAACTTGAAGCAATGTGTGACCTTTTCCATTCCTTGTTTTGGGTACATATTGTCGTGTCTTTTCGTAGTTCATTTTCTTTGTTCTGAAAAATAAAAATTCAAGCACGGTATATTTTCCTTCCGATTTTAAGAATTTGCTCGTCTTCTCTCCAGGTTGGATCAGGTTTGCTTTGAGTGATAATAATTTTTTTATGTTTCAACCTTTGTTGTTTCATTTTGCTCGCGCTTTTTCTCTTATTTGCCCGTGCCTTTCTCCATTTTTCCCCAAGCAAACCCATCCCCTTCACCAAGTAACGCCACACCAACAAAAGAAGAAAAACTAAACTAACCCATCTCTACCCTATCACCGAGATCATCCCAGATCCGAGCCAACCCATAGCACATCCCCACCTTTCCAATCATCACTACCCTCGCCGACCAGAACCACCCTTACACGCCTTGTTCCTCCTCCCTATTGACTCGGCATCACCCCTTCATAGCCATACGTGTGTAGCCCTCCTCAAATAAACGACAGCCGAAGCTGCTCACCCATCGACCCAAGCTCTGCCCGATCCACCATTTCACGTTGCCAGCATCGCCTTCCTTTGCCATGCATCTGAGCCTAGTCCCTACAGGTGCTGCAATAATTTTTTCCCTGACCTGAATGCCTCGACTTGCCACCGCTTGCATTCGTGAATCCATCCCTCTCCTTTGTTTTTTGCATGAAATATATATACTGTATGTATATATAATATGACAAAAATTATATATGATATATATATATTGCACTTGACAAGCTTATCTGAACCCGTCCTCTGTTACTTATATGAAGTCCACATGTATGTAAAATTTTATATTTATGTTGTGTATGTTTTGGCTGAGAGTCTTATATATATGTATGTATGCAGCAGTCCATCTAATTGCTAGTATATGTTGCTAGTATATGTGTGTGTGTGTGTGTGTTGCCTATCTAAATTGACGGCTGGAAAGTTATATGTCGCAGCTCTTTGACGTGTCGTGCCCGTGTCCATGTGTGTACCCGTGTCAGTTGCTTCTCATTTCCATCGTTCTCTAGCCTCGAAAGGCAAGCGATCACTCACGATTATCGTTCTTATGCTTAGTAAATTGATATTCACATGAAATGTTGATTGAATACGTTGTTAATTTGGAATTGATTAGTAATTTAAATATTGATATGATATGCTAATGTTTAAACTATTCACTTACGTAAATTAACACCATGACCCGTTGTATAATTGTTAACGGTCATATATGGTAGTATTGATATGTTATGCTATTTTATTTTGTTGTTCTCACTCTGCAAGTTCCCTTAGTTTTAGGAATCACTATGGTTTGAAATGATACATTCCCGAACGATCTTATAGATTAGGAGAAAATTGTTACGGGTTAAAATGATAAACCCAAGCAATTTTCATTGAATTTGAAATTTTGAAATTGCGGGTTGAAATGATATATATACCCGTAAATTTAAATTATTGTGGATTGAAATGATACATATTTGTATCACTTGACCATGGGTTAGAAAACTATATATGGACACCATTGGTCTATTTTTGAAAAATGATTTCCAAGGTTTTGAAAGGAAATGTATGAGTTTTTGATTTTTGAAATATTATATAAATATTTTAAATTTAATATGTGTATAAATTTAGATTTTAAAAATTATATGTTTTGGAAAGTTTAAAATTATAATTTAAGTTTAAATGTAAACTATAAAATTTTACTTATAATTTTATTATTTTTAAATGTGTAAAATAAGATTTTAAATAAAAAGGTTTAATTTAATTTTATAAAATTTAGTTTAATTAATATATATAATAATTTAAAAATGTTTATTTAAAAATTTATATTAATATTTTTAAAATAGATTTTTTTATTTTAATAAATTAAAGTTGGAAAGGTAAATTGGAATTAGTTGAAATTTAATTTGGAAGAATTTAATTTAAATAGGAATTGATTTAAAATTATTTAGTTAAGATTTTTAAAGGTATGGGTTTATAACTGGGTTTGATTAAAGGTGATTAAATGAAGAATTTCAAATACAAATAAAATTAAAATTGAATATTCAATTTTGTTTTAAATTGGTGATTTAAGATTTTGGTTTAGAAATTTATAAAGTGATCTTATAAACTGACCACGGTGTGAAATAAACGTTTGGTTGTTAAAGAGACTGAGATCGGATATTGTCATACTCTCTGCCAACACCGAAAACCACTTTAACAACTGTGTATGTTATGGAGATTCCAGAATGAAGTAAGATGCTTTGGCGATGTCTATATGAGGTACGAACGTTGCTCTAACTTCCATGAGTCAGCTTGATGTGACTAAAACAGAAGCCGCGCAGGGCCAAGTGGGGTCGCTCCCCCGATCGGACACATTCCTTCAAAATCATATCGATTGCTTTTGTGATTCGATTTGGTGTGCACACCTTTGATTAGGAGTGTGTATCGTGGTGGGCGGTAGTAGCTGTTATGCATTACCACCAGTCCGGATCCACAAAACGGTAGTATCCCACCCTGGGCATTGCCTTGCGTGCCTTGTCACATGCCTTATCGCGCCCTCTACGAGTTTGGTTTGTACTGTACTTATGGAGTGCCCTCTGATAGACCTCCAGTTTACGGAGGAATTACGGTACTGTATAGACTACGGAAATATATAAAATGTGCTAAGGGGGATATGGATAATGCCTTAACGCTATTTTGATATTTTACTTTACTGTAGACATTATATATGTAGCATATTGTATTATGTATGTAGATAGTTTCTCAGATCTTTAAAGGATGGAATCCCAACATCCTTTAGGTTATATTGCATCTCACTTGACATTTCACTTGAATTTGATTTACTTGCATAAGAATGTTAATCCCGATTTGAGTGTTTTATGTTTAGCTTTATGCTTCGGTCAGCCTGAGTGTCACAGCTTTAAACTCGTCTTTTGGAGCTTGGAGTTCGCTTGGAAGATCTATCTTATCTATTCAGCTTTCAGTTTATTTCTATTATGTTCAATTGTGTGTTTTACACTTGTCATTTGCTTTTGTGTTAGTGACTTCTGTGTATTGGGATTTTTGATGTATTCTGTTTTGGACAACGTTATTTCTGTAGTAGCTTCATGAACTACTATTTATCTTTTTCGCTGCTTATTGTTGTAAAACTCTGTTCTGTGATTCTGTGATTGATTTATTTACTATATATGCTAAATTTATAAATTAACATTCTGTTATTTTTAGAAATTCAAGTCTGACATGTGTGGATTATTGTCGATTTGAATGGTTTGTAATAGCGGGTCTTTACATGAATAGTGTTGAGTCTACTTTTTCTCCTTCCTCATGCCTTGATAACTTGATTCCACATTCAATCGGCGTGCAAACTAGATTAGAGTCATCCATCTTGAACTTCCTCAATACTTCCTTAGCATAACCTTCTTGATTGATTATGATGCCTTTATTTTCTTGTTTTACTTCAATGCCAAGGTAATAAGACATGAGTCCAATGTCAATCATCTCAAACTCCTTCGTCGTCTCTTTCTTAAACCCTTTAAACATGTTTGGCTTGCTACATGGACATTTGATGAAGTTTCTTTCTTGGAGGTACTTATCAATTCGAGCATTCCAAGATCTTGGAGCTTGTTACAACCCACAAAGTGCCTTCTTTAGGTTCAAGACTTGTCTTCTTCTCCCTTGACTTCGTAGCCTTGTGATTGCACGATATAAATTTCTTCTTTAAGAACTCCATTTAGGAAGACAGATTTCACATCCATTTGATATATCTTCCAGTTGTTTTGAGCTGGTAAACAAATTACTAGTCTAACAGTTTCTAGTCGAGCGATTGGAGCGAATACCTCATCATAGTCAATGCCAGCTCTTTGACTATAGCCTTTTACCACCAATCTCGTCTTATATGTTTTGACTTCTCCTTTGGCGTTTTTCTTTGCTTTTTACACCCACTTCACACCAATTGCCTTGTGTTCTTTTTGAAGTGAAGCTAACTCCCATGTGTCACTCTTTTTGATGGCCTTGACTTCTTCTTCCATAGAATTTTTCCAATTCTTCTTTTGCAAAGCTTCCAAGAAGTTTATAGCCTCACAATCCGAAAATATACAAAAGAGAGTAAAATTGTCTTGATTTTCTGTTACCTCGTAAATTTCTTAAAGGCTTTTGAAGCATGGAGCCCTTTCACTTGAGCTCTCATCTTCTTGACAACTTGTGGTTGGTGAAGCTAATGGGGAAATGGGTTGCTCGCTTGATTGTTCGATCCTTGGTTGTTGCATTTCATCCCCTTCAAGGTATGGAAAGAAGTTGTAATTGTCATTATATAATCTCCATTCTCATTCATATTCTTCATCGAACACAATATATTGACTAATTATTATCTTCCTCGTACTGGGATTGTAAAGCTTATAGCCTTTTGAGTCAGCGTTATAACCAATGAAAATATACTGCTCACTTTTGTCATCCAATTTGCTTCGCTTCTCGTCCGGTATATGTACATAAGCTGTACTTCCATAGACTCTTAGATGAGAAATATCAGGCTTCCTTCCACTCCATGCTTCTTGTAGTGTCTTTCCCCACACACTTCTTGTTGGAGATCGGTTTGATAGATAGAACACACATGCCACAACTTCCGCCCAAAATTCCTTTGGCAACCATTTATTTATAAGCATGCTCCTTATCATTTCAAGAATTGTCCTATTCTTCCTCTCTATTACTCCATTTTGCGGGGGGAACTAGGCACTGTCACTTGTCATATGATTCCATTATTTTCACAATACTTTTTGGAATTTTTTTGATTTCGAATCTCCTCTATGGTCAGATCTCATGGCTTTAATTACAAGACCACTTTCCTTCTCAACTTGGGCCTTGAAGTTCTCAAAACCTCTGATTTCTCCTCCAAAAATTACACCGATGTTTTCCTTGGAAAATCATCGATGAAAAAAAGGAATAGTTACTCTTACCAAGTGGACTTTGTTTGATCGGACCACACACATCCGTATATATGAGTTCCAGTGGATTTTTAGCTCTTGAGTATGGCTCCTTTGGAAAGCCTATTTTGAATTGCTTTTCAAGTAAACATCCTTCACACACTTGATTCGGATGGCTTATGCATGGTAAACCTCTTACCATTTCCTTCATGGAGAGCAACTCTAGTCCTCTGAAGTTAAGATATCCAAAACAAAGATGCCAAAGCCAAGATGCATCTTTGTAGCACACCTTAAGGCATTGAGCGACATCATTTTGAATGTTGAGCATAAACATTCTATTTCTTGACATTGGTACCTTCGCAATGAATGTACTTGCACCGTCTCTTATAGAAAGGTTATTATCTTTTAATTGAATATCATAACCTTTCTCTAAGAGTTTTCCTAGGCTCGAGATGTTGCTTTTCATGTTTGGCACATAATAAACATTAGAAATGAATTGGTTCTCTGCATCCTTCAATCGAATAAGAACCTTTCCTTTACCTTTCACTGATATCTTTGATTCATCTCCAAATGCAACGTTTCCCTTCACCGATTCATCAAGCTCCACAAATATGTTTTTTTCTTCCTCACATATGGTTGCTTACACCGCTATCTAGGTACCATTGGTTTTCCTCACCTTTTCATTTTCTTTGTGAGCTGGTAGTAATGTGCTATCCTCTTGATTTTTTCTTCAACGTAATTGGTCTTCTCTTTAACTTTATTGTTTCTTGAAGATCTACATTCGGAAGCATAATGTGTAAATTTCTCACAATTGTTGCATTTAACACATGACTTGTCATACCTTGAATTTCCTCTCCTACGACCACTTGTTGAGATTTCTCCTCTTTTATTGTTGTTTTTTTCATTGTCGGGCCCCCAACCTCGTCCATGTCCATATCCACAACCTCTTCCTCTTTCTTGGCCACAACCTCATCCTTGTTGGCTTCGATCATTTTCTTCCTTTTTTGAATCAATCTGTGCCTTAAGAACTTGCTACACAGTCCCTTCCTTCTTCATTTTCCTTTCATCATAAGCTTGCAATGAGCCAAGAAGTTCCTCTATTGTCATGGTCTCCAAGTTTTTTGTTTCTTCAATGACGGCGATAATATGTTCGAACTTTGGATCGAATGAACTAAGAATCTTCTCCATAATTCTTACATTATCTAACTTCTCACCGTTTCTTTTTAAATTATTATTAACCACTAAAACTCTTGAGAAGTAATCATAAAAAAGTTCACCTTCTTTTATATGCAAAGTTTCAAACTCTCCTCTTAAAGTTTGAAGACGTGCCTTTTTGACTTGATCGGCTCCCTTGTAATATGTTCGAAGCTTCTCCCATACATTTTTTGCTGATTTCGATCCCAAAACCTTCTCAAAAGTGTCATCATCTAATGCTTGATAGATTAGATAAAGAACCTTCTTATCTCTTGTCCGTGAATTTCTCAAACTATCCCTTTAAGTTTGAGATATGCTACCTTCATTTTCTTATCCAGTATAGCCTTTCTCCACTATTTCCCATACGTCATGTGCTCTAAGAAGAGCCATCATCCATGAGCCCCAATTGTCATAATTGTTCTTGGTGAGCATTGGAACTTGTAAGGGAAAGCCGTTATTCACCATCTTTATCTTTTTTGAAAGAATCTTAAAGCACCGATAACACTTTGTTGAATATATTTTTATGAGAAAGAGGAAGGGGTATAAAAAAGAGGCATTTATGTTGTTGAAAACTTTTCTTTTGTTGATGGAAGATTTCTTGCTTGATTGCTTGATACAAAATGATGAGAGAGCTCTTCTATTTATAGGACTCCATAGACTATTCTAGAAACATGACTCTCTGAACAATTTTAGAAACATGACTGCATACATAATTCTTGTTTCTACTAGAAAATTTAAGAGCTCTCAACAAACTACTATAAATGCAAGGAGACTCTAGAAACTATAATAACAAGAAGCTTCTAGGAATTAACCAAAACAAATCAACTTTAATATTTTCGACATATTGCTATTACTGCTACTATTAATATTATTGTTTCGTAAACCTATATTTTTATTATCCTATAACTGTTCAAATTTGGATAAACCGCTGGCTTCTATCAATATTTGGCTTTGTCTAGATTCAAGTGGGTTTAGAGATATTTTAGTTATAACTCCTACTAATTCCCACATTCTAGACTAGATCAATTGAAAACAAAAATTAATAGAACCAAATTCACACATCAAACAATCAAACAAACAGACACCTTCAGCGGAAAGCTCTTTATCAGCATCCGCTGCACACTATGATCACTACAAGATCTCTTTTTTTCATATTCAAGCCACATGGAGGTCTAACATTCATCATCAATACATACACTACTAGCCAGACTAATCACTTCTTCCTTCACAACCTTCATCTACTACTCTATATCTCATAAAGAGACTTACACTCAAAAAAGGTAGAAGATATGAATTATGTAATAAGAATAATACAAATATCTCCCTAAGTGATTACATCTGTAATCATCATATACTCCTACTATCACCAAATATAAACATTAATCTACCATACACCCACGGGGATAGGGATTTTAAGTCTCATCTAAGGCCAGGACTCGTATCTCTTATACTCTATATTGTTCAAAACCTGCTCCGATACCAAACTATAACACCCCACCTCTATACATATACTATCCAAGAGTATTACTGGGTAATACTGTTAGATAATATGAAGAATGAGGCTACACGGGGTACATATATGACTATTCTCTTAAGATAACATCGGTGCGTATCTCAAAAACCATAAATAACTCAGATATACTTACACTGTTGGCACAAAGCAATAAATACGTGTGCCTCCATGATAGAACAATACATAATATAAAATAAATCACTGAGAACACAAAGTCAATAATGCAGCGAGAACATATGAAATGCAAATATATATATACAAATCCGATATAAAGCAGGCACTCCTACTATATCAAAAATACACAATGTATATCAAAAACAACACAATGTCATACAATCATGAGGTAATATAATATACAGTGATATACAATAATATCATATCCTCCATCTGTGCTCAACATCCACATATTGGTCATCTATCCCTGAACTTGAAATGTCTTGGACTGACTCGAGTATTATATAAATAACACATGGGTCAGACCAAGTCTTAAATATAGTTGTCAATATAAAATAAAATTTTGCATGGTATAAAAAAGTGCAATAGAGGTGGGACATGTATATCTCAAGTGTCAACATATCTCAAACCATTCACATAAAAGAAATACGTTTCCACAAAAAGTCAATCAACACATCAAACGAGCATGTAGTCAAGTAGGTAATACAAACATAATCTAAATATAATCAGGTATAAAACTTAACAACAATATGTGACATGTTTTCAACAATGCCCTAGATCATCTTTAAGATAATCGTAAATTAGATATACCTAGGTCCATCTTACTTGATATATATACCTATATCAAACCTACATGAAATATAATATGGCATACCCTCGGTATCCAAGGTCATCCTCTTATTTAAAAGCAGGTACAGGGTCCAACTCCATGCTGTCAGCATCTCTAGCTATCTATGATAGTTGTACAATCGATGTGTAAGGGGTTCCACAACTGTATAGAATCTCAGTCTCATAAATAATCCAAGAGATCGATAACCACATAATAATCATATAAACCTTCAACCTCATAGTAATCGACTTCATTCATAGCCAATGGAATAATCACACGGTCTCTCAGACCTCTACTAATCTACTCGATCTTAGTATTATGGATAACTATCGGGACTCTTAGTCCTATGTACTCTTAGCATCATATATATCTATTTCCGTATTGATCTTGACAAATAATCAAATCGAGCCATAAACACAATGATCTTATAAAAATGAATAAGTAAGTGTCTATAGCATCCCATGTTGTCTCATGAATAATAACCAAACTCGAGACTGACAGCTCTTAGCCAGCTTAAGGAGCCTTCCTCACACGCTCTCAACGCTACTCCTTCCACCATGAGTTTTCAAAAAGTGTAGAATGTTATAAATAGCTTTATGGTCTGATTTATATATTTTACCTAAAAACTATCCGTCATCTGCGATGTCAGCTTATGATTAAGTGTGAACTGAAGTGTCGTAGATGGCTTGATATTACAATTAGAGATTCAGACAAGCATATTACGATCACTTTAGGAAGGTGTTACACAAACAAGGGGATAAAATCATATGAGGGTGTCCCTAAATGTTATCTTGAGTAATGGTTAACTTTCTATTTGGCAAGCAGCTATATGTGTACATGATATACCTTCAAGTGAATTTAGTATAGTGTAAGCGGGGTGAGAACCCTTGAAAAATAATGTGAGCAAGTTGTGTAAATTAGCAAGAAATAGGTGTGAAAAAGGAGTGTGGTACAAAGTAACTTGTGGGTGGGCAGAACACTCTTTTGTTTTAAATACGCGAGCGGTTGGTAAGGATATTATGAAATATGATTAGTTATATAAACTAACCTCGATGTATTCTGTTTAAAATAAATTATATATGAAATAGGTCTGATTATTAACCTTGTTAAGGTATTCTGCCTAAATAAATGTATATGCTTTGTGATAAAGCCAAAGGCGTTCTTCCTAAAGTAAATGATAGTGTACGATGTTGATGTTGGAACTGGGCCAGCCCATAACAGGAGTAATGGGTGAATTTTAGTTATTTTTATCGTTTTGGATTTTTATTGGGCTTATGAAGTCTATTTTATTAAACATTTCAAAACTTTCTTTTAAATAAAATCTTTATTTTATTTGAATTTATAAAATGATTTTGTATTACTTAATTAATGTTGTATTATATACGTGCATCACATATATATGTGTGTGTGTGCGCATGTGTAGTATATTAATTCATGCAAGGTATAACATGCCCATGTATAATGTTGGGATTTATACCGCAATAGACACGTTAACTCATCCTATATACCAATATATTGTCCGAATGTATGTTGATATATATTTTTAATTTATATATATATATTGCAAAATATTACTAATATTCATATTTATATATATGTATGTATATAATCATATTGTGTTTAAATAATTTAATATATATATATATAAAGATATATGTGAAATTTAAATCATTTATAAATTACATAATACATAATTTAATATATATATATATGTATGTATGTATATATTAAAGTCAAAAACAATATATGAATGTATGTGTGAAAATTATATATATATATATATATATATATATATATATATATATATATCAAATACTTATATGTTTGTGCATAAATAATATTATAATAAATTATATATGTATACATATTAACATTTTAAATTTATACAATATATTTTTTAAAAATACATAATACCAGGTCACGCTCATGGAAAATTTAATTTTTATTTTTAAAGTTTTAATATGTATTTATTTAAATATCTGTATAGATATTTATTAAAAATTTAAAAAATTTATTTAGAAGCTTAATTTTAAATTTTAAATTTATATTAAAATTCTGAAATTTATTTTTTATTTTAAATATTAATATGCAATTTTATAATTTAAAATAATTTTTAAATCTACTTTTTTAAAATAATTTTAAAATATAATAAGGAAATGATTTTTTAGTTTTTGCTGACAGTACATTAGGTAATAATTTAATATTTTTTTAGCAAAGCTAGCCGGATTTAAAATGGACCGTGCCATTGTATAACTAATGGGAAAACAGGTGTTCTGCACATGCACAGAACAGCTAAATAGGCTTAAAGAGCCTAAACCAAAGAGAAAAATACAGCACATGAGCTAAGTTAAAAAGCCTAAACTACCAAACAAACTATGACTATACACCGTCCGAAGAGGAAATGCCAGTACGCACAACAGACGATGGGCCCATAACATGAACATACCTAGAGAAAAGAGCAGCCAAATTCAGAACGTAACCTTCAGAAGAAGGAGAATATATAAATTTCCTATCCCGAAAAATGTCATAAAATTTACTTTTATTCACCTCACCAATCTCACCAACCCTAGTAAGGGACAGACTCTCATCCTCAATGTGATATATAAGAAATCGACTTCACCCTCAATATAACTGATAAAGGCATAATAAGTTTCAGTTTCCGGCGAGTACTGCATTTTAGATGGTATGTCGATCCAGGCCCGCTCCTTAAAATTCTAAGTATTAATATCGGCTGAAACAGAAGAAGCACACTCAACATGGTTCCCACCAACATGGGCATCAACAACTGGAGCTGCACTAGGAGAACAGGAGAAGTAACAACATGGGATACACAAGGAGCGATAGGAGCAGGCTTAAGGGGAGGAGAAGCAATCTTCGGGACACACTTCCTGTTAGGAGGATGAGGAAGTGGAATCTGATCAGATAATGGAACAGGGATAACGGAGGCTGATCTAGAACAAGCTATCGAAAGATGCCCAAAGGACTGACAGGACGTACAGATATCCAGTTTCCAACTATAGCGAACTCTGACCTCAGCAAAAAGGCCCGCATCGAATTTGATTTTTAACACTACAGGTAAAGGTTTGGCAGGGGTTATTTCAATCAAAGCGTTAGTGTAAACTAATCTCTTTCTGGCTACAGGGTTAGCGTCATAACAAATCACCTTACGAACTAGGCCAGCCAGTCAATCAATCCCGATAAAGGCTGAAGAATAGACCGGATGTGAGAAAAATGGGCCCAAATAGGAATAGATAACATTTGAGCCTTAGCCCTATCAATATACGGACTCGAAGTTGTTATGATGAATGGTTTCCCATCAATGAGAATAGGATTGGCCTCAAAAATACATTGTCTTTCATCACTACGCTAGAATTTTAAAAAGAACATTGCATTGCCAAAGTGAACACTTAATCCGCCTTTAGGATTCCATATTTGGTTGCAATGCACCTTAAAAAGCTGATATGCGGGGTTAGAGTCGAGGAAAATACCATCCAAAAAATCCTTCCAATAATCCACACCGGCCTCAATCACTTCAGTCGGTGGAATCATAACTCCCTCAATATCTAAGTTATCAAAACTGCGAGGAGAGTGAACACCCATGTTATTTGGTAATTTGGAGAACAACGACAACCACCGAGGGACTCACCGAGGAGCAGATGGTACATCCGGAACTGGAGATTTACCACATGTTTTTAATCTGGGTGCAGCTAGCTTGTCATTATCACAAGCATTAGGTAAGCATCTTCGAACAAGGCTAATGTTAGTAAATGTCACCAACATCCTCAAACACACATGCTCGGGCAACAATAACCATACCACAAGGATTGTTATCGACTCGAACTGAAACCTCATTACCCAAAACAGATTCGACAGCCGACCCTACATTAGTTTTCGACCATGGATTTTTACAAGCAGATGCTAGGAATGGTGACAGTAGGTGCTCACCCGATATGAAGGGACTACCAGGCATGGGAGGTGTAGAAAACAGTAGGGAGTTTATATCCTTCAATAATACAAACAAAGGGTTAGCACAATCTGACACTGGAAAGGAGGGCACACAATCACCACGTGAGGCATCAATACTAGAGATGCCACAAACAGGAGACACTGACTCCCTAATAGGCGACGAAGCAGCATCTAGAACGACAGGGGGTTCTTGATCTGGCACAGACGGCGTTCGCTTCTTCTTAGGCATAGGGGAAAGTCGAAGTGAAACAAAGATGGAGCGAAATGCGAAGAACGCTAACAAAGCGCTACACGGAGAGATCAAATGAGGGAAGGAAAGAAAAAGAGAATCGCCAATTTACTCAGCAGAGAAGTTGTCATTCTACACGTTGTAATAATTTAATTTAACAAAATATAAAACAAAATTTTGTGATATATATAAATTATATATATATTTAAATAATATTTAAAAAATATACATACATAATTATTTTAATTTCTACCAAAAATGATATACCAATAAAACTTTATATGTAAAATTATATAACAATATTCTATGTAAGAATGATGTAGTATTAAATTATACATTATGTATACATATTTAAAATAAAAAATGTTTTTTTATTATTAGACGTGTTACATATAGGCATATACATACATACATATATATATATATGCTAAAAAAATTATAATATACAATTATATGTAAACATACAATCAATCCAATTGTGACAATATATATCTACGCCGGAATCGTCACCAACTAAAAATATAATATAGGCATTATACCTAAATACTAATAATCATATATTAGTTAGAAATGTACCTTACTCCCAATGCCTAAAGATACACCTTGAAATGATGAAATTTGCTCCATGAATTGATTTCCAATCCACCAGAATGCTAGTCTCTGAATTGTTGACCACCGGCTATCGAATATCACTTGATTTGATTTAATATAAACTTAGCAAATTAGAGAGATGGAGGAGGAGAGCATAGGCAATTCTAGAGGGGATATTATAACAACCCTCAAATCCGTACCCCTTTGAGTCGACAATATTCTCCATCAGTTCAACTCAAATTGGACGGAAATACGAACCATTATAGGAAAGGAATTGGGAAAATAAATAGTTTAATTTTTAAATCCTATTTAATCAATTCCGAAATATGGGAAAAAGAGGGATTTTGAATAAATGTGAATAAAAGGATTTTAAAATAAGGACTTAAGCAATATTGTTTGTAAGTACGAAGGAATATATTTTTAAATATAAGATTTAAATGAGTTGGCAAAAATAAAAGGAGAATTTGAAATAAAGTATGAAATTAATGTTTTAGATTTAAATCATAATAAAGGAGTGAATCTCGAACTTATGGATTTTGGAAAAAACTTGAGAAAATCAAGAAATAAAATTTAAAATGGAGTTTAATTCAAGGAAACCGATTTGAAAATCGATTAAGTGTTTTGAAACGGTGATTAAAATGAGGAATGAGACTATGGAATTTATAAACGGGGTTTGTAAATATAGTGAAGTAAATATTAGTGGATATTTGAGATTTTAAATTCATGATGGGAATTTATAAGGTGATGGTAATTCATTTTAAAAAATAAATAGTGGTTTTATTATTAGAAGTATGGGAAAGAAAATTTATGGGATTGGAACGTAAATTAAGCTGGTGATAAATCAAGAAGGATTTATAAATGATTAGTCATGCTATATTGGAGTGGAAAGTGTATTTTCCTAAAAAGCTAAGTATATTTTCAAAGAAAGATTTTTATGTATAAATTAGAAGTTTTAAAGATGTTTTTAAAAGAATGTTTTTAGGAAAATTAATTATTTAATTGTTTTGAAGTGTTAAAGTGAATAGTAATTAAGTTAATTTTAGTAGTTAATTATTTTTAAAGGTTAAATTGGAATTGTGATTTAATGGATGATTGTTAAACATTTATACCTTATACTACAGTTTTATTTTAAAAGTAGTTCTCTGCTAAAGTTTTACTTGAAGAATTATTATAGTATTTCATAAGTATTATGTTAAATAAAGCAATTTAAATAGCTTTATTTTAAATGTTTTAAGTGTATACTTTTGGATAAGACGATTTAATTTATGTGAAAACTAAATTTGATAAGATTAGATGTTTTCAGTGGAAATAAAATATTTGATTGACTGATTATTTATTTGATAGTTAAATAACCGACTATCAATATTGGCCAATGCGCTGATCGTTTCGAAGAGACCGGGATCGAATTTAATTACCCGAAAACCACTTCGATTCGGTTTTGAACGTAGCGAATGAATACCATGAAGACGACGAAGACGGTGATTCGATTTGTCTAGATCCAGGGCAACTTATATGGACGAATGCTATCAGAACATCGTCATTAGAGGACGATGAGCATTTTAAATAAAATTCGGTCTTGAAAGGTAACACTTAGCCTTAAGCCTCATCAACCGGGAATGGCTAAAACAGGGGTGCTGCAGCAAGGCTAAGTGGGTAGCACCCAATTAGGGTAAGGTCATCCCTGTCTAGAGCCCCATGATCTCGGCTGCATGGCGGTTGCTTATCCCAATTGCGGGGTGATCTTTTTTGGACTATCTAGTAAGGGGTAGCTCCGGTCTTGTGTTGTAGGGGATTGGGAGTGGTCCTCGGTACGCTAATCTAGGCCAGGTACTGTGACGGGCGGTACCCCAATATCCCTGCCATTGTATGGAATCCATTTTCCAACAAGCGCCTGTACGGTTTTGAATGTTCCCACTATGCTGGAACGTGAGATGCAAGCATTTTAGCTATATTCTATTTTACTTTCTATAGACACTATTATAATATCAGACGGATTTGATAAAAATGTTTTGGTTATCGTAAGGTAAAAACCCGACATGTTTACTTATGGTGTGGCCTTATGAGATACCTTTGATTTTTAAAGGATTTTGAAAACTTTAGTAATTCAATTGAATGTGTTTTTTCACGCCGGTTTTTCAGACTGACTCCGGTGTTATTTTATTATAATGCTCGGATCAGACCGAGTATTACAAATACATGATTGAACGCTATGGAGCTTAGGAGACGAGCTGGTTGACGGAGACATATATCACGTATCTGACTTATATCCCATTGTATATGGTATGTTGTATATTCAGCTTTGTGAGGACAAGTTGTTATAACTGTTTGGTATTGAGAAATTGATTTGTGTGTACTCTAATGATGTAATGTACATAACAGTAATAGTTCTTTTTTATGAAGATCAGTTGTTATATATTATACTTTATTCCACTGCGATTGTGAGACTCTGATGTTGTTTTTATCTTCTTCTTCTGCCCTTTTTCTTCTTTTCCCTGATGGTTCGGTATTTCCAGCATCCGATTATTCAGCATTTATCGATTTTCGAAGGTCGAAAAACTGGGTCGTGACATTTTGGTATCAGAGCTGAAGGTTAAGCGAGAACCTTGGCTCTAGTGGGGATTACTCATTAGAGATAGGGTCGGTAGCATCCTAGAATGAGTTTGAGTGTATTAATAGATATGAGCGCGCATTTGTTAGTGAATATAAAATTATTTTATATTGCATTGATTGGTTTGTTAAGTGGCTTATGGATTCTGGTCAATATGAGTAATTAACGTTATTGATTGGGATCTCTAAACACTTGAGTAGAACAATTCGACATAGTGTTGTTTAAATGGGGTAAATGGAATAATTTTACCCATATTAGTTTTACAAATGAAAGAAAAAATTTCTTAAATTATTATAAGTATATATAGTTGCTTGGTTGTTAGGAAATGGTAATATTAAATTATTAACATTGTGTTGTGGAAATTGAATAAAAGTTGAAATTATAAGTAAAGGTTAAAAGAAATAATTATATAACAAAATGGGATTTGTAAATGTGAATTACAAATGTGATTTATAATTTAAATAGGATAAAATTCCAGAGAAATATTTGAATATGGATTGAAAGGATTTGAAATTCGAAAATTTGGAAAAATTAATTTCCTTTGAGTTTGAAAATGATTTTCAAAGGATTTTGAGGAATAATGGTGATATTATTCAAAAATATTTTTGAATTGGATATGAAATCTAGTGAGATTTGGAATTTAAAATATTTGAAAAATGTTTTTAAAGAGTAAAAGGCACTAAACTCACTTCGGTCGCTGGAAAATAATTTCGGTGATGACTGCTGCATCATCGATATTCATTTTCGAGTTCCAAGGGAGGAATTGCTACCTGAATGTTTTAAATTGGAGTTGTTTGCAAAACTGGGTTTGGTTATGAATTCAAAGGAATAATTCGATATACCAAAGGATTTTGGGATACAATTGGTTTCAAAAATGATTGTAAAATACTTAAGAGATAGTTTAAAACTCTGGAATGTTTATTTTAAAAAAAAATTATATAATATTAGTAAGTTTAAAGACTTATAAGATTTGAATCAAAGTGAAAATTAACTTGAATTGAGTAAAGTAAAGTGAATTTGAGAGGTTAACCTAAGTAGGCCAACTAGAAATAATTATTGAATAAAAAATTATCAAGTTGGAAATAATTTGTGAATGAACAAACTTATTTAGCATAACTAAATGGAAATTGGAACTGAACATTTGATAATGTTTAAATTTGAGTAATGTCAAAATAAACGTGTGAATAAACCAATTAAGTGAAATAAAATGGGAAGGAGTTGGGGGGCGCACATAGGGGTGTCGGTGTCGATGGAAGGTGGATGGTGTCATAGGTCGCGACGCTAACCTAGCACGACGTGGCTTCGACTTGCTCCAAAGCACGGAGTCGTCGAAAGAGGAGTTGGGGTGGGCTGTTGGGGCAGCGACGGTTAGAGTCGCGATGAGGCAACGGAGGCGTGGGTGGCTGCTTCGAGTGCTGATAGTGATGGAGGAAGCTGTATCTATCGCGAAGTTTAGACGATGTTGGTCATGAGTTGGGTCAGCTAGGTGTTTTCTATCATAGTCATGGCGGCGGCGAGGCGAGGCTGCGATGGCCGGAGGGTAGAGCTGCAGTCAAATCGTAGGAGCGTGTGGCTGTGCAACTTGGGTTTGTGTCTGATGTTCATTGCAGTGGGCAGGGGAGGTCACGTGCAGCGACTGTTGAGCGTGTTAGGGGTGGCAGCGGCAGATCGATGGGTGGATGTCGATCGAGTTGAGAGGGTAACTTGCTGTCTGCATTTTCGATTAATTTTAATAAAATTTGTTTAATTAAAAAGAATGCTTATAAAATTTTATAAGTTTTATACGAGTTTCAAAATGAATGTAAGTAGTCGGGTTGATTCGTAGCAGTGGGATCTACGCGATGGGTTTAATTTTGAAGTAGGTTGCTAATAAAATCAAAGGTGAGAGATTCTCACTCCTTTGGATTACTATTTAAATTTAAATGCTTAAGTTTAAATTATTGGATGTTGATTGGAGTGATAGATCTATAATTATCTATGAATGATATATATATAGCAGTATATATATATTAGTATTGGAGTGATTGATATTCCCGCATTATATAGCGGATGAGACCCTATGCGCCCCGCGTAATAGCAGATGACCCGATATACCGCGATATCCCCCTCAAAGTGGGATTATTATTTTTATATTGTGCCAACATTTGTGGATGCAGGGAAACAGGTTGGAGGAATCCAACTGGATTCCTCAAAAATATTGAAATTTATTTCATATTTCCTGATATGATTCATTTGATAATCTGTGATAGATTTTATTGGAATTAAAGTTATTGAATGCTACGGTTTTGCTAAATATTTTGGTACTTTAAAATATCAAAAATATAAATACTGGATTTTTGAAAGAAAATGAAAAGGACATGTTTAAGTAAAGTATTTGTAGTAAGTTAGATCAATTAAAAGGAAAAGAATTGGGAAAATAAATAGTTTGATTTTTAAATCCTATTTAATCAATTCCAGAATATGGAAAAAATAGGGATTTTGAATAAATGTGAATAAAAGGATTTTAAAAATAAGGACTTAAGCAATATTGTTTGTAAGCACGAAGGAATATATTTTTAAATATAAGATTTGAATGATTTGGGAAAAATAAAAGGAGAATTTGACATGAAGTATGAAATTAAGGTTTCATATTTAAATAAGTATTTAAATCATAATAAAGGAGTGGATCTGGGATTTATGGATTTTGGAATAAACTTGAGTAAATCAAGAAACAAACTTTAAAATGGAATTTAATTCAAGGAAACCGATTTGAAAATCGATTAAGTGTTTTGGAACGGTGATTAAAAAGGGGAATGAGACTATGGAATTTATAAACGGGGTTTGTAAATAAAGTGAAGTAAATATCAGTGGATATTTAGATTTTAAATTCACGATGGGAATTTATAAGGAGATGGTAATTCATTTTAAAAAATAAATAGTGGTTTTATTTTTAAAAGTATGGGAAGGAAAATTTACGGGATTGGAACGTAAATTAAGCTAGAGATAAATCAAGAAGGATTTATAAATGATTAGACGTGCTGTATTGGAATGGAAAGTGTATTTTCCTGAAAAGCTAAGTATATTTTCAAAGAAAGATTTTTATGTATAAATTAGAAGTTTTAAAGGTGTTTTTAAAAGAATGATTTTAGGAAAATTTATTATTTAATTGTTTTAAAAGTGTTAAAGTAAATAGTAATTAAGTCAGTTTTAGTACTTAATTATTTTTAAAGGTTTAATTGGTATTATGATTTAAAGGATGGTTGTTAAATATTTATACCTTATATAACAATTTTATTTTAAAATTAGTTTTTGGCTAAAGTTTTACTTGAAGAATTATTATAGGATTTCATAACTATTATTCTAAATAAAGCAATTTAAGTAGCTTTATTTTAAATGCTTTAATGTATATTTTTGAATAAAACGATTTAATTTATGTGAAAACTAAATTTGATAAGA
This sequence comes from Allium cepa, assembly GCA_030765085.1. NCBI lineage: Eukaryota > Viridiplantae > Streptophyta > Magnoliopsida > Asparagales > Amaryllidaceae > Allium > Allium cepa. The sequence continues at coordinate 35,693,296 of CM060941.1, forward strand.
CTAGGTGTTCTTCAATGGAAATAAAATATTTGATTGATTGATTGTTTATTTGATAGTTACATAACCGACTATCAATATTGGCTAATGCGTTGATCGTTTTGAAGAGACCGGGATCGAATTTAATTATCCGAAAACCACTTCGATCCAGTTTTGAACGTAGCGAATGAATACCATGAAGATGATGAAGACGGTGATTCGTTTCGTCCAGACCCAAGGCAACTTGCTTGGACGAATGCTATCAGAACATCGTCATTGGAGGACGATGAGCATTCTAAGTGAAATTTGGTCTTAAAAGATAACGCTTAGCCTTAAGCTTCATCAACTAGGAATGGTCAAAACCGGGGAGGTGCGGCAAGGCTAAGTGGGTAGGGCCCAATTGTGGTAAGGTAATCCCTATCTAGAGTCCCTTGATCTCGACAGTGTGGCGGTTGCTGATCCCAATCGTGGGGTGATCTTATTTGGACTATCCAGTAAGGGGTAGCTTCGGTCTTGTGTTGCATTGGATCGGGAGTGGTCCTCGTTATGCTGATCTAGGCTAGGTACTGTGACGAGCAGTACCCCAGTAGCTTTGTCATTGTATGGAATCCATTTTCCAATAATCTCCCGTACGGTTTTGATTGTGCCCAACTATGCTGGAACGTGAGATGCAAGCATTTTAGCTATATTCTATTTTACTTTCTATAGACACTATTATAATATCAGATAGATTTGATAAAAATGTTTTGGTTATCGTAAGGTAAAAATCTGACATGTTTATTTGTGGCGTAATCTTACGAGATACCTTTGATTTTCAAAGGATTTTGAAAACTTTAATAATTCAATTGAGTGGGTTTTCTCGCGCTGGTTTTTCAGACTGACTTGGGTGTATTTTATTATAATGCTTGAGCCAGACCGAGTATTACAGATACATGATAGGATGCTATGGAGCTCAGAAGATGAGCTGGCTGACGGAGACGTATATCACGTATCTGACTTATATCCTGCTATACATGGTATGCTGTATATTCAGCTTTATAAGGACAAGTTGTTATAACTGTCCAGTATCGAGCTATTGATTTGTGTGTACTCTGATGATGTAATGTATAAAACAGTAATAGTTCTTTTGAATGAAGATCAGTTGTTATATATTATACTTTATTCCGCTGCGATTGTGAGACTCTGATGTTGTTTTTGTCTTCTTCATCTACCCATTTTCTTCTTTTCCCTTACGGTCGGGTATTTTCAGCATTTAATATTGTTGACGTATTTATGCCAATTTTCGGAGGCCGAAAAACCGGGTCATGACAGATATGGAGGCTAAATGATATCACAAACTTGGATGGTTAGTGGTGCTTATGCAGAGGAGAATTTAGAGATATTTTAAAATCAATATCCTTCATCATCTCGTACCAATTCTCTTCCATCTTAGCCCTCCATCTCAAAACTTCTATTGCAGCATCTTATGGCCGCACCGAGCCCTCATCATGACTCAATATGATCATCTCCTATAGGCTTTGAACCCATTTAAAGCCCGAGCAAATATTTCACGTTTAAATACAATTTAAATGCTTGTCGATATCGTATATCGACTAATGTATTTATAATTTTATGAATACATTTAACAATATGTGTCCATCAAATCAAAATCAAATTTGTTAATTAATATTTCATAAATATTAATTAACTTATAATTATTACAAATTAATTAAATTATTTTGGTTCAAGGAGTGTTCATCATTTTGGTTGTGTGACTTGTTAGGTGTAAGTTTGGGTAGAAACTGAAGAATGAACCGTCCAGTCAGATCCAATGCAGGATTGATGCTCCCCTTGTTGAATTCAAGGAAAGAATCGGTGTGCAGATGTTTAGTTTGCACTTGTTTTGAATAACTATTTTAGTCGGATAATGGTAAAAGTCAAAGAATGAATGGGCGCACTGCATTCTTTTAGAGTTGGGTGATTAACCATATCCATTTCGGTTTACATTCTCCCGTCAGAACTAGGGATAAAGTCATCTCAAATGCAGTCAGGTCATGCCCATTTGGTTTCATGCTTTTCCAGATGGGTCGAAGGAAGGTGACGGAGGATGAGTGGTCAAGTCATACTTATTCATGGTTTATTCTTCTATCTATGCTCTGGTGGTCAAAGGTATTCAATGGACGTTTGGGTCACATTGATTTGTAGTCGATGAGGATCAATATTGACTGTCGATTCAGCGAAACAATATAATAAGCTTAGGTCACGTTGCATGTCGATCATGGTATGGTCTGAAAGGTACATATCGATATTGCCCATCAATCCGACGTTACGATATTTTTGGTCGTCTGTAACTTCGGACGTCGTTCTGATTGGTTGGCATTAAGGCCTCCTTGTAGTTGTTGCCATAAGTGGTAAAGGAAGCTAAGCTGGAGATGTAGCAAGTCACCTTTGTCTTCTTTCAGTGATTTGTACCACTGCCCCTAGTTATGGGTTAGCAGAGTAAGTTTGCGGATGGTCTAATTGCGTGTGTAGTGAGTTTATACTCCTCATGTCGAATTTAGGTCAAAGGTGAATGAATGGTCAAATCACGTTCATTCGTTTGTCTATGCTCATTACGCACTTTGGGGATCAGAGTCAGTTGAAGGGCCATTAATCAACCACACCTATTTGATGTTTATACTCCTATCCACACTTTGGGGACTAAGAGTTTTTGTAGAAACTGATCAGACCGCATTTTCCTCGTCTAATTCATTTGCCCTTGTCAAAGAAAAAAGTCGAAGTGTAGTCAACCACATTACAAAAAATTAATTTGATGTTTCTCCCACTGAACTGTAGGGAGGAATTGATTGGAAGGCCGTTAGGTCACATCCGTCCATGTTGCATGCATAGCCCGTCGGATCATAGGCGAGAGTTAGCGGATGAATGGTCATGCCACCTTCATTTGTGGTTGGATACTAGTCATATCCATTCAGAACAGGATATCCATCTAGGCTTGTTTTGTGAATCTGCATCTCCCAGTCGAATCATGGAATAAATTTTATCATGTAGGGTTGGAGTGCATCCCTACAAATTTATGCTATTGGTCCTGTGCCAAGGACAAGATTTGTTGCACGGACGGTTGTGTTACGCCTGCTTAGTGATGGATGGTTGGATCGCATCCGATTTTATGCGATAAGCGTGCCTCCTAGTCAGGGAAAGATTGGAAAGTGGACGGTCGAGCCACATCCACTTTTTATACTACATAACTTGCCAAGGAATCATAATCGATAGATGGACGGTAGAATCGCATTTCTTTTGGTATATATATTCCAGTCCATGCTTTGAGGACTGGAGTAGTTGGGTAGTCAGTAACACCCAATTGGTGTTTATACTCCAGTCCGCGCTCTCAGGACTAGAGTTAGATGATGGGTGGTCAGTCACACCCATTTATAATTTTAGGATTATGTCCGCACTCTAAGGACTTAAGTTGTTCTATGGGTGGTCGGTCACACCCGTTTTAATGTTTATACTTTTATTCGCACTTTGAGAATTTGGAGTTGGTTGAAGGGTGGTCAGTCACACCAATTTGGTATTTATACTCCAGCCCGCGCTCTCGGGACCAGAGTTAGTTGATGGGTGGCCAGTCACACCCATTTATCAATTTAGGATTATGTCCGCATTCCAGGACTTAAGTTGTTCTATGGGTGGTCGGTCGTTTTAATGTTTATACTCCAGTTCGTACTCCAGGAATTTGGAGTTGGTTGATGCATGGTCAGTGACACCCATTTCGTATTTGTACTCCGACCGCACTCTCAGGACCAATGTTAGTTAATGTTTATACTCCTGTTTGCATTCTATGAACCTGGAGTTGACCGGCAGATGGTCAGTCACATTTGTTTAGGCATTTGGATCTCATTCGCACTCTGGGAGCTAGAGGTCGATCAAGGTTGTGGATGGTCGGATCACATCCACCTTGATTTGGCAAGCAAAGTCGTAGATGGACGGGTCCATCCTCCTTGAGCTTGAATTTGGAATTTGTACTCCAGCTCACACTCTGGGAACTAGAGTTTGTTAGAGGAATGTTGTGCTTCAATCCCTTTTGATTTAAGTGTGTCGCCCCCCAAGCTTGGGTTTCACTTAGCGAGTGATTGGTCTAATCTCGATCACTTTCCACTAATCCACCCTCAACGAAGGATGGGATTTAGTTGATGTATGATCAAATCGCATCTATGTTCATTTGGATCCCGCTTTATCTAAGCCTAAGGAGTAAGATTAGTGTTCTGCCAAGCTTTGAGCTCGAGCAGAGGAGAGGATGGTCGAACTATATCCACTTTGAGTTATGTATTTTTCCTTAAGTCAGGGGCAAGAGTTAGAGAATAGACGGTCGAGTCATGACCACTTTATGCTTTGCATTCTTCCGGTCGAGTTGAGGAAGAGAGTTGAAATGATGGATTATAATGGTTAGTGAGTAGGCAGTCAGTCGTTGATGGCTTTAAATTGAGGCTTGGGCCCTGATGAAGTCAGTTTAAGGCATGATTGTATTTGTCGAATCACAAATGCAAGCTGGAGAGTGAATGATCAAATCATATCCACTTTAAACATATGTTCTCAAATTACCCCAAGTATTTAATGTAGGATTGGATGCATGGACGGTCACGTCACGTCCACCCTTGGTGTGATTCCAATTTTACTGGGCATCAGAAGAAGCAAAAGTATTTTGGATAACTTCAAGTGCGAGATGGAGAGTGCATTGTTGGACATATCACTCTAAGTCTTTCTCAGATCTCCAATTAAATTGCATAGGCGGATGAGTGGATGGTCGGTTGCATCCACTTTGTACCGGAGTCCCGACATCTTGATGGTCTTTTCCGCTTTGATGCCTTGCCCCTAGTCAAGGGCATATAGTAGCCGATGAGTGGTTAAATCATGCTCGTCGTGATGATACCTCAATGACTTGATCATAATCCACGGAGGTTGTTTGGCACCTAGCCTTGAGTACTCGGTTACCTGCACCATTTGCAAGTAGTTTAATTTAAGTCAGTCATATTTCGTAACATAAATGGAATTGAAATAGAAATAATTAAAAAGCGATCGGATTAAATCTCATTAACAAGTGAAGCAGCGTCGTATGCTCGTTATTTCACTACGGTCCAGCCCTTCTCAGTTGGAAGTCTAATACAAGTGGTTCAATTTGATCGAAGTTCTTGATCGATGGGGATCAAGGGTTCCCTGCCTTTGCTTTATGGGGCTTCCATATATTGTCGGAGCTATCCTCACTGGAGCAGCCTTATTGCGCTGGCATCCACGGTTGCCATCTAAGGAAGAGGAGTTTTCCTATCTAGAATACAGACTAGGTTCCCTCCTTATCTCGCCATGTTGATCCTTCATTTGGTTCATCAACTCAATATTTGCCTAGATATATTGGTGTCGTTGTTGGCAGCTATCCACCTGTTCTCTTATTAAAGTCTAGAAATAAGCTCTTGTGGCAACTGGCTATGGATTTCGATCAATTTGTTGGCTGACAGCTTCTTTATGCCCTTGGGAAATAAGAGAAGTAGAACTACTATGTCTAACCATGATTGACAGTTTTCTTTGAGGAATGGGGGAAGACATCTGCATTTAATGGCAGTCTTCACTCTTGGTGGAATCCATGTGCAATTCTCACTTCATGAGGTAGCGTCGGCAGTTGTGCTTCCATAGTACACCGACATGGTTAGCATGATGAATTTTCATTGGAAATTTTGCATGTAGAATGGTTTCAATGAATGGGTCTCAACTGGAAATGATACTCCAATCATCGTTCTCGGGTCCATTTCCTAGCTATATAGTCTAGTAATACTGGTGAATGATCTATGCATGATTGTTCAACGTTCGAGTGGTTAGTAACGCCGATTGGATGGTGATTTGATAAAGATGGGCTCATAGATTGGTGTTGTCCCTAATTTTCATCCAATTTGGTGGCCCTTTTAGGATAGTAAGGAAGTCCTCTTGAGGTTGTATGCCATGCTTCTAGTCATATGGAGACGACGTGATCAAGATGCGGGCATTTGAAGATGGTTCAGTGGTGACTAGCTATGCTTTGAGTTGGCAGAGTAGACAATATAGGACGGTCGTTATATAAGCCATCGTACCATAATTGTAAACTCGGGCATTTGAAAGCTATTCAATTAGGGGAAGTTGCAATCCACCTTGGAAGCATGATATGGTAACCAACTCTAGTTCTTAGCATATTAGCTTGGTTCTCCAACTTTTGGGAGCACTGTTTGAGTAGTAGTTACTTGCCCATTCCTTGACTGTAATTCAACATCTGTGTTATAATCTCTAATGTCTCATTTAGCCATGGAAAGATCGGTAGACTGGATGGAATGATCGTTTACTAAGTTGATTTTTGAATTCACTATGCGGGTGCACTGCGCTGCGGCTAGGGTTCAGGTGGAAAATCTTTTTTTGGAAATTTGGATCGTACCCGAATTTTTTTTTTTTGAAATTTCGTACCGTTCACAGTGATGTTCGAATGATACAGATGTTGGTGAAACTGAACGATCCGAAAAGTGGACACTTAGATCGATACGAAAGGCGCACAGCTTGATCGATACAAAGTGGTATATGAGGATTGATATGAAATGGTATCTAAGGATCGATACGCAATGCACACAGCTGGATCGATATGAAAACTGATCGATACAAAAACTGATCGATATGAAAAGTGATCGATACGAAATTTGTTCGATACGAAATTCGATTGATACGAAAGTAGTCATCTTTTCTGGATACGAAAACATGGGTACGAAAATCATCATATTTCTGGATATGAAAAGGTGGATGCGAAAATCATTATATTTCTGGATACAAAGGCATAGATACAAAAATATGGATACTAAAATCTTCATATTTCTGGTTGAATGTGGTTTTTCTTAGATCTGGAGCAATCTAAATAGAATAGAAGAAACCATCGAAAGCTAGATTTTAGCAATCCAACGATGACAGTAGATCCAATGAGCAGGAGAAAAAGAGGGTTCTCACAGTGAAAGCAACAAAGTGTTTGCACCAAAATTGGACACAACACCCTTCGGACATATTTTAAGAGATTAAAAAGAAGAATATAAATGAAAAATGAGGTTAATCTGACAAACACGCCTAAAATAGACAAATGAAAGTATGAAAACACATAGATTTAGAGTGGTTCGGCGTTGAGCCTACATCCACTATAGAAAGTTTGATGTTTTTATTGATGATTCTCGCTGGTTACAATTGATTACAACAGTACACTCAAGATACAATGAAGATTTCGGCAGAGTATCAGCGTGGAAGGACCAAAAAGTCCATTTTCTGGATGCATATGGCTACTATTTGTAGGAGTAGGCTGAAAATATCTTGCTCGGATCTTGGAAGACCCCTTCTCTTATGTGGGTGGGCCCACCAGATTGATCCCTTGACATTTGGGATCGATCCATGATCGATATGTACACAATTCGTATCGATCAAAAATGAATCCTTTCGTGCTAAGATCGATCATAGACCAAGTAAGGGTGGTACGCAAGCTCCTATGGAAATTTGGTGGCATTTGGACTTGTAGATTTTGAGTTATGATCGATTCGAGTTTTCATTTGCAAGACATTGTCGAGTTCGTATCGATACCCTTTGTATCGATAGCTTCGTATCGATGTTGGCATGTGTCGATCAAGGTGACGTGGCTCCGTATTTTAGGATCGATCCACTTTTCATGTTGAGTGACCGATTCTTCTACTTTCACATGCTTTTTTCGTATCGACCTAGAATTACTCTTCGTATCGGTCTAGGAAATGCTTTTCATATCGATGTTCTTAGCTTTGTATCGATCAAAATGATGACGTTTGTATCGATCCTTCATGTGTAATTTGTATCGAAATTTGTATCGATCAGTGGCTGATCAATACGAAAATAGGTGAGTGGGTGGATTGATACGAAATGGCAATCTTCCAGGGATACAAAGCAGTTCCACTTCGATGGATACGAAGGAGGTTGGTGCATAATAGATACAAAGTGGGATTTCTTCATGGATCTTGATCGGTTAATATCTTGAGCATACGAACTCTGATTGACTTGGAATTTGAAATGTTAGCTCTCATAACAGAAAATACAAAATAAAGTAAGAAAGTTAGCCTCCATCTCCAAATATCCAATCTCGTGTGCATATGATTGCCTCAACAACTTCGGGCTTAAGTGCACTTCAGTATTGATCAAGAACTCGACCACTTACACTAAATGATGCTTCTGATGCAACCGTAGATATAGCAATGGATAGCACGTCACGAGACATAATAAACAATTCTCAAGATCTAAATTGATTAGCTATCCAATATTCAAGAATATCCAAATTTGTCTTCCTATCCAACTTTGGCTCATCCAAGTACAATTCCAATTGAGTTTTTTGAGCTAAAAAGGTATATTCTTCACTCTCAAAATTGTCAAAGTCCAACATATATGTAAGATATAGTAAATACTAAATAGTATAATATAGGAAAAAAAATTGAAGTTTAATGCGTCGTTATATAAATTTTACCTTCATAACTTCCAAGCATTCTTTAGAAACTAAGATATCACCAAAAGAAGATTGACTCTGACTACTAGAAGCAGTGTCTGTTTTTTCACCATATATTTGCATGTAAATATCAAAAAGAGCAAACAAAGTTTCACAAACTTTACTCATTTCTACATAACCACCACCATAAAGCCTCTTATATGAAAACTCCACAAACTGAATCTAATATCTAGGATATAGAATAACAGTGATCGAGAGAATAAAACTGTATGACTTCCAATACTTCTTAAATTTTCTAATCATACCACATGCAATCTTACTCATAAACTATCTCCATTAGCCCTGGCTCTTTGAAAAGGTCTTGAACAATAAACACTTGAGGAAAATACAGATTTGTAATAGGATATTTGGAGCTAGAAAAAAGACAAGTCACATCATAAAATACCTTTCAAAAACTTGCAAATTTGTTCCACTTTCACCCATTCAGATTGAGAAAGAGTGTACTTATAGTTAGCGTCACTCAATTGCAAATGGTGAAAAGCACGTTGATAATAAAGAGCACTCTCAAGCATGAGAAATATGGAATTCATCTAGTAGGAACATCCTTACGTAAACCTTTTTTACACTTCATAGAAACATGAGATATGCACTAAAATTTTGTTTCCTCGCTTGTGAACCTCTTACATGTTTAATGCTCTCCCTAATTTTAGACACACATATATCAACTTCTAGCCTATCTTGCACTATAAGATTAATAATATGAGCACAACATCTAATGTGTAAAATCACCATCCGTCACCAAGGACTCTCTTAACAAAAGCTGCTCCATCAGCAAATTAACAAATACATCATTTGCACTAGCATTGTCTAAGGTAATGGAAAATATATTTTTTGTTAATGCCCCCAACTAGTCAACAAATTATAAAAAAATTCGGACAAAGTAACTTGGTATGTGGAGGAGGCATAAAACTAAAATTTAACATTCTTTTTGAAGGATCCAATTAACATCGATAAAATGAGCAGTCAAACAAATATACCCATCAGTTGCTATTGAAGTCCATAAATCAGAAGTCAAACAAATTCTCCCTAGAATTGAAACTAACATGTCTTTAAGTCTCAATTTTTTCCTTTCGTACATTTTCATCACAGCCGCTCTAGCGGTATTTCTAGAAATCAACTTAACATTTGTACAAACATAAGAAAATAATTGTCTAATTCCAGCATACTCAACAAATTGAAATGGCAAATCGTGCATCAATATTGACATTACCAATAATTCTCTAAACTTATCCGGATCAAGTTTAGACGACCTTGTTATAATAGAGTTGTCGGCCTAACTTATAAGCAATTGACCTAGATCACGATCAGTAGTTTTGGAACAAGTTTTAATATGATGTTTTAGGTTTCCAGTGCCATAAGTACTATCACATAAATAAACAACACCACATTTCATACACTTAGCTCTTTGTTTTCCATCATTTTGCAAGGGAATAATTTCAAACATAGTCCATACCTCAGAAGTAAGTTTCGACGTCTCTTACCAACAACTTTTGCACCTTCTATTTCTATATTGTCTAATTTCAATGCTTCCATATTGGCATCTCCAACTTGTTCACCACTCTCACTACTTGGTGTAAAAGGGTCCATCCCTTTTCTGCAAAATTAAAGAAGAAGAAAACTCATCACCGTGACTACTAATTATTTAATTGCCATGATTGATGAAATGAAAAAAGCAACGAAAAACATAGTCATAGCATTAAGTAAATGATTCTTTTACAAAGCAACAAATTAACCTATTTAGAAGAAAAAAGATAAGGAAATTTTTTCCTATTTTAATTAATGGGTATCACTTTTCCCTGTGTTTTGAAGCTTGAATAGAAATTAGCATAATTCTGATCTGTTAAGTTATCATATTTCAGAAGAATATCAATCCAATAAAAAAAATACTCATTGAAACGACTAATGATTTTATGTAATCTTGTAAAATACAATGAACAACATTATCTTTACTCGATTTATATATTTATATTATTTATTTTTAGTAATGAATATTAGGTAAACCCCAATATGGTAGACAAACAACTGAGAAATGATGCATTCAGTATTCTATAAAGATAAAAGGATATATTACCATTTCAGTACCACAACTCTGTGAATGTGATGAGGTTCTTTCATAAGTAAGTTATAGAATAATTACTGATTTTGTAGAATCATGATTTTGCAGAGCATCTTTTTGTTGAAGTTTTTTTGGCTAAATTCATTCCTTACATAAGGGAAGATGAAAAATTTACAATTATAACAATTATTAAACTGCTAGGTCACAACAAACAAACAAAAAATGAATTCGGCATCAAATGAATTACCACTTACCAGAGTACGACGGCAAGCACGAGTGATTAGGGTGTGACACGAGTGGATGGATGGTAGACGCGAGTGATTAGAGCGTGAGTGGATGGACAGAAGACGCGAGCGATTTGGGGCCAGAGAGCGAGTGGATGGACGGCAGCCAGCCACCGAGGCCGAGCTATTGAAAAAGGAGAACGAAGTAATAAAAATTAGAAAACAACGAAAGAAGATAACCCTAGCTGCCTATAATGTAGAGGAAATGAGGAATGGACAAAATGAATGTCACGGTCAACCCAAAATAGCCCAAGTTGCAAAAAATTAAAAAAAAACATTTTATAATAAACGGGTTTGGAGGGTCAAAATCGGGTTCATAGGTCAAACCGAAACCCGCCTGTTAACTAAATGGGTTATGGCGGGTTGACCCGAAATTGACCCGCCCGTGTTATCGTGTCATCCAAACCTGCTAATTTTCATGTCATCTTCGAGTCGTGTTTCGATCGTGTTGGAAATTGACACCATGGTCTGGAAGCTCCATACGGTACGCCAATTTTCTTATCCTTTCAAAAAAAATTGAATGGCTCGATAAATCTAGGCACCAATTTTCCAAACTTGCCAAATCTAATAGCTTTCCTAAGAGGGGTGACTTAACAAACACCATATTTTCAACCTCAAACTCAAGCTCTTTTCTTCTTTTATCCGCATGACGATCTTATGCTACCTCCATCATTTTCTTGATAACCTCTACTTTTTTCTTAGTATCATGGATCAAATCAGGTCCGAGTAATACTTTGTCAATGGTTTTCCACCAACAACTAAGGGATTTGCATGGCCGCCCATAAAGTGCTTCAAAAGGGGCCATACTAATCGTTGCTTGTATTTATGCAAACTCAATCAAAGGTAGATGCTGTTCCTAACAATTCTCTGGAGTCCAAGACATAAGCTCTCAACAAGTCCTCTAAAATCCCATTCACCCTCTCTGTTTGTTCGTTAGTCTGTGACTGATATGTAATGCTAAGATTTAAAGAAGTTCCCAAAGCTGTCTGCAAACTTCTCCAAAACTCACTAGTTAACAGGGGGTCCCTATCACTGACTATGCTTATAGGAATTCCATGCAAACGAGCTACCTCCTTAATATAAATCCGTGCGAGAGAGGTGGAAGTCCTATTTCTCCTAATTGGAAAAAAAATAAGCACTCTTGGTGAGTCTATACACAACAACCTAAATAGCCCCATCGCCCTACTGACTTTTAAGCAATTCTTCCATAAAATCCCTTGAAATATGTTTCCATTTCCAAGTCGGAATTTCCAAAGGTAATATAATCCACCAGGCTTTCCTTGCTCGGCTTTTACTCTCTGACATATCAAACACTTAGCAACAAACTCAGCTATGCTCTTCTTTATCCCATTCCAAAAGAAGATCATCTTCATGTCCTTACATATCTTATCTCCTTCAGGATGGATGGTCATCCTAGAGTGGTGATATTCTATAATCACTTTTCTCAGTATATCATCAATTTTTAGAACATAGGGGCGTCCATCTCTTCTCAAGCATCTGTTATCATTAATTAAATACCTCATAGCATGGGGAAAATGCTCTCCTATCCTTAATTTCTCCAAAATCTCTACTAACTTCTCATACTTCACTTGCTCATGCCCTATACGATCCATCAAGGATGGTCTAATCTCCATAACTGCTAAAAGGGGTTCTGTTGATGGTTGGAAGTTAAAATTTGAGAGAAAATCCAATTGTCTTCATTCATATATAGCACGTAGGGTAGCATACCTCTAATTAAGGGCATTAGGGAGTACATTCCTTTTTCCAGGTGTATACCGAATATTAAAGTCAAACAATGCTATATACTCCATCCATCTCTACTATCTAAGATGCAATTATTTTAGGAAAAATAGGTATTTGAGCGATTTATGACAAGTGAATAGCTCAAACATTTCTCTCAAGAGATAATGTCTCGACATCTTTAAGGCAAAGACAATAGCTCCCAATTCGAAGTCATGCATTGAATACCTCTTCTCATGATCTTTTAGCTGCCTACTAGCATGAGCAACTACTTTCCCTTCTGGCACTAAAATTGCTCCTAATCATGTGCTACAAACATCTGTAAAAACCGTGAATGATTTAGTTCCATCGGGAATGTTGAGCAAGTGTGCACTAGTCAATTACTCCTTAAGCTTCTCAAACACCTTAGTGCATCTTTCATCCCAAGTAAAAACTAGGTTCTTCTTAGTCAATTAGGTTAAAGGGGCTGCTATTCTAGTAAAGTTCTTGATGAGTTTTCTATAATAGTCTGTTAACCCTAGGAAACTTCTAACCTCTGATGCACTCTTAGGGGTCTTCCATCCTTGGACAGCTTCCATTTTGGTGGCGTCTACAGCCAATCCTTACTTCAAAAAAATATGCCCAAGAAATCTAACTTCGTTCTTCCAAAAGTCACATTAAGAAAATTTGGCCTTGTGTTGGTCCTTCCTCAAAGTCTCTAATACTTCCCTAAGGTGGTCCTCATGCTCATTCTTGCCTTTGGAGAAAACCAAGTTATCATCAACAAACGCCACGATGAATTTATTGAGTTGCCCTCTAAATACTCTATTCATAAAATCTACAAAGTATATGGGGAATTTGTCAATCGAAAAGGCATTACTTCCAACTCATAGAGCCTATCTGGAGTGTGAAATGCGGTCTTCAATTTTCTCTCCTTTGCTATTAACTGTTGAAATCCTGTTGCTACGTCTAATTGAGAAAAGACCCTAGCTCCTACAAGTTGGTCAAGCAAGTCGTCAATCCTAGGTAAAGGTACATATTTTTCCTTGTCAACTTGTCCAATTACCTATAATCGACGCAAAGTCTCAAAGAACCATCTGCCTTAATGGCAAAAACAGCAAGGGTTCCCATTTAGAATTACTCCTACGGATGAATCATTTCTTCAATATCTCAAAGATTTGCTTATCTGATTCCCTTCTTTCCTTGGGAGCCGTATGCCTCAAAGGTAGGGTGACGGACCTTGCATCCTTATCCAAATCGATTTGGAACTTGATCTCCCTATCGGCTAGGAGAGCTGAGACCTCCTCGAAGACATTAAGAAATTCCCAAACTATGGGTACGGACGATGGTTCTCCAATTACGGATGGACTTAGTGAGTATAAATGGCTTAATACAACTAAATCTTTGGGTGTACAAAGAAGTTCTAGGTCATGACCTCAACAACTCCTTGGTCGTACAACCCTATTATCACATTCAAGAATGGCTCCATAATATGACAAACAATCCATACCCAAGTTAAGTCCATACCTCTCAAAATTTAGAACATACACATTGCATATGAAATTAATGTCATATATGTCTAACACTAGGTCTTTGCAAATAAGAGAAAGATGGGCCGAACCCCCAATGTGATTGGAAACCTCTATTGGGCTGTTGACAACCTGGGTTTGAAGATTTAAGAAATTTACTACATTCCTAGCTATAAAGGAATGTGACGCCCATGAATCAAATAGGGTGCGAATAGTAACTCTACAAATAAGAGTTGTTTCTTCTAGAGCTGTTTTCCTTGGTCTCTTGGTAGTTTACTAGCAATAAGGATAGCTTCAATAACAAAGGCATGTCTGCTTGATACTTCCTTATCCATCTTGGGACACTAGTTCTTGTAATGTCCTTCCTCGTGGCAATTAAAACAGGTCCCTTTAAAGGCTTCCTTTATTAGACTTACCCTACAATCCTTGATTCAATGACCCTTCTTATGGCATCTTTGACACATCTTACCATCCTTCTTAAACTTCCTCTTTGACTTCTTATTGGCCCAAAAAATTCCCTTCTTGGAATCTCCTTGCTTTTAGGTCGGTACAATCTTCTTTTCTACTTCATTGTCTTCCATATTGCCCATGTGCAACATTGCAATTCCACCAACATCTCATATGTGACCCCCATAGGCACTTGGGTTAACAACATTTCTCTTAACAGGGAATTTAGGCCGTTCACGAACTTCATACTTAACACCAAATTCCAAGGTATAGAAACTCGTCTCTATCTTGAAAATTAAGCATGTGCGTCAAGGCAAGAATAGTTTTCAGACTTGTCCGATCTCATTGTTAATCGAGGGATGGTGCTTTTTGAAATTGGAAAGTGGTGGTATGTACATTTATTCTAATATCTATATGATCTATTTACTTGCACCAAAAGAATAGTGTTTCGGGATTTATTATTATCAATGTTTTAAATGACATTTGTTTTAGTCCGATTAAGTATTGTTTTGAAAATGGAATTTTTCTAAAGATTTGTGAATATACTTATATAATTGAGATAAGTACATGGAAAAGTTTCCTAAGTATTGAAAGTGAAATGTTTTGTGAATATAGTTATACTTTTAGATAAATATATGGAAAAGTTTCCTATGTATTGAAAGTGAAATGTATTATGAGTACACTTATATAGTTAAGACAAGTATATCAATATTTTTCAAATATTAAAAAGAGTAGAGAAAGGGTTTGTGAATATATCTTTGTAAAAGTATTTTAATACAAGAATTTACAAAGTGGTTTTAATTAATGAAAGGATTAATTAAAGAGGCTTAGTGGTTTCTTTGTGCTTAACCATGCTTAGTTAAACCTCTGGTTGAATTGTTTGTTTGTTTAATAGCTAAATAATCGACTATCAATTGTTGGCCAGTTTTTAAAGCTATCACTGTCGGCTTGGAGAGACTGGGATCAAATATATTATTCGAAATCCACTTTAAACCCGCATAAGCGTTCGAATTGAAGATATCTTGTAGATGATCGAAGATGGAGCTCTTTGAAGTGGAAAGGCTACTATTCTTAAAGGTGATTCCAAAAGAGATGTAGTAGAAGTAGTGTCTTTGATTTGTTCATATCTTAAACAAATTGTATGGATGAATAATGGTGTTGCATTGTTTCCAGGAGGGTAGTGTTAGTATTCCAAGTGGGATTGGTATATAAAAGGTAAACCGTAGCCTCAAGCCTTACAACCGTGAAGGACAAAAACATGGGATATATTTCAGGGCTATATGGGTTGTACCCATTAGGGCATATCATAATCCTTCTAGATCACTATTTATATATTTATGGATTTTGTATGTGCATGAGAGCTCTCGAGGAAAAGGTTGCAAAGCAACCGAGGTGATAACAGATTGGTTACTATCCGTAAGGGGTAGGTCGGTCCTGATTCGCAGGGGTCGAAATTTTTTCGATCTCGGTACATTTTCTTGAGGTGTATTATGGCAGGCAGTACCCTAGTAGCCTTGTCATTGTATGGAATCCATTAGCCAATAAGTGATTTTCGGATTTAGTTATATAAGTATTATGCTGGAATTTAATTAATGTAATAATTTAGCTAAGATTCAATAATTAGTTTAAACCTTAGATATTATCATAATATCACATGACTTCTTATGAAATGGTTTCGCAACAGTAAGATGAAAACCTATCCGTGTTTATATGTGGCGTGGTCTTACGAGATACCTTTATTTTTGAAAGGTTTTAGAACGTTTAAATCTATATGATGTGTGTTTCTCATGCTGGTTTACGAGATATTCTCTTATAATGCTAGGGTCAGCCTGAGCATGTTTTCTAGATTTAGTTTGGATGCTTTGGAGCTTCAAGAGACGAGCTGTATACCTTTAAGACGTATTCACGTATATTTTATTTCTGCTGCATTGGTTATTTATATTTATTAGCCTTCGTGAGGACGTATTGTTATAACTGTCCAGACTGATGATAGATAGTTACTCTGATGGATGTACGTATATTACAGTTTTCTTTTGTAAAGATCAGTTGCACATTATATATTGCCCATCACGATGTGAGATTATGTTATGTCCTTTCTTTCTTTCCCCAATAATATGTCTTTGCGGCACTTGGATGCTCGGCACACGAATACCGTAGATGTATTAATGATGTTTTTTTAGGGTCAAAAAGGCGGGTTGTTACAACTATCATCAGCTTGGACAGTTATAACAGCATATCCTTATAATTGCTGATATACATATAAAAAGTAATGCAGCAGAAATAAGAATACTACGGTAAGTAAGCATCCAGCTCCTATCTAAGAGATCAATGAACATCAATGAAAACCTGTCGTTCCCAGACTGCTCGAAAGAGAAATTTAAGGAAAACAAAAGTCATGTGTTAGACATTAGTCTAGTGTGAGAAAATCAAGAAATATGTGTGACATATAACATCACCTTTTGAGACCGTTGTAATGGTTATCCTCTCAAAAGAGCCAAACCATCTAATAAGTACAAATTGTGATATAATAAATAACGTCTAGGGGAAGAATATAAATCATTAAATAGCCGTTGGTGTTTACATTGGTTACACCACAACATTTTAGAGTACAGTCAAAAACGCTAGGGCGCGTTCGCATATGGATTTTTCATGGAGGCCTCCCCAGTAAAACTCTTAAGTAAACTGAGACCAATCTCCATGACAAGGATCAGAAACTACCTTCTGAGAGTCGTATATATCTTGATAAAATATATCATACGGTAAACTCAACTACCCCCAACGTTCCGACACTTTCGTGGACTACGTGGAACCAAGTATCAACAACTACCGCACGCGACATATCGAAAGCATACTTTATATATGGAGTTGATATACCCCCGTGGGTTAGTAAACCTAGGATCATGCATCCTACTCTATCTTTAGTTATATACTGATGGTGAAGTCAAGTTGGCATCTTAGCACACGAGTCATCATCACTCGAATAGATCACGAATCTCCGAATCGATTCCGGCATCTCGAATAGATCTCGAAACCACAAATGGATTCTAGCATCTCGAACAAAACCACTTCCAAGAGATAGAACACATATCTCGATCGTGTAGTGGTTTTTAATAAATAAAATACTTACCAATCTCAGACTCTCAAAGACTGAGTAGACGAATTTGGTCATATTGAATAACAATGAGAACGATTGTATATAGAAGCCAAGTCTCATATACTTATCACGTTTCTGAACTTCTCAACTTTCACTATCCCTCAATTAAGAGTGAAGCCCAGTAGGTTAGAACACTATTGCTTTTACAACCTACTCGAATAATCATTCGTAACTCTCAAAGATATAAATAAGTGTACTTAGTCCACTTTCATGCTAAGTACATGGCTAAATACTTTCCATAAACAAGTAACATACAAAGCACGATTAAACACACATAATGCACGATCAAGTCACATAAATGACTTCTAATCCCCTTTTTAGTTAATTAACCTTTTATAAATTAAAACCACTTTTATTAGTAAAACTTATTTATCTTATAAAACTTCTTTACTTAATTAAACTTCTTTCTTTAATTAAAACTTCTTTTAATTAAAAACCTTTATTATCGCTTTCTTAATTAAACTTCTTATTGATTAAAACTTCTTTTAATTAAACTTCACTTATTTAAATTAACTTCTTTATTTATTTAAACTCCTTAATTTAATTAAACTTCTTATTGATTAAACTTAGTATTAATTAAAACTTAACTTATTTAACTCCTTTTTTAATTAAACTCCTTTTTAATTAAACTTCTCTTATTAGTTAAAACTTAACTTGTTAAACTTGTATATAGACTAAATTTCCCTTTTATAAAAGATATATACGCGTATTTTGCTATTCACATATTATTATCCATGTATTATTATTCATGTATTCTACTATTTACGTATTTCTACTTACATATTACTATTTGCATATTCTACTATTCATGTATTACAATCTATGTATTCTACTGTTTGCGTATTTCTATTTACGTATTTCTATTAATTTTTTACCCTTTTTGTAATCTCTTTGCAATACTTTCAAAAGGTATTCATATACTTATCCCAAATAGTATATGTATATTCACAAATCATTAACAAGATTTACTTACTTTAAAATATAATCAAAGCGGTAAAAAACAATTGTTACTAAAACAATGTTACTATAAACCCCTTCTCTTTTATAAATTAAGCATATAACCTTATCTATCTTTATTCCAAAAGATTTTGTACTTGTTATTATCTTTAAAATTCCATTAATAAAGATTTAATTATATTTAATATATTTTTCCACTTTAAAATATAATTCAAGGGTTTGAAAACAAATGTTATTAAAACATTGTTACTACAACCCAAAACACTTCACACTTATTCATTTCCTTTAAACTTACTTTTTAAAGATTTAATTATATTTATAAGGGTTAAAAACAAATGTTACTTAAACATTGTTTACTACAACCCAAAACTATTCATTTATAATTACCTTAAAATATTCATTATCAAATATCTAACTATATCCTTAAGTATAATTAATAAGGGTTAAAAACATATGTTGCTTAAATGTTGTTTACTACAATCCAAAACCATTCATCTATAATTACCTTAAAGTATTTATTACTAAATATCTATTTATATTCTTAATGGCAACTAATAAGGGATAAAAACATAAGTTACTTAAACATTGTTTGCTATAACCTAAAATCATTTATATACTTATCATTAAACTTAACATTCATTTTAAAAGCTCAAAGCATATCAACACTTATTAATTAAGGTAATACACTTTTAATTGAACTTCTCAAAATAATTTATTTCAACTTGAGTGTTAAAATACAATTTTTTTTTACTACGTTTAAAAATATTTAACTTACTTTTAAAACTTTTATATATTTACCAAAACCTTTTAAAATGATGTATATATTTATATGTATACTAGTTTATTTATAAGTTAATATAATTAATAAAAATTCTGAAACAGTTTAAAAGATATTATGTGAAATTAAGCTTTTAATACTTTAATAAAACCTTTAACCAATTTTCTAAAAATATATCTATTTAGAAATACTTTACAAATACTTATACTATGGTTTAAAATAGTTATATTAATTATTACTTAAAAATACTTATTTTATAATTTATTTAAAAATGATAAAAACATATTTTATTATTTAAATCCCTTTTTCTTTAAAAATTCATAAATGATAATAAAAATATATTTAAACTTTGATATTTTTCCAGTAATAAATATGCTCATAGTATTTATTAAAAATACAAAAATAGGCATAGGATGTCTTTCAAAGTTAACTTTGAAAATTGCCGAAGACAAGGCATTTTCAAAGTGCATCCATTGTGACCTTTTCGTTTCTAAATTTCACAACTTAATTCCACAATTTTTACAAATCTCCAAACCAATTCTTCTATATCAAACACACCAAAACATATGTAGGGAACAAGAAAACGTATATTTTCCTAATATAATCATAATTTAACCAATTTAACATATGTCAGATACAAGATATTCCAAAGTGCGTTTATAGCGACTATTTCACTACAACCATTCACAATACACTATCAAACATGAAAACAATAATTCCTAACTAAGTCATATATTTTAGAGGGTTATAAGAGAATACATACTACGTATAATGTTGTCACTTGCTTTCAAAAGCAAGGAGGGTCCGAAAGTAATAGCTTGGATTGTTGTCTATTTTAATTTATATTTTGCACAACCATTATATAAATAATATAATACAAATTAAATGGTGAGTAAACTCACCCAAAGCCTAAGCCTATCTAAGACGTAGATAATGTCGCTTCGAGTGCAACGATGAAGATGACGTCTCGATTGAACCTCGTACACAATAGTTATGAATTTTATAAGAATTAGAATTAAAAATATTAATTACTTAATTAACTTGATTAACATTAATTACCTCCACTCATCCTTTCTTCCCTAATTAAATGAGCATAATGATACGCTTGTAACAACCCAATGTCGTTGATCCTTTCTCATATTTTCTCCCTCGATACTCCATGAAATCGACTACTGCCAATTCCAACAAACTCCATTTTGCCACCTCTTTCCAATAGATCCCATCAAGTTACGCTCAACAGCCCCCATCAAAATATGACCTGGGCACTACGTCACGATAAACGATTATCGCATTCCACTCTACCATGCCACACCACCCTATTTGGCATCCACTAGCTCGCCTTCTCATGCAAAGCTTAACACCAATCTCCCTTTCACCCAACTCTCCCTCCATCGTCGCCAAATCAAAACCCTAGTCTGACAAGTACAAGTCAAGCTCAACCAATCATCTTCATGCCCATCAACGTCTATATAGATCTGAAGCCCTCGCTTCCCTGAGTGCAATGGATCCAACGTCGACAATTTTCATTAACTACAGCTCCGGATTTAATTATTTGAAAGTGACGGTTAAAGTTATTTCTTTGTTTCATTTACAAGAAATTGAAATGAAGAAAGAAATGATTAAGTGAGGAAAGGAATAAATGGGGAGGTATAAATAATAAAATAATATATTTGTTTTAATTTCCTCGAATTAAATTGATATGCGTTTTGAGCTCGCACGACCACACAGAATGCCGAATCGTCACGAAACTCATCGACATACATTATCTTATTATTCCGGTTACGATGACATTAGTTTCATTAAAATCTAAGACAGTGCTTTGCCATGATAATTTTGCATGTTTCAAGACCATTTATCGATAAAACAATTTTCGGTCATATTATCGATATTTATTCGAACTATTTATTTTTAAAAACAAATTTCAAAAACAAGTTTCTCATCATTAGTTATTATTTAAAAGGAGGTTAACAAGGTTATTAAATCAATTTATTCACATTAATTTCGAGTTTAAAATATTTAAATAATTCAGATATTTAAATACGAAGTATCCAAAATATTGGGTTGTTACAAAATATTATACATATATGTGTCTGTACGTATGTAAATCATATTTTGGTAACTAATTTTATATCAATATACATAAACATATATATTAAATTTAAACCATTTATAAATTACAAAAACTAAAATTTAATATATATATACATATATTAAATAAAAAACAATGTATGAATGCATATGCAATTTTTTTTATATATATATGTATATTAAATACTTATATGTTTATGCATAAATAGTATTATAATAAATTATATATGTATATATATTAACATTTTAAATTTATACAAAAAATTTAAATTTACATTTCACCAGGTCATACGTAAGGAATTTTTTTAAAATATATTTAAATATACATTTCACCAGGTCATACGCAAGGAAATTTTTTTTTAAAATTATATCAAAATAAATATCCATATTTACTGAAAAGTAATAAAAATTATTTTTTGAAACTTGATTTTAAATTTTAAATTTATATTAAGATTCTAAAATGTATTTTGTAATTATAAATATTAGTATGTAATTTTATAACTTAAAAACAATTTTAAATCTAGTTTTTTAATTTTGGCTTATATTTAAATAATTTTAAAATATAACAAAAAAATATTTTTTTAGTTTTTACCTTGATTAAATTAGATAATAATTTAATATTCTAAAATCTAGAACATAATTTTATAATATATGTATGTGTAATGGATTTATGTGTGTGTGTATATATTGATTTAGATAATATTTAAATATAATATATATATATATATATAATTATATTTATTTCTCCCAAAAATAAAATACCATTAAAACTTTTTATATAAAATTATATAACTATATTCTATACAAGTATGATGCAGTATTAAATTATACACCATGTATACATATTTAAGAATTATATATCTAAGTTATTTAAAATAAAAATGTTTTTTTATTATTATATGTGCTTCATATAGGCATATATATACATGTTAAAAAATTATTATGCAATTATATGTAAACATACAATCAATTCAATTGTGACAATATATATGTTTATCGAAAGCGACACTTAACTAACAATATTATATACATAGACATTATATCTAAACATTAATAATCATATGTTAGTTAGAAATGCACCTTACTCCCATTGCCTGAAAGTACACCTTGAAATGATGAAATTTTCTCCTTGAATTGATTTCTAATCCAGTAGATTGTTATTCTTTGAATCATTGACCATCAGGTATCAAATAACACTTGATTTGATTTGAACTTAGAAAATTAGAAAGATGGAATGGTAGAGTTCGGCCAGATCTAGAGGGGATATGGTGACTAAAAAGATCACAAACTAGTGTGGTTAGAGATGCTTATATAGAGTAGAATTTAGAGATATTTTAGGATTACATACATCATCTCTTATCAATTCTCTTCCATCTTAGCCCTCCATCTCAGAGCTTCTATTGCACCATATCATGGCCGCACCAAGCCCCCATCATGGCCGAATATGATCAACACCTATTTAGGTGACGTTGGAAAGAAGGTTGGTGAAGAAGTTGAAGTCACAAGTAAGAAAAGATTTGATAGAGCTATTCCAGTGGACGATTCAGATAATTCTGATGAAGAATCGGGGAACAAGCTGGATGACAACAAGAGAAAGGCTATCAAAATAGGTAAAAGGGATGCATGTTCAAGTGGGGTGATTTCTTTGCTTCGTAGAAGCGCTAAGAGCTTGGGCAGGATACTGCTACTCATCCACTTGAAGGTAGCATCTTTATCCCTGTTGTTATTAATTCCTTTTCCTTTGAGCAAATTTACAACACCGTTAAGTATGCGGGTATTATTTTGGATAATGGTGAGAAGATGTTGTAGATTTTAAGACTAAGGAAGTGGAGATGGTTAATGCTGTAAAATGATAATTGTTTCTTGGAATGTTAGAGGGTTAGGCATTCCCAAGAAATGTCAAAGGGTGAAGAATTATTTTAGCTCGATCAGGCCTGATATTGTTCTTTTGTAAGAGAAGTATCCTTCTAATTTCAGATTTAATTCATTAGGTAATACTTTTGTTGATAATTGGAGTTTTTAGAAGCATGTGGGAGTGTTGGAGGTATGTTTATAGGATGGAATACTGTTTTATGGGAGTTGGTACAGAAGATTAAGCATAAATATATGTTGCATGTAGCTTTGTATTTTAAACTTACTGGGATAATATATTTTGTTACCAATGTGTATGGTCCTAATAAGGTAGAGTGTAGAAAAGAGATATGGAGAGAAGGATGTGAATTCAATAGTAAGATTGCCGATCCTTGGATGATTGGGGGAGATTTTAATACTACGAGATTTGTTGGAGAGAGGAGTAATAGAGAGGGAAATAATTTGAATGACATTGATGATTTCGGTGATTATATGAGTGATTATAATTTGATTAACTTGCCTCTTAATAATAGAAGTTATACGTGGAGTAGTGGAAGGGAGATACCAACTTTGGTGAAATTGGACAGATTTTTTATTAACCCTAAGTTTGAGGATTTACATACTTTATCATTTCAGAAGGGTTACTGGTATTATTTCAGACAATTGTCCCATTGTATTTGATACAGGAGATAATGTGAAATGCAAATATCTTTTTAAATTCGAGAAAATGTGTTGTTTGGAAGATGGTTTTGAAGAGATGATAAAATGTAAGTGGCAGTCTTTTTTCAGCAATAAGGATGCAAGCTCTGTTATTGTTGGTAAACTGAAGTTTCTTAAGAAACATTTAAGCAAATGGAATAGAGAAGTTTTTGGAAATATTAAGTTAAAAAGGAAGATTCTTGAAAGGAGATTCTAGAGTTGAATAAGATTATGGAGAGGAGATGTTCAAAATGTTGAAGAGAAAGGAAGATTATTTTTAAAGGAGAAAGAACTTTTAAAATTGATGGATTATAAGGAAATTTTTTGGAGGCAGAGGGCTCGTATGCAATGGTTGAAGGATATGGACAAAAACACTAGTTATTTTTATTGGATGGCTAGTGGTATAAGGAAGTCTAAAAGGATTTGCAGTGTGGTGTATAAGGGCAAGGAGATTACAGAGTAGGATGAATTGAATGTGGCTTTTACAAATTATTATAAATCTATTCTTGGTTGTTGTATGGAGGAGAGGGTTAATGCTGATTGGGAAGTGTTGTATCCTAATTCAATGGATTTATCTGACTTGGATTGTCCTTTTTTGGTTGAAGAAGTGGAGGCAGCTCCGAATGATATGCTTGGAGATAAGGCACCGAAACCAGATGGTTTTTTGAATTTCTTTTTAAAAAAATAATGGAGTTAGAGTAAAGTTGATGCTATGAAGATTTTTGATGAATTTTATGAGGCAAAGTTGAATTTGAAGAAATTAAATTGTGCTAATATTGTTCTCCTGCCTAAGAAGGAAGGTGTTTTGGGTTTTGCTGATTATAGACCAATTAGTCCTTTGAATAGCACCTATAATCTTATTGCGAAAGTTTTAACTAATAGGCTCAAGACTAAAATGGATTATTTAATAGATAAAGCTCAAACTGCATTTATACAAGGGATGTTTATTCTTGATGAGGTTTCTATGGTGCAAGAAATAATTTCTTACTATAATAAGAACAAGCTGCCTTGTGTTGTTTTGAAACTGGATTTTGCGAAGCCGTTTGATACAATAGACTAGAATTTTCTTTTGTATGTTTTGTGGCTAGGGGTTTTGGTAGCAAGTGGGTTTTTTGGATTAAGGACTTGTTATGATCTAGACGCTCATGTATTTATGTTAATGGTATGCCTAGAAAAGTTTCAATTTCTAAAAAAGGCTTAAGACAAGGTGATCCACTTTCTTCTCTTTTATTTGATATTGCGGTAGATGTTTTTTAACACTAATCTTAAGAGTGGCTACTGATAATGGTGTGATTCAGAGTTTTGGGGATGAAATTATTTCAAAGGGGTTTCACTTCTTTACATTATGTCGATGATACGATTCTGTTCAGTTCTCCATATTATAAGTATTTTGCAGTTCTTAAAATCCTTTTGTACTCTTTTGAAAAGTTGTTGGGGTTGAAGATTAATTTTCATAAAAGTTCGGTTATAACATTGAGTAGTAACATAGGTGATGACATTAAAATAGCTAAAATGTTGAATTATAAAGTGAGCGGTTTTACTCTCTCATATTCGGGAATTATGATTAGGCCAGGTAAATTGCACAAGGAAGAGTGACAGACTTTAGTTGAAAATTTTGATGTTAAACTTGCTAGATGGAAAAGTTCTTCCCTATCTAAAGCAAGTATATTAGTTTTGACTAATTCGGTTCTCTCAACACTATCTCTATATTGGTTATTTGTCATAAATGTCCCAAATGGGTTCTGAATAGAATTGAGGGTATTAGAAGAAATTTCTTTTGGCATGAGGTAGAAAGGTAGTTCTTTGAGTTGTTTAATTTCTTGGGATCAAGTTTGTAAGTTGAGTGAGCAAGAGGGTTTGTGTATGTTGAATATTACTGAGATGACTAATGCACTGTTATGTATATGGATTTGAGACTTGATCAATAATAAAGATGTTTTGTGGAGAAAGTGGGTCTTGAAGTTATATCTTAATGACTGTTTTCACTGGAGTTTGGGGGTTAAAGGCAGTAGAGTTTTTTGGAGGAATATTTGGATGTTGGCACCTTTATTCAAATTGTGTTTGAAATATGAATTGAAAAGTGGTAGAAACATTTTATTTTGGAATGACTATTGGGTTCTGCCTATACCTCTTGCTGCCGAGTTTGCTGACTTATATATATTGTCTCTTGAGAAGTTTAAAACTGTGCATGAAGTGTTTAGAGGCACGGTAATTGATTTTAAGTGGGATTTATCTTTTGCAAGATTTTTGGAAGGAAGAGTGTTATTTCAGTTTATCAACTTGATGGAAGTGTTAGAAGGAGTGGTGGTTGATGATAATGATGATGATAATTTTTTATAGGGCTAAAGATAAGAAGAGTTATACTATTAATTCTCTTTATAATTTTTTGAATTTTTCAAGTAGAAAGGTGGTTGGTTTCAAAGAAATATAGGCTGTAAATGTACCTTCGAAAGTGAAGATCCGTGTGTGGATTTTAATGCATAGTAAACTCAATACTATT
The DNA here is from genome assembly GCA_030765085.1 of Allium cepa. NCBI lineage: Eukaryota > Viridiplantae > Streptophyta > Magnoliopsida > Asparagales > Amaryllidaceae > Allium > Allium cepa. The sequence goes on from CM060941.1 coordinate 35,719,873, forward strand.
TCTTCATTGAGGAAGAAGATCATGTGTTTGTCTGATAAATGTTAATTATGTAATATTGAAGAAGAGGACTACAAGCATCTCTTTATGGATTATGACTTCAGCTTTTATCCTTTGACAAAATGTTTGGTTCAATTGGATTTAGAGATTAAGTGGGGGCTACTTATTGAAGATCAATTTGAATATTGGAACTACAAAAGATTTCTATTGGAGGATCATAAGAAAAGAGTTTTATTTAAGCTGCTTAATTTGGCATTTTGATGGGTTATTTGGAATGAGGGAAATAGAAGATGTTTTCTTAATTGGCATAGATCTTCTAATTATGTTCTTTTTGTTATTCTAAAGTTTGTATACTTGTGGTAAGATATTGAGAAGTTTGATATGGTCGATGCTCTTGATTCTGTCGTAGCCAGAGTCATCGATTGTAGAGGCTGATGGGCTGCTGTTCTAGTATTTTACTGTACATATTTTGATGCATGGCTTTTTGATGGGATGCATAGGTTGTTATGATGCTATTTTGGATTTGTTGCTTTTTATTAGGCTGCATGGCTAGTTATGATGCTTTTTGTTGTTGTTGTACTGGGCAGCTGTAGTGTTGTGGTATTGTTTAGTAATGTGGGGGGTTATGTGTATTTGTGATGTACTGGGCTGTTGTAATGTTGTGTTTTGTTCTTGTTTTTCTTGTATGTTATTTTGGGTTGTGTCCGTTTTCTGTGGTGTGGTGTTTTTCAATTATGCCATGTGATGTATATGCCTGTTATGGTGTTATGGTGTTTGTTGTAGTGTTGTGGTGTTGTGTTGTGGGGGTGATTTAGTGTTTATTGCAGTGTTGTTTGGGGGTTGTTGTTGTAAAACTTTTGTTGTTTATATATATGGTGCGGTCAGTTTGATCACTACCTTATTTATTAATATATATATATATATATATGCTAAAAAATTATAGTATACAATTATATGTAAACATACAAGCAATCTGATTGTGACAATATATATGTACACCGGAATCATCACCAACTAACAATAAAATACATGCATTATATCTAAAAGTTAATAATCATATATTAGTTAGAAATGTACCTTACCCTCAATGCCTGAAAGTACACCTTTAAACGATGAAATTTGCTCCTTGAATTGATTTCTAATCCACCAGAATGCTTGTCTTCGAATCGTTGACCACCAGCTATCGAATAGCACTTGATTTGATTTGATTTGAACTAAGAAAACTAGAGAGATGGAGGGGGAGAATTTGGCCAATTCTAGAGGGGATACGAGGCTAAAAGAGATCACAAACTTAGGAGGTTAGTGATGCTTATACAGAGGAGAATTTAGAGATATTTTAGGATCAATATCTTTCATCATCTCTTACCAATTCTCTTCCATCTTAGCCCTCCATCTCAAAGCCTCTATTGCGTCATCTTATGGCCGCACCGAGCCCCTATCGTGGCCGAATATGATCATCCCTTATAGGCTTTAAACCCCTTTAAAGCCCAAACAAATATTTCATATTTAAATCAAATTTAAACGCTTATCAATATCGTATATCGACAAATGTATTTATAACTTTTACAAATACATTTAACAATATTTGTTCATTAAATCAAAATTAAACTTGATAATTAATTATTTCATAAATATTAATTAATTTATAATAATTATTAATTAATTAAATTATTTTGGTTCAAGGGGGTATTCATTGTTTCTATTGTATGACTCATTAGGCGTAAATTTGATCAGCAATTAATATCGAACTATTTAAATATTAGTGTTCACATGTCACTTAATAGATGATATGAAATTTTAGTCAAATTTATTTCTTACCTAGTTTTGGTAAAATTCTATTTTATTTTGTTAACGTTACCTAGTTGTGATTGTTTTTTACACCAATTTTCTTCGTCAAAACTATGTCACCTTGGACTTGTGGAATTTGGTAATGGTCAAAATTCCAGTATCATCCATATTCAACTCTACAGTCCAAACACAAAGTCATTAATTCAATAATAAAAATTATTATTAAACGAAATGCTCTGGAAAGAGATTTTGAATTTAAGTTAACTTCGGTTAACCATGATATTAACTTCATATAACTGAGGAGACGAATCCTCTCTTGAATATGTTTTCACTTCCAATGCTTCCACTTGACTCAGATATAGTAATTTGATGGACGATGTGCCATGATTTAACTATAATAAAAAAACAGAGTTTCCACATTTTAGCTTGACAATATTCTCAAGTCGAGAAAATTATGTAATTTTGTCACATCGATATTTCTGTTTGACCTTAGCTTTATTCAATAGCAGAAAACTATCTAGTGAGTCATTCCATTTTTATCTAATAACTATCAGTATGTAACCCCTTGGTTCCCCCGGCAATCATGAGTAATACACTGCCCAACTTTTGAAGAGCGTTACATATTATAAAATAACGGGTGTATTGATATTCAGTCTCGATACATCTTAATTAGGAATATTTAAAATGGTATATTTATTTTCATTGTGATAAATTACTCACGGTTGCAATACTTTGTAACCGCTATCAGAAAACATACCATTTATGGATTTTCTATCAAATAACTATCAGTATGTAACTCCTTGGTTCCCTCGGCAATCATGAGTAATACACTGCCCAACTTTTGAAGAGCGTTACATATTATAAAATAACGGGTGTATTGATATTCAGTCTCGATGCATCTTGATTAGGAATATTTAAAATGGTATATTTATTTTCATTGTGATAAATTACTCACGGTTGTAATACTTTGTAACCTCTATCAGAAAACATACCATTTATGGATTTTCTATCAAATAACTATCAGTATGTAACCCCTTGGTTCCCCCGGCAATCATGAGTAATACACTGCCCAACTTTTGAAGAGAGTTACATATTATAAAATAACGGGTGTATTGATATTCAGTCTCGATACATCTTGATTAGGAATATTTAAAATGGTATATTTATTTTCATTGTGATAAATTACTCACGGTTGCAATACTTTGTAACCGCTATCAGAAAACATTCCATTTTTATCTAATAACTATCAGTATGTAACCCCTTGGTTCCCCCGGCAATCATGAGTAATACACTGCCCAACTTTTGAAGAGCGTTACATGTTATAAAATAACGGGTGTATTGATATTCAAACTTGATACATCTTGATTAGGAATATTTAAAGTGGTATATTTATTTTCATTGTGATAAATTACTCACGGTTGCAGTACTTTGTAACCGCTATCAGAAAACATACCATTTATGGATTTTCTATCAAATATACTTCTAATTAAATTAACTAATTAATATAACACATTATATCAAGTATATAATAGAAAGAAAACAACTTTTATTTTGAATAAGATTGATTATCGAGTTAGATATATGTAACAAATACATAACTGCCTCTAGGGCATACCCCTAACTCTATTAGTGGATGCTATATTGGGTATTGTTTGAAAATTATTCACATCGAACATATGTATGACCCGAATATGTTTTTTATGACTTCTTAGGGTTGACCATTTCAGATAGGTTTAGATGGATAGAGGCTGGTGTTGGGTTGGCAGGAGGAGTGTAGCATGCAGCTTTCATAGTTTCCTTTTGTTGTTATCGGTCTATGCAAGCGATGTTGATGTAATAATTTGTAAAACTTGTGCTCATGTTAAGTGCTCGGCTTGTGAACTCTAACTATGTTATTCATTTTGAAAAGGTCTTCAGTAAATATAATGAAGTATTATATGTTTCTCATGCGACGCTTTGTGTTTTCTATGGGCAATATGTACAAATGTTCTAGATGAAGCGGTATGTGGTTACAATTGCATAATAAATATTACGACATGATGTAGGAATGTAAAATTAAGGGTTTGGCAAAATAAGTTAGACAGAATTTGAAGTAAATATATAACAAAATGGGGAAGCGAAGAAAGGTTATTGGATGTGTACTTGGTAAAAAAAGAATATTTTCGAGTGATTAAGGTTATTAAACACATTTAAATAAAAAGAGGAAAGACGAGTTGATTGTTTCTTTTTTAGTTCGGGGATTAGGTAATAGTATATATATGAACTTATATTATTAACATGTCTGGGTGTGTCATCCAGTGTTTTCTTAGTCAATCCCAAAGTAGACATTGGTAGTGTAAAAGAATCTGGAAGAAATATAAAAATAATAGAAAAATCGGTTGAAGGAAAAACATAACATTGTTTTTAGAATGAAGGATGTGATAATTATTTTTACGTTATGAGGACGCAAGCTTTATACTTTCTCCTAAAGGAAATTCTTTAGAAAAAAACTAGATTGTTCTCAAATCACCAGCACAGGCAACGGCATCACAAGAACAGGCGACTTGGCATCAAAAGAACAGGCGGCGGCGGCGCAAGCGCAGGCGATGATGCAAGCGCAAGCGAAGGCGGAGCTCGCTCAGGAAAAGGCAGAGCTCGTTCAAGCGAAAGCGATGGACGATAGGTGGTGGCGACTACTTTGAAGGTCTGCAGTGACTTAAGTGATGAGTTTGACGTTCGAGTTCAGACGAGCGGCGGTGGAGTGAGGTTGTTGGTGGTTTTAGAATCACTATTCTATGATTTCGATGACAAAAATTATACAATCATACACATACAATATGTATTCCATCTACTAATAGGAAAACGCTTTCAGAATTCAACTTGAAGACGACCACCAAAGGAAAAGAATCATCGGTATTACAAAAGCTAATATAGCGTGTTAGTGTTATGGATATATAGCTTGTGAAATCTCCTTTAGTAGTTTTCAACACAAACATTGCACGGCCAAAGTTCTTCAACTCTTCATATATCAAACAGGCTGAATTGTGGAAAACAACATATGCAGACGTTATATTTCAGACATCTGACTATAGTCTCTTATTTTAAAAAAGCATACATATCAGTCGTCTGTCAATACATTCAGACGTCTAACTCTGGCCTCTGTTAAAAAAATTATACACACAGACGTCTAAATATAACTGACAGACGTCTGTGCTGAGTAACGGCCATAACCAATGAATAGTCACCTGCTTCATTCTAATGGTTGCTTCCCTAAATCTTCACTGCATCTCTTTCCCTTAATGATTGCAACTTTTAGACTGAAATAGAAAACACTAATGGAGCTACTCCCCAAGAAAACTCTTCGACATCTTAAATATGTAGAGATTCTAAGAAACAAGCTGCTTGAATTTCTGAATCTCATATCTATGTTGTTTTCATATTCTGATTTCTAAAAGCAAACAATATATCAGCTTTTATCACTTTCTAAAAGTAAAGCTTCGTGTACACATACTACTCAAAGGAGATTATAGGAGGATTTATACTATGCAGTCAAAATCAGTGTTTCCCAAAACACATGCTTGTCTTAAAAAGAATTTTTGTATCAAGTCTATTTTTCCGGGCAAAGCGAGGGTTGGTTACTAGTTAAAGCTGAAGATGAGCATTAGGACTGGATGTAGAACGGGGGGTCCGAACTAGTATAAAAAATCTGGTGTGATTGTTTCTTTACTGTTATTTACTTTACTCTGTTAGTTATAAGTTAGCTTTTTATTACACTTGCATATTAGATATAGATACACGATCCATGCACTCTTTCATTTGGTATCGGAGCATAATTATCTCAATTCACAACAACACGTAATTGAAACGTATTTTATATGGAAAGTACATTTAAAGAAGGACAATCAACTGCACGTCCTCCACTATTCACTATATCTGATTATGTTTGCTGGTCTACACGTATGTGTATTTTTATGGAAGCAAACAGTTAAGAAATTTAGCAAGCAAACAAGTTAGATATGTAGCACCGAAACCAGATATAAGCACTTGGACAGATGCTTAAAAGAACACAGCAATAAACACTGCTAAATCCATGAATTTTTTATTCTGTTCACTTGACAAAAATAAATTTTCACGTGCCATGTTGTGCACTACTGTATATGATATATGGCTTACATAAAAAATCACTCATGAAGGCACTAACAAAGTGAAACAAACAAAGATTTCCATTTTACAAAATCAGCTTTCTTCGTTTAAAATGAAAGCAAATGAATCTTTTGGTGATATGAATGCTAGATTTCAAACTATCCAACACGATCTCGTTGCACTTGGAGTCTAAGTCACAGATTTTAATTTAGTTACACGTATTTAAATTCCTTAACTAATAAATAGAGGTGAAAAGTGTTGGCCATTGAAGAGGCAAATGACTTATCTCAACTAAAAGTTGAAGAATTGATAGGAAATTTGATGTCGTACGAAACACATTTACAGGCAAGAAAAGAACAAATCAATGAAAAGAAATATATAGCCTTTCATGCCAATGATAATAATTCAAACTTCGATGAAGATGAGATTGTATTTATTGCCAAAAATTATAACAAATTCAAAAAATGATGAGATCCCAAAACAGAGGAAATTCAAATTCATGCAACCAAACTTCGATCAAATGCTTTGGGCGTGACAAGCTCGGACACATAAAGAAACAATGCCCAAAACTCAATAATGACAAAAAGTAAGGCAAGTTCGAGAAATTCAAGAAAAAACAAGCTTTTCAAGTAACTTAGGATGACTCAGATTCAACTCCATCATCAGACAGCGACAGCAATAGTGATTCTGAGCAGGTAAATGTATGTTTCGTGACAAACACCGAGGAGGTATGTCCCGATGTTACTTGTAATGAAATTTTGGAACTCGGCATGGAATTAGATGACAAATATAAAGAAACTAAAAGGTTAAATAAAGAATATGTTGCTAAAATTAATCGAATGGAATTTGAAATATGATTATTAAAAGATGAGAAAACCATTTTAAAAGAAGAATTAGAAACCACACAAGAGAAATATACAAATCTATCTATTCAAAATAATTCATTATTATGTGAAATGGGAAAAGTTAAACTATAAAATAATGATATTAGAAAAGAAAACGTTGTATTAAAGAACGATTTAGAAGCATTAAAATCCAAAATTTCTCATCTTAATGATAAGGTAGACAAGATTACTAACAATGTTTCGAAATTCAATAAAGGAAAGCAGAACTTGGAAAACTTGATCAAAATTTCTAAACCATCTGGAAATCGCAATGGATTAGGATTTAAGAAAACTCAAAACATAAAAACTATAGCTTAGTATATAATAGGCTCAAGTAGTTAGATACTAAAGAAAAGATGTCTAACATCAAAATAATTAAAATATGGATTTTGAAATCCAATACAAACTAATTAGATTAAAACACATAGATAACTATCTGAAAAATGTCATTCATAATAAAAGTTACTTATTTAAAAGTCCCAAACCTTCTTAGGTATGGCAACCTTCTCTTTCTAATACATAGGACCCTAACAATGGAAGTTGGTACCAATTAAACTATTTTTATCTTGGAGGTACCCAAAGGAAAAACAAATAACAAGGAGAAAAGAATACTCGATAGTGGACGCTCCAAATATATGTCCGAAAATGCACAAATGTTATCAAATATAACATACATAGATGGTGGTACTGTAACTTTCAGTGATAATTCAAAAGGATTTGTCATTAGAATTGGAGATGTCATTAATGTTGGTATGTCCACTTCACCTGTTGTTACAAATGCTCTTTAAGTTAAAATTTAAAACATAACCTTTACGGCATTAGTCAACTTTGTGACAAAGGATTTAAAATTGATTTTGAAAAGAATAAATGCAACATATTTGATCGAAATAAAAATATGATTTTTGGAGGATTAAGGAAAAGAAACATCTCTGTCTTAAATATGAAATTTAATAACTCGAGTGATTTATGCCTAGCTGCAAATTTTAATGACCTATGGATATGGCACAAACGATTATGTCGCATAAACTTTAAGTCATTAAACAAACTAGCTAAACACAATTTGGTTAGAGGTCTTCCTAAAATAAGCTATAAAGTTAAAAATCTATGCAATGTATGTTAATATGGCAAATTGAAAAAGAGTTCCTTTAAATCTAAAAACAATCTACCAAACAATCCTTAGAATTATTACATCTTGATTTATTTGGACATACTCAAACACGGTCAATAAATCATAACAAGTATGTATTTGTTATTGTAGATGATTTTTCACGATATACGTTGACACTATTCCTAAAACACAAAAGTGATACTTTTGAAATGTTTATAATTTTTGCTAAAAGAATTAAAAATCTAATGAATCTTTAAATAAAGAGTATAAGAAGTGACAGTGGAGGTGAATTTGAAAACGAAATTTTTGAAAATTTTTGAAACAAAAAGGTAATTACACATAATTTCTCATTTCCACGAACACCACACAAAATGACGTTGTGGAAAGAAAAAATCATACACTCCAAGAATGTTCACGAACTATGCTTAACAATACTAATCTACCAAAAAAAATTTGGGCAGAAGCTGTCACTGCTGCTTGTTATGTATTGAATCATGTCACATTACGTCCTTTAACTAAGAATACCTATTATGAAATGTTTTTTTGGTAAAAAACCGAAGTATCATATTTTCGAATATTTAGTTTAGAATGTTTTATACTAATTACTAAAGATAATCTTGAAAAATTTGATTCAAAAGTCGATGAAGAAATCTTTATCGGATACTCAGATCGTAGCAAAGCTTTTAGGAAATTTAATAAACATATTAGTACTATAGAAGAAAGTCTACACGTTTCTTTTGACGAAAACTTTTCCATTAATAAAAACAGTGATAATGATGAGACTTTAATAAAACATGTTGAAGATAACACAAATATACATAACAATAATGAGAATATCGTTGACAATGGTAATACATTACGATCGCCACCTCGTATTTTGAAAAACCATCGAATTAACAATATAATTGGTGATCTAAATACAAAAGTTTCTACCGTACATCAATTTAATCAAACGAGTCATGTTGCATTTATTTCAAATTTTGAACTAAAAAACTATGAAGAAGCTTCACATGACGAATCATGGATTATCGTGATCCAAGAAGAACTCAATTACTTCAAAAGAAATGAAGTATGGGAACCTGTACCGAGACCTACGGATCAATCCGAAATCGGGACAAAATTGGTATATAAAAATAAAAATGATGAAAATGGAAACATTGTTCGTAACAAAGCAAGGTTAGTAGCACAAGGTTATAATCAAGAGAAAGGCATTGACTACGAAGAAACGTTTTCTCCAGTCGCACATCTAAAAACTATCCGAATGTTACTTGCTTTTGCATGTCATCATAACTTAAAATTTTCCAAATGGACGTAAAATGTGCCTATTTAGATGGATTTATAAAACAAAAGGTTTATGTTGAGCAACCCTCATTGTTCATACATGAAAAATTCCCTAAACATGTATATTAACTAAAGAAAGCATTATATGGTTTAAATCAAACATCTTGTGCCTGATATGATAGACTAAAAACTCATTTAATAAATTCTGGTTTTCAAGTTGGAAAATAGATACAACCTTATTCATAAAAAGAAATTCTAATGATATTTTAGTTCTTCAGATATATATGTAGATGACATAATATTTGGATTAACTAATGAAAACCTATGTAACTAGTTTGCAGATATCATGAAAAATGAATTTGAAATGTCCCATATGGGAGAATTAAATTTTTTCTTAGTCTTACAGATTAAACAGTTACAAAATGGTATTTTTATAAATCAAGAAAGATGTTGTCACAATTTGTTAAAACGTTTTGAAATGGAGAAAACATCAAGTAAACCAACCCCCATGAGCACAAGTACCCATTTAGATAAAGATGAAAACGAAAAGGATTTTGATCAAAAATTATATCGAAGTGTAATAGGATCACTCTTATACTTAACTGCTAGTAGACCTTATATCATGATGAGTGTGTGTCTGTGTGTAAGATTTCAAGTACAACCTAAAGATTCACACTATCAGGTAGTTAAACGTATTTCGCGTTACTTAACCAGCACTACGAATTATGATCTTTTCTATCCAAAAGATAGCTCCTTTGAACTTGTATCATATAGCGATGCGGATTTTGACGGCTGCAAAACTAACATGAAAAGTACAAGTGGCACCTATCACCTTATCGGTCAGTCTCTTGTCTCTTGGTTTAGTAAAAAAAATCGTGTATCTCTTTCAACCTGTGAAGCAGAATATATTATTGCTACCTTAGCTTGCGCACAAGTAATATACATGCAACAAACATTTAAAGACTTCGGAAAAAATATAAAAAAATCTCCAATATATTGCGATAACACTAGTGCTATAAACATACCTAAAAATCCTATAAATCATTCTTAAAGAAAACTTATAGATATTCGTCACCACTTTTCAAGAGATAATGTTGAAAAAGAAATGATAACTTTAGAATTTGTACATACCAAAAATCAAATAGACGATATTTTTACAAAACCTCTAAGCGAACAAACTTTTATTAAGTTAAGATGTGAACTTGGTATTATATATTTACACGATTTATAATACAATATAACTTCTTTCTTTTTTCTCTGGCAGCCATATCTTTTAACAACCTTTCCTATATTCTTCTGGCTGAAATTTACTAATACTTATTAACCTCTTATTATTTCACATCCAGATGACATTCTCTGACAATCAACAACCATAATTTTGTTTTCTTAACATAGCATATAAATCTAGTGTATATATATGCACCTAATCACAAATCTTATATACAAACTTTTCATAATTAGACAATGCATCAGACTTCTAAACAAACATATCAAAAATGTCTTCTGATCATGATTCTACCTACTCCGCAATTGACTATGCTTCCCCATCTTTCGGCGGTACCTACGTCGCATCCACAAAAGTCATTCCGACATCATCTCCATCTCTAAACATCATCCCTTCACCAACTTACCATATTGGCTTCTCTTTGAAAGGAAAGAAAGCTAAACATGGAATCGACCTATGATCAGCCTCTCTCTCCGACAAAGTCGATGAAATTCATCATTATCAATAAGAAATGATAGGGGTTCAAAGAGAAATATATTATGAACAACGTCGTCAAGGTGCTCATCTAAACTTTCTTGAAAAATGTGTCCTCGCCATATGTGGTCATTCACCGAAGAAGTACTACTTACATCAGAGGTCTCCATGTGCATGAGAATCCTTCAAGAGCACACAAGATCACCATATGAAAGTTATCGGGAGAAGGGATATCGAACGCAGAAAATAACCCTACACGTCCCTACTGGTCTCCACTTAGGCCGTCAACTGAGCACACCAAGATCGAACCAAATTCATGGGAGAAACAAAATTATCATTCTCCTGATTCGCCGATTGAAAATTGAAGAAGTATTTTTGTAAAAAACAGACGGTTAATATATAAATATATATATTAAAAAATATGTTTACAATCATTTGTAGTTCTTTCATTTTCAATAAATATTTATATAAAGATTTACAGAGGCAATAAGAAAAATTACATAAGACCGGGCTCTGATACAAACAACTAGATGTCTAAAAATGTGCATGACAATATATTTATATCAAGTCAGACATCTACCATAACTTCAATCGTCTAAAAAATGAGAACAATAATTTATTCTTCAACACAGATGTCTGAACCAAAATATCAGACGTCTGTTGACACTCTCTAGAAAAAATATCCAAGTAGCTTCAGCACAGATGTCTGAACAAAATATCAGACGTCTATAAAACTCTCAATAAAATAAAAATCCTCATGGCTTCAACATAAACTTATGTAGATATTGTCAGACGTCTACCGAAACTTTTTGGAAAAATAAAATTTTCACAGTCAGATGTCTGAATTTCTTTCTAGACGTCTGAGTCAAATCTTCTATGCTCAAATGTTTGAATCCCCAATAACAAACGTTTCAACTCAACTGATACCCTACCTTTTCATCCCTCTATATATTTTCTTTTATCCTTTCATCATTTTTTCACCATTCTTCATCTTCAAACCCTCAAATACACTAATTCCTTATTCGATATGCTTTCTCAAATTACAAAATCAATGGCTCATAGACCTAAAAATCCGGTTTTGAAACGTCGCAATGCTTCCGCAGGCCAAAGTTCACAACCACCCTCTCAATAATTTGTCACCAACCACCACATTGAGGAGTGGATTGTAGAGAAGGAACATGGCAAGCAAAGGCTATAAGAATTGGAGAAGAATCCCTTCCACATCGGACCGTTCTACCCTATTCGTCGTTTCATCCACTACGATGCAATATATCTGCTTGAGGATGCTCAGCTCTACCAGTTAATCAATTACGACAACAATGATGGGAAAATTGACCAACTTGCGGTATTTCTATTTTTAGTTAATATTTGATCATTATGCCTTTGGAATCCTTCCGACGAGGATAACTGGATTTGGACCATTGTCTATGGTCGCTTGATAAAATTTAATGTTGAAATGCTTGGGCAAATCCTTAACTGTTCTTATGAGCTGCTTCTATTACAGGAAGTTCTGATACACACTATGCCTCCAAAGATGTGATTATTCATCTTATCTGAGATGATGACATGCGAAAATTAAAACCGTCTAATTTCCGTCCATGAGCTCGACTTCTTAACCGAATGCTCATCAACACTATCATCCCTAAATTAGGTAGTCATGAACAAGTCTATAAAGATGATCATATGGCGTACACTACAAATCACTCAAGAAGTCACGAACAACGCCGTCAAGGTTTTTTTGACCAAGTTAAAAGATTTTGGACACCTACCTGTCGTAGTATTGTTTACACTCTCTATATAATGAGAATTATACGGTCATAAGGAATTCATTCATATCTCTTCCACTATGAAGAAATATCTGTAAAAGATAGTGGAAATAGATTTCTCTTCTTAATGCATCTCCTAAAAACACTGCCAAACACAGTACCCTTTTCCTAATACCAACAACCTCAACAACAACAATAAGCTGAAAGTCTACGGGGTGGATCGTGTAACATATATGCAAGTATATGTGACAAAATATATGATGCAACTAAAATAATATTAATCTAAGTAAATACAGAATAAGCACACCATGATTTTATACTAGTTTGGACCTCCCGTCCTACATCCAGTCTCGAAACTCCCCTTCGGAATTCGACTATCAAGAAAACCCTCGCTTCATCCGGAGGAATAGGCTTAGTTACAATAAGTTGTTCTTTTCAAATGTATATTCTAGTATAACACGAATGTTGACTAATTAGTACAATTGCTTCCAATATATATCTAAAGAGTATTTTCTACGAAGAACTGAGAATATGGAAAAGTGAATACAAGTATAGATTGCTAGAGTGTAGAGATCAAGAATATATAATAGAAAATAAAATCAGAAAGCATAAGTAAGCAAGGTGAGTTTGTTCTCTTGATTCTTGATGCTATATATAGTTGTAGATAGGTATCTTGAGTAGTTGCATTCATTAACGAACACTCTAAAGTTGCTTCTGTTGATGGTGGAGAGTTGCGGCGGAGTGAAGCGGAGATGTCCATTCGAATGTGGCAGTTGAAGTTCTTATTTGAAATCCAAGTTTGAAATCAGACGTCTGGGATATATTTCAGACGTTTGATACTATATGTAATTTTGAATATAGTAGTAGAACAGACGTCTGAGTGCTATTTGCCAGACATCAGGTTCAGCCTATCTGATGTTCCAGAGAACTATTTCAGACGTCTGGCTTGTGCACCCAGACGTCTGAAATTGTACATATAATTTTTTGTGCTCTTTTTCTTGTGCTTCTTTGTTCCTATCGACTTGTAGTCTCTTATAGTGTCCTTTGAGCCTTGTTCTTGTCTTTCTAGTGATGTTGTTCTAGCTAGTACCTGTATATATAAGTATATATGTATATTCGATTTCCATTGTATAGTTGTTGTCATCGAAACCATAGATTTGATTTCCTAACAATCTCCCCCTTTTTGATGATGACAACCGTACAATGTACTTATATATAATTTTATAAATCTCCCCCTGAATATGTGATGTATATTATTTATTGTGCTTTTTATTATTTCTCCCCCATTGGCATTATAAAAAAGAATTGATAATTTGTAATTGTAGACATCATTTTCATACCATTTAATATTTACTAATCGTAGGAAGGTTATATGAATATACACAGAAAAAACCAAAAAGCACTTTTCATTAAACAAATTGATTAATTACATGCATAGATTCTCGATACAAAAGATGTAACATAAAAAAATATCTAAGAATCTTTTGGGGAGGCTTGAGCTTGATCATCTCCTTCATCTTCATTCTTTGAAGAACTAGCTTGTTTTTTAGGAGATGTCGGAGCGTGTTCGAAAGGTTCTTTTTCCTTGTCAAAAAGTTTGGAAAGTTTTGCAGGAGGAAAAGGCACTGGAGTTGACCAATCTTCTAAAGATGGTGTAGGACCACGAACTCGTTGAAGAATCTCTTTTAGAACGGATAATGTAGTTGAAAGTGATAATTCAACTGTGGCTAGGCGAGAAGCAAAAGATGTTTCAAAACTATCAATACGCTTAGCCAATAATTTTTGATTTTGAGATAGAATAAGTTAATTTTGGAGAGTTAAGTTGTGAACACTCTCATTTGGATTTGTCTCAGTGCGAGTCTCCAAAATGTTGTCTTGGCATGAATATTCAAAAGGTGCATGAGAAGGATAGATGATGGATGGGCGTGATCAGGTCCAATAGTGTTTGAGCTCGTCAAATATAATTTTTGCCCAATTAACCCATGTTCCACTGAATATAGCATATAGAGCCTTATGCTCTTACTCTGTGATTTGTTCATGACTACCAAGACGAGTAATGATAGTGTTGATAATCATTCTAGTGAGAAGTCTCGCTTTAGGCCTTAAGTATTTTGATGCAAATCTAGCCATTTCATCTTTCCATATTTGATGTGTGATATTATCTCTCGGTTTGAGACGCATATCCGGAATATTATATAAATCTTCTCCGGTGTCGGAACATTCGAGAGTTTGGCCTATGATCCCCAGAGTGAGTCTAATAGTGTTGCCGTAAATACTTGAACATTGCCAATTATCTTCATTTTTGGTATTCCAAACGACTACTCTAACCAAAGTAGTATAGAATAGGAATATCGCAAGTTGGTCTATTTGGATATTATTCGAGTTGACGGTGATCAACTAATGTAACCCTGCATTTTCGCATATTTCATCCAAGTCGTACATAGGAAATTTGAGCAAATTGTAGAAAGGACCTGTATGGAGCTTCTTGTTTTGAATTCATATCTTTTGATTGAATGTGGCACATGATTCATCCATCTCTTAATTTGATCGTCAAAGCAAACTTACGGGTTGGATGAAGTTGCTTGGTCTTGCTTGCGCTTAGAGATTTTAGGGTCTTTCGTTTTAGGATCCATGAGATTCGATTGTGTTTGGAGGGAAAAGGACTTTGAGAATTAGGAAATCGACTTTGCAGTAGAAATAAAATGAGATGTAACTGAGAAAAAGTGAAAAAATAGACGTTAGCAGGGTAATTGAGAGAGTCGGTTGAATCTTAGACGTTTGGAAGGTGAATCGGACGTCTGATTTAACCTAGTTTTAAGACAGTAAATAGAATCAAACGTCTGGTTGTTGGTGGCAGACGTATGTAAAAGATCGATTTGTAAATTTTGAAAGGCGGAGAGTTTTATCAAACGTCTCGAAGTAAAATTAGATGTCTAGAATAGACCGAAGTGTAATTTTTTTAGGACAGATAGTTTTCTCAGACGTCTGGATATAATATCAGATGACTGAAAATAATCTTAAAGATGCAGAGACTTTGTTTAGACGTCTGGTCAATAGTTCAGACGTCTGAAATAGACTGGTTTGTATTTTTATTAGGCATAGATAATTTTTAAATGTCTGGAAGGTTATATCAGACATCTGATATATGCACGATGTTTAAAAATTTGTATGACACAAGAGTGTCAGACGTCTGAGGGTATTGTTCAGACGTCTGAAATGACCAGTTTGTCTTAAAATAGCCTAATATTGAATGGTGTTACTTATTTTTCGAGAGATTTATTTTAGTAAAACATAATATTATTATTTGTGAAAAGGAATAAAAATATACTTAGATAAAAAATACAATGAGAATAAGAAAATTTATTTAGATGAAGATGGAGCATTGCGATTTTCAGAGGTGCTATCCATCCATGGTTTGAGTGGAGACCATATATTTCCACGTTCGGTTGTTCTCGGAGAATCAGGGAATCGTCTAGGTGAAGGATCCAAAGGTGTACGATAAGACGCAGAAGGATCCAGAGAACTGCAAGGAATCGAAGGTGGTTCATGTACATCCTTTTTCCGTGAATTCCAAAAACTTGGTCGTCACACAGTGACCTTTTGTTCAAAGTATAATTTCATTGTAATTCTACTTGTTGCTTCTAGCAATGATGTATCTCATCGATATTCTCATTGGTACTCGGAGAGACAAATAGAGATCGTTTGGACCTCTTTTTATCGAGAGTGAATCCCGTGTGGTAGAAGGACCATCTATAGTTTGGCTCTTGATTTGGTGCAGGAGTAGGAAGTCGATGAGGAGTATCTGCCGAACTATCCGTGGTTGGTGTTGAGAAGGAGATATAAGAATTGTCGGAAGACATGATTTTGTTTTCTTTTGTTTGTAAAAGGAATATGAAATTGCTACATATAATTTTATTTTATTTTGTAAAAAGGAAGTCTATTTATACACGATTTAAAGGGTTATACATAGTTAATTGCAGAAAACAAATTGCTAAAAAATTGTTGGTTACTGTTAAAAATTTTGTTTTGTGGATAAAAAAAATTAACCAAAAATAGGGTGAATGAAATGTAGTATTAGCTGAGAAGATCATTAAGAGAACATATTCCTAAATCGTGTCGCAATTTAACAAACGTTTATTCATTTAGTGGTTTTGTGAAAATACCTGCTATTTGATTTTCCGTATTTACGTATTCTAATGTAATAACTCCTTTATCTTATTGTCGCGTAAAAAATGATATCGTATACCAATGTGTTTAGTACGTGAGTGATTTATATGGTTTTTTGATAGATTTATTGCACTTGTATTATCACAATATATTGGTGATTTATCTAGAAATTTTTCGAAATCTTTAAGCGTTTGTTGCATGTAAATTACTTGCGCACACGCTAAAACCGCTGAAATATATTCGGCTTCACAAGTGGATAAGGATACACAATTTTGCTTTTTACTAAACCATGAAACTAATGATTGTCCGATAAAGTGACAGGTTCCGCTAGTACTCTTAAGATCTGTTTTACATCCACCGAAATCCGCGTCGCTATATGAAACAAGTCCAAATGATGAACCCTTAGGGTAAAACAAACCGTAAGCTCTAGTACTAGATAGATATCGTAAGATACGTTTAACAACTCTTTGGTGAGATTCTTTTGGTTTTGCTTGAAATCAGACACAAAGACATACGCTCATCATAATGTCGAGTAGACTAGCCGTTAAATAAAGTAAGGAGCCAATCATACTATGATATAATTTTTCATCAAAATCTTTTCCGTTATCATATTTTTTCCAACTGAACACTAGTACTCATTGGTGTTGGTTTGCTTGAAGTTTTATCCATGTCAAAATGACGTAATAGACCGTTACAATATTTTTCTTGATGAATAAAAATACCATTTTCAATTTTTTTTATATGTAAGCCTAAAAAGAAATTTAACTCACCCATGTGAGACATTTCAAATGCGTTTTTCATAATATTTGAAAATTGAGTGCAAAGATTTTCGTTAGTTGAACCAAAAATAATATTGTCTACGTAAATTTGTACAACTAAGATATCGTTATTTTCTCGTTTAATAAATAAAGTTGTATCTATTTTACCTATCTGAAAACCATATAAGGGGCTTGCTTTAAACCATATAAGGCTTTGTGTAATTTAAAAACATGATCGGGGTATATTTTGTGAACAAACAATGGAGGTTGTTCAACATATACGTTTTCTTTAATAAAACCATTTAAAAAAGCACTTTTGACATCCATTTAAAATAATTTAAAATTGTGATGATTTCCAAAAGCAAGTAATGTATGTATGTATAGCCTCGAGTCTTGCTACTGGAGCAAAAGTTTCATCGTAGTCGATACCTTCTTCTTGATTGTAACCCCGAGCGACTAAACGTGCTTTATTCCTAACTATATTTCCGTTTTCATCTGCTTTGTTTTTAAATACTCATTTTGTTCCAATAACATACTGATTTTTCGGTCTTAGTACTAATTCCCAAACATTATTACATTCAAATTGATTTAATTTTTTTTGCATGACTATTATCCAAAAATTATCGTTTGTAGCTTCTTTATAATTTTTTTGGTTCAAAATTTAACACAAATGCAATATGACTTACTTGGTTAAGTTGATTTCTAATTACTCTGGAATTGAGATCTCCAATGATATTATCTTTTGGATGATCTTTTAGAATTCTAGAGGGTGACGCTTAAGTATTATTTTATATATTTGTCTCATTATTAGAAGAGTTTGTTGTATTTGTTATTGGAATTATTTCTTTATCGTCATTAGTATGATGATTAAAAATCTTTCATCAAACGAAACATGTAAACTTTCTTCAATTGTGTTAGTTCGTTTATTAAAAACTCTATACGCTTTGCTACGATCTGAATATCCAACAAAGATTCCTTCATCAGCCTTTGGGGCGAATTTTCTCAAATTATCTTTTGTATTTAGTTTAAAAAAATTTGATCCGAAAGTTTTAAAGTATGATACTTTAGGTTTTATTTCAAAAAACATTTCAAAACAAGTATGTTTAGTTAAAGGTCGTATGGTTACTCGATTCAAAACATAATAAGCCGTAGCAATAGCAATAGCTTTAGCCCAAAAATGTTTTGGTAAACCACTACTATTTAATAGTGTTCATACACATTCTTGTAACGTACGATTTTTTTCTTTCTACTACACATTTTGTTGAGGTGTGGGGGGAAATGAAAAATTATGACTTATGCCATTTTTATTACAAAAATTAGTAAAAATATCATTTTTGAATTCTCCACTGTGATCACTTTGAATGTTCTTGATTTTCAAATCCATTTGAGTTTTAATTCTTTTAGCAAAAATTTTAAACATACCAAAGTTGTCACTTTTATGTTTTAAAAATAAAGTCTACGTATATCTTGAAAAATCATCAACTATTACGAAAACATATTTGTTGTTGTAATCAACTTCTCAAAAATATAGAAATCAGATTGAAAACATATGAAATCACCACTGATTATCGATTTATATCAGAAAAGAGAGAAAGTAATGAATACAAGTTCAAATAAAACAGATACACTGATATATATGCACGCTACAGTAAGATGCAAAGAAATCAGATGGGTTAATGGGCCGATACCCAGGCAAATGGGCTGAGCATCATGGAACAAATATTATTTGTGTTATTTCATAATACTCCTCCTCAAGTTGGGTTGCACATAACAAACAAACCCAACTTGTTACTTAAGCACTTAATTCGTTCTCCATTCACAGCTTTAGTGAGCAAATTCGCTGGTTGATCCTTCGTTTGAATATACTGAGTTATAATTTCACCATCTTGAATTTTATCCCGAATGAAATGACAATCTACTTCTATATGCTTCATTCTTTCGTGGAAAACTGGGTTTGAAGCAATATGAATAGATGATTTGTTATCACACCACAATCTGCAGGTTGCTCAAACTCTAAATTGCATTCTTTCAACAAATGTTTAATCCACATGACTTCACACACTACTTTAGACATAGCACGATATTCAGATTCTACACTAGATCGTGATACTATACTTTGCTTCTTGCTTTTCTAGGATACCAAGTTTCCTCCAAGAAACACACAAAATCCGGTGGTAGATCTTCTGTCTTCTCTTGATCCAGCCCAATCTGCATCAGCAAAGCTTTCCAACTTCATATGACCATGATTAGCATATAAGATACCATGTCCGGAGGTTCCCTTCAAATATCTGAGAATATGTTCAAGAAGTAACCAATGTTGCTTGCTTGGTGAAGACATATATTGACTAACTATACTCACTGCAAATGATACATCAGGTCTCGTTATGGTTAAGTAGTTCAATTTGCCCACCAATCTTCTATATCTTTCTGGATTATCAAATAATTCTTCATCAGGCATAAGTTTGAAATTAGGTATGACTGGAGTAGTTTGAGACTTGACACCAAGTTTCCATATCTCTATTAATAGATCCAGTATATATTTTCTTTGACACAGAAAGATACCATTGTTGCTTCTAATAACTTCTAGACCTAAGAAGTATTTCAACTCTCCTAGATCCTTGGTTTGAAAATGAGTATGAATAAACTGCTTGAGACTGGCTATTCCCTCTTCATCATTTCCAGTTATTACTATGTCATCCACATACACCACTAACAAAATTATACCTTGTTTAGATGTTTTGTGAAATACTGACTCTTGCATTTGCTTATTCCAAATCTTTCAAGTGTTTGACTAAATTTCCTAAACCAGGCTCTTGGGCTTTGCTTTAAACCGTAGAGAGTCTTTCTGAGTTTACACACCATATTATCTTCTCCTTGAGCTATAAATCCAAGGGATTGAACCGTGTATATTTCCTCATTAAGATCACCATGAAGAAATGCATTCTTTATATCTAACTGGTGAAGATTCTAATTAAATCTAGCAGCTAAAGCAATGCACAGCCTAACAGAAGTAATCTTTGCAACAGGAGAGAAAGTTTCTGAATAGTCCATGCCATATACTTGAGCATAACCTTTAGCCACAAGTCGAGCTTTATATCTAGCTACTCTCCCATTTGGATTCATTTTAACCGTGTATATCCATCTACGTCCAATAGCCTTCTTTGAGTCTGGCAAGGTAACTAAATCCCAAGAATTATTCAGTTCTAAAGCATTCATTTCTTCTATCATAGGTTTCTTCCATTCTGGTTTGGATAGTGCTTCAGTAACAGTTTTGGGAATACTAATAGAATCCAATGAGGTAATAAATGAATATGAATGAATGGGAATATGTTTATATGATATAAATTCAGCTATAGGATAGGTACATTGCCTTCTTCCTTTTCTAAGAGCGATAGGAAGATCAAGATTAGGATCAAATATGGGTCTGATTTCCGCTGTATTAAGTGGTTGATGTTCTGGTTGTGGTTTAGAATAAACAAAGAAGTCATCATTTTCCTCCTGGCTTTGTGAACTTGATGATATATCATTCTCCTCCTGGCTTGATGAATTGGATGGCTGATAATATGGAAAATCCTCCATGAAATTTACATTTATTGATATTAGATACTTGTTTAAACTAGGGAAAAAGAATATGTATCCTTTCTGTAGTCTTGAGTATCCAACAAAGATACATTTTAAGGACTTTGGATCAAGTTTACCAAGCTGAGGATTCACATCTCTGACAAAACAGGTGCATCTAAATACCCTTGGTTTAATGGGATGTAATTCTTTATTAGGGAGTAAAACTCTGTATGGAATCTCAAAGTCAAGAACTATAGATGGAATTCTATTAATAAGATAGCATACTATTAACACAGCATCTTCCCAAAATGGTTTTGGCACCTTCATATGAAATAGCAATACACGAGTGGTTTCAAGTAGATGACAATTCTTTCTCTCAGCAACCCCATTCTGAGATGCAGTGTCAACACATGAAGTCTCATGCAACATACCATGCTGAGTTAAATATGTGCTAAAAGTATGAGATGTGTTCTCTCTAGCATTATCACTCCTTAGGGTTTGAATATTTTCTTAAACTGATTTTGAATTTCAGTATGAAAATCATAGAAAATAGAAAACATTTCAGATCTCTGCTTCATTAGAAATAACCATGTAACACGAGAATAATCGTCTACAAAAGTTACAAAGTATTTAAAACCAGATTTAGATACAGTAGATGATGGTCCCCAAATATCTGAATGTACAAGTTCAAATGGTGCACTTGCACGTTTATTTATTCTAGGTTTAGAACTACTACAATGAAGTTTAGCGTATTGACATGGTTCACAATTAAGAGTAGAAATGTAATTGTATTGAGGACATAAGTGTTTGAATAGAGTAAGAGGGGGATAACCAAGTTGCTGATGAACTTTGATAGCTGAATCTACACTAGAACATGCTACTGGTAAAGTGTCCAAAATGTAGAGACCACCAGATTCATATCCTTTACCAATAGTTTGCCTCGTCATAAGATCCTGAAAGACACATTTTTCAAGGAAGAAAAATATGCTACAATTCATACTCTTGGTTAGTTGACTGACTGACAACAAATTATAAGATAGTGATGGTATGAATAACGCAGATTTTAATGGTGGCGAAATGTTTATATTACCAGTACCTTGAACTTTAGACTGAGATCCATCTGCCAAAATAACAGCTTGACCATGTTCATACATTTTAAGATCTGTAAATAATCTAGAGTTACCTGACATATGATCAATTGCTCCAGAATCGATAACCCATTTAGATGTCTGCTTATCTGTATTAGCTAGAGTAGATACTGATAGAGATGATGAAGAGGTACTAGATGGCTTTTGCAATGATTCTTGATACTTTGAGTATTTATCAAATTCCTCAGCAGTCATGAGCACTGTTTTATTAGCATTAGAAGCTCCTTGATTTCTTTGATTATTGTATTGAAGTTTTCTACATTCAGAATTTAAGTGGCCTAGCTTCTTGTAATATGAACAGATTTTATTATTTGGTCTCCACATATTTCTTTGAGGTCTCCATGATTGTGATGGTGGGGGTCTCCATGATTCTGGTCGTTGTGAAGAGTTCCATGGTAATCAGAAATCTGGTGGTGGTTTCCATGAATTGTGATAAGCAGTAGGATTATTACTTAAACTAATCAAGGCACTGTTACTAACATTGTTATTAGATGGAGTAGATGAGTTTTCAGTTCGACGTATGCGGCTAAAAACTTCTTGAAGTGAAGAGATCGAAGATCCAGACAAGATTTGTGATTTAGCTGAATCAAGTTCTGATGTTAATCTAGCAAGAAACCTCATTATAGCCATTTGTTCCCTTTGTTGTTGTTGAATCTTGATTTCAGTACTCATAGGTAACAACTCATTCAATTCTTCATAGGTTTGTTTAAAACTCATGAAATAGTTGGTGAGAGTTTGATCTCTTTTCTTTGCTCTGTAGAAAACTTTACATACATCAAACATCCGAGTTAAATTTCCTCTACCGGAGTAGAGAAATTGAACATACTCCATCAACTCCTTTACAAATTCACAATGGTTAATCAAATTGATCACTTCATATCAATTGAATTTTGTATTTGTAAAAGTAATCTGGCATCTTCTCTTAACCAGATCAGATCATTAGGTTCCTGTGTTGTTGGAGGATCATTAATCAGATGATCATCCTTATCTATACTGCGGAGATAAAGCCGAATAGTTTTACTCCACTCCAGATAATTTGAGTTAGATAGCTTCCGATCTATTATTTTTGGCATGATTGGTAATACATCGATCATCGCTGAGCTTTTATTTTCAGTCATGGTGAAACTTGAGAAAACCCTAGATCTGATAGATCTGAATCGAGATATAATAAACTCTAGATTGATAAACTCTGCTCTGATACCATGTAATCAACTTCTCAGAAATATAGAAATCAGATTAAAAACATATGAAATCACCATTGATTATCGATTTATATCAGAAAAGAGAGAAAGTAATGAATACAAGTTCAAGCAAAGCAGATACACTGATATATATATATATATATATATATATATATATATATATATATATATATATATATGCATGCTACAGTAAGATGCAAAGAAATCAGATGATTTAATGGGCCGATAACCAGGCAAATGGGCTGAGCATAATGGAAAAAATATTATTATTTTGTTATTTCATAACAGTTGTGATTTGTAGATCGTACTTGAGTTGGACCAAATGAATTTAAATGTAATAATTCTAATGGTTGTTTTGTAGAAATATTATTTTAGATTTAAAAGAGCTTTTCTTTAGTTTTCCGATTTGACAGTCGTCACATAAATTTTCTACTTTATAATTTATTTTAGGTAAATCTCTAAGTAGCTCATATTTTGCTAATTTATTAACATATTTAAAATTAATATGACAGAATCGTTTTTTCCACAACCATGAATTGTCATGTTTGGCAGTTAAGCATGAATTTGAATTTTGATTTATATTCATATTTAAAACATAAATATTTTTGTTTCTAAAACCCTCAAAGATAGGTTGTTTGCTATTATCGAAAATATTATATATATCTTTTTCGAAATTAATTTGAAAACCTTTATCGCATAATTGACTAATGCTAAGTAGGTTGTGTTTTAAATTTTCTACTAACAAAACATTTGTAATAATAGGAGAGTCAGAAATACCAAAGTTGATGACTTCTTCGATGCCAACGACGTATACTTTTGAGTTATCTCCAGAAGTTACCGTTCCACCATCGATGTATGTTATATTTGATAACATTTTTGATTTTTCAGTCATATGCTTGGAGCATGCACCATCAAGTATTCATTTCTCCTTATTTTTTATTTTGGGTACCTGCAAAATAAAATATGATTTAATTGGTACCCTTATACATTATTAGGGTCCTAGATGTTAGGAAGAGCAAGTAGCCATACCCAAGAAGGTTTGGTGCCTTTATGAACATAATTTTTATTATAGACTACGTTATCTAGAAAATTATTAATATGTATTTGTCTAATCAAATTATTATTTGTCTTATGAATCCTAATTTTTATATTTTTTGTATTTGTATTAGACTTAGGTGAACTTTTAATCTTTTGATAAATAAAACTATATTTTCTTAATATTATTCCCTTTTTTTTAAAATCCTATTCCATTTCTATTACCTGTTGGTTTTGAAGTTTTGATAAGATTTTTCAAATCTTGTTTTCCTTTATTAAATTTTGAAACATCATTTGTAATCTTATCTAATTTTTCTTTTAATTCTAAGTTTTAAATTTTCAATGTTTTTATATTGCTTTTCAAGTTGATATTTTCTTTTAACAAGTTATCATTTTCTTGTTTAGCTTTACCAAAATCATTAAATATGGTCTTATTTTCAACTAAACTACTTTTATTTTTTTCGTTGAGATATTTCTAGTTCCTCCTCTAAAATAATTTTTCATCTTTTAACATTCCTATTTCAAGTTCTAATCTATTTATTTTGGCTATGTGTTCTTTATTTAATTTTTTAATTTGTCTAAATTTATCATCTAATTCCATGCTAAGTTCTAATAATTCATCATAGCTAAATTTGGGACATATCTCATCATTTTGTGCTATAAAAAGTACATTAGCTTGTTTTCCGTCACTATCACTGTCACTGTCTGATGATGATGAAGAATCTGAGTCATCCCATGTTACTTTGAAAGCTTTCTTCCTTTTGAATTTTTCAAATTTATTCTTCTTTTTATCATTGTTGAGCTTGGGATAATCTTTCTTCATATGTCCAAATTGATCACATTCATAGCATTTGATTGACGTTTGATTTGTAGAGCTTAATTTCCTCCTTTTTGAAATCTGGTCATTTTTCTAAATTTCTTGAATTTGTTGTAATTTTTGGCAATAAATACAATTTATTCTTCGTCTAAGTTGGATTCTTCATTTGTTGTTGGAAATGCTATGTTTTTCTTCTTCGAATTTTGTCCTTTTCTTGCCTGCAAATTAGCTTCATATAATATTAAATTTCCTATAAATTCTTCAACTAAGAGTGTTGAGAGATCATTAGCTTCTTAGATAGCTAATACTTTTCTTTCCCACTCAGGAGTTAAAGAATTGAGTATTCTAGATATTAAATCAAAATTTGTGAATTTGACTCCAAATGCCATTAAATCGTGTTGAATAGTTTGGAATCTAAAGTACATGTCCACTATAGATTCATTTTGCTTCATTTTAAATGACGAAAATTTTGTAAAATTGAAATTTTAGTTTGTTTAACTTTGTTTGTGCCTTCGTGTGTACTTG
Source organism: Allium cepa (assembly GCA_030765085.1). NCBI lineage: Eukaryota > Viridiplantae > Streptophyta > Magnoliopsida > Asparagales > Amaryllidaceae > Allium > Allium cepa. The sequence goes on from CM060941.1 coordinate 35,745,731, forward strand.
TAAGATATGCCAAATATTTTACATAACATGACACGTTAAAATTCATTCTTATCTAATGAACAAAATAAAACATTCATACCTTTGACATTATTAGAAGCTGTGGTTTTTTATGCATCATTCCATGTGTTCATAGCAATTTCAAGTGCTTCATATTTATTTTGAGTGGCTGACCAAATTTCTAATCCATTAACTTCCATAAAAATTCTCATACGTGTTGACCAATATGCATAATTAGAACCATTAAAAAGTGGGGGATGTGCTGTGGATTGTCCTTCTTGAAAAATACTTGCCATATTAAAGTGACTCAAATATGTGTTACTGTACTTTGATCAAACGTTGCTTTGATACCAACTGAAAGTCTATGGGGCGGATCATGTAATGTATATGCAAGTATATGTGACAAAATATATATATATATATATATATATGTGTGTGTGTGTGTGTGTGTGACAAAATATATGATGCAACTAAAACAATATTAATCTAAGTAAATATAGAATAAGAACACCAGGATTTTATACTAGTTCGGACCTTCCGTCCTACGTCCAGTCCTAAAGCTCCCCTTCGGAATTCGACTATCAAAAAAACCCTCGCTTCGTCTGATGGAATAGGCTTGGTTACAATAAGTTTTTCTTGTCAAATGCGTGTTCAAGTATAACACGGATGTTGACTAATTAGTACAATTGCTTCCAATATATGTCTAAAGATATTGTCTATGAAGAATTGAATATATGAAAGAGTGAATACAAGTATAGATTGCTAGAGTGTAGAGATCAAGAATATATGATAGAATATACACTCAGAAAGCATAAGTAAGCAAGGTGAGTTTGTTCTCTTGATTCTTGATGCTATATATAGTTGTAGATAGGTATCTTGAGTAGTTGTAGATAGGTATCTTTTTCTTGTGCTTCTTTATTCCTATCGACTTGTAGTCTCTTGCAGTGTCCTTTGAGCCTTGTTATTGTCTTTCTAGTGATGTTGTTCTAACTAGTACATGTATATATAAGTATATATGTATATTCGATTTCCATTGTATAGTTGTTGTCATCGAAACCATAGATTTGATTTCCTAACATAAACACCTCCAACTCAACCTTCCCAACCTTCCGTAGCTTCAGCATCTACAGAGTATTACTCTGATTCCAAAATTCAAGAAGCCAGAATTGCAGCGGGACCAGGAGAGAACTACCGAGATGTTGCACATTAAAATCAACATCTCCTCTCTTTGAACCATCCTCTCCTTGAACCAACAGGTGTTAAATAAAAAGGTCTCATTTGGAACGATCTTTTTCTACTCGTATAACCAAAGTAGAAAAGACAATAGAAAAGGTCGTTTCAACTTTAGAAAAAGTCCTAAGAAAGGTTCACAATCGTTCCTCATCTTGCTCTTTGTCTTCCCCGTCCCCTACACCACCACCACCGCCCGTGTTTCACTCAAGCCCATCTTCAAGTGCAGGGCCTTCACAAGAACCACCACAAAATTTTCTTCATGGCAAAGTGCCTATTTCTCTTGATACCGAAGAGAGAGGGTTTACCATTTCCTTCAAAAGATCCTCCAGCTCCACAGGACCCTTAGGATTATAGCTACTACGCATCATTCTAGGGTCTCTCTATTCAGGAAGATGATGAGTATAATGACCAGCATCAATGGCAACAAGGTGCATATAATGAAGACCCGTCAAACTTCTGGGTTTATTACCACCATCGGTAAGCTCTTATTTTATTTGTAAATCTGGTAGTATTTATGTATCCATATTTTGATTTATTCAAAACAAAGTGCCTCTATGACTGTTACAACTTATCTGCATTGAATATGGACATATGTTCTTTGGCTTTCCATATTTTGTTCTATCTATATTTCTTTTTTGTCATGCCAAAGGGAAAAAAATATCATACTACATGTATATAGGGGGAGGAATCACATTCAAGGGGAGTTATATATTTATTTGATAAAGGGATTGTATAATTGTCATCATTAAAAAGAGGGAGAATGTTAGAACCTCTATTCTAAGATTTCACTGACAACAACTATAAAATCATACACATACAATACATATTCCATCTACTTGTAGGAAAAGGCTTTTAGAATTCAACTTGAAGACACCAGCAAAGGAGAAGTCATCGATATTGCAAAAGCTAATATAGTATGTTAGTGTCATAGATATATAGCTTATAAAATATCCTTTAGTAGTTTTCAACACAAACATTGCACGACCAAAGTTTTTCAACTCTTCATATATCAAATAGGCTGAATTGCAAAAAGGACATATGTCGGACATTATATATCAGACGTCTGACTATAGTCTATTATTTTAAAAACGCGTACATATTAGTCATTTGTCAATACATTCAAACGTCTGAGTCTGGCTTCTGTTAAAAAATATAAATACACATAGACGTCTGAATATAACTGACAAACGTCTGCTGGGTAACAGCCATAACCGATGAATAGTCGCCTGCTTCGTTCTAACGGTTGCTTGCATAACTCTTCACCGCTCCTCCTCAATGATTGCAACTTTTAGACTGAAATAGAAAACACTAATGGATGCTACTCCCCAGGAAAACTCTTTAACATCTATAAATATGTAAAGGTTCTAAGAAACAAAATATTTGAATTTTATGAATCTCATATCTATGTTCTTCGCATATTCTGATTTATAAAAGCAAACAATATATCGGTCTTTATCACTTCCTAAAGTCAAAGTTTCATGTATATACTACTTAAAGGAGATTATAGAAAGATTTGTATTGTACAGTCAAAATCAGTGTTTCCCAAAACACATACTTGTCTTAGAAAGAATTTTTGTATCAAGTCTATTTCTTTGGAAAAAGCGAGGGTTGGTTACTAGCTAAAACCGAAGAGGAGCTTCAGGACTGGACGTAGGACGGAAGGTCCAAACCAGTATAAAAGCTCTGGTGTGCTTTTTTCTTTACAATTATTTACTTTACTCTGTTAGTTATAAGTTAGCTTTTTATTACACTTGCATTTAGATATAAATACACGATCCATACACTCTTTCAGGTGGTGCCAAAGGTAACGATGGTGATTAAATATATTGAAATGAATTAAGAAAAAAAATGCTATATGAACTTATCATTATAATTTTATGTGTATAATGCATAATTGAGCGTTATATTCTGTAATGTTGTTGTTATAGTTTATGCATTTGTAATAGCATGATAGAATGTTCCTAAATTTCAAGAAGCTGGAGTAAGATTGTTTTAAGAATCTGCACAAGGTGTGATTTTGATTAGGTAAAATTACTCATATGTTTCACAAGATGATAAAATATGCATAAAACATAACGCATCGGTTGTTTGTTTACTTGTTTATTGAGTTGCTTTATTTTTAGTTACAGATATCATAAATAAAATGCTAGTGTACTTCATGATTAAAATGCTATATTAAACTATCATTTTGAATATTCTAAACATGCAAGTGGACTTTGTAATTAAAATGCTACACTAAACTATTTTTTTCATATCATAAACATGATAGTGAATTTCATAATTAAAATGTTATATTAAACTACAGTTTTACATATTATAAACATGATAATGGACTTAATAATTAAAATGCTATATTAAAATATCATTTTGAATATTTTAAACATGATAGTGAACTTCATAACTAAAATGTTATATTAAACTATTTTAGCTATCATTCGCCGCATTCAATACGTTCTAATGCACTTTAAAAATAGAAATGATATTTTTACTTATCGTTCTGCACATTCGATACATTGTAATGCACTTCAAAAAAAATGTTATTTTTAACTACCATTCAGCACATTCCATTCAATTTTATACACTATAATGCACTAATTTAAAAATACAAACAATAGGTTGGTTCCATATGTACCCGATTAGGATTGACATCCGGTTAGCTTTTGCATCCATACGTACCCGATTAGGCTTGGCACCCGATTAGCTTTTGCATCCATACATATCCAATTAGGATTGACATCCTGTTAGCTTTTGCTTCCATATGTACTTGATTAGGCGAGGCTTCCGATTAACTTTAGCACTCGATGGTACACTTATTTAAACAATATATCTCGAGTATAGATTGGTTTCATATGTATCCAATTAGCCTTGGAATCTGGTTAGCTTTTACATCCTTATGTACCGATTAGGCTTGGCATTCGATTAGTTTTTACATTCGATGGTACGCTCGGTTAAACAATATATCTCTACTATAGATTGGTTTCGTATGTATCCGATTAGGTTTGACATCCGGTTAGCTTTTGCATCCATGCGTACGCGATAAGCTTGACATCCAGTTAGCTATCCATATGTACCCCATTAGGCTTGGCATTCGGTTAGATTTTGCATTCAATGCTATGCTCGGTTAAACAATATATCTCCGGTATAGATTGGTTCCATATATACCCGGTTAGGCTTGGCATCCGTTAGCTTTTGCATCCATATGTATGCTAGGTTAAACAATATATCTCGGGTATAAATTGGTTTCATATGTACCCGATTAGGCTTGGCATCCGGTTAGCTTTTGAATCAATACATACCCGATTAGGCTTGACATCCGATTAGATCTTGCATCCGTACGTACCCGATTAGGCTTAGCATCCGGTTAGCTTTTTGCATCTATACGTATCTGATTAGACTTGACATCAGGTTTGCTTTTGCATTCGATGGTACGCTCGGTTAAACAATATATCTTGGGTATAAATTGTTCCATATACTTGATTAGGCTTGGCATTCGGGTAGCTTTTACATCCATACATACCCAATTATGTTTGGTATCCAGTTAGCTTGTGCATTTATACGTACACATGATAGTGAACTTCATTACTATAATGCTACATTAAACTATCATTTTTCATATCTTAAACATGTTTGTGGACTTTGTAATTAAAATGCTACATTAAAATATTATTTTGCATATTGTAAACACGACAGTGGACTTCATAAGTCAAATGTTGTGTTAAACTATCATTTTGCATACCTTAAATATGCTGGTGAACTTTGTAATTAAAATGATACATTAAATCTCATTTTGCATGTTTTAATCATGATTTTGGACTTCATAACTATAATGTTACATTGAACTATCATTTTGCATATTATAAACATGATATTGGACTGCATTAACTAAAATGCTATGTTAAACTATCATTTTGTATAACTTAAACATGCCAGTGGACATTGTGATTAAAATGCTAGATTAAATCTCATTTTGCATATTATAACTTTGATGTTGGACTTCACAACTAAATGCTATATCAAACTATCATTTTGCATATTTTAAACATGATAGTGGACTTCATAACTCAAATATTACCTTAAACTATCATTTTACATATCATAAAGATGGTAGTGGACTTTGTGATTGAAATGTTACATTAAATCCCTCTTTTCATATTGTAATGAGGATATTGGACTTCATAACTAAAATAGTACATCAAATTATCATTTTTCCTATTTTAAACATGATAGTGAACTTCATAATTCAAATGCTACATTAAACTATCATTTTGCATATCATAAACATAGTGGTGGACTTTGTGATTAAAATATTACATTAAAAATACGTATGCTATATGCAATTATCATTTTGCATATTCTATTCATGGTGGTATTTTTTAGGAATACTTATTTCATTTTGTATATTTTATTCATGCTAGTTCACTTTAAATATATTTATGCTAAATTCAAGTATCATTTTGCATTTTTTTTCATCCTTATTCAATTGGAATATACTTATACTATATCCAAATATCATTTTGCATAGTCAAATAATGGTAATATATTTTAAAGTATAAATGCTATATTAGTCTATCATTTTGTATATTAAACACAGTTTTTCGTGTTTCAAATATAGAAATGCTATATCTAAATATCGTTCGACTTGTGATTAAAACCTTTTGACTTTCTTCTTCTTCTTCTGTGTTCTGTTTCTCCATTTATTTCTTACCTCTACATTTAGTGGCACTCTTCAATTTTCATGAAATTTCTAATTTGCGTTTGGATTGAAGTGTCGAATTATATATTTTTTCAATTTTGAAACGGACGGCGGAAGCTTCGACGACGGCCGCGGCTACGGCAGGCTAGGGCTAGGACGGTGGCGGCTACGACATGCTTCAAACGATGGAGGGAACGGTTGAAGTCGGTTGAATAAAATGCGCTAGTATCCTTTGGCCTAAATTTTAAAGTTCCGTACTAGATTTAAATATTAACATAAAAATTTTCCTTTATACTACTTACCTCTAAAAATAATTCCTGCAAATTCCTAGGAATTCCATCCTAAAACTAACAGTGGAAAATTTTCATGATAGCATTTGTATCTGTTTCAGACTTATTTAGTTGTACATGAGCGTGAAATAATGAATTGTTAATTCTTCAAAGACCTCTGTATAACAAGGTCAATACAATCAAGAAACCGGGAATATATTTTTGATCCTATCAAGACATAAGCTACAAGAAATTCTATAAGAGATACGCTAGATAAAGAAGTCCACAAAGAAAAAGTTATGCAAAGTTACAAAGAAGAATACAAGATGAGGAATAGAAGACTACCATCCGAAAATAACCAAATATTAGCCCACAGGATCACCATAGGCCCAGTTTCATAGAAAAATTCCATTCTCAACAGGAGAAACTGTTCAAACGTACATCGTACAATTTGGAGATTCTCCTTCATGGTAACCTTCTTACACTTGCAGCTTATTTATTTGATTATATTCAGCATAAACATATATATATCCAATATTTATTTGCGTGCCCACATACAATGGTGTTAAGTTGGAAATGCTTAATTCTGCACGTTTTGGATTTTTAGGGTTTCGCAAAAGAGGTTTTGAGATGATTAATGCTGGACGTTAATCAATTAGCGATGAAATACTATGTTCGAAAATTAATATGATACCGTTATATATTTGATAATATTTGTGAGATTAGGTTTATTGTCTTCATAAACAATGTCTGAGAGTAATTTTAGTTTGGTATTCTTAAAAAATCAAATTTTTTTCAAAATCCTCAACAATTTCTAACGCCTTAAATTTTCGAAAAATTTCGCCAGCGTTCCATTTGCGCAGTTCGTAGTAGGATCGCAACACACACACACACACACATACACACACACACACACACACACACACACACACACACACATATATATATATCACAAATATACATCTCATCTTCGAGGATGAGGCATCCCGTAGGGAAAAAATATAAAAGTACGACATGTAATCCGAGATATATACCTTATATATGATTAGCAAGCATATACAGCTAATACAGCGCGAAAGCGGGCTCCAAATGCGAAGCATACGCCATCTGCACCTACTAAACGCTCCACAAACAAATGAGAAACATGTATATATGAAAATAATATTAATGATTCAATATACAACATATACCAATACAACAACTATGTATGCTAATGTAGCAAATGCAACAAAATCAACAAATCCAACCGTCGAACAACTATCGTCCAACTGACATCCAACAAACCAATATCTATCCAATCAATCCATAACCAAATCAATATACATTAATTTTTCATTAATATTCATTGAATTGATCTTTAATTTAATCACATTTGATTCATTTGCAATGGATTTTACTAATATTCATTTATTCATATTCAATTAATTTACATCCACAAATTTACATTCAAGTTAGTTCACTTTCAAATTAAATCAAATTCAATTCTATTTAGATTCACTTACTATCCAATTTGAATTCTATTACTTAGCTTTCAATTTCATTACTTCAATCTCATATGAATTTCTATATAATCAACTAACATCCATCTAACAACCCATTTATACTCAACATAACCAAATTTATTTAATTTATTCTCAACATTCATATTTACTTTATTTCCATTAATTTTGGCTCACATTATTAATTCCAATTAGTTTAACATTGAATTATTTAATTTAGATTGAATTATAGTATTCACTATATTCACATTTCTAATGTTCATTATCAATCCACAACTAAGTTTATTAATTTCTAATAACATTTCTAATGTTGATTCATTTTACCACTAAAGTTGAATTTTCTTTTATAACTCAAGTTCATATTCGTTTAACTACTTCAGTTCATTAACTTCTTATTATTCAACTTTACTTTGCATATTCATTTTATTTATCAACATCAACTTTATTCAACATCACTTGAGTTATTTTATTTAACTTTTACTTACGTCAAATTCCCTATCACCATTCAAATTCAGATTTTATTTTAGTTACCGCTTTTTTCAAGAAGAAAACGACAAGCTTTTGCAGTGAAAATTGAACTTTGTGCAACTGATTATGAATGAATGCATCAAATCTGATTTCATGCCCTCTGTTGTTACGGATCAGACTACGAAAATCTGGAGAAACGTCTTGTTTGTTATGTTTATGGCCAACGTCCATATTATATGCACTTTAAATCGTTTAATGATAAAGTTTGGAAACTCAACAGTAGTTATGACTTGTACAATATAGACAGAACGGATTCTTCATTGTCAAATTTCCAAATCCGCAAGATTTGGATAATATCATTACAAATGGACCGTTATTATTAGATGCAGTTACAACAGAATGTGCAAGAATGAATTATGCCAGAGCACTGGCAGAAATAAAAACAGATGTAGAATATCCAGACCATATAAGGTCCTGTTAAAAAATGGAAAACATTTTTAAGGTGGAAGTCCAATATGAAAACAATCCTTATGAGTACTGAAAGTCAGAGTTTGGCCAGGCCCATTGAAATGTACAAAATTCATTTCCACATGGCAAAGAACGATAAGAATTACTAAGAACCAATGCAGACAAAATCCTCTAAAAGTGCAACAGATCAACTTAGTAAGAAACCATTTGTTAATGCCTATGTGGAAATTACTAAGAACAATGTGGAAAACAGAAGCAAACATCAAACTGGAGAAATATCTAAAATTGGGGAAAAAGTGTTAGAAACTGAACATGTACATAACAACTAATAGATTCAGTGTTTTATCAGAATAAACAAATGAACCTGATATTTTGCATCAAACAGATGAACAACCAAAACTAAGTGAAAGCAAATCTGGAGTACTAACTGAAATTAATGAAGATAGCTCTGAATCCTTTGATGCAGCACCAAATATTTCCAGTGAAGCTTTAGATTTGGTAGACAATATAGTTGAGTATGTGCAGACCGAACGATCAATACTAGAAATACAACCAGACTTATCAAGTTATGTAGAAGACAACCCTGCGTACCAAAACGAAGTACCAAGCATGAATACAATGGATTAAAAAAAAAATGACGCACAAGGAGAAAGGTAAAGGTAAATTGACGGTATTAGCGTGGAATGTAAGAGGAATTAATGGTGATTTCAAAATTGGAGAAATATAAATAATTCCTCTTTACTCACAAATTGATTTTAGTTGTTTTGTTAGAGCATTAACTAAATAATAATAGAATTGAATATTTCATGCTAAATGTGTGCACGCGCACACATATACACTTCATTTTTGTGGTTGTTTCATGCATAACATTTTAAATATGTTTCAAAACTAATTTTTTCTTTTTCCATCTTCTTGTAATAGAAGTGATGACCTTAGATAGGTAAGAATTATTAGGATAAAAAGCAGTTGTGTTCAAGATTGTAGGCATTCCAGTATTTGTGCTATTCAACTTGTATCAAAATATGTACCCATATGTATTTTCTCTTAAAAGATCATATAATTTTCAATTTTATAATTCTTTTGGGGAGTAAAAACTCAATGACCTTTGTTTTACTACTTGTTTGCAACAGATGACTTCTGTAGGTTTTAGTGTGGTAGCATTTACTTCTGGAAATGGCAATTCCACATAGTTTCTTATTTGACTATCACCTGTCTCCATCTTGACCATAATTTTACATGCTACGGATAAATCAAGCTTTTCTTGAATCACATTAAGCTTACAGTCCGCTCATACAGAATGACAGTCAATCTTGACTAAACACACATGATCAAACTTATAACATACAGATCAAATATTAGTCGATTCAAAGAAAATCGTCCATGGGCGTGGGATTTGCAAGTTGTAATGCGGATTTTCTTTTTTCTGTATGTTAATTAATTTGTTTTCCTGCTTGCAGATGTTGGTTGACTTACTAATTTAAAAAGCTTTACATGGAGAACTTTGGTTGATGCAGGTGCTCATATTAATCATACTTCATATTTTACAGATATCATGCTTATATCTAAATTTGATAAGTAAATTGATGGTTTAAACTTCAAAATGTAAGTATGAAATGGTTCGATCAATTTTAGTAATTTATACATGTCAAGATGATATTGCTCCTTGTTTAAGAAAAAGTATAGAAAACGGCTATATATTTTGACTAGGTGGTCATATATGAGTTGTAACTACCGAAATCATATGCTACCAACTTCAAATAAATACTATTTCAGTTCATTTTTAATTTTACTTTTCTCTGTATAGCTATTTCAAATTGGAGAATGGAGAGTAATGACAGTACATAACATGGTAGTTCCTTGTTAAGTGGGTAGTTGGACCTTAGCTATCCATTGTTTTTGTATGTCACTTTAGATAATCACGACACTTCTTGACTTAGAAAACCTTCAGCTCTAATACCTTTTTTTTTAACTATTCCAAAGCTTGACTACTCAAATTTCAGTCTGTACTCAACACACATTCCATGGTGTTAAACATCCCTTGATCTCCTGTTGATTTACAGTTGATTAGTTATAGTACATGTATAAATAAAGACAATGTATTATTCTACAAATCACTATACAATCATCTTGAAAATTGCCTTTCATTAAACTATAAAAAGTTTGAGCTGGTCTAGTCTTTCAATATCATGGTTGTTATTAATCACCATCATATGTAAGCTTTTTCATTGTACACCTATATATTCAACTACTCTTAATAATTATGAAGTCATTTTAAACCATCTTAAATAATATTCAAATCTTGCCTGGATCAAAATAGAACGCTCACTGAAAATAAGTGTACCAAAACTTATTTTGATTGGGTGAAGAGGAGAATCAAGTGAGTGGGATAGTTTTGAATATAACGTTAGGTTAGCAAATTTTTGGTAATATATATCATTTTTAAATGAGTGTATGTACCCTCTCCTCAAATGAGTCATATAAGATCATATTAACGGGGAAAGTTTTTCTCTCGTTTTTAGGCAGCAAACTATGGTTTATTCTTCCTTGCTAGGACTTGATCTGTAGCCACAAAAATGACAAAAACACATACCCTACCAGTGAACCAAATTACTTTGTAATTATACTTGTTCTTGCATTCATTTTTACAAACTAATACTGTATATATAATTCTTAGTTTTTTTAAAATGTTTTCCTGCCTAGGGGATTGCCATAGTCGAAGGGCTTGGTGAGCTTCCCTCCAGACTGATATTGCTGATGGACTGTTTAAATGCATTTTTTTCGATTTTATTTTTTTTCACAGTTTATAAATAAATAATCTGTCTAAAACCAATAGACATCCTCTTGCGTGTGAATTCTAACACCGTTGACCTTTTGAAAATAAATAAATAAATAATCAATTAAATAAAGGAAAAAAAAGCAGTGACATATCTATTTGTGAGGCCGTAGGTAACTGGTCGAAGAGAAACCATCACCATAGACGTTAATAATTTCACTAAATAATAATAGCAGTGCTGATGGGCTTGAACTTCATAAGATAGAGCAGGAGTTGAAAATTTAATGGAAAATATTTCTAATGTAAAAGAAAAGTTAATTTGACCGGTGGAAGAGAAGAATCGACTGCGTGAGCTAGTTCCGATTATAATGTTCGCTTGGCAAATTTTTGGTAACGTATATCATTTTTAAACAGCTATACACACACACACACATACATAGACACACACACATTCTTCTCAAATAAGTCATATAGTATCATCTTAACCGGGAAAGAAATTTCCTCTTTGCAACTAACTATGGTTTTATTCTCCCATAAAGGCAAGGCTCAACCCCGGAAAATGGTTGCCTCAGCCCAGCATTGCAACTCATAGTAAAATTATCGAACTTCCAACTTATCAGGACTTGCTCTCTTACTTTTTGACCATAAAAATGGCAAACACATAATCCACCACTGAACCAAATTACTTTATAATTATACTTGAACTTGCATTCTTTTTGACAAATTAATATTGTATATATATTTTTTTATTTTTTAAAATGATGCCCCTGGGCAAGGGGATTGCCCCAGTCCAAGGGGTTGGTGTGGTGGATTGTTTAGATGGGTTTTTTCCAATCTTTATTTGTTTTTACAGTTTATAAATAAATAATATGTCCAAAACCAACAGACATCCTCTTGCGCGTGAATTGTAACTCTTTTGGTCTTATGAAATTTAAAATAAAATAAAATAAATATTAGTGAGGCCGTAGGTAAACTGACCTAAGAGAAACCATCACCATAGACGTTAATTATTTCACTACATAATAGTGACGGTGCCGACAACTTGAACTCCATTTGATAGAGCAGGAGTTGAAATTTAATGGAAAAGATTTTAAAATATATAAAAGAAAAGTTAATTTGACTGGCTGAAGAGGAGAATCGACTGAGTGAGGTAGTTTCGAGAATAAGTCATATATTCTCTCCTCACATAAGTCATATAATATCATATTAACTGGGGGAAAAATTTCTACTTTTTTGGCAATGAACTATGGCTTATTCTCCCTTCAGCCATAATGGCTAGGTCCGGCCTAGGAAAATGGTTGCTCGAGCCCAAAATGCAACATATAGTGAAAGTACTGAATTTTTGCCCTTGTCGGGACTTGATCTCTGATCACAAAGATGATAGACACAACCTACCACTAAACCAAATTACTTTGTCGTTATATTTGAACCCACGTTCATTTTGACAAATTAATGTGGTATATTTTTTATAAAAAAAAATTAAAATATTGCCATGACACGGGGGGTTTCCCTTGACCATGGGCTTGGTGGACTTCCCCCATGCAACCCTTCCAGTGGATTGTTTAGATGCGTTTTTATTCAATCTTTATCTATTTTTACAGTTTTGTAAATAAATAATTTGTCTGAAACCAATAGGCATCCTCTTGCATGTAAATTCTTGTCGTTGGCCTTCTGAAATCTAAATAAATAAAGGAAAAAAATAATCAGATATCTATTAGTGAGGCTACGGGTAAACTAGCTGAAGAGAAACCGTCACCATAGACATTAATAATTTCACTAAATAATAGTGGCGGTGCTGATGGGCTTGAACTTCATAAGATAGAGGAGTTGAAAATTTAATGGAAAAGACTTTAAAATATATAAAAGAAATGTTAATTTGACTAATCGAAGAGGAGAATCGACCAAGTGATGTAGTTCTAAATATAACGTTCGCTTAGCAATTTTTTTTGGTAATATGTCTATTTTAAACGCGTGGAAGTTAGCTGGACAGAAGTGCGTGAAAGTTAACGATCCACTTTATCAGAACCTTGAGTTAGAAGTTTTTTGCTTAGTGCTGGTTTATGATTAGTTTTATAAGTTTTAGTTTAAGGAGTTTAACCTAAGATGCAGTGTTTGGTCTTTTTAATTTATATTGGTACCGTTATCGTCGTCGTCGTTATCATCATGGTGTTTTTTTAATTTCTTTATATTTTTACTTTCATCTTTATTTTTATTTTTATATGTATTTTTTTAGTTATTTATTATTATTATTATTATTATTACTATTATTATTTCTTAAATTATTTTATTATTATTTCTTAAATTATTTTATTATTATTATTGTGGTTTATTACTACTACTACTTTTAAATTGATTTTGTCATTTTGTTTTGGGTTTCATGTTTAACCGATCACAACTTGTTTATGAATAATGGCTGATTGTTGTTGTATAAGTGTGCAAAATATGTTGTATATAAATCCTAACTTAAATAATCTTTAGGTTGCATGCCTCAGTTGCGTATTTTAAATTGCTACAGTAAAATGAAAACAGGCCCACAAGATAGCACTTCATTCGCACAAACCCAAATCAGTGATGCATCATACATTAATGATAAGACAAAATAATAGCAAAACTTTTATGGCCCCTGTCAATGAATGCATTTTTAACTCATACCATTGACCTTCTGTGCAACTTCCAAAAAAATACATTATACATGAGAATATAATATGCTATCATTATTGAATACAATCAATAATGCCAAGCATACGATCCCAATCTGCTGAAAGTTTGGGACCTCCCTTCCTTGTACAATTAGATTCTACAAAAAAAGAAGATCTCAAACATAATAGCTTACAATCATAGAAATGTTATACAATATTTCCTTGGTAGGAGCTTGTATCTTCATAGTAGTAAGGGGACTGTTTTCCATCTTTTTCCTTACTCTTATCATCTACATCTGGTACCATCTCTAGTAGCATTTTTACTACTCTTCTCATCGATGGTCTATTCATCGGTAAATTACTCGTGCATTGAAGTCCTATATTCAGCACTTGATTGATCTCCTCTTTGAATAAGGTTAAATCAAGATTTGGATCAAATACATGCTCGACTCCTTTTTGTTCTATCGTGCTGCATACCCATCTCACCAAATCTTTTTCTCCAAATTCCGGATCTATCGGTGGTTTTCCTGTGACTAGTTCCAGAATCACTACTCCGAAGCTGTATATATCGCTCTTCTCGTTCACTCGAAGAGTGTATGCATATTCTGAAATATACAAACAACTTATGAATAAATAATCAAAACTACTTATAAATAACTTATTTAAGTTTGATTGTTTGCAAACTTGTTACCAGAAAGTAGAACAAGTAGTTTAAAGGCTAAATTGCAAAAAACAACTCTGAATTGTGATAGAATTTAGCAAGTGCAGAACAATTAAATTAACTTATTTTACCTTAATAGTTAACAATATTGCTTGTTGCTATTCAGTTAAAATTACTTAAAGTTGGCATTCAAAACTTTTTTGAAGTAGATTCAGAATTAGTAGCTGCCAAACAGACTTTAATAGGTAAATTAACTTATCTCTGTGTGTAAACGCAAACCTGGTGCAATGTAACCACAAGATCCAGCAATAACAGACATGGACTTGGCGCCTTTACCAATAGAATCAACAGCCTTAGCGACTCCAAAATCAGCTACTTTAGCACCAAAATCGGAGTCTAACAAAATATTATTCGACTTCACGTCTCTATGAACAATAGGAGGCACACATCCATGATGCAGATACGATAAACCTTCAGCTGCATCAAGCGCAATTTTGTACCTCATAGGCCAGTCTAACATGCTCCCTTTCTTGCTATGAAGCAAATCTCCTAGGCTTCCATTGGGCATGTACTCGTAAACAAGCATTTTGCAGTCCTTGTGACTACAACTACACCATAGTTTTACTATATTCTTATGCCTAATCTTCCCTAATGTAGTCACTTCAGCGTCGAAAGCATCGTCTCCAAATCTGTCAACAACCTTAGAAGTGTTCCAAAGCTTTTTGACGGCTACTACATTTCCACTGCTTAAGGTTGCTTTGTACACTTTTCCTGAAGCGCCACTGCCTATAACATTATCTTCATCTAAACAGTCTAAAATCTCATACTCGCTAAAACCCAGTTTGTGAAACGAGGTTAAAGTCCATTTTGACTTATCGTTCATCTTCGATTTCTTGAACTTTATGTACCTTGCATAGAACCATCCAATTCCAGTTACTAGCATCAACGCAGCTATTACAAATATTGCTTTGAAAATCCAAGTGAAACTTCTATGAAAATCTCCTTTTAACCCTGGGCAAAGGTCGGGTAGATCACCGCATAAGCCTGGATTGTTAAGGAAGCTAGTTCGATAATTTTCATTGATGAACATAGGTGGTAGTGGCCCATTCAGTTGATTGTTTGACATATTGAACTTGTTAAGCTTTAAATTTTGTAACTGACTTGGAAGTTTACCGCTAAATTTGTTACCAGAGAGATCAAGGTAATTTAACACAGGTAAATCTCCTAGCTGAGAAGGGATAGTACCACTAAATTCGTTGTCTGCAAGGTTTAATTCTGTTAATTTTTTCCATTTTCCAGTGCCTGATGTCAACTCCCCCGAAAGCAAATTACTATGCAAATCAAGAACTCCAAGCTGATCCAGGTTAGTTAACGAACTCGGTAATGGCCCAGAAAGTTTATTATTTGCAGCAAAAAATTTGTATAGTTTATGAAGAGAACCGATTTCAGGAGGAACGCTTCCAGTAAATTCATTATCACTTATGCTCAAATCCGACAAATTACTTGCAGTTAATATAAAAGCTGAAATCTCACCAGACAACGAGTTTCCACTTAACTCAAGAAGACCGACATGAGGTAAGCCCCATAAACCATCTGGAACATTACCTGATAACTTATTATTCGATAATCTCACTCTGCGAAGAGATTTGCAGTCTCCAATTTCATCAGGAATGCTTCCAGAAAACGAATTCTCGATCAGTAGAAGGTTTTCAAGTTTTCCAGAACTGCAAAGACTGGAAGGAATTTCACCAGTGAAGTTATTGTACGAAACGTCTACCGATACAAGTGGAGAATTTTTACCAAGATCAGAAGGTAAAGAGCCACTCAACTGATTGTCAAAGAGTATGAGTTCAAACAAACTCTTCATTTTCGCAACATTCGGAGAAATTTCACCGCTGAATCTATTAGAGGTAAGGCGTAAGCTTTCTAACCTTGTTACATCAAACAAATCATCGGGTATGAACCCTTCGAAATTATTGTTCGATGCATCAATCCTAAGTAAAGATTTTATTTTCGAAAACCCGTTAGGAAAAAGGCCTGAAAGGTTATTTTCATACAGTTCTAACTGTACCAAAGATGACAAATTTGTGAACGATTCAGGCACCGAACCAGTGAGGTTGTTAGTCGAAACATCGAAGTTTTGAAGATTAGAAAGCTTACCCAATGTTTCAGGGATTGGTCCTATAAGACTGCAACCTGAAAGCCAAAGCTGCTGCAAAGAAGTTAAGTTACCAAATGAAGGAGGAATGGAAGAAGGAGAGAATAAGTTATATGATAAGTTCAGTTGAGTTAAACTGAGAACATTTCCTAGAAACTCAGGAACAGTTGAATTCAACAAATTGTTTGTTAAGGACAGAACCTTAAGCTTTGGAAATAGGCCAAAAGAAGCAGGTATTTCTCCACTGAAGTTGTTAGCTGAAAGATCAAGATATTCAAGTAATGGCAAATGAGCTAAAGAAGATGGTAAAGGGCCTACAAGTTCATTCATGGACAAGTCTATATGTGTAAGAGAAGTACAGTGACTTATGGAAGGGTCATCTAATGAAGCGTTTATGTAGTTTAGCTGGAGATTCAGAAATGAAAGCTTGGTTAAGTTGCAGAATGTGTATGGAAAAGGGCCTATTAAGCCGAGGTTCCATAAATCGATGGAAGTAACCGAAGTAGAATGGCAGGTGATTCCTTTCCAGTTGCATGGAGTTGTGTCTTTTGAGTTCCAGTCTGAAAGGTGGTTGTTTGGGTCTTCTAGAGCTTTTTTAGCTTCTAGAAGGTGAAGGCCTTCTTGATTTATGGATACAGAGAGAGTGAAGAGTGGGGAGAGAAGAAAAAGAAGTAAGTGTGACTTCATGTTTTGAGAAGGAAGTGGGTTTAGAATGTGAAAGAGTTTGGGTTCATTTTGAGAAGATGGAAGGAGAAATAAGACAAAAGGGACTAAAATAAATGTTTAGATTATGATGCATTGCACTTGGCAAAATATTGTATGGCTTTTTGTGATATTTATGAAGTTTCATAGGCTTGAGTGGGGGTTGGAATACACACAGTGGGTTTTGTATTGGTGCTAGCTTTAAGATTCTAATTGTCTTTTTGGCACCAGAGTGGTTAATGTTAGTGTTAGAAACGAGTATATTTCATAAAAAAAAACATCACAAAACGACCGCATATATCTGTAGTGGTTTACATACCCTTACAAATAAACACGACTTTTTAGATACACACCTCTTCATTTCAAAAGATTTTTCACTCAATAGACGCGTCTCTTCGTTTTATTATTAATTTGAATATATTCTGTACCAGTTAGATTTAAATGTACAAAGAAATTGACAGGTGCTGTCTTATTTAAAACTTATAGTTTTTTTTTTTTTTTAGGATTTGTTAAACATTTGTGGAGACCTACAGCATTTATTATATTTTCTAAACAAGTTTGTTTAGTAGAAGTACGGGGAGTGGAAAATATGTTTAAATTATTTGCAATAACAATTAACTTTTTAGGAATATTTTTACTTTGGTAAAATGATAGAAAATTTCTATACTTGAAGCTTAATCGGCAGTATTAGACAATCAGATTTTATTAATTGCATGAGACTGGTTATACGATTACAAGTAAGCAACTAAAATACAAAGGTAGTCATGTTTTTAACACTTCTTAACCGTTGCAATTTTATCCTGTATGCATATAAAGCATGTCTATCTAATGAAAACCGATATCTGCATCTTCATGTTTCATGTGTAAAACTAGATCACAACCATTGTTTAAAATAATCTAGTTAATGTGCTACCCATTTAATCATATTAAATGATGATGATAAAAAATCAACGTTCATCACTTTTTATTAAATTATAACAGTTTTTATTAAATTATAGCCCATATGCATTTTGATAGATGGCTTTAAATACAAATGAATAAGTAAAGAAGGAATCCATGTTAAGTTCAACTTTATAAGTTCTTTGATTTTTAACATAAAATTTAATTAAATATTTTAATTCATCTGACTTACATCTAGAAATATTTTCATATAGTCCTAAATTATACCATGAATATAATTGCAAAAATCATTAAAAATAAATAAATACGTAAAAAGAAAGCAAAAGAAAAGGGAACAAAAAAGTTTGATGCACTATATAATTCTCGTTATCAGGGAATTTAAGTTTTATGTGCTAATCTATCCACAATACTAGCATATAGAATATCACAACTTACCATGGCATCCACACCACATTCATTTGACAAAAATACACTGTAGATTGGATTGTATCCTACAAAATTGATAACAAGAATAAGCATCAAAGTGTAAAGAGGAATGTGAAAATTTTGACATCATAAAAATCACACATTTTAAAATATCCGAATATATAAAAAGGTCAATAGAAATCGTTTTTGGATTAGTTTCTTTCATCAATCACTTTTTCGTAGGAATTTATTTTTATTTTAGTGAAATGGTAAAAATACTATTTAGAAAAAGGGAACCTAAATTTCCACTGAATAAAGACTTAGGAGTCAAGGAGGGCAGGTCAATGAGGTCCAATCTCAAAATTTGGCCTATCTTTGACTGACACCAACATCTCCATCTTTATCTTTAATGACAATGATTACAGAGCAAATGGCAAATGGATTCCAAGAAGATTATATTCATAAATTCTGACATATGACCCTTCTCTAATTCCCATCCAACTAATCTGCTCCAACGAGTTAATCCAAATCTATATTATCTAATTTCTATCTAACTCACATTGTTTATTTTAAAGTAGAGGTGAGTGGGAAATTAGACGAGTAGCCGAATTCATCTAGAAGGTACGGGATAAGGATCTGTGAGCGAACGTTCGCCCTACCACTTGCACCCATCAGGCTGGCTTTGCTTGGGCTGTTGCAATCAACTTGGTTACATTTACGTTTGCACACATTTTTATTTTTAATTTAACTGGTTTTAATAACGTTATTAATTGAAATTCTACGTGAAATTTTAAACAATAAAATTTTGAAATAAAAATTTAATATTTGATCTGGTTAAATATGGCAACTGGTAAATTTTCGTCCGAAAATATGAAGTTTATTTTCGTGCGTAATTTTATTTCAATTTAATCGGTTAGAAATACATAAAAATAAAATGTTTTCGAAACCTAAATATTTTTACATGCAAAAATTCTAAAACATCTTCTGAGCAAGACGTCATTTTTCGTTTTTTCAAATTCGAACTTCTTTAGCTCCGTCGATCTTATTTTTCTGCGTTTTTCTTGCATTTTCAGCTAGTAGAAATTTCGAAAATTTTATAATTCGATCATATTACGGACATCTGTATACCGCTTTGATCGTCTCGTTGTACTGATCTTTACGGTATAATTATTCCTGTGTTGCGATGACCGGTTCGCGAGGGAACTGCAAAACGGCTAACCATATCGGTTTGAGATTTCAAATCTTTGTTTCATTTGGCTTTTATTTGTCTACCGTTAGAAGCCTAGAGGCCAACAGTCGCGTGATTTTATCATCCACCGACTTTTGCATAACTTGGGTTCAAAAAAATTTGTTGCTTCATTTTCCTAATTCGTACATATATATTTGCAAGTGCTCTGCCTTTTCATCCATTTTTCTTTCTTCTCTGGTTTTCCACTTTCATGGCATCTCACACCAAATCATTCACCACTACCCGTGCTAACGCCCTCCACGACAGACATGGACGCATTACTGAGCGCCCCCACAACGCGTTCCGGCCCGCTTCACCCTTCCTTCTCCTCTTACTCGGCCACCCCATGCTACACCTCTCCGCCCGCTTCCCATGAGCAACCCGTCCACAACCCAGCACCACGTGACGGCTCCACCCTACCCTCCGCACCAGCTTGTGCCGCCGTCGCCATCCTTTTGCTTGCCTACCAATCTTTCCGCCGCGTCTCCCTTCCTCTTCACCTTCCCCTGACCAACCCAGTGCCTCAGCCATCCACTTCCAGGTTCTCATGCGCACACCTTTCTCAATGGCCATCATCACAACCCTCACCGAAACCAAACCGGCCTCACCTAAGCAGCCCTCCCCTCTTCTCTTTATATGTGGCCTGCACTCATGCGTGAGCCTCCCTGATCCGCGCCATTGTTTTGTCTCCACCCGTCTTCCCTGTTGGTGAGCTTTTAATTATATTCCTAGTTTATGTAGTTACGTAAATTTGTTTGTTGATATATTTAAGATAGATGAGTTTTGATCTATTTGTTAAATATAAATATTATATAAAGAATATAATCCGTTCATTGGAATATCTATTTACCTAAGCTACATATAGTTATGGTTAGTTGTAAATTTGTGTTTACATAAGTTATATTAAGATAGTTTATATGCAGATACATTTTCAACATATTTTGCCCAATGTTTGGCAGTGTTATATATATATATATATATATATATATATATATATATGTTCTATAAACCATAGTTTTGAGTTTATGTTATGATTATATTTGTATTATAATATGGTAGGTCGTAGTTTAAGTAAGCTATATGACTGAGTTTCATACTTTATATATTAGTTTATAAAGTGGATAAAGTTATATAGTTTATATATATTTAAAAGCATATGAAATTTCGGCTATATATATATATATACAAGTTTTGTTTGTCAGCTCATTTTGTGTCATTTGCAATACTGAGGCTTGCAACGTATTTTACTTTAGAGTTTTAATATACAGATTATATAAGATTCATAGAAATTGCTTGTTATGTGTATAGTATAAAAGCTTTTGTCACTTTAGTCTATTTATTGAATTTACTTAACAACCAGTAAATTTAACTGGTTTTAATAACGTTATTAATTGAAATTTTGCGTGAAATTTTAAACAATAAAATTTTGAAATAAAAATTTAATATTTGAAATGCGTCTGGTTAAATATAGCAACTGGTAAATTTTCGTCCGAAAATGACGCAGCGGATTAACAAACTTTGACGTGCTATTAATGTTTGATACAAATTGATGCAATTTCTTCCTCACGAAATGATTCATGTCAAGTAAAACAAGATAAATGCCCAAATCCGTTGATCTCTCAAGATACCGAATTCTAGCTATTTTCAACACGTTGACCGCGCACGATTCCGTGTTAAAAGATTTACGATTCTTTGATGTTGACCTCGCGCACGAGATTCTGTGAATCGGCTTCAAATTCGTTGATTCGAGCGCACTCGAATAACCGAAGATGGAGAAAGGAGCTCACACTCAACTTTCAATTTTAAAAGAGGAACAAAGCACTCAAAAGTTTATTCAAAAATCAACCTACTTTACAAATGACACACACCCCTATTTATAGGGTTGCAACATACATACAAACTCGACTTAACATCACAAAGCACAACACAATACAAGTCCTTTCCGACCTAACAGATTCAAGTTACAATAGCACCACAACCTACGACTTACGACCTAAGAACAAACAACACATCAAGCGACTCAACATTATGCGACTCAACAATAACAACATACGACTTAACAATATTTACATCACAATATCCTGAGCGGCCTACAGACATCACGGCAGCGACATAAGGCTGCGCGACTTACTGAAGCGGCATCCCGGGGCGACTTAAGGAAACATGACATCTTGAGCGACTTAACATCTGAAGCGACCTAAAGATCAGCGACTTAAGAAAAACAACTCCGTGCGACCTGAACTTCTGCGACTTAACATGATCGTCTTAAAAGAAGCGGCATAAGGTAGACGCCTTAACTCGCTAAGTCGCTTGAACGACTTAAAACATAACTCGTTATTCCGATGCAATGCTTCAACCTTCCTTTGTATCTCGTTTCACCGTAGCTTGCTAGGTCGTTGACTTTGATTTATTGAGGGGTTAACTTGTCACGCCAAAGGTCGCTAGGTCGTTCCAGGTAACTCGCAAGGCCGCTTGGGCGACTTATCAACATGTTAGGTCGCTGGAGCGACTTACCATAGTGCGCCTGATCACAGTGCGCTGCATCATCCTCCCCCGGTTGACAAGAATTCGTTCTCGAATTCGCACTTTCCTCTTCTTCAACACGCTTATCCTCATGATACGGATTCAAGTGTTTGACGTTGAAAACGTCAGCAATATGGATATGATCCGGCAATCTTAACCGATAAGCATTATCATTGATTTTCTTCAAGATTTCTACTGGACCAACCTTTCGAGCTTTCAATTTGTTGTAAGTTACAACTGGAAAATGATCTTTCGTCAATACTGCGTAAAAAAAATCACCTTCTTTGAAGTCCACACTCCTTCGCTTCTTATCCGCCAGTTGCTTATACTTCTTATTTGACTTAAGCAATCGTTCTTGAACAATCCTGTGACCTCCTGCAACTCATTCACGAAATCACAAGCTCGTTTAACAACCCCTTTCTAAGGTGGAATTGTCGATAAATCCAACGCTCCATTCGAAACTGTTGAATATACTACTTGAAATGGACTGAATCCAGTACTTCGATTAACGACATGATTATGTGCGAATTCTGCCTGACACAATTTCACATCCCAGCTCTTCAAATTATCCTTCACAAGACATCTCAACAAGTTTTCCAAAGATCCGTTCACCACTTCCGTTTGCCCATCCGTTTGTGAATGATAGGCGCTACTAAAATTTAGCTTAGTCCCAACCATCTTCCACAGACTCAACCAAAAATGACTTAGAAATCGAGTATCCCGGTCAAAAACAATGGTCTTAGTTAGCCCATGTAGTCGATAAACCTCTTTAAAGAACAATTGAGCAACACGGACTGCATCGGCGGTCTTTTTACAAGCTATGAAGTGTGCCATCTTCGAAAATCTATCCACCACAACATATATAGAAACATTCTCTCGTTGAGTTCTTAGCAAACCAAAAACAAAATCCATGCTAACATCAACCCATGGTCTAGTAGGCACGGGCAATGACATATACAATCCTGCATTCGTAGCTGTCCCTTTGGAAACTTGACATGTGTGACACCTCTGCACAAATCTTTCAACTTCTTTCCTCATGGAAGGCCAAAAATATGATTAAGAAATCAACTGCAAGGACGATCTCTTCCCACATGTCCTTCTTCATGCAATTCCTTCACAATCTTCATTCGCAAACTGCACTCTGGTATACATAATCGATTTCCTTTGAAGAGAAAACCATCTACCAACACATACTCATCCGTCTTCCCCTTCTCGACTTCATCTACAATCTTAGCAAAGTAAAGATCTTCAACAAGCAATTCTGGAAATACTTCAAAACCCGTCACTTCAACTCTCATCATAGTCAACAAATGATTTCTTCTACTCAATACATCTGCCACCCGATTTGTAACTCCCGACTTATGCTTTACAACAAATGTAAACTGTTGCAAGTATGCGATCCATGAAGCATGCCTAGCTGCAATCTTATCATGTCCCTGCAAATGCTTCAACGCTTCGTGGTCCGTATATAACACAAACTCTTTATGAAATAAATAGTGTCTCCAATGCTTTATGACTTGGACAATAGCATAGAACTCCAAGTCATAGGCACTGTATCTTGTCTTGGCTCTAGAGAGTTTCTCGCTAAAATAAACAATTGGACGACCCTTCTGACTTAATACTCCACCAATTCCAACCTTAGACGCATCAGTATCTAGCTCAAAGAGCAACTGAAAATCCAGGTATCTAAGAATCGGTGTTGTAGTCAAGAGGGTCTTGATCTGTTGGAAAGAAGAATCAGCATCTTCAGTCTACACAAACTGCTTTCCTTTCATACAATCTGTCATTGGTGCTATCACGCTACTGAAATATGGAATAAACCTTCGGTAGAATGATGCTAACCCATGGAAACTTCTCACTTCAGTTATAGTCCTGGGTTGTGGCCAATCCTTGATTGCTTCAACTTTACCTTGATCCACATGGATTCCTTCCTTGGACAGCACATGCCCCAAAAACAAAACACTGTGTGTCATGAACATGCACTTCTTTGTCGCCGCGTAAAATTGCTCCTGACGAAGTATCATCAACACTTCTCGCAAGTGTTGTAGACGTTCTTCTGTGCTTCCACTGTATCAATATATCATCAAAGTATACCACCGCGAACTTTCCAATAAACGGTCGAAAGATCTGATTCATCACTCGCATAAAAGTACTGGGTGCATTCGAAAGACCAAATGGCATGACCAGCCATTCATACAACCCTTCCCGCGTCTTGAATGTTGTCTTCCATTCATCCCCTGGTCGAATTCGAATCTGATGATACCCACTCTTCAGATCAATCTTTGAAAAGATAGCAGCTCCGCTCAATTGATCTAACAAGTCCAATCTTGGCATCGAAAATCTGTACCTCACTATAATCTTGTTTAGTGGTCGACTATCTGTATACATTCTCCAAGTTCCATCCTTCTTTGGCACTAGCAAGGCTGGTACTGCACAAGGACTTAAACTTTCTTGTACGCGCCCTTGTTCAAGTAACTCCTCCACTTGCCTTCTCAACTCTTCATGCTCCTTTGGACTCATTCTATAATATGGTCCATGTGATAACACAGCTCCCGAAACAAGATCAATCTGGTGTTGTATGTTTCTCGGCGGTGGTAACTCTTTTGGTAATTCTTCAGGAAATACATCTTCAAATTCCTTCAACATTGGCTTAACTTTCTCAGAAATTTCAACCGTTTCACTACTTTCACGTCCAATCAACAGAAATACTTCAGGCCCATCCTCTACTTCTTTGACAAACTCCTTCAAAGATAACAGAGTTTTTAGTTCCTCGATTTCTTCCAATTTGCTTTCACTTTGTTGTCGCTTTTTAGGAACTAAAGTGATTCTAGTGCCATTGAACATGAAACTATAGCGGTTAGTCCTACCATCGTGTTGCACGGCTCTATCAAACAACCATGGTCTTCCCAACAACAAATGACATACATCCATATCTACCACGTCACACCAAATTTCATCCTTATACTTCTTTCCAATGGAAAAAGTTACACAAGCTCTTTGACTAACCTTCACTTCCCCACTTTTCCTCAACCAAGCTAATTTGTAAGGTATGGGATGCTTCTTTGTCTTTAATGCTAACTTCTTTACAGCTTCTATAGAGATGATGCTATCACAACTTCCTGCATCAATAACAAACTTACAAACCCTTTCCAAAATAGTGCATGTCGACTGAAAAATATTACTCCTCAACTAGCTAGTCTCCTCTTCCAGCTTTGGCGTCAAGCAAAATCTCCTCATCATTAAAGAATTTCCCTCGTCTTCCGTCAGTAATTCTTCTTCCTTCTCAACTTGTGGTGAATTGGAACATTCTATTTCTGCATCCTCATCATCAAGCTCAGTAATCATCGCTCGCTTCTTAGGCTTCGGGCATTCATTGCTTTTATGACCAAACTCCTGACAGTTATAACACTTGAAATTGTTGTTGACCTTGGTCTTAGCAACTTCATTGACAACCGGTTTACTAACAGCCTTGGAAACATTAGTATTGCTACTAGCCCCTTTCACTTGATTGATCGAACTTGTAAACGCACCACCTCCTCTTCTACCATGCTTCTTCCAAGCTAGAGCCTTCTGGTGTGCTTCAGCAATGGTTCTTGGATCAAACATATTTACCATATCCTGAATTTGCATTCTCAATCCTCCAACAAATCTAGATGTCAACTGTTCCTCCATCTCCATGATATCATTTCTAGCAATCAGTTGATAAAACTCATCTGCATAATTATTTACTGACTTCGTTCCTTGTCTCAAATTCTGCAAGCGCTGATACATAAGAGACTGATAATTATAAGGCAGGAACGTAGCATTCATTAACTTCTTCATCTTTTCCCATGAAACAATCTTCGACTTTTCCATTCTTTCCCGTGTAAGTTTAGTTTGTTGCCACCATGCCATAGCTCTACCCCTCAATCGTGTAGCAACCAACTTAACTCTACGATGTTCGGATACTTCCTTGAAGTCAAAAATTTCTTCAACATTTGATAGCCAATCCAGAAACTCTTCCGCTATCATTCCCCCTTTAAATTCTGGAATCTCTGTTTTCATCCCCGACTCCCATCGACGATCATCTTCGTAATCTCTATTTCGACTTCGTCCTTGGCTATGGTTTCGACAAAAGCTACTATCACCATCACCGGATTCCTCCAAATCTGACCTATGTTGATATCGATTCTGACCATCAACATTTCTGCTATCACGCACATCTCGTTCTCCCAAAACTGAATGTGAAACTCTGTTCCCACTATGGTGCGAAACCGGTGAAGTTCTCCTTTGACTTTGATTCATGTCTCTCATCAACTTCTCTAACTTTCCAATACCTTCATCAAACCTTTCATTGATACTTGTTCCATCTGCTCAGCTTCTTGTCTTCGATACACATCTTCAACATTTTGAAATCAATTTGCACGTCTCAGAGGCATGATCTTCAACTAACTCGGATTTAACTCAAATACTACTTAACTCGGCTCGGCTTTGCTCGGCCTTGATCCAACTTAGCTTCGACTTAGCTCTTCAATCTCTTCAAGCTCTGATACCAAATTGACGTAGCGGATTAACAAACTTTGACGTGCTATTAATGTTTGATACAAATTGATGCAATTTCTTCCTCACGAAATGATTCGTGTCAAGTAAAACAAGATAAATGCCCAAATCCGTTGATCTCTCGAGATACCGGATTCTAGCTATCTTCAACACATTGATCGCGCACGATTCCATGTTAAAAGATCTACGATTCTTCGACGTTGACCTCGGGCATGAGATTCCGTGAATCGGCTTCAAGTTCGTTGATTCGAGCGCGCTCGAATAACCGAAGATGGAGAAAGGAGCTCACACTCAACTTCCAATTTTAAAAGAGGAACAAAGCACTCAAAGTTTATTCAAAAATCAACCTACTTTACAAATGACACACACCCCTATTTATAGGGTTACAACATACATACAAACTCGACTTAACATCACAAAGCACAACACAATACAAGTCCTTTACGACCTTACAGATTCAAGTTACAACAACACCACAACCTACGACTTACGACCTAAGAACAAACAACACATTAAGCGACTCAACATTATATGACTCAACAATAACAACATACGACTTAATAATATTTACATCACAATATCCTGAGCGACCTACAGACATCACGGCAGCGACATAAGGCTGCGCGACTTACTGAAGCGGCATCCAGGGGCGACTTAAGGAAACATGACATCTTGAGTGACTTAACATCTGAAGCGACCTAAAGATCAGCGACTTAAGAAAAACAACTCCGCGCGACCTAAACTTCTGCGACTTAACATGATCGTCTTAAAAGAAGCGGCATAAGGTAGGCGCCTTAACTCGCTAAGTCGCTTGAACGACTTAAAGCATAACTCATTATTCCGGTGCAATGCTTCAACCTTCCTTTGTATCTCGTTTCGTCGTAGCTTGCTAGATCGCTGGCTTTGATTTCTTGAGGGGTTAACTTGTCACGCCAAAGGTCGCTAGGTCGTTCCAGGTAACTCGCAAGGCCGCTTGGGCGACTTATCAACATGTTAGGTCACTGGAGCGACTTACCATAGCGCGCCTGATCACAGTGCGCTGCATCAGAAAATATGAAATTTATTTTCGTGCGTAAGTTTATTTCAATTTAATCGGTTAGAAATCGATAAAAATAAATTGTTTTCGAAACCTAAATATTTTTACATGGAAAAATTTTAAACCATCTTCTGACAAAGACGTCATTTTTCGTTTTTCCAAATTCGGACTTCTTTAGCTCCGTCGATCTTATTTTTCTGCGTTTTTCTTGCATTTTCCGCTAGTATAAATTTCGAAAATTTTATAATTCAATCATATTGCGGACATCTTTATACCGCTTTGATCGTCTCGTTGTGCTGATCTTTACGGTATAATTATTCCTGTGTTGCGGTGACCGGTTCGCGGCGGAACTGCGATACGACTAACCATATCAGTTTGAGATTTCAAATCTTTGTTTCATTTGGCTTTTATTTGTCTACCGTCAGAAGCCTAAAGCCCAACAGCCATGTGTTATCCCTCTTTTTGGCAAAGCCGTGATACCAAAAGATTGATCGAAAACAAAAGACAGTTCGTCTCAGAGATTGGTTATACTTCACTTTGCTATGGATATCGATGAATTTTTTCCGAGTCCGGAACGGGCCAAAATTGATAGGACATGACAAGAAAGGTCGAAGGAGTCGTCATTTCAAATTTCAAGTCAATCCGAGTTCGTATGCTCAAGATATGATGGATTCAATTTGAGAGAGGTAGTCATTGTCTGATTCGAAACCATCACCTTCGAACCCATCCACTGTCTTTGCTTCGAACCCATCTAGTTCGAACCCATCTGGTTCGAAACCATCCCAAAGCCTTCCTTCGTACCCGACGGTCCTTCGAATCCATGACGTCACCCAGCTTCGCATCCATCCAACTAAAGCCCCTTCGTATCCTTGCTTCGAATCCATGCAAGCCCTTACTTCGAATCCATCCTCACCAGTATGTCCGAGTCCATAGAAAACCCTCTAGCTCTGAGTCCATGTCACTTCGAACCGACCCTGTTCGAATCGATCGAGTTCGAAACCATAGGGACTCCCTGATTCGAATCGGTCGCGTTCGAAGCCAGGGATACTCCTTTGTTCGAATCCACCGAGTCAGCTGGTTTGAATGACGTGTCATTCCATCGATACGAAGTCGCCATAGTTCACGGAGTCGAAGCGGTCCATTCGGAGATAAATTAGGATCGATTCGAGAGATACGCGCCACGTCACTGCAGACCCACGTGCACTCATGGATTCGAACTCAAGGGTTCGAGACTATCGGTTCGAACCACACAGCCAACCGAGAATCCTCATTTCGAACCGATCATATCTCCTAAACCACTGATCCAAATGCAACCAAATTTTCACAGTAGCTTTCATACAAGATAAAGATTGTTCCTGCCAAGTTTCAGCTCGATTGGACCATTTCTTGATGGGTTCGAAATGACTTCGAATCGATGTCAGATCGAGACCAAACTTGGTGGGGTCGGTCGTGTGGGCCCACTCACGTGCCAGAAGAGGTCTCCCGAAGTTTCAGCAAGATCTGGGCCTCCAACGCCTATAAATAGCACCCTGAAGCCTTCAGAAAAGGGGATCTTCCGAGAACTTCTGCCATTGAAGACCAAGACTCTGCCGGATTCAAATCTATTCATCAGAATCACTGTTGTATTCAGATTTCAAAGCTATTATCAACTGTAATCCGTTGTAATCGATTTAATCAAGCAAAGCAATAAAGAGAAAACCTTCAAAGTGTACGTAGGCACGAACGTCGAACCACTATAAATCATGTGTCTGTGATTGTTGTTTGTGAATTACTGTGATTTGTTACTTAGAGCTGAATTCTATATTGATTGTTGTTGAGTTCTGTGTTGATTATTATCGAGTTGAGTATGTAAACGGGTGCTTTCGTGATATTGAGTGTTTGTGACCAATTTTGGTGCAAACATTTTGGTGCTTTCACTGAGAACTGAACTCAGGAGTTCTACCAATTGATAGCAAATTCAAAGAGAGTTTGAAAGTTCAAATTTGAGAAATTATGTCGAGACAATCAAGCCGAAGGCCAAGGCCAGAGAGAAGTGAACAACAAGGAAGTCAGGAGGCTTCCTCAGGAGCGAATCAACCATCGATCTACATCACTAGGGACGAGA
Source organism: Allium cepa (assembly GCA_030765085.1). Classification (NCBI taxonomy): domain Eukaryota; kingdom Viridiplantae; phylum Streptophyta; class Magnoliopsida; order Asparagales; family Amaryllidaceae; genus Allium; species Allium cepa. The sequence goes on from CM060941.1 coordinate 35,776,026, forward strand.
TGGAGACGATGATGAAGAAGCAAGAGGAGTTGATCCAGAGTTTATTTCAACAGATAGGACAGCTTGGAGCACAGAATAGAGAAGCCAATGGAGTCCAGAACGGAGCAGGACCATCCGACATAGCACCCGAGCTAGGGGGCACGCATATGGAAAATGTTGACCCAATCTTGGAAAGAGAGAGAGAAGGATCTGCGCAACCTAGGAGTAGTAGAGGAGTGAACGCTCAGTCAAGGGGGCAGATTCCAGAGTTCCCTCACGAACTCGGGGGGCAGGATGAAAGTAACGAACGAAGGTTACATCTTGGAGACACCGACAAGTTGGCAGAGATGGTTAGGCGATCAATGAGAGGCGGTTTGGTGAACAAAGACCTAGAGGATGTTAATAGGAGTCCTTTCACTCCGGCAATCAGACGAGCTAGAAACCCACCGGATTTCAAATTACCATCGTTGGATATGTATGACGGGAGAACGGACCCCACGGTCCATCTGACGAAATATATGAGACATATGGAGGTGCTGGGGGCATCAGAGGAGGTTATGGCCCGGTGCTTCCCATTGTATTTAACGGATATTGCGGCGTTATGGTTCAGGCAACTAGATAGTGGGACCATCGGAACATGGAACGATTTAACTGAGAGATTTATGAGGCAATTCAGGGTTCACATTACAAGACCCAAGAATGTGATGACGTTGGCAACTTTAAAACAGAAGGCTGGAGAAACATTAAGAAGTTTCCTGACACGGTTCAATGCGGTAGAAGCTTCGGTGGATCGACCGGATCCATCCATGGTTATGATGGCGGCTGTGTCCGGAATAGCAGACGGAATGGAGTCCAAAAATTCATTAACTAAGGATCCACCCGTAGATCTGGGAGAATTCTATCATGAGGCAGAAAAGTTTTTACGATTAGAGGATGCAAATGCGGAAAGAGAAGAAGGAGATGGGATAGAAGTTTATGCACTCAAAGACGAAAAGCCCCCTAGAAGGGACTCGGACAAGGATAAAGGTAAAAGAAGGATTGAGAATGACGGAGACAGATCAAAGCGGCAACGGAGGGAGCCGCGATTCACCACCTACACTGAGCTGAATGAGAGCCTGGAACGAATTTACCAGGATACCAAAGAACAGATTCCGTATCGTAGACCAATGCGAAGGGATCCAACCTCTGACGAAAGGAAATCAGATAAGTTCTGTGTATTACATGAATTAAATGGTCATAACACTAATGATTGTAGGCACCTGAAGGACGAGGTGGAAGGGCATATCAGGAACGGTATGCTCCTTCAATATGTAAGGAGGCGAGCTCCTGTGGCAGAACCAGAACAGCCACCGTCCACATCAGCTAGAGGCGACCCTGAATCAAGGCACCGTTTGGTTATCAATTGAGTGAAATAACGATGAACAAGTTGTAAGCTCCCACTGACGCAATTGAATCATTTACACATGTGCGAGATCGTGAACGATCTCCAGGCATGCTCTGAGTGATCATTAACCGTTTCGTAGTGGGAACTTACACTTTGACATCCATGCTTTGCTTTCGTTTCATTTTGATTTGAACATTTAGACTTTGCTTATTTGGACATTTCTGTTTTAAAAACTCATCCGTTTAATAGATATTTGATTCTGATAACTCTGGAATGGCTAAGCTACTTACACATGTATGGGGTCGCGAACGATCCTTAGGTATGCTCTGAGATGGCGATGAACCGCCCTGACAAACGATCCAGGATCTCACCCGAACGTGCCCCTGGCATCGATAACATCAAGCCCTCCCGGGCACACTTTATCGCCTCGAACGGCACCCGACCTTGAACGGTCACAATTCGCCTCGAACGGCACTCGACTTCGAACAGTCACAACTCACCTCACCTCAAATGGCTTGATCGCGAACGGTCGTCACTTGAGGTCCAACACCCGACCGCGAACGGTCATAAATTCGCCTCGAACGGCACACGATCACGAACGATCACTTTCTGCCTTGATTGGCACCGACCGTGAACGGTCATGGTTCACTAATTATAAAATCCGACCTCGAACGGTCACCATTCGCCTTGAACGACACTTGGTCGCGAACGATCATCATTTGCCACGAACAGCAGTCGACCGCGAACGGTCCCATCTCATCCTATGCCACGAACGGCACGGACCGCGAACGGTCCCGATTCACCTCAAACAGCATACGATCCCGAACGATCGACGCATGAATTTATACGCTCGACACGCACGGTCGCACTTCACCTCGAATGACTCGATCACGAACGATCGTCATTTGAAGTTGAGCGCTTGACCACGAACGGCCGCGCTTCATCCCAAATAGCTCGATCCCGAACGATCGTCATTTGAGGCCATATGAAACTATCAAGTTCTTTGCAGGTTGATGATCGGATACGAACGTCCAACTCGAAGCATTACAAAACACACCTTCCTACCGCAAGGCATGTTTTGGGGGGCAAAATGTTATCCCGCTTTTTGGCAAAGCCGTGATACCAAAAGATTGATCGAAAACAAAAGACAGTTCATCTCAGAGATTGGTTAACTTCACTTTGCTATGGATATCGATGAATTTTGTCCGAGTCCGGAACGGGCCAAAATTGATAGGACATGACAAGAAAGGTCGAAGGAGTCGTCATTTCAAATTTCAAGTCAATCCGAGTTCGTATGCTCAAGATATGATGGATTCAATTTGAGAGAGGTAGTCATTGTCTGATTCGAAACCATCACCTTCGAACCCATCCACTGTCTTTGCTTCGAACCCATCTAGTTCGAACCCATCTGGTTCGAAACCATCCCAAAGACTTCCTTCGTACCCGCCGGTCCTTCGAATCCATGACGTCACCCAGCTTCGCATCCATCCAACTAAAGCCCCTTCGTATCCTTGCTTCGAATCCATGCAATCCCTTACTTCGAATCCATCCTCACCAGTATGTCCGAGTCCATAGAAAACCCTCTAGCTCTGAGTCCATGTCACTTCGAACCGACCCTGTTCGAATCGATCGAGTTCGAAACCATAGGGACTCCCTGATTCGAATCGGTCGCGTTCGAAGCCAGGGATACTCCTTTGTTCGAATCCACCGAGTCAGCTGGTTTGAATGACGTGTCATTCCATCGATACGAAGTCGCCATAGTTCACGGAGTCGAAGCGGTCCATTCGGAGATAAATTAGGATCGATTCGAGAGATACGCGCCACGTCACTGCAGACCCACGTGCACTCATGGATTGAACTCAAGGGTTCGAGACTATCGGTTCGAACCACACAGCCAACCGAGAATCCTCATTTCGAACCGATCATATCTCCTAAACCACTGATCCAAATGCAACCAAATTTTCACAGTAGCTTTCATACAAGATAAAGATTGTTCCTGCCAAGTTTCAGCTCGATTGGACCATTTCTTGATGGGTCCGAAATGACTTCGAATCAATGTCAAATCGAGACGAAACTTGGTGGGGTCGGTCGCGTGGGCCCACTCACGTGCCAGAAGAGGTCTCCCGAAGTTTCAGCAAGATCTGGGCCTCCAACGCCTATAAATAGCACCCTGAAGCCTTCAGAAAAGGGGATCTTCCTAGAACTTCTGCCATTGAACACCAAGACTCTGGCGGATTCAAATCTATTCATCAGAATCACTGTTGTATTCAGATTTCAAAGCTATTATCAACTGTAATCCGTTGTAATCAATTTAACCAAGCAAAGCAATAAAGAGAAAACCTTCAAAGTGGACGTAGGCACAAACGCCGAACCACTATAAATCCTGTGTCTGTGATTGTTGTTTGTGAATTACTGTGATTTGTTACTTAGAGCTGAATTCTATATTGATTGTTGCTGAGTTCTGTGTTGATTATTATCGAGTTGAGTACGTAAACGGGTGCTTTCGTGATATTGAGTGTTTGTGACCAATTTTGGCACAAACACCATGTGATTTTATTATCCACTGACTTTTGCATAACTTGGGTTCAAAAAATTTTGTTGTTTCATTTTCCCAATTCGTACATTTAATATTTTGTTTTGAAATATATTTGCAAGTGCTCTGCCTTTTCATCCATTTTTCTTTCTTCTCTGGTTTTCCACTTTCATGGCATCTCACACCAAATCATTCACCTCTACCCGTGCTAACACCCTCCACGACAGACATGGACGCATTACCGAGCGCCGCCACAACGCGTTCCAACGGCCACCCCATGCTACACCTCTCCACCCGCTTCCCATAAGCAACCCGTCCACAACCCAGCACCACGTGACGGCTCCACCCTACCCTCCGCACCAGCTTGTGCCGCCGTCGCCACCCTTTTGCTCACGTACCAATCTTTCCGCCGCGTCTCCCTTCCTCTTCACCTTCCCCTGACCAACCCAGTGCCTCAGCTATCCACTTCCAGGTTCTCACGCGCACACCTTTCTCAATGGCCATCATCACAGCCCTCACCGAAACCAAACCGGCCTCACCTAAGCAGCCCTCCCCTCTTCTCTTTGTACGTGGCCTGCACTCATGCGTGAGCCTCCCTGATCCGAGCCGTTGTTTTATCTCTATGTGTCTTCCCTGTTGGTGAGCTTTTAATTATATTCCTAGTTTATGTAGTTATGTAAATTTGTTTGTTGATATATTTAAGATAGATGAGTTTTGATCTATTTGTTAAATATAAATATTATATAAAAAATATAATCCGTTGATTGAAATATCTATTTACCTAAGCTACATATAGTTATGGTTAGTTGTAAATTTGTGTTTACATAAGTTATATTAAGATAGTTTATATGCAGATACACTTTCAACATATTTTGCCCTATGTTTGGCAGTGTTATATATATATGTTCTATAAACCATAGTTTTGAGTTTATGTTATGATTATATTTTTATTATAATATGGTAGATCGTAGTTTAAGTAAGCTATATGACTGAGTTTCATACTTTATATATTAGTTTATAAAGTGGATAAAGTTATATAGTTTATATATATATATATATATATTTAAAAGCATATGAAATTTCGGCTATATATATATATATACAAGTTTTGTTTGCCAGCTCATTTTGTGTCATTTGCAATACTGAGGCTTACAACATATTTTACTTTATAGTTTTAATATACAGATTATATAAGGTTCATAGAAATTGCTTGTTATGTATATAGCACAAAAGCTTTGTCACTTTACTCTAATACCTACTATCAAGCTTTATAACAATATGTAGTTGCTCATGTATATATAGTACCGTAGATGTTTCGAAGTTTGTTAGTTCATGTATGTTTGAAAAAGAAGTTATTTTATATATTGTTTATATATGGTCTTATAGACGTTAAAAAGAAGAAGGGTGTGCATACTTATTTCTATATAAGCGTTAGTTATATATGTTTATGTATGGGTTAATTTTGGATTGTATAAAGATTTAAATTTTATATAATATATTAGTTGTATATATTGATTAGTTTTAAGTGTTGATTTCAAAGTACATATAAGTAGTTATTTAAAAGTATGATAGATATATGAAGATATTTTATATGTGATTAATTGAAACAATGATTTTTATATATTATTTTAATATTGTTTCAAATTTAATATTTATTTCATAGAAATGATAATACACAATAATATAATTTCAGTTATATTAAAAACCGATTCTGATTTGTTCTCATCGATCTCTCATTTATCAGATTTGCCTGTCGTGCCTATTTTCTTCATCAAATCGAATCCTTCTAGAGTTGCTTTGGTATCTGTAGCTTTATTTCATTGTCTATCTCCTCTAGCCTTAAAAGGTGAGCAATCACTCATGATTAATGTTCTTTTATTTATTAAATTTAATTTCGATTGAACGACAATTGAAATATGCTGCTATTAGTGATTTACACTGTTGTATATATGTTATTGCCTGTATCAGTTCACCTGTGATATCTGACACCATTATCTGTTAATTATACGATGATAATCCCGTTTGGTTGATAATTAATTGATTGTTTGTTGTTTACATTGGATGTTAAATTGTAATGTATAAAGTGATAAAAATCATGCAATTGAATTTGACGTAGGATAGTTAAAAATTTGAATTCTTTGATGAGAGAAATTGAACTTCTGAATAAGTGAATTTGAACTTCGATAATAAATGAAATTGAGCTTCTTTATTAATTGAGTTTTGGGAAAATTATTTAAAGTAAGTAAATAAGTGAAATTGTTTTTCTTTAACAAGAAATAAAATATGATTTATGTGTTGAATAAATATAAGACTTGTAATTTAAGAATTTGATTTGACGAATCTAATTTAATTAAATTTGAAAGTTTTGATATAATGAGTTGAACTTAAGTAATTGATTTAATGAATTGGAAATTTAATAGAAATCGTTTTGAATGATAAATTAACTTAACGAATATCGAATGAAATCAATAAATGAGTTTAAATTGATTTGAACGTTAAATTAGATATGTTTAAATGATTACGGAATGAAACTTGTATACGAATTTAAATATATATTTGAATTATTTTAAATCAAATTTTGAAATTGAATTATAGAGTTTTGAAATAGAAATTTGGATGTTATGAAATGTAAATTATGGAAATTGTTTTAGAAAGACAAATGAAATGTTGATTTACAAATTCTAATATAAATTGAAATTAATTTGGTTTTGAAATATATAAAAGACCAATAAGTGTAATAATTACGAAAGTTATTAAAGAAACCGGAATCGGTTATGGACATACTCTCTGTCTAAACCGAAAACCACTTTAATAACTATACGCGGAGTGTGATCCAGAATGAAGTGGTTGGAATGATGTACGTGCTGACTGAAGGAAGAGAACGATGATGGATAGCCTTGACACTTGTGTCAAATTGGAAATGACTAAAACATGAGCTGTGCCGGGCCAAATGGGGTTAGCCACCTCGAGCGATCATATTTCTTCGTAAACTACTCATTTCTTGTTGTTGGTTGGTGCACCCACATTTGTTTCGCGGTGTTGCGATCGTTGCGGCGATGCGTTTTCACCAGTCTGGATCAGGCAAACGGTAGTTTCACTACCTTGGGTATTGCCTCATGTGCCTTGTCATACTTGTATCCCTATATACGCGGCCACTACGAATTTGTTTTGTGTCATACCTATGGAGTACTCCCTGATATCCCACTAGTTTACGGTGGAGTTTACAGTGCTGTATAGTCTATAACGCTTATATAAAATGTGTTAAGGGGGATAATGGTAACGCCTCAACACTATTTTGATATTTTATATTACTGATAGACTTATCTATTTAGCATATGTTACTACATAGTAGATAGTTTAACGGATCCTTAGAGGATGGTTATTCCAACGTCCTTTGAGTTACTTGTATTTCAGTTGTTATTTCACTTGAGTTGGATTTATTGATATAAGAATGTTAATCCCGACTCGAGTGTTTTGTGTTTTGCTTTACGCTCGGGTTAGACTGAGTGGTTCAGCTATTGAGACTCACCTTTAGAGTTGAAGCTTCGCCTGAAGACCCAGCTATCTATTCAGCTTTCAGATATTCAGTTGATTCCAGTGTTGTATTCTGATTCTTGTAGTTGACTATTGTATTCGAGACTTCTGTTGTAACTTATTTAACTCTGTTATATATATAGTAGCTTCATGAACTACTATCTTTTGCTTCCGCTGCATATTATTACTCTGTGTCTGTGATTCTTTGATTATTTATTTACTGTATATGTTCAGTTTTGCCAAATTTAAATTAACAATTCGGTATTTTGAATTATTCAAGTATGACATGTGCGAATGCGAATAGTCCAAAATAACGGATCGTTACAATAAACTAGTAATGCTTGCATACGTAGATGATGTCAACTTTGTAGTTGTAATGAAAATATGGAGGCATGTTAGATGTTTAAAAAATCTCAATGTATAATAAGTTTGTTGTAATAAAAAAAATTGAAAAAGCTACTGAATATTTGTTTATACCGAAAGAGTTAGGGTAGGCTTAGAAATAATTTTGTAACTTATTAACTCTGTAATAAAATCTCGCTCTAAATAAAAGGTGTTTGTTTTCTGTTATATATATATATATATATATATATATATATGTTACATTATGATGTATTAATTGATTGATTCAAATATTTTTAATAGAAAATCCTTAAATATATGTTATGTGATAATAATTATAAGGAGATGTAATCATGAGAAAATTATGACAATATTAAATAACATATTATTTGGATATTTCCAGTCAAGATGATTTAAAAAACGATATCAATACATCCATTGAGACCAGAGTACGAACGCTCTTAAAATGTTGTACAATGTATTACTCATGCCTATTGAGACACCAAGTGGTTACGTAGTGATAGATACTGAATAACCATGGAATGAATCGACGGAGAGTTTCCAGTAGGTTTATAGCAACTAGATCGAACACGAAATCTTTAATAACGATATTACACAGTTATCTCGACTTGAAAATATTATTTAACTTCAATGTGAAAACTCCATTTTGATTATATTTAAATCGTGGCCAACGAATAATCATAGCTAGGTATGAGTTAAAGCACCAGAACTGAAACACTCTTCAGTAGAAATTTCGTCCCCTCGGTTGTATGAGGTTTGTATCATGATCAACTGCATTTAACTTAAAGTATTAATCCCTGATCAAAGTAGTACGTTTAATAATAAATGTTATTATTGAACCAAAGACTTTATTTTAGACTAAACAAGTCGAATGTGTAAAATATTGGAATTTCGACCAAAATCAAATTTCATAGTTGTAGTGAGATATACTATTCACGAAGAGAGATGGTATATATATACTAAAAGGTGCTATTTGAATTTGTAAAACTAAATTTTACCGATGATAACGATAATCGATGAATTAAGTCAAACTATCATACTACTAGATAAGGTGTCATGTGAATATTAGTATTTACATTGTTTAAATATTAATTATTGGTTAAATTCACATTTATATGTCGCATAACTGAATCTATTCAGTCTCCAAAACACTGCTTGATTTTATTGATTTGTAATTGTTATAAATTAGTTTAACTAATATTTGTGAAATATTTGTTGTTATTTTTTCTATTATATGGGAGTGTACTTAATAAAATGGAATAGCCTCTAGAATTGTTTGATGTGTTAGTAATAATTTATTGGGTGTGTATATAAGAGCTATATACGTCCATATCAATACGATATCGAAAAAGATTTAAATCAAATAAATTGTTAAATGAGTTGAAGGGGGATTTGGTCCATCAAAGACCCAATCATGGTCGGCCAAATATGGGTGCGATAAAGGGGGCTACTATTTTGAATTGGTAGGAGAGATATATGAAAATTATATCTCTATGTCTTCCTATAAATTCAAACATTGAGCAACATTTTTTAAACTACTTTTTTCCTCCTCCTTTCCTCTCTTTAGGTTGCAAGCTCACCCTTGTTCATCTCTATTTTTTGACCTCTATTTCATCCAAATAATTAAATTCTAGTAGATATGGTGATTGCACGCTCATATTTGCAGCGAGAGGTTTAAATATGATATATCAAGGAGATAAAATAGATCAAAATGTGTTTCTATGGCCTTATCTTAAGGTATAATTTCGGTCTATACTATATAATGCTATCTGCATATTGCATATGTTATATCACCTTTTCCATATGTGTTATTGCCAGTTGCTTATCGTATTAATATATACAACATTAATCTATGTGGTTCGTATCATTACTATAATTAGCAATTGATATTAAATATAAAAAATCACTATATATGTGTAAAAATGTTTACCTATAATTGAGAATTTTTTTTAAGTTTTAAATTAGTTTAAGATATATATATATATATATATATATATATTTGTTTAATGTAAAATATTGTTTAGTGATTTTAAATGGCATCCTCTGAAACCCTCCTAGGCTAAATGTCTTTTTTCTTTTCCTCCATTCTCCTTCCATTCTTCCTTCGCATTCACCGCCTTTCACGCTCATGTCCTCCATGTCATGCCTTCGCTTTAAGCCATCTGATACTCAGGTGCCCTTTATGACTAGACCTAGTCAAAGTTTCAGTGCCCCATAAGTTCAAACCGAGTTTGGTTAGTCTCCTCAACCGCTGCCCTTTATTACTTTTGCTATTCAGTTTCCACCTTTAGGATCTCCTCCGCCCAGTGTTTTGGTTGCCGGACCCATTTCTGCTTCTAATTTGGTTTTAGACAATTTATTTTCTCTATTGGTAAATTTGGGCCAGAGTGCTGATAGCGGAATGCCGCTATTTGGAATTGCTATTAACCCATTTCAGGTTAATTCCCCTCTATCTCCTTTACTTGAGGCTCATGCTGTTAGGGCTGTTGATCGTGGTCGCAATCAGTTTTGCCTGGTCTTATTTCTAAGGCCAGTGACCCTGTTAATAGTGAGGTAGTGAATCTGGTTCTGGTGATATGCCTATTATCATGTGTAATGTTAGCGCGTTGAGTCCAATCTCGTTGGAACCGAAAAGATTGAAGCATCTGCTGTGAAGGAACAAATTTTGGAGATTATCACGCTAGGTGCTTGTGCAAATGTGCACCAAAAACGTGTTACATTTATTTCTCCTATTAGTTTTGGTAATGGTCTGTGTGAAGTCCCTCAGGTGAATGGTGTTGTATCAGGTCCTCCTAGGGCCTCAAGCAAGTAGACTTCTATTTTGCACCTTGCTAAGAAATGCAGGTGATTATGTAACTCATTTTTTTGATATTATTAAGAAAAATTTTGTTATGGTTCCTCCAGCTGAGGATTTGGAAGCGGGGGCTAATTTTTGGTCGGAGTATTTAATTGGCTTCTTTCTAAAATCTAACCCTCCCTATCACGAAATTCATGACCATTGTTGTAATCATTAGAATATAAGGGGGAGACTTCAAGTTCGCTTTGATAATTGCATGTTTTTCTACTAGTTCTTTAGGAAAGAAGAAAGACTCCGTGTGCTTGAGGTGGATTCCTTTATTATAGATGGGCAGCCTTTCATTATTACCCCGTGGAGTCCTATGGTGGACAAAGCCAAGAAATAGATTCTCTTTATTCTAGTTTGGGATCATTTCACTCATATTTCGTTCGTGTTGTAACCCATTATTGGACTAAACTAGTAGGCGAGTTTTATTGGCAAGCTCAAATGTTTTGATGAGAATACTATAGCTCGGAATAGGTTGGCGTATGCTAAGGCTCTTATTGAAGTAACACCCGATAAGCCTTTACGATTCAAGATCCATGTCCACATTGCTGAGAGGCATGTTTCTGTTGTAAATGGCCACTACAATTGGAAGATTGATATATGCTCGTCTTGTTACTCTTTTGGTCACCACATGGAAGCTTGTACTTTGCAGTCTAAGATTGCTCCTATTTTGCTTTATGATAGGATCCCTCTTCCTCGTCCTCCTGCCATAAAGTGGGTTCCGAAGCCTTTCCCAGTTACTGTTTTCTCTTTTTCTGATATTTTACCTTTGCACATTGTTGATCACTATGATGATATTATTGATGCTACCATGGTTGCTCTTGTTGGGTTCTTCCTTCCTCTAACATTTCATGGGATCCATCTGACCAGACATGGCTTCATGGGACTTCTGAATTGAGGCTTGATTCGACAGACGGAAGCTTTTATAAGTTTGTCGATGGAGTTGAAGAGGATAGAAGGCTTTTATCATGTTGAGGGTGAGGGTCTTTCCCTTACGGTTCTTAGCCAGTTTGGTGATATCATTCGCTCTCTTCTTGTGGATGACTCTTGGGATATGAAATTTATTTAGTGATGCAATCGACTTTGTCCCTTATTTAGCTTGTCTTTTTTCAGAGTTCCTTCAAATTATTGGGCATGGATCTTCGATTGAGGGGAGTGGCTCTTTCTCTTCGATGGAGAATGAGTTCTAGTATTGTTTCAGTTTAGTAGTTTGCTATTTTTGCCAAACTCCCGTATTTCATTTCTATAAGCTATGTTGTGCGTGTATCGAACATCTGTTTTCTCATTCATTTATATATGTGGATGGCCCACTTTACATGCAGGCTAGCATTGCTATAAAACTAAATTAAGAAAAAAAAAATTTGTAAATATTTATTTAAATTTTTAGTCTTTGGGAATTAAAAAATCTAGCAAACTTAAATTTTAAATGAAATAAATATATATTATATAAATAAATACACTTGTATCAATTAATTTTATAAGTACTAAAATATATGCTTATGGTTTAAAAAAATAATTTCCCACCAAAACATTATCCATACACACACTCATATTTTTAAATATATATATTCTAAAGGGGATTTTCACTTCAAGGGCTTATTTGTGCAGGGTAATAAGTTTTAAGGACACTACTTCTGAAAAATTAGTTTTAAGGACATTTTACAGGAAAAAGGTAAAAGAATTTATCATTTTTTGTTATACAGAAGTAATGATAAAAGGATTTATCATTTTCTATTATACATAAATAATGATAAAAGGATTTATCATTTTTCTGTATCACTTAAAAAGATAAATGAATTTATCATTATGCTGTAAATTGTCTTTAAAACAATTATTCAAAAGCGCTGTCCTTAAAACTTATTACCCTACAAGTAGAAGCCCTTTAACCTAATTTCCACTATTCTAAAAATATCTACTTATACACACACGCGCATATATAACATTTGACTAATGTAAGCATTTATATAAACATTTTAAAATATATTTTGTTTCATATTAGAAATTTATTTTTATATATATGTGTATATCGTCTTAAATGCTGGCAACGCCAAAATTAAAATTTTATGAAAACTTTAAACATAAATCCAAAGTTGGCTCTGAATTTGGATCTTATTTACCAAGTCAAATTAAATATTTTGAATTCTAAATTTTAGATCTAGCTTTAAATTTGATTATTTTTTTCTAAGTCAAATTAGATATTTTAAGCTTTATTTTTTTGACAAAAAGGATATGCAGCACTGTGCTGCACGGCCATATTAAATTTGAAAATTTGAGTTTTAAATTTCAGATCTAGCTTCAAATTGGAATCTTATTAACTCAATCAAATTAGATATTTTAATTTAAAATTGAAACCATAGACTTAGTCAAATTTTGTTTTATACCTATTTATAAATAATTTCAACTAAATTTTCTGAAAATTAATACATATACATATGCATATACACACATATGTACATACATACACACACGCACATACATATACATGTATATATAGAGAGAGTTCATTATGAAATATTTTATTGAGGCAATTATGATATATGTAAAAGCCTAGTGTATACAAAGAAGATGTAAATCCAAAAATCTAACGTATGTATTTATCTACGCACGCTCTATGATATGTTGCACGTGCACATCATCCACATATGAATACATATGATGTACTCATAAATTATATAATATATCTTTAATTTCATTAATTAAATCAAAAAATAAAATAAAATATGGTTTTATTTAAATTAGTTAGATTGAATCTAATACAAACCTTTAGACTTCATAAGCCTATTATTATATAAATTTAGTTCATTATGAAATATTTTATTCCGGCAGTTAACATATATGTAAAGCCCTGTATATATACATGGTAGATATAAATCTTAATGTCGACTTATGTATGTATTTAACCATGTATGCTATGTTGCATTGCACATCATACACATATGAGTACATATAATGTACTCATAAACTATATAATATATCTTTAATTAATTAATAAATAAATAAATAAATTAATTAAATCAGAAAATTAAATAAAATATGATTTTATTTAAATTAATTAGATTGGATCCAAAATAAAACTTTGGACTTCGTAAGCCTAATATGATCCATAATTGGAATGTTTTTTGAAATCTGACTATTTCACTTGCTTTTGATCGGACTGGTTCCAAAAATGGTATCAAAAACCTAGTGGTCTATGCAGTTTAAGCAACTTTAGGGACAATTATTAAAGCATATCCATCATTTGGGTGTGCAGATGACATGTATTATTAACTATAACCCAAATGACATTTAATATAAAGTATAACCCAAACGACACCTAAAATTAAAATGTATATGTCCATATAATGATTTATGTATATAAAACTATAAGTATTATAGTTTATATTCATCTTAAATTGTTTAAGTTGAATAAAAATAAATTTTTGAATTTAAAATAATTTGATCAAGTAATTAATTAAATTATAAATTAAATTAATTGAATATGATTTAATTTATAATATGTGTAAAAATATTATGTAAGTTAATTAAATGATAAAAGGTTATTACTAAAATAACTTGTTTAATATTAATGTATGATAAGTAGAACTGTAAGAAACCATACTTAGGTTTAAAAAATGAGGAGCATATTGTACATATACCACGATTTCAGATGTGTTTGGCACTTGAGTCGTTAGGATATTTCATAAGAAATACATTGTTCCCTAAATCAATATCACTCAATGTATATCTCTGTTTGTGTGTGCACGTGCATGCGCAATAAAGATTATGAATTCTTAATATATAGGTTGTCCACCACCATTTAAATATTAATAGATTACTTCCATACTCTTTAGTTGTGGATATTCCTCAAGCGGTGGATGTTATGCGTAAATATTAATATATTGACTAGGCAAGGTAAAATACATGCATGGATTTGTTGATAATCCTTAAGGTACGTGCTTTACACTTCAGCCGTAACGAAATGGTGGATACGAGTGAATAATCTCTTTCGATTTGTTGATACTCCTCAAAATGAAGATGAGATAAGGACAGAGACTATGGGTTAGGAGTTATATATGACGTATCCGATAAATTATTTGTCCATTGCTTATGTAACGACCTAGAATTTCTAACACTTCGTATTTACGTATCTGAATTATTCAAATATCTGAATCTTGGATTAATGTGATTAAATTGGTTTAATAAACTTGTTAACCCCTTTTAATCAATAACTAATGATGGTTAATTTTTTTTTGAGAAATGTTTGTAAAAATAAATAGTTTGAAGAACTATCGATAATGTGACCGAAAATCATTTATCGATAAACAACTTTTTACTCAAGAGAAGTTGTTCAAGCTTGTTGTGCTTCTCCAATTGACTAATATTTTATTAGTTAGCAACTAAAAATATTTTACCTAATCAAAGCTTCTAGAGAATTTTAGATATTTTTATGAACAGGGGTAGTTTAGTAACTGACTAAGTGTTATCTATCGGAAATCTAAGGGATTGAATTCTCTATAAATAGGAATGTACCCCCTTACTAAGAGGGGACAAATTCGAGTTGTACTTTTCCACATTTTTTTGTTTCCTTTGAGCATAAATAAAATTCTTAGAATTAGTATTATAATGGCCGAGGTCATAATAAATTATGACTTCATGATTTAAAAGTTCATAATTTCATATTTGCATAAGTGACTTCTAATGGACTTAAGATGAGCAAATTTTCTTAAGGGACTTTCCACTTACTCAAGTATCATTGATTCTCTTTGTGGACCAAGCATATAAGTTAAGATCAAATTTTGACTTAACATTTTATGGTGCTTTCACTGAGAGTTGAACTTAAGGACCCATTATATCTTTCTAAGGATTACCTGTTATGTTTATTTCTCTATAAGAATCTTCAGTACTTAACTTGAACTCCTCAAACTTTTAACAAAGTACCCCACAATATAGGGAAAACAAGTGGTAAACCTAAGAAACTTGGCCCTTCAGACTTTGGCAAAAAAGAAGAGAATTGCCCAATATAGTCCGAGAAAATGGAGTTTGAATCATTTTCAAATAGGGGAAAAGCCTATCTTTGCCCAAATAAAACTGAAAAGAATAAGGATAATGTGACGACCCGCCTTTTCGACCCACGAAAAATAGACATAAATACGCTCATCGTATAACATGCCGAACGATCGAGTGCCAAAAAGACAAATTTTTTAGGGAAAAGAAAATAGGTAGAAGAAGAAACTAAACAAAACAGAACCTCACAGCGGACTGAATAACATATAATATAAATAGTTCTTTACACAAATCAAAACTGTACTATACATATGTCATATCAGAGTACACAAATCAATAATTACCATCCTGGGAAGTTATAACAACATGCCCTCACAATTGCTGATAATTCAAACAAAACATTGCAGCGGAGTAAAATCAAATGCGAGAATACGTCCTAGTCTCCAACTCACCTCCTGAGCTCCATAGCGTCCTAGCCTAAACCTTTAATACTCGGTCTGACCCGAGCATTATAATAAAATAACACCTAAGTCGGTCTGAAAAAACTAGCGTGAGAAAACACACTCGATTTGAATTTTTAACTTGTCAAAATCTCTTTGAAAACCAAAGGTATCTCGTAAGACCAAGCCACACATAAATACGATGGGTTTTTACCTTACAATAACCAAAACATTTCATATCAAAATCATCTGGTGTTATAATAGTGTCTAAGTATAAATACTTATTCAAATAACTGAAATGCTTGCATCTCACGTTTCGGCATAGTTGGACACAATCAAAACCGTATGATGCTTATTGGAGAATGGATTTCATACGAATGACTAGGTACTGGGGTATCACCTGTCACGGTACACATCCAGAACCGCGTACCGAAGACCACGCTAGGATACCCTACAACACATGACCAGTCTATCCCTAACCTGGATAGACTGAATATGCTATCACCGCGAGTTTTCCCACCCTTTTCCGAGATCCTTCCATGAATCATAGAAATAATATCCGAGGGTATCTGGTAAGGTGATACATACCCTAACTTGATGCTACCCACTTAGCCTTGCTGCATCTCCCCAGCTTTTCAGTCATTCCCGGTTGATGAGGCTAGAGGCCGTGATTAACTTTTAAGGAATATTCACTTAGAATGCTCATTTTCCTCCAATCACAATGTACTGATAGCATTCATCCATACAAGTCCGTTCTAGGTTTGAACGGAACCGAAAGTACTATTCCTACTACACACGTTTTGGAATCACCCTCATGATTAGTTGCGATTAGCCCTTTCACTTCATTGCTCCATCGTCGACTCCATGCTCTTTTTTTTCCTTTCGAAAACGTATTCGTTGGATTGAAGTGGTTTTTCAGATAATTTTTCCGACCTCGGTCTCTCCGAAATAACGTTTGATATTTTCGGTAGACTCAACCCTGGTTCTTTAGGAAATAATAGACGAAAATAAGATCGGAAATCACCTCCTAACCATTAGTGGACGGATTTCCTTATCATCGTCCTAGAAGAATGAAACGAATTTACACGTACAGTATAGCACCTCGAATGGTAATTGTACCATATAATTCCCGTGTTTTCCCTAGATATTTCCAAAGTTATATTTTGGATCCACGTTTGATAGTTGATATTTAACTATCAAATAAACAATCATTCAACCAAATATTCCATTTTACACTGAAAACACTAAGTCTCTTTTTAATTTAATTTTAAATAAATTAAATCTCTTTATTCAAATTATACATACTTATCTTGTTGCATTTAGTAAATTTGCAAACTACTTTTCAAAAATATTTGCAAACCCTTTAATGTAATACAGAAAGTACCATTGCGGTATCAAACCATGGATTCACTACTCAATAGTTACGTCCCTACCCTAAAGAAATCGAAGACTTAACTACATGCACTCACTGCCTCCGATTATGCCATGCGAGTATACCATTACTTCCTGAAAACTTAATTAAAAAACCTCAAATAATGCTTATAAGTTCTAAGATAAATTTCCAGGTTTAATCTAGGAAAATATACTTAAATAAAAGTTATCATACAAAGCCATATTAATATCTAATAATTTATCTTTTAAAACAATAATGATGACTAGTTCTTAATGATAAGAATAAAACTTTAACAATCATTATAAGGTTACTGATTAATAATTAAATATGTTTTAAACAATTTAAAATGATTAAATAACTAGTTTCCAGAACTTTTTAACACTTTTAAAATTACCGTGTTAAAAATTAAAAATCTACTTTTTAAACAAGCCCAACTCCTTGATTTTAATTTCATTCGTAAATTTGAAAATCTTACTTGAGTTCTAGTATAACCGATTTTATACTTATTCCCAATTTCACTTCTATCCTTCCAATCTGTTCAAAATCTAAATCTTAAAACCTTTCACATTTAGGCAAGTACTTCTTAAGAATTTATCATTTAAAATCCTTTTATATATTTTATTCAACAATCCTTGTTCACAATATCCCAAAATAGTTAAATACAATTTCAAAACCATTCATTTTATCCAATTAGTTTATCCAAAACTCTATATAAATATTTTTCTTCAAAATCCCTATTTATAATTCTTTACCAATTTAAACCATATTTTATTGGTATTTAAAAATACCAAAAATCTAGGCCAAAACTGTCATGGCATTCAATCAATTCAAATCACACAATAAGCTATCACAGGTTTTTCCAACAAAACATATATCACCATATACGAAATTAAATTCAATATTTTGAGGAATCTAGTTGGATCCCACAACCTGTTTCCCTACATCCACAGATGTTAATACACATAAAAATACCAATTTTGCTTTGAGGCGGAACATCGCAATACATAGGGTCATCTGCTATTATGCGGGACGCATAGGGTCTCATCCGCTATATATATGCAGGAATATCAATCACTCCAATATATATATATTATTATATATAATATCACATTCAACGGATAAAAATGTATCAATTAAACCAACCAATCAGTAATTAATTTTAACTATTTAGAATTAATACCAGCAGTCCAAAATTGAATGATATTAACCCACCTTGAGTTTCAATTTGCCAAACGTTTAAACTTTAAATTAAATTAAACACGTTCGATTCAACCCAAAATTTTAACTTGCTCCAAACATCTTCAGATCTATTCTAGAGCATAATGCTCGATGCCAAGATTCCGCCGTCGTTTGTTTCATCCAATTCCGAACTTTAATAACAAAGATACGGATTTTTAAAGTTTTGAATAAAAATATTTATAAATAATTTCTCTTTTTTATACAAATTACCCTAAAAAGGAAATCTGGGCTGCACTATCTAACACGAAGGAATCCTAGCTGCTCATTACTATCTTCTCCAACGTGTACATCCAAGGCAATAAGTGACGAACGAAACCATTCCCGCCACTCAAATTTCAATCGTCGTCCCTTTTCTAATGACCGAAATCCCATCCATCGCCACCATATGATGTGCCAAACTTCCACGCCCCCTGGCCGAAGTACTATTGTACTCGGCTCCGCCTATTCTTCCCAGTCGACCTCGAAATGAAAGACACTCATGAGCAAATTTTGACCAAACGTGGCCATCATAATCGATCGCCACCATTCACCCTAAAGATCTCGTCGCCATCTATGATTTCTCTGTTGAAGCCTTGAACTGATATTGCTTCGATGAGGAGAAAATCGAGGAGGAATGGTGGAATTTTTCAGCCATTAATAATAATGAAGGCGGCGGCTACGTAAAAGAAGCTAGGGCTTTACTGTTCAACACACATATATATGTGCATATTAATTATTTTAATATTATTCTCCAAATTTACCTGCTTTTCCGAACAATCTCCAAATGAGATGTGCTGCCTGACATTTTTAATGTTTTACTCCTGTTCCAAAACAATGGAACATGTTTCGATGCCTAATTTGGTCGTATGTGGAAGATAACTTTTTGAATCGAATTAAAAATTAAATTTTCGATAACTTATTTCAACGCATTTCTATCCCGAACGCTCAAACGATAACTCCAAACGCTACGAAATTTGATATTCGATAATAATATACTATTACTGATCTAATGGAACTAATTTCGTCGAATTTCGAGACTGTGCCTCGGAAGGCTATTTTAACTCGTCGATTAATCGAGCGATTTTTCAAAATCGTCGAAATTACTTGAAATTTCAGTTTTAAAAACATACTAACTCCATCATAATTCAAATAGTATTTATATCCATATTAGAAATCATTTCGAATCGTATTGAATAAAAATTTGATTATATACACTATTACTACTTATATATTATTTTCCGCTATTAAATTGATATATAAATTTCAAACCTTAAATTTGTCGACCTTTTAATTCCATTCAAAGTCTATTACCATCACTCTAATCCAATAGAGCTTTAAATCAACTTAGAAATCATTTCTATTCATATTTAACTTCAGATTCCCATATGTACCCCATTTCAAATATTAAATTACCATTTACTAAATCCGTTAATCGCCCTATTTGAAAATTTAAACTATTTCACCAATTCCACCAAAATCTCCGTATTCAAAATCAATTAATAATTCAAATTCAACTTTTAAAATAAATTAAACGTTCAAAATTAAACGACCCAAATTCTGGGTCATTACAGAGGGACTAGCTCAAAGGCATATGATAGATAAAAATTTTAAAAATAATTTAAGTAAGAAGAGACATTCGATCTCAAACTAAAACAACAACATTTGAAGCAACTCTAAACCATGATTCTGAAAAATTCACTCGAAGCAGAGAAGCATCGTTAACATGTCTCTTAGAGAAAAAGATCGTAAACTGTAAAGAGAAAATTGAACGAGAATCAAGGAGAATTCATTATTCCTAGAAAGAGACTAGAATAATTAAGGGAATTATACTATCAAAAGACACAAAAATAAGATAGTTACACATCTTCATGTTCAAGATGAAGCCTATTTTCTTATAAAGAAAGCTTGAATTATTAGACTCCCAGGAAAAATATAAAGGAAGAAAGACATATGGGAAGTGACTATTGTTACTACCATATAGCAAATGGACATGGAACCAATGATTGGATGGCCTTGTTTGGGATCATAGAATTCTACGTATGACAGGTAGAACTATGGGAATTTGTTGAATATGAACTATTAAGGATATAAAGGAAGAATAATCGATGTTCTAAATAACAGTGATTGTTCATCAACATCGAATGACTAGAAATAATAATTAGAGACATATTTTCAAAAGGAACCAACATCATATGTAATAGTAAATCGATAAAGCCTTTAGTCCCACCTTAGGGCCCAACCAAAGCACCAATCCAAAAAGAGATGGTCAATAAAGTCTTTGGTCCCGCCTCAAGGCCTTGCTAAAGCACCTATCCAAGGGAGATGGTCAATAAAGCCTTTGGTCTCACCTCGGGGCCTGGGAAAAGAACCCAACCAAGTGAGTGGTCAATCAAACCAAAGCACCAATCCAAGGGAGATGGCCGATAAATCCTTTGATCCCTCAAGGCTCGACCAAATCACCCATCCACTAATCCAAGTGAGATGGTCAATGAAACTTTGATCCCACCTCAGGGCCTAGACAAAGTACCTATCCAAGGGAGATGATCAATCAAGCCTTTGGTCCCACCGTCAGACCTGACCCAAATGCCCATCCAAGGAAGATGGTAGAAAAGCCTTAGTTTCAATAGCTATATTCGGTTAAAGTAGACATCCAAAAGATAATGGTCAATTGATCCTTTGGTCCCACGATTGGGTCCGGTCAAAGCACCCATCCAAGGGAGGTCATCGATAAAGGCTTTGATCTCGTTTCAATGCCCAGTCAAAGTGCCCATCCAAAGAGTGATTATTAGGTAAAGTTTTGGTTTTAGAGTGTCCAACTAAAGAAGAGCCTAATGGAAGAGGAAAATATGAGAAGAGACTCCATCAACTATACAAAGGAGCTTAAGGGATATACCCAATAGAAAATTGGTATGTAAAATAATTTTGTAATTATTACAAAACCTTCACATTACAAATTATGATCTTTTTACAATAAGGATCACTTTTGCAAAAATTAATGGTAGTGGAGGACGAGGACGAGGGTGATGTCGGATACTAAGTCTTTTTATTTCCCTTCAACTTCCAAAACACAAGAATGAGTTTCGCTAGTCGAACCCACATTTTTATATGGAATAGGAGGTCCACATATCTCTTTAAGAATATCTATGCATCCATATAGGAAAAAGTGTTGATATCTCTGATAACTTGAAGTAACAGCTTTCCTTAGTCGACTCTTTTTGGGTCTAAAAATGAGAAGTTAATTTTTAAATCAAATAGACAATAGTTCAATCAAATAATCTTCTAAAGAGTCAAGTTGAGATGCTCTAGAGGTATAAAACTGCATTAATTCTTGTTGGGTTCTGAGTTCCTTTATCTCTTTTATAAAACTATCTGTCCCTGCAGGAGGGATAATGATATGCTGGAATGGCACAAGAAGATTTTTTTTAATGTAACGACCCATAACTTTTGATAAATAAACTATTAATTTAATAAGATTTTAGAATTTAATTTTGGAAGAAATCAAAATTTATGATTTATATATGAAAAATATTATTGTAATGTAATTTAATAATGTTGTTTGAATGTTATTGACAACTATTTTAATGTAATTTCAATCAACTGAAGTAATTGTAATGTTAATTTGGTTATAATGTAAATAAGGAATTAAATTGGTAATTAATGGAATTAACGAAATTGAAATATTATAATTAGTATAGTAAAAGATGATAACTTTAAAATATGAATGTAATAAAATCTAAACTACTGTTAATTATATTCATAAGGTAATGGTTGATTCTGTAATGAGATGTTAATCGAAATAAAAGAATTTATTGAAATTAAAATATAATTAACAGGGATTTTATTACAGTTGTAATTGAACTTTGACTTTTATGTAATATTTAAATTGTGGAACCAACACGGCAAATGTAATTTAAAAAGATTATAAATACCTATGTAATCAAGTATGATACAATTGTTAACTTTTAATTTATAATTTAAAAGTGATTAAATCAATTTAATAATAATTTATTTAATTAACTGAAAATTACCATTTTGGCCACTATCTCGGATTTCGACGAAACCAGTTTCATTGGATCCATAATAGTGAATTATTGTAGGATTTCAAGTTTCATAGCGATCAGATTTATCGTTTGGTCATGCGGGCTCGAAACTATAAAAATAAATTAATATAATTTAAATGAATAAAATTTTATTTTGAAAGCTAACTTCTATATACAATGGAATTAGGGTTTGAACTAGTTTCATTGAGTTTAAAAATATCGAAGACCTATATTTCAATATATTGCATGATCCATTTTCGTTTCGAGAACGAAATGGGCCTTTCGGATCGTTGTTATCGTTTCGACCCAAATCGATCTATCCATTCATTCTTGCCCATCTCTGTACATATATAGCCTATTAAAAAACCTAACAGTGTCTCATTTTTTTTACGTATCTGTTCATTCGTCCATTCCTCTTTCTCAATGGCAGAAATTCCAAAACCTAATTCCCAATTCCAAAACCCTAATTTCAATTTCAAATCAAACTTCAAAATTTAAACTCCTCAGAACCTATCGAATTACGTATTGTTGGAAAGCTCTTGATGAGCATAATCTACTCATGCAATTCGTTTGCCGATTGGGGTCTCGGTTTGGTCATAATTTGGCAATGAAGTTTCAGCCGTTGAAACTATGGTTATCGTTTTAACGGTGGATCTTCAATGATATGGTGCTCGAGTGGTGTTGAGGCGTAGGTGGTCGACGAGTGGAGCAGATCCATGTGGATAGTTTGTCGAGATTGTCATCGAGATTGCCAGAAATGGGCTTTGAAGTCGTGCATTTTGGGTTCGGCCGAAGGATGGGGGCGGTGGCAAGTTTGTCATGGTGATGCCCAGAGAGGTGGCGGAGCATGGGGAGAGGGGCGGCAGTGGCTGATCATGGTCGTGAGGTTTGTAGCGGCGGTAGTTGATGGATGAAAGGTGGCGGTTGTACATATGGAGTGGGTCTGATCGAGATAACACGTGCAACTAGGGTTTGGAGGTGACGCTTATTTACCATTTTCCCTTGTGTTTTATTTAATTTAATTTTAAAATTCAAATCTTCTAATTAACATAACCTTTTCATACGAGCTCGGATTTGGACGCGGTTTCTTCCATTGCAATCATATCAAAATTTTGGACAGCATGGAAATTTTTTGGTTTGATTTTGAGACTGTTCAAATTTTGATCTTTATTCCGATTTTAAATCGACTATGAATCAAAGGTGAATGATTTAACCCACTCACGAAATACTAAACTTTCTTATGTTGGTTAAATTAAATTTAGGATGTGATAAGAAATTTATTTATTGTTATTTGGTATTTGAATTGGCATTTAAATTTATATTTGAATTATATTGCCATTTAAATTAAATTGATAGTTAAATACCTGATATTGATAACTAGTTAATTGTGTGATTTATTCGCTGATTTGGATGTTGATTGTGATGGATGTTTATTTGTTGACATTTGGATGGTTGAATGTTATGTTTTTTACATATGTTGTTATCATACTTCAAGTTCCCTTAGTTTGTTGTTAGGAAAAATTACTGTGGGTTGAAACGATTCATATTCAAACGATCTTATAGATTAGGGAAAATCATTGCGGGTTGAAATGATATACCCATGCGAATTTGTTGATTTGGAAATTATTGATTCGGGATACGGGTTGAAATGATATATACCCGGAAAACGTAACTATTTTAGGGTCGAAATGATACATACCCTGCCACTTGACCATAGGGTAGAAAATTGTATATGGAAGCCGTTGGTCGGTTTTAAATCATTTTCTAAATGGTAAAGTATGTTTGATTTTAAAATTTAGTTTAATGATTCTATTTAAAAAACATTGAAAAACAATTTATTTATATGTTTAAGTTTCAAATTATAAGTTAATATATGGTTTAAATGTAAATTGAAGATTTTAACTTAAAATTTAATTAGTTTTAAAAATATGTTTTTAAATAGTTTAAAATTTAATTTAATATAGTTTATATATATATTAAATTTAACTTAATTAATAAATATAGTTTTGATTTAAGATAATAAATATAGATTTTTATAATAATTTTAATAAATAAAAAAATGTAAGAGGTTTTGTTAAGAATTTATAAAGGTTTTGTAGTGATTTTATAATGGGTTTTGTAAAAAATATTTTTATAAAGGATTTTATAAAAGATTTTCATAAAGGATTTTTATAATAGATTTATAAAGGAGTTCATAAAGGTTTTAAAGGATTTTATAAAGGGTTTTAAAAAAGAACTTGCATAAAGGGATTTGTAAGCGTCTAAAGGAATTTGCGTAGAAGCTATGAAAAGGAAAAGAGTTGTAAACTATTTTGAAATTTATAAATGTCATTACAAATGGTTTTATAGCATATAAAACTTTATAAATGGTTTGAGAGAGATGTATAAATTATTTTCGGAATTGATTGAAAGAAATCTTCCTCGATATTTATGAATATATTTATACTTTTGAAATAAATATATGGGTATCTTGATATGAAGGTATAAACTGTTTCTTGGATTTATTATTAAAAATATTTTATAAAATGACCACGGTGTGAAATAAGCGTTTGGTTGTTAAAGACACCCGGGTCGAATATTGTCATAATCTTTGCCAATTATGAAACCATTTTAACAACCGTGCACGTGGTGAAGAATCCAGAAAGTGCTAGGTTGGTTTGGCGAACGCTACTGTTATGAGGTAACAACGCAACCCTGTCCCCCTCGAGTCATCTTGATATGACTAAAACAGGAGCTATACAGGGCCAAGTGAGGTCGCTCCTCCGATCGGGCACATTTCTTTGATACCATATCTGTTACTTTGTGATTATTTGGTGGCCACCCTCGATTTGATTATAGGAGTGTGTTCCAAGGTGGGCGATAGTAGCTACACTGTGTTACCACCAGTCCATGAGGGAAAACGGTAGAATCCTACCCTGAAATTTCCTCGTGTGCCTTGACATATGCCTTATCGTGCCCACTATGATTTTGATTTGTGTCGTACGTATGGAGTGCTCCTTGATAGCCCACGAGTTTGGTGGAGTTTACAGTGCTGCATAGACTACAACGTTTATATAAATATGTTACGGGGGATATGTTTGATGCCTTAACGTTCTTTTAATACTCTTCTTTACTTATAGACACTACTTATATAGCGTATATTACTGCGTATAGATAGTTTAACGGATCCTTAGGAGATGGAAATCCCGATCTCTTAAGTTATTGCATACACGTTATACACTGGATTAGGGATGTAAAATCCCAAAAACATCTCTGAAGCCATTACACTAATATTTATTTGCTGTTGATTTTACTTACATAAGATCTTTTAGTTCTGACTCGAGTGTTTTGTCTTTTCATTGCCCTCGCGTCAGCCCGAGCTTTTCGGTATTGAAGCCTATCTTTCTAGAGGACGAAGACGAAGATTTAGTACATTATTACTACTTATTATATTTATCCCACTGCATCATGTTGTTCTGCTGCATTATTCTATTATACCTGTTGTATGTACAACTCTGATTTATTTTAAAAGTGTATTCAAATGTTAAATGTAAAACAGCTTCATGAAATTTTTATTTGAGTATTATATTTTGTCATTCCGCTATGAGATTTTGTGTTTTATTTTTCCTTCTTTCTCTTTTTTTCTTATTTACCCCATTGACAATCCTCCATTTTGAATGCTTTGAGTTGACATATGTGGTTTTAATGTCGATTTAAATCATCCAAAAAGGTAGGTCATTGCAGTTGGTGTCAGAGCTTTGGTTTAGCGATAACCTTAGCTTTGTGGGGTTTAACTCATTAGAGATAGGGTAATAATACTCTAGAATGAGTTGTTTGAGTGTATACATATGAGAGAGCATATTTGTTAGTGTTATAAAAATGTTTGTATATTGTGTTAATTTTTTTGTTTAGTATCCATAAATTCTGGTCAATACATAGGATGCTATGACATCAATAGGGATTTCTAAACACTTAACAGGGCAGACCGACACAATATTGTTTTTGAAATATTGGTAAATGAAATAAATTTATCTAGTAGTATATTTTGTATGTAAAAGAATAATTTTTATAAATTTATGTCATTGTATGTAACATGCTTGTTTGTTAGGAAGTGAACCCTTATAAATGTGGTTTATAAAATAGGATTTGCAAATAAGATGAATTTAATTGGAAGTTTGAGAACTTAAGTCCCTGGGTTTTTGAAATTGGTTTTCTAAAGGTTTTTGAAAGATAATATTAGTATTATTTGGAAGTATTTCCGGTATAAATATTTTCAATATGATTTGAAAGAAATGTTTTAAAAGAATTTTAAACAGGAAATAAGTTCTGTACTCCCTCTTCTATCGCTGGAAAATAATTTCAGTGACAACCATGGCATCATCGACATTTATTTTTGAGTTTCAAAGTGGGAAGACCACCATAGTAGCTTTGCTACACATTCCTTTTGATAAACAAATTTTAATTTATATTTCCAGGTATGTTTTGCTATACAAAAGATATAAGTATATATTATTTTGGGATGATTTGTAATGAATTTCAGTACTTAGTTCTTAAGTTTTCTGTTAATAAATGATTTTCAGTTATTGTAATAGAATGAAATCTTGACTATTTTAATAAGATTGGAAATATCCAAATTGAAATCTGAATTAAGAGATAATTGTTTAATAAAAATATAAAGAGATTGGAGATTTGTAGCTTGCAAATTTAAAGATAATGAAAACTTAGAAGATATGAACTATTAAACATTTTGTTAACTAAATTGAATAAGATAAACTTGTGTGACATTCAAGTACATTCTAAAAGCATGTATAAAACTTACCAGAAATATTTTAAAAGTTGTAATGTTAAATATGAATATGTAATAGAATATTATACAAATAAAATCTTAATAAAGAAAATGTTTCAAAAATGAACATATGTTTATAAATAAAAAAATTTAAGATGCATAACAATATTATAAGATTAAGTTAATGTTTGAAGTTATTTATAATTAAAGTGAATAGTAAAAGTGAATATTATATTAAGTAAATTATTATAACTTCAAAAAATGTTGAAATGATTCAGAGAAGAAACCAATAGAATAAACTTAAATACAATTTAAAACTCTTAGTTGTTTGGCTCATGGGATACTTGGAAAATGATACTGCAAATTATTTAAGGTTATATGAATAATCTATTAAGTTATTACCTATGGCTGTTGAGCATAGGGTACACTTCATAGTTTATTATCACCCTTGTGCGATTAAAAGTTCTGAACTTGAACAAACCATTTGTTTTGGTTAATAGTGTTGTATAACAAATACTTTGATTTCATATAATGGTTGTACTATTTTGTTTGCATATGTTTCGTGTTGATTTGCTTTTGTTACTAATTGAAACAACTAAAATATTATCTATTTAGATAAATTTAACTCTTTGGATTATATAAGTGAACTACAGGTTTATCGAAGCAATAGCTATTGCTTTTAGTTTCATAAATAAAGTTTGTTGCCCGACAAATAGGTACGTTTTTGAATTACGGTTTTGCAACGATATTTTAATTTTTTTCTTATGGTTTGGGTGTTTTATTATTGAAATATGATATATATATATATATTGTAATTATCGATATCATTATTTTTTTCGAACCTAACGGCGCAAACAAGACTCTGCCGAAATTTTTCGTGGATTTACGCCTTAGAAAAGTTTTGTGAAAGTTGAGTTATTTTCGAATTCTTATTAAACTAAATTAAATAAATTAAAATGATTATAAATTGAATAATTTTAATAAAATTATACCAAGTTCTCAATTCCTCTTATTCCTTTTCAAGTACGGAAAGTTTTGGTGGGGGAGAGTGTAACGACCCGTAATTTTTGATAATTAAAACTATTAGACTTAATAAGATTTTAGAATTTAATATTGGGAGAAATCAAAATTTATGATTCATAAATGGAAAAGGTTATTGTAATGTAATTTAATAATGTTGTTTGAATGTTATTGACAACTATTTTAATATAATTTCAATCAACTGAAATAGTTGTGAAGTTAATATGGTTATGATTGTAAATAAGGAATTAAATTGGTTATCAAAGGAATTTATGAAATTGAAATATTATAATTAATATGGTAAAAGATGATAACCGTAAATTATGAATGTAATAAAATGTTAATTATATTCATAAGGTAATAGTTGATTCAATAATAAGAGTGTAAATCGAAATAAAAGAATTTATTGAAATTAAAATACAATTAACTAGGATTTTATTACAGTTGTAATTGAACACTGAATTTTATGTAATATTTAAATCGTGGAATTAACATGGCAAATGTAATTTAAAAAGATTATAAATTATATGTGGTCAAAATGATAAATTGTTAAATTTTAATATAGAATTTAAAAGTGATTAAATCAATTTAATTATAATTTATTTAATTAACGTGAAAATTAGCCATTTTGGTCACTATCTTGGATTTCGATGAAATCAGTTTCATCGGATCCATAACAGTGAATTATTATAGGATTTCAAGTTTCGTAGCGATCGGATTTATCGTTTGGTCGTGCAGGCTTTAAACGCGTAGAAATCATTAATATAATTTAATTGAATATAATTTGATTTTTAAAGCTAACTTATATATACAATGGAACTAGGGTTTGAAACTAGTTCCATTGAGTATTGAAAATCTATATTTCGATATATTGGGTGATCCATTTTCGTTTTGAGAACGAAATGGGCCTTTCGGGTCGTTGTTATCGTTTTGACCCCAAATATATATGTCCATTCATTCTTGTCCATCTCTGTATATATATATATCCTATTATAAACCCTAATAGTTTCTTATTTTTTATTCTATACGTATCTATTCATTCATCCATTCCTCCTTCTCAATGGCAGAAATTGGAAAACCCTATTTCCCAATTCCAAACCCTGATTTCAATTTCAAATCGAACTTCTAAATTTAAACCCCTCAGAACCTATCAAATTATATATCATTGGAAAGCTCTTGACAAGGGTATTCTACTCATGTAATTTTTTTTTTTGATTGGGGTCTCAATTTGGCCCGAATTTGACGAAGAAGCTTCGACCGTTGAAGCTAAGGTTGTAACGGTGGATCTTCAATGATATGGCTATCGGGTGGTGCTGAGGCATTGAGGTCGACGAGTTGAGCAGATCTATAGGGATTGTTTGTCAAGTTTATCTTTGAGATCACTAAAAATGGGCTTTGAAGTCGTTAATTTTGGGTTCGGCCAGAGGCTAGGGGGCAGCGGGGAGTTCGCCGCGGTGGTGCCCAGAGAGGCGGTGGAGCATGGGGGAGAGGGGCGGCCATGGCTGATCTTGGTCGTGAGGCCTGTAGCTACAGTGGTAGTTGATGGATAAAGGATGGTGGCTGTACATATGGAGTGGGTCTAATCGAGATAACGCGTGTAACTAGGGTTTGGAGATGATGCTTATTTACCATTTTGCCCTCATGTTTAATTTTATTTAATTTTAAAATTTAAATATCCTAGTTAACATTACTTTTTCAAACGAGATCAGATTTAGACATGGTTTATTCCATTGCGATCGTATCGGAAGTTAGGACAACATGGAACTGGTTTGGTTGGATTCTGAAACTGTTTGAATTTTTAGCTTTATTTGGATTTTAAATCGACTACGAATCAAAGGTGGGTGATTTAAGCCATTCACGAAATATTAAACTTTCTTCTGTTTGTTAAATTAAATTTATGATGTGATAAGAAATTTATTGAACACTGTTTGGTAATTGAATTGTCATTTAAATTTGTATTTAAATTAAATTGCCATTTAAATTAGTATTGAAAATAAATTGATAGTTAAATACCTAATATTAATAACCAGATAATTGTGTGATTTATTGGCTGATTTGGATGTTGATTATGATGGATGTTTATATGTTGACATTTGGATGTTAAATTTATTATGTATGTTGTTATCACACTTTAAGTTTGTAGTTAGGAAAAATCACTATGGGATGCAATGATATATATTCGAATGATCCTATAGATTAGGGAAAATTATTATCGGCGGAAATGATAAACCCAAGCGATTTTGTTGACCCTACCACTTGACCATAGGGTAGAAAATTGTATAGGACACCGTTGGTCGGTTTTAAATTATTTTATAAATGGTATTTATATTTGATTTATAAATTTAATTTAATGTTTTAGTTTGAAAACTTATACTTTGAAAATGATTTATTTATATGCTTTAAAGCTTCAAATTATGAGTTAATATTTTGTTTAAAGTAAATTTATATTTTAGATAGTTTAAAATTTAATTAATAAAATATTTAATATAGTTTTAATATATATATACATATATATTTTAAATTTAAATTAGTATAATAAATATAGTTTTGATTTAAGATAATAAATATTGATTTTTATAATAACTTTAATAAATAAAAATTATAAGAGGTTTTGTAAAGAATTTATAAAGGTTTTGTAGAGATTTTATAATGGACATAGTAAAAAGGATTTTTATAAAAAAATAATTTATAATGGATTTTATAAAAGAGTTTTATAAATGATTTTTATAATAGATTTATAAAGGAGTTCATAAAGGTTTTAAAGGATTTTATAAAGGGTTTTGAAAAAGATCATGTATAAAGGGATTTGGAAGAGTTTAAAGGAATTTGTGTAGAAGCTATGAAAAGGGGAAGAGTTTTGAACTATTTTGGAATTTGTAGATAGCTTTATAAATGGTTTTAAAGCATATAAATAGTTTATAAATGATTTGAGAGAGATGTATAAATTAATTTTGGAATTGATTGAAAGAAATCTTCCTTGATATTTGTGAATATATTTATATTTTTGAAATAAATATGGTTATCTTGATATGAAGGTATAAACTATTTCTTGGATGTATTATCAAAATTGTTTTATAAAATGACCACGATGTGAAATAAGCGTTTGGTTGTCAAAAGTGACCGGGATCGGATATTGTCGTACTCTACCAATTTCGAAACCACTTTAACAACTATGTACGTGGTGGAGAATCCAAAAGGAATTAGAATGGTTTGGTGAACGCTACTATTATGTAGTAATAACGCAGTCATAACCCTCCGGTTAGCTTGATATGACTAAAGCAAGAGCTATTCCGGGCCAAGTGAGGTCGCTTCTCCGATCGGGCATATTTCTTCGATACCATATCTATTACTTTGTAATTGATTGGTGGTCACCCTTGTTTTGATTATGAGAGTGTGTTTCGAGGTAGGCGGTAGTAGCTGTTATGCATTACCACCCGTCCAAGAGTGCAAACGGTAGAATCCTACCTTGGAGTGCCTCGCACGCCTTGTCATATGCTTTATCGAGCCCATTACGATTTTGGTTTGTATCGTACCTATGGAATGCTCCATGATAGCCCACCGCTTTGGTGGAGTTATAGTATTGTATATACCATGGCATTTATAAAAATGTTATAATGAGGATATAGGTAACGCCTTAACGCTATTTTAATACTTTACTTTACTGATAGACACACCATATATAATGTTATAGATAGTTTAATGGATCCTTAGGTAATGGAAATTCCGAACATCTCTTAAGTTATTGCACACAAGTTATACACCGGACAGGAGATGTAAAATCCCGTAAACATCTCTGAAGTCATTACACTCGTATTTATTTGCTGTTAACTTACATTAGATCTTTTAGTTCTGACTCGAGTGCTTTGTCTTTTCATTATGCTCAGATCAGCTTGAGTTTTTGGGTATTCAATACTATATTTCTGGAGGGCGAAGATGAAGATTTAGTATATTATTACTACTTATTATATTTATCCCACTACATCATATTGTTCCGCAGGATTATCCTATTATACCTGTTGTATGTAAGGGTGGGCATAAACTGCACCGTTATATGGAAACCGCCCGCACCGGATTGCAAAAACGGTATGGAAACCCGCATCGAATCTTTTAATCAATGCAAACACCCTAAACCAGACCGACCCGCATCGATATGGTTTGCTTGCAGTTTGAATGATTAAGCCGACCATATTAAACCGAACTGAACCGAATATTTATACTAATAATCTTATGATAAAAATTTAAGCAACTCCTATCTTATTTTATATTCTAATGATGTATATTCTATTTTCAACTTGTATCAATAATAATCGTTGTCATAAAGGATGAAGTTATAGTTTTAGTATGATATTTCGCATCTCATGTTTTGGATAAAAGCTAATTGTAACTTACTATAGTTCTTTTACTAATGATTATGCATTGGTTAATGTTGGTGATTTGTTAATCTACCAAAAAATCTCATTTATATCTAAATGTCAAATTGAAATATTCAATCAAGAACTAATCTTTCATTTCTGCATGACATTATGTGATTTAACCTTTAAGTATAAAATCTTCACACAGTTGCCTTCGTAAATTGATTGTTAATGGAAGTAATTCTCTTATTTCATATTTAATATGGGTTCAAACTGAACCAGGCAAAAACCGGACCGTATTGCATTATACTGAACTAAAACCGAACCATTAAAATGGTTATTATAATGGTTTGTATTTTTGATGAACCTCCTTATGCGGTGTGGAAGCGGTTTAGGCTTCAAACCGCACCAAACCGACCCACGCCCACCCCTAGTTGTACGTATAACTCTGATTTATTGTAAAAGTGTATTCGAATGCTAAATATAAAACAGCTTCATGAACTGTCTATTTGCGTATTATATTTTTGTCATTCCGCTGTGAGATTCTGTATTTTGTTTTTCCTTATTTCTCTTATTTTCTTATTTACCC
Organism: Allium cepa; assembly: GCA_030765085.1. Lineage (NCBI taxonomy): Eukaryota > Viridiplantae > Streptophyta > Magnoliopsida > Asparagales > Amaryllidaceae > Allium > Allium cepa. Next base: position 35,809,461 of record CM060941.1, read on the forward strand.
CTTTGACAATCCTCCCTTTTGAATGGTTTGAGTTGACATATGCGGTTTTAGTGTCGATTTAAACCATCCAAAAAGGTAGGTCGTTACATTTAATTTCTTCTCCTCATGAAGGACGACATAAAGGGAAGCTGTTGAGTCAATTTGAGAAGCTAGATCCATTTATAAGCTTTTTTAGCACCGTTCAACGAAGAAATGAGATAAGATATGCCTTCATGATCAATCTCGAGTGTTTGAATTTTCAATGTAAGCTTATTTTTTATGCTCCGATGTTTTCACATCAAATCTGAAAGTAGAAAATACTTTTGCATACTTCTTCTCCTAGCACTCTTTTATCTTTTCGTTACATTCGAATTTAAAAGACCTACTCTATCTAGCTAGGTTAACTCAATCATCTTTAGATGCCGAAGATGCCTGATAAGGAATAACAAAATTGCCGCTAGGTGTTAAGTAGCCTTGAGAGAAATGAAAAATCTATAAAGAAGATTATTTAGATTTCATCGGTGTTAGCATAGGGAGCCTTTTTCCCTTTAGTTAAAATTAGCTCGTAATATTGACATTTATTTCTAGATCATATTAAATCAATCTCCAAATCAAGTATCCGTTGGTTAAGATAAGCAATTTTTTTATCATACTCTAACTGTTGAGGATTGAATCTTGAGTTATCTTTTCTAGTTAATTCAAGGGTTTCATTATCATTAGAGGAGATTTTATTCGTAAATTTACTAATAGTTTCTTGGGAAGCTCTTAGGATAGTAATCGAATGTATTCAATATACCACTTGTTGGCCTCGGCGTTGTCAATAGGTGATAGGCCCAAAACAAATGAGAGGAATAATCTTCATGTCTATGATTAACCTGGATTGAATGCCATCAAGAATTTTTGTGAGGTTGGGACCATTAAGAGATAAGGTTAATTCTTTATCCTAAATCAAAAAATAAATTGAAGTAAGCCCTTAATGGAAGAAAATAACATGAAAAAATACTTTAGTGATAGTTCGAGGTACAACTGACACCACTATATTCATAAAAAACGATGATGATGTTTACAATATGTATATATCTCGATTAATCCTTGGATTGTTAAAGAACATCCTAAATTTTCTAATAAGATGAAAGGGAAATGGAAAATTTAGTTCTAAAGGGGAATCCAATGCTAGGAGGAGTATTAACCTGGAGAAAAACATAGTAATCTTATTCTTTATGGAGGGGGCTAATAGTATCACATAACAACTTTGCATAGTTAGTTTGTATCTCATGATATATTGGCCTTTTCGATCTTCGAAGAAATTAAAATCCAAATTAGGAAATCAAATTTATATATAATGAAGGTCGCAATGAAATAATATTTTGAAAAACGAGACTTTTCAATTAAGGAAAACTCTCTTTGAAAGTTCTTTTTACCATAACCAAACTTAAGACATCTTCAGGGATAGGAGATAGAGAAGAAACAGATATATACTCGAAAGTTAAGGCAAAGATTTTATATAAAAAATATTACTACCTCAACAAAATTGCAAACTAATATTATACAAGTTCCATGAAGGTTCATAAAGAATGGACTCCTTATAATATTTAGAGATAAATTTATCCATATTAAACTTAACCCTGTCTAGGGGAAGTGAATTAATAGTCAAGGGTGCTGTAAAGATTTTGGATAAATTGTAACGCTCTCTAGGATGCTGACCTAATCCATGCTCATCAAGGTACCTTTTGTGAAGCCGACTAATTATGCACCTACAGTTACTGGTAAGAAATTAAAAATTATCAATCGTAAATCTGACGTAATTTAAGTACCACTAATGGTACTCTATTAGTTTGGCTCTATCATCAATAATCATCCAAAAGAGGGCAGTAAGCTCTTCATTCTCTTTATGGAAATTTGACTGATGGACGCTATTTAGCGGAAGATGGGTCGATCTTAAAGCTAATTTAACACTAAAGGTGGGTGAACAGTGTTTTATAATTTTTTATTATTTTTGTGAATCCTTTTAAATTCTTTTAAGATTGTAGTTAAACAATGCAATTAACAATCACATATTTAAACACAAATAAATATAAATGTAGTAAAAGTAAAAAGGAAAGAACACACCAGGATTTTATACTGATTTGGAATTACCCTACATCCAGTCCTATACAATTCCTTGTACATATTTCTTTTTAAATTGCAAAGTCAATACAATCTCAATTTCAAGGCAACGAGACACACCCTTCAAACTTTCTGAGCTCTGGGTAGACTCGCTTGATTTACACGGGCCACAGGCACACCCACTTGAATTATCGGATCACCGGGCACATACAATTGATTTACACGAGCCATAATCACACCCAATTGATTTACACAGGATACAGTCACACCCACCAATATACAAGTATGATTTGATAGAGTTTTAAAAACACAAAGCATTGATCTTGAATATAAGATGATCCTATAACCTCTTAAATAGCACTTTGATCTTGTTTGAGTGAGAGATATGAGAGGGATCATAGAGTGGTCAATAAAGGACAAAATCAGTGGGGCTGAATTTTTTTCTAATTGAATTTGAGAAGAAATTGAGTAGAATTTCTTTTAGAAAACAAGAGAATGAAAGAAGAGAGAGAATACGAGAAAGTAGTTAACCAAATTTCGTTGGTTTGCCCCCTATTGATAGTGAAACAACAGTCATGTCCATTCGTGATGAGATACGACGAAAAGACACTTCCATTTAAAATTTTAATTTTGTAATTTTGGTCCATATGTCGACATACTCTGTAGGGATATGTTGACATATCCTTTGTAATTTTGAAAAACACTTTATAAAAATTATTTTTAAAAGTTAAAATTTGTGAAATATTTTGGTACTTTGTTAAATCATTTAAACATAGTTTATATGTATTTTAATCATATCAAAACTTAAGAAAACTTTATGAAATTATTTTTAAAATATTTTAATTATGTAAAGGGCTTTAAATATAAATAATAAATTATAAGTAGATATATTTGAAATTAAAGTTATAGCAAATATAATATACTTACAAATATTTAGAAAGCTTTAAAACTGAAATTATAAAAAATACAATATTCATAGTATATTTGGAAATATTTTAAAAAACATAATTTCTCAAAGTATAAAAAAATCAAAAAGTTAGAAATAATTTAAAGGCTATTTTGAAAATAAGAATTCTTTTTAATAACTATTTTTTAATTCTAATATATTCGAAATTGAAAATCATTTGAAAAGGAAAAATAGAGAGAGAGATCAAAGAAGTACTATCATGGTTTTAACAAAAATTTTATGACTCTGTAACTTATCTGCAAAACCTTGCATGAGTCTTCAATCTCCAAATCTTGAATCTCTATATCAGCCTCTTGAATCTTCACTTGATATTGTAAAGTTTTGTTAAATAACACATATCTAATATCTTGCACAATACATAATATAAATTTGGAAAAAACATTAGTATCTATATTTTATATAATATCATATGCTATTGTCATCAAAATCAATGTCTAAGGTACCAACAATGGAAACAAGATTTTAGGAGTACGGGTGTGAATAATTTATTCCTAAAGTCTTTTATGCACTTGATATGTTTCAGGAATATCATATATATATATATATTATATATATATTATATATGTATGTATGTATCATTTGACTCGGTTAAATCCCCACACAGCCTTTCCCTTCTCTTTGAAGTCTAAAAATATCATCCTTATTATTATCTAGTAAGATCCCAAAATAATTTTTGTTTTCCTTTCTATTCTAGTAATTAAAGTAAAGCTTTTAAGATTCTACAAAGATAACCTTAAACAAACAAAATATACCAGAGTAGGAGTTGTCGAGGATCCTGGCTTGGAGGATTGAACTTGTCAGATACCAAAGAATGACGACTAAACATGCTTGGGAATGACGGAATAGGACCACCAAATGGGTTATTAGGTGGCGATGTGTGACTAGTTCCATGACCAGCAAAAGAAATGGGAAAGTCCACCATAAACATTGTTTCTTAGATCACCATCTTTATCTTGTTTGGATGAACCAGCTTTAATGTGATCGTTGGTACCGCCATCTCTATCATCATCATTGTCATCATCAAATGTATCTTCCTCCTTTTTCTTTGATTCATTGCCATCGGACGAAAGATCGTCGAAAGCTAGGTATTTCTCAAGATCGACAGGGTCATCATGCTCAAATTCAGAAAGATCTTTGGGAAAATAATCAAGAATATCATCAAGTTTCCTATTTTAGTCAATCCTGATAAAGCAAATAGAAGGGAATTCTAAATTTGGACATCGGTCGCGTAATCTTTGGATGATGTAAACAAAGATGCCTTAGAATTTGGTCCTGCCAAAGGGAAAGAGCTTCATGCAAGAAAGAAGAGACCTTGGTTTTGATGTCGTGTAAGGAAGCTTTCGATATCTTAAGCAAGAAGCTCTTCTTCGTTAATTCTTCTTTAGGATTATAACTTTAATCGAAATTTATTTAAGGTTAGAAGCCTTGAGTTGAGCTTGCTTTGTCTCCTCACGATTCAATGAAAGTTCCTTCTCTAGAATCTTTAATTTTTTTTTCAAATCACTAGGCTTGCTCTTTTCTAAGTCTAATGAAGACCTAATTTGCAAAATTTCCATGGATAGAGAGTTGTTATTAGTATGGTGATTCTTAATTTCATTTTCCTAGGTTATTATCTTCTCAGAAGGAAGAATTAAGCTCTTGTAGTGATGACATGCCTTGAGAGGAAGACGAAGTGGATTGCTAGAGGAGGTATAAGTGTTTTTTAATTTAAAAGAATCATATATGTAAGAATCAGTTGATTAATTATTAATTTATCTCATTAAAGAGGATAAAGCGTACCAAAATAAGTCAATAGATAAATAAGGAAATCCTATGATAGAGAAAGAAAGGCATCCGTTGAACCCAAAGAAGAGATAATGGGGGATTGAAGAGTAGGCATTAGCATTTCTTTGAAATTCAAGTTACAAGAAGCCCCTGCACTAAAAACTGATAGGGAAGCGTCATGAAAACGTGGGAATGAAAGCCCTGTTGTCTATATAGGAAGCTAAAGAACTCTCCAGTGATGAACTTGTGACGTCAATAATTGGGCTTTTGTGGGGGAAGTGTGGAAGGAATGGTTGTTATGATGGCATCGGAAGAAGGAACCATTTTTGATGTTAAGGCAAGACTATCCTCTCTGGATCTTCTAAAAGAGGTTTCATAGGATGTTTGCAAGACATCAGAATCCTTACACTTCTTGATTTTGGCCATTAAAAAGCATCATCCATTGGGGTAGTATGAGCCAGCTTTAAAGGAAGGAGGCAGAGGTGGTTTGCCAGAAGCTTTAAGGGAAGAAGATAGATTTGAAAGATCCTTGCATGAGGGAAAAAGACTTAGATTAACTAAGCTAACATCTGAAATAATAATTAGCATAAATAGTTGTAACATCAGCAATCTTAAGGCCCGAAGCTGAGCACTACAGATGTTGCAGTTATCTTTAATATTAACTTCTGATGACAAAATACTATAATGTTAATGGTATCCATAATATCATAAGCACATGAACATGAAATAAGATCACAGATTTAGAAAAACAATTTTACTGATTACATTATAAATCAATGTTTCATATTACATTATACAATCCCAAATGATTCCAAGATTTTGATCAAATATGATTATTATAATTTATGCCAAGGGCGACATATGAAGATGCCCCCTTGGATAATCGGAGTACTCAATAGACCCGCCAGTCTTAAATACATCACAGCGGATATAAAACTAATTACTCCTATGTAGCTAACTTTGCCTCTTGCACATCTTCAGAAGTTTATTCGTCTACGTACTAAACCTATAAAACCCTAACTCCTAACCTACTCAAATTAATTTTGGGCACCCAAGAGTTTAAGGGGAAAACATAAAAACCCAGTCAGACATAAAGCCTGGTGTGAATAATACAATTACATCTTGGTTTACTGATATTGAGTTAGACCAAGCCGCTTAGCAAAATGGGTTTTTCCTCACTAATATCCCTTTTAAAACATTTCTTTTGCAAATCAGAATCATGTAATCAAACTAATTAAAGCAATAATATCATATTTGCATGTAAATCAAGTAATCAATGGACTATCAGTCCGAAAAATATAGTTTTCTAGCTAACTACTAACCATCGGCTGACTCGAACCTTCCAGACAAAATAAATAATCTAACTTCTATTAGACACAATCCTAGACGGTCTGTCCTTAACTTACTTCTTCCACGGTCAACTAATCCGAATGATTTTACGGGCTCACCAATAACCTATCTTTCTCTGTATATTCCTTTCTGTATATAACCTCAATTCAGTCTTACCTGTGACAAAGCCCTACACATTGGAATTTTCAAACTAGCTAAAGGTGTAGGGCACGACCCTACATCAGTCCCATCTGGTATTCTAATATCTGAGTCATTTACTTAGCGTTAACCGCCCTATCAAATTTTCCTTGAAAACTTTTCTTTCAAATTGATTTAACCCTTTAAATCATACCTATACAAGGAAAATATACTCTTTGTTTTACTCAAACATCTTTCCTATGATATATGATTTATAAAAAACAATGCTGATGAAAACTTAAATCAACAGGGTTATCTATCCCTTTATAACAAGTTAAAGTTTTTTTAACTTAGAAAACATTAGTCTTAAATCCAAGATATCAACTTCGAAATCCTTGTTTAAAATGTTTAAGCAGTCCCTTTCGAATCCATTTAAAGTATCCCTTTCAAAATAGGTTAGCTACTTTACCTTGAAACATTAGGTTCAAAGGCCTAAACATACCTTTGAAACCTTTAAAAATGAACCTTTTGCTTCTACCCCCTCTAAAGCATATTCGACTTTATACCTTCCGCCTAACTCCAATTCACTACGTACTAAGGCGTTGATGCCATTTGTATTGGTTTCAACATGGTTGGGGTGGAAGTATAGGGTCGAAAAGTAGCTGTTGTAAGTGGTGTAGCAGTAATTCTTTGCAAAACAGATTGTTTGCCTTCTAAAGTAATATCTTTCCAACTAGCTTGCCTTATTTGTCAACATATAATTGGTTGCCAATTCTTTTTCAAAATCATTTTCTAAAAGTGCTACCGAATTTAGTAATAACTAAAAACATTTAGCAAATTAGCCCCTTCTCCTTTTAGAAGCATATAAAATATTTTAGTCTCATATCTTAAATAACTTTATATCCATAATAAAATACTTAGGAAAATTCCCCATAAATTCCCATAAATCATTTTTAATTGTTTTCTAACATATTTACATTTTAGACCTAAGGCTACCATATATTTGCCAAAATAATTCAAATCCAATTTAATCATTTTCTTTCCTAGAATATTCATAATAATCCACATTAACTTAGAAAATTATGAAACATGAAACACATCTCTAAAATAATGTTTTTGACCTTAAATCTAAAAAGCAAGTCATTAGGATGTCATTTAATAGGTTTTTCAAATCAAAACTTACCATAAAATCTACATGAAGTAACATAAATCATCAACAAGCTTATATATCCATTTAAACAATCAAATCATGGTATTTTACTTGCAAAATAAATTTGGATCTCATCTAGAAACCGAAAACAATAAAAATGTAATGTAATCACTTATTCAACTTAGCTGAAAATAATAAAAATGTAATGTAATCTATTATTCAACTTGGTTTGTTGTTAAGGAGTTTGAGATTTGCTCTTGAATTGATTTGATTAAGCTTCCTACTTGAATTTTTTCTTATCTTCCCTTTTGTTATCCCTTACTGGTGGCCGATCAAGCTTTGAACGTTCTTAGTTTTGTTTGCTATATGTGTAGAATGGATAAGGAGTGAAACTAAGAAGGGTTTAGGGTATAAGAACTTTGCTTATTCCTATTTTTCCCTTGTCTTAGTCCTCTTACTTATTACATTTTAATTCTCTTTGGCGTATAGGTTAATTAAGGCATGGCTACATCAAATTATTCAAAACTCAATCCCTTAATCATTTACATTATTTCGTTTAATTTATCTAACTAAATGTCCTAAATAATGTTAGTCATTAGGGCCATTACAAACTTTCATCCTTAAAGATTTTCGTCCTTGAAATTACAATAACGTATCTTAAGAATCAACCATAAAGGTAAAACATATCAATAAACAAGTTGGGATAAGTACTCTAATCCTGCTCTCATTTTTCCGTGTACAGTCTCTCGTCAATATCCCACTCGACTTTGACTAATCAGACTGTCATGTTTCTTAACCTCTTCTCATCCCTCACGACTGTACGAACAAGCTTTTTTACTATAGTCAAATTAGGTTCTACTACTAAGTCATCTAACACAGTTGGTGCTATAGTCGTCTCTAGATCTCAAATATAATTTCTTAGATGAGAATATGAAAAACATTGTGGACTCCTGCCAAACTCCTTGGTAACTCCACTCTATAAGCGAGTTTCCCAATCTTTTCTATAATAGGAAATGGTCCAACGAACCTCATCCCCAATTTTCTAGATTTTTCAAATCGAATTACGCCTTTCATAGGTGATATCTTAATGAAAGCATGATCCCCAACTTAGAACTCTAAGTCTTTCGGTCTTTTATAAGCATAGCACTTCTGCATAGACTGAGCTTCCCTCATTCTGGCTTAAATGAGCTCAATCTTTTCTACAGCCTCTTTGACCAAATCTGGACCAAGAACTAACATATCCCCGGTCTCTAACCAACAAACAGGAAATTTGCATGGCCTTCCATACAAAGCCTCAAACGTTGTCATCCCTATGCTATTCTGATAACTATTGTTATACGAAAACTCGACTAAGTGTAGATGGTCTTCCCATGATCCTCCAAAGTCTAACACACAAGCTCGTAACGAATGTTCTAAGACTTTGTTAACTCTTTCCTTTTTCCCATTTGTCTCTAGATGGTAAGCGATACTCATCTTGAGCTTGGTACACAAAGTCTCCTGTAGACTCTTCCAGACTCACTAGTGAATAAGGAATCTCTATCACTTATGACACTACTAGGAATTCCATGCAGTCTAACTATATTCTACATGAATAATTTAGCCAAAAAAGTTGTTGTCCTTATTGGCTTAAGTGGAACAAAATGGGCACTCTTGGTCAATCTTTCCACTATAAATCACATGCTTTCATTCCCTTGACTCAACCTTGCCAACCCATCGATAAAATCCATTAAGATAGAATCTCATTTCCATACCGGAACATCTAAAGGCTAGAGCAACCAACTTGTTTTCTGATGTTCATCTTTTAACAGTTCAAACACTGCTTCACCTATAAGCCTACAGCTCTCTTCATGCACTCCCAGAAGAAACTTCTTTTCATATCCCGATACATCTTATTTCCTCCCAGATGAATAGTGAATTTTAAACGACGACATTCTTTTAGAACTTCTTTCCTAATGTTTCCCATATTCGGAACACGCGGTCTTCCTTTCTTTCTTAACCATCCATTTTGGTCAGGACTAAAGTATTTCAAATCATCGCTCCCAATCCCATTCCTTAATTTTTTGATCCATTCAACTAATAATGGATCATCTCCTTACTTAAAAGCAATCCTTTCGATCATCAATGGTCGAACTTCTAAACATGACAACATAGAAGTTTCCTTACTAGATCTAGCCTCAGGTTTCCACTGTATTCTAAATGTGGTCAATATTCCTAAGTCTTTCCACACAGCTATCATTGCCAATACTGCATTCTTATGTTTCCTGCTAAGTGCATTTGCAACTTTATTGCATTTTCCTGGTGTGTACTCAATATCAAAGTCATAAGTGGATAAAAACTCTAACCACCTTTATTGCCACATATTCAACTCCTTTTGAGAGAATAAATATCTCGACGACTTATGATTCGTATACGAATCAAATCTTTCACCCAAAAGGTAATGCCTCCGCACCTTCAATGCAAAATTTACCGCAATTAATTCTAAATCCTGAGTTATATTTCTAAGCTCATTTCTAAGCTATCGAGAAGCATAAACAATCACTTTACCTCTTTTCATTAACATAGCTCCTAACCTGGTTCCACATGCATCTACGTACATTACTAAGTTCTAATTCCCTTCGGGAATACCTAATACAGGTTCATTCATCATTAAATGTTTTAGTTTTTGGAATGCCTCCTCACACTTATCGGTCCAAACAAACTTGACATCTTTCCGTGCTAGTTTAGTCATCGATAAAAATCCTTAACGAATCTCCGATAATAATAAGTTAATCCAAGAAAACTCTATATCTCAATCACTGTCTCAGGTCTCTTTCAATTTTTCACCACCTTGATCTTAGCCGGATCTACAGACTATCCTTTCTCTGAGACTACATGACCAAGAAACTTCACTTCCTTCTTCTAGAAATGACACTTAGAAAATTTTGCTTTCATCTGATGCTGCCTCAACAGCTCAAGCACCACAATAAGATGAACTTCATGCTCTCTTTCATCTTTAGAGTATATCAAAATTTCATAATATGAATACCAAAACGAAATTGTCCAAGTGCTCTTGGAAAACTCGGTTCATCAAATCTACAAAGAATGTTGGTGCATTAGTTAGTCCGAACGACATTGCTAACCATTTATACGATCTATATCTGGTTCAAAACGCTGTCAAAGGAATGCCATCCTTAGCCACTCTAAGCTGATGGAACCGTGCTATAAAATTCAATTGGAAAAATACTTTGGATCCACTCAAATAGTCGAACAAAACGTTAATTCTAGGTAATGGATATCGATTCTTTATCGTCTTCTCATTCAGCTTATGATAATCGACACATAACCTTAACGATCCATCCATTTTCCTTATAAACACTATGGTTGCTCCCTATGGAGAACCGTTTGGTCTGATAAAGTTCTTATTTTCCAAATCCACCATCTGCACCTTTAGCTCTCTCATCTCGGTAGGTGTCATTCCACTTGGCGGTCTATTCACCGGTTCTACTTCTGGTACTAAATCTATCCGATACTCAATAGTGCGTTTCGACGGCAGTCCTATTACGGGCTCAAAGACATATATGAATTTTTTAACAAAAAAACTCGATTTAACTCGTATTCTGCCTCCACAACACCTAACAAAGCACCAACCTCAAAAATAGGGTTTTCACTGAGTGTATAATCCGATAACCATAATCAGGGTGTCTAAGTAATATTTTCCTATCAAGTCAAAATATCCTAGCATCGTATTTACTTAACCAATTCATACCTAAAATAATTATAAATCCTACGAACTCAAACTCATGCAAACTGCAAGCAAATACATACCCTAACAATTCAAACTATAGTTGGTCACACTTCATCCCAAGTGTTGCATGTCCTCCTATCGGATTTGCAACCCTTGAGAAAGTAACTAGTTATGAGGGTTCTATGTTAAGCTTATCTACCAAATAATGAGATATAGAAAAATGCAATGCACTAGTATCAAATAGAACTCTAACTGATACACCATGAATCAAAAGCGTACCTCTCAACACAACTTTTCCCTTCTCCTCTGCTATTGGTCTCGAGGTAGCTGGTTCCAATGCAAACATCTTGCCTTTTCCATCCTCGGCTGGCTCCATGCACTCGTTCTTATACTGTCCAATTTGATCGCAGTTGAAACATCTCACTCCTTTTTATCAACATGTTTCTTCCCTTTGCCTATCCGACACTCATGAGCATAGTGTCCTTCTTATCACACTTATAACAGATAACTTATGTCTTTCCCTTCTTGGTAGCTCTACTCTTCCGAGCTCCCTTCTTATGGAAAAATTTCCTCTTTTGGTTCTGCCCTCCTTGAGCTCCCCTGCCTTGTTACCCTTTAGAAAAGCAAGCATATCTTCGTGCCTTAAAGCCGTCTCAACAACTAAATTGCACAAATCTCTAATACGCGATAATATAGCCTTAGCAAGCTTAGACTTCAACCCGTGGATAATCTTCTCATTCCTTTTGATAACAGCATCAACCGTAGAGTATCCGTATCTCGATAGCTCCTCAAATCTAGTTGCATACTCAAGCGCTGTCATATCTCCCTGCTCCAAGTTAGAAAACTTCCTAAGCGGAGCTGATTTAGCAATCTTCGACATAAATATCTACTCAAACCTTCTTATGAACTCAGCCCAAGTCATGGTCTCCTTATTAACTCCCACTGTAACACTGTTCCACCAGTACAGTGTTGCTCCTTGTAATTGCCTAGAAGCAAGCCTCCTTTTATGCTCATCATTGAGCCTTAAATCACCAAAATCCTTTCACAATGAAGTAACCAGTTCTCCACTTCAATTGCGCCCTCTGTCTCGATAAACAGTTTTCCTCCCAGCCTGGCATAATTTCTTCTCAACATAGCATAATTATTGACCACTGGGGATCCCTGATCTCCATCTTCAGCGTTTCCTCCAAATAAACCCGCAGCAACTCCAGCCCACATCATGTTAACGAAGAACAAATACATAGCATCCATATACACTTGCGGCATTCCAACACCCACATTAGCAACTTGTGCCTGACCTGGACTCCTTCTAGTGTTTGGTCTGGCATTCCCATTAGTTGTGGTGCTTATCCCACCAATGTCAACTCTTCCACTTCTAGCATCCATATCTTACATCCGTAAAATCTGCTCTTTGTAAGATACAGAAGAATAGCCTAAGGGAGATGAGAGAATAGAGATAAAGCGTATGCTTATATATAGCAAATACAAGTACATTACTATAGCGTTATCCCATACCCTAATCTTTTATCTAATTCATTAGGATTATGTTTTCAAAATCATTTTTAAGTTTAAGTTTTTTTCAATTATTCATAAACATGTGCTCTGATGCCAAGTTGTAATATCCCCTATCTTCGGTCGCGATGCTAAGCACTGCAGATGCTGTGGCCATCTATAACATTAACTTCTGGTAACAAAGTACGATAGCGTTAATAGTATCCATAATATCAGAAGCACGTGAATATGAAACAAGATCATAGATTCAAAAAGACAATTTTACCGATTACATTTTAAATCCATGTTACCATTACACAACCCCAAATGATTCCCAAATTTCGATCAAATATAATTATTACAATTTAAGCCAAGAGCGCATATGAAGATGCCCACTTAGATTATCAGAGTACTTAATAGACACGTTAGTGTTAACTACATCACAACGAAAATAAAATTAATTACTAATATATAGCTAGCTTTGCCTCCTACATGTTTCGAAGCTTATCCATCCACCTACTAAACCTGCAAAATCCTAACTCTTAATCTACTCAAATTGATTTTGAGTACCCGAGAGTTTAAGGGAAAAACGTAAACTTTGAGTTAGACATAAAGTCTGGTGTGAATAATACTATTACATCTCGGTTTACTGATATTAAGTGAAACCATGCCGCTTAGCGGAACGGGTTTCCCCTTACTAATATCCCTTTTAAGACATGTCTTTTACAAATCAGAATCGTGTAATCAAACTGATTAAAGTAATAATATCATATTTGCAAATAAATTAGGTAATCGAAGGACTGTCTATCCGAACAATATAGTTTTGTTTGGCTAACAACTAACCATTGGCTTACTCGGGGAAACCAGACAAAAAAATAATCTAAATTCTATTAGATACACTCCTAGATGGTCTGTCCTTAACTTTCTTCTCCTAGGGTCAATTGATCCTAATGGTTTTGCGGGCTCACCAATAACCTGTCTTTCTCTGTATATTTCTTCATGTGTGTAACCTTGATTTAGTCTTACCTATGATAAAGCCCTATACACTGAAATTTTTGACTTATATTAGCTAAGGATTACTAGCTATAGTATAGGGTGTTCCATCTAGTATTCTTATATTTGAGTCATTTACTTAATGTTAATTACCCCCATCAAATTTTCCTTGAAAACATTTCTTTCAAATTGCTTTAACCCTTAAAGTTATACTTAAATAAGGAAAATTTACTCTTTGTTTTACTCAAATATCTTTGCCATGATATATGCTCTACACAAAACAATGTTGATGAAATCCTAAATAAATAAGGCTATCTATCCCTTTGGAACAAGTTAAAATCCTTCTTTAACTTAGAAAACATTAGGTTTTAAATCCAAAATATCACCTTCGAAACCCCTGTTTAAAAACTTTAAACAATATCTTTCGAATTCATTGAAAGTACCCCTTTCAAAATAGGTTTACTACTTTACCTTGAAACACTAGGCCGAAAGGCCAAAACATAACTTTCTAAATCTTTAAAGAAAGACCTTTCGAAATCATTGAAAGTATCCCTTCGAAAGCTTTATAAAACTTTAGACAACTCTTTTCAAACTACTTTAAACTTGCCTTTTTAAAGCATTGAAAATCTTTCATTTAAAGACACAAGTGAACCTTTCCAAAATATTAGGGAACCTCCCCTTCGAAATCAACATTATATATTTTTCGAAAGTATTAAAATTCCTTACTTAAAGCAAACATTTCGAAATCATTGGATCCAAGTGAAAGTTTGTGGAACATAGCTTCGAAACCATATAAACCATTCATTTCGAAACTTTTGGGTTTATCTTTTAGCAGAACAAAGGAACATAAAAGAATTGGGGCGAAAGCATTGCTTTCGAAAACATTGTTTTCGAAAGCATTAATCCTAATTAAAAGAAAGTGAATGATTTTGAAACCAACCCTTTCGAAATCATGGTGAAGCGGCTTCGAAGTTTAAAGGCAAAAGTACCCTTTCAAAAGCATTGATTTGAAAGATTGAATGTAGCAACATGAGTTTCGAACCCCTTTGAAACCTTCATTTTAAAATAAAAAGGCGGCAGCCACTTTCGAAATTCCTTTTGATTAAAAAAGGCACATTTGACTAAGTGGAAAGCTAATATAACTCCTTCGTAAGCCTCCTTTATAAACATAAGTGATTCGTAGTCAAAAATAGTGGCTTCTACCTCTTCTAAAGCATATTTCTACTCTATACCTTTCGCCTAACTCCAATTCACTACATGCCAAGGCATTGATACCATTTGTATTGGTTTTGACATGGATGGGGTGGAAGTATGGGGTCCAAAAGTAACTGTTGTAAGTGGCGAAGCAGTAATTCTTTGCATAACTGATTATTTTCCTTTTAAACTAATATCTTTCCAACTAGCTTGCCTTATTTGTCAACATATAATTGGTTGTCAATTATTTTTCAAATTCTTTTTCTAAAAGTGCTACCGAATTCAGCAACAACTAAAAATATTTAGCAAATTAGCCCCTTCTCCTTTTAGAAGCATATAAAACATTTAAGTCTCATATCTTAAATAATTTTATATCCATAATAAAACACTAAGGAAAATTCTTCAAAAATTCTCATAAATCATTTTTAATATGTTTTCAAACATATTTAAATTTTAGACCTAAGGTTATCATATATTTGCCAAAATAATTTAAATCCAATTTAATCATTTTCTTTCCTAGAATATTCATAATAAACCCACATTAACTTAGAAAATTATGAAACTTGAAACCCATCTCTATAATAATGTTTTTGACCTTATATCAAAAACGCTAGTCATTAGGATGTTATTTAATAGGTTTTTCAAATTAAATTTTATCATAAAATCTATACGAAGAAAAATAAATCATCAACGAGCTTATATATCCATTTAAACAATCAAATCATGGCATTTTACTAGCAAAATAAATTCAGATCTCATCTAGAAACTGAAAACAATAAAATGATATGTAATCAATTGTTCATCTTAGCTTATTGTTAAGGAGGTTGAGAATTTCTCTTGAATTGATTTGTTTAAACTTCCTACTTGAATTCTTTTTTATCTTCCCTTTTGTATTCCGCTAACGGTAGGCGACCAAGCTTTGAACTTTCTCGGTTTTGTTTGCAATTATTTAGAGTGGATAAGGAGTGAAAGTAAGAAGGGTTTAGGATATATCTTATTCCTCTTACTTATTTCATTTTAATTCTTTTGGCTTATAAGTTGACTAAGGCATGACTACCTTGAATTATTCAAATCTCAATCCCTTATCCATTTACATTATTTCATTTAATTTGTCTAATTAAATGTCCTAAATAATGTTAGTCAAAATTAGGGTCACTACAATAGTCAAGTAAATAGCAAAAGAAATCATTATGTCCTAGGATAGAAGTAGAAAGAATAAAACCTTACGTATACCAGGGGTATAACGGGATGAGTGCTAGCTTGCATAATTGATCAAAAAATATCTATCTTCATGACAATATGGGATGTAGAGCCAAATTTGTTCTGTTTTATGACAAGTGGCATACCCAAAAATTGATGAGACGGCCGAATCAAGAAATATTTCTTAGCTTCTCTTTAGTAAGGAGTCTCAATTGGCTCATTGAGTTTTTTTAGCACCCTCTAGCTTGTCGACTTTCACCAAAACTTTAGAATCGATCTCTTTTGAAAAAGAATCTAGAAAATGAAACTCAACATATTGTGGCGAAAATATATTGTGGCAAAAATATAATAAAGAAAATATAAGTTTGACACCTTACTAGGAACGGAGAATTTTCCATAAATCCCAGGAGGGAAGCATCTCACATAAATGAATTAATGGCTTTAGCCTTTGTTCTTATTAACAGAATCAGAAATCAACCTGCTGTTTACATAATAGAGATAAAATATATAACCTTTGAGTTGATACCTCATTCTTTGAAGGGTATTAAGTGAACATTAAGTTGATGGAATCAAGTCCTCTAGCTTGAGTTCCATGAATAACATAAAAAGGGAACAAATGTAGTTGTAGGAGTTTTGGGTGAGCCAATTAGGAGCAATCCCTCGAAAGGACAAAGTCTTGGTGATGATATCATTGAAGGGAAGGTAGCAGGAATGCCATATATTGATGGAAGCAAATGGAAAAAATCCGCCGAGAGGGTTATCAATCCAACCGGAAGAGCCAGGAACTCTGGTTTTAATTCTAGAAATTCTAAAGCGATGAAGCAAAGAATCTATGTCTTTCTGCTTTGAGAAGTAAGATTGGCAATTAGTGTAAAGTTCGACTCAGAAGGCTTCTCAAGCTTCGAATACTTGGAGATGTCACGAAAGATCCTTTCTTTTTTCCAACCATGATACTTAAGTTGGTGGAAAATAATGTTAAATTAATCATCATATTGATATCATATTGGTAAAAGGAAGAAGCTTCATAGTTATACCATAAGGAAACTATTAGGCTATCAAATACAACCCTAGGAAGTTATTAAACTATCACACTTTGAATCAGTCATCACACATTAAGTTAGTAAATTATCACATAAAAAAGTAAAAACCATTGTATAACAAGTTTTTTTGAAATACCTAGATATTGCATGTCAGAATTTCATGTTGAATTAATGGATTGTAACACATTGAAGTAACAAAATCTATCTATCTTATGCCATAATCTCATGTTGAAAAAATAGATCGTCGCATGCCGTTATTGCATATTGGGTAAATACGCTATCTCATTTTGAGTAAATAAATTGGCTATTGTAGGTTGACTGAAATAATAGGCTATTACATGCTGAAAGGCTATCGCATATGGAGTAAATAAAAAGGCTATTGCATATTGATTGAATAAATAGTATATCACGTATTGAAAGGCTATCACATGTTGGGTAAATAAATAGGCTATCACATGTCAACTGAATAAATAGGCCATCGCATGTTAAAAGACTATTCCATGTCAAATGAATAAATGGCTATTGCATGTTGAATAAATAGGCTGATGTTATTGCTATCACATGTTGAAACAATCTATCTAACTTGATGTCGCATGTTGAAAATGTAAGTGATAAAGGAAATAAATCACAATTGAAAAACACTCAAAATAAAGCCGGTATTGGATAATAGCAACTGAAACCTCCTATTTTTTATAGAGTTCATATTTTTGTTCACCATAGGCGAGCTCACAGGAATAATTCTAGCGAATTCTGGGCAAGACATTGCTCTACATGATACATATTTTGTGGTGGCACGTATCCATTATGTACTTTCTATGGGAGTGGTTTTTTTACTTGCAATCAAAAAGATTAAAGCAACAAAGTTGAAAACAAAACGCTATGAAGATATATAGTGAAACCTACATGAATACTTGAGATCGATGGCTTTAAAAGGCCCTATATCAACAAAAAGACATAAATTGAAAATTGAAAATCGATGAATAGAAATAGAGATGACAATAAAGACTGATTATCATATGAAATTTTGTCTAAGAATTGAAATTTTCTAAAGGAAGCTTGATATAAAGTCGGTTGATTTTAAATGAACTGATAGATGGAAGAGGAAGAAGAAACACTATTTATAGGAAAAGAAAATAGGAAACCCGACCGCTAATTTATGATAAAGAAAATTTCACGGCCAAAACATTGGGATGAGGGATGCAAAGAGTTTTATTGAAAATAAGATAAAATCATGAGTTTTTGTACTGAAGTATGAAATGCTTTTATTAAAAAGGAGGGGGGCGTAAATCATATACCGAAAAAAATTTTGACGGAAAGCTATCACAATTTGAAATCAATAAAGCTATCGCAAGTTAAGATAATCAACGTTATTACATTTTGATGTTATGAAGGTTATCGCTAGTTGATGTGATCAAGGCTATCGTAGGTTGATGTTATGAGGGCTATCATAAGATGACGTTGACAATTCTATCGCATGTTGATATTATAAAGGCTATCCCAAGTTCAAATGATGGGAAGCTATTGCAAGTTTATATTGATGAAGCTATAGCAAGTTGATGCTAGTGAAGCTATCGTAAGTCATCGTAATGAGGAAGCTACCAAAAATTGATAATAATTTTATCTTGAGTTGATGTCAACAAAGTTATCGCAAGTTGATAGAGCTAAGTCAAAGATTAACGCTATCACATATCTATGGTCAAAACTGTTGCAAGCAGTTGAAGTTATCACACAATGAAAATCGAGGCTTTTGAAGATTGATAATTTAAGTTATCGCATGTTAAGAAATTTATCCAAATTCAATATTGCAACTAACCACGTGGCATTGTCTAGTTGGACCAGTTATGCCATGTCACCATGAAGAAATTGGGAGTGGATAGTGCCGTATGTGTCATTTCAGCAAATCATGACTATTTATCTTCAACAAGTGTCATGTGTTGAAATCTAAGGGACCGAATTCTCCATAAATTGGCATGTACCTCCTTACCAAATGGGGAAAAAATTTGGAGTTGTATTTTTTTTTCATTTCTCTTGAACATAAATAATAAGCTTTGAATTGGGACTTTAATGGTCAAGAGGTCAAATTGTAATAAAGACATTACGATTTAAAACATGCACAATTTCCTATTTGCATAAGTGACTTCTAATGACTTAAGTTGAGCATATTTCCCTAAAGGACTTGTCCCTTGGTCAAGTATTATTGGTTCTATTTATGGGCTAAGCATATAGGTTAGGATCAAATTTTGGCCTAATAAGACATAAAAGTCTAGTGAAAGCATTTTAAATAAATGAAAAAAAATAACCTATTTAATAATATAAGAACATCTATTATAAATAAATTGTCCTATTACAACAACATGACAAACTTAAGATTATATTTGGATAATGATAAGCTCACTGAACCAAACTACACTTCCTAGCCAAAAGCAATTGAGATAATGCTCATATAAGAATATTTATGATCTTCGCTAACTGAACCTTTAAGAAAGAAACCCAATGCGGCATTGATTCTGAGATAATTTAGTCTTATAATACTTAGGTAGGTGATTGCAAAATTGCTTGACTATTCATGATATCTACTTTAAACAAGCCATTGCAAAGGCAACACGAACATATATCTACCCAAAAAATCATCAACAGCCTCAAAGCTATGTCTAGGAAGCAATCTTGTTTTGCAAGATACGAAATTACTAAGAAATTGTTCAATACGAATATGAATAAGGGTAAACATGTTGAGAATTTCATATTAGAAATGAATGGCTATATTCATAGACTTTAAGAGCTAGATGTGGAAATAAGCAATGAGCTGCAAGTGGATTTTATCCTAGGGTCACCAACTCTATAGTTTTAGTCACTCATATTGAACTACAACATGTTGAGCGTAAATCTCATTGAGCTACTTAGTATGTTGAAGTTAGGTGAGGGATCGTTCAAGGATCAAAACACAATGTTAGTTATAAAGGATAGTTTCTCATCTTCGAATGATTCGAATGAACAAAATCAAGGCTCTAACAAAGATAAGAACGATACTCCTGCTAGCAAAGGTGAATGTCACCATTATCACAAGAAGGGGAATTGGAAGCATAATTGTCTGAACTATTTGAAGGTGGTCAAAGAAAGAAAGGATAGTGTTTCTTCTGCTCCTAGAGGTTCATTTATGATTCAAAATTGTCTTGCAATCAATTAATTATCTTGGGTTTACATACTAAATCTACAAATCATATCTATATTTAATTACATGGACTTAGGAATAGTTGACATGTAGCAAAGGGTGATATGAGGCTTTGAGTTGATGATGGATCTCAAGTGCATACAACTGCAGTTAAATGTAAAGGTTTTATTTTTATAGAAAAGACTATCAGTTGACTTTGCTAAATGGATTTGGTTTGATTTTAAATAATTGGTATTATTTTAGAAACTTTATTTGTGGAAGAAGTTCTATACGTAATTACTTGAGTCTTGATATATATTTCATTATGGTAACATGTTAGGAACATTTTGTTTGATAAAGATAAAATCAACAATGGTGTTTTAGATTGGGACATTTATGAACTTAATTTTGGTCATATCTGTGGTGTTAATAAATATTCTACTAACATTAATAATAGTTACCTAAGGCACTATAGTCTAGGTAATATCAATGACAAAAAAGTATATAAATTGAAAATCAAACTCTTTCTACCTCATTTGATTATGAATCATTTGTCACATATGAGTCGTGTTTTAAAGAAAAAATGATCAAGTGACCCTTTAGTTGAGCAACGAAAGAGTTAATGAACTATTTGGTCTCATGCACAATAATGTATATGGCCTAATGCCTACAGTAATAAAGTATAATTTGACTTATTTTGTAAATTTTACCTATGATTCCTTAAGAATGGATCGTTTATCTTACAAGTAGTAAAATCGTTGTCTATGATAAATTTAAAGTATAAAAGCAAAAAAGCACATAAACCACAAAATTAAAATACTTTAGTTAGATCGAGGAGTGAGTGTGTTGGATAAGAACTCCAAAAATACTTAAAAGATATTTGGATTATCTCCTACATTACCAGCACTATACCCCGCAAAAAAATGGCGTCTCGAAAAGGAATCAAGCTCTATTAGATACAGTTTGTTCAATGATTAGTAAGGTTGGGTTACATCTTTCTTACTGGTGATATGCACTATAAACCGCAATGCATATGTTGAATATGATGCCTACTAAATCTATGCCTAAGACACCATATGAGACATGGCATTGGAATAAACCCCACCACAATTTTTTGAAGGTGTAGGGTAGTTTAGCCTACATTAAGAATGTTAGCACCAATAAACTCGAGGCAAGATATGCACTATATATATTTATTTGATATCACATAAATTTTATGGGATATTATTTTTGTAACACAAAGCAACAAATGGTTAATGTTTCTAAACAAGCCGTCTTTTTATAAAGGTAATCCATGTCAAAAGAATCTAACCTCATTTTAGACTTGGATGATATCCGAAAGTAAAACAGAGGGTGAACCGATAAAAGAATCAAATTCATCATATATGAAAATATGCAACCTATTAGAAGGTCAAATAGGGAATCTCATGCACTAGAGAGATACTAAGGTTGAAAATGGATGGGAGAGGAAGAGGATGCATTTTAGAAGATGACACACCTCTCTCATTCCAATAAGCACAGCAGAATAAATACTATACACATTGGCTTAAAGCAATGAAATCCGAGAAGGATCCTTGTATGACAACAAAATATGGACTTTAGCAGACATATCCGAAGGGATAAAATCCATCGGCTACAAATGGACTTTTAAGTAAAAAATAAATGTAGATGAATAGTTAGAATCCTATAAAGCAAGGTTAGTTACGAATGGTTTCATTAAAATCAACGTCTTGATTACGACTAAACATTTTCACCCCTTGCTATGCTTAATTCCATAAAGATAACGCTCGCTATCTCTACATTTTATGACTATAAAATATAACAAATTGATTTGAAAACTGTATTTCTAAATGTAGATTTAAAAGAGATCGTTTACATGTCGCAGCCTGATGGTGTGGAAGTCCGGGGCGGGTGGGGAAGGCTTGCAAATTGTTAAGATTAATTTACGGTCCTAAAATGGCTACAAGGATTTGGGATAAGTCTTTGATAAAGTAATCAAACCGTTTTATTTTTATCAAAGCATAGAGGAAGCACGCGTATACCTAAAACCAAGGAAGTGCTATTGTGTTCTTAGTCCTACACATCGGTGATTTCTAGTGATTGGCAATGACAATGCGTTCAGTAAAAGCATGGTTAGTTGTGAACTTCTTTGTGAAAGATTTAGAGGAAGCGACTTATATACTTTGTATAAGGTTCTATAGAGATAGATCCAGAAGGTTTCTAATACTGTCTCAATCCCAGCATATAGATACCATACCGAAAACATTTAGTATGGATAATTCCAAGCATGTAAATGTTTTGACGAAATCTCATACCTTCTAAGAAGGAATCTCCTCATACTGACGAAAAGATTGAGTGCATTAAAAGGATACTATATGCTTCTGCAGTTGGTTCCATCATGTATGCTATGCTATGTTATGTCTAGATCTGGGCTATGCACTATAATAAGAATGCTGATACCAGTCGGAACTCGGAGAAAATCGTTGAACATCGATGAAATATATTCTTAAGTATTTAAGATATACTATAGACTTATTCCTCATATATGGGAATCAAGACCTAATTATGAAAGGATACACATATTCAAGTTTCAAAGTGATATTTATGATAGTAAATCTATAACACCATGTAAAATGAACCATAAACAAATATAAGTAAATTAAACTAAATACGAAAAGGGTTGGATATTGAAATTTTATAAAAGTTGAAATTTGATCATGAAAGTTATTCCGTTGCGTTTATTGTAAAATTCTGATCTGTTTTCATTATAATATGTTGAAAATGGAGCTCAAACAAAGAAGTTACGAGCATTTCAAATTTTTAGAATTAAATCAATCTAGTTTGAATTCGAATTCAAATGAGAAATCAAATTTAGGGTTTATATTTCAAAATCTAGCTTGGGGGTAAGTAAACATTTAATTAATGCTTAACATTTAAAGCTAATTCGGGAATAAAATAATATGGCAATGGAAATAAATAATATCCCTCGAATAAAAGTGGCGACTGGGGTTTTAAGATATGTTTTATTCGATTGTGCACTCCAGATTTACCCATTTCCTACCTACTTCCATCCTATGGTTCTAGTGCATTTCAACTCCTATAAATAGAACTCTATCATCTCCACTTTTATTTATATAATTTTATGTAATACGACGAAACTCTGCCATTGTTATCTCTTAAATAAGATTCAGAAATACCATAGAGAATTCAGATAAGGATTCGACTTATTTCCTATCTGTTTCTTCTTCCTTTAATCTATTATTATCCAATTTTTATCCAATTATTTAGAATCTAATGAATATATGCACCTCTTCCCTTTGTGTGTGTGTGCATCAAAAGAGAGAGATTTTGGAAGAGATCGAAAGGCGGCAAATCCATTTGAGTAAAGATAAAGCTAATCTGTGAGTGGAAATCTTAGCATTTCATTTCGCAATTGTTTAGTGTATTTCTTTTGGATTTGAATATGCCCTAGGGATTTTGGGATTTGAAAATTTGATAGATAAAATGCCCTAAAATTCTCTTTTATTTTGATATGTCAATTTTATGCTGAGATTTCCAATTATTTACATTAATTTGATGGGATTTGTTTCATTTATGCAATCTTTGATAATTTCATAATCTATTCCACTTTTCCTTCTTCTTTGTGTTAAATTGCGTTCTTTCAATAAAGTAAGGACTTTAGATTATGAATTGTACTCGTAGTTTACATCTTTTATTCTTATCCGTTTCTTTGTAAAAAGTGAGTTGAATAGAATACGGAGTTTAGATTGTAATTCTTATTGTTTAAGATATTCCAACGAATTGATATAATAAATTGAGTTTCTATTTTATTTACAAGTTTGTTATTGCGGTTTTGATTATGAATATTTATTCCCTGTTTTGGACATAAGAATTTCATGAAATCTTGGGAAATTGAAGAAGAAAAGACTTGTAGTAATAATTGGTTAAGGAATTGACATTAAAGGCTAGTTTAGAGCATAAAATCCACATGGTTAGAACTTATTGGGTATGAATATTTATTTAGCTCTATTTACATAATTAAAGTATAATTATTATGTATACAGCGTAGTTAATTAGGCATTTAGTTACATTTATTTCCCTCGTTTGGAAGGTAATTAATTTTGAGGCGAAAATAAAAGAAAACTCATATATAGCCTAATTATTATTTTAAGGCTAATAAGAAAGATTCCTTATATGGACTTATTTATGAAATGGTGAGGGGAGTGTGTATGTGTGTGTTAGTAATTAATTTATGGCTAAGTCATAGGGATGCGAGGTCAATAGAGTTACATAATGGAATCATGGAAGTCTGCCCTTCACTTTGAGGCTACCAGCAGTTGTGTACACTTTTATTGATGTGAGATATCCTTATGATAAATATTTGTAATGACGCAAGGTTAGTTCCAAATTCAGTAGGGGAAATTTGCCAGCTAATCTGGCTACCAACTCCTATGAGTAGCGGGCTAATGTGAGACCTCATTATGAGTATGGGCCATAAGACGAAGGGTCTGTTTTAGGGTTTGAGGTATTAAGTGGTTGGACCGGCATTTTTCCCTAGATTAAGTATTAAATGGATAAAGGGTTACATTAGGTGGTATCTTTATGAGGGTATGCTTTCGTAAATAGGTCTTAAATGATGGGGTCTGCCTATTTCCAACTAGGAAGTATTAAATGACCTATGAGATTCCATATGATGTCAGCTAGATAGTACCATTGAGGAACACACTTCTCGAAATAGGTCTTAAATGACGGGGTCTGCCCATTTTCCACTAGGAAGTATTAAGTGGCTTAGGTACTGTCTCTCACATTATTAGCTATTTGTGATGTATGATTGGGATATGCGATTCTAGAAACCTACTTTTGGAATTGAAGGTATTAAGTGGTTGGATCTGCCTTCTTTTCTTATAAAGAGGTATTAAACAATTTTAGTGGTTTTATTTTCGTAGACATATTCTTATTTTGATATATACTGTCGAAGTACTGAAAAGGTAAGACTTGAGGTTTTTAATCACCGGACACTTGTTGTTCTAAATCCCTCCTCCTTACAACACAGGTTAAGGATGGAGTGATGGCGGTGACGAGGTTAAAGATGGAGAAGCTTGGCTAGTGGCAGTATTTATTATTATTCTCTTTCATGTGTACCCATGGATTTAAACAATTGTTGTAACGGATATTATATTGCGGCTTTTATGGGATTTTGTGTTATGATAATTTTATAGTTTTGAAATAAATGGGTACACTTTATTATTATATTTTGTTTCACCTTATGTGAGTTTTGGAAGTTTAGTTACGACACTGCAATGTTATTTTTTTTACTACCAACAGCTTGCCTTAGAATGGATCTATGTTTTAATTTTTCTGGTTCAAAATTTAGACCTATTTCGAGATAGGTTGTTACATTTGGTATCAGAGCACTAGGTTACCCGATCAATGGGGAAAAACAATATATATGAGATACGTATTTGTTATTTTGAAAAAGGTTTTTTCAAAAAGAATTCTTACTACACACACACTCTCTCTTCTTGAACATAAACACATACACTAGGCAAACTTTTCTTTTCATTTTGTATGTAAGTACTATCTTATAAAATTGTCACTAAAGGTTAACCTACAGATAGTTGATATATCTGATAATCAATCTTCTTCCGAACAAGGAAACCTTACCCATGGAAGACGACCCATTCATGGAATGCCCGAAAGATTTAAACAATATCTTAGGACTATCGGGAAGGTTCCTATTCGTCCAGCTGCACCGGTAGCACCCACTGCCCTGGCTGTTAATGCAGCACCCCGTCCTACCGAATTTCCTAAGCTATGTGAGGACTTTCTCAATATTGGAGGGAAAATATACTCTCGAACTGAAGGATATTCATAAACTAAAGCATTTTTTGGTAACTACCAGAAGATATTTAGAGTGCTTGGTTGGGATGATCAGCTAAGAAGAAGAATGGCAGCTTGGCACCTCAAGGAATAAGCTGTGAATTGGTGGAACTTTGTGACCAAGGAGCACCCGGGCAGGATATTCTCTTAGGATGAATTCAAGGGTAGACTTGAGATGAGATTCAAGTCTGGAGCAGAGGTTAGCTTGCAATTGGAAAAGTTCATTTAACCGAGATAAGGAGATTCTACCCTTGAGTAGTACATAGCTAAGTTTACTGAACTGGCTAAATTCAGGATGAGCCTGATAAACACACCTACGAAAAGGGGCATGAAGTTCGTGAAGGGCTTAAATTCCTGCTAAGAGAAATGTTGTTAACCCAAGTACTTATGGGGGCCACATATGAGACGTTGGTAGAAACGGTGATGCTACATGTGGCCAATGAGGAAGACATAAGAGAGAGACAAGTATGCATAGACCAAAAAGAAAGGAGGGTCTAAGAAGGGGAGCTTTTAGACCAAAAAGAAGTCGAAGGGGAAGTTTAAGAAGAAAGTAAAGGTATGTAAGAGATGCCAAATAAAGGGTGATGAAACTAAAGTTTGTAGGGTGAGTCTGATGAAGGAAGCCTTTAAAGGAAGGTGCTTTAACTACCACAAGGAAGGGCATCACAAGAACCAATGTCCCAAGATGGATAAGGAACGACCAAGAGGATAGGCCTCCACTGTTGAAGCTGTCTCTATTGCCAGTAATCCACCAAGAGGCCAAGAAAAAGCAGCTCTAGAAGTTATAACTCTTAGTTTTGGGGTTACTATTCGTACCTTATTTGATTCGGGGGCATTACATTCTTTTATAGCTAGGGATGTAGTAAATTCCTTAATCCTTAAAACCCACATGGTCAACAGCCCAATAGAGGTTTCCAATCTCATTGTGGGTTCAACCCATCTTTCTCTTGTTTGTAAAGACCTAGTGTTAGACTTATGCGACGTTGATTTCATATGTACTGCGTACGTTCTAAATTTCAATGGGTATGGGCATATCTTGGGCATGGATTGGTTGTCATATCATGAAGCCATTCTTGACTATGATAAAAGGGTAGTACGATTAAGGAGTCATGGAGGTCATGAACCTAGAAGTTGTTTGTATACCCAAAGCTTTAGTTGATTTAAGCCATTTACTTACTAAATTTATTGACCGAGAGCCATTATATATTCCCGTGGTTTGTGAATTTCTTGATGTCTTTAAGAAGATTTTAGGTCTCCCATCGCATAGGGAGATTGAGATCCAAATTGGTTTGGAAAAGGACGCAATACATGTCGCTCTGCCTTTAAGACATATGGCCGCCAAAGAAAGAAGGAAATTGGATAAGAAAATCTCGTGGCTATTGAAGAAAGGATTTATCCGTAGGAGTATTTCTTAGTAGGGAGCCCCTGTTGTTTTTGCTAATAAGACAGATGGTTCTTTGAAACTTTGTGTCGATTATTAGGAGTTGAACAAGTTGACAAGGAAAAATACATACCCTCTACCTACAATAGATAACTTGTTTGACCAACTTGTAGGAGCTAAAGTGTTTTTCCAATTAGACTTAGCAACGGATTCCCATCAATTGAGGATTGCAGAGGAAAGCAAGCCAAAGAATACATTTCACACACCAGATGGACTCTATGAGTGGGAAGTAATGCCTTTTGGACCGACGAATGCCTCAAGCTACTTTGTTGATTTGATGAGTAGAATATTTAGAGGGCAGCTAAATAAATTTGTCGTGGTGTTTGTTGATGATACTTTGGTTTTCTCCAAAGGCAAGAAAGGGCATGAGGACCACCTTAGGGAGGTATTAGAGACCTTGAGGAGAAACCAACTCAAAGCCAAGTTTTCTAAATGCCACTTTTGGAAAAATGAAGTTAGATTCCTAGGGCATATTGTTTCGAAGCAAAGATTGGCGATAGGCCCCACTAAAATGGAAGTCGTCCAAGGGTGGAAGATTCCTAATAATGCATCAAAAGTTAGAAGTTTTCTAGGGTTAGTAAGCTACTATAGGAAGTTCATCAAGAGCTTTGCACAAATAGCAGCCCTTTTAACTCGATTGGCTAAGAAGAATCTAGTTTTTGTTTGGGATGATAAATGCACCAAGGCATTTGAGAAGCTTAAGGAATCATTGACTAGTGCACCCATGCTTACTATTTCAGATGGAACCAAGCCATTTACGATTTTCATACATGCATGTGGCATAGGATTAGGAGCAGCTCTTGTGCAAGAAGGGAAGGTAGTTTCCTATGATAGTAGACAACTAAAGGATCATGAGAAGAGGTATCTAGTGCATGATTTAGAACTAGCAGTCATTGTTTTTGCCTTAAAGATGTGGAGGCATTATCTCTTCGGGGAAAGGTTTGAGTTATTCACGTATTGTAAATCACTTAAACACCTATTTTTCCAAAAAAAAAAATCTTAGGTAACAGAGGTTGATGGAGTATGTGGCATCCTTTAACTATGGTATTGAATATACTCCAGCAAAAGAGAACATAGTCGCCGACGTCCTTAGTAGGAGACATGCTAACTTAGGTGTTACATATGAAAGGAGACAGTTGGAGTCACTCTCGAATTTTAACCTCCTACCGTTACCAGAACCCATCTAAGATTTTTTTAAGTTTTGGAGATTAGATCAGCCTTGATGGAATGTATAAGGCACGAGCAAGTAAAAGACGAGGAGTTAGTAGATATTTTGAAAAAATTAAGAAAATAAGAGAATTTTCCCCAATGTTTGGAGGTACTCGGTTGATGAGAAGGGATATTTGAGAAGATATGGATGTCTTTGCATCCCAATGATTGATGGCTTGATTAGAGATGTGCTTATGGTGTGCAGCCACCCAAGGATGACCATTCATCTCGGAGGAGATAAGATGTACAAGAACATGAAGTGAATTTTCTTTTGGAATGGAATGATGAGGATGGTAGCAAAGCTTATCACTAGGTGTTTGACTTTTCAAAAGATAAAAGCCGAGCAAGAAAAGCCTTGTGGGTTATTATTACCTTTGGAAATTTTGACTTGGAAGCGGGAGATATTTCAATGCATTTTGTGGAAGGATTGCCTAAAGTCAGAAAGGCAGTGAGGCTTTTTTGGTTGTTGTGGATAGACTTGCCAAGAGTGCTCACTTTGTTATGATTAGGAAAAATTAGGGCAGCACTTCTCTTTTGTAGATTTATATTAAGGAGGTAGTTCATCTACAGGGAATTCCAACAAGCATAGTCAGTGATAGGGATCCCTTGTTCACTAGCGAGATTTGCAGGAGCCTACAAACAACTTTAGGAACTTCTTTGGACCTTAGCATGGTGTATCACCCACAAACCGATGGACAAACAGAGAGTGTGAATAGAGTTTTAGAAGACTTGTTGAGCGATTTTGTCTTGGATTTATGAAAACTTTGGGAACAACATCTACCTTTGGTTGAGTTTGCATATAATAATAGCTATCAAACTCAATTGGTATGGCCCCTTTTGAAGCATTTTGCAGGCGGCCATGCTAATTTCCTAGTTGCTGATGGAAAACCACCAACAAAGTATTGCTCAGGCCTAATTTGATCCGTGATACCATGAAAAAGTAGAGTTGATCAGGCAAATAATGAAGGTAGCGCAAGACCATCAGAAATCTTATGTGGATAAAAGAAGGAAAGAGCTTGAATTTGAGGTTGGAGATATGGTATTTGTTAAAATCTCCTCTCTTGGAAAAGTTGTTAGGTTTCGCAAGTCTGGATTATTGGTTCCTAAATTTGTTGGGCCATTTAGAATTCTAGAAAGAATAGAAAATTGGCATATCGTGTGGAGCTTCCTGACAAGTTAGCAGGAGTCCACAATGTTTTCCATATTTCTCACCTTCGGAAATAACTTCATGACACCACTAGCAGAACAATGCCTGATCAATTGAGGGATTTTGAGATGGAACTGACAATGCCTCGTGCCACCGCATGCCTTATGAAGCATGGTACTAGGAGATTTTATAATAAAATAACTAGGTTGGTTTGAGTACAATGGGGGGACAATCCGATGGAAAGCACATATGAGACCAAGGAGAAGATGAAAAGCACTCACCAAAAGCTTTTCACTGGTAATTTCTCTCTCCAAAATTAGAATTTTGGTTACATCGCGATTGCTATTCATGATAGGAGATGACTATTATGCTTTTTCACAATCACTTTACATTCATATAGAAATTTTTATGCATGTTATGATATTTGCATACATATTTACATGAAATGATTACACATTCACACTAGGATTAAGCTCAATTTAGCATGTCTGGAGTACATAATCACATTGCACAATTGGTTGGATAGATGGTTGTATAGAGAACTTGGTTGTATAACATGAATTGCGGGTTACGCTTTCACCCCTTGGAAGATTTCAGGACAAAATCCTTTTTAAAAGAGAAAGAATGTAACAACCCATAAAATAAACCATAAATAAATAAAGTAAATTTAGTTAAATATGATAAGGATTGGATATGGAAATTTAAAAAAGTTGGAATCTGACATGAAAGTTATTCTGTTACATTCATGGAGAAATTTCGATCTGATTCCATACGTAATATGCTAAAAACGAAGCTCGAACAAAGAAGTTACTAGCATTTTAATTTTTCAGATTTAAATTAATTTAATTTGAATTCAAATTCAAATGAGAAATAAAATTTAGAGTTTAGATTTCAAAAATTAGTTTGGGATCTATGTAAACATTTAATTAACGCTTAACATTAAAAAGAAAATTGGAGAATAAAATAATACGACAAGGGAAATAAATATACTTCCGCTGAATAAAAGGAGCAATCGACCTGAATAGGTCAACCAGTCAACCATAGCAGTCAATCGGTAGCCCAAGGACAATTGACCGCTTGGCAACGGCAATTGCCCGTGGCTGCTAAGGTTTTAAGTTATTTATATTCGGTTATGCGCTCCAGATTTACCCATTTCCTACCTACTTCCATCCTACGATTCTGGTGGATTTCAACTACTATACATAGAATCCTATCCTCTCTGCTTTTATTCATATTTTTGGGGGAATACGACGAAACTCTACCATCGCTATCTCCCTAATAAGATTTAGAAATTCCATTGAGAATTCAAGTAAGGATTCGACTTATTTCCTATCTATTTTTTCTTCCTTCAATCTATTATTATACTATTCTTCTCCAATTATTATGATCAAATGAATATGTATCCTCTTACCTATTGTATGTGTGTGTTTGTATCAAATGAGAGAGATTCTAGAAGAGATCGGAAGGCTACAAATCCATTTGAGTAAATATAAAGCTAATCTATGAGTAAAAACCTTAGTATTTCTTTTCAGCAATTGTTTAGTGTATTTTTTTATGTTTCAATATGCCTTAGGGATTTTGGGATTTTGAAAATATGATACATAAAATCCCCCAAAATTCTTTTTTATTACGATGTGTCGATTCTATACTGAGATTTCTAATTATTTACATTAATTTCATGGGATTTGTTTCATTTATGCAATATTTGATTATTTCAGAATCTATTCCACTTCTCCTTCTGCTTTGGTTAAATTATGATCCTTCAATAAAATAAGGGATTTACATTATGAATTCCATTCGCAGTTTACACTGCTTATTCTTATCTATTTCCTTGTAAAAAGAGAAGGTGGATAGAATATGGGGTTTAGATTGCAATTCTTATTGTTTAAGATATTCCATTGAATTGGTGAATAAAGCAAGTTTCTATTTTATTTACAACTATGTTATTGCAGTTTTGACTATGAATATTTATTCGCTTTCATTAGAATTCCATGAAATCTTTGGAAATTGTAGAGAAAATACTTGTAATAATAATTGATCAAGGAATTGATATTTAATGTAAGTTTAGAGCGTAAAGTCCATGCGTTTAGAACTTATTAGACGCGAATATTAATTTATTTCTATTTATGTAACTAATGTATAATTATTGCGTATATGGAGTAGTTATTTAGGCATTTATTTACATTTATTTCCCCTATTAGAAATGTAATTCATTTTGACACAAGTATAAGAGAAAACTCTTGTATATCTTTATTTATAGTTGGATTGGAAGCGCAAACTTTTGATCCGATCGCGAACTTCCAAATTTGTCCCTATATGTATTTCTTTATTAAAGGTTATAATACATTTGGTGTCACAATTTTTGATGTCAGCGTGATATACCAAAAATTTCTCTCTAAAGATATAATCAAGATTTAGTATAACTCAAAAATAGGATCTAACAAATAAGATTTCTTTACAGATTTAAATTTTCCTCTATAAATATCACCAAGTCTTCATATTACTTAAAAATAGGATTTAACAAATAAACTACTTTACAAATTTTTTTAAATTAATAATATAAATAAAATTTTAAACTAACCAAAAAAATTAGATATTGCAAATTAGAAATAAAAATTCAAAGTAACTACGGATGATTCAACACAAACCTATAGCTAAATATTAATGGAAAACATTTTCTTTTAAATGTATAAAACAAATACAATTTATACAAAACAATTCAGATGCCTTCATCATACGCACGCCGTAATACTCATCTTGATTATTATTTTAAGGCATAATAAGGAAGATTCCATGTAAGGCCTTATTTATGAAACGATGAGAGAAGTGTGTGTGTTTGTGTTTATAGACACACATATATAGCAATTAATTTATAGACAAGTCATAGGGATGCGAGATCAATAGAGTTACATGATGGAAATCAACCCTTCACTTTGAGGCTACCAGTAGTTGTGTACACTTTTATTGATGTGAGATATTCTTACGATAAATATTTGTAATGACGTGATGTTAGTTCCAAATTCTATAAGGGAAATCTTCCATGCTAATCTGGCTACCAGTGCCAGCGAACAACGGACTAATGTAAGACATCACTATACTAATGGTCCATAAGACAAAGGACTCGCTTTGGGGTTTGAGGTATTAAGTGGTTGGGCCCGCCTTTTTCCTCCGATGATGTACTAAACATCTGAAGGGTTATGTTATGTGGTATCCCTACGGGAGTCTACTTCTAGAAACATGGCTTAAATGACGAGGTCTGCCTATTTTCTACTAGGAACTATTAAATGGCTTGGGTACCGTCTCCCACATTATTAGCTATTTATGATGTACGATTGAGATATGGAATTCTAGAAACCTACATCTGGAATGGAAGTATTAAGTGGTTAGGCCCGCCTTCTTTCCATAAGAGGTATTAAATGATTTAATAGTTTTTTGTTCGTAGACATATTCTTATTTTAAAATATACTGCCTAAGTACTAAAAAGGTAAGACTCGAAGTTTTTTATTCACCAGACACTCGTTGTTCTGACTCCCTCCTCATTACAACACAAGTTAGGGACAAAGTGATTGCGGTGATAAGGCTTAAATATGAAGAAGCTTGGCTAGTGGCAGTATTTATTATTATTTTCTTTCATGTGTATCCATGGATTTAAATATTTGTTGTAAAATATATTATATTACAGTATTTATTGGATTTTGTGTTTTGACATTTTTATTGTTTGAAATAAATGGGTACACTTTACTATTATATTGCGTTCCATCCGCTATGAGTTCTGAAAGTTTAGTTATGGCTCTACAATGTTATTTCTATTTACTACCAATAGCTTGCCTTAGAATGGATCTAAATTTCGATGGGCCTTTTTCTGTGTCATAATTTAGGAATGTTCCAAGGTGGGTTGTTAAAAAACCTATGTCTCATTCACATTGAATGGTGAAGCAATCGGTTAGAAAAGTTCAAAGCAGGAGACAGTGGTTGATTCAATGATGGAGGTCGAATAAATAGCTCTAAACGAAGCAACTAAAGAAACGGTTTAGATGCATAAATTTTTAGCCGAGCCAAAAGAGTTTCCTAATGTTGAGAAATCCATAATATTGTAATGTGATAACACTACAACGATGCAGATCTTAAAGGAGCCTAGATCTTATAGTAAATCAAGACACATTCTTTGAAAGTTCCACCTAATTTGGGTATTCGTTACTAATAAAGAAGTTGTGACTGAAAGAGCAGAAAATTAGGGCGGCATAGCAGATCCATTAATAAAGGGGCTAACTCGACCAATACTAAGCAAAGTGATCAAATGGATGGGATTGAAAATCCATAATTAGTCCTAAGTGCAAGTGGGAGACAACTAGAGTTAGCGGTATGACGTATGGGCAATTCTACATTTTATTGTAAGTTATTAACTCTTTAACAAAATCTCATTCCAAATAAAAGGTGTTTATTTTCTATTATATATTTGTTATATTATGATATATTAATTAAATAATTAATTTAAATGTTTTAATAGAAAATCCATAAATAATATGGTACGCAATAGTAATTAAAAAATTCTTAATCATCGAAAATTTATCACATTGAATAATAACATATTATTTTAAATATTCTCGGTCAAGGTGTTTCGAGAAAGGTAATCGATACATTCGTTGAGACTAGATTATATAATACTCTTTGAATATTAAGCAGTATAATACTCATGACTGTTGGGGGATCAAGAGATCATATACTAATAATAATTAGATAGTTGCAAAATGAATCATCCAAGAATTTCTTGCGGATTAATAACTATTATGTATAATAAGAAATCTCGCAATGGCGACAATAGACAGTTCTTTCAACTTAAGAATACTGTTGAACTTCATGTAGAAACTTCACTTTGATTATAGTTAAATTTTTGCCTGGCATTCTTGGAATGACTATAGTTTGGTATGAGTTGAAGCATCGGAAGTGAGAACCTATTCAATAGAGAATTTGTCGCCTCAATTGTAGAGGTAAGTATCACATTCAACTTTAGTTAAATCAAAGTCAAAATATCTAACCAGAGTAATACCATTAATAATAATGTTACTGTTGAACCAAGGACTTTGTTAATACACTAACTAAGTTGAATATGTACGATATTGGAATTTTGACAAAACCAAACTCCATAAGGCCTAATGTGATATAGTGTTGATGAAGCGAATTTGTGTAAATAATCATTACTAAAAGGTCCGCTTAAAATTATAGCACTACAACAAAATGTACCCATCATAGTATTTTAAAAATGCTACAAAAACCTTTAACAGCATTTTTAACTACGTTGTATATTAACATGCCATTATAGGTCAGACATATACCATAACAAGATAGAAAATACTGTGGAATCTTATGTATTTATAGCGTTTTTTTAATATCATTAATAAGTTTTATAGCATTTTTGTTGATAAGCAAAATTTCTTTTCTTGGCGTTCGTCTTCACTTAGAAATATATTCACCAGCGGTTATAATATGCTATGTTAACTTTTTAGAAAGTTCTTTTCATTGCTATGATTTCTTTTTACAGCGTTTCTTTTCTTGCTATGTTGTTTATTTACAGCGTTTTCTGAAATGCTTAGGTGCAATTTTATACTTTTTCTATAGCGCGTCGAAAATGCTTTTAGAATTTTCTATAGCGTTTGTAAAATGATGTAAAATATTTTCCATGCATTATATAAATGCTGTCGTATTTTTCTCAGTTCCTAACTAATATGTAGCAGATTCCAATTCTATATGCAACCACAATTTATGTATAACACAGTTTATATAAACACACATATTTTATAACAAACATATATTATATTAATCTGACATTTTATAATCAACATATTTTATTAATGACACATCCTACAGTTAACATAAAACATTAAATATTAAACACACAATATTCTTACATCAAAATAGATAATAAGTTCATAGTATTTCAATGTAGAACAAGCAACAACTAGTGACCAAAAGTAGTAATACATATAAGCGTACAAACCAAAATGTAGTTATGGCATCAAAAGTAAACTCGAATTCCTAACTTGCTGCAGTAAGTTGCTATTTTTTTCATCGAATATATATATCCACCTGCAAAGGAAAAGTTCTTTATTATACGTACTTGATTAGGATTAAAAGATGGAAACATTAAGGAGCAAGTTCTCAAGTTATTTTAAGCTTTATAAAACAAACATGTGAAAGAACGAACTTGAAACTTTTCTTTATACTTGTTTTTTGCTATTTTTAATTACAAGGTCAGTTACAATATAGACCTGTACCGTTTGTGTTTGATCAGTTTATAAGTCAATGTGTATTGTTTTATCAGTTATCCATTGTACCATTAATGTGATTTTAGAGTCTTAGACTCCGTGTTAGTATCTAGTATATAAATGTGTTTCTAACCATTATTTGTAGTATATGTGAATTTTCTTTGTTCTTTAAATCATAATTTTCGCATTTTGAAAAGGAAAAAAAAACGAAATCTCTATTTTTTGTTCAAAATCCAAACTTTTGATCACTGAAATTCTTTAAATGAAGTCAGAAGAGTACCATCTCCATCCATTGAAATTGAAAGGAAATAATTGTACCTAACTCAGGCTATAGCAGATAATAGGGATTTTTTTCCAAACTATGGATTTCTGAAATAGCAATCGATATTATTTTTTCTCGTGGCCTAACAAAATCAAAATGGCATGTACAATGCTGCACTCTTCTAAGATAAAAATACTAAGAATTTTCAAGGCTTAGGAAAACAATGTGACCTTGAAGATAAATAGTTAAAATAGAATTTTAGTTAATAAAATATTTTAATATTTATAAATCTTGTTTAAGTTTTATATGACTTAGTTAAATTTTTTAAGATTTATTTAATTTCTATTAACTTTATAAAATCTAGTTAATTTTTATAAGACTTAAATAATTCTTGCAAACTTAATTAAATTTTATAAAACTTTGTTAACTTGGGTCATTTTTTGCATAATTTAAATAATTTTTATAAACTTAATTAATCTTCATAAAACTTAGTTAACTTTTATAAACTTAGTTAAATTATATAAACTTAGTTAACATAGTTACTTTTTATAAAACTTAGTCAATTTGATTAATTTTTTATAAAAGATAGTTAACCTTTAAAAACTTAGTTATTTTTAAAATTTTAATTAATTTTTACAAAACATATTTAACATGGTTAATTTTGATAAATAAATATTAATATTTTATAAAACATAGTTAACTTGGTTAATTTATTATTATTATTATTATTATTATTATTATTATTATTATTATTATTATTATTATACAAATTTAGTCGGTTTTTTGAAAACTTAGCTAAGTTGGTTAATATTTTATAATTTATTATTATCAGTATTATTTGTACTATTATTATTCTAAACTTAAACCAACAATTATTATTATCAGTGTAAAGAAAAATATTTTATAAAACGTAGTTAACTTAGTTAACTTATTATTATTATTATATAAATTTAGTTAATTATTATTATTATTATATAAATTTAGTTAAATTTCTACAAAAATTAGTTAATTTTTATTAAATTATTGGATTTCATAAAATTCTAGCACCTACTTTGTGTGGTTGCTGCTTTTTCCACATACCTTAATTCAATATATATTTATATTATCAAAATAAGATCGGATTTATGGTTAGTACTTTTTAGCACACCATAATTTGATATATATTTACTCGATCATACCAAGATCGGATTCATGTCATATGTGAAAAATTATACACCACATTGCAGGCATATTTAAAGCATAAAAACATATCTTTTATTAGCAGTTTAACTAGCAGTCTTTTATATAGCAAGGCAATGTTTTTTAGACCTATATAGTAAAGTAAAAATAATAATTAGGGTGTAAAAGAGTTAAATGCTTAATATAAAACTTAATTGATTTTTACCAAGTCATTCTTAGATTTGATGACTACCTGGGATAATTTCTAGCATGTGAGTTGGGAATTTGGAGGTAGGACATTTACAAGCTTACACCTACTTGCTTAGTGAGAAATTATGAGACGATATGCAAGATAAGTTCAAAAAACACAAATTTACTTCAGAAAAGCTTGAACGCTTACCATCATATTTTGCAAGTGTTCGAACCTCTTGTTTGGAACAAAGTTGTAAATATGATTTATGCATGGTTGCCTCTACATTTGCATTTAAATTCCGTCAACAGACCTTCTGATTGCTTCTAACAAGCTAATCGTTTCAAAATAAAGAAACATAATAAAATTTAATAAAATTTTCTAATTTTCGATATATATTCATCAAAAACCATTAAATAATTACTATTTCGAAAAGCTGAATATATGGAAGTAAGATATAAATTAGAAACCTACATTATTCATGGTAGCTCTCTGATTGCTTAGTTCCATATTATTGCTTCTGCTTGCTGCTTCGCGTATAGCCTTGGACTCAATAATCTTCAACTGTGGTTGCATCTTGCATGTATTTCAGCCTACCGCAATGCAACAGCCTCTGTCCTACTAGTCTCTTGCTTCTAACTGTGCATCTCATACTCGATACCACCTTTCAGATTCTATCTTCTGATTCACGCGTTGACCCAAACTTAATACTACCCAATTTAGGTTGTAGCTACCATGTAACTCAGACCTGAAGGGATTGTAGCAGCCCCATTCCATCATCAAATTCAGCAGTCCCATCCTTGCCACCATCCCGCACTTACATTATTATGCCTCTATTAGACTTTAACTGCAGCAGCTTATATACTTCGTGGCTTCCTTCTAGTTGCTGCACCACCTTTTGTACGCTCCGGTCTCAAATTTACATAGCGAATATAACTCCATTATTAGTACTAATCGCATCAAGAATAAATCAAACAAAACGTAAAATATTGATTTAGAATCAGGACTTAGTTCGCCAAGAAATACACAGTTTCTATCTTTTTGGTGTTATGTTGGGCAATAAAAAAGAATTACCTCGTATTCCAGAACCAATGATGCCCAAAAAATCATTCTTCCTTTAATTCCTTGATCAACCATCCAACTCGGCATGTTTTCTAATTAATTTATTTATTTCTTCAGGCTTCCATTCCAAGCTAATTGAGTGCATGCCACTCCTTAAGGTATATAGAGAATGATGAACCTGTTGCTTTAAATGTTTCAGATCTCTCCAATATCAGACTGTTAAATCCTTTTCTATGAATATTTGTAATGGTGTTACTAAATTAAATTTAGAGCTCCTGTTGCTTTAAACATAACACGACATCATCTGAAAAAATATTCAGTGATATCATTGACATTATCTGTAAAGAAAAGAATGATTGTTGAAGAAGAACCGGCTTAGATAGAATTTTCATTAGAGGAAGAACAACATGAAAAGCAAATTTTTTCAAAGATTAACAAGAGATTAAATTTAACTTAATGGTGGGCATTATGAAAAGAAATTTTTATCAAAATGGGATTTAACTTAAAAATTAGTTCCAGGAGGATGCATTATGGAGGAAAGAACTACAGTTTAGCATGTATCTATATTAAAGAATACAGTATTGTTGGTTTATCTTAAGACATAAGCAACCTTGTGCTTGAAATTAGAATAAATGAATTCTTAATCAATCAGTTATTACACAATATTTCTTCCTTTTTTGTACAATACAATAAACTATAAACCCCATTTATTCACGACATACCAAGATCCAAATTGACTGCTTAAACATTCTACATTTTGGAAAAAAAATATGTATAACTTATTTCCCAAAAGTCTTACTAACTTTAAGATAATTACATTCAAAATTCTTAAAGGTAAAATTGATATATAATTTTTCTGAAAATAAAGTTTGACACAACACTTGTATATTTATTAAAAAAACACTTTTGGGATGTAGAAAGGTGCGTAAAAAAGAAAGTTTCACCACAAAAGCATAATCATCTGATCCACTTGTATAACCACTCTTCTTTGTCCTCTTATGAATTATATTTAATTCTTGGTTAGAACCATGAGGAATGCTAGTTTTGACATGCACAACTTATGAGTTATAAGAAAAATATTTCTCAAGAACTAGTTAAGTGGATTATTAGTTAATTTTGCAATGATGTTTGTTTCAAAATTGAACAAACAAAAAAGTAAAAAATTTACCAAGTATCCTACATGTAAATGATTTAACTACATCCAATAATAGCTGGTGAGAAGGAAAGAGCTAACTTGAAGAAGTGGACGTGATATTAATTGATCTAGACAATGCTAAAAGCTAACCGGGGAAAAAAAAAAGTAAATAACGACACTACTTGGCAATGCATAACTCTGTTGCAAAATCCATTTTTAGTTTTGCTAATTTGAATTCAGACCATTTCAAAAATGGTGTTCGGATAAGTCTCTTTTGGAATGAATTTAAGGGTAGTTGGTATCTGCCAATAAGTTATGCTATCTAACATGCATGTCATGTGCTTAAGTGGGATCAAATGATGGATTGATTAGGATTTTGTCTCTTATATAGAAGATTTTACTTGCTCAAAATGATAGAATTGTGAGTAGCATTTGAAATATCTACTCCATGTTAATTTCATATAGGTTGCAACAAGTCTTATCTTTTTCTAGAATGCCCTATAATGTATGAGAAGTTTCTTAAAGTTAACATTGCATGGTTACGTAATAGTGATATAAACAATATCCATGTAGCGTAAGAAGATTATATATTCACGTTAACATTGATAAATGAAAAAAAATGGAATTATTTTTTAGCTTCAAAAGGCCCATTCATTTCAAGTGATTAACTGCTCATAATAGTTATATCTAGGACAAATGGTGGGATATTACTTATAATATATAAGAATTGAAAGCAAGCAGCACCGGTAGGATCTGTTCTAATGGAAATTTGAAAATTCAGCTAATTGCATAATATTGTAAGGAAGGAAGGAAAGCCTTGATCCTTGTATTATGTGAAATTTAGATTGTGACACCAGATCATTCATTGTGAAAATTAGGTTGGAGGGCTTTTCGTTCTAGGGTAACAAGTTTTAAGGACAACACTTATTAATAATTAGTTATGGGAACAACTTACAGAAAAATGATAAATTCATTTATCAGTATTTTTATATAATTGAAAATGATAACTTAATTTATCTTTTTTCTGTAAATTGTCCTTAAAACTAATTTTTCAAAAGTGTCGTCCTTAAAACTTATTACCGTGGACAAAGAAGCCTCTGAGTGAAAATACCCATCCTTCATATATATGAAATCGTTATGCATTGGAAATTTATAAAGATGAATAATTTATTTAAGTAATGAGAAAAATAAGGTGATGGCAATGTTCTATGTAAAGCAAGTATTCATAAGGAACATGTTATAATCATAAATCACGCTAATACATGGTATATATGAAATTCGTTCATTCATTGTGAGAGATATTTAAAAAAAAAATTTCCTCTTTTTTTTTTTTTTAAGAAAAAGGAAATATATATATCAGCTCAACCAAAAGCTGTCAACAAGCCTGACAGGTAACCGAAAAGAACAAAATAAAAGGACAGACTGAGGAGCCCCAGAACCTAGGAGACCTCAAAAGGACGACAACAAAAGGCACTCAGCACAACCTAGGAGCCCCAGAAAGCCACCGTCCATCCATTATCCGAGTCGAGCTCCGGCAAGGCCACCGTCCGACACCGAACAACGGATTCTACCCAACAAACAGAAAACAAGACCAGCAAGAGACCAAGCAATAAAATGCTGAAGAAACCACCCAACAACCCAGCAGCAGAAGGCCGACAGTCGATAAGAAGAAGCTAAAAGTCCATAGTCGGCCACAATCTAGAAATAGGCGGTGGAAAAAGAATGTCCCTGGTTGCTAAACCCAAGAGGGCCCCGAAATCCAGCCACAAGCTAGCTACACACCCATAAGGAGAAGGGGCTGAAACCACCCAAAGAAATCTACAGCCAGAAAGCCAAAAAAAAAAAAAAAAAGGGGGTGGGGGAAGACGGACAAGAAGGAGACTGGAGGGCAGAACCACTCATCTCCGGAACAGCGATCAACCGATACCCGCTCTAGACGAAGAGCGAGAACAGGAGATAGATAAAAGGTTCACCAAACGAACGGAACGAGAGGAGACCCTACCTCTGAAAGGACGCCCTCGGAAAGCCAGGAATACATCTTCACGAACCCTCCGGATAACGGATAGCGGATTCATTGGAGAGTCGTCAAAAATTGCCTTATTCCGCGCACACCAGATGTGCCAGCACACAAGACAAGGAATTAAGCGGAAAAGGATGGAGCGAAGGGATCTACCTAAATTACCGATCCACCAAAAGGATAAAAAATCTTGAGACGAGGAGATAGGGCCACGAACTCCTAATAAGGAGCCAAAGTAATGCCAACAGGAGCTAGCACACCATCCCCCGAAGAACAAGTGATCCACTGACTCCGACTCCCCGTTACCACAGCAACGACAACGGGAAACAAGAGGAATTCTGATTCGCTGAATATTCACATCCACAGCAACCCCCTTATGGAGTAATCTCCACAATAGGAGGGAAACTTTAGGAGGGATACGAGCGTCCCAGATGAAGGTAAAAATAGGAAGGCACGGGGAATGAATTCTCGAAGCATCCCAGGCCTTTTGATGTGAGAGATATTTAAGGTAATACTATAGTATTATGTATTTTCGTGTGTACTAATACGTGTTTTTGGGAATGAATTAATGAAACAAGGGTTTCATTACAAATCATAAATATAAATAAGTTAATGCAACAGAGTCCCAATTAATGTATTTTCTATGTGCGAAAGAATTGATATTAATAGGACAATTAATGTATAGATCAGATTTTAATATAACAAACCTAATTAATGCATTTTTGATGTGTGAAAGAATTGATATTAATAGAAAAATTAATGTGTATCATATTTTAATAAATATAAAATACCAAGTTATATGAAATTTTAATTTTTAACATTTACATACTAATATTTACCAGAATTTAGACACATAATAAATATGATACGGCAAATGCATAAACAAAACGAAATGAATACATAGAGCAACAATAGGTTTACTATTAGCAGAGATACTAGTTTCTGGAACATGAAAGTTCTATTTTATCCATAGTTCACCACCAAATAATGGTTTGTCTCAACTTCTTTACACTGTACAACAACGATTATTGGACTTTGGCTTCCCTACAGTTTTACTGAGCTTTGGTAATAATTCGACATGACTAAGCTTTGTTTTATGCGAATATATTGTAGCTTCAAGATAAATTTCGTGCAGTCTGTCGTTCAAGAAAATGAACAAACGGTGCTAAAATGACATTTGTGGTAGATTATAATCTGTCATTGCACGATAATTTCAGTACCGAGATTAAAAAACCTATAGTAGAAAAACAGATGAATTATTTTTATTATGAATTTGAATGAAATAGGAAACTATTAGAAACAACACCTTTGATAATAATTGTAACAACCCGCATATTTATCGATTTTATATTTAAATATTTTATCAATACTCGGAATTTAGTCCGAAAAACTACTTTTTGCATACAGTCAAATTAGGACTCGGGACCACTCCCATTGAGTTCAAAATGACGTTTACGATCTTTTTAAGTATAAACTTTGATATGTTTGGAGTTAGTGGAATTTTGCTACTTTTTCACTTAGGGCTTTGGTTTGGGCTGAGCCCATTAACCCCACTTATTAACTCAGTCCCAACTCTCTCCTCTTCATTTACTTCCTTTCTATTTTTCTAATACTCAAGCTTTTATATTAATGGAGAGTGGAATGGGAAATTAAAACTCAAGCCCTAGTTTTCTTTTGCGAATCAAGCTCTAGCTCCAAACTAATAGAAGAAACTTTGGTAAGCCTCTCTTCTTCTTCTTCAAATCGTTCTCTCTTGAATTTCAGAAATTCCTAAACCTAACTTTGAGAATGTTCTTCTTTTAAAGCTTAGAATCAAGCTTCTTGAGTTGGATTTGAAGAGTGGTTGATTCTCCTTTGCTTTCAAGCTTCTTCTTCATTTGTTTGGGTTCAAAGGTGAGATTTTTATCTCACATCTAAGTCTATGATTATCTTTGATTCTTAGGTATGAATTCCTAACACTTATTTATGTGCATTTGATTTTGATTTGGATTGGTTTTGTGAATATTCCAAATTTTAGTGTTTTGAGTTCAAATCTTCAAAAGTCATAGCTTTGTTGTTTGAACTTGTTTTTGGTGATGCATCGAGAAGCTTATAGGGCCGGGTAGTCGATTGACATAAATCCCTAGTGTCCGTTGCTCGCCCGGTTGCATTTTGAAGAAGAATGCATCTTCATTTCATAGGCTAAGAAAACAGCCTTGGTGCCAGTCAGTCGACTGGTCTTGAAATTCAGTCAACTGGCTGTAGCACATAGGCATTCCAAAGGCAAAATTTAGAGGCTCGGGCCCTCTGTTTCCCTGCAATCAGTCGACTGGATTTTTAGGTCAGTCGACTGACTGCAGGAAATTAAAGATTTTAGTTTCTGGTCCAGT
The DNA here is from genome assembly GCA_030765085.1 of Allium cepa. NCBI lineage: Eukaryota > Viridiplantae > Streptophyta > Magnoliopsida > Asparagales > Amaryllidaceae > Allium > Allium cepa. The sequence goes on from CM060941.1 coordinate 35,853,817, forward strand.
CGACTGAACTCAGTGGGTCAGTCGACTGACCTGCTTCTATTTGTCTGCTATGCTTATTTGAGCCTAGTTTTGCTTGGTTTCCAATTTATATCGATTCGTGTTGATTCCTAGTTGTTGTTATCACTTTTCGACTATGATGACTTCTATTTTGGAATTTTTGAAAATATCCACTTTGATGGATTTGATATCGATTTCTTTGGAATTAATTCACGTCTTCGTATGTGAATTTTGGTGATTGATTGTTTCTACAATCATATTTGTGCTTTGTCACTTTAAAATACAAAGGTTTCTATACTAGTAGTAAATATTCAAACTCTTTATCAAAGGTTATTTAAACTCTATTTTTAATATCAAACTCGTTTATAAAGCCGTTTTCCAACCTATTAGTATATACAAGCCTTTACCTCACTCGTATGAGAAATCTAATTAAACGCTTAGTAAAACGAGTGGTATGAAACGCTTGCGTTTATTTCGTGGGTTAATTCTTGGACTTGTTCGATTGAATCTCTTGTGACAATTTTCTAGTGGAGATCTACAATTTGTTCGTAAATATTTAAGTTAAGCTAGTGGTTATGGGACATGATGCTAAGCTCATATATTTACTAGCTTACTATAATTGACACTTGTTGATGATCACGACGATCATTTTTGCTGATTTAGACTACCAATGTGCGATGTCACTTTGTCTGCGAGGGAGACTAAACCCCGTTTTGTGGAGTTTCGACTCAAATTGGTGGGGTAGCAACCAATGGTCTTCGGGCCGTTTGTGGAGCTTCTGCTCAATTTGTGATGGTTAGCAACCATGGAATTAGCGTTCCGTTTGTGATACACGTGTTGGTGAGCTTTATGCTTCCGTTTGTGATAGGCCTTTCCCCCTTTTTGTGATTTCTGGATTTCTTGGAATGATTTCTAGAATTTGTGCTTCACCAATTTTCGTGATTTTCATTGATAAGATTTATCAATATTTGTGCATTGGTGAATTTGTGCATCATTGACTTTTGTGATTGACATTGATATAATTGTCAATTTTTGTGGTTTGGTGAATGAAATAAGGAGTATGACATTCCTTTTGATCTTTGAGTAGATTTTTGTGATATGGATTAATCTCTTGTTGATTTTCAATTACTTATTTATTACAGCTTGGCATTGTGATTATTATACGTTTAGTCATATCTCTTATTCTGTATCATTCCATCTGATATTTATAGCTAGACTGATCCGTTTATTATTTTCTTATTAAATAATACTCGGGTCAGACCGAGATGTTACAGGTGCTTCTGCTTGACTTCTCATCCTGGATCATTACCTTGACTTTTGGCTAACTACTTAGATTAGTAGTTTTTTTGTTGTATACACTTGAGATATAGACTCATGGTTGTATCCACATTTTTTTGTATAGCACTGATAGCTATTTCTTTTGTGATAGTGTAGATCTTGTTGACCACTACTCTGATGAACACTTTTAAGTGTTATATATATTCATATCTATTTCCGCCTTTGTGATATGAATTATCTGTGACTGATTTGTGTTATGTTTATTTCTATATTTGTTTTCGAAGATTACATATAGCCACTGTGTAGTAGTTTTGAGTTTGTGTCGGTATGTCGGGTTTCCTCTTGAGATGAAAAGTTGTAATTTTATCTGGCATATCGGTACTCGCACAAAGCAATTATATAGATGGTCGCTCCTCAACAGCCTTATTCTCCGTGCTAGTTGACGGCATTACACCGTAGTGTCCTTGGCTAGCGTGGGTATAGAGGTGGGGAGTCACATTTTGGTATCAGAGCCAAACTTCGGAACAATGTAGAATAATTTAACAAGGATCTTCGTCCTAAGTCCTTCTTAGGTGTCGTGCCTTAGGATTTAATTCGAGTCTTCGTACCGATTCATCCTATTTTCTTTATGATTCCTTGCTTTATCTATCAAGATAGTGCTACTCCCAACGTCGGTCAATCTAGTGCTACTCCCCAGGATGGTGTTTTTATGACTACCCAGCAACTTCTTGACCTTGTCACGAATGCTCAAGCAACTCGCTCTATTCCGGAACCTACTCACCCTAAATCTGGGTTTGCACGTTTGTGCAATGATTACACCAACCTGGGTGGGAAGCCATTTAAAGGTTCTGAAACTATTATTGAGGTCCAGGCTTGGTTAAGAACATGCGATCGAATCTTTTCTCGTATGAACCTCATTGGTCTTCACCGAGTCCAGGTGGCCTCTAGTATGCTCCAAGAAAGAGCATTAGACTGGTACGAGCTTCTGATTTCTGAAATAAATGAAGCGGATCTCACTTGGGAGAAATTCAGAGAGCGCTTCGAGTTAAAATTCGTACCAGAAGCTGAGAAGGTGACTTTGGCTCGCCGATTTATTGACCTTATTCAAGGTGAATCTTCCGTGGCAGATTATGTCTCGTCTTTTGAATCTCTCTCTAAATACGGAGTTAAATATATTAACACCCCATTGAAGAAAATCAGAGATTTGTCTATGGCTTGAACAAGAGTCTCAAGAAGCCATTACTTCTAAAATTAGAAGTTTCTTTCGACCAACTCGTTGATATCGCTCTTCGTCTTAAAGAGGCAGATAGGGAAAATGATGTTGAAGTGGAAGGTTCCAAACCATTATTCAAATAAGTGTTCGAATCCCTTCTCATGTCGCTACTGCAAAAGTCCCGACCATGTTTTATCTTCATGCCCCAAGCTTGCGGGCAAGAAGGAGGGAAAGTTAAATGTTTCTCAAGCCCCTGGCAACACATCTCGTAATCAAGGTATGTCTCATTCTATCCTTGATGGCATTATTATATTTCGTGATCAACCTATTCGAGTTCTTTTTGATACGGGTGCATCCCATTCTTTTATTTCAAAAGAACTTGTTGATACTTTTTCTTTAAGTGTTGTTGCTTTAATGACTTCTTTGAGAATTTCGAATCCAGTTGGTGGATCCGCAACTCTTAGTTTGCTTTGTAAAGATGTCGAGATTATTTTGTGTGATTTTTCTTTCCTAGTCGATTTGCATGTCATGCGTTACTTAGGCTTTGGAATGATTTTGGTAATGGATTGGCTTAACCGTTATGAAGCTCATATCCTATGTCCTGAGCGGACTATTCATCTTCGACATCCTCAATATGTTAAGCAGATTTTTATTATTCTCAAAGATTTGGATTCCACTTTATTTGCATCTTTATATTCTTTAAATCCTCGTGGTGATGATAATGATGATGAGGAAGACGTCATTTCTCTTATTCACGTTGTTCGTGAATTTTCCGACATATTAGAGTCCGTTTTAGGATTACCACCTAAGCGTGCAATTGAGTTCAGAATTAATCTTACCCCTGGAGCTCAACCTATTACTCGTCCTTCTTATCGTTTATCCAATAAAGAAAATGAGGAGATGCGCAAACAATTATCCGATTTGGAAACGAAGCAATTTATTAGCTCTAGTTCCTCGCCTTAGGGAGCTTCAGCTATTTTCGTGAAGAAATCCGATGGTACACTTAGGATTTGCGTTGACTACCGCAAGCTTAATGATCTTACTATCAAGAATAAATATCCTTTATCTCGGATTGATGATCTATTCGATCAACTTAGTGGTGCTAAAGTCTTTTCACAATTGGACTTGGCAACCGGTTTTCATCAGCTTCATATTGCAGAGGATAACATTCCTTTGACATCGTTCCGTACTCGATATGGATCTTATGAATGGCTTGTTATGACATTCGGTTTAACGAATGCTCCGGCTTATTTCGTTGACCTTATGAATCGAGTTTTCAAAGATTTCCTCGATCGATTTGTTCTCATCTTTATTGATGATATTCTTGTGTATTCTAAAACCGAGGAGGAGCATGAAAAGCATCTTCGGATTGTGATGGAAACTCTTAGGAGTAATCAATTAAAGGCAAAGTTTTCTAAATTCCACTTTTGGCAATCTCGTGTGAAGTTTCTCGGTCATATTACTTCCAAATCCGGAATTTCCGTGGATCCTTCAAAGATTGAAGCGATTCAAGATTGGAAGAAACCGGAGAGTGTGACGGAAATCCGTAGCTTCTTTGGATTGGCGGGTTATTACCGTCGGTTTATCAAGGACTTCTCTAAGATTGTCGTGCCCCTTACTGGCTTGACTAAGAAGGGAGTTAAATACATTTGGTCGGACAAATGTGAAGCCTCTTTTCAGAAATTGAAAGAACTTATTTCCGATGCTCCTATCCTTGTTATTCCCGAGGGAACCAAGATTTCGTTGTTTGTACCGATGCTAGTCGCATTGGTTTGGGTGTCGTTCTTATGCAAAAAGAACGTGTTATTGCTTATGCTTCTAGGCAATTGAAGCCGGCTGAGACTAGATATGCCACTCATGATTTAGAGCTCGCGGCTATTGTTTTTGCTCTTTGAATTAGGCGTCATTATCTATTGGGAGAGAAATTTATTCTTTATAGGATCATAAGTCTTTGAAATGTTTATTTTCTCAAAAGGAACTTAATTTGTGTCAACAACGTTGGCTCGAGTTCCTTGCTCCTTATGACCTTGATATTCTTTATACCCCCAGTAAGGGTAATCGTGTCGCCGATGCTCTTAGCCGTAAGCAACAAGCAGTTGTTTCAATGATGATATCCGAATGGATCGATCTCGAGATCTTATCCACTTGTGAGATTCGAGACCGCGTATCCGATTTATGCTCATCACTTGTTTTATGTAGCCTTGAGGCTCATCCTTCTCTTTTAGACCGCATTCTTGAAGCTCAAGGGCTAGATCCTGAATTGGCTCTTCTTGGCCAAAATGTTAAGGATAAAATTGATATTAAAGGTTTGAAAGACTTTGATATTGATTCTCGTGGCGGCATTCGAAAATTTGGTAGACTTATCATACCAAATATTGGTGATCTTCATAAAGATATTTTAGAAGATTCCCATCGTTCTAAATTTACCATTCATCCCGGAAGTAGTAAAATGTACGCGGATATGAAGCGACTTTATTATTGGGAGGGAATGAAACTTGACATCGCTAACTTCGTTAAGTGTTGCATGACTTGCCAACTCGTTAAGGCCGAACATCAAAGGCCCGGTGGGCTATTGCAACCTTTAGAAATTCCAATTTGGAAGTGGGACCAAATTTCCATGGATTTTATTGACGGCCTTCCCCATTCTCGTTCCGGTCATGATAGAATATAGGAGATCGTTGATAGACTTACTAAATCCGCCCATTTTATTCCCGTTCGGTCTAACCGAACCGTTCCTCTTTTGGCCAAGCTCTTTATTAAAGAGATTGTTAAATTACATGGAGTTCCTACTTCTATTGTTAGTGATCGTGATCCATTGTTTACTAGTGGATTTTGGAAGATTCTTCAAAAATCTTTAGGAACGAAGCTTAATTTTAGCACCGCTTATCATCCTCAGTCCGATGGACAAACAGAGCGTGTGAATCAAACTCTTGAAGATCTTCTTCGTGCTTGTGTGCTTGATTTCGGTGGAGGCTGGGAAGATCATATTCCTCTTGTTGAATTTTCCTATAATAATAGCTTCCAATCTAGTATTAGTATGGCACCTTTTGAGGCACTCTATGGAAGGCCATGCCGATCTCCTTCTTGTTGGCTTGAGGCCGGTGAGAAGCTGGTTTTAGGTCCAGATTTTATTCGTGATTCCACAGAAAAGATTGATCTTATTCGTCATAGGATGAAAGAAGCCCAAAGTAGACAAAAATCCTATGCCGATAACCGAAGAAGGAAATTAGAATTTTCTATGGGAGATTTTGTGTTTATTCGTGTTTCACCTATGAAATGTGTTCTACGTTTCAGTCGATCAAGAAAATTAGCACCTCGATATATTGGGCCATTTCCTATCACCGAACGTATTGGTTCCGTGGCTTATCGCCTCTTATTACCGGCTCAATTTTCTGCTATTCATGATGTTTTTCACGTTTCTCAATTACGGAAATGCCTTCGAGATTCCGATTCTATTCTTGAGCCCAGTGTTGTGGAAGAGATTGAAGTTTTGCCTAATCTAACTTGTGAGCAACATCCTATTCGTATTATTGCTTCGGAGGTTAAGCGCCTTCGAAATAAAGATGTTCCGCTTGTGAAAGTTCAATGGTCCTCAAATCCTAAGGACTGCTCTTGGAAATCTAGAGAATTCATCGAGCGAACGCATCCTGACTTACTTTCTCATGCTCTTTTAGGTGAACTTCTTACTTCAAAATTCTTTTGTGTTAATATGCTTTTATGGTTGTTACTATATATCTTCTTCTTAAATATTGCGAGGACGCAATTTCTTTAAGGACGGGAGTCTGTAACAACCCGCATATTTATCGATTTTATATTTAAATATTTTACCAATACTCGGAATTTAGTCCGAAAAGTTACTTTTTGCATACGGCCAAATTAGGACACGGGACCACTCCCATTGAGTTCAAAATGATGTTTGCGATCTTTTTAAGTATAAACTTTGATATGTTTGGAGTTAGTGGAATTTTGCTACTTTTTCACTTAGGGCTTTGGTTTGGGCTGAGCCCATTAACCCCACTTATTAACTCAGTCCCAACCCTCTCCTCTTCATTTACTTCCTTTCTATTTTTCTAATACTCAAGCTTTTACATTAATGGAGAGTGGAATCGGAAATTAAAACTCAAGCCCTAATTTTCTTTTGCGAATCAAGCTCTAGCTCCAAACTAATAGAAGAAACTTTGGTAAGCCTCTCTTCTTCTTCTCCAACTCCTTCTCTCTTGAATTTCAGAAATTCCTAAACCTAACTTTGGGAATGTTCTTCTTTTAAAGCTTAGAATCAAGCTTCTTGAGTTGGATTTGAAGAGTGGTTGATTCTCCTTTGCTTTCAAGCTTCTTCTTCATTTGTTTGGGTTCAAAGGTGAGACTTTTATCTCACATCTAAGTCTATGATTATCTTTGATTGTTACGTATGAATTCCTAACACTTATTTATGTGCATTAGATTTTGATTTGTATTGGTTTTGTGAATATTCCAAATTTTAGTGTTTTGAGTTCAAATCTTCAAAAATCATAGCTTTGTTGTTTGAACTTGTTTTTGGTGATGCATCGAGAAGCTTATAGAGCCGGGTAGTCGATTGACATAAATCCCCAGTTTCTGTTGCTCGCCCGGTTGCATTTTGAAGAAGATTGCATCTTCATTTCATAGGCTAAGAAAACAGCCTTGGTGCCAGTCAGTCGACTGGTCTTGAAATTCAGTCGACTGGCTGTAGCACATAGGCATTCCAAAGGCAAAATTTAGAGGCTCGGGTCCTATGTTTCCTGCAATCAGTCGACTGGATTTTTAGGTCATTCGACTGACTGCAGGAAATTAAAGATTTTACTTTCTGGTCTAGTCGACTGAACTCAGTGGGTCAGTCGACTGACCTGCTTCTATTTGTCTGCTATGCCTATTTGAGCCTAGTTTTGCTTGGTTTCCAATTTATATCGGTTCGTTTTGATTCCTAGTTGTTGTTATCACTTTTCGACTATGATGACTTCTATTTTGGAATTTTTGGAAATATCCACTTTGATGGATTTGATATCGATTTCTTTGGAATTAATTCACGTCTTCGTATGTGAATTTTGGTGATTGATTGTTTCTACAATCATATTTGTGCTTTGTCACTTTAAAATACAAAGGTTTCTATACTAGCAGTAAATATTCAAACTCTTTATCAAAGGTTATTTAAACTCTATTTTTAATATCAAACTCGTTTATAAAACCGTTTTCCAACCTATTAGTATATACAAGCCTTTACCTCGCTCGTATGAGAAATCTAATTAAACGGCTTAGTAAAACGAGTGGTATGAAACGCTTGCGTTTATTTCGTCGGTTAATTCTTGGACTTGTTCGATTGAATCTCTTGTGACAATTTTCTAGTGGAGATCTACAATTTGTTCGTAAATATTTAAGTTAAGTTAGTGGTTATGGGACATGATGCTAAGCTCATATATTTACTAGCTTACTGTAATTGACACTTGTTGATGATCACGACGATCATTTTTGGTGATTTAGATTAGCAATGTGCGATGTCTCTTTGTCTGCGAGGGAGACTAAACCCCGTTTTGTGGAGTTTCGACTCAAATTGGTGGGGTAGCAACCCATAGTCTTCGGGCCGTTTGTGGAGCTTCGGCTCAATTTGTGATGGTTAGCAACGATGGAATTAGCATTCCATTTGTGATACATGTGTTGGTGAGCTTTATGCTCCCGTTTGTGATAGGCCTTTCCCCCCTTTTTGTGATTTCTGGATTTCTTGAGATGATTTCTATAATTTGCGCTTCACCAATTTTCGTGATTTTCATTGATATGATTTATCAATATTCGTGCATTGGTGAATTTGTGCGTCATTGACTTTTGTGATTGACATTGATATATTTGTCAATATTTATGGTTTGGTGAATGAAATAAGGAGTATGACATTCCTTTTGATCTTTGAGTAGATTTTTGTGATATTGATTAATCTCTTGTTGATTTTCAATTACTTATTTATCACAGCTTGGCATTGTGATTATTATACTTTAGTCATATCTCTTATTCTATATCATTCCATCTGATATTTATAGCTAGACTGATCCGTTTATTATTTTCATATTAAATAATACTCGGGTCAGACCGAGATGTTACAGGTGCTTCTGCTTGACTTCTCATCCTGGATCATTACCTTGACTTTTGGCTAACTACTTAGATTAGTAGTTTTTTTTTTGTATACACTTGAGATATAGACTCATGGTTGTATCCATATTCTTTTGTATAGCACTGATAGCTATTTCTTTTGTGATAGTGTAGATCTTGTTGACCACTACTCTGATGAACACTTTTAAGTGTTATATATATTCATATCTATTTCCGCCTTTGTGATATGAATTATCTGTGACTGATTTGTGTTATATTTATTTCTATATTTGTTTCCGAAGATTACATATAGCCACTGTGTAGTAGTTTTGAGTTTGTGTCGGTATGTCGGGTTTCCTCTTGAGATGAAAGTTATACTTTTATCTAGCATATCGGTACTCGCACAAAGCAATTATACAGATGGTCGCTCCTCAACAGCCTTATTCTCCGTGCTAGTTGACGGCATTACACCGTAGTGTCCTTGGCTAGCGTGGGTATAGAGGTGGGGCGTCACAATAATCTATAGTAGAAATACTGATCTAGTAGCCATGCCTGGGAATTCTTAAAAATATTCATCACTAACACTAGTATACACACAAACAAAATGGACTAAGTTAGAATAAATGCATTATACATTATTAGTTTACTATTTATTTACTTTTTCCCATTTCAAATCAAGATGGAAAAAGAGTTACGTTAAAAAGATCATTTCAGATTTATTGCTTTGCTAAATTCTAAGAGCTACATAGAAGGGAGACAAAATTTATCATCCTAAATGTTTGGAATGTTCTAAGAGTAGTAATTTGTGATCCATCTAATATGGTAGGAAGAAACCAACTAAAAATCTTACCAACATTCCACACAACTCCTTAATTTACAAATAAAACCAACTAAAAACTCATATTAGATAGAAAGTTATAAAATTTTATTTTTCCAATACAACGCATGAAATATTCCTTGTGGATTTTGAGTTCAAAGACGGACATTTAAGGGGCCTACTATTGAAAGACTAATTTCAAAACGAGGAAAGGACCAATTTTACTTTGTCAAGGGACACCAAAATCCAATAGCCCCATGCCGAGAAAAGTGATTTTCATGCATTGGTTTCTGCTGAAATATCTAAATATTAGTTTTGTAAAATACTTATGCTTTGAATTTAAATGTAAGAGAGTCTATTGGCAATATTCAGGACAAGTTGTAAGGGCAAATATAACCATTCTTACTAAAGCCCTAATGTCAAGTAGAAAAGATAATGGTGGAAAGTGTATGTATGTTAATTAAGATAATGATAATACATCGTAGAAACCATTAAAGGCCAAAATTGGGCATTGTGCAAAAAAGAAATGCATTCCTGGCTATAAACAATAGTGGAGTTTCTATTGTTTTGGAAGCGATGTAAACACATTATAGAGCCTGAAGTAATAATACCTAGAGAATTTGAATAACTTAATGTTGTTGTTAATTGGAACATCCCGCTCCCTTTAATATATCCAAAATGACACATTAAAAGGCATGGTGCGTTGAACGTATAACTAAAGCTAATAGAGACTAACATTCACAAAACAAAATAGGTAAACACAGTGGAAACTAAAATAATAGCTTATTTAAAGTAAAACTTCATAATTGCTTCATAAATAATTCAAATACCAAATATGACATCCAAATCTCAAAACCCATCATGTCTTATGGAATGAAAACTCATAGTCTCAAAATCAGAGTACATAATATCCCTAAAAATAAGCCAGTACATAAAAAGAGCTAAAGCTGAAATAAAAGAAATGCATAGTAGAGAACACCTCCAAGAAACTGCTAAGAAACAGCAATCTACTGTCTATCCCTTGATTGCCTAAGGGGAAAAAAAGGGAAAAATAAAGTAGTGAGTTAGATAAAAAGTGTGGAGAATGATAGTAATTACTAGAGTCTTTAAGCAAGATAAAAGTAATAGTCTCTACAACAGCTCTAGCATAAATAAGGGAAACAATGGGAAATAAGAAAGAGATAAACTGGAAATAAATACGATTAAATGCTGCTCAATTTATAAGATAGGTTAATTTTGATTGTTTGTACTTATCCTTGATTTCTGCTTTGATTATGCTGAATTCCTAATCCAGTAACTAGAATGTAACCCTAATTCTACCATTTTTGATTGGCATGCTACTCCATAGACCTTACTGCGGACTAGATCCTACATAACTCCCTACACAGCAATAAATGGTATCCTTGAAAGATGCACAAAGCACCCATTGTGGATCCGGACAACATATATAGCTCCATACACAGAAGGCAACGGTGTCTACGAAAGACACTCATACTAAGCGCTTGTAACTCATAGCGGTTACTGAGCACCAGAATGGAAGTCGCACATGTAACAGCCATCATGCCCATGCTACTTTTTGCTTCACCTATTGGGTCTTCTTATTACCTCAAACTCCAGCATAAGCGTGCCCCTTATCTCACTTCAAGCTAATGCGGGATCACCCTGTGTCCATAGAAACTATAGGTGAAATGCTGTTGGTACTGGCCCGTCATCCAAACAATATCTAATTGTGCCCCTTATCCACATCCTCATGATTTGGACTTCTATTTGACCAATTAATACCATTCTTAGCATAAGTGTGCCCTCATCTCACGTCAAGCTAATGTGAGACACCGTTTTGTCTAATAGTGAATGCTATATGGTACAGGTTTTACTTTCATCTTTACTTATTAACTTAGATAAATTATTTAAACAAGCCTTTATTATCATCTTTACTTTCTACGCTTACTAACTTATCCGAAGTTTTAAAATAAACCACCTTCTATTCATTTTCTTACTATAACCTATGTTATAATCATGCTTATTCCTAAACCCAAGGTCTAAGTGTGAAAATAGGCTTCTTTCATCTTTTACTATTTTTTAGTTATAATTCTACGTTATAACTAAGCCAATTAATTGGTCCAATTCTAATCATAATTAGGCATAATTTCAGTCCTATTCCCTTTATATTACAGTCCAATTCCATTATTTATTACGGTCTTTATAATTTACATCTTATTTTCTTCATTCAATATTCTTACTTATATAATTCATATTCAAATTTAATTTATTCTAATCTATACACGAAGAAAAGGAGGAAGAAGAGAATAGATACTTGCATAAAATCCAAAATGTAGAAAAAGATGTAAATAAGAAATAAATAGTAGTAAATAAACTTAAAAACTGTAAATAAATTAAAAGCGATGCTTAACAGTAATAAATTATAATTAACTAAAAAAGAATAACTAAAAGGGAATAGACTGAAAAATAGATCTAAAACTAAAAAATAGAGTTTTTGAAAATCAAAGAAAGAATGTTGAAGTGCTTTGGTATGAAGTAAGGTCGGGTACTTTCAAGCAATTGAAGAACAGCAAAAGCCCTTACCCTGATGAGTTGATCCTCCGTTGGGCATGCTAGTTTTTTTTTTATCCTTTGTATTTTTCCTTGTTTTTTTTTCCATTTTCCCTTTTTTGCTTTGTTCTGGCAAGAATGTACCTTTTTATTGTGCTGCAATAAAACTGGTAGGGGCCCAGTCAACCCCGCTTGCTTTGCCAAAAAAAATAGATCTAAAACTGACAAAAAGGCATTACAAAAATTATAGTAAACTACAACTATTGGAAACACAATTTAAATTACTTAAATTAATTTTAAAATAATTTCAATCACTCACCTCAGATCCTAAACTCTTCCTTTGGTCTTCCCGAATCACCTGGAGTTGTAAAATAATTTAATTTACAATGATTTTCTCCTTGGAAAAATTATTCCATATAGGGTCCTTTCTAGAAAGGTGAACCAAATTGGAGAAAACCTAGAATGAGAAAAAGTGTCAGTTCTAGAGGTATATTTATAGGGATAGAAGTGGATCTCGAACCGTTGGATTTGGTTATTGAATAGGATGCAATCACGTCATATGCTGATAGGAGCCATCGAAGGCAAAAATAGATGGACCAGATTGGTCAGAAGAATGCAAAACACGTCATCAATAACCTCTAGAACGTTCGATATAACGAAACTTTGTAAGTTCATAATTAGCAGAGGTGAGTCGACCGGGCGGTCGACCGCCTTGGTGCCCAGGTCGACCGGCTGGTCGACCTGCCCTTTTTTAAAAAAAATTCTTTTCCTTCTCGATTTTTGTTTAATTTGTTTCTCGTTCGTATTAGCTCGGTTTTTGACGTTCTATATATGGAAATTGACCAGAAAATTACCATGAACACGATGGTGCAACTCCTGTGACTCAATCCTGATAATTTCACAAAGTTATTTTATTATTTAATAACCCAACAAATTAATCGTTATGGGTTAAATTTTGAGTTGTTACATTAATTGTCGCACTTAGAGCATAGTCTACGTGAGTACAACTTTAAAATCCTAACCAAAACTGATTGTCCGCTATTTTTTTCCAAAGTGGAGTAGCATCAAGCAGAAAGCGCATAAGAAGGCCTTGATAGGGCCATGCTCTATTTCTAATTGAAAATTAAATGATCTAGCTTTTTTTTATAAATGAACTTATTTACAGAATGTTGATACAATGAACACGAAGGAACTCTATTAAAGTTATTATAAAGATTGTATTATATTATACAAAAATAAATTTTAATGGAGAAGCCTAAAACTCTTATTTTTAAGATCATAGTTTTTAGCTTAAAACTAATTCTAGAAAATAGATTTTCTTGCTTTAAGATAATGTTGTGAAACTTAAACAGTAACGCCATCATGCAAGGCAAAATGTGTTTTCACCTCACTTCGCTTAGGGCTTTATATGACATAAGTATGCGGTCATCGGTGAAATAAGAAGGAATTAACCCTACATTAAGGAAACCTATGACATTTAAGTATAATAAGTAGGAATTAATATAGAGTTCGCTATGCGAGTGAAAGATTTAAGAAAGGTGTTACCTAGAATGCTTGATAACCGCCCATCTATGCAACAACATGGACTTGATATCAATTGAATACAAATAAATTTCTCAAAGTACAAACAAATAAAATATAGCATTCAATTCATAAATCATATTTGCAAGTACGGAACACAAATGTTAATACATATTTAGTTCAAGGAAGCAAGCACCCCTACAAGAAAAGCCATAAATTGCACTTGGATTTCTTCATTTATAGTCATGAAAAGATGAACACGTACAAATAAAGATGTGAGTCATTTTTCACCGCTAAACAAAGGAAATAGACATGGTTGCATATGAATCGACCTATGTCGTTTGAAGAGATCATAACAAACTTTGCAATGATTGACAAATTTCCTTTGTAGGAAGAGTAATCTACAAAAAAGGGAAAAAAAGAATATAACATGTCAAATGGTGAAAATTTAGTTCAACCTGCTATAGAAGTTAAATAACACAGGTTTTACTAAGTGCGTTCAAATATTAGTAGTTTAAAGAGTCAAAATTCAAGATCGTATGTAACATGGAACATGTAATTTTATGCAAGTTAGTATGGTGTATAAATAGAATTCGCGTGCTAAATGTCTTTGAGATTGTACGAAAATAAAAGCATTAGACAGTCTTATTTATCTAAATTTTTCAGCATTCCCTATTTAAACAATTAGTAACTCGGTTTTCAAATAAAGTAAGAAATTATTGTATCATAAGAATGTAAAATATAAAGGATTTTGTTATTACACCACATGAAGTGGAGGAGTTTAGGACATAGATGCTACATTTTGACTGTAGATAATACCCAAAGCATAAAGGAACCTACATACACATCGAAATAAGGATAAAACATAGTGAAACATATGTCAAAATATGCAGACATAAAAAACATGCCGAGAGAAAAACTACATCCTAAAGGCCAAGAAAAAAAATTAGATTAAAAACTTGATAGTTGACAACTATACTTTATTTATTAAACATACAAACATTTCATTTCAAATTTTTGGTAGAAATAATTATTTTTTCCAAACCATAAATATAACATACCGAGTTAATGTAAAAATAACAATCAACGACTACCAAACACTAAACACAAACAAATTGACACAACAAAAAAATTATTATGATACAATCAACAATATATAGTAATTTTTCAAGTAAAATGTATAAAAGATTTAATGATATTTCCACATTTTTCTAAAGACTTGTGATATTTTATTGATTAATTAAATGATATCACCCTATGGGAAAAAATAAAATCTGATACTCAAAACATTGAGTTCCAATTCCTATATTCATGATCTAAGTGCATCAAGAAATTGACGCAGCAAAAAAATGTCACAGCTAATTACACAGAATATTAGACACGATAAGATTTTTTCATAAACCATTTAACATAGAGAAACGAATAAAAATAAGGAATCAACATTGTAAGAATTGAACCGAACTAGGGTTACAAAAACTCTCACCAAGTTTACGTTGAGTTTTCGGATTTAGGAAAAAAGTTCAAACAAAGTTCGAAGATGGTAGTGTACCTAGAGTAGGATGAAAATTGATATCACTGTATCGATAAACCTAAAATTGAATGAATCCCATAAACATAATACAAATAATTAATCTAGATGATTATCAATTAAACTACTAGAGAATGAAAGAGTGGTGGTGAACCTTAACTCTATTTGGAAATAATGGAAGCATGAAGAAGGTAGAGGTCCAATGTATGAGTGGATATAATGGAATTTTAAAATGTAGAGAGAGATGACAATTGAATCACGGAAAATGATTTTTTTTGTTAAAGTAGAAAGAAAGGTGGGCGGCGACCAAAAACCTAATGATTCTCAGTAGTTAAATGCAAATGATTCTCCCTTTGAAACAAAGTTTACTGCATTTAGCACTCAAGCGCTGACAATGATTGCTGTAAAAAACAAATTTTGTTGTAGTGTAAGATTAGATTTTATCCATAAGATTTATAAGCGATGAATTCATCCATATTTTCACATTAGTAGCTACGGTTATGTTTGAACATTAGTATTTTAAACTTTTCAAATTTTAATCATTGAGCGAATTAAATCTATCACTCACACAACTGAATTTGTTCAATCTCTAAAATACTATCTTAATTTAATTAATTTATTATGGTTATTAATTAATTAAATTATTCATACTTGTAAATATTTTTTATTATTGTGTTTATAGTATGAGATGTGTAGTAATGGGGTGACCTCGAGCATTGCTTATGGTGCTTTTAAAAATTAATTAAATGCATATATAAAAGTTATATACATATGTATCGATATATGATACCAATGTACGTTTAAATCAGATCTAAGTTATACAAATTGATTAAGGGCTATTGGATATTTTAGGCCATAATGGATTTAGCCTATGGTCGACTAAGAAAGATGGGGGAATAGTGTTTGACTTTGAATTGGTAAGAGATGCCTATGGAAATATTTGTTCCAAACCAAACAATAAATTCCAACTTAAGGCCTCCACTTTTGCTCTACGCTTTTCCTTTTCTTTTACCCAACCTTGGTCGAAAATTCAACCAGTACTCCTCTATTTTAACTCATTTCACATCCAATTAAATATAATACAATTAAATCCAAAGGCGGTACACCATTAGCTAATAATTGTGTTGCTAACTCAGGAAATCCAAGAGCTAGAACAATTCAAAATGTGAATCTAAGGCCAAATATAAGCACATGTTTCTAACAAATTATTTGTTAATCATATGCTTACGTATCACCATTTTTATATATATACCACTGTACCATAATTAATTTATTATATTTTTGTTATTCAATTAATAATTATTGTATATTAGATCCTTAATCACACTGATATTCATTTACTTATATTAATATGTTAAAATATAAAAAATATTTTTTAATATATATAACATAATTTTCAAATATTAAAAATGACTTTTATTAGTTAAATAATTAAATATCGAAAAATATTGTAACGATCTACCATTTTGATTATCAAAAGTCGGCACTAATACATTCACACTATTCACGTGCCGAACAATCAAGTATCGAAAATATAGATAATTAGGGGAAAAAATTCAAGAAGAAGCTAAAAAACACAGAATCTCACATCACAATGAATAATCTATAATATAACAATGATCTTTACAAATGAGAACTTTTATATACATACATCTATTAGAGTACAATAACCTATTATCAGCTTGGACAGTTATAACATCATGTCCTTACAACTGCTGATATCTACAAAAATAAAAATAATGGAAAATAAAAGAAAACATGAAAGTACGTCTTGGGCGTCCAGCTCGTCTTTTGAACTCCAAAGCATCCATAGCTAATCTGGAAACATGTTCGGTTTGACCCGAGCATTATAAACAAAACAACACCTGGGTCAACCTGGTAAAACCAGCGTGAGAAGCTCAAATCATAAGGAATTTGATTATAAATCATAAAATCCTTTAAAATCTAAGGTATCTCGTAAGACCACACCGCACATAAACACAAATGAGTTTTTATCATATGATAACCAAAACTTCTATTTTAAAATCCAATGATATTATAATAACGTCTAAATGTTTAAATTAAGTATATCAAGTAATTATGACTTGTGTCCATGACAATAATAATAGCTATACCATCAAAAACGAAGGCGCTTATTGAAGAATCGACTTCCAACAAATGGAAAGGTAAGAGACTACCTTTTGAAAATCTATATACCTTTAGATTAAATGTATAGTGAGATCGAAAACCTTTCAACCACTACCAACATCGGATCGGCCTACCCCTTACTGGATAGTTCCGAATATGATCACCTATTGGCTATGATCATCAACCAAAAAGGCCCCAAAGCATAAATGGGGATATCGATACTAGATCTTGGCAATGATCATACCCTAATGGGTGCGACCCATATAGCCTTGCCGCCTCTACCCTGTTTTTACCATTCTTGGCATGTGAGGCTTTAAGAAGCTACGATTACCTTTTCCTCATAGAAGGCCATCTGGGAATGCGAACAATCCCCTCCAAGTAGAAATGCAATGTCAGTATTCGTCCATATAAGTTTGTTTTTGGTCTGAATGAAATTGAAGGCACTACCTCTACTACGTCCATTTCATAATCATCATCGGGATTAGTAGCAAGTAGCCCTTGTACTTTAAAGAGCACTGTCTTCAATCATCTTTAAGATATGCTCCATTCAAATGCATATGTTGGTTTGAAGTGGTTTTCGGATATCATATCCGATCCCGGTCTCTTCGAACCAACAACCGACAATTTCTTGTTGACTCATTCCAAGTTCTTTCAAAAGTATGCAATAGGTATTCGAGTCCTCACTAGGGAACTCGCATGTAGAATCATACTTCCTAAGTCAAAACTTGCTAAAATTTGAGAGTAGGTTATTTAATTATCAAATACACAAACAAATAAAAATCTAGATCTTTAGTTACCCACAGCAACCACTAAGCCCCGAAAGTAAATCTTCATTTATCAAATCTCTTTTCAAAATGTTTATCGAATCATTCATATACTTATCTCACTGGCATAAGTATATTCACAAAATATTTATGAAAGTTTTCTTAATTCAAAATCATATTAAAAGGGTCAAACAAATGCTATTTAAATTAGAGATAAGAACAATCCTAAACACTATTCCTTGAATGTTCAAACTAGCATGATTAAAAAGGCCAGTTAAGGGAAATTCCAATAACAAATTCTTTTATTTATAAAATTCTTCAATAAATCCTTTTTAGAAATCATTTCTATTTATGAAATCTCCTTTTGATTAAATTCTATATCTATTTATTAAACTCTTTTATAAATATCCAAAAACATTTATTTAACTCTTCTATAAATATCCAAAATCATTTATAAAACTCTTCTATAAATCTCCAAAATCATTTGTAAAACTTTTTATAATATCAAAAATCATTTATACAAATTGTTTATAATTCTCTAAAATCATTGGTAAAACCTTTTTATATATCTCCAAAATCTTTTATAAAGCCATTTATAAATCTCCAAAATCATTCATAAAACCTTTATAAATCTCCAAAATCATTTATAAAACTCTTTTATATGTCTTCACTTATAATTTCCTTTTTATAATATCATTTACAAATATCATTTGTAAATGTACTTTAGATAAATCCTTTGTAAAATACTATTTGCAAAATATCATCCATAAATACCTTTTTCCAAAATAATAAGACAACTTACAAAACATTTAAAACATTTATCCACAAATTGATATAGAATTAAAGTAAATTGAAAAACCATAACTTTTATAGATTTGAAAGGAGGCTTTGTTTAACATCCTCTATCTAGAGGCCCAAAGCTAAGCACTACAGATGCTGCAGTCATCTACTGTATTAACTTCTGGCAACTAAATACGACTATGTTAATGGTATCTATGATATCAAAAGCGCTTGAATATGAAACAAATCACATATTTAAAAATAGCATTTTCCATTACATTTCAAAACAGATGTTCCATATTCAAATAACATAATCCCAAAACGTTTCCCAAGCAAAGATCAAATATAATTATTATAAAATACGCCAAGAGCGACATATGAAGCTGCTCCCTTGGTTGATCAGAGTCGTAACTAACTTAATACACATCGAAAATAAACATAAAAAAAGAAATGCAATACCTAAGTAACTATTCGTTAGCCTCCTGCTCGCCTCAGGTAGCTTTATTCAACATCCTACTAAAAACCTGAAAAGCCTCAACCCTCAGCCTACTCAAATCAATTTTGAGCCCTCGAGAGTTCAAGGGGAAAACATAAACTTTGAGTCAGACATAAAGCCCAGTGTGAATAATACTATACATCTCGGATAAATGATATTAAGTGTGACCACGCTGCTTAGCTGAACGGGTTTTCCCTCACTATTATCCTTTTAAAACATATCTTTTGCAAATCATAACCCAGCAACCAAAACTGGTTAAAACTATAAAGCATTATCATGTAGACATACCTATCTGGTAACAAATTGACAATCTGTCCAAACACTATATTTTTGTTTGACTAACGATTAACCTTTGGCTGACTCAGGCCTAGTAGACAAAATAATCTAACATCTGTTAGGCACACCTCTTTTGGACTGTCTGCCCTTAACTATCTGTTAAATACTTTTCTTTTGAACAGTCTGTTCCTAACTTAACATCTCCCAAGGTCACCTTATCCTGATGGTTTTGTGGGCTCACCAATAACCTATCCATAGACAAACATATATTCCCTTGTTTGTGTAATTATAATTTTAGTCTTGCCTGTTACCAAGCCCTACACACTGGAATTTTGGACTAAATTAGCTGGGCCCAATAGCTAATGTATAAGGCACGACCCTATACTAGTCTCATCTAATATTCCAATATCTGAGTTATTTTACTTAGGGATACCTTCCTATAATTTTCCTTGAAAACCTTTTCATCTAAAATTAATTTAAAACCTTTTAAACCAAACTTAAACAAGGAAAACATTTATATCGAACGCTTTATTCAAAATCACCTTGTCGTGTTTTATATATATACACATTTATATATATACATTTATATATATATATATATATACATATACATACATACACACACACACACACACACACACACATACATACATACATATATAGTACCCCTTTCGAATCCATTGAAAGTACCCCTTTCGAAAACCAAGTAAAATCCCTTCGTTTATCTAGGCCGACAGTGCAAAACCTTCCTTTCAAAATATACTCAAAACCCTTTAGAAACCCTTGAAAAACTTTTCTTTTCCAAGCTATAAAACCTTGGACATCATATCTTAAAACACTTCGAAACATAGCCTTTAGAGACCCTTGGAAAAATCTTTCCATTCAACCCTTTCGAAACAATCAGATAAACATAACCTTTCGACTCCTTTCAAACCATTGGGAGTTAGGAACTGGAGATAGTAGTTTTGATGACAACAACCTTTCTAACTTATTTTATTATAACTTATATACTAACACTATTTTCTAGATATATATGAATGTTATTATGCAGGATATATATAAGGCAGGTAGTGATTATTGAAGACTGTACAGTATAAAGATCAAGAATAAAGAAACCAAGTTTGAATACTCATGAGTATCAAGATCAAGGTTTCAAGATAAGTGTCTAGGTTTGTTAAAACTTCATAATAGCATGAAAATCTTCATTCCAAATTTCATTTGGGATGGAACCCATTTCTACCTTCTTAGTGGCTTACAAACCCATGACAAGTAGCTTCCAAACCTACGACAAGTGGCTTATAAACCCACGAACATCCTGGTTTTGTACAAGTTCTCGAGTCCTGACGTGATGAGATATTTTGTAGGAAGAAGCTTGCAAAACTACTTCAAAATGATCTTCAAAACTGCTTTTCAAAATGTTTTAGTTTTAAAAATTATCTTTGCAAATGATTTTCAAAATGATATTTTAGCCTTCAAATATTCTTTTTTTTGTTAGACTCTTGTTTTAAACTTCGTTTGTTTTAAAACTATCTTCTGATTTTTAAATATTCTTTATAACATATATACACACACACATTTGATTCAAATTTATTCATACATTATAAAAATATATTTTTCTACTCTTCTTCATTTTAAAACACATGAAAGTTAGTTTATTATACTCCATAATCATTTTATTTTGTTTTCCTTTCAATACCATTTTCAAAACAAATTTTACATTGTTTTTAACTAAGGGATGTCGACATCATGGGATACGCCATATCGACATGGTGGCCGTTAAATTCAAAATTTTCAATTTTCAAAAGAAGTTTCTATTCCTTTAAATCTCTTCACGAATGGTTATGACCGTTAGTGCTCTATAAATAGCCTTCACAAACGAATTTTTTTAACTAACTACTTTCTTATTTTCTTCACTCCTTCTCCATAAATCCATATTCTAAAAAATTTCATATTTTTAAGATCGTACCAAAATTATGTCGAATTCTGTACAAATCAAATTAGAATCTCATTCTTGTTTGATTCTCTGCCCTCTCTCGAAGATTAAATTACTATTCAGAGTTACAGGATCAATTTATAATCAAAAGTTTATCGAGTCTCTCTACAAGGTGTGGTTGTGCCTGGAAATCAATTGGGTGATCTTGTGTCCCGTAAATCAAGAGAGTTTGCTCCGGAATCGAGAGACAGGAGGGTAACTCAAGGCCTTTAGAAATTGAGGATTGTAATCTCGACATTGGTATAATAAAAATATGTATGACGTGTTTGCCTTGGTACGAGACTGGATGTAGGGTAACTCCGAACCAGTATAAAATCAGGTGTGTTCTTTCTTTTTAGTGCTTCTTATTTACTTTCTGCATCTGTGTTTGATTTTGTGATTGTTCTGTGATTAAGTTTTGCATTTGTTTGTGTCATAATTTTAATTTAGTCCATATAAGTCTTAGAATCCATTAAACACTATTCACCCCCTCTAGTGTTAAATTAGCCTTAAGATCCTTAATTTGCACTCTCCATTTTCAATTGGTATCAAATCATAGGTTTTCATAGTTTTCATAAACTAAAACTTGAAAAGTTAAAAATGGCATTTTTAGGAAATTTTGTTAATACTAGTTCGAGTTTATGCATTTCATCAAAGTATCATAAGTCTGAATATAGTTTTTATGAAAAATCAAGTTATCTACCGAATTGGTTTGCTATGCAGAAAAAGACATGTTACATGGCTTTTGAAGAATCAATAACCAATTGACAAACTGTGCAAATTGAGAAAGATAATGGATACTTGATGTGGCTGTTCAAGGCGTATGACTTGAAATCCCAAGATACTCAACGACATTATATATCAAATGGTGGATTTGTCAACTTTGGAGATAACTCTAAAGGATATGTGATTGGCATCGACAATGTCGGTAATTCTAAAACTCCTCTTATTTCTGATATTTTTCTAGTTAGGAATTTAAAACACAATTTGCTTAGTATAAGTCAATAATGTCACAAAGGATTTAAAATTAAATTTTAAAAAAATAAGTGTCACATCGAAGATAATAAGTCAAATATTATCTTTGAAGGGATTAGGAAGAAAAACATTTACATCATTAGTATGAAAGTTTCAAATGATAACTTATATCTTTTAGCTAATACAAGTGACCCTTGGATTTGGCATAAAAGATTTGGTCATTTGAATTTCAAACTGTTATCAAGGTTATCAAAACTTGACTTAGTTAGAGGTCTTCCCAAGTTAAACTTTAAAGTAGATAGTATATGTGAGGCTTGCCGATTAGGAAAACTTAAGAAAAGTTCGTTTAAACTAAAAGATATGATTTCTACTTCTAAACCTCTAGAATTACTTACTTTTAGATTTATTTGGTCCACCTCAAGTTCAATCAATTAATCACAATAATATGTTTCGTAATTGTAGATGATTATTCTAGATATACTTGGATAATTTTTCTTAAACTTAAAAGTGATTCTTTTGAATTACTTAAGAATTTTGCTAAAAGAATTAAAAATCAACTTTCTTTAAAAATAAAAACTATTCATAGTGATACGATGGAGAATGTGAAAATGAAAATTTTGAAAATTTATGTAATCAAAAAGGAATTACTCGTAATTTCTCTTTTCCAAAAATTCCACAACAAAATGAGTGGTGGAACATAAGAATAGAACGATTCAAGAGCGTGCTAGAACAATGCTTTCTGATAGCAACTTACCTAAAAACTTTTGGGCTGACGCACTTGCTACAACTTGTTATATATTAAATAGGATTTTAATTAGACCATTAACTAATAATACTACTGAAGGGGACAATAATACTGCTGAAGGGGACAACAATACTGCTTATTTCCATGCAGCCATAAAAGTCAAACATGCTAAGGTGAATATCACTTCAATTTTTGATGAGTTTGGGGTACTGCATTCTGACCTAGCTGAAGTTGACAATGCTCTTCTCAATTATTATAGCAATTTGTTGGGTAATAGTGCTGACTTCAATCCTCTGCTTGATGATCTATCTCATCTGCAGTTACCTATAGTTCAAGCTGAGGAAGCTAACTCCCTTGTCAGTAGGGTTACTGATAAGGAAATTAAGGAAATTCTTTTTTTCCATGAACAAACAATCGAGTGGAGGTCCGGATGGTTTCAATGTGCAATTCTTCATTCACAGTTGGAATATCATTGAGAAAGATTTCTAAAAGCTGTTCATTACTTTTTCTCAAGTTTCAAGCTGCTTAAGGAAGTGAACACAACTAACCTTGTTCTTATTCCTAAGGTCCACCATCCCTCTTCCGTTACATCATTTAGGCCAATCTCGTGTTGCAATGTTATGTATAAGTGTATTTCGAAGATTCTAGCTTCAAGACTTGCTGTTGTGCTTAGCAGAATAATTTCCAAGAATCAGACTGCCTTCCTTCCCAGAAGGAATATCCTTGATAACATCCTTTTAACACATGAATTACTTAAGGGCTATGGTCGTGCTCATGCTACCTAAAATGCCATGATGAAACTAGACTTAATGAAGGCTTATGACAGTATACACTGGACATCTATAGTGAGAATCATGGCTCTCATGAGATTTCCAAAAGTATATGTGGCCTAGATTTACAGCTGTATATCTTCCCCCACCTTCTCTATAAAATATAATGGAATCTCTTCTGGTTCAAAAGCAAGCAGGGGATCAGGCAGGGTGATCCTATATCTTCTTATCTATTTATTATAGTTATGGAAGTTTTTTCCTCTATGCTGAACAAGAAATATGTGCAGAAGGATATTTTGTTCCATTCAAAATGCAAGTCCCCTCAAATCACATCCTTGCTTTTTGCTGATGTTATTATGATATTTACTATGCCTGACCAAGGTTCCATGGAACAAATCTTAGCTTCTCTCCACAATTTCTACCTAATGATTGGGTCGAAATTGAATGCTACCAAATCTCATATTCTCACTTCAGGCATTTCCTCTGAAGAAACTCAACATTTGATAGATATAACAGGCATGCAAACAATGGAAAATAGCATGAATTATTTGGGCCTTCCTCTTTGCTCTTCTAGAATTTCTACTGCTGACTGCCTGCCTCTGTACTCGAAAATATGTGGCATTATGAACTATTGGGCTAATAGATTCATTTCTCAAGCTGGTAGACTAGTGCTGATCAAGTCTGTCATTTCATCTATGATGATGTATAGGTCACGGGTGTATATTCTTCCCTATAAGCTTGTGAATATGGTCACAAATGCTATGTTGAGATATTTTTGGGCTGGGTCAATAACTCTAAGAAAGTCATCCCATGCTCTTTTGCCAGGATGGAGAAACCTAAAAACAAAGGTGGTCTTGGAATTTTTAACTTGTTAACATGGAATAAGGCTGCATTCAGTGTTCACTTGAATGCCCTGCTTTGTAACTCTGATTCACTATGGGTTGCTTGGACAAAAAAGTATAATCTTGGTAGTAGAAACTTCTGGACTATGTCAGTGCCCCAGAACTCAAGCTGGACATGGAGGATGTTGCTTGGCTTAAGAACTTCTTTCTTACCATTTTTAAAATTTACTCTCTCTCAATCCAGTACTATCAACTTCTGGAATGAACCGTGGATGTCCGATTGTTTGTTGCTTGGAAAGATTTTTTCCCCTCACCAAATTGATCAGACTGGAATTAACAGGGATGCACATGCTAAGGATTATTTGACTGATGGTTTGCTAGTGTTGCCTTACACCAGTAACCAAGGTATAAATGTTGTTTGGAAAAATTATCAAGCAATCAAGTATCTTACTGCTCCTGATGACATACTGCTTTGGAGTGGTAAGACTCACACAATCTCTGTTGCTTATGATCATCTAGTTAATGATTCTGGAAGCTCTAAGTTAGTATGGCATAAGGCTTTATGGACAAGAACCTCTCCTGCCAGGATAACTTACTGATGTGGAAGGTTGTAGTGAATGCACTTCTGACCAAGAGTAAACTAATGAGTTATGGTATGAATGTTAACCCTCTTTGTGTTTTCTGCAAGTTGCAAAATGAATCTCTTGATCATCTTTACTTTGAATGCATTGAATTATTAGTTTTGTGGGAAAGAGTAGTGAGAAGAATAAACTCAAATCATGTTCATGGTCAGTCTGCTGTGGAGTGGGATTTGATATGCAAATCTACTAAGTGGAAGAAGCATGACAGAAATGTTTACTTCTTTTACTTCAAGAAATACTTGAAACTGGTGTGGGATGAAAGAAATCTTCAATGTTTTGAAAATAAGAGCAGGAGTATGGATCAACTATGGGATTACTTAACGCATGTCATCAAAATTGGTATGAGGGATAGTCAGTATGACTTCAGTTGTCAACTGTCTGATCTGTAACCTTTGCACTTGTTTGTGTGTTTTCTTTCTGTTCCTTCTTCTAGTCTTGTAACTTTGTGTGTTTGTCTTCTTTGCTTGCCTTTGTGTGTTTTTGCAGTGTTTTTTTTGATTTTCTGGTGATAATGAGCATGTTCATTATCATTTCACTTTTTCTTTTATCAATAAATCTGGTAGGGGACCAGTTAACCCCGCTTGCCTTGCAAAAAAAATAAAAAAAATAAAGCACCATATAATTACTTTACGATAAAAAACCCATAGTAGCTTATTTTAAAGTTTTTGGTAGCAAGTGTTTTATTCTTAATATAAAAGATAATTTAGACAAATAGGAACCTAAATCCGACAAAGGTATCTTTATTGGATATTCTAATAGAAGTAAAGCATTTAGAGTTTATAATTTAAGAACTAACACTGTTGAAGAAACAATGCATGTATCTTTTGATAAAAATTTTAAAGATACTGCACAAATAAAAGATGAAGAAGATCTTGTAACTTTAAATAATGAACCTAATGAAACTAATTGTAAAATCATTCAACCTAATAAAAGAATTAGGCTATTAAAAGATCATCTTGTGGAAAATATACTAGAAAATATTGAATCTATAGTTAAAACAAGAAATCAACTAAATAGTATGAGTAATGTAGCTTTTATATCAACTATTGAACCTAAAATTCCAAAGGAAGCGTCATCTGATGTTTCGTGGATTCTTGCTATGCAAGAAGAATTGAATCAGTTCATCGAAAATGGTGTTTGAGAACTTGTTCCTGGACCTGAGGATAAAAGTATAACTGGAACAGAATGGGTTCATAAAAATAAAATGAATGAACTTGGTGAGGTCGTGAGAAATAAAGCTCGTTTAGTCGTGCAAGGTTATTTTCAAGAAGAAAGAATTGATTATGACGAAACCTTTGCACCCATCGCAAGACTAGAAGCTATCAGGTTTCTACTTGCTTTCGCAAACTACAATAATTTAAAGTTATATCAAATGGATGTTAAAAATACTTTTCTAAATGGTTTTGTAAAAGAATATGTTTATATTGAACAACCTCCACTTTTGAATATAATAAATTTCCAAATCATGTATATAAATTAAAGAAAGCTTTATATGGTCTGAAACAAGCTCCTAGAGCCTGGTATGAAAGACTAAGATCTTATCTACTACAATCTGGTTTTGAAATTGGTAAAATAGATACAACTCTTTTTATTAAAAGAAACTAAAATGATATTCAATTACTACAAATATATGTAGATGACATAATATTTGGGTCAATTGATAACATAATGAATAAATAATTTTAAGGTATAATGACTAAAGAATTTGAAATGAGTCATATGGGAGAACTAAGTTTCTTCTTAGGACCACAAATCAAACAATTAGATAAAGGAATTTTCATTAGTCAAGAAAAATATGCTAAGGATTTAATTAATAAATTTGAATTAACCACTTCTAGTGGGAAACCAACTCCAATGACAATTAATGTAGCTTAAGTAAAGAAGATAAATAAAAGGATGTTGATCAAAAAATTATACAGGGGAATGATTGATTCGCTGCTTTATATAACAGCAAGACATCATGCATAGTGTATGTCTCTGTGCAAGATACTATTCTCAACCTAAAGAAACTCACTTAAAAGCTGTTAAAAAAATTTTAAGATATGTAAAATCATACTTTAGATTATGGTTTATTTTACCCTAAAAATGATGTATTTGATTTAATTTCATATTGTGATGCTGATTACGCTGGTTGTAAATCAGACCGAAAACGTACAAGTGGAACTTGTCACTTTCTCGGACATTCTCTGGTTTCCTGGTTTAGTAAGAAGCAAAATACTGTATCCTTATCAACAACTAACGTAGAATATATATCTACTGCTTTGGCTTATTCTCAAGTTATATATATATATATATATATATATATATATATATATACACAGATTCACAGATAAATATGTAAATTTATCGCAGATAAATAAATTACATTCAACATAGGTCAATCATATCACAGAACATCATACATCAGGAATATCAAACAATTCAAAGCATTCCATAGAATCCAAACATCCATAAGTAAGATCAATTAGTCATCTGATTGATTTAAACCAGATTAATTACTTACGAATAATGTACTAATCCTGGTTAATTAATTAATTACAAACCACTTTAATTAATTATCCTTTAATCATTTATTAATAAATTAATTATCCTTTAATTTTTAATTAATCAACCTAAATTAATAAGTAAATCGATCTTTAATTATTAAATAATTAACCTCAATTATTTAATTATTCTCACAAACTTTAAAAGATTTTGGATTAACTATAACTAAATCACCAATTTATTTTGATAATACTAGTGCAATAAACCTATCTAAAAATTTAACTCATCATGCTAGAACAAAACATATTGATATTAGACATCATTTTCCTAGAGATAATATAAGTAAAGAAGTCATAACTCTTGAATATATTAATACTGAAAAACAAATTGCTGATATATTAACCAAACCATTAAATGAATAAAACTTTACTAAACTTAGAAGAGAATTAGGTATATGTTCATTAACTGAAGTATAAACTATACAAATTTAGTTAATAATTAATATAAATAAAAATTTCTCAAAATTTGATCTGGGCATGTCGACATGACCCATCCCCCTATGTCGACATACATGCCGAGAATTTCAAATATAAATTTCCCTCTAAAATTAGTTATTTGGTTATATATTTATATATTTCAACTTTTGCTCCTTTTCTCTGTTCTATTCTCTGTAATAAACTTCTAAAACAGTAAATTAATGGCTTCCTCTTCTAAATGAATCTTCTTCACCCACTTCTCCTCATTCTAGTCCTTTTCAACATTCCATGCACGTATGAGTCATCAAATTACAAAAGAAGATGAAAGATTTGCTTCAAATTATGGTGGAAATTCAAGTGGGTCAACTGCGAATGGATGGAGGACAAGATAGGCAAGGTAGAATCCTTAGGAATTTACAAAACTTCCTTATGGATAACCATATCAATCCCATTGTCATCGAAGAATCATCACAAGCCATGGATTCTGAAGAAGATGAGCCTCTAGAAGAACCACATGAGAATCAAGAAGAAAAACTCCTCTGCCGAATCTGGATGTTCAAATGGACGAAGATGATGGCGTAATTTGCATTGGAGAGGTCATTTTTGACTCCAATGGGAACTTAGTCGAATAACATGGAAACTTTTGTCTCCACTATCCAAATTGTTCGATCCATAAATCACCAATAGTTAAGAGTCCACATTAAGCGTTTTTCGTTTTTCTCTTTCTTGATTGTATATTGGTTTGTTAATTTGTATATACGTGTTATCTTAATTAATGTTCTTCTAAAAACAACCTTTTGTGTATAAATTCGTGAATTCCATTTAACTAAGGATGTTATATTTCACTCATACATAGTTATTATTCTAATGTCATATGTTTATTTATCTCATTTTCTATAAATTTCAAGGTTTATAGGTTATTTTTATTGATGACAAATGGGGAGAAGTTATATAAAATGGTGGGCTTGGAGTAAGGGAGAGTTGTTAGTGTAAGAGGAGTTATGGTATGATCGAAGTGGTAAGTATATTTTATAAGGTTGTCATCATAATAAAGGGGGAGATTGTTATAAATTGGAGATAGTAGTTTTGATGAAAACAACCTTTGTAACTTATTTTATTATAACTTATATACTAACACTATTGTCTAGATACATATGAATGTTATTGTGCAGGATATATATAAGGCATGTACTGATTATTGAAGAGTATACAGTATAAAGATCAAGAATGAAGAAATCAAGTTTGAAGACTCATGAGTATCAAGATCAAGATTTCAAGATAAATGTCTAGTTTTGTTAAAAATTCATAATAGCATGGAAATCTTCATTCCAAATTTCATTTGGGATGGAACCTATTTCTACCTTCTTAGTGGCTTACAAACCTATGACAAGTAACTTGCAAACCTACGACAAATGGCTTACAAACCCATGAACATCCTGATTTTGCACAAGTTCTCGAGTCCTGATGTGATGAGATATTCTGCAGGAAGAAGCTTGCAAAACTACTTCAAAATGATTTTCAAAACTGCTTTTCATAATGTTTTAGCTTTAAAAATTATCTTTTCAAATGATTTTCAAAAATATGTTTTAGCCTTAAAATATTCTTTATTTTTTTGTTAAACTCTAATTTTAAACTTCGTTTATTTTTAAAATTATCTTCCGATTTTTAAATATTCTTTATAATATATATACACACACTTGAGATTTGACATCAAATTTATATATACAATCGAAAAATATATTTTTCTACTCTTCTTTAGTTTAAAACATAGGAAAGTTAGTTTATTTTACTCCAGAATCATTTTATCTTGTTTTCCTTTCAATACCATTTTCAAAAAAAAATTACATTGTTTTTAACTAAGGGTTGTCGACATCATGGGATACCCCATGTCTACATGGTGGCCGCTAAATTCAAAAGTTTCAATTTTCAAAAGAAGTGTCTATTCGTTTAAATCTCTTCACGAATGGTTGAAGCAATATCAGAACAGAATCCATAGAAATAGAATCCCACTTCAATATCGGAATATCCAATGGCTGAAGCAACTCACTTGGCTTATGAGTCTCGGATTTCACCTGTTGACAATTCAAACACTATTTCACCCATAAGCCAACATCCCTCTTCATTTCTTACCAGAAGAAACTTCTCGTCATATCCCGATACATCTTCATTCCACCTGGATGAATAGTGAACTTCGAACGATGGCATTCCTCCAAAACTTCTTTCCTTATGTCTTCCGCATTTGGAACATATAATCTACCCTTCTTTCTCAACCATCCACTTTGGTCAAGACTGAAATTTCAAGTCATCGCTCTCCAATCCATCCTTTAATTTCATGATCCTCTCAATAAACACTGGGTCCTCTTCATATTTAGAAGTAATCTTCTCAATCAATATCGGTCGAACTTCTAAATAAGACAATATAGCAGATCCTCCACTAGACCCAGTCTTGGATGTCCGCTGCACTTTGTAGGCTGACAATGCTTCCAAGTTTTTCCATTCTGCTATTATAGCTAACACTGCATTCTAATGCTTTCGACTAAGCACGTCTGCAACCTTGTTGCCTTTGTCTGGTGTGTACTTTATTCCAAAATCATAAGAGGCTAAAAACTCTAACCATCTTTGTTGTTTCATGTTCAGATCCTTCTGAGAGAATAGGTACTTCAACGACTTATGGTCGGTACAAAGCTCGAACCTGTCTTCCAAAAGGTAATGCCTCCACATCTTCAGTTCAAATATAACTACAGCTAACTCCAAGCCATGTATTGGATATAACCTCATGTGGGCTAAGCTGTCTAGAAGCATAGGAAATCACTTTACCTCTCTGCATTAGTATAGCTCCTAAACCAGTACCACATGCATCTATATAAACTACCAAGTCCTGATTCCCCTCCGGAACCACTTACACAGGTGCAAGGGTCAATAAGTGTTTCAAGCACTGGAACGCTTCCTCACACTTATCGGTCCACACACACTACATCCTTTCTCATTAGCTTGGTCATCAGTGCTGCTATCTGTGAAAAATATTTAATAAACCTTTGATAATATCCAGCCAATCCAAGCAAGCTTCTTATGTTGGTTATCGTTTCTAGTCTTTTTCAATTGTTAACAGCTTCGATTTTTCTAGATCGACCGGCAACTCTTTCTCCGAAACCACGTGACCAAGAAACTTCGCTTCCTTCTACCAAAAATGGCACTTCGAAAACTTTTCCTTTAGCTGATGCTTCCTCAATGTCTCAAGGACAACTCTATGATGAACTTCATGCTCCTTCTCATCCTTAGAGTATATCAGAATATCATCTATGAAAACCAACATGAACCTATCCAAGTGCTCTTGGAAAATCCGGTTCATCAAATTCACAAAGAATGTCGATGCACTAATGAGTCCGAACAGTGTAACTAACCATTCATATGAACCATACCTTATTCGAAACGCCATCAAAGATATACTATCTTCTGCTACTATGAGCCAATGGAAACCTGTCGCCAAATCCAACTGAGGGAATATCTTGGCTCCACTCAGCTGATCGAACAAATTGTCAATCCTAAGCAATGGATATCAATTCTTTATCATTTTATCATTCAACTTACGATAATCAATACATAGCCTTAACAATCCATCTGACTTCTTAGCAAATATTGCGGTTGCTTCCTAAGGTGAACTACTTGGTCTAATAAAACTCTTGCCTTCCAAATCTACCAACCGAACCTTCAACTCCCTCATCTCCGTTGGTGTCATCCTAATTGGCGATCTACTTGCCGGTTCTGCCCCTCGCACCAGATCTATCCGAAACTCAATGGCCAGTTTTTGTGGCATTCTGACTACCGGCTCGAAAACATCTATGAAATCTCTAACCACGAAAACGCAATTCAGCTCATCTTCTAGCTCCATAACACCCAACAAAACATTCAACTCAAAAATTGGGTTTTCTATGTTTTAAACTACCCAATATGTACAGTCCTGGTGTCTAAAGATATTTTCCTACCGTGGCAAAATATTCTAGCATCGTATTAATTAACCAATCTATTCCCGGTATAATTTCGAACCCTACAAAGTCAAATACATGCAAACTGCAAACAAAAGTGTAACCTAGCAAGTCAAACTCTAATTGGTCACTCTTCATCCCAAGCGTCGCATACCCTCCTATCGGATTTGCAACTCTTAAGGAAGTAACTAAATATATATGGATTCTAGGTTAAGCTTATCTACTAAACATCGAGATATAAAATAATTTGATGCACCGGTATCAAATAAAACGCTAACCAATATATCATGGATATAAAGCATATCTCCTAATACTGCTTTTCCTTTCTCCTGCACTGTCGGTATCGAAGTAGCAGGCTCCAATGCAAACACTTGGCCTTTATCTCCTTTAGATGGATCTTTGCACTAGTTCTTGTAGTTCCCAATTTGATCATAGTTGAAACACCAGATGTTCTTCTTTCCAATCACCTCCTTTCATTTTCCTTTTCCAGTACGACACTCATGAGCATAATGTCCTTTCTTGTCGCACTTATAGTAGACCACCTCAGACTTTCCTTTCTTTACTACTCCTCCTTTTTGAGCATCCTTCTTGTGGAAAAATTTCCTCTTTTGGAATTGTCCAACCTGGACCTCCTTTTCCTTCTTTTTCTCAAAACAAGCTAACATCTCTTTGTGTCTCAATGCCATCTTCAAAACGAAATCACATGGTTCTTTAATGTGCGGTAAAGTAGCCCTAGGCAATTCTGACTTCAAACCTCTAATGAAATTCTTATTCCTTTTCATCGCTATGTCAACAGTGGCATACCTGTATCTAGCCAACTCTTGAAACCAGCTAGCATACTCAAGAACAAACATTTCTCCTTGTTCTGACTTAGCAAACTTCCTAATCAAAACAGACTTCCCCATTACTGACATGTACCTCTATTAGAACCTTTTTCTAAACTCATCCCATGTCATTTCCTCTACGTTTACACTTGCCATCACACTATTCCACCAAAACGAAGCTACCCCTGAAGCTGTCTCGAGAAAAGTCTCCTCCTCTGCTCGTCATTGAACCCAAAATCAGCAAATTCATATTGTAACAACCAGTTCTGTAGCATCTTCGGTTTAGATAAAAGGCTTCCCTCCAAGCCTAGCATAATCTATACTCAAGTTAGCATAATGGTTGGCAACCGGAGCTTCCTGAGCGCCTCTTACAACATTTCCTCCACCCCAGTAGCGATCCCAGCTTGCATCATGTTTATGAAAAACTGATACATAGCCCCCATATCTACTTGTGGGACTCCAGCACCAACATTCACAGCTCGATCCTGACCTTGAGTTCTCCTTGTAATTGGTTGGGAATTTCCATTGGTGGTGGTGTTGTCCCCTCCTAGGTAAACTCTGCCCCTTCTACCATCCATATCTGTATTCAAACCTCATAAGATATAGAAGAATAACTTAACAAAGATAGGAGACTAGAGATAAAGCGTATACTTTTATAGCAAATACAAGTACGTTATCACAGCGTTATCCCATACCCCAATCCTACTCTAATTCCAGAGGATTATGTTTTAAAAACCATTTTGGTTAAAAAAAATTCATAAACATATGCTCTGATACCAAGTAGTAACATTCTCTATCTAGAGGCCCAAAGGTAAGCGCTATAAATGCTGCAGTCATCTATAGTATTAAATTCCAACAACTAAATACGGCTATGATAATGGTATCTACAATATTAGAAGCACTTGAACATGAAACAAATCACTCATAAGTAGCTATCCATTAGCCTCCTGCTTGCCTCCGGTAGCTTTATTTGTCATCCTACTAAAAACCTGAAAAGCCTCAACCCTCAGCCTACTCAAATCAATTTTGAGCACATAAGAGTTTAAGGGGGAAACATAAACTTTACGTCAGACATAAAGCTTAGTGTGAATAATACTATATACAACATGGATAAACAATATTAAGTGGGACCACGCCGCTTAGCGGAACGAGTTTTCCCTCACCAATATTCTTTTAAAATATTTCTTTTGCAAATCATAATCCTACAGCCAAAACTGGTTAAAACTATAAAGCATTATCATGTAGACATACCTATTAGGTAACAAATGGACTATCTGTCCGAACAATATAGTTTTGTTTGGCTAATGATTAACCTTTGGCTGACTCTGACCTACTCAAATAACCTAACATCTGTTAGAAACACCTATTATGGCTGGTTTGTCCTTAACTATCTATTAAATACTTCTCTTCCGGATGATCTATCCCTAACTTAACATCTCCCAAGTTCACCTAGTCCAAATGGTTTTGCAGGCTCGCCAATAATCTATATGTATGCAAATATATATTCCCTTCTGTGTGTAATCATAATTTTAGTCTTACCTATGACAAAGCCCTACACACTAGAATTTTGGATTAAATTAGCTAGGGCCAATAGCTAATGTATAGGGCACGATCCTATACCAGTCACATCGTATTCTAATACCTAAGTCATTTTACTGAGGGGTACCTTCCTAAAAAATTTCTTGAAAATATTTTCACCTGAAATTGATTAACACCTTTTAAATTGAACTTAAACAAGGAAAACATTTACACTCAATGCTTTACTCAAAATCACCTTGCCATGTTTTATACACACACACACACTCTTTACCCCAAATCTTAGTTGGTGAAAGTAGTTAACCCTTTGAAAGTACCCTTTTCGAATCCATTGAAAGTACCCCTTTCAAAAACCAAGTAAATACCCTTCATTTACCTATGCCGAAAGGCCAAAATCTTCCTTTCGAAACCATACTCAAAACCCTTTTGAAACCCTTGAAAATCATTCTTTCAAAAGCTATAAAACTTTGGACATCATATCTTAAAACACTTTAAAATATAGCATTTAGAGACCCTTGGAAAAACCTATCCCTTCAACCCTTTCGAAAAATTAGAAAAACATAACCTTTTAAATCCTTCGAAACCATTGGGAACAACCCCTTCGATACCATTTTTAAGCCTTTCGAAAGCATCAAACCTTTAGAAACTCAAACCTTTTGAAAGCACTTGGGTTCAACTTAAAACATGTGGAAAAACACATTTCGAAACCATTTAAACCGTCTCTTTCAAAACCATTGGGTTATACTTCAACAGAACAAAAAGGGTCTATAAAACCATTTAAGTCGAAAGCCTACCTTTTGAAAGCATTCCTAAGTAAAGAAGTGATGACATTGAAACCATCCTTCTGAAAGCATTGGAGAAATGGCTAATTTTAAAATCTAAGTTTATCTTTCAAAACCATTGACTTCGAAAGGTAGAAAGGCGACAACTAGGGGTTTCCACCCCCTTCAAAAGCATTAGTTAAAAAAAAGAGCGCAACCCTTTCAAAACCTTTTCCTTAAAGACATTTGACAGAGTCGCAAGCCAACCGTGTTGAAAGCTATCCCTTCGAAAGCAAAGCAGGCATTATTTTAATTTAAAA
The DNA here is from genome assembly GCA_030765085.1 of Allium cepa. Taxonomy (NCBI): domain Eukaryota; kingdom Viridiplantae; phylum Streptophyta; class Magnoliopsida; order Asparagales; family Amaryllidaceae; genus Allium; species Allium cepa. The sequence continues at coordinate 35,889,583 of CM060941.1, forward strand.
TAAAGGCATACTCCAACTCCTTCGGTACCCAACGTTTCAACTATGTACCTTCCTCCTTAATTCAATACGTTACGTACCAAGTTACTTGATACCATACGCCTTGGTTTTGAAAGCATGGTGGCGAAACATCCTAGTCGAAACCCCTTGTACCGAAAGTAGCGGAACATACTAAAAACATGTTTTTTTATTTTTAACTTAAAAGAGAAGCACTTTTCAACTAACCTGCTATTATTTGTCAAATTTTCATCGGTTTCTAAATCCTTTTTCAAAAGCGCTAACACTATTTTTAGAAAAAAAACAATAATTTTATTTTACAAAATACCCCTTCTCCTAATTGAATATATAAAACATTTAAGTCTTATACCATAAATAATTTTATATATTCATCAAAATACTAAGGAAAATTCTATAAAAATTCCAAAAAATCATTTACAATATGTTTTCTAACACATAAATTTCAGACCTAAATAAATAATTATTTAGCCGTAAATATTTATAACTCGATGAGACATTTTCTTCACTAGAAAATTAATATAAAACCCACCTTAATTTTGAAAATTATGACAATTGAAACCCATCTTTAAAATATCATTTCTGATCTAAATTCGCAAGGCATTTAGATAACATTTAATAGGGTTTTCTTTTCAAAACATATCATAAAAATCAATATGAATAAGCATAAATCATCAACAAATATATATATATATATATATATATATATATATATAAGAATTTAATCATTCAAAACATGGCATAGACATGCAAAAACACTTCCGACTATCATTAAAACTGAAAACCATAAGAAAAGTGAGATGTAGTAGTTATTCACCTTAGCTTTGTGATCAAGGATGTGAGATTTGACCTTGGTTAATTGATTTGATTCTTCTCTTGAATGCTAACTTTATCTTCTCTTGAGATTGCTAATGAAGGTCGGCCTTAGATGTGTTTTTGATTGAGAAAATATGAAATGAATGTGTATTTTGGTTTTCTAAGGGTCTAGGGTATAAGTTTAATCATTTTCCTGTTTTGCCCTCCCTTATTTTCGAATACCTTAATTCTTTGATTCATTGTTTACTCATTAACATAGCACAGCTACCCCTAATTAATTCACAAATCTCAATCCATTAATCAATTCACATTATTTAATTTAATTTAACTAATTAAATTTCCTAAATAATGTCAGTAAAAATATGGGTGTTACAATTGTGACCACAATGATGCCTAAATCAAGTTACGTTTATTTAAATTTTATCTTCTAAGTCACCTAATAATCATTTACATGAGTCATCGTATATGTAAATACAATCCAGAAATAATTCAGGGAATAACATGACTATAAAAAAACTGGCAAATATATGTCCAAATAACATAATATCAAGATAGTGATTTATCTTGCTACATAACTGTCCAAACAATTTATTAAGTCTAGCTATATCAGAGCTGGATTTATTCTGCTAAAAGGATGTCCAATTAATTAATTCAATTAAAGCTATAGCAGAATGGAGTTTTATTCTGCTAGCAGATATCAAAGTCTAGTATAACATATTCATGGTTTTTTGGCTATTTAATGGCTCAGACAAGGGATTCCTTGGTTTAAATAAGTTTGCTCATAAAAAGAACCAACTCAAAAATAATTTACAAAGTTTACGACCAAACCTTTATTAAATAATAATTAAATATATATTTAATTACTAATTAAATAATTATTTAATTACTAATTAAATCTTAATTAACTCTAATCAAAATATTAATTAAACTTAATTAATCCCCGATTAAACTCTTAATTAAATCCAATTTGATTAATTACTTAAATCTTGCTTGATTAGCAATTACTTGCTAATTAACCCTAACTAGATAACTAATTGATTAAATAAATAAATAAATTGTCAGAGTTATTTCTTAATTAACTTTTAACGTAATTAATCATCAATCAAACTTCCTTGATTAATTAATTAATATTAATTAACTTTAATCCCTAATTACTAAACTTAATTGCACTAATTAATAATTATCTTAATTAATTATTAACTCTTAATTAATTACTAAAGCAATTAACTTTTGAACTTATTTAACATTTTGGAAAAGAATTTTCAAAACCATTTCAAAAAGAATCATTTCTAAAGTCTAAACTAACTTTTCCCCGAACTACATTCATAGTGACCATCGCTATAAATGCAACTCGTCAATGTTAGATTTAGTTTAGATCTAACTCCAACTTCATTTTTAACTTCACTCTTAACTTAACTTCTCTTAAAAATATATGTAATTTTTTTTATTTTGAAAATTAAATATAAAGTTTTAATCTTTTAATGGCTTGAAAACAAATACATAACTTTTGATCTTTTCTAAGAGATCTCCAACCTCATTTAGCACATAAAGATATTAAATTTCCTAACTCATATCCAAACAACCATGTTTACATATCCAAATTTACTTATAGCATCGCATGTACAAGCAAGGTAACAAGTTTAATACCCAAAAAAACTTTGGACTACATTTAACAAGTCTAATTCAAACCACAAGTAATACTATACATATACAACCAAACAACATGGAACAACAACCAAACTAGCAACATATTTCACACATAAACATTTCAAGACTTAAAGGTAAAATCTTTTAAAAATATAGAATAGTTTGCTCACCAAAATCAACCAAAATCCTCTCTAACTTTGAAATAGGCCTAGAACTTTGAAAACCCTTTAGCAAAAAGTGATTTTTGGACCAAATGAAGACAAAATGGGCTCAGCCTATAGACCTTTGGGCTCGGCCTACATGATCAAGGGCTCGGCCTATATGGAGGAAGGTGGATATGTGTTTGAAATTGAAAAAGAAGGAGAAGTAGGAAGACTATAAATGTTTTTAAACAGGATTTAAAAGGTTTTAAAGTATAAAATTTGATTTTTTAACTTTAGAATCTATAGAGGAAGCCATTAAAGATAGCAGCACCATTGACCATTTTGAGGAAGAAGAATCAGACTTTTGTTTGGGCCACGAAGTGTGAGCATGCTTTTGTGAGTCTAAAAGGGAGGTTAATGAGTGCATCGTATTGACTATTACCAATGGAAATGAGGCGTTGATGGTATATACAGATGCCTGTGGTACTGAATTGGGTGCGATGTTAATGCAGAAAGGGAAAGTTATGGCCTATGCTAGTCGACAGGTGAAGCCACACAAAAGGAATTATCTGACTCATGATTTAGAATTAGCAGCAATAGTTTTTCCTTTGAAGATATAGGGGCATTATCTGCTAGGAGAAAGGTTTGAGCTATTTGTGGACCATAAATTCTTGAAGTAAATTTTCTCTCGGGAGGATCTCAACCTTCGTCAATAATGGTGGTTAGAGTTCTTAGCCTCCTATGATTTTAGCATTTTGTATACACTAGGAAAGGGAATGCAATCGCCGATGCATTGAGTAGAAGACATGCTAGTTTTGGTGCAATGTTCTTGGAATGGAAGCAGATTAAGTACATTGATGAATACGATTTCAACCCTCATTACAAGCTAGAACCAGAGATGTTGGCAAGTTTGTCAATCAGATCTACTCTAATTGAAAGGATCGGTGCTAGTCATAAGCGAGATGCTAGACTAGCGGAGATCATAGCAAAGATGGTAGAAGGAGTAGAATCTGAAGACATAAAGCAATACAAACTCAACCGAGATGGTTGACTTCGTAAGGATGGGAGATCGTTTATTTTCGATATTAATGGATTGTGAGATGAAGTGCTACGAGAATGCCCCCGTTCTAGGTTAAAAATACATCCTAGAGGTAATAAGATGTACTGGGATATGAAGCAAACCTATTATTGAGAAAGTATGAAGAAGGATATTAGGAAATTCGTCTCAAAATTTATGAGCAGTCAATTAGTAAAAGTAGAGCAAAAGAAACCCAATGGATTGTTGCAATTGCTAGAAGTTACTAAGTGGAAATGAAAGCAAGTATCAATGGATTTTATTGATGGATCGTCGAGGACTCGAGCATGATACGATAGCATTTATGGTCGACTTGCCTCAAAAGGTAACGGGCATGCACAATGTCTTACATGTCTTCTATATGCGAAAATTTATGCACAACTCATGTGTGACGATTACACCAGATTAACTTGAAGACGTTGAGGTAGACCTAGAAGTTTCAAGATCTTATAAGCTAGTTCATACTGTTGGACACGATACGAAACAACTTAGGAGAAAGTCGGTGGAACTAGTAAACTTACAACAGAGCGGAAGTGATGACGACTGTATATGGGAAATTAAGGAGAGGACTACATGTTTGGAGCTCTTTGAATGGTAAGATCCATATTTATCATATCTACTTTCAATACTGTATGTTTCATTTGATAGGTTAGTATTCCTCATGTTAGGGTAGGATCACCTATTCTATTGACTGCATGATTGTTTGATTAATATGGTTGAGGGTTGCATATAGTTAATAGGCACGTAGAGCTACTATGATTGCTTATTCCTTGACTTGTTTAGGAATTTCGAAGGCGAAATTCCTAAAGGAGGGGACAACGTAAAGATCCATATTTTACATATCAGAGGATCATAAAACATTTTTTTTTATTCATGTGAGTTCATATGATTCTATAATTTAGGGATATGACTCTTAGGGACATTTTACACACCTACGATTTTTTTCAAATTTCTGTGTGAGCGTTTTGACCCAAAAATCTTGTTTGGGCTATAACTTTTGAGAGGAGTCGAACTAGGGTCTCAAACTAGTTCTTACTTTAGGATAATGGTTTTCCATTCGATAGGGTGGCCGTAATAGAAAAATGGACTTATGGTTAGAAAGTTATGCATGTTTTAAGTTTTGATAGCTGCTAGCTAGAATTAGTGTGTAATTAATTAAAGTGATAGGTAAGACCACTGGTTTATTTCGAGATTAGTATAAATGGGGGGTTGCTGGAGTCAAATTAAGACTTTCCCTCTTTCCCAAATCAGATTCAAACCTCCATTAACCTTAATTCATCGAAAATCGCACAAATTACTCTTTAAACCTAGCTAAATCATTACTTAGAGAATATCATCAAATAGAAGTTAGAGATCATCATTTCGATTGACTTGCATTGCTTTTTATTCCTGTCCACATCGGATCTAGGTGAGAATTCGTTGATTTTGGTAATCGATGAATGGTTTGTGCCTTCTCGCTACTCTATGCACGTTTATATGGTAGAATTGTATGTTTTAACATGATTTTTGGCATTAAAACCTTTTCTAAGTTTAATTACATGTAATCATATGTTATAACCTAAATTGTGAATATTTGAAATGGTTTTCAAAATTGATTTAGTAAATCTCCTTATTCATATGTGCATGTAATATACTGATTTAGACTAGAATTGGTTTGTTTATCACATCCTGTGTATTACATGTATGAATGGATGTATATGCATGTCATCATATGCTTGTATGTTATGCTTTGATGTTGTTTTCTAGTATTTTGGATGCTTAGGAAGATAGGTTGGTGAATTTGGAAAATTGGGAAACGTTGGTCAGACTTGGATGAAAGGCTCTAGAGCATGGGAAGAGCTTGCAGAAAATTTCGTGCCTCAAAATATTCTAAGTACTCAACTTAGCACCGAGTTGAAGAGTCATTACTGAGTTGTTTTGAGTGTTTGGATGGCTCAGTCAACTTGATGGATGGGTAGAGTATGGCTATAGTAAGTTGTCCATGGAAGGATATAGGAAATTTGCTAAGAATTAGATGTTATGTTGAGTTGTTTTCTAAAACTTGAAGTTACATCCTATGGGATGGGACTGAGCTGTTTTGAGAAATGGATCATGATCTAAAGTATTTACGAAGGAAGTACTTAGGAGAGGGAATTTTACTTAGCCAAAATTGGATAATTAAATGACTCGGTGTCAAGTCATTTTGACTTGGTACCAGGTTGTTTTATTGAATGAATGGGGGTCAAGCTTATACAAGGAGGAAAAAGGGGGCTCTGTAGGTTATGCTCGAAGTGTTGGCTCGTTCGCTTGTGGATTGGATGGTAATGTAACAACATGATAAAAGATTTGTATATTTGGTTTTTGAATCGTGAAGGGAGTAGGTACCGAAGATGGCATCTCGACAAAGGAGGGAGCCGTGAATAGAGAGCGTGAAGGGTTCTGAATAATGGAAACTGGATTAAGCAAAGGAAGGGCTAGGATATTAATGGAGCAAAGAAGGGCTTGGATGTATGTGCTAAGGAATCTTTGATGTCAAGTATTTTCTATTGTGCTTGAAGTATAAGTATTATAAGTGGGGACACTTATGGATTAATAGAGTGGATTTGAATACCCTAATCTAGTGCTTTGGATCTAGCGTCTAGATTTGGGCTACGAGACATACATCAAGCTTTTGGCTACGTGATACGAGAGTACACAAAAAATAAGGATTTTCATTTGCCTAGGGTAGCAAGGAGGCAATAAGAGTTATCGTATATTCAAAGTACATGGATTGATAGTGGGGATTGCTTGATGGATGCTATGGTTGCTTTAGTTGCTTTCTAGGCTATCACTTAGAGATATCATTGGGATTAGGTATTGGAGATAGGAATACCTAGACAGCCGATATCCTTATTTTGAGTATAATACATTTATGTTATTTATAGAGTAGCATATTATGATGTTATGTGCTATCTTTTTGGTTTCAGGGACATATCATGTATGATTCGTATCCTTTGTTCCTTACTATATTTACTTACATAGTATTTGAGATTCATTTACCGCTCATAACAGACTATTGTCTGGTCCAAGGTTTTATGTTTTGCTCCTTATTATCTTGGGTACTCTTAAATGAGTAGACTAGATATAGGTCTAAGTGACACAGTAGTTGTGCAAAGGACAAGCTGGATGGAGCTGCTATATGGATTTCTATGCTTATTCCACCGTGCAGCACTGGGAAGCCTTAGTAGTGACTACTTATTTTCTGGTTATGGGACAGTTATTGAGTTTGATCTTGTTGTTTTTAATGTATAACTCTGTAGATCTATTACTCTGATGATTTGTTCATATAGTTATTACTGTCTCCCATGTTATATCTATAATATTATTTTTTTATCTATGCGTTGTGAGATATTCGACAGGTTATATGTTATATTTGTTTCATTTTAGATCATCCTATTTCGACTAGGCATGACTGCACCACACTATTTTGATATTATTGCTGACAGTGGTACATGGTAGTTGTCATAGAAATCCATTAAGACACGGTGAAGTTAGGTTCTTTTGAAGATTTGTGGAAGAAGAGGGAAGAGAGAATGAGAAGTGAAACAGTGAAAAAGAAAATGATAATTTTTGTACATGATTTCTCTTTACTATCTAGAGGGAACTCAACAGTTTCAAAACTCAAATTTTCTCCTAAAGTCCATTTAAAAACCTGAATCTCATTTCACTCATATCTCCTTCGTACAATCTCCAAATTAAACAAATTTATAACATGTTGATCGGAAAAATATGGCATAAGTTCTACGTCAAATTGCAAAGTTGGAAAATTGACCATTTAATGCTAATTAAATAAATTAACCAAAATACCCATGTTGATTTGTTATTGGAAGATTATATTCTCTCCCTTCAGAAAAGAATTTCGTCCTCAGTTTTCCCAAAGGATAGGGAATACAATTCACACGCTCTCTTGTTTTGTACTGCTTATCGTAACAACCAATTAAGCTATCATCCGTTAAAGAAATCAAGCAAACCAAACATCCATATATGGCATACAAAATCCGTAATCAAATCCATTAGTAAGTGTGTGTTCTATTATCATATCAAATCATTTGTTTTGGTGCTTGTGTATTTATGAAATGTGACTAGTAATGTAACATCATGATATGTATTTATATGGCCTATGACATTATATAAATGCAAATTTCTATCAGTCGGGCCATCCTATATGAATGAGATGGTATATTATATAAGGCATGTATGCAAACATCCTAGGGCGAAGATATAAATTCTATCTATATGCAACAATTAACATCACATAGGGTGAACTTTTATCTATTAGTAAGTTACTGAAACAAACTCATATAAAATACATCAAACCAAACATCATAAACCATATCAAGCATCCAAGTCAACTATTCAACCAAATTACACAATTTAATAAAATAATAATAGATCCTTAGTGACCATTCAACCAAACTTAGATGCTAACTACAAATAAATAAGCCAACGGGAAAACATTGTTGAAAAGAATTGAAATGAAAAGATTAGATCTATTCCCACACTTTCCAAGTACTTCTAACTAGATCATTCTTCCTAGTTAAGTCAAAGAAACTCTACTGGCATAAACTCAATCCTAAATATTTACTCAAATGCACAACTAGAACTTTTGAAATCCACTCTACCAATTCAGATAGCTGATGCCAAAATACACAACGACCAATACCCTTAGCATAAACATACCCAAACTGAAATGCAGCCTCATACCACTCCTAAATGCACATACACAACTCGCATCATTCCTCTCATACCACTTCTACATGCATATACACAACTCGGAATCAGATCGCATTTCATCTTTTGGTTTTCCAGGGTAAGGAAACTCACACGATCTATGCCTTAACCTGGATAGCATATCATATCTCTTATTACTAATTCCAACTTAGATGCTATCAATTTTCTTATTATATCATATCTCCAAACAACTAGTAAATTGATACTAAATTTCACTTCCTCAATTATAAAAAGAATATCTTAAGTTTTATGACATATAAGTAAGCAATCATTCAAACAAGAGAAACTCTATGTTATTCCACCATTTCAAACATAGTAACCAATTTGCTAAAATCCTACGCCTAAGCGGAATTCTAATCTAAGTGAAATCCTAACCTAAAGTATATAGTGTTTAACCAATTTACCAAAATCCTAATCCAAGTGGAATTATAATGTTAAGTCTTAGTGCATCAATCATGTGCACCTCATATGCAACATAAACTATGCACCTTTAAGTTGCTACTCCAAAAAAAGAGTTTCTTCAAGTAGATAATCTCTATTAAATCCAAAAGATGGTTGAAAAGAATCTAACTACTCTTTTTTCAAAATCATATTCCAATGTTGAGATTTCACTTTCCATAAAATCACCTCAGCATTCTCCACCAATGGAAACTAAATATCATTTCTTCGATCCTTCGAAGTGGTCTTGTCCAATTAGTTTGAAACACTTTGTCCTATGTAAATTAAGAATATTTCTTTATAATTTAAGCGTCAACTAAATTCAAAATATCTTATATCATTGAAAGTCGAAATTCTATCATTCCTCGATTCTCCAAAACACGCTTAACCTCATAGAATCAAATCCAAGATATCCCTTATAATCAATAATCCAAGCACAATCATTTCCTTACACAAACCGAACAGCGGTATCATTTCCAACGTATCTTTTCACTAATCTACTTTTTCTCATACCATAGACAAAAAAAGTCAATAGGTTAACGTCTTGCCATATCAATCCAACAAACATCATACTCAATAATTTAACAATGTGCCAATACATATCTAGGAACATCAAAAAAGGGATGGTATCATAGCAGAGTAAACATTGACATGTCACCTCCACTACAAATAATATACTTGCAATTACAACTATCACTTAAGGATCGAGAACTTATAACTACTCCACATAACATATATAGAAAGACGTAACCACTTGCCTTGCATACTACATTCATCCAAAAACCAAGGTAGTGTGGTGTAACGTTACCTAAAATGTTAGGTCAACACACCCATCAACAAACCAGCTAAACCGTCTTCCTTTACCAGCAATGTCAAATAATAAATCATCTACACACTATTCGCATCCATAATCAATCATTTCCATGATGATATAGTATGAAAAAAATGTGAATATCAACTATTCCAATTTTTATTATATGTACTAACCACCAAGCCAGATCGCATAGAAATATTATTGGGTCACCGGAACCCTATCATGTAACAAACTCTAGGGCCTCCAACATGAAATCTCTAAACACATCCTAAATGGTTTTCAATTGATTGGTTAATAGGATCCAATCAACTGAAATTTCAATACCATGTACCGTTAATGCCTCTTTCAGTGTCTGATTTTCCAAATGAAACTCTACTTCTATTGTATCTCCAAAATTTCCAATATTATACAAGTGTGAATTTGGCCCAAACTGCTTTATATAAGTCTTAACATATTTATCATCTTAACCCATTTATTTTGCTATTAGTTTGGCTCTCCATTCTATAGTATCTTAGCAAAATAAGTATACATGAAGTAGGCTAAGGTGTATTCTTAAGTTAGAGTTTCTAAATAGATGGCGAAAATCTGTTCTTGGTGGTTTATACTTACTTATTTCTAACCAAAATATAATCTCCCTATCTTAACTTTGAAATTCTTCTATCCAACCCTTTCAACTCTCTTCTTGTGGCATATGCCTAAATAGAATGTCAACGAGCCTGATGAGTTTTATTTATTTGCTGAAGAGATCGTAGCACCCCTTTATACTAGACTTAAGGGAAATAAAATGAAATAGTATTAATGGAACAAGGCCATCTATTCTATGCAACATATTCTATATTTGGGCCATTAACCTCTGCTTTATCTATCCCGGTTTAAACATTGGTGAATCCAAGAGTTCTATGCATAATCAAAGTTACCAAATATAAAGAAGTGGCGACGGGATTATTACAACCACTCCCCATTGTTGCGCTCTCTTAGATCTTTCATGGAATTCTTTATAACAATTTAGCACTTGAGTTGTTCATTTGAATTAGCACATTTCTCACATGAATCGTGATTTTTTCATCGGGCTATGCGATAAACTATTGAATTGAGCACTTTTGTTGTTTGATTGCCATTATCGAATATGGATTACCTCTTTTTTGACTTTCTCTGGATCAGATGGAAGACGTAGTGTTTGGACAAATGCTCATTGACTAGAGTAGTAAATTCTGTATATGACCATTGAGGTCATATATGGGATAAAATGCGAGAGATTACAAATTTATTTATGGTTGCTTGTCTGCTAATGCATTAGAATCATATAGCCAATGGGAGTTGGTTTTGCCTTTAGAATCTACCTTAAAGCTAGGATCTGAAGTCCTGTTGTTGATTTCCTGCATATAAGAATGAAGTTAGGGATTTGTTTACTTGATGCATATGACACTGTTGAGAATCTAATTTGAGATCTCACCAAGGAAGGCATATGAGATTCTTATATTATAGGATGGATAATAACACATCATTGTAGGACTTTTAGGATCACGATGTGCAATAAGATGATGCCCAGCTAACTACTCCTCATATGATCCTCATTCTTATCTTCATCCAACATCATCTCATAACGAGTCATTCAATATATTTCAAAATCAACACATACTTAACAGACTCGGTACATTCGTGTAACTAAAGGACTCTATGCCATATATAATCCACATCTAATCATGGCTCAAAACAAACTTATTTATGCATCATGTGAGATTTAAGGTCTAAACTACCCATCATAACATTCCATATCCAAAGTAATAACTCACCTTCTATCACGATCGGCTTTTCTTTGACCTAAGCAAACATTTGCATACTACAACTTGGGGCCACTTCCATTGCATGGCTTCAACAATCTAACTTTTCCTTCGTAAATCCATCGTTTCCTCTTCATGTGGCCCAATTGGTAACAGTTATAACATTTAATCTATGCGAGGTTAATTCTCCAGTCCTTCATTACAGGTTTCGTCTTTCGACATCAGTTAAACCTTCTCCTTTCCTACTTTCCATATGTTTCCTCGCTTTTACATTTTTCCTTATTGTTAGTCTACGTCCTTCTTGGGTTTCTATTTAGCTATCGCTGCAATAATCGAATTCGGCAATATTGCCTCAACTTGTCCCTCAACTGTATCCCTATATGGAATCTGGTTTAGCTTTAACTCTTTAAGTGATGGGTTTAATCCTTTCGAAAATTTCATTGCTAATCTGTTCGGATTATTGACCAATTTAAACCCGAACCTAGCTAACTCATTAAACTGGTCCATATGCTCACTTACCGTCATATTGTGCTGCTTAAGATGAATGAATCTCCATATAATAATCCTTGCTCTTCTCCAGGGAAAAGCTTCATTTCAAACTTTCTCTTAAAGTTTGTCCATGTGATATTTTCTTCAACATTCTCTGTAGTAATAACTTCTCATCAATTCGGTACTTCTCCCTAGGGGTGCCAGGAAGTCGATTGTCTCCTCATAACATCATTTTGTCCCAAAAGATTGAAAACTTTCTCATATGTTCTTAGCCATGCCTACGTCACTGCATAGTATTTCATTCCAACAAAGGGCTTACCATTCAAAACGGAGAAGTTCCTACATAACTATGGAAAATTTAGAGCATGTGAAGTTTGGACTTGAGTTACTCCTTGGCTTGTCGGTCGCTTGCATATATCGGTGAAACCAAACGAGAAAGTTCAGACCAGGAGTATTTATAGCATTAACTCTCTAGTGTCATTTCTAGTTCTGGTTTTAAACCTACCAGCATTAATTATTTTATGCTTTGGTTTCCATTGAGGTAGTCATTCTCACTTATTTTTAAATGGGATTCATTAGGGTTTTGCATTGTTTCAGTGATACTGGGCTTGAAGTGGAGGGCTTTGAAGATTGCAGGCTGCCTTGTGTTTTTTGTTAGGTAGCTGTATTTTATTGTTGTTGCTACTTGATAGTAATGTGTTGTAATTTCTGTCTGATAGTTGCACCTTTTTCTTTACTACTGTGGTAAGAAATTTTAAGGAGGTAAAAACGACAAGGTTCTTTTACGCCATCAATAAAGAACCCATTTTCAAATACACATGCAAACACACACATATATATATACACACGATAAAACATTGTTAGTGTCTACTAACTTGTATTTGCATATTTTAACCTTCCTAATTGCACCCGAAGAGTAATATCAAGACTATAACTTGGTTAACTGCTCTATTAAGATTATGTTATGTCTCATCATGCGCTATACACACGTATATACTCAACCATTGTGATTAACAAAATCTACATTCTGATGAGTAAACATTGATTAATAGTGTTGACGTGTAAATATTTAATGGTAATATTGATATTTAAATATTTAATTTACGGTATCAAAAATAAATATTAATCTACTGTCAGATACTATGAATGTGTTTGGAATTTATTTACAAACTCATCAATGTAATTTGAAGCTCTAAACTAAGTTCGGTAAAACTCTAAAATTTCGAGCTCCCTTGTTGGAGTTCAAAAGTGATTTAAACGGTTTTGTTTATTGCTTGCTGATTTAATGAAAAATTGCTCTAACGCATCTATTTTAAATAATGTCAACGGAAATTTACAGGATGCATGTCATGCTTAGGTTACTGTTTCTTGTATGTTGGTCTATTTCCTCATATGATGCACGTTATACCCAAGTTATTGTTTCTCCTTCATGCTACTTCTTCTCTTCTTGCATACACATACACATAGAGACTTATTAACATATGTGTGTGTGAGCCATGATTTGATATGATGCAAGGTCTTCTACAACTTTTTTAGATTTCCTCGATAGTATTCATACCATTCATTTTCTCTTTGAAGATTGGGCGAGACTTCTTCTTTCATCGTTACTCCTACTTATTTGCTACTTTGCACTTTTTTAGCTATTATTTTGTTTATGTTATAAAATGAAGAAATAAGAAGCCATTAGAGAGAGAGGCAGAAGATATATTATTCATTCATAAGAATTAGACAAGTATTTACATTACATGGCCACCTTTATATAGAGGCTTCAGAGCAAAGGATTTAAGCTATTCTACGATGTTGGACTGAACAAAAAAACATAAAAGCATATTCATTTTATGATTTACATATATTGTAACACTCCCCCTTGAATATGCGTCTTCAAAATCTTGAATGCTCTGATAACTTGAAATTTTCCATTTCGAAACATGTATGATGATTGCTCCCCCTCATTATTATCTTCCTTGCATTTATCGATTCAGTCGATATAGATATTGTTTGTTGCCTCATTAAAAACCTCTATAAGGAAAACCCAATGGGAAAAACCTTGAAAGAGGAAAAGAGTGCAACTTGTGAAATCATAAATATCATACTAAAAATGATATTCCTTCTAGTTTGATACTTCAGGATCAAAATAATGCCTCATTAAAACCTTACTAAGAAAAACCCAATGGGAAAAATCTTAGTGAAGGAAAAAGAGTACAATGACATATTTTATTTTCTTATTTCTTCAAATAAAGCTTGATACTTCTGGATCAAACTAATGCCTCATTAAAACCTTACTAAGTAAAACCCTATGGGAAAAATCTTAGTGAAGGAAAAAGAGTACAATATGTCATATTTCAATAATTTACTGCATTAGATAGAGTTTAATACTTCTGGATCAATTTAATACTTCGGTAAAAACTTTACGAAGGAAAACTCGATGAAAAAAACCTTGGTCAAGGATAAAAATATAATTTAACTTAAATAACATATTTGAGATGTTATTTCTTGAAAAGAGTTTGATTCTTCTAGATACAGATAATGCCTCATTAAAACCTTAATAAGAAAAATCCAGTGGGAAAAATCTTAAATAAGGCAAAGAGTACATTATAACTTATTTCAAATGTTATTTGGGAGTTGATACTTCTGGATCAAGGTAATGCCTCATTAAAACCTTACTAATAAAAACCCAGTGGGAAAAATCTTAGTTAAGGAAAAAGAGTGCATTATAAAATACTCATGGATGCTCCCCCTGATTTAAAGTTTCCTCTGAGTTCGTATTCGTCTTTCGATAACTTAAATTGGTTATAGATACTTCTGGATCCATAAATATGTATCTCGTTAATAATACAATTTATTAATAGTTTCCTTCGATACAATCAAATTTTCTAAGATTGTTTCTTCAAATGGTTTTCATTTTATGCATTTGTATGCTACTTTTCTGAAAAACACTTCGTGTGCTTTCATTTTTGTGCTTCAAATTAGTTTTGCGCATTGCAACTATACATCTTTCATGAATATTAAAAATTTCATTACAACATTACTAGAAAGCAGGAAGTAATCTACTCATCTTGATGTATCAAGATTTTCATTACAACAATACTTTGAAGAAGGTTGTAATCTACATTTCATGTCCTTTGCATACTTTGTAACTACAAAAGTTATATATATTCTTCAAGAATTTATATACTTTAATAAGTATTTGCATATCTCAACTACCATTCAATGGATATTAAGAGTTTTATTACAACAATACTTAAAAATAGGAAGTAATCTACTCATCATGAATTATATCAAGATTTTCATTACAACAATACTTAAAAGTAGGTTGAAATCTACTCTCATTGTTCTTCGCATTCTTTATAACAATGAAAGTTATTTATATTCTTCAGGAATTTGTATACTTCCATTATTTAATATGATTTTAAACCATATTTATACCTTCGGGGTATATTAAGCTTTTCAAGTACTTTTGGTACTTTGCGGACTACAGGTTCAGATTTCTTATTAAGGAGAATTTCATGATGGCCAATCATGTTTTTCTCTAATCCAGGATCTTTAATCCATTTATAAACTTAAGCGCTTTATTATTTATAGATTTATCATCGATGATTATTTCTTGTCAGTTCTAGACATGATTTATTGAGATCTCTTTAGTTATCATGTTTTAGGTACCTAACCCACTTCTAGGGTTATTTGAGAATCATGTCATGGATCTCTTTCAGAGCATCCTTAAGTGTTTCTTCAAGAACACTCACCTCTTTTATATGGCATCTTTATTACTTACTCCAACAATATTTTGAACTGACTTTTGAACCATATTTCAGATGTGATTTATAAATTTTGATCCTTCAGGGATTCAAATCTATATTGGAGAAAGTCTACTAGGGATATTATTGATACTTTATTCAAGTTACTTAATATCTTGCATCATTCTATATTTTAACAAATATTTAAGACTGATGATCAAAATGATCTTGTATCCCTTTATCCTCCCCCTCAATGTTGACAAACATTGTCACATTAAATAATAATCATCTTTGGACTCTCATTTTGATCCATTATGATATTGCTACTAGCAAATACATCATACATATTAATAATAGGAGGATAATTCTTTCATTAGTTGATAAGATACATTCAATTGATATTGATTATTAGAGTTTGTTCTCATTCATTGATCTAAGCAATTGGAGTAATTTACTTATTGTGTAGATCATTTGAATACATACATGACTTCAGGTCATTCAACATTTATGTTGATTGAATTTTAAATCACTAATAATATGTATGCATAATCTATAAGATGAGCTTATAACAAACTTCAGGTTGTTAGCTAAATATTTACATATGTGGATGTATACGTGCGTCCACGTATCACATATATATTATAAAATTTTCATATTCTTTCTCATTCGAATTAGTGATTTGTAGAACAAACTATTACAAGGATCCAAACTATTAATTTCTATTTATAAATCAATGTCAATGCAAACCTATCAAAACCGCATGATAATGTTCAAAACATTTGGTTTGGAACCATATCGAACTTCTGGCTCGAACAATATATACACACAACTTCAAGTTGTTAAGTTTGTTCCTCAATTATATTTCAAATATCAGTTTTGAACACTAATTATGATTACTTATCAAAGAATAATTTTTAATTGCATATAGACATTTCTACACATCTCTATTGAGAGTTCTGTAAAAAAAATTACAGCAAAAATAATAATAGTATCTTCTGGATACTTGGAATGTTACAGAAACGGATTTCCTCAGGACCGTATGTATAGCTCTCAAACTTTTAGGATCTAATCTAAACTAAATTAGGATCCTTTATAATTAAATTTTTATGCATTTATTTGGTTTAATAAAAATACCAAATATATAAGCAAATCTCTTCTAGAGATATGTTATCGTTTCCTAATTTATTAGTCTCTTTTAGGGATATTTTATTATCACTACTTCTAGAGTGAATTTATCTCTTCTAGAGATATATATGTGTACTATTGGAATGTAATATCAATGTACAATGTTTCTTTTGTAAAAATTACTTAATTACTACCTTTACAATAACATAAAACATCCCTACTAGTTTTTTTTGTTGTTGTTGTAACTATATTTGAAATGACATATCAGACTTTAAATACAGTAACAAAATTAGATGCACCAAATGAAAGTAAGATGCGAAAGATAAAACCACTACTTCTGGAGTGTAACATTGGTATACAATATCATTTTTTTCTCTCGATAAATTATTTTTATTACTCACAAAAAATTATATCATTATTCCTTCGGGGAATAAAGTATTTCCTTTTAAGGAGTTGCAATGTAACAAAAATAAAATTTCTATAACAACTCTTCTGGGATGTTATATTTTGCAATATAAATATAAATAAATCTCTAAAACATCTTTTCAAGAGATTAATATGCACACATACACATCCAATGATTTTTGAAGTATCATATAACATAATATCTTCAGGATATTTGATTAATATAGTGTAAATGTTAAGATATAAGGTAAGATATAACTCATTTGGAGATTTTTGTAATCTTTTGAATGCAACATCATTTTCTCATATGATTATTTATTAATTTTCTTTAACTTCTTCAGGAAGTACAACCTTATCATTTTACATAATTTCAATAGAGCTTCGGGCTTCTAATTCATGAACTTCAAGTTCATTAATTTGTTATGAACTTCAGGTTCTTAATTTTGTGTAAACTTCTCCCCCTTTTTTTTGTACCATATTGTTACAAAATAAAAGTCTATTAGAATTCGAGCTTGTAAAGTTTATCAGAAATCTTTTCATAATTCAAGACTTCAGGTCTTGGACATTGAGTTATACAACTTCTGGTTGAAAAAAAAAAATCTTTGCACAACTTCGGGTTGTTGTTCAAACTTATTTCTTTCATTATATCGGGCATTGTTTGCCAAAATGAATACACCATATAATAAAGCATATGTCTATTCTTATTCCAAACATAAAAATACAATATCATTTAATTTACTGTAGCCATTGCATTTATGATGACATGGTAATTTAATTTATTACCATGATGACAACATTTAATGCATTTATGATTAAAAAAATGAATGCAATTTACCATTATTGTGGCATAAAATATAAAATATTATCACAACGAATTGATTTCTTTAGAAACAAATAAATCAATCTAACTAACTTTAGTTAGCCAAATTTAGTCTCAAAGCTAAGTTTAATATACTCAATAATAAAATTAAATGAATACCATAAGAGAAACTTTATTTCTCAATAGTCAAAATTTCTAAAATAACTAAAATAACTCTTATGTATATACGTACATACATACATACATATATATGTGTGTGTATATATTCTTTTTTTAATATATAATTCAAGTTTCTACTCTTTTATTGAAACTTATGGTTCTTTATTATAAGAAAACTTGAAATTTAATAATTTATGGAAACTCAAGCTTTTAGTATTATATGAACTGCAGGTTCTCAACTTTTATTTCAAATGCCAGAAATTAAGTTTACCGTATATATTTTCATTAACGTTTCCATTCACTTCTGGTGTACTAAATCATATTAATATTGGATATAAACTAATATGATCTTCTAAAGATGCATTATTCTTGTATATGTTTCCCTAAGAAATAATAAAATATTTCTTCTGGAAATATAAACAACATATAATCAAAATAATTTCCAAAATTAAAATCCAAATCAAAGAGTTTTCAAAAATGAAAACTTCATTTATCAAACATGTGCATATTACTTAGATCTATATCACAAACCAAAACGTAATCAAGATCAATAAATTTATTTGAATCAACAACAGAAATTGTCAAATTCAAAAAAAAATCACAACATTTTATTTTTAAACAATGTATAGATCTCAACGATATATTATTTGAGTGTGATTTTAAGATCTACAATATAATGAGATCATAAAAATAAGAACAAAAAAATCGGATCTATTGTAGGATGAGATCTGAAATGTAATGACAAAAATACATGTACAGTGGAATAAGATCTATAAATTTAGATTTATAACAAAATAAGATGTTGAAAAGATAAGATCTATTAAAACTTAAATTCAAATCTGAAAAATTAGAAAATAGACATAGAATTGTGAAACAAGAATATTCAAATCAAGATCTAAATTAATCGCAAAATAAATCTAGAAAAGCAGATCTAGAAAATTTCAAACCTGATTTCAATGGTTGAATAAGAGGAAGAGAAAGATCTGATTTCAGTAACTGAATAAGAGAAGGAGATGTACATCTAATCTTCTGGATTAGAATATCCAATACATTCGAGAAAAAGATCAAATCGTGCCGATAACGTGTTATAAAATGAAGAAATAAGAAGCCATTAGAGAGAGAGGCAGAAGATATATTATTCATTCATAAGAATTAGACAAGTATTTACATTACATAGCCACCTTTATATAGAAGCTTCAGAGCAAAGGATTTAAGCTATTCTACGATGTTGGACTAAACAAAAAAACATAAAAGTATATTCATTTTATGATTTACATTTATTGTAACAGTTTAGTTTATTTCTTTTCATGTATTTTAGATATTTTTTTATAGGTTTTTTTAATGAATTTTTACTTTTATTTTATTTGTACGGATTCACGAGGATTTCACGCAGCAAGCTTGTTGGTAGCTCATTTTTAAATATGGAATAATATTACATCGGTCGTTTTTCTACTGCATAGGCATGATCTCAACAACAAAAAATGTCACGCGAAATCTAGGAAATAAAATATATGGACCCGTTTTGAAATTGGTGTTTCAAAATGAAAAATGGTGCATATTTGTAGTATGGTCATCGTACTGTCTATTTCTGTCATGAATTACACGCAACTAAGAAACAAACATTTACATCCAGTGTATAAAAATGATTGGATAAATAAACATTCATATCCATGAATCAATACCTAGACATAGTGAGTAAATATCTTCAGAAGTAGATAGAAAGAAAAGTTATTGTAGACAGGAGTCAAATTTGTCAGCTGTGTGCTCTGTGTTGCATTCTATTCAGATTTCAGACCACTGCAAAAAGTTATTGGACAACACAACTTGCCTGATTTACCAGTTTTTCATTTTACAGTGCAAACTTAAATTGCCTTCAGTGTGAAGTGAACGCTGAATAATCTGTCCAATTTTATTTACTTTTTACCCTAGCTATAAACACTGTTCAAAGTTTTTCCCAAAATTTCCATAAAATACCATCTTATTCATTTTATTATTTCTAACATTTTCAAAAATAACCGAGTGTTTTTTCCCTTTGATTTCCAATTCAATTCCTCTACTGCTAAGGTAAGAAAAAAAAATAAAAAAATCCCTCAAAAGGACCATGCATCAGAGACATGTTGGAAACGATAGCGTTTAACCATTGTAGGTAGAAAAAATGTTGCGTAATTCACGTCTTTTAATAGAATAAAAGGACGAATACGTGCATGTGTCAAGTAGGGACATTAATATCTTCAATCGTTCCAACAGCACAGAGCCATTAATGTGTGTGAAACGAATATTTATATAGTCGGTGTTTCTGTAATTAAGGGGCTTCCATCTATGCACAGCTCTTCATTGTAGTCCGCTGTCGGTATGCTTGAAGCAATTCACCGCATGCAGTGCCCTACGTAAAATATTCATAATATTTTTTACGTTAATATCTAAGCTAGCGCCTCCATGCTTCCTGAACTAGACTTATCTTATATTTATTACTTGATGATCATATATATTAGGTTACATTATTATTTATATATCCTACTGTACTTAATTGTTTATGATATTCTAATGCCATGCGTTGCTTTGAAGATGTTGCTTTGATTAATCTTTATCTTAAACCTGATGTAATTAGCACTCAAGTCACCAAATTCGAAAATCGATGCGCAATGAAAACAAGGTAAGCACGTTTTGGCATCTAAATACGTTTAAATTATTCCACTGTTTACTTTATTAGTGCTTGGTGGTTCACATGTTTGGTTTATCTTGGATTGAAGTGATAAGATAGGAACAAAAACGATGTTAGCGGAAAACGAGAAGGGTATACGAAGATATCATGTGGTCCTTGAATCGTATGGTTATATCACATTTAGCTAAGTAATGATGCCCATGACGTATATGTCCTAACTACATGGTTAGCTTTAACGATCCTTCACGGTTCGTTTATTTATTAGCGTGGCATACAAAATTGTTGCAATAAAAACGCGTATGATTCAGTTGGGACAGATAAACGAAGATGATGCTATTTAGACCTGTTCTTGTCACTTTGAATGCCACAACCAACCCAATGCAAAAACCTTAATTCCGACTTAAGAAGAAAAACGTGAAGTTTACACTTGCAGTGAAATGAGATGCTTATTGAATTATGTATGTAATTAATTGTAACAAATTTGAAAAGCATTTTATCATGATAATAACGACAAAAACGGTCCGTCATTTGGATGTTAATTGTAAAGAACAATAAATGCACAACATTAGTTTATAGAAGTTTGAAACGAACAACATAAGTTTATAGAAGTTTGAAATGAACTCAAGCAATGTCTCGACGAACAAAAACCATTGAGTGTCCATAAGATGAAGTAGAAGTCAGGAAGGCAAATCTAATGCCAAAGTTCAAATAAAGTCTCAAGAGTTAGTATTAACTTGCTACGAGAATGTACTTAGTCACTTCGGATAAGTCAAGTAGTGGAAAACAAAAGATGAAATTACAAGTCAACGACACAACTCGACACCAACTCCTGTAATCTATGATGAGTCGTCGAAACACTTAGTCTAGAGATGGAAGCCAAAGCAAGTAAAGAACAAAATACAAAGATCACACAACTCGGTATTGAGTCATGCCACCACCCGATACCAAGTTATCATTGTTCATGATTTTACCACAATCTCGCGACTGAGGCTTCATGCCCATAGTGAAGAACATGGAGAGCTAGCTTATTTCAACGACTTTTGTGACGATTTCGTCTATAAAGAGAGGGAGAGGTGCAAAGGAAAACGGAACTTTTCGGATCTTCTCTTCTATTACTTTGTTATCTTATTTTACCCCGAAACTCTATTGAAACCTAGTCCGAGTTGTGGTAAACCAACTTGTAAGACCATCATTGTAAAAGAAAGCCATAACCAGTAACAAAGTTGACAGTCAACGTAGGCTATTGATTTTGGTCGAACCACTACAAATCTTATATTTTCTTTTTCTTTTTTTGAAAAGCAAGAGCAAAGAGCTCACTTTATTAACTAATGTAGCATTACAAACATAGAGCTTGAAATCCAAGCTAAAAAAAACAATTACAATTCTCCAAGATAACCACAAAACCATGATAACATGACTACAACAAAAGACATTAAATTAACCAGCAACATCAACAACAAACTGTAGTACAACTAAACTAAGACTCAATAAAGAAATACATGGCAATAGCATTGCAACCAAATGAACCAGTGATGATAGGAAAATAAGGCAATGCATGATATCTCCATCATCCCTCTATACCAATTAAGACCATCAGCAACTAACAACAACTCTTCATAAGAATGATCTTCAGCAAATAACCTGAAATGAAAGCATGCTATAGCAAGACCTGTGTATCAGTCATCATAATAAAATTGATTTCCAGAATAACATGTCAACCGATGGAAACTTCACAGTTTAAAATGAGAGCAATTTCCAGAAACCTCCATAGTGAAGCAAACTATCAAATTTTCTGAGAAATACATAGAAGAAAGATGATACATCATACTTAACATGTATCAGTTTTCAAAAAATTAAGAATATTACTATGTATCTGACAAAACAACTGAGAGGAATTATTTATACCATTACCAAAAATTCTGTTATTCCTCTCTTGCCATACCTCATAAATCAATCTCTTAAGCATCTTTAGCAAAAGCCTAGTATTACGTGACTTCCATCTAGTTGCTTTGAAGATATTAAACCACTCAATAGCACTAACAGACGAAGGCTTATAAAATCCACCAATTGATAATAATCTGTACCAGATTTGAAATACAAATGGACACTCAAAGAATAAATGTGTATTACATTCAGTGTTAGAACTACAAAATACACATAGATCCTCTGAGATAACACCAATTCTACAAAGCTTATCCTTGGTATTTAAAGCATTAGCCATCACTTTCCATAGCAACAAATTTTCCTTTGCACTACCACCTATTTTCCAAATTCTAGTATGCCAGGGAAATTGTGTACCATTATCACAGAGAGACTTATAAACAATCTTAATAGTAAAATTCTTCCCAGACCATACTAGTACATTATCAGACCTGATAAAATGGTTATTTGAAATGAGGTTCCATAAGTTTCTTAAATGGAAAGAACTGGAGTATGGCAAAACTATACTGCCATCATGAATAAAATCATCAACTTTAGCCTCTTCTGATATACCAGAATTTCTTCTCAAATTACAATCAACAATAGAACTAAGGATTAAACCTTGTTTAACCCATGGAGAATGCCAGAAAGACAAATCTTTAATCAGAACATGGTTACATTGAATTAAAGGTATAAATGATTCTCTAAATTTTAGAATACACCTCCAACTCCAACTACAACTTTGAGGAATTGACATAGTCCAAAAATTTCTCCTACCAATAAGATTGTGATTAACCCATTGTGACCAAAGATTGTTATCAGTTGTAAATTTTTTATTGAAATACACTGAGATTGCAGCCTTATTCCACTGAAAAATATTTGTTATTCCAAGACCTCCATGTTTCTTTGCATCAAAAAGTTTATGGAAAGAAATTGGAACTAACTTCCTAGAAAAAGGATCACCATGCCATAAGAATTTATTAAGAGCCCTAGAAATCATATTAATGAGCTTAATTGGAAGAATATAATGCCTTGTCCAATAGGTAGTCATGGCCACAGCAATTGACTGTACAATAGTTAACCTACCAGCTTGTGATAGTTTTCCAATAGGCCATATGAGAAGTTTTTCAATAATCTTTTCAAACAGAGGCATACAATCTTGTTTGGTAATTCTAGAAGTAATCAAAGGCAAACCCAAATAGAAAGAATTTCTAGGCAATTCATGAAGACACGAGAGATTGATGATATCATTTTTTTCAAAAGAACTTAACCCAGCAACCAAAATATTAGACTTAGCAAGATTAATCTGAAGACCAGTGATAGAATGGAAAAGCTTCAGAGTTGAAAGAATGCACTGAATATTATCATGAGTAGGCTTTGTAAAAACAACCAAGTCATCAGCAAATAAAAGATGAGTAATAAGAGGTTGCCTACATTTAGGATGCAGCTGAAAGACTCTTTTAACAACAAGATCCTTGAACATAGAATTAAGAAGCTCCATAACAATTATAAACAAGTAAGCTGAAATAGGATCACCTTGCCTAACACCATGCACACCCTTAAAGTATCCATACAAACCACCATCTCTCGAAATAGAATACATAGGTGAAGATATACAAGTATAAATCCAAGCTAAAAACGGTTTTGGAAAATTCATTTTAGACATAACAGCTAAAATAGAGTTCCAATGTACAGAGTCAAATGCTTTCCTAATGTCCAATTTTAACATGCACCTTGGTGAAATGTTTTTCCTCTCATAACCAAACAGCAACTCTTGAGTCAATAGAATATTATCACTAATTGATCTGCCATTAATATATGCAGCTTGATTAATAGAGATAATGGATGGCAAGACAAGTTGTAGTCTGTTAGCTAAAATCTTTGAGATGATCTTATAGATGATGTTACAACAAGAGATAGGCCTAAAATCAGCAACTGATGTTGGATTCACAATCTTAGGAATTAATGCTATAGCAGTTGCAGATAAACCAGCAGGAAGTTTATTGTGAAGAAAAAAGAATTTAATAGCTTTAACAATATCAAATCCAATAATATTCCAACTATGTTGCATGAAGTGTGCATTATAACCATCTGGGCCTCCACAACTATTACTATCCATACTAAACACAGCATTTCTAATTTCATCAGCAGTTATTTCACTTATCAGAGAAATTGATTGAAAATTTGACAAAGTGGGAAGAGATATATTAAAAAGGGGTCTAAGTTCAGGAATGAAAGAGGTGGAAGGTGCTAATACAGATGAAAAATATTGAACAAAATCCTGATTAATATCATCAAAAGAATTCACCAATTGCCCATTCATATCCTTAATCTGAAAAATGCAATCACGATTTCTTTTAACTTTAAGAAAATTATGAAAGTACTTAGTATTCCTATCTGCCTCCTTTTCCATTCTCAAATGTATTTTCTGTTTGAGAGATGACACCTCCCTATCAATAACTTGCTCAAGCTCATTCTTTAATTGCAGTTCAACATGTTTTAAGAAAGAATCACAAGGCCTGATACACAAGGCTTCCTGAATCTTAATGAGATCATTCCTAATCTGAGTGGAAAGTTTAGATTCATTACCAAAATTAGCTGCTGACCACACCTTTAGATGAAACTTAAGCACTTTCATCTTGTGAATAATATTTGCTAACGGGTCTTTGCCAAATTGCATGCTCCAAACCTGTTTCAGAATATCAAAAAAATCCTCATGCTTAGTCCAAAAGTTAAAAAATTTAAAAGTGTGTTTCCCTCCACCAAATTTATCAACTCCACATTGAAAAATTAATGGACAATGATCAGAAAGGGAAGGCTGAAGAATTTGGTAAAATGATTTTGGCCAATAATGAAGAAAAGGAAGATTTATAAAAATGTGATCAAGTTTACATAGAGTTACATTACCATTCCTATTACAATTGGACCATGTAAAATCAGGACCAAAGAATTTAACAGGAATCAGATTTGATTGACAAATAGCACTATAAAAGGAGAGATATCCTTGAGAGATAAAGAACAACCACCAAATTTCTGATCACAAGCAAACATACATTTAAAGTCACCACCAATAAGCCAAGGACTAGAGAGTGGATTTAAAGATGGAAGGTTATCCAAAAAGACCTGTCTTAAAGATAAAGAGTTATGAGCATAAACAGAGGTAAGATGAAAATTCAGATTTGTAGGTAAATGGATACACTGATAGTGAATGAATTGATCTGAAGCACTAATTCTAGAGAGTTTGAATATACTTGGATTCCATAAAGTCAATAGTCTACCATAATTAGATTCAAGAAAATTATGATCATATAACCAAGATGGAGCTATCATGCATGAAGCCTTAATTGTAGATTGAATATCAAGCTTAGTTTCAGAGATACACATTAAATGAATATCCCTATCCTTTAAAAGATTTCTAATCTCTATCTGCTTAGAGGGTGAATTAGCACCCCTAATATTCCAGAATGCAATATTGTTCATTTAAAAGGAAGAGGAGGTAACAATGGTGAAGGATTCTTCCTTGTATGTCTTGTGTGAGAATTAATCTTTGAAGAAGATATTGGGAGAACCTCATGGGGCTTAAACTCTCTGCCTTTATTCAAATCACCAGCACTCATAGCATCAGCATCATCACTAGAATTAGAAGGAGGAGGAAGAATAATGTGACTGGGAGGAGACAAGTGCAAATAAGGTGAAGAACTGGAACCTAAAGTGGAAGGAGAAAGATTACTAGAGGATGAGATATTAGATGAAACAACATTTATAACATTGCCAGCAACAGATGAATTGTTTGAAAGATTGACACAAGAAGAACCACAAACCAAATTTGATAGAGATTGAGTACTAAACTGAGAACAACATGATGATGACACATAGTTATCAGTAGATCCAACATTTTCAACATTAGGAGCTACTGTTGAAGAAATTGAAAGATTTACGCAAGAAGGTGATGTAACCATTGAGATATTTGCATTAGCGAAACTATCCTGAGATTTATCAAGAGAAGAATTTGATAAGATTGAAAAAGAATTAGAAGTAATAGGACAAGAACTATTTGAAATATCAACTCCTTTGTCCTTGTCAACACTTTCATCGGCTATTTTAAGAATATCAACATCCACAGGTTTTTTCCTTTTCCAAATTCCTTTATTCCTCCTATTTACATTTTTCCAGCCTTGATCATTTAAGTTTTTATCATCAGTATGAGTAACAAGATCAGATTGAATTTTATCTACATTCTTCATCACAACTTGCTCCTTATTAACATCTATATCTTCAACCCTATTAACAAATTCACAATATGCAGAGTCATGACCAAATTTTTTACAATGGGTACAAATATTTGGTTTTCAATCATAAGACAGTTGAACATCCGGACAGTTGTTACCCAATTGTGGAATAGGAATCAAATCAGGTAATTCAAAATCAGGTGAAATCTCCACTAGTGCTTTAGCATACTTAAATCTCTGTAATTTTTCATTGCTATTATCAAAACATATAAGCCTACCAACATGACATGCCAACCAATTAAACCCAATCAAAGTCCAAAGAATAATAGGAATTCTGTGAAAGTGTATCCACACAGGTACTTTCTTGATTTGAGCTTGTGAAATACCAACAGAAGGATCCCATTTAGTAATAATAAACATTCTACCTCTAATGAAAATAGGATCCAAATTAAGAACATAATCCCTATCTTCTTGATTTGAAAACTTGAAAAAGAAATTATAACCATCAGATTTAAAATCCACTTCACCTTTGAGCTTCCAATATCTTTTCAGAAAAGAAACAACAGTCAAGAATGAAAGTGTACCATCCAAGAAGAAACCAACCAAATGATTTTCCCAGTATTTCAAGCCCTCTTCCCGAACAAGATCGGGTAAAACAGTGGACGACTTATCCCTTGAAATATCAAAATGGATAGGCTTATAAGAACCAGCATTTCTCGGCAAAGACTTGAAGAGCGATGACCAATTCGAATTAACAGAAGATGAATCCTTCTTGGAAGAAGATAACAAAGAATCAAACTGACAAGGAGCTGAAGAAAGATGGGAAGACAGAAGAGGAGCAGATGAAGAGCAAGAGGAAGATGAAGACGATGAGGAAAGAGGAGGGAAAGAAGCAGAATCAAAAGAAAAAGAAGAAGAAGAGAGAGACGCCATTAAAATTTCAAACGGAAGCTAAAAACATCGTGGAGGGAAGAGAACAAAAAATTATATATTTCTTGTCTTAATCTTATATGTTCTTCTGTTTTAATTTTTTAGTTCTTCAATTTTCACTTGTTAATCGATTGTGTGTTTGTTCCACTTTTGATGAATATATTTGATGCTTTCACTGAGAGATTCAAGATTCTCAATTATAGATCCATCTTAGAACTTTGAATTTGAACTGTCCATAAGTTAGATCTAGAGATTTGGTATTGGAAGAGATTTGCGGTTATTTAGATTTGGAAGAAAGTCTACCGTTGGATATAAAAGTAAGCCGCACCTAGGAAGCATAAGGAGAAGTCAACCACATTAAGAACCCTCAATGAAGTTGAGAATGATGACTCTCAACACGGAGACGAAACGAACCAACCCGCTTCTGTTAAATCCCAAGTGCACTAAGGATAGTGACAAGGGTGGAGTTGGATCAAATGATGTCTGAAATGCATAAGAAGATATTAGAAAGTCAAAACGCTATGTTGAAGGAGATGGAGAGAGAAGTATCCTATGATGACTCGGCTACTCCAAAGCCAAAAAAAGAGTGATGGGGAGTCATCATTTTCTAACTCGGAACAAGAAAATATTATTTATTAAACAGAAACCAAAGAGATGGAAAGCAGAAGATGAAAAGGGGAGAAGCTGGAACATCAAAAATGGAACTTAGAACAGCCCCAGTATAAAAACTACAACTCGACATCGAACCATCATGAACCATTACGATACGGTATCGAGTTATCGAAAAAAATGTTTGTTGATGATTCTGATGATGAACTTCATGAGAAGGTTGATGTTGGTCTCAAAAGAGTTATTAATGGTCTAAGTGGTGGTGTTTAGACAAATGCCACAAAACCATCAAGAAAAGAATGATGACAATGAGGGACCGATGAACAACTCTCCCAAAGATAAGGAGCCCAAACGTCAAGCAACTAATCGAAAATGTTTACGGAGTCAAACACTCGCAGTTGTTCCTGAGATCGTCGTCTAGTTGCCTAGACCAGTCCAGAGTACATAACTGATATGTTGAGAATGTTGCTGAATGAGAATCAACAAAGAAGTAACGACGGTTAGGAATCCTCACCTAGTACAATCTCATTCACTGATGATATAAAGTAGGAAAAATTATCTCAGGAGGTTTTTCATGCCAACAATGTCATCTTACAATATAATGACAAATCCGAAATAACACCTTTTGAAATATTAATGACACATGGATGGTGCTAGAGCTACAGATGCAGTGAGATGTAGGTGCTTCTCTATATATCTTCTGCCTACGATGTGGTTCACTCAGCCCGCGTCGATGTCCATATCTTCCTTTGACCAGTCAGTAAGAAAGTTCATGGAGCAATTCAGGCTCCATACAGCTTGACCCAAGGATGTGATGTCATTGTCAAACATTCATCACATCTCCAAAGAGAATCTGATTTCTTAACCGATTTAATGATGTTGTGACTGAAGCATGCAATCCGAAAGAAGATATTATTCTGAGGGCTTTGATTCATGACATTCACCATGGCATCGAATTTGGTAGGTGGCCAAAAAGGAAGCAGCCACCTACTATGAATGAGTTTTACTATAAAGCATCGAGGATTTTGGGCTTAGAAGAGACGAACCTGGCAGTTTTACCTCTTGATGATAGGATGTCAAATGATGTAGTGCCAAACAACGTTGCAATTTAGCAAACTTGTAAGAATACTAGAAACGTTGTTGTGATCGTTGGAAACAATAACCCAAAGAGAAGGAACCTAGGTATTAGTGGAAAGAAGCCAGTAACCAAGAAACGTCCCATATACGTTGAAGACTACACTCCACTAAATGATTCCATTGAAGATATTTACCTTGCCACCCAAAGAACTGAAAATTATAGAAAGTCGCATTGGAGAGAGGCAATTGGACAAGAAAGGAGCTTAGAGAAGTATTGTCGCTTCCACAAAATAATTGGGCACAATACCAACAATTTCCAACATCTAAGATATAAAATTTAAGATTTGAATAGGAAATTACAACAGTATGTGAGAGACTCTTAAGATGGTGGGCCAAAGAACAATAGACCCTAAGGCTAGTTGGTCAAACAGAATCAAGTTAGGCCTAGTGGAGATGGATCTATATAGTCTAAAAAGAGGCTTGTGATAAAGACTATTACTAGAGGACCTTATCCAATTAAGAATAGTTGGAATAAGATGGAGAGGTATGGTGGTTCTTTGAAGCATGTTGTTCGGGAGACTTGTTTTGCTGTGGAAGATGGAACTCCGGCAAAACAGAAAAATACGATGCATGACAACATTGTTTTAAAAGCAAGGATGTTGACCGGGTAAAAGTACAAATGCTCACCCCATGATGATTATGGACGTTGTTGGGTCGGTGGTTGTACATGAGTTCCGATTGACTGTTGGATCTAGGTTAAAATAAAACTTTCAACCAGATGAACCAGCCTTATGGACAATACTTTCGATGCCAATCTTATGGCATATACTTCTATGTTCGAGATCTACCGACGCTTTCTATCTATGGAAGCTTGGGCATTCCATGGTCCTTTGCATGCTATTGATTATGTACCGGCCAGTAGTAAAGCCTGATTGAAATGACCTTCTTTTATGGGAGGTGGTAAAAGTTTTCCTGTAGGAACTTCACTATAAGGGTATAGGTAAAAAAATTCCTATAGGAACTTCACTAAAAGGGTATGCGGGAAGTGAA
Source organism: Allium cepa (assembly GCA_030765085.1). Lineage (NCBI taxonomy): Eukaryota > Viridiplantae > Streptophyta > Magnoliopsida > Asparagales > Amaryllidaceae > Allium > Allium cepa. Next base: position 35,920,267 of record CM060941.1, read on the forward strand.
TCCTCGAGACGTCTATCATCTCTTCGCCAAGGTCACCCCGCCAAATTTATAATTGATATAAAGGGTTGAGGTCTGAATATACGTAGCAAAATAATATTATTAATAAATCACATCCACTTATAACAAGAATTAACCATTAATTAAAATAGTTTGTATTTACTATGTAGTGGGCGGCGGCAGAGTAATGCACTTTTTGCCACTATGCAGTGTCGAGCCAAGAAAAACATTTTTATGTTCGATGACACGTACCCTCAGTGGAGAAGTTATATGTCGGATTTCCATTTCCCTTTTGAAAAGTTCTATAAGGAAAGAATTCGAAAAGAACTATTCTAAATCGAAGTCCTGATTTTTTGTAAACAATTTTCTTTCGAAAATCTTTCAGGTAATGCCATTTTGGTATAGGACTTGTAATCAAGACCCAAACTACCATTCTACAATAAGTTTTCGTAAGAAGAAAATGTGGAATGAGACAAAGCCGATGGCTAACCATAAATGAAAAGGTAATTGTGATATTGGACAAGGCCCATTGTTGACAATAAAAGCCCCATAGGTATAAACCTGGCTAAAAGGGCTCTATTCAAATGTTAGAAAAAGAATCCAAGAACACCAAAACGAAATCAAAAGACCATTGGGAAGCCCAATAAATGCCACTAGGTATAGACCTAGCAAAAGGGTTGCTTCTAAGAACAATAAGAAATCGATGAGTGCCAAGGCCAATAAGAACGTCAACCGATGCAATCAGAAGGAACTCGAATGCTGAAATCTAGTAATGAAGATGAAGTCCATGCCGGAATAATAATCCGATGGTGTAAAGATTCCAAAAGATTCACTGTTAATATTCTTTCAAGTTATGACTTACCCCCTTGCATTTTCCTTGCATATAAGGCTCATGAAGTGATTGTTATAGTACCCAAATACACACACACAAATATATATATATATACATATATTGTACAGCTGCCAACAGGAGTAAGTCCGATATATTTATTTTCCTAAAATAAAAAACAATACAACGTATTAAATCTATTTCTTTACAAATTCTAATGTTTTTCCTTTTCGATCATCTTTTCTATGACATAAGCATGATTGCAACACTTAATTGTTTTATGTCCATACATGTAATGATGATCAATGTAATAATTTTCACTTTTTGGATTTTCTCTTTTTGGAGGAGAGCGATTTAGATAAGGAGGCTTTTCATGGGTTTTTCGTTAAATATTGGTTAGAGTGTCATTTAGAGGAGTTATAATTTTTTTTTCCTTTTTTACTTTCTTCTGGTGTTCATCATTTGTGGTTTTGGGAAGAGGACTTTTGGAATATTTAGAATGTTATGCATGATCTTCATATGTCATCATTTAATATTTAAATCTTTGATTTATCCATTCGTTGCCATGACCATTTCCTAAGTTGATCGCTCTATGGTAGCAATTCTTTTAGATATCAAAGTAGCTCAATTTTATACCTCGTCGAGACAATTGTGGCCAAATGTTCATTAGTATGTTCTTCCGTAAGCTAAATTTGAAGGTTGAGGGGCAGTTCCAAACTGAAATTTTCTTCGCTGAAGCTTTCCATGGTTAGTTGATGAAGCTGATTTTCTGAACAAAGAATCAGAGTTAGAGGGCCTTCCTTCATGTTCCAAAATTGAAACAACCCACCATCTACAACGTCTTGGGTCATGCACAAAATGATGCAAACATCGCATACCTCATGGATGGTAGATCGCTTTGAGGTAAAACATAAAATATAAAATAGATTACTAAGCTACCTACAATGTTTTATACTTTTTGAAACTCACAGCGGAAAGAATAAAATACAATAGTAATCAATAATATAATCTCAGACAAACAAAACAATATAGTATCAAATAAATCCAAGTACAACATATCCCTATTGGTAACGGACATAGTACAATGTCTAGGAATGAATGAAATACAATAGTAGATAGCTAATAAATATATGCGTATTTTCATTATACCATCACGCCTCCATATCACCACCTGTCCTCTCTATCGACCTATTAGAGTATAAATTAAAGAAGAAAATGTTAGTGGGGATTGGACAAACGTCTGGTGAGTGAAACACATCATATAAGCGTATAATACTGATAAACTAGTAAAACAACGCTTATGCACGAAAACTATACCTTAACATGTGTCCCAACAAGTCAACAAAACATAATACAATACTATAGTGACATCATATTTTAAGGTCTCACTAAAATCTATTACATGCCTAATCACATGCCCATGATTGACCTCAAAGTCTCACCCCGCTATCGCCAAATCGTACATTAATGAGGAAACATGTACGCGTGTGTGCGTGTGTGCGTGTAAAATTGTGTGTGTGCGTGTGTGTAAAATTGTTAGCTCCTCCTGTATGCAAATGGATTGTCTAAATATGTGTGCGTGTGTGCATGTAAAATTGTTTATTTATGTGTGTGCGCAAATATATTTATGTAATTATTATAAAATATTGGTCGTAAATTATTTACATAATGCATTTAGAAAAGTGTACACATACAGATATATAATTAAATTATAAAATTATTTCAAATATTATTTTGTAAAATAATTTAGAATATTTATAATATGAAATCCAAACTGAAATTATATACATACATACATACATACATATATATTTTTTAAATTTATATGCATATTGTATATAAACATATAACTATTTATACTTATATGTATAAAATTTTATAACTAAATGTATATTTTGCTTATACCTTCGACCATAGAATAAAAATATTTTTTATTAATTTTCGATTTTAAATAATTTATTAGTTGAAACTAATATTTAATTAAAAGCCACACGAAATTAATAATATAGGAAATTAAAAATATTTTCGAAACCATAATTTATAATTTATATTATATAATTTTTTTACTGAATTTTATATTATTTATCTAATCAATTTTGAATTAAATAATAGTGTGTGTGTGTATCAAGGTTTTAAATATAGGATTTCGGTCACGTTTCGTCTCGGAATTTTTATACAAGTTATCTCGTATTGGGAGAGATCTCGGACGACATGAGTATGTATTGGGTGTACATCTCGGATTGACATCTCTGGTCTTATAATGCATCTCGGGAATATCTCGGATGTATTTATGTGTTTAAAATTGATGTGTCAAAAATTTATTTAACGATTATAACTTTCTTAGTAAAAATAAAAATGATAACATACTTGATTTACATGGAAAAAGAAATATTTTTAGAAGAGTAGTAGCTTGATTAGCTTAATTGATTTGGTAATGATTGAATAATATCCTTTTATTTGAACATAATAAAGAAGTGAAACCTTTCGCTCTGGCTCATTAAGATAAAAAGTAAAGAATATGTTCAAGAAGTTGATAAATTATAATTGGATTGAGTAGTTTCTTTTGAATCAATATGAAAATAAAAATTATTACAGAAAATAAGAAAAATGTATAACTTCGGGTGAGATCTCGGATTGAGGTTTTGATCCATATATCAGGTGAGATTTGAATATCTCGGATGAGATGAGTGTCAAGGGAGATATGGAGGAGATTTGATGTCTCATCTCGTTTAAGTGTGAAAATGAGATCTCGGGCGAGATCTCGGGCGAGATATAGGAGATTTAAAACCATGGTGTGTATACACTAAATATCCAAAAAAAATTAATTTTTATTATTATTTTCGAAAGCGTTTCAAACAAAAATAATTTTTGTAAAGTTTTAAAAATGTGTTACATCATGTTAAACTTTTAAATTAGATTTAATATTTGGAATCATTTAATATTATCATTTTATTCTTCGAATTTTTTTTGGGCCGAGAGCATGTACAAGCAAATATGTATAATTTTTTTAATATATATATATATATATATATATATATATATATATATATAATATTTACACTTATATATATGCAACCATCAACATGTGACAATCCATCGATATACCAATTCGTGATATTTCTAACAAAGTAATACGTAGAACAATAATGACAAAAACTTTTACATATAATAGTAAACTAGAAGAGCACCTTTCACCAAAGCCTAAAGCTTGAACATTGAAATGAAAAAATGAACTTCTTGAATCGAATTTCAATCCCTAAGTTGCTACCTTCCGAGTTACCTTACCATCGACGATCGAATCGAAGTAAATTGATGTGAATTGGTGCTTGAATTTTTAGGACTGTTATAGGGTGATGGCGGCCTGATTTGTGCCGCAAAGGAAGAGTGCAAAAGTATATGCGAAGCGAGGTTAGAAGGATTACATAAGAGAGATACTAGGGAGTGGAATGTGGATCAAGATCCACTTATTTCTCTTACCATTCTTTCACTTTTGAATTCAAAATTTCTTCCCTCTCCACCATCATATGATTGGCCCCTCATGCTCCTATCATGGTCGAAAATACCAAACCCCTAATGGGCCTTAAGACCAGTCCAAGCCTAAGCAATAGTTTTATTTAAATTCAATTTAAACGCGTACCGATATCATATATCGAACATAGCATTTTATAAACACGGTGCTTAATATTATTCAACACATCAGATAAAATTTTACAGTTAATATTTCATAAACGTTACTTAATTTATAACAATTACAAATTAATTAAATCAAACAGTGGATTTGGCCACTATCGATAACTTGACTAATTCTAAAATTATCGATTGTTTGTTCAAGGAGACCAAGATCGGATAAGAATGAGTTATTCCAAAGCCACTTTGAATCAACGTAAGCATTCGAATTGGAAGCATCTTGAAGATGATGGAATTGTAGAGAAAGATCTTCGAAGTGCAAAGACTACTTGCTACTAATCCCGAGGGTGATTCCAAAATGGATGTAGTAAAAGTTGTGCCTTCAGTTTGTTCATATCCTGAACAACTTGTATGGATGAATGCTGGTATTTTATTATTGCTTGGAGGGCAGTGTTAACATCCCAAGTGGGATTGCTATATAACGGGTAAAATGTAGCCTCAGACCTCGTAACTGGTAATGACTAAAGCATGGATGTGTCGCAGATCTAAGTGGGTCTCTTCCATTAGGATACGATCATCGCCTGATCTAAATCGGTATTTTTGGATTTATGCATGCTTCGGGCACGATGCGGTTGTTGATCACAATCAAAAGGTGATCATATTCGGTATTATTCAGGAAGGGGTAGGCCGATCCTGAGTAGCAAAAGTGCAAATATTTTATAGCCTTTGTACATTTTCTCTAGAGGTGTACTATACGGAAGGTAGATCTTTACCTTGTCATCATATGGAATCCATTTTCCACTACGTGTTTATGAACTTAGTTGTATAACTATTATGCTGGAATATAATTAATGTAATCATTTCAGCTAAGATTAAATATTTATTTAAATCTTAGACGTTATTATAATATCACTGGATTTTCAACCGAAAGGTTTCGGTTATGGTAAGGTAAAAACAGATCCATGTTTATATGTGGCGTGGTCTTACGAGATACCTTTATTTTTAAAGAATTTTATGAGTGTAACAATTCAGCTGTTTGAAGTTTACTTACACCAAACCCATGTCTAATCCGGAATTTTTCTTTCATTCCCTAAAACTCTTGGGTACTCAAATTTGTATGAGTAACCAAATAGTCTAGGTTCTTATTGATGCATTTTGGAGAAACATGGAGCAAGAGGCTTCATTGTTATCTATTTATCTATTTTATTTCTGTTGTGTGTGTGTATTATGTATCAGCATTGTGGGTGCAAGTAGTTATAACTATCCCTAACTGAAGTTAGTACCTGTTGTGACTCCGTTCCATTTTTGAAGTGACCATATGTATTATCTTATGTTCTATTATACATGATTTCCGTGCGTTGTGCGATTCTATGTTTATTTCTTCTTGTCGTTTTCTTTTCTTTTAACCCCAACGGCCTGTCTTTCGGACACCTAGATAATCGGCATACGAATATCGTGGATGTATTAAGTATCGTCTTCAGAAGTAAGAAAGATGGATCATTACATTTGGAGTCTTGTACGGAAGCTAAAAGGCTTTTACAATGGATGACTAGTACTTTACCACTTTCCAACCTAAAATTGGAGGAAATTTATTCTTTAAAATTAGCAGTGAGACCACCACTAAAAATATTGGGATATATTGAAGGGGCTGTAAATCTAAAAAAATTCTAACCAACCGATTGATCATGTTAGAGTCATTTGGAACCTATATGATGAAAGGGTGTACTTCAATTAAAGAAAATCTGAGTGTGTTTGATGTTTAGCCGATGAAGACTAAAGTTGTTGACGTAGACCAAAAGGTCATGATTCTACTATGTTCGATTCCAAAGTAGTATAATGGATTTTCATTTATGACAGGGATATCCTGATGTTGGTGGATGTTAAAATCAGTCTTCCGAATGAGGATTTGCTTGATCAAATGAAGGAGGTATGTGGTAGTAGTGGAGAGTAGTAATATTAAAGACTTGTTTGTTGAGAGAGCTACAAGAAGAAAGAGAAGAACTTCAAGGGGAGTTCCAGTTCGAGGAATCCCGAAAGTGGATGATGGAGTAAGTCTAATAGTGATAAATGTCATCGCTGTATGAAAACGTGTCATTGAAGAAGTCAAGTATGCATAAGAAAAAGGAAGTGTAAAAAATGCGGATTAACGATCTTAAGGCTAAGGATAAACACTAGAGGAGGGTGAATAGTGTTTTTAGAGAATTGTTAAATCTTTTTAGTTTTTGTTAAATTAAACACAAATGTGTGCAATATTCAGACACAGATATGATCAAAAAAACAAACATAGATGCAGAAATGAAGTAAAAATAGTAAAGGAAAGAACACACCGGATTTTATACTGGTTAGGAGTTACCCTACATTCAGTCCCACACACAAGTACGGATTTCCTTTCAAAAACAATCTATACAATTACACCCTCGATTTCAAGGCAACGAGGTACACCCTCCAGAATCACAATCCTCTGAGTAGAGATACTTGATTTCCCGGGAAACAAATTCACCTAATTAATTTCCCAAGGCTATAAGTACACCTTATCTCGCTTGATTGATTTCCAAGGCTACAATCACACCTTTTTCTCGCTAAGTTTGATTACAAAAAGCCTATAACTCTGAATAGCACTGAGGATCTTGTTGAGATAGTGATAGAGAATCAAATCAGAGATAATCTAGTTAGATTCAATGTTGATTTCGGCAGAGTAATGGTAAGAATATGTATATAGAAATATGGAAGAAGAAGAGGAGTGAGAAACCAAAAAAACTGAATTAAAATTCGTTGAAACTAACCCCTATTTATAAAAGAATAACAGCCATGTCCATTCGTAAAGAGTTATGACGAATAGACACTTCTTTTGAAATTTAAATTTTGAACTCTACTGACACCAGTCGACATGGGGTACTTGAGTGTGTCGACATCCCAAAGGGATTTTTGGTGTTTTGATTTTCTTTGAAAATAACCTTTATTTTATATTAAAACTATTTTAAACTTTATAAATATACTTGACTATAATTAAAATACACATGTAAATATAAAGAATAATATATATATATAATTTTATTATAACTTTATATTTAAAATCTAAGTATAAATGTTTAAAAAGTTAAATATATTATATTTAAAAGATAGTTTAAAAACAAGGATAATTTGATTTTAAAATTAAAGATTATTTTGAGGCTAAAGGTATTTGAAATCAGGATAGATGTTTTTGATGCTTTTAAAAGGAAGGTTTGAAATCATTTTGAAAACAAGATATAATTTTGAAAAATCATTTTGAATAAAAAGTTAGCGGATATAACAATATTCCACTAGTTTTTTCGTAGGTTCCATCCTACTTAGGGTTCCATCCCTTTAACAGGCTCGAAGTGGATTCCATTACACGAATAAATTGGATTTTAAGATGTCAGTGCTTTTCTAAGAGTTTTAACAAAATTTCTAATTAAAAGATAAATTACTTGAACTCTTGAACTCTTGATAATCATGAGTCTTCAATCTTGATAACTTGAATCTCTATACTGTACAGTCTTCATTCTTGATACTTGCATGGTCAAATCCTGCATATACATATATATTTAAACTTATACTGTTAGTATTTATATTTTATAATCTATTCTAAGGTTGTTATCATCAAAACCATCATCTCACGGACTAACAATCTCCCCTATTTTGAGGATGACAACCTTTGTTTATAAATATTACTTCTATCCTAATAACTCCCCTTTAATCTATGCCTAACTACCATATTTTATACTTCTCCCCCTTTGTCATCAACAAAAACTAAATCTAAACTATATAACACCAAACTATATAACTCCCCCTCATTCTTGGACTAAAATACCTGCATTAGTAAGCTTATACGATGGAATATAGAATTAAGAGATAATTACATTAACAGTCACAATAATGAATCAAAGATTATATATGTGTGAATATATAATTATATATGTTTTGTACAACAAACATTAGTCCACACCAAATATCAATCAATATCAAACCAAGCCAAAGCAAATGAAATCAAATCAATCAATGCAAATAATTCAAACAAAGCAACCAAGTAAAATTAAACGTTATGAGGAACTTCAACCCATCTTTCTTCTCCAAAGATAAGGTCTGCCTTAATAGCAACCCAATTTTCCTTGTCGTTGGTGAGAGAGACTGGAGGATGTACTTCATTATCATCCTTATGTAGGGAGGAAATCATCCATCGTATTGCATCGAAATGTCTTTCTTGCTCCTTGATCATCTGTATTTGACTCAATTCTAAGTGTCGCTGGTTAGGAAGAATGAATGAGAGAATATTCTTGAACAAATTAAAACTTTCTTAAAGATTTTCGGATAAGTTATGAATTGGATTAGCCATATTTGGATTTGTGAGAAGAAGGAAAGATAGAGTAGATAAGAAATAGTTTTCAGTGATGTATTCTGGAAGAAATAAGTATTTATAGGTATAGAAATTCGTTTGAAATGAATAGTCATTTGGTACACATTCAAATTTCAAATTCAAAATGAATTGTCTTTTTTGACCAGTACATGTCGACATGGTCATAGGGGGTATGTCGACATGGTGTAGTGAAATTTGATGATATATTTTGATTTTGTGAATAACTGTGTGTATGTGTATATATATATATATATTTATATATATAATATACTAACATTTATTCTGGAGATAAGATAAGCTAGCTAACAGAAAGAAATTCCATTTTATTTCATATTAAGACGATACAACGATTAATCATAAAGAACTACGCGAACATTCAAATCAAAATAAACTAAAACAAATACAACGAGATACGATAAGGTAGAACTAGTTAGAGGATGATGATGATGAAGAAAGTCCAAGTTTCTTGCTGACTTTGGAAATGAACTTGTTCATCTTGGATGAAATTTTGTCCAACTTCTTACTAATGGATCGTTTAAGAATCCGTTGATTCTCAACAGTTGTATTTTGGTTTTTGAGAAGAGTTTTGTTGAATGGATTAGGAGGATAGTCGATGCTTTCCAAAGAGGTATCACCTTCTTCTTCTTCTTATTCTTCAATTTCCATTTCATCCCCTTCTTCTTCTGCTTCCTATTCCTCTTCTTCCATTTTCTCATGAGCCAAACGCTCTTCCTTTTCGGTAAGAGTCTCGTAAGGTTGAAAAACAAATGGAATTTTCATAAGCGAAATGTTGGAATGATTGAAAACTTTTCCAGAAATAAATTCTTCGCCTTTGAAATCCATTCCAAAATAGTTAAAATCCGAGTGAGATAAATTTCATGATACAAAGTGTTCTCACCCATTTCAAGATTTTTAGGACGAAGTTCATCCAAAAGAACTTGCGCCCAATTAATGTCATAATTTTCAAAAATAGCAAAAAGTGCTTTGCAAATTTTTGAAGTAGGAATGTTAAAATTCCCCGATCTTGGGGTCAAAGTGTGTTGCAAAAGAAGATTGACAATTCTTGCTTTTGGTCGGAAAATTTCGATTTTTGAATTCAAAATTATCATTCCCTTCGAAAATGTGATAAAATGTCTCATGATCATTTTCATCGATTTTAAAATTAGAAAGATCCATTCCCGTACTCTTGCAATTAAGAATGGTAGCCAAAAGATCACAATTCAAAACAATTCTAGTGCCTTTGACACTACTCCAAATTTTGTCCTCATTTCCATTATAAAATCCACGGTTTAAATTTGCATAGAAAATTTTGACAATGTTTAGATAGCAAACAAAATCATTTTGAGAAGCATCAACAAGACTAAGAATTTGATTGTTTGCGAAAAGAGAATCAATTTCATAAGAAGAAAAATCTTGAAAAATAGCAAACTTTTCGAGATGGACTTTGGCATAATTAGCATAATTGATGAATGCTTTTATTGCCTCCAGATCATTGCAGAGTTGTTCTTTTATTTTTTTAGAAATTATCATGGTGGAGGGGTTGCTTGAAGAAGCCATTAAAGTAGAGAGTAGAGAGCTTGAAGTTTTGAAGAGAGGGTTTGAATTTTAAATTAGAGTGAAAAGATATGATAAAAGATAGCGAATAAATAGATTCTCAAAGGACATGTTATCTGGTCAAAAGATGTCTTTTCAGAGAATTGAATGAAGTGAAAAGGTGGAGGGAAATTCAACCATTTGAATTCAAATTTTGATTTCAAATTCTGGTACCCATGTCAACATCATGGTGGGGACCATATCGACATGTGCCTATGAATTTTTGTGATTTATTTTTCCTAAGTACTCTAATATATATATTATATTTAATGTATATATATATATATCTGGAATATTATTAGAATTATAGTATTTTCAATATATTATTATACTATGAAAATAATAATAAAAATAATATTAAAATAATAAAATAATAGTAAAAATTTGAAATTCAAATAACACACCAATTCAAAACCAATCAATCAAGCAATCAAAAATCTAATTCTAAGCATGCAATTTCAACCAATTATATTGTAAATGTGTATCTTTTTCTGAGTTTGTTTCTTTGATTTCGTCGGAATCGTGAACTGCTGTGAAACATAAATTTGAATTGACTTCTGATCATCATCACTTGAGGACGAGTCTGAGTCATCTAGAGTAGCAGTAAATGCACGCTTCCGTTTCTTTGCTGGACCATTGTTCATAGGAGGATTTTGCCTATCTGAATAAGGACAGTCTCTTTTGATATGACATGCTTCATCACAGTTGAAACATTTGACATTATTTGGCATTACATTCTGATTTCCTGAGTTCTTATAGTTGTTTCTCTTGAGATTATTCATCTTTCTGTATTTCAGGAATTTCCTAAAATTTCTGGTCATAAAGGCTATCTCTTTATCATTATCACTATTTGAGTCTGATCCATCGGTCAATGCATTGAATGTCATTGATTTCTTTTCAGATGCTTTGCTTTCTCTTCTCCCGATCATTTAGACTTCAAACGAAATTAGATTTCCAATTAATTCTTCTATCTTTAAGGTACCGATGTCATTTGCCTCTTCGATCGCAAGTGTCTTTTGATCCCATTCTGGAGTAAGAGAATCTAAAAAATTTCTGACTTGATCTTCTTCATAAAATTCCGTTCCCAAGGAAATTAAAGAATGCACAATATCCTGAAATCTGCTATACATATATGAAATAGACTCATTACGATTCATTTTAAATAATTGAAACTGACTTGTGAGCATGAAAATTTTGGTCTGTTTAACTTTGCTTGTTCCTTCAAGAGTTACTTGCAAAGTTTTCCAGATTTCATATGCAGACTTACAAACTGACACTCTATTAAATTCATTTCTATCTAGTGAACAAAACAAAATATTCATTGCTTTAGAATTATTTTGTGCAACAGTCTTTTGCTCAGCGGTCCACTGTGCAAAATCAGTTGTGAGTTCAGAATATTCAGTTTGTGTGATATTCCAAGTGTCTAATTCTATAGATTGTAAACATATTTTCATCCTACATGCCCTTATGCATAACTACTGCCATTAAAAAGTGGTGGTCTGACAGTAGACTGACCTTCTACAAATGAACTAGTGACAGGGATACTGGTGTTAGTAATAATACTGGTGTTGGTGGCCATTTTGAAAACTTTTTCAAAAATCAAATTATGAAACTTTGAAAGCTTTGCTCCAATACCAAGCGTGAGAAATACGGATTATGGATCTTAAGGCTAAGGGTAAACACTAAAGGGGGGTGAATAGTGCTTTTAGAGAATTGTTAAATCTTTTTACTTTTTGTTAATTTAAACACAAATGTATGAAATATTCAGACACGGATATGATCACAGAAACAAACACGGATGCAGAAATAAAGTAAAAATAGTAAAGGAAAGAACACACCGGATTTTATACTGGTTCGGAGTTACCCTATATCCAGTCCCGCACACAAGTACGGATTTCCTTTCAAAAACAATCTTTACAATTACACCCTCTATTTCAAGGCAACGAAGTACACCCTCCAGAATCACACTTCTCTGGGTAGAGATACTTGATTTCCCTGGCAACAAGTCCACCCAATTGATTTCCCAATGCTACAATCACATCTTATCTCGCTTGATCGATTTCAAAAGCTACAATCACACATTTTTCTCGCTAAGTTGATTAAAAAAGTTTATAACTCTGAATAGCACCGAGGATCTTGTTGAGATAGTGATAGAGAATCAAACCAGAGATAATCTAGTTAGATTCAATGTTGATTTCGGCAGAGTAATGGTAAGAATATGTATATAGAAATATGGAAGAAGAAGAGGAGTGAAAAACCAGAAAAACTGAATTAAAATTCGTTGATACTAACCTCTATTTATAGAAAAACAACAGCCATGTCCATTCGTGAAGAGTTATGACGAATAGACACTTTTTTTGAAATTTAAATTTTGAACTCAACTGATACCATGTCGACGTGGGGTACTTGAGTATGTCGACATTCCAAAGGGATTTTTGGTGTTTTGATTTTCTTTGAAAATAACCTTTATTTTATATTAAAACTATTTTAAATTTTATAAATGTACTTGACTATAATTAAAATACATATGTAAATATAAAGAATAATATATATACAAAATTTTACTATAATTTTATATTTAAAATCTAAGTATAAATATTTAAAAGTTAAATATATTATATTTAAAATATAGTTTAAAAACAAGGATAATTTGATTTTAAAATTAAAGATTATTTTGAGGCTAAAAATATTTGAAATCAGGATAGACGTTTTTGATGCTTTTAAAAAGAAGGTTTTGAAATCATTTTGAAAACAAGATATAATTTTAAAAAATCAGTTTGAATAAAAAATTAGCAGATACAAAACAATGTTCCACTAGATTTTTTGTAGGTTCCATCCTACGTAGGGTTTCATCCCTTTGACAGGCTCGAAGTGGATTTCATTCCGCGAATAAATTGGATTTTAAGATGCCAGTGCTTTTCTACGAGTTTTAATAAAATTTATAATTAAAAGATAAATTACTTGAACTCTTGATAATCTCGATACTCATGAGTCTTCAATCTTGATAACTTGAATCTCTATACTGTACAGTCTTCATTCTTGATACCTGCATGGTTAAATCCTGCATATACATATATATCAAAACTTATATTGTTAGTATTTATATTTTATAATCTATTCTAAGGTTGTTGTTATCAATACCATCATCTCACGGACTAACAGGAAATAGATAGGTCTTTATCTATTGTGATGGAAAAAGATGTTATATATGATAAGTTTTCGAAGGTAGAATATTATGTTTCAGGCTGTTGGGTTTTTTTTATAGTAAGAGTGATACTTTATTTAAGTAGAGCATTAATTTTGATGTCATAAGAGCTAGATCCCATTACCTCTAAAACAATTGTTTAAAATACCATACCACCAATCAGTTGAGTTGTTGACCTTCACTACTAGGTTCTTAATTTTGTGGCATCCTTTGTGAATATTACATAGACCAGTTCTATTGACACACCATTTTCCTCTTTTCCCACCCCATTTTTTTTTAAAATAACACGTACCCCAGTTTATTCTTTTCCCGCCTCAGTTTCTTTCAAACAACCCCTTACTTCATTTGACCATCCTTTTTCCTATTTTTGTCAATAGTAAAACCTCATAACCACATCGATCTTTTAAACAACAAAAATCTTTAATTTTCGATTCTAATGGAGAGAAAAGTCAAATCTAAACATAAAGAATGTATTTTCCACTTCAATTTAACGCTTTTAAGTTATTTTCATTTCAATGTTTGCTTTCAATTCCGTATTCTTAAAAAAATAAAAAACCTTAATTTGATTGGCAACGTTTGAGGGGAGCATGGTTATTGGCTCCTCTAAGTTCAAATGTAGCAAGGTTACCCAGGTAACCACATTCATACAAAACGAGATAGGTGGGATAATCTAGTGCAACCCTAGCATGTAGAGTGGTATAACATAGTGTACTATACACCAAGTACAATAGTAATTCAAGTTAGGCCTAGACTTGGTTGCTATCCAATTCTAGTTTCTTTGAAATGAACCCTGGAAAAACTTACGTTCAACTCTAGAAAGAGGACAATCTTGTTCATTATCTTCTTCAAAATCACCATCTTCATCTAAAAAATTATCTTCATCCTGTATTTTATCATCATTAAATTCATCTATAGTTATAGTAAAAGCAAGAAAAAGAATTTTCAATGAACAAAAAAGGACAAAAGCCATTTCAGTTTAAATAATAATTAAAAGGTCAGTTTAGTTAATTATTTTGAAAAAAGTTAGTGGATTGAAAAAGAAGGAAAATGACGGGCCAATATAATTAGTCTATTACATATATTACATATTTCTCCTGGAATCGTCCTCCTAGGATTGCAAAATCCTCTTTCATTCTAAGAGCATTTCCAACCGGAGGGGGTGTGGGTGGTTGATTCAAGTCAATCGACCCCAAACTCACCCCCAACCGAAAAAAAACTTAACCGATTCCTTAGCTGGTTAAAGAAAAGTCGGTTAACTTTATATATTTCCTTAACATACTTTCTTTTTGCCCGCTATGCTTATCCGGCTAACAAACAACGCTCCAGATTGCTTTTACAGCCTTCCTAAAAGGCTAAAACTGGTTGGTTTCCAACCGTGACACAGATGGAAATGCTCAAACCAGGCACTAATTTCATCCGGTAGTTATTACGATTGAGGCCTTGCTGCTTGTTAAAAACTACAGTTACTCGTTTCTACCATATGTTAAAGTTTCCTCTTGACATTGGAAAATATTCCGTACAAACTTCCGTGAAAACCAAAATTGACTTCAAAATCCAGTCTATCCTAGTCTTAGCTGGGTTATATAAGGGTTCGTTGTATGGGTTGCTATGAATTTCAGTGCGATACTCAATTTTTCTATATAAAAAAAATCACAAAAAAAGTGTAGAAATAATACACTTCTTAAGTATGAAAATACTAAATACGGATGATGGATTGAATTGAGAAAATTGGTTGAATTTTCTAATTGTAGAATTTGTGATGTAATATAGTGAGTTGAAATGTTTATAAAGAAGGAAAGCAGGAGGAGACGGCTTAGCAAGAAAATTTGTAGTTCGAAGCCAACATACCAGTTTTAGTGACTTTGTTCGAGGGGTAATCGATCAGTTTATCACTTTCACTATGTCAAACGTGTCCAAGGCTTAAGGTTAATGGAGCAAAAATAGGATTCTATTCTAGGACCTTCCCCAATATTCAACATTCATCCAAGTTGGTGATTTGATGCCAGTATCGTACATGCAGGCCAAATGGAACATGAATAATCAAGCTTATCAAACTGTATGTGGACGAAGCAAACAAAGAGATCAATCCATATGAAATGAAATGACCGACTTTACATTTTTTTTTCTTCTTTACAATATTACGGGAATCGAATAGAATTTTCATATTAAAAATTAGAGCAACAGTTTTGTCCATCTTCATTGTGTATTATGAGTGGCACGACGTGTGTTTCGCGCGATGACACGAGTGTGGTAATTGTTTTTTAACAAATTGTATATGTTTAACTCGTTCGAAAAAATATGATTTGCACAAATATTTAATCATATTTTTACGTTAAAATGATATCCAACTAGTTTTAATTATTTTTTTCTAAACTGCAACATTTGATTTTCTTTTTTAGTTTGAACTTACATTTCTATTGTTAACTAATAAATAATAAATTTAGTTTTTTATTGGATTGATCATTTATTTCTGTTATTAGTTAATAAAAAAACGACTCTAAAAAATGTTTATTTTTGTTATATTATATTTTCAGGTGATATTAAGATTTTTATGATATTCGTAGAGGACGTTTTGAATTAGTAAAAGAAACTTATATATTAGATCTTATTTTTAAGTAATATTAATATTATAATAATTATATATATATATTGAGTTTTACTGCTTTTGATTTTTAAACCCAGTACAAAGACCATAGAAGACTCACTGAATGCAACAATCTTTCTTTATTATCTTAATTTCAGTGAAAATAGATGAATAATTGGTAGTAGATGCATGTAACATCAAATAAATATAAAAAGATTCCCGAAGTGACACACTCACTATTATGTAGTCTAAAGACAAACAAGGGTGGATGTTATATGGGCCCAAATTTAACACCTACATTTCTCTTCTTGTCCTTCACCCATATTATGGATGTACTTAATTAGAAAATTTGACAGCACATTCTCATTTATTTATGTCTCCTTGATTTGCCTAAGCTGATAAATTATACATGTAAGTAATAATGTATATACATAGAGTGCAAGCAAGCTATGTAACTAACTCACAATCCAAGATATAATTGACGCAACTGCAAAGAGTAACACATGACTCCAAAATAAAGATGTCTTTCTTTTTCTTTTTCTTTTCTTTTATTTTTTATTTTTTTATTTTTACATATTTTTACAAATAGAATAACTCAATTTGATAGAAGATATGGTCATGTCAGCTAAATATACGAAAATTACAAAATAAATAGTCACTTCGTTTTCCACTGATTTGATATGAGCTAAAGGACCACTCAACCACAAATCAACCAGACTAATGGCAAATTTTATTTAAATAGTCTTCTGCTAAGGACAGATACATATTATTTAACAAAGTATGTGTAGTAAGTTGATAAAAGTTTAAACTGCATTTTTACAGAAATTGAATAATCAATCACCTAATTATTAATGCAAACGTATTATAATAGTTACCAAGGCAACACACTTAAAGTAAATGAAAATATCTAAATGCTTACAGATTAATTAGTAGCAACTTATAATAATTTTAGTCCAGCTGCATTTACATTCAGATTCATGCAACTTCATCACTGGATTTGAAAAGAACATGCCACTAATTTGAGATTGCATATACTGGAAACACTGCATGTGTTGTGTCCAAGCTTTCATTTTCTATAGCGTTTAAACAGGAAAATAGAAAACATGAAGGTACCTTAAATAACTGTATTTAAAATCAAGTGCAGTTTTATCACTGTAACAATTGAGGGGATCCTATATGTACAGCTAGTGCCAAATACAGTAATATAAACATGATAATCACTAGATGTTCAAAGCAACGATACATAAAAATTTGCAAATAGTTTGGCAGAGTATATATACATTGATAATAGCATATATTTATAAGACTGTGTTAATAGTCGTATGAGGTGGACTCCATATATATATAAATAAAGCCAATTTAGCTGTCTTCTTGTTTTGTTTATAACTAAATGACATGCATGCTATATATGACAGGTGTTCAGAGAGAGGAGTGGAATATAATTGTAGGAGACAGGTAGATAAATAACTTTTGATTCTATTATTTCTTTTTAATTCAATTTTTTTCTTTCTTTCTTGTCATTCATACATGCAACATAACAAAATGATAGATTATACCTCCTTACAAATGCCGTCAATTCCTATGTTTCTATATTCATGTGTCCCATATTCTCGCGAGATCTACACCGTTCATCCTAAGTGTGGATCCCATCAATTATTGTTTTTTTTTTTCACAAATAACCAATGAAGATTTTATAAGATGATTTGATCTCCAAATAAATAGACACAACTTTTTTTTAACGTAGGCACTTTTTCGTTTTAATCAATAGACACGAATTTTAAACTTATCAGTAAATTTTGTTTTATCCCAACATTGAAAACCATTCAAGAAGATCTTCCATAATCCTTCAGATATGAAATATGTCCACTCTTCAATATATGAGGTGGACTCCATATATAAATAAAGCCAATTTAGCCGTCTTCTTGTTTTGTTTATAATAACTAAATGACATCATTGTCTATAATTTTCAGAATGGACATATTTTACTGCAAAGTAGACTAGGTTTGAAAGAGACAGCAATATAATTTTTGTCCAACAATGGTTGTTTCACCGTATTTATTTAGACTCACAAGATGAATAGACGACGATCATCCACTACAAATACGCCCTTGTAAAGGTTTCCAATTTCAAAGAAAAATTGTCATAAGTTTCTATCATTTTAATTTTAACACACTTTAGTACAAATTATCATTTTTTGGTTCACTGAATTGATTCATTTCAGACATAAAAAAATCATCAAACTGTTATATAGCTGTAATATAAATTCGGAGAAAAAGTACTGCCGAAAATTGGGCTTCCATAAAAAGTTAGGAGTTTGAAGTGGGCTTACAATGTGTCATACAGATTAGACAGAATTGCTTGGCCTGTTATGATTTTACATGTCACTGTTTAACAAAGCTGGGCTAGCTAGCCAGCTTACGAAATACGAAGTACAAAGTGTAATATTTGGAAATCAATCCAGGCAAAAGACATTCACTATTCTCATAGTTGTCACCACCAAGCAGGCCTATAAAATTATGATCCAACTCATCTACCCAATCCAATTGCCCTCCCTCTCTTTGTGGTTAAGCCAACTAAATTAACAAAAAGGCCTTAAAAAGATAGCACATTTTACCCGTTCCCTGACAAGCAATGATTAGCCAATGGGTAAGCCTGTTTATTGTTTCATTTTTCATCAAAACCATAAATCAATGGTTCTAAAATACAAATTACATTTAGTTCAATGCTACCTTCAATCCAGTGACGTACTTCTAATTCTTGTTACGATCCTTTTTGTCACCATTTAGTACCAACAATCTCTTTAGCAAGCTATCCACGAAATTTGATCTTTTCCAACACTGATTTTTTATAATTCGTTCTCCTTTCCTTTTTCAGAATTTTTTGTTTGCAGTAATATTGCTTTTCAAAACTTACTCTCAAAAGCAACCCGCTTATTCTAAAAAATATATTTTGTATTTTAACCCTTATTTAATACAATTTTCTTGCTATTCAATGCATGTTTTGCATTATTTTGTGCAATTTTTATGTTATATTGTGCAAATTTTGAGTTCTATTATGGTCTTTTTCTAAATATTTTTTCCATATATTTTGCAATTTAATACAATATGTATTAAATATGTCAAACAGATCGACCAGCCCGTTAAGTGAGTTAGGTCATGTTGACCGATTTGATAAATGTGCCAAATGGATTGGATCAGTCTACACCCAACTCATTTATGAATAATATTCGTTTGATAAC
The DNA here is from genome assembly GCA_030765085.1 of Allium cepa. NCBI lineage: Eukaryota > Viridiplantae > Streptophyta > Magnoliopsida > Asparagales > Amaryllidaceae > Allium > Allium cepa. The sequence continues at coordinate 35,939,715 of CM060941.1, forward strand.
TTTTGGTATTACAAAGACGGACTTCTAATTTCAATGGATGTCTCAGTTAGGTCAGCCAACGGATACTTTCAGATGCATATAATATAACATCCTATCCGTATTCAAAATTATTTTTAGATATTAGATATCTACATCAGCAAATACGAACGAATATCAAATAATTATCTTTTTATAAGTGAGAACAACACTAAAAACATTGCATTGGTAAATAGTAGCTAGTGTTTTTTATGTCATGTGAACAAAATTGTACTTTCCTCACTTAGTATGGAACATAAATATTGATGTAACTTTAGCACCTTCTTGCGGAGCTTGTGTTGCTATTCAATACCACTCAAGCTTTCTTCCAAAAAAATTTGATTGTTAAGTACAATTGTGCAAAATTCACGTAGATTTATACCGAAATCCTTATAGTTTGGTTTCAAATATTTAATGAAAGAAATGAAAAGGAATAAGAAAAAAGATTATTAACACTAGAAAAACAGCGAATGTCTTGGGCAATGGCTAATACTACCATATGTCAAGTATTATCATGGAATGTGTACATTTGGCCATTCAAATCAACAAGCGCTAGCTCCAAAATTTTGATTTTCTTTTTCCACATTAGTAAGATGTCATTGTTTTTATTATTTCTGGGGATATTCACAAAACCGTTTCCATATTATTTTCTTTGATCTTTACATAATTGTCGTCACACTTCTTTACAATATTAACAAAGTGTCAATAGTTTAATTTACTTATTTAGACGACGGAAAAACGCAAATATTCAACGTTAGTTTTACAGCTAAAAGAGTCTGTACTCTCTTAGCTATTTTATTTGCGCAAAAAATATAAAAGAACATTCCACTGGATCCAATTAAACATGAGCACTTTTGTCCACAAATACCAAAATACAACGAATTATATACACATAATGTACAGAATCATGTAGCTCTTATTTTGAATTTAAAGTAAATAAAGAAATTATTAGTTATAAATAAAAATTTATGCTTGATATTTTTAGTAGGTAAAATACATGATTTTTAACTATATTTGAACTTTTGCAAATAATCTGCACATTTATATTGAAAAATAACATGTTCAGAAAGTGTAAATATATGTGTTTTTTCTAAAAATACAAAAATATATTTATTTTGTACATTTTTATTTGCAAAACATTCAAATTGTATATTCTACAAATTTATTAGTAATTGCATACAATTTGCTTTTTATTATATTACATGCATTTTTAGAAACAACACAATACATGATTTTTTAAAATATGCTTTTTTTATAAATATTTTATATTTTTTGTATATACATATATAGTAAGTCATATGGAGTTGTGAACGTCATGATAAAGGCATGGTGCATGGTGACATTAGCGCATTTTGTTACTATGCCCAACATGCATGAATGGTGAATCAAGTGGTGCATAGGATGCTCATGGCATAGGACTAAAAAAAAGACAACTTCATTATATTTGAATATTTTCAAATTTTTTGTTTTGTTTTGTTTTGTTTTTTTTCATTTTTTATTATCGACCAAAAGGAGATAAAATGATTTTTTCTTCACATTATAGAAGAAAGGTAGTACTAAATTCTATACTCTCAAAGACAAGTTAATGCACTTAGTAATTGATTTGGAAAGCAAAATTATTTTATTTAAAATTTTCAAAAACAAATCTATATACTTCATTGTGTTATCATGCAATCAGTTATTAAAGGATTTTTTATCATTCAATGTATTGTGATGTTTATGTAACGATTCGGATATTTGAGTTAAATTTAAATTGATAATTAAAATAAATTTTTGGAATTAAATTGTGAATTAATTTGGTATTTTCCAAATTTAAATAAATATCTGTTTGTTTATTAATATAAATAAGTATAAATATGATTTTAAAGTAGAATCTCTAATTTGAAATTCAGAAATAAATATTTTGAATAATATATTGATTATAAATTTAATTGCGGATTAAATTGAAAATTTGGATAAATATATGTATATAGATTGATTTTGAATTTGAAACTCTAAGATAAATATTTTTGAAAATAAATTGAGTTTAATTTGGGAATTCAATTGTAAATATTTCACAAATAAATTGAATTTGAAAATATGAAAATAAATGTTTTAAATAATATAAATTGGATTTAAAACTATATTTTAAATTTAATAAGAATTTTTTTTTCTGATTTTAATATGAAAATATATTCTTCGAAGTTATGATTTGAGGTTAATATAATATTTTCTAAAAAGTTGATTTTGAACATTTTAAAAAAAAAAATATAGTTTGTAAATAGTGGAAATTAGCCACAGGGACCTCTTTAGCAAGTGGAATTAGTTTCTAGGACACACAACTGAAATAATTACTTTTAAGGAAAAAATACAAAATAATTAGTTTCTAAGGCCTAAAAACCTGTAAAATTATGTCCTTGAAAGTAATTAGACTGCTGACTTTGTCCTTAAAAGTAATTATTCTGCTAACTTGGGCCTTGAAATTAATTTCTATGGATGTGTGTCTTATAAACTAATCGAACTACAAAGTTTGTCCTTCTAGTGAAATGCCCCTTGTAAATATATATAAATACAAATTTGAAAATATAAATATAAAATAACCTAAGGGTCTAAACATAACTTGTAAAATTATTTAAGGTAAGGGTTTGAAAATATAAGTGTTTAATAAAAATTTTATATTATACATTCACAAATGTAAACATTTCAATAAAGAATTTAACAAGTGTTGGATGATTCACTATGCAAAATACAAGTGTCCTTTGTTTTTCAAATTAATAAATAAATTGTAAAACAAACATATATACATCTATACTTCCCTTCCCATTTTCTTTTCTTCAAACTTATTTCTACAACTTCAAAACCTGAGAAATGGAATCAAAACAAAATAAAACCTGAAAATGAAAATTTGAAACAATTCAAGCAAATCATCACAATCTCAAAAACAAAGATCTGATCATGACCAAGCTAATGATCAAACTCAGATCAAACCAAACAATGACTTTAGCATAAAATGGATTCAAGCAAGCAAGTTAAAATCTGGAAATTTTAAAACAAACCTGAAAACAAAACAAATCAAAAAAAAAAGAAGAAACCTGGAAGCAAAGCACAAATTGAATTCAAGCTGGAACATGAGCATGCAACTGTTTGCGCCAAAATTGGCCACAAACACCCAATACCGTGAAAGCACCAGTGTATGAATATAAATTAATGATATTCAAACACAAACAACAGATCTCAACATATAATAGACAGCAACCACAAAAGTAAAGAACAGAGACACAAGTTTTATAGTGGTTCGGCTATCTCCGGCCTACGTCCACTCCAATTTTTTCTTTTTTATTGATTATCCTTGAAGATTACAAGTGATTACAACAGTTGTAGTGACCAAATCTGAAGAAAATAGCAGAAATAATGCTATGGAATGATTTTAGCAGCGTCTGGGCTTGCTTTTCCTCTCCAAATCTTCCGACCCCCTTTCTGAATGACCAGGGGCTCTATTTATAGGCGTGGAAGGTTGAAATCCCGCCTAAAACCTGGGGAGGTTGCTTGGCACGTGAGGGGGGGGGGCCCACAGGCCCGTGTTCTCGGAATCCGTGCCCAGTTTGGGATCGATTCGAAGTGATCTTCGAATCGATCAAGAATCCATCCAATTGAGCTGAAATTTGGTGTGAACATTCTTCAACATGTATGTAAGCTCCTGTAAAAATTTCATTGCATTTGGATCAACGGTTTGGAAGATATGATCGATCCAAGTTCTAGAATTCGTGCGTCCTGATTGGTTCGAACCCATGGTCTGTCTACTTCGAAACCATGTATTTCGAACCCACGAGGCCAACTCTCTCGAATCCATACCCTTCGAATCCATCTTCAGTCCTTCGACTCCATAACTCTCGAATCCATGCAAACTTCGAATCCATTCACCTCCTACGAATCCATCGAAACTTCGAATCCATTTACTTTCTACGAATCCATCAAAACTTCGTGTCTATTCACTTTCTACGAATCCATCAAAACTTCGAATCCATCATTTTCCACGAATCCATCAGAACTTCGAATCCATCATTTTCCACGAATCCATCAGAACTTCGAATCCATCATTTTCCACGAATCCATCAGAACTTCGAATCCATCATTTTCCACGAATCCATTAAAACTTCGTATCCATTTCCTTCTTCGAGCTTCATCATTCGAATCCACTATCTTCGAGTCCGCGTCCATCATTCGAACCCACTATCTTCTAGTCCATGTCCATCGTTCGAATCCACTATCTTTGAGTCCATATCCATCATTCGAATCCATGTCCATTGCACTGAAGTCATTCCTTTCGAACCCAATCTAGTTCCCGTTGATTCGAACCTGATGGGTTCGAACCTGATGGGTTCGAACCTGATGGGTTCGATCCTGATGGGTTCGAAACTGATGGGTTCGAACCTGATGGGTTCGAACCTGATGGTTTCGAACCTGATGGTATCGAACCTGATGGGTTCGAACAACATTCCTCTCCCACCTTGAATCCATCATATTTCCTCCATACGAACTCCGATTAACTTGATATTCGAAACATAGCCTTTCATAGTCCTTATCGTCATTTTCAATCAATTTCGTCTCGATCGGAGTTCAACAGAATTTTGACGATATCCATCGTAGCCTTTATTCCCAGTCCTGTTATCCGTAATTCCTTGCCAATTTGTTGTTATCCCCGTTTTGACCATAAAATGGGGTAACAGTCTGCCCCCCAAAACATGCCTTGTGATAACAAGACGTGTTTTGAATAGTTCCGAATCCAATATTCGAAGTCCAAAGCCATATTGCCAGAGTATATCATTCTTGACTGCTTCGAGTCGATGTCCAGTTCCATATCCAATAACCAAAGCCTTAGCCAATTCCGTATCCATTCGAAGTCGACAACCGAGTTCCAATCCATCCTTATCCAATAGCCAATAACTGAAGCCAGGACCTCTCCGGGTCAATAGCCAAATCCATAACCTCTCCGGGTTCCTGCCAAGCGCGATCCATACTTGATGTCCTTGGCCCAGTGTCCCTGGGCGTTGTAAAATGCCATGGCTTAAGTCCTAAGCCGAATCTTGATCTCTCCGGACCCTTGCCGAGCATAGTCCATACTCAACGACCTTGGCCCAGTGTCCCTGGGCGCTGTAAAATGCCATGGCTTAAGTCCTAAGCCGAATCCTGATCCCTCCGGACCCTTGCCAAGCATAGTCCATACTCGACGACCTGAAAATAATATATGATAATAGAGGGCCTAAGTCCTAGGCCGAATCCTGGTCACTCCGGACCCTTGCCGAGCATAGTACATACTCGACGACCTGAATGAGTCAACTCACCTTGTTTGGGTAAAGTGACTCACCCCTTGCCAGGCATAATCCATACCCGACGACCATTTATCAAAAACCAGATAAAAGTCCAACCAAAAATCTATTCCAAAGCCCAAAAATCCAAATCCAAAAATTCAAATCCGAAATCCAAATCCAAAATCCAAATCCAAACCCAAAAATTCAAATCCAAAACCAGAAAACCAGAAATCCAAACCAGAATCCAAAACCAAAAACAATTGTCCAAAGGAAAATCCAAATAAAAAAGCAAGAAAAACCAGGAGCTCAATCCAAGCTCCAAAACCAAATCCAAAAAGAAAAGCAATGTCCAATCTGAAAGCAAGAAATAAATTTAACAAACCATAGCGTCCCGGGTTATCATCATTCAGAGCGTGCCTAGGGGCTATCTCCGTCCCCGTACATGTGTAAATGACTTTACCGTTTGCTAACAGCTTGCTACTTATTCCATATTACCTTGGTCAATGGATGATCAATCGACGATCATCCCTGGGCCTCCCATCATCACGGCGTGAGGTGGTCGGCGGTTGCTCCTGCTCCACCGTTGCATCCCGAGTTCCAACATATTGCTGCAACTGTCCATTCCTTACATGCTCCTCGATTATATCCTTTAGGTGCCTGCAGCTGTTGGTATCGTGTCCATCCAGATCATGGAAGAGACAGTGCCTTCCTGATGTCCTTTCCCGCTCTGTTGGTTCCCTCCTAGCCGGCCTTCGGTAGGGAAGGCGATTCCGAGTTTCCAAGTATATCCGTTCCAGCGTCTCGTTCAATCCAGTGTATGTGGAAAACTTTGGGTCCTTCCATCGTTTTCTAGCGTTTCCAGAGTCGTCATCTAATTTCCTTTTTCCTTTATCCCTATCCGAACCGTTTTTGGATACCGCTCCAACCTCGATTGTGCTAACCTTTTTTGACTTTAAATCCGTACTTGCATCTTCTTGTCGAAGGAACCTTTCTGCCTCATGAAAGAATTCGTCGAGATTTCGCGGGGGATCTCGTATCAGAGATACCTTGAAATCCGAATTCTCCTTGACTCCTGATACTGCTGCCATTAAAACCATTGATGGATCAGGCCGATCCACCGAAGCGACTGCCGCGCTGAATCGAGTTAGAAAAGTTCTAAGTGATTCGTCCATTCTTTGCTTTACCGATGTTAAAGTCATCACGTTCTTTGGCCTCTTAACGTGAACCCGAAACTGTCCTAGAAACTTTTCCACTAATTCCTTCCAAGTCCTGATAGATCGTTCTCCCAGTTGCCTAAACCACATTGCAGCCAAGTCCTTCAAATACAAAGGGAAACACCGGGCCATCACTTCCTCCGATGCCCCCAGCACCTCCATGTGTCTGGTGTACCTCATTAAGTGATCTGTTGGATCCGTCTTACCATCATATACCTCCACGCTAGGTAGCTTGAACTTAGGTGGATTCCGAGCCATCCTTATCTCCCGAACGAATGGACTTCTATTCACTCCTTCCAAATCTCCGTTTGTCAACCCACCTCGCACAGTCTTCCTAATCATCTCTACTAACCCTGTATTGTCTGGTAGGGGTTGCCCCCCATGCCCCCGAGGGAACTCTGGTACATATTCCTCGTGTGGCTCACTAGCAGCAACGTTAGTTCTAGCTTGCTGAACTCCTTCCAAAGGTACTTCTGCATTGAATCCTGTGGGCCTGCCCCCAAGCCCTTGTTGATTGCCTTCTGGCTCCGTATCCTGTCCTTCATTGGGTTCCACAATCCTAGCTCCTTGTCCTGCATCCGCAGCTGCTGTAGCTGTTCCTAAGCTCTGCATTCCTGTAGCTCTCATTTGTTCCAAGAAAGTTTGCATCATTTCCTGTTGACTTTTCTACAATCTCTCCTGCAAAGAATTGGCCATAGCTTCCATTTCATCCCGAGTTATGTAGACTGAAGCCCGTCCTTCCTCACCTCCGGAGGATGCTTGCTGACTTCCTCCTTGTTGGCTTCTCTCAGCCCTTAGCCTTCTGCTATCCTGTCTAGCCATTGTCTTCCAAATCCAAATTCCTCAAACTCTTCAAATCCGATGTAGCGGGTGCTAGTTGTTCTCAGTGAAAGCACCAAAATGTTTGCGCCAAAATTGGCCACAAACACCCAATACCGTGAAAGCACCAGTGTATGAATATAAATTAATGATATTCAAACACAAACAACAGATCTCAACATATAATAGACAGCAACCACAAAAGTAAAGAACAGAGACACAAGTTTTATAGTGGTTCGGCTATCTCCGGCCTACGTCCACTCCAATTTTTTCTTTTTTATTGATTATCCTTGAAGATTACAAGTGATTACAACAGTTGTAGTGACCAAATCTGAAGAAAATAGCAGAAATAATGCTATGGAATGATTTTAGCAGCGTCTGGGCTTGCTTTTCCTCTCCAAATCTTCCGACCCCCTTTCTGAATGACCAGGGGCTCTATTTATAGGCGTGGAAGGTTGAAATCCCGCCTAAAACCTGGGGAGGTTGCTTGGCACGTGAGGGGGGGGGGGGCCCACAGGCCCGTGTTCTCGGAATCCGTGCCCAGTTTGGGATCGATTCGAAGTGATCTTCGAATCGATCAAGAATCCATCCAATTGAGCTGAAATTTGGTGTGAACATTCTTCAACATGTATGTAAGCTCCTGTAAAAATTTCATTGCATTTGGATCAACGGTTTGGAAGATATGATCGATCCAAGTTCTAGAATTCGTGCGTCCTGATTGGTTCGAACCCATGGTCTGTCTACTTCGAAACCATGTATTTCGAACCCACGAGGCCAACTCTCTCGAATCCATACCCTTCGAATCCATCTTCAGTCCTTCGACTCCATAACTCTCGAATCCATGCAAACTTCGAATCCATTCACCTCCTACGATTCCATCGAAACTTCGAATCCATTTACTTTCTACGAATCCATCAAAACTTCGTGTCTATTCACTTTCTACGAATCCATCAAAACTTCGAATCCATCATTTTCCACGAATCCATCAGAACTTCGAATCCATCATTTTCCACGAATCCATCAGAACTTCGAATCCATCATTTTCCACGAATCCATCAGAACTTCGAATCCATCATTTTCCACGAATCCATTAAAACTTCGTATCCATTTCCTTCTTCGAGCTTCATCATTCGAATCCACTATCTTCGAGTCCGCGTCCATCATTCGAACCCACTATCTTCTAGTCCATGTCCATCGTTCGAATCCACTATCTTTGAGTCCATATCCATCATTCGAATCCATGTCCATTGCACTGAAGTCATTCCTTTCGAACCCAATCTAGTTCCCGTTGATTCGAACCTGATGGGTTCGAACCTGATGGGTTCGAACCTGATGGGTTCGATCCTGATGGGTTCGAACCTGATGGGTTCGAACCTGATGGGTTCGAACCTGATGGTTTCGAACCTGATGGTATCGAACCTGATGGGTTCGAACAACATTCCTCTCCCACCTTGAATCCATCATATTTCCTCCATACGAACTCCGATTAACTTGATATTCGAAACATAGCCTTTCATAGTCCTTATCGTCATTTTCAATCAATTTCGTCTCGATCGGAGTTCAACAGAATTTTGACGATATCCATCGTAGCCTTTATTCCCAGTCCTGCTATCCGTAATTCCTTGCCAATTTGTTGTTATCCCCGTTTTGACCATAAAATGGGGTAACAGCAACCTGATCCAGAGCAACTCAACTCAATGTAGATAGATCAGATTCAATTTAAATCAAAGCACAGACTAAACCAAGACAGTTCAAATCAAATTCAACTTCAAGTTTCTGCTTCAAAGTAAAATTAAATCCCAGAAATTCAACAGTCTTTGTTCTCAATTCTTCCAATTGATAGGTGAGCAAACTTGACCCCTTTAAGCTTGAATCTTTGATAAGCCTTGGTGTTTTTATTTGTTGTTATGGAAATGAATGTGATGAAAATGTATCTGCATGTGTTTATAAGTGTGAATTGTGGTATGCATGACTGTGAATATGCATATATGCTTCTTTGTTGTCCAACAGGCAGAGGTTCTTCATAGTAAAAAAAATCATATCTCAAGTTATAAACATGTTTAGGTGATAAACTTTAAATGAAAATTTATCATAATGATGTAATACAAATAAGAAAAATGAATTCAAATGTATTCATTAAGTATCTGCTTATAAAATGATAAATGACTGTATAAAATCAAAATGAATCAAAAATTCGATATTCAAAATTGTGTGTTTGGATTATACGGTCTGATTTGGGTTGCAAAAATATGAATTTAGAAAATCGTTTCATGATTTTTAAGCTAGTATTGATCGAGAATATTTTAGATGAACAGAAATCCTATTTTGATCAAGCTCTGGCAATCGGTGACGCGATTGGCCTCATGATCCAATCTGAAGCATACTTGTAGATCATCGGAGAAGATAGTCGACGTTGATATAGGGTTTAGGAACCTAGTTTGAGTGACGATGAATTTGTGGTCACTGTGCCTTCAGGGGTGAATCAGACTTCACCGTAAATGGGAGGATCGAGGCTGGAAGTCAAGGCGAATCTTTGATGCTGTTCGGGTGGTCTCTGGTGATCGTGGTTGACTGTACGAAGTGGTTTCTGGTGGCTAAGCTTATTCCAGATTGTGTAGTTTGAGCTTGATTTTGATTTCAATCTCAAATCAGAAACTGGGTGGTCGGGATTGATGGAGGAGGCTGGCAGCGACTCGTTGACAACGGCGATGGTGATCGTAATCACTCCAGCGACGTGTGCACGTATACGGTATATCACTCGTATCTGGTTGCTATTGTGTTTGGGGAAGATGAAGATTTTCTAGGCTCGACTCGAAGTAGTTTGGGTGGTGAATCGGGGAAAAGAAGGTGGAGGGGAACTCGAAGTTATGCTCGGGTTTTTTTCCAATGGTCTCGGGTCTGTAGATTTTTATATAAGAACAGTTTTAAAAACTTTAAAACAAATCGAGTTTAAATAAATTTCTTGATTAGCTCTTGGGTATAATAATCATTTTATCTAAAGTTTAGAATTAGATAAAGGTTTTAAAATAAATCTTAAAATTATTTAAGTTTAAAATGATTAAATATATGTATGACCTTTATTTCAAAAGTTATTTTAAATAGACATAATAATATTATGAAGTTAATTAAGAAAAGATGTTTTAAATTGTTAATTAACTTTAAAGTCTAAGTTAAATTATTATAAGATTTATTTAATAAGTTTAAAGGATAATTAAATTGACTAATAAAGATAAAATGGGTTATCTTTTAATTTAATTGAGTAATTAATGGTTTGTTAATAAGCAATTAAGGGATAATTAATTAAGAATAACTACTTAATGGTTAAAAATCAATTAATTTATTATTAAAGGTGAATTAATTGATGATTAAAAGTTAATTAGGGACTAAAAGATAATTACTTAATTAAGGGACAATTAATTATGTAATTAACTTAAGGTTAATTAATGAAGGTGATTAAGGAATGATAATTAATTAAGGGATAATTAATTAATGTAATTAATTAAGGTTAATTAATTAAAGAATAATTAAATAATTAAAGGTTAATTATTTAACAATTAAGGGTTAATTGATTAAGGTTGATTAATTAATAATTAAGGGTTAGTTAATTTATTATTAAAGGTTAATTAATAATGATTAAAGGTTAATTAATTAAAATGGTTTGTAATTAATTAATGTTAATTAACCCAGGATTAGTAATTTATTAATCTGGTTTAAGTTAAGTTATAATCAGGATTGAGTAATTAATTCGTAAGTAATCAACTTAATTGAAAATTTAATTGAATTAACTAAGGATTAAACAATTAATTAATCCTGCCTATAAATGATTATTGAATGCTTGGATTGCTTATGAATATTTGTATTGTACGAAATGCCTTGAATTGATTGTTATCTCTAGAATGTAATATTCTGTTCTGTGAATTGAGCTGCGTGTAATTTATTTATGTATCCGTGATACATTTATCTATGAATCTGTGTATGGAAGTTAAGCATTATAAGAGTATACCGCTTATCGATATTGATATGATTGAATATGGATGATTGATGATGTTGCACTATTGGGTAAAACCCCTGGACTACACCATACACACACAAATACGGATTACACGAGGAAATTGTGTTGATACGCGAAGATTTTGATCAATGACAATGTGCTTTAACAAACAAGGAAGAAATATATGCAAATGCTAAAGGAAGATAGATGAAGACCAAACAAACTTAAAGTATGTTTTTACATATGTCTTAGTCTAGATGTATTATTAAAATCTATCCTCAAGAAGCTTGCACGAACACTAGAATTTTTTTATAAACTTCATTTTTCAATTAAAATTTTAACTATGCAGGTTTTATGAGTTAGTCGATTGAACAGGAACAGTCAGTCGACTGAAACTGGAGCAAATTTATACACATGCACAGTTTCAATCGACTGAATTTCCTGCACAGTCGACTGAATTTGGTCCCGAAAATTTTACTTCATATTTTCAGTTGACTGAATTCCCTGCTCAGTCGACTGAATTTGAACCTACGAATTTTCTCTGAAAAGGCACCTTCTTCCTCCCAAGAGTTGCAACCATTCATCAATGGAAATGGAAGCATCTCTTGTTTGCAACCTTTGACAACATATGCATCTCTTCTACAAGTATATATACATGATTCTAACATCATTTAATTAACCGAATTCTCTTGCTTTAATCTAACTATTCTCTTGTTCATATTTTCTAGATATTCTCAAAGCAATCACTAATCTACTGCTTGAATCATTGTTTTTGTTTATAACATTCTTTTGATTCATAGCAATTAACATTACTAAATCTTCACAAACACATTGCATACTCTCGATGATAAGATTATAGGAATATTGCACTATATTAGACTCATTAGTGTTGACAAGAACACAACAAGTCAAATATTGTATTTAGTAATTGAGTTAAAGTCCTCTTCGATAGTTGAGGCAAGAAATCCCGTTCGGTTGTTCGGGTAAGTTATAAACCTATTCCTCCGGGTGAAGTGAGGGTGTTAGTTAGTGAAATTCCTAAGTGAAGCTTAGGGACTGGACGTAGGACGAGAGGTCCGAACCAGTATAAAATCCTGGTGTCTCTTTGCATTTACCTACTTTATCTACCTAGACTTTTTCCATATTACACGATCCTACCGCATAGCCTCTTTCAATTGGTATCAGAGCAAGGCCGTCCTATAACCATAACACCGTTATTAGACATATTGATAATATGGAAAATAACGCAAGTACAAGCACAACATCTGCCTATAGTTCTACATTTGCGGAAGGACAATCTACCCAAAGACCTCCTCTATTCAATGGACTAAACTATAACTATTGGGCTACAAGGATGAGGATTTATATGCAAGCAACAAGTTTCGAAGCCTGCAATGCTACTCAAGCAGAGTTCGTTGTACCCACAACCGATTATCCTACATGGACACAAATTCAAAAGAATGAAACTAGTGCAAATGCCAAAGCTATGAATATGCTATTTTGCACCCTGGATAGAAATGAATTCAACCGTGTTAGCATATGTACTACTGCACATCAGATATGGAAAACACTTAAAGTCATACATGAAGGCACAAACAAGGTTAAACAAACAAAGATATCCATGCTGAAGAATCAATTCCAAAATTTTAGAATGCGACAAAATGAATCCATCAATGACATGTACTCAAGATTTCAAGACATTCATCATATTCTAATCGGACTAGGAGAAAGATACACGGACTTTGACATTGTGTCTAAAGTTCTAAATTCACTCACTGATGAATGGGAGAGAAAAGTACTAGCAATCGAGGAAGCAAATGATCTATCTACAATGAAACCAGAAGAATTGATTGGAAATCTTATGTCGTATGAAGTAAATATGCAAGCTAAAAAGGATCAAGCCCAAGAAAGAAAGAATGTTGCTTTTCATGCGGAAAAGGAAGAATCAGAGTCTGAAGATGGGGATCTAGCATTTATAGCCAAAAATTTCAAGAAATTCTTAAAGTATAGAAAAGGAAACAAAAACAGATTCAAAAAGAATTTCTTGAACAAACCTTCATCCTCAAATATAGAATGCTTCAATTGTCACAAGAAAGGACACATGCAAAAAGATTGTCAAGAACAAATGAAGGAAAATCAGAAAAACTTCAACAACAAAAACAAGAAGGATAAATTCAAAAAGAAGGCATTTTCTGTAACATGGGACGATTCAGATTCATCTTCATCCAAAAATGATAGTGATGCGATAATGAACAGGCAAATGTATGCTTCATGGCTCAAGAATCTGAGGTAAATAATTTAACTTTCGACGATTTAATTGAAGTAAACACTGAACTTTTAAGCACAATAAAAACTCTTAAAAAGAAACTCAAAGAAACTCGTGAAAATCAAACAAAGCTGAATTTGAAAGAGATCTGTTGAAAGATGAAAAGAAAATTTTAGAAGAAGAACTTGAAAAAGTTCAAGAATCTCATTCAAATTCGGAAACTCAATTATCACTTTTAAGTCAAGAATTGAAACTCAAAAAACAAAGAATGATATAATTGTTTCTAAAAATCATGAGTTAAAAACTAAGATTAAACAAGTTGAGTTAGAAAATAATAGTCTTCAAGCTAGATTAGATAACATCACTAAAAATGTTTCTAACTTTAACAAAGGAAGAGAAAAATTATCTAAGATTTTAGAAAATTCTCAATCCTCTTCAAGTAAACACGGATTAGGATATAAAAAGGAGTCAAAAATTCCTAAAAAGAAAGATACAAATTTTAAGAGGAATATGGATTCAAAACAACAAATATTGCCAAAGAAACCTATTAAAACAAAAGTAGAAAACAAGGTAGTTAAATTTGGGTACCAAAAACTAACAATGTATTAATAAGAAATAGATATATTAAAACATTTATGGATAATGTTCATCATAATGAAAACTATATTTATAAAAAGGATACTAAACCAAATTGGGTTTGGTTTCCTAAAATCTAACTTTTTAGGACCCTATTAAAATGTGGGTACCAATAGTTTCATATTTATTTTCAGGTCCCACTCAAAAAGAAGAAATGGATATTAAACAGTGCTTGTTCAAAACACATGACCGGAGACAAAGATATGCTTACAAACATCACATACTTTGATGGTGGCTCGGTTACCTTCGGAGACAATTCAAAAGGGTATATCGTTGGCAAAGGAGATATTAACAATTACGGTACATCAAATTTACCTTTTATAACAAATGTTTCATTAGTTGAAAATTTAAAACATAATCTACTTAGCATAAGTCAATTGTGTGACAAAGGTTTTAAAATAACTTTTTAGAATAATAAATGTAGTATTTTTGATCAAAACCAAAATCTTGTTTTTGAAGGAAATAGAGATAGAAATATTTATGTTAAATATGAATATTAATCATAATTCAAGTATGTGTTTACTTGCCAAAGATAATGATCCTTGGTTATGGCACAAAAGATTTTGTCATATAAATTTTAAAACCATTAGAAAACTTTCTAAAAATGAATTAGTAAGAGGTTTACGCAAAATAAACTTTAAAATAAATAATCTTTGTGATGATTGTCAAAAAGGAAAATTAACGAAATCATCTTTCAAATCTAAGAAAAATATTTCGACTTTACATGTAACGACCCGTATTTTACGTGTCGATAAAATCGTAAAATAGTTGTATTAGGTCGTTAGTATTGTTTATGCCTTCCATAACCTAAGTCGTGTAAAAGATGGTTCATAAGGAAGTTAACTCGGTTGCATAGGGTCCTTAGATCGACTCTTGGTTAGGTCGTAGACGGTTTTAAGTTGTGAACGACTTAGGGGATTACGACCTAGCAGTTTAGATGAGATAGCTTGAGTCGTGTAGGAGATAAGTCGGTTGTATGACTTAGTGGTGTTGAGCGACTTAAGGTGTTGGCCGAGTTAAGGTGTAGCGAGTTAGAGGAGTTAGCGACTTAGTGCTGGGGTTTAAGTCGTATGACCGAGATAAGGATGTAGCGACTTAAAGGGTTAGCGTGTTAGTGCTAGGCCGAGTTAAGGTAGCCAACCGACTTAAGAGTTGACGACTCACAGGGTTAGAACGACCTAGAGTTAGCTTGTGTGGAGTTAGGTCGGTGGAACGACTTAGTCATGTGAGCCGAGATAAGAGATGGGCCGACTTAGTGGTCAACGGCTAAGGAGTTAAGGCTTAGGTCGTGGGGTCGTAGGATTGCTGAGTCGGTTGGTAGTTGAGTCATCCAGACGACTTAGTGTTGAGTCGTTGGGACTAGGTCGTGTGACCCTGTGTAGCGTTAGGTCATCCATGGTTGTTAAGTCATGTGGCCTTAGGTCTTAGGTCGGGGGCGACTCATGGGTTAGGTCGTGAGTCGTCTCCTGTGTAGCGTTGAGTCGTAACTCGTGAAGCCGTTAAGTCGCATGGGTTCTTGAGTCAATTGGGTCGTAGCTTGGATAAGACATTAGGTCGGCAGCAGTAAGGTCGGCTACGACTTAAGAGTGGCCGACTTAAGGGACGTTTCAGCCTATAAATATGCGTCCATGTCTTCACTTTTTGGCACCGGATTTTGAAGCGACGAAGTGCTGCCATTTTGAGAGCTCGGCTACAACATTTCTTCACTTCTTTTCTCCACTCTAATCTAGTGCTAGCATCCATCCAAGATTGAAGATCAAATCGAAGATCCAAGAGCCAAAGTTGAAGATCTTCATCCAACAAAGAGAGATTTCATCGTTTGAAGCGAGATTTTGCCGGATCAAGCTTGGTTCCTTGCTATCCAGATCTGGAGTTGATTGTTTTTGGGTTGTTTAGGTGATTCAGTGAGTGGTAGTTATCTCTCACACGGACCCAAGGGAGTATATTGGATTGGTGGCTTGTTTATGTGTTAAAGATAGTGATTTTTTACATTTTCCCTAAGCATACATGTAGATCTATCACCCATGAAGTTTTGACACCCATTTTACTACATGTTAACTTATGCAAGTTCATTCACCAAGTTGTAGAGATATTGTTCATAATTCATGCTTGTTAGGATGCATGTTAGACTTGAACTCTTTATTTACGGAATAGCCATTATTGTTGTAATTGTTTATTTAGATCTTGTTTGAATGATTGATTGCTTGGATTAATGTTTGATTTGATTGATTAGTTGATCAATAACTTGATTTGGGAAAGTTGGTAGAAGATGATTCAAAAGCCAAGTGGAAAGGCTCTTGAATAAGGAAAGCTGCTTGTGGCATATGAAGCGGATGTTGAAGCTCATATGGATAGATTTGATGTTGATGTTGAGATGGGACTTTGCCATGATGCAATGAGGCAAACCATGATGTTGAGATGGGACTTTGCTATGATGCGATGAAGCAAAGTATGATGTGAGAAAGCCTTGGTTTAATCCAGACGGGATCATCCCAAGCATGTTGATAACTCGGTGATGCGATTCGAGTTGGTTGATAATGGTTAGCTTGAGAGGCGCTTGAGCTAGTATGGAAATAGTCGTCGAGGAGAATGACTAGAAGGCTGAAATTTTATCGTTATTGAAGGTTCTAGCATGCTCAAAGCAAGAGCACGTTGGAACGGGCTGCGACGACATTCCAAGCACGGGCTGCGACGACGTGCTAGTACTCTGGGTAGTTGCGAAAATTCCTAGGCACGGGCTGCGACGACGTGCGGAGTTATGTTTAGAACCGGGGTTACCATTAGCCCTTGACAGGCGGCCATTCAACTAACGGTGATATCGAGGCAATGATAACAGTGATAGCCAGAGTCATGGATGTTTGGTTGTATCATCATTCGGTCTCAAGAGCGGTGTTTTCTGGGTGCTTATCTGATCTTGGTTTAGGCCTTGGGGGTTTGTATTTGGAAAACATCGACCTTGACTCGAGTGATAATTACTTTATTTCGAATGTCTGCTTTGCTATGCTTGTTTATTCTTAGTGGGTCTGGGGGCTATCACTGTAGAATGAGGTGGAGTGGGATAGTTAAGTTCCTATTCCTTTTATCCTTTATGCTCTTTTGGTATGTTTGATAGTTAATTTACTGCTCACTAAGACTGTTGTCTGACTCAAGATTTTATGTTCAACTCTTATTACCTTGGGCTGTTCATCCATGTTGGGATGGGCAGACTAGGCAGCAGGTGACAGGTGCTGTTCTTGGTTATCAACGAAGCAGATGACGGAGACGAGCTGGAGGCTAGCATATTAGTTTTCTTACTATATGTACTGGATGTTCCGCTGCTTGTATATGTTTGAGTGTTATGTAGTGAGGCTTGATGTATTGATTGTTCAGATGCTTGTATCAAACCTTTATGAAGTCTATATGATGATATTCTGTTATGAGCTTCACTATATACATATATTTCTCTATTGTATTTTGTCCATGCGCTGTGAGTTGTACGATAGAGTTTCTGTTTTATCTTACCCTGACTATCGTCCATGGCTGCCTGGCACGCCTTTCAGCGCACCATTCTCTTGTTTTAGTGCGGGAGTCACGGGCGGTCGTCACATTTTGGTATCAGAGGTTTGGTTAATCGATTTTAGCCAACGCTCGCTGACGTAACTACGTATGAGAGACGTAATTGTATTTTGGTGGATGATTACTATATATAATATAGTAGTTTAGAAGAATTTGAACTCCTTATGTAGTTGTTTCTCAAGGTGTTCTAAATCATTCCTTTTTGTAGATATTAAGGATGAGTCGAAGTGAGAGACAAGCTGCTAGGGAAAGCCGTGCTGCTGGGGGAGCTACTGACTATGCTGCAATGTTCGAAGCTATGATTACTTCGATCATGAGAAGGATACCAACTTCAAAACCGTCAGTAGATGTTGGAGTTCAAGTTCAAGCTCCAAGACCAGTGGATTTTTCTAAGTTGTGTAAGGACTATACTGCTCTTGGAGGAAAGGTTTTCTTGGGAACAGAATCAACCATAGAAGTTCAGAGATGGATTGATGCTTGTAGAAGGATTTTTGGTGACTTGGGAATCGAGGATGCAACTAAGAGGAAGCTTGCATCGAGACAGCTTCAGGGAAGAGCTGCTGATTGGTGGGGTTCTATCACTATTGATACTCCAGAGGAAGAGATTACTTGGGAGTAATTCCAAGTTAGATTTGAAGCTAAGTTCATCTCTACGGTTCAGAAATCTGTTTTGTTTAAGAAGTTTGTGGAGCTCAAGCAAGGTGGGAGACCAGTTCTTGAGTATGTTTCTGAGTTTGAAGCTTTGTCCAAGTATGCTCGGTCGTATATTGAATCTCCCTATCAGAAGAATGAGAAGTTTGTGACAGGCTTGGACAGTTATCTTGGGAGACAGTTGGTGGATCATTTGGACGATCCGTTTGAGAAGCTTGTGGAGAAAGCTCTCAGGCACGAGAGTTTGTTTCCTAAGGAAGGGTCTGTTGTTGCCGTGACCAAGGAAGAGTCCAAACCACAGCAGGGTGGAAACATGAAGAGGAAGCAGCAACAGCAGAAGGGTAAGGATGGCCAGAAGAAGCCAAAGGGCGAAGTGACCTGCTACAACTGTCAGCAGAAGGGTCATCTCTCCAGGGATTGCAAGAAACCAAGAGTGCCGGCAAAGTGTCACAACTGTGACAAATCGGGGCATTTCAAGAGGGATTGTCCGAAACCGAGGAAAGATAAGCAGATTGTGCAAGCTTATGCTTTGGGGGCTGTTCCATCGTCTTCGAAAGCTCCTACTGCGGAGGAGAAGGGGAAGAGTGTGGTGGTTCAAGGTACTCTTTCCATTTGTGGTGTTCCAGTTAGAGTGTTGTTTGATACTGGAGCATCGCATTCTTTTGTTTGTAGTAAACTTGTGGGCCGGTTGGGTTTGGAACCGGATATTGTTGAGAGACCATTGGTCGTGACTAATCCAGTTGGGGGTTCGTCTTGTTTGTGTATGTTATGCCATGGTCTAGTTGTGTCGAGTCATGATTGCTCTTTTGTTTGTGATTGTTTTGTTCTGAGCTTTGCGGGGTTCGAAATTATTTTGGGTATGGACTGGCTTCGGAAGTATGCGACAAGGATTGATTGTGAGAGGCTGGAGGTGACAGTCGAAAATGTGGAGGGGTGAAAGGTTGTGATACGATGAAAGCATGAGGAAGGCGTCTTCATGAGCTTCATGTACTCGCTGGTTGTTCCACGGGATGGACTGTCATCGGTGCCTATTGTGAATGGATTTGAGGATGTCTTTGACGAAGTCAAAGGATTACCACCGCATAGGGAGATCGAGTTTTGTATCGATCTAGTTGAGGGAGCCAGACCAGTTGTGATGCCTCTTAGACGGATGGAGCCTAGAGAACAACAAGAGCTGAAGGTGCAGTTTGATGACCTTTTTCGGAAAGGATTCATTCGCGTAGTGTGTCCGAATGGGGTGCACCAGTTGTATTCGCAACCAAAGAGGATGGATCGTTGAGGTTATGTGTGGATTATCGTGAGCTGAATAAGGTGACTAAGAAGAACAAGTATCCATTGCCGAGAATAGATGACTTGTTTGATCAGCTTCGCGAAGCTAAGGTGTTTTCTCAGATGGATTTGGCAACGGGATTTCACCAGTTGAGAGTGGCTAAGGATAGTGTGCCGAAGACTGCTTTTAGGACACCATCCGGTTTTTATGAGTGGATGGTAATGCCGTTTGGATTGACTAACGCACCAGCATATTTTGTGGATCTTATGAATAGAGTGTTCAGAGATCAGTTGAACAAGTTTGTACTTGTGTTCGTGAATAATATTTTGGTTTACTCCAGAAATGAAGAAGAGCACAAGACACACTTGCGCATTGTTTTGGAAATCTTGCGGAAACATCAGCTGAAGGCTAAGTTTTCGAAGTGTCACTTCTGGAAGAGTAAGGTGAGGTTCTTAGGCCATGTTATCTCTGGAAATGGAATAGCGGTCGATCCCGCTAAGGTGGCAGCAATCCAGGATTGGGTTAGACCTAAGAATGCATCTGATGTGAGAAGTTTTCTTGGATTAGCAGGATATTATCGTCAGTTTATCAAAGACTTTTTCAAGATAGCTGCACCATTGACAGGATTGACGAAAAAGAACCAAGTGTTCAGATGGGATGATAAGTGTGAGCAAGCTTTCGTAATCCTGAAAGAGCGACTGACAAGTGCTCCTGTTTTGACTATTCCAAGTGGGAATGATGAGATGGTGGTTTACACCGATGCATGTGGTACTGGACTTGGAGCAGTGCTAATGCAAAAGGATAAAGTTGTTGCGTATGCAAGTCGACAACTGAAGCCGCATAAAAGGAATTACCCGACTCATGATTTGGAGTTAGCGGCGATTGTTTTTGCTCTGAAGATGTGGAGACATTATCTATTGGGAGTTCGATTCGAGTTGTTTACGGATCATAAGTCGTTGAAGTATCTGTTCTCCCAAAAGGATTTGAATCTTCGGCAGCAACGATGGCTAGAGTTCTTAGCATCGTATGATTTTGATATAGCCTATACTCCGGGAAAAGGTAATGCAGTGGCCGATGCGTTAAGTCGAAGACATGCAGGATTGGGAGCCATGTTTTCGGAATGGAAGAGTCTCGAGTATTTGGCTGGATTTGATTTCAGGCCTAGGTGTGAATTGGAACCTGAGATGTTGGCAAACTTATCGATAAGACCTACTCTTGTGGAAAGGATTGGCGAGAGCCAAAAGCGAGACGATAAGCTTGTCAAGATTATCCGCGATTTGGAATCTGGATTAAATCCAGAAAAGGATAAAGGATTTGAAGTCGATCAAGAGGGTTGGCTTCGAAAGCAAGGACGACTAGTTGTTCCCGATATAGATGGATTGAGAGATGAAGCTCTTAGGGAAAGTCATCAATCGAAGTTGACGATTCATCCAGGAGGAAATAAGATGTATCGGGACATGAAGTGAACCTATTACTGGGAAGGTATGAAGAAGGATGTTGGAAATTTCATTTTCAAATGTATGAATTGCCAGTTGGTAAAAGCTGAGCAGAAGAAGCCTAGTGGATTGCTTCAGCCATTGGAAGTTCCTACATGGAAGTGGGAGCAAGTATCGATGGATTTTATCGATGGTCTACCTAGAACCAGGGCAGGAAATGAAGGGATTTGGGTCATCATAGATCGTTTGACTAAGAGTGCAAGATTCATTCCCGTTCGATCAAATAGGACTGCATCGAAGTTGGCTGAGTTGTATGTTAAGTGGATAGTTCGATTCCATGGTGTTCCGAAGAGTATAGTGAGCGATCGAGACCCATTGTTCACTAGTGAATTTTGGAAGAGCTTCCAGGAAGTTTTGGGAACCGAGTTGTGTTTGAGTACAGCTTATTACCCCCAAACAGATGGTCAGACCGAGAGGGTCAACCGAGTTTTGGAAGATCTCCTGAGAGCATGTGTTTTGGATTTCGGAGGATCATGGGAAGATCATCTTCATTTGGTGGAATTTGCGTATAATAACAGTTATCAGACAAGTATTGGTATGACACCATATGAGGCACTGTATGGAAGACCGTGTAAATCTCCGACATGTTGGTTGGAAACTGGAGAAAAGCTGATGCTTGGGCCATAAATGATTCGACAGACTACGGATTGTGTAGAGATCATTCGACGACGAATGAAGGCAGCCCAAGATCGTCAGTAAAGTTATGCCGATAAGCGTCGTAAGGATTTGGAATTCGACGCAGGCGATATGGTTTTTGTGAAGATTTCTCCTCTGAAGAATGTTATTAGATTCGGGAAGAAAGGGAAATTGACTCCGAGATTTGTTGGACCATTCCCGATTATCGAGCGAATTGGAAAGCTCGCTTATAGATTGGAGTTACCGGAAAAGATGGCGGGTGTGCACAATGTTTTTCATGTATCCTATCTACGGAAGTATGTGCATGACTCGAATACGGTGGTTTCTACTGATAGCTGTGAAGATTTAGAAGTTGATCCAGTTGTTACGAGACCTCGTAAGCCGCTTCGTGTTGTTGAAACCAACATGAAACAGCTTAGGAGGAAGACGATCACGTTGCTCAAGGTAAAATGGAGTGATGATGTTGACGTTTGTACGTGGGAGGAGGAAGAGAGGATGAAGGCAGCTCATCCTGAACTCTTCGAGGTATGACCCTAAGGTGTCGTGACATCTCACGAATTTGTAGCTTGTTCTAAGTCTTAGAATTCTGCATGCTAGGCTAGTAATTGGATGCATGGTTTGTTGATTTCTATGGATGGTAGGCATGCGGAATAACTTTGATTGCTCTTGTTTGTTTGGAATTTCGGAGGCGAAATTCCTAAGGGGGAGAGAATGTAACGACCCGTATTTTACGTGTCGATAAAATCGTAAAATAGTTGCATTAGGTCGTTAGTATTGTTTATGTCATCCATAGCCTAAGTCGTGTAAAAGATGGTTCATAAGGAAGTTAACTCGGTTGCATAGGGTCCTTAGATCGACTCTTGGTTAGGTCGTAGACGGTTTTAAGTTGTGAACGACTTAGGGGATTACGACCTAGCAGTTTAGATGTGATAGCTTGAGTCGTGTAGGAGATAAGTCGGTTGTACGACTTAGTGGTGTTGAGCGACTTAAGGTGTTGGCCGAGTTAAGGTGTAGCGAGTTAGAGGAGTTAGCGACTTAGTGCTGGGGTTTAAGTCGTATGACCGAGATAAGGATGTAGCGACTTAAAGGGTTAGCGTGTTAGTGCTAGGCCGAGTTAAGGTAGCCAGCCGACTTAAGAGTTGACGACTCATAGGGTTAGAACGACCTAAAGTTAGCTTGTGTGGAGTTAGGTCGGTGGAACGACTTAGTGATGTGAGCCGAGATAAGAGATGGGCCGACTTAGTGGTCAACGGCTAAGGAGTTAAGGCTTAGGTCGTGGGGTCGTAGGATTGCTGAGTCGGTTGGTAGTTGAGTCGTCCAGACGACTTAGTGTTGAGTCGTTGGGACTAGGTCGTGTGACCCTGTGTAGCGTTAGGTCAGCCATGGTTGTTAAGTCGTGTGGCCTTAGGTCTTAGGTCGGGGGCGACTCATGGGTTAGGTCGTGAGTCGTCTCCTGTGTAGCGTTGAGTCGTAACTCGTGAAGCCGTTAAGTCGCATGGGTTCTTGAATCAATTGGGTCGTAGCTTGGATAAGACATTAGGTCGGCAGCAGTAAGGTCGGCGACGACTTAAGAGTGGCCGACTTAAGGGACGTTTCAGCCTATAAATATGCGTCCATATCTTCACTTTTTGGCACCGGATTTTGAAGCGACGAAGTGCTGCCATTTTGAGAGCTCGGCTACAACATTTCTTCACTTCTTTTCTCCACTCTAATCTAGTGCTAGCATCCATCCAAGATTGAAGATCAAATCGAAGATCCAAGAGCCAAAGTTGAAGATCTTCATCCAACAAAGAGAGATTTCATCGTTTGAAGCGAGATTTTGCCGGATCAAGCTTGCTTCCTTGCTGTCCAGATCTGGAGTTGATTGTTTTTGGGTTGTTTAGGTGATTCGGTGAGTGGTAGTTATCTCTCACACGGACCCAAGGGAGTATATTGGACTGGTGGCTTGTTTATGTGTTAAAGATAGTGATTTCTTACATTTTCCCTAAGCATACATGTAGATCTATCACCTATGAAGTTTTGACACCCATTTTACTATATGTTAACTTAAGCAAGTTCATTCACCAAGTTGTAGAGATATTGTTCATAATTCATGCTTGTTAGGATGCATGTTAGACTTGAACTCTTTATTTACGGAATAGCTATTATTGTTGTAATTGTTTATTTAGATCTTGTGTGAATGATTGATTGCTTGGATTAATGTTTGATTTGATTGATTAGTTGATCGGTAACTTGATTTGGGAAAGTTGGTAGAAGATGATTCAAAAGCCAAGTGGAAAGGCTCTTGAATAAGGAAAGCTGCTTGTGGCATATGAAGCGGATATTGAAGCTCATATGGATAGATTTGATGTTGATGTTGAGATGGGACTTTGCCATGATGCGATGAGGCAAACCATGATGTTGAGATGGGACTTTGCTATGATGCGATGAAGCAAAGTATGATGTGAGAAAGCTTTGGTTTAATCCAAACGGGATCATCCCAAACATGTTGATAACTCGGTGATGCGATTCGAGTTGGTTGATAATGGTTAGCTTGAGAGGCGCTTGAGCTAGTATGGAAATAGTCGTCGAGGAGAATGACTAGAAGGCTGAGATTTTATCGTTATTGAAGGTTCTAGCATGCTCAAAGCAAGAGTACGTTGGAACGGCTGCGACGACGTTCCAAGCACGGGCTGCGACGACGTGCTAGTACTCTGGGTAGTTGCGAAAATTCCTAGGCACGGGCTGCGACGACGTGCGGAGTTATGTCTAGAACCGGGGTTACCATTAGCCCTTGACAGGCGGTCATTCAACTAACGGTGATATCGAGGCAATGATAACAGTGATAGTCAGAGTCATGGATGTTTAGTTGTATCATCATTCGGTCTCAAGAGTGGTGTTTTCTGGGTGCTTATCTGATCTTGGTTTAGGCCTTGGGGGTTTGTATTTGGAAAACATCGACCTTGACTCGAGTGATAATTACTTTATTTCGAATGTCTGCTTTGCTATGCTTGTTTATTCTTAGTGGGTCTGGGGGCTATCACTGTAGAATGAGGAGGAGTGGGATGGTTAAGTTCCTATTCCTTTTATCCTTTATGCTCTTTTGGTATGTTTGATAGTTAATTTACTGCTCACTAAGACTGTTGTCTGACTCAAGGTTTTATGTTCAACTCTTATTACCTTGGGCTGTTCATCCATGTTGGGATGGGCAGAATAGGTAGCAGGTGATAGGTGCTGTTCTTGGTTATCAACGATGCAAATGACGGAGACGAGCTGGAGGCTAGCATATTAGTTTTCTTACTATATGTACTGGATGTTCCGCTGCTTGTATATGTTTGAGTGTTATGTAGTGAGGCTTGATGTATTGATTGTTCAGATGCTTGTATCAAACCTTTATGAAGTCTATATGATGATATTCTGTTATGAGCTTCACCATATACATATATTTCTCTATTGTATTTTGTCCATGCGCTGTGAGTTGTACGATAGAGTTTCTGTTTTATCTTACCCTGACTATTGTCCATGGCTGCCTGGCACGCCTTTCAGCGCGCCATTCTCTTGTTTTAGTGCGGGAGTCATGGGCGGTCGTCACATTACAACCATTAGAATTACTACATATGGATTTATTTGGACCAACACAAGTTCAATCCATTAATCATAATCGATACGTATTTGTAATAGTTGATGATTTTTCAAGATATACATGGACTATTTTTATGAAAAATAAAAGTGACACTTTTGAGCATTTTAAAACATTTGTCAAAAGAATTCAAAACACTAAAGATTTGAAAATTAAAAATAATCGAAGCGATCATGGAGGCGAATTCGAAAATGAAGTTTTGAAACTTTTTGTAAAAAGAAAGGAATAAATCATAATTTTTCTTTTCCTAGAACTCCTCAACAAATGGAGTTGTAGAAAGAAAGAATAGAACATTACAAGAATGCGCAAGAACATTGTTAAATGGATGTTCTCTATCAAAACATTTTTGGGCAGAAGCCGTTGCTACTGCATGTTATGTATTAAATAGAATATCAATTAGACCATTAACTAAAAATACTTCTTATGAACTATTTAATAATAAAAAGCCAAATATATCTTATTTTAAAATATTTGGATCAAAATGTTTCATTTTAAATACAAAAGATCAACTAGGAAAATTCGATTCAAAAGCTGATGAAGGAATTTTCGTAGGATACTCAGAACGAAGTAAAGCATATCGAGTATTTAATAAACGAACAAACTTAATTGAAGAAACTTTGCATATATCTTTTGATGAAAATTTTAATAAAAATTTAAATATAAAAGATGATGAAGAATTAATAAATATAGAAGAAACAAACCTTGAAAATAATAATAATGAACTAAGATCTCCTCCAAGAATATTACGAGATCATCCAACCCAAAATATAATAGGAGAAATAAATTATCAAGTTAGAACAAGAAATCAACTAAATCAAATGGGTCACGTAGATTTCATTTCATTTATAGAACCTAAAAATCCAAAGGAAGCATCAACAGATGATTATTGGATTATCGCAATGCAAGAAGAATTAAATCAATTTGAACGTAACGATGTTTGGGAATTAGTTCCCCGTCCTAATAATCAATCAGTAATTGGAACAAAATGAATTTACAAAAATAAAGTAGACGAACAAGGTAATATAACAAGGAATAAAGCAAGACTAGTAGCACAAGGGTATAATCAAGAAGAAGGTATTGATTTTGAAGTAACTTTTGCTCCCGTTGCAAGACTGGAAGCAATACGTATACTATTAGCCTTTGCATGTTTTCACAATTTTAAACTTTATCAAACGGATTTTAAAAGTGAATTTTTAAATGGTTTTATTAAAGAAAATGTATATGTAGAACAACCTCCGTTGTTTATACATGAAAAATATCCGGATCATGTATTTAAATTAAAAAAGGCACTATATGGTCTTAAACAAGCATCTCGTGCTTGGTATGAAAGACTTAAAAGTTATTATTAAACTCAGGATTTAAAATTGAAAAAGTAGATCAAACGCTTTTTATTAAAAATACTACCAAAGATATTTTAATAACTCAAATATACGTAGACGATATTATTTTTGGTTCAACCAATGAAAATTTATGTAAAGAATTTTCAAATATAATGACTAATGAGTTCGAAATGTCTCATATGGGAGAATTATCATATTTTCTTGGACTTCAAATCAAACAATTAACAAATGGAATTTTCATAAACCAAGAAAAATATTGTGCTAATTTAATTAAACGATTCGGCATGGAAAACACTTCTGCTAAACCTACTCCTATGAGTACCACTACACATCTCGATCAAGATGAAAATGGCAAAAGTGTAGATCAAAAATTGTTTAGAAGTATGATTGGTTCCTTACTTTACTTAACGGCTAGTAGACCTGACATAATGATGAGTGTTTGTTTATGTGCAAGTTTTCAAACCGATCCAGCAGGTTTAACTTCTCTTTTAGATTTGAAAAGAAATGACCATGCCATAAATCATGTAATGGTCAAATTATTTTATGCAAATCTTAATCTTGGACACCAAACTCCAAGAAATCCAAACAATAGTGTTTGCAGTATGGTATGTGAAAAGAAAGTTTGGTTTTCCTTGGATAGAATAACACACATTTTAGAGTCGCCAAATGTCGGAAGAAAGCTAGAGGAGATAGAATTCAATCCACATATTCGCGACAACATAAACCATCGTTTTATGGATGATGATATCAATTTAGAGATTTTAAGTCCACCTCTCTTTGACCTATGGAAAAAATCCTCCATAAAGCCCTAATGAGAACGATTACTCCTCGTACGGGCTCGTACGAAATTGTCTACCCAAATAACTATCGAGCTCTATATGTTATTTTTGGCAATATACAAGTTATTGGGTACAGCTTATTCTTGATGAGTTTCTCACTTTCAATAATGACAAAATGCGCACTATCTAATTTGGAGAGTACATCATGCGACTTCTCCTCAATGTCGATACGCCATTACCTGAGTCGGAGAATACAATGGTCCATCAAATCAACCACCGGACCATAAGCCTAATGCAACTCCCATCTCGACCTCCTCGCATAATATCACTCGCAGAATGGGAAGCAAGGCATCAAGAACAACAACAACAAAAACAACAACAACCTCCTCAACCTCGCCACGAAGAACATCTCGAGCAAGATGATGAAATTCGTCTTGTTGACCCAAGCTTCACTACCAACCAATCCTTGGGGATATTGTCAAAAAATCAACAAATTCTTGACACTCGTCTTAAAAAGGTAGATCATAAGCTTGACAAAATCAAAGGATTCTTCAACAAGCTTTCGGATGCAATCTCGTGCTCAAGCACCACTACTGCTTCAACATCTCGCGGCAAACGTCCAGCACCTACGTTTACATGGACGACATCCGAAGAGCATACAAGTAGCAGCGCTAGCGGAGCTAGTTGTGGCCAAGGAGGAAGAGCACATAGACCACCAACAGGAGGACCCGTCATACGTGAACCAACAGGAAGAGAAGGTTCATATGACTGGGATAGAGATGAGTAATTTTTTGTTTTGATGTGTATTTTTAACTTTCTAGTGGCTTGTATAAATAGCCATTTTATGCTTGTCTGTCACAGCATTTTTATTTTTATTAAGTCATATTATGCAAATATTCTCTATGCTTCAGTGATTGTTCTGATAAATTATTACTGTTATTAGTTCTTCCTTTTTGTCGATGACATAGGGGGAGAAAATCTATGGTACTAACTTTGTTTTATAGGAAAGATAGTGCATACATTCAGGGGGAGAAAATAAGTAAAACATCTCTAAAATAAATCAGTATTGTCATCAATCAAAAAGGGGGAGAATGTTGATACGCGAAGATTTTGATCAATGACAATGTGCTTTAACAAACAAGGAAGAAATATATGCAAATGCTAAAGGAAGATAGATGAAGACCAAAAGAACTTAAAGTATGCTTTTACATATGTCTTAGTCTAGATGTATTGTTAAAATCTATCCTCAAGAAGCTTGCACGAACACTAGAAAATTTTTATAAACTTCATTTTTCAATTAAAGTTTTAACTATGCAGGTTTTATGAGTTCAGTCGACTGAACAGGAACAGTCAGTCGACTGAAACTGGAAAATTTTCATACACATGCACAGTTTTAGTCGACTGAGTTTCCTGCACAGTCGACTGAATTTGGTCCCGAAAATTTTACTTCATATTTTCAGTTGACTGAATTCCCTGCTCGGTCGACTGAATTTGAACCTGCGAATTTTCTCTGAAAAGACACCTTCTTCCTCCCAAGAGTTGCAACCATTCATCAATGGAAATGGAAGCATCTCTTGTTTGCAACCTTTGACAACATATGCATCTCTTCTACAAGTATATATACATGATTCTAACATCATTTAATTAACCGAATTCTCTTGCTTTAATCTAGCTATTCTCTTGTTCATATTTTCTAGATATTCTCAAAGCAATCACTAATCTATTGCTTGAATCATTGTTTTTGTTTATAACATTCTTTTGATTCATAGCAATCAACATTCCTAAATCTTCACAAACACATTGCATACTCTCGAGGATAAGATTATAGGAATATTGTACTACATTATGCTCAATAGTGTTGACAAGAACACAACAAGTCAAATATTGTATTTAGTAATTGAGTTAAAGTCCTCTTCGGTAGTTGAGGCAAGAAATCTCGTTCGGTTGTTCGGGTAAGTTATAAACATATTCCTCCGGGTGAAGTGAGGGTGTTAGTTAGTGAAATTCCTAAGTGAAGCTTAGGGACTGGACGTAGGACGAGAGGTCCGAACCAGTATAAAATCCTGGTGTCTCTTTGCATTTACCTACTTTATCTACCTAGACATTTTCCATATTACACGATCCTACCGCATAGCCTCTTTCAAATTGGTTAAGTCACAGATTTAGAAAATAATTTTCAATTTGAATTTTGAATCCAAATGGTTTTGGAAATGGATTTGGGTTAAACGTGAAAAGCTTTTGAAAAGGAGTTTTAAAGATAAAAGTTATTTTGAATAACATGATAAAGTTTTGAAATTTAAATAATTTGATTTGACTTTAAATTCAAGATTTGGAATTGAATTCTATGTTGAGAATTTTGGTGTAAAAATGTTATACAAGTTATAAATGTATTTATATGGATTTAAACCATTTTGAATGTGTTGTTTTGAGAATGTGAGTTTAACCCAAGGGCTTTAACTTGTGCAAATGAAATCGGATTTTCTGAAACGAAAACTATTTGTTTCAAATAATAAAAGCTTTCTTATAAGGAAAGAATTACCAATTCGTGTTAAAAGGATTTCAAGTTTGAAATGGAAATGATTTTCCAAGTTATGAATGAATCTTTGGAAAGGGTTTTGGAAGCTATGAATTGAATCTTTGTTAAAGATTGGCATATTTTGTTATCAAATTGAAAAAGGATCTCAAAGGTGTATCCTTTCTATAAAAGATTTGAAATGAAATTATTTTCAAATCTGTGAATGAATCTTTGTGAAAGATGGGTGAATCTTTGTGAAGTAAATATTTTTGTTTAAAGATTTGAAAATGGTAATTTGTTTAAACCCTTTGAATGAAAAGTTTTGGGTTTTAAAGTTGTGAGTTAACTGAAATCCCATTATCCATATGTTTTTAAATGTTGCGCTCGTTTTTCGGTTTAGCCTGGAGAGGACCTTGTGTCATATAACCCATTCCGAATAATGATACGACGTTATGGATAACATTTGAAGACCGATGGTAAATACCGGGTATTTCAAGAACGAAAGGATAACCCGTCGAATGTCTCTACACTGAGTCGCGCCGATATAGAGATCTCTATATGTGATGGAGAGTCTGATCGGGATTGTGAATACCCGGATTTGCAAGGGCTTCTTTGGAAGTGTCTTCGGTTCTGTTCGAACCCAGAATAGACTTGTATGGATGTGTGTCTGACATTACACCTTGAGATGTAAAGCTGGTTTCTATCAAATACATTTATGTTTGGTGGCGGAGATTTATTCTCTTAGCTTAACACCCTTCTCTGAAACGTAGGAGCTTAAAGGTTATGTAGTTGATGGTTACTAGTGATACATTCCCAATTTGGTAATGTGGCATACAAATTGTTGTTGATCATTTATTGATCAAAGCATGACTTTTGTGTAAAGCGTAGCTTTGTGGACGTGACTTCGTCGAGCCTCACAACCCGGTAATGGTCGAAACAGGAATCGTGGCAGCAAGGTTATTTGGGGGTAGCGCCCCCTGAGGGCATGTCCATTTCCTTCTGGATAAAAAGTGATATCATGGTATGGAGCCCAGATATTTACTTGTGTTGATTTTGAAAGTGGAATCATGGTATGGACCCCAGATATTTTGCTTTGTGGTTGTTGGTTGAAAGGTACCTCGGATAAAGGTTGGTAACGACCGAGGGATGGCATGCTCGTGCCAGTAGTTACTTCCGGGCAGGGGCAACCCGGCCTTGTGTAGCAGAGATCCGATTAGGTTCTCGTGGACGTCCCTCCAGAGGCATTCCATTTTGTGTGGGAAGTTCCTTTGCCTGACCATTTGTTGGAAATCCAAACAAAACAATACGAGCCATGTACGGTTTTAGTTGTATAACCTGCAATGGAATGTGGCGGTAACCTGATATTGAACATGGTAGTTATAGTAGGCATACAATAATGGTTGTATGCTGGCTAAGATTAATATTATACTTTCGAAAGATTTTCTGCACTATGCACTAATAATAATATCAAAAGGATTTTGTGTATCAAACATGTTTGACTATCATAAGGAGGAATCTCCTCCAATTGTGCGCCTGCATTGTGTGTGTGGCGGGAGGCCTTATGGTAGTTTCGTTTTCCGAAAAACATTGTAGATTTCAATGTTTTAAATTCTTTTGTTGTTTGTTTTAAAGATAAACTGTTTTTGTTTGCTCATACCAGTCGCATGACTGAACTAGAGTTTATTGTTCCCTTCTTAAACTCTGGGTGCCCACAATTTTGCACACGGGCAGTCTAGACTTGGGTTTTTCAGATAGTTGAATAGTAGGTGTAGATTCGATAGCATTCAATCTCTGGATATTAGCAATCGCATTTGGATCGCATTTGCTACAAGTTCAGCATGATAGGTGGTTCTCGCTTCGAGTTTGGAAAGCATGTTGGTGGATCTACCTTTTGGAGTTTTTGGAGCTTTAGATATGGAGTTGCAGTTGCAGTTTGATGTTGGAGTTCTCTTTTGGAGTTTGTCTATTGATGCTTATCTTTCCGCTGTTGTATATTTACCTCTGATATTGTTGAGATTCATGTTGTATCAGATATTGTATCAATGTTGTATATATTGATATTCATTTTTCTTCCGCTGTGTTGTTGTACTAAGTGTCATAAGCTCCGGCGTCAGATTGGACGTTTGAATCTGCGACATTTGAATATGGGTGAAGTATTCGATGGCGATTTTCGAAGGTCGAGTCAGGGTTGTTATAGTTTAAATGAAGTAATTACGCTACTAGAACAGCTGCCAATTGCGGCAGCTCTTTGCGTCGGCTGGCGACAGCTAAGAAAAGCGGTTGTCGCTAGTCGACGCACAACCTGAATATATAGGCAGAAGACAACAATCGAAACATTCACTTCACCCACCCTTAAAATACATTTCAGCATCCCCAAAAACACCACCAGTCGCCATCTCCTGCTGTCGCAGCCTTCCTCGCCAATTTCAAGCTCTCTAAACTTGCTAGTATCTCCTCCTCTCCATTATCTATGTTTAATTTAGATATAAACTAAATTAGTTGATGATTTAAGGATTTGGAATTGGCTGATTTAGAGATTTATAATTGATGATTATATCTTATTAGTTGATGATAATATAGTTTATTAGTTGATTTGGGTATATGATTAAAACCCTAATTTAGGAAATTAGTCGATTATGGATTTGAAATTGGTGATTATTGTGTATTAGTTGATGATAATAGCAAATTTGTTGATGGGGGATATTAATTAGTGATTTGATTGTTTACTTTGCTGTTAAAAATCAGGGTTAATTTAAAGTTCAAAAATTAATCTATGATTATTGATTAATATGCTTATTGATAATTTTACACGAAAGTTTGTTATAGTTTAGAACAATTTTTGTTATAGTTTAAAGTACGTTTTAAAATTTCAAATTTATTCTAATTTGTTATACGTGCTAACTACTTATTTTAGTTCACAAAATCGGTAACTGAAATTTTAAGTAGTTAAAATATGTTTTAAAATTTCAGATATCACACCCCATATTAAGAACTCTACAAGGGCTCATTGGGACGACATCCCACCTCATATTAGGAACGCTGAATTGACTGATGTACTGGTATGTATAAGTTTATATTTCAGTTGAAAATTAATATAACGTACATAATTCAAACAATTTCAATATGCAGACCGCCATACGTGTAGACCCACAGGATATGGATGTTTTTATCAATCACTGGAACAGGAGGATGAGAAAAAATTATAGGGACGCTCTGTCAAAGGCGAAGAATGCAAGAAAAAAAAACCAATTGGATGGACGCTGATGTGTGGGCTGAGTATCTCCGACTCTGGGAAACTCCTGAAGTGAAAGTAAGTTATATACTTTTGCATTGTTATTATAATTTTTTTAAATTTCGTATGTTAGTTGCAGTAATTTAGTTAACAGCATATCTAAATTTATAGGAATTATCTATCCAGAACTGTGCAAATAGGGATAAAAATCCTGCTTTGCACCGTTGCGGCTCCAAATCTTTCCAAGAACATAGTAGAGAGTTGGAAAATTTATAAATTATGTTTACAAATATCTAAAATGTTGTTTAATCATATTTGTAACATTGTTTATTTATATGTATATTTCCAGGCTGCGAGGTACATTCGCGAGCCCACAATGGCTGAGGTGTTCACTACCACGCATGCTGTTGAACAGACATATGAGGAAGGTAACGTTTCATATGATTGGACGGACGATAAATCTAGATCCGTAATGATAAACATGCTTATCTGTAATGACAATGTTTCATATTTCTTTATTTCACAGTTCATAAACTTTAAATTGAATATTTATCATGTCAAACTATTGTTCGTAATCGCGTGAGAGATATGAAGCGGAGCGGGCACGAGTAGCGCAGTCCACCGGACGGACAGAGTTAACATTTGAGGAGTCAAACCGTATATGTGATGCTATTATTGATCCGCCTTCGCAAAATAAGCGGTACAGTTACGGAAATCAGGAATGCATACTTCTTTATTTACTAATATATAAATTTACACATGCAAATGAATATAAACTTAAGTGAACAAATTATAAATTGAATAGCTGAAATGAATATAAACTTAAGTGAACAAATTATAAATTGAATAGCTGAAATGAATATAAACTTATGAACAAATTTACACATGCAAATGAATATAAACCGTATATGACTTATTGATTTGAGCTGAAATAAGTTCTAAATTGGGTAAAAGTGGATGTTATAAATGAAGATTGAAATGAGTTATGGGATTTAATTTGAACAAGTAAAATTATGAATCAATAAGGTAAGTTAATAAAAATAAATTAATGGAATTAGTTAAATAAAATTCCATTGAATTAAATTGAATAAACAAGGTAAGTTACTAAAATTCCGTTGAATAAATGAAATGAATTGATTATAAGTGATATGGTTGTTAACCAATGTGGTTGAAATAAATAAATAAATTGAAAACAAAGGAACTGAACGTAAATTTATTGGAAGTGAGTAAGGAACTTGAATAATTGAAATAAATAAATTGCAACCAACGTGTAACATTTAATTATAAATATTAGCCGTTTAATTAATCAACATCAATGGATAATTGTTTTTGTTCATACTGTTTACAAGGTTCATAAATTATAACTAGATCTCAACTATTTTACAGGCGATAATGTCCTACAGGGCTTATAAGAGATTTCAAGCCGATAAGGAGATAGCTCAACTGAAAAGACAGCTGGAGGAGATCAACGATTGAAGGAAGAGCGATTGGCGCACCAGCTAGACGAGCATATTGCAGCATACTTAGCACAACATGTGACAATGCTTGGAGAGGATGGGTCGGGCGATGAGGATGGATCGGGAGATGACAATAAGTAGGTATGCTTGTGTTTCTGTCGGATTTTCATCATCTTTTTTTGCAGTTATGTGACATTTGTGTATATATTTGATACTTGTTCGTTGGTTGTGGTGTTTGATGGATTAGTGGATGTTTTGTTTGATGGATGGTATTTGTAAATATGGTCAAGTTGTTTGATGGATTTGGAATATTCTGCTTGATTGGTATGATATATTTATATGTTTGTGATGAAATGTTTATGTAAATTTATATGTTATGTTATATATATGATTATTTGTGATATGTGTGAGATTATATGATAGATGAAACGACAAAAATTGAATGTATATGTGTTGGAAAGATATATGAAATTGGTTGCGTGATTGAATGGATTAAATAGCAGAATTGGATATGAAATTGGTTCCAGATTAGCGACGGCTCGTGACGGCCTATTGGCCTAGATTAGTGACGGCTTGCGACGGCCATTTGGTTCCAAGTTTGCGACGGTATGCGTCGACTTGAGGCGGCAGCACGATGTGTAATACTTTGCCACGCGTTTAGTCTGCCGTCGCCAGCCGTCGCTATATTGGTTATGGAGCTGTCGCTTTTCTGTGTGACGGCGGGTTATTTAACGACGGCTTTTAGCGACGGCTGGCGATGCTCTTTTGCTGTCGCTAAAGCCTCCGTGTTGTGTAGTGTTATAGTTTGTCATGAACTAATTAGTATGTGTTTTGCAGTACTTTTTTGCAGTTAATTATTTAGATTTTAAAGTAATAAAGTTGGTGTTTTAATTCATGGATGAATGATGATGCACTTCTGTTTTATATTTTATATATGCATTTTTTCTAAATAAAGTAAAAACAGAATGTATGTACGCATTACATGCAATGATTCTTTTTGCAGTAAATATGTGGTAACAATTTTGTAACTATTTTTGCTGTAAAATAGGGATTCTGTAATCCCTTGGGGCATCTTATGTGCATGCAATAGTTATATTCCCAGGCAAATATTCGGCAGCTGGAAGAACTCACCTGTCTCAACTTTCACTCTCTCCCTGTTCTGATTAGTAACAAAATAAGTTAAATTGCTGTTGCCATTAAGATATTTATTTATATTAGATAGAACCATGCTGCTATGCATATATGATGGTAATAAAGAATTCATGCAAGAGATGAACATCTTTTATTACAAGTAATATTAAACAAGCAGCAAGTACAAGTTCACATAAACAAAAGTCAATTATTATTCAAATAAGAGGCTAAACATACCATATAAGCCTGGAATCCTACATCATGTCCATGATGCTTTTCTTTAAAAGAGTTGAAATTCATCTGTATTATAAATAAAACTACACTGTCAAACTTAATAGACAACATTTAATATTCTCATCAACATATGTAGGCAGAGAACCACATAAAATAGGAGAAAAACAGAAACAAAAACAAGAATCACAAGAAAACAAAACAAGCCACTGGTCTATCCAAAGTTGCAACTAACTTCAGGATTACAATCCCATCTCCCTCCATTTTCAATCTTTGCTTTATTATCCAAACCTCCTCCACTCATATATCAATATCTCAAAATTCATAAAATTTATATCCTACTCTGACATTCATTTCCTTTTCATTTCAAAGCGATCATGGCATCGAGTGCAGCAACATCATCGTATGGAATTTCAACACTGCTTTTGCGCAAAAAGTCCCCCATGACGGCCAGACTTAACGGAGCCGTTATTGATGGAGGAAACATGGTCTGGGGACGACAGCTACGCCCAGCAGTGCTGTTAGCTTCATTGAAGCTGACGGTGGTTAATGCAGACTGTGCTAAAAAGGGGGTTTTGGTTAAGCCTTTGTCTGCTGCTGCTAGCGATTCTGCCGGGTGAGGTCCGTTTACTTTATTTATTTATTCCTCATAATTATTATAAATATAATAATCAGATTTAATTACAAAAAAATGTTTTCATTTAAAACATGTTAACCATGTTAAAAAAGTTGCAGCAATAGACTTCAGTTGGAACTTACTACAAAAATAGACATCGTTTTAGGTTAATACATCAACATTTAAGGAATGTGCACGTGTATTTATTTCTTTTTTTTTAATTTATACATACACATTCCATAAATGCATATGTATAATTTCAGATTCACACATTCGCACTGCGTAGTTACAAGTGTATTTTCACTTCCACCTCAAATTGAGATTATTATTTTTTATTAATTTCGATCATGGTCTTCTTCTGCAACACATTTCCCCATAAAACTTATGTAGAAATTGAGAAATACTTAGTATTATTCAGCATGTTATGCTTCCTGAACTACATATGTGTTCACTTTCCTATTTATATCCTATACCTGTGATTATTTGCAAAGGCAAAGAACTTACTTGCCTATAAGTGTTTATACCTAAATGTTAAAACGGTTTAGAGAAACAAAGAGGTCTCTTTGGACTGTTAAGTAACTTGAGCAAAATTTTGATATCGGGAATGTTCAGCTAAATATCCTTATAGATACCAAGAAATTGAGTAAGATGGTTAACCTCTGTATTTTCAGAATATTATGGATGTATGAGAATAACATATCAAAATTACCTGAAATCGTTGCAAAGATTTAGTGCACTTTAAATCTTTAACAGATGAGCTATCATGACGTTCAGTTCAATCCAATGCCATTGGTTATTTTTTGGTTCTCACTCAATCTTCCTCCGTTGCATTCTTTTCCAGTTTGGAAATAGGATGCAAAAATTAGCACATTTGAATGTTGAAAGTACTCTCTACAAATCTTTGCGAAAAAGTAAAATGACTATAATATTACTAG
This sequence comes from Allium cepa, assembly GCA_030765085.1. Taxonomy (NCBI): domain Eukaryota; kingdom Viridiplantae; phylum Streptophyta; class Magnoliopsida; order Asparagales; family Amaryllidaceae; genus Allium; species Allium cepa. The sequence continues at coordinate 35,977,407 of CM060941.1, forward strand.
TTCAGTTGTAATAGAGTCCAAGCGTTGGTGAATTTGACCATTATTAACTTATTCTACTAACTTCTTTCATGGTTTTATTAATTCTTGAATAGGGATGGTAAAGTGGAGCCAGTTGGTTTTACAGCAAAGTATCCCTTCCTTGTTACTGGTTTTTTCTTCTTTATGTGGTATGATACTATAGTCCACCTATTGTTTTCACAGAACATGATCATGATTCAATAAATAATGTGTATACCACATTTGCAACGTTATGGTTATGATATGTTATTAACGACTGTTGTAAATGAAAGATATAGAAACAAACAGATATGATATGCACTTCCAAATCCTACATAAAGGTTAGCAATTTATGGCCAAGGAAAAGAGTATCATGCCAAAAATATGATAAATATGTAAAATTGACCTTAAAAATATAGATAGCTGTAAAGCTAATAATACATCAGCCTATGCTGCAATAATGTATTGACATTTAGGGTACACATAAACAACATTATCAGTATCAGATTCCTGAATTCAAGTTTAAATGCAGGTATTTCTTGAATGTGATATTCAACATCCTCAACAAGAAGATCTATAACTATTTCCCATATCCTTAGTAAGTGCTTATTATATTTAGTTACATATTGTTTTGTGGTGATCACATTATTAACAAAAATTGATGATACTTCAGTTTCGTGTCGGTGATACATCTTGCTGTTGGAGTTGTGTATTGTTTGGGCAGCTGGGCAGTTAACCTCCCTAAGCGCGCTGTAATATTTACTACTTGACAAGTCTTAATCAATATAAGAAAACTATTCCAGTGTGTAAATCAAGTGTTAGTTGTACCTATATGTTAATCAAATGCAATGATTATAATACAGCCTATGGACTCCGACACACTGAAGTTGCTCATCCCGGTAGCATTATGTCATGCTCTAGGCCATGTTACTAGCAACATATCTTTTGCTGCTGTTGCAGTTTCATTTACCCACACGATTAAAGGTATTAATAATTCATAGTTTTGTGATGTTAATTACAAACTTATTTTACAAATTTTATTTGACCGAGTATAATTTAACGTTTATTTTTAGCGCTTGAACCATTCTTTAATGCTGCGGCTTCACAGTTTATTCTTGGGCAACAAATACCAGTTTCACTCTGGTTATCTCTTGCACCCGTAGTTATTGGTAATCTTCTTCCACTGTGTCATTTGTATTTCCTGAACTAACCACTGAAGATATTTTTTTGTTATCATCAATAATGGTCCTTCATTGTAAAGACGATGTTTATAATTGATAAACACAAACTTTTAACCTTTTAGGTGTCTCAATGGCATCACTAACGGAGTTGTCATTCAACTGGCTTGGATTTATAAGTGCCATGATTTCCAACATTTCCTTCACTTACAGAAGCATCTATTCAAAAAAAGCCATGGTCTTTTTTTTTTTCCTCTCGGCTTCCTTAAATTCTCCTTAATTTCTCCTTCAAAAATTTAAATTTAATTATTTTCTCATATCAACAGACTGGAATGGATAGCACAAACTTATATGCCTACATATCGATCATTGCATTGATTGCCTGTATACCACCAGCTATAGTAGTAAGTACATTTACATTATTTCATTAACCAAATAATAGGATGTATTATTTTCTTAAAACTCAACACTTAATCTGATGCATTTATATTCATTTCCAATTTTATAAATCAGGTTCACTATAACTAAGGAACACAACTATTTTTGTGCATTAAGATAAATATTATATCGGGTTCTGATCATTGGGTTTTGCAGTTTGAGGGTCCTAAATTGCTGCAACATGGATTTAAAGATGCAATCGCAAAAGTAGGAATGCAGAAGTTTGTCACTGATCTTATCTTGGTTGGATTGTTCTATCATTTGTACAATCAGGTAAAAGTATCACTATAATGATAGTTTCTACTTTCTACCCCAACAAGCGAGAGAATCCGAAGATGCTAATATTCAAACCTAGGCCACATTTCTGTGCGTTGAGTCATCACTAAATTAATTGATTAGGCTTCTCTTTCTCATAATGAGCTAATATATTTCATTACACTCCACTTTGGTTTTCTGTTACATTCATTTTTCTCGACTAAAAAATTTGTAATTTAAATCTCTAAATTTGATAAAGTTTTGACATTATATAAACAATGTTTGTATAGCTCATTCTCATTTCTTCTCTAACTTTGTTTCAAATTTATTATTATGTGACTCTACAGTTGGCAACAAACACCTTAGAGAGAGTTGCTCCTCTCACACATGCAGTTGGCAATGTATTGAAACGTATCTTCGTGATTGGGTTTTCGATAGTCATTTTTGGTATATTTCATTCTTTTCTATTAATTATTTCATAAGCTCGGCGTGGTGTTTCAAAATTTTCGCTATGCTCACTTCAGACCTAAATGGATTTCATTTATATTTATTTGTCCTTTTACAGGAAACAAGATCTCTACTCAAACAGGAATAGGTACTGCCATTGCAATTGCAGGAGTTGCCCTCTACTCATACATCAAGGCACAGATTGAAGAAGAGAAGAGAGTATGTCTACAAATGCCTAAAACTTGAACCATCTTGCATATCAACTATAAATAAATTTTAGTTCATACAGATATTTTTAAATGTTATTTCTCTCAGTAACTTAGGTTAATTATCCAGTTCTTAGTTATTTAGCTTTACAGTGTTGATCAATGGCAGCTACAAGCAATACACAAACAATATATGTTCTTTGGTTTTTGTATCAATTTTATTTTACCTCAAAATGATCGATATATTTACTTTCTTTTGTATCTCCTAACTTGCAGAAAGCAAAAACTGCCTAGAAAGAACTATCTAATTTCCAAGTTGCAAGTTCGGAAAAGGACCACATTTGTTGAATTGATCAGATGATGGCTCTTGAAGCTCACACATTGTTTGAGTTTTGTTTAATTCTCATTTCTCCTGTAATTTGTGTGATTTTTAGTTTATATGTTTTCTGCTGAGCTGTGGAGCACCAATAATGTAAGTGAGCAATTACACAATATATATATTCTACTATTGTGATCATGTAATCTCTTTTCTTCTCAATATCCTCGGAGTATTGATAATAGTAAAAACCCCATAGCTAATACAATATGCAATGTAGAATAATTGTTCAGAAAAAATGATTTATTTATTTAATCAGATCACTTGATTTGTTGAGCCATCCATATTTATCTTTTTCTTGTAAGATCAAAGATTATTGGATACAAGGAGCAAGAGTAAAAAAGTAAGGAACAGACATAGAAAATAAATATAAACTGCCACTCTATCCTATCAACTTATGTAATAACAAAAACATGTAAATTACCTTTGCGAAATTCTTTACATGCTATAGGCTCGAAAATATCTTCTCCAAACCAGTTTGATACTGCAAAAATGAAATAAGGTTCTGCACTTTCTTATAGTATAAAGTATAAACAGAGAACACTCTATTCTTCAGAAATTTTCTTGAGTTCCACTGAACCCAAATTCTTTAGCTCTTTCTCTCTTACTATATCATCTACATCTTTTAAGACCCCTTCCAATTTAGATAGTTTTGCCTGTAAATAATCTAATGCTCCAACAAAAACTTTCGCGATTGACAATAGCTGTCATAATACATCTTCTCCTTTTCTCGCCATTGCTTCTTGTTTTTAACATATTCTCGATGATGAACCTCAAAGCCTTGTAACATCACAATCTACAATTTTTAAGCACATTTTGGTCTAAAACTCTTAAGCCTTCAATTTCTTCTTCATTTTTCTTTCATCAGATTCCATTTCAAGAAAGTACAAATTATCCAACCATTCTAATAGCACAGATTCACAATATCTAACAGCATTTATCAATTTTGAGACATGCTAGTTAGGGCATCATCATCTGCCAATGCAATAAGATCGGATATTAGTACGGATTTGAAGTCCTCTGTAACAGTCATTAGTACCGTTTCTTGCAGTTGCGTATTCCACCTTTTTTCTGTCTGAGTGGCTGATTTCAATTTTCTGACACTTCATTTAATTCAATTGCCGCACATATGTCAGCACAATCTGGCCGGTCCCAAAAGATCGAGAGGACATAAATTACTTTTAAGTTCTCTTTTCATCATCTTTTATTGACAATAGCATTCATGAACTTGAAATTAAGGCCATTGTTCTCTTATCAAATTATAACATTTAATCAACTAGATGAAGGAAGTTCTGTAATCAATTTAAAGAAAATCTACATATTTTGGAAAAATATATTTGCCTAATTGAGGACATCATTGATGACATCCACTCCTCGACAACTGTAACCAGCAAGTCTAGCCTTATCAACCAGAGGTTGCCATACTTCATCCTTTGAATCAATGAACACCTTTGTTAGTTTATAGACTACAGCAAATATAAGCTCTGGTTTATCAATCCATTTTAGAAAACAATGTTTTGTTACAGATGAAATTGGAGTTACAAGCCCTTCAAATGCCAATAGGGACTACCCAATAAAAGTTGCATCAAAATTAGGGCGTTCAAGTCACCTGATCATACAACCTCAACGAATATTTGTGCAGAATCTAATCCCGAAACTTAAAATTTCAAACCATACATCAGATTCTCGACATCCACGAGACCATCTTTAACCTGATCTGAATGTGAACCATATTCCACAATGGAATCCGCCAACCGACGGCTGAGATTAGAGATTGATGAATCAAGATTTAGGTAGTCGGATCGGAGATCCCGGACTGATTGTTCGGATTTGAAAAGGTCGGATTTGATTTGGATGTGGTCGATAAAAAGCGAATGAGAGGTGGAAGAGAGTGAAAAGATGAAATTGAAAGAAGATTTGTTCTGGTTCATGATTGGCTACTGCAGTAGGAATGCGTTTGCGGTTAGGAAATGGATTATTAGTTTTACCTCCATCGCTTCAAACAGGCTTGTTGGAAATTTGCCATGTTGGAGCGTTCGACGCACGGTTATATGTTAGGACCTACATCAACCGAAATATTTTTAAACGGGGTATTTGATTGGGAGAGATTGATGAATGGAGAATGCGTTTGCCATTTATAAACGGGGTATTACCTTCAACGTTAATGTTATCTCAAACGGCTCAATCGTGTAGGATCGTTTTGTTTAATTTAAAATCCTAAAAAGAATTTCAACTCTCCTACAAAGCTCATTTTAAACTTTTCATACATGATTTTTTTCAAATTTCTCACACAAAAGGTTGTTAGTGGCACCATAAATAATGTCATAAACATCTATTTGAACAATCAATATGTAGCAACCCGCATATTTTACAATTATATATTTAAATGTTTTATTTAATATAGCATCGTTAGTTGGATTTAAAATCCAAAATTTGACTTTTTGTAAATGGTCGAATCCGGACTCGAGACCACTTCTACTGAGTTCAAAATGACGTTTACAACTTGTTTGAGTATAAATATCGATATGTTTAAAGTTGATTAGGATTTTGGTATTTTCATTTGGACTTTGAGTTTGATTCTAACCCACTAACCCAATAAGAGAACTCAAACTCCTCTACTAAATACCCTAACTCCTCTACTCTTCATTCATTCTACTCCTCATTTTCTAACACTCAAGCTAAAAAGAAAAATGGGGGTAAAAAGGGGAAATTAGAAATTCCTAAACCCTAGATTCTTAGGAAATTCTAATTCAAGTTCTTGAAATCAAAAGGAAGCTTAGGTAAGCATCCTCTTCATCTTCTCCATCTCAATTTTTCTTCAATTTTCAAAAATTCCTATAACTTAACTTAGAAAATTCATTTCATTTGATGATAGATTGAAAATTCTTGAGGTGTTGTTGAAGAGAAATTGATTGCTTTATTTTAGAGCTTCTCATTTCTTGTTTTTGAATTTAAAGCTGAGTTCTTGAACTCACATCTATGTCTATACCTTTGATGGTTGCTAGGTATGAATTCCTAACATCTATTTCATGTTCATTTGCTTTTGATTGAATTGGTTTGGCGAATTTTCCAATTTTTTGTATTTTAAATTCAAAATCAATGAAAATCCTACTAGGGATGTTTGCACATGTTGTTTGGAGTGTATTGTAGAGCCTATAGGGTTGGGTTGTCGCTTGGCATAAATCCCTAGCCATCGTCGCTCATTCGATTGCTTCGAAGTTGATTTGGCCATCAATGGCCTAGGATGATTTTTGTCCCGAGCTTCAGCTTAGACGTTTGGGAAGGAACTCAGACGTCTAAGTTCTCGGAATAAAAATTCCAAATTCTCAGCTCAGATGTCTGAGGTTACTCTTAGACGTATGGGCGATCTAGAAGAAAATTTTCCAAATTCTCGGCTCAGACGTTTGGGAGAACAACCAGATGTTTGGCACTGTTTAATTCAACAACTTGCCTATTTTTATGTAGATTTCCGTCTGAATTGATTTTTTGTTGATCCGATTATTTGTTGTCATTTATTGTCGACTTTGATGACTTCTTTCTGGATTTTGAAATATCCATTTGATGGATTCGATATCGATTTTCATGGTTCTAATTCACGTCGTCGTATGTGAATATTTGGTGATAGATTGTTTTTACAATCATTTCTGTGATTTGTCACTTTAAAATACGAAGGTTTCTATACTAGTAGTAAATACTCAAACATTTTCACAAAAATGATTTCAACGTTACTTTTAATACAAAGCTCATTTTAAAACCGTTTTTCAATCTATTAGTATACACAAACCTTTACTTCATTCGTTCGAGAAATCCAATTAAACGACTTAGCAAAACAAGTGGTATGAAATGCTTGCGTTTATTTCGTCGGTTAATTCTTAGACTTGTTCGATTGAAATCTTGTAACAATTTTCGAGTGGGAATCTACAATTTGTTCGTAAGTATTTAAGTTAAGCTAGTGGTTATGGGACATAAAGCCAAACTCATTTATTTACTAGCTTCGTGCAATTTACACTTTTCGTTGATCAATGATGACCGTTTTATGGTTTAGACTAGCGATATGCGACGTCTCTTTGCTCGGGTGGGGGACTGTACCATGTTCTTTGGAGTTTCATCCCACTTTTATGGGCTAGCGACCCATGATCTTTTATGGAGTTCGGTTCATCGGACATACCGTTGTACTACGTCGTTGTTCCAGCTTATTGAGTTTTAGGTTCCTCGGGCGTACCGTTGTACTACGTCGTTGCACCGGCTCTATGGATTAGCGACTTATGGGATAGCATTCCATTTGTGATACACGTGTTGGTGAGTTTCTATGCTCCCATTTGTGATAGGCCTCCCCCTTTATGATTTCTGGAATTCTAATTATTGATTTCTAGAATTTGTGTTTTACCAATTTTGATGATATGCATTGATAAGCTCTATCAATATTCGTGGTTTGGTGAATAACCTAAAGAATATGACATTCTTTTTGGTGTTTGAGAAAGTTTGAGATATTTTATGATTTTTGTTGTTATCATATATATTTGTCATATCCCTTATCCTATCTCATATTATATGACATTTATAGCTAGACTGATCCGTTTATTATTTTTCTTCTTAAATAATACTCGGGTCAGACCGAGGTGTTTCAGATGCTTCTACTTGACTTTTTATCAGGGACCGTCATCTGACTTTTGGCTAACTAGTTTAGCTTAGTAGTTTTTTTGTTTCTATACATTCGAGATAGAGACTCCTTGATGTATACATATTCTTTTGTCTAGCACTTATACCTATTCTTTTGGGATATAGTGGACCTTGTATGACCACTACTTTGATGTACACTTCTATGTGTTATATTCATATCTGTTTCTGCTTTAGTGACGTGAATATCTATGACTGACTTTGTGTTGTGCTTATTTTATATTTGTTTTCGAAGCCACATAGCAACTGTGCAGTAGCTTTGAGTTTTTAATTGATATGTCGGATTTCCTCTTGAATAAAATGCATGATATACTATCTAACATATCGGTACTCGCCTAAAGAAATTACACAGAAGGTCGCTCCTAAATGGCCTTATTCTTCGTACTAACTGACGACATTACCTAGTAGTGTCCTTAGTTGGTGTGAGTATAGAGGTGTGACGTCATAGCTTGGTATCAGAGCCAAACTTCATGATAATATAAAATATTATGACAGCGCTCATTGTCCTAAGTCTCAAGAATCATGCCTTAGGATTTAATTCGAGTCTTCGAATCCATTCTATTCAATTTCTTTTATGATACCTTGTTTTATCAATCAAGTTTGTTTAATATTCAATCTGAGAATAACCTTTTTTCCTCTTCTTTCTTTCTTAAAGAAGAAAAATGGTTAGACCTGGCCGTCCCAACGTCGTTCAATCTAGTGCTACTCCGCAGGATGGTGTATTTATGTCTGTCCAACAGCTTTTGGATCTTGTAAAGAATGCCCAAGCAGTCAGACCTATTCCTAAGCTTACTCATCCTAGATCTGGATTTGCATGCTTGTGGGGTGATTTATACCAATTTGGGTGGAAGGCCATTCAAGGGTTCCGAAAGAGTTGTAGAAGTCCAAGCTTGGCTTAAAACATGCGACCGCATCTTTTTCTCGCATGAATCTTATAGATATACATTGAGTCCAAGTGGCTTCTAGCATGCTCTAGGGAAGAGAATTGGATTGGTATGAGCTTTTGATTTCAGAAATTATTGAAGCGGATCTTACTTAGGAGCAATTTTGAGAAAGGTTCGAAAGTTTGTGACGGAAGCTGAAAAAGTAACTTTAGCCCGACGCTTTATTGACCTTGTTCAAGATGAATCTTCTGTGACAGATTATGTCGCATCTTTTGAATCCCTCTCTAAATATGGGGTCGAGTATATTAATACCCCATTGAAGAAAAATCAGAGGTTTATTTATGGGTTGAATGAGAACCTCAAGAAGGATTTACTTTTGAAATTAGAAGTTTCTTTCAATCAGCTTGTAGATATCACTCTTCGGTTCGAAGAGGCCGATAAAGAAAGTGATATTGAAGTTGTGGGTGCCAAACAGAACTTCAACATCAACAAGAAGAGACCTAGTAAGTTCGAACCTATTCCTAACAAGAAAGGGGAGCAAGCAACTTCGGTAGCAAAGACTCTCACCCCTAATCGTGGAGAGTGCAACAATTGTGGTTCTAAAGACCACAATGCAAATAAGTGTCCAAAACCCCTTTGTTGTCCCTATTGCAAAAGTTCGGGTCATCTTATATCTTCATGTCCTAAAATTCAAAGCAAGAAGGAGGGAAAGCTGAATGTTGTGCAAGCCCCTAGTAACTCTTCTTTTGACCAAGGTATTTCTCATTCTATCCTTGATGGCACTATTATGTTTCGTGATCATTCTATTCGAGTTCTTTTTGATATGGGTGCATCTCACTCTTTTATATCAAAAGAACTTGTTGATAATTTGTCTTTAAATGTTATGTGCTTGATGACTTCACTTAAAATTACGAATTCGATTCGTGGATCCACAACACTCAATTTATTTTATAAAGATGTCGAGATTATCTTATGTGATTATGTTTTCCGAGCCGATTTGCATGTTATGCGCTACTTGGGCTTCGGAATGATTTTGTGAATGGATTGGCTTAACCGTTGTGAATCCCACATCCTATGTCCTAAGAGGATTATTCATCTTCGACATCCCCAATCTGTTAAGCAGATATCTATTGTTTTTAAAGATTCATATTCCAATTCGGTGGCATCCTTATATTCTCTAAATCCACACGATGACGATAATGATGATGATGATGATGATGATGAAGATGTCATTTCCTTCATTCACGTTGTTCGTGAATATTCTGATATACTTGAGTCCGTTTTAGGACTACTACCTAAGCGAGCAATTGAGTTTAGAATTAATCTAATCTCTGGAGCTCTACCTATCAACTGTCCTCCTTATCGTATGTCCAATAAGAAAAACGAGGAGATGCGTAAACAATTATCCAAATTAGAAGTGAAACGGTTTATTCGATCTAGTTCCTCTCCTTGGAGAGATTCAGCTATCTTTGTGAAGAAATCCAATGGTACACTTAGGCTTTGCGTTGACTACCGCAAGCTTAATGATCTCACCATCAAGAATAAATATCATTTATCTCGGATAGATGATCTAGCGGTGCTAGAGTCTTTTCACAGTTAGACTTAGCAACCAGTTTTCATCAGCTTCATATTGCAGCGGATGGCATTCTTTTGACATCATTCCATACTCGTTATGGATCTTATGAATGGCTTGTTATGCCATTTAATTTAACGAATGCTCCAGCTTATTTCGTTGATCTTATAAACCAAGTTTTCAAAGACTAGCTCGCTCGATCTGTTTTCATCTTTATAGATGATATTCTTGTTTATTCTAAAACCGAAGAAGAGCATGAAAAACATCTTCGGATTATATTGGAAACTCTTAGGAGCAATCAAATGAAAGTAGAATTTTCTAAGTGCCACTTTTAACGATCTCATGTGAAATTTTTAGGACATATTATTTCTGAATCCAAAATTTTCGTGGATCCTTCAAAGATCGAAGCGATTTAAAATTGGAAGAGATCAGAGAGTGTGACAGAAATTCGTAGCTTTCTTGGATTGACGGGCTATTACCTCGGTTCATAAAAGACTTTTCTAAAATTTCCATACTTCTTACTAGTTTGACAAAGAAGGGAGTTAAGTACATTTGGTCAGACAAATGAGAAGCTTCGTTTTAGAAATTAAAAGAACTCCTTTTCGATGCTCATATTCTTGTGATTTCTGAAGGGAACCAAGACCTGGTTATTTATACTGATGCTACTCGTATTGGTTTGGGAGCCATTCTCATGCAAAAATAACGTGTTATCGCTTATGCTTCTAGACAATTAAAGCCTGTCCAGACTAGATATGCCACTCATGATATAGAGCTCACGACTACTATTTTCGCCCTTTGAATTTGGCATCATTATCTTTTGGGAGAGAAATTTGTTCTCTACACCGATCATAAATCTTTGAAGTATTTGTTTTCTCAAAAGGAACTTAATTTGCGTCAACAACATTGTCTCGAATTCTTTGCATCTTATGAGCTTGATATTTTTTATACTTCCGGAAAGAGAAATCGTGTTGTTGATGCCCTTAGCCAAAAGCAATAAGTGATTATTTCCATGATGATATCTGAATGAAATGATCTCAAGACTCTGTCCACTTGTGAGATTCGAGATCGTGAATCCGATTCGTGTTCATCTCTTGTTTTATGTAGCCTTGAGGCTCATCCTCCTCTTTTAGAATGCATCCTTGAAGCTCAAAAGCAAGATCTTGAATTGACTCTTCTTAACCAAAGTTATAGGAATAAAAATGATATTGATGGTCTGAAAGACTTTGAAATCGATCCCCGTGGGGGCATTCAAAAATTTGGTAGACTTATTGTGCTAAATATTAGTGATCTTCGTAGAGACATTTTAGAAGATTTTCATCGTTCTAAATTTACCATTCATCGCGGTAGTAGTAAAATGTACGTGGACATGAAACGACTTTATTATTGGGATGAAATGAAATCCGATATTGCTAACTTTATTCAGCGTTGCATGACTTGCCAACTTGTTAAGGCCGAGCATCAAAGGCCCAGTGGTTACTGCAACCTTTGGACATTCCAGTTTGGAAGTGGGATCAAATTTCTATGGACTTTATTGATGGTCTTCCCCGTTCTCGTTCGAGTATGGCAGTCTATGGGTGATTGTAGATAGACTAACAAAATCCGCCCATTTTATTCTCGTTTGGTCTAATCGGACCGTACCTCTTTTGGCCAAACTCTATGTCAAAGAAATTGTTAAATTGCATGGGTTTTATACTTCTATCGTTAGCGATCATGATCCATTATTTACTAATGGATTTTGGAAAGGTCTTCAAAAAGCTTTGGGAACGAAGCTTAATTTTAGCACCGCTTATCATCCTCAGTCTGATGGACAAACAGAGCGTGTGAATCAAACTCTTGAAGATCTTCTTTGTGTATGTGTTCTTGATTTTGGTGGAAGTTGGGAAGATTATATTTCTCTTGTTGAGTTTTCTTTTGGTATGGCACCTTAGAGGCTCTGTACAGAAGGCCATGCCGATCTCCTTCGTGCTGGCTTGAAGCCGGTAAGAAGCCGGTTTTAGATCCATATTTTGTTCGTGATTCCATAGAAAAGATTGACCTTATTCGTCATAGGAAGAAAGAAGCTCAAAGTAGACAAAAATCCTATGCCGATAACCGAAGAAGGAAATTAAAATTTTCAGTGGGAGATTTGGTGTTCATTCGTGTTTTACCTATGAAGGGTGTTGTACATTTCAGTCGTTCGAGAAAATTAGCAGCTCGATATATTGGCCCATTTCCTATCACCAAACGCATTGGTTCCGTGGCTTATCACCTTTTATTATCGGCTCAATTTTCCGCTGTTCATGACGTATTCCATGTCTCTCAACTACGGAAATACCTTAGGGATTTCAATTCTATTCTTGAGTCCGGTGTTATTGAAGAAATTGAAGTCTCACCTAATTTGACTTACGAGCAACATCCTATTCGCATCATTGCTACAAAGGTTAAACACTTTCGAAATAAAGATGTTCCGCTTGTAAAAGTTCAATGGTCCTCAAATCCTAAGGATTCCTCTTGAAAATATAGAGAATTCATCGAGCGAACACATCCGGACATACTCTCTCTTGCTCCTTAAGGTGAACTTCTCGCTTCAATTTTTTTTGTTATGTTATGCCTTAGAATGGTTGTTACTCTTTGTTTTCTTCTTAAGTATTGCGAGGACGCAATTTCTATAAGGAGACGAGTCATGTAACAACCCTGTATTTTGTGATTTTTTTTGTATATTTTAATTATTTTAATTGAATTTTTGATTTAAAAAGTTATTTTATTTATTTTGAATGATAAACTTTAGTTTTGATATGAATTATCATTCCAAAGCATGACTAAAAAGAATATTTTCCAAAAAGTGAATTTTTGGTCAAAATAGTCAAACTTTGACTTTTAATTTGAATTTTTAAAAGTTTGAAAATTTAAATTTTATCTTTTATTATGAAAGTACATAAAATTTTAAGAACGCTGCTTTTTGTTTCGTTGGAAACGGATTTAAATTGTGAAAGTTATGTATATTTCAATATTGAGTGCAATTTGTTTATTCTGCAATTTTGTTATTTTAAATAGTATAAATTTTATTTTTCTTTGTCATATTTTATTGTAATATGTATTGATATGCTATTTTATGTATGTTTTTGTCTTTTAATATTTTTGAAGCGAGGTAGGAATTTTTCTAGAGCTAGTAGTATTTTTCTTGTAATTTCCATGCCCTGCTTTCAATTTTTAAACATTTTCTTTAGTTCTTTTCTACTTTTCTCCAATTCAATTATTTATTTTATTTTAGAAATGATAAATAAATTATTTTAATTCAAAATTTTGCTTTAGACTATTTTTAAAATGAAGTAGATATTTTTCCAAAGCCATTGATGTTTTAGTTGTAATTTTTGAACCTTGTTTTCAATTTTTAAGCAATTTCCTTAATTCTTTTTATATTTTCTTTAAATTTAATTATATATTTTTATTTTTTTCCACTTTGTTTCAGTTTTTAGATGTACTTTCTGAAGTTTATTTTGTTTTACTTGATTTAAAAGAAAAGGAAGCATGGAAGGTTTTAAAAGCTAAGAAACGTAAAGTCGTTTCACCGTTTCTTTTACCGTTTCTTTTTCCAATCAATGCATCAATTTATTGTAGTCATTCCTTTTCTTTTGCTTATTCACGTGAAAGTTTCTCATTCCATCAATAATACACATCTATTTCATATCTGAGCAAAGAAAAATAAGCAATGGCCCCTCTTCCTCCTCTCATTTTTCTACTTCTTCTTCTTTGTTTTGCTTGATTTTTGCCATGACCTCTCATTGCTTTGTTTGGCCTAACACCTCCACCATCTCCTCCACCGACCACCACCACTTCCTTTCCCACATCATACACGACCAAAACCCTTCCTACTCTGACCAGCAAGTGTCATGACCATCCCATGATGCGAAATCCACAAAAACTATGTTAAAACTCCTTAAAAAGCATGTCTAGCCACCTAGTCTTCATCACCATCACCTTAGATGACCTTGGCCACCTCCTATTGCTCCACCACCACCTTGACACACCCCTAACCATCACCTTCATCCTCTGTCCAGATCTGAAACATGCCATAGCCGAGCCATAGATCCATGTAGCCTAGCCCAAAATGAACCAAAAACCCACCATTTGCATAAGCCTCTTCATATTCATGCATAGTAACTCCTCCACCACTTCAATACCTTGTAGCCATGCCTTATAGGACCCAAACCTGAACCAAGGTATGTCCAAACCCGAGCCAAAACATTCCCTAAGCCGTGCTAGCAAGTGTAGAAGGCAAGACAAAAGACCGTGTATTCGTATCTCTTTTTATTTCAAAGTTATTCCTATTCAATGTTGTATTGAATTGTAATTTTGTTTTGTTTTGTTTTGGGTTGTAACACAAGTTCTAAGCTTGGACCTCTTCCCACTTGAGCCTATTGTTTTGTCATCGTGCCTTCTGGAATCCGTTGTGTCATTTGTATTGCAATCTCCAGCACAAAAAGGTGAGTAAAGCTTACACGACATTTATACTTATGCAGTTGTGAAACAACAACAACTGAATGTGGAGAATTAAATATGATGTTATAACTAGCATGTGATTATTTATATATGATGTTAAACCTGTTAAATTTCATGTCATATCATCTGTTATTATATGTACGTTGTTACTGTTCATTTTTATATATGTTTATCACACTGCAAGTTCCATGTAGATTAGAAATCACTATAGGTTGAAATGATACATACCCGAACGAACTTTAGAATAGGGGAAAATCGTTATGGGCTGAAATGATAGGCCTGAACGATTTTCAACTTATTTTATTTACTTGGGACCGCGGGTTTGAAATGATAAAACCCGGATTTTTATTTGTAAATTACGGGTTGAAATGATATATTACCCGTATCACTTTACCTAGCGTAGAAAATTATATACAGGCCCGTAGTTAAAATATGTTTTTCTAAAAATTTTAAAATATTTTAGAAATTTAATTATTATAATATTTTGATTTAAAATTAAATAAAAATATAATTTTTGTAAAGTATTATTGATTTTCTAGAAATCTATAAGTTAAATAAATTATGGAAAAGTTAGAAAATCTGAAATGCAAGTTATTTTGAAAATTTTGATTTAATTTTTAATGGAATTTAAATTAACTTTGAAAATATGATAAATTTATGATATTTTGAATTTAAATTAATTTAAAATGATTTTATAACATATTAATGATTTTTGAATAAAGTTGAAATGTTAATGAGTGAATATTGAGTTGAATTTGGAAATATAACTTAAAGTGGAATTTATAAATTTGGTTTAAAAGTGAAATTTTAAGTTAAGTTAAATAAAATGGAATTAAGTTATATTTGAAATTTTAAACTTAAGTGTTAAGTTGAAATTAATGTAATGAATTTAAAATTGAACATTGCAATTTAATAAGTGAATTATTATTAAATCTTGATTTTTGAATGGAAATTTAACTCTATAAAATCATGAACTTAAGGAAAATTAAATAATGTTTATAAATGTGAAAATGTATGATTTTATGAGTTAAAAATGTTTTAAATAAAAAAATATAATTGGTTGAGAAATTATATTGAATATTTGAAGTTAATTGACTGCATTTTTGAAATGCTATTAATTACAATGTAAATGATATTACAGCATTTGGAAATGCTGTAGTTGATGATAATGAACTAAAAAGCTAAATTGAATTAAAAGCTATTACAACAATTTTTCTAAGTGCTATAATTTTTGAATTTAACTAAGTTTATTTGAAATTTAAGTAAACCCTATTACAACATTTTAAAATGTTGTCTTTTGTTAAATTGAACTATTTTGAATATATCTTTCCGTAGCGTTTTCTAAATGCCACAAAAAGTGATTTTTCACTGTTTTGGTAAACTTAAGTGAATAAATGAACTTTAAAAGTTGAAAATTTTGGAAATTTAATAATTTAATTATTGAACATAATAACTTCATTTTAATGATTAAAAATGATTTTTTTTGAATACAATCTGTTTTGAAATGTGAATTGAAATGGTATTTTAAATTGAATAAAATGAATAATGATTTGAAATGAATGTGGTTTTGATATTTTGATATATTAAATGATTGAAATGTGGTTTGAAAAGATATGATATTTTGATATATTAAAATGATTTGAAAATGGAGTTTTGAAAGATATGACATTTTGATATTAAAATAATTTGAAAGGAAGTGCTGAAAGATAAGATATTTTGAACGAAGTTTTGAAAGGTTATGATATTTTGATATATTAAAATGATTTGAAAGGAAGTTTTGAAAAGATATGATAATTTAATATATTGAAATGGTTAGAAATGACTTGATATTTATTTTGATAAATATTTGAATCGAAAGATATGGTATGATGATATATTGAAATGATTTGGAAATAATTTAATCTTTATTTTGATAAAGATTTGGGTTGAAATGATATTTTATTTTGATGTATAAAATATTTTTTTTTTAAGTTATAACTACGGGTTATAATAACGATTGGTTGTTAAAGAGACCGGGATCGGATATTGTCTTATAGCCGGCCAATACCGAAAACCACTTTAACAACTGTGTACGTGGTGGAGATTCCAGAATGAAGTAGGATGGTGGCGACGTTCTCGAGGTATATTACGTGGACCCAACTCCCGTGAGTTGGCATAAATGACTAAAACAGGAGCTATACCGGGCTAAACAAAGGGTCACACCCTTTCATCGAGCATGCTCCATCGGAAACCATTCTATTACTTTTGTGATTCGATATGTGGAGCCACTTTGATTCGGGGGTACTGTTCAAGGTGGGCGGAAGCTGCTGGCTTGCCGTCACCACCGGGCCGGGAGTGCAAACGGTGTATCCACCCTGGCATTGCCTCGCGTGCCGTGTCATCTCCTTATATCGAGCCCACTACGATTTTGGTTTTAAAGATCCGACCGCGTTAAGGTTCACCACCTCCTTAACGCTATTTTCTATATGATTATACTTTACTGATTAGACACTACTGTATGTAGCGTATATTACTATATAGTAAATAGTTTAACGGATCCTTAGAGGATGGACGGTCCCAAGCATCTTCTAAGTTACTTGTACCTTTACTACAGTTCACTTGAGTTGGTTTACATTGTATAAATATGTATGTCCTGACTCGAGTGTTTGTATTTTTATTTACGCTCGGGTCAGCCTGAGTTATTCATAGATTTGGATTTCCACTTTCTGGAGATTGGAATCGCTGGAGATTATCTACTTGTCAAGTTTCATCTTTTCAGTTCGGTTGTTCTATTCAGCTTGTACTTGGTTATCATATTTAAACTTCTGTTGTACTTTATTTCGTCTATTGTATCTTATGTAACTCTGATATATTTATATAGCAGCTTCATGAACTACTATCTCTTTTACTTCCGCTGCATTATTATTACTCTGTGTCTGTGATCTGTGATTTTTATTTACTGCATATTCTGAGATTTGTCAAATTTTTATTTACAACGTGGTATTTTGAGCAATTCACTTCCGGCATGAGTGTCTACCTATACACTTATAATGGATGCGAATGGTTGAAAATACCTGGTTGTTACAAGTCAGTAACAACTCGCATATTTTACAATTATATATTTAAATGTTTTATTTAAATATAGCATTTTTAGTCGGATTTAAAGTCCAAAATGTGACTTTTTGTAAACGGTCTAAGTCAGATTCGAGACCAATTCCATTGAGTTCAAAATCACATTTACAACTTGTTTGAGTATAAACATCAATATTTTTGGAGTTGATTAGGATTTTAGTATTTTTATTTGGACTTTGGGTTTGGTTCTAGCCCACTAACCCAATAAGAGAATCAAAACTCCTCTACAAATTACCATAACTCCTCTACTCTTTATTCATTCTACTCCTCATGTCCTAACACTCAAGCTAAAGAGAAAAACGGGGGAAAAGAAGGGAAATTAGAAACTCCTAAACCCTAGATTCTTAGGAAATTCTAATTCAAGTTCTTGAAATCAAAGAGAAGCTTAGATAAGCATCATTTTCATCTTCTCTATCTCAATCTTTCTTCAATATTCAGAAATTTCTATAACCTAACTTAGGAAATTCATTTCATTTGATGATACATTGAAGATTCTTGAGGTGTTGTTGAAGAGAAATTGATCTTGCTTTGTCTTAGAGCTTCTCATTCCTTATTTTTAAGTGTAAAGATGAGTTCTTGAACTCACATCTATGTCTATACCTATAGTTGTTAGGTGTGAATTCCTAACATCTATTTCATGTTCATTTGCTTTTGAATTGAATTGGTTTGGTGAATTTTTCAACTTTTGGTATTTTGAATTCAAAATCTATGAAAATCTTACTAAGGATGTTTGTATATGTTTTTTGGAGTGTATTGAAGAGCCTATAGGGTTGGGTTGTCGCTTGGCATAAATCCCTAGCCATCGTCGCTCATTTGATTGCTTCGAAGTTGATTTGGCCATCAATGGTCTAGGCTGATTTTTCCTTGAGCTTCAGCTCAGATGTCTGGGAAGGAACTCAGACGTCTGAGTTCTCGAAATAAGAATTCTAGATTCTCAGCTCAGATGTCTAAGGTTATTCCTAGACGTTTGGGCGATCTGGAAGAAAAATTTCTAGATTCTCAGTTCAGACATCTGGAAGAACAAGCAGACGTTTAGCACTGTTTAATTCAGCCAACTTGCCTATTTTTATGTAGATTTCTGTTTGAATCGATTTTTTTTTATTGATAGGTTATTTATTGTCATTTATTATTGACTTTGATGACTTCTTTCTGGATTTTTTGGAATATCCATTTGATGGATTCAATATCGATTTTCATGGTTTTAATTCACATCGTTGTTTGTGAATTTTTGGTGATAGATTGCTTTTACAATCATTTCTGAGATTTGTCACTTTAAAATACGAAGGTTTCTATACTAACAGTAAATACTCAAACTCTTTCATAAAAATGATTTCAATGTTACTTTTAATACAAAGCTCGTTTTAAAACCTTTTTTTAATCTATTAGTATATATAAACCTTTACTTCATTCGTTCGAGAAATCCAATTAAACGACTTAGCAAAAAAAGTGGTATGAAACGCTTGCGTTTACTTCGTCGGTTAATTCTTAGACTTGTCGATTGAAATCTTGTGACAATTTTCGAGTGGAAATCTACAATTTATTCGTAAGTATTTAAGTTAAGCTAGTTGTTATGGGACATAAAGCCAAACTCATTTATTTACTAGCTTCGTGTAATTTACACTTTTCGTTGATCAATGATGATCGTTTTATGGTTTAGACTAGTGATATGCGATGTCTCTTTGTCCGCATGGGGGACTGTATCCTATTCTTTGGAGTTCGTCTCACTTTTATGGGCTAGCGACCCATGGTCTTTTATGGAGTTCGTTTCATCGGGCGTACCGTCGTACTACGTCGTTGTTCCAGCTTATTTGAGTTTTCGGTTCCTCGGGCGTACCGTTGTACTACGTCATTGCACTGGCTCTATGGGTTAGCGACTTATGGGATAGCATTCCATTTGTAATACACGTGTTGGTGAGTTTCCATGCTCCCATTTGTGATAGGCATCCCCCTTTGTGATTTCTGGAATTCTAATTATTGATTTCTAGAATTTGTGTTTTACCAATTTTGATGATATGCATTCATAAGCTCTATCAATATTCGTGGTTTGGTGAATAACCTAAAGAATATGACATTCTTTTTGGTGTTTGAGAAAGTTTGAGATATTTCATGATTTCTGTTGTTATCAGATATATTTGTCATATCTCTTATCATATCTCATCTTATATGATATTTATAGCTAGACTGATCCGTTTATTATTTTTCTTCTTAAATAATACTCGGGTCAGACCGAGATATTTCAGGTGCTTCAACTTGACTTTTTATCAGGGACTGTCATCTAACTTTTGGCTAACTACATTAGCTTAATTTTTTTGTTTCTATACATTCGAGATAGAGACTCCTTGATGTATACATATTCTTTTGTCTAGCACTTATACCTATTCTTTTGGAATGTAGTGGATCTTGTATGACCACTACTTTGATGTACACTTCTATGTGTTATATTCATATATGTTTCCGCTTTAGTGATTTGAAAATTTGTGACTGACTTTGTGTTGTGCTTATTTTATATTTGTTTTCGTAGGTCACATAGCCACTGTGTAGTAGCTTTAAGTTTGTACTTGATATGTCGGATTTCCTCTTGAATGAAATGCATGATATACTATCTGACATATCGGTACTCGCCCAAAGCTATTACATAGATGGTCGCTCCTCAACGACCTTATTCTTCGTACTAACTAACGGCATTATCCAGTAGTGTCCTTGGTTAGTGTGAGTATACAGGTGGGGCGTCACACAATAAGTTATCATTTTCATGCAATAGAAATAATTTGTTGTCTACACAGTCATTTTTGAACCCATTTGCAAGGAGATAAGTGTTAAGACATTCATACCAAACCTTAGAGGCTTGTTTTAATTCATATAGGGCTTTCTTAAGTTTATATACATGGTTAGGGTGTTCTTGACTTTCAAAACCTTTAGGTTGTTCAACGAATACATCCTCTTTCAAAATTCCGTTAAGAAAAGCACTTTTAATATCTATTTGTCTTAGTTTAAATCCTTTATAGCAAATAAAAGCTAATAGGATTCTAATGGATTCTAGTCTTGCTACTGGTTCAAAAGTTTCATCAAAATCAATTCCTTCAATTTGATTATAACCTTTAGTAATTAACCCGGTTTTGTTCCTACTCACATTTCCAGATTCATCAAATTTATTTTTAAAAACCTGTTTGGTTCCCACATCTGGATAATCCTTAGGTCTAGATGCTAGAATCCAAACATCATTTCGTTCAAATTGATTTAGCTCTTCTTGCATAGCCATAAACCAACTCTCATCATTGAGAGTTGTATCTATGTCTTTGGGTTCAATTTTTGAAATAAATCCACTGTATAGACACAAATCACATTAATTACTAAAGGATGAACGAGTTTGAATACCTACGGTAGGATTGCCTATTACTAATTCTGAAGGATGATCTGCTTTGAATTTCAATCTCTCTGATTTCGGATTTCTTTGGACTTCTTCCGTGGTTGCAGTTTCATTTGGATTTTCACTTTTATCTTTTTTGTTTTCCTCTTCGACATTGCTTTTGATTGTTTCCTTGCTTTGATCATCAATGCCTTCATCAAATTTCACATTGATTGACTCCACGATTGTCCTTGTCCTTTTGTTGTATACTCTATAAGCTTTGCTTCTGGAAGAGTATCCCATGAACATGTCTTTGTCAGCTTTTGGCTCAAATTTTCCCAGTTGATCACCTGTATTGAGAATAAAACATGGACATCCAAATTTTTTGAAATATGCAATGATTGTTTTTTGTTGAACCACGGTTCATATGGTGTTTTCTTAAGAATCGGCTTGATCATGACTCTATTCATTACATAACAAGCTGTATTTACTGCCTCTGCCCAAAAGGACAAGGGTAATTCATACTCATTTATCATAGATCTAGCCAACTCTTGTAAGGTTCGATTCTTTCTCTCGATTACTCCATTTTTTGTGGAGTACGTGGGGTAGAGTGTTCATGCTTAAAACCATTTTCATCACAAAATTTTTCATATCCATAATTTTCAAATTCTTACCATGCTCGTTTCTTAGCAAAATAATAGAAAATCCTTTTACATTTTAAACTAATTTTGTGAATTTAGTGAAGTATGAGAAAGTTTATGATTTTTTAGCTAAGAAGTATACCCATATTTATCTAGAGTAATCATCAACCAATACAAAACAATATCTATTACCACCTAAACCTGCAATATCGTTGGGTCCAAACATATCCATATGAACTAGCTCAAGGACTTTAGAGGTACTTACAGTGTTCTTGGCATGAAAAGATGATTTTCTAAATTTTCCCATTGTACATGCTTTATATAAAGTTTCTGTTTTGAAATCATAAGATGGTAAGTCTCTTACTAAATCTTTTCCTTCTAATTTGTTTAACAGATTCATGCTAGCATGTTCTAATCGTCTATGTCATAAGTTTACTTCTTATCCCTAGCCACCAAACATTTTGAAAGAGTGAGATCATCAAAAGATAAAGAGTATATATTACCTTTCCTCTTACCTGAAAATAATGTTTCTTTTGATGATGGGTCAACAATTTGCACAAATCAGAATCAAAAGCAACATCCGTTCCTTTATCACATTACTGGCTGATTGAAATCAGATTATGGTGTAGATTTTCAACATATTATACATCGTTTAAGGTAAATGTGCCATTACCTACTTTACCTTTACTGATAATTTTACATTTATCGTTGTTTCCTATGGTGACTCTGCTACCTTTGTACTTCTCTAGGCTAAAGAACTTTGATTCGTCGCCGGTCAGGTGCCTGGAACAGCCAGAATTTAGGTACCACTCTTGCTGTTCCTTAGCCTGCCAACACACTTACACGAGAAAAGAGTTTAGTGACTTATTTGTTTTCATAGGTCCACGATTTCTAGTGATAATTTTTTTTGAAAAACTAGTTTGCATAGAACCAAGACAGACTATGTTTGTTCTTTTTGGCACCTAGATTTGTTTGATTCTAAGGGATTTTACATTCGTGCTTTCAGGAACCCAAATTGGTATGGTTTTCGTGTGTTTGGATCTATACGAGCAATTGTTTTAATTGTGTCCAATTTTTCCATAAATCATGCACTTGGAGTTGACATGATAGTTTCACTTCTACCTTTTTAAGATTGAGTATACCCAAGTCATTTTCTAATAGTATTAACAGTTTGTTTTCCTAATAGCATATTTAGCAATCTTTCTCGTTTGGAGAATTTTCCTAAAGTTGTAGACAATTGTTGGACTTGTTGCTTGAGAGATTCATTTTCATTCTATAACAAAGTGCACTTTTTAATAGAATTTTCTCTCATAGTATTTTCACTCTTTCAAAATCATAATTTCATTTTCAAGCGATTTAATTTTAGTTTCTGATTTCTTTGTTTCATATTCTAGTGATGGACACTTATCACACTTAGGGCCATTTTTTCTATAGTTTTGAACCATTTGATCAAGATGCATATTTAGTTCTATCAAACTATCTTTTTATGATTCAATTTTACCGTACTTCTCCCTAGATCTTTCAAAACATCCATTTACTTCATGAAAATATATAAGTAATTGCAAATGAGTAAGTTTTGATAGCTCGCTTGGCTTGTCATCATTGCCGTCACTTGTTTCTCCTAAAAATAGAGATTTGCTCTTTCACTCTCACTGCTAGTGCTATCATCATCATCTTCATCACTTTCATCCCAAGTTGCTGAAAAACTTCTCCTTTTCGATTTTTTTCCTTTGCTGAATCGATTTTGAGGATAATTTGGCTTGATATGACCAAGTTTATTGCACTTGTGACAAATGACCTCCTGCTTTTCTGAATATTCTAGAACTTTGACGATTCTGCTTTTAGTTGTTGATTTAGGGCTGGATTTTCATATTTGCAGTTCCACCTTTTGAATCTCTTTATTATTAGTATCAGTTCAGCTGCTCCATCACCACCACCATCATCTTCACTTTCCATCGTTCCTTTGAGAGCTATTGATTATTTTCGCGTATCTCCTCCTCCACATTCTTCCTTAAATTTGATTTCCAGCTCATAAGTGGAGAGGTTTCTGATGAGTTCTTCAACTTTAACCTGTTTCAGATCCTTTGATTCTTGGATGACAATCATCTTTGCTTCAAAATTTCATGGAAGAATTCTGAGGATCTTTCGAACTATTTCCAGTTCTGTGTATGGTCTTCCTAGGTATTTTGATTTGTATACAAGATTAGAAAGCCGTCCATACATTTCTTTGACATTTTCATCCTTTGCCATTGTAAAGTTCTCGTACTCGCTACTAAACATGGCAATGCGAGATTCTTTAACCTGGGAGGTTACTTCATAAGTCACTTCAAGCGTGTGCCAGATTTTCTGCATAGTTAGACAATGTGAGACACGGTTAAATTTAATTTGATCTAATGAACAAATAATAAAATTCATAGCTTTAGCATTTGCAGTTTACAGTTTACTTTCAAGATTTGTCCATTGATCCATAGGTTTATCAACTTCTCGATTACCTACCATTACTATTGGTATGTTGTATCCCATTTCAACAATACTCCATGCATTTATGGTTTTTAGAAAAATTTTCATTCTAGTTTTCTAATATGCATATTCACCATTGAACATCGGTGATCTAGTTATGAATTGATTGTCAGCAAAAACATTATTAAAAGAAACCATTGAAAAAAAAATCAATTTTTTTAATAGAAAATGGTTTTTGATCCTAACTCTAATATCACTTGTTGGATTGTTTTCACCCTAGAGGGTGGATGAATAGGGTCTACTAAAAATTAATGCGGAAACAAAAATAAAAACATAAAGTAATGCAGTAAAGATCACACATAGTTTATTCCAGCTTCGGCAAAAATTTGCATACGTACCGCCTCCAAGGTTTCTACTAGAAATTAAGTAATCGGATGCTTACAAAAACACGTAAACTTGCGATACCTGCTAACTCGATTAAACTAACTCTAAGCTCAAAACTCTGCTATAACTCAGCCACTGAGTTGCAAATTCTCGAACTACAAAATCGTACTTCATAGACTAGTTAATCTAGAGTTCGATTTAAATAAAAAATAAAAAACAAACAGAAGAACTAAAAAATAAATTAAAACCCTAATATCTAATATGGTTTAAACTATACGGCCCAAAAAAACATAGACAAGTTTTCCCTTTTTTTCTTCCTGCTCATCCATGCCGTCTTGTTTCTTTGCGAAATGGAATTAGTACTTTTTGATTTTGAAGCCTATGATTCCTTAAATTAAATCGTTTGCCTTTAATCGAGTCTCTGATAAGTTTGGGTTGCTATGAATTTCTGGGCTTCAACAATTTTAGAGCTTTCGAATCCTCTCTGTTGGTTGAGTTGATCGATTCTGATGAATTGGATTTTATGCTTCTTCGATCAGTGTTCTTCGATTGCTCCATAGGGTTTGAGTTCGACTTTGGTATGTTTTGTTTTTGAATGCTTTCGGTGATTATTTTGAACTCTTATATTTTTGCCAATGATGAAAGGGGTTTCTTAAGTAGGAGTTTTAACTCCTTATTTTTCGACGTTTCATTTTTAATCTAGCTATTCCTTTGGAACTTTTTGGATTTGCTGGCGCTTTTTTTAAAATCTTGAACATACTGACCGATTCTACTTTGTTTGCTGGCAATTTTTGATTTTTTGAATAGTTTAACAATGTTTTTTCGTTTAGACACTTCCTTTCGAAAAAACTCTTTGACCGATTCATGATACGATATGTTTCCTTGGTATGACCCACGGCTGCTTCACTGTTTTTGCTGTATTATGATCAGTTGGTCTGGGTTCTGTCATTTCATTGATCTGAACTTGGAGTCTTGGATGTTAGCCTTGCATTGCATGTACAAGTAATCTAAAAATGATGTGTTGCATTGTGATTTGCTCGATTTTAATTGCCCATATGCATGTGCATACTTGCTGTTTACTGTGTACTTATATGTGTGTATACTTGTGCGCTTGTATTCTTTGGCCATAATGATTCTGTGCTAGTTGCTAGTCGAGTTCCATGTCCATTTCCTTGTATTCTATTCAACGTTTGCTGGGTTGATAAACTTTGTGCCTTCATCCCTGAACTGATATATGTGTATACATATATATGCATATATGCATACATGTGTATATGTGAGTGTATAATTGCTGCATGCTCCAATGCCTGGATGTCTCCTTTGTTCCATGTCTAGATTCGGTGCACTACTTTGTACATGTGCACTACATGTTGATATCTGCCCTGTACTTGGCCCTGAATTTTGAGTTTGCTTGAACAGTTTGTATACTTTCTTGTACATGTTGAAACTGAACTTGATTGTTATTCTTGTTATTCATGTGCTTCCTTGTGCCGTTATTATCGTATCCATTTGAAGTATGGTTGCATGTTGTTGCTTTGCATTCTTGTCAACCCATTTGCACCTAAACATATCTGAAGCTTTGTTGCTTGGTTCCTACACATCCACACTGGTCTTCTCTTGCCTGAATTATGATGCCTTGATTGGTCTAGTTGAGTTGCTGTCATGTTGTTATTTGTCCTTTGTACATTTGGTTGAGGCCATTTGTGTGTTGGTTGGATCTTTATGGGTCTGCACTATGATTCTCGAGATGCTGCAGCAATACACATATGTACATGTATACATGTGTATGTGCAAGCTATTGAGATCGAAGCTTTCTACACCTATTTTTGCTATATTGCTTGAGATGCTGAGGTAATACACACATACATGTATACATGTGTATATTTAGACTTTCAAGCATGAATACTAGAATGTCATTGTCAATGAAAAATAAAGAAAAACAACCCAAATTACCTGAGGCAACAATATGCTAAAAAATATTTTTATTTTCAGTTCGAGTTCACATTATTTTCCAGACTACTGCTTTTGAATTGTATGCGACATGCACTCAGAAGACGGACATATACTGAAGCTTGAAGACATCAAAAGAGTGTGACAGTTAGTGAATTGATCAACATGTAATCTTGTACAAAATATGTGAAGCAGTGTTCTTTGTTTATTCATGTGCATGGTTTCAATCAAATCTAAAAGAATCTCATTTAAAATCTGTAAAAAGGATTATAAGGTATTTGTTTCACTCCTTACGGTTTGGTCAATGGTATCCAACTAACGATAACTTTGAGTCAAAAGTGTATTCAGATACTAGTTGATAGAAAAAGTACTGGTGGAAGGTGTTTTATGTTGGGACATTCGTTAGTTGCATGGTCAAGTCGAAAATAAAATTGTATTGCATTATCTACCACTGAGGCAGAGTATATTGCTTTAAGCGGTTGCTCAGCTCAAATCTTATGGATGATACGAACCTTGTAAGACTATGGTCTAAATTTTAAACGAGTCCACTTATGTGTGATAGCAAAAGTGCAGTTGATCTTACAAATAATCGTGTACATCATTTTCGCACCAAGCATGTAGATGTTAGACATCATTTCATTAGAGAGCACATTTCTAAAGAAAATATCTACATAAACTTCATTTCAACTGATTCTCAATTGGCAGATATTTTTACAAAACCCCTTTCAGAGAATAGTTTTTGTTCACTTCGTCTCAGTTTAGGCATTTTAGAAATGTGATTTTATAAATTTTTTTTGGAATTGATCTTAAATGCCTATATTAACTAATCCGACTTCCTATTGATTATCGAAAAGATAAACAGTGACTGAAAAAAGTGATGAGTGTTGATCTTGATCATAAATTATGACTTGAGAGATTATATTTAGAAATTTCTCGAAAAATTTAAACAAAATTTATAATAACTTTGGTTGGTAAAGATTCCATAACCATCTCTATTTCTATCATATTTCTACATTAATCACTCATCAAAATCCAATATAGCATGTCAAATGTGGTATTTAAACTTTTTTAATTAGCAATAAAATCATCCAGAAGTACTCACTCTCATTTAAAAGTACTCATGGTTATGCATGTGTGAACTACTTGAAATCTCTGATTATGTGCTTTTATGCTCATTTAAAAGTCCTCACGGTTATACATGTATGGAACACATTCAAAATTGGATGAAATAGGTGTGACGAACCACATTTCAGTCCGCTAAGTGCCCAAGCAGACACACATGTCCAACTTAAACAATTCGGAATGTAGATAATCAATGGAGTTAAATAAGAAGGATCAGAAAAGAAGAAGAAAACAAACACTCACAGCGGAAACGATAAAATATAATAATCAAATAATAGTTCATGAAGCTGTTTATATCATACATTTGATTTTAATCTATTGCGATGCCCCATCTATATCCTCACATTAGCCAAGGACACTACGGGGAATGCCGTCGACTAGCACGAAGAATAAGGCCGTGGAGGAGCAACCAATCGTGTAATTGATTTGTGTGAGCACCGATATGTCAGATAGTATTACATGCATTTCGTTTCAAGAGGAAATCTGACATATCAAATACAAACTCAAAGCTACTACGCAGTGGCTATGAGGTATTTGGAAACAAATATAAAGTCAATATAACACAAATCAGTCATAGATATTAATATCACAAAGGCGGAAACAGATATGAATAAATCACATAAAAGTGTACATCAAAGTAATGGTCATATAAGATCCATGACACCACAAAAGAATAGGTACAAGTGCTAGACAAAAGAATATGTATACATCAAGGAGTCTCTATCTCGATTGTATAAAAGCAAAAACTACTAAGCTAAGTAGTTAGCCAAAAGTCAAAAGCTAGTCCCAGCTAATAAGTCAAGTGGAAGCACCTAAAATATCTTGATCTGACCCGAGTATTATTTAAGAAGAAAATAATAAACAGATCAGTCTAGCTATAGATATCATAGAAAATGAGATAGGATAAGAGATATGACAAAAATGTACGATAACAATAATGTCATACTGTGATAAGTATACATTAAATAACAACAAAAATCATACAATATCTCGAATATTCTCAAACACCAAAAAGAATGTCATATTCTTTAACATATTCACAAAACCACAAATATTGACAAAACTTATCAATGTAAATCACAAAAATTGGCGAAACACAAATTCTAGAATTCATCAATTAGAAATCCAGAAATCACAAAGGGGGAGGCTATCACAAACGGGAGCACGAAAACTCACCAACACGTGCATCAAAAACGAAACGCTATTCCATGGTCGCGCGTAAAAAGGTCAAGCTCGTAAACCGGTGAGAGAGCAGGAGTATTCAAATCGAAAGCAGGTGATTATGAATTGGTTGGATAGCAGTCCTCCCCTAAGAGTTCCCCCGGGAAATCGCTTCCTCTAGGCATGCTCCCTTATCTGACGCGGGTTCCACGGATTCTAGGACAAGCCAGCGAGATAGAGACCGAGTTCATTCGAGAGCCCTATGAATCTCGGTTAGTGATGCTAACACCAACTCCAACTGGTACCATAGAGCATAGGCCATAAACTGGACTCCACAAACGGCCCGAAGACCATGGATCGCTACCCCACCAATTTTGAGCCGAAACTCCATAAATGGTGTTTAGTCCCCCACACAAACAAAGAGACATCGCACATCGCTAGTCTAAATCAAAAAATGGTCATCATTGATCGATAAGTGTAAATTACACTAAGCTAGTAAATAAATGAGTTTAGCTTCATATCGCATAATCACTGGTTAACTTAAGTACTTACGAACAAATTATAAATTTCCACTCGAAAATTGTCACAAGGTTTCAAACGAACAAGTCCAAGAATTAACCAGCGAAGTAAACGCAAGCGTTTCATACCACTTGTTTTGCTAAGCCGTTTAATTAGATTTCTCATACAAATGAGGTAAAGGTTTGTATATATCAATAGATTGGAAAACGATTTTAAAAACAAGCTTTGTATTAAAAATAATGTTGAAATCATTTTTGTGAAAGAGTTTGAGTATTTACTACTAGTATAGAAACCTTTGTATTTAAAAGTGACAAATCACAAAAATAATTGTAAAAACAATCTATCACCAAAAATCCACATTCGATGATGTGAATTCAAACCATAAACATCGATATCCAATCCAATTTAATGGATATTTCCAAAAATCCATAAATGAAGTCATCAAAGTCGATAATAAGTGACAACAACTAACCGGATCAACAAAAATCAATAAAATTTGAAAATCCACTCAAAAACAGCTAAAATAGGCAACACTACATAGTTCCAGACGTCTGAAATTACCTACCAGACGTTTGAACAAAAATCCAAATGTCTGGTTGGATTTTCAAACGTTTGGATTTTGCCTCTGCTTTTACTTTCTTTTTCCAGGGGCCAATTCCAGACGTCTGGAATTTTTCAATCAGATGTCTGGATTTTCAACCAAACGTATGAATTTTCATACAGACGTCTGAAATTTCCTGCTAGGCAAAAATTAGCCTAGCCCAAAAAGGGCAAAAATCCAAACCGGAATCAATCGAACGAGCGACAGAGACTAGGGATTTATGTCAAGTGACAATCCAGCCTTATAGGCTCTTCGATATGCCCCAAATAACATGTCCAAACATCCAAGATAGGATTTTTAATGATTTTGACTTCAAAACATCAAAAGTGGAAAATTCAGCAAATCAATTCAAATCAAAAGAAAATGAACATGAATAGATATTAGGAATTCATACCTAACAACAATGAAAGCTATAGAAGTAGATGTGAGTTCAAAACTCACCTTTAAAACTCAAAGACAACAAATGAGAAGCTTTAAAACAAAGCAAGACCAATTCCTTTTCAATACACCTCTAGAATCTTCAATCTATTATCAAATGTGAAGTTTTTCCTAAGTTAGGTTTAAGGAATTTCTGAAAATTGAAGAGAGATTGAGACGAAGAAGATGAAGAGGATGCTTACCTAAGCTTCTCTTTGATTTTAGAGCAAGAACTTGAATTTCCTAAGAGAACCAGGGCTTAGGAATTTCTAATCTCCTCTCTTTTCCACCATTTTTCCTTTTGCTTGAGTCTTAGGAAATGATATGAATGAATTAAGAGGAGTGGAATGAAAGTTATTAGGTAGAAGAGTTGGGTTCTCTTGTTGGGTTAGTGGGCTGAAACCCAAACCCAAAGCCCCGAATAAAAATACCAAAATTCTAGTCAACTCCAAACATATCAATGTTTATACCCAAAAAGGTCGCAAACACCGTTTTGAACTCAATAGAAGTGGTCTTGAGTCCTAATTCGACTATTTAAAAAAGTAGCATTTCAGACTTTAATCCGACTAACATGCTATATTTAAACAAAATATTTAAACATACAATCGTAAAATATGCGGGTTGTTACAGACTCCCTTCCTTAAGGAAATTGCGTCCCGTAATATTTAAGAAGAAAACGAAGAGTAACAACCATAAAAACATATCAACACAAAAGATAATTTAAATAAGAAGTTCACCTCAAAGAGCACGAGTGAGTAAGTCCAGATGTGTTCGCTCGATGAATTCTTTGGATTTCCAAGAACAATTCTTAGGATTTGAGGACCATTGAACTTTCACAAGTGGGACATCTTTATTTCAAAGGTGTTTAACCTCTTTAACAATGATACAAACAGGATGTTGCTCATAAGTCAAATTAGGTGAAACTTCAATTTCTTCAACAACACCGAGCTCAAGAATAGAATCGGAATCCCTAAGAAATTTCTGTAGTTGAGAGACGTGGAAAAAATCATGAATAGCAGAAAATTAAGCCGGCAATAAAAGGCGATAAGTCATGAAACCAATATGTTCGGTGATGGAAAATGGACCAACATATCGAGATTCTAGTTTTCCCGATCGACTGAAATGCACAACACCCTTCATAGGTGAAATACGAATAAACACTAAATCTCCCACAGAAAATTACAAATTCCTTCTTCGGTTGTCGGCATAGGATTTTTGTCTACTTTGGGCTTCTTTCATCCTATGACGAATAAGGCCAATCTCTTCTGTGGAATCACGAATAAAATCTGGACCTAAAACTAGCTTCTCACTGGCCTCAAACCAACAAGAAAGAGATCGACATGGCATTCCGTAGAGCGCCTCGAATGGTGCCACACCAATACTAGATTGGAAGCTATTATTATAGGAAAACTTAATAAGAGAAATGTGATCTTTCCAACTTCCACCAAAATCATGAACAACATATGCACGAAGAAGATCTTCAAGAGTTTGATTCACACGCTTGGTTTTTCGATCGGACTGAGGATGATAAGTGGTGCTAAAATTAAGCTTTGTTCCTAAAGCTTTTTGAAGAATCTTCCAAAATCCACTAGCAAACAATGGATCACGATCGTTAAAAATAGAAGTAGGAACTCTATGCAATTTAACAATTTCTCTAACATAGAGTTTAGCCAAAAGGGGTACGGTCCGATTAGACCTAACGGGAATAAAATGGATGGATTTTGTAAGTCTATCAACAATCACCCATAAACTATCATGACTCGAACGAGAATGGGGAAGACCGTCAATAAAGTCCATGTAGACTTGATCCCACTTCCAAACTGGAATGTCCAAAGGTTGCAATAATCCACCGAGCCTTTGATGATCGACCTTTACAAGTTGGCAAGTCATGCAATGCTTAATAAAGCTAGCAATATCAGATTTCATTTCATCCCAATAATAAATTCGCTTCATATCCGCGTACATTTTACTACTACCGGGATGAATGGTAAATTTACAATGATGAGAATCTTTCAAAATGTCTTTACAAAGGTCACTAATGTTTGGCACGATAAGTCTACCAAATTTTCGAATGCCACCACAAGCATCGATTTCAAAGTCTTTCAAACCATCAATATTTCTATCCCCACAACTTTGGCTAAGATGAGCCAATTCGGGATCATGCTTTTGAGCATCAAGAATGCGATCTAAAAGAGATGGATGGGCCTCATGGCTACATAGGACAAGAGATGAACATCAATCGAAGTCACGATCTCAAACTTGACAAGTAGACAAAGTCTCGAGATCATTCCATTCGGATATCATCGTAGAAAAACCGCTTGTTGCTTACGACTAAGGGAATCAGCAACATGATTTCCCTTTCCGGGAGTATAAAGAATATCAAGATCATAAGATGTAAGGAATTCGAGCCAACATTGTTGACGCAAATTAAGTTTCTTTTGAGAAAATAAATGCTTCAAAGATTTATGATCGGTATAGAGAACAAATTTATCTCCCAAAAGATAATGACGCTAAATTCTAAGAGCGAAAATAATGGTCGCGAGCTCTAAATCATGAGTGGCATATCTAATCTAGACAGGCTTTAATTGCCTAGAAGCATAAGTGATAACACATTCCCTTTGCATAAGAACGGCACCCAAACCAACACGACTAATTTCGGTATAAACAATAAAGTTTTGGTTCCCTTCGGAAATCATAAGAATAGAAGCATCGGAAAGGAGTTTTTTTAATTTCTGAAAAGAGGCTTCACATTTGTCTGACCAAATGTACTTAACTTCCTTCTTTGTCAAACTAGTAAGAGGTACGGAAATTTTGGATAAGTCCTTTATGAAACAATGGTAATCTCCCACTAATCCAAGAAAGCTATGAATTTCCTTCACACTCTTCAGTCTCTTCCAATTTTGAATCGCTTCAATCTTTGAAGTATCCATGGAAATTTCGGATTCAGAAATGATATGTCCTAAAAAATTCGCACAGGATTGCCAAAAGTGGCACTCAGAAAATTTTGCTTTTAATTGATTGCTCCAAAGAGTTTCCAACACAATCCGAAGATGTTTTTCATGCTCTTCCTCGCTTTTAGAATAAACTAGAATATCATCTATAAAGATGAGAACAAATCGGTCAAGGACGTCTTTGAAAACTCGATTCAAAAGGTCAACGAAATAAGCTGGAGCATTCTTAAACCAAATGGCATAACAAGCCATTCATAAGATCCATAACGAGTAAGGAACGATGTCAAATGAATGTTATCTTCTGCAATATGAAGCTGATGAAAACCGGTTGCTAAGTCTAACTATAAAAAGACTCTAGCACCGCTAAGTTGATCAAACAAATCATCAATCCGAGGTAAGGGATATTTATTCTTGATGGTGAGATTATTAAGCTTTCTTTAGTCAACACAAAGCCTAAGTGTACCATCGTATTTCTTCATAAAAAATAGCTGAAGCTCCCCAAGGAGAGGAACTAGAACGAATAAACTGCTTCGCTTCCAATTTGGATAATTGTTTACGTGTCTCCTCATTTTCCTTATTAGACATACGATAAGGAGGACGAGTGATAGGTAGAGCTTTGGGGATTAGATTAATTCTAAACTCGATTGTTCGCTTAGGTGGTAATCCTAAAATGGGCTCAAATATATCGAGAATTCATGAACAACGTGAATGAGGGAAATAACATCTTCCTCCTCATCATTATCGTCATCATGTGGATGTAGAGAATATAAGGATGCCACCGGACTAGAATATGAATCTTTAAGAACAATAGAAATCTGCTTAACAAACTGAGGATGTCGAAGATGAATAGTCCTCTCAGGACATTTGATGTGGGCTTCATAGCGATTAAGCCAATCCATTTCCAAAATCATTCTGAAACCTAAGTAACGCATAACATGCAAATCGACTCGGAAAGTGTAATCACATAAAATAATCTCTACATCTTTACAAAGCAAACTGAGTGTTGCGGATCCACCAACCGGATTCACAATTCTCAGTGAAGTCATCAAGCACATAACACTTAAAGACAAAGTATCCACAAGTTCTTTTGATATAAAAGAGTGAGATGCACCCTTATCAAAAAAACTCGAATAGGATGATCACGAAACGTAATAATGCCATCAAGGATAGAATGAGAAACACCTTGACCAAGAGAAGTGTTACTAGGCGTTTACATAACATTTAGTTTTTCCTCTTTCTTGCTTTGAAATTTGGGACATGAAGATATATAATGATCCGAACTTTTGCAATAGTGACAAGTAAGGGGCTTCAGACACTTATTTGCATAATGATCCTTAGAACCACAATTGTAGCACTCTCCACGACTAGAAATAGGAGTCTTTACTACCAAAGTTGATTGCTTCCCTTTCTTGTTAGGACTAGGGTTGAACTTAATAGGCCTCTTCTTTTTGTTGTTGAAGTTCTGTTTGGCACCCACAACTTCAACATCACTTTCTTTATCGGCCTCTTCAAGTCGAAGAGCGATATCAACAAACTGATCGAAAGAAACTTCTAACTTTAGAAGTAATGGCTTTTTGAGATTCTTATTCAACCCATAAATAAACCTCTATTTTTCTTCGATGAGGTATTAATGTACTCGACCTCATATATAGAAAGAGATTCAAAAGATGCGCTGTCGCAGAAGATTCACCTTGAACAAGGTCAACAAAGCGTCGGGCTAAAGTTACTTTTTAAGCCTCCGGCACAAACTTTAACTCGAATCTTTCCCAGAATTGCTCCCAAGTAAGATCCGCTTCGATAATCTCAGAAACCAAAATCTCGTACCAATCTAATGCTCTCTCTTGGAGCATACTAGAATCCACTTGAACTCGATGTGGATCTATAAGATTCATGCGAGAAAAGATACGGTTGGACAGACATAAATACTCCATCCTGAGGAGTAGCACTAGATTGACCAGCCTGGGATGACCATGTATAGCCATTTCTCTTCTTTAAGAAAGAAAGAAGAGAAAAAATTTATTCTCAGATTGAATATTAAACAAACTTGATTGATAAAACAAGGCATCATAAAAGAAATTAGGATAGAACGGGTCCTAAGACTCTAATAAATCCTAAGGCACGATTTCTAAGAAAGACGTAGGGCAATGATGCTTGCTAAATTATTCTATATTGTTCCAAAATTTGGCTTTGATACAAAGCTGTGACGCCCACCTCTATACTCACACTAGGCAAAGACACTACGGGGTAATGCCGTCGACTAGCACGAAGAATAAGGCTGTTAAGGAGCGACCATCCGTGTAATTGCTTTGTGCGAGTACTGATATGTCAGATAGTATTACATGCATTTCGTTTCAAGAGGAAATTTGACATATCAAAACAAACTCAAAGCTACTACACAGTGGCTATGATGTCTTCGGAAACAAATATAAAATCAATTTAACACAAATCAGTCACAGATATTCATATCACTAAGGCGGAAACAGATATGAATAAATCACATAAAAGTGTACATCAAAGTAATGGTCATATAAGATCCACTACACCACAAAAGAATAGATACAAATGCTAGACAAAAGAATATGTATACATCAAGGAGTCTCTATCTCAAATGTATAAAAGCAAAAAACTACTAAGTTAAGTAGTTAGCCAAAAGTCAAAAGCTAGTCCCAACTAAGAAGTCAAGTGGAAGCATCTGAAATACCTCGGTCTGACCCGAGTATTATTTAAGAAGAAAATAATAAATTGATCAGTCTAGCTATAAATATCATATAAAATGAGATAGGATAAAAAATATAACAAAAACGTATGATAATAATAATGTCATGCTGTGATAAGTATACATTAGATAACAACAAAAATCATGCAATATCTCGAATATTCTCAAACACCAAAAAGAATGTCATATTCTTTAACATATTCACCAAACCACAAATAGTGATAAAACTTATCAATGTAAATCGCAAAAATTGATAAAATACAAATTCTAAAAATCATCAATTAGAAATCCATAAATCACAATGGGGGAGGCCTATCACAAACGGGAGCATGAAAACTCACTAACATGTGCATCACAAACGGAATGCTATTCCATGGTCGCTAACCATAAATTTTTGAGCCGAGGCTCCACAAACCACCCGAAGACCATGGGTCAGTACCCCACTAATTTTGAGCCGAAACTCCAAAAATGGGGTTTAGTCCCCCACACAAATAAAAAGACATCGCATATCGCTAATCTAAATCACAAAATTGTCATCATTGATCGATAAGTGCAGATTACACTAAGCTAGTAAATAAATGAGTTTAGCTTCATATCCCATAACCACTGGCTTAACTTAAGTATTTATGAACAAATTGTAAATTTCCACTCGAAAATTGTCACAAGGTTTCAAACGAACAAATTCAAGAATTAATCGGCGAAGTAAACGCAAGCGTTTCATACCACTTGTTTTGCTAAGCCGTTTAATTAGATTTCTCATACGAATGAGGTAAAGGTTTGTATATACTATAGATTGGAAAACGTTTTAAAAACAAGCTTTGTATAAAAATAACATTGAAATCATTTTTATGAAAGAGTTTGAGTATTTACTAATATAGAAACCTTTGTATTTAAAAGTGACAAATCACAGAAATGATTGTAAAAACAAATCTAATACCAAAAATCCACATTCGACGATGTGAATTCGAAGCATAAAAATCGATATCAAATCCAGTCAAATGGATATTCCCAAAAATCCATAAATGAAGTCATCAAAGTCGATAATAAGTTACAACAACTAACCGGATCAATAAAAATCGATAAAATTTAAAAATTCACTCAAAAACAGCAAAAATAGGCAAAACTGCACAGTTCCAGACGTCTGAAATTACCAACCAGACGTCTGAACTAAAATCCAGACGTCTGGTTGGATTTCCAAACGTTTGGATTTTGCCTTTACTTTTATTTTCTTTTTTCAGGGACCAATTCCATCTGGATTTTTCAAACAGACATCTGAATTTTCATACAGACGTCTGAAATTTCCTACCAGGCAAAAATCAGCCTAACCCAAAAAGGGCAAAAATCCAAACCAGAAGCGATCGAACAAGCGATGGAGACCAGAGATTTATGCCAAGCGACAACCCAGCCTTATAGGCTTTTCAATACACCCCAAATAACATGTCCAAACATCCAAGATATGATTTTTAATGATTTTGACTTCAAAACATCAAAAGTGGAAAATTCACCAAATCAATTCAAATCAAAAGCAAATAAACATGAATAGATGTTAGGAATTCATACCTAACAACAATGAAAGCTATAGACGTAGATATGAGTTCAAAAACTCACCTTTAAAACTCAAAGACAACGAATGAGAAGCTTTAAAACAAAGCAAGACTAATTCCTCTTCAATACACCTCTAGAATCTTCAATCTATTATCAAAGGTGAAATTTTCCCTAAGTTAGGGTTTAGGAATTTCTGAAAATTGAAGAGAGATTGAGACGAAGAAGATGAAGAGGATGCTTACCTAAGCTTCTCTTTGATTTTAGGTCAAGAACTTGAATTTTCTAAGAGAACTAGGGCTTAGGAATTTCTAATCTCCTCTCTTTTCCCCCATTTTTCCTTTTGCTTGAGTGTTAGAAAATGTTATGAATGAAGAGAAGTGGAGTGGGAGTTATTAGGTAGAGGAATTGGGTTCACTTGTTGGGTTAGTGGGCTGAAACCCAAACCCAAAGCCCCAAATAAAAATACCAAAATTCTAGTTAACTTCAAATATATCGATATTTATACTCAAAAAGGTCGCAAACGCCGTTTTGAACTCAATTGAAGTTGTCTCGAGTCCTAATTCGAATGTTTACAAAAAGTAGCATTTCGGACTTTAATCCGATTAGCGATGCTATATTTAAATAAAATATTTAAATATACAATCGTAAAATATGCGGATTGTTACATCTATACAACATTAATCAGAGATACACACACACATATCTGGGATAAATAAACAATACAGCAGAATAGCATGATGTAGAGAATATTAATAGTAATAATATACCAACTTCGTTTTCATCCTCCAAAACTGATCTTCAATGCACTGGAAAAACTCAGGACTGACCCGAGTGTAATGAAAAGACAAAACACTCGAGTCAGAGATAAAACACTCTTATATAAGTCAAATCAATATCATGAAATATGAGTGCAATAACCTAAGAGATGTACCACAACACCAGAATTGCCTTTTCCCAATGGTTATAACTGTTACAAATGAAACTTGTAATGGTTATAACCACTGCAAATAGGTACGTAGCAAATTTGATAACATTTTCCCCAATTGTTATAGCCGTTGAAAATTGGGATTTTTTCAACGGTTATAATCGTTGGGAAAGTTGTCCATTCCCAACGGTTATAACCGTTGGGAAAATCCCCATTCTCAATGGTTATAACCGTTGAAAAAAACATTTCTTCAAGATTAATTAGTCACTTTCTAACAGTGGGCAATCTCAAGATTACCAACGGTTATAAATGTTAGCAATTCAAAGATTAGATATATTATTTTAAAATACCATTATATATGTTATGGATTGATGTTGTATTAGATCATCCACTAAATATGCATATAATTAAACAAAAATAATGATTAAAAACATAGACATAGTCAACACATTATATAATTAGACAAAAGTAATGTTTACACCAAGTTTTATACATGGAGGTAATTTCATAATATTTCGGTTTTGAAGTGAACAATACCCAATCATACACAGTTTCATGTTTTCAAACACAATAACTAAATGTAACCTAAAAAAGAAGTATAAAAAAACGATCTTATGTTTCAAAACCTGCTCCCATCACTGTGCTAGCTGTAGACTTGTATATCAATCGTCAGATAGCTCCTGAAAGTTGTTCCAAACACAATAACTAAATGTAACCTTAACGGTTTTGTCTCTGCCTGTTCCTCTTTTCTAGGCCAGATTTAGCAACCCTGAGAGCTCCGATCACATAGCTCAATCTAGCAAGTGCCACTTGGGTCAGGTCAGGCCTGTAGTTACTGTCTCGCGCCTGCAGTGCCAAATCGTACAAATTACTTCAAAATATTGGGAAAAGTATTAAAAAAAGGTGCACAGCCATATGTAATAAAAAAATTCACTGAACGCTAGATGACTTTTGAGAAATTCATCTGTGGACTTGTAGCTCAAGAATGATAAATGCCATCACAGCATATTATATGGACCTAACTTGTAACATTAGAGTAATGAAAATTGTTATACCCTCTGCTTTTTAGCAAAACATTCTACTACCATTTTGAGACCCCTTTCTCAAAAGTCCAAGAAATTTCATAGAAGAAAACCATTCTAAATCTCTTCCACCATAAAGTATTTTCCTAGCTTGTGATGAAAAATAAATATTTGTTTTTCTTAGAAGCCATAATAGAATCAACAATATTTCACTAAATATCCAGCCATTATATCAGATTTCTCACGTGTTAGCAACTCATCGTACAAAATTATCTCTCTAGAAGATTTTTGTACAATTCCATAAATCATGTGTAACATTGTAAACACTGTAACAGTGAACCAGCATCAAGACTCAAGAGCGTGTAGCAGAATTCATAAGGCAATAAATTGCTTTGGAAGTAACTAAATAAAAAACAATCTAAGTTGTATAAAGGCAAATAAATGAACTAAAATATACCTTGAAAAGATCCTGGTCTTTCAATTATACATGATTACTTAATACACACACAAAGAAAAAAAGAAAAGAAAAAAACCACCACTTACATGGAGTATAGGTCCAATCTAACATTGGTTTGTAAAATTGTAGAAATAATTACTGTTTTTATATCATTTCTGATCAATTTTGTGAGCAAATATCACATTTGTTAACCAAATCAAGGTATACATGCATACCAACTTGTCACACTCAAGAAGTGGTGCATAAAAATAGTAACCATTTTGCAGTAATACATGTTGGTTTTACTTGTCAACAAGCCAATGGCAAAGTACCAAAGAAAACCAATGGTGATACATTAATTGGCAGTATTAACTTTACCACCAATCTTTCACTCCCAACAAAAACATTTGCATGTCAACGCTTTTGATCACTCATGTTAGCTTTTACAAACATAATAAAAAGTTATGGATTAGTATTGATACTAGGTAGTCCCTGCTGAAAGAGAACAGCTGGGTTTATTTCTAATTCAAATAAACCAATTTCATATTTTTCATGATTCATAATTATAGGTTGTACATAATTTAGAAAGAAGAGTTAATCATACCACATTGTCACCTCCTCTTAATCTTCCCAAGGAAGAATTTTTCCAAAGTTCTTGTAGACCAACCACACATCTGCCACTTGAAAGAAAAAGGATCACCGTTAAACGTCAACAAAACACAGAATGAATCCAATAATTCTAAGGTCTTATAAAATTAAATAGTTAAACAATGATTCCCAAGTTAACAATAGATTAAAGACAATAAAGCTTACAACTGGATGAGGCATGCATCTAAATTGTGGACTACACTGACATCGCTGAGTCACTGAACCACGAGAACTCTACATGTACATAACTGAAATTATGAGCTTAGTAATCAAGAACTGAGTTCATAATGGTATAAGGTTTTATTATGAAGCTACTTAAGCGACTTCTACAACTAAGTTCACACGCATACTGTGCCACTGAAACCATTTTATAACTTAAGCAATTAGTTAATTACATTGAACCTTCAATCACACAAACATAACGAAGAACATTTCCCTTCTCTTTCAATGCAAGATGGAGGATGCTGGAATAAAAAAAAAATTGAGCGTCAATAAAATTATTTGTAATATCTCAAGGCTTGAAGGCGGGAGAAGATTCACAACTAAAAACACAATAATTATTTGTAATATCTAAAAGCAATAACTGTAGAAAATCAGCTTTTATTGATAATATTTGATACAGATTTAATTACAAGAGCAGAGTATTTATATACAAATATATTGGGCTGGAAACAAGCTAATGAGTCCATATATTATCTTTGGCAATCCAAATACAATAAAAGCTCTAATACTGGCCGTTGATCATAATCGAAGGCTGAGATCAAATGCTGTCAACCACATGGATTAATAAGTGTGCTTCTAGTATTGTTTGTCTCTCAATATGCCGTCTCAAACAAAACTAGAGTTTCATATTTTCCTTGTCTTCCATGTCGGCTGAATAAATTCTGAGCTCTTTGCGAAAGCGATTGAAATTTTTGGCAGATAAAGCTTTGGTTAGAAAGTCCGCTCTTTGATAGTAAGATGGTATGTGGTTGATGGCTAACTTTCCACTTCCTGTTCGTTCACGAACAAAGTGGAGATCTATCTCCATGTGTTTTGTCTGAGTATGCTGAACTGGATTCATGGAAAGAGAGATTGCACTGAGATTATCGCACCAGATGATGGGTTTGCGAGTTGATTCGAACCCTAATTCCCAAATTAGGGTTTCGATCCAGGCGATTTCAGCGACCGTACTTGCTATACACCTGTATTCAGCCTCAGTACTGCTTCTAGAAATGGTATTTTGCTTCTTCGTGCACCAAGAAATTAGATTTGGTCCCAGGTAGACGCAATATCCAGAGATGGATTTCCTATCGTCTATGTCATTTGCCCAATCGGAATCACTGTAAGCATGAATATTTATATCTTTGCTAGCTTTTAAACTTAATCCATATGTATTGGTGCCTTTGAGGTATCTAAGAATACGCTTAACAGCAATCCAATGCTCGTTTAAGGGATTCTGCATATACTGACATACCCTGTTGACACTAAAACATATGTCCGGCCTTGTAATAGTTGCATACTGAAGTGCTCCAACAATACTTCTGTATTGGTTGGCATTATCAATGGGTTCACCTTTATTTTTGGATAACTGCTTGCTGCATGTCATAGGTGTAGGCAGTGGCTTTGCTTTGTCCATGTTGTGCCTGACCAAAATGTCATCGATGTATTGCTTTTGTGACAGAAAGAATTCATTGTCAGTTTTCCTTTGGATGTTGATTCCTAAAAAATATTTTAATTCACCCATGTCCTTGATTGCAAAGTGCTTGTCCAGTAGCTTTATGATATGGTTGATTTCCTGCTGATTATCTCATGTAATGAGTATACCATCCACATACACAAGTATATATATGCTGATATCTTTGCCCCTTTTTAAGTAAAGAGAATTGTCTGACTTTGTGGCATCAAAACCCAAATGTGTTAGTGTACCTTTGAGCTTCTCGTACCAAGCTCTAGAGGCTTGCTTTAATCCATATATGGCCTTGTGTAACTTGCAAACATAATTTTTATCTGCATGATGATTGAATCCTTCTGGTTGTTGCATGTAGACATCTTCACATAATTCACCATTCAAAAAATCATTATGAACATCTAGCTGTCTTATTTTTCAATTTTTGTGAAGAGCCAAGGTTAACATGATTCTTATGGTGGTTGGTTTGATTACCGGGGAAAAAGTTTCAGTGAAATCAAAACCAAGCTGCTGTGAATATCCTTTTGCTACCAACCTTGCTTTATATTACCATCTGCATCTCTCTTGATTTTATAAGTCCATCTGCATCCCACTATGTTTTTGTTCTTTGGTGGTTGCACAAGTGTCCAGGTCTTATTTTTGACTAAGGCATTTAATTCCTCATCCATTGCCTTTCTCCATTTCTCATGTTTGCTAGCCTGATCATAAGAACTTGGTTCCACCTCATGTGTTTGAGCTATGTATAGTTTAGGTTTGAAAATACCACTTTTAGATCTGGTGATCATGGGGTGTCCTATTTCTGTCTGCTGTCTGTGAGAATCTTCTAGTTTATTGTCACTTGTGTTGGTTGCTGTATCTGTTGCTTGGTTGCTATTAGACACACTTGTACTTTGATCATTATTCTGGCTACTACTTGATATGCTAGCATTTTGCTGATTGTTGAAATCAATTTGTGAGTAGCTGTTATTATTTTCATTGTCTGAACTGTATCCAGATTTGGTGCTGGATATAGATGCATCTTTATCACCATCCTGCACTGTCTGATTGATTCTTTGAGCACATTCTGTCAAATCTGGGATGTAAAAATCATGATTTTTTTTATTGTTTGCTTCATGATTCTGCCCTTTTTGACCTGTAAATGGAAACACATTTTGATTAAACACAACATGCCTAGAAATATAAATTTTGCCTTGATTGTCCATGCACTTATATCCTTTTTGATTGTGTGCATATCCCATAATGCATGGACTTGATCTCAGGCTCAATTTATGTTTGTTGTATGGTCTGAGATAGGGATAACACAAACACCCAAACACCTTTAAATGATCATATTTTGGTTTAACATTAAAGAGTTTTTCATGTGGGCAAATATTGTTTAGCACCTTTGTCGGCATCCTATTAATAAGATATACTGCAGTAGCAAAAGCATCACTCCAGTATTTCAAAGGTAGAGATGCCTGAGACAAAAGTGTTAAACCAGTTTCCACAATG
The DNA here is from genome assembly GCA_030765085.1 of Allium cepa. NCBI lineage: Eukaryota > Viridiplantae > Streptophyta > Magnoliopsida > Asparagales > Amaryllidaceae > Allium > Allium cepa. Next base: position 36,021,032 of record CM060941.1, read on the forward strand.
TGTCTGTGCTTTCTCTCAACTATACCATTTTGTTCTGATGTGTAGGGGCAGGTGGTTCTGTGAAGAATTCCTTTTTTGTTAAAAAATTCTTTTAATGATTTAAATTCTCCCCCACCATCTGTTTGTATTATCTTTGCACATTGATTAAATTGTTTCTCAACATGAGTAATAAATTGTGTTATAGCAAAACTAGTATCAGATTTAGCTTTGAGAAAATAAATCCATGTATGTCTTGTGTGTGCATCTACAAGAGATAGATAATACCTGTGCCCTTGTGTTGAAAACAGTGGTGCTGGTCCCCATAAATCTGCAGTGATTAACTCAAGGGGTTTTTCATATATAGTTTCAGAAATTTGAAAAGGCAATTTACGCATTTTGCCCATTTGACAATGATCACATAGAGATAAATCAGACTTATTTGGGACAGAAAAATTATTTTGCATTAAAATCAGTTTAACTACATCATAGCTAGGATGGCCGGGTTTACAGTGCCATTCGTGAAACAACTTTACATTACTGTCATTTGTTGAGCTAACATTATATGACCAAATTCTTTCATCAGCAGCATCAGTGTTTTGAACATTGCTAAATTTGTATAAACCATTGTCCAGCTTACCCTGCAATAATATATTTTTATTTAATGAATCTCTAACAAAGCATGTTTTTGGGTGAAACTCAAAGTACACCTTATTTTCACTGGCAAATTGTGAAACACTAATAAGGTTTTTCTTGATACTTGGTACTCTTAATAAATTGTTTAAATAGAGTAACCTTGTACCTTTTATATAGCCAGTACCAACATGTGTTATGTTTGCAGCTTCACCATTTCCCATAAGAACAGTTTTATTACCTGTGTATCCTTTGTTCCCTAAATTCAAATTCTGTAGACTGTTTGTGATGTGATTTGTGGCTCCAGAATCAGGAAACCATTCATCCATGCTGTAATCATCTGTTTTGGGGGTATCATCAGTAACATTATCTCCATTATTTTGGATTGATTGCTAATTTGAGTCACATTTGCACTTGGTTGTTTGCTGGTTTGAGATGTTTGTCCTGCATTGAAATCCTCTTTATATCTGAAATAGCATTTGTTTGCTGTATGCCCAAGTTTTTCACAAATCTGACATCTAATTTTATTATTGTATCCACTCCTTCCTCTACCTCTTCCTCTTTGAACATAGCCTCCTCTCTGACCTTGATTGTCTTATTTGGGTTGATTTGATGTATTTTTCTGATTTCTGTTTCTTGATGTGACTGCATAATTGACACCGCATTCTTCTTGCATTGACTTTCTTTGTTGAATCCTCCCCTCATGAGCAAGTAAGGCAGTGTGGATGTATTCAATATCGGGTAGGGTTGGTTGTGTGGCAATGTATGTTATCAAGGACTCATAATCTTGATCTAATCCATTGGTTATCACCAGTATCTGCTCACTGATAGACACATTATGACCTACCCCCTTCAATTTGTCATATAAGTTCTTGATCTTGGCAAGATATTCACTCATTGGCATATCATTTTTCCTTGCATTTTGTAATTCTCTTCTATATTGCATGACCTTTGCTGCTGAATGCGAACTAAAAATGCGTTCAATTGTTGACCAAATCTCATAAGAGTTGTTGCATCCAACCATTTGTGAGAGTAAGCTTTTACTAATTGAAGATAGTAGCCATGATGATAAAAGATTGTCCTGTCTTTGATAATGTTTGTAGTCTGGATTGCTAACCATTTTGTCTTCTTTGTCAGTTATCATGACTGGTGGTATACTCTTGGTTCCAGCAATATAGTCATGTAAGTCGTATCCTTTTAATGCTATTCCAACTTGATATTTCCATAAGATATAGTTGTCTTCATCTAGCGGTGTTGTGATAACTTGACTTTTAGGTTCGATCAAGATCAGATTCAGATCTTGGTGATTGCTGGACTGGTTCCCTGAAGTGGCTGATGTCGTTCCTTCTTCTTCAAGAGCCATGGTGATTCAAGAATCTTGAAATGCCTAGTTTCTTGATGTAAGTTGCAGATAACAGAAACTTTGGCGTGGCTATTAGGAAATAGCAGCCAAGAAGCAAGAAAAGGTTGAAATGATACTGCTAGTGATAAATGTGTATTACTGTTTCATCAAGAAGCAGTAATATAGATGGACAGTGGTAAAGAATCTTGCAATCAGGGGGATAAGTGATGAAGTAATTCTGATTTCTCCTCTGTTATAGCAGGAAGTGGATATGGAACATATATGATCGATCTTGATGCAATTGAGAGAAAGGTATACCTCCTCGATGATGATATTTTTCTGAGAGGAGTAGAAAATCAGCTTTTATTGATAATATTTGATACAGATTTAATTACAAGAGCAGAGTATTTATATACAAATATATTGGGCTGGAAACAAGCTAATGAGCCCATATATTATCTTTGGCAATCCAAATACAATAAAAGCTCTAATACTGGCCGTTGATCATAATCGAAGGCTGAGATCAAATGCTGTCAACAACATGGATTAATAAGTGTGCTTCTAGTATTGTTTGTCTCTCAATAATATCTTCTAGAATGCGCGCATGCAAAAGAGCATCAAATAGGTACAGAAATATTTCACACATCATGTTGGCATTTATAGCTATTGAATGTTGCAACTTGTGAAAGGCTTTTTAAGAAGTACATCATATACAGAGAAATGAATCAGAGAGTAAATGTAAATTGATGTCTGATTAAATGAAGAGCATCGAGGATAAATGAAAGGCATGAATGATTATGGCAGCATGTACATTACGCATACGCATGCACGAACAAGAATACTACAAGTCATGCAAGGTTATGACTCAAATTTAACACTTTATAATGAGTTGCATCTAGTCCTTAACCCCCTCAATACCTCCAGCACGTGAATTGACAACAATATTTTTAACATACCAATGATAAATAATAGTGATCGTACCCACCATTTAATATCAATGAACATGGATGTACACAAACACATAGTTCAATATGACAATAATATTTTTATTTCCATGAAATACTTTGATTTATTGAGTGTTAAGATTTAATAAATATAATTGTGTAGAAGCCAATTATAACCGGTTACACAGTTAAATTAATTTTGGAATTTCAACAGAGATTATTGTATCTTTGCTATACTTATTGATTTCCTTGCTATGTTTATGATTTTTAATTCATTGATTTCCTTGTTAATGTTTATTTTGATTTTCTAATATTATATAATTTCAAATAACTGCACCACACAAACCATTATGTAAACAATCATTTATGAATCAATTAATACAAATTTTAATCACTAATAAACTGAGATTTAAATCTTGGTATTTCACAGTGGACCATCTAAGATTTATATTATAATTAATTACATGCCAATTGTAATAATTGATTACATGCCAATTGTAATAATCGATTACATGCCAATTGTAATAATCAATTACATGCTAATTGTAACCAAGTACATGGTGAAACTAATTAATAAATTTGATTAAAGATAGATATATTTTAAAGATTTTTCATTAAGTGGTTTCCTTGTCAATATTATTCTGATTTACCAATTATTATATATTTGACCAAGTGCAGGATATGATATGCATCACACATATTATCATTTATGATTCATTTAATATTTTTTTTTCTGCCAATAATTAATTACATGCCAATTGTAACCAAGTATACGATGAAACTAATTAATAAATTTGATTAAAGAGAGATTATTATATTCTATGTTAAAAGATATCCTCCTCTTTTCCTAATCGTGTGTTTTTTCTCCAATTTTGTTGTCAAAGCAAACTTATCCTCTACAGTTAGGATGCACACCTTCCTCATTATTTTCTTAGCACAATCGACCCAACATTTTTACTCACATCCTCTACAGATTGATGGCTAAGGCATATAAGCGTATTTTTAGTTTTTTTTTTTCATTTTTAAAAGCACATGAATTAGCCTCATGAACAGTTCTCTAATATCATAGTCCATTTCTCATCAAAAGTATACAATGTGTTGTTTGTATCAAAATTGAGCACAACACTCTTCGGAAGTATTTGAAGAGATAAAATGAAAAAAAAAATATAAAAAGAGGATTATCTAACAAACACTTCAAAACCAGATCAGAAAAACACACAGAAACACGGTGATTTTGAGTGGTTCGACGTATGACCTACGTCCACTATGAAATTGACAACTTTATTGATGTTTTCTTGCTGATTACAACTGATTACAGCAAACTACAGCAGTAAATTTCGAGTACAACATGATCTTGGAGCGCAAAAATTGATTCGGCAGAGTGTGGACATAGGAGAGCTAAAAGGTCCTCCTTCTGTAGGATTTGGGATGCTATTTATAGGCATATACTACAAATATCTCGCTCAGATCTCGGAAGATCTCTTTTGGCACATGTTCGGGCCTAAGCGACCTATCCCATGTGATTTGCGCTTGATCGGTGATCGATACGAACGAATTTCGTATCAATCATGATTTGGCTCAATCGAGTCAAAATTTAGCATGAAAATTCTTTAGGTTGTACGTAAGCTCTTGTGAAAATTTGGTGCCATTTGGACTTGTAGATCGCGAGTTATGATTGATGCAAGCTTGCATTTTCCTTAGGCTGTCTTGTTCATATCGATATACTTAGTATCGATCTGTTCGAATCGTTCTTGAGCATGTGACTGCAAGTTGACGTGGCGCTAACTCCTCGGATTGATCAACTTTTTATGCCAAATGATTGAGTCTTTACTATGCATGTGCCTTGTTCGTATCGATCGGTAGTGTCTTGTTCGTATCGATCAGATCTTGCTCTGTTCGTATCGATACACTTGAGGTATGTTCGCATCGATCACTACTTTTCTGTTCGTACCGATCGATTGCCTTCACTCTGTTCGTATCAATCCTTGACCAATTGGTACGAATTGACTCCAATTGATGGGTTCAAAATCAAACCAGGCCAGGTGGATACAAAGTTGAGTGTACGTGATGGATACGAACAGATGGATACTTGATGGATACGAACAAATGGATGTGAAACAATATCGATCGACGGATATGAACAGTCAAGGGTTTATGGATACGAACAAAGCCTTTCACCTGATGGATACGAAAAGCACGGTTCCCCTGATCGATAGGAAGACGAGTGCATCTGATGGATTCGAACAAGAACGTTACAAAGAAGGACCTTCTTTGGTTGCTTGATGGATATAAACAACTTGATCACTTGAGTTGTATCATTCATAACTCGAGCGTACGAACTCCGATTGACTTGAAAATTGGAACGTTGGCTTTCATGGCTTTGTTGGCCTATCATATCAATTGTTGCTTGATCCGGACTCAGATAAAATTTATCGACATTCATAGTGAACCTGCATATAATAAATATTCAGGATGAGCGGTCTTTAGTTTTCAATCAATTCCTTGATATCACGATCTTGCCAAAAGGCGGGATAACATTTGCCCTCCAAAGTACGTCTTGTATGAACATGACGTGCTTTGAAAAGCTGCAATCTTTATTCTAAAAATCTTCATCTGATTTGTTTAACGGTTGTTGTATTCTTGTCGAAAGATATAACCTTTGATTGATTTTTCAGTAATATGAATTGTTGACTGCCAACTGTTGTACCGTGTATTGTTGTAACATATTGTTGTATGATAGTGATTAGCTGCTGTTTATTGTTGCAATTGTCATCAGGTGGGCATTCAACCTGTGAAAATTGAATATTACTCCGATATACATGCATATATGTTAACCTAACTCTCGTTAACGTTCACATGTTCACGAGTCGTTGTTAATTTTTTCATTTCGAATTTTGTATCGATCCTCTCCTGAATCGATGTGAAATTCGAGTTGTAACAACGCTTGATGTTTGTTTTAGAGCTTTTCTTTCATATCAATCCTCTCCTAGATCGATTTTAGAAGTTGGGTGATCATCTTCGTATCGATGACATTGACACATGCTAATAGCTCTTTGGTATACTTCGCATTGATGAGTATGAGTTTCTGCGAACTCCAGAGTAATGGGTATGAAGTTGTGATTTCGTACCGATGGACTTATGATGGATATGAATAGTCCAATCGGTCCTCTGAGTATTATTCGTATATATGGAGACAAACTCTTATGGTCCTTGAAGTGATGGACATGAAGTTGTCACTTCGTATCCATGGAGTGGAACAATTCGAACATGACTTGGTTGTGGCGTTCTCATCGATGGAAGCCGATGGATACGAATGACTGTTGCTTTTGATAAAGGGCGCATGGATGCAAATGGCCCTCTTCGTATCGATTGGGGAGGATACCCATTTTACCCGGTCACAGCAGTAGGGAGTCGAATCGTTATTTCCCTTCATCTCGTGTTCGTATAAAATCCTTTTTCGTACTTAGAAAAATTTACTTGCTCTCATTTTCTAGTGTGCCTTCGTATCGATTGAGAAACCAAGATATAGAAATTACTCTTGCTTTCGAACTGAACCAAACATCAATCCCTTGAACAAATTGCTGGAATTAGGTAAATAATCGACCAAACTCAAGTTTAATATGATGAGACTCGAGTTCCTCTACCATCTCATTTGTTTTTGCGACCGTTATGATGAAGTGGAGGCCAGAGCGAGGTTGGCAATGGAGGAGGCAATGCCTGAATGGTTTTAGAGAAGAATAAGCATGTAGGTATATGAGGAAGAAACATTCGTATCCATTGGTGACGAAGGGAGGAATCGTATCGATCTGGGCATGATGAGGTTTCGTATCAAACAAAGGAAACGCTTCGTATCGATCGGTAGCAAACTCTTCGTATTGATCAACTAACGATGGCGTTCGTATCAATGGATACCCAGTGGCATTCGTATCAATATACCTTGATCGATACGAATTTTAGAACCGAGGATTAATAATTCGATCGATACGAATTGTGGTTCATTGATCGATACGAATAGCAGGATACTACATCGACACGAAATTTCATTTGGGTGATTGATACGAAGGGATGTACTATGATCGATATGAACTGCTATTTTCATGGTCGATACGAATTGAACCTCTGGCGACCGATCCACGTCTTGACCTTGATGGATACGAAAATTTCGAATAATTGAATACTTAACTCCGGCGAGCTTCAATCTGGCATAGTTGTACTTAACCGTTGAACTGCATATTCAAATACCCTTTGAAACTCGCCGATGGAACTGTAACTCAACAAAATCTTATCAAACTGTAATTGGGATCGGTCTCTAAAGTCTGGATAGCACGGTTGTAAAGGTCAGTGATGATGGTCACTCCAGTTGAATTTCGAAGTCTTGTCATTCGAATATTTTCTCAAACTCTATAGAATTTCTCAAGTAATATGTAGCACTGCACTGCACCACACATTCACGCACTTCACACTGGAGGACACACGGGCTTATTATCGTCTAATGATGGTTTTTCATAAGTTAGTTAGTTATGGAGTCTACAAGCTCAAAATAGCAAGAAATTTAGAGTTAACTTTCCTTAATAATAGATATACCGGTCATCGCGGCCGAAGTTATAGACCCCACTCTGGACGAGCTGCCAGATGCTAGGTTCATCAGGAACCTATAAGATTCTGTACCATCCAACGTCTCCAAAGACAAGCTGGGATGGAAATGCCTAAGGCATGGGCTTGTCATTGGACGATGTATTATTGTTGGGACCAAATGATAAACCGCATGCTTCACTAGAAGGGTTTACTACCTTCAATCGCCATGCATGTATAGTAGGAACACTTCCTCCTTTTAACCAATACATTAGATAAGTGCTGTCTTTCTTCGGAATTGCCCCATCACAGCTACATCCGAATGGATACGCTTTGCTGAACAGCCTATTTATTATATTTATGGAGCACCTTTTCCAACCACTGAATCTGATCGAGATTATATACTTATTCAATGTCAAGAGTCGGAAAGATAGCCCTTCTTTTACGTTCTTGAAGGCAATCAGGAATTGTCAAGTGGTAATAGGATCTTGGATTAGGCTAAGTTACTTTAAAACAGAATGGTTCTATTTCCGATGCCCTCGAGGATTCTCTAGCCGATGGTTAGTCAGATGTAAGTGCTGCAATCCTTTCCAGTAGTTACTAAGATAATCGTAGTTGATGTTAAAAGCAATATCTTCTTATCTTTACAGTCGCAATTCCATGACCCGATGGCGTGCACTTTAAAGAAATAGTACGGGTTCTTCAAGAAGTTCCAAGTGAAATGAGGAACATCGATTCAGTTCTAACAGACATAAATTTGAGAACTGTCGGGCTAATTGAGCGGAGCCAAAGTATAAAACTTGACGGAATACTTAGGGCAGCCCCGACTAGGCGAGTGAAGCGTAAAACGCCTAAGGTGGTAATAGCTGAAGAGGGTGATGGGGAAAATACACCCACCGATGATAAACCCATTGTCGAGCATTCCGACGCCTTTCAAGATTCTGAGGGTAGGAGAAAAGGCAAGGTTGCAACATATAAGCGCTGTAAACCTTTAAGATGAAATCTGTAGTCGTGTCTCTGCCTGCTCTGGGTATTAGAGTTTTAGAGGCTCCTCCCTCGCAAGTGGAGAACCTTTTCGAAGGGCTTGCCGACATCCCAATCCCGGATTATATGCCACTTCAACATGATGCTGGATTGGAGGATCTTCAGAGTGCCTTAGACTTAAGCAAGTCTCTTCCCACAAGTGTGGCCGACACTTCCGGTTGGTCGGGGGGTTGCACATACATATACACTTCATGGCACCTCACGATTTTCGATCACAAGCTGTTTACTTCAGGAGATTATTAACTCTGTTTCTCTTACTTTGCAGAGACAATGTCCGGACGTGGATCGATGTTGGGGAGCCTTCGTTGGGCTCGTCGATCCTCTTCATATTATGAATCACGTAGGAGAGAGGCAGAGAGGGATTACGATCGTGGGTACTCTAGCGAGGAACGACATGATAAAGATAGAGACAGGGACTATAGACATCGATCCCGATCCCGTTCTCCAGCTCCCAGAAT